>JAJVHD010000001.1:0-4800000 GCA_022207745.1 Brachionus rubens | reverse complement strand
CTCAATTGGAAGTACAAATGCATAAACTACAGACCAAAATATAGAGAATTTAATTTCCTAAAATCTGGTATGTGATTTATAAGGATTAGACCATTATATGAAACTATAAATTCAATAAAACAATTTTTTGAAGAAAACCGGTCGACCAACCCTACCTGCGATCAATGATGTTGACCAAACCAGCCCTTATTCATAGATTACAACACAGAGTTGATTGCACATTTTTATCGATTCTGCCAAAGTAAAAGTTCAAACGCTCTTATCAATACTAGAATGCTTTCAAAAGAAATTTTTACTCAAAGGCCAGTTTGTTATTAAAAAAGACGAAAGAATTATGTATCGATAAAATCACAACGGATTTCAATTATATTTTTATTTGATAGTATACAGTAAACTCGCTTTAATCCGAACATTTTGGAAGGCAGAAAAATGAGTTCGGATAAAATAATTCGGATTAAACCCGTAAATTTACATATATCGAGGACTATAAGGGAGACAAATTTTAACCGAATTAGTAAAAAATTCGGATTAATATGGTTCGGATTAAAGTGACTCGACTGTATCATCAACATTTGATGCTTAATGGGAAATTTGCTTTAAAATAATAATAATAATAATAATAAATAAAAGTTATGATGTGGTAAACCACATAAAATGGACTTTTAAGGCCCACTGTGATATCTTGCTAAATTTAGTTTATCTAGTCTGTTTTTAAATAAATTAATTGAGTTTGAGTCTATTATATCTTTTGGTAGGCGATTCCATACGCTTGAAATTCTGTTGACGAAGAAGTTGTGACGCTGCTCGCAATTTTTAACCAATTGTCTTTCAATGGTCAAGTCGTGAGACCTCGGGCCTTGTCTTAATCCATTTGAAGAGTCGTTTTTGAAGATAACTGGATTGAACCAGTTGATCTTGTCAAAACCTTTTGCAAACTTGAACATTTGGATAAGATCACCCCTGATCCTTCTCAGCTCAAGAGTAGATAAATTTAGTTTTTCTAGTCTTTGGGTGTAGCCAAGGTTTCTTAATTGAGGAATAAGTTTCGTTGCCCTACGCTGGACAGATTCGATATTGTTAATGTCTTTTTGTAATGTAGGCATATTATTTATTTTTGAAAAAACACGAAAATTGGTTGCAATATATATTATTTTATTGAAACAAAGTCATATATGGATATAAAGTAATGCATTTATTAATTAAAGTTAATTATTCTTCCTTAAAAATCATAAATTTGTTCATGTCTACAATAAATAAGTGATCATCTTCATCTAGAAAAAGTTTTGAATTCTGAGAATAACCATCAATATCTCTTTCATCAATAGTGATGCCTTCAAAATTAAGAACAACAATTTTTGAACCTTTTCTTACAGTTATTTGGCTATTTTCTGTAACCTTGAGAATATCAAAATCTAAAGTTAGATTTATTGCCTTCACAAATTTTTTCGTTTCTTTATCTACAATTGTAATAGACTTTTCGCATTGAAAAAAATAATATGAATTATTAAAAAACAACGCCTTTGCTTCTGATGGAAAGTACATCAACGAATTCGCATCATCAAAAGCGATCTTCTTTGCGAATTGTAAATTTCTATCAAAGCAGTACAAAATGTTTCGGTTAAATTCGGGTTTACATTTTACGAAGACATTTTCCCGTGTCACATAAATTGAAATTATCTCGTTATATTCAAAGCTTTTGGTTTTTATTAAATTCAATTTTGTGTCATAACGTCTAATCTCACTATTTCTATTACTATGTTTAATAAACAAATAAATATCATTTTCAATCGATTCAATGCCGTATCCTGTGATATCCTCGTAATGATGTTGATTAGAAATTTTCGATTCGTGCCAATTATTATTAAACCAGCCTCTTAATACTACAACATGACCCATATTATACATGCTTTGGTTTGAACCAGTTTTGTAAGAAATAATGATGCGTTCATTTTTAGTGTTTAATACGCTGAAATCAGAATTACGCGGAATTTGATCTTTAAAATTTAAAAATAATGATCTTGTGATCTTTTTAGATTTTAATTTTCCCAAAAAAAAGTTGTCAATTTTTTCTTTGTTTGGCAAATAATTAAGCAATTTGTATTCGTCGATTACAGAGTCAAGATAATTTGATTCGATTTTCATTTTTGATTCTACCAAAGAACATATACTGATACCTTTTGAAATGATGTCTTTTTCAGCTAATATGTCGACACCTTTTAATTTTTTTGCACATAAGCACATTTCTACCTCTTTACAAAACGTGTCATATCGATCTTTACATTTGTTAAAGTCTTGAATCGATTTTTTTTCAAATTCCAATACCTGATTAATTAACTTATCTCTTTGGTTGTTTATTTGAGTAATTTTTTGTTCAGTGTTTAAATCAATTTCGTTTATTAATGAGCGACAATGTTCGATTATATCCGATTCGGAAGTTTTAAAATGGGTCTTGAAATCGACAAACTGAGACTCAATTTTATCCAAAAAACTTGTGAATCTTTTGTAGCTAACATCTTCGTACAAAGCTTGACAAGCCTTGTTTATAACATCTTGCGCCATTTTGTTTGTAAAGAAACCATTTTTAGGAATGTCGTGAGATTCGTTGCAAAAATCGCATTCAAAAGAGCCTTCATTTGTTTCAGGTATACATTTTTGACAAACAGTCTCACCACAAGGTAAAAGTTTCGGCATCGAGTAAATTTGGTTACAAATTTTACATTTGATACAGTCATCACTTAAATGCATTTTAAATCAGTTCAAGTTAAGTCTGAAAATGCGAGTTCAAAAATACAAATTCAAATAAGTTTGACTTGTTTAAAAAGTTTATTATTCGTATGAATTTAATTTTCAAAATAAAATTATGAAAATGAAAAGATTATGAAAAGTTTTTTATGCTTTTCAAAAGTAAAAAGATCGAATTTTTTTTGTTGCTCCTCAATCATTAGCTTGGATTTTTTTCCTAAACGACATTTTAGCGTGTGAAATAAAGGTCAAAATAATGTATTTACAGTTGATAGAATCTTTAATTTGACCGAAATTCAACACCCCTAGTCGTTTAAATACAGCTTTTCAAATAAAATTTAGAATTTCGAAAATCTTTTTACATACGTTCTGATTATGATTAAAAAAATTACTATCCAAACACACTGAATATCTTGTAAAAGACGCTGGTTTATTTTATCTGTACATAATATTCTTAATTGGAGACAGATGAAAATGGATTCTTGAAGGAAGTTTGGTTCAGCTTCACGAAAATATTTATTTTAAAAATCCAAAATTATGAAAGGCTATTCTAAATTTGTGTACGACAACGAAAAAAAACAGCACAATTTTTTTTTTAATTTTAATCTAAATAATATTACAGTGGTGCTATGATCACAGTAATTTACAAAATTTTACGTAATTTCTGGTAATTTTACCATATTTTACTCTTTTTTACGTAAAAAAGGGTAATTTTACGTAAATTAACGAAGGTTAAAAAGAGTAAATTTACCCAATTTTACGGAAAATGTGGTAAATTTACGGAAATTTACGGAAAATTCTGTAAAAACCAAAACGGCCAAAAAAAAATTCAACCCTCATTTGGTTTTTTAAAAATCTTCACAAAATAAAAATAAAAAAAAACAAATTTATGTTTAATTTAATAGTTAACAGGTTAATGAACAAGAAAAAGCATTTTTTTTTTTACCTTGACTTATGATTTGGCTTCCTATAATAAATTTATTGAAAAAAATTCAGAATTAGAATTGGCCGTTTTGGTTTTTACAGAATTTTCCGTAAATTTACCACATTTTCCGTAAAATTGGGTAAATTTACTCTTTTTAACCTTCGTTAATTTACGTAAAATTACCCTTTTTTATGTAAAAAAGAGTAAAATCAAAATGTCTATTTTGATAATTACTCACAATTTTGAGATTGGCTTTTTTCAATTGTCGAAATAGTCTAAATCAACTAAATTATCAAAAAAGTTAAACAAGTTTTGGTTACCGAATCTAAAAGCTATTTACATATTTCAGAGACACTCATTTATTAAAATTTGGGTTATGAAATAAAAAGACAACATATCTAATTTATTCTTCCAGATACTTATTTATTCTTCCAGATACAACCATAAACTGCTCAAATTTACGACTATTAAATTATTCTTTTCATCAAGAAAAAGTTTAGAATTTTGAGGGTAGTCTTCGATTTCTCTTTCATCACAACTCACACCATCAAAATTTAAATGAACAACTTTTGAACCAATTCGTGCTATAATAACGTTTTTATCGGTAACTTTAAGTATTTCAAAATCTGATTCGACTTTGACTCGTTTGATAAATTTTCCACTCTCTTTATCAACAATTGTGATCGAATCGTTACATTGAAAGAAATAATGCAAATCATTGTAAAATAAAACTTTTGTTTCTGATGGAAAATAAATGAGCGAATTTTCGTTGTCAAATTTTAGGCTCATTAAGAATTGTAAACTTTTATCATAAATGTGCAAAACTTGATGGTTAATCGAAGAAACACATTTGAAGAAAACATATTTTTCGGATACAAATATTGAATTTATCTGGCTGTCAAAATTACTCGAAACTATCAAATTAAGATTTGAATCATATTTTTTAATCTCCTGACGATTTTGATAATTCATATAAATATAGATTTCATTTTTGTCTTGCTCGATGCCATAACTTAAAACACTTTCATTTAGACTTGAAACGTTAATCTCTAAAAGTTTTGCGTCGCATTTTGAATTTAAAATTACAACGAATAATTC
Organism: Brachionus rubens; assembly: GCA_022207745.1. Classification (NCBI taxonomy): domain Eukaryota; kingdom Metazoa; phylum Rotifera; class Eurotatoria; order Ploima; family Brachionidae; genus Brachionus; species Brachionus rubens. The sequence goes on along the minus strand of JAJVHD010000001.1, from coordinate 4,795,235 downwards.
TTCAAAGGTTTGATAATTGCGGTAATAATTATTGTATTGAGTTCTTGAGCTTAAACGAAGACATATTAAATTTGAATTTTCCATTCTTTTCACAGTATTCACTTGTTGGCAAATATTTTCAATAAGACTAACGAATGATGTACATTTAAATTCAGACAATTTTTTATTTCCAAGATTTTTACAAATTAAATTACCCAAAAAATTTGGTTCAATCGATTTTGCTTTTGGTAAAAAGGTTAAAGATTTGTTATCAAAAATTGTTCGAAGAAGACGATTAGATTCAATTGAAAGTGTTGAACCGATTACGTGATATTCTTTAACTGATTTTGAAAGTTCTTCATTTTTCCAGCTTATTTGTCGCTCTGAAATTTTGTTTTCAAAATCTTTTCTTTTTTTATCAATAGATTCTTGTATATTTTTTAAATCATCTATTGAACTTTTAGAATTTTCAACGCATGATTTTTCATATTCCTCTACTTGCTTTAATAATTCGTCTTGTTGGCCATAAATTTGGTTGACTATTTCTTCTGTGACTAAGTCGATTTGGTTCTTTAAAGAACTACAATATTCATGGATTTTATATTCTGAATGTTTACAATTGGTTTCATAATCATCAAACTGAGTCTTGATTTCATTTATTACATTTTTAAAATTTTGATAACTTTTTTCTTCGTATATTTCTTGTGTCACTTTTATAATTGCTTTGAGTAACGATTTGTTTGTTGTGAAACCATTTTTGGGTATTTTGTGAGTTTTTTGACATAATTTACACTCAAAACGACCTTGATTTGGGATAGGAATACAATTTTGACAAACACTTTCACCACATGGCAACATTTTTGGCAGGGTGTATAGCTTGTTGCAACTTGGACAATTTATGCAATCGTTTAAAACCATTTTCAATTAATCTAGAAGTACTAAATTATCAAAATTAAAAATCTTGAATGAAAAAAAACATGATCAAAAATTTGTTTTTATTTTTAAGAACTGTTTTTACAATTAAAACTAACAAATTGCAGAACAAAATTTTGCAAAATTAATTTTTTTATAAAATAACTTCAAGTTGATGGAAAAGACAGTTTTTTGGAAGTTATTTTTTTTTCCTGCCTGGATATGAAAAGCCTCTAGGATTTCTTTGCAATGGTATATAGTCTCCTCTCGATTTTGTGAAACCTCTGGAGAGTTTCACAAAATCTAAAAAAATTTGGTATAGATGACTCCTACGAACCTACTTTTTTGCATGTATTCTCGAATACATAAAATATGTATTTTTTATTTTTTAAAATCAAAAGAATACATAAATATGTATTCGAGAATACAAAAGAATACATAATTTTTTTAAAAGAATACAAATATGTATTCGAGAATACAAACATGTATTCTTTTATGAAGAATACATACGGGAATACATAGGAGAATACATACGGGAATACATAGGAGAATACCTACGGGAATACATAGGAGAATACATACGGGAATACATAGGAGAATACCTACGGGAATACATACTGGAATACCTACGGGAATACATAGGAGACTACTTTGTGGTTAAAGATTTTAAAAGCGAAATTTTTTTTTTAACTTTTATGGATACCTGAAAAAAGCACACACCTTGGAATCACAAAAAAGCACATAGCAAAATTCAATATATAAACCGATAGTATAGAAATGTTCCTCTCGTCAAGAGCTATCGTTTGGTACCCATATCATGAGCATTGAATTTGAGTTTCTTATAGAAAAATTTAAAAAACACTAAAAAAATGTCCACACCCATACGAAACCCCCTGCACATCCTCAATACACTCTTTATCTTTACATATCTCTTGATAGATAAATTAAAGAGCTACAAAATGGTTGTCTCGGAATTTCGATATCATTTTTATTTTTTGAGATATTTTATGAAAATTACAAGCAACTTTCAGATTTACACACCCATGTGCAAAAATAAATTATATGTGAACATATTTCCAAGGGTCATATCATGGTGTAATTTGATACTGGGAACTCGATTTTCGGGTTTATTTTGCTTAATTTCTATCAGTTTATAGAGAAAAATCGTAAAAAAGTTTTTACTTTAAGTATCAATAACTTAAAACACTTAAAGACCTTTTTTTATGATTTTTGATAGAAATTAAGCATAATAAACCCGAAATTCGAGTTCTCAGTATCAAATTACACCATGTACTATCGGTTTATATATTGAAACTCAAAATAAAGGATTTACACCCCTATGTGCTTTTTTGTGATTCCAAGGTGTGTGCTTTTTTCAGGTATCCATAAAAGTTAAAAAAAAAATTTCGCTTTTAAAATCTTTAACCACAAAGTATTCTCCTATGTATTCCCGTATGTATTCTCCTATGTATTCCCGTAGGTATTCTCCTATGTATTCCCGTATGTATTCTCCTATGTATTCCCGTATGTATTCTTCATAAAAGAATACATGTTTGTATTCTCGAATACATGTTTGTATTCTCGAATACATATTTGTATTCTTTTAAAAAAATTATGTATTCTTTTGTATTCTCGAATACATATTTATGTATTCTTTTGATTTTAAAAAATAAAAAATACATAATATGTATTCGAGAATACATGTATGTATTCAGAATACATAATTATGTATTCGAGAATACATGCCAAAAAGTAGGTTCGTAGGAGTCATCTATACCAAAAATTTTAACAAAATCAAATTAAAAATTTACATTTTCTTAACAGGCTTTCACAAAATTAAGTTTTGCAATGATCGATTGCTTCAAATTATATATTTTTATTTTACATGATTCAAAAATTAGAGTTAAAGTTTTCTTTGAACGAAACTGATTTTTCTTTGGTAAATTTTATCAATAAACTCATACTAACTAGACCCTTTGTAATATGTTGAGAAACTACAGTACAAAACTGAAATAAGTTAACGATAAACAGAACAAAAACAGAACATTGTCTAAACAGAAAACAAACATTGTATAGACAAAAAACAAACACTGTTTGAACAAAAAACAAACATCCTTTAAACAAAAACAAAACATGTTTGTTAAAAAACAAAAAAAAAACACATGTTTAAACATAAAAAACAAAAAACATGGTTGATCATTTAAACAATTAAAATGCAAAAATTGAAGAGTCTGAATAATTGAACTGCACATCAGGGGGTATCAGTAAGAAAAATTTCATACACATGGTCCATTGTAAAAAAAAATCATGGTTATACCCCCCCTCCCCATGTAAGAAAATTACACAGGAGCCGAAATTTTGGACCCCCCCCCCTTCAAAGCTATTTTCAACAAAATATTAAAATTCTAACGTATTTTGTCACTGATAACATAATTTTTTTGTTTAATAAGATTTAAAAGTTGAATTGCCGCTTCGTTAAAAAAAATCTGGGATTAAACAATCGCTTTTATTTTTTTTTAAAAAAAATTTTCTCATTTGGTCTTGAAGGGTAGGTCTATGATTTATGAAAGTTAAAAAAAATTTTTGATTTCAATTTTTTTCTCGTCATATACCCCCCCCCCCCTAAATTTTTGACATTTTCATGTAATTTTTTTTGTTAATTAGTTTAAAATTTTCTTAGAAAAACTACCTAGTCGACTTTCTGACCCATTTTATGCGACGCGCAGCTCTGACAATTTTTTTTACTAATAATCATAAGATGAAATTTGATGATTCTTGAAGATTTTTAGGGTTTGTTTAAATGAAAAAAAATAACTGTTAAATTTTTAAAACAATCTAAAATATTAGCGGGTGCTAAAGCACAATTAGCTTGCATGTAGCGCCGGCCCTGAAAAAAGATGTGTTTATGTTGTTTAATTTTTAAACACATGTTCAATGTTTAAACAGAAAAACATCTAAAAATTTTTTTTTTGTTTAATAAACATGTTTGAATATGTTCAAACACATGTTCGAAAATGTTTCAACACGTGTTCGGAAATGTTCAAACACATGTTTGAATATGTTTCAACACGTGTTTGAATATGTTTAAACATGCTGTTAACTTATTTCAGTTTTGTACTGTACCTCTAATGTCACTCATTTCAGCTTGAACTAAGTCTTTATAATCAGTGGGTTCATCAGGGCAATAGCTCCGAAAAACCGTAATGCCTGAAGCAGTTATCAAATCGTTTAACCGTGAAGTGCAAATATTTCTAAAGAATTTAACAATTTTATTGAGTATGGCGTCACTTTCTCTTTATTTTCAACAATCGATATTTCGAGTTCATCTAATTTTTGTGTCTAAGTCTTTTGTTTGACGAGCCATTTTGGATAATTTAATGAGATTACAAAAAGCTTAAACAAAATGAAACTCATAATAAATGCAATAGTATTAGAAGTTGAGCAAAACGTTGATTTTTTTTCTTAAATCTTTAATAAAAGTAAGTAAGTATAAGTTTTAATAAAATCCAATTTATAAAAAATCGAACGACACTTCCATTTTAAAGTATTTACGTTAAGCAAGGAACTAAGTCTGTTTTAACAAAATAGTGATTTTCACAATATCAGGGTAAACAAAATCGAGAGTAGACTGTACCACTTCTCGATTTTTGATTAAAATTAAAATTAGTTGACATACTCGTCAATAATTATTAAAACCATTAGAATTCTCGAAAAAATTTATCTTTACCAATGGCAAATTCGAATTTAATACTTCCAGCAAAAGTTTGCTTCAAAGAAATATATTTTCTTGAAGATTTGAACCTTCTGAGCATTAAATACAATAAAAAATTTAGTGCTTGTTGAATTTTCAAAAGCAGATTTGTCAGAGTTAAGTTTTGTTATTGTAGAACTTGTTGTTTACGAACATTCTGTTCGACGAATTAAGAAATTTCCTAAAATTTGGTTTTCGAAATATTTTAGCCTCTAAATGACTTTTCTTCCAGAGGATCGGTATTTTGGTTAGGGCTCGGTTAAGAATAAAGAGTTTTTTAGCTTTTTTACAAAATTAATCGAATTAATCGAATTAAAAAATATTAATTTAGTCATAAGATTTTATTATTCTTTAAAAATCATGGGTTTCTTCATGTCTACAATCATCAAGTTTTTGTTTTCATTTAGAAAAAAAATTGAATTTTCAGAACAGCTTTCGATGTCTCTATCATGAAAACTGACGCCTTCAGAATTCAGATCAAAAAATTTTAAACAATCCTTAGAGTTAACAGGTTAACCTATTAACGGGTTATCGGGTATAATTATACCCGATAACCTTAAGAATTTCAAAATCTGAGTTCAATTTGAATCTTTTGAAAATATTCCACTTTTTTTGTCAACAATTGAAATCCACTGAATACATTAAAAGATATAATAAAAATCATTGTAGATAGCTTTCTAGTATCAAACTGAAAAAAATACATGAATCCTCTATAATGAGATTGACTAGGCGTATCTGTACGGAAGCGTACCATACCCTTCCCGAAGCACCCAGAGATAGTTGAATTCAGATGACTCGTAAATGTCCCTGGTATTGAGCCGTTTCTAACCTTAACCAAAAAGAGTGGAAAAATTTCGGTTAAAATTTTCTGCAAAATTAAAAGGCATAAAGGGTCAAAAATCAAAAATTAGTAGCAAACAGCTCTTTTGATCTTTCCAAATAGAAAAGTGACTCATGATTGAAAAGAAGCATGCCTTTTAACGATTTCATTATTTGTCCTATATGTGACACAATTCTTCAATTTGTCGATTTACAATACCATCAATTCTACAAAAATTTTACCAAGTGGTGAAAGTGTTTGCAAAAATTTCATTCCCAAATCTGACCATTTTGATTATGTGGCGAAGCCCCCATCCTTGTTAATAATATAATTAATATGGTCTTTGTATAATGTTGTAATAATTTTTAAAGAAAAACATTAAATATCGTAATCTTTTTCATGTCTACTATTGTTAGAAGATTATAATCATCCATTAAAAATTTAACTTTGTCGTTGCAAAAGTTTTCAATATCTCTCTCGTCACAACTGACACCCTCAAAATTCAAGTAAACTATCTTAGTACCGATTCGAGCAACTATTACATTTCTCTGGGTTACTCTTAAAATCTCAAAATCTGAGTTAAATTTAATCGTCTTGATAAATTTTCCGCTCTCTTTGTCACAAACTGTAATCAACTTGTCACATTGAAAAAAATAATAGAAATCATTGTTAAAAACGGCAATTGTTTGTGATGGAAAATAAAGAAATGAATTTGTATCTTCAAAATCAATGCTTTGAATGAATTCTAATTTTTTATCAAAACAATTCAGTAAGTATCGATTAAATTCGGTTTTACATTTAGCAAAAACATATTCTTTTGTCACAGAAATTGAAAACTACCTCGTAAACGATACTTTTGCTTTCTTTCAAGTACAAGTTTTCGTTGTAATGTCGTAACTCTCCAATTTTATTTTCAAAATTTAAAAACAAGTAAAAGTCATTTTCGCTCGCTTCAATGCCGAATTTTGTCACAGCTATTGAATTCCGAAAGAAATTATAAATGTTATTTTCATTCCATGCATGACTTGTATAGCTTAAAATTGTTAAATCTTCGAAAATTGAGGGCGAGGAATCATTCGATTCTGATTTGAAAATCAAAAAAAGATTTCCGCTTTTAGATAGACTAAAATTGTATATTGAATTCAGAACTAAGTTTTTAAAACTTTCTTGCTCAAACTCGTTTTTGTATTTTAAACATTTAATATTTAAGTGTCCCAAAAACCCATCTTGGACTTTGTCTTTTTTCGGAAAAAGCTTTAGTGACTGGAATTCGTTCATTTCAAAGTCAAGACGAGCGTATTCAATTGACATTTTCGATTCAATAGTACAACATTTATCAATTCCCTTTGAAATCAAATCTCTATCTCTTAATATTACAACTTCATTTGTATTCCTAGCTTCTAAAAATTCATCCACTTCTTTAAAAAATGAGTGATATCGTTTTCTATAGTTTTTCAAATTTAGAATAGCCGAGTTTTCGTATTTGTTTATTTGTTCGATTAACTTGTCTCTTTGATCATTAATTTGACTAATTTTTTGTTCTGTTATTAAGTCTATTTCGTTTATTAATGAACGACAATATTCGATAACATCCGATTCGGAAGTTTTATAACGAGTTTTAAAATCACCAAATTGAGCTTCGATTCTATCTAATGAGCTCGCAAATTTTTTGTAGTTTAAATCTTCGTTTAAAACTTGGCAAGCCTCATTAATGGCTTCTTGTACCACTTTGTTTGTAACGAAACCATTTTTAGGAATTTCGTGAGACTCGTTGCAAAGTATACATTCGAACGAGTCTTGATTCCTCTCAGGTATACATTTTTGACAAACAGTTTCACCACAGGGCAAAAATTTTGGTAAACAGTAAACCTTGCTACAAATTTGACATTTGATAAAATCATCATTGGAAAGCATTTTCAATTCTGTTACAGAAGTTGTTTAACTAAAAATTTTCAAAAAGATTAGTTCCAAGTAAATAATGAATTGAATATTTTTTTCTTATTTAATTTGAATTGAAAGTGAATTTAATTTATCTCAATGCAAGTTAAGTTAAGTTTGTAAAATTTGTCTTAAAACACATTAAAAATATTACTATAGTTTAATGACTGATTTTGTTATCTTAACTAATTAATTAATTCCAAGCAATTTTATGCTTAAGTTTAAGCGTGCAATCTCTTTTGTTGGTTTTCCGGATACCTGAAAAAAGCACACACCTTGGATTTTTGAAAGAACCACATAGGTGGGTAAATCCTTTATTTTGAGATCAATATTTAAACTGATAGTATATAAATGTTCCTCTCATCGAGGGATTTCGTTTGGTACCCATATCATGAGGATTGAATGTGACATTCCTAAAGAAAAAATTTAAAAAATACGTAAAAAACGTCCACACCCATACCAAACCCCCTGCACATCCCCAACACACTTTTTATTTGTACATATCACTAGATTTAGATGCAAACAGCAAGCAAGTTTCAAATTTGCACACCCCTATGAAAAAATAAAGTATAAGGGAATATATTTCCAAAGGTCATAACATTGTGTAATTTCGAAGAACGTAACGAGTCGTAAAAAAGCTTTCCCTTTCAGAGTGAATAATTTAAAATATTTAAAAAACTTTTTATTTAAAACGACTTTTCTTAACTATACGTATGTGAAAAAATAACTTTCACACATTTAAAGTCGAATAGAGGTCAAAACGTAATACCATTTGACTACAGTTCATACCATTACTTGCTTTAATCCGTCTCAAAACACTACTCGGTTTATGTTCAAAACTAAGATTTGGTTCAAATATTCAAATAGGGTTAAAAATTTTCAGACAAACCTGAAGTTAAAATTATCTTATATCAATAATTATTTGAATTGTAAAACGTAATCCTCGAGAAACCTTATCTTTACCAATGGCAAATTGAAAATTAATGGAATAAAAATTAAAAAAATGCGCATATTCCAGCAAAAGCTTGTTGATTAAGTAAAAAAGAAACAAGCAAAAAAGGAAAATGAGTTATAATTTTATTCTTCATAATACAATTTTAAAGACGGTAAATTCAAGATAATTAAATTATTCTTTTCATCAAGAAAAAGTTTAGAATTTTGAGGGTAGTCTTCGATTTCTCTTTCATCATAACTCACACCATCAAAATTTAAATGAACAACTTTTGAACCAATTCGTGCTATAATAACGTTTTTATCGGTAACTTTAAGTATGTCAAAATCTGATTCGACTTTGATTCGTTTGATAAATTTTCCACTTTCTTTATCGACAATTGTGATTGACCTGTAACATTGAAAGAAATAATACAAATCATTGTAAAATAAAGCTTTTGTTTCTGATGGAAAGTAAATGTGAGAATTTAAATTGTCCATTTTTAGAGTCATTTGAAATTGTAATTTTTTATCTAAAATATGCACAACTTGTTTGCTTTTTGAAGAGTCACTTTTGGCAAAAACATATTTTTCGGAGACAAACATTGAGCTTATCTTGTCATCTAAACTATCATAAACCAACAATTTAAGATTTGAATCATATTTTTTAATCTCTTGTTTAAATGGATAATTTAAAAAAGCATATATTTCATTAGCGTCTTGTTCAATGCCATAACTTTCAATACTTGTATTTGATTTTGAAATTTTGATCTCTGATAGTTTAGATTCAAATTTTGAATTAAATAGTATAATAAATAGATCATTACAAGTTTGATTATTGTAATTAATGCCTTGAACTCTTGAATCAAAACGACAGCAAATTAGGTTTGAATTGTCCAATCTTCTTGCGTTATTCAATGGTTGGTAATTATTTTCTATCACCCAATTGAAGCGTATTACTTTTAAATCAGACAATTTTTTGTTTCCAAGATTTTTAAAAATCAAATGACCCAAAAAATTTGGTTCAATCAGTCTTTTCTTTGGTACAAAAGTCAAAGATTTGTTATCAAAAATTGTTCGAAGAAGATGATTAGATTCGATTGAAAGCGTTGAACCAATTACGTGATATTCTTTAACTGATTTTGAAAGTTCTTCATTTTTCCAGCTTATTTGTCGCTCTGAAATTTTGTTTTCAAAGCTCTCCTTTTTTTCGTCTATTAACATTTTAAATTCATCCTTTGAGCTCTTAAAATTATCAACGCATGATTTTTCGTATTCTTCTACTCGTTTAAATAATTCGTCTCGTTGATTATTAATTTGGTTGACTATTTCTTCCGTGACCAAGTCGATTTGGTTCTTTAAAGAACTACAATATTCATTGACTTTGTATTCTGAATGTTTAAAATTGGTTTCATATTCCTCATACTGAGTCTTGATATCATTTATTACAGTAATATGTTTGAGTAACGATTTGTTTGTTGTGAAACCATTTTTGGGTATTTTGTGAGTTTTTTGACATAATTTACATTCAAAACGACCTTGATTTGGGATAGGAATACAATTTTGACAAACACTTTCACCACATGGCAACATTTTTGGCAGGGTGTATAGCATGTTGCAACTTGGACAATTTAAGCAATCGTCTAAAAGCATCTTTTCTATTGAATCATCTAAAAAGAACTAAAAATGTCTTACAATACTGGCCTTTCACATGTTCCCTAAATGAACGTTCATAAACGTTCACGAACATTCATCCCCATTTTGAACGTTCATGAACGTTCATTTTTCCCAGATGAACGATCAAGAACGTTCACGAACATTTATGAACGTTCATTTTGGGAACATTGATTAAAAATAGAACCTTATGTAAATTAACAAACTTAACTTTTAAACCAATAATTTTGTTAGAATTTCAAACAGAATTTACACAAAACTTGTAAAGACATAATAAATTTAAGTAATACAATGGCTAGCTAGTAAATTCGGTTATGGAAAAAATTATTTTTTTACGAACTTATCTGGTATTCAAAAGGGTATTCGGCTATCCGGGAAAATGGTTTGTTACGGAATTATCGAAATTTTTTTTAGTGTTTTTAGCTAGCGTTAATTAACAATTTATTGCAGGAAGACCAACCGGTTTATAACTTTTTTTGTTAATAAATATTTCAAGTCGTGAACGTTCAAAATGGGGATGAATGTTCGTGAACGTTCATGAACGTTCATTTAGGGAACATGTGAAAGGCCATTTTAATTTAGAATGAATAAAGAAAGTCTAAATTAATTCTACAACCTTGGTTGATCAAAACTTCCAAAAATGAACCTTCATGGACTTTCAAGGTTTTGAACGTTCAAGGGTCCATGAAGCTTCATATTTCTTAATGTATTTTCATTATTCAAATTTCAAAATACGAAAATTTTAGAAAAATTTGAAAAATAAATGAAAATTATTGAAAATTTTTGAGGAGATTTTAACCTTCAGAACCCCTTGAAGCTTCATGAAGGTTTTGAATGACCAGGGTTGTATATATACTAAATAATACTTTTTTAACAGAAGTAAATATGATTGTCTTGAATGGTTAATTTATTTTGTTTTAGAAGATTAATAACTCTTAAAATAAGTCTTAAAAAAATGGTTCAATTTTTCTCAAATTGTTAAAAATAGAAATTCAAAATAATTTTGGATAGAAAAAGATTATTTTAAATTAAGAAGGATTATTTGAAAAGCTATTTGAAAATATAAAAGTGATTCATTAATGAAAAGAAATATGCCTCTTAACGACTGTATTAGTTGTCCTAGTTGTGACAAAATATTCGATTCGCCCAAAATTTTACCATGTGGAGAAAGTGTTTGCAAAAATTGCATTCCCAAATCTGACCATTTTGATTGTGTATTATGCAAAATGTCTCATGAAGTACCCAAAAATGGTTTTACGACAAATATATCTTTACAAAAAACAATTTCCAAACTATCAAAACAAATACTCGAGGAAAAAATTTATCAAGATATCAATGGTATCGTTAATCACGTTAAGAGTATGCTTGAAAGTCATGAAAATTTATTTTATTACTCAGAACTACAGGTAAACGAGTACTGTTGCTCTTTAAAAAACAAGATCGATTTGGCAGCTGAAGGGGTAATAAATCAGATAAACAGTCTAAGATGATGTCTAAGAGATGATTTATTCAAGCAAATAAATGAATACCAAAATTCGTGTGTTGAAAATTTTAAAAATTGCAAAGATGAATTTAAAAAATTCTTTTTTGATAACAAAAAGTACACATCAGAAAATATAACAAATGATAAAGAACGACTTTTAAGCTGGGAAAAGGAAGAATTTACGACAAAGATCGAAGAATTTCACCTTATGCAATCAACTATTTCAATTGAGTCAGATCGCCTTAAACAAGCAATTTTTGATAATAAGTCTTTAGGTTTTGTTCCGAAAGAAAATATGAACAGTCAAAATCTTTTGGGTGATTTAATTCTAAAAGATATTGGAAATAAAAAATTTCTCAATTTGAAAAAATAAATGTTTCTGGCCTGGCAACCTACAAGAAGAATGGAAAATGGAAACTTGATATTCTCTCGTTTATCCAATATGAAAGAATACCGAGGCAAAAAATGTGTTTATATAAATGAGGTGATAATAAAAATATTAAATTCTAAATTTGAATTAATATTCGCTGATAAAAAAATTTCAGAATCAGATTATTCAGGTTATGGCGTCGAAACAAATTTAAATGAAATCTATCTATTTTTAAATTCCAAAGAAATAATAAAATATGATTCCGATCTTAAATTTTTGATTTACAAGCGTTTAAATTATGTTATAAGTTTAATATTTGTAACTGAAAAACATGTTTTTATCAAATGTAACTCTTCGTACGACGGCCAAATTTTGCATATTTACGAAAAAAGATTTAGTATTCCGAATGAGCATAAAATGTGATGACGAAAATTCGATTATTTATTTTCCATCAGAAGCTAAAGCTTTATTCTACAATGATTTCTATTATTTTTTTCAATGTTACAAGTCGATTAAAATTGTTAACAGAGAAACTGGAAAATTAACCAAAACAATCAAACTTAACTCAAATTATGAAATCCTTAAGGTTACTTGCAACAATGTAATTATTTCAAGAGTCGGTTCAAAAATTGTTTATTTGAATTTTGATGGAGTCGTTTGTCATGAAAGAGAGATCGAAGGGTATCCTGAAGATTCAAAAACTTTTTTGGATGATGAAAATAATTTAATAATCTTTAATTTGGAAAATTTATGTGTTTATTATGAAGAATAAATATTAATAGCACAAACTTTGATTGCTCATTTCAATTTAAAATTATTTTATGAAAAAATTTTATTTTAGGAAACTAATGATGGATCAGGAGCAATTTTGTTTTATTTGCCTGTAAATCAAAAACCTTAAGGATGAAGGAATTTGAATTTTTTGACCCAAAATTTGTGATCCTCGTTTAGAAAAACCTTTGTAATAGGAAAAACCTTACAAATAAATTTTGTAATAACGTAACTGCTCGAATTTAACGACATGTCGTTGTGTACATAACGACATGTCGTTAATTCGCTTTTACATTGAATAACGCCATGTCGTTAATACCGAATTACCAGTTATAACGACATGTCGTTAAATTCGAGCAAATACGTTATGAGTTTTTTCAAGGCAAATTTTGGCATTTTTTGAAAAATTGAAAGAATCCGTTTAAATGTATAAATTTTTAGGCGCATTGTCTCTATTCTACAGGTAAATAAAATAAAAATCTAAAATCTACATTTGTACAGAATTGTCTGCTCTATAAGATGATTACTACTAATATATTTGTTCTGTGATTTTTAGCACCTTAGGTTTTCATATATGGATAACAAAGTTATCAAGTCAGATTTTGCAAATTAAGATAGCGTGGAAGTTTGGCATGGCTTAACAGTCTTAGTATTCTTAATTAATTCAATCAATGATTTTAGAAAACATGATTTGTGATTTGGATTTATCCCATTTTAGTTTTATTACCGATTTGATTTGGAAAATATAGGGGAATATAACCGAAAAAACACTTTTTTGAAAGATAATATATTCAAAAATATTAGAACAGGAATAGAGAAAGAGGGTCTTAGGAGGTCATTAAATACAAGACAATATAACATTTTAAATTTTTATTCTTCAATAGAAATCGTAAATGAATCCTTGTCAACTACTATTAGGTGATAATTATCATCCATGAAAAATTGAAGATTTTTGCGCGAATATGAATAGCTAGCAATTTTCTTTTCATCACAAATGGCACCATCAAAATTCAAGGAGAACATTTTCTCGGCCATTCGAACTACTATAACATTTTTGTGAGTTACTTTTAAAATCTCATAATCTGAGTTTAATTCAATTTTCTTGATTAATTTTCCGGTTTCTTTGTCAACAATTAAAATCGACTTGTCACATTGAAAAAAATAAAAAAATTCATTGTAAAACAGCGCTTTAGTTTCTAATGGAAAATAAATTAATGAACTTGTATCATTAAAATCTATAATCTTTATGTACTCTAATTTTTTGTCAAAGCAATACAATATGAATTGGTTGAATTCGGTTTTACATTTGGCAAAGACATTTTCCTGTGTAACAAAAATTGAACTTATCTCATAAACGACTCTTTTACTTGCTACTGCGTTCAAGTTTACATCATAATGTCTCAACTCAAAATTTTTATTTGAATAATTCAAATACAAATAAATATTATTTTCATTCGTTTCAATGCCGTATTCTAAAATAGTATTCGGATTTTGATATTGATTAATAACTTTTTGGTTCCAGCTTGAATTAAGACAGCTTTTAATTTCTAAATCTTCATACAATTTTTTTGAATTAAAGTTTCTATCATAGTCTCCTTCAAATTCTCTGTCAAATTCTCTTTGATAAACACTTCTATTAAATCCTCTTCTGGTTTCTTCAGGTTGTTTTTTGTAAATAAACACAAATTTACCGTTTTTAGCTCTTGTTATTTTATACTTTGAATCAGAAATTTGACCGGTAAAATTTAAAAGAGGTTCCATTTTGCTTTTAGATTTTAAACATTCAAGACTTAAGCGACCTAAAAAATTATTTTGAATGCTCTCTATATTTGGCAAAAATTTTTGTGACTTGAATTCATAGATTTCAAAATCAAGACGAGCTGATTCGATTGTCATTTTCGATTCAATGGTACAACATTTATCTATTCCTTTTATAATCAAATCTCTATCTCTTAATATTTCAACTTCATTTTTATTCCTAGCTTCCAAACATTCATCTATTTCTTTACAAAATGAGTCATATCGTTCCCTATAGTTTTTCAAATTTTGAATAGCCGAGATTTCATATTCGTTTATTTGCTCGATTAACTTGTCTCTTTGATCATTAATTTGACTTATTTTTTGTTCTGTTAATAAATCGATTTCGTTTATTAATGAACGACAATATTCGATTACATCCGATTCGGAAGTTTTAAAATAGGTTTTAAAATCACCAAATTGAGCCTCAGTTCTATCTAGTAAACTCGCATATTTTTTGTAGCTTGGGTCTTCGTTTAAAGCCTGACATGCTTTGTTTATTGCTTCTTGTGCCACTTTGTTAGTAACGAAACCATTTTTAGGAATTACGTGGGATTCGTTACAAAAAATGCATTCAAAAGAGCCTTCATTTGTTTCAGGTACACATTTTAGACAAACGGTCTCACCACAAGGTAAAATTTTTGGCAAAGAGTAAATGCTGGTACACATTTGGCATTTGATAAAATCGTCATTTGCAAACATTTTAAAGTATATTCAGCAATCAAAAGATTGTTTTTCAAAAATGAAAAAGTTGTAAAAGAATTTTCCTTTAAAATTTAAATTTTTGAATTAAAAATTCAAATTAGGTTAAGTTTTTAAAATTTGTCCTATACCATTAAATGTTAAATTAATTTCAAGATTAACTAAAACTTGAAATCCGTTAATCAAATTTAAACGCTACGCTCTCCTTTGGTTCTTATAAATAGAAATTCAAGTTGATTCTAAATTTAAATGTTTTCAAATGTTTGATATTTTTAACGTTTTTGTATTTATGAAGCTTTAAAAAATGGTCTTGAACGAATATTTGAATTGTCCGATTTGCAATAGAATTTTCGATTTTCCGAAAATCTTGCCTTGTGGTGAAAGTGTTTGTCAAGGTTGCATTAGTAAAGCTTTGAAAAATGATTTTGATTGTGTATTGTGCAAAAAGTTTCATAAGATACCAAAAAATGGTTTTACAGCAAATAAATCATTGCTCAAAACAGTTACCATGCTTTCCCAAGAAATTTTTGAAGAAGACAATTATCAAAAACTTAAAGATGTAATGGATAAAATCAAGAGTCAGTTTGAGGATCACAAAACAAACTTTAAATATTCAAAATTAAAACTAAACGAATATTGTAGTTCATTAAAAAACAAAATTGATTTGGTAACTGAAGAGAAAATAAAGCAAATAAACGGTGAAAGAGATGATTTTTTTATTAAAATAGATGCGTATGAAAAGTCTTGTGTTGAAAGTTTCAAAAAAACCAAAGCAGAATTTAAAAAGTTCATTGATGAAAAAGAAGATCTTTTAGCAAATAAAATCAGAATAATTACTTGGAACAATGAGGAAATTTTGGAATCAATTGAAGAATTTCACAATATTGAGTCAACGCTTTTAATCGAATCAAATCGTCTCAAAAAAGCTATTTTTGATAATAACTCTTTGGTTTTCGTTTCAAAAGAAGATTGGAATGGTGAGAATTTTCTTGGGAAATTAATGAGCCAAAAAGTTGGACAAAAAAAAATAGCTGAGTTTAGAGAGCAACCCTTTTTTAATCTTTTAGATTTGATGGATATTCGAGGAATGAATTTAAGAAGAATGTGTAATGCAAATTTTATATATTCTCGTTTATATATAGATATTTTTGAACTAGAGCCAAGTTATGGCTTAATTATGATATTTGATTTTAAAAATGAATTAGAATTGCATCAAAATGAGATTACAATTCCAAATTCGAGTATTTCAAAGTATGGCATTGAAACAGACAAGGATGGAATATTTGTATTCGTAAATTATTCAAATAATCAAAAGATTGAAAAGTATGATCAAGAACTAAAATTATTGATTTCAAAACGATTAAACGATAAAATTGATTCAATTTTTTTATCTGAAAAACATGTTTTTATCAAATGTAACTCTTCGGAAGACGGCGAAATTTTGAATATTTGCGATAAAGATTTAGTATTCCGAATGAGCATAAAATGTGATGACGAAAATTCGTTTATTTATTTTCCATCAGAAACAAAAGCTTTATTCTACAATGATTTTTATTATTTTTTTCGATGTGACAAGTCGATTAAAATTGTTAACAAAGAAACTGGAAAATTAACCAAAACAATCAAATTGAACTCAAATTATGACATCCTTAAGGTTACTTGCAACAATGTAATTATTTCAAGAATCGGTTCAAAAATTATTTATTTGAATTTTGATGGAGTCGTTTGTCATGAAAGAGAGATCGAAGGGTATCCTGAAGATTCAAAAACTTTTTTGGATGATGAAAATAATTTAATAATCTTTAATTTGGAAAATTTATGTGTTTATTATGAAGAATAAATATTAATAGCACAAACTTTGATTGCTCATTTCAATTTAAAATTATTTTATGAAAAAATTTTATTTTAGGAAACTAATGATGGATCAGGAGAAATTTTGCAGAAGTATTATAAAAAATTTCCATTGCCTCTTTGTCGAAAATTCAAGTTGTATGAATTAAAGTATCTAAATTAATGAGTATTTTTTTTCTTTCTTTTAGTGGCGTAGCGTCCATACGACAAATCTTGGCTTGACTCTCTCTACTGAAAATTTGGAGCGACTCTAATCAAAATAGATCGAATACATTTTTTGAAGTTGTTGCACACTCATTCGTTAGAAACATGCCTAAAATAGTTTTAGTGTTAAGTAATTGACGATTCTTAAATCAGTTCTATCGGTTTCTCAAAAATATATTTTATAAAGAAAAGTGTCTAATAAATTAGACATATCATAATATGTTTTAGAAGCATCAAAAATTAAAAAAACAAGTAAAATAAAACATATTATCCGATCTTTTAATTTAATTGTTTTATAAATTATAAAAGTACAGTTGTGGTCATTCACGTGTTCCTCTTGTGAACTTCATGAACTAATGATTTTGAAAAGCTATTATCGATTTATAGGTATAAAATTAAAGCTAAAAAGCTTAAGTTAAAGCTTGTAAAACTAACTTTCATCAGATACCAAAGAATTATATTAGCTATTCGAAATCATAATTCATTAAAGTTCACAATGGAACACGTGAATGACCATAACTGTATAATTTAAATTATATTTTTATTTTTAAATAGCAATGATCGAATTATTTTTATTTTTTTAAAAAATTTGGATGGAAAATTTAAAAAATTTCATATTGTATTAGGTTATTCATAGTTTTTTATATAATTTATTCATTTAAAGGCTTATGTCGACTCATTTACTAGAAGGAAAACCTATCCGAGAGTAAATGAGTTAGTTCACAAATTCTTAGTTAAAGAATTTTCTGATTATGGAATTAGTAGATTGCATAAATGTCGAAATCTTCTTTTCATGATTATTAGAATACTCTTTAGTCGGATTAGATCTACTACAAAGTTTTAATAGTGGCTTGGAAAACAGGAATTAAGTGAACGATATATTCAAGAATGATTCCTTGACCTTTTTTTAATTTGAGGTTTACTCCTTTTGAAAAAAGCTTCTAGTTTGAAATATCACATAACAGACTTAGGAAATTTTAGAAATTAAACTTTGCAAAAAACCAATTCTTTTAAATGTTTAAAATTTTTTCAGTTTTTTGTTTTGCTTTTTAAATTTTACAGTTCATAGATTTCAATTTTAAAATCTACATTTCATTGAATCAATAAATTATCATTATATTAATTGGTTGTACCTAAAACACGGAATCCAATTACGGAACGCCGGAACGGAACGGAATTAGACCCTAAAATACGGAATCCATAAAACGGAAATTGCTAAAATACGGAATATTTTTTTACGGAACGCCTACTAAATTACGGAATACGGAAATGATAAAATACGGAATATTTTTTACGGAATTCCTACTAAAATGCGGAACAGGTACGGAACGGACACAAAAAAAAACTTACTCAATTGCATATTTTCTATAATATCGATACTGATCTTTCAATTTAACGTCAAAAAAGCTAATTTGAATTGTTGTGAAGAGTGTAAATGAAACTATCATGATTCATTTTTAAAAATAAATGCAATGGAACGGACTCAAAACAAATTCTTCATTTATTATAAACGGAAAAAACGTGTTTGTCCTCTTTTTGTTTTAAGGCCAAGATCAGCACATTCAGGGCACTACCAATATTTTTTACTTACTCGAGTTGCTTTTATTTCTAAACATGAATCATGATAGTTTCTTTTACACTCTTCACAACAATTCGAATTAGTTTCGGGGTATCGCTTCACATTTTGAACATATTCTGTTCCATTCTTGTAGTCTTTTAAAAGCACCATGAAAGATCAGTATCGATATTTTAGAAAATTCTCAATTGAGTAAGTTTTTTTTTGTGTCCGTTCCGTACCTGTTCCGCATTTTAGTAGGAATTCCGTATTTTAGGCTCATTCCGTATTCCGTAATTTAGTAGGCGTTCCGTAAAAAAATATTCCGTATTTTAGCAATTTCCGTTTTATGGATTCCGTATTTTAGGGTCTAATTCCGTTCCGGCGTTCCGTAATTGGATTCCGTGTTTTAGGTACAACCTTTTAATTGGTTTTGAGGATCGGATAATATGTTTTATTTTACTTGTTTTTTTAATTTTTGATGCTTCTAAAACATATTATGATATGTCTAATTTATTAGACACTTTTCTTTATTTTTGAACTTTTGATAGAAAATACTTATCTGTAAATATTTTATTTATTTTTTAATAGTTTTGCCCAAATTTAAACTCTAAAAATTAGCTGAAAATTATTTTTTAGTTAATCTGAGAACATGAACATTTTCTAAATTTTCCAGAAAAGTTTTATTCCGTTTGGCAGTAGTATCTGATATTTCAATCCAATTTTCGTTTGAAGTTTTGATTACAGAAGTATAATGTTGACTAGCTAGATAAAACAAGATTGCTCTACTTAAATAAAAATCACAATCTGTATTTATGGATTTAATGCTTGTTTACACTTTTGAATGCTTTTTCCGATGAATATAAAATATAATTATATTTAATATTATAATAATATTATATTAAATATATAATTATATTTACTAAAGTAAATTTGAAGGACACTTTAATTTACCCGTCTTTGGACTAAAACATATACATTTTTTGTACAAAATATTTTTTTCATATTTGTGGCCACTTTTTGATAGTATTTTGTACCAGATACAATTCCGAATTTATACCATGGTACTAAATAAGTCGTTTTAAAATGTATTCAAAAAGAAAAACCGGAAACCTTTCTTTTCAGAATTTTAATAGTCCAGAAGCAATGTAAATCAATATAAATCTAAATGGTTTAAAAACAATATAAATCCAATACAGTTTAAATAAATCTTTCTCTGAAAAAAGAACTGCAAGCTTAATGGAAAAATGGAATGTTTTCATGAAAACGAAAAGCTTTCATGAAAACAAAAATGAAAAGCAAATTTTCAAACAACCCATCATAATCTTGTAGAGAATCGCCTAAGCTTTCGTTTGAAAAAGGAATTATACTTCTAGGATGTTTGGTTCACTGTAAAAATCATTCTTAACAAAACCCTTTGTTTTTTTTTTTTGAAAAAAATTTAAATAAGTAAAAAATTAAACTTTTTTCCAAAACACTTTCTTTTTCAACGGACCCACCCGGTCTTTTTTTTGCCTGAACTTTATAGAAGTCGAAGGAAATTGAACTAGGGTCACTAGATTCATCTAAAGCTGTAGCCACTTAGCCAGTAGGGTGATTTGAACCCAGTCTCGAACAACTATTGGGAATAGTATTGAAATTGATTACAGAGCTTTTATTTGATCATAGCTTTGCTGACTGACTGACTGATAATTTAGTACCGAAGGTACAAGGGACTTTTGGACAATGATCTCTTTGAGCCCTATCTTAACTTTGCATTACTACATAGATCTTAAATACCGTCGTTTCTCAATTCTTTCTCATTGAAATAAAATTACTGTTTACCCATAAATAATTTCTTATTAAGGCAGTGACTAGATCTTGTTCAAGAACAGTATAGGATCTTGACTATTCCTAAATTGAGATAAGATTCCTGATTTTTTCTAGTCAAATCTTAACTTCAATAAATTTTTAGGCATAAGATCTTTTAAGACCCGTTAAGATCATAAATGTTCTTATTTTTAAGATTTTTGAAATTTAAATTATAGGTTCCTATAAGATCTTATGCCTAAAAATTTATTGAAGTTAAGATTTGACTAGAAAAAATCAAGAATCTTATCTCAATTTAGGAATAGTCAATATCCTATACTGTTCTTGAAAAAAATCTAGTCACTGCCTTAATAAGATTTTTTTTAAGAAATTATTTATGGGTAGTCGGTTTTTAATCATACGAGAAAGGATTATCATCAGAATTGTCTAATTCAACTATCCAAAAAATTAAAAATCTAAATGAATGAATGAAAAAAAAAACAGTGATTGTCTTTGTATTTGTATAAAAATTTAATTGGTTTGTATTTCAAACGTTGTGAATGTAAATTTGTTCAATTATGAAATAAAATTCTTCTGATTGTGGGTTCTTCTGATTCCTAGCCTCTATCCATAACTTCTCAATTTAATTAGATGAACGTACTTAACACAGCTAAAAATAAGGGATTTTTTTTTAAAAACTAAATTTTTTTCAAAAAAAAACAAAGGGTTATGTTAAGAATGATTTTTACACTGAACCAAACATCCTAGAAGTATAATTCCTTTTTCAAACGAAAGCTTAGGCGATTCTCTACAAGATTATGATGGGTTGTTTGAAAGTTTGCTTTTCATTTTTGAGAAAACCATAGGTCCTTATAAAAAAAACAAAATACGTAGAGGTTTTTTGACAATTACTCCTGAACAATTACTTTTACTTTTTCAAAAAGTGATCCATATAAAAGATAATAAAATTCCCTATCGAATGGTATATAAAAAAAACAGGTTGGGTGTTCCCTTCGAGAAAAAAGCATAGGTCCGTTTTTTTTAAAAAATAGGTGGTCCGTGTTTTAGCAACAGCCGTTTTAAAATTTCTTTAATTTTCTTCATACCGTATGTACCATAGTCTAAACCATCAAATAGATAAAAGTTGTCATTTACAGTCGAACCTCTCTAATCCGGCCTTCGTTAATCCGGCAAATTCGATTACCGAATAATTTTTGGATTTCCCATCTCCATATAAGTACATTATAATTGAATCTTTAATCCGGCAATTTCGGTTAACCGGCAAATTTTTTCCTTCCCGATTTGGCCGGATTAGAGAGGACTGTATATAAAAAATACCAATAAAATTATTTTGATAGCTTTTTTAAAAAAAAACACTTGAGATCATATTAACACGACCTTTCTGATATTTAGCTCATCATTACATAAAATGAACTTGCCATTTTTTGATAGTATTTTGTACCAGGTACAATTCCGAATGTAAACCATGGTACAAAACAAATTTTTCCTGTTTTATTCCGGGAAAAAAGTTAGGGATTACGGTACGAGAATTCAGAATTTTAAGTCAAAAAGTGGTGAATCTCACTTCTATTTCGTTTTTCATTATAATAACTTTTTCGTCCATTAGTATACAAAAATGAAATTAAAAATTTAGATTTATAAAGAATCGCCTCTTGTTTAAAAAATTTGGTATAGCGCCTCCCCTAGTAGAAGATGCGGTTTGACGGAAAAGTCAAACCGCAGTTCCCGTAATTTTACCGTTCTAACCCGTGTATAGCTTTAGATAATAATTTTTCCTTATCGTCAATGGTACCAGCGTCAATGGTAGCTTTTAGCTTTCAGAAAATATCTTAACATCAATTATAGCTTTTTCCAATCATGTTTACTATAATGTTTTAATAAAGCACATGAAATTTGGCTTCAAAAAGATAAGGGGTAGGATATAACTTTTGATTTTTACCTCGATGAAAAAATTGATTTCTGAGGTTTTCGAGGTCGTAGAACACGTTAACAATATCAGAAATAACAAATTCAGAAAGTGTGAAGTTTTTGAATTGAATGAACCTAGTTTAACAATTTTTTTAATTCAAGATAATATTATGATTATGATTTATTACAATAATATAATTATTTTAAACAAATTTTGAAAGATTTTAAAACAAATATGCTGTTATATTTAAAAAAATAAAGCAAATTTGTAAAGAATTATGCTTTTAACAGTTTTTAGGCAACTTTTTTTACCAAGTGAAAGTTTCTGTTTTAGAGTTTTTTATGCTTGTTGCAATCCTAATTTTAATTATTCTTTAATTTTGCACTTTTTTTTCTAAAACATATTATGGCAGGGCACTGACGTGCCCTGCTAGATACGTTCAGTAAGGTTATAAGTCGGTCTTTTAGAGAATTAAAGTAGTGCTGTCAAACTTTCACTTTCATGTTGTAGAAGCCCATAAAGAAATGTGTTTGTAAGCGAATATTAACCAAAGTTGTCTTTTTCTGAAAATAAATTATCGAGCGAATAACGGAATGCACTCCGTCATGCTAAATTTTTCCTAACTCTTGCTTTAAAATTTAGAATTGGAAAAGACTAAGTTCGCTGTTTTGATTAAACTCAAGGCTGACTATAACAGTCCTTTAGGAATTCCTCCAGGAATATTTTCTTAAGATTTATTCCTTTTTCGATTTTGTCTTGATTTTAGTCGACAAGTCCCTCTAGTTTTTCAAATAGGACACAAGCCCCCTCTGGCTATGCCACTGACTATACCTTAAAGACAACTTAGCTAAGCCTTAACAATTATTTTCGCATATTTTAAAAGATATTAATCGAGCTGGTTTATTACGATAATAGTTAAGGGTTCCGGTATTTTGGGATATGAATATTTTGTTAACACCATTAACAATCCGGCGTTTTCCTCTAAGAATGTTTACGAAGAATTCGTAATTTTCACCAATTTTTATTGGGTTTTAATAGTTTTAAAAAAAAAATGTCATTAGGACTCAAATTTTCGGTACATTTTGGAAAAATAACGAAGAAGAGTGTGATGATGATTTGGAACACAAAATTACATAAAGTCATTCCAAAAAGTCTCAGAATTTTTTTTTTTTTTAAAGAACATATATACAGGGGTGATTGCGTCGCAATAACCGACGCTTTGGTAACATAAATGGATTATAAAGTCACGTTTAGTCATTACAAAATCCCTTAATAAGCAAGATATTCAGTGACTTAAAATGAAATCCTATACCTTTTAAGTAACAAAGTTTGACAACTTTGGAAACATGTCTCTGAGTGACTAATTAAGTCGATCCGGGACAAAACGTGACAAAAAAAATTTTAGGTTACTAAGTGTGACTCTGTGTGACTAAAGAGATCATTAATAAAAGCTAAAATGTGACAAAATGTGACGAAACGTGACTAATATAATAAAAATTTATTCGAGACAAAAAAAATGTTAAATTGACTAAAATTGACCAAAAATTGACTAAAAATTGGGCAAAGACTAAAAATTATAAATTTTTTAGGTTGTTGACAAATTTAAATATAATTTTTCACTAAAATTAATTGTGGTTGACTATTGGACGATTTCCCGACATCAATCTAGATCTTCTTTTCTTCCGATTAATTTTAAGACGTGCCCAGACAGAATCAAAAGTCATTTCTAATTTATGTTGGAGTATGATCATGCATCTCATCTAAGTGTTTAAATCTTAGTTAAGTTTACCAATAAATCTCAATATAAACTCACTTATAATATTTATAATCCATTTATGTTACGAAAGCGTCGGTTACTGCGACGCAATCACCCCTGTATTCAAAAATAATATTTTTTTTTTGCTTTTTTCTGTCTTTGTTGCGGCATTTATTTTTAAATTGCTGAATTCTAGAGCCGCCTCATAAGTTAACGTTTTGACTAATAGTGCTGCATTTAAACGAAAAAAAAATATTCATTTTTACATGTTAAATGCATGCATTAGTTTTCGAAATTTTCAGTTTTAATGCCGCTGTATCTTTCAAGGCAATACGGTATTTTTTTTTAACTTTATAAACAAAAGTAAAGTGTGTTTTTCTCATTGAAAGTTGGCCAATAAACTTTTCGCTCCATTTCTAAAGCTCTAAAATACAATAGCCAATCCTTCAATATATCTCTTTTAAACAGTGCTCTTAAGTGTAAAATTTCCTAGATAACAATATTCGAAATCAAAAGAATTTTCGTATTCATTTGCCTGTTGGTGTCCATATGTGTTTCATTGGTAAGACTATCAATAATTTGAGACGATGGCTCGGCTTCAAATCCAGTTTCATTTCGTCGAAATTATCATTTACATTTATAATGATTCAGAATTTTTCACCTGTCTCCAAAATTTTTTTTTTAAAAAAATAAAATTGACAAGTCACACATTAACCTTGTTTTTATTTTTTATTGAAAGACAATTTTTAAGTATCCATGCAAAGTCAAATGTGTGTAGTAAACATGTATCGTAAATATTCGAATTAAATAAAAAGTGGATTATCATAATAATTTTGAATGCTTTGAAATAATTGCAATATAATTTTTGTTGTTGTTGTTATTTATTGAGGTCTCTCGAAAAATGCTCTTGGTTCTTTTTTCTTTCTAAAACAAAAATAGAATTACATTAATATTGTGCAAAACTATTTTCGAATTATTTCAAATGTTTATGAGTTTATAATTATTATTAATTTGAGTGTTTTTATTATCAAAAAGAA
Organism: Brachionus rubens; assembly: GCA_022207745.1. Taxonomy (NCBI): domain Eukaryota; kingdom Metazoa; phylum Rotifera; class Eurotatoria; order Ploima; family Brachionidae; genus Brachionus; species Brachionus rubens. The sequence goes on along the minus strand of JAJVHD010000001.1, from coordinate 4,769,987 downwards.
GAAAGTAATCAATAATGTACATGATATGATACTCATTTTATCTATTCTTTAAGAGATTTAACCCAATTTTTGTCGTGTGTGTGTGTGTTTATGTGTGTATTTTTTCTAAAAGTCATTCTCAAGCACGAAAAGAAAAATGTCGAAAAAAATGCAACCTATTGATCCAGCTGAACGTTCGAAAATAGCTAAACTTCAAACTGAAATGAAAGACGCTGAGTTAGTTTTCAATTTGTTTTTGTTTCATTTTTAAAAATTTTAAAAAACATTCTTTTTTTCCGAAGTAAAAAAGTCGAATGGCTGTACACTGGTGATAAACTAGACAGAGATGCTTATCTACTCGGTAAACCGATTGATAAATTATTGATTGAAAAAGAGGTCGACAAACGTATGTTAAAAAACCTAAATAAAAACTTTGTTGATACTTTTAAATTTATTTTTCTTTTAAGCAAAGGAATCGGATTATTTGACAAGTACTATTGATTTGGCAAATAAAATTCGCGATGATCCTCTATTTGAAATCAAGTTGGTACTCATTAGACTCTGATTAAAAGTTTTGTACATTTTTTTTTAATTTAAGGAAACGAGAAATCGAGGCAAAAAAGAGATTACTTGAAAATCCTTTAAAACTCAAACAACTCAAAAAAATGGTTTGTATTTTTTTGTAAAAATAAACTCACACTCCTCGAGGTCCAAAATATACTTAAATTCCAATTGATATTATTTCAAGAGTCTTTAGTTTCCTTCAAGAAAAAGGTTCATTAGTGAAAGATCTAGAGGGTCTTACAATGAATATGTTGATTTGAAAATCAGGTTGAGTTTGGACCCGAAAGCTTTTTATTTTAGGCCTGTGAGAAAAACTTAAAATCTCAAAGATTACAATCTTTTTGTCAGATTTTAATTAAGACTCTTTGATAAAAAATTTCAAAAGAGAATCACTTATCTATTCAATAGCTCGTTAAAATTAGTCCTATAAACTTTCATTTTATTGTTTAAAGATTTCACAATCGTCAGACGAAAACGAATCTCAAAGTGATTCATCTGATTCTGAATCACGAAAACGAAAAGATAAAAAAAAGCATAAAAAATCCAAGAAAAGTCATAAAAAATCGAAATATTCCGACTCGGAAGAGAGTGATGAAAAAAGGAAACGTAAAAAACATCGATCCAGGTCAAGGAGTAGATCGAGAAATCGAAGTAAAGATCGTCATAGAAATCGTAGTCGAGACAGAGTCGAACCAAGACCAGGTTATGGATTACAGCGACGAAGAGAAGACTCGAGTAGAGATCGTTCAAGAGATTATAATCACAAATCTAAAAGTCAACTTGAAATCGAAGAGTATAAAAATCGTATGAAAAAACTTGAGAATATTCGAAAAAATGTCGAGTCAGATCACAAGTCGGATCAAAAACGTGGACCAACTAAATTGACCGATGAAGAAAAACAACGTCGTTTAAAAGAAATGGAAGAAAATGCAAAATGGCGAAACGATGTGCGAAATAAAAATATTAAAATCTACAAATATGACGATAAAAGAGAAGAAGAGTTGGAAAATAAAAGTAAAAGTGCTCGTATGCAAGCAGAAGCTGCTTCTCTTTTCAAGTAATTTTAAAAATCATTCAAAGGGATTTTTTTTCATTTATTTTTTTTTTAAGTTCAATGATGACCGATGCATATGCCTCAACAGAAGATCGAATAAAGCGTAATATTTACAAGATACAACGTAATTCGTCGTCGTTAGACAAAAATTTTGCCAAAAAATAACCTTGACTTTTGTAAATAATGGATCATAAACGGCCTAACCGTTTTCAAAATTATTCAAAAATATTGTTTTTTTTTTATTAAAAATTTTCATCTGGTAAAAATATTTTAATCATATGGGTTGTGTTTGCTTTTAAAACAGCAGCGGAATTAAAATTTAAATTATTAATAACTTTCGAGGGTAATTCTCTTGTTACAGAAATGAAAAAAAATAATGATTTATAAGTTTAAAAACTGTGCTGTGAGCTCTTAAGTTCTAGAGAATCAAGTCCTATGACTACAGATTTTTTTTTAGACCAAAAAATTTTGACACAAGTTGAGCTGATGTCTAGTGCCTCTTGAGTCATGTATGACACAAAAATTATTAAAATAATTTCAATAGTCACCAATAATCATTTGAGCTTAAGATTGTGATTCTTAGCTTTTTTTTAAGTTAAGAGTACAAAGTTAAGAAATTTAAGAAAAGGAGCTCAATTAATTTTGCAGCCGAATGTTGGTTTCGAAACAGGGGTAAAAATTGATCTTATTCAGGTTAAAATCGGAGGAATCTAATTTCTTTGTCCACAGATAAAATACTCGGTTTTCACATTTTCCCAAAATTTAGTCTTCACTTTTGAAAATGATGTATCAAATATGATGGGCTAATTAGTTTATGAATCGGGCAAAAATATTTTACAGTCTATTTAGTCAAAGTATTGAAAATATTACCCATGTTTTTTGCAATAATGTGTTTTAGACTCTGTGGAATTTCAATAGTAAGGTTTTTTGTTCCTAAAAAATAGGATACTTTTTCTAATATTAAAGGTTTTCAATTAGTTTTCATCTAAATTTGAGCTAATGGAATAAGATTGGACATTTAGTATATCATTATTTATTAGCTCAATGGGTTACTCTATTAATTCTTGACGTTAATTTTACAGTTTATCTCAGCGAAAGAATATTCACTTCTTTAAATATTCTTTTAGGTGATGAGGTAATGGAAATATCATGATACCAATACATCATCCGATTACAACAAATGATTTTTTTTTCTATTATTTTTCAAGTTTAGGGATCCCCCATGGCTGCACCGGGTGATCATTGACTCCCCCTATCATTTTTTTTAATTCGACCGAAAGGCTTAGTGCTATCACTCATTTGAGCCGATCGCTACACTTGCTACATTGCCCCTTTTGAAGCCCTTATTTTAAGTCACCAAGACTCGCAAGCCTGATTTTTGATCAGTCCCATTTTTTGGCAAATGACTGCGCCCATTTAGTATTACAATGTGCCGAATGTTGCACATCCTCATGGCTTTGCATATAATGCGCAAATCGATGATTCTTGTGTTTTCTAATATTTTTCATGTTAAGTTTGGGGATTTTATTTGGCTTCAGTGGGTGGTCATTGACTCCCCAACCGAAAAAAAGCTTTTTCAAAAAAAATCTCTTAAAAATGCCACTGTTGCCATCCAACATTTAAGAGATCTTTCAATGTATCGATCTGTATTTGGCGTATGATATCAAAGAAATCAAATTAGAATCTCTATTTCAGAATTAAAAACTATCGAGCCTAAATCCAATTAAGTAAAATAATATTAAAATCTAGACTTAGATTTCATTTTATAAATTCAATATCTCTTTTGGGATCTAAAAACATAAACAAAAAATTTAATTTTTCAACTTAATTTAGAATGATTTTGTTGTTTAAAAATGAGTTAATTTTTTTTGTTTATTAAATTTAATAATTTAAAAAATTGTTAATTTTAAAAAAATCAAGTTTTAAAAATTTTAAATGAATCAATTACATAAATGGGAAATTGTTGCAATATATTAAAAAAATCCCGTTATCGGTAACAAATTTTGTGTTTATCTTTTCTTTTTTGATTATGGTATAAACACTTTTTTTTGTTCTCTCTAAAGGTCGGAGGAAAAAGCGTCCGTCGATCAAGTGGGATACAAACGTAGTTCACTATCAAGTCATGCAAACACAAATCCAATAGCGTTTCAAAGTGATGTGTCATTGAATAACAAAAAATCGATTACTAACCTAAATGTGGTTAATCAAAATCCGAATTCAATTACTTCAACATCTATTCCGTCGAATAAGCATTCCGTTCAAACAAATCAAGCGTATGAGAATAGACTAGACGAAACTAATTTAAGTATTCCGCATATTGCTGATTTTTATCCAGAAGAAGATAATTCAACAGTACCCGCTGATAATCCTAGAACAAGCACTTTGTTTTTACCTAAAGCGAGTAAGATTTAACAACTCAGTTTGTTTACGTTCAATTTAACAAATTTTCTATTTTTTAGATGTTGAAAAGCGTAAAAAAATGAACGAAAGTTCTTATTTTAATGTAATTTTGATCAAAGAAAAATTTTTTTTAACCGATTCTTATTTCAATTTTTATGGTTTTAGCAAAAGGGTACTTCTGAAACGAATCTTAACGTGTCTAAAAAGTTCAATAGCTGTTCGACTATTTATATTGATGACTCAACAGTATCTCAACCGAATCTTAAAGCTGAAATACGTCTCGTTGCGTGTGCAATTCATTATCATATTAAGAGACGAACATCTAATCGTACTATGGACATATTTGACGAAAAGCTTTATCCTTTAACGGTAAGTTTTAATTAAAATGTCGTTTTTTCAAGACATAATTTAAATTCTAAACACCCAAGAATAGCTATGAGCTTCTTTTAAAGCTCTTCTTTGATCATGTGACTTCCTGAATGTGAAACTCCAATCATTTTCCTGTCCATGATTAACAACAATGTAGAATTATTGAAACCCGTGGAAAAAGTCTCAAATTTTCATCACTAAGGAGAAGAATTTTAGGTTGATTAAATTCCAAACGTTCATGCTATCTGAATTTGAGGGGAGTCAATGACGAAAAAATTCTCTAAAGCCATACTCGAGTCAAAACAGTAAAAAGGAAGGCATTTTTCGAAAATTTTATTTTGAAAAACCGGTTTTGAGTGGTAAAAGAGAGCGAAAAAGGCTGCTTTTTAAAAAAATTGAAGGGATAATTTTTCTTATGATGGCTCTGCGCATGTAGCAAAGTGTAACAAAATTTCTTACACCATTGAGCAGTCTCTGCTAAATGCACACTATGAAAACGCATTGAAACTAAATGGGCAATTATACTGCAGAGTTTTTGCAGAGCTTGCTCAATGGTGTAACAAATTTTGTTACATTTTGCTACATGTGCAGAACCTTCATATGACCAACAGAAAAATAATTATTTCGATCTTTCGAAATTGTACTTTTCTTATGACTAAACTTCAAAGTAGGTATCTGGATTAAGTTCACATGATCAAGATCTTAAGATAAATTGCGCACGCTCCTTCTTTTCAATATGATTATGCCATCAGTTTTTAGATCTAAAATATTGAACATTTTCATAATAGATGAAACAAAAATTAAATAGGTAGTCTCTATTCGCTATATTTTAAAATTATTTATAGCTTAAAATTCAAAGTCTCTCATGATATACAAGGGTTTAAGTAGCTCTAGTGTTTAGTTTCCTTTCTAAGCGATAATTGATGGTTTTTCGGCTATTCTAAAATTACCATCAGAATACCATTGGATTACTTTAGATTACTTCAAGTCGACTTGAGGTAAAAAAACACAAAAATTCTCACGGAAAAGATTTATAATTTTCGGACAACCTTGTAATGTAAAGTTGACGCATTTGCTGGGAGAGCTTTTGATAATAATTGCTTATCCAGTAAATTCATACCAGCACTTAAATTAAGATCCGATTCGCTTCTTCATATTCCTTTGAGTATACTGTAATTTAAGATATAACGACTAATCGTTGTAAATTTCTAATTAATTTTTAATTACAGAAAGACATAGCGAATAAAGAATCTGACAAAAACGTTCCCGATCAACGTGTTATATACAAATTTATGAAAAATTTATTCACAGCTGCACAATTGACGGCCGAATGTGCAATTGTAACATTGGTAAGCAAAATTTCTTAAAAACGAATAAACCGACAAAATTTAATCAATTTTGTGTAATTGAAAGATTTATTTGGAAAGAGTTTTAACATATGCCGAAATAGATCTATGCCCATCTAATTGGAGACGTTTACTTTTAGGAGCAATTTTATTAGCTTCTAAAGTATGGGACGATCAAGCTGTATGGAATGTTGATTATTGTCAAATATTAAAAGACGTTAATGTCGAAAACATGAACGAGTTAGAACGACAATATTTAAATTTACTTCAATTTAACATTAACGTACCATCAAGTGTTTATGCAAAATACTATTTTGATCTTAGAACTTTGGCCGAAGACAATAATTTATTGTTTCCATTGGAAAAATTAACAAAAGAAAAAGCTTACAAACTCGAAGCGTTGTCTTCAATGTGTCAAGAAAAGTATAAAGATATTATCGAGTTGCAAATAAAGAGTATGCGTCGTACAGCTAGTGTTGATAATTTGTATTCGCCGTCAAGAAAAAGTCTTGTTATTTTATCTTGATTTTTTTTCTATATTTTTTTTGTTTTATTTTTTTGAACTCATAAAATGACAAAATCGTTCTTAAGAAAATAAAATAAAAGATATACTTAATAAAATAATAATTGTTTTGAATTTAAAACTTTAAACTTAACCAAATTCTCTCAAAAATTACTTTAATTATTTCTCTTTTATTTTTTTTTCTTCTTGTTTTGTCTAAAAAAAAAAGCATTTCTTCTTTACAACTTAAAAACATACAAATAGTCGTATGATTAATTTATAAACAAAAAAAAAAGTGGACTCTAATTTAAGACTTATTTTATATCTAATTTTAAGAAATTTTAAAAATATAATAAAAATTTTTTAAAATAACTTTACTTTTTTAAAATTTTTAAATTGAAACTTGTCGGTTGTTTCTAAATTACGGAACCGGAACAACGGAATCAGAATTTACTAAAATACGGAAAAGCAATTTGAGGAATCTTAATTGCGGAATCAGTCCTCGGGGACAAGATATACGGAATAAAAAGAAAATTTAATAAAATTTTTGTGTTAGCTTATTTGACCGTCTACCGTCTTGCTTATTTTTTTCTATAAGGCGAAATTTTTTGTTCTGATTAAAACCACATGCAAAGCAGGCCAGTTGAATCTATATAATCTATATACCGTATTCCCTCGTTCGATATTGCTGTACCACAAGTTAAGACACGCCTTTGGACCATGCACCAAAGTACATCTCGCCCATGCTATAACATTGTTAACTTGGGGCGCATGCTCTAATAGCATAATCACGCGTTTAGGTCCGCATCAAACACTGAAAGTCTTAGTTTAATGCGTCATCAAGACTCGATTTTAAAGAAAAAAATCGAGAATATAAAAAATGAATTTTTTAATATTTTTATTTCTTAATCTTTGGTGCTGCACCAAATGCATAATTCAAAAAAATTATTTTTATTTTTTTCTTTAAAATCGAGTCTTGATGACGCATTAAACTAAGACTTTCAGTGTTTGATGCGGACCTAAACGCGTGATTATGCTATTAGAGCATGCGCCCCAAGTTAACAATGTTATAGCATGGGCGAGATGTACTTTGGTGCATGGTCCAAAGGCGTGTCTTAACTTGTGGTGCAGCAATATCGAACGAGGGAATACGGTAATATAAAAAGAGACCCCTCTTTCTAAAATATCTTAAAAAATAAGATAAAAAGAAAAAGTAAAATAGCCTATAAAATTCCAAAAAAAAAAGACTTTTGAAATTACGGATATTAAAAAAACTTAATATTATTTTATAGCCAATTAAATATCTATTTTTAAATTTCAATATAAAAGAAATCAAATTAAAAACTGATTTATGGTAAACATTAAAATATAAATAACGTAAAATCTCGAGTTCAAGGACATGTGGCAAAAAAGGGATGTCCTCCCAAAGATAGGACATTTTCTCTGAACTCGCTATTTGCGAAATGTCCTAAAACTCGAGCTTTTACCTATTTTTTCTATTAATCGTCACATTCAATTTCAACACGTCAGTTATAATATTAAACTTAAGAAACTTGGTATGTTGTCATTTTAATTTAATGCATAGAAAAAAGTATTGTTTGGTAAAGCGACTTCCTAAAGAATGAGATCTGGTAAAGAGTCTTTATATCGTAGGAATAATAATTGAAGTTATATTTGTTAAAAAAAATTTCTTATCGTCATGTAAATACTGAAAAAACCTGAATAAGTTTGAGGAGAAGCTCTGTCTTATTTTGATAACACATAAATTCTACAAGCAAATTAGCTGTCTTAGTTACTTTTAACAACACTTGGGTTTTTTAATTAAAACTAAGTAAAAGAAAATTTAAATAAAATTGATCCTAAACTTTGGGGTTGTCCCTAAACTCCGGAATCCGGAACCAAAGACTAAAACACGGTACAAATTTTTAAAAATCCGGAACAAAACAAGGTTAAGTTTTTTTTGCTAAAACCCGGATCCAAATTTGTAATTTCTAAAACTCGGAATCGGAACAATCTAAAAAACGGAACCGTATTAGTCTAAAACGCGGAATCTAAACTTTTTAAAAAACCTGGAAACGATTCCTTTTAAGTTACTATGTAAGATCTTTATTAATTATTTTTAATGATTGATGATTGATGATCCAAATTATCAAGAATTAATAGTCATACGATTAAAGTAAGGCTTTAAATTGTTTATGAGTTAAAAAATGTCTACCAATCTTTTAAAGATCTTATCTAAGAATCATTTCCTAATTTCCAAATCGTTTTTTTTTTAATTCTAAACATATTTAAGAATAATATGTGTGACTAAATAGTGTTTTTAAGTTTTAAAGTGCTTTGTAAATTTAGTTTATGAAACCCATGTGAGAAAGATTTCAATAAGTCTGGGTGAGGTACTAACAAAAACTATTTAATTACTTTAGTACCCAATTTCAAAATTAAAATGAACGCGCTCTTTTCTTAACTTTTTTGGTTCCGTGTTTTAGTATGAAGGTGATCCGGTTCCGCGTTTTTTTTTGTTCCGGTTCCGGAGTTTAGGGATAACCAAACTTTGGTGCCCTCAAAGTTGATGTAAAATTATTTTCACTTAATTGGACTTCTAAATCACTTAAAGGGGAGGTAGACAAAGAATTTAAATTATGGTTACATTTATGCTGGAAGGTTGTTATTTTTGACAAAAAATGACAACCTGCTCCTTTTTTATAGACCATGAACGAGTTTTAAAATAATTAAAAATTAATGCTAATTTTGAATAATCATTACCCTTTAAAAATAAACAATTCATTATAATGCTTTGATTAGAAAAACAGACCCTAGTTATAAGTAAAAAAGCAGAATAAAATTGGGATCATGTTGACTAGAATAAATAAAATAGGAATCTTTTTGATAGGGTTGTTAAATGAAATGAATTCTGGTTGTTTGAGATTTCGAAGTCAAAATTCGAAAGTTTGAAGTATGCTTTAATAGACTTATTTTTTGTCAAGGAATAGACTGGGCTTAACTTCAAACTCTCGAATTTTGACTTCGAAATTTCAAACTACAGTACTTTCCGGTTATAAGAAACTCCAATTTGCATGAAAAATAATTTATTATATCCGAAGATTTCTTATAAACAAATTAAAGTTTTCCTGCATAATTTTTACTCACATTATCTTAAGTTAGCAAGTGAGATGATAATTGATAAAGAAACCGAAGGAATAATCCATTTAGAGAAAGCAGGCGAATATTTACTATATCTATCATATTTGTCCAGTAAAAAACATTTTTACAATGATGTAAACACTTTTTTTCTAGAAACAAAAGTAAAGCGAAACAAGATTTTGTTTAAAAAATGTCGTGTATACGTAACGGCTGAAAGATAAATTAACATTTTTTAATCCTTTTTTATAATATAACTGCTTATCGCTAAATAGTTTTAGACCCGCCTCATATTTTTTTTCATAAAACGTTCAAATTTTTTATAAACAAGTTAAATTTAATTGTCTTACTCTAATTTTACCTAAAAAAAAAATTATTATATACGAATTTTCGCTATACATGAATTTGTTATAAACAGTTAAAAATACATGGAAGGGGTCGGAAATGTTTTTGTTCTGGCGAAAACGTTTATTATATCCGAAAATTTCTTAAAACCGTGTTTCTTATAACCGGAAAGTACTGTACCCGAATTCACTTTATTTAACAACCCTGCTTTTTGGTCACAAAATATCACAAAGCTTCAATAATATCAGAGCCTTTGTAACCAAAAATATCATAAAGCCCACATGGTACCCGTGATCAAATTTTTTGAAAATCAACAATATAACAAGCGGTACTAGAAGAAACCAGTACCGATTGAGTAACAATTAAATACTTAACTTCTAATTAAAATAAATTAAAAAATTTGGCTGCCTAATTTTAGTCAATTGATATTTAAATATTTTTTGCTTGAAGAGAATTTGTATGAAGATTAATTTTATGCTTTGGGTTAAAACTTTTCCGGAATTTTTTGGATATGTCTTGTTTCATTTTTGAATTTTACATGTCTTTATAAAAAATACTCGGATTTAATTAAATTATCAGATCTTGATGATTTTTGAAAGATTTTTCTTATGTGAAACTTTTACTGAAAATAAATCTAATTAAATGAGATTTTGACTTTACATATTTGGGTTGTAAAAATGTTGGGAAATTTGATTTGAGTTAGTAATAATATAGGTTCTCCTTCTGGAAATAGTAGTTTTAGTATAATAATCTAGAGCTATAGAAGTCATTACACATTTTTCGCCACTCATCAAGCTTCGACTTAAAAATATTTACGCTTCTTGCTTCAATCACTTCTTCCGACAATTTGTCCCAATCATTCACAACTATATTCATAAAAAAGTTATATCTGGGAAGACAGTTTTTTACTTTTCTCTATGAATTGTTTTTCTATGCCTTCTTAAATTCTAAATGCAACTTGAACCAACACCAAATTTGTAATTAATGTCATTTACAAAATTCATTTACTCAAATTTATTTACCAATTTTTACATTTGGATCAAATCACTTCTAAGTCTTCGCGTCTTAAAGCCACTAAGTCAATTCAAGGCACTCGAGTCGTTTGAGTTCCGGAATAAGCTTCGTAGCTCTTCTATGTCCTTTTTCGAGTCCGCAATATCATGAGAAAGTAGAGCAGACATCATATTCCACATGAGGTCTAACTAACGATATTTAGGGTAGTCTAATACTGTCTTGGCTAATATAGTTGAAAGCTTTCTTGATAATTCGTAGAACTCTATTTCCGGTGTCATTTAGAATTTTTGATTTGTAAATACCAAGATATTTCTCGCAAATTGACTTCACTAAGTACTGTCGACTTAACCCCTCTGATTTAATTTCATATTCAAGCATTATTTTTAAATACCCAAATGAACAACTCTTCATTTATCTTGATATGATCCAAGCCATTTTTTTCTCTCAGAAGACATATAATCGAAGCTTGTACAGTAATTTTCAAATGAGAGACCTAATCAATTGCTTTGACAAAATCTGTGTAAATAACATCTATTTGGAAACCATTTGCAAGGGCGTCTGTAATGATCAAACCGAATGAAAATATCCGTTTAACACTTCGTTCGGATTTGTTTTTAAGCTGTCGTTCGATTTAAAGTTGACATAAGCCTTTAAATAAATAAATGTCTCTAGAAAACTAATCGTTAGTTTAAAAATTTTGAACGGAATTTTTTATAATTTTAAATCTTAAAAAATAATATCAAGAACTTTCTTTTCTCAAAACAGGCCAACTTTTTATTTCCTAATAACTCAAGTTTTAATGCATCTTAACCTAAAATTACATAATTTGAATGGAAAATAAAAAAAAATGTGATTATAAAAAAAATGTCTCGAAGAAAATTTCTGGCTTTCGAAAAACAGTTGCAGTAATTTTTCAAGCCTTTATTTGTTTGTAATTTTTAATTTTAGATTCTGGAATAAATTCGCTTTCATTTAATTCCTCTATTTCAGTAGTACCTTAACTATAAAAATACCTCGAAATAATTTTCTGTTTTTGCAAAAACGAAATCAAAAAACATTTTATTTACAAAAAAAAGCTTAAAGATTTAAATCTTAAAAATTCAAGCTTTTGGCTTCATATTTCGACAATGAAATCTTCATTTTAGTTAAAAGACGAATTATTTATTTAATGTTAGCGATTAAAGCCTGCTAACCTTTTTTTTTTAATGAAAAAACTCAATAAACCATCTAAGAAGGTATAAAAGTCGGTTTTAAAAAAGAAATTCTCTATGGGATATTTCTCTTAAGGTTTTTAATAATTTGTTTTAAGATTTTCTTTTTTTTGTTACCTGACCCAGAAGTAAGATACGAGCTAAGCTTAAAATAGCTGGAAAAAGGAATGTTTAATGTCTAAGCCTTTTATTAATTAAAAAACTAATAATGTGATATAAGTTGGATACCTGAAAAAAGCACATAGGGATGTAAAACCTTTAATTTGAGGTCAATATTCAAACTGATAGTAAAAAAATGTTCCTCTCGACAATGGTACCCATGAGCATTGAATGTGAGTTTCCTCAAGAAAAAATTTAAAAATACTTAAAAAAACGTCCACGTACTAAATTCTCTGCACATCCCCAATCCACTCTTATAAACATATCACTAGATAGAGCATTCAAAGAGCTCGAGTGTAAAAATAAAGTATAAGTGAGAATATTTCCAAAGGTCATTAATTTGAAGGTATTGGTTGGGTGTGGGTTACCCAGATATTGTTGATTTCAGGTATTGGTCTGGGTTGGGTAATCCATAAAATTTGTGTATTTTATGTTTTTTTTGGTTTGTTTTTATGGGCTAACCAACTCAGAGCAATACCTTAAAATTAATGGGTACATATGTCTGATGTCCGTGAAAAAAAATCCATTGAGATTTTTTTAACACCGTTACTTTTCGAGCTGTCCATATAAAATTCATCTGAAACGGATTGGCCTATGCATTAAAAATATTCGCTTAAATATACGTGGTCTGTGTTTGATAACAACCTAAAAAACAGATTTTGATGGAAAATTTATTTTCAAGGTTCTACAGTCGTGCTACGATATGATGAATTCACCACATTTTACGTAAAATTACGATAAATCATCAAATTTGACAATTAATTAAATTTCTTATTTTACGTAATTTTGCAGACTTTTAAAATAGGTGCAACAAATTTTATTTTGGTCAATTCTTTCAATAATAAAAATAAAGAAAAAAATTTTTTTTACGGAATTTTCAATTTTTTCAAAGATTTTGTGTTTTACCAAATTTTACAAAAAATTACGTAAAATAACGTTAATTTTCGATATTTTCCGTTAAGTGAGCTAAAAAATCCAAAAATAATATCGTTGCATTTGTTGCTTTTTTCTTTCAATTAACATTAAGAAGTTTTTTAACTTATGAGTTGAGAAAAACAATATTCTTTGCTAGATGAGAAAATCACGAATCATAAATGTTAATTTTAACCAGATATATTCCAATAAAATTTTCTACTATGACATTATTACGTGGAAGGAATTTTCTAATTTTATTATTGTTTTGAGTATTTAGAAAAATTATGTTTTTTTTTTATTTTGATTACATCATCAAACGATTCTAAGTTTCCCGACTGCTTTGCCAATGTTCATATAAAATAAATTCATAAAATAAATAATCAATGTTAAATAAATTGTAAATTTTTCAATATTTAAATTAGACTTTTAATTTAAAAAAAAAAAGTTGTCTATATGAGACAACTTGAATAGTTTTCAAATCAATAAAAGAATCAGATTAAGATATTCGAAAAAAATACTAAAACCGTAATACTAATCTTAGAATTCTCTCTCAAGCTGATTAACATTTGAAAATAGTTAGAAGCGTGATTCATTTTTGAACAAAAAATATGTTTCCTTTTCGAGTTTGTTCAAAAAAACGAGCAAGCAAAAATATTATTTTATGTCAATAAAACGAAAGTTTTATTTTATTTTTAAAATTTTTTCAGAGAGAATCAAAAAATATAAATTACATAAGTTATTTAAAAGCCATCAATTTTCAGACTATAATAACTTTTTTTTTTAAGGTTCATTTCTTTGAGCTAAACTTTTATGTTCAAACCACGGCTTCATTTTTTATTAATTAAGTCCACCTGAATTCTTTTTTAGAAATTTCATTTTTTAAGTAAAAATATTATTTCTGAATTTAGAGTCAAATAAATATGAGCATCTTTTTAATTATGGAAAATTTTTTTTTTTAATTTTTATTTGATAAATTTGTAGCACAATATTCATTTAGATCAAACTATTTAGGATTGTTGGTTTGTTAAAGTGTTTATTGAAGTACAGACAATATAAAATTAAGTTAAAATAATAATATAAAAAAGAAATACGTGACCAGAATTTCTTAAAAATTTATTAGATATTTGGAAAATACGAATATTAAAACATTTAAATTCAAGTCTGTGATTTGTATCTGTTGCTGATATATTCTATGTGTAAATAAATGAGTGATTATTCTTTATTATGAAACTACAAATTTCATTTCTGCACAAAAAAATTTTTCATGTCATTATATGTCTTGTTATACCGTGTCATGTTATTATTTACCAAATTTTAACGTAAGAAAAAGTGGGGTGTAAAGTGACCCCTGGGACTACATACAATTTGGCTAAAAAAATGAATTTTTTTTCCCGTTTTGGTCCGAGGTTGACTTCCTGGAATTTTTTTCTTAAGCCGATTTTGGTACCGGTGTCAATTTAGCTTTCACGTGGTACCTCCAGATCAAAAATTTCTTTATCCAATCAGGAGTTCTTAAATGTTTAAGTTAATCACCTTATCAATAGGCTGCAAATTTTAGATTTTTTACCCCCATGAAAAAAAATGATTTTTTGAGGCTTTTCGTCGTAGATTACGGTTCCGATGTCAAAAATGACAAATTCAGATAGCACGCGGGTTTTAAATTTTCTGAACTTTAAGTTAAAAAATGTATCTTGTAAACCCGATTTAGGCTATCTATCCAAGAATAGATATTTATTCATCCGAGAATAGATCCCATCTGTCCGAGAAAACATTTTATCTATCCTAGAATACATCAAGATTAATTAGGATGAATTGAGTCCGTCTCTTTCCAACTTCTCGAGTCCAATGACCAAAGGATAAATTCAATGTCGTTCACGCTATGTTCTTCTTTTTGTTTATGTTTAAAAAACATATAAATATAATCTTTGTAACTGCACATCAGAAAATTATTTAGATTCGTTTGAAGTACAAAAATGTACCAGCACAAAAGAAGAAAGCTGGATGACCCCCAAAAGCTAAAAAAGCTTTGACAAAAGGCTAACTTTTTTTATTTAATTAACAAATTTAGACACAATTTAACAATATTATTTTTTTTGGACAAAAATTAACTTGTTTGGGCATTATGTAAATAAAATAAATTTGTTTTTTCTGGAATAAAATTATTGGTGTATTTTTAGACATTTATTAATAATTTTTGCATAGGGCTGAACATTATCTCAAAAATAATTGTCATTTATTTAATCTAACTTTTTTATGTTCATACGAATGCTTTAATTAATTTTCAGAGTTCTTTAAATTATGTCAATCTTAATTCTCTAAAGAAATTTTGATTGAAAAAAAAATATTTTTTTTTTTAGCAAAATAAAAAATGAGAATCTTTTTAAAATTTGGAAAGCTTTCAAGGTTGTTTATTTATTATTTTTTATAAATTTTTATTTGATTATGTTTAAAAAATCAAAATGATCTTCATTTTAAAATATTTACTTTTTCTGCAAAGCCAAGGAAAAGTTTATTTTTTGTGTACTACCGTCAAAAAAAACGAAAATTTAGGTCACTACGACCAAAGTGAAGGCTTTATGATAAATATCCTTGATGGAAGTCATGATATAAAGCTCCTTCAAGACTGTCTCCGCAAACTTTAATGACAATTAGAATTATAAAATTAATTAATTACAGTTTTTTTTGCGAAAATGTAGCTTTCCGTTCGGAACACGTTCGACGGGACCCATTTTCCAAAAGGGTTAAATTTCAAAATTGATAACAAATCGAATTTACTCCAAAATTTAGAGTCACTTAATTACCCGGCAAGGTAAATGGGTGTTTTTTTTGCCTAAAATGGTTACAAAAAAATGTTTCGAAAAATTCGAATGATTGCCTTGATTGGTCCCAGTGAGTGCTTTTTAGAACAAGTATTTTAGAATAACTTTTTTCCGTTTGTCAAAAATTTAATTTGATGAAAAAAGATTCTTTTACGAAAAACATCTATTGACCAAAAGAATAAATCATAAGTAAAATATATTCACAGATTCCTCGAAAGTTTTTCTATCTAGTAATATGAAGTACTTGATTTTTTTGATTTTTTGAGTGTGAAAAATTGAATTGAACCAGGTATGCACATAACAAAATTTTCCCGCGTTATAATAAATATTCTCTTTAGTCCTGATGGACCAAAAATGTATTTAAATTAGTTTTGATAACCAACTTTGACTCAACTTAGCTAAAATCATAACTGTAACAATTTACACGGAAAAAATATATAGGTATTGTAGATCTCATACCCTGCTACAAAATGATACCCTAGTTCTCTCTATAGAGCGATTTTTGAGGAATAAATCTGGTTATGAGAGTGAAACAGGCTATGAGATCTACAATATTCATATTTCCCTTTTTATGATAAATTTCGACTGATTAAAAAATACAGTGGAATTTCACTTATATCATCACACACTTAAGTCACTATTATACTTATATCACTGGAGAGATTAAAACAAAAGGGTCCTTTTTAATGAAAATCGTTTCCAGTTAAGTCATATTTCATTTTCATCACTTCAAAATTGCTTGACAAATAGGGTGATATAAGTGCAACTCGACTGTAGATTAAAATTTGTTCACAACTCAAAATTTTCCATTTTACTGCCATCAATAGTACCTTAAACGTTCGCAAATTGTCCCTGAGGTTAAATGCAGAAAGACTATATTAAACCCAGGGATAGTTATACATTTGACTTCAAAATTTTGATAATTTTTGTCCCATGGAGAAAATAAAATTTATTGTTAATTTTGATTTTTCTGAAAATCGAAACCAATTTTTACCCCTGGAGTAATAAGCGAGGAATAGTGGGACTAATGTAAGTCAAGCTTGTAGAATTAGAAAAAAATTGAGATCTGTTGATACAACTCTCATTTAAAACCGTTTTTACTGAAAAATAAGATTAAAAAGTCCCTGATCTTAAACTGATTCTAGTCTTAACCCATTTTAGACTCGGGCTTCAAAAACGGGTTTTACACTTTTAGTCCGGGGTAATTAGCGAGCGTTTACGGTACTTTATTTTCAAATTTGATCACAAAAAACTATTTTTTAAGTCAAACGATTAGCTTTTAATTTTTGAAATTTATCAAAGTTTAAATTATTTGAGAGATCGATCTGTGATCCGACTTTGATCCAGACCCATTTTATTTACGCTAGATTCAATGAAAACTTAATAGTATGACATAAGATATTATACGTAAAGTGTTGTATATTTTTTATATTTGTTATTACATTCCAGATTTAGAACTTAGAACGCTTGAAATTTTCATATTTTCTTGTTTTAGATTCATAATTAAATTTTAAGAAAACTAATGAAAAATATTTAACAACCAACGGCAAAAAAAATGCTTTTTTTTCTTTATAAAATGACAATTCTTAAAAGAAATATTTTGTTAAAACTTTTTGTATTTGCAGTTATTTTACTAATTGTTTTGAATAAAGCTAAAAATTATTCTAGTAAACAACCGTCGAATACAATTCTATCAAATGGAGTTTATTTAATAAATTTAAAAGAACCTCTAGAGCCTAGAGTATTATACGATTCAATTAAATGTCGAAAATCAGCTAAAATAATAGTTACAACTTCTCTTTGTGTACACGATTTAGACAAAGATATTTATGTTTCAAAAAGTATTTGGGACAATGGTGTATGGGAAG
The DNA here is from genome assembly GCA_022207745.1 of Brachionus rubens. Classification (NCBI taxonomy): domain Eukaryota; kingdom Metazoa; phylum Rotifera; class Eurotatoria; order Ploima; family Brachionidae; genus Brachionus; species Brachionus rubens. The sequence continues at coordinate 4,752,304 of JAJVHD010000001.1, read as the reverse complement.
GGGATATTGTATCAAATTTTCAAGGATTTTTAGAAAAAAATCCAGATGTTTTAGTTTTTGATATTGGCTCAAATATTGGTATTATTTTTTTCTTATATTTTTCCTTACATATCTTGATTTGATTGTCAAAATATATTCTGAGTTGGCGCTGTGAAATTCATAACAATAAAGCAATAGCAATTTTGCAGAATCGTTATAAAAAGGAAATAATATCTTTTTACAACTATTTTGTCTCCTTTTTTCACCAAAATAAATTTATATTCATAAAAAATCTCTATGTGAATAAAAAATATTTTCCACTCTAGAACTTCTTAATCGTCCCAATAAGTTACAAAGTAATTAATAGGTATTTTTCTGATAATAAAAATATTGCTACTTCAGGTTTAATCATGCTGGAGAACTAAATATATTGGTAAACTAAACAATAGGATAATTAGACGAGTTTAATGTGTTTTAGAATATCTGAAAAGTTTAGCTAAATTTCTTCTTTTCTGAATCAATTCATCGCCTGAAATATTCATCACGCGGTTGATTAGGCCTACGCAGAGAAATTTATCAATAGCCGACTTACATTTTTTAGGCACGAAGAAGTAAATGTATTGGGATTTATTATCAAATAATAAGGCTTTAAAGCAGTGAAAGCGGTGAAACGGAATATTGCACGCTTTTAATAAGATTTTTTAATACCGTAAACCCCCGATAGTTGTACCAGGGATAAAAGATTTTCAGCGTGTTTGTAGGATTTTAATATAATGCTTTAAAAAGTTATTTTTGTGCCTCAAATAGTGCCAAATATTATTATGTTTTTACTCATAACTATTTTGAATTTTGGCCACTGGCTTTTCATAATTTTCAGGCGAGCATAATTTTTTTTTTAGGTGGTACAACTATCGGGGGTTTACGGTACTTAAAAATTACTAGAAAACCCACTCAATGGTAAACGAATAAAAAGATAATTTCAAATAAAAAGCTATTTCGTCTTTGACATAAAATGGTTTTGTTTCTTTATTTTTTTTGACCAAATGAAGCTTGGAATCTTGTGAACTTCAGACTTTTTGGCACGACTTTTATTTCTTACAATTCCATAATGATCCTTATTCTTTGTATTCCCTTTATTTATAACTGATGAAAGTTATTTAACACGTAGAAAGATTGAAACTTAATCCAAACCTCTATCTAAAACTAAAATTGAAAATCTGAAGGAATTTTTTTCTTCGGTTATCGACTGAGAATTCATCCGAGCTCTAATTGTGGTAAACTCAGAATTTTTTTTAATCCAATAAGTTTTCACGAAAAAATATCCAAGAGGAACAAATTTTTTTGTTAAAGGGCTTTAGCCTTGATAAGAAATACATAAACGCTGCTGGTTTATCTTCGGGCATACGGAGGCAATATCCAACAAAACTAAACTGTCTCTTTCTTATCTCGAAACTGCTAGTATGGTTGTTGACGCCCTGTGTAGCGGTGTATTAGTCATATAAGTCTCGGATTTTGAAAGTCACGGTATTATTCTAATTATGGTATTATTATAAAAATTGTTCTAGAGGTTCTACAGCCTAAATATAAGTTGTCTTATCTGAAACAAAATTAAGATGTCTTATCTAAATTAAGCGTCTGCAAAAACTCTGCAAATTCTCTGAAAAATGCACACCATTGAAAAAGATTTAAAGTTAACAGCGTAATTAATTTTTAGAGTTTTTGCAGGGCCCTAATTTAAATTAGACAAATTTTGTTTCAGATAAGACAACTATATTTAGACTGTAGGACCTCTAGAACAATTTTATAACGATTCTGCACAATAGTTATTGCTTTATTGCTATGAACTTCACAGCGCCTTCTGAGTTTGTTTTATAAATTCCTTTAAAAAAGTAAAATTTTCCATTTTTTTCAAGGACAATACAGCTTATATGCAGCAAAATTAGGAAGAAAAGTAGTAGCTGTTGAACCTTTTATAGACAACATTTATAGAATACGAAAAGCGTCCAAATTAGAGAATTTAGATGATAGAATAACTTTATTCAAAAATGCAGTTTCAAATAAACGAAATGAAATAAAATCATTGGATGTAAATGATAAAAATGTTGGTGGTCAATCGATAATAGGCATTGAAAAAGTCTTTACTAGAGAAGAAATGAAAACAAATAAATATCTTGTTGAGACAATTTTATTCGATGATTTAGTACCCTTTTTACCGAAAAACGATAAAAATGAAAATTATAAACAGGCTGTTATGAAGATTGATATTCAAGGCTCAGAGCCTTATGCATTTCAAAATGCCAAAAAGTTGTTCTCTGTTTTAGATTTTCGAATGATATTTATGGAATGGGATCAAATGCCTAAAGAAAAAAATTCGACAATTGTAACCGAATTAATGAATTTTTTGTATGCACATAATTTGCAAGCATACGATAAAGATAGAATATTGGAAAGAAACAATTGGAAAAATTGGCCTTATGATATTGTTTGGAAGAAATGATATCATTCGTTGTTTTTTTTTTTAAAGCCGCTTATCGTCAATCATATCCAGGTTATTTTTAAATTTATTTTAAATGGAGAAATAAAATTACAAATTATTTTTCAATTTAATTATGTATTTTGTCAAAATTTAATTAATATTATGCCTTCCAAAGTTCTCTCGGAATTTTGAACCTTGCTCATAAAAGACCCATTGGGACACTAACTATTTTGAGAGTTAATATAATAAAGCTCATTCATTTAGTTGATCCTAAAAGCTCCTAAGAGAGCAATCGATCTGGCATATTTGGACAGACTCAGTTTCTTTTTAGTTAGATTACAGTTGTGGTCATTCACGTGTTCCTCTTGTGAACATTCATGAACTAATGATTTCGAAAAGCTACAATTAATTTATGGGTATCAACTGAAAGCAAAAAATCTCTAGTTAAAGCTTGTAAAACTAGCTTTCAGTTGATACCCATAAATTAATTGTAGCTTTTCGAAATCATTAGTTCATGAATGTTCCCAAGAGGAACACGTGAATGACCACAACTGTATATTAGACTATGGAAAATCCAGCTTCGTTTCAAGTTTCTGTTAAATCTTATTTTCCGAAATAATCCATATGTTTGGCTATACTTTGATAGACAAAATGACTTGATGACCCTGCTAGCTTTTTTTTTGAGAAACTTTCGCATGAAAACGGAAAATTTTATTAACGTAAAAGCTCGAGTTTTAAGGCATAAGGGATAGCCCTTATATACGACATGTTCTATTTGATCGAACACTTGCTTTTTTTTGACCTAGATAGCAAAAATTGACAAAAAATGATAATTTTACATCCTCGGACTTGAGTCTATGGGCGATCAGACGGTAAAACCATAAGTTATTCAAAAATATAAACGATATATTGAACCTTTTCCAAAACATTTGTGAAGCTTATGCTTATGATACGAAGATCTTATGCAACAGCCAAAGCGAACCGAATGTTGGGTATGATTAGGAAAGCTTTTAAATATCCTTGCAGCGAGACTATCAATTTATTGTATTGTCCTATAGTTAGACCGCACCTGGAGTATTTTGTCAGTTCATGGTGTCCATATTTGGAAAGAGATATAAATGAGCTAGAGAAAGTACAACGAAGAGCAACTAAGATGATTTCAGAACTTAGTGGTTTGGATTGGATTATCAACAACGTTTGTCAAGGCTAGATTTAACCAATCTGAGAACAAGAAGATTAAGGGGTGACCTAATTCAAATGTACAAATGCTTGAATTTAATAAAGGTATCAATTTACAGTCTAAACACAAGATCCGAAAGCCGGAGATATAAATTGAGAAGAAACAGCTACGGTCTAACACGTGAACAAGTAAAAAATTGCCTTCCTAGATTTAACATTTTTACAAATAGAGCTGTGAATGGATGGAACAAACTCCCGGAAGAAGTTGTAAACGCAAAGAACGTGAATTGTTTCAAAGCTTGATGTTTGGATGTCGAAACAAAAAGAAGCGACTGGTACAGGTCTTTAGAGTGATGCTTTGATGATCTCGAAATCACAGAGCAAAATTTTTGATTGAGCGCAAGGGTATAAAGATCATGAGCAACGAGCGCCGCTCGATCCATAGCACTAAGCTTAAATTTAAGTTAAGCTAAAAGTTAACTTTGATTTACCATTTTGATCTTTATGTAACAAAATATTTTCAAAAATAAAATTGCTTGTAAAACGATTTATGTATGAACGAGTCTAGAAAAAGCAAATTAAACTTTGAATTCAAACTCTCTATTTAAAACATTTGCTAAAATCATTATATAAAAATAATCATTTTGAAAAATTTCAGATTTTGATCTAAAATGTCCTTAAGAGTTTTAGTTGGTTGCAAACGCGCCATTGACTATGCGGTCAAAGTATTTAACTCTCTCACTTTTTTTTATTTCAAAAAATGTTAAACCCATCTCGTATTAAAGATTCAAGTTAAATCTGACTTTTCGGGTGTGGTAACTGAAGGTGTCAAACATGCCTTGAATCCATTCGACGAAATCGCCATGGAAGAGGCTGTTAGACTTAAAGAAAAAAAAATAGTAAGCGAAGTAATTGCTGTTTCTTGTGGTCCAACTCAATCTCAAGATGTATTGAGAACAGCTTTAGCTTTGGGTGCTGACAAAGCTATTCATGTTGAAGTAAGTGCAAAAGAGTACGAGACTCTTCAACCTTTACATGTGTCTAAAATTTTGGCTAAATTGGCTGAAAAAGAAAAGGCTGATCTTGTCATTGTCGGAAAACAAGTAAGGTCTTTTGAACAAAAAAAAGTTTAAAAGGGTAGATTAATCTTGTACTGTAAAGGCAATTGATGATGATTGTAATCAAACAGGTCAAATGACTGCGGCTGTTTTGAATTGGCCACAAGCTACTTTTGCTTCAAAATTAGAAGTTAAAGCAGCTGAAAAAGAAGCTACATGCGAACGTGAAATCGATGGTGGTCTAGAGACAATCAAAGTTAAACTTCCAGCTGTAGTCACGGCTGATTTACGTTTGAACACACCACGTTACGCTACTTTACCGAATATAATGAAAGCAAAAAAGAAACCGTTAACTAAAATGACACCCAAAGATCTTGGTGTAGATGTTTCACCACGTCAAGAAGTGGTTAAAGTTACTGAACCACCAAAGCGTCAAGGTGGTGGTAAAGTTGCATCTGTCGAAGAGTTAGTTGAACGCATCAAGAAATTAGGAGTCGTCTAAATTAAACCAAAATATTTTCATTCGAGCAAACTTTTTCTTTTTTTTCTTTAGTAATTTAAAAATTTTAAATCAATAGACAACAAAAAAAATTAAAAATAAAATTTTCAAAAATAAATAAAGTTTTTTTTTTTGATTCAAACGCTTTCAGAGGTGTCGTTATCTCATAAAAGGACTTATCATCATTAATAATGTTAATTTTAATTATTTTAAAATTGAATAGAAAAAAATGTCATTTAAAATACAAACGAACTTTGAACGTAAAGCAACATTTAGTGAAAGTTTAAGTGTAAATATGGCTCAAACTATGGATACTATTGTTAGAGATGATAAATTGGTCGAAAGTTTGAGAGTTTTAGTAAAAGAATTTTTGGAAATTGTAAGTTTTTGAAATGTATTTCTTTTTTCCATGGGTCAAATTGTCTAATGATTCATTGGTAGATATATTAAAATCCGTAACCTTTCTTCATCATTATTTGGATGCATTTTCGAGGTCTGATCACCCAAAAGACAATTAAATTTGATGCATAAAAATCCGTTATTTGTCTTTCTAGCTTTGTTTTTCCCATGTCTTAGTTCAAACAGACTCTTTGTTGGCTCACCTGTTGGTCGACGAAGCATGTGCTCAAGTAAGGTTAACAGTCTTTTTACAAACTCCATAGTATATTTCAATATCTGTTCACGCCTTGCCTTGTTCAAGCTTTCCAAAGTGTCCAATTCAATTAAGATATCTTTTCATCAAAGACTCATGTTTCACTTCTACTAAGTTAAAAAGACTTGCAAAATTCTTGTCTGCCGAAATGTTTTGTAAATGTTCAAATTTCCCATTAATAGGCAACAGGATATGCAAAAAAGAGAATAGTCCTTTAAGAAAGAAATTTGAAAATAATTCATTAATTTCTGAAGCAATTTTGAGACTAATCATTTTTCATTATCTGCATCCTTTTTGTCCTTATGCATTTTTTTGAGCCTTTTCTTGAAGGGGTCTGTGGCGAAGCCCCAGGTAGGGTTCGGGTAAGGCATTGGTGAGGGGTTAGGCTTCAAAAAAAGATAGTAAAATAGCCATCGAAAGGGATCTGGGGCGAAGTTCCAGGTAGGGTTTGGGGACGGCAAAAAAAGGACAAAAAGGGTGTAGAGGATATAGGGTCCAGAAAAGCAAAAGTATAAAGTTGTTTTTCCTCATCTTTTTTCTTCTTAAGACATCTATTGCTTAAATCTTGTGATTTTTTTGTAAAAGTCCTTAAACATCTATAAAGAGGATTTAGACCATTTCATTGTCAATAGGTCAAATTTCCTCAAGTTTGCAACGGGTAACTGCTCAAATTTGATGTACTTTACCTAATCATTCTGGAATAAAAAGTGCCGAGTCAGAATCGGAGGTCCACTTTAGAAACCGATTTTTGAGACCTTATCCCTGATTTGTCTCAATGACGTTACGCCACTGTATCACTCTACGGGAAATTATTTATAGAATTATTCTCTATTAAGCCAGTAAACGAGACAACTAGTTTACCCATGGATAATCTATTTTTCAGAAAAAATTTAAAGTTAAATTTTTTTTAGCATTGTTATGACACCGCTTTATTCTGGGCCGATAAAGTATGTGTAATCGAAAAAGATTCCATCAAAGATTTATATGTTTTCATACACTGTTTATTTTGTTGCGGTCAATATCAAAGAGCTTTAAACATAATAAAAGAAAGAGACTTAAATCGAGTAAGACCAAGCTTTCTTCGTCAAACAAAACTTCATATTTGGAAAATTTTTTTTTTAATTAGAAAAATATTTTGTTCCGCTATGTTGCCGCTAAATGTCATGTACGTAAGTTGTTAATTTTAATCAAACTGATTTTGTTCTTATTTGTTTCCTTTTAGGTCGCTTCAAAAGAGTACGAACAAGCTCTTGAAGTTTTAAATTGGGAAGAACATAACGGAAGTGATAAAATTCTTATTAATGCTTTCGAAAATACAGTCAACTTCACTCTTAATGGAAGAAATGTAAGTCTAAATAATTCGGTAGGTTATTTATATTCTGTAATTGCTGTGTTTTTCAAGATTGATGCTGCTTTGAGCCTTCTGAGAGGACAAATTCATGAAGCTTTAGGTTGTAGTGATGCTGCAGTTGAGTGCTACAAATCCGCTTTACATGGTGACGTTTTTTGCTATGAAGCCTTGCACGCTCTCACAAGCAATCAAATGCTCACATCTAAAGATGGTACTCGCACAATTTTAATCTCTAAACATGTCATTTTTATATTTAATTTAAAAGAAAATCAATTGATTCAAACATTACCAATTGATACACAATGTGATCCAAAACAAGCAGAAATTGTTAAATATATCTACAGCACAAAACTAAGCAGAGTAATTTTTCTTGTTAATTGTCGCTTTGGAGAGCTAACTCATTTATTTTTTTCAGCCTAATAAACAAATTCTGGTGTTCGAACAAAACCAAGAGTGTCAACAATATTTTAAAGAAAATCTAGATATCATGATAAATAAAGCCGAAAGACTTTATTATGAGGGTGATTTTGAAGCTTCGTATAACATTTGTAGAAAGTAGCTTTCAAAAAAAAAATTCAATTTTTGGAAAAAGTGAAGTTTAGAGTTATGGAGCAGGAGCAATTTTGCAGAAGTATTATAAAATTTTTTCCATAGCCTCTATGACGAAGATTTAAGTTTTGTTAATCAAAAAAAAATATGTTAAACCTAAATTCAACGTCTGCAAAAACTCTGCAAACAAATTGCACATTTTAATTATTACAGTAATTTTATCGATTTTTTTGCTGCGAAAGTTGAGCTGCGAGGATGCGAAAGGGAAAATAAAAAAGCGTTATTTAAAATTTAAAGATGAATTGACCAGGTAAATGTGTTAGATCGGTGTTAACCTAGGGTTGACTAGGTGTTGAACTAGTGTTGACTTGTGTTAACCAAGTGTTGACTAGTGATATCCAAGTGTTTATCTTGTTGTTGACTGATGTTAACCAAGTATTTGACTCATTTAGTTAGACAGTGGTCTGGGATTTGGTCTTTAGGTTTTAATCTTCAAATTGATCAACAATTGTCTCAGAAGAGTCTAAAACTAGCCAACCTTTCCTTTGTACACTTGGTTAACAGTAGTCAACACTATGTAAACACTAGTCCAACCCTTGTCCAACACTTTCCCAACACTAGTCAACACATTTTTTCTATTTTTGACGCTTCTTAATTTTCTTGATAATTAAATTCCTTTTCTATTTTTATTACTCGCACATTCTAACGTTTTTCCCAAAAAATGAGAGAGGCTATGGAAAAAATTTTATAATGCTTCTGCAAAATTGCTCCTACTCCATAACTCTAAACTTCACTTTTCAAATTTTCGAAATTTTTTAAAATTTAAATTTTATTTTAGAGTTTTGGACAAAGACCAATTTCATAAATCATGCATTCCACTTTACGTTTCAACTCTTGTACATTTGAATAAAGTCACTCGTAAGAATTTTAAAACCTCACTAAAATCGTTAAACAAGTCTTATTCTAATTAAATTTCGAGAGCTTAAGGCACTTGAGAATTTCATAAACTTTTAAGTTTAAAGAATAAGACTGTTTCGCTTAAGATCTGGAATAAATATTGAATATTTATTGCTTTAGAGTTATTCGAAATTGCACACAGTTTGGTCAAACAATATCCGCAAGATGCGGTCTCTTGGTTCGCCGTTGGTTGTTACTATTTTTTAATTGGAAACATGGATCCAGCTAGAAAATTTTTTTTGTAATTTTAAAATATTTATTTTTACAAAAATTCAATTAAAAATTATTTATTTAGAAAAGCGACTTGTTTAAATCGATCGTTCTCTCCTGCATGGTTGGCTCTAGGACACTCGTTTGCACAAGAATCTGAACATGATCAAGCTACATCTGCTTATTTCACAGCCGCTCAAATCATGAAAGGGTTTGAAAAAAAATACTTTTTTTTTAACAAAAATTTAAAATTTTTCAATTTAAAATTTCAGAAGCTACTTGCCATTTTTGTACATTGGCCTTGAGTACACCTTGAGCAATAACTTTAAATTAGCTGAACGTTTCTATCAACAGGCTCTTAATGTTGAATGTGACGATCCATTTGTTTTACACGAATTGGGTGTCATTTGGTTCAAGTCACAAAAGTAGGTTTGTTTCACCTTTTGTTGATAAATTTTCTAAATTTGTTTTGAAAGTTATCAAAATGCCGAGATAAGCATGAGAAGAGCTTATAACAAGCTTAAAACAATTGCTCATAAGAACACATTTAAGGAATGGGAGCCATTGTTGAACAACTTAGGACATGTCTGTCGTAAATTGAAGTAAATTTTGATCTAATAAAAACTAGTATTAACAACTAATTTTGTGTTTTTAAGGAAATATCACGATTCATTGGACTTTCATCGTAAAGCACTAGCTTTACAACCAACAAGCTCTTCAACATGGACATCAATCGGTCTTACGAGTATTTTTTTGAACAAATTCGATGAGGCCATTGAATATTTTCATCAAGCTCTGTGGTACAAAAAAACTGATCTAGTCGCAAAAAAGCTGTTGGATAAGTGTCTCAATTTGGTAAAGGATCACTCGACTGTTTTAACAATGGAAGGTTTGTTTATTAATCGTTAAAACATGTTAAGAGGTCTTTCAATTTTTTTTTCTTTGTTCGTTTAGAATTTCAATTGGATATTAAAGACATAATGTTAACAAAACAAAATCAACAACAACAAACACAAAAAAATTCAAAATCAAATTTAAAAACATTAAATTCAGATTATTCAATGTCAGATTCGATTACATATCCAGCTGTTAGAACTGGAAATATGACAGATGATTCAGCAATGGACCTAGCTGCAACTGATGAGGGTGATAGTATTAATAATTAGAACAATCTTAAAAAAAAAACTTGTATTGAAATTCGTGGATCTCTTTTTTTTGTAATTTAATCTAAAATTTTTTAAGTCTCAATTATAAATATTTAATTACTCGAATAAAGCTTATATTTTTATTTGAACTTTTTTGCCTCCCCAAGATGAGAATATTATTTTTTGTACAAGTTAAACTTTTTTTTTGAGAACCGAAGCTTAGGGTCCAAAACTGTTTTGGACCTAACGGTTGTTCAAAAATGTTTTTTCACCGTTATATAATTTTAAAAATTGAACCAATTATCAGAAACCAATGATCTTTTCTTAAGAAATCGCTCCAAAACCTCTCAACTAAAACCTGACCATTTGAAAGTATTTTAAACACTGTTTTTTATTCTAATTTTAAAGCCTATAAATGTTGTCTCAGACTTTAGAATACTCGAAAATGTTCAAACTAACGTGGTTTCAGAAGAAAAATTATTTTTTTTGGGTCTTTAAATTAAACATATGATTCGCGGGGAGTAAAACTTCAACACTACAAAAATTCACTATTTCTGAGATCAAGTTCGTAATCTACTCATATGAAAACCCAGGAAAATGTATTTCGTTAGTTGGGGTAAAAAAAAATCTTCATGGTAGAAGGGTTGAAAATTGACTTCCGTGTAGGAATTTCACTTCTGGGTGATTAAAACTCCCGTAAACCATTTAATATTCATAAAATTTTTGATAGAATAATGTTAGCTTGATGTATGATCGTCACTTGATCGTATTAAATTTAGACTAAAGTGAGATGAATATATGGACTTAAACTCATTTCATACAGAAATGTTTTTAAGTCTAAAAAGTCATCGTGTTCACATAATACTAACATTTTAATTCTTAAAAAAATTTAAGAGCATTTTTTTTCTATTTTAAGTTTAATTTTTGAAAAAAAAGGTGTTTTCTTTTAGAGTTTTAAGAATATGAAGTTAAAAAGTGGTAAATTGAACTTCTTTATTTTTTATAGGCCTTTTTCGTCCACTAGTATACAAAAATGAACAATAAAATAAAAAATAGTAATTCCTGAGATTTTGAGATAATCGCCTCTTGTATAAGCAGGTGCAAAAAAATTTAGGTTTTGCGGTCCCCAGGAGAAAATATGATTTGATTGAAAAATTCCTCCTTTTTACCGTTTTCGCTCATCGAAAATGGTCCAAGCTTCAATGGCAGCTTTTTAACTTTCAGAATATATAAATGTACTAACATTTTTAAATAGAATACTTTGTCATTTCGCTGCAAAAAGATGAGGGTTGATTTTTTTACCATCATGAAATATTGTTTTCTAGAGGTAATTTAATGAACCTAACTTTCCTTTTTTTTAACAATTTACAAGTACCAAAGACCTGAAAAATTAATATTAGTATTGCTTAAGCGTTCAATTTTAAAAATAAATTTATTAGAGTTCCCTTTGAATTTTTTAAAAAACTCTATAATGCACTTTATAGTTTTTGTTATTTTGAATAATAAAAAAAAAATTTCCACAAAAATTTTAGATTAATCCATTTTAAACAAAAGAAAATAAACATAGTTCCATTCAGAATCATATGTTTGGCATTTCTTAGTTAGCAACAAAAATAGTAACCCGTTTAAATTTTTAGGCAGATTTGAATCAAATTTTCTAAAAATATTCAACGGTTTGTGAGCTTTAAATCACAATTTTTGAGAACTTTTTTTTTCTGAATGTCAAAAATTGTGGGAATTTAAAATTTATTTTACATTATTTTTTTACCTTCAAAGACTTTTTTTCGTTCACTTATCATCGCTTAAATCGTACATACCTTTACATGGGGGAATTTATACTTGTGGAGTTTCGAGAATAGACTCACAACTAGTGTTGGGTAACGGCCACGTGGTCAACTTACCGGCCATTTTTTTTATTTGGCCGTTTGCATGACCGCCTAGGAAATTTTAATTCTATGCTAAGATAAACACTTTTATTAAGCTTACGACATAGAAATCTATAAGTTGGGAAAGAATTTTATTGAAAAAAGTTAGTTAATTTTAGTCTTCAGAAGTCTTGTTTTTTGGTTTCGAAAAAGTTTGTCCGTGCCCTACACTACTCACAACTCGAATAAGTGGCTACATTTGTAAAGACAGATATCTAAATTCTTCAGTTCACAAAAACGTTGGAGCGCTTTTACGATCTCTAAAGATTGAGATTTAGAGCAATTTTTAGGGACAAAATCGATTAAATTTACACTAAAACTGAGCTCTAGGTTTTTAAGAAATTAAAAAAAACAATGAGCTATTAAATTAGTCAAAACAGGAAATTTCCAACGAGAGAGAACTGTAGAAAAAAAAATTTATTTATTTTAATCAAGAAAACATTAAGAAAATTAAATATTTAATTGCTCAACAACAACAACAGTTTTTTTTTCAGTTTAACAAATAAAAAGCCACCTTAAACCCTCTTTTTTTCAAAAAAAAAAAGAGAAACTTTTTCAACAACTCTTAACAAAACTTTATTTTTTTTTTAAATATTTTTCTTTAAAAAAAGAAAATTGTTTACAATAATTAAATTTGAAAAAGTTCCATTAGCGTAAAAATAAAAAATTTAATTCTTTAAATGTAAATCTGTACAGTTGGATTTTCAGAAAACATCGGCATAAGATGAACACATATGTTTATAAAATTTCAAGTGTTCATTTAAGCACACAAGAACATTCAAAACCAATTTATTTTAATCGAAATAATCTTCAAATTGTTAAACAACATCAACAAAACAACATCAACAAATACGAGCTCAAGCCAACTCCAAATATAAATACTAGACTTATAAGAAAAAAAGAAAAATTTCTTAAAATGAAATCGCAAAAATTGAGTGAGCTTAACATACCTGCATCTAGCTCGTTACATTCTAACGCACAAGTATCACACAAAGATAGTGTACAATATTTGGATAATAAATTTGGTAATTTTCACATGTCTGATTTTGATTCGGAATCACAATTAAGTTTTCAATATCCTTTACAACATGCTAAACTAGCTTTTTATGAATCACTACTAAGTCGTAAAGCGAGTAATTTAAAATCGTTTCAAGAAGTAAAAGAAGATTTACCAAGAATTTATTTAGAAACAAATCCGAATACAGAGTTTTATGAATCGACTTATGAGTCTTTTTTTACAACTCCAAGACGTGTTAAAAAAAAAGAAAATCGACATGTGTCTATAAGGCACTTTGCGAATGTGCCTAAAAATAATGTTCTACCTTCACGTAAAGACTTGGTGAGTAAAAAAAATATCGAAATTCTTGAAGATGAATCACAAATTGCGAGGTCAATTGCTCCTAAACCAATTTTGGAAAAAGTCGAAGAGACACCTAAAAATAGTCCATCCGAACAAAGTTCAGCTTGTTCTCAAGACAAAAAAAATAAATCAGATTTCAATTCCGGTTCGTTTCGAAATCAATTTACAGTCTCATTTCCGAATTTATATTCATCCGTTTCGGCTAATTCGAAAAAGACTAAAGAGTCTAATTTTCGACATCGAGACTCTATAAGCAATGTACTTAGCTCAAAAATGTCGTTAATTGAAAAATATAATCTTGACTTAAAACTCGACTCGTCATTCAAATACACTAAATTATTGAATAAACGTAAAAAAGAAAATTCAATTTTAAATTCAATCGATTTAAAATTTAATCATCTTAATGATGAATCAATATTTTTTGAATCATCCCAATCGTCCGATAATCATAGTCATGTGTATGGCAAGCCAAAAAGTCACGATATGTTGGTATTGCCAAATGTTTTAAAATCAACAACAGATAATCAAACGTATGTAAGCAATAAAAGTATTGATTTATTGAATTATCAAAATCGACGTAAAAATGAAAGTTTAGTAATTTCGTAAAATGTTTATTTTTTTTAAGTTGATTTTTCCTTTTTTTTTTATGAAAAACTTTTTGTTTGAATAAAAGTTTCTAAAAGTGTTGTTTTTAATAATCGACAAAGTAAAAATTAATTTTCTATTGAGTTAACAATTAAAAAGGTATACCTACAGCATAATCAACCAAAGTGTACTGATAAATGTTTACCTTTCTTAAATCTAATATTTACTTAAGATGTAGCATTCGAAAAAAGCGCATTTTAGATTTTAAAAGGTAACAAAATGATCTTGATCAACTGACAGGTCTTGAAATTTTTTTCAGTACAATTGAACGACTCCCTGAAGCTATTTCATAATTAAAACAAGCTCATCCTTGGTTTGAACTGAGAGTTTTAGTGATGAAACCAAGTTAAGGATTACGGTTATGGTTACGGTGACAGCAACCCTTTGCTTTTTGAAGTTACATGTCGTGTAAAGATTCGAATTATTGTTGCTCTATACAACATGTCAAAAGTTGAGTTCCATCGAATTTCTATATCAAGAACCACTGACAGCTCTTTTTCATTGTTAGCTTTTTCATGAGCAGCTAGTTCAGCTGTCAATTTAGAAGATGTATGGATTTTCTTGCACACTTTTCTAATTTTTTCAGTTAAGCCGCAAATCTGCTCGCATTCAAGACCGGCCTTTACTACTAGATTTAGAATATGAGCCGAGCATCGAATATGAATCGATGATGAGGCTACATCGTCTTCTAATAAGAAATTGACTCCATTTATCATATTTCTAGCGTTGTCAGTTGTAATCCCCAAGACCTTTCCCTCTAAACCATAATCAATTATTGTCTTAAATAAAAAATATTGTTTTTAATGTATCAAAAAAAAATTTCAAGTTTCAATTACTTTTTTAATGATTCACATATATTGGTACCATTGTGTGGATGTGGAAACAAAAAAAAATCTAAAACGTATTTTTTCCTTTCCCAATTCCTGTCAATAAAAAAACAGTTAACAGTAACATAAGGTTCTCTAGCTAAAGAAGTCCATCCATCAGTTGAAAGATTTACCTTAAACAAAAAGATCTTAAAACATTGAAATAATAACAGTTATAATTTGTATAATATGTAAATCATAACAAATAAAATTAATTTTTTGATTAAAAAAATTACCTTAGAATCTAATGTCTTAATAATAATTTTAAGTCTGTTTAGTGAACTTTCAAACTCTTTGTCGAGTAAGTTTGAAATTGTATGTCGCTCTGGTACATTATAACGAGGGTCCATTGAATAACAAAATTTTAAGAAACCTGGGGAATTAGCTATAGAAAACGCTTGAAATGTTTCAATTATAAAATCAAGTAGGGCCTTAGTCCGTTTTGTTTGTTCTTCAAGTCCATGTTTGTTATAAGCTTTCGTTGGAATTTGTTGACTAACGTTCTCATTCGTCGAATCATCGGGTATACAATTTATTGAATGGAAATCTTTTAGATGGTCCATGATTGATCTGTTCCCAGTTGATTTTTGGAAAATCTTCGAGCAAAACTCAACATTGCATTTCTTAGTACCGTCGTCTAATTTGATACAATATGCCCATATTGGACTCTCGTTGCGACGACGTTTAAATGGCGAAGAGATGAGATTTTCACTCTGAGTAGATTCATTTCCAAACTGAGATGATTCACTGTCAAAATTTAGGAGACTAGATTCGTTAGGAGATTGCGATGGTTGAGTCATTTTGATTAAAAAAAATTTTAAATTCGACTTTGCAAAGAGTGTTAATTTATTTAATTTTTAAAGCTCAGAAATAAACGTTTTTTTTTTTGGTAGGAGAAGTACAACTTATTTTAGAGAAAGAAAAAAGGATGGACCTAGACAGTCAGTCTTTATATCAATTTGTAAAAAAAAAATTAACATAGAGGATTGTAAAAAAAATTATTATACAATTTTAAAATTTGGTTAAAACCGGTTTGAAACCGGTTGAAAATAGAACCGGATTTACAAAACCGGTTTGGATTTGGAACCGGTTTTAGTTACCGGTTTTAATTTCGGTATTGATCTACCAGCCCTACTTAAAAATATTTGCAAATTCTTGCTTGTTATAACAAATTTGTACACGTATTGGAATTTTTTTTTCGTTGTGGAAAAATTTAAAGACAAAATTTCGGAACCAAACTTTGGCGAGTTTCCTTGACTGTATTGATTATGCTACCACTGACTCGATCAGTGTTGGTCCAAAATCGTAAGAGTCGTGACTTGACTTTGAAGAGAAAAATTTGATTTAAGACAAAAATACACCTGTCTATTTTATTGAAAAATCGTTATCTCTTGTTTTAATTTTCCAATATTCAACTTAAATTCTTATATAACTTTAGTACAAATAAAGTCTCAATTTCTGGTTTTATTAAATACAAGTGTAAGTCAAACCAGCACTGTACTCAATAGATTAAATTAGTAAGATCTTTAGATCAAGTTTTAGTTGTTTATGGTTACGTTGTAAACCAGCGATGTTACAATTTCAATAATTTTAATGTATAAAAGTCAATGAAATCTTCAAAAAAAAATTAATTTTTTAAATTCATGGCGTCATTATCCTCATTTTGGTTCAAGTGTGGACATTTTTAAGGGTCTTTATTTAGTTACAAAAATGAAAATCCAATGCTGTTCGACCTATAAGAGCTTATTTTCTTTCTCATGAACGGAAAATTCGGGTATGAGAGTTTAAAAATCAGACGAAAGTGATTTTAAAAAAAATAGAAATGTGAACGCCCTGTTTGGTTTGATTCAAAAATGGAAAATACTTCCAGACCCTTAAAATTTCCATAAAGATCGATAAATTAGAACCTTAAGCAAATTGATTTAGTTTTGCTTTATTCAAAAAAGTAGCAAATTTGAAAGAGCTGGCTTTGTGAATGGCACCTTAGAAAAACATTTTGTAGACGTATTTCTAAAGTGAACATCGATGTTTTTTTTTAACTTGAAGTAAAAATATTTCTCAATCTTGAAAAAAATTCCGAAAAATTAAAATTTAATGAAGTTAATGGAAGTTTTTCTCTGAAGTTTGCTTATTTTCATAAAAATTCTCTTATGCATTTCTTTATTAAGTTCTTGGCAAAATTAAATTTTAGAAAAAAAATAAAATTACTGAAAACTTAAATGTACAGTAGTTTTACGGAATTTCTTCATTCAAATATGAACTATCGATTACAACCCTATTTATCAATTCATTTAACGAAAATAAAAAAGAATATTCTGTGAAAAAAAAATCAGTTGTTGTTAAAACTAGATTGAGGATAATGGAAAAAAATAATTTTCATCATCCAATAGGAAAATTGTTTCAATATTAAACAATATCAAGATAAGTTTTTGAGCTAATAAAAATTGAATCATGATTTCATTAAAATAACATTTAAAAATTTTATTCACTATCTATAATATTGATGTGCCTGTTATTCAAAAAAACAATAATCCCTTACCAAACTTAGAAGTTTAGATAAGAATTTTTTTTCTTATCGTTACGTTTTATAGAAATTTTTGAGACTCTGGAGTCATTTTAAAAGTATAGAACGCTAGTTCTGGTTAGTACTCTTAGAATTCTTGCAAAAATTACTAAAAAATACTTTTTGCAGTTTTTGAAAGAAAAAAAAATTATTTGAAACAGCTTGAGGGACCCTTATTTTGTCGCAGTCAATTTAAAAAAATATATACTTGCTCAAAGAGATTTTTCGTTTACATAATTCCGTATGTTTTAGTCATATTGGAACAAAATCAGACTGTTCAAGATTATTTTATCAAAATTTTATTGTAAACTATAAATTTTAATTGCGGAATGTCGTATCTGATTTTTAAGGATTAGCCGAAAAATTCAGCAAAAGTAATGTTACACACTTAACTCGTCTGATTTGAGAAAAAATTTAATCGTGTATTTTTAAGTTAATTTACCAAGAATTAATGATAAGTCTCAGATTTTTGTAACAAAGTCTTTGAGGAAATTTTTGACTTGGATTAAGGAATGCACCAGTATTAAACAATAATACATTTTTAAGGTTAGGTTGGGATCTTTTTTTCAAATCTGTTTCAATCAAAAGTACTCAAAAATAAACCATCATAAATCCTTGCTTTAATTACATGCTAAATAACTATCCAATTTTTAGAGGCTGGAACCTAAAAAATAGTTCTTTACTGAAGCTTTTAAACAAAAAAAAGCAATGCTAATTTTGCGTTTCTCGTAGGAAATTAAGAATTGTGATTGTCCGGAATTTCAAGTTAATGGAAATAGATGTTCACATCGTCCAAAACGGATGAAATTTTGTACACTTGAACCATGGGGTAACATTTTTTTAAGCTTGTAAAAATTTCCTTTAAAAACTGAAAAACTAAGCTGACAAAAATTAACCATTTGTTTTTCTTATAAAACTTCAGACTGACGTCGTATTATTAAATTGAAAAAGGTTTTTTGACAGGGGGGAGGGGGTCTAGGCATGTAAAAATTTCTAAATAGGCTTCGTGTTGGGAATTTTTTTTTTCAAGTACCCAATGCATTGAATATACAAATTTACAGAGGAAAACTGCAAGTTATGGAGGTCGAAAGGTAATGTCAAATAATCAAGCTAAATTAAATATCGTTACTTAAAATTTAACTGTTTTTTACACAAAAATCATGATAACTTAGATGTCTAAGATTTAAAAGTTAAGTTCTAGTGTTTGGTAACGGTTCGGCTGAAAATTGGGAAGTTTTGTCTCTATTTCGTTGAGATGGCGGATGGAGATCAGAGAACAAGTTGTTAGATTTTTTTTCTAATTGAATTAAAAGAACCTTGTTCTATGCTTTAACAAAAACGAGGTGAACTCTTGAGTTGGAAAATAAAAGACTTTTTTAGTTCAAAGGTTCAGTTTTGAACTAAAACCAAAAATTGAATGTGAACTTAAGAAGCAGAGGGTCGTATTCTTGAATGAAAACAAATTTTTACAGGGTAGAAGGGATTTAAGCATGTAAAAATTGAATTTTTTTTCTGTGCAAAAAAAAATGTAATAAATATTCTAAATATAGTTATTGAGGTCTCTAGAAGGGTTTGAGTGAGGTGACGTTTAGAGAACTTTCTTTTCAAGGTAGTCTTATGAAGTGAAGTTGAATTCAACTAGAATAGACATCAGTTTTGCATAATGAGATCATTTATTTTAACTTTAAATCCCATTACTGAACACCCATTGACTCATCAAGAATAACAATCATAAATTTTTTCAGCAAACAAGTTAATAATCAAATATAAAATGTAATAAATAATTGTATTGGAAAAACTATAGTTCATGATTTTGAGAACAGATGGAAGTTTCAGGGATTACAAAAAATAAATGAAAATAACGAAAAGAGAAGTATATTTATTTAGCAATAAAAAATTCCTTAAACAAATAAAAATTTGAACCAAAAGACTCAATGAAAAAAACTAAAAAACTAAAATAAACAAAAAAAAATTAAATTAATGATTTTATAAATAATTAATTAGGACTTATTAGATTTTAGAAGTGAAAAAAAAAAGAAAGAACTCAAAAATAAATTAAACACTTTCAGTCGTTCTTCTTTGAAATTTTACCGATTTTTGAATACGAAAGACTTTCTCCACTTACGTGCAAAAAAAAAACGAGTCATAAAAAAAAAATAGTGGCAAATGACCAAATAAATTTAAAATGGGTAATAAATTAGTAGTGTCGAAGATGAAACGTTTTTGGGGTTTTTTTTTTGCACATTTTACGACTTAAGAAATTTCAAGACTCAACACAAAAAAGTTCCGATGTTAATTTTTTTTTTTCTTGTTTTTCTTAGACCGAACTTATTTCGTTATGCTTGTAAAAGAAAAACTGGTCTGGTATAAATATTTTTGACTTGTGTCATGCTAAATCAATCAATGAGTTGATTTTTTTTTAAAAAAAAAAGATTTAACTTTCTTTCATAATCTAAAAACAATTTTCACATCAAACAGAGTATAAACAAATATTAGATCTATTAAATATTAGTTAACAAAATAAACTCTATCTTTCACTATCTGTCTATCATCACTTTTTTTGTTTGAAACGATTTTTTTTCATTGGCTTGAATTAAAGATATAAAAAATATTTGATTGCTCAAAAAAAAGAAAATATTTTTTATTTTATTTTTGGTTTTAAGAAAATGATTGAAAATCAGTATTTCAATCTAGACAATCAAAAATCGTATATGGTACCACAATCAATTGGGTATCCTTCGAGTCAGTCGAATTATTATCAAGACAATACTACAAAGACTTATTTTTATGCCAATCAACAAACTAATGCTTGTGCTACATCTACAATTGAGAATCAATTTAGTTTACAAAATTCAAATATTGAGCAAAAAAGTTTGGTCAATGGTTCCAAGTTTAATAGTTCTAAAAAGTCTAAGAAGAGCAAAGACACGTGTAAGTTTAAGTAGAATCTTTTAATTGACTTTTCCCACGTCACTGAAAATCAGAAAAAATAAAAAAAAATCTTGACGCAAAATAACAATTTGTTTATCAGTGGTGTAACCAGGATTTTCTAGATCACCTTCCTCGGTCTGCTGGTTGTTGCTAGACTACGAGGATTGATTTTCTTTTATTTAGTCTAAATTTTTAACACTCAAACAGTTACCTCACCCTTGTCTATGCCACTGCTGTTTATGACGAAATTAGAGATTATTTTAAAGTCCTATCTCGGTAGGGTGATCAAAAAATATGCTTATTTAAGCGTTGGAAGAGGGTGTAAGTTTTTAGCAGTTCTGATAATATTCAGGGATTTTATGATTGGTATTGCAGAAGAAATACATCAAATAATAAGGCTTAACATTGTGTAACAAAAAAGAAAGAATTTTTTCCTGTTTTTCGGCTCGTACATGCCTCCATTCTAATATCAAAAAGTTCAGTCCATTCTAAAAATACAAATTTTAAACCAAAATTTTAGTGTTCATTTGTACGATTTATTCCAATATGCAATCTAAGTAGAGAGTATAAAAAGAGATAGAGATGTTGAAACCTTGCTATTCAACAATTCAAAAATAAGTTTAAAATTTATCTAACCGGACCATCTTGCGGCTAAAATTGACTATTGTTGAATAACTGTTGTTTTTGAGAAAATTTAAAATTGATCTTCTTCTAACCTAGTCGTACACATGTTCCAAAAATGAAAGTTCGAATCCTTTCATGAAAATTCATGAACGCAAATTCGAATTCGTCCGAACGTTTTAAAATTTACAGAACCTTTAATAACTTTTAATAATTTTTCATGATTTTTCAAAGCCTTTTAAAATTTTCCATAAATTTTCGAGATCGGAACCGTACCTATGTACCATTAATTTTAAGGTATTGATTGGGTATGGGTTACCCGAAAAATTCAGGTTATGGGTTCGCGGAGGGTATGGGTTACCCAGAAATTTTGGATTTCAGGTATAATTCTGGGTTTGGTAACAGAAAAAAACCTCAGAATCCTGTAAAATTACCAAATTTTATGGATTACTTATATCCTACCCGCGCTCAAAACTTGAATTTCTCGGGTAACCCGTACCTACTCAATCCCTTAAAATTAATGAGTACATATGTCTAATCGGAACTTCTCCGAAATTTTATGAAAATTCCCGAAAAATTATGAATAGGTCCCGGAAATTTTTGAAAGGTGGTGAAAGCTTCTGAAAACTTTTGAAAGTTCGGACAAATTCTTATGAACGCGAACGTTTTTGAACTGACATGAATGTTCATGAAAGGATTCGAACATTCATTTTAGGAACATGTGAACGACCAGGTAAATAAATCAAGAAAAATTAATAATTTTTTTTCTTTAGGTTCAACGGAAAGTGGGGAGTATGTAAACTCAAGTTATCGTCTTCTAGGAGCTCACAGACGAATTCGAACAGCTTATACAAATAGTCAACTACTAGAACTTGAAAAAGAATTTTTCAATAACAAATATTTATGTCGCCCAAGACGTGTCGAAATAGCGTCAAATTTAAATTTAACAGAACGTCAAGTTAAAATATGGTTTCAAAATCGTCGCATGAAACATAAAAAAGAAAGAGCACACAGAAAGAATAAAAAAAATTCTTCAGATATTAAAAATAAACAAGAGAATAGTTTAGACGATGACTCAACTCAAAAGTATGACAATCTAAGTATGGACTATGATTTTTCGAATAATGAAGACGATGAAGACGATTTAAGCGATGATTCAAATGAAAGCGACGATGAGAATAAATTAATAGACACAATTAACTTAAAACCCTCTTCAACAATATCACCATCATCAGCTTCGTCAAGTTCATCACATTTAACAAGTGATAATTCATCAATTGGTTTTCAAAACCCTTACGTTGCTCCTACTAATCAATTTAATGAACAATACACAAGTCAATATGTAGATCCATTGGGTTACCAAGTGCCTTACTCAAATTATTACACTCAAGATACTAAAACAAATTTTTATTATCCGAATAATTACACAGATAATAACAATCAGTACAATCAATATTATCAATCGTACAATCAATTTTCAAAATATCCGAATGAACAAGCATATTATTATGGACAATCTTATCTAAATTTTGATGCAGCAACAACGAATGAAACTTCTTTTTCGACAAATGTTAATGATCCTAAATTTTTAGCTAACTATAAACAAAATTTAGATTGTAATCATGATAATAAACAGGAGAATTAAGGGTTTTCTTTTCTTTTTAAAAAATTATTTATTGAATCATTAAATAATGTGAGTTTTTTATTACTTTGGTTTAAATTCTAGCGAAGGCTTGATTTGAAATTGTAAATAAAAAGAGGTTTTGAATTTATAGTGAAAAATTGAATGAGTTATTTTTTTTCTTGTTATTTGAAACATGCAATTTTGTTTTGAAATCGTATTTGAATAAAATTTTTTGAATTTAAATTTATTTTTTGTAAACTGTTAATTATCGTTTTTATAATAAATTAAACTTTTAGACTATTCATACCCGGACTAAGGACCGGTTAAGGCATGGTATCGGCAATATTTTATTCAAAATTGAAAATCTGTTATACCTTAAAAATAATAATGGAAATGGTTGAGTGTCATTAATGTTGTGCTGCTGGGAAACGATCCGATTATAATCATCAACTAGTCATTCTCTAGATGGCCTGATACTAGAACAACTTTGAAAATCATCGTATTGGGACTCGCGAATCGCTGTGACTTAAAATAAGGGTGTCGAAAGATTTATTTATTTTAAATAATTTGAGGGGAGCCTTGGGCAACACAGAATGGAACTAAGTCCTTCTTTTTAGCCCAGCGAGCGGAAAAATCGAATAAAAAATAAAATAAAAACTAGTTGTAAAAAGAAACGAAATTTAAAATTTCAAATAATTCTCAGAATATTAAAAATTAAAATTAAAAAAACAATCTAGCTTAAGCATCGTCTAAAATTGATTCGAATATTTAAAATAGTGAATTGAATTTTTCATTTGTGTTGTTTACTGTGAGTTGGGCTTGGTATGACTCGAAATCTTGGATTAGCTGTTGATGATTTGCCCTTTTGGTAAGGAATTTGTACAAAAGCTTTTTTGATCTGGTTTCTGTTAGGTCTAAGTTGAGGGATTTGTGGATGGTAACAATTTTGGTTTTAAACGGGAAAAATTTGATGTGTTTGAGCACTTTGCTTTGAACTTTTTGGATGTCAGATGAGATTTTTTGAGCTGAGCATAATAACGGAATGAACGCATAATCGAATTGAGAGCGAATAAAGTTTTGAAAATGATTTTACAAATGGAGATTGGGTTTTTTAGTCTGAGACCTTTGATTCTGCGAATTAGATTGATCTTGGACGTCACCTTGGTGTTGATATTTTCGAATAGGTTCTTCGAATTGGATACCTAAAAAATTGGAAAGGGCTCTAGAGGGACCGGTTGGTTGTCTATTTGTAAATTCAGTTTGTATTATGATTCATAGTTGGCACCAGCAGTTGTAAAGACGGACTAAACTGTTTTGTTTGTGTTGATACGTCGAAAGATGCAGCGAGTATAAAAAAATTCTGTTACGGATAACCCGGTTAAGAAGTCTCATCAGCTTCTGCAGCTAATAAAGTCTAGGATTGTTCTACTACTACTACTACAACTATTACTTACTCTAAAATTAAAATTTGATATTTATATGAATAAAATAAAGTACAAATCAACGTTTAAAGTGTTTTTAACGTTCCGTTCTAGAAACGTTCCAAAAAATAGAACGGTTTAAAGGATTTCGTTACATAGCCGTTCCGTTCTTGTTCCTTAAAAGTCCCGTTCCAAATGAATTCTGTTCTAAATGAGTTTTTTTTGGAACGGAATTATTCTATAACGGAATCGTTTTTATTTAAAACGCTCCTAGAACGGAACAATATAGTCGCCCTCCCATTTTAACATCCGGGCTTTGGACCGGCAAAAGCATGGTTACGACTTTGCTACTTTGCTATCCACCACGTTCATCAAAAACAGCGCCACTCATCCGAGTCGAAGCTGCGAATTCGACAACTATTCAGATTAGTTTGGAACCGCACACCAAGCGTATTATACATCAAGTACTATACTTAACTTTGTCATCAGTACTACACTTATTGCTAAATGGGTCTGCTGTAAAACAAGTTCTTGGACACGTTCTCAGGTTAATATACGGTGTGTTGGTCAAAGCCAACGGCACCCCAATACGACAAGATTAAAATGCGGTCCTTAGACCTACAACACATTTAGAACATTTAGAACTGTGTTTACAGCAACTGTGATGTAGCTGCATCACGCATCCCAATCCTTTAAGTTAAAGTTTCATGTTTTTTGTTTTATAATTTTATTTTTAGATGTTGGCAAGTTAAAATTTTTTGTCAATTTTCTTTTTCCAATTTTTTGAAGCCTAAGAATTAACATCTAAAGTTTTAATAGCTCTTTTTTCTAACAAATAAACCCTCGGACATTGTGCAGCAAATTTTGCTGCATCTGGCAATATAAGAAATTTTACGAATAAAGCTCGTGTAAAGATGACCGCTTCCTATTGCGCAGTTAAAAAATGAACCATTTTAATCATATTTATTCAACAGTGTTACCATAAGCAGCTTAAAAAATTATAATGTACTGTGCAGCAAAATTTGCTGCATCTGGCAATATAGATATTACCTCAAAACGAAATCTATTAAAAATTTCGAAAAAGTGTGTAAAAATGCACAAATTTAATTGCGCAGTTAGATAAATTTTTCAATGTAATTTTTTTTTATTAAATGCGCAATTTAAATTTAGAAATTTGCAGATATCCAAAAACCATTATTTTTAGCATCTTTGAAATTAGTAATAGTTCTTTTTTATGAGAATAGAATGCAGCAAATTTTGCTGCATAATACCATTCAGTCTGGAATGAATTTTACCTTTATTCAATTGTATACTTTAGTCAAAAAAATTGAAAAAGAAAACTGATCAAAAATTTTAACTTGCCTTAGATGTTTGTAAAGAATAAGTTTTAGGCTTGGCTAGTTGTTTGAAACTGTTGTTTCATCAACCTAAATCGTGATTGTCTTTTTCAAATAAAACAAAGAAAACTCTAACATTTATTATCATTATTTCAGCATGGTTTCTTAAACTTTTATTATTTTCAATTGTAAAACCTTTTCCGGTCTTTAGACGACCGTTCCTATTTAATTTAGATTTTGTTTAATAAAATTATTTACACGAACATTAAGCTTTCCATTTACTGTACCCTACCGACACAACAGCAACGTCGCTGCCCTTTTATTTTCACATCCGGGCTTGGGACCTACCGACGATATTTTATTCAAAATTCTAAGCTTTGTCGCTTTCCGTTGTAAATTTTGAAAAAGATCGAAAAAAGCCAAGCATACGTAAATTTTACCAATCGATGCTTCTTGTGTTAAGATGATCCTTCGGAGAGGAAATCTGAAGATTAGTACGATTGTACGATTGTGATGTTTGTACTATTCATCAGTTTAACCTTGACAACTTAATCAAAAAAATTTTTAACACTAAAGATACCCCATTTCTTAAACCATCATGTAAATAAACAACCATTAATTCTAAACATAAGGTCTTTTTCCAAAATAACTTCCTCTGCAAATGAGAGCCTCCTGAAATACCCTTTTTGGATAATTGACATTTAAAGCATGGCTTTATTAGTTTTATCGTACAAACGACCCTGTTCAAAAAACGCCTTATAAGGCGTTTTTTAAATAAATTGATTATAATCAATTTATTTCAGCTTTTTGAATCAATGCGGTAAATAATTAAAATTTCAAAATTTTTATTTAATTTATTTAAATGTTAAAAAAATGGGAATGACTTCGTTGTAATGTTTGCGTTTAGGCACAAAAAATTTTTAGAAAAATTTGAAAAATATAAAAACAAATCAAATACTAAAATCTATGGAAAAAAAAATAAATTCACCGTCATTTTGATTGAGCACCTTGTGAAAAAATAAAATAAGCCACTAGTAAAACTAAATTCTATATTCAGCAAATAAATCAACTAGAAAATCATCATTTAAGCAACCATTAATGAATTCATCTTCATTTAAATATCCATTTGGATCTTTATTAAAACGTTTGAATATATTATTAGCCTTTTGTTTGGGACTATTTTCACCAGATCTTTCTTTAACACCATTCAAATCTAAAATGGCAACTATTAATTTTTCCATTTCTTTTCGATTAACAAGTCCATTGTTATCATGATCATATATACGAAATGTAAGTTGAAGTTTTTTTTTCAAGTCTAAACTTGATAGATGTGATATACCGACTAGATATTCAACAAAATCAACACGTTTGTCTTTGTCTTTGTCCAATGCATTGAACAATTTTGAACACATTTTTTCAGGTTTACCATTTGAATAAATTTTTTGAAATGTTTTTATTAAAACTTTTTTTTCAAGATAACCTGATGGACAGTCTTTCTTAAAAACAAATTCAAAAATTAAATATTTGTTATTTAGTTTTCCCATTGGAAACCTTTCAAAAAAACGAAGATCGTGTCTTATAAAAATAGTGAATTTGAAAAGTAAAATACAATATTTTTAACAATGCACAGTATATGCATCAATAAGCAGTGCTCACGAAAAATTTTTCTCTTTATAAGACCATTTTTAGACTTGAGAGTACTGCAAGTCGAAACTCTAGTACTGTTCTGCTCCGTAAAGACATCATAATGATGAAGATCTTGGACAAATCTCTGCGAAAAACTGCGAATTTTTGCATTACATTAAAAATTTTAAGTTGGAATTATCGGCAACTCATTAATCTCCAAAGCCTATTCTTATAAATGATGTTTTATCCAGAAAAAAGGTTGAGTTTGAAAGCACCTATTTGCAAGAAAAAAGTTACTCAAAAAATTGTTCAAGTGAATTGAAAATTAGTTTCTTTCCGGATGTTTTTAATATAAATTAACATAAATAAAATTTGAGTATGTTATTCAATTAGTAATTAATCAAAGCTATTTAAGATTATGAAAAATATTTTTGACAGATTCTATGTACTACAAAGAGTATATTTGTATTAATTGCTTTGTTAATATAGGTTCAAGTAGTAAAAAAAGTAGAACAAAGCTTTATTACGCATATGGCAAGTGACGAAATAAAGAGAGTTGGTGATTTTAAATATCTTGGTTCGAAGTTGGCCTCAACTGAAGCGGATTGGCTTTAGTCTGGGTTGAATATTAGAAGCTGGCAAAAATTTGGAAAGCAAAACGCATCCCAATTTAAAAGCCAACATATTCCTTGTCTCAGTCGTCTCCGTTCTCTTATACGGTTGTGAAGTATCGAAAGTCTCTAAGGATCTAGTAAAGAGGTTCAACATCTTTACCGTGTTAAAAATGAGATATTCGTGAAAGTAGGTCAAAGACCTATGGTCGAGGCCTTGCGGCTGAGACAGCTGCGGTGGCTCGGTACGCGTTGCGTAGAAACGAAAAAGACCCTACCAAAATTTTTGCGCTTTACGAACCCTCAACCACTATATACTAAAAGAACGATGTAATGGTATCTGAAGTGGTGGACCTCGCAAATGATCGGAATCTCTGGAAATCAAAAGTCGCCGAATGCTTCAAATTGACGTTCGAAGAAGAATAGAAGAATGAAATAATTATTTTTTAAGGATTACTTGCAATTTTTTCAATGCAAAATGACGCGGGATTCTCCCTTCAATCATGACATATGTACTTATAGAAGATTCCAACCACCTAAAATTTTTTACCACGCATTAATCTCTCATTAGTAGGTAGGTCATGTTTGATGTGAGAATCCCGCATCATAAATCATCGAGAAAGTTCACCTATTGTCAAGCAGAGCAGAAAATCAAGTTCAAGTTCAAGGTTAATCAACAGGCTAGTGCTCTTGGATAGCCGGATAGGACCCCTTTCTTTTTGAACTTTTTACAATCCAAATCCATGCATTTAAGAATCCGTTTGAGATCCGCTTGTTGAAATTTAGTGAGTGAGCGGTGAGAAGAAAAGGACAAATCAGCTCGATATTCAAAAGGAAAGAAAGAAAATAAAGGTTTATAAATTTTAAGATTCCAGAAAAAATTAAGATCTGTTCTGAAGGGTAAACTGGGGGTTTTATAATCAAAGAGAGGTAACTGTGTCAAGCTTAGAAAAAAGTCTACTTCAATTTAAAACATCAGGGTAGTTAAAACCGGCGTCGACGGCCAATCTGAATAACTGTCGTCGACGTCTCTAGCTGATCTCAAACGGATTCTTAAATGCATGGATTTGGATTGCAAAAAGTTCAAGAAAATCAAAAAGACCAAAAGTGGAGGGACCTAACCCCTCCTCTAGGGCAATCAGTCCCTCATTGACGATACCTCAGAAAGTTCCTAAAGCCGAAAATATATGGATATAAAAAGGCTGAAAAGATCTTTTAGTCCCGCTTGTAATAAACATGTACCAATCTTTGACTAGGTTAGCACAAACGATAAAAGTTCACTAACTAAAATCAAGAGGCTTGCTTTTAAAACAAAAAAAAGAGTTAAATATTAAAATCTATCTTAAAAAAGAACTGGAAGGTAATCAAGTTTTTGAAAGGTTTCATTTTGAGAATTTAAGAAAAAAAAAAGCTAAAATTATTTACAATAAAAGCAGCATGCCATTTTATAATTTCATCTCTGTCATACTCGGTATTATCCAACAGATACAAGATATTTTCCTTGAAATCAAAAAAAAAAATTTTTCAACTGTTAAAATAAGCTACACGTGTCTTACTTCTGTTAAATCAGTCGTTGATAAAACTTCAGATTTACTTTTTTTATTACCCATATCTCAACAATAACAAAAATTATACGACAACAAAAACAATAACAAAAAAAAAAGGGAAATTTAATTATTAAAATAAATATTAGAACGACATTTTTAGATGAAATTTTTTCATTTTTAAATCTAAAGTATATAGTTTCGCTAAGTTAATTTGATAAGAAGTTGAATCAACCTTCACGAAAGAAGGGGATATATTTAGATTTCCTGAATTTCAAATTCCAAATAATAATTTCTACAATAAAATTAGAAAAATACAAGAATCGCAATAAAATGGAATGTCTAAAAAATAAAATCGCTCGATCTCTCTTTCTCTTTCGTTGTTGTAGCTAGAATGAAATCTAATGTCATTTGTTTTTTTTTTATGAATAAAAAAAAATATTTGTCTAGTTTTTTCGAAATTTTTTTATTTTTTAAAAAAAGTATCTTACATAATAGGTAGTATTATAAAATTTTGATTTTATATTCACTCTTTTTCGCTCTTTATTTTATTTTTTTTTTCATTTTTGTTTTAACATAATGAATCAAGTAATTTATTGAGAATTTTAAACATTTTTTAAAAATTTTTAATTGAATTTTATAGAAAATGTTATGCAATTTTTTTTTTTTTCAAGAAACCATGAAACATTTTACGACTAAGACTCAAATCAAGTTTTTGATCTAGTAGAATGTGAATTTTTAAATCTGCCTTGATATTTAATTTTTAAGCGTCATTAAAAGTACTAAAATCGAAAATTTCTATTCAACAGGTCATTTTAGCTTTTAATCTCTGTTAAAAGATTAATAGTAGTCTTTTAGCTATATAGAAGGTAAAAATCGCTTGAAAATGGTAACCTGAATGCGTTTTTTTACTTCATCGCCCTTGTAATAATCTCTTCAAACATATGTTGAATGTTCTAATCATATTTTTTATAGTTAAATGCGGCACAGCGTGTTTTTGAGTTGATGCAGCATATCTTAATTTTACTGCACGGCTCCTGAAAAAAAGCGTCCCTCGTACCGTGCCGGAGCGTACCTGACCGTACCATCGTACCATTACGTACCGTACAACTGTTCCGTGTTTTTTGAAATTTTGAAATTTTAACTTAAATATGAAGGATCTAAGTTTTTTTTAAATAAT
Source organism: Brachionus rubens (assembly GCA_022207745.1). Taxonomy (NCBI): domain Eukaryota; kingdom Metazoa; phylum Rotifera; class Eurotatoria; order Ploima; family Brachionidae; genus Brachionus; species Brachionus rubens. The sequence continues at coordinate 4,721,995 of JAJVHD010000001.1, read as the reverse complement.
TTTTTCCGGTAAGGTACGGTTGGATGTTATGGTACGGTACTGTACGATTCAATAATGTTCAATAATGGTTGTCCGGAATTCGAAGTTCCCAAGCGGGAATGAAAGCGAAAAAAAAGCGAAAAGTTTCGCTTTCATTGAAATTTCGAATAAAAAGCGAAAATTTTTTCGAAAAAAATATCATTTTATTTTCTCAAATTCCACAAAAAAAGTCACACGTTGTTGGTTTAAAAAAATCTTAATCGCAACGATTAAAAATTATTGAGGATGGATCTATTATTTTTTTTATTTCACAGGCGGCTCCTGTCAGTCAATTATTCAATTAACATAAGAAATAACTTACTTATTTTATTCTCCTTTATCTAGCATGATCTTCTTCAGAATACAGGGGTTTAACAATCATTATTTCTTTAAATAATAACTTTGAAATTTCCCTCAAAATTTTAAAATGTTAAGACTTTTTCTAAATTTATATTTTTGACGACATTGAGAATTAAAATGATCTACATGTAGTTGGTTTTTTGCAAGTAGTTTTTAAAAGCTAAAAAACAGACCCAAACATCACCTCGTGTATCCAAAAAAATAAAAGAAATTTGTTTAGGATAAGTTCAATAGTAATTGAAATATATTACACTCTTAATTTTTAACGTATATAATCAAAATGCAATTTCCAAAACAATATAATTTAATTTTAAAAAATTGCAAACAGCAAAAAATTACAAGCGGTAAATTAAAGTTGATTTCAATCCCACTTTACTAATCCTTATTTTTTTAAGTTTCACATCGGCTTATTACACACAAGATTAATATTACTATCAAAAGACCTTCGCCGCTCTACTTTATTCAGATTGAGAAAATGAGAACTCTAATTATCATCGAAACTAGATGACAAATTCACTAAGTCAAACGACGCTTAAATTATTTTTGCGCATGAAGAACCATCATGTTTTTTAACTAACATACCTCTGATTGCGCAACAAGGAAATTTTTTTTTCAAATGTCTACTTTGTTTTTTAAAGAATTTTTTTTCTTAAAGTTCTTATAATAAAAATCCAATTAAAATATTTTTTTAACTATCATTTGGCTATGGACAAGTAGGCTTGGGATGCAATAACCTTAAATTTGTAGATCTATTCAACTGTCAATTCAACTGTCCAAAGTTTGAATCGTAAACGTAGTTTTTTAGTGCCTTGTCTTTATCCTAAGATTAGATTTTCCGTAGAATAAGAAATAGTGGGAAATCAAGATTGCTATCAAAATTGCTCTCTAATTATGTAAACAACAAAGGCTAATACATTGACGTTTTTTATAGTATTTTATTAAATTAAAGCTTCTTTTGACTATCACCATGACCGATTTTAGCTCTCTTTAAAACAACAAAAATGAAAATAATTTTCGAAATAAAAGCGAAAAACCTTCTTCTATAATCTCGAAAAATAAGCGAAAATTTTAACCAATATTCACGTTTTATTTTCGCGTTCGAAATTTTCATTTTTTTTTCGGAAAAATATTTGCTTGGGTTGATAAAAATACATGATGCCATTATACAAATATGATGGAATTTCAAAAAAGCCCTAAAGAGTTGCCTCAGCCTTTAGATAGCTCAGAAATTTTAGGTTTTCTGAAAAAATGCGGATTCGGGAGAAAAATTAAAGTTATGGTTGTTAGAGACAGGTCTAATTAAACAATTCCATTCCAATTTTCCAAAACATGATTACCGAGGATACTCGAGGGGTTTGGGTTTGGTCACTTCTAGAGAACTTACTTCTCAAAGAAAACATACGTCGGGAAGCCGACCATTTATTTGTAAAGTAAATCGACGACAAAGTACAAGTGTGCAAAATTTCATCATTTTGACATCATTCAACTTCAAATTCCGAACAACCATTATTTACATAGATCCAGTTTACATACATTAAGCATATATCATGCATGTAAGCGGTTTTTGAAATGTTTTACTAGGCGAACAGAGAATGTTCCCTTGAAGCTTCGGTTGTTAGTACACGTCTCTTGCAGTAAATATTTTGAATCTCTATGAATTCAGTGAATTTTTTAAAATAAACTGTAAGATGAATGGGATTGCAAGCACGCCACTTGGAGAAGAAGGTTCTGAATCAAAACTCAAGTTCTAAGGTTTAGAAAAACTTTTGAGCAGCCAGTTCTGAGAGTTTTGAAGACTTGGTATCGGCATTTTATGATCTTAGCAAGTGGGTCTCTGTGAAGTTCATAGCAATAAAGCAATAGCAATTTTGCAGAATCGTTATAAAAATTTTCTAGAGGTTCTTTAGCCTAAATAAAACTTGTCTAATCCGAAAAAAAATTTGCCTAATCTAAATTAAGCGTCTGCAAAAACTCTGCAAATTCTCTGAAAACTGCACGCCATTAAAAAAGATTTGAATTAACTGCGTAATTAATTTGCAGAGTTTTTGCAGACGCTTAATTTAGATTAGGCAAATTTTGTTTCGGATAAGACAGGTTTTATTTAGGCTAAAGAACCTCTAGAAAATTTTTATAATGATTCTGCAAAATTGCTATTGCTTTATTGCTATGACCTTCACAGCGCCGCAAGTGGGAAATACTGGAATAATCAAGTACACAACAAGAGTATGTCAATCAAAGAGATATAAAATACAATACAACTAAATATTGTGGTATCATGTAATCATTGTCCTAAATCTTGAAAAAAATTTAGACTCTGTGAAAAAAATAGGTCAGATACTGTTGTTCGAAACCTTTAAGTCGTGGAAAAAAACAAATTTAAACTGTCAAAGAGTCTCAAGAACCAGATGACGAAGACAATAAAATTATTTAGCGAAAAACATTTTGAAACATTGTCAACAACTTTAAAGAAATTAAAATAAAAATTTCTTTAAATTTTAATCTTCTTTTGTTTGGGAATTTTGAGAAGCACATGAGCGTTTTTCTTGCTTGTGAGTATGCGCTAGATTCCATTTTGCATACGCAAATTAAGTCTTTCACTGAATAAAGGATCTTTTACTTGTTATAAAAAACAAACCAAAGAAATTTTAGTAGTAGTAATAGTAGTAGTAATACTGCAGTAGACAATTGTCTACACTAACGCTTGATCGCATTTAGCCCTGAAAGAGCCGTGGCAGTCGTTTCTTTGAGCAATTCCAAAAACTTCTTTGTCAACTATTGACTTAAAAGCATTGATTGACTTTGCATTAACCGCACTCGTCGATAATTTATTCCATACTTCAACTATTCTGTTTGTCAAAAAATTGTAGCGGTACAATCCTCTACGATTTATTTCTCTCACCAATTTTTTATCGTTTGATCTTCTTAGATTGAGAGACAAACTCCTAGCATAATTAACCCCTCTCATCAATGTTATGTCTTCAAGCTTGTGGACAATTTTGAACATTTGAATCAGATCACTTCTTAAACGTCTTTCTTCAAGACTCAATAAGTTCAAAACACCGAGTCTTTCTCCATATGGTTTCTCTTCAATCGCCTTCACCAATTTTGTCGCCCTCCGTTGAACCCTTTCAAGAACGCTAATGTCTGTTTTACTCCAGATGTGGTCTGACTAGCGCCGTATACAGCGGGATGATTGTATCTCGTTCAAGGAATGAAAACGATTTCTTGATTTGACCCAGAACACTGTTCGCCTTTGCAGCAGCCACAACTTTTGTTTATTTTTACCATATTAAAAAATCTTAGCTTAGTTGATGAATTAGTCAAAGATAAAAGGGAATGTTTCATAAACTCGAAAAAATTTGAAATACCGTAAACTCTTGACCACTACTCTTAGAGCAAAAGCGGAAAACCCGCTTTAATTCTAGCTCAAAAGCTAGGTTTAGTTCTAATGGAAAAGGATGTAATTTTTATTTTTTTAATTTAATTACCATCCTTTTCCATGACAAAGATTAACGCTTTATTTAATCATCAAAAGCAATAAGTGATCATTTTCAGTATTTAAATTACAAGAACGACAACGAGATTCATCATCTTTTTGAGGTATCTTCGTTTCAAACGATTCTTGTCTTTTCATTCTTCGTAATTTCTTCTTCTCTGTAACATCTGATCTTCTGAAATAAAAAAGATTTTCATTCGCTTTCTTTTCAAATTTATGCATCTGTTTCTAAGTCTAGGTTGATCAATCTAGAACTTGATAGCTGTCTAGAAATGTAAGAAAAAGAGAGCAAAAAAGATCGATTCGATACTCGGCGGAAGCACATTTTTCTAGGATAGTCCCAAGTTCACAGTGAAAGCCAGCAATACAAATTACTTCTTGTTCACTTATCGCTTTTGATGGCTTTATAAAGTAGGTTTTTCGTCTTAATCTTAGTCTTAAGAAATTTTTTTCCGATTTTCCGATTTTTTTGGTTAATCACGTTTCTATCCGGTATAGTCGAGTGGTTTGCAGCTAGTCTTGCAAGCAGAGGGTCGAGGGTTCGATCCACGCTAGGTGAGAAAATTTTCTGACTATTTCTGTAGTATGGAGCGATGTGCTTGATGGAGATGGAAGCTCAGTTGGTATCGTCGGTAGATCAATTCTCAAAGTGTTAGGCTACAAAAGTGCCAGTTCGAATCCCGCACGGAACAAATTTGTTTCAAAGAAGCAAAGAAACTAGCAAAGCTTTCATAAGCCAAATTGTGACTTCATAATCCATTTGTGTTCTTTAAGTGTCGGTCACTGAGACGCAATCACCTCTGTATATTAACATTAAGTGAAAGCCTTTTTTTTTTAATGAGATCTATCAAGTGATTTGTTTTCATTTCAACAAAAAATCTATTTAGTTGTTTAAATTTAACTTTTAATTAAAAAATTTCATCAGGGATATTTAAGCAACCAGATTTTTCTTTTAACTAAGATTATTTATGATGTTCAATTAATTTTAGGACCCAAAAGACCTGTCAAGCAGTTCTAAAAATAAAACCCAAAAGGGATGCATGTGTAAGATAATCAAAATTTTTGTTGTTTTTTTTAAAGTTAGAAAAATTGATTAAAATTGTTGAGCAATATATACACGTGATCTAGTTTTACTTTTAATGAAGATTAAGTAAATAAAAATTTTATCTCTCTCTCTCAAAAAAGAAAAGGCCAATCGAGTTACAAAAAGTATAATTAATCTTCATAATACTTTTAAAATTTGTTTTTTTCGTTTGTAACAACTTTAAATCAAGGCTAATCTCTTTTAATAAGACCACTTTATATTTGTACAAGGAGTTGTTTCTAAATATTGGAACTTTAAATAACCTACGTAATATTTAATTTAAATAGCAATAAAATTGAAATAAAAAACGTTGAGATGAATCATTGATTTATTTCGAAAAAAATAATATTGTATTAATCATGTCTATCTAATAAAACATAAACTTTTGTCCCTAATTATCTAAATGTTAATGTGGTAAATATTTAAAATACATTAAAAAAAATTAAAAAAAAAAGTAATGTTATTATAATGTTGGATTTAAAAATTTCATTAAAATTGGATCACTGATACACCCTTCGACGAATTCTTTTTCGTCTAAAGTGTTTGAAAAATTAGTGTCCATCTTTCTGAAAATGGCATCTGATCTTTCTTTTGGATCGTTGTCACCTTTACGATTCTTTTCACCGTACAAGTCATAAATAGCTGTAATTATTTTGACCATTTCTTTTTTGTCAATGCGACCATTGTCATTTGTATCGTACAAATTGAATGCCATTGAGAGTTTTTTTCTCAAATCACCCGATGATGATGTCGAAATGGCAACTAGAAATTCGACAAAATCAATTTTACCTGAGTGATCAGTGTCGAATAGTTTGAAAACTTCATTCGCAAATGTTTCAGCTTTGCCTGTTGGAAAAAATTCTTTGTACACTTGTAAAAATTTCTTTTTATCCAATTCTCCTTTTGGACAATCAAGCTTTGAATAAAACAAAAATTTTAATTTCTCGTAATTATTTTGAACACAGACTTACCAAGAAACCACTGTGCCATTTTTTAATTTGTTCACGATTGTAATTGGTGTTTTTAAGCAAAAAGTTGATTTCTTCTTCAGTCAAAACTGTTTTATCAGCTTTCTTTGCTTTGCCTCCTTTGTTACCCATTGTTCAAAATTAAAAAAATTTCTAGAATATTTTTTTGTTGCTTCTAAAAAAATAAGAATGAACAAAAATTAACAGAAGCTCTCAAATTTTTTGCTATCGAGTTAACTACGAAATTTTATTTTTTATGTTTCAAATAATAAAAATAAAGTTCTCCAAAGAGAAAACCTTCCGAACAACACTCACACAACAAAAATTATTTAAATTTAAAAAAAAAAAATCACTTTTTTTTTCTTGAACAACAACAGTAATGTTGAATCAAAAAAAAATGAACAAATTATTTAAAGCTTACTCTCTCTCTCTCTCGTTTTTTATTTTTGTGCTTTTTGAAGCTTTTCTCTTGTATATATACATATAGCTATTAATAATTTTCAAATTAATAACCCAATGCAAATAAATCCTATTTTACCTTTATTTCTCTCTTTTTTTTTTTTGAAAAAATTTTGAATAAATTTATTTTTTTTCAAAGTTGACAATAAAAATAAACTTCAATTCATTCTTTGTTTCTTTTCTTAAGCCTCAACTAAACCCCGTATTTAACGAATCATAATAATAAAAAATTAACTCAAATAAAAAAAAAAGGTAAAATACTTTTTATTTTTTATCATTTATTGTTGTAACTGCATTTTTTTTTTTTTTTTGAGGAAACTGAATTTTAGTAACTAAGAGTCAACAAATTAATCATCAACAAAATTTTAGTGCGTGCCGACGGGGACGAGAAAAAAGATTTAAAAAAAAAGTTAATTGTTTTTATTAGAATTTTTTATTCATTAAAAAAAATCACAAAATTTATCTCTACTTTACCCAATAAAATAAAAAAAAAATCTAAATTTGAGGCACTAATAAACGCATTAGGACCTGGTCTGATAAACATCCTTCAATAAACTCGCTTTCTTCAATTGTACCACTTTGATCACGATCAAGTCTATTGAAAATCGATTCGACTCTTTGTTTTGGATCGTTGTCACCTTTACGATTTTGTTCGCCAGTTAAATCATAAATAGCCTCGATTAATTTTACCATTTCTTTTTTGTCTATTTTACCATTGTGATTTGTATCGTACAATTTGAAACCAAGTTGTAGTTTTTTTTTAACGTCACCTTGTGATGAAGTTGAAATAGCGATCAAAAATTCGGTAAAATCCTAAGACGAAAAAAATATGAATTTTAAAAAATTTTAAATACAATTTCATTACAATTTTGCCACTACGATCTGCGTCAAAGACATTGAAAATTTGAGCGCTAAATTTTTCAGCTTTACCTTGAGGATAGAACTCTCTGAATACATTTGTGAATTGTTTCTTATCCAATTCTCCTTTTGGACAGTCTTTCTTTAAAATAAAAAATGACGTAAATTTGTACTTTTTTATTTGTTAATCAATGTCTTTATTTACTAAAAATCCGGCATGCCAACGTAATATTTCTTCTTTTGTATAATGAGTGTTGTTTAATAGAAATTTTATTTCGTCCTTTAACAAATAATGAAATCAAGTGAAAAATTAATTGCAAAAAAATAATTGACTTTTACTTCAGTCAAGATGGTTTGGTCCTTCTTTTTTGATTTAGCACCCTTGTTACCCATTTCTAGTTTTATTTTATATTCTGAAAAATCTTTTTTTTTTAAAAAAAAATGTTTACTGTGATTTTTAAACAGTAAAAATAAAAAAGAATTTTAAAAGCCATTTTTTGAATAATTTTGATATTACGCAATTAAAAAAAAAAAATGAAATTTTCTGTGAAAATTTTACTTTTTTTTTAACTACTAAAAAAAAGGTAAAAAAATTTTTTTTTTTTTTAATGGTAGCTAATTATGTAACCTGGAAATCGAGTGTTTCTTTTCAAATTTGACAAAATTTTAAAAAAAAAACTTTTTTTTTTGTTTTTGTTCTGAAACGCTTAAGGGAAAAACATTTTCCAACAAAATAAAATATAGTAATTCAACAAAGAAGCCCGACTCTAGACTCAAAATAAAACACTTTATGAAACGTTTGTAACTAAATAGATACACAATCAACTTAATATACCTCTTATGTTTCAAATTTAATTGTAGTTAATAAATAACAATTGTCCTTGAGTGGTTAAGTACAATTTTCCTTGAAAATATTAAACCATTAAATTAACTTCTGAACTAGTGAGGACTGATTTGAATTGTCGTAAATTGAGTATGAGTAGGAGTAGAAAAAAAACTGCAGTATGAATTATGTCCATACCAATGCAATTAAGCGCTTAGCCCAATTATGGACCATTGCAGTCGTTGCATTAGGTTAAATTAAACACTTCTCTATCAAAACCCGGCTTGAATTTTTTAACCGATTTGGCTGACACTGTACTAATAACATATTCCAAGTAGTATTCAATACCAGGATTTATGAAGCTTCATAAACTCTCTAGGTTCCAGTAACATTTTGAAAGCATATAAAAATTCTTATCTATTCATAAATTGTTCTTACCGATAAGAATATGAAGAAGTTTCCAGAAAACTTATGATGATGTGTTAAACTTAAAATGGTAAAAAGTACAATTGGTGAAACAGCTCTATCCTTAATAGTCATTCACTGGTTTTACATTTGAAATTGGTTGACTGGGCGAGCTTTTGTGCCCAACTTTAATTTTGCGTTACCTTCAAAAAGTCTGTTTGCTTAGAAATTAGATCTTCTTTTGAAGCTGGATTTTTAGAATCATGGAAATGATCCTTTAGCCGACTAAAACAACGAATTTATAATGAAGTCTAAAATCAAAGTCAAATGTACAATATTAGATGGAGTAAGAAGCGCTCACAAATCTTTCAAATTGCTCAGATTTCTTATAAGATGGTTAATTTGCATTACAAAATTACTTTTTTAAAAATACTACATGGTTGATTTTGATGGTTTCAGTAGTTGTTAGAACAACTTGTGGGTGTCCCTGATCAAAATGCTTAAAATAAATTACGCAATTGAAATATTTTTTAAATTCTTAATAAATATACGTAAATATTTTAAGGAAAGGTTTTCACCCATGAAAAATTACACTTAAAAAAAAGGGGGTTAAACCGTCTTTAGGAGTGATAACATCGTTGAAATTTTATTAATAATCAATATTTTATGATAAAAGAAACTAATATTTGTCAGTAGGAGGTTAACATTTTGACTAATTACGGAATAGTGAGAATAAAAAACCTTGAGGTCATTTCTCAACTCTTATCTTAAATTCGATCCAACTACTAACCTGGTCGTTTACATGTTCCTAAAATGAAAGTTCAAGTTCTTTCATGAACTTCGCGTTCATACGAACTCACCCGAATGTTCAAAAGCTTTCAGAACCTTTCATTAACTTTTCGGGTTCTTTTCAAAAAAATTTCGCAGATTTTCATAAATTTTCGTGTATCTTCGGGATCCTGAAATTTATGAAAAATTTTAAAAGGCTCCGAAAAATCATGATAATGGTCCGAAAAATAATGAAAAGGTCCCGAAAAGCTATGAAAGTTTATGAAAGGTTTTGATAGGTTTTGAACATTCCGGTGAATTCGTAGTTCATGAAAGGACTAGAACTTTCATTTTAGGAACATGTGAACGACCAGGTTAGTTTATCAACTTCTAACACTTGATTAAAAAATTTTTAATTTTAGACTTACGAGGCCATTCGAATCAATGTTAATTGAAAAATGATGGCCACATCTATGTAAAGCATTATTCAAGCGAAAATTTCTAACTGTAAAGAATTATAAAATTGAGATTTGAGACCTTTAATAAATCCCTGTCAAAAAAAAAGAAGTTTATTAAACAAAAAACAATTTTAAACGTTAAATGATTCCTTTGATGTTTTTATATTTAACATATTCAATTTTGCGTAACACCCACTTGTCAAATGAAGCATTTTTCAATTATTCTAAAACGACATTTTTTATCTCTCGAGTTCATCATTAGAGAAAATAAATTTTGAAATTCTAAAAAACATAAATATCTTTTGGGAAACAGGGAGTTATTGTAATGTTAATACCGAAACAGGTATGTGTCGAATAAAAAAAATTATTTCTTTGTTATTTTAGAGAAACAAAATTTTATTAAAAAAAAAATATTCTTTAGTTTTTTTTTTGCTTTCTCTCTATTGAAACATATTTTGAGGAAATTAAAATTTTTGATGATGATGATTTAACTATTCATTCTTTTCTATTTCATTATTTTTCATCATCTTTTTTTTTCTTTCTCATCTCTTGTTTATTGTTGTATTATGAATTCTAATAAACAGGAACAAAAATTGTTGATATTTTTCTAGATTTACTATATCAACCCTTTTTTTTTTCAAATTTAATTCGTAACTATCCTTAAAAACAGTCAGTTTATTATAAAACACCTTTAATTTTTAAAAACAAAAAAATGTAAAAAGCGTTGCAATGAAAATTCAATCAAATTATAGTAAATATAAAATCTTAATTTAATCTTTAAAAAAGTGTCACTTTTTATTATAAAACTGTCAACTTATAATAAATAAGCTGGAAACAAAAAATTTCGTTTAAAATATTTATTGGAAAAAAAAAATAAAGAAATCTAAGTTTTTAAATATAAATCTACTTTATACTGAGACAGAGAATTTTTTAAGCATTTGGAGCTAAAAAGTTCATTAGAACAGGATCATTTAAGCATCCTTCGACAAATTCTTGTTCTGATAGTGTACCACTATTGTCTCTATCAAGCTTTCTAAAAATAGCCTCGACTCTTTGCTTTGGTTCATTGTCTCCCTTACGATTTGTCTCGCCCAATAAGTCATAAATGGCAATTATAATTTTTTCCATTTCTTTTTTGTCTATTTTACCATTGTGATTTGAGTCGTACATTTTAAATGCCAAGTGAAGTTTACGTTTGACATCACCTTGTGCTGACACTGATATGGCAATCAAAAATTCAGTAAAATCCTTTAAAATTTAGAATTAAAAAAAAACTTTTTTTCAAACATTGAAATGGTCTTACAATTTTTCCACTGCGATCAGTGTCGAATACTTGAAATACTTGAGCACAAAATTTATCAGCTTTACCCTGTGGATAAAATTCTTTGTAAACCTCAGTAAATTTCTACAAATAGAAAATTTTAATTAAAAGTACTCGTTGGCTTTAAAAGATATCATGAGCAGGGAAAAACAAACAATCATAAGAGAACATATGAGTTAAAAACACCTTTTCATGATTTAAAAAAAAAAAGGAAAAATACCTTTTTGTCTAATTCTCCTTTAGGACAATCTTTTAAAAACCCATTATGCCATTGAATTATTTGATCCCTTGTATATTGGGTATTTGCCAAAAGCATTTGAATTTCTTCCTCAGCTTTAAAATTTTTATTAATTCAAAAATTGAACAAATCATAGTGCAAAAAAAGGTGTACCCCGTACCGTACCATCTTACCGTACCGGAAAATAAAATTTAAAAAATTTTCTTTTTTAGTTAGAACGGTACGGTGGTACGGTACGCCTTTTTTCAGGAGACGTTCAGTAAATTTTATTGAAATTACTAAGAACAGTTGGATCCTTCTTCTTTTTTCCAGATTTGTTACCCATTTTGTGTTAAGAATCTAAATAACTTGATGATTTTTTAGTTAAATTTGCTTTTAATTAACAACAACGAAACAAAAGAGTAAAAATTTTAATAATTTATTTTTAAAAAAAAAAAATATATTGAGCAATTTAAGGGAGGGTATTATTTAGAAATTGATCCAAAATAAATTTGTCCCTGAGTATTAAAAAATAAAGCTTACTGAATAAAAAAAATCGAAATTCAATATTAAAAATAATAACAAAATCATAACAACCAAAATTTGTAACTAATTAGAAAATTTTTTCGAGGATAAGCTAAGTAAGTTGAAATATATACTTTCAGCTTAACTTTAACAATAGCAAAAAAGAAAAAGAGAGAATTTGAAATACTAATATTTTTTTAGTCGGGTATATAGTTATTTTTATTTTTTTTCGAAAGATTTATAAGGTAAATATTTAAATTTTTTTTTATAGAGCAAAGCTTAATTAAAGGAAAATGAACAAAGCCTTTTTAAGACGACAACACAACAACAACAACAAAAAACACCAACTTTATTAGCCTTTAAGAATAATTTTGGGATTTTATGAGTTTTTTATGGTCCTTTAAAATCTTATTTTTTTTAATAGAAAGCAATAAAGATAAGATTTATATACTTTTTTTTATTTTTTAGTTATATGTTAATTTAGTAATTTTTTTTCATATTTAGTTTAGTTGTTATTTTCGTTTATATAATTAAAACAATAACACAAAAAAAAGCGAAAATAGAACATAGATTTAATCATCGCTTAAGTGAAATTTCGCAATCTTGACTCAAAGTTAGGTTTTCTTATCATTAATAAAACTTATGAAATAAGCATCCCTTAAGAATACTCTCTCTCTCGTTGCAACCTTCGGGTAATCTTGTGTTACTAATCGAAAAAATGAAATAATGGATTTTTGTTTTTAATTAGTAAATAATGAGGATTTTTTTTTTCTCATTTAATTGAATGTAAATAAACATTTTGATCGTTGCTTTTGGGGATAGACCACCCTGAAAATAAAACGAACCCATTTTAAATGAAAAATAGAAAAATGTTTGAATTTTCAAAAAGCTTTTATGGAGTTTTTGCTTAGAAAATCATTATTTTAGGACATTTGTTGTATCAATTTAAATTATCTTCGATATGAATCTAATAATTAAAACATCAATTTTTATTAAACTTGAAAATGAAAATATTATTAGAGACTTCGAAATTGCCTTTTTTTTTCTAAATTGGAAGGTCAAAATTTTTGCCCTAAGATTTATTTTTTTTAATTGTTGTTAATTTTTTTTAATTGAAATGAAACCATTATTGAGACCGACTTTCAAGTCAAATATTTTACCAATGTAACAAAAATGTTTATGAAAACCCCAAAGGATAAGTAACGTTTCGAGCAAAGTTCATAATGAAAGATATGCGGCAAAAGATTTAGCATAGATATCAATCAAATATCTTGAATTAATATATCGTTTTATTTTAAATTGTTCGTTCGCTTTTCAAAATAAAAATTTACTCATTTTACAATATAGAACTATTCCTAAATTTACCTGTTTCTTTTTTGCTCTAAATAAACCGTTTAAAAAAATTCTAAGTGTAATAAACAAACATGGACGTTCACATGTTCTTAAAATGAACGTTCAAATCCTATGATGAACATTCATGAACCATCGCGTTAATCCGAATTCGTCTGAATGATCAAAAAATATTCTTTCATAGCTTTTCGGGACCTTTTTGTAATTTTTCGTTCGGACGTACGGGATCCGTAAACTTATGAAAGGTTCTGATAACTTTGAACATTCGGACGAATTCGGATTAATGCGATGGTTCATGAATGCTACAATTTTTGGAACATGCGAACGACAGGCTTTACATTTTTTAATGATATAATTTTTAACACTTAGAATTTTTTTGACCCCTTCCTCCTAAATACTTACGTAAAATAATTTTCAATGGGTTACATAATTTTTTTTTAATACAGTGCGCTCGAATTTATCACCTCATCCAATTCTTACCCATAAATTTTTAGTATTAGATATGGGTCTGGGTTGGGTAACCCAACCCAAGTCAAAATTTTTTCGATAAAAAAACGAGGAATGAAGTTAATTTCCTCGATTTTTATCAGTGCAAAAGATTATTGGATTAAATTATTTATCAAAATAATGTTTACTAACACACGAACGTTAAGTGCTGGTCATTCATGAATTAAATGAACAAACGTTTACAGAAAGTACTTTGATGGCCATCAAAGCTCGTTGTAAAGTAGGGACAAAAAAAAGGATTAAGGTTTAGGGTGAAAGCTCTTTCTTGTACAGTGTCTAACAGAACTTTTTAACTTTGGAGTCAGAGTCGGAAATTATGCAACTCTTAATCTAATACAGAGCCTCTTCTCTTCGAGTAAAGACCCATAACTTTGACTCCAACTCAGAGATGAAAAAGTACAAACTGACACTGTATCTTTATTCTTGAAGGCTCACGAACGTTCTTAAAGGTCATGAACATAAACTATTAACATCAAAACCCTTTCTGCGAACGTTAGTTCACTTAATTCGTGAATGACCAGCACTGTAAATAAATCTACTCACCTTCTTTAACTTAAGATATAATTTATGTTTTATGATATAATGTACTGCTTAAAAATGCATCTTATTTGATCCAATGGGAGATTTAGGGTTACTTGCGTGAAATTTTGCAGAGTAGTAGATCTACTCACTTTTTACAACGACTTTATTATAGTCAAAAAAGAGAAAACTGAGAATTTTAGCTTTAAGTCCAGTAAAATAATCCCTACAATAAATTTTTTTGACGAAAAAAAGTAATTTATCTATAACAGAATAGTTAGTTGTTTAAACAGACTGAAGATGAACTAATATACCTTTTCTAAATATACTTTGTGTATAAATTTCCTAAAACAAGCTGACTTTGCAAGATTATTGCATTTTCATTTTAAATACTCGAACTGCCAAATAGTGTTTAAATAAATCTGATGTGAAAATTAACAAAAAACTTAATTTAAATTTTAAATGTGATACGAATATCTTGAATTAAATATCTGAATTGAAAAAAATTATTTTTGGAATATTCAAAATTTTCAAGTTATTTGATTATGAAAAAATAAATTCAGGTAAAAAACCTGAAAAAAGCACATACCTTGGATTTGTGAATAAAGAACATGGGAGTGTAAATCCTTAATTTTGAGGTCAATATTTAAACTGATAGTATAGAAATGAGCTTTCGTTTGGCATCCATATCATGAGCACTGAATGAAAAAGTGAGGTTTAGAGTTATGGAGCAGGAGCAATCTTGCAGAAGCATTATAAATTTTTTACCATGACGAAAAACAAAGTTGTTCAAATCGAAACAAAATTTGTTCAGTCTAAATACAATGTCTGCAAAAACTCAGCAAATGAATTGCGCATTTCAATTAGAATACTTTTTAATGGCATGAAATCTTTGCAAATGTAGAGTTTTTGCAGACGTTGTATTTAAATTGAACAACTTTGTTTTTCGTCATGGAGACTATGGAAAAAATTTCATAATACTTCTGCAAGATAAACCTAAGAAGAAAACACGACATGAAACTAGTGAGAGAAATTACGAAGCGTGGTTCATTCAGATACAACTTCCTGACAAACAGAGTGGTCTCAAAGTGGAATGTTTTGTCACAGAGCGTTGTCAACAAAAAAACAGTCAATGGTTTCAAAGCGGGCATTGACAGAGAAGTGTTTGGTATGGAACAAAGAAATAGAAGAAAGACTGCCACAGCTCCTATAGAGCTAAATGCCGAAAGGCGTTAGTATAGTTTACTATACTGCAGTCTCACTAATACTACTACTACTACTAATGTTAGTTTCCTAAAGAAAAATTTTAAAAAATAACTATTATTTAAAAAATGTCCACACCCATACTAAACTCTCTGCACATCCCCAACCCACCATTTGTTTTTACATATCACTACAAAATGGTCTCAGAATTTCAATGTTATTTTTACTTTTTGAGATATTTTATGAAAAAAAACAAGCAACTTTCAAATTTTCAATAAAATAATGTATAAAATGTAATAAGCGAACATATTTCCAAAGTTCTCAGAATGGTGTAATTTGGTACGAGAGATTTGAATTACTAGTTTATTTTGCTTAATTTCTATTATTTTTTCGAGAAAAATCGAATAAAAGCTTTCACTTTCATAATGAAAAATTTAATAAAATTAAAAAACTTTTTAATCGAGCTTATTTTTTTTTTCAATTTGAGTTTGTGTTTGAATTAAAAAAAATGCTTTATGAAGTGTTTGAATTAAGTGCTTTCATAAGACAAGGTGTTTTTATTTGCAATACTGGATTGTTTTTTTTTCAATTTATACCTGAATTCTTTTGAAATTTTGAATATTCTTATAATTTCTCCTTTCCAATAAATAAACCTAATTTCGAAACGCAATATATTTTTTAATGTGAAACAAAAACAACACTTTTACTTTTAAAACTATTCGAAAATCTAATAATAAAATACGGCTCATCTCTAAAACACGGACACGAAATTTTTTGAACCTAAAATACGGGCACAGACTGAAATTTCTTGGAAAACCTTAAAAACCTTAAAATTTTCTAACAGATAATCGGTAAAAAAAATTAGGCAGATTCTGCACCCAAAATTACACTAGAATATCCAGGATTGGCTTGTCAAATACCGTAGTGCCTCATGATAGACACCATGGTCTTTTATCTGAAAAAGCAAGTTAACACCCTGGTCTTAACTTAGGTATAACACCAGTTTTGATAAAGGTTCAGGTCCATGATCTGAGAATGAGGAAGTCTTATACCTCAGACAAGCTCGTGGTTTTATATGCTTATTACCCCTGGTGTCTATCATGAGGCAATAAAGTATCATCTTCTCTAAGCAAACGGGTCTAAGAATTGACCATCTATCAAAAGTTGGGTATCCTTTAAAGCAAATAGCTAATGATTGAAAAATTGAACCTGTCTTCTTGAAGCTCATAAAAAACTGTACAAACCTTATGGGTCGTTCGTAATTTTCAATTTATAACTAAGTAAAATTCATAACTAAACTAAGCAATTTAGAGCTCAAAAGAACACTATTGATTGAGACTGTAATTTAAAATTTAAAAACCTTGTCCGTATTTTAGTCGAAAAGGATCCGTGCCCGTACTTTTGAAGATTATGGACAAGTCCGAGTACGTAATTTAGTATAATTTTTTTTCGGTCTAGGTCCATAGTTTAGGAGTCGAATTCCGGGTCCATCCGTCCGTGCCGCAATATAGTGTTAGCCTAAAATACCTTAGAAAACAATTTAAGATTAATTAAAATCGAGCAATAAAAAACTCAAACGATATTTGATTTTTGTATAAAAAATCGGGTTAAAATTTATAAGAAAGAGTTTTTTTTTGATTAGTAAATATTGTAACTATTTAAATAAATCTAAGCAAGCTGCATGAAATTGTTTTTGGAAAAAAAATAATTTCTAAATACTACAACGAGTAACGCTACATAAAAAAATGTAAAGATTTTACTTAAAATTTTTCATAAAAAACACCACTAATCAAATATTTTATGCCTAAATATTAATCATCCAAATAGAAGCTATATTAAAGTTTTTTAAGCTTTTGTTACTGAAAAACTTTTGAGTGTTTTCAACTACATCTATCTAAAATATATAATGAAGAACATTTTTAAGAGTTGACAAGACTTATAAAAGCTAAATTTTATTATGTTACCTGACAATTTGAGGACATAGAAAGTTATTTAAGCTGACTGAAATAAGAATTTAGTCAACAGATCTTATGTTAAAAATTATCCTAGTTACCAGTACCTTTTAAGTAAAATCAAGAATCAAGGTGAATCATATCTGTAATAGGCGAATCATTTATTTTGTGGTAAAGTTTTGCTATAAAGATGACTTGGGAGCAGACTCATCACATAAGTCTTTTGAATTGGTTAATTCCAAAATTTGCGACTGCACCTACGAGTGAACCAAGTTAAGCTTATGAAATTATGCAACTTACAAGTAAGATTATATTACTAGTATGAAAGGACCCTTAAACAAGTAAGCAGTTCATAACACTCTCCTTCTGGTTAAGCAGAAATGTTCTCACTGATGGAGAACCGACTCTCTTCTGGAATACGTGACCACGATTACCATTATCACCTCAATGTGATATTTTTCGGTACTCGAACCTACCCGTATATAGGTAGGTAGGTAGCCAGACATACCCGTAGGTATCATCCGTTCGTAATCGTTTAAAGCCTCTACTTATATATACTGAATTTTTTAAAATTAATTTTAAACTTAAATTACCTACAAGATACAAATCATTTAAATCACAAACGAATAGACAAATAGTTGAGATTTTAATTTGGAACATTATCTTCTTATCTAACTTACCGTAAACGCTCGCAAATTGTCTCTGGGGTTTAAAGTAGAAAGACTATTTTAACCCAAGAATAGTTACACATTTGACTTGTAATTATTGATCATTTTTGTCACATCGAGAAAATTAAAATTATAGTTAATTTTGATGTTTCTGAAGGTCCAAATTAATTTTTAGTACTGGGTTAAAAAGCGGGAATAATTGGACTAATGTAGTTAAGCTTTGATTCTAAATTCAAAGATAGTTCAGTTAAAAAAATGTTGTTATAACTCTCATTTAAAACCGTTTTTACTGAACGTCCTTTAATTCAGATGAACCGTAAATGTCACTGGTCTTAAACTGATTCTTACCTGAAAGATCAAAAAGAGTCAGAAAATTGGGATCAAAAACATTATATACCCGGGGCTCAAAAAAGGTCTGTCCACTTTTTTCAAAGACAGGCTTCAATAATAAAATGCTTATGTTAGAATCAATCTGCTTTCATTTATGCTTTGTTAATGTATAGGATCCTTTGTTAATATATCTCCTATATATTAAACCTTGCTTATTATGAGAAGACATGAAAAATCACCATGTTAAAATCTTAATTCCGACTCAAACTTCTTCAGCTTTTATGTTTCCAAGGGATTGAAATGGACCCCTGAAAAACATACACCCTGGTGTAACTATTACACAAAGTCAATCTTAAAGGACCCCATAATCTTTGTTTACACTTCCATTTTGTAGTTTCGATTGATATGTAAAAACTGGGGGAGTATTTGAGAGTCTTTTAAGACTGACTTCGTGTAATAGTTACACCAGGGTGTATGTTTTTCAGAGATCCGTTAAAATCGATTTTTGAAAATCAGAAAGGGTTGATAAACAATCTAAACATCAAAGACGAATAAATTTTATCAAAAATTACGAAGAAAATTAATTAATTTTGAAATAATTTTAGAAAAAATTACCAATAAAAATCAAATCAAAACTCTAAATTTTCAAACAAAAAATAAAATGACCTAAATTCCATGTTTTTATATCAAGATCTTAAAAAAATTCCAGGATTATTTAAAAAAAAAAATAAAATCCTCTTTTAGTTAATTTTATTGATTCTAATAAAAAAATTAAAAAATAAATTAAAAATCATTTTTTTTTTCTAAAATGATTTTATATATTAATAATTTTCTTGAAATTCAAAATTAAGAGCAATTAATCATTTCAAATCTTAAATATATCATTCATATTTTAAGAATTGAATGAGAATTTCGATTTAAAAAAAGAACCACTCTTAATTCCAATGTACTAATTGTAACTTAAACTTGTTTTTTTTCTTTTAAAACAATCATTTGAAATAATTAGATATCAAAATTAATCAAAAATAAAAAAAGAGAGCAGTTTCACAATTTAGACAAATAATAAGTGATAATGCATCTTTCAAACTTGCATTGCACTTTTGAAATTTTAAAGTCCGATCTCACCAATAAAAGATCAACTGAGCCAAAGAATGGAAAAAGGTAAATATCAGAGGAGTAGTAATCGATTCCGAACTTTTTGCATCAACTGGAAATGGCGCTCCTTCGAAACGTACGGTCAAAAGATGGGTTGAACATTTCAAGAGTGGCGTGGAGTCAGTCCAAGATGTTGATCGAATTGGGAGACCAATTACAGAAACTAATTCTTCAAATGTTGATCGAATTCGACTGCTAATTGGAAAGAACCCGAGGATATCTATACATTATATTAAAGCTGAGACAGGCCTGAGTAATGGAACAATCGAACGGATCTTGCACGACCATCTAGATTTACGTAAATTCTCCTCACGTTGGATATGCCATGAATTGAACGAGAAACAACAGAAAAAAAGGTTTGAGATTTATCGCAAAAATTTAGACCCTTAATAGACCCAGAGATGGTGTTAAATCTAAAAAAAATTTTTCGTCTTTTTAGTCCGGACGTCAAAACTTTTGGATGCTCTTAAGTAATTAACATAGGTTATCCGAAAATCCAAAATGGCAAATATTAAAACGGGAGATGGTTTAGACGGAAAATAACACTTTTTGGGATCAAAAAAATCTGAAAGAGATTTAAATTTTCAAACAAAAAATAAAATGACTTAAATTCAACGTTTTTATATCAAGATCTTAAGGCAATTCTTGTAATTCCAAATGACCTCAAATCAAAAGCGAACTCAGCATTAACTCGACTTCTTTATTCGAGCTTCGTTAGACCCCACCCCGACGCTGCCGTCATTTGGAACCGATCTAAAATGAAAATTTGAAACTGACAAACAATAAAATTATAAAGAATGCAAAGACGAGTCGCCCTCTCATTTTCATACTCGGGCTTGGAACCGGAATGGTTACTGTAAAATATGATTTAAAATTGAATTTCTAAGCTTGTTTACTTTTTGTAAGTAAAAAAGATCGAAGCAAATAGAAAAAAATAAATTTATTTGAATTTTTTTAAATTAAGGCACCAAATAGTCTGCATTTATGTCCATGATTTTTTTTAAATTTATCCAATTTTTCAAAATTCCTTTATATTCGTCATATCTAATAACGTAATTGCTCGAATTTAATGACATGTCACTAAATAAATTAATGACATGTCATTAACAAACGAACACTTATTTTTGAAATTGAAATATTCGCTTTATATGACATGTCGTATAAACTGAATATATATCAAAAAATTACAATTTTTCTATGTATTCAATTTATATGACATGTCATACAAAGCGAATATTTCAATTTTTAAAAACCAATGTTCGTTTGTTAATGACATGTCATATAAATAGAGTACTCTACTTATATGACATGTCATTAAATTCGAGCAATTACGTTAGAATTGTTATAAATAACGTGCAAAGGATTATGAATATAAAGGTAAATTTACTCTACCCACTTAGAGAAGAATCGTGAAGTTTCGTTCAAAAAGTTGAGTTCAAAATTTAAAAATTGAATAATTTTTTAAAGGAAATGAAGATGGAGTAAAGAAAATAGTGTAACAAGATGTAACAAAAAGTGTTGTTTTTCAAGGCTCAACATCATTAAGATCTTATCGCGTAAGCAGTGGTCTCTGGAAAAAAGCTTGTTAGGAAATATCTACAAATCGATTATTGGGTCTATTATTGATTATCTCTTCCCTTGCATCAATCTCATTAGGAATTCTTTGGTCAAGAAACTGCAAGTGGTACAGAATTCTGCGATTAGAGCAATCCTTAAACTTCCGTATCGTACCCCTTCTGAAGAGTTACACTTGTTGGGTCAGCAACACCTAAACCTCTCTCCCATTGATCAGCGGTTAAGCGAACTAACTGATAAGTATGTCAAAAACGGCTTGGAAAAATCTGTTTCAGTTGTTGTTAGACTTGTTAGCAAATACAAAAGAGGGTTCAATTCATTAAATGGTAACACTCCCACTCCTTTGTCTAATGCTTACTTAGTCTTTGATCAATTCTTTTAAAAGTTTCTCATTACACTTTTTTCTTTTTTTCTTTTTTTAACTGATTCTTTTAAACTCTAAAACTTCTTTTTTTTTTTTAATTTTACCTTTATTTTACTGTGCTGGACGTTCACGAATTAAATGGAGGAACGTTCCTGAACGTTCATGAATGTTCATGAATGTTCAACAGTTCTTAGGCCTTTCGGCGAACGTTCATGAACGTTCATGAACATTCATGAACGTTCGCAGTATGCGAATGAATTATGAAAAGTCTTTCATGAATGTTCATGAACGTTCGTGAACGTTCGACGTGTAAGAACTGTTGAACATTCATGAACGTTCAGGAACGTAACTCCATTTAATTCGTGAACGTCCAGCACAGTATTTGTATTTTTGATTTTATTTTCGTTTTGCTTTTTATTTATTTTCTTTTTTTATGCTGAAGGAGCTACAGCTCGACCAGTATTTTACTAAATAAATAAATAAAATAAATTTTGAACTGAACTTTTTGAACGAAACTTCACAATGCTCTTAGTGAGGCTACTTTCATTGAATTTTTTATCAACAGGAAAACAAAATTTTTTCGCGTTCTATTAGTGTAGGGTAATCAAAGTTAGAGTATTATCAAAGCAATTCTTTTTGTAAAGCATGCTGTTGTTCCAGATTCTAGATAGAGATTGAACCCTTGATGAATTTGACTCGAAAAGCTTGCAGATGATTAAATTTAATTTGCTACTGAAGACGGTTCAAAAATGAAAGACTCAATTTAAATTTTGTTAAAAAAATTTATTTAAAAATTATTTTACAAATAAGTCGATTCTTCTTCTATTTTTTAAATAAATAAAGTTATTTATTTTACTTTTATGTTTGCTTTTTAAATCAGACATTTGTAATTATAAGTGATCCTGATGGGTTAAAATTTCAAAAACTGAAAATCTTCTCTTCATTTTGCGGAAAATCAGAGAAAACCCTTGATCATGTTAAGAGAGTGGTCATTTTATAATTCCAAATGCCTTTTCTAAAAATGAAATTTAAAATATTACCATAATTATTAAGTATATCTATCAAAGTAGGATCATGTACACAACCATCGACAAACTCTTTTTCACTTATCATACCATCATTATCAGTATCTAATTTGGAAAATATTTCTTCAACTTTTTTATTTACATTGTGTTTACCAATTTCCCCGAATAACTCGTAAACTGCCGATAAAATTCTTTCCATTTCTTTTTTATCAATGAAACCATTTTTATCTGTATCGTACATTTGAAATGCTAATTTAAGTTTGCTTGTTATTCCGTCTTATAAAAAATCGTTGTATTTTTGAAAAAAAAATTTCCCAGTCTCTTAAATTACCTTGAGTTAAAACTGACATGGCTATTAAAAATTCGTTAAAATCCTTAAATGAAAAACTTGATTCAAACTTTTTATTTAATTTTTTCTTTTTTAAAAATCTTACTATTTTTCCATTTTTGTCGATATCAAATTTATCGAAAATTTGATTACAAAATTTTTTGGCTTTTCCTTCTGGATACATGTCTTGATACAAACGGATATAGGTCTAATTTTAATCATAATTTAAATTTATCTTTAAACAAAAACGAAATTAAAAGAAGCTTTAATAATCACTTTTTTATCCAACAGCCCGGAAGGACAATCATGAATAAAATTTTGATGTGACTTTATTATGTATTCGCGGCTCAATAGGGTATTTTTTATTAAAAATTGTAAATTTTCTTCGGCTTTAATATTTAAAATAATAAATTTATTGAAGTAACGTTTTTTTTTTTAACAAAAAACCAAAATAATTCGTCATTCAAATGGCGTCAATCGTCTATTCAACAGGACTTTTCAGAAATTATGAAGCATCGGTTTTTCGAGGGGTATTTTTTATCAAATTAGTTTTTAAAACTTTTGAGAGTGAACAGTTCGTTAGGCCTTAGATCCAACACAATCGGTCCTAATCCTGTAAAAATGAACAACAGTACGTTCTACAGGCACGTAGCTACATGGAACGACAGGTCGCGTTCGACCCCCCCCCCCCCCCCAAAAAAAAAAAAAAAGACTAGGGTAATAAATTTAGAGGAGGTTAAATGACGTTAAGAATAAAATTTATTTTTTAAATGTCATGTCCTATAATCACATCACAGGTTTAAAAAAAAGTATAGAACTGGTCATTTACGAATTATGAGTGAACGTTCACAACAATTTTATTTTTATTTTCCTTCCACAACCGAAATGCTTTTGGCAATAGCTCATTCTTTTTTGAGCCGATCGCTACACTTGCTGCCCCTTTCGGAACCCTTATTTTAAGTCACCACGACTCGCAAGCTTGATTATTATAAATCAGTCCCATTTGGTGGCAAATGGTGCCGCCCATCTAGAGTTACAATGTGCCGTATGTTGCACATCCGCATGGCTTTGTGTTTGATATGGAAGACGATTAAGATTGGTCTTCTAAATTGCGTTTGACATCATACGATGACTGAAAATTTTCTTACCCTAGCGGGAATTGTACCTTAGATCTCTCGCTTCATAGGACTCGACTCACACCACTCGGCCATGCGCTCAATTCGATAAGAAACTTAAATTTCAAGAATTAAGATACAAGAATGAGCTTTCACCATCAAGACCCTTTCGGCAAACGTTCGCCCATTTAATTCGTGAATGACCAGCACTGTAGATAAACGGTTAACTTCGATTATTTGGAAGCTCTGAACCAGAATAAAGGCTTTTCGCGCGTTTATACGCAAGCGGTAACAGTATACAGTGCAAAAATCGTAATTGAAACGTATGTAGCAACCAATGTCTTTAGCTTCGGCTTTAAACTTTCGTATCCTGTAGTTAATGTTTAACTTTATTTGATAAAGCCAATAAACGACGATTCTTTCAATAACAGTATTTATTCTCAGTATTCGCTCAAATAAAAATGATAACGTAATTGCTCGAATTTAATGACATGTCATAAAAGTAGAGTATTAAAAGTAGAGTAGTCCTACTTTGGTTGTTCCTAAATTACGGAACCGGAACAACGGAACCGGAATTTACTAAAATACGGAACCGGAATTTCAAGTACCTAAATTACGGAATCAGTCCCCCGGAAAAAGTTCCTAAAAATTTACTCTTTTTTCATTAATTTTCACAGTTCAAATAACTCAAGGATCTTCGAAAATACTTTTAAGTTGTAGAAAATTTTACGCCTTTTCATAGGGTTGAGGGGTTAAAAAATGTAAGAGTTTAAAAAGTTAAGTATGGTTTTTGATGGTTCTTGACACTTTAGACACTTGGGGTCTGAAATAATTATTTTAGACAACCCCTAAAAGATTGGCTTTCGTAGATTTTCATATGTGTTGATTATGAATTTTAGGTCGAAAACAAATTTTCCGGAACCTTTACACAAAAATTTTATTACAATTTCTTTTGATTCCGTTTACCTTGTTCCGTAATTTAGTTAGTTCCGGTTCCGTAGTTTAGGAACTTTTTCCGGAGGACTGATTCCGTAATTTAGGTACTTGAAATTCCAGTTCCGTATTTTAGTAAATTCCGGTTCCGTTGTTCCGGTTCCGTAATTTAGGAACAACCTCCTACTTTAATAACATGATTGTACTAGTTTAATACAAAAATTGAAGAAGTAGTATATTAATTGATAACGTTACGTTTTTTACAATTTAAAAACATGTGTTCATTTATTAGTGACATGTCATTTAAAAAAATAATGACTCGTCATTAAATTCGAGCAATTACGTTACTATGCGCTTGTACAAATGCAAGAAGAGAAAATTTTACTGTATAATTATAGTTCATCATTTATAACATCTAATAGAATTTGAACCTAACTAATTTTTTTGAAATTAGCAGCTCCTTTAAAAATGGTTAACTTCAAGTGCTAATAAATGTAAGCAATCATTAAAGCCACTTAAAAAAAAGCCACGTAAGCAATCATTTAAAATAACAAACATAAGCTTCTCTTTTAATATAATTTTGAAATTATTTGAAAAAATTTTGAATGAAGATAATTTATTTCATTAGTTCCCTCACTCACTTAAAAAACTTCCATTAATATTTACTTTTTTTTGAATTTCTACCTTAATTCACACACCGTTTACTCTATTTTTTATTAAAATAAAGTTGAAGTCCATCGCCTTTTCCAATGTATTTCATTACATAGCTAATTACAGGTATTAAAATGTCTTAAGGTAAAAAATAAAAGGTGACAATGGAATCCAAGAACAAAAATTCTGAAAATATGATTTTAGTTAGTTTGGTATGAACATAAATAATTACTTAGAACAGTGTGATCTTTTTTATCCTTTTGAATAATATTACCCATTTTGAGTTTTTTTTTATTTCTCTCTCTTTTTTTCACTTTTGTTTTTGTTCTCTCACCAAACTTAATTTATGAATTGAATTTTTGAAAAAAAAATAAAAAAAAAACAAGAAAATTTATAAAAAAAAAAAGTTTTGACGAGAATAAATATGCAAATTATCAAATGATTGATCTTAAAAAAAAAGAGAGAAAATTTTTTTTTTATAATATCTAAAACTTGGTAAATTTTTAAAAGAGAAAAAAGCTATTACTTTTTCTCACAAAAATTCGAATACATTAATGGATACGTGTCACTTGTATATCGATTAGATTGTGAAAAAATTTATGTAGAGATTACTCCATGCGCCATTTATATTTGTACTCATTTTTATTTTCTTTGTATGAGAGTTCTAATTTTAAATTGTTTAACTTAATTTATTGAGTTAAACATTTTAATGATAAATCAAGTTATTCAATTGCACATCAAGAAATTTCTATCTACTTCATTCAAAATCATAAATCTTTCTATGATTCTTCTTTTTTTTCGGTTAAAGATTAAAAAATTAAACTTAGAAAAAGAGTTTTTTAATGTTTTTTTTGTTGAGTTTTTATCTATGATTTAATCTGGTGCAAAAATTATGATTCTTAAAGTAGGAATTTTTTTTAATGAATCACTTTCGACTGTTTAAAAAATCGTATTTAAAAAATTTAAAATTCTTTGGTTTGTTAATATTCTTTGTTTTTGTTTCTCGTTGTATAAGGTAAAATAATCCAAAAGGTAAAAAAATGAAACACCCAAGATAACAATAAGAATGTATATAATGAATTTTTTGTTTTTCACAGATACCGTATACCCTTGCAATGAGGTGCGTGCCCTTAAACTTGAGTTTCGGGTTGTATCCAATTTTCTGATTGGTTGAAAAAAAAATTGACCAATCAGAAAATTGGATACAACCCGAAACTCAATTTTAAGGGCACGCACCTCATTGCAAGGGTATACGGTATCTCCCAAACAAAACAAACGAATCGGAAAAACAAACGTATTTTTGAAATGTTATTAAGCTCTTAAAAACTCACATTTTACACCCCGTATCGAGTTTAAAAGCGTTAGGGACGAGCCTACAGATTCGAGATACCAAAAAATTCTCCTTTGATTTCAACTGCCTAAATATCCCTGAGATAATGGTTCCATTTTTAAAGACACACATTATCTAGTAGAAAATTTAGTCCTCTTTTATTTTAAATCATTTTTATTAATCAAATGTGTTTTTTTGGGTTCAGAAAATTTAAAAACAAAAAATGGAGTACCCTCAGTTTTGAGGCCTATAACTCTCGAACGGAAAGTCTACCGACTAAGTTTTCTGCACGCTCTACTTATATTAACGGTCTATTAAAGACTGGGCTTAGTTAAATCTCTTTTATAATTTGTAAAAATCCGTCAAAAGAAAAAAGAGGCATATTTTAAACCATTTTCACGAGTTAAGATTTATTTTTCTACGATTTCGAAGATTTTAAGGCCTAAAGATTTGATTGTCTTTTTTTGGTATTAAACTTTTCTCACTGACAAGAGAAAAGCTTTTCTTGAGCAGAGGCCACCAATTGGGAAACATATTAAGTGAATATATTGAACATTAATTTTTAATTTAATGTTGTACAGTCATGGCCATTCCCTTCCTGAACGTTCATGAACGTTCCTGAACCTTCACATTCATAATTTTTCACAAACTTTCAAAATCTTTCACGAGCTTTCATTTTCTTTCACAAACTTTCATAATCTTTCACGTCATTTCACAATCTTTCACAAATATTTACAAGTTATCGATTACCAGAGCTTAATTCGCCTAAATTTTGTATCAAATAATTTGGAATCGACATAATCGGCTTATAGTCAGAGACTTCTACACCTGAAAATAAAGGTGTAGGCTACATCTACACCTACACCAACCTGCACCCATTAATACACCAGTTATTTTTTTACTCACATATTTAAAATAATAATATAAACTGTAAAAACGACCTTTTTAATCGATTTTTTACTAGATCAACAAATTTTTAATTCTCTTTTATGGCTTTTTCAATTGTTCGTTGTTTATACAATTGAAATTATTTTGATCTAGCGACTAATCTTAATCAAAAATAGACCAAAATAGGTAAAAAATTATTTTTCGATTAGTGATATGTACACTTAATAATTCAGATTTGTTCCCATTTTCATCCTAAGAGTTTAATTAAATAAGTAAATTTATATTATCACTAGACAGATTCAACTTTTCGGTTTTCTAAAAAGAAAAAAAACTTAAAAAGAATTCAGCAATTTTTTTTATAATTTTATTTAACTTTGATTTTGATACAGTGGTGGAAATTAATTTGTCCCATGATATCATGTGATATCAACTGACCTCATCTGATGTCATCTGGTATCATTTGATATCCGTTTGCATCAGTTTTTGTTGGCAATTATTAATATTTGTAATTCTCTTACTGATATCATCTGATATCACATATTACTTTTTTTGTTAGTCGAAAGTCAAGATTGTTTGATGAAACTAGTGAAAGCTTCACCTAGTAGATATCCTGATATTTGGGCTTGGAATTTGATATTAACCTGGTTGCATGTTTTTAGTTACTAAGGTAATTGACTGTGTCCGCTTAAATTAAGGAGTAACGACTCGTTTGTCGTCCGATATAAAATTAGAAATTCAAAGCTATATTCCAAAAGACCGCTGAAAATTTTGTCATTTCCTAGACGATAATTAATCGAAATACCCATTTTATTCATTGAATCGCATTGAGATACAGGACATTATCGCTCTTCAACTCCAGAGTTAAATAATAAAACCCAGACTTGTGATCAGTATTAAAAAAATCAGTATCAGTACTAGGACCATCAGTATCAGTCAGTATTCAGTATTCATTTACGGAATCAGTATCGAGAAAATCAGTAACAGTATTTAGCCAATCAGTATTTCCATAAGTAAAAAAACATTTTAACTTTTATTCAGTCATTAGAAAATAAATAATTTTGGCGCAATTTTTTTTAAGAATAACCGTTGCAATCATGAATGTTTTTCATTCAATTATTAAGTTAGATATTATTGGTTCTTATCTCTATCGAATTTGGGTATAAATTAAGAAGTTTAGCCGTTATAGTAAGTTTAAGGAACGTAACTTTTTAACAGTATTAAACGCCAAAACACGCGTTCGAAGAAAACGAGTTTAAACGAATGAACACTCAGTTTCATGAACAAACCAGTTCTAAAATGAATTTATGGGCAATCAATTATTGTTATGCGTAGTTCAAAAGCATGTTCAAGTATTGTAATAATATAAATAGAGAAAGAAGATTTTTATCAAGCGTTTCAAAAATTTAAGTAGAAAGAATACCCAACTAATGGATGAGAATCAAAGTTTTGAAATTTCACAAAATTTTCAAGCGATTTTTAAGTTATTCAAATTTTGAATTCTATTTAAGTGAGAATAATGTCCTTTGATCAGCTTTGCTTTTAATTCGATTGTAGATAATTAAAATAATTTAGGTCTACGCCTAAATCTCTACGGATCTTTAGGTATACGATCTAATTTAGGTCTAGAAATATTTTTAAAGAGTTAAAGAGTGAATTTTTTAAACAAGAACTGATTGAAATGTGACTTTTTTCATAGAAAAGGATCTTTTTCAAATAATTGTCTTAAAAACATGAAATCTAAATAAACGAAAATAAGAAAAAAGTTATTTCAAATGTTTAGGAAAAACACTTGAATAAGGTAGAGCAACGCCCAGCAGAGATCTTTTAGGTATTGTTAAAAGTTAACTAAATTTTTTATTTTATTTTTTAAAGTTGAACGGCCGACAATTTTAATTGTTGTGAAAAAAAAAATATTGGATATTTAAATCAATTAATATAAAAAAGAATTTTAAAAAAATTAAAAAATGAGTTACCGCATTCAATAAATAATATAAACTCGAAAAGAGACAAAAAAGATTTTTTTTTTCTTTATATTGATTCATTCTCATAATTTAGATTCAGATACATTTTTCCCACTATTTTTTTCCCCGCAATTATTTTCCCCATAATCAAAGTTCCCATTTAACACTTTTCCCACTTAAAATTTTTCATACTTAACAAAAATCCTATATTAGAATTTTTCCCGCTTAAAAATTTTCCTATGTAACAAAACTCCCATAATAGAAAAATAAAAAATTAGCCAATCAAAAAATTTTAAAATTTGCCATACGATTACTCATTAACTTTACATAATTTATTTTTACGATACCGTTGTAGCTTTTCCGGCATACCGCTGAATTTTATGAACTTACTAAATCTAGCATACAGACCATACTATATGTAACATAAAGTGGAAAAACCTAAATAGAAACTTTATATAACTTTAAATAAGATTCTTAGCTCTCCTTGGACTTTATGTACTTTATGAGCCCTCGTTTATCTGACCAGTGTGAAGTTTTTTTTTCAATTTCTCAGATTCTCAATTTCTTAAAATAATTTGAGAAAAAAAATAAAGTTATTTCTCAAATACTTAGAATCTAAGAAAAGTTGAGAAATCGAAGAAAATTATTTTGAGAAAAATAGATAAAGAAAATTTTCTAAAGATTGGAAGGCAATATGGAACATTCCCTTTCATAAAATTGTGAAATTCTCATTAATATTAGAAGGTCTCATAATTCAGAAAAGGTAAAGATGTTTGTTTTGCTATAGAAATGTTCAGGACAAAAGAATAAGAAAGTTATCACAAAGCTATCACAGTGGGCCTTAAAAGTCCATTTTATGTGGTTTACCACATCATAGCTTTTATTTATTATTATTATTATTATAAAGTCAAAGTTCCAGATAACAAGATTTTTTTATCAAAAAAATACACCAAAGAATGATAATTTAAGATTTTTATCTAATAATTCAGATTTGGTATCTTTTTCAAGCCTAAGTTGGTATTGAGGAAGGAATTAGGGGTTGGGTTTTGGGTGAGAATAGGACAGCTTAAGGATTCGACTTAGCATAAAATTTAGGGACTTAGAAAAAATGGAAAATTCTCCCCTAACCCTCCACCTTTTTAAGGATAATTACAAGGTTGCTTTTTTTTAAATCTTAGTATTGAACAGAAACAGCTAACATTTTTTTAAGATATGAGCTGAAAGCCGAAAATCTGCAACTAAATCCATTGCTTCTGCAATTATCAAAATGCCCATTGCAGATCACGCATCATTAAAATGATGTATTTTTAACTGCGTTATTTTATGCAGATTTTTTGCAGAAGTTATATTGAGATGTGACATGCTTTGTTACACCAAAAAATTTATCTCTGCAAAGCAGTTTGCATATTTCTTTCATTTCTATTAATTTTTAAATTCGAAATGATCGAATCGATCTTTTTGAATTGATTTAGAACTTGAAATTGTCGATTTTTCAATTAATTGACCGAAATTCCCATGAAAAATTTATTTTCAGGGGTATTCTGGGTCGCAGATAAAACACTTATGCACCTAAATTCCATTAAAAATTAAATTAATATTCGTTCGTTTTTTAATTTTTTGCAAAATTTGTGACTAAAATTTATCCATTTTAACTCTTTTTCATCCAGTCAATTTACTAAAATTTTCAAAAATTACAATTATAAAGTAAAAAAAAGCGCGAGGATTCTGTTGGAAAACTCTAAAAATTTGTATCAAGAGTTTTATGACAGTTTTTTTCTTGAGCAAGAAAGCCTATAGTCGGACAAAATTAAAAAATCCTTTTTTTATACATTTTCTAGCATAACTTTTTTAGTAGAATTAATCGATTTTTTCGTTAAAGAAATATCCGGAAAGCATCGGAAAAATACAGACATCAGAAAAAAAAAATCAAATCAAAGCTTTATTAAATAAAAATACAGATACTCACAGACTTGTGATCAGTATTGAAAATATCAGTATCAGTCAGTATCAGTATTAAGGGCAATCAGTAACAGTCAGTATCAGTACTAAGACCATCAGTATCAGTCAGTATTCAGTATTCTTTTACGGAATCAGTATCGAGAAAATCAGTATCAGTATTTAGCCGATCAGTATTTCCATCAGTAAAAAAACATTTTACACATGATATAATATTACCTTCTCTGTATACAGAGCCCTGTCAAGTGAACCCCTTAAAGAAATGGAAACGAATAAGCAAAACTTGACCTGATAAAAGAAAGGAATTTAATTTTAACGTGCTTAACGTTGTTTTTATACTATTCGAAGTTAATTTATTTATATAAAATACGTCATTTCGTTCTATTAAGGGATTATTAAAGGAAAATATTAAAAAGAAGACCGATAAATAATAAAAGACTCACCCCGAAAAAAAATAATTTTCTCAAACATAAGCGGTTTTACTAAAAAAATATTTCAATTGACAAAAACAACAACAAGGGATTGTATAGAATAAAGCAATAGTTTCTCCAAATTAAATTTTTTTAATATTCTAAGTTTTTTTCTATAAAATCTTACTTATTCGACTCAAATTATCTAAAAAAGTATAAAAAATAAAATTTTCAGTATTAAACAGTATTACTGAAATACTGATTTTACACTCTATTCAGTATCAGTATTTTTACAATCAGTATCAGTAACAGTATCAGTAATACTGAATACTGAAATTTACTGATACTGATCAGTAAAATACTGACAGTATCACAACTCTGGATACTCAATTTCTTGTATTTTCCTTAAGCATTCGACCATCAGATTATCAAGTGTTTTGACTATTAATTTATTTTATAAAATACTTTTTTTAGCTTTCTAATATATTTTAAGCAAATCTCTCTACACTCATAGCGAGAGATGTCGGATTTCAATTTCATCTCCAACAATTTATTTTGCAATTCTTTTTTTTTTCCATTTAAAAAAATGTTTTTTCCAAGAAAAATGTTGGAAAAAACATGTGTGTAGTAAAATTAGACTTACTCCTTCTCAAAAGCTTCTTTTGCAGCATCCGAGATAGAATGCCAAACATATTCAATTGGGTTAAAATCCGGGGAAACCGAAGGGGCATTTATCTAAAAATTAACATTACTTTAAACTTATCTAATGCACAGCATTCTCAGAAACATTGATTAGCTATTGCAGAATCGCTTGTTTTAATGATTTTTAAAATAGTTCTTTTGCGTGTCTTAGGGTATTTCTGAAAGATTATGAGTTTGCGTCAACAGTGTCAGCCCGAACTTTTTGACTTTGGAGTGAGAGTCGGAGTTTGACCCTGAGTCGGAGATTACGCGACAGTGAGTCTAACACAGAGCCTCTTCTCCTCGACTAAAGGCCCATAATCTAGACTCCGTCTCGGGCTCAGACTCCGACTCTAAGGTTAAAAAGTTCAGACTGACACTGTAAATTGTGTCATACGTCGACTGAGCTACTGCAATCTAAGACCGAGAGAATCCAAGATTACCGTTTTTTTTAATTCGTTTTAATACGTTTGATTTTTTTTATAAAGAAGATTTTATTGTCCAATAATTAAAAGGGATGAACTTTTAACTTAATCTGATTAAGGTTCCGTCAATTCAAAACTTTCACGCTATCAAAACTTTTCAATTTCGATATCAGATTCGGAATCTGCGCCCCGAAAAAACCCAAAACATGTATTCGAAAAACTTTTTACATTTTCGAAAAAAATTTTTCTGACCCCCTCCCCTCCTCTAGTTTTATAAAACAAATAAATTACGTAAGATTACATCTTCTTACAAAACATTATTAAGAATGGAAAATAATTTTTTTTTGAAGAATGATCATTCAAAGGGTCTTTTTTGGTACCAATAAGACCATTTGGGTTTGTCATGCACTTTTTTCCTTTTTCTGAAAAAAACGTGGTGCAGTTTATATTCTAATAAAAACGACAGCTGGCGTTAGGTGAATGACTGTTACAAAACCTTTGCCACCACTGTATCAATGTTGCTCCATCTTCACCAAAAAAAGCAAAGAAAGGTTTGTTAATCTAGTTGGTACGAAAATCAGTATGAAATTATTTTCTAAACAAATTCTCAAAACTTAAAGTTGCAGTTGCCTCAAAAAAAATTTAAAAAAGCGCTCTATTTGCCAATACTATGCTGACTTTAATAAGTTCTAATAAAATTGATAATTTGCGCTCATTTTTTATCGACTTTATTGTTTAAAAGCTTATTTAAATAAATGGCTACATCTAAAAAACAAAAAAAAAATCAAAAAAGCAAAATTTTTGGAAATCTTACGATTTTATGTATGTTCAATGTTTAAAAGCGAGAAATTGTAAAATGTTGTTAAAATGTCTAAAGTTCAAACAAAAATAAGTAATTGATTAAATAAAAAAAACGGCTATTCAGAGCTAGATGAGGAAAATCAAACAATTGATTTAGTAGTCTCACAAACCTCTGTTCTCTCTATTGATAATTCGCCGACACAACTCGCGATAAATCAAAATTTTTATTCGACATATATTGGTCTAATTAAACGTCCTCTTTCAAATGATTATGTTTCTTTTCTAATGAATAACTCTGTTTCTCAACCTAAAGAGAACGACTTACCTAGTAAAAATTTCCTTTAACATCGATTGGTAACGATAAACGTAGTTTTCATGATTACTGGTACGAGCAAAGATGGTGGTTAACGTATTCTAAATGTAAAGATAGAATGTTTTGCCTCCCTTGTTTTTTGTTTTACAATGAGTCAGCTAATGAAAAAAAGATCTGTTCGTCTAAAGAGTTTTGTTTGAATGGTTCCAATAACTGGAAGAACGGTTTAAAAACTTTAAACTATCATGAGAAAAGCAAAAGTCATATTGACTCCTGTATAGCATACGGAGAATTTAAAAAAATAAATATTTCAGAAAAAATAAGCGAAAGCTATAGGTTGTACCAAAAATCAAGAGTCGAAAAAATTCAATCAAATCAAAACATTTTACACAGAATAATCGACATGGTGGTATTTTGTGCAAAAAATAATCTCGCGTTTAGAGGAAGTGATCCTAAAGACTCAAAAGACGGCAACGGATGTTTCAAAGAATTGTTTCAAAGAATCTCGCAAGTCTAAATTAGAAGACACTAAAGATTTTATTAAAAAAAAGTTTATTTTTCGTGTCTGGATCACTTAACAAATCGAATTAAAGAAAGATTAATTGACAATTGTTCAGAACTAATTTCTGCCTTTGGGATTTTTCAAAAAATCTTTTTTGCTAATCCAGAGTCGGCAAAAAAACACTTAAAGTATTTAGTTGATTTTTATCACGATGATATCGATAACGACTTTAATGCTGTCTATAATGAATTCAAGTATTTTGCCGATTGGATCTCAAAGCAAGAATTGGCTAATGCTTTTGACGAAAACGAGGAAGAAGAATTAAGTTTAGATGAGATTTTAAATGAATTTGAAAAAGCAAGATTTACTTATGATTTTAATGATATCAGCGTTTTACATTCGACAATTATAAAAGAGAGAATGACAAATTCTTTTCCAAATGTTTTTTGCTTGTTAAAAATTATACTTTCGTTCGCACTAACTTCAAACTCAGCTGAGCTTTCGTTTAGTCAGCTAAAGCTAATTAAGAAAAGCTTACGTTCAAATATGAGTCAAGATCGATTATGCAACTTTGCTATTATCAGTTTAAATAAAGATTTAGATATTAACTGTGACGAAATACTAGATGAATTTGCTCTTAAAAAAGAGCGAAGATTAAAGTTTTTTTTCGATACGAGGTTTGAAGATTAGAGGTTATTTTTTTTATAAATAAGTTCCAAATTAATTTCTCAATGTACAGTGGTGGCAAAGGTTTTGTAACAGTCCGTCACCTAACGTCACCTAACGTCAGATGACGTCAGGTTACGTCATTCGTCAGGTAACGTCAGCTGACAACATTTAAATTTTGTCAGCTGACGTCACCTGACGTCATTTGCAACTTGAGTTTACCAAACTCTGATTTGGATACTTTATGGTGGCGTCAACTGACGTCAGGCGACAAAATTTAAATGTTGTCAGCTGACGTTACCTGACGAATGACGTAACCTGACGTCATCTGACGTTATGTGACGGACTGTTACAAAACCTTTGCCACCACTGTAAATAAATCAATTTGTAAAACTTTTGACATTTCAATACACTAACCTGTGCACTTCCCATTACGCTATCGTTAGAAGGAAAAGTATCTGAAGTAAAAAGAAATTAAGAACGCATCTTTCATTTTCGCGACAGGTTAACTTTTAAAAGGGCTAATTTTAGTTAATTAAATTTTTAAAATTATACAGAGTTTAATTTTATTTAAAACTAAAAGTTTTCTAAGTTAGGTTATGAAGTCGAAATTTAGTATAACGGTTTGGAATCAAAATTAGGTTGACTATAGACAAAATCATTTCTTTAAATAAATAAAAAAAGTACGGACATGCTTTCAGCAAAGAAGTAGGGACATGTATACAATAGAAACCTAGGCTCCAGTAATTCGAAGAGTGTAATGTTTGTAAAATATATTTAAAACAATAAAACCTCTTAAATTAATTGGATTGATTGATAAAATAATTATTAAGCATTAACATTTAATTTCTAATACATCAAGTTCTATCATTTTGTCGACAACTGACATGGACCATTACCGGATCCGAAAATCATTAAAATGAATCCAACATTTTTATAAAATAATGAAAAGGATTTAAAAAAAACATAGCGCCTTCTTTGTGTGTATTATTCTCAAGGGGATCTTCAGGGGTGGTGCTAAATTTCATCAAAGTTCAAAAAAAGATTTTTCGTTTTCAATTTTTCCTCGTCACATAACCCCCTATTCGCATAATTTATTTTAATTAAAATTTTTCTTGCGCATGCGCAAGAAATATTGTTTTTCGAGACTTTGCTTAATACGCGCAGGAGCAATGCGCATACGCGTCTTAAGCAAAGGCAGAGTGTCAACTTATTTCAGAAATGTACTGTAGAAAACAGTATTCTGATTTGAAAAGATTTTAGATAGATTTGGATCACATGCAAGGAATTCATGTAGTATTAAGCTGCTACGGCTTATACTTGCAAAATTTGTAATAAAAAAATTTCAAAATGGGATGATTAAACTTGTATTTAAAAACGTTAAATTAAACACACAACATTTAGGAAAAAATTGAGTTTCATATTACAAGACAAAAAATCCACACTCAATATTTTGCTAATTCTAACTTGTGAACTGAATGAAAGTACGTCGAATTTATGTATTTGGAGCCTAAAATAGAAAAAAAATAGTTGTTTAGTTTTGAAATGAATCATCACTTTAAAGGTTTTACCAAAAGTGATCGTAGTAACGGATCGGCTAAACAACCTTCGACAAATTCGTCCTCTGTTAGATAACCATTTTGATCTTTATCGAGTTTGCTCATTATCGTTTTGACTCTTTCCGAAGGTGAATTCTCACCTTTTCGATGCTCTTCACCCAATAAATCATAAATGGCTTCAATTATTTTTTCCATTTCTTTTTTGTCTACTTTACCATTTCGATCAACATCATACCTTTTGAAAAATTATTTAAAAAAAATTGAAATTTAAATTAAAACGATACTTACATTCTGAAAGCCATTGAAAGTTTTTTGTGTGCATCACCTTGAGCGGTGACCGATATTGCGATCAAAAACTCGGTAAAATCCTTTCCAAAATATCAAATTATTTAATATTGATTTTTTTTTGGTTTAAATATATTTTATTACAATTCGTCCACTGTTATCAAAATCAAATACTTTAAAAACATGATTGCAAAATTTATCTGCTTTTCCTTCATAAAAAAAATGTTCAAAATTGTTTTAATAAAGGTTTAAAAAGTGAATTTTGAAAAATCCTAGAAATCTCTTCTATTTTAAGAAGGTTTTGGCAATAGTCTTGGATCTATTTCCTACTTAAAATCTGATCTAATTAGCTTATTTTTTTTAATAATCTAAGCTCACTTCGGAGACTGTTTGCACATTTTTTTCAGATACTTAAACATAACAGTGTCATAATTTTCAGTTCACTAAACACGCGAGTCTTTTATTAGTCTCTTTAAAGACGGTCTTTAAAGCTTATTTTTTTAGTCAGATTTTACTAATTGTCATAATTTAAAAACTCGAATTTCAGTCATGAGTATCAGGACTGATTTCACTTTTTCGAATAAGAAATTAAAATCTCAAGATTTTTGTAAACATCGTTATAATAAAAAAAATATATAAATACCTTGAGGATAAAACGCTTTGTACGCATCAACAAATTTCTTTTTGTCTAGTTGACCTTTTGGACAGTCTTTCTATTTAAAAAAATAAAAATTATTTCATGACGAATTAATCTAAGTAAAATCATTAAAAATTTTTAAGACAAAAATTGATTTCGATAAAAAAAGATTTTTTTTATAAATTCCGGTATAAAATCAGATTAAATTAATTTAATAAAATCTTTGCTAATCTAATTTCAGCATTAAATTTATACATTTTTTATTGGAAATTCTAATTGTTGATAATATCCAATGTTTCTTTTTTTTTAAGTCATTAGTTAAACAATTGAGATTCATTAACCAAATGAAATTCCTTCCGTTTCGATTCATGACTAATCATCAGGGACGCTCGAAAACAACCAAACATTCGATTTTTAAAAGCAGTTTCATGGCTTTGTGAATTGTTCAGACAAAAATACAAATTGTACAAAAAATGATTACATCCTAGCCTTTAATCTTCTTTCTGATCATATTTATGAGTTGAAATTTTATAAAAATGTGGTACAACTATTGTATCACCTGATGGCTTTTTCTAAATTCTGATAAACCTAATGGCTTTGGAATTATTTGGAAAAAAACCTTTTCTAATTAGTACATGCATTTGCATTGCATAAAAATGCTTAAAAAGCTTTACTTTTTATCTGGTTTTGGTTAAGTTTGTTTTGATATTTATTTATTTTTTTGCTATTCATGTACAAATCAACTTTATCATTTAATGCGGATTTTTCTTAAACGATTCCACTTCCGCTTAAAAGGAAATTACCTTCAGGTGATACAAAAGTTGTATCACATTTTCATTAAATTTTAACTCAAAATATTATCTGTAAGAAAAATTAACACTTTTTTAAAATTATTTTTTGTACAAATTGTTTTTTGTTCAAAAATTCACAAAGCCCAGTTTCATCTTAAACTTAGACATGTGTACCCATTTATTTTCGGGTGTTGGGTCGGTTTTAGTAACCCGTAAAAATTTGGTTTTAGGGTTCGGGTAGGGTATAGTTAACCCTATATATTTTGGGTTTTTGAATATAGGTTGGGTTGAATATCCTATAAAAAAGAGTAGGTATACCATTATTCAACCCAAACTATACCCAAAAATCCAAAATTTATAGGGTTATCTATCGCAATTTAGCCTCTTCTCCATTTCTTAAACAAATTGATTTGAAGTTATTTCTTCTTTACAAAAAGTTTAAAATTGCACCACAAGATTTTATGTATTAATTTTTTTTTTTAATATTGAACCTACTCTTGGTAGACCTACTCTACGTCTCTCATACAGTTAACTTTGGTAAGTGGATGAGCGTATGTGGATTTTTAAGCTCTCAATTCTTGTTTGGCTTTACTTTGTAAATGATAAACTTACGATAAAACCATCATGCCATCTGTAAATTTCTTCTCTGCTAAACGAAGTATTCGATAAAAGAAGATTTATCTCCTCCTTTAAAATTAAATTTTTAAATTTTTTTTTCAAATAATTTTGAACAAAATTTACTTCTGTTAAGTCAGTTGGATTCTTTTTTTTTGGTTTACCTCCTTTATTACCCATTTTGAATCTTACCCAACAAAAAAATTTTATTTTTTCTAAAAAAGAAAATCAAGCTTAAATATAAATAGTAAAGATAGTCATTAAATGAACGTAATCGATTTTTCACAAGCAATAAAAAGGAAAGAAAAGACGAACAAAATTAGATGATAATTTTTTGATATAAATTTTGTTTTCTTTTGTGACTTTCAAATAAAAAAAATAAAATTCATTAACTCTGCATGATAGAAATTCAAAATTCTCGAAAAAATGGAATTTTTTTTTAATCTAACTTCAAAATCTTGAGTAATTTTTCATCTTTTTTTTTATCAAATTGTAATTTAAAATCTAATTAATAATACTTTATACCAACAAGAAAAAAAAATCAATCTTTTTCCTTCTTTTTTTTTTAACATGAGTCTAGGAACATGCTACATAAGATGAGTCAATGCCTCTTCAACAATAAAAAGCTTGACAATTAATTGATAAAACTTAGATGTAAAAAAAATTTTCCATTACTATGATATTCTGTTAATAATTTAATAGCTATAATTACTTTGAAATCGGAATAAAAAAAGTTTATTCAAAATGCAAACGGTTTTAGGAAATATTCTTAATTAATTTATAACGGGTGACATGAAAATGCCCAAAATTGATGTACCTAGATTTTTTGCTTATTGATAATAAATACATAAAAAAAAAATTATAAATTACGTCGTTTTAAAAATTCAACAAAATGATCCTTTAGGTGACTTTCAACTTAACTGCAATTTTTTTTTTTCTTTAAATCCAATTATTGAAAATAAAATAAATTTGAAAAAATGTATATTTCGCCTCGTGCGAATATTAATGAAATGCTAATCCTTAGAGATTTATGTTTGTCTAATATCGATTCCAACGCGTCTCGTGATACATTTTTGTACTATTCCTCGCCTGAGTTATATTCCGCGAGTATCGATACCTTAGAGTAAATGCCCTTTAATTTTGCTCGATTTTATACTTGTTTAAAATTAATTCGTAATAATTTTTTCATTATTTGATACAAATCTAATCGTTTCGATCTTTGAATATACAGATTACAACGCTAGAAGAATCTACATTATAAATAAATCCAAATAGTCTTCTAGCTTGCAAAAAATGTAAATTTTTTTCTAGATTTTGTGACGATTCATGCGAAGTTTTCTTTTTTAATGTCATAATATCAAATAGACGTTTCTTGTTGGTGCTTGAGTCTTATTATCTAAATATCCAATATAAAAATAAAAAAAATAACCCTAATCCCAAGGATGAAATTTTACAGACTAAATACTCTTAGTAACGATATTCACTCGAAACTTTTGAATAAGCCCGTCTCTATAAAGTTATCAAGCGCTAAATATTGACAACTTAAACCAGCACAGCAATTCTAAGATTAGAAAAAATTTGTATCAAATGGATCAAATTTTAAAAGAAATGGTTCCTTAAATTGCAACATCGTCAGTTACCTTTATGCTAAAAAGCTTACGAGGTTTTGAATAACGATCTAAGAAACATAACGTTACGTTTGAGTTTAAGCCAACGATAGAGAAGTGACAAGTAATTCGTGGTAAGGTCTAAATTTACAGAATCTGACCACATATCCGGGTTCTCCATATATGAAAACCCCAAGTTCCCAAAATCTTAGGGGGGGATCAAAAATTTCAATTTTTACCCAGAGGTGCCTAAATTTAGCCACTCAAATATTTACTAATGATTAAAAGAACAAGACGCACTTCTCTACACATTTATTATCTTTTTATTACCGTAAACTATTGCCCACTTCTCTAAGAACAAAGGCAAAATTGAGGTTTGTTCTATAAGGAACTAATATCATCAAAACCATGTTATAACAATTTTTTTAATTTTTTTAGAATAAACATAATTTCCTGACTTAAGACTAAGAGTATGCTCGAATGTTCGCTTAATTTTTTGTATTTTTTCTGGAATAAATTCAAAAAATTGTGGAACTAATTTCGAAATTGAAGAAAAATCAATTAATTAAATTTTAAATTTTTGTTTTTATTCTAACTCGCAAGCATCCTTTCCATTAGTCTTAAGTCAGGAGTTGATGTTTATTCTAAAAAACTTAAAAAAACTGTTTTAACATGGTTTCGATGGTATTATTTCCATATAGAACAAACCTCAATTTTGCCTTTGTTCTTAGAGAAGTGGGCAAGAGTTTGCGGTAATAAAATTAATAAATGGATTATGAGTAAATAAAGAAACCTCTTTAAAAATCGTTTCTATATTATTATTATAATTACATAATAGCAATCAAATTCAATATTATTTATTCTAGTTTTCTTGTAGAATGACAATGAACTATTGATGCAAAGAAGAATAAAATTACCATTTTAATTCATCATAGTTTCAGGCTGTAGGCTATAATTTAATCAAAACAAATACATTGTTTTAATTGAAGTTTGATTTTAAAATAAAAAAAGCACTAGAAGATGTAAGATAAATCTTTGACGATTAGACTAGTGTTCCAAATAAAAACGAAAAACACAAAAAACGAAAAAAACAAAGAATTTGTTTTTATTTTTATTATTCGTTTTTTAAAAGCGAAAAAAAAACGAATTCTTACAAAAAATAATTTATAAGCAAAAAAAACGGAAAGAACAACAAAAACAAATTCTTTAATCTCTAAATTAAATATAAAAAATCTTACCGTAAAACCTTGAATAATACCCTAATCTTCAAACTTTAAGTTCTACAATTTCGACTTAGAGGACTCTAACCCTCTGGAGTAGCATGCAAGGTTTTATGGTAAAAACTTACTTTATTAAT
Organism: Brachionus rubens; assembly: GCA_022207745.1. Lineage (NCBI taxonomy): Eukaryota > Metazoa > Rotifera > Eurotatoria > Ploima > Brachionidae > Brachionus > Brachionus rubens. The sequence continues at coordinate 4,679,776 of JAJVHD010000001.1, read as the reverse complement.
TAAGATGTTCATGTTAATGTTCATTCAAAGGACAGTGTATTACAAGTTATACCGGTTTATCGAATTAACGAAATCATGGCACAACTTTTAATTTGGCCATAAATTTTACTTAAGATCATGCTCATCATTATTCGGTGGTTTTTACAAAAGCCGATCACTCAAAATTCGTAGTACACCCTATCAACTCGTTCCGATTTTTTTTGACTTAGTTGTTAAAGTTAATTTCGATTTATTTGTTAAAAGCCTTACATTTTTAATCACAGTGTCTAGTTCGCAAATAACATTGCACTTTTTTTAAAATAAATTTTCGACAAATATGATTATGGGGTAGTCTTTAACTTAATAAAACTAAAGATTCGAGCCTTTTGTTTCTTAATTTCAGACAAAGGATAATAATTTCCCTATTAATTCGTTTTTTATCGTTTTAATCATTTATTTATTTTCTTTTTTTTGTGCGAGATGATATTTATTTTTTTTCGTTTTTTAAAAACACAAAAATAGAAAATTAAAAGAAATTATTCGTTTTTGCGTTTTTCGTTTTTATTTGGAACAGTAGTACCGGCTTGAGTTAAATAACTATTTAAAAAAAGTACACTTTAACAAGTACAGTATACCAAAATGTAGAGAATAAAAATCTCTATCAGAAAATACCATGGGGTATTTTTTTGAAGTTTTAATGGAATTTTTATTTGAAGTTTTCCTATTAAAAAACCGGTTTTTCTAAACCGGTTTTTAAAAACGGCTTATTTTGAATATAGGCTCAAATAAAATTTGGTTCAACGATTTCATGTTATTTTATGGTAGAGAATTTAATTCTCTACATTTTGAAATGCTGTTCATGTTAAAAAGAAGTATTTAAAAAGAGAAATTTAACTCAAGCCGGTTTTGGACCTAAAACCGTTCTACCAGCCCTACTAGTGACGATTGAATTGTCAAATTTTATAAAACAAGGAAGGTAAAAAACAGAGCAAAATGAATTGAGAAAAAGTTTCGCAACGCTAAATGGAATTTTTTTGAACTATTTTTTTTCAATGAATGCATCATTAGTAATTTAAGCCTTTTATTTTTGCTCATCCACTGCAATTTTAAAGAAAAAATATTTGATAAAAACTATCAGAGAATCTTTTTATCTAATAATGCAAACATGTTTGTTCCAAAACTCATTTGAGATTTTGACTTAATTGCCTTTTATGGAAACATTTTTTTTAAGGTCACCATAACTTTTGGTCCTCAACTCATCGCAAGCCTTACTAATTTATAAATCAGATAAGCAGAAATTTCAAAAAGCAAGTGGAAAAATCTTGATGAATTATTATGGTATGAGACCCTATGAGATCATAAATTTTTTAATGTATTACCCAGAAAACATTTCTTTAAAAACACTCTCCAAAAATTCTTTCATTTTAATAAAAAAATTTAAGCACTAGAAGACTCCATTTTTTCGTACCCCTCCATATTATTTAACTTTCAAATAATCGTTGTATACAGCACTAGTTAGACCTAATCTTGAATATGCCGTAAGTATATGGTGTCCTTAATTTAAAATGACATTTCGATTCTTGAAAGGGTACAAAGAAGAGCAACAAAACTCGTAAAATCAATAAAAGACAAGTCCTATGATGAAAGATTGGAAATCTTGAACTTGAAAAATCTTGAAGATAGAAGACTGAGGGGTGACTTGATTCAAACGTATAAGTTAGAGAAAATCAAACTAGTTAATGGAGTTAATTACGCCAAAAGTCTGTCACTTAACCTAAGAAGGTCAAACGACAAGAGACTTTTTAGAGAAATCAACAAAAAGAGCTCATGTCGCCAAAGTTTTTTGTCAAATAGAATATTCTCTACTTGGAATATGTTATCAGCTAGTACAGTGTCAGCCAAATCGGTATAGACACAGTTCATATTGCAGTTTTTTTTTACTACTACTACTAATCTAAACGTCCTAGATTTATCTTTAAATCTAGCTTAAATTTTACGAACGTCACGGAAAAATTCAGAAAACAAAAAAACTAATTATTAGTAAGTAATTTAGTAAGTAATAAAATTTTTTTTCGTACTGTTGTGGCCATTCACGAGTTCCTTTACAAGCAAAACAGCACTAATGACACTTGTCCATTTCCATTATTATTTTTTTTTACTTTACAATTTTTGGCTCGGATCTTATCTCGTGCCACTAGCTGCCAAAGCTGTTGTTTTACCCACTCGACCAAGACCTCTCATCGGTAAGTTTTTTTTCTACAACAATAGATGTGCTTTGGAAATAATAAGTTACTTTCGAAATAACAAAATGTCGATTTTACTAAATTCTCAGTAAAATGGTTCAAATTAAAAAAAATCGTGAGTAATTTGGGAACTTTTATGATGATGACTCAAATTAAAAGCTAGTAAGATTTTTGATTTTCGACTCCTTACACTAGTTCCTAATAGAGGATTAATTGAAATTTCTTGATTTTTTCTAAATTTTCACAAGATCTAACTTTGGATCATTCATTTCTAGTCACTTTTTGAGAGCCTTTAAATTACACACTTTTTAAATAATAAATGACTATTTCAAAAAAACGACTTAATAAAGACCTTAAAAATCTGTCAATGCGACGAATAATAAAGTGACTAAATTTCGACGACTAAGTCGCTTATATTTTTCTGAGTGTAGGGTTGAGAGAGTAAAAAAAGCTAAAAATTAAAGTATAGTATTTGAGTGCCTTAACACTTAAAACACCTGGGGTCTGACTTCCTAACCTGATCGTTCACATATTCACAAATTTTATGTACGTTCGCGTTCATCCGAATTCACCCGAATGTTCAAAAGTTTTCAGAACCTTTCATATCCTTTCATAAACTTTCATAGCTTTTCGGCACCTTTTCATAATTTTACATCAATTTTTTTTTCCCGAAAATACGCGAAAATTTATGAAAATTATGAAAAGTTACCAAATATTTTTGAAAGGTCCCGAAAAGTAATCAAAGTTTATGAAAGGTTCTGAAAGCTTTTGAACATTCGGACGAATTCGGATAAACGCAAACGTTCATGAATGTTCGTGAAATGATTTGAACTTTCATTTTTGGAACATGCGAACGACCAGGTTAGTAAATTAATAAAAATAATTACTCCAAGATTTGGAAAATTCATAAAATAGATTAACATTTAACGTTACGAGTTTCCCTTTTTAAGATAGATAGAACAACTACAAACTTCAGAGTGGAATAAATTATTAAATTTAAAAAAAATTTACACTTAAAACAATTCGTTTTTTTTGCTCAAAAAATGATCAAAATGATTAATGTTAAATATCATTAATCCATGGGATAGACTGTGTAACAAAAATTGAGTAAACACTAAAAGCAAAAAAAGTTTTATTAAAAGTTTATTTGAGGAAACGATGTGATGAACAAACTTTGGAAATTTTCGATTTTGTCAATTATTTCATTTATGAATTTTTTTTTTAATTTAAACTAGAATAGGGTTTTTTTTTAAATTTTTTGTTGTTGTTGGGGTGGTTGATGTTGCTATTTAAATTACACAATAAAACAAAATAAATAAGATTTAATTTATTTGTAGTTTTCTCTTGAAAATTTGCATATTAATCGAGTAATCAAAAGGATATTCAAAATTATCTTTCAAAGAAACAAGGAAGAAATTAATTTTAGAACCTTTTTGTTGTTGCTGTTGTTGTGCACTGTAAATTGTTTGATCATACTGTCACATATTTGAGTTCTCATTGAACAAAAAGAAGAAGAAGAAGTGAACTTGAAACATAATCGAAAAACTCCTAAGCAAATATTTTTTTCCTAATGAAACTTCAAAATAAACAAAAAAAATTCAAAAAAAGAATAGATAACTCTTAAAATATTTTTGAACAAAATTTTAATTTATCTCAAGAATACTTGGAATTAAAGTCTTTTATTGATAAATCGACATTTGAAAAATAAAAAATATTTTTTTTTGTTCTTGAGTTTAATAATTCACTTTAGATTTTTGTTAAGAGATAGAGAAACAACAAAACTTAATTAAAAAAAAATATGAAAATTCTAATTAAGTTTGATTGAATTTCTATTGTAATATTTGTTCCTTTTTTTTAAGTGAAAAAAATTTTGAAACCAATAAAATACAAAGATGCAAAAATAATTTTTATTTAAAAAAAAAAAAAAAAGCAATTTTAAAACAATCAATTATTCTACATACGATTTGGTTGCTAAAACATCAATTTAAACAAAGTTGAATGAATGACAAAGTCGGGGTTTTATAATTTAAAAAAAAGGGGGTATTTTTTAATAAATTAAGCAGTTGGAGCCAATAGTGATTTCAAAACACTGTCAGCTAGACATCCTTCGACAAATTCGTCTTCGTTTAAGTTACCATTTTTGTCTTTGTCCAATTTTTCCATAATCATTTTGATTCTTGCTGTTGGTGAGTTTTCTCCTTTTCGATTTTCTTCACCCAAAAGATCATAAATTGCAACGATTATTTTTTCCATTTCTTTTTGATCAACATGACCATTTTTGTCTACATCGTACATTTTGAATGCAAGTTTGAGTTTTTTTTTGGCATCACCTTGAGATGTAATGCTAATTGCTATCAAAAATTCAGTAAAGTCCTTTTAATTAAGAAAAAGATTAAAATTTAATTTCTTAGGTACAACCCTGGTCATTCAAAGCTTCCAAAAATGAATGTTCATGAACGTTCATGAACATTCGTGAACATTCATGAACGTTCAAAACCTTGAACTTTCAAGGGATCCTGAATGTTCAAAGTCTTCAAATGTTTTCAAATATTTTCAAATATTTTCATTTTTTTTCAGATTTGAAAATATGAAAATTTTAGAAAAAAAAATGAAAATATTTGAAAAAAATTGAAAACATTTGAAAAAAATTGAAAACATTTGAAAACAATTGAAGACTTTTGAAGACTTTTGAACATTCAGCGTCCTTTGAACGTTCATGAATGTTCACGAATGTTCATGAACGTTCATGAACGTTCATTTTTGGAAGCTTTGAATGACCAGGGTTGTAGAAGATGGTTTAAATTTACTATTTCACCGCTACCATCAGAATCAAATACTTTGAACACATGATTACAAAATTTATCTGCTTTACCTTGCGGATAAAATAACTTGTACACATCGACAAATTTTTTGCTATTCAATCGACCAGATGGACAATCATTCTAGTAAAACATTATTATCGATTTAAGATTAATATTGATTTCATAAAAATCTGAAAACTTATGTCTCTTCTTTTCAAATTTTTATTGTTTAGTCATGCTCAGTTTTAAAATCGTTCGGGGATTTTAGAAATCGACGTGGTTTCAGAAAAATTACCCTTACTCATCACCAAGGACGATCAAAAGTTGCTCAAAAGATGAGGAGGTTGCTAATTTATTTTTACATACAAAATTTTTAAAAAACAAGATCCCTTTTTTAATAAATTTCGACTGAATGATTAATGCTTCTACATCTTTTACTTTTTTAGAATTTTTATTCTTAATACTCATGGCCTTACAAGTAATGCTAAAAGAAGATAAAGGAAGTCTTAAAAACAATCTTGTTAGCTTCTAGCAACATATTTTTGTGTACGGTAATTGTTCATGAAGGTTCATTTATGGACGTTTTGAATACGGTTCGGTACGTTACTGGTAGGGCAAGCCATTAATTTGGTGGAAGTGCAGTACAATAAAAAAATTTCTGTCTGGTGAATTTTCATCTACATTATCATTAAAAAGGAGGCATCCAGTAGCAGTAAGCTTAAAAATCAAGGTTCCAATATAAGTATTTATCAATCTTTTGTTGAAAAGTATTTTTTCTTTGTTGTTTGAAAGCATTACCTTAATAAAAAATATTCCAACAAGGATGAAAATTAATGCATTAGGAAAAAATAAAGTAAGTTAATGATATATTCGTAATATTGGGGGTGAGGGGTCTTGAGATATTTTAAAGAACTAAATATTTAGTTTTTTTTCAAAAAGTTACTAATGAGGACAAACAAATTAAAACAGGGGAAGAAAAAAAGGTTTCTACGACACGAAAAAAATAGTTTGAGCATGTCTTGAAATCATGATTTATTAAAAAATATCAATTTTTTTTTACAAAATACCTTTGAAATAAGGTTAACACTGATTCTAAAAACCTTGGAAAAGAATAATCACATTTTCAGACATGAGTACCCATTTATTTTCGGGTATTGGGTGGGTTTGAGTAACCCGAAAAAATTGGGTTTTAGGGTTTGGGTAGGGTAAAGGTTACTCATAAATTTTGGGTTTTTGGGTATTGGTTGGATTGGATAACCCATAAAAATAGGGTAAGTATACCCCAAAACTATAACTAAAAACCCTTATGGGTTACTCAACCCAACCTATACCTAAAACCCCGAAATTTATGAGTAGCCTATACCCTACCCGAACCCTAAAATCATACTTTTTCGGGTTACTCAGACTCACCCAAAACCCGGAAATAAACGGGTACAAATTTCTGCACATATTCTTATTTCTAATGAAAAGACATATCAAAAAAGTAACTGGGTCTGAGTCGGCTATTACGCAACTCTCTTTCTAATAGAGGACCACCACACCTTGAGAAACGACATATTTCTCATACTCTAATACTCAATATATCAATTTTTAAATCTAAAATAGCTAAGTTTCGAGCATGATAGTTTAATACTCTTGTTCGAAACATTCCTATTTGACTTACCAAAAATCCTTGATGCCATTGAACTATTTCTTCTCTGGTAAAATTTGTGTTGTTCAAAAGTGATGTTATCTCAGCTTCAGATAATTGACGTGGTTCTTTGTTTTTAGAATCTTTGTTACCCATTTTATAAAATATTTCAAAATTTTTCTAAAAATAAAAAATATATATAAGCTTATATCTAAAAAAAAAACGTATCATTTTTTTTTCGAGGAAAAGAAAATCAATGCGCAATAAATATTTTTACAAAATTTGATCAAAAATAAAGAATTATTTCGATTTCCTATGAAGAGTAAACAGCGTAAATCTAGCATAATTTAATCATAACTTTTCTCTATGTCTATTTATATTCTTGTAGAATAAATTAAATCTTTATTTCTACTTTTAATTCTTAAAGAGTTTACTTGGAAAAAATTCTTATTATCATGTTACATTATTTTGATTGAAAAAATTTAGTTCTTGAAAATATTTTAACAAAATTTGCTTTGTAATTGAAAAATGTTTTTCCTTCTTGTTAAAAATTGACATCTTAGGTAGAGAAAAAAAAGCCTTGTCATGAAAACATAAATGTGAAACTGTAATCTCATGAAAAAAAATATATTTGAAAAAAAAATTAAAATGTGATTTTTTTTTCGAAAAAAAACCCACAAATTAAAAAAAAAAATTTGATTAGAGAAAAATATGAAAATTTGGTATGAATTTATTGATTATTTTAGTTATTGTGAAATTTTTATATTTTCAAGATTTATTTTTTTTTCACCTTAATTTAACATGAATATTCAGTTTATTCGTAATTTTTTGAAAACATATTTGATTGATTTTATATTTAACGATACTTCAACGAACAATCAAAAATGAAATCAATGGTCCTAGAAATTATAATTGAACATTTTTTAGTAAATATTGATTTTAAGATTGAATCATATTTTATTAAAATTTATAAATTAAAAAGTAAAAAAAAAGATTTCAATTAAAAATATTTTATAGTGTATTTGAATTTTAGTTACACTTTGAGAATAACATTTTTTACTCTAAAGACAATCAAAATCATGTAATGTTTCATTCGGTTTTCTATTTGCTTTTGGTACATTCGAGTCGATACTAGTGTTGCCAATCGACCAACGAACCAACTAGACTAAAACAATCATTCCTTCAGAGGAAAAATGGATTTAGTTGCAAATAAAAATTGCTTTTAATTGAATTCCCTAAATCAATGATATTAAGTTCCAATCATTACTTCTTGAATGTTTTAATAAAGGGCCATGAAATTAGGTAGGGTTGGTCGACCGGTTTTCTTCAAAAAATCGTTTTATTTGATTTTTGGTTTCATATGATGGTCTAATCCTTATAAATCACATACCAGATTATAGGAAATTAAGTTATCTATCTTTTGAAATGTAGGTTATGCATTTATACTTCTAATTGAGCCTTATGTTTGAATTTGACCGGTTTTTTTAACCGAATTTTTTTAAGGGAAAATTACTATGTAATCAATGAAAATAATTTTAAAATTCAACTTTGAGGGTACCAAAATTTAGGAAATTTTATTTCATACAACTTGTATGTTCTTTATAAGGATTCTGCCGTTCCATGAAACCATAAATTAAAATTAACCGGTTTTACGATAAAAACCGGTCGACCAACCCTAAAATTAGGCTGTAAAATAGTTGTAGGGTATTTGTAAAATTTTGATTTTTTAGCCCCGAAAAATTATTTTCTGTTTTTTACGGAGCCATAGATTACTTAAATGATGTCAAAAATTAAAAACTTAGATACCACGAAATCTTCGAAAAACTTCAAAAACTTAAAAAAACAATTTCTTATTTTTATTTTTTAAATTTTAATTTCGGATTTCGATATTTTAAAAGAATAATTAGATTAGATTAAGAGTGGAAAACTACAGTGAACTTCGGTGAAAAGGTGGAGAATGTACATAAACGTTCAGAAGAGGAACAGGTAAATGGTCACAACAGTAAAAATTATCAAAATAATAATTCATACACCTCGAATTCAAATCGCTTCAAAATCTCTAAAAAAATTCATCAAGATCTAGTCGCATACAAAAAACTTTCTAAAATGGAACACAAAAACTAACTCTTTTACAAATTAATAGAATAAATCGAAACACGTAAATTGGATCTCTAAACCAAAGCAGCAAACATAGTCATCCGATGACTTGTTTGCTCATACAACCTTTACGTTATCTGATTAAAAAAACAAAATATTTTATTTCTGAAATTCCAAAAGGTGATCAAAAACCATTCTCATTCCGCATGATTTCAAGTTCTGTAGGCAAGATAAAAATTTTTTTATCAATTTTCTTTTTTCTATTTTTTTACTCTGGTGAAAATCGTTATTAAAAGTGTGGACGTGCAATTTTGCAGAGTATTGCAAAAAATGCAAATTTATGCAAAATTGCACGCCATTGAAAAAGATTTGTTTTTAAATGCACAATTTTATTTGCAGAATTTTTGCAGACCTCTCCAGTAGATGCAGCAAATTTTACTCCATATGGATGCAACCTTCTTTCCTTAAAATATTTAAAAGCACACTTTTAAAAACACAAGAAATTTGACAAAAAATTTTAACTTAGTAGTAGTAGTAGTAGTAGTAAATTATACTGCAACCCATTAGGGTAAAACTCCAAAGGAGCTATGGCAGTAACTTAAGGTTCACCAAGTCATAAACCTTAGTATTTATAGCCGCTTTTTCAAAAGGATTCAATTGATCAAAATCTTATCGAAATTTATCCTAAAATTTTCATGCAAACAATTTGTGATATTCACTATAGAACTTGCTATAAATCGTTTTAAAATATATTAAAATATGCGAAATTAGAGGTATATAAAGTTCGGTTTTAACGTGCTTTTTCTAAAAATTTTCGGTGAAAACCCGCTTCTAAAACTTTTCATACCCTTCATTCTTAGAAATTAAAACATTTTTTAAAAAATTTATAGTAAGATTTGTAGTTAATATGGAAAAATATATACCCATAAATTTTCAAGTCCCTTTGAACAAAGTTGAAAGGTGCTGAAACTTTTCTTGGAAACTAAGGTTTATGACTTGGGGAACCTTAAACTTTATTAACATTGTTTTGATATCCATTCATCCAATTTTGCTTTGAAACTATTAATTGCCTTGCCATATTAACTTGCTAGTTCTGTAAATTGGTTAATCGATTAAAAAAATTATCGCTGAATTTTTCGCCAGTAAATTTAAACTGTTTATGATTAATTGTTCAATGAAATAAGAATTTCTAGTAGTGCTAGTAGTATGACTTCTTTTTAAGCATTTCTAACATCTAATAGAACAATCCTTGATTTTTTGGCTACGTTTGCGTCATTCAAGTCGGACCAAACAGTTTAACAGTAATGACACTTATTTATCTCCATTTTTTCTAAATGTTACATTTTTTATACTCGACCAGAATTCGAACTCGTGCCACTAGTTGCCAAAGATGTTGTTTTACCCACTCGACCACGACCCTTTTTCTGTTATTTACCAAGAGTAAAATAGCCTACCACATAATATGGGCAATAGTAGCTCTTTTATTTAAAGAAAAAATATATTGATAATTCTTTTTAGATTTTTTATATGTGTAGATAATGAGAAAAAAAATAAAAGCATTAATTGAATTAACCTCCTTATAAGAGTTATTATATTCTCTTCCGTAGTTGTTTTTAAAATAGAAAAAAAATATCTTCCGTTTGACAGTCACCGATTATTAGTCAGAATTTGATTAAAAAAAGTCTTTTAAAAATATAACCAAAAAAATACTGTTTATATGATTAACTCTAGCTGAATCTTTGTTTATTTCTTCTGTATATTTTTAAACAACTCATTTTTATCGAAAACATGATTTTATTCTAGACGTCTCTTAGGGTTTCTCTTTGAATTGCTTAATTAATTTTAATCAGTTCAAAGCCGTTTTGACAAATTTTTTAAAAAATGTCAAAGTTTCAACGGAAAGCGGAATTCCGCCGACCCAAAAAAACGGAAATTGGTACTATTTTTTCCGCAAAAAAAATACTAAACTACGGAAATTCCGCACTTTAGGGGGTTTCCAACAAAAAAAAGAAAATGGTCAGCGGAATTAGCGGAATTTAAAAAAAATTTAACTTGATGATTTTAAATCAAAATAAATAAAATTAACGTAATTGCTCGATTTTTATGACATGTCACAAATTTATTTATGACATGTCACTGTTTATCGAACACTGGTTGGAAAAAATGCAATATTCGCTATTTGTGACATGTCATAAATCGCGAATATTGCATTTTTTCTTAATTTTTTTTAATTTTTGTAACCGTAATAATGACATGTCATAAATACTGAACAGTTAATGTTTTTCTTAAGAAAAAACTTTTTTTTACACACTAGAACAAAAAAAAAATTTTTACTTAGCGGCCAAATGCTTTCAAGTTGATTGGACTCTTTACGAGAATTTTATTTTTATTTAAAATATAATTTGGGAAGTCCCGGGTCTATCCGAAGTGCTTACGCATTCGTTTAAACCCTCATGATTGAGGTTATAAGTTTAATAAAATTGATAAAAATTGATACAAAAATTTGACTAGAGTAGAAACGAATAAAAATATAAATTAAAAAAAAATAACGAGACGAGACATTGAAACAAAAATCTAAGGAGACTTATTTAAAAAATTTGAAAAGTTTTGTAAAGGAGTTTTGAACCGATTTGAGTTGTAGTTTTCGCTTTCCATGAAGTCCCTGATCTCACTGGCAATCAAGATCTGTTTCGATTTGTTGGTTAAAAATTTTACAAAAAGATGGTTAGCTCTTTCATCAATTGTATCTAATTTCAGTACCTTGTGCATTGAGTAGATTGACGTTTTGGTTGGAAAATATTTGATTATTCTTAGTACTTTATTTTGAATTATTTGAAGAGACGACTTGATTCTTTCAGTACCAACGTTTAGTATAATAAAACAATAGTCGAAAAGCGAACGTATAAGCGATTTATAAATTGTGATGTTAATAGAAATTGAGTTAGACCATTTAAAACTTTTAATTCGTCTTATTAAATTTGTTCTCGAAACAAGCTTTTTCTCTATTTCTTGAAGGTGTGGTTTAAAACAGATTTTTGGGTCGAATTTAATACCAAGGAAGGTTGGGTTTGGTTCGAGTGGGATGTTCTGAAAGCCTATTTTAACGTTTAATTTGTATTTGATTGCGTAGTTTGCTCTTGCTCCTGCTGTAGTAAAGACGGTATAAAATGTTTTCGTTTTGTTGATAATAAAACCCCATTCGTTGCAGAATTCAACTATTTTATCAATAGCCATTTGAAGCTGTTGTTCTAACTGTTTTATCGATTTACAAGTGAACCAAATGCATAGGTCGTCAGCGAATAAAGCAATTCGGATATTTTTTGGGATGTTATTAACAATGTCGCTAAAATAGATGATGAAAATCGTTGGAGATATGCAGCTCCCTTGGGGCACTCCACAATTAATTGTTTTTGTTGAAGAGGTCGATTTATTAATGCATACGTTGAATGAGCGGTTCTTAAGGAAGTCATGGATCCAATTAAAAAGAATAGGTCTAAGCTTTTTGTCCGATAGTTTTTTTGTAATACCTGAGTGCGAGGTTAAATCAAAGGCTTTTTCAAGGTCAAAGAAGATTGCTCCAGTCAGTTCTTTTTCGTTGAAGCCGTGGCAAATGGATTGAGATAATCTTAAGATATGATCTTGAGTTGATCTCTTTTTTCGGAAACCTGACTGTTGTTCGGGAAAAATTTTATTTTGTTCGGCCCAATTTTGAAGTTTTTTGTTTATGATTTTTTCAAGGAGCTTCGAGATACAGTTTAAAAGTGAAATAGGCCTGTATGAGGAGACTTGTTCGGGTGGCTTACCTTTTTTTGGGATCATGATAATCTTAGCTTTTTTCCAGTCGTCTGGTACATGTCCTAATTTTAACGAATAATTGAATAGGCAATGTATTGCTTTTAGGGTTTTGAACGGAAGATTTTTGATAACTTTATTCGAAATGTTGTCAAAGCCTGGAGACGCTCTCGAGTTAGTAGATTGAATCGCTTCGTTTAATTCTTTAGTTGTAATATAGTCTAACGGACCGAATATTGGATTGGAGCAACGCGGAATTGGATCGGAGTCGATTTTGTTGACGTTTGAAAAAATGTTACCTAGATCTTTGGCAAACTCTTCTGTAATTATATCTGGATCTGAGACCATTTTTTCATTGATAGACAGTTCAATGTTGACCGTTTTTTGACCATCCCCTTTTTCTAACTTATTGAGTAAAGACCAGTGCTTGCTGCTTGATTGGTTGAATTTTGAAAGCTCGATAAATTCCCGTTTAGTCTTATTTGATCGTATAGTCTTCAAAGCATTTTTTAGCTTAATATTTATCGAGTTTAAAACTTTTTTATGTTCTTGTAGTCTACTTTTTTGGAAGATCTTTCTGACTTTTCTCTTTTTTTTAATTAAATTCAGAATGTGCTCCGGGACTATGACGACTTCAGTCATTCGGTTTGAAATATTATACATAACTGTTGAATCATTTAATGTCTCTTTTATACTGTTCATTACCAGCTGGATCTCCGTGTCAAGTTCTTCTTTACAGGTGATGTTGGGGACGTCTTTGGTGGAGTTTTGAAGGTTTATGTTGAACTTATTCCAGTCAATTTTAGAGATAACTTTCTTTGTTTTTATTGTTTTAACATTGTCCAAAATTGTGATTGTCGGCTTATGGTCACTAATATTTTCATCAAGAACTGCAAAAGATTTCACTTGTCCTACTAGAGGTAAGGAGCAAATTGAGAGGTCGAGAATGTTACCACTCCGTGGGTATGTTGGCGAGTCGTTGTTTAAAATAAATAAGTTGTGTTCGTCGATTATATTCTCTAAAATTACGCCATTCGAGTTAGATTTTTTGCAGAACCACCTTGGACTTGTACAGTTTAGATCCCCTAGGATCAAAAAATTTCTATATTTTGAAATAATTGTATCAAAAAGCGTGGTGTCTATGGTCGAGGATGGACTGAGGTAAAAAGAGAAAACTGCAAGGGTCTTGTCTTCATCTAGGTCTATTTCAAAGCCGACTATCTCGTTGAATTCCGATAAAAAAATTTCCTTACCTTGTATATTTTGTTGAATAGCTAACGCTGCTCCACCTCCCCGTTTTTTATTCGAATTGATTTTACGATCGGCTCTAATTATTTTATAGTTCGTTAATTCAAGTTTATCGTTCGTTTTTAAAAAAGTTTCGTTTAAGCTAATAACGTTTATTTTGTGTTTGTTCGCTATTGATTCGATTTGAGTTAATTTGGATACATTTTTGATTGACTGGCAATTGATATGCAGAAATTTTATTTGATTAATATTCATATTCTTGATCGATAAAACGGTCCTTCATTTGAGGATCCTCTGAGTCTAAATTTTCAAATAGTGCATTACTTATTTGGTTGCTAAAATCTGATCCTAAATTTTGACGAATCAAGTTCAGTATCAGAGTGGGATCTTCATTAGCTGAGGCGGTAACTTGACCAACGTTCTTGAATAGATTTACAATTAGTTTTACTAGACCTGTTATTACGTTTTGGACACCTTGATTCGGGTTAAATTGGGAATAAATTCGGGTTGTATTGTTTGATGCGTTATTGTTATTGTTCATTTTTTGGTTTAGTTTTTGTTTTTTCGCTTCAACGGCTTTCATTATTTCCGGACATGACTTAGAGCACGCGGCATGATCACCACCGCAGTTTGAACAGCGAAAATCCTTTGAGTTGTTAATCGTACATTTTTTGAAACTGTGGTCACCTGCGCATCTAAGACATTTCTCGTTTTTTTCTTTACAGTTCATTTGTGTGTGGCCAAATTTAAGACATTTAAAACATTGGTCAGGAGTGATTCCAAACCGCCATGGTGCTACTTTGATACGACTGTAACAAATTTTTATAAAACCTGATTTAATTAAGTCGTTGAATTTGTTTGTATCTGACATGACCGCCTTGACAAGCGGTAGTTTTTGATTCGTGGACTTTTTCATCATTCGAAGGGTATCGTCAATTCCATATTCTGTTTTGAGGTATTGTTTGGCACGGGTGGATTCGATATCAAAGTCAATGTCTACGTTTTGAAATGCTAGATAGTGTTTTTTCTCTTTTATGATTTCAGTTATACCATAACCAAAGGCGTCTTTCGGCCAACTCTTCAATTCGTTTATTACGTTCTCGTCGTTTGTTTTCATGATAAGTTCGTCGTTTTTATTGATATAGACTGTAGTGAGTGGAACGTTTGGTTTTAAGGTCTTAATATAGTCTTCTAATGTAAAGTAGTCTCTGAATCTAGTGTCAAATTTTTTATTGCTCTTGAATTTTAGCGAATGGGTTTTCTGTTTCTCTAAGTCTTGTTCAATATTTGATTTGTCTTGTTGGTTTGGTGTAGCTTGATAGTTTTGACTTGGGTTATTAAGTACCTGGTTAGCTTGTGTTTGTTGTGGAAAGATTGCTTGTTGTGGGCTGGGAATTAGATTGATTGGGTTCAGGGGTTGGTTCATATAAAATGTCGGGACGTTACAGCTGTTCGAGTATAAGTTGTTTAGTTGTTGTTGTTGAAGTTGTTGTTGATGTTGTTGTTGTTGTTGCTGGTGATACATTATTTGGTTTCTAGATGGTGCCTCGTACGGGGCCGGTCTCATTTTCGTGGCATATGTTGGGGTTGCCCGCAAGAGAGGGTACTCATTGTGGTAGTCAAGGATATGATACGCTTGATTTATCATTCTCGCAGTCTCCGATAACTGCGATTTACCAAAGTTGTCCAATTTAGAAAATTTAGAAAAACACTAAATAATGAGAAAAAAAATAAAAGCATTAATTGAATTAACCTCCTTATAAGAGTTATTATATTCTCTTCCGTAGTTGTTTTTAAAATAGAAAAAAAATATCTTCCGTTTGACAGTCACCGATTATTAGTCAGAATTTGATTAAAAAAAGTCTTTTAAAAATATAACCAAAAAAATACTGTTTATATGATTAACTCTAGCTGAATCTTTGTTTATTTCTTCTGTATATTTTTAAACAACTCATTTTTATCGAAAACATGATTTTATTCTAGACGTCTCTTAGGGTTTCTCTTTGAATTGCTTAATTAATTTTAATCAGTTCAAAGCCGTTTTGACAAATTTTTTAAAAAATGTCAAAGTTTCAACAAATGTTTTATTTTTCACAACAAAAAATGGGTTGTCCCTAAAATGCGGAAATGGAAACGCGGAAAGCGGAATTCCGCCGACCCAAAAAAACGGAAATTGGTACTATTTTTTCCGCAAAAAAAATACTAAACTACGGAAATTCCGCACTTTAGGGGGTTTCCAACAAAAAAAAGAAAATGGTCAGCGGAATTAGCGGAATTTAAAAAAAATTTAACTTGATGATTTTAAATCAAAATAAATAAAATTAACGTAATTGCTCGATTTTTATGACATGTCACAAATTTATTTATGACATGTCACTGTTTATCGAACACTGGTTGGAAAAAATGCAATATTCGCTATTTGTGACATGTCATAAATCGCGAATATTGCATTTTTTCTTAATTTTTTTTAATTTTTGTAACCGTAATAATGACATGTCATAAATACTGAACAGTTAATGTTTTTCTTAAGAAAAAACTTTTTTTTACACACTAGAACAAAAAAAATTTTTTACTTAGCGGCCAAATGCTTTCAAGTTGATTGGACTCTTTACGAGAAAAAACAAAACATTTTTTGGAAAAAGTTCACACTACGAGTTTCAAGGAAGGATTGAATTTGAAACTTTTTAACGATAAAACGCCCCGACTGAACGGCCCGAGATGAAATAAAAAAGAAAACGCCGACTGAACGAATGAAGAGTTTCTTGTTGTTGGTTAAATGGGAAAGTATGTATCATTTTGATTATCACACATTGATCATCCCAAACCAATTTTCTTGCTATCAGTTTTTGTTATTATAATCAGGGGGTAACATTTTCACTTTTTTTCCTACACGAGGCCGGGGTGGGTGGGTCATTTTGGCGGGTAAAAAAGTGATCTATTTGATTTTTTCTTTTAAATTAACATCAAAAATATTGAAATTCACAGGAAGAAAAATGAGGGTGGGTGGGTCTTTTTTGACAAAAAAACACAATTTTGGAAAAAAATCCTTTTTTTTGCTGTGTTGTTCACTGTTACCGATAAAAAAAATTAAAGACAAATAAGTTTTAAAATTTTTTCAATTTTTTTACTTAGTCAGAAAAACAAATCAATTAACTTTCGATAATACAAAGAGAATTTTTGTATTCTTTTTATCTATCCGCCTTTTTTGATTTTTCATTTCTTTGATAGTTGAAATCGGCGATTCTAATGATAATCCTTTCTTTTATGATTTACAAACGACTAAACAGTAATTTTATTACAATGAGAAAAAATTGAAAAATATCGGTTTTTAAGATCTATGTAGAAATAAAACGTTATGATTGATTTCCAAACTTTTCCATAAACCAAAGCCAGAATTTTGGGGTGGGTCCTTTAAAAAAAAGGATTCTGGGGAAAATTTTTCCCTAGGGTGGGTTACAAAAGGCGGATTTTTTTTGAAAACCCCCTCGTGTGCAGAATTTTCTTTCCTCCTACCCCCTGTTATAATTTAATAAAAACTGGTAAACAAAAAAAAATTGTTAAAAAAAAATTTAGAATAATTGAAAGTGATACATGTATAAAATTTAGTTGTTTTCAAAATTAGTTTGAGAACAAATTTAAAAAAAAACTTGCTAAAAATGAATGTTCATAGAATAGAATTTAATAGGCTTACTACGGAACAAGTAAAAGAGATTTTTGAAACCTTTGATCCGGAAATTTTTAATCATACTGAGTTAATCATTGCTCCAAAATCAGGTATGAATTTTTAAAATTTTATTTAAGGCCGTGAATAGACAACGCAGATTCACATATGACGAAATACAAAGAAAAATGACAAAGAAAAACTTTTAGAAGTATGTGGTGTACGTTTCTCAACTATAAGTGATCCTAGTGACACCGAGTCTTTACCAGATTTTTCGATAGCTCAATCAACGACTTCACCTATTCAAGAATTGGCTCAAGAATTTGCAGAAGTCGATCTTGCTTCAAATACCTCAGTTGAAGAGATTGAATCTCATGAACAAGAAGCGTCGCCAAAAACCCTCAGTTATTCAACTAAAACCACGAAATGGTAGATTCTACACAACCCAAAACTAGTAGCTCCTGTGAAACAAAATCTAGTCAGCGTGGTAATCAAAACTTAGATGAAATCGACACCCCCCAGCCTTTCGAGTTAAGAAGTCGTTTTAACTCTAAAATTAGTAGAGCATTATGGATGGTCAATAATGGAAAAGTTAATTTAGATGTAGCACTGAAAATTTATTTTGTATGCGATGAGCATAATAATTGTTTTCAAGTTAAACTGTTACCTAAACCATTGTGTACCTGTGTAGAAAAAACCTCGTGTTCACATATTTTGGCAGTTCAATCCATCAATGGTATAGATATAAGCGGGAGTTATAAGATTCCATAAATAAATAAATTTGTGACATGTCATAAAAATCGAGCAATTACGTTAATTTTATTTATTTTGATTTAAAATCATCAAGTTAAATTTTTTTTAAATTCCGCTAATTCCGCTGACCATTTTCTTTTTTTTGTTGGAAACCCCCTAAAGTGCGGAATTTCCGTAGTTTAGTATTTTTTTTGCGGAAAAAATAGTACCAATTTCCGTTTTTTTGGTCGACGGAATTACGCTTTCCGCGTTTCCATTTCCGCATTTTAGGGACAACCCAAAAAATGAAAAATTTCTTAGTGCTGAGTTGAATTAAATCACGCAATCAATTTTTTTTGTTAGGGAATCATGCAAATGGGCAAATTCAAAAACTGGCCGACGACATTATAAAAATTTTTAATTGAAAAAATTTCTTCTTGCTTGAAATATGGGTCTTTTTATCTTTGTTTCATTCCGATTTTTAATTGTACGGGTAATCATAGAGAACTAAAAAAAAACATTACTAGAACTTAAAACAGTAAAAATTCGATTATACAGAGCTCGATTATACATAAATTCGTTTAAACATAATCTTGAAAAAGTATGACGACAAAATAATTGTCTTAAGTTTTTCTATGAACCTCGATTAAAAAATCATAAAAAAGTGAATACCTAAAATTATCGTAACACATAAATTTTTTTTCTTGATGAAAGGGTACCAAGCTAGATTTTTAAATTTTATTTGAGTTTTAGAAATAAGAAAACCTTAGACATTTCATGAAGCAAATCTTAAGATAAGAGTCAGATAGTCTTCTAAAGAGAAAATCATCAATCTTGAAAATCGAAGTTTAAAAGCCGCTAAAATCGTTGAGCAATCTTTTTAATTAAAAGTCGGTATGGAAAACTTAAAATTATGCTGAGTTTTAAGTTTTAAAGATGAAATTATAAAGAAAATCGCCTATGAATACAACATCGGAGTATCGGCTGTTTATCAAATTGTCAGAACACTTACTTACTCATTGAACACCAAAACACGGCGAAGAGAATCCAAACAGTCCATTGTGGAAAGTCTTCAAAAAACTAACTTTTTTATATAAGTTTTTTTTTCAATAAGACAAAAAAAATTTCATTATGCATATTCGATTTTACATAAAATTCGCTCGAACATAAATCTCAAAATTTTTTCATTATGTATAAGCGAATTTCTACTGTAAATAGTTTAAGTAAATAATCCAATTACGTCATTTAAGATATCGATATTTTTACTCAGTTATTATCAGAAAACTAATAATTCCATGCATTTTTGTTTGCAAGAATATTTGAAATTTTGTTTTATTTTTCCGACTTATAAGTTTTCGACAATTAGTGATTCTTAGAGTTATTGAAATTTGTATAAATTCATTTTAAAGAATTTAATAACTTATGAGTTTCTTATAACGAACTCTGAATGTGAGTTCAATTAAACCTTTTAGCAAGTCACATATAATTAGAAGATTTAAAAGGAGTTACTTTACAACCCCTTTTAAAGCGTTCAAGATAAAACAAATTTTTTAATTTTGATTTAGTTAATCCACCTTAAAGTATGTAATCTAAAGTTTTGACAAATTTTCCAATTATTTTAAAATATCAAATTATTAAATAGTTTATCTTCTTATTTTTAAATTATTTTTATCTGTTTCTTAGATTTGGTAAAGTTACCAAATTTGTATTTAACTAAAGACAAAATGATCCCTATTGGATTTTAAATTTAAAGAAAAATTTTATCAGGCTTAAGAAAAAAAAATATTTACAAATTAGATCAAAAATTCATTTAAAAATGTTAGCATTAAAATATTTCATATATTTTGGTTTAACTAAAGATCCATAGCTATTCAACATAAACTTGGTATTTTTTTTAGAAAAAGGTGGTCTAAAGATTTACTTTCATTTTTTAGTTAGTAAATTTAGTGATCATGTGATCGTATTTTTTACGAGGTAAAAAATTCAAGTAAATTTTGTGATCACGTGGTCGTTGATTTGACTAGCCCCGAACTTTTGAACCTTAGAGTCGGAGTCTGAGCCCGAGACGGAGTCTAGGTTATGGGCCTTTAGTCGAGGAGAAGAGGCTCTGTGTTAGACTCACAGTCGCGTAATCTCCGACTCAGGTTCAAACTCCGACTCTGAATCCAAAGTTAAAAAGTTCGGTCTGACACTGTATTCTGGAATACATCGAGAATACTTCGAGAATACAAAGATATGTATTCCGGAATACTTATATGTATTCTTCAGAGGACAAAAAATACATTTTTTTAAAATTTTGTATTCAAGAATACTAAAAGAATACATATTGTTAGCGGGTGCTCATGTGTTCATGAGTCGGACCACTCTCATGGTTAAAAGACCTTTCATACTAGTTGCTATTTGTAACTAGTTGGTTGCTATATTAATAAACTTAACTTGGTTATTTCTAAGCGCTTAAATATTTATTCAATTTAATTTAATTTACTATTTAGAATGCATTTAATTCATTCTATCTTTTATATCTAAGAGTTATGAGAAGTACTAATAATAATAGTTGTGTTAATAATACAGAGTTTTGTTGAACAAATAACATCTTTTATTTATTGTAATTCCTACAATTACGCCCGCCAACACATATTTTCAAAAAATTTTGCAAAGAATACTTGCAGATGTATTCTGGAATACATCAAGAATACATTTTAAACTATTTTGTTTGTGTGTATTTTTATTCCTCCAATTTCCCCCCCCCCCCCCATGTATTCGTTAAAAATAATCTATATATTCTTCAAGTATTTTTGATGTATTCGGAGAGTATTTTTTGTGTATTTTTATAGTATTCTTCGTGTATTCTTGATGTATTCTTGAATACATGGATGTATTTATTTAAAATTTATTCTTGATGTATTCCAGAATACATCTGCAAGTATTCTAGAATACTTAAAAGTATTCTCTGCAAAATTTTTTGAAAATGTGTATTCTTTAAGTATTCTTGAAAACAAAATTTAAAAAAAATATATTTTTTGTCCTCTGAAGAATACATGAAATACACAAAGAATACATATAAGTATTACGGAATACATGGTCAAAACCTACGTTTGTGGGATACATGAATGCCATACCTTCTAGGTGAATAAAATATGATGTTGATTTTATTTTTTTTAACCGAACTAGTTCGAATGAAAAAGCCCTAGATTTAATCAATTTTCATGTTAAAAGTTGATTCATTTTTGTAGAATTAGATTTTCAGTTATTAATATTTATTTAGTGAACCTGACTATGATGCTCTCAAAAGCAGGTTATACTGAGTTTTAATGAGCAGAGAAAATTTAATAAATTTGATCCTTTTATTGTATTTTCTGTCGGTTTTATGGGAGATGTAGAAACTAACACTCCTAAATGCAGCTACTCACAACTAAGGAGTAGAGAGTAAAATTTTTGAATTTTTACCCCCATCAAAAAATTGGTTTTCTCGGATTTTTGGGGTTGTAGATTACATGTACTCTTAAAAAATATCGCCTATCATGGTCATCTAGAATACGGACTGAGACATCGGTAAGCAAAATTTATATTTGTTGCTCACCATACAATCGGACTCGAAAAATGGACGAGTACGAGTACAAGTACAAGTACGGTACTTGTACTCCTTGTTTTACCCGAATTCCCGTATTTTTCGAGTAAATACTCGTCATGTACTCGAAATACCCGTCTTTTCTGAGTAAATTTAGTAAATTTTAATTAGACAAAAATAAAAAAAGCTGTATTGAGAATATAAAAAAGAGGGAAATTAATTTAATTTTTTAATACAAAAATTTGTCTAACAAATACCTAATTTTTTGATTCATTTTTCAATTTGGATGATTACTTTATCATTAATTGTCTCACTTGACATATTCATTGAACGTTTTTTTGGACCAAAAACACTAAAAAATTTCTCGACGAAATCATTTGAGACTGGAATCGAAAAAATGATTAAGGTGGCCTTATACAGTAACGGATGTTTACTCGAAAAATACGGGTATTCGGGTAAAGCAAGGAGTACAAGTACCGTACTTGTAATCGTACTCGTCCATTTTTCGAGTGAGATTGTATGGGTAGTATCTTCATAGTACTTTCTTACTGGAGCTCAATCTGGATTTTCGGTATATTGGGTCGGAGTTTGGCTGCCTATTAATCATGAAACGATTGAGAAAATTGTTAATTTTAAATCTTCTGTCTGCTATTGTGGTGTTAGTTACTCTAGTGTCCTTCTGTTGTGAGACTGAAACAGTGGTCTTAATCGGATAACTCGTTTTGATTGTGTTTTTAAAAGATTTTTTTAAGTTAAAAACTTGACCGATGTTTTACCAAACAACATCGATAAGTTAGGATCTGTTAGAATGGTAATATATGAGACGTTTTATTGATCTAGTGTTCTCAATTAAATGTTTGATTTTTTAAATGAACACTCACAAT
Organism: Brachionus rubens; assembly: GCA_022207745.1. Taxonomy (NCBI): domain Eukaryota; kingdom Metazoa; phylum Rotifera; class Eurotatoria; order Ploima; family Brachionidae; genus Brachionus; species Brachionus rubens. Next base: position 4,657,141 of record JAJVHD010000001.1, on the reverse strand, counting down.
ATTATGTGAACAAGTTGAGTTTGAGGTGATCAATAAAATAATTTTTTGTTCACCTAATCAATGATCAAAAAATTGGTGAACAATGTTATCACATATTTTGTCATAGACAACTGGCCGAATATGTGAACAATTGTTCACGTATTTTTTATGAATTTTTATAGTATTCTTATTGTATTCCTCGTGTATTCTTGATGTATTTTGGAATACATGAATGTTTCGGTTTAAGGACGCTGTCATGTTTTTTCTATTGTTTTTTTCTGTTGGGGTTAAAAGTGTAAGTGTTTTTATATTAAGTAAATGCAATTTGAAAGACAAAAAATATAGGTTATATCTAAAATATGGGATATAGGAAGGGGATATAACTTATCATTATTTTAATATAAAACAATGCATGGAAATCCGTTCTAACTCAAATCGGAGATATATCCAAATTGGGATGTAACCGAAGACTGACTGTAAAGCTAATTATGATTAAGATGAGCATAACTCTTTAAACCGGTATTTATGACTAAAATACCAGATTGACGAGAATCCAGAAATTACAATAATCCGACACAAAGCTCTCAATCCATATTGCTCGGATAAACAATTTGAGATGATTGCTTAAAAATCTATGGTGCTCGATCCTAGTATTATATTATTTGACTAATTTTATATTAAACTAGATAGTAGAAACTAAATTCAAAATTTGGAACCTTTAGAAAAGTTTTTTTTTGTTTTCTTCAAACAAAAAAAAAATTTTCGAATTAAATCAAATAAGTATTTTAATAAAATAATTGAATTCTAAGAAAAATGCTTTAAGGAATAATAAAGAAACCGACTTAAGCTCAAGTCAAGAGTGTATGAAAACAATTTTTCAAATCGAATGTGTTATACAATTTATTTTTAGATATTTGAATATTTAATTTTCCTCCTTTGTCTTATTTAAGTTTCTAATTCATTTATTTGTAATTTTGTTTTATCCTTTAATAGGATTTTGAAAAGATTTTAAAAATAACCCTTTTTTATTAGTTAAATACGTCTACGTAAATTTAAAAAAAGTAAATGTATCATTATAAACGCAATTTTATAACTTTTTTTTATAAAGTTTTTTTTACGTCTTTACAAAAATTCTAAATTTTTATTTGACAGACTTTCACAGTATTTGAATTTGACATTTTTGACTATATACAAATCTCGTGTTAAAAGGCTATATTCCAAAAAAGAAATCTTAGCTTGAACCTTAAATTTTAGTCTAACAAAACAACTGTTCTACAAGCTAAGCAATACAAAAAATAGTTTCGGGGTATTCGAGTAACAAGATTTGAAGAATTAGAAAAACTATAACGAATGTGAAAGACAGGTTTTTTATCCGTTTAATTAGGGTGTTTGAAAAAAAAAATCTCTCACACAAGGTAGGGAGGAGGAGTTGGTTTTTTCTAAGAAAATTAGAAAAAAATTGAATATTTTTTTTTACAAATTAACAAAAAAAATTACACGAAGGGTAATTTTACATTAAAAAGGTTCACATTTACTATTTAACGACTGCTTGTTCAATTTTCATGATAACAGACCTATAAAATAAATTAATTCTACCACAAAGTTTAATCAAGAAAATGTAATTGGTAAATGTTAGTATGATCCGACTGAAGGAACTCTTGCGCAAGAAATACCTTAAAAAAAGAGATAAATAGTTTAATATTTAATTTTGGCAATTTTAACACATAACTCTTACAGTTGTGGTCATTCACGTGTTCCTCTTGTGAACTTTCATAAACTAATGATTTCGAAAAGCTACCATTGATTTACGAGTCTCAACTGAAAGCTTATAAGCTCTAGTTAAAGTTTGTAAAACAAGCTTTCATTTGATATCCATAAATCAATGGTAGCTTTTCGAAATCATTAGTTTATGAAAGTTCACAAGAAGAACACGTGAATGACCACAACTGTAACTGCTTAAAAATTGTTTCACATATGATTCAAACGTCGGTTAAAGGTTTAAAGTTCAATTTTTTAGTTTAAAATATCGTATTTCAAACGTTATACAATTTTAGGACCTTAACGAGATTTTAACACTATTTCTAAATTCTCATTGTTTCATGCAGAAAAAATTATTTTTTTTCATTTGATTAAGAATCAAGAGTATTTGGAGCGAAATTTTCATGCAGAGAATATCTTTTTTATTTTTTGTTATAACTCAATATGTTGAGATGTTTTTTAGATATTTAAAAAATGTGAATTAAAAATTGTTATGAGTTAACTACAATACCGAAATTATTACTTTAAATAATTCTTAAAATAATACATTATAAATCAGTTTTCTTTTCTGAAGAAATTCTGTGTAAAAGGCTCCACCATGACTAGGATGGATAGCCCTTGACTCCCCCCAGCATCGTGTAGAAATCATTATTTATCAACCATTTATCAAGCTTGGCTTTAAAACTATTAAGGTTCTTTGCTTCAATCAAATCTTGTGAAAGCTGATTCCAATGGTTCACAATTCTATTTGTAAAAAAGTTATATCTTGAAGGACAATTCTTTACCTGTTCACGAGTTAAACACTTGTTATGTCTTCTTAAATTTTAATTTATAAACCCATCTTTGTTGTTTAAGTTGTAATTTACACCCCTCTTTAAATTCATAATCTCCACGTTGTTTATCAACTTATACATTTGAATAAAATCACCACGCAACTTTCTTGTTTCTAAATTTGTCAAATTTAATCTTAATAACCTTTGTTGTTATTCAAGGTTACGGAGCTCGGGGACTAATTTGGTCGCTCTTCTTTGTACTTTTTCAATTTCGTTTATATATTTTTTTAGAAACGGACACCAAGAGCTTATAGCGTATTCTAAATGTGGGCAGGCTAGAAACGAATAAAGTAGCTTAATCACATCATGGGTCTAGGTTGGGTACTTATATGGATATTTTATATTTTTTTAGTTTCGACAATAATTGGGTTTTTATGGGTTAGCCAATCTAAACCAATGCCTGAAACCCAAAATTTCTGGCTATCTGATACCCTACTCGTGACCTGGCATTTTCGGACAACCCATACCCACCGAATACTTAATATTAAATCGGTACAGATGTCTATAATTACTCCAAATTTACTCAGGGTATTTATCCAACCTGTAAAATGCTTTAATAGGAATTGTCGATTGATTGTATTCATAAAAAATTGAAGAGTAACCAAGTATAATCATTAAACCAAGTCAAAGATTTCTAACTCTGAGAAAAAAAAAGTTTGGGTGCATATAATAGGAACGCACGAATGTGCGTTCCCTATAATATGTTTCGCGAAGCGTTAGTGCGTTAATTCAAACGCTTTTTTGCAAATTTGAAAATTCCCTGAGTAAGAAAGTACCATAAAAAAATATACTAGCTTGCAGGAAATTTCAAAAGGAACAAGATGGTGAATTCACTTTTTCATATTTACCAATTCATTAACTAGTACATAGCCCTCAAAGATAAGCAAAAAGTTAAATTTTTAATTAAATTTTTGATTTTTGCGAATTTGAAAATTCCCTGAGTAAGAAAGTACCATAAAAAAATATACTAGCTTGCAGGAAATTTCAAGAAGAACAAGATGGTGAATTCACTTTTTCATATTTACCAATTCATTAACTAGTACATAGCCCTCAAAGATAAGCAAAAAGTTAAATTTTTAATTAAATTTTTGATTTTTGCGAATTTGAAAATTCCCTGAGTAAGAAAGTACCATAAAAAAATATACTAGCTTGCAGGAAATTTCAAGAAGAACAAGATGGTGAATTCACTTTTTCATATTTACCAATTCATTAACTAGTACATAGCCCTCAAAGATAAGCAAAAAGTTAAATTTTTAATTAAATTTTTGATTTTTGCGAATTTGAAAATTCCCTGAGTAAGAAAGTACCATAAAAAAATATACTAGCTTGCAGGAAATTTCAAGAGGAACAAGATGGTGAATTCACTTTTTCATATTTACCAATTCATTAACTAGTACATAGCCCTCAAAGATAAGCAAAAAGTTAAATTTTTAATTAAATTTTTGATTTTTGCGAATTTGAAAATTCCCTGAGTAAGAAAGTACCATAAAAAAATATACTAGCTTGCAGGAAATTTCAAGAAGAACAAGATGGTGAATTCACTTTTTCATATTTACCAATTCATTAACTAGTACATAGCCCTCAAAGATAAGCAAAAAGTTAAATTTTTAATTAAATTTTTGATTTTTGCGAATTTGAAAATTCCCTGAGTAAGAAAGTACCATAAAAAAATATACTAGCTTGCAGGAAATTTCAAGAAGAACAAGATGGTGAATTCACTTTTTCATATTTACCAATTCATTAACTAGTACATAGCCCTCAAAGATAAGCAAAAAGTTAAATTTTTAATTAAATTTTTGATTTTTGCGAATTTGAAAATTCCCTGAGTAAGAAAGTACCATAAAAAAATATACTAGCTTGCAGGAAATTTCAAGAAGAACAAGATGGTGAATTCACTTTTTCATATTTACCAATTCATTAACTAGTACATAGCCCTCAAAGATAAGCAAAAAGTTAAATTTTTAATTAAATTTTTGATTTTTGCGAATTTGAAAATTCCCTGAGTAAGAAAGTACCATAAAAAAATATACTAGCTTGCAGGAAATTTCAAGAAGAACAAGATGGTGAATTCACTTTTTCATATTTACCAATTCATTAACTAGTACATAGCCCTCAAAGATAAGCAAAAAGTTAAATTTTTAATTAAATTTTTGATTTTTGCGAATTTGAAAATTCCCTGAGTAAGAAAGTACCATAAAAAAATATACTAGCTTGCAGGAAATTTCAAGAAGAACAAGATGGTGAATTCACTTTTTCATATTTACCAATTCATTAACTAGTACATAGCCCTCAAAGATAAGCAAAAAGTTAAATTTTTAATTAAATTTTTGATTTTTGCGAATTTGAAAATTCCCTGAGTAAGAAAGTACCATAAAAAAATATACTAGCTTGCAGGAAATTTCAAGAGGAACAAGATGGTGAATTCACTTTTTCATATTTACCAATTCATTAACTAGTACATAGCCCTCAAAGATAAGCAAAAAGTTAAATTTTTAATTAAATTTTTGATTTTTGCGAATTTGAAAATTCCCTGAGTAAGAAAGTACCATAAAAAAATATACTAGCTTGCAGGAAATTTCAAAAGGAACAAGATGGTGAATTCACTTTTTCATATTTACCAATTCATTAACTAGTACATAGCCCTCAAAGATAAGCAAAAAGTTAAATTTTTAATTAAATTTTTGATTTTTGCGAATTTGAAAATTCCCTGAGTAAGAAAGTACCATAAAAAAATATACTAGCTTGCAGGAAATTTCAAGAAGAACAAGATGGTGAATTCACTTTTTCATATTTACCAATTCATTAACTAGTACATAGCCCTCAAAGATAAGCAAAAAGTTAAATTTTTAATTAAATTTTTGATTTTTGCGAATTTGAAAATTCCCTGAGTAAGAAAGTACCATAAAAAAATATACTAGCTTGCAGGAAATTTCAAGAGGAACAAGATGGTGAATTCACTTTTTCATATTTACCAATTCATTAACTAGTACATAGCCCTCAAAGATAAGCAAAAAGTTAAATTTTTAATTAAATTTTTGATTTTTGCGAATTTGAAAATTCCCTGAGTAAGAAAGTACCATAAAAAAATATACTAGCTTGCAGGAAATTTCAAAAGGAACAAGATGGTGAATTCACTTTTTCATATTTACCAATTCATTAACTAGTACATAGCCCTCAAAGATAAGCAAAAAGTTAAATTTTTAATTAAATTTTTGATTTTTGCGAATTTGAAAATTCCCTGAGTAAGAAAGTACCATAAAAAAATATACTAGCTTGCAGGAAATTTCAAGAAGAACAAGATGGTGAATTCACTTTTTCATATTTACCAATTCATTAACTAGTACATAGCCCTCAAAGATAAGCAAAAAGTTAAATTTTTAATTAAATTTTTGATTTTTGCGAATTTGAAAATTCCCTGAGTAAGAAAGTACCATAAAAAAATATACTAGCTTGCAGGAAATTTCAAGAGGAACAAAATTTTGTATTCATTCATTCAAAAAATTCAAATTTGAACCAGAAAATGTATCGATATTACTATTGTGTATCGGGGTCATAGATATCTAGAAATTTTCAAATAACACTACATATAGTTTTTTTTTAAATTTTGCTATTGATAGACTTGGTTTAATTTTAAATTCTAATTTCGGATTTCGATATTTTAAAAGGAAATTGATATTTACAGTGTGGAACTATGGGAAACTACGGTGAATTTCGGTTAGCTATACGGTACTTCGGTGAGATTAAAAAGGTTCATGAAAATTCATAACAGTTACACGTGAATGGACACAACAGTAAGTACTAACGTGTAGAGATAGAAATGGTAAAAAATTTGTTTCTTTAATTTTTTATTTGAAGAGTTATAAATAAAATATTAATTCTTTCAAATGATTTATTAAAACTTATTTTTAATAGAAGGCGTAATTCCATCGAAAAAATATAGGTAAATCACGTATACTTTCGGAAGCATAAATTTAGAGCTTTAGTGCTACTCGAAACCAAGTGCAATGAACTTGCTTTTTTTAATTTGAAAAATTTCTTTTTTTTTATATTCAACTTATTGGCTTATTTTCTTATTTAATTACAGGACATTGGTAAAACAAATAAATTAATTAATTAATCTTTTTTTAAAAAAAGATTCAATGGGAGAGAGACAAGTACAATGCTGCCTTTAAAATATTAAAGACAATGCGGCTATAATATGCTGATCATGCAAAGGTAAAGAGACAAGCCAACAAGGGAACATATTATAACCCTTCCAATTTTAATTCATTAATTTAAATTCCTCAATTAACTAACGTCAGGCTCGATAAATATGACACGTCACCAAAATTGAGTGCTTGAGTTTAGTGATTTGTCATATATTAACGGACACTGAGTTTTCAAAATCTGTGAATTCGCTATTAATGGCATCTCATAAAAAGCGAAAATTTTAATTCAGCATCAAAGTCCGGTTCTTCTCGGAAATTGAACTTTTCGAATAACGAATTCATTTTGAAAATTTCAGAGAAATCCAGTTAGTGAGATTTTACGTTATTTAATTCAATTTAATTTTATCAATTAGAAGGGTTATAATATGTTCCCTTGTTGGCTTGTCTCTTTACCTTTGCATGATCAGCATATTATAGCCGCATTGTCTTTAATATTTTAAAGGCAGCATTGTACTTGTTATTAAATTTGAATTGCTTGATTAAATGAGCAATGTTCCTTAAAATCTAATTAGTAACAAATATCAAATAAATTAAAGTTTGATGCATCTATTGAACATTTAACTTAATTCAAAAATAAATTATTCCATTTTTGAATTTTTTGAGACCCAAAATTTTTTATGGATGTATTACGATATAATTTTAATCTCTTTAGTCTAGTCAAAATCAATCTTTAGATGAAAACGTGATTTTAGTTTTGCGATTTTAGTTACTCATTTAAATGAATTAAAATTGTCATTTACAGTAAAAAGAAATATATTTTTTTTGAAATGTTCCTTTTCTATTTGACTTGATTTCATTTTAAAGATTTTAAATTTATGATTTTGGACATGTTTAATTGAACAATTTTTTTCATTGAGCATTTAAGAGTTCATTTAAGTAGATTAGATAATTTAGGAGATATCCTTTTAAAAACAACTCTGGGTGTAAATCACAAAATACTTAAAAAAGATATTTATCACTATTTCTAGCGATCTGAATTTCATTTTATAGTTTTTTTCTGAAAAAAACATGAAAAAAGAGCCTGTTGTTGTCTTAAACATCGATGAAAACCCTAGATTCCTTCAAAAATTTTCAAGTCTGAAAAAATTCAATTTCTATCACGGAGAGCGCTGTCTCTTAAAAAAGATTCCTCTAGTAAATGTTTAGTATCTAATTAAAATAACCATATATGCTAGAAATTTAATCTTTCAGAATTGAAAATTCTAGTCATAGAAAAATAAATAAGTGGACTTGGTGGAATCTGAAAACTCCCAGAAAATATTTTCCAGGCCAATATTATACTAATTTTTATCAAAAAAGGTGTCTTAAAAGGACGATTGAATCAACCTAAATTGTTTTTATTTAAAATTTAGTTAGCAGGACTGGTTCAAGATCGGCAAAAACTCAGTCATCTTATTTTATTTGTAAATGCTTACAGTACAAAGCTGAAGTTAACGAAAATATAAACAAAAACAGAAACATGTTTATTCAACAAAATAATAAACATGATCATAAAATAAACACATTCAAAATTAATAGGTAAAAACAAAACACATGCGGTAAAAATGATCACAAACATTTTTAGAACAAAAAACATGTTTGAAAATTTTCAAACACGTTTTCAAAAATTTTCAAAAATGGTGTTAACTTATTTCAACTTATACTGTATGTCTACTCATCTGCTAAAAGGCATTACCTATCCGAGAGGAAACGAGTTAGTTAAACTATGACGAATCATAGTTTAATTTTAATAAAAATTCGGTTAAAAAATTTCAATTAAGTTTTAGATTGGCAGACATCTGTACCCATTTACTCGAACTGACTCAATACCTGGAAATATATGAGTACAAATGTCTGAAGATTGGGAAAAATCCTTAGTTTGCAGCGATTTTAAATCTTACATGTCCAACTTTTCAAACAATTTTGAAAGACTTCCTTTTTACAAATTAATTTTACATACTGTAAATATTTGTTTTCTAACGCGACACTAAAATCCCGAAAACTTGCCTTTTAGTGCTTACTTGCTTTTTTTCTGGCAAATTCTTTTCACGTATAAGCTTCACGTATATAAGTCTAAGTTTGTATTGAGCTAGGGTTTAGGGGGTAAGGTTAGGAAAGTGAAAGTATTTCCTTAAGAATAAAATTAAGTAACTAAGATAGATTCTTAATCAAAATTATTTTCGGCGACTTAAAGATTAGTCCGATTGTTCTATTGTACAATTCCATTGTTGAATATTTCTTCAAAGGGCAACATAAAAAATTAAGGAAAATTCAAATTTTGGGCTCTTGACCATGATATTGTTTTTTTTTTTTTTTAAATTAAGGGTGTTGCTTTCATAGAATTCTCATTTTGGAACCAAAATTGGATGTGGTTTCATGACAACCAAAAAAAAGGTTTTCACAACCAAAAAAACAGATTTTAACACACAAGCACTGAAAAAAAAATTTTTTGGTTGTTAAACCCTGGAATTATTTATGTCGATTTTTTTAAAATTTAATTTTGCATTTTTCTAAATAATTCAAAAAAACTCAATGAAACAAAAAATTAAAATTTTCAAAAAATACTTAAATTATGCCTAAGTGTATTCCGTTTCAATTAGAAGCTATTTTTGTCAATTATATTGATATTAGTGATTTTATGTTCGACAGACATCCCATTCACTTTCCCAAGTCGGTATAGGAAGAAACAAGATGTAGGGTCTTCTATCTTAGCTTGGTACAGCTAGAGAAGAGAAAAAGAGGACGACCTAGAAAAGTCAACGTAGAGCCTATAATAATGGATAAAGGAAGTAAGTCAAAGTCGAAACCAGCCAAAGTCAAAAGTAAGAGATCAAAATAAAAATAGACTTAAATGTGTAATTTGTGTGTATTGAGAATATTTTTGTGTGTTTTGTAAAATAAAATTTATCAAAAAAAAATTTAGTAGTTTCCTTCAGGAATTTTTTTTTGTGTGTGAAAATCTGTTTTTTGGTTGTGATAACCTTTTTTTTGGTTGTCAAAAGATTTTTCCCACCAAAATTAATAAAACCTTTTTAAAAAAAGCGCATTTCAAAAATATCTGATCACAACCTTTTTTATTAACTAGCTGTGCTGTATAATCAAGATCAAGAGCATTTTTACATTAAAAAAAATAAAAATTCAGATCTTGAAAATCTATTAATCAAATATTTCATCACATTATTATTTAAAATATTAATTTTTTTAACTAATTTAATTAATTAAAAATATTTAGAAAAAAAATTTATTGATTAAAAGTGTAAATTTATTCAAAAAAAAAATTTATTACATCTTTAAATAGGTAAGATAAACATGTTTGTTTTTCGTTTTTTGAACAAATGATTATAAAACTAATCATTTTTATTTTGGTTTGGCAAACAAAATTTTAGATTTTCTTTTATTACAAAATGTTATTTTTATTTTTTAATATCGACATTATAAATCATTCAATTTTTATTAAGTTTCTAGTGTTGGTGAGTTTATTTTTCATGGAAATTATAAAACCGGAAGCAAACGATAAAAAAAATTACTTTATTTTGGTCCCGTATGTAAGCATAAAATCTTTTATTTTAATTTTTTAAAAGAATGGCGAAAATATCTTTTTCAAAATTTTTTTATTGCTTCATGTTCTGGGATCATTTTACTTTGTTTTCCTTAATAATTTAAGTCACAAATACGATATATTTATTTCGATGAAATTAATATTTTAGGTTGATTACATTTGATATCATATTTTTGTAATTTTATTTAAATCAAACACAGTTTTATGTGATATAAACCAGCGTACCATTATCGAAATTTTTAGTTTTGTTATTAAGATTCTCGTTACGTGAATTTAGTTACCATTTCCTTTTACAGCTTTTTTATTTAGAAATTTAGCATTCTTTCCATGTCTTTCATTATAATCGATGATTCAGATATCACAGATGATTCGAATATACTAGCCTTCAATTTTACTGGCAGATGCACTGCCTTTCAGATCTCTTCCAATTTCAAATAGGCTGTCAATGCAAGCGACTTTCGATGTATGAAGTCAGTATTGCAGGACTTGAGTTCCGAGCCGAGTTACTTGAAGTCTACAACTCGGTAAACAGCTCAACCAATATCATACACTGCGTCTTCTCAGTGTTAATTTTAAGACCTACATTAGTTGCTTCTTTATTAAGCTTTGCCAGCTGGTTCGTAGCTGATTCCATTACTACATACGATCTTAGAATAGCGAAAAGCATATGCTTTAGAATTGCTAGAAAGATCGTGATATCCATCGTTAGAGATGGTAGATGAGCGCTAGCCACTGCGTTTCAATTATTTACAGTCAAATTTTTTTTTTATGCCTCAAAATATATCCTTCAATACAATTTTGTATTGAGAGAATTGGAGAGGAGGTATGGACCAAGAAAAAAATGTACGAAAATCGAATTCTACATAGACATTCCGGATGAAAAAAAAGAGACTAAATAAGAAGGAAGTGTTTAATTAGAATCTAAAATGTATACCCATTCTGTATTTAATTTGATATCCAGTCAATTTTAATTTACTGTAAAACCACTGTAATTGGAACTCAACCAAAAAACAGTAATAATGCATTTATATACAATTGATATTAAATTGATGTATACTGTTTTTTGGTTGAGTTCCAATTACAGTGGTTTTACAGTAAATTGAAATAGATCGAGTATAGTACAAAGCTGAAATAAGTTGACAAAAAATAAACATTAACAGGAATATGTTCATTAAAGAGACTATATTACCTTGTTTACTACTCAAAAAAATATATCATTTCAATTTTCTTCTTTGTTTTGCTATTCGAATTTTCTGACATGGTTTACATATAATTGAATATAAACAGTTATTGTAAAAACAGCACAAGATTTTCTTTGCTTGAGAACTTATTTTAGACTACTGTGGACCCTCGTCACATGCGTATAAGCGGAAATTTTTTTTCAGTAATCAAAATTATCAATAATGGGAAAATTTTTGGGTTCGTTTCAATGATTGTTATAGAAATTAGGTTTTAACAATTTTTCATTTTTTTCTTTAATTTATTATTTGCTTTAGTATGTTTCAATAATAGTTCACAGCATTATTAATTCGAGCTATTTGAATTTTGATATTTTAAACCTAAAACTGTAAACTTATGTTTTAGACTTATTTTTTGGAGAAGTGATCCTATCTACACTTAGATGACTATAATAAGGAAAAACGAAAATTGACAAAACAAAATGAGTTATTACACAGTTAAAACTTATTTTTTCGTTAAGGCGAAATAAACACATCCTAAACAATTATGCCGGTTTTAGCGAAATTGCCGTATTATAGATTCAATACAGAGATACGAACCCGGTTTTTTTTCAGGTTTTGAGTTTGGGTTGGGTTCGGGTGGACCACTCAAACTCGATACCCAATTACCCACTTTTTTTGGGTAACCAACCCATAACCCATACCTTAACTTTTCAGGTTACGTACCTGAATCCGATAACCACATACTCGATTTTTCGGGTTTGTTTTGAGTAAAAAGGTATCAGATTCAGGTACGTAACCTGAAAAGTTAAGTTTTATGGGTATGGGTTATGGGTTGGTTACCCAAAAAAAGTGGGTAATTGGGTATCGAGTTTGAGTGGTCCACCCGAACCCAACCCAAACTCAAAACCTGAAAAAAATCCGGGTTCGTATCTCTGATTCAATATAATGTATTAATGGAGATGGGAAATCGAATATGCCGGATTAGCAAAAGTCGGATTAGAGAGGTTTGACTGTAAATACTTTACCAATCAAAATATTTATAAAAAATTCCTGGATACAAATAGAGGGGATTTACGCTAATTTTTTTTCAATTTTGAAAAAATATCTCATTAAATTACATTTATCTAAATACGTAAAAACGTTTTTTAAAAATTTAGAATTTTTAACCTCCAGTCTTTCAATATGGGCCCACCTCATGGGACAATAATTTAATATCTTATTATTTTAATTGAGATACATGTTTTCGATAGTCCTAGTCGATTCCTAGGAGAAGTGAAACCTGGGACTCTTAAAAATGTGTTTAATGTCTAAAATATCTATATTCAAGAGTTCACGTTTATGAAGCTTCGAACCTTACGAAATCGATCTATTAATTAAACACAACTTAAATAGGGATTTTTTTTATTTATTGTCATTGGTTTAGTAAATTGTTAATGGGGTCATTCATGTACACACGTTCCAATTAAGACCCTTTACCCCTTACTCTCTTACTGAAAAATGTTGGGTAATTTTTTTTCAAGCTGTTTTTATTGACATTCCATTTGGTCCTAACTAGACTATAATCACAAATCTCTTTCAAGTATTCCTTCGAAAGAATCTTTATACATTCAAAAATTGGGTCTAGGTAATTATGTGAACATAGGTTCACTACTTTCGTGACCCAAATCTTTTCCTGAAATTATGAGATCAAAAAATAATGATTAAAAAAATTTATCTTTACAAGTCAAACTATGAGGTCAAAAATAAAATAAAAAAGACCTTTTGTTTGATGAGCCTTTAGACCACGTTGCCCTTCAAAATAACCGTCACATTTATCACACTTCACTGGGTCTCTCTTCTTACTCACAGCTTTGCTAACTGCTTCTTCAACTTCGCTTGAGTAATTAACACATTTTCTTATTTATGAATGAAAATTTTTCCTAAGGTAAATCTTAGATCCGAATGTTATGAAATTAAACCAACATTTTTATTGATTAAAAATGTGTTTTTTTTTTATTTTAATGAGCTTTAAAAACAAAATTTTTTATCGAAGTCATTAGTATTATTAGGTTGATTATTCATAGGATTTTCAAATATTCAGTTAAGCTCATACTTATTCATGTCTAATTCAAGATCCTTTTCGTCATTCGATTCTTTGTATTCTTCATCGTCAGTTTCTATGCTTGACTAATAATATGAATACTTCTTTCTTATGTAACTGTTTCAACAAAAGTTTCGGCGGTGCTTCCGATCGAACATTTAACGGAATTTAAATAAATAAATTTTGATTAAATCACATAAAATCGAGGGGCTGTAACTCTTTATGCTCCTATTTTTTTGAACTTATTCACTCAAATTATAAAAATCGGATCAAAATAAGAAGGATAAAAAAGATCTAAATAAGAATTAAAACTTTCGTTAAAACTAATTTCATGTTTTTGTTAGTAATTAGAAAAAAAATTAAGAAACTAAATGAAAAAGTCCCCGTAGAAATTTCAACTGAACAAATTTCATCAAACAAAGTAATAAAATAATTATCAACTCCTTTATTTTCCATGTTTTTTTTTCAATTATAAATTTAACGATTTTGGCATTATTTTAACAGAAAATAATATTGGAAAAAAAATATTAATGTAGGTCTACAATCTTTTTCAATTTTTTACTCAAATGTAGTGTAGTGAGTCGACTAGTAAATCCTAAAGTCGACTGTAATCGACTTTTTTTTTTATAGTCGACTAAAAAATTCGAGTCGACTAAAGTTGATTAAAGTCGACTTTTTTTCGACTATCAAAAAATAAGATAAATTGTAGATACTTCAAATATTCTTTATTCGAAACTAGGTTCGATTGTGTTTAACATCAGGGCCGTCACTACCTTGCAGAAAGAATCTCAATAGAACCAATATCATTTTTAAAATTTGAAAAAATCAACTTTTTTATAATAATTATTTTGAACGTTCGGTAAGCTGAAAGAACAAGAAATTTAAACGACTTTAAAGGATTCTAGAAATGATTTTTAATTTAAAAAAAAAGTTAAGATAAAGAAGTCGTTTGATCGGTAACTAAGTACTTTTACACTAATCTAAACTCCTCCCTTCTATAATTTTGTGCGGAACTTTAATGAAATGAAGTGTTAACTAATTATTTATTCAGTGTGAAAAATAGACAGGTTTCATAATTAGTCGTACTTCTACACTTTTGCATTTATTGCAATATTTAAAATTCTAATTCACATATTCTGAAAAATATGACGATGAATTGGAAATTTTGTTCCAACTTATAGATTTCATTTTGGTAAGCTTAATTAAAGTGTTTATCTTAGCATAGACTTAAAATATAATCATAGACATGCAAACGCCCAAGTTAAAAATTGGCTGGTCGAAATTGGCAGTTGACCGCATGGTCGTTACCCAGACATTCTTCACGGATTAAATCGGTTTAGATTAACTCGGACTAAAAGTTAACCAGACACAAGATGCGGACTTATTTCATTATTTTCTTTAAAGAAACCAAAAAATCATTCAGACGGTTATTTTTTCCCAGTCAATATAAAATTACTGAAAAATCACTGTCAGGACTTACTGTAACATTAATGTTTCAGTCCCAAAAACAGTAATGTTACAGCAATATTTACGGACGTTTTGACATTAATGTCTCAGCAAGTTTATCAGTATCTGTCACATTAATGTTTCAGTAAATTTTTTATAAATTCTTAGACGAGAGCCTTCCTAGGATGCTTTTTTTGGTCAGTGATAAGGAGTGTAACTGAATTAAACAATTAAGGGTGGATCATTAACAGAAGGGATCTATTTGTACAATTTTATTTTTAGTCACTTTTTTATCAAGAAGAAGAGAATGTTTTTAATCAAGGGGTATTGTTTCAAATATTCCAAGTTATTTAGAGGTATTTCTAGTGTTAGTAAGCTTTGTTTAAGTCACAAGGTAAAGAGGTTTATGTTAAGGCAGGTAGTGTAAAGGGGCAACGGTCTCAAGTATTTTATTTAGTGATTTTGAGATTAATAGGATAGTTAAAATATTGAAATGTTTAAATTTTTAAAATTTAGTTTTAAAATTTAATTACTGTAGTTTAAATGAAAAAACTAACAGCTATTTATAGAAAATTTTGAAAAAATATTAAAGGTCAATGACATTTCTGTCTAAAATAAAATTCGATTGGATAGATTTTTTTTTTAAAATAATACTCTAACTATCCTGTTTGAAAAAGTTCAAACATTGAAAAATCAGTACTGAAAAATTAATGAAACTCCTTGGGATGGAAAATTACTGTACGTATACAAAAAAAAATTACTGTGACATTAATTTAAAAGTTCACGAACCCAACCATATAATAAACATGAGCTTTCAGTTAGTTTTTACTATTTAAATAACTGTTGCATTAAGAAATCATTAAGAATTTTTCATGTTTCAGTAATTTGAAATTGACTGGGTTTCAAAGTACCGGGATTAAACTATACCTGGCTTGTAACTTAACCCGTAACAATTTTTTCAAAAAGATTCAACAAATCTTTTTCGACCCTTGTCATCACCCCTAAGGGTATCCTATAAATTTTGAGACATATTTAACACGGATTTCATTATTAATTTTGATGGTATATTACGATATTAATTTGCGATTCCGATACTTTGGTGGTATGAATATTTTATATTTTTAGCACAAACACCATTACCAATTTGGCGTTTTCAATATCTTTAAGAATGTTTGACACGAATTTGAAATATTCAAATATTTTTGAGCCGCCCTCCCACATCTAAAAAATTTAGAACTTTTTTTTGTCACATGTTTACCGAGTCTTTACTTGAGTTTTTTCATCATTATTGCTGCAATAAAATACTGTAAAGGCTTTCTTAGTCTTAATTTGAAATTTACTTTACTAATTTATTTTAATTTTATTATAATTTATTAAACAAAAACTGATCGGATAATACAAAAATTTATAATTAGAAGTACTTTTTATTTTATCTTCTACCGCTTTTCACACATTATTGTAAATTGGAGAACAATGATAGTATAAAAGTAATTTGCTACGGTTGAAAAAAGTTAAAGTTTTTTTCAAAAATCTTTTAAGAACAAGCCTGTTTGTCAGTACTATTGATCAAACCGTAAAGTACTTTTACAGTGGGCTCAGAGGGTTTTTCCACCCGACTTTGAAAAAGATAAACGAATAAGTGTGAAATTAAAGTGTTACAAAACAAAAAAGCGAGAAATTTTTTTTTTAAATTTATTAAAAGTAATTTTATTGGAAGATACTGTCCAATCAGAAAACAGAAAAAAAAAGAAAAAGTTAATTATGAAAAATTAAGAAATAGGATTTCAATTCCAAAATTTCAAGTTCAAATGATTTTGTTTAGTAATATAGATATTAAGACATTACGACGGTAAACATCCATATCTCGAGCCAAAAATTCAAAGTCTTCAAGCTTTAAAGACTTATGTTGTGAAAATTTGCATAAAAAAATACAGCAATCATAATTATTTCTTTGTAGTGGAATATTGAATTCCTGATTGAACGTCCAGTGATCAGTAAGGGAAACACTTAAATGTTCCGTCGATGTGCCAACGACTTGACTTTGATAGTATTTCTAGTTGTATATCTGATGCGAATACGATGATTCTATCTTCGTCTTCAGTGTCAAAAAGGAGAAAACGCTGGTGATATGACGTTTCAACATAACGATCTTTTGAAAGATCAATTTGCTCAAGACTTTTCGGTAGTGATGGCATGTCTTGATTTCTTGAATTACTGAATTTGTCTTTAATGTTTTGGAGCTTCGGCATTTTAGCTGCTACTTCTTCAATGTCGTAGTCTTCTGTCAGGACTTTTGTTAGCTCATCTCGATAAATGCTTCCAATTGAACCATATTCGTCTCGTACTCTTTTTGTAACAGTGTTCATACATTCATATAAACGAATATCGACGTCACTAAATTTCGTGTGCTCGTTGTGTGTTAAATTGCTTGATACGATTTCAGTGCTGAGGCCTCTAGTTGTTAAACTAGCTTTACAGTCATCCTTGTATTGGTGTATGCATTTCCAATAAACAGACCCGTTATCTCTTGTTGTCCACTTAATAAAAATATCATGACCGATTAGTATCATTGGATTTCCATGAGAACTTGGAATCAATCTTATGCTGTTTTGATTCATTTTGCTCTATTTTTTAAAATTTGGTTTCAATTTGCATTATTTTAATAGTCAAAGTATAATAATTTTAATTTAATCAATTATTTAATCAACAAGTAAGTAAATTTTGATTTATAAGTATTCATTTCATTGAGTGTTCATCAGTGTAATTAGTGTTAATGATAGTTGTTGTAAGTTGTAAGTTGTAACTTACTGCAATTCGTTCATAATTTTGAAATTTCACGTTTCTTAATCCATTAACACATTCAAGGGATTAATAATAAATGAGGTCACGCTGAATTTTTAATGAACCTTTCTCTGAAAACATAAAAGTTACGCTAGTATTTTCATGAGAAGGTGTTAATCCAATAGTGGAAAAAACCACCATAACCTTTTACAGTATCATTGTTCTCCAATTAACAATAATGTGTGAAAAGCGGTAGAAGATAAAATAAAAAGTGAAGAAGTACTTCTAATTATAAATTTTTCTATTATCCGATCAGTTTTTGTTTAATAAATTATAATAAATTTAAAATAAATTAGTAAAGTAAATTTCAAATTAAGACTAAGAAAGTCCTTTATTATTGTAGCAATAATGTTGAAAAAACTCAAGTAAAGACTCGGTAAACATGTGACAAAAAAAAGTTCTAAATTTACGCTGGTCTAAATTTTTTAGATGTGGGAGGGGCGGCTCAAAAATATATTAGTGATTTAAGTTCGTTGAATAATTTGTCACATTCATCTGACCACTTGAATCGTACGTCTTTCCGTGTTAGCTTGTTTAAAGGATCGACAATGTTGGCAAAATTTTTAATGAATTGTCTGTAGTAGCTTGCGAGACCCAAGAATTCTTTTAATTTCTTGCCGTTTTTGGGTTTTAGATATTTCTTTATAGCTTCTACACAATTTTCTAGCATGCTAACGCAATTACTCGAAATTTTATAGCCAAGAAATACTGTCTCTTCTCAAGCAATTTTACAATTAAATATAAAACTTTAATGTTTGCTTTTTTTAATCTCTTCAAAAGATCTTCTAAGTGATTTAGATGGTCTTCGAAGTTCTTTGAAAAGGTTAATATGTCATCAATGTATGAAGTGGAGTTTACTAGGACCATTTACTAGGACCATTTACATTATTCTTTGGAAAGTTGCCCCAGCGTTGCATAAACCGAACGGCATCATTTTGAAGGATAATAGCCTGCGACTACAAATAAAAGCTGTAATCTGTCTTGCTTTCTCTTTCATTTTAATTTGCCTATCGCCGGACGTACAATCCAATGACGTAAAGATTGTTGACCCATTAAGCTTGTTTAATTTCGACTCAATGTTCGGCAACGGGAAACAATCTTTTGTAGTAACCATGTTTACTTTACGGTAATCTACACAGAATCTTTCACTTCCATCTGGCTTTTTCACCAAAACTATCGGTGATGCTCAGTCACTACTGTTCGATTATACCAATTTTCAACATTTTGTCGATACATTCATATACTCCTTTTTCTTTGGCGTGTGGAATGCTATACGCCCTTTGCTTAATTGATTTGTCTGACGTCAATTTGATGTCGTGGAGTCCAAATTTTCAGGGACTTCTCCAAGGTCTTCATCGTTCCTAGAAAAACATTCCCAGTACTTATCAACTAATTGATAAATCTTCCTCTTTTGTTCTTCAGTCAAGCTCTTATATTTTTATCTTTTATTTTTTTTTGAATCCATGGACCTGTCTTTTCGGTATCGTTTTGAATCGTACAGACGGGTTCGTCGTCAATGTTTTTTGTTAAACCTTAAATCAAATTTACAACAATAACTTATTTTTGTTAGACGGCATTCATTTATCTTAACAGGTTATTTAGGGATTTTAAGTATGTTAGTGTCCTGTAACAAGTAGTCATGATTTATTTAAGCATTTTAAATATACTTTTTACACATTCGTGTAATTCTGCACTGTTTTTCAGAGTTTTAGCAGCCTCTACCAGAATATGCAGCAAATTTTGAATATGCTTTTTCCAAACTACATGGTACATGAAGACTTCAGAAGGCGATTATTCCAAAATTTTAAAAATTGAAAATTGATTTCACCGCTCTTGTCAAAACCTTTTTGACTTTAGACTAAATAATTGCTTAGGCAAAGTTTCTGGGCTGCCTCGAACGCTCCGGCGCATTGCTTAAGTACGCAAATTTTTTTTTTGCACGTTATTAGCGATAAGATGGGAATATGATTTGATACGGAAAAAAAAATTTTTAGTACTCAAAAATAGGTTAAAAATAGTTGCAAATGTCTTTTTTTTCAAAATTGGACTGTTCGGGAGCTAGTCTCAATAAATTTCTGAAATTTTCCGTAGGTTTTTTTCAAAAAAATTTTGTGATGAAAAGTTTTGTCTTGGTTTAAAATTTTTGTGCTGAGAAGTGATCTTTTTTGTGGTGAACAGTTTCCGTTTGTGTTGAAAAGATTTTTTATTGTGTTGAATAGGTAGACCATACGGTAAATTTATCATCTTAGTGATTTGACTATTTTTGGGCCTCAATTATATTTAAATGTTCAGATATATCTGAACATTTTTTGGAACATTCTGAACATATTTTTAATGAAATATTTGAATTCCTTGATATTCAATATTTTTTTAATGAACTTTGTAAAAAAGGTATGAGGTTCGAGTCTCGCTTCGGTTAACTAAATTTAATTTAATTTAACTAAATTTTTGTCGGACCACAACAAAAAAGCATTGGTCCCACATTATTCTAAAGTAGTTTTATAAGATTTTAAAATTAATTAAACTAAAATAGCATAATTAACTAAAAAAAATAATTGAAGAAATAAATTAAAAAAAAAGCAAGTTTTATGAGACTTGGGTATGCTTTATACAATATGCCGTCTTTGTGGCTTAGCGTTCAGAATGAAGGTTCATTTTCCAATTAAATAACAGTGTTATCGGTACTCAAGGATATTCCCTCTTAAAAATGTTTCACCTTATCCTAGTCAGGCTCAGGTCATATTTAAAGCCTCATCTATATAGGATCTATACGGAAAACTAAATACCTAAGACTAAAGTTTCGTTTCTCGCATATTAAAAGCTCTGCTTCGAGAATCTTAATGTATTAAAGTTGGTCTTGCGAAAGTATAACGACCGTTCGAAGCCGTTCGGTTTTCTGTAACGGGGTCCCTTTCCATTCTAGGAACGGCTGCGAACGGATCGTTACATTTTCGCAAGACCGACTGTAAAATGGGAAATAGGAAAATTATCTGGCAATCGCCAGATTAGCGAAGGCCGGTAAAATTCCGTGTCTGTTGAAAAGATCGAAAGGAAAGCACAAAATCAGAACGACTTCGAATAAACGCGCATACCAAGAATTTTGACTTATGTAAAAAACCCTAAATTATGATGATGATTTACGTAAATTATTGATTTTATGATTTTATAATTAAATCTATCAAAAACTCTCGTGAAACTAGCAACTAGTGATAAGTTCGACATGAACGGATTTTAAAACTATTACAACAACGAGCTGGATTAAGATTTTAAATTTAAATAACCTAGAGATGTAAATAAATTATAAAAAGCCAATAATTCAATGCGTTAATATGAATTTCAAATTTTCTTCAGCAAATAAAATAAGCAAAAAAAGTTTAAAATTAAAAAAAAAACGATTTGGGCACAAAATTAATATTCTATGTCTAGAACGCTTTAATTTATTCTTTCAAAAATATAAGAGTCAAACCAAGTTTTTATTTTTTGATAAATTTAAGAAACAGGGTTCAATTAATTCCAATTACAAACATGATTCATTAACAAGATTCATTTCAATAGTTCTAGACATGTAAAATGTTTATTGAGTAAAAAGAGGCCTCTTTTTACTAATCACTCGAGTTATTAGGAAATAAATTTTGTGACATGTTCTTTTTTTCAATTTATTTTATCACAATTTTACGAGTCAAACCCAGCATTAGAAAATAAAAAATGAACTCGAAAATAAATTGTCATGCCATTGATTGAAAATGCATTACACAATTACCCTTTTGCATTAAAATACCACGAATTATTTTCTTTCTTTTTTCAGTAATAAATTTTTAATTAAGTCTAAATGAAGAAGATATTTTCTTTAATTGAACTAATATTGAAAGTAATTACCGCTAATCCTTGCTCATAAGGATATGTTTTTTTTTTAAAAAGTTTTGGCTAATGGTGAATTTTTAATTGGCTAAAAGAAAAGTATTAACCAATGATAAAAAATCACATATCCTTATAAACGTGTATTTACGCTAATAGATTTGAAAAAAAAAATTTTTTTTTATTTTATTCGTCGATTTAAATGTTTAATTAAAAGTAAATTTTAGAACTTCCTTCACACTTTTTCATCTAATTAAAAGCTTTGAAAGTAAATTCTCAATTAATGAAAAAAAAGGTTTACTTTGAATTAAAATAAAAATGGATATTTAAAATGGAGAAAAAACGTTTTTCTTTTTTTTTTTTTTCAATTTTTGTCGATCAAATCGCATTAAAACGAAAAATTTATAAAAAAGAGTTTTAATTGAGTTTTTATTTCTTTGTGTCTAGAACTTAACAAAAAAAACGAATTAAATAATTTAATCGAAAAAAGAACATGTCTTTTTTTTTTAGGACTAAATATTAGATTGGATTTATCGTATATTTTTTCATTTTTAATTATTGATTCTGGAAAGAATCGAATCATTTAAAAAAAAAGTTCGTCCAGAACAGGCAATCAGAATCTGAGCAAAATTTTGGGATCTCCTCGATTAAATGAACAAGTGTTCACCTATATGTGACCAAATAATGTTCACGGGTTAGGTGAACACGAAGCAAAACAGGTGACCACGGCCAGTGGCGTAGCCAGGGGGGGGGGGACTTGCGCCCCCCTATTTTAAAAGTCAGAGGGGCTCAGACCCCACAAATGAAAAAAAAAATTATCTTGTTTAAATAAAAATCTCTATCAAAGTTGCATCTCAAGTAAAGGTTTATTAATCTTAAAATAGAACATCACTATAATTGATATTCTAAGCACTAAAATATCCATTTTCAGTCAATTTTTAAGTAATCTTTCGGTAAAAAGTTGAGCCTGCCTTAAAAATCAAAGAATCGACTTGACTTAAAACAATACAAAATCGAAAAAAGAGTATTCCTCTAGGAATTCTTAAAGGACTAAAATAGTCCGCTTGGAGTATAGTCAATTCAGTGAACTTAGACTTTTCCGATGTCAAATTTTCCTAAACGAAGAGATTTAAAAAAAAAGCACTCCAACATTCTCGCGATCATTTTTATTTCAGAAAAAGACAATTTTGGTTAATAATCGCTTACAAAAACGATTCCTTATGGGCTTCTACAACATGAAAGTTAAAGTTTGACAGCTCCTCTTTAATCCTCTAAAATACTGACTTGGAGACTTAGAACGTATACAACAGATCACTGAGATACCGATATTACGGATTTAAGAACCGTTAATTACTTAACGCTCAAGCTATTTTAGAATGAGTGTACCAAAACTTTGAGAATGAAAAAAATCAATTTTATACACTGTAAATTTTTGCGACCCTTTTTGATCAGAGCCCCCCCATGTAAAAAATCCTGGCTACGCTGCTGACCACGGCAACATGGACACTTTATTAATTAAAAATTTAATAAAGTAGCAACCTTCCGAGGATCATGTATCATTCGTTGTTTTCCTTTATACCTTCGTCTTTAGGGCCAACGCCGACCGAGCCAAAAACCAACAATAGTTAAATCCATTGACACAATCGCGAGCTTGGCCTCCTAGATAAGCTCTCAACACTTTAATCTTATAGTTTTCGTCAACAAATGAATAAGTTTTCATTTCACACTCTTCGAGCCATTGCTCCAAATCATCATTTTCTAGAAAATACGCATGGTAACGAGCTGTAGTGGAGCAACTCGTCTCGGTTCAACGGCTAACATCCATTCGTCATCCCAGTGTTTGGTAAAAGTTCAATGGCAAATTTGGTATTCTGAAATGCAAAATTATTTTTTGACATGGGATGGGGGTTTAAGCAAGTAAAAATTTATAAATAGGCCTAGTTTTCAGAAATTTGTTTTCAAGTACCTCATTTACAAATTTTATTTCAAATTCTGAATTCTCGTATAGAAAAAGCCATAAATCTTTATATTAAATTAATCCCTTTAATTTTCACCCTTTTAAGCGCCCAAAACCATTTAAATAAAAAAAGTTATTTCTGAGATTTGTAAAGTATTGCCTCTTGTTTAATCAGAGGAAATACTTTACAAATCTCAATTATACCGAAAAATAAAATTTCGGTATTGTGTACAATGAAATTTAGCTGCAAAAAGCTAATGTATATGGTTAAAATTTTTGATTTTTTATCCCAATGAATAAATTGATTTTCTGGGGTTTTCGGTAGTCGTAGAATACGGTAACAATATCAGAAATAACAAATTCAAAAAGTGTGGACAATTTGAATTTAATGAAGCTTTTTCTAATTAAAACTTGACTAAATGACGTCACATGATGTCATTTAATTGAAAATGAAATCATTTGACATCATTTTACTTCAAATGACGTCATTTGACGATCCGTTACATAACCTTAGCCATCACTGTAATATCAAAAACAATTTTAGGTAAAATAATTTAATTTTTGGAAATTTGAATTTGGATATAAATTCAAAAAGATCAATTCGATTATTTCAAACTAAAACTTTAACTGAAATCAAAGTAATATAGAAATGTTTCTGAAGAGATACGCTGACATGCTTTGTAACATCCATAAATGTATCTCTTCATTTAATTGATTTCAGTTAAAGTTTTAGTTTGAAATGATAGAATTGATCTTTTTGAATTGATATGCAACTTCAAATTGTCTAATTTTTTTGGTTTTATTTCAGCTGATCAATCCTGTTTTAATAAACATACAAGTGCATCAAATCAAGTTAATAAAAAGCAAATATTTATCAACATTTTAAGTAATGTTTATTTGTACAAAATAGGGGTGAAATTTTTCTTTAGCTTATCTCATTTTCTTAATGAAAGAACATATTTTATAAACAAAAGCATTAAGATTGGTATTGGCACCAAATTTTTGTTGTTATAATAATTCAATTTAAGAAATTTGACTTTTTTTCATAATGATTGACACATTTATATTGAAAATTTTGATAGCTTTTAATTTATCTAGAGTTAATATCAGAAAAAAGTCATTCAAAAAATGAGATACAGCAATTAAAGAGATTGGATGAATTTTAAGAAACACAATTTTTTCCATTAAGTTTAATTTCAAAATTTTACGAAGGTCGTCAAATCTTCCAAAATAGGACCTTCATTATGTTGTTATCTGAACATTATGTTGTTATCTTTGACATTATAATCATTATGTTGTTATCTGAACTTAAACCTACCCGAAAATTATTAAAAAATTTGATAATAAAAATTTTATTGCTGATAATTAGTTTTTATTTTAAAATGATTATTTTTTCTGATTTTTTGTAATTCGGTTGTGGTTTTCAATATATTGAATGTCATTGTTAATTCAAAGTATGTACCGTATTTTCTTGCTTACAAGTGCTCCCCTAATACCCCCGTTTTGAAGACTGGTGGAGATCAGATCTGTTCTAACCTAGTGATTTTGAAGTAGACCGGACTGAATTATATATACATAATCCCTAAAGGACCTGAAATTCAATTCACTTTGGCATGATTTTACCCCTAGAAGATGCGATTTTTAGTCGCTTATAAGCAAGGACATACGATACTCTGTAAAAACGCTGAAATTTGTAAAAGAGTTCGAGAAATCTTTGAAAATTAAGCTTTTTTTGAATGCCTCAAATTACCGTAACCCCTTGTGTAAAGATCCCAATCGTAAACCTCACTTAATTTTTCGTGGCTTTTGTTTTTTTTAGAGCTTATTTCTCAAAAAAACAAAATTTAGAGATCTTTAAAGAAAAATAAGAGAATTTTTTGAATATTTTTCAGAGAAAATGGAACGTTTTTACTTAAAACGCCTTTAATGATTCTTCTAAGATTTTTAACAATTTTGTAAAAATCTTTGGATTCGATTTTTTATTAATTCTTCATTTCAACCAACTTCTCGATCCATGATTTCTACTAAATAGGTACGGCTACGGCTTGATTAAATTCTGCATATTTTATACTGAGAATGTTTTCAATCTTGTGAGGGCCGTTTTCAAGCCTAGTGTAGCAAAAGCTCTTGTCTGTAATGGTTTCTTGAATAAGTAGAGTGAAAACTGTTTCCCATAACGTAGGTACTTGACATGGCAAATTTAGTTGACTGTGTATAACCTAATAAGCAGGGACAACCAAAATATGCGTTTTATAAGGGTCGTAATATGCGATAAATATGCGAAATTATATGCGAAATATGTTCTATAAATATGCTGAAAAATATGCAAAATATGCGGAAAATATGCCAAATATGCGATAAAAACACAAAGAAAGCTGTAAAGGCTTCAAATAAAACACTTATTAACGCATTATTTTTTCACGAAATAAAATAAAATGTTATAGGAACATTTGAAAATAAAATATTTTATTTATATTATTGTCTAAATTATTTATCATAAGTTTGAATTAGTATCAAATTATCTAAGAACCGTAAATATTTGTTTTTTTCCGCGGCACAAAAATACCGAAAAATTGGTTTTTAATTCGTACCAAAACGGTTTTTTTCTGGCATATTATTTTCTTATACAATTACTTTTGGGTCAAAGAAGCTTCACGTATAGAAAAATGTTAGTATCAAAATTTTTTTGGTGAAAAAATTAATTTTTTTTGAGGCACTAAAACCAAATTTTTGGGGTTTTAGTACCGCGTTAAAAAACAAATATTTACCGTAAGTCAAATAACCAAAGGGTTTTATATCATCAAAGCTTTCTTCATTATCTTGTTTGGTAAAAATATGCTCATTAAAATTAACGTTTAAACTCGATAAGTAAGACATGTCACTAATCCAGTTAGTGGGAGACAAATTTAAACGGTAATGATCTTCGGATTGTTGAAACTGAGGGTATATTGATTTCGGATTTTAGGGATTTATTTATCAAACTTGTGAATGGACGTTTACTTAGTATATCGATAAGAATAATTGAAGAAGCAAGCCAATGTACGAGATCGCTTCTAAAATGCATTTTACTCTCTTCGTTATTAAAATTGATAGTTGAATTGTTTTTTAGCTTCTTAAAATTCGAACTATGTATCTCGGTTTCAGGATGTTGAGACATGAGAAATTTCTTCGTGAAATCAATAGAATTTTTATTCTCTTTACAATAAAGCTCGTTCGAATATATTAATAAATGCGAAATATGCGAAAAGCATATAATATGCGAAATTTGGTCAAATATGCGATCGCATATTGTGGTTGTCCCTGCTAATAAGACACAAATCCATTAGCTTTATAGAGAAATTTATTCTCTAAAAGAATAGGTGAGCGTTTTAAAAAAAATAGTAATTAACTTTCGAAATTACAAGATGTACGAAATGCTGGTTTTACTATATTTTCAAGTTATAAAATGGTTCAAATTTAAAAAAATCGTCTTGCTGCTGCTTATTAACGCGCTAAGATGCTTCTTTTTTTAAATTAAATCAATCTAACCGATTTGAATTTTAGATTTTAATGTGATGATTTGGATACAACTCAATTCGGTCTATCTAAAAATTAGAATTCCTAAATCACCCTCTTTGAAGTTCGTCAAAAAAATCAAGGTTTAGGTATTATGGTTTAGTGAGTTTATACGCAAGCGGTTAGTTTAAATTTAAAAAAAATAGAACTTCAATTTCAAATACTCGCAAATACATTGAAATCAACTACATCCCTGGTCACTCATAGCTTCCTAAAATGAACGTTCAAGGTTTTGAAGGTTCAAGGGTCCACGAAGCTTCATCTTCATGTATTTTCATTTTTTTTCAAATTTGAAAATTTGAAAATTTTAGAAAAAACATTAAAATAAATGTAAATATTTTTTAACATTCAGGGTCCCTTGAATGTTCATGAACGTTCATTTTTGGAAGCTTTTATTGACCAGAGTTGTAAATTGATACATATCAATGTATTTTGATACAAATATTTTATGTAGCGCTAACACTGTAAATACTTTTGCGTCAAAACTGCATCAAAATTTAATCGACTGGGTGAAGTTTGATTTTTTTTTCTTTTTACAACTCTCAGAGGATCAGACCCATTCTGATTTTTTTTCCTTTATTATGTAAAAATTAGGTTAAAAAATTCAAAATTTCAACTTTTTTCCCACTTAAAAAACCAACCCACAAAAATGCCTCCTCCTTTGGGTTCCTTTTTTTATTGTAATGTCTTCAAGGATTTTACGAAAAAATTGAGACGTTTCATTTTTTATCCAATAATCGTTTGTTTAATCTTAACAAGTGTTGAAAAACAAAATCATAAAAAAAATAGTTTACATATCTATCATGAGAATAAATCAAATTCGATGTTTCTTAAACATGATCATTAAATATAAACTATAAAAAAAAACATAACTACAAGGAATCAAATTCAATTAGACATTAAAAAAAATAACAAACCTTAAAATATGAATTCAATTAGCTGATATTTTATGATATTATCATTAAATCTTTGTTTTTTTCCATAACGCTTAAAACACCAATTATAAAAAAACAAAAATACATTAATCCATTGTTTGTTAACTCGTAAAT
Source organism: Brachionus rubens (assembly GCA_022207745.1). Lineage (NCBI taxonomy): Eukaryota > Metazoa > Rotifera > Eurotatoria > Ploima > Brachionidae > Brachionus > Brachionus rubens. The sequence continues at coordinate 4,628,861 of JAJVHD010000001.1, read as the reverse complement.
TCTTTGTATAACTTTTCGATGCTAAATTTATGTAGAAAAAAACTCTCTCAAATGATTAAATTTTTTTTATTTTAGAATCGAAAATTAAATGTAAGAATAAGTTGTATCCAAAAAAGAAAAATGAATATTTTTTATAACTCGATTTAATAAGCCTTATAAAAAAAAACAAAAAAAAAATTCTTAAACCCGTTTCACTGAAATTCTAAAAAAAATGAATATTTCAACTAATATAACTAAATTTTCAATTGAATCAATGATCGATAAAACTCTATTAAAAATCGAAGTCTTAACAATGAGTCTAGTATTTACATTAGCTGTTATTGGTAATTCAATGGTAATATTAACACTTGTATTACGTAATATAGTAAAATCAAAAAAATCTCACATTAAACGTTTTACAAAATTTTCACGCATGAATTTTTATATACTTCATTTGTGTATAGCTGATATTTATGTTAGTTTTGGTAATGTATTGACCATGCTTTTATGGCGAATGAATAATAATATTTTTTTTGGCGGTGATTTGGCGTGTAGATTTGTTGTGTATTTTCAACTTGTTTCTGTTTATTACTCGACTTATGTTCTCATAGCGATGACTATAGACCGTTACGAGGCCATATGTAGACCTTTTCTAGGACTTAGTTGGTCTAGACAAAGGGGTATTATTTTTATTAGTATTGCATTTGTGATTAGTCATTTACAAGGCATACCACAAATATTTTTTTTTCAACTTAGAGTTATACCCCATACAGAGCCGGAAGTAGTTACTTGTTATGCAGTTTTTGATCCGTTAATTATCCAAAATATTTATATAATTTACACTTGGATAATGCAATTTTTGATACCGATATGTATAATAATTGTTTGTTATGCTTCGATTTCAATAAATGTTTTCAATAGTATTAAAGACAAAAGTAGTGCTGGTCAATCGTCTAAACCTTTAATGGACAAAAAACATAGTCTGATAAGATATGATACTGAAATATCCAATTATGAGAGTTCTAAAGTAACTAATGTTGATATAACAATTAATTCGAGTACGAATCAATCGATTAAGAAAAAAACACCCTTAAAGGCAACTCAAAGTGTGTGTTCAGATCAAATGTCTGTACATGAAAATCTTAAACAAAATGTACCAGAATTTAGACAGCATTGTCAAAAAAATTTTTCACGATCTAAAATGAAAACAATCAAGTTAACGCTAACTGTTATTATATTGTATGTGATTTGTAGTACGCCGTATTTTATTGGTATGATACTTAATATATTTTTGCCTGGGCACTTATTTGGTATTAAGATAATAAGTAATTTTATATTTTTTTTTATTAAAATTTTAACTTAATTTTTTTTTAAAAAAAAAAGAGTATCTGATCGTTTTAAGTTGCCTTTTGTTTCAACTAAACAGTTGTGTCAATCCGTGGTAAGTTTTAAGAAAAAAAAATATGACCCGAGCAAGAAAATGTATCATCTTTTAGAATTCTACTTTGATAATCTACTCTGATTTTGGATGAAATTGAAAAATAGCAGTTTTGTTTCCTTCAAGCGGATTATACTTTGGTTAAAAAATAAGATTACTTCTTACACAATCATAATCATTATTCGGATGCACTCTATCCTGATAAACATAAACTACTTTTACTTTGTTCTTCTTGGTAATACAATACTGGTCTTTCAGAATGTCCATTTCTGAACTTTCATAAACGTTCATGCAGAGTTGTTCCTCAAGTCTCAAGTCTCAAGTCAAGTCCAAGTCACGACTTGTCTTGATTAATTTTTTAGAGCAAAAGTCAAGTCACGACTTGATTTTTTATAAAGATAAATTTTTTAAAGATGTCTTTTAATAAAATTTAAGATATGAAATCACTTATAATATCGAAAATTCGTAAGAACGTATAAAATACTTTAAGGAGAACACGTTTTTTTATCGTTTAAATCATTTTTAAAGAGAACAATTTCAAGTTTTTGCCACAAAAAGTAAAGTCAAGTCGCGACTTGACTTGACTTTTTGGGGTAAAGACTTGAAAAATCGCGACTTGAGGAACAACTCTGAGTTCATGAACGTTTTTTAATATTTTCAAATCGAGTCACTGTTCCGAAGATAACTTTTTTCTGCTAAAGTTGTTTTTTGAAAAGAAATAAATCTTAAAATATTTAAATTTTTAAATTCACACTATTTTGAACTTCTATCTCGAAATTTTTAGAGAAGAAAAAAACTTTAATGTTTTCTTCGAAGGGTTTGGATTTAAAAATTTATACACAAAAAAAATGGTTCGAATTTGAGGATCCAAGTATTGTGACAAAATACCATAAACACTCGCAAAATCCCGGCTAAAAGTGGAAAAATCATCTTCTTCATATTCTTCTTCTGACATAAGACACAACTTCTTTACTAAGTTAATAATTTACATTCATATTAGAAAAGATCCGGCGACAAAACCCATATATATATAAAAGGAAACATGTTTGAAGCCAACGTACCGGGTATTATTTTATTTCTCAAAAAAGTAACATGGAAATTAAGTTTGTAAGTTTTTTTTGACTTTACGACGTTAATCTACTACTCCGAAAACCCCAAAAAATTAATTTTTTTATTGTAAAAAATCGAAAATCTTGACCCTACCCTCCCGCTTTTTGCAGCCAAACGTCGAGTTGCTTTATTTAAACATTTTAGTAAACATGATTGGAAAAAGCTATAATTGATGTAAAGATATGTTCTGAAAGCTAAAAAACTACCATTGACGCTGGGACCATGACGAAAAAAAATCCATAGGCAATACACGGGTGTAAACGGTAAAAAAAAAGGGATTATTCAGTCAAACCGCATCTCCTCATACGGGATCCACAATACCCAAATTTTTTTTTGTATCTGCTTATACAAGAAGCGATTCTCTACAAATCTCAGAAATTTGTTTTTTTATTTAATTTTTGTATGCTACTGGACGAAAAAAGTCATAAAAATGAAAAACAAAAAATAAAGGGTATTTACCACTTTTTGACTAAAAATGTGAAATCCTCGTGCAAAACTACCCCAGAAAACATGTACTGCACTTGTACCGAACTTCCACCATTTGCGTAGCCGTAGCGAAGCGAAGTGTACCAAAAAAATCGTACCGTACCACCGTACCGTAGCGTACTCTTAGCGAACCATACCTTACCGAAGGTGAACCTTTAGCGTAGCGAACCCCCCGTTCCGTACTCACCGTACAAAAAAAAATAATTTTAATAATAAAATCTCTTTATTTTTTATTAAGCTAATAGAATCAAAATTTTTGGAAAAAATTAATTTTTCCAAAGATTTAAGATTCTTCATCATTTGTTTTAGTTTCACTTGAGTTAAATTAAGACTTCTTCCAATTCTCCTTCTTCGTCGGCTCAAACAAGTTGATTTAAATTTTTTAAACGTCTCAGCGTCATCTGCTTTCAGTGGGTACGGTGAGTGCGGCGAGTTCGGGACGGTAGGTACACAACGGCAAGGGAAGGGTTTGGTGCGCAATGGGTACGCTAAGGTACGGTGAGTGGTGGTACGGTAGGTACGGAGGGTACGGTTCGCAAAAGGTGGAAGTTCGGTACAAGTGCAGTATCTGATGATGCTAAAATCATAATTTGAGAATCTTGGTTTTGGGTGCTCTTAATTGTGTGAAATCGGGTCATTTTTTTCAAAAATCGAATAAAAAGTCTAAGAGATTTTTAAAACATGTTTTCTGGAGTAGTTTTGTACGAGGATTTCACATTTTTAGTCAAAAAGTGGTAAATACCCTTTATTTTTTGTTTTTCATTTTTATGACTTTTTTCGTCCAGTAGCCTACAAAAATGAAAAATTAAATAAAAAAACGATTTGTAGAGATCGTTTTCAACGAACGTATAAAACGTATTTCTGAGATTTGTAGAGAATCGCTTCTTGTATAAATTCGAAGAACCCTTAAGAACTTTCTATTTAAGTTAACAGTATAATTTTGCTCAATATATTTTTGACAGGATATTTTCCTTACATTTTTGCTATATACCAAGAATTCAGATCTTAAATTCTTGCGATTTATTAATCGAAAAACATGATAATGTTTGATAAAATAATTGGAAACTAAAATATAAATTCGAAAATATCATAAAAAATAATTCACAATAAAGATTGAGTCCTCATTAAATAAAAATCCTTTCTTACGGATTACCATGTTTCGGGTCATACTAAATGAGTTTTACTATTAAAATTAATTTTAACGTTTAAAAAGGATATATCTTTCTTTCAATGTACAGTTTAATTGTTTCAAAATGTGAGTATAAGTTATAAACTTAATTTTTTTTTTAAATTCATTTTTTAAATTTTTTTTTAATTTCAAAATAGATTTAATCTAATACCAGTGATGAGCAAAAAATCGAAATCAAAAGAAGCCAAAATTTGAATTTAAATTTTTTAACATTTTTAATTTGGAAAAAAAAATTTATTAATGTTTTGAAAGAAATAAAATTTTTTGAAAAAAACTATCTATTATTTTTTTGTAAATTTTGATTTAAAAAAAAACAACATAATGGAATATTACCTAATAATTCTAAATACTTTTTAATATTCTTACTTTAAAGTTTAAAATGATCCTCTATATATTTTTCAAATAAATCATATTTAGTTTTTTTAAAGATAAAAAAAAAATTTAAAATGTTTACCAAAATGCTTTTTTTGGTGTTTGGTATGTCATTTGCAATTCATTACTGAATTAAGTTAATAAAATTCAAGTTAAAGATATATCAATTGCTTACAACTCTGGTCATTGAAAACTTCCAAAAATGAACCTTCATTAATGATCACGAAGCTTCTAATATGTTTTTGAACCTTCATAAACCTTCATGAAGCTTCAATCTTTTTGAAGGTTCATTTTTGGAGGTTTTATATGACCAGGGAAAGGGTTTTACATGATCGATTTTTTAAATTAGGATTGACTCACTTTTGAGTACCCCCTAAAAACACCGACCCTTCCAAAATTAATGAAAATAGAACCATTCGATACAGCACGGCTATTGAAAAAAAGGCGTACCGTCTAGCGTACCGTACCGTACCGTTCCATTCTTGGGAAGCGTACTTTACCGTACCGTACCGTACCTACCGTACCCTCCTAGCGTACCCTCTTAGCGTACCGTTCCGTACCCTCAAAGCGAATCGTTACGTACATTCTGGAATTTTTGAAACATTTTTAGGATTTAAATTTTTATGAGAAAAAATTTTTCAATTAAACCAGGGTTCCTATCCAAGGAAAAATATTTTGAAATATAATTTTATATGGTAAAAAAAATAATTTAAACATTATACTTTATAACATATATTAACATTGTATAAATGTTTAAATTATTTTTTTACCATATTAAATTATATTTCAAAATATTTTTCCTTGGATAGGAACCCTGGTTTAATTGAAAAATTTTTTCTCATAAAAATTTAAATCCAAAAAAAAATTTTAGAATATACGTTAAGATACCCTTTGAGGTTACGGTAGGAAACACTAAGAGGGTACGGTACGCTAGGGTACGCAAGTACGGTGCGGTACGGTACGCTGGATGGTACGCCTTTTTTCACTAGCCGTGCCGTATTTTAGAAAGGAAGTCATACCAATCGAAAGCGCTCTGTTAAAGGAGCTTGAAAATTTCATAAAAGTTTCACAAATAAATTAAAATATTAGCATCTTCTCACAGCCAAAACCGATTGTTCCTTGTCACAAAAATCAAGTAATTCAAAAAAAGAAGCTTTGATTTGATCAAATCAATTTTGTTACAAGCGGTTTTCTTTAATCAATGATTTAATTAAAATTAAAAGGAAAACAAAGGATTGTGCTATATGAAAAAAATCCAATTTTCACATGATTATACTTTGTTCGGATCAACTTTCTATTTTTTTAAATTTTCATAAAAGAAAACCTCTTCCTATCTCGATCCTTACAGAAAAAGTGGAGAAGTTAATCCCTGAAGCGAGCGTTTTTTTTTTTTAATTTAAAATAGTCTAGAAAAAAGTCGACTTAGTCGACTAACAAAAAAAAATTAGTCGTTTAAAGTCTACTTGATGATTCTCTAGTTGTCTCATAACATTACTTTTAATTGGACAATGCCTTAAATTTTTTGATATAAAACTTATAAGTAATTTGAAATTTATCAAGTTTTACTTATACCTAAACTTTTAAAAGTCCTGACTTACAATTAATTACTTTATTAAAATGTAAAAAAAACTTATCCTATCACTGTAGTGCATACAGTAATATGTTAAAAAAGGAAAATTTTTATGAAATTTTCATGTTGATAAGTGATCTAAATAGAGCAACTCAAGAGCTATCGAATGGTACTATTTTCATTAATTTTGGGCTTATCTTTATGGGAAAAAAGGGGGTCAGTGAATTATGAATTTTGGAAGGGTCAGTGTTTTAGGGGGAACCCACTTTTGGACCTTTGTCTTAAACTCTCTCGGATATGTTAACTTATCTCAGAAATGGATAAAATTACATAAAACAAGGTTAAATTTTTGTCCTTTTTTAAGCTTTTATTTTAACGATTAAAAGTGGTCAATCATGTGGAAATTTTAATCCATCAGCTATTGAATTTGGTAAAGGTATTTCATGTGGAGTGATAGATGGAGTCGAATCATGTAAATGTTTTTTGAATTTTCTTAAAATGGCCGATTAATGATTGGATTCATAATTCATTAGATAGCAAAAGCTTTAGTCTAACGTTGAACTTTCATGAACATTCACCAGCTTTTTGATTTCACAGTAGTTTTCAACTCTTAATCTTATTATTCTTTTTAAAATAAGTATGTATACCATGACCAAATTTTTTCCATTTTGAAATTGCTTTAGCCAATTAGCATGACCTTGTTTTTTTATGGAATATGTCGAATTTCATAATTTTTAGCCTCATCATGATGTTTATTCAGCAGCTTAGTAAGGATTTTTTGGACTGAATCAAAGTTAATTATACAAATCACAGATTTACTACTGGTCCGAAACATTAAAAATCGGAAGCAGTCCTTCAAATATTTAGATGTTCAATGGTCATAACAATTGCTACGTTCCTGTTTATAACTTTTAAAAATTTTGTCTAAACAATTTCTAATTCGACCAAGGGGAAATTCGCTTTGTAAATTGAGGACGGTAAATGTTCTTCCCATTTCAAGTTATCCTGTAACATCACACCTAGATCCCGTTCCAAACTAGAATTTTCGATAATGTAAACTTGATCGTTGATGTCAAATGAATAATGATGGTTCTGATGAATAGTACTGTTACCAAGATGCATTACTTTACATTAAGTTAAATTTAAATCCAGCTTCCAGTCAGTTGTCCATTCGAGTATCTTGTATTTTGTTGAAATTCTTCACGATCTTTAGAAGTTCTAATTACACACATTAGTTTGCTGTTTACACATCATCGTAAGCTCGCTAGGCATGTAAATTATGAAAATTATAAAGATTTTAAAAAAGATGTTTTTAATAGTCATTATTTTGGACAAGTTCTCTTTAAGGCCTTTGGTAACCAATTTTTTGAAATAAAACATTAATTTTTTAAGTATTTTAGCGGAATATGAATGTGATAACGGTTATGAGTTTTCACGAAATGTAACAAAAAGAAGAATTCCTTCAAGCAATGGCCAGCTACTCCAAACGTTTACATGCAAACGTAAAAAAAAGAAATTAAAAAATATTCATTCTCTATACGATTAAAATGTTTTAATTAAGCAATTGGATGTAAATTCAGTATTGCGCCATCAGCCGCGACAGTCGACGTTAAATTCAATATAATTTTCATTTCAAGTGTTTGTGATCCAGCTATCCTACCGGGCTATTGTAAATCGGATACATCATATGTCGATTTTAAATGCAAACCTGGATTCGAACTGGATGAACAGTTTGGTAAATGGGTTTTTCATTTTTAAAAAAAAAATTTCACTTTTTTGTAAAAAAAATTGTCAAAGGATTTTTGAGAGTGAAATGCTTAAAAAGTTTTTTGTGGGATACGATTCCAATATGTAAAGACGGTATGTAAATTCATAAATTCTGTCATTAAATCTCAACTTAAAAATTAAAATTCAAGCCTTTGATATAAACGAGGACGAAACAACAAGGTCAACAACAAGAAGTGCAAACACGACGACTGCAAGTCCAACAACTCAAACAACAACATTTACGACAAACACAATAACAACGCCCACTACAACAAGCACAACTACGCCTAATACTACAACTCTTACCACGAGTACTACAACAACAACATCTACAACTTCAACTACGACAACAACTACCACAACAACCACCACGACTACAACAACTACACCCACGACTACAACCACAACAACACCTACAACTTCAACTACGACAACAACTACCACAACAACCACCACGACTACAACAACTACACCCACGACTACAACCACAACAACACCTACAACTTCAACTACGACAACAACTACCACAACAACCACCACGACTACAACAACTACACCCACGACTACAACAACTACACCCACGACTACAACAACTACACCCACGACTACAACCACAACAACATCTACAGCAACACCTACAACTTCAACTACGACAACTACTACCACAACAACCTCCATTACACCCACAACTACAACTACATCAACAACAACCACAACAATCATAATCACACCTCCGTCAACAACAACAACGCCTCCTACTACTTCAACCACATCTACAACAACATCGCCTCCTACTACTTCAACAACATCAACGTCATCTCCTGCTATCACAACAACTTCAACATCAACCACCACATCAATAACACCATTAATTGTTAATTTATGCTCTAATAATTTTCCTATTCCTTCGTCACATGATTCATCCCTTACATTTTACGAATTGAAAAATTCTTCGGCTAATTTTTTCGAGCCTGGTTCGAAAATTACTTTTGTTTGTCTTCCAGGTTATTTTGATGACAACATGAACAGAAATGTTACTACCATCTGCAATCCAGACGGAAAATGGAGTTTAATAAGTAATTGTAAATTTCATAGATGTTGGAGTACATTACCTAAAAGACCTTTGAATGGAAGACGTTCCGCTTCATTAATAATTAACTTATTCGGGTTTGCAAACAGATCAGTTGTTAATTTTACATGTGATGAATATTATAATAGAGTCGGCAGATTTCAACTTTTTTGTGTCAACAACGAATGGGAACAAGACATTCCTTCGTGTAAACTTAGAGAGGACATTTGTCTTGAAAAACCTCCAAGACTTGTCGAAAATACATTTCTTAAAAGCTTAACAAGGGTTGAAGTAAAAAACGAGATTTCTTATACGAATACAACTGTTTTAACTGTTTATACACTTGGTATGTATATTTGCATGCCTGGTTATTACTTTCAAGATGGACGAAATACTGGTTACAAATATTTTAATAATACTTATTATCCGTATCAAAATGTAACGTGTATTGGTCAAAATAAGTGGCAACCTATACCCAAATGTATTCATTGAAAACTATACCGTCATTTTTTTTAAACATTCAACTTGTATTTTTTTTATCGAAAACAAATATTTGATTTTTTTTTAAATAAATTTCAATTTAATTGCTTACTGTGAATTACTACGTTGATACAAGAGCCTTTTTATTTTCTCAAGGGTTTAGTTTGAATCTTTTTACAGTGGACTCTCGATAATCCGAATACACTTTAATCCGAATAATTCGATAACCGAACAAAATTCACCGGACTCAAAGCTATTTCCTATACCTTTAAAATAATTGATTATCCGAATATTTTAATCCGTACAAAGATTTCTTAGTGCGATTTCTATTCGGATTATCGAGAGTCGACTGTATTTACAAGTTATGCCATCTCATAAAATAATTATAGAATACTACAGTTTTAGAGTTTAGATCTGATCATTCAAATTACATTCTATTAGATTAAATAATTTAAAATAGGAAGATTTAAAAACCCAAAATTGAAATTAGGAGCCTACCTGAAAATATTTTTTTACCTTTTATAGGAATCTAGAATAAATTAGACATATGTAGCCATTAATTTTAAGGTATTGGGTGGGTATGGGTTACTCGAAAAAATCAGGTATTGGGTTCGGGTATAGTGTGGGTTACCCATAAATTTCGTGTTTCAGGTATGAGTCTTAGTTGATTAACTTCCAAAGATCGTCAAACACCCACAAACATTTTTTAGAGAAAAACGCCAGATTCTTAATGGCCAGGGACGATCAAAAGTTCCTATAAAAGTTTCGGACGCTGCTAATTTATTTTAAGGTTTTTGCATACAAAATTTTTTAAAATCAACTAAAAATTTGAACAAGACCCCTTTATAAGAAAATTTTGACTATTTGAGTAACATACAACTGTTTTTGGTCTAACAAAAAATACTAAAAGATAAAGGAAGTCTAAAAAACAAGCTTGCTAGCTTCTTCCAACATATTTTGGTGTACCATAATCGTTTCAAACTTCGACGAGTTTTTGATCCAAAAACTGTCCTTTATAAATAATCGTAGGCGTTCAAGAGGAGTTAAAATTTTTCCAAATGAAAACATTTTTAAACCCTTAGTTCAATATTGAAGTGAAGTTAGAAAATGGAAGTTTAAAGAATAAATGTTGACTTTTCTGAAATAATCTCAAAACTTTTTCTATAATCTCTCAAAATTTGCTAAATTTGCTCAAGCAATTTTTGGTCGTCCCTGGTAATGCTGCCCAGATAAATTAAAATATCTGCAACATGCATAATTTTTTATGATTTATACATGTAACAGTTATCCAATCACTGAAACTTAACTGAAAATCTATGTTTATTTTTTTTGAAAGTTCAACTCAATGTCAAACCTATTTTTTTTATTTCACAGACATTACAATTTCATTTGAAGGAGTTTTCATGAGTTAACAGTTAAATATAATTAATGTTAAATAAGATTATAACAGGAGAGTTACATTTTTAGTCTTATAAATTAATTGACCAATAGAATTTTTTTAAAAAAAGAAACGACAATGAACTTTTAAACCTTTTCAAAAACAAGTATAAATATTTTACAATTTTTTTTTAAAAGTTATAAAAATTTTATTAACTTTAAAAATAAATTTGAAAATTATAATTCCTTAACAAATATCTTCCTCATTATATTAAATGCTTTTCATCTACCGCTTTCCTTTATTCACCTTAACATACTTTCACTTAACTGATTGCACTCTTTTAATTAAACACTCTCTTTGATGACATACTACCCCTTGCTTAACAAAAATGCCTAAAAAATTCTTCATTTAGTTTGGGCAAATAAATCTAATTTACCTTATCCCATAATTAAAGAACAACATTCACTTTCGCACTCGGAATTTCTTAATCCGTTTTAATTGTTTCTAGACTCCAATTTTGAAATTCAATGTCACAGCCCTGCCGCAGATTTTTTAGACATTAATGAAACATTAATGTCAAAACTTTTTTTGACATTGATGAAACATCACTGGATTTGAAACCCAGCCATTAATGTTACAGTAATGTTATTTTTCGAAGTGACATTAACTTTTCATTAATTTTATGTTAACTGGGTGTTTGCTAAAAATGCAAAAATTCATACCCCAAAATATTGGAACCCTAAACTATTATAAACTATTATCCTAATAAACTAGCCTTAGACATTCTGATTAATTCAAAAACCTTTCAAAATGTGCTAGATTTTGGTCGAATTAGCATTTTAGATTTTCTTCAATATTACTTTTTGTTACTTTATGTTACTGTGCAGTGAAACTTCTTTTTGAAAAAATTGTTACGGGATAGGTTGTCTTAAAGGTATAGTTGCCAGTCAAATGGAGTTTTTAATTTAAGAATCATTAGGATATTTTTATAATGGTTTGTGAACTTTTCATTATATGGCAAGTTTTTTATACAACCAGGCATTATTGCGCCCTTTTAAAAAAAACTAAAAAAAGAAAATCATTCGAAGAAAAAAACATCCAATTTATTAAACCGAATGTGCTGAATCGGATTTTCTACTTTGTTTTTTACTAGCATTTTTATTTTTTCTTAGGCAGCTTTCCAAATATGGATATGCCCTGTGTGTTGTTAAGTTAATTTTGCAACTTAATTTTTTTAATATTTTATTCCATTTTCTAAACTAAGATATTAAAGTTTGGTCTCTTAAAATTATCCTTTCGTAATAAAAAGTTGGTTAAATTTTTTTCAAAATTCTAGTCTTTTCAACAATCTCAACATGCTTATTTTTTGTTTTTGGCAATAACTTCTACCAATATATACTTTTTTCTCAAAAAATTAAATTCGTTTGGACGCGTCATAACCCTGACTGTCATTTTTTTTCATTTTTAATATACTCAAAATTATATCGGTACGTTTTTTAGCTATCTTTTAGATAATTTTTTTTTGAATAAATGGCAACTTTTTTTTTCAATTAGATTTTTTTTATGCTTTTCTTTTTCTTTAAAAGGCCGAAGCAAGAAAGTTCCAGTACAAAATATAAAAGAAATTGGCTGCGTTCAACACAAATTTCTATCACAAATTTTCTTTTAAAAAATAAAAATGACAATGTTTGCATGTATTGACCTACGTTATTTTTTTTCTGAGTTCTGAGTTTTCTGAGTTCTAAGTTTGATAACTCAGAAAGAGAAAAACTTCATTTCTAAGTTAACATTCTAAGTTAGAACTTAGAAAATTTTCTGAATTAAAATCTTTTTCAACATGATTCTAAATTATTTTTTGGGGTAATCGATATCGAAGAAAACGATTTTTATGTCCTTTTCTTTTTAAAGTCTATTGTTTTTAAGGAATATTTTATAAAATTTCTAAAGTTAATGATAACTAAATCTTTAAACAACTTTTTTGACAATAAAATAAAAGAATATTCTCGTTAGAATGAGCTAATTATTATGACGGCACCTGTGAAAATTTTAAATTCAAGCGTTAAATTATCATTATTGGTTCATATCATTAACAATTAAGAAAAATTAGATCAAAAGTTTAGATAGAATTAGATAAAAAAATTTAAATCTCAGAAATCTGTTTTAGAAGACTAAGACCGATTAAAAAACAAAAATTGGACGAATTAACTTTTCTCGTAATCTTTTAAAAATATTTAAAAAATGATTTTACTTTTCTTTTTTTTTTGTTACAGTTGTGTCCATTCGCGTGTTCCTCTTGTGAACTTTAATGAACTAAAGGTTTCCAAAAGCTACCAGTGATTTATAGGTATCAAATGAAAGCTAAACAGCTCTAGTTAAAGCTTCTAAAACTAGCTTGCGCCCACCTATTTTAAAAGTTTGAGGGGCTCAGCCCCCCCCCCCCCCACAAATGAAAAAAATGTTTATCTTGTTTATATGAAAAATCTCTATCAAAATGAAAAATCTCTTTTAAAATGCTCAATTGGAAAAAAGCTACCTAAAGCTAAATGGTAAAATATCTTAGTTTAGAAAACTTAATTAAACAGAATTGATAAATTGAAACGTTAAAATTAAACGGTTTGAACCAGCTTTCCTTCACAGCCTCAGAGCCAAGACTCTTTCTCAAGGCCTAGACCAACAAACATGGGAGAGATTGAAAGAGCTAAACATCTTTAGAAACTCGAGGCAGAGACAAATTGATGAGAGACAAGAGAGAAAACGAGCGAGAAACAACAGGTATCAACGAAGACGAAGGGTAATAAAAAGAAAATATGCTTCACAAGTCAAACAAACTAAACTTTCAGCGCTCTCAAAGCCGTTTATACCTCAAACAACCGATAGGCTACCCACAATCATCACAACAAACGTCAGATCAATAGCAAACAAAATCGAATGCGTCAATCAACTGTTAGACGATACGAAAGCAGATATTGTCTGTATTACAGAAACTTGGATAAGACCGGACCAAAACGAACTTACCAAGAGACTGTTGAACAAAGATTATCACAAGCTTAGCGCACCAAGACTTACAGCAGACAAACGTGGTGGCGGAACACTCATCCTTGTCAGAAAACAATTCTCGCATATTTTTAACCATTCAACCATCATCAAAGCTCTCGAGCAACTTAAAATAAGTGCAACCGGTCCAGATAATCTGTCGGCAAGACTGTTAAAATCTTCACGCTTAGAAATAGCAGATATTTTGGTAGAGCTATTCAACAATTATCTCAAACAATCCTTCGTTCCGAGCCAATGGAAACTCGGTAACATCACTCCGATTCCAAAAGTCGACAACCCAAAAGATCCTGGCGACTACAGACCGATCAATGTAACATCTATCTTATCAAAAGTATTTGAAAGAATACTCTGTCGGTTTATACTCGAGGAAACAAAACACATATGGAAAACGAATAAACAACATGGATTCCTACCAGGAAAATCAACAATGGATGCCATTATAAAATTAATCGACGACTGGAGTATAGCTATCGACCAAAAGAAATCTTTTTTAGCTATTTTCTTCGATTTTGCCAAAGCATTTGACCTTGTAGACCATGAGAAACTGCTTAAGAAATTACGAAAATTACTACCTGGCTGGCTTGTATCATGGATAGCTTCATATCTTACTAACAGAAAACAACGAGTCTGCCTGAACGGAACTGAAACAGAATGGAAACAAGTTGAAGCGGGGGTTATCCAAGGGAGTGTACTCGGACCGACTCTTTTCATTTTGTTTATCTCAGATATAAACGAATACCTCCCAAAAGAGGCCGATATTGAAAAATACGCTGATGATATCCTTAGTCACATAATTGGAAAAGCTTGCAGCGAACTACCACAAGAAATTATCAATGGAGTCCAAAAATGGTGCGCTGAAAACAACATGCGCTTAAACACAAACAAATGTAAAATCGTATTCTCGTCTGGAAAAGACTCAGAAACACCACCTAGCCTCTGCCTAAATGACACAGAACTTCAAGTCGTAGAATCATATCGATACCTAGGTATCGAAATTAACAACAGACTTGACTGGGGTCAGCAGTGGGAACATATCGAAAAGAAAACGAGTCACATCCCGTTTCTGATAAAACAACTCAAGCGTCTTGGATTTAATAAAGAAATTCTGGTAACTGTTTATAAAAGCCTAGTCGTAAGCCACCTTGATTACAATAGCCCGGTGCTCTCTATAGCGAGTAAAGGAATTAAAACAGAAATATGTGACCTGCAGAAACGAATCCTGAAAATCATTGGTATAAATAAAAACGAGGCACTTGAAAAATACAATCTCGTTGATGCTGTCGAACGAATCGAAACAATGAGCCTTAAAAAAGTATCAAAGCTCCTCGTCGACCCGAATAACGAAGTGTCCATAAAATATCGAAACACCGACAGATCTAACTCTGATTTTTGCTACAAAACAAAACCGGCTAAAACGAACACATACAACGATAGTATAGTACAAAAAACTATCCGAATCCTAAGAGATGACGAAAGCAAGAAAAATTTACTTAATTTTGCAAAACCATCCAACGATAATAACGTACAAACAAAAGTTCTTATAACGTCAATTAAACCTAAAACAGAGTGCCTAAATTGTGGTAAATATTTTGAAGCAAAGATTGGGATCAAAACACATATGAGATCATGCCATGTTCCAAAAATAATATAACCTCACATAACGAACCTCATATGTTATTTTTATTTTATTTTTCAATTGGCTTGATTTTTCGTCTTTTAGACACTTTTCCACACAACTTTGAAAGTTAATAAAAAAAAGGAAAAGCTAATAATTTAAAAATATTGCAATCGCAATGAAAACAATAAAATTTTATATTGAAAAATTAAAAATTAAAATTTTAAAATTAAAGTTAAACGAACGTACCAAATTTTGTATTAGTATTCCAACATGTTTGAACATGTTCCCAGTAAGTTTTGGGGATATGGTCAAATATGCTGGTATACGTAACAGGTTTAAAAAAAAATAAAAAAAACAATTTTTAAAATTTTAAAAGTTGGTTTTTTGAATTTTTAACGGTAAAAACAACGTACCAAATCTTGTATAAGTATACCAACATGTTTGAACATGTCCCCAGTATGTTTTGGGGATATGGTCAAATATGCTGGTAAACATAACAGGTTTAAAAAAATTCACAAAACCAATTTTTAAAATTTTAAAAATTGGTTTTTTGAATTTTTAACGGTAAAAACAACGTACCAAATCTTGTATAAGTATACCAACATGTTTGAACATGTCCCCAGTATGTTTTGGGGATATGGTCAAATATGTTGGTATACGTAACAGGTTTAAAAAAATTCAAAAAACCAATTTTAAAAATTTAAAAATTGGTTTTTTGAATTTTTAACGGTAAAATCAACGTACCAAATCTTGTATAAGTAAACCAACATGTTTGAACATGTCCCCAGTATGTTTTGGGGATATGGTCAAATATGCTGGTAAACATAACAGGTTTAAAAAAATTCACAAAACCAATTTTTAAAATTTTAAAAATTGGTTTTTTGAATTTTTAACGGTAAAATCAACGTACCAAATCTTGTATAAGTAAACCAACATGTTTGAACATGTCCCCAGTATGTTTTGGGGATATGATCAAATATGCTGGTAAACATAACAGGTTTAAAAAAATTCAAAAAACCAATTTTAAAAATTTAAAAATTGGTTTTTTGAATTTTTAACGGTAAAATCAACGTACCAAATTTTGTATTAGTATTCCAACATGTTTGAACATGTTCCCAGTAAGTTTTGGGGATATGGTCAAATATGCTGGTATACGTAACAGGTTTAAAAAAAAATAAAAAAAACAATTTTTAAAATTTTAAAAGTTGGTTTTTTGAATTTTTAACGGTAAAAACAACGTACCAAATCTTGTATAAGTATACCAACATGTTTGAACATGTCCCCAGTATGTTTTGGGGATATGGTCAAATATGCTGGTAAACATAACAGGTTTAAAAAAATTCACAAAACCAATTTTTAAAATTTTAAAAATTGGTTTTTTGAATTTTTAACTGTAAAATCAACGTACCAAATCTTGTATAAGTATACCAACATGTTTGAACATGTCCCCAGTAAGTTTTGGGGATATGGTCAAATATGCTGGTATACGTAACAGGTTTAAAAAAATTCAAAAAACCAATTTTAAAAAATTTAAAAATTGGTTTTTTAAATTTTTAACTGTAAAAACAACGTACCAAATCTTGTATAAGTATACCAACATGTTTGAACATGTCCCCAGTAAGTTTTGGGGATATGGTCAAATATGCTGGTATACGTAACAGGTTTAAAAAAATTCACAAAACCAATTTTTAAAATTTTAAAAGTTGGTTTTTTGAATTTTTAACTGTAAAATCAACGTACCAAATCTTGTATTAGTATTCCAACATGTTTGAACATGTTCCCAGTAAGTTTTGGGGATATGGTCAAATATGCTGGTAAACATAACAGGTTTAAAAAAATTCACAAAACCAATTTTAAAAATTTAAAAATTGGTTTTTTGAATTTTTAACGGTAAAATCAACGTACCAAATTTTGTATTAGTATTCCAACATGTTTGAACATGTTCCCAGTAAGTTTTGGGGATATGGTCAAATATGCTGGTATACGTAACAGGTTTAAAAAAATTCACAAAACCAATTTTTAAAATTTTAAAAATTGGTTTTTTGAATTTTTAACGGTAAAAACAACGTACCAAATCTTGTATAAGTATACCAACATGTTTGAACATGTCCCCAGTATTTTTTGGGGATATGGTCAAATATGTTGGTATACGTAACAGGTTTAAAAAAATTCAAAAAACCAATTTTAAAAATTTAAAAATTGGTTTTTTTAATTTTTAACGGTAAAATCAACGTACCAAATCTTGTATAAGTAAACCAACATGTTTGAACATGTCCCCAGTATGTTTTGGGGATATGATCAAATATGCTGGTAAACATAACAGGTTTAAAAAAATTCAAAAAACCAATTTTAAAAATTTAAAAATTGGTTTTTTGAATTTTTAACGGTAAAATCAACGTACCAAATTTTGTATTAGTATTCCAACATGTTTGAACATGTTCCCAGTAAGTTTTGGGGATATGGTCAAATATGCTGGTATACGTAACAGGTTTAAAAAAAAATAAAAAAAACCAATTTTTAAAATTTTAAAAGTTGGTTTTTTGAATTTTTAACTGTAAAAACAACGTACCAAATCTTGTATAAGTATACCAACATGTTTGAACATGTCCCCAGTAAGTTTTGGGGATATGGTCAAATATGCTGGTATACGTAACAGGTTTAAAAAAATTCAAAAAACCAATTTTAAAAAATTTAAAAATTGGTTTTTTAAATTTTTAACTGTAAAAACAACGTACCAAATCTTGTATAAGTATACCAACATGTTTGAACATGTCCCCAGTATGTTTTGGGGATATGGTCAAATATGCTGGTATACGTAACAGGTTTAAAAAAATTCAAAAAACCAATTTTAAAAAATTTAAAAATTGGTTTTTTAAATTTTTAACTGTAAAAACAACGTACCAAATCTTGTATAAGTATACCAACATGTTTGAACATGTCCCCAGTATGTTTTGGGGATATGGTCAAATATGCTGGTATACGTAACATGTTTAAAAAAATTCAAAAAACCAATTTTTAAAATTTTAAAAGTTGGTTTTTTGAATTTTTAACGGTAAAATCAACGTACCAAATTTTGTATTAGTATTCCAACATGTTTGAACATGTCCCCAGTAAGTTTTGGGGATATGGTCAAATATGCTGGTATACGTAACAGGTTTAAAAAAATTCAAAAAACCAATTTTTAAAATTTTAAAAGTTGGTTTTTTGAATTTTTAACTGTAAAAACAACGTACCAAATCTTGTATAAGTATACCAACATGTTTGAACATGTCCCCAGTAAGTTTTGGGGATATGGTCAAATATGCTGGTATACGTAACATGTTTAAAAAAATTCACAAAACCAATTTTTAAAATTTTAAAAGTTGGTTTTTTGAATTTTTAACTGTAAAAACAACGTACCAAATCTTGTATAAGTATACCAACATGTTTGAACATGTCCCCAGTAAGTTTTGGGGATATGGTCAAATATGCTGGTATACGTAACAGGTTTAAAAAAATTCAAAAAACCAATTTTTAAAATTTTAAAAGTTGGTTTTTTGAATTTTTAACTGTAAAAACAACGTACCAAATCTTGTATAAGTATACCAACATGTTTGAACATGTCCCCAGTAAGTTTTGGGGATATGGTCAAATATGCTGGTATACGTAACATGTTTAAAAAAATTCACAAAACCAATTTTTAAAATTTTAAAAGTTGGTTTTTTGAATTTTTAACGGTAAAATCAACGTACCAAATCTTGTATAAGTTTACCAACATGTTTGAACATGTCCCCAGTATGTTTTGGGGATATGGTCAAATATGCTGGTATACGTAACAGGTTTAAAAAAATTCAAAAAACCAATTTTTAAAATTTTAAAAGTTGGTTTTTTGAATTTTTAACGGTAAAATCAACGTACCAAATCTTGTATAAGTTTACCAACATGTTTGAACATGTCCCCAGTATGTTTTGGGGATATGGTCAAATATGCTGGTATACGTAACAGGTTTAAAAAAATTCAAAAAACCAATTTTAAAAAATTTAAAAATTGGTTTTTTAAATTTTTAACTGTAAAAACAACGTACCAAATCTTGTATAAGTATACCAACATGTTTGAACATGTCCCCAGTAAGTTTTGGGGATATGGTCAAATATGCTGGTATACGTGACATGTTTAAAAAAATTCACAAAACCAATTTTTAAAATTTTAAAAGTTGGTTTTTTGAATTTTTAACTGTAAAAACAACGTACCAAATCTTGTATAAGTATACCAACATGTTTGAACATGTCCCCAGTAAGTTTTGGGGATATGGTCAAATATGCTGGTATACGTAACATGTTTAAAAAAATTCACAAAACCAATTTTTAAAATTTTAAAAGTTGGTTTTTTGAATTTTTAACTGTAAAAACAACGTACCAAATCTTGTATAAGTATACCAACATGTTTGAACATGTCCCCAGTAAGTTTTGGGGATATGGTCAAATATGCTGGTATACGTAACAGGTTTAAAAAAATTCAAAAAACCAATTTTTAAAATTTTAAAAGTTGGTTTTTTGAATTTTTAACTGTAAAAACAACGTACCAAATCTTGTATAAGTATACCAACATGTTTGAACATGTCCCCAGTAAGTTTTGGGGATATGGTCAAATATGCTGGTATACGTAACATGTTTAAAAAAATTCACAAAACCAATTTTTAAAATTTTAAAAGTTGGTTTTTTGAATTTTTAACGGTAAAATCAACGTACCAAATCTTGTATAAGTTTACCAACATGTTTGAACATGTCCCCAGTATGTTTTGGGGATATGGTCAAATATGCTGGTATACGTAACAGGTTTAAAAAAATTCAAAAAACCAATTTTTAAAATTTTAAAAGTTGGTTTTTTGAATTTTTAACGGTAAAATCAACGTACCAAATCTTGTATAAGTTTACCAACATGTTTGAACATGTCCCCAGTATGTTTTGGGGATATGGTCAAATATGCTGGTATACGTAACAGGTTTAAAAAAATTCAAAAAACCAATTTTAAAAAATTTAAAAATTGGTTTTTTAAATTTTTAACTGTAAAAACAACGTACCAAATCTTGTATAAGTATACCAACATGTTTGAACATGTCACCAGTAAGTTTTGGGGATATGGTCAAATATGCTGGTATACGTGACATGTTTAAAAAAATTCACAAAACCAATTTTTAAAATTTTAAAAGTTGGTTTTTTGAATTTTTAACTGTAAAAACAACGTACCAAATCTTGTATAAGTTTACCAACATGTTTGAACATGTCCCCAGTATGTTTTGGGGATATGGTCAAATATGCTGGTATGCGTAACATGTTTAAAAAAATTCAAAAAACCAATTTTTAAAATTTTAAAAGTTGGTTTTTTGAATTTTTAACTGTAAAAACAACGTACCAAATCTTGTATAAGTATACCAACATGTTTGAACATGTCCCCAGTAAGTTTTGGGGATATGGTCAAATATGCTGGTATACGTAACATGTTTAAAAAAATTCACAAAACCAATTTTTAAAATTTTAAAAGTTGGTTTTTTGAATTTTTAACTGTAAAAACAACGTACCAAATCTTGTATAAGTTTACCAACATGTTTGAACATGTCCCCAGTATGTTTTGGGGATATGGTCAAATATGCTGGTATACGTAACAGGTTTAAAAAAATTCAAAAAACCAATTTTTAAAATTTTAAAAGTTGGTTTTTTGAATTTTTAACGGTAAAATCAACGTACCAAATCTTGTATAAGTTTACCAACATGTTTGAACATGTCCCCAGTATGTTTTGGGGATATGGTCAAATATGCTGGTATACATAACAGGTTTAAAAAAATTCAAAAAACCAATTTTAAAAAATTTAAAAATTGGTTTTTTAAATTTTTAACTGTAAAAACAACGTACCAAATCTTGTATAAGTATACCAACATGTTTGAACATGTCCCCAGTATGTTTTGGGGATATGGTCAAATATGCTGGTATACGTAACAGGTTTAAAAAAATTCAAAAAACCAATTTTAAAAAATTTAAAAATTGGTTTTTTAAATTTTTAACTGTAAAAACAACGTACCAAATCTTGTATAAGTATACCAACATGTTTGAACATGTCCCCAGTATGTTTTGGGGATATGGTCAAATATGCTGGTATACGTAACAGGTTTAAAAAAATTCAAAAAACCAATTTTTAAAATTTTAAAAGTTGGTTTTTTGAATTTTTAACGGTAAATTCAACGTACCAAATCTTGTATAAGTTTACCAACATGTTTGAACATGTCCCCAGTATGTTTTGGGGATATGGTCAAATATGCTGGTATACGTAACATGTTTAAAAAAATTCAAAAAACCAATTTTTAAAATTTTAAAAGTTGGTTTTTTGAATTTTTAACTGTAAAAACAACGTACCAAATCTTGTATAAGTATACCAACATGTTTGAACATGTCCCCAGTAAGTTTTGGGGATATGGTCAAATATGCTGGTATACGTAACAGGTTTAAAAAAATTCAAAAAACCAATTTTTAAAATTTTAAAAGTTGGTTTTTTGAATTTTTAACTGTAAAAACAACGTACCAAATCTTGTATAAGTATACCAACATGTTTGAACATGTCCCCAGTAAGTTTTGGGGATATGGTCAAATATGCTGGTATACGTAACAGGTTTAAAAAAATTCAAAAAACCAAAAATTCAATTTTTAAATAAATTGGTTTTCCCCGTTATATTTAATTTTTTGAAAATTAATTGCTATTTTTTTTCGAGATGTCTCTTTTTTTTAATTTTGAAAATATTTTTTCATTTGCAAGATTCAAAATTGTGGGTAAAAATGTATAAAAGACGAACAATCAAGCCAATTTCACACTTATTTTATTTTTATTTTTTATCCTTAATTTAAATTTTTTTACCGATGTAAACTAATATAAAGTAATTCACAGATACAACACTTATGAGTGTGTATCAATTATTGTGCCATTTTATATGAATTAAATAAACTATAAACTATATTAAAAAAATTAAGTTGCAAAATTAACTTAACAACACACAGGGCATATCCACATTTGGAAAGCTGCCTAAGAAAAAATAAAAATGCTAGTGGTTTATTTTTTTGTGTTCTCTATAGAAAAGGGGTACAACTTTGAAAATAACATAGAAAAAGATTAGAGTTTCAAAATATTTTTTAAAATAAATAAATGGGGGTTAGATTTGCAATTTAAAATATTGCAATTTAATTTCACTGATAAAAAACGACTGATTTAATTTTAATGATTTTTGAAAATTTTTTAATTAATAAAAAGGGTACTTGCCATTATCAGAAATTTTGAAAAAATTCCGAGATACTTCTTAAAAACCTTTGTTACATTTTTGGAAAAAAAAATTTAAAATTCATGAAAAATAAGAAAAGAAATAAGCTTTGAAAGTTTGCATTTGATATATCTTAAAATGTTTGATTCCAATGCTGGAGTTGGTTGAACCATGTCTTAAAATATTGTTTAGGACATGATTCAACTAAATCAGCTTTTGGAACCATGGTCGAGCATATGTCCAAAACTTTTTAAGTATTGAAAAAGCTAAGTTTATTAAAGCTTTTTTAATTCTTAAAAAGTTTCAATTCTTAAAAAGTATTAGCTGATTTAGTTGAATCATGTCCTAAACAATATTTTAAGACATGGTTCAACCAACTCCAGCATTGTAATCAAACATTTTAAGAATTAAAAAAGCTTTAATAAACTAAGCTTTTTCAATTCTTAAAAAGTTTTGGACATATGCTCGACCATGGTTCCATTAGCTGATTTAGTTGAATCATGTCCTAAACAATATTTTAAGACATGGTTCAACCAACTCCAGCATTGTAATCAAACATTTTAAGAATTAAAAAAGCTTTAATAAACTAAGCTTTTTCAATTCTTAAAAAGTTTTGGACATTTGCTCGACCATGGTTCCAAAAGCTGATTTAGTTGAATCATGTCCTAAACAATATTTTAAGACATGGTTCAACCAACTCCAGCATTGGAATCAAACATTTTATGAATTAAAAAAGCTTTAATAAACTTAGCTTTTTCAATTCTTAAAAAGTTTTGGACATATGCTCGACCATGGTTCCATTAGCTGATTTAGTTGAATCATGTCCTAAACAATACTTTAAGACATGGTTCAACCAACTCCAGCATTGGAATCAAACATTTTAAGAATTAAAAAAGCTTTAATAAACTAAGCTTTTTCAATTCTTAAAAAGTTTTGGACATATGCTCGACCATGGTTCCAAAAGCTGATTTAGTTGAATCATGTCCTAAACAATACTTTAAGACATCGTTCAACCAACTCCAGCATTGGAATCAAACATTTTAAGAATTAAAAAAGCTTTAATAAACTAAGCTTTTTCAATTCTTAAAAAGTTTTGGACATATGCTCGACCATGGTTCCAAAAGCTGATCTAGTTGAATCATGTCCTAAACAATATTTTAAGACATGGTTCAACCAACTCCAGCATTGGAATCAAACATTTTAAGAATTAAAAAAGCTTTAATAAACTAAGCTTTTTCAATTCTTAAAAAGTTTTGGACATATGCTCGACCATGGTTCCATTAGCTGATTTAGTTGAATCATGTCCTAAACAATATTTTAAGACATGGTTCAACCAACTCCAGCATTGGAATCAAACATTTTAAGAATTAAAAAAGCTTTAATAAACTAAGCTTTTTCAATTCTTAAAAAGTTTTGGACATATGCTCGACCATGGTTTCATTAGCTGATTTAGTTGAATCATGTCCTAAACAATATTTTAAGACATGGTTCAACCAACTCCAGCATTGTAATCAAACATTTTAAGAATTAAAAAAGCTTTAATAAACTAAGCTTTTTCAATTCTTAAAAAGTTTTGGACATATGCTCGACCATGGTTCCAAAAGCTGATTTAGTTGAATCATGTCCTAAACAATATTTTAAGACATGGTTCAACCAACTCCAGCATTGTAATCAAACATTTTAAGAATTAAAAAAGCTTTAATAAACTTAGCTTTTTCAATTCTTAAAAAGTTTTGAAAATTTGCTCGATCATGGTTCCTTTAAGTGATTTAGTTGAATCATGTCCTAAACAATATTTTAAGACATGGTTCAACCAACTCCAGCAATGGAATCAAACAATTTAAGAATTAAAAAAGCTTTAATAAACTAAGCTTTTTCAATTCTTAAAAAGTTTTGGACATTTGCTAGACCATGGTTCCATTAGCTGAATTAGTTAATTCATGTCCTAAACAATATTTTAAGACATGGTTCAACCAACTCCAGCAATGTAATCAAACATTTTAAGAATTAAAAAAGCTTTAATAAACTAAGCTTTTTCAATTCTTAAAAAGTTTTGGACATTTGCTCGACCATGGTTCCAAAAGCTGATTTAGTTGAATCATGTCCTAAACAATATTTTAAGACATGGTTCAACCAACTCCAGCATTGGAATCAAACATTTTAAGAATTAAAAAAGCTTTAATAAACTAAGCTTTTTCAATTCTTAAAAAGTTTTGGACATATGCTCGACCATGGTTCCAAAAGCTGATCTAGTTGAATCATGTCCTAAACAATATTTTAAGACATGGTTCAACCAACTCCAGCATTGTAATCAAACATTTTAAGAATTAAAAAAGCTTTAATAAACTAAGCTTTTTCAATTCTTAAAAAGTTTTGGACATTTGCTCGACCATGGTTCCAAAAGCTGATTTAGTTGAATCATGTCCTAAACAATATTTTAAGACATGGTTCAACCAACTCCAGCATTGGAATCAAACATTTTATGAATTAAAAAAGCTTTAATAAACTTAGCTTTTTCAATTCTTAAAAAGTTTTGGACATATGCTCGACCATGGTTCCATTAGCTGATTTAGTTGAATCATGTCCTAAACAATACTTTAAGACATGGTTCAACCAACTCCAGCATTGGAATCAAACATTTTAAGAATTAAAAAAGCTTTAATAAACTAAGCTTTTTCAATTCTTAAAAAGTTTTGGACATATGCTCGACCATGGTTCCAAAAGCTGATTTAGTTGAATCATGTCCTAAACAATACTTTAAGATATCGTTCAACCAACTCCAGCATTGGAATCAAACATTTTAAGAATTAAAAAAGCTTTAATAAACTAAGCTTTTTCAATTCTTAAAAATTTTTTGACATATGCTCGACCATGGTTCCAAAAGCTGATCTAGTTGAATCATGTCCTAAACAATATTTTAAGACATGGTTCAACCAACTCCAGCATTGGAATCAAACATTTTAAGAATTAAAAAAGCTTTAATAAACTAAGCTTTTTCAATTCTTAAAAAGTTTTGAAAATTTGCTCGACCATGGTTCCATTAGCTGATTTAGTTGAATCATGTCCTAAACAATATTTTAAGACATGGTTCAACCAACTCCAGCATTGGAATCAAACATTTTAAGAATTAAAAAAGCTTTAATAAACTAAGCTTTTTCAATTCTTAAAAAGTTTTGGACATATGCTCGACCATGGTTCCATTAGCTGATTTAGTTGAATCATGTCCTAAACAATATTTTAAGACATGGTTCAACCAACTCCAGCATTGGAATCAAACATTTTAAGAATTAAAAAAGCTTTAATAAACTAAGCTTTTTAAATTCTTAAAAAGTTTTGGACATTTGCTCGACCATGGTTCCAAAAGCTGATTTAGTTGAATCATGTCCTAAACAATATTTTAAGACATGGTTCAACCAACTCCAGCATTGGAATCAAACATTTTAAGCATTAAAAAAGCTTTAATAAACTAAACTTTTTCAATTCTTAAAAAGTTTTGGACATTTGCTCGACCATGGTTCCAAAAGCTGATTTAGTTGAATCATGTCCTAAACAATATTTTAAGACATGGTTCAACCAACTCCAGCATTGGAATCAAACATTTTAAGAATTAAAAAAGCTTTAATAAACTAAGCTTTTTCAATTCTTAAAAAGTTTTGAAAATTTGCTCGACCATGGTTCCATTAGCTGATTTAGTTGAATCATGTCCTAAACAATATTTTAAGACATGGTTCAACCAACTCCAGCATTGGAATCAAACATTTTAAGAATTAAAAAAGCTTTAATAAACTAAGCTTTTTCAATTCTTAAAAAGTTTTGAAAATTTGCTCGACCATGGTTCCATTAGCTGATTTAGTTGAATCATGTCCTAAACAATACTTTAAGACATGGTTCAACCAACTCCAGCATTGGAATCAAACATTTTAAGAATTAAAAAAGCTTTAATAAACTAAGCTTTTTCAATTCTTAAAAAGTTTTGGACATATGCTCGACCATGGTTCCAAAAGCTGATTTAGTTGAATCATGTCCTAAACAATACTTTAAGATATCGTTCAACCAACTCCAGCATTGGAATCAAACATTTTAAGAATTAAAAAAGCTTTAATAAACTAAGCTTTTTCAATTCTTAAAAATTTTTTGACATATGCTCGACCATGGTTCCAAAAGCTGATCTAGTTGAATCATGTCCTAAACAATATTTTAAGACATGGTTCAACCAACTCCAGCATTGGAATCAAACATTTTAAGAATTAAAAAAGCTTTAATAAACTAAGCTTTTTCAATTCTTAAAAAGTTTTGAAAATTTGCTCGACCATGGTTCCATTAGCTGATTTAGTTGAATCATGTCCTAAACAATATTTTAAGACATGGTTCAACCAACTCCAGCATTGGAATCAAACATTTTAAGAATTAAAAAAGCTTTAATAAACTAAGCTTTTTCAATTCTTAAAAAGTTTTGGACATATGCTCGACCATGGTTCCATTAGCTGATTTAGTTGAATCATGTCCTAAACAATATTTTAAGACATGGTTCAACCAACTCCAGCATTGGAATCAAACATTTTAAGAATTAAAAAAGCTTTAATAAACTAAGCTTTTTAAATTCTTAAAAAGTTTTGGACATTTGCTCGACCATGGTTCCAAAAGCTGATTTAGTTGAATCATGTCCTAAACAATATTTTAAGACATGGTTCAACCAACTCCAGCATTGGAATCAAACATTTTAAGCATTAAAAAAGCTTTAATAAACTAAACTTTTTCAATTCTTAAAAAGTTTTGGACATTTGCTCGACCATGGTTCCAAAAGCTGATTTAGTTGAATCATGTCCTAAACAATATTTTAAGACATGGTTCAACCAACTCCAGCATTGGAATCAAACATTTTAAGAATTAAAAAAGCTTTAATAAACTAAGCTTTTTCAATTCTTAAAAAGTTTTGAAAATTTGCTCGACCATGGTTCCATTAGCTGATTTAGTTGAATCATGTCCTAAACAATATTTTAAGACATGGTTCAACCAACTCCAGCATTGGAATCAAACATTTTAAGAATTAAAAAAGCTTTAATAAACTAAGCTTTTTCAATTCTTAAAAAGTTTTGAAAATTTGCTCGACCATGGTTCCATTAGCTGATTTAGTTGAATCATGTCCTAAACAATATTTTAAGACATGGTTCAACCAACTCCAGCATTGGAATCAAACATTTTAAGAATTAAAAAAGCTTTAATAAACTAAGCTTTTTAAATTCTTAAAAAGTTTTGGACATTTGCTCGACCATGGTTCCAAAAGCTGATTTAGTTGAATCATGTCCTAAACAATATTTTAAGACATGGTTCAACCAACTCCAGCATTGGAATCAAACATTTTATGAATTAAAAAAGCTTTAATAAGCTTAGCTTTTTCAATTCTTAAAAAGTTTTGGACATATGCTCGACCATGGTTCCATTAGCTGATTTAGTTGAATCATGTCCTAAACAATACTTTAAGACATGG
Source organism: Brachionus rubens (assembly GCA_022207745.1). Classification (NCBI taxonomy): domain Eukaryota; kingdom Metazoa; phylum Rotifera; class Eurotatoria; order Ploima; family Brachionidae; genus Brachionus; species Brachionus rubens. Next base: position 4,600,583 of record JAJVHD010000001.1, on the reverse strand, counting down.
TTCAACCAACTCCAGCATTGGAATCAAACATTTTAAGAATTAAAAAAGCTTTAATAAACTAAGCTTTTTCAATTCTTAAAAAGTTTTGAAAATTTGCTCGACCATGGTTCCTTTAAGTGATTTAGTTGAATCATCTCCAAAACAATATTTTAAGACATGGTTCAACCAACTCCAGCATTGGAATCAAACATTTTAAGAATTAAAAAAGCTTTAATAAACTAAGCTTTTTCAATTCTTAAAAAGTTTTGGACATATGCTCGACCATGGTTCCAAAAGCTGATCTAGTTGAATCATGTCCTAAACAATATTTTAAGACATGGTTCAACCAACTCCAGCATTGGAATCAAACATTTTAAGAATTAAAAAAGCTTTAATAAACTAAGCTTTTTCAATTCTTAAAAAGTTTTGAAAATTTGCTCGACCATGGTTCCTTTAAGTGATTTAGTTGAATCATCTCCAAAACAATATTTTAAGACATGGTTCAACCAACTCCAGCATTGGAATCAAACATTTTAAGAATTAAAAGAGCTTTAATAAACTAAGCTTTTTCAATTCTTAAAAAGTTTTGAAAATTTGCTCGACCATGGTTCCAAAAGCTGATTTAGTTGAATCATGTCCTAAACAATATTTTAAGACATGGTTCAACCAACTCCAGCATTGGAATCAAACATTTTAAGAATTAAAAAAGCTTTAATAAACTAAGCTTTTTCAATTCTTAAAAAGTTTTGGACATATGCTCGACCATCGTTCCAAAAGCTGATTTAGTTGATTCATGTCCTAAACAATACTTTAAGGGCTGATTTAGTTGAATCATGTCCTAAACAATATTTTAAGACATGGTTCAACCAACTCCAGCATTGGAATCAAACATTTTAAGAATTAAAAAAGCTTTAATAAACTAAGCTTTTTCAATTCTTAAAAAGTTTTGAAAATTTGCTCGACCATGGTTCCTTTAAGTGATTTAGTTGAATCATCTCCAAAACAATATTTTAAGACATGGTTCAACCATTTCCAGCATTGGAATCAAACATTTTAAGAATTAAAAGAGCTTTAATAAACTAAGCTTTTTCAATTCTTAAAAAGTTTTGAAAATTTGCTCGACCATGGTTCCAAAAGCTGATTTAGTTGAATCATGTCCTAAACAATATTTTAAGACATGGTTCAACCAACTCCAGCATTGGAATCAAACATTTTAAGAATTAAAAAAGCTTTAATAAACTAAGCTTTTTCAATTCTTAAAAAGTTTTGGACATATGCTCGACCATCGTTCCAAAAGCTGATTTAGTTGATTCATGTCCTAAACAATATTTTAAGACATGGTTCAACCAACTCCAGCATTGTAATCAAACATTTTAAGAATTAAAAAAGCTTTAATAAACTAAGCTTTTTCAATTCTTAAAAAGTTTTGGACATTTGCTCGACCATGGTTCCAAAAGCTGATTTAGTTGAATCATGTCCTAAACAATATTTTAAGACTTGGTTCAACCAACTCCAGCATTGGAATCAAACATTTTAAGAATTAAAAAAGCTTTAATAAACTAAGCTTTTTCAATTCTTAAAAAGTTTTGGACATATGCTCGACCATGGTTCCAAAAGCTGATCTAGTTGAATCATGTCCTAAACAATATTTTAAGACATGGTTCAACCAACTCCAGCATTGGAATCAAACATTTTATGAATAAAAAAAGCTTTATTAAACTAAGCTTTTTCAATTCTTAAAAAGTTTTAGACATATGCTCGACCATGGTTCCATTAGCTGATTTAGTTGAATCATGTCCTAAACAATACTTTAAGACATGGTTCAACCAACTCCAGCATTGGAATCAAACATTTTAAGAATTAAAAAAGCTTTAATAAACTAAGCTTTTTCAATTCTTAAAAAGTTTTGGACATATGCTCGACCATGGTTCCATTCGCTGATTTAGTTGAATCATGTCCTAAACAATATTTTAAGACATGGTTCAACCAACTCCAGCATTGGAATCAAACATTTTAAGAATTAAAAAAGCTTTAATAAACTAAGCTTTTTCAATTCTTAAAAAGTTTTGAAAATTTGCTCGACCATGGTTCCTTTAAGTGATTTAGTTGAATCATCTCCAAAACAATATTTTAAGACATGGTTCAACCAACTCCAGCATTGGAATCAAACATTTTAAGAATTAAAAGAGCTTTAATAAACTAAGCTTTTTCAATTCTTAAAAAGTTTTGAAAATTTGCTCGACCATGGTTCCAAAAGCTGATTTAGTTGAATCATGTCCTAAACAATATTTTAAGACTTGGTTCAACCAACTCCAGCATTGGAATCAAACATTTTATGAATAAAAAAAGCTTTAATAAACTAAGCTTTTTCAATTCTTAAAAAGTTTTGGACATGTGCTCGACCATGGTTCCATTAGCTGATTTAGTTGAATCATGTCCTAAACAATACTTTAAGACATGGTTCAACCAACTCCAGCATTGGAATCAAACATTTTAAGAATTAAAAAAGCTTTAATAAACTAAGCTTTTTCAATTCTTAAAAAGTTTTGAAAATTTGCTCGACCATGGTTCCTTTAAGTGATTTAGTTGAATCATCTCCAAAACAATATTTTAAGACATGGTTCAACCAACTCCAGCATTGGAATCAAACATTTTAAGAATTAAAAGAGCTTTAATAAACTAAGCTTTTTCAATTCTTAAAAAGTTTTGAAAATTTGCTCGACCATGGTTCCAAAAGCTGATTTAGTTGAATCATGTCCTAAACAATATTTTAAGACATGGTTCAACCAACTCCAGCATTGGAATCAAACATTTTAAGAATTAAAAAAGCTTTAATAAACTAAGCTTTTTCAATTCTTAAAAAGTTTTGAAAATTTGCTCGACCATGGTTCCTTTAAGTGATTTAGTTGAATCATCTCCAAAACAATATTTTAAGACATGGTTCAACCAACTCCAGCATTGAAATCAAACATTTTAAGAATTAAAAGAGCTTTAATAAACTAAGCTTTTTCAATTCTTAAAAAGTTTTGAAAATTTGCTCGACCATGGTTCCAAAAGCTGATTTAGATGAATCATGTCCTAAACAATATTTTAAGACATGGTTCAACCAACTCCAGCATTGGAATCAAACATTTTAAGAATTAAAAAAGCTTTAATAAACTAAGCTTTTTCAATTCTTAAAAAGTTTTGGACATATGCTCGACCATCGTTCCAAAAGCTGATTTAGTTGAATCATGTCCTAAACAATATTTTAAGACATGGTTCAACCAACTCCAGCATTGGAATCAAACATTTTAAGAATTAAAAAAGCTTTAATAAACTAAGCTTTTTCAATTCTTAAAAAGTTTTGAAAATTTGCTCGACCATGGTTCCTTTAAGTGATTTAGTTGAATCATGTCCTAAACAATATTTTAAGACATGGTTCAACCAACTCCAGCATTGGAATCAAACAATTTAAGAATTAAAAAAGCTTTAATAAACTAAGCTTTTTCAATTCTTAAAAAGTTTTGGACATATGCTCGACCATGGTTCCATTAGCTGATTTAGTTGAATCATGTCCTAAACAATATTTTAAGACATGGTTCAACCAACTCCAGCATTGGAATCAAACATTTTAAGAATTAAAAAAGCTTTAATAAATTAAGCTTTTTCAATTCTTAAAAAGTTTTGGACATATGCTCGACCATCGTTCCAAAAGCTGATTTAGTTGAATCATGTCCTAAACAATATTTTAAGACATGGTTCAACCAACTCCAGCATTGGAATCAAACATTTTAAGAATTAAAAAAGCTTTAATAAACTAAGCTTTTTCAATTCTTAAAAAGTTTTGAAAATTTGCTCGACCATGGTTCCTTTAAGTGATTTAGTTGAATCATGTCCTAAACAATATTTTAAGACATGGTTCAACCAACTCCAGCATTGGAATCAAACAATTTAAGAATTAAAAAAGCTTTAATAAACTAAGCTTTTTCAATTCTTAAAAAATTTTGGACATATGCTCGACCATGGTTCCTTTAAGTGATTTAGTTGAATCATGTCCTAAACAATATTTTAAGACATGGTTCAACCAACTCCAGCATTGGAATCAAACATTTTAAGAATTAAAAAAGACTTAATAAACTAAGCTTTTTCAATTCTTTAAAAGTTTTGGACATTTGCTCGACCATGGTTCCAATAGCTGATCAAGTTGAATCATCTCCTAAACAATACTTTAAGACATGGTTCAACCAACTCCAGCATTGGAATCAAACATTTTAAGAATTAAAAAAGACTTAATAAACTAAGCTTTTTCAATTCTTAAAAAGTTTTGAAAATTTGCTCGACCATGGTTCCAAAAGCTGATTTAGTTGAATCATGTCCTAAACAATATTTTAAGACATGGTTCAACCAACTCCAGCATTGGAATCAAACAATTTAAGAATTAAAAAAGCTTTAATAAACTAAGCTTTTTCAATTCTTAAAAAGTTTTGGACATATGCTCGACCATTGTTCCATTAGCTGATTTAGTTGAATCATCTCCTAAACAATATTTTAAGACATGGTTCAACCAACTCCAGCATTGGAATCAAACAATTTAAGAATTAAAAAAGCTTTAATAAACTAAGCTTTTTCAATTCTTAAAAAGTTTTGGACATATGCTCGACCATTGTTCCATTAGCTGATTTAGTTGAATCATGTCCTAAACAATATTTTAAGACATGGTTCAACCAACTCCAGCATTGTAATCAAACAATTTAAGAATTAAAAAAGCTTTAATAAACTAAGCTTTTTCAATTCTTAAAAAGTTTTGGACATATGCTCGACCATGGTTCCAAAAGCTGATTTAGTTGAATCATGTCCTAAACAATATTTTAAGACATGGTTCAACCAACTCCAGCATTGTAATCAAACATTTTAAGAATTAAAAAAGACTTAATAAACTAAGCTTTTTCAATTCTTAAAAAGTTTTGAAAATTTGCTCGACCATGGTTCCAAAAGCTGATTTAGTTGAATCATGTCCTAAACAATATTTTAAGACATGGTTCAACCAACTCCAGCATTGGAATCAAACAATTTAAGAATTAAAAAAGCTTTAATAAACAAAGCTTTTTCAATTCTTAAAAAGTTTTGGACATTTGCTAGACCATGGTTCCATTAGCTGATTTAGTTGAATCATGTCCTAAACAATATTTTAAGACATGGTTCAACCAACTCCAGCATTGTAATCAAACATTTTAAGAATTAAAAAAGCTTTAATAAACTAAGCTTTTTCAATTCTTAAAAAGTTTTGGACATATGCTCGACCATGGTTCCAAAAGCTGATTTAGTTGAATCATGTCCTAAACAATATTTTAAGACATGGTTCAACCAACTCCAGCATTGTAATCAAACATTTTAAGAATTAAAAAAGCTTTAATAAACTAAGCTTTTACAATTCTTAAAAAGTTTTGGACATATGCTCGACCATGGTTCCATTAGCTGATTTAGTTGAATCATGTCCTAAACAATATTTTAAGACATGGTTCAACCAACTCCAGCATTGTAATCAAACATTTTAAGAATTAAAAAAGCTTTAATAAACTAAGCTTTTTCAATTCTTAAAAAGTTTTGGACATATGCTCGACCATGGTTCCATTAGCTGATTTAGTTGAATCATGTCCTAAACAATATTTTAAGACATGGTTCAACCAACTCCAGCATTGGAATCAAACAATTTAAGAATTAAAAAAGCTTTAATAAACTAAGCTTTTTCAATTCTTAAAAAGTTTTGGACATATGCTCGACCATGGTTCCAAAAGCTGATTTAGTTGAATCATGTCCTAAACAATATTTTTAGACATGGTTCAACCAACTACAGCATTGGAATCAAACAATTTAAGAATTAAAAAAGCTTTAATAAACTAAGCTTTTTCAATTCTTAAAAAGTTTTGGACATATGCTCGACCATGGTTCCATTAGCTGATTTAGTTGAATCATGTCCTAAACAATACTTTAAGACATGGTTCAACCAACTCCAGCATTGGAATCAAACAATTTAAGAATTAAAAAAGACTTAATAAACTAAGCTTTTTCAATTCTTTAAAAGTTTTGGACATTTGCTCGACCATGGTTCCATTAGCTGATTTAGTTGAATCATGTCCTAAACAATACTTTAAGACATGGTTCAACCAACTCCAGCATTGGAATCAAACAATTTAAGAATTAAAAAAGCTTTAATAAACTAAGCTTTTTCAATTCTTAAAAAGTTTTAGACATTTGCTAGACCATGGTTCCATTAGCTGATTTAGTTGAATCATGTCCTAAACAATATTTTAAGACATGGTTCAACCAACTCCAGCATTGGAATCAAACAATTTAAGAATTAAAAAAGCTTTAATAAACTAAGCTTTTTCAATTCTTAAAAAGTTTTGGACATATGCTCGACCATGGTTCCATTAGCTGATTTAGTTGAATCATGTCCTAAACAATACTTTAAGACATGGTTCAACCAACTCCAGCATTGGAATCAAACAATTTAAGAATTAAAAAAGCTTTAATAAACTAAGCTTTTTCAATTCTTAAAAAGTTTTGGACATATGCTCGACCATGGTTCCATTAGCTGATTTAGTTGAATCATGTCCTAAACAATACTTTAAGACATGGTTCAACCAACTCCAGCATTGGAATCAAACAATTTAAGAATTAAAAAAGCTTTAATAAACAAAGCTTTTTCAATTCTTAAAAAGTTTTGGACATTTGCTCGACCATGGTTCCATTAGCTGATTTAGTTGAATCATGTCCTAAACAATATTTTAAAACATGATTCAATCAACTCCAGCATTGGAATCAAACATTTTAAGAATTAAAAAAGCTTTAATAAACTAAGCTTTTTCAATTCTTAAAAAGTTTTGGACATATCCTCGACCATGGTTCCATTAGCTGATTTAGTTGAATCATGTCCTAAACAATATTTTAAGACATGGTTCAACCAACTCCAGCATTGGAATCAAACAATTTAAGAATTAAAAAAGCTTTAATAAACTAAGCTTTTTCAATTCTTAAAAAGTTTTGGACATATGCTCGACCATGGTTCCATTAGCTGATTTAGTTGAATCATGTCCTAAACAATATTTTAAGACATGGTTCAACCAACTCCAGCATTGGAATCAAACAATTTAAGAATTAAAAAAGCTTTAATAAACTAAGCTTTTTCAATTCTTAAAAAGTTTTGGACATATGCTCGACCATGGTTCCATTAGCTGATTTAGTTGAATCATGTCCTAAACAATATTTTAAAACATGATTCAATCAACTCTAGCATTGGAATCAAACAATTTAAGAATTAAAAAAGCTTTAATAAACTAAGCTTTTTCAATTCTTAAAAAGTTTTGGACATATGCTCGACCATGGTTCCAAAAGCTGATCAAGTTGAATCATGTCCTAAACAATATTTTAAGACATGGTTCAACCAACTCCAGCATTGGAATCAAACAATTTAAGAATTAAAAAAGCTTTAATAAACTAAGCTTTTTCAATTCTTAAAAAGTTTTGCACATTTGCTAGACCATGGTTCCATTAGCTGATTTAGTTGAATCATGTCCTAAACAATATTTTAAAACATGGTTCAATCAACTCCAGCATTGTAATCAAACAATTAAAGAATTAAAAAAGCTTTAATAAACTAAGCTTTTTCAATTCTTAAAAAGTTTTGCACATTTGCTAGACCATGGCTCCATTAGCTGATTTAGTTGAATCATGTCCTAAACAATATTTTAAAACATGGTTCAATCAACTCCAGCATTGGAATCAAACAATTTAAGAATTAAAAAAGCTTTAATAAACAAAGCTTTTTCAATTCTTAAAAAGTTTTGGACATTTGCTAGACCATGGTTCCAAAAGCTGATTTATTTGAATCAAGTCCTAAACAATATTTTAAGACATGGTTCAACCAACTCCAGCATTGTAATCAAACAATTAAAGAATTAAAAAAGCTTTAATAAACTTAGCTTTTTCAATTCTTAAAAAGTTTTGGATATATGCTCGACCATGGTTCCTTTAAGTGATTTAGTTGAATCATCTCCTAAACAATATTTGGACATGGTTCAACCAACTCCAGCATTGGAATCAAACATTTTAAGAATTAAAAAAGCTTTAATAAACTAAGCTTTTTCAATTCTTAAAAAGTTTTGGACATATGCTCGACCATGGTTCCAAAAGCTGATCAAGTTGAATCATGTCCTAAACAATATTTTAAGACATGGTTCAACCAACTCCAGCATTGTAATCAAACAATTAAAGAATTAAAAAAGCTTTAATAAACTAAGCTTTTTCAATTCTTAAAAAGTTTTGCACATTTGCTAGACCATGGCTCCATTAGCTGATTTAGTTGAATCATGTCCTAAACAATATTTTAAAACATGGTTCAATCAACTCCAGCATTGGAATCAAACAATTTAAGAATTAAAAAAGCTTTAATAAACAAAGCTTTTTCAATTCTTAAAAAGTTTTGGACATATGCTCGACCATGGTTCCATTAGCTGATTTAGTTGAATCATGTCCTAAACAATATTTTAAAACATGATTCAATCAACTCCAGCATTGGAATCAAACAATTTAAGAATTAAAAAAGCTTTAATAAACTAAGCTTTTTCAATTCTTAAAAAGTTTTGGACATATGCTCGACCATCGTTCCAAAAGCTGATTTAGTTGAATCATGTCCTAAACAATATTTTAAGACATGGTTCAACCAACTCCAGCATTGGAATCAAACAATTTAAGAATTAAAAAAGCTTTAATAAACTAAGCTTTTTCAATTCTTAAAAAGTTTTGGACATATGCTCGACCATCGTTCCATTAGCTGATTTAGTTGAATCATGTCCTAAACAATATTTTAAGACATGGTTCAACCAACTCCAGCATTGGAATCAAACAATTTAAGAATTAAAAAAGCTTTAATAAACTAAGCTTTTTCAATTCTTAAAAAGTTTTGGACATATGCTCGACCATCGTTCCAAAAGCTGATTTAGTTGAATCATGTCCTAAACAATATTTTAAGACATGGTTCAACCAACTCCAGCATTGGAATCAAACAATTTAAGAATTAAAAAAGCTTTAATAAACTAAGCTTTTTCAATTCTTAAAAAGTTTTGGACATATGCTCGACCATGGTTCCAAAAGCTGATTTAGTTGAATCATGTCCTAAACAATATTTTAAGACATGGTTCAACCAACTCCAGCATTGGAATCAAACAATTTAAGAATTAAAAAAGCTTTAATAAACTAAGCTTTTTCAATTCTTAAAAAGTTTTGGACATTTGCTCGACCATGGTTCCATTAGCTGATTTAGTTGAATCATGTCCTAAACAATATTTTAAGACATGGTTCAACCAACTCCAGCATTGGAATCAAACATTTTAAGAATTAAAAAAGCTTTAATAAACTAAGCTTTTTCAATTCTTAAAAAGTTTTGGACATATGCTCGACCATCGTTCCAAAAGCTGATTTAGTTGAATCATGTCCTAAACAATATTTTAAGACATGGTTCAACCAACTCCAGCATTGGAATCAAACAATTTAAGAATTAAAAAAGCTTTAATAAACTAAGCTTTTTCAATTCTTAAAAAGTTTTGGACATATGCTCGACCATGGTTCCTTTAAGTGATTTAGTTGAATCATCTCCTAAACAATATTTTAAAACATGGTTCAATCAACTCCAGCATTGGAATCAAACAATTTAAGAATTAAAAAAGCTTTAATAAACAAAGCTTTTTCAATTCTTAAAAAGTTTTGGACATATGCTCGACCATGGTTCCATTAGCTGATTTAGTTGAATCATGTCCTAAACAATATTTTAAAACATGATTCAATCAACTCCAGCATTGGAATCAAACAATTTAAGAATTAAAAAAGCTTTAATAAACTAAGCTTTTTCAATTCTTAAAAAGTTTTGGATATATGCTCGACCATGGTTCCTTTAAGTGATTTAGTTGAATCATCTCCTAAACAATATTTGGATATGGTTCAACCAACTCCAGCATTGGAATCAAACATTTTAAGAATTAAAAAAGCTTTAATAAACAAAATTTTTTCAATTCTTAAAAAGTTTTGGACATATGCTCGACCATCGTTCCAAAAGCTGATTTAGTTGAATTATCTCCTAAACAATACTTTAAGACATGGTTCAACCAACTCCAGCATTGGAATCAAACATTTTAAGAATTAAAAAAGCTTTAATAAACTAAATTTTTTCAATTCTTAAAAAGTTTCGGACATATGCTCGACCATCGTTCCAAAAGCTGATTTAGTTGAATCATGTCCTAAACAATATTTTAAGACATGGTTCAACCAACTTCAGCATTGGAATCAAACAATTTAAGAATTAAAAAAGGCTTAATAAACTAAGCTTTTTCAATTCTTAAAAAGTTTTGGACATATGCTCGACCATGGTTCCTTTAAGTGATTTAGTTGAATCATCTCCTAAACAATATTTGGACATGGTTCAACCAACTCCAGCATTGGAATCAAACAATTTAAGAATTAAAAAAGCTTTAATAAACTAAGCTTTTTCAATTCTTAAAAAGTTTTGGATATATGCTCGACCATCGTTCCAAAAGCTGATTTAGTTGAATCATGTCCTAAACAATACTTTAAGACATGGTTCAACCAACTCCAGCATTGGAATCAAACATTTTAAGAATTAAAAAAGCTTTAATAAACTAAATTTTTTCAATTCTTAAAAAGTTTCGGACATATGCTCGACCATCGTTCCAAAAGCTGATTTAGTTGAATCATGTCCTAAACAATATTTTAAGACATGGTTCAACCAACTTCAGCATTGGAATCAAACAATTTAAGAATTAAAAAAGGCTTAATAAACTAAGCTTTTTCAATTCTTAAAAAGTTTTGGACATATGCTCGACCATGGTTCCATTAGCTGATTTAGTTGAATCATGTCCTAAACAATACTTTAAGACATGGTTCAACCAACTCCAGCATTGGAATCAAACAATTTAAGAATTAAAAAAGCTTTAATAAACTAAGCTTTTTCAATTCTTAAAAAGTTTTGGACATATGCTCGACCATGGTTCCAAAAGCTGATTTAGTTGAATCAAGTCCTAAACAATATTTTAAGACATGGTTCAACCAACTCCAGCATTGGAATCAAACAATTTAAGAATTAAAAAAGCTTTAATAAACTTAGCTTTTTCAATACTTAAAAAGTTTTGGACATATGCTCGACCATGGTTCCAAAAGCTGATTTAGTTGAATCATGTCCTAAACAATATTTTAAGACATGGTTCAACCAACTCCAGCATTGGAATCAAACATTTTAAGATATATCAAATGCAAACTTTCAAAGCTTATTTCTTTTCTTATTTTTCATGAATTTTAAATTTTTTTTTCCAAAAATGTAACAAAGGTTTTTAAGAAGTATCTCGGAATTTTTTCAAAATTTCTGATAATGGCAAGTACCCTTTTTATTAATTAAAAAATTTTCAAAAATCATTAAAATTAAATCAGTCGTTTTTTATCAGTGAAATTAAATTGCAATATTTTAAATTGCAAATCTAACCCCCATTTATTTATTTTAAAAAATATTTTGAAACTCTAATCTTTTTCTATGTTATTTTCAAAGTTGTACCCCTTTTCTATAGAGAACACAAAAAATTCAAAAAACCAATTTTTAAAATTTTAAAAGTTGGTTTTTTGAATTTTTAACTGTAAAAACAACGTACCAAATCTTGTATAAGTATACCAACATGTTTGAACATGTCCCCAGTAAGTTTTGGGGATATGGTCAAATATGCTGGTATACGTAACATGTTTAAAAAAATTCACAAAACCAATTTTTAAAATTTTAAAAGTTGGTTTTTTGAATTTTTAACTGTAAAAACAACGTACCAAATCTTGTATAAGTTTACCAACATGTTTGAACATGTCCCCAGTATGTTTTGGGGATATGGTCAAATATGCTGGTATACGTAACAGGTTTAAAAAAATTCAAAAAACCAATTTTTAAAATTTTAAAAGTTGGTTTTTTGAATTTTTAACGGTAAAATCAACGTACCAAATCTTGTATAAGTTTACCAACATGTTTGAACATGTCCCCAGTATGTTTTGGGGATATGGTCAAATATGCTGGTATACATAACAGGTTTAAAAAAATTCAAAAAACCAATTTTAAAAAATTTAAAAATTGGTTTTTTAAATTTTTAACTGTAAAAACAACGTACCAAATCTTGTATAAGTATACCAACATGTTTGAACATGTCCCCAGTATGTTTTGGGGATATGGTCAAATATGCTGGTATACGTAACAGGTTTAAAAAAATTCAAAAAACCAATTTTAAAAAATTTAAAAATTGGTTTTTTAAATTTTTAACTGTAAAAACAACGTACCAAATCTTGTATAAGTATACCAACATGTTTGAACATGTCCCCAGTATGTTTTGGGGATATGGTCAAATATGCTGGTATACGTAACAGGTTTAAAAAAATTCAAAAAACCAATTTTTAAAATTTTAAAAGTTGGTTTTTTGAATTTTTAACGGTAAATTCAACGTACCAAATCTTGTATAAGTTTACCAACATGTTTGAACATGTCCCCAGTATGTTTTGGGGATATGGTCAAATATGCTGGTATACGTAACATGTTTAAAAAAATTCAAAAAACCAATTTTTAAAATTTTAAAAGTTGGTTTTTTGAATTTTTAACTGTAAAAACAACGTACCAAATCTTGTATAAGTATACCAACATGTTTGAACATGTCCCCAGTAAGTTTTGGGGATATGGTCAAATATGCTGGTATACGTAACAGGTTTAAAAAAATTCAAAAAACCAATTTTTAAAATTTTAAAAGTTGGTTTTTTGAATTTTTAACTGTAAAAACAACGTACCAAATCTTGTATAAGTATACCAACATGTTTGAACATGTCCCCAGTAAGTTTTGGGGATATGGTCAAATATGCTGGTATACGTAACAGGTTTAAAAAAATTCAAAAAACCAAAAATTCAATTTTTAAATAAATTGGTTTTCCCCGTTATATTTAATTTTTTGAAAATTAATTGCTATTTTTTTTCGAGATGTCTCTTTTTTTTAATTTTGAAAATATTTTTTCATTTGCAAGATTCAAAATTGTGGGTAAAAATGTATAAAAGACGAACAATCAAGCCAATTTCACACTTATTTTATTTTTATTTTTTATCCTTAATTTAAATTTTTTTACCGATGTAAACTAATATAAAGTAATTCACAGATACAACACTTATGAGTGTGTATCAATTATTGTGCCATTTTATATGAATTAAATAAACTATAAACTATATTAAAAAAATTAAGTTGCAAAATTAACTTAACAACACACAGGGCATATCCACATTTGGAAAGCTGCCTAAGAAAAAATAAAAATGCTAGTAAAAAACAAAGTAGAAAATCCGATTCAGCACATTCGGTTTAATAAATTGGATGTTTTTTTCTTCGAATGATTTTCTTTTTTTAGTTTTTTTTAAAAGGGCGCAATAATGCCTGGTTGTATAAAAAACTTGCCATATAATGAAAAGTTCACAAACCATTATAAAAATATCCTAATGATTCTTAAATTAAAAACTCCATTTGACTGGCAACTATACCTTTAAGACAACCTATCCCGTAACAATTTTTTCAAAAAGAAGTTTCACTGCACAGTAACATAAAGTAACAAAAAGTAATATTGAAGAAAATCTAAAATGCTAATTCGACCAAAATCTAGCACATTTTGAAAGATTTTTGAATTAATCAGAATGTCTAAGGCTAGTTTATTAGGATAATAGTTTATAATAGTTTAGGGTTCCAATATTTTGGGGTATGAATTTTTGCATTTTTAGCAAACAGCATTACCAGGGACGACCAAAAATTGCTTGAGCAAATTTAGCAAATTTTGAGAGATTATAGAAAAATTTTTGAGATTATTTCAGAAAAGTCAACATTTATTCTTTAAACTTCCATTTTCTAACTTCACTTCAATATTGAACTAAGGGTTTAAAAATGTTTTCATTTGGAAAAATTTTAACTCCTCTTGAACGCCTACGATTATTTATAAAGGACAGTTTTTGGATCAAAAACTCGTCGAAGTTTGAAACGATTATGGTACACCAAAATATGTTGGAAGAAGCTAACAAGCTTGTTTTTTAGACTTCCTTTATCTTTTAGTATTTTTTGTTAGACCAAAAACAGTTGTATGTTACTCAAATAGTCAAAATTTTCTTACAAAGGGGTCTTGTTCAAATTTTTAGTTGATTTTAAAAAATTTTGTATGCAAAAACCTTAAAATAAATTAGCAGCGTCCGAAACTTTTATAGGAACTTTTGATCGTCCCTGGCCATTAAGAATCTGGCGTTTTTCTCTAAAAAATGTTTGTGGGTGTTTGACGATCTTTGAGATCGTCAAACACCCACAGAAAATTTGTGAGCTCCCCCAAATTTTCAGCAGTGGGGGCTCAAGCTCTGGTTTGCCGTATGGACGCTACGCCACTGCAGCCAATACCTATAAATTTATGACTACAGTCCTGGAAATTAATTTGTTCCATGATATCATATGATATAAGCTGATATCAGTTGATATCAGAATTTATGACAATTTCTGTATCAGTGGCGGATCCAGGAATTGTTGAGAGGTATGGCGAACAATATTCTTTGTATGTGGAGGGGGGTATTGAAGGAGGGGTCAACAGGTATATAATTTTTAAGTTTAAACAAAACTACATTTTCAAAAATCGCACCTCTTTTCATTGCCGTTAATGTGTTTGAATCAAGCTTTGCAAAAAAAAGCGCAAAGTGGTTTTTATTCCTGAAAACTCCTGCTAAATTTTGCAAACAGATATATTTAACTACTGACTACTTACTACTTGTTCGGGTGGTTGAAGATCTCTTGTAGGAAAAAGATGCGAAAATTCAGATTAACAGAAAATATGTCGCCCATGATGATCTCAAATCAGCAAGTTTGAAATAGATAGATAGTAGTAGGAGAAGGAGTAATAAAAATAACTGCGACCCGACTTAGTCGAGAAAAGCCGTGAGACTGTGGCAGTTTTTTGCCTTAGTACCATTTTACCATTTATTTGTTCTAAGCCAGTCCTCAAGTTTCGCTTTGAATGAATTAATATCCACAAAATTCTTCAAGAAACTGTTCTAATCATTGACCACTCTGTTTGTAATTTAATTGTATCGGGAAGTTTTTGATTTTAGATCCCTTAAATTATAATTATTCTTTGCTGAACTATACCTGATACCATTCATTAAGTTGACAGCTTCTAACCCATTAACGATCTTGTAAAATTGAATCAAATCGCTCTTTCTTCTACTTATGTCAAGTGACATAAGATCCATCCTTGTTAACCGTTGTTCCTTTTCAATTTATTATACCCAGTATCTTGTTTGCTAGGCCTGAGGAGTAGTCGACTTGTGCTTCCCATTTAAGGTCACTCTGAAATTACACATCAAGATCCCTTTCCAAATTGTTGTATTTAAAGGCTCAGTTCCGTATTTATTAAAGATTGTGTAATCGAGGATTTCCCGAAAGACAGGGTGAAATATTTTTTGACGACTGACTGACTAATAATATAGTACCCAGAATACAAGAGACTTTGATCTATTTGAGCTCTACAAGAAAAACAATTAATAGAAAAAAGGAAAAAATCTCTCTTTTGAAAAAAAATAGAATAAAATCAATTAATTGACTATAAAACTTAAAGGACGAATTGCGGCTTCGAAAAATAAGATGAGTAGGATAGTTTTTATACATAAACAAAAATGTTTCAAGTTTTATTCTTTCTCATGACCATAATTTACTAAATTTTTCTTTTGATTTTTTTATAAAGCGGTGTTTAACAACTAAATTATGAATAAAATCATAACTAGCCTTTTTCCAAATTGTTTCATGGGGGATAGTCCACATTTGGATTAACACATTCTTAATAAAAGATTAGCGTACCTTTTATTGATTCCAAGCAAGATTCATTAAAAATTCAGCGTGACTTGATTTAATATTAATCTCTTTAGGTGCGAAGAGATTAAAAAAATTGCTAATTGTAAAATTAGGCATAGTAATAATGCAAGTAATGCAAGTAGGAGCTGATAGTAGATAATACAGAATCTGTATTATCTACTATCAGCTCCGATCAGTTGAGATCATATGATATCAGATGATATCAGTAAGAGTATTACAAACATTAATGATTGCTAACGAATACTGATGCAAACTGATATCATATGACAACAAAAATTTAATAAAAATTCGGCTTTATGTGAAAAAATAGTACCAGTAATACTAATCAAAAAACAAGGATACTTTTAAGAAAGTAATTTTCAACTAAATTTTTTATTCGTAAGTATCATAAAAAATAATTTTAATGATACAATCCTCGTTAAATAAAAATTCTTTTAAAATATACAAAAATCCTTTCTTACGGAATACCATGTTTCGGGTCATACTAAATGAGTTTTACTATTAAAATGATTTATCATAAATACTTTTTTAATATTCTACTTTTAAGAAACCTGATGAAGTTTAAAATGATCCTCTATATATTTTTCAAATAATTCATTTTTAGTTTTTTTAAAAAAAAAAAAAAAATTCTAAATGTTTTCCAAAATGCTTTTTATGGTGTTTGGTATGTCATATGCAATTCATTACTGAATTAAGTTAATAAAATTCAAGTTAAAGATATATCCATTGTTTTTATGAACTCCTTAGACAATTATAGATGTAAAAATTGATGGTAACCTGAAGTTTTGTACGTTTGTCTTTTTACTTTTGAAAGAACTTTTAGGGGAAATTTTATTTTTTTTTGCTACAGTCTTGTGAAATAAAAAATTTCCTTTTTTTTTCTTTTTGAAGGATTGTGAAAATTTTTGAAAACTGAAAAATAAAATTTGTCAGTTTTGTCTCCACTTTCTATGAGATGATGGATGGGCATTAGCGAACAAGTTGATTTATTTTTTTCTGACCAAATTAAAAGAACTTTTCGTAATGAAAAATTTTATTTTGAATTTTAATTGAATTTTCTCATTAAATTAATTCTCTTCCGTCGGATTTTGAATGAAACTTATTCGAGAAAAACTTAATGTTTAAAACTCAAATAAAAAAATCAAGATGAAAGGGGAGTTTTTTTGAAAAAAATAAGTCATTGGGTTAAAAATATTGTAATTCATTAACAGAAACGCTGACTTTTCGGCCTCTTTAGCAAATACACTTATAGGATAGCTTTCTTAAATATATAAGGAGTGTCTATGGTACCGAAATTTGTGAATCTCCATTAACAAATTTTCTTAGGAGTCAATTTTGTGAAAACCAATGAAAATTACAGTCCAATAACACTTGTATCACCCCATTTTCAAACAATTTTGCAGACATAAGAATGAAATGTGACTAAACTGAAATCTTTTTAAGGTCCATTTTTATGTTGTGATATAACTTTAATATACTTTTATTTCGAAACAAAAAATCGCCACTTTATCGATTATCCCTTAATCGATTCGTAACCCTAATCCAGATTATAATTAACAGGTGAAAATTAAGAAGGTGGGATAGAGGGTCGTATTCTTAAATGGAAAAAGATTTTTTGACATGGGGAGGGGGTTTTAAGTCTGTAAAAAATTCTAAATAGACTTAGTATTTGGAATTTTCTTCAAGTACCCCATGCACATTGTAGAAAATATTTTTGTCCATCTTGAAAAAGCATGATACAAGCCTGCCAAACTCTTTACCTTAAATTACTTGAAAAATCATAAATTAATTACAAAAATTACTTTTCTGATATTATTTTCGAATTCTCCGTTAAAATTTACAACTCTTACTCTCAATTCTAGAATCCTAAGTTTTTTCCATCTAACAAACTTGTTTTTTATAAATGTTGTCTAAAAGACGTTAAAATCAAGAAAAATAAAAAAACTAATTAGAAGGTTTTGATGGGTTTCAAAATGCAGCTGTCGAAGGGAGAAACCAGAATCCAACAAGTAATTAGTTGAAAAAATAATTATACTTAAAACATAATGGAATAGTTGTACAAACCAAATCTGAATATGTTTGTGAGGTTAATTTTTAGGAACAAGATTGTAACACGAATTTTAAAGAACAATCGTACAAAATTTCATGTTGCCAAAATTGATAGGGTTTTACATGATCAATTTTTTAATTTAGGATTGACTCACTTGTGGACCTTTGTCTTAAAATCTCTCGGACATGTTAACTTATCTCAGAAATGGATAAAATTACATAAAACAAGGTTAAATTTTTGTCCTTTTTTAAGCTTTTATTTTAACGATTAAAAGTGGTCAATCATGTGGAAATTTTAATCCATCAGCTATTGAATTTGGTAAAGGAATTTCATGTGGAGTGATAGATGGAGTCGAATCATGTAAATGTTTTTTGAATTTTCTTAAAATGGCCGATTAATGTAAAAAGGAGAGTCAATTTTTGGAGTCTTTGAAAATTGAAAGCAGTAGTAATAGTTGTAGTATATTAATCTACAACTTGAAACCAGTTACAGTGAGCTCATAGAGGTATAGCATTCGTTTCAAGCCTCGACTTAAAAATATTATAGGCTTCAATCATCTCTTCTGGCAATCAATACCAATCATTAACAACTCTATTAATAGAAAATTTATATCTTGGAAGGCAGTTTTTTCCTTTTTCCTTGTGGATCGTTTTGTTGTGCCTTCGTAAATTGTAAGTGCAACTTGAACCAGCACTAAGTTTGTAGTTAATGTCATTTACAAAATTTATATCGTCAAATTTATTTATTAATTTGTAAATTTTCCTCTAAGTCTTCTCGTCTTAAGGTCACTTAAGCCTAGTTTTTCAAGGCGCTTCGAGATGATTAAGTTTCCGAATATTTTTTCAAGTTTTGCAATATTTTTCTCAAAGTATGGGCACCCCGAGCCGACATCATATTCCAGATGACCAACGGTGTGTAGAGTAGTCTTATTTTGTGTTGGCTAGAATAGTTAAAAGCTTTCTTAAGTATTCCTAGAACTCTATTTGTCTAAGTAGTACAATTTTTGATTTGTAAATCTTGCTTAAAGAAGTGTGTTTTTTCTCGCAAATTGACTTCGCAAAGGACTGTCTTATATAATTTCATAGTCAAACATGGTATTTTAATTTTTATCATAATCATTTCAAGCACGTGGTTAATAAAAATAATGGGTCCTCAGACTGACCCTTGAAGTACACCGCTTGTTACATCCGCCAATTCCGAAAAAGATTCTCTTTGATTAGGACCCGAAAAAAATCCTTTGATCCAATCGATTAATTTTTTTCAATAGCCATAGAATCGGAGCTTGATTTCCGATGAGAGAATTTGCATGGGCATCTGTAATGATATTAATCACTTCAAGAAGATTTGTTGTACATTACTTGTTCGGCAAAAGCCATATTGAGTTCCAGATGAAGTCTTTCTCATTATGGTGTATAAACATGACGTCTTTTACGATGCTCCCAAACACTTTACAGACAAGACTAGTCAGAGAAACAGGACGTTAATTATAGGCTTTAGTACGACTGACACTTGTATGCAAGTGTGTTATATTTGCTCGTTTCCAAGCATCTGTTAAAAAACAATTAACAAATGACTTCGGAAAATTAATGAGAAAATGTAAGAGAAAGAAATTGGGAATCCTCGGCTGTAGACTTTAAAATCTGGCTTTGTAAATTATCGGGGCATACTGTCATGTTAGGATCTAAGAATTTTAGTTTCTCGCAAATTCTGCTTCCGTTAGAAATGTCTTTATTAGTTAAAAAATCAATTTTAGCAGGATTCCCCACGAACAAGTTGAAAAGATTTATTTTAAAAAAAAACTAAAAGAGACGTTTAATTGTTACAAAAAAAAATTGTGTGACATTCGAAAACTTATAATTAAATAAAAAAAAGATGAAATCAATTAACAGACACGACTTTTTCAAAATCTGTTAATTTTTAATAAAATTTGGTTTAATAACCTTCTCGCATATCAAAAGCTCTGCATCGTACAAAAATGCATCCGAAAACTCAGAGATGAAGAGGACAAGAATAAGCATCTTGTTAAAACAAGAACAAAGAAAAATTATGTCGTAAAAGAACAAGAAAAGAAAACGGAAAAGCCAAAAGTAGAGTGTACGAAATGGATCATAACACATACAAGAAAGTGTAAACTTCCAAATTTATCATTATAATAGCTTCTCTTTCTTTTTTTAAAATTTATTTGTTTGTTTATTTTTTTTTAAACCAAAATATAAAGTAATTCACAGACCCAACATTAACCTAAAGTGTGTGTAAATTATGTGAAATTTTATATTAAACTAAATAAACTATAAACTATAAAATAAAATATAAACTTTTTAAATATTTTAGCGGAATATGAATGTGATAACGGTTATGAGTTTTCGAGAAATGTAACAAAAAGAAGAATTCCTTCAAGCAATGGCCAGCTACTCCAAACGTTTACATGCAAACGTAAAAAAAAGAAATTAAAAAATATTCATTCTCTATACGATTAAAATGTTTTAATTAAGCAATTGGATGTAAATTCAGTATTGCGCCATCAGCCGCGACAGTCGACGTTAAATTCAATATAATTTTCATTTCAAGTGTTTGTGATCCAGCTATCCTACCGGGCTATTGTAAATCGGATACATCATATGTCGATTTTAAATGCAAACCTGGATTCGAACTGGATGAACAGTTTGGTAAATGGGTTTTTCATTTTTAAAAAAAAAATTTCACTTTTTTGTAAAAAAAATTGTCAAAGGATTTTTGAGAGTGAAATGCTTAAAAAGTTTTTTGTGGGATACGATTCCAATATGTAAAGACGGTATGAAAATTCATAAATTCTGTCATTAAATCTCAACTTAAAAATTAAAATTCAAGCTTTTGATATAAACGAGGACGATACAACAAGGTCAACATCAAGCACAACTACATCAACAACAACTGCGTCAACGACAACAACACTTACTACACCAACGACAACATCTTCAACTACAACACCAACGACTACAACTTCAACATCAACAACCAGCACAACTACAACTACAACATCTACGACTACAACTACAACATCAACAACAACCTCAAGTACATCAACAACATCAACAACAACTACAACATCAACCACAACTACAACACCAACGACTACAACTACAACATCAACAACAACCCCAAGTACATCAACAACATCAACAACCAGCACATCAACCACAACTACAACACCAACGACTACAACTACAACATCAACAACAACCCCAAGTACATCAACAACCAGCACATCAACAACAACTACAACACCAACGACTACAACATCAACAATCAGCACATCAACAACAACTACAACACCAACGACTACAACATCAACAACCAGCACATCAACAACAACTACAACACCAACGACTACAACTTCAACATCAACAACCAGCACAACTACAACTACAACATCTACGACTACAACTTCAACATCAACAACCAGCACAACTACAACTACAACATCTACGACTACAACTACAACATCAACAACAACCCCAAGTACATCAACAACATCAACAACCAGCACATCAACCACAACTACAACACCAACGACTACAACATCAACAATCAGCACATCAACAACAACTACAACACCAACGACTACAACATCAACAACCAGCACATCAACAACAACTACAACACCAACGACTACAACTTCAACATCAACAACCAGCACAACTACAACTACAACATCTACGACTACAACTACAACATCAACAACAACCCCAAGTACATCAACAACATCAACAACAACTACAACATCAACCACAACTACAACACCAACGACTACAACTACAACATCAACAACAACCCCAAGTACATCAACAACCAGCACATCAACAACAACTACAACACCAACGACTACAACATCAACAACCAGCACAACAACAACTTCAACATCTACGACCAGCCCAACAACCACAACTACAACACCAACGACTACAACTACAACATCAACAACAACCCCAAGTACATCAACAACAACTACAACACCAACGACTACAACTACAACATCAACAACAACCCCAAGTACATCAACAACATCAACAACCAGCACATCAACCACAACTACAACACCAACGACTACAACTACACCATCAACAACAACTACAACACCAACGACTACAACATCAACAACCAGCACATCAACAACAACTACAACACCAACGACTACAACATCAACAACCAGCACATCAACAACAACTACAACACCAACGACTACAACATCTACAACCGGCACAACAACCATAACTACAACATCAACAACCACGATAACAATCACAACTACATCCAAGTCTTCAACAACTTCAACATCAACCACCACATCAATAACACCATTAATTGTTAATTTATGCTCTAATAATTTTCCTATTCCTTCGTCACATGATTCATCCCTTACAATTTACGAATTGAAAAATTCTTCGGCCAATTTATTCGAGCCTGGTTCGAAAATTACTTTTGTTTGTCTTCCAGGTTATTTTGATGACAACATGAACAGAAATGTTACTACCATCTGCCATCCAGACGGAAAATGGAGTTTAATAAGTAATTGTAAATTTCATAAATGTTGGAGTACATTACCTAAAAGACCTTTGAATGGAAGACGTTCTGCTTCATTAATAATTAACTTATTCGGGTTTGCAAACAGATCAGTTGTTAATTTTACATGTGATGAATATTATAATAGAGTCGGCAGATTTCAACTTTTTTGTGTCAACAACGAATGGGAACAAGACATTCCTTCGTGTAAACTTAGAGAGGACATTTGTCTTGAAAAACCTCCAAGACTTGTCGAAAATACATTTCTTAAAAGCTTAACAAGGGTTGAAGTAAAAAACGAGATTTCTTATTCGAATACAACTGTTTTAACTGTTTATACACTTGGTATGTATATTTGCATGCCTGGTTATTACTTTCAAGATGGACGAAACACTGGTTACAAATATTTTAATAATACTTATTATCCGTATCAAAATGTAACGTGTATTGGTCAAAATAAGTGGCAACCTATACCCAAATGTATTCATTGAAAATTATACCGTCATTTTTTTTAAACTTTTAACTTTTATTTTTATTATCGAAAACAAATATTTGATTTTTTTTTAAATAAATTTCAATTTAATTGCTTACTGTGAATTACTACGTTGATACAAGAGCCTTTTTATTTTCTCAAGGGTTTAGTTTGAATCCCTTTATTCACAAATTATACCATCTCTTAGTTTTGAAAATGTCTATCAATATTTTCCTTTTTTCTTTTAAAAATTATTTAGGTAGACTGCCAAGGCTCAACCGAATCGCTTTAATTCATCCTTCAAGTCAACTCAGCTTAATGTAGATAAATGTAAAGTTGTTCATATTGGTTGTAATAATCCCGAGTTTGATTACACGATCGGCTTGAAACCACTAAGTAAGTCAAAATGTGAAAGAGATTTGGGTATTTACATACAAAACGATCTAAAATGGGACAAACAAGTTAAAAATGCAACAGCCAAAGCGAACCGAATGTTAGGTATGATTAGGAAAGCTTTTAAATATCCTTGCATCGAGACTATCAAGTTATTTTATTGTTCTATGGTTAGACCGCTCCTGGAGTATGTGTCCATATTTCATGGTGTCCATATTTAGAAAAAGATATAAATGAGGGGGTTAGATCAAAATAACAAGTGTCAAAAAAGCAATATCAAAATAGCACTATGTCAAAATAGCACATTCAAAATAGCAAACAATTAAAACAGCAAACAAATTAAAGTGTCAAAAAAGCATTTATTAAAAAGTGAGAATTAAGTTCGATTAATTAATAGTGAGTCAATTGATCAAAGAAATATTTTGTAAAAATTCCATTTTTTTTTCTGTTTCATAACTTGAAATTAATGTTTGAATTCTTTCGTCTTGTATGATAAACTTTGACTCCAAATGTACATCACCTGTTTTCTTAGGTATAAAGTTTGATGAACATCTCTGCTTCAATTCCCAAATTGAGTTTATCAGGTCCAGGTGTCAAGACAGGGTGAATGTGATCAAAACCTTATCTCACAAATCTTGGAAGCTTTCACAAAAAACCCTTTTGGGAGTATATAATGCACTAATAGGTTCAATTATAGATTACAGTTTCTTTACTGTTAGTCTTGCTTCAAAAACAAACATTTATAAGCTTCAAGTCATTCAAAACACTTGTATTAAGTCCATTTACCATCTTCCATACGACACACCATCAGACCTCTTCTTCAAATTTTTAGACGAATTAGGAATCAACACAGTTGAAACTCGACAAAAAAGACTCCTTACGAAATATTTAAAAAATTGTTTACTATACAAGAATCAGTTAATTCTTAACCTCATGAAGGACTATGTCGAAGTCTTCATTGAGAGTTCTCGGGAATCCGAATCTAAAACCCCGCTAAGTCTATTTTCAAATGACCTACCCCAGTGGATAATACAATTTTTTTAATTTTAAAACCATTGTACAACTTCTTTTTTTTTTTTCTTTTTCACTAAATAATCTTTTTCAAAAAGAGACAACAACTTTGCCTTGTATACTTTTAAAAAAAAAAAAAAACGGCGAAAGGAGTTTTATTACTCAAAGCCGTTCGATTAAATTTAAATAAACTTTTTAAAAAAAAAAAAATAAATATTGTCACCAGTTTTAAATCGAAAATCCTTATTCTTTTTAATCGTACCGTATCGCAAAACTATATTCCAGTGAACTGGAGAAAATCACAAATCACAATGATCCCAAAGAAAGCCGACGACAAATCCGAAATCAAAAATTATCGTCCAATTAGTATTACATCTTGTCTAGCTAAACTAAACGAAAGGCTCATCAAAAATCGTCTTTACCACTTTTTAGAGTCGACAATCTACTGGCGAAATTTCAATCTGGATTTAGAAAAAACAGACAAACCAAAGATAACATCTTCCAATTTTCACAAAAAATACTCGAATGTTTCAACAGAGGCTGGAAGGTTTGTGCCATCTTCTTTGACATTGCAGCTGCATTTGATAAGGTTTGGCATAATGGACTTATACACAAGATGCATCTCTTAAACATCCCACCATACATTATCCAGTGGTGCAAAAGTTTTTTAACGAATCGAACATTTCAGGTCAAAGTCGGTAATAGCCTTTCACCAGACTGTATCATCTCGGCTGGAGTTCCGCAAGGTTCTGTGCTAAGCCCCATATTATTTTCCATTTATATAAACGACGTTCCGTGTAATTGCAAGATAAATGATTCATACTCGTTACTTTTCGCCGATGATCTATTATTTTATAAGATCTTTAGAGACTCAATTAACCTCAAATCGTTTGAAAAAGCAATCAATAACCATTTAAACGTGTTAAATACTTGGCTTAACAAGTGGAGACTCTCTCTGGCTGTTCACAAATCTAATTACATGATCTTCGAAAAGATTTCAAAGTCCATCGAATTCGACTTTAAGCTCAACAATCAATCGATCAAAAAATGTGATGAACAAACATTTCTCGGAATTACCTTCGACTCCAAATTAAACTTTTCAAAACAGATCGAAAAAATTTCCGATACGGCCTCTAAACGACTTAATATTATCAAAATTCTTTCTCACAAGTCGTGGAAACTCAAATTTTGGTCAACATCTATCTATCACTCATACGCTCTATTTTCGACTATTCAGCAATCTTATGCCCAGCTGTTTCTGAACAAAATATTAACAATATTCAGATAATCCAAAACAACGCATTCAGATTAATTTTCCGAAAGCCAATGTATACAAGAATAACCGAGTTACACGATCTCGCAAAATGTAGTCTTATTCATAATCGTTTCAGTCAACTTACACTCAAATACTTATTAAAATCGTTTCGAAATAATAATCCAATCATTAAAGAATCTTTTAACGAATACACAAGGTACTCAAACGGACGCATATTATCCACAAAAAACCTTTTCTGCCAGTACAAGAACCACATATACAACCATCTAGACTAAATTAATTAACAAAATTTAAACATTTCAAACTTATTTTTATTTTTATTTTTTTTTTTTTATTTTTATTTTATTTTATTCCATTTTATTTTATTATCTTTTATTTTTGAATAAAATTGGCTGAAAACCTTTGGTGATACAGCTTAAACATAAAAAAAAAAAAAAAAAAATTGTCTAACACGGGAACAAGTAAAAAATTGTCTTCCTAGATTTAACTTTTTTACAAACAGAGTTGTGAATGGATGGAACAAACTTCCGGAAGAAGTGGTAAACGCAAAGAACCTGAATTGTTTCAAAGCGAAGCTTGATGTTTGGATGTCGAAACAAAAAGAAGCGACTGCTACAGCTCTTTAGAGTTATGCTTAGATGACCTCTAAGCTGCAGTTTAAACTACTACTACTACTACTATCCTTCTTTAGCATTAGTTTTAAAAATAAATCATCAAAAAACCTAGAAAAATATCTGAAAAAAAACTTTTGAAATTCAAAAAATGGACACTTGTGACCACTAGATCTACCGTGCCATGTTTTTATTTAAAAACATATATTTATAATAAAAAAGAAAGCTTTTAAAAAAATATTGTTGAAACGGATTGTTTCATATGCATAGGTTTTTTTTGTAGCAGACCATATTTTTTGATTGCAAATATTTTCATCGCATGTCCCTTTCATAATTTTTTTTGTTCAAAAGCTATCCAAGTTATTCCTAGTCATTTTTTTCGAAAATGAATGTATAGAAAGCAAAAAAAAAGTTATCATTAGAAGTCAAGTTTGTTGAGGAAACTAAACCTTAATAGCTGGTTCTTGAATGATGTAATGCCGAGTTACGTTTGAAAAATTCCGTTTGAGTGTGAGTTTGAGTCCACTAAGTTCAAGTTTTTTGCTTTCAAAAAGCTAGTTAAAATACTAGGTTAATCCGAATTTTTAAGAATTTCGGTTAAAATTTGTCTCCCATTCAGGCCTCGATGCATGTAAATTAAGGCTTATAATCCGAGCTCAATTGAACTCGAAAACAGTCCCAAGAAGTTCGGATTAACGCGACTGCACTGTAGATCACTTCATTGGTATCCTTTATTTGAATGATAATTTTTAAGTATCTTTTTGACGATTTAGAAAGTGGTATGAAATGTCCATTAATATAAAAAAATTTTCTTTTTTTATCTAAAAAATTAAAATCTTATGAATAAAGTTATTTTTCTTTTTCAAAGGTGTAAGTCTATCTTGAGTTTTTCTTAGTTTTACTTTGAGTTATGGCTTCAGTAATGATAAAGAATCGCAAAATTATAATTAAATTTTGCAGAAGCATTATAAATTTTTAGTCGTTGCCTCTATCACAAAAATTCAAATTGTGTTAATCGAAACAAAGTATGTTTAGCCTTGATTCAACGCCTGTAAAAACTCTGCAAATAAATTGCGCATTCCAATTTTAATCCTTTTTAATGGTTTGCAATTTTCAGAGAAAATACAGAGTTTTTTTATGCCTTGAATTAAGGCTGAACATACTTTCTGCACATCTGCACATTATTTGGTTATTTGTAAAATCTTTCTACAACCTAGTTTATATCTTCTTGAGGGATTGATTCAGTTTTTTTTTACTTTTCACTCAGTTTCAAGACATCTTGACTTGGTCATCAATTATATAAACTAACTCGACGACAAAGTCCTTCCTGAATCAAGTTTTGATTTTCGAAGGACATTTTTTTGAGTATAAGAAGCGTAGAAAAATCCGTAAGTATTTTTGAATGACTTCACTTATATGTTATCTTACGTAAGCTTACGTATGATAACGTAAAAAGACGTAATTTTACCAATTCTCTGCTTTTCTTTAAAAAAATTTAATTTCAAAAATTGGTAATATATTAGGTGAACATAATTTTGGTGAACTAGTGTTCACATAGTCGACACGACCCAATTCAGTTTATTTTATTTTATTTAGTTGTCCCTTAATTTAGGTCTTGTTCCTTCTTGTCCCTTCTGAATTAAAGTCAAGTCCAGCTGACATACTTGATCGTTAAAAAAATGTAATCACCATAAGATTTAAGACCGCTCTGAAACATACATTAATAGGCGGTGTGTGGGAAAAATGATGATGTACAGAGTGTACATAGTTTTTTACAAGTATCGTGACAATTTTTTTGTTCGGATTTATCTATTTTATAATACTGGTTTAGTCATTTGTTTTTGTTTTAGTCAAATTGAATAGTCCCCATTTTCGGTTTATGTCACGTTAAATTGCAACTTATTTGAATATACAGTGAGTTCGCAGATATATCAGCCCCTTTGTCCGGAGCGATAAACGGGATTTATCTAAATTGTGATAAAACCTAAAAAAAATGGCGCTATATGTGAAATGAAACTATCTTCTTCGAAATAAGATGAATAAATAGCAATTGAATTTGGATAAGGTTCCGGAATTGCAAAACGTCAACAAATTTTTAAATTGAATTTCGACCATGTCGTTAAATTAGAAATTCGATTATAACTACATGTCGTAAAAATCGCGCCTTCAGTTAACTTTATATTAAACGTCGAAAAAGTATCGATTTTCGTAAACTATTATCTTTTCTTATGGAAAAAAGTGAACATGATTTAAGTGTTAGGTCTAAAAATCTAAAAACGGATATCTAGATCGACCTTAAGCTAATTTAGTCTTTTTTTAAGATGAAGATTTAGAAAGTTAGTAAAGAAATCACTAAAAAAATACGAGTAAAAACATTGGAATCTATCAAATTTTAATGATTTTAGACTTCAGCGATTAAAAAAACGATTCAAAAATATTTTAGTATTTCTTCTTCTTAGTTTATGAGTATCTTCTTGGTAGTGTTGGCATTTTTTTTAAATTTGTCGATTTTGATCGACCGACACAAAAAAAAAAAAGTGTCGACACGACACGACATCTTTTTTTTTAGTGTCGACACGAATCGACACATTTTGAATCTTGTGTCGACACATGTCGACTTAATAGGAAAGTACTGTCGACAAATGTCGACACTAAAAAAAAAGATGTCGTGTCGTGTCGACATAAAAAAAAAGATGTCGATTGATGTCGACACAAAAAAAAAAAAAAAAATCGACAAAAAATCGGTGTCGACACATTTTTTTAGTCGAGATGGCTATAAAGCTTTTTCGCAATGATAAACATAAATTAAATTGTTTTTTAAGACTGTTGCTTTCAAAGAAAATGAAAAAGCTCCAAAAAAAAATTTCTCACTATTGGCTTCAGTCTAAATTTAGTTGTGATAAAATACTATTGTTTTGAAAACACTGTAAAAGTGATTAAAAACTGAATTATTAAAGAAAAGCTTCAATTGTTTAATGCAAAAAGGAAAGGGTGCAAATTTTAAAGATAAAAAAATAAAATTTATGTTTATCATTGCGAAAAAGCTTTATAGCCATCTCGACTAAAAAAATGTGTCGACACCGATTTTTTGTCGATTTTTTTTTTTTTTTTTGTGTCGACATCAATCGACATCTTTTTTTTTATGTCGACACGACACGACATCTTTTTTTTTAGTGTCGACATTTGTCGACAGTACTTTCCTATTAAGTCGACATGTGTCGACACAAGATTCAAAATGTGTCGATTCGTGTCGAAACAAAAAAAAAAGATGTCGTGTCGTGTCGACATAAAAAAAAAAAGGTCGACACCTAGTCGGTTGTGTCGATTCCCAACACTACTTCTTGGGCATTTCGAGTTGATAATTGATCAAAAATCGGTTTCGATTGGAACCGATTTATTCCTTTTTTAATAAGAGAAAGCTTTCAATAGGAATTCGAGTTCTCCTTTATTAAACTTGTCGTAGATCAATCAGTCGCGTACCCAGACACTTTTGGATAGTGTAATGAAGTTCTGTGTGGAGAATATCACTACATTCTTTTGTCAATATTTAACTTAAATCACCGGCATTGTAAACAACAAACGGCACTTATTATATTAAAAAATTTTCTAGCTCGGTCACCTTCAAGTTATATCACTCCCAATTTTAATGAAAAATGGGATGATTTGAGTATGAGTTGACTGGAATTAAAATATTAGGGCGTAGCTAACATTGAGGAATAAGGATACACTTTACGTCAATGGAGAAACGTGACTGAGAACAATAGACGATTGGACTAACACGTACGCATCATATTTCAAAATCTTGTTTTTAACAATCTTAGGACTTCATTAAGTACGAATTTAAATTTGAGGTGATGTATGATCATCTAGACAAACGGACTATGCACTCTGATTAAAAGAAGAATAATGTTATTTTAGTATATTATAGCATCAAGCCTCTTCCCTCTGGTCATGAGTGTGTCCAAAGGATAATTGATTTCTGAATTTTTTTTTCGAAAAAAAAAACAAAGCAAACGTTGTATAAAAATGAGAAAAATGTTTTGTCACAAAACAATTCTTTTTTAAAACATATGAAAATATTAATTAAACCAAAAAAATAAATAAGGAAAAAAGAAATTAGTTTTGTCACAAAGAAATTTATTATTTAACATAGAATTTATTTTTGAAACAAGAATATTTAATTTTTAACATAAAACCGCTAAGAAATTATTTTTAAAACAAAAAATTTAATTTTGACACAAATGGAAATCGATTGCGATAATTACAGTCAAGCTTCCTCTAGCACCGAATATGATAGTGTTTACTCAACAAATGATGAAATCGAGTATGAAACCTTTTTTTATAACGTCGACTCTAAATACAAATACGTACAAACGCATACTGGTTATGACTCAATTTGTAAAAAATGTATCGAAAACAATCCCACTCAAAAATAATCGAAACAAAGAATCTTCACTCGTCTTCGCCGATGATTTGATTTACACACAAATTTACAGAAAAAGTGGCAATCTATCTAACTCAATTAACAAGTATCTTCGTAGCTTAGAAAGTTGGCTTAACAATTGGAGACTGAAAATGGCACCAAACAAATGCAACTACATGATTTTTACCAAGCGAATTGATCCACTCGACAAAGCCTTCAAATTTCGATTATACAACAAATCGATCAGTTAAACTTGTGAAACAACTTTTTTAGGCATTCGTTTAGATCCTCACTTCAGCCTTATTAACCAAATCAACTATTCGAAACTTCAGCTAAGCGCCTGAACATTTTAAGAGTACTGTCCCACAAAAGCTGGAAACTTAATCAATCGACGCTGATTCAAATCTACAATTCACTTATTCGCTCACTCATAGACTATAGTTCAATCTTTAGTTCAATGTTATCGGATTCGAATATCAATAAACTCCAAATTATACAAAACAATCCTCTACGAACGATTTACAAAAAAAGAAGAGACACAAAAATCGAAGAACTCCACTCAATTGACAATTGTATCACAATCAAAGACCGAATTAACAATCTCGCATTTAAGTACATCACAAAAAACACTATAAACAACAACCCTGTTATCACCACCACAATTGACGAATTCATTAACTTTAAACAATCAAGATCCCTCAAACACAAAACTTTATTATGTGACTTCTATTCAAATCTATAATAACCGAGTATTTTTTATCATCACGTTTTAAGCTTTAAACTTTTTATTTTATTTTTATTCTTTATTTTTATTACTTTTTACTTTTTTGTTGTTGTTTTGTTTGTTTTTTTTTATTTTATTTTATCTACTTATTTAAACTCAAAATAAAAATAATAGCCGTATAGAGCTTGCTCTGGTGCTAAAAAAAAAAAAAAAAAATTTTTTAGTATTAAGAGAAATCCGTTCCGAAAATTTTTAGGGATAAATATGAAACGAGACAAATCTGTGACGTGACAAAATCGAGCGTAGACCGTATACTACTGACTACTTACTACTTGTTCGGGTGGTTGAAGATCTCTTGTAGGAAAAAGATGCGAAAATTCAGATTAACAGAAAATATGTCGCCCATGATGATCTCAAATCAGCAAGTTTGAAATAGATAGATAGTAGTAGGAGAAGGAGTAATAAAAATGACTGCGACCCGACTTAGTCGAGTAAAGCCGTGAGACTGTGGCAGTTTTTTGTCTTAGTACCATTTTACCATTTATTTGTTCTAAACCAGTCCTCAAGTTTCGCTTTGAATGAATTAATATCCACAAAATTCTTCAAGAAACTGTTCTAATCATTGACCACTCTGTTTGTAATTTAATTGTATCGTATCGGGCAGTTTTTGATTTTAGATCCCTTAAACAACAAATTATGAATAAAATCATAACTAGCCTTTTTCCAAATTACTGCACTTCTACCGAACTTTTGGTGTCAAGCGAACGGAAGCGTACCCGTACCGCAGCGAAGCGTAGCAACTATAAGGCGAAGCGTAGCCGTACCGTACCGAAGCGTACCCGTACCGCAGCGAGGCGTAGCAACAAGAAGGCGAAGCGTACCCGTACCGAAGCCAACCGTACCGTACTAAACGAACCAAAGCGTACCGTAACGTACCAAACATAAAAAGCGTACCGTACCGTACCCGTACAGCAGCGAGGCGTAGCAACAAGAAGGCGAAGCGTACCCGTACCGAAGCCAACCGTACCGTACTAAACGTACCGTACCATAGCGTACCGTACCGTACCAAAAATATGACAGCGTACCGTACCAAAAATATGACAGCGTACCGTACCGTACCGTACCAAAAATATAAAACCGTACCGTACCGTAAGTCAATTTTTTTTTGAAATTTAAAAAAAAAATTTTAAAAAAAAATAAAATTTTTAAAAAAATTTTTTGGCACGGTACGGTACGCTTTTTTATATTTGGTACGTTACGGTACGGTACGCTTTTTTATATTTGGTACGGTACGGTACGCTTTTTTATTTTTGGTACGGTACGGTACGGTACGCTTTTTTATATTTGGTACGGTACGGTACGGTACGCTTTTTTATATTTGGTACGGTACGGTACGGTACGCTTTTTTATATTTGGTACGGTACGGTACGGTACGCTTTTTTATATTTGGTACGGTACGGTACGGTACGCTTTTTTATATTTGGTACGGTACGGTACGGTACGCTTTTTTATATTTGGTACGGTACGGTACGCTTTTTTATGTTTGGTACGCTACGGTACGCTATGATTGAAGTGGTACGGTACGCTACGGTACGCTTTGGTACGTTAAGTACGGTACGGCCCGCTTTGGTAGGTTTAGTACGGTACGGAAGGTCTACGGTACGCTTCGCTGCAGCTACGCTTCGGTACGGAGGCTCCTTGCTACGCTACGGGAAGGGTACGGTACGCTTCGCTGCGGCTACGCTTCGGTACGGAGGCTCCTTGCTACGCTACGGGAAGGGTACGGTACGCTTCGCTGCGGCTACGCTTCGGTACGGAGGCTCCTTGCTACGCTACGGGAAGAGTACGGTTCGCTTCGGTACGGCTACGCTTGCCACCAAAAGTTCGGTAGAAATGCAGTATTATTTTAGAAACTTTATTTTTTTTTGAAGTATGGCGGCGCCATACCAAAAAATTATGAGGTATGGCGATCGCCATAGTTCGCCATACCGTGGATTTATTATTTAACATAGAATTTATTTTTGAAACAAGAATATTTAATTTTTAACATAAAACCGCTAAGAAATTATTTTTAAAACAAAAAATTTAATTTTGACACAAATGGAAATCGATTGCGATAATTACAGTCAAGCTTCCTCTAGCACCGAATATGATAGTGTTTACTCAACAAATGATGAAATCGAGTATGAAACCTTTTTTTATAACGTCGACTCTAAATACAAATACGTACAAACGCATACTGGTTATGACTCAATTTGTAAAAAATGTAT
Organism: Brachionus rubens; assembly: GCA_022207745.1. Taxonomy (NCBI): domain Eukaryota; kingdom Metazoa; phylum Rotifera; class Eurotatoria; order Ploima; family Brachionidae; genus Brachionus; species Brachionus rubens. The sequence goes on along the minus strand of JAJVHD010000001.1, from coordinate 4,566,894 downwards.
CGAAAACAACGATGGACATTCAATGTCAGCAGAGACGAAAAAATGTGCTTCAAGTCGATGTCATTCAAATGAAAGTTCTATTACTTGTACGTTCAAATATCGAATTTATTTTTGTTAGTCAGTTAATTTTTACTTATGAGTATTCAGTTCAAACCCATTAAACTTTCCTACTGTGTTAGAAACAAGTGTAAACGAGCCAGTACTCGCAAACAAAATTAAAAGCGACTCTAAACGATCGAGAGGACGACCAAAAAAAGCCAAGGGTGCTTTAAATTTTTAATTTTTTTCTAAACTTTTGTTGTAATAATAAATTTATCTATATCCTTGTGATAATAATCTTTTATATGTTTGAATAATAAATAATTTTTGTGTCAATACTATTAATTTATTTTTTGGTTTAATTAATAATTAGGTTTGTTTTAAAATAAAAAATATTTGTGACAAAACCATGCACTCCTGCAAGCACCTCTATTATAAAAGTTTTGATATGGAACGGAATGTTAATTTTTCAGTTGTTAGTTTGAAAAAGTTCATTATACTCAAAACTTCCTTGCTATGTTAATTTGTTATTTCTCTAATTGTTACCGACGAAAACCTCAGAAAATCAATTTTTTCATGGGTGTAAAAAAATTAAAAATTTTAGCTCTACCCCTTTGCTTTTTGCAGCCAAATGTCAATGTTCTTTTTTAAAACATTTTTCAAAAATACATCCGGGTGTATGTTTTTCAAGAGTCCAATTCTGATGTGTTCCAAAAAAAGCCTTCACACAAAAAAACTGGGGATTAAAAATTCTTACCTTTTTAAAATCGAAAAACAAAATTGTTTCTATGAAAAATAGTTTAGAACATTTCGAAATATGATTCAAAATAATTTAAATTAAAATTCTTTAAACGTATAAAAAAACCTTTCATACCGTAATCCGTAATTCAGATCATATTAAATGAGTCTTACTATTAAAATTAATTTTCAACCTTTAAAGGATACATCTTAGTTTGAATTTACAGTTTAATTTTTTCAAAATGTGAGTATCAGTTTTTAGTGTTTTTTTTAATTTCAAAATAGATTAAATCTAATACCAGTGTTGAACAAAAAACCAAAAAAAGCCAAAATCTGAATTTAAATCTTATAAAATTTATAATTTTGACAAAATATATTTTATTAAACTCAAATCTCAAATACTAGAATCACAGTAATTAAATCTAATTGAATATTATCTAATTTTTTAAATACTTTTTTAATTTTCTTACTTAAAGCATTTGATAAAATTCAAAATTCTCCTCTATATTTTGTTCAAATAATTTATTTTTTGTATTTAAAAATAAAAAAAAATTCGAAAATGATTTCCAAAAGTCATTTTTGGTTTATGGTTTTTGGTAAGTTAATTAGAGTACATTTCTGGCATAAGTTAACAGCACCTTAAGCAATGAAAAGTGTGATCAAGCACTAGTTTTATAATGACACGTGTTCCTTATTATTTTTGATATTGTGCTTGGGATCTTTGATATTCAAGAAACTTTGTTTTAAAATCTTTAAGACCTGTTAACTTATTTCAAAAATTTACCATCCTAAGTTAAATATAGCAACGGTGAAATTTTTTTACGTTTTTAAGCTTTTATTTTAATGGCTAAAGATAGTGAGTCATGTGTAAGATTTAACCCAACAGCTATTCAATTTGCCAAAGGAATTTCATGTGAAGTAGTAGGTGGATTCGAATCATGTATATATTTTAAGATTTTTTAAATGCTTTAATTATTTTTCAACAAAATCTTTCTTGAACTCAGCCTTCTTTTCAGAGAAGGGGTTCAACAAAAAACTGTGTTTTTTATTTGTTTTCTAAGAGTTAATTGACGTTTTATGGACATAAAAACGTGATTGTTTTTCGGTACTAATAAACGCCATTCAAAACTTATGTAAAAATTTAGGCAATATAAATTTAGAGAATTTTTATAAAATAAATAAGCTTGAAAAGTAATAAAACTCGAATTTTTTTTATTAAGGGATAGATATCTAAAAAAGGCCATGATTTAACTTATTAGACTTAATTTTTTCCGGAACACCTACTAAATTACGGAATACAGAATAAGCCTAAAATACGGAAAATATTTTGGAAGAATATTGTTATTTTAAAAAAATACGCAATTTATCATAAATAACTTTACGACTTCGTTGACTAGGTTGATTTATGGCGAAGATCAGCACATTCATGGCGTTTTGTCTTGATCCTTGTTGCGCAATACTATATATACTTTATTAAAACCTATGTTTAATTTATCATTCTAGTCTAAATGGTAACATGACCTCAAAAGGAGCGGCAAATTTTTGGAAGAGGTTTAAAAGTACCATGGTTAAACCATTTTACACTATCAAGATTTTTTTTCAAGTTCAAGGTTAATCAACAAGCTAGTGGATCCTGTAATGTTTCATATCATTTTTTTTTCATAGCATGCTTTTATTCATAGCAGGCTAATAAATTTTCGTAGCATTTTCCAAAATTTTCATAGCATCCTTTTTCATCGCACTATAATTTCATAGCAATGTAAAAATTTTCATAGCAAGTTTTTCATAGAATAATCAAAATGACAAAAAAATTAAAATCACAAATACGGAAAATTTTCTTTTGCATTTCATAATCCATTTATTGCCTCACTATTTTTTTAATAAGAGCATATCAAGAGTTTACAGGTCTTTTTCCTTTTATGAGTTTAAAATATTGAAAATTTATAGAAAAATAAAATAAAATTTATAAAATAACTTTGCTCTGTCAGTTAAAACCTTAGAATGAGGTGCATAGCTTTTGAACAAAAAAAATTATGCTATGAAAGGGACATGCGATGAAAAATTTATGCTTTCAAAAGATATGCCATAAAAAAAATGTGGTCTACTATGAAAAAAAATTATGCTATGAAACAATCCCCTCCCGGCTAGTGCTCTTGTCTACAGTACAAAGCTGAAATAAGTTAACGAAAAAATAAAAAAAAACAGCAAAATGTTTAAACAGAAACATGTTTATTCAATAAACAAAATAATAAACATGATCAAAAAATAAACACATTCAAAATTAATAGGTAAAAAACAAAAATGAACACAATAAACTTTTTTAGAACAAAAAACATGCTTGAAATTTTCAAACACGTGTTTAAACATTTTCAAACATGCTGTTAACTTATTTCAGCTTTGTACTGTAGAATATAGACTGATTAAATCTCCATTTATACTTGTCCTGCTTCAGGGTATTAGCTTCTACTAGTATAGACGTGGAACAGTGGATCAAAATTTGAAAACCTTTTTTCAAAATTCATTGAAATCGAAAAAATGTAGCCTGATAATTTAATAAGTTTATAGATTAAGAATTGGTTCAAGGTAGCTTTTTCAGATACAGTACATACTAAAACTAACTTGTAAGCGATTTATTCCTTTCCTCTTCCTTTCCCCTTCCTCACTTCTTCCTTTCCTCTTCCTTTCCCCTTCCTCACTTCTTCCTTGCCTCTTCCTTTCCTCTCATTTCCCATGAAGAAAATAATTTTTAAAATAATTCGTTAAAAAGTTCATAAAAGTTCAAAAATGTCCATCAATTTTATTTTTTAATGCATGTACTAAATAAAAATTTGAAAATTGCATTTTATTGCATGAATAATTTAGATAATTTTTTCGTGAGGAAAACTAAGGAAAGGAAAAGAAAAAAGTGAGGAAAGGAAAGGAAAAGGTTGAGGAAGGGGAAAGGAAGAGGCAAGGAAGGGGAAAGGAAAGAAAACGTACAAATTAGTTTTAGTATGTACTGTACCATAGAAAGATCAGTTTCCGAAATTTTCACTTCACCTAGTTTTTTTGTGTCCGTTTCGTGTCTGTTACATCAATTAGTAGGAATTCCGTTAAAAATTTTCCGTATTTTATGATAAATTCCGCATTTTAGTTTTGAGAATTTCCGTATTTTAGGGTCTAATTTCGTTCCGTTTTTACTTTACTGCTTTTTGACGTTTTAATGCTTTAAAACGCACGAAGACAATCATGTTTTGATTTTTGGCAAGTAATTGAGCTCTCTTTAATCTACTAAGTATATAATTCTAGAAAAAACAATATGACAACAACTTTTTAAAAATTTAGCGGAGTATGAGTGTGATATTGGATACGAGTTTTCACGAAATCAAACTAAGAGAAGAATTCCTTCAAGCAATGGAGATCTTCTGCAAAAATTTACTTGCAAACGTAAAAATTAGAACAAGAAAATTTTCTTTTTTTTAAACTTAACTTAATATTATTTTAGCTATTGGATGTAAATTCAGTGTAGCGCCGACAGCCGCGACAGTCGACGTTAAATATAATATTATTTTTATTTCGAGTGTTTGTGATCCAGCTATCCTGCAGGGCTATTGTAAACCTGATACATCATTTGTCGATTTTAAATGCAAACCTGGATTTGAATTGGATGAACAGTTTGGTAAATGGGTTTTTCTTTTTAAAAAAATTTGGACTTTTTTGTAAAGAAATTGTTAAAGGATTTTTGAGAGTAAAATGCTTAAGAAGCTTTTTATGGGATACGATTCCAATATGCAAAGACGGTATGTAAATTCATTAAATTTGTCAGTAAATCTTAACCTTAAAAGTTTAAACCAAGGTTTTGATAAAAACGAGGAAGATACACCAAGGACAGCAACTAAAAGCGCAAATACGTCTAATGCAAGTCCAACAACTCAAACAACCGCTCTAGTAACTCCGACAACTATCACAACAACTTCAACATCAACCACCACATCAATAACATCAAGAATTGTTAATCTATGCTCTAATAACTTTCCTATCCCTTCTTCACATAATTCTTCCCTTACAATTTATGAACTGAAAAATTCTTCGGCTAATTTATTCGAGCCTGGTTCGAAAATTACTTTTGTTTGTCTTCCAGGTTATTTCGATGACAACATGAACAGAAATGTTACTATCCTTTGCAATGCAGACGGGAAATGGAGTTTAGTAAGCAATTGTAAATTACATAAATGTTGGAGTACATTGCCTAAAAGGCCTTTGAATGGAAGACGTTTGGCTTCAATAATAATAAACACATACGGATCAGCAAACAAATCAGTTGTAAATTTTACATGTGATGAATATTATAATAGAGTCGGCAGATTCCAACTTTTTTGTGCCAACAACAACGAATGGGAACAAGACGTACCTATGTGTAAACTTAGAGAGGACATTTGTCTTGAAAAACCTCCAAGACTTGTCGAAAATACATTTCTTAAAAGCTTAACAAGGGTTGAAGTAAAAAACGAGATTTCTTATTCGAATACAACTGTTTTAACTGTTTATACACTTGGTATGTATATTTGTATGCCTGGTTATTACTTTCAAGATGGACGAACCACTGGTTACAAATATTTTAATAATACTTATTATCCGTATCAAAATGTAACGTGTATTGGTCAAAATAAGTGGCAACCTATACCCAAATGTATTCTTTAAAATGAATCCGACATTTTTTTTAAACATTCAACTTGTATTTTTTTTATCGAAAACAAATATTTGATTAATTTTTTTTAAATAAATTTCAATTTTAATTGCTTACCATGACTTACTTATTTCAGATCAAAGACTTTATTTTCACAAACAAACAATCTAAGAATTCCGAAAGTTTTTCCATTCATTTTTTTTCTGAACTTCCAATATTTACACAAGTTAATTCCATAAACAAGCGTTTTTAAAGCAATCAACTTCTCAAGGTATAAGTTTGAATCCTTTTGTTTAGTAAATGTACCATGTTTATAAAAAAGGTGAATTTTTACAAGACACCAGAAAAGGTAACATTGGTAGCAGAATCTACATCACACTTCTCTGTTATTTTGATTTAAAAGTATGAGGCTCTTTGCATTAATATATGGTAGCTTGCTTCATTAGTACCCGCAAAGGCATAAATACTCACTATTCTTCATCATTTCCATTCGATGTTTTTCAACGTCACTCGATGACACGTGACATGACACTGAAAATACATACTGTTTAAGAAAATTAACTTGGAATGGACTTGATGTAACCTTGAGACATAGTTTAAAAGAATTTAATCTTAATTGTCATCAAGTGTTATAAAGTGACGTTGAATGGACATTGAATGATCATGAAGTAGAACAATAGTCAGTTTCTTTGCCTTTGCCGGTACTGTATGAAAAAGATGAATCATATCTAAAACACTTTCTTAATGGTACATTGTCAGTCTGAACTTATTAACCTTAGAGCCGGAGTCTGAGTCTAAGACGGAGTCGAAGTCATGGATCTTTACTCGAAGAGAAGAGGCTCTGTGTTAGGTTAAGAGTCGCCTAATTTCCGACTCAGGCTCAGGCTCCGACTCCAAACTTAAAAAGTTCGGACTTACACTGTACAACCATTTAACCCTATCATTTAATCCTATCAAGTATATAAGTGTCGGAAAATTAATATAGGTAACATTTTTCTTACTCTTCTTTTTTCAGACTATAGAAACAACCCCTTAGGTTGTTTTTTAGTAAATTTTTTAAATTGAAAATTTATTCCAAAAGAAACTTAGGTATAAAAAATTCGTTTTTAATAGACATTTGAAAAAAAACGTGATTAACAATGAACTTAAGAGTTTGAAAAATAATTCGATGAGAAAAAAAATCAGTTCAAAAAGTTCTTATCAAAATTTGAAAAATATTTAAGAATAATTTTACATAAAATTAATTTCGTCTCTCAAATTCTTTTCGCAACCAATCTGAGTCTTCGTAAAATCTTGAATCACTTAATCTATACGCGGTTCTTTTATAGATGTAATAATAAATGATAGCACATGAACGTTGTAAAACATATAAAGCAACTTGACCAGGATGCCATACGAATTCAAGTGGGTTATCCCAACGAACGATCTTAAAAAAAAGAAATTTACTTTTTTTCGTTTAAATTTGTTTTAAAAAAATTACCGTAATCCAAATTTGAACTGCTAAACATAAACAAAAATAAAATGCCGTTAAAAACCAAACACTTTTAAATTTAAAAATCATGTAACCCATCAAACCAGCTTGAAACATATACGTGTTTATTAACATTATTAAAATAACAAGTGCCGTAAAGAGTATGAGTATATCTTGGATACTGAATTAAAAAAAAATTGGAAAATGTGATTCAATAAACGATTAAAAATAAGACTTACATGAAGATTATAAGCATGGCTATTGATGAAAACATGACCAATTCACTGAACGAATTGATCAAAAAATCAATTAGAAGAAACAAAAGGATTATGTACAATAAAGGAGAATATCTGGGTACAACCGCGGCTATTCGTGTTTGCTGTTTGACTTCAACATGTGTCAATTGATTGTCTTTCATCTGGTCCATATTTATTTAGCGGCTAGTTGGAATTTTGCAAAAAACAATTCATGATTTTGTTTTTTTTATTTTGAAATTCGAACAATAATTATGGAATGCATAGACATGGTTGTCATGGAGACCAATCCGAAAACCTCTTTATTTAAAGTGCACACGAGAAAATTTTTGTTTTTACAAAATGTTTCCTATTTTTTCTTAAAATTAAACTCTAAAATTAATATTTTTTTGATATGAAATTAATTTTTTTTAAAAAATAAATTGAAAAAAAAACCTTTTGGCTTATTTTTGAAGCAAAAAAAATGTTTAAAGGAAAGAAAAAAAATTCTTTTTTTTTTTGACTAATTGCTAAATAATTTTTTGATTGTTTATTTTTTCCTCTGAAAAAAAAAAATTCTGGTTGCTCTAAAATTGGCATCCAAAATGTGTTTCTAAAAAGAGTTTCTTTTCGTTTTTTAGATTGAGAGTTAGGGAGGTTTTCAATTACGTTTAAAATAAATAAGTAATCTCTTAATTTTGTTTGATTCTTTGATTTTTTTTTTCGTTCAGTTTATTTTAAACAAGTTTTTATTCTTTTTTGAGTTTACTTTTTTTTCCTAACAAAAAAACAACAACTTTATTTAATTATAAAACAAAAATACCTGTAAAATTTAATACACCAAGACAACATGAACAACAAAGGAGGTTCCAATGAAAATGATGACTTCCAGTATATCAAAAAACCAAAAGACATAAGATATCTATTAAAAAATTATGATCCAAGTTTAATTCGAAATAAACTTCCAAATGTTGTTTTCACAGGTAATCCATAATTCTAATCCCCAAACTGTTATAGCTTGTAAAATTTAGTTTTAAAGGACCTAATACGTTGTACAATCAAAGAGTTTCCATGTTTGATTACCCACACGAAGTCGGTATCGGACAAGCTTCATCATTGAGATCATTGGATATTAAATATTTGACAAGGTATACTAAAATAATAATTAATTATTTAATGATTTTAAAAAATTGTAATTATTTCCGAGGTATAATGTTAGTATTTAAGAATAAAGCAAACATGCATTCAAAAAGTTTTTATTTAGCTAACATAAAAATCCTCTGTTTGATAGAAAATTTATTTATTATAGTATTGGAATAACAAAAAAAATCGATTTTATTCGATTTAGCAAGCAGTTTCCAAAGCTTAATCTAGGTTAAAAATAATTTTTCAAACAAAAATGAATTATTAATTGATTGCATGAACTTTTACGTTTTTAAAATTAAGTTTTAAATTATCCGGGCATTTAAAAGTCTGTTATGACTTCTTATTAAATACGCATAAGACCAATCAGGTTCTTAACTGATCAATTTTCTTACATTAGAATTTTAAAGAGACAAATTTATTCATACAGAGAACTACTTTTATTAAGTAGGTTAAATAGTTATGTAAGACGTCTCTATTTAAGTAATTTAATTGCTTGAAAAAGTGGTAGTTAAATTTCGTAGCGTTGGAAAAATTTCAAAATCAAAAAATAATTTTTTTAAAGACACTTCTGGGTAAATTAGAAATTAATTAGCAAAAAAATTCTATCTTTATTTAGAAAAGATATACCGTATACTTTTGCAATGAGGTACGTGCCCTTAAACCCGAGTTAAAAATTGGATACAACCCGAAACTCAGGCTTAAGGGCACGCACCTCATTGCAAGTGTTTACGGTAATTGGTTTGTTTGATATGAACAAAAATTCTTTGAATATTTTTTGGCAAGTTACAAGCTATCTACAGGCTTAAATGTTATCACAGTGTTATTTCATGAGATGATTTGGATAATTGACTCTCAGGCGCTTAAACGGTTAGAATTAAAATCATTTCATGTTCAAAATTTTCTCAATTAAAAAAGATTTTACCGATAACATGCAAATTTATTATTATATTAATTTTAAACATGTTTTAATGAAATAAAAAGAAAATTAACATGGCTTAAGTTAATGGCTTTTGTACGCGAAAAAAACATACGTTTTGGTAAAAATTTTATATTGTCTCTAAAATTGGAACGGAAATCAGCTTTAAATGATAGGATACTAAAAATGCGGAAGCGGAAAATTTTCATAATCACAAAAATGTTTTATAAAAATTAATACAGTGAGCCCTCGTTGTTCTGAAAGTAATTTTTGGAATCAAAGCTGTAAAATATGCAAACTAGAGTTGCACGTGGTTAACCGAATTTTAGACGGTTAAATTTAGTTATTGCTTGATTAAATAGTCATCATCTTAAAAAAATCATTTCAGCTTGTTGAACTTAAAATTTTCTATCGGTTGATACCATTTAGTCTAAAATTTTATAAAATCTTTGATGACTACTTAAGATTTTCTTCCATAAAAACATTCGGTTAACTTAACCGGTTAAAAAAACGGTTAAATTAAAATTTTGGATAGTCATGGAAAAAAATGACTTATAAAATAGGAGTCAATCGATAGAGAATTTTAAGCTCTACAGTCTATTAACCTTTTGAGGGTATGGTTACTTCTCAGTTTTTAAAAAATTTAATTTTACTATTTTAACCGGGTTAACCGTTAGCAACCCTAATGCAAACTCAACTTTCTTTATGGAATCTGTAAGAAATTTTCCTAAAATTTGCTATTCGGATTTATGAGAGTCAATGTAAAGTTTATCACACATTCTTCATTAAAGATTATGCTTTTGGGAATAATATATTTGACCATAAAATAAACAGTGCCTGTTAAAAATATGAAATCACCGTAATCTTTGTAGATAATAAAAATTTTATATGGAAGTTTATTTTTTTCTCTTGGTTTCAACACGACTACACCAAGTTGCTAATTACCACACTTTTGATTTTTTAAAACAAAATTTTCAATTGTTTCAAAGATGCGGAAAAATTTTTGCCCATGGTACAAAAAAGAGGGGTTATTGATGTTTGGATTCTTTTGGAAAGAAATAACGACTATTCCGATTTCGCATTTTAGTATTTTCTCTTTTCCGCTTTTGCATTTTTAGGACAACCCAATTTAAGAAAGAAATAACTTAATCTCAAGGTTAGAGTTCAATAAATATTACAAATTTGAGAATTTTTGATCCCTAGCCTATTTACACATAATCTAACCAAAGTTAAAAACATAAACAAGAGAACATGAATAGAAAAACAAAATAAAATTTTTATTGCTTATGAGATATTTGTATCAAATTTCAACAACTTTGAATAAAAATATTTGAAAAAAAGTTTAGAACATTTCCAAAAACACATTGAATTATTGCGCTGTTTGTTAATGTAAGATAAAAATTAATGATTGACATCAGTGAAATTAATGACATCTTTTTGTTAATGGTAATCTTTTTTAGTTCAATCTTTTTTTTAGATTTATCTTGCTTGTAATACTGATGTGTATCTTTTCAAGTTTTTTTTCAAATTTCAAAACAAAAGGAATTTTTTTTAAAGTTTACCCGAACAAAGTATGAAAATATGTAAATTTAACAAAAAAGTCTAACAAAATGATTGTTTAATGTAATTCCTTTTTTTTTGTAGGAGATTCTGATAAAAGATAAAAAATTTTTCAACACTCGAAATTCAAGATTTGTGGAAATGAACATAGTGGAGGATAAGTAATGAACCAAGTGATTCTTGTCAAAATTTATCGTTCCATTCGGAACGCGTCCAGAACGGTTTTCGTGAACAATTCCAGTTCAAAAAAGTTTCAATTCAAGGTTTTGTCACCGCTCTAAGGAATAGAATGAAAAAGAAAAGTCTTTTTGATAGAACCGTTTATGAAGATCGTCTGGACGCATTCCCACTGGAATATTTCATTTTTGCAAGAAACACTTTAAATGTAATTTTCTTCTTTATTTATTAAATAAAATAAGGTAGACCTCAGGCAACTCATTGATCTTTTCTTTTTCTGCCAAACTAGCGTCTAATGTAATGTAATATTTTATATACAACTCCGGTCTTTCAGAATGTCCATTTCTGAAATTAATGTGCATTGTCGAAGGAAGACCCCAATTTTATCACATGTCGATCCTATAACTGTAATCTACGACTTCCAAGTAAACAATCTTTTTCTCCTAGCAAAAATATCAAAAAATTTCCCCTATCCCAACTCATGAACTTTTATAAAAGGACGATAGTAAAGAAGTTTTAAGTGGTGTGTAAGTTAAAACACAAAATAAAAACACTTTTTTTTTTATTTAGAGGTACAAGTGGAGTCTTGATAAAACAACGTAAAGATATACCAGGTGAAATTGGTTGGTCAGCAAATTATTTCCGAAATTTGTACAGTGGTTCTCAATCATTTACAAGACCAAATTCATTTTATGTTCCAAGATAAGAATTTTAAAAATAACTTTTTGTTTATATTTAAAAAAAAAATAATTTTATTAAATTTTTTTTATTATTATCTTTTAAAGCAAAACAAAAAAAAGAGATCAAGAAATCTCAAAAATTTAATTTTCACAATTAATTCAATTTTAAAAATTAGCAAGTATATTCTAGTTTGATTTTTTGGCACTTGATTCGTTATTAAATTGTCTATAGCAACTAAAATGCTTATAATTGAATATTAAAAGAAGACCATTGATTAAGTATAAACTTGCACAAACAATGCAAAAATCATTTAACACAAAGTATAATATATATGCCAAGTAAAGTGATCCAATGTTTGCTAACAAGCTTAAAAATAGTTTCAATTTCAAGGCTGTTAAGTTGTTTCTAAAAAGTACTTGAAAACAAAAAATTTCTTTCAAACAATTTCTTTTTAAAATTAATTATACTCACAAATCAACAATTGAACAATGTAAAATAAAAGTCCATAGATACTGTTTGGTTGATTTAGAAAACTATCTTCTGGAAGCAAACCAAAACCTTTACCATATCTTTTTTATTTAAAGTTTTTATAAACGTTTTTGTTGTTGTTGTTGTTGTTGTTAAAGAGATTACTTTGATGTAAACACTTTTGAGCAACTCATGAATCCGCTGATATCACAAAAAGCAACGTAGCTTTTATCTCTCAGCTTAAAGAGTTCGACTTGTAAGGCATACAAGCAAACAAGAATACCAGCAATGCATAGAAATGAAAGAATTATTTCCAAACGTTTGGACGTTTTGAGATATTTTTTTTGAATTGTTTTGTCAATAATTGAGTTTTTCATTCTTTTGAGCTAGGTTTTTAAAAAATTCTAAATCAAAAATTATCAAATTTGTTGTTTTTTTTTAGAATTTTTTATTTATTTTTAATCTTGTGAAATTATTTTTGATTATAAAATTTTTGAAGACATCCATTTTTTGTCTTTATTTTTTGCTAGCATTAAATGGTTCTCTATCAGCTTAAACCTTCCGGATTGTTCATGAGAAAACTTATTCTCATTTTCTAATAGACGTTGATTGACGACGATTCTTGCTTGAATTAGCTGAGCATTGGCATAGCAAGGACTTTACGAACCGTTTAATTCAAAGTCAGAAGTTTCGAGTAAAGAGGCGGAAAGGTTCATGCAACACGGCATGTAGATAATGAAAGGCGCATAAGCGGAAGATGATCAAAGAGAGGTTATCAGATATAGAACTATTTTTAAAAAAACGAATAATTAACAAAATTGATTTAAAAAATTTTATTGAAAAATTAAAAAAAAAAAGAATCTAAAGTTTTTTTTTATAAAGGGACTAGATGATGTTTGAAAAAATAACTTTTGGCTTCAAAAATACAAACACATATTAAAAAATTTTATCTAAGCAGAACGTCACTTGAATTTCTACCAAATATGTCCACGTTTATCAAACAAATATTGAGGATATTTCTTATCATTCTCAACGTTCTCATCATTATTTGTTTTTTCCAAGCTGTTAAAAAATTGTATGAATTTCCTAATAAAATTTTTCTTATCTAGATTGTTCGTATAGAACGACTCTTGCTTAGTTTGAACATCTGGTTGTTTTTTGATTAGTTTTGCCTCCTCAATAGGATCATATATTAAGAAACCATTTACCATTATTGTCACGATTAAGATGGTAAAAATGCTCAAGTATTTCATTTTTATATTTTTCTTGGATTTGATCTATTTTTTATGATAAAAAAATTAAGTAATAAATGGAAATTAAAAAAAATTGAAAGATTTTTTCGGAAGTTAGTCTCTGTTTTTGAAAGATTTTTGAAGCATTTAATGATTACTTCAATTAAATCGATGTCATATTACATAGATTATTGATTCCAGACTTTTTGTTTTTGATTTCATGATTCGTAATTTGTGACTTAACAAGAAAAATTTAAGCTGCAGATGATGATACCATTTTAAGTGATATTTTCCTAAACAAATGGTAAATCTATCATTTTAAAATTAGCGTTTATTTTTATTTTCAAGCTTTGATTCTTTGAATTATAATTTAAAACCTGTCAGAGATTCTTAATAAAAAGGCTTGTTAAAGTTATTGAAAAAAAAATGTTCCATCTTGATAATCATGAACACAATTTAATTAACTTTATAATGTTTTTAAGGTTCCGGCAATTCAAAACTTCTACGCTATCAAAACTTTTCAATTTCGATATCAAAAAAATGTATGTTATACATTTTCGAAAAAAAATTTTTTTTGACCTCCCCTCCTCTAGTTTTATAAAACAAGCGTAAGTTGGTCATCGTTTTTGACCGATATCTCAGCTATTTGAACATGAATCATATATAATTGGCATATATTCTGAAAGCGCATATTCTAAGCTACAAGATAGAGTGTTTAATGTTGCGGAAAAAAATAATGTGTGATTTTATCCCAGGAAAAAAGCGGAAAAATGTGCATAATTCCAGTTAAATCGAATCTCGTCATTCAAAATACCCAATACCCCTAATTTTTACTATAGATTCTAAAACTAGACAAAATTCTGATGGGATTAGTTTATTCGTTTTCGTTTTGCTTTTTCTACAGTAAAGGCCGAAAAAATTCACAAAAATCATAAATCACTTAGATGAGGGAATTTGGAATTTTTTACCTAAAATTCGTAATCCTCATGCAAGAAAACCCTAGAAAAGATACAAAATTGAAAAGTTTTGATAACGTGGAAGTTTTGAATTGCCAGAACCTTAGATCTTTTCTTTAATGAAATATTTTGAATTCTTTAGGTAAAAAAAACAAATTGACATGTTTCTATAAAGAAATTTTTTATAAAAAGCCTCAAAAATTCATATGCTTTTATATCCAAGTTTAAGAAATCTATTTGAATTTAAATACGATTAATTTATCCGATTTCACATAACCGCTTGTTTCGGCTACTTGTTTGTTTATTTTTTTTATTAATTAAAAAAAGTATCATTTGACATATGTTTATTTGAATAATTATTCTTTTTTCTCCTCTTTTGTTGGATATTTTGTTGGTTATCGATTAAAATAAACGTTTTGATATAAGCTTCTTATTGGTATCAAATTTTAAAATGTAAATCTCAAAATATTTGGATAGCAAAAAATATTTTGTATCGGCTCAAAATAAAATAATTCTGGAAATTTTTTCTAATCAAGGCATAAAATTTACAAACAAGTTCATTTAGTTTAAGTTTTTGATAGCATAAAATTTATTCCGGGTTTTAAAAAATCATAAAGTATATCTTCCTCAACGGTTTTTATATTTTGCCAGCATTTTTCAAAATGTCCGAAATTAAGTTTTTTCTTGACTTTGGCTGTTTACTTTCCACAAGCCTTCAATTCGTATTTGTGAATTAACTTAAAGACTTGCTTAAAGATGGTGGCAAATTGTAGCGCGCCAATTTCTTAAGACCTGTAATAATGTCTTTAATGGGAGGAAGCGCATCCCTGACTGTGGACAACGAACAAGATAGTCCCAGTTCCAAAAGCTGTGATATAATCATGATGATCATGATGATGATCATGTGATATAAGCAAATTTATTCAACAAAATGCTTCTAAACAGGATCCGTTTAGCCGTTGAACCAATACTAAGATCACATCAAGCTGGTTTCAGACCGGGGAGAGGAACAATCGAAATCAAATACGCTTTAAGTATTGATCGCAAAACAAATACCACTTGTAATCATCTTGAGTCTGGACAATTTTATTAACGAGTCGCTACTCAAAAGTTTCCCATAAGTTGTAACTACTGTATAATTGGAAGACAAGCTCTCAGATGAATTTGTTATCAAAACAGGTATTTTACAGGGTGATGTGCTAGCCACATATCTATTGTTACTGTAATTGATTACATAATATGTAGGAGTCAGACTAAAAACATGCCGCATACATCCTCAAGATGTGATCATTGAGCTAGACAATGCTGATGATCTGATATTGCACTTTTGGAAACATAAACGGACTCAGGAACAAAAAAATTGACAAAGCCTGAAGAAGAAGCACGAAATTTAGGTCTAGAAATTAACATAGAGAAGACGGAATGTATAATATTGACTAAAATTATAAACCCTTGTGTCTACAGAGTGTGGCTTAACGTAAAGCCCTTAGATAAATTCCAAATGTAGAAGTTTAATATGAAATAGTTCTTATAAAATTAAAATTTAATAAAATTTTATTCATAGAAAAAAAAATCTACAAAAAATCTAAAAAATATTTTTTGAAAAATTTTTAAATGTTCAGACTGTTTAGCCTGAAATTAAAGACAAAAAGTCAATTTTAGGAGTACATTTTTCAGATGCTTTTTTAATCATTGAAATAGACTCTAAATTCATCATATCACTATTATCCAATACTTGAACAAATAAAAGTTTATTCTCTACAAAACCAGTGCAAAAATCTTTTTGAATTTCCATGTAACATTTTGTTTGAGCTGTAAACGCATCGTTATTTAATCGTTTGCATCGTATGGGTCTCTTTGATTTGTATGTTTTTTCGAAATGTTGCGGTAAACATTTGTTTACATGTTGTAAAAGAGTTTTTCCTACTGGTGTGAATTTTTCTTGAAATTTAGGATCTGCATAACGACGACAATACTTATAACCCCAATTCATAATCCAATATTGTTTACCACATGGAAATCGATCCTCATAACATTTAAAAAACTCACATCTATCCATTTGAGTTATATTTGTTGATTTTAATAAATCAAGACATTTTTGATCAGTTTCTTTTTGGGGTTTTACAGTCTTTTCTGGAAGACTATCAAGAAATCCATGAACTGATACCAAAAAAATGCAAAAAATTGTTATAAATTTAAACATAGTCTGAAAAATAAATATGAAATAAAATCAAATATTTAAACCATTAGTAAAAGGCTTTTTTTGTAAGAGTTTTTGTAATCTTGATGTTTGCATCTTTCACGCATGTTTTATTATTTAATTACATTTCTTATCATTCATTTGACTCAAGAGCAGATTTATTGCGTTTATTTTTTGTTTATTTTAAGTTAAAAAAGTTTGATGAAAGATAATTTTAATTGAAAATGAAAACTTTTTGGAAGAATTAAATTTCAATTTTTTTTTAAAAGATAAGACGATGTATGTGACTCAGGGATTTTTGAAAGATTTATTAGCAGCCAAGCCAATTAAAATAAGTATTTGAAAAATGCCTTACAATAATGAATCTGGATTTTTGAAATATTCATCCTGTTTAAACTTTTCATAGGCAATATTCAGTAGTTATTAGAAGGACTGGTGGGAAAAAATGACCCTTCTGGTAAACCCACTCTTGATGTTTAATTACTGCATCCTTATTGAAAAGAAAAAAGCCGTACTGTACCGTCCTCAATATTACCAAAATTTTGTCAGACTCGTTTAATCAAGAGAATCAAGACCAAAAAGATTTTTTTAGGATTAAAAAAGTTTATTTATTAGAATATTATTCGGAACATTCCTTTTGAAGAATCCTCACGATTCTGACAAAGTTTAGGTACCGCCCGGTACGATTGTCCGCGAGTGCAGTACGATTTTTTTTCAACAACGATTGAATATGTAAGCGAACATGTAAGTAAGATTTTTAAAATTTCAACATTTAATTTTGCTGTCCTGGGTTTGACGTTAAACTGTATCCGGGTGTTAAGAGGACTCTCTTAAAGTTAACCTAACCGACCCCCAAAATCCATAACCGAAAACCCATTTCGGGCAACATCTCGTCTATAATCTGCCACAGCGCGAGTCAATCACAAATGACAGAGCAACTTTATGACATACGCTGAATGCATTATCAAGCTCATCAACAAAGAGAACCCACCATCAGTCGACGAGACAGTCCGCTGGTAATAAGAAAGAATTCAACGACGCTTGTTGACCTAGAGTGTTTAAAATTGACTGAGGATGATAATAACATAGAATTTTAGAAGGGTTTATTTGGTATCTTTAAAATTCGAAAAGAGAAAGGTATTTTTAAGTTTTTTCAAATATTCGAGTGGATTTAAAAGTATTTTTAAGAAATTTACATGCTCCTCCGCAAACTTTAACGTATGCGTATGAAATTTCATGCCCTAAACTTTCTACCATAACATCTTAAGCACAATCTTAAATATGCTAACTTATTCCAAAATTTACTAAATATTTTAGTTAAAAATGCTAATTTTTTATCACGTGGCTTGAGATAAAGTTTTCTTCTTCATCTATTGAGATTTTTTTAGTTACAGCTTGAATTAGGTGAAATATATTTATTAAGTATTTGAAAAAAAAACTTATTGAAAAATGTCTGATCCAACTGAAATCAAATTAGTTAGTTCAAATAAATGTTTTGAAGGCGTTCAAAACGTTTATGAACACACAAGTAATGAACTAAAATGTAATATGAAATTTGCTGCTTATTTGCCAAAAAATGATTCGAATGAAACTCTTTCAGTTTTAATTTGGCTATCAGGTAAAATCTAAAAAAATTTCTTCTTTACTTATTGTAAACACGCATTGCTTTTAAGGTTTAACATGTACTGAACAAAATTTTATCACCAAATCTGGTTTCCAAAAGTATGCCCAGGAACATAAGATTATTGTAATCGCTCCTGATACAAGTCCAAGTACTTTAATCAGTGAAAAAATGTGTCTTTGTTGTTTACAAATTTTTCAAAATTCTTAAGGAGGATGTAAAATTGAAGGGGATTCTGACCGCTGGGATTTTGGCGAAGGAGCTGGATTCTATGTCGATGCTACAGAATCGAAATGGGCTAATAATTACAGAATGTACTCATACGTTAATTTTGAGGTTTGTTTTTTATTAAATTATTATTAAAGAGACACGCTTAGAAATTACTTTTTTTTAGCTTCATGATGTCATCAGAAAGAATTTTATCAACGGCGGTGATTTGAGAATATCAATCTCTGGCCACAGGTATATTGCAGACAAAATTATTCCATTAGACCAAAAATTTATTTTAATTTTTCAGTATGGGTGGTCATGGAGCAATGATTAGTGCTTTAAAGAATCCTGGTAAATACAGATCAGCATCTGCATTTGCTCCAATTTCGAATCCAATCAATTGCGATTGGGGTAAAAACGCTTTCACAGGCTATTTAGGAAGTGATCAAGAAACTTGGCAATCTTATGATTCATGTTTTCTAGCTAAAAAATATTCTGGCCCTCAATTGGAAATTTTAGTCGATCAAGGATTAGAAGACAACTTTTTGAAACAAAATCAATTGAATCCGAATAATTTAGTCAAAGCTGCAGAAGAGAATAGTTTAGTTAAAGTCAATTTAAGAAACCAAGAAGTATTATTTTTTTGATGGAATCGATCAATTTTTTTTAATTTTTTATTTTTTAAGGGCTATGATCATTCGTACTTTTTCATTTCGACATTTATTCATGACCACTTTGAATTTCATGCAAGACATCTAAAAAATTAAACCTTAAAAACATGAAAATTTTTAGATTTATAAAACTGGTTTTAATTCGATTAAGCAAAAATATTAAATAAACTATTGAAAGTTACTATTTTATTCTTTTTCTCTATTTGGTTTCCGCTTTGCAGTATTCGAAGTTTTCGACATCGTTTTCTCTTTAAGAGTTTTATTTTGGTTTTCATAATAAACCGTTTATTTCAACTTAATGGATGTCCAACGTAGATTTCTCGTCTACAAATTTTCAAAAATCAACTCTTGATTCAATTTTGTAAGACCTAAGCGTTATGGCTGATAGAATTATGTTTCGAAGCTTTTTAGCTTGTCTGTGACAATTGATGTTTTACTAGGATTTTAAAGTATGGTTAAAAATAATTGAAACATTTGTTTGAATAAATGTGGCAAAACTGTTTTCTCTTAAAAATTTTAAGGTACTGTACGGTAAAGTACGCCTCCAAAAAACAGAACGGTACGGTAAACAGAAGAGTACACCTTTTTTTCACTAGCCGTGCTGTACCAAAAATTGAATATAAAACATATAAATCAGTAGACTTTAAGAGTCCTAAATTCACTATAGAGGAATTTTTTTTCATAAAAATTCAAGAGTAGACCCTTGAGAGTTTTTCAAAGTTTTGATTGGTAGACTTTTAGCCAAAATTCGAAAAACAGTCTGATATTGTTTTCAATGACTTATCGTTTAAACGCCAAAAAATAATTAAAATACCGTAAACCGCCGATTGATGTCCCACAGGCAAAAGCGGTTTCAATGTTTATAAAATATTTTTTGCATGGGACATCCATCGGGGATTTACGGTATATATTATTAGCATAGTTTTTGGTACGGGTAGGCCATGAATTTGATAAAAGTTATGTTAAATTTATTAAAAAAATTCAAACAATTAAAAAGTACAGTACTGCTACGATTTTGTGTTTTTAGTAATTTTTACGTGAATTTACGTGATTTTACCAAAATTCACGTAAAAAGAGGTAATTTTACGTAAAATTACGTTTGTAAAAAACGGTAAATTTACCTTTATTTACCGGATTTTACGTAAATTTACCTGAAATTACGTAAATTCTCGTAAAAAGTAAAAATTCCACTTGTTTTCTTGATTGTTATACTTCGACATCGAATAACTCATCAAAAAAAAATTTAAAAAAACTGTAATCAATTCCAAGTACGTCGAAAAGATTACGAAGTATTCTCCAATAGTTTTGTTATCATAAAAAAATTAAAATTTAGGATTATTCAGAGCATTTTTGTTCAAAGCATCAAAAATAGAAATGGAATTTTTACTTTTTACGAGAATTTACGTAATTTCAGGTAAATTTACGTAAAATCCGGTAAATAAAAGTAAATTTACCGTTTTTTACAAACGTAATTTTACGTAAAATAACCTGTTTTTACGTGAATTTTGGTAAAATCACGTAAAATCACGTAAAAATTACTAAAAAAACAAAATCGTAGCAGTACTGTAATTTATGTTATTTATTTGAAATCTTAATCAGGCCAATTTTATCAAATCATTATATTTACCATAATCATCAAAGATCAATCAAAATTAAAGCCAAAAGAGTTAAATATCGAAAAAAAAATACGAATGTTTATTAATAAACAAAAAAAGTTAAATAAATTAAATGGGATTTGGATTGTTTAAAGAAAAATCTTTGTAATAAGGATAAAGCGGTTTGAATGTGTTCAAATCAGATTCTATAGTTTCACCTTTACCACCACCTCCACCAATTTCACCTGAAAAGTCAACTGGATTAGGTCCAAAAATACATGCTTCATAAGTGAATGGAACATTTTGTTGTGGCATACTTGGTTGCATTGACATTGGAATTGTACCTACTACAATTGGTATAGCCATATCTTTACTTGCAGCAATGCCAGATGCATCAAAATTAAACACAACTTGATAACTAACTTCAATTATTCTGCAAGTTCCATTTGATGATGAACAAACAGGTGGTATCAGCAAAACTGAATTACTCCATGTTTCCATTGATTTTTCATTTATCTTTCCGGGATATTTTATTTGTGCCACATTTCGAACGCATGTTCTAGTCTTACGAGTCGCATGAAATTTCATTACTTGTATTAAATTGACAGACATTTCTTTTATGTCTCTACTACTCTTATTATCAATTGATGCATTGAATACAACAACTTCTCCGGGTACATAACCACCTTTAAAAATTTAAATTAATATAAATAGATTGATCTTTGTTTGAATGATAACTTACATTTTAAAACATTAAACTTGGCAATTATTGGATCAGATTTACATGGACCACAACAAAGAACTTTTTGATCAGTAAGTCCATAGCCTTGGCGTAAACCTGGATTGGCATTTAGATCTAAATGACTAACAACAGTAAATGATTTTGTTGTGTGTTTGTCAAAAGCCCTTAAAAAATGTTGAAAATATTAGGTTTTAAAATTGAAGATTTAAGTCTGCAAGTACCATGGAATGTCGATGGTTCCGTATAATGAGTAACGTACTTGACCAACAGTGTGTTCAAAACTAGTTGGGAGATTTGGTGGTAAAACAATATCAAAAGGATATGAATAATCACCAGCTTCTAAATATAAATCAGAAGTTGATTGTTTTGTTAAAAACATCAGATCATATTGTAAGTATTTCTCATAGGCGCTGTAGGATACAGTACGTCTGTTTTTTCCGCTTCCATGTTGTTCAGTCCTTAGTTGTAAAAAAAATTTTATTAAAAGCCTCACTCACATAAAAGTCTAATTTTTTTTCTAGAACTAAGAATATATCGCTATTTTGCGTCTAAAATGATCTATCGAAAGACACAGACTTGAGAAAATATTAGATCTAATTGTAATCGAATAGCTTTAAAGAAGGGAATTTCCACTTCAAGTTTTAATTTACCTTAAATTCAGAAATTACAAAAATAAATCTCCGTATGTTACAGAATCATTTATTGCTGAAAATGTCTTAAGAGAACCAGTAGGGTTCGCCCAATGTATTTCTAAAGACACCAGATTAGGACCCTTCTGAGCAACAATTGAAATTGACCCCGTAAAAATTTGGAAACTTTAGGTTTTCATATATGGAGAACACGCCTATGTGGTCAAATTTATCGAATCCAAATAGCATGAAAGTTTTGTATTGGGCGAACCTTTTAATAAAACCATAAATTAAAATAATTATCACAGAAATCATGTTCGTTCAGCTATTTTAAAGGACAGTAAGGGTAACTTTCCTTTTTAACTTTAAAACCATCTTTAGTTATATTGTTTTATTTTCAGTTTCTTGATAATAAAATTAATTCGAATCTTGCATTTTTCTTTTAGATTTTAAGAATCAACAATTATGTATCTTAAACATTTTCTTTTTTGTACCGGATATAAATACGTGAAAATTCGGAATCGTCGTAGGGATTTATATGTTTTTAGACCGTACAATTTATTATCAAAAAATGGTACAAAAACGAAAAAAACATTGTACCTGGGATAAAAATGACGGATTACGGTAGTCAATACTTAAGAAATTTCAGCTTTCATTTTTGCAAAGCTTTCGTAAAATCCCACGCAGAATGTCCCTACTTAGCCATGCGCAAATGAGGTGTTCCTTAAAATCTTAATAGTTTTCAGGTTCTTTTCACGAACGTTAATGGTCATTCACATTCTCAAACGTTATGCAGTTTGCCTCAAATTTTGTAAATTTCGTCGTCTTACAGTGATCTTATAATTGGCCAAGAGTTAGTTAATAAAAATAAAAGATTAACTAAAATTATGTATTAAAAGGTAAAAATATGATCGACCGATTTCGATCAAGAACAAATTCGAAGAAGGACTCGATAACACCACTACTTTTATGTAGAACTCGAGCAATTCAAATTCAAATTCATTTCTTTAATTGATTTTTTTTTGAGAAAAACATCAAGAAACTAAAACAAAAACATAATTTTTCAAAAATACGAATCAGAAAATAGACAACAACAACAAAGAATAATTACCAATGTACTCTAGCACCACCATTAATTAACATTTTTACACTATTAATTTTTAAACGTTCCTTTACTCTTATGTTAAGAGTACCTCTTAAATTTTCACCAGCATTATAAATTGCAATTGGTTTTTGAAGTACGATTGTAAAATAATCGATTTTACCCATGAGTATTTTTAAAAATATCTAAAAATAAAAAACTATAATTATATGAATAATATTTAAAAAAACATTTCAAGTACGTTTTTGTTGAGGTTTACGTACTTGAGAAGATTTTCAAGAATTAAAATGATTAATTAGTTGATTGAAATTAATCTTTTTAATATAAAGGAACTCGATGAAATAACTAATTGATCAAAGAACACAAGCTGCAAATCATAAAATTAGAATTTAAGAAAATAACAAAAAAAAAACGAAAATTATTCACATTATTATTAGTACTAGTAATAAGATTTTAGCATAGATTTTCCAGTTATCGAAAAATATAAAATTTAAATTAAAAATGTTCTTAAAAATTTTTCTTTAATGACTTACATTTGACGTGAATATTCATAAAAAAATTTTAATTATCATTTTTTAGATAATGAAATTTTTTTTCCAAGGTAACACAGTTGATAACCTTAGTGTAAATTTTAAAAAAAAACTTTGATTTAAATTTTTAGGGTAATAAATTATTTTAATATGTCAGTGGGTTTTTTTTTTGGAATTGTTTGTCGTGATTTAAATGTTATGTAATTTGTTAAAAATTTTCCATAATAGTTTTATGAACGTCTTATTGTTTATGAAATTTCTCAGGATAAATAATTTTAGAATTTTTTCTTTAAAACGGAATATTTTACTTCTTTTAGAAAAACATAAGGCACGATTGTGTAATGTTTCACAATTTAAATGCAACTTTTCTTGAATTTGGAAGTTCTTTTAAAATTGTTTGCTCCTAGTGGTTAATAGATTAGCTCTGCTTTGACTTATGATACACCCATTTTAAGACCTATTTTGAAAACTTGACTCGAATTTCACAATAATTTTGCTAATTGAGTTGTTAATGATTGGAACAAATTTTTGGAAGTGGGGATTGATGACTGGCGAAGTAATGTGTAATGACTGTCAAAGCTCTATCAGCTCACTTTGAATAGCTTCAGGTTACAGTTATTTCATTAATCATATTAAAGTTAAAGCTGAAATAAGTAAACAGCAGGTTTTGAAATGTTCAAAAACGTTTTTGAAAATTTTCAATCATGTTTTTTGTTCTAAAAATGTTTACTGTGTTCATTTTTATTTTTTTTTGTGTTTATTTTTTGATTTTTTTTTCATTTATTTGTTCAATCAACATTCTTCTGCTTATGTTTATTTTTTCGTTTACTAATTTAAGCTTTGTACTGTACTACTAAAACTGAAGACTTAAGCTCTAATGATTTTAATGAAGAAAAAAAAATGTTATATTTTTTGTTGATGTCTCTATAACCGAGCATCCCAACAGAAAAAGGGCCACATCTTTATGTAAATCTTGTCAAGAGCTTTCGATTGATATTTAGTAAATGGTGGGTGTATTAAACAACCTTTGGGATTAAATAAGAGACCTTTGAGACTGAAAAATTAAAAAGTCTATTTTCTTCAAATAAAAACGAAAGATTTCTTTACGGTTAAAACTTTACTAACTTTATTAACAATTCGCGACAACTATCAAGCTTTTAATTAATCTTATGGGAAAACTAGAAATACAAGGAAATAGGTTGCAATCACATATGTATTTGCAGTTAAACCCCACTAAAATAGTATTAATAGTATAAGTACTTTAGCCGTGTAGGCCGTAACATAATTTTTTTATACTCGCTACGTTTGTATCTTTCGACGCTCTTATTTTAAGTCACAGCGACTCGCGAGTCCAGATATGATGATTTTCAAAGTTGTTCTAATATCAGGTCATCTAGACAATGACAAGTCGATGATTCTAATCGGAATAATTTTAGATAACAAGAATAAAAAATTTGATTTTCCATACTAGACAAAAGCTTTAAAAGAATACCATTATTGAATTAGACAAGTTACTGTTGTGGTCATTCACGTGTTCCTCTTGTGAACTTTCATGAACTAACGATTTAGAAAAGCTTCCATTGATGTATGGGTATCAACAGAAAGCTAAAAAGCCCTAGTTAAAGCTTGTAAAACTAGCTTACATTTGATTCTAGTGAATCAAAGGTTGCTTTTCCAAATCGTTAGTTCATGAAAGTTCACAAGAGGAACACGTGAATGACCATAACAGTATATTAAAAAAATTTGGGTGAAACTATGAGAAACGAAATAAAAAAAAGTATTTCTTTAGAAAATTCTCATACAACCATAATGAACAAATTTTAATAATATAACTCTATTATTTATAAGAATCGTAAAGGTAAATACGGTGAATTTTGAAATTTTTTCGAGTGCAAGTTGTTAGGATTTATTTACGTCATACTTATAGAGAAAATCAAATTTGGCAACAATAACATGCAATAATGTTTTTTTTGCAAATAATATTAAAATCGTCACTTTTTTATCTCATGCTCGGAACCTATCTTTCTATGCATATTTATTTATTGAATGCTTAGGTCCACTTATTTACTAAAGACAAGACCTATCCGATAGGAAATGAGTTAGTTAAACTATGGTACCCAATGGCGTAGCCAGAGGGGGGGGCAAAATTTAACTTTTCGCTCCCCCCTGGCAAAAATTTCTGACTACGCCACTGATGGTACCTAAGTCCATAATTAATCATCTATATTTTAAAAGAAAAAATTTAAATTAAAATTTGAAAAAAAAAACAAAAAATAAAGTATTTTCAATAATAAACGTAGGTATTTTTTTACCTACGTTAAGAAAATTCTTAGATCTTAGAAATCTTAGTTCTTAGAAGTTTTCTAAGATCTAAGAACTAAGATTTCTAAGATCTAAGAATTTTCTTAACGTAGGTAAAAATTATGATCAAGCTCAAATTTAGGAAAATTTTTTAAAAAAATGTTTACAATTTGATCTTGGAAAAAAAAAAAAGTCTTTTTTAAAGATTTTTAAATAATCGTAAAAGTCCAAAATACGATGCAGATTATTTATTATCTTAGCATCAATAATTTAAGTAATAAATCACCATACTTTGTTTTGGTAAATGATGGTATTACAAGCACTTTCTTGTTGCTTCTTAAACCATATTGAAAATTCTCAATCACAGTAGAGAGCGGTTCGTTTTTGAGGTAAACTCGAGACTTGTTATTTTACCGAAAAATTTCAGAATTCTTGTAATAAGACGATATCTAAATACTTGTAATCCATTAGCTTCAAGTCTTAAGTTTATGTTTGTATCCAAATAACCATCAAATTTAATTAGCTTTCAAAATTTAAAATTACGCATCAAATTTTTTATGAATCTAGTACAGTGGTTTTTGCGAAAATGTAACGTTCTGTTCGGAACGCGTTCAGAACGGTCTTTAAAAATAGTTCCGTTCACATTCCAAATAGTCTCTAAAAAGGTTTTGTTTCTGTTCCTAGACTTATTTCCTTCTAATGAAAAACGAGATACAGGACGGGACCCTTCTGGAGAACTTTTGGAACGTGAACGGCACTATTTTTAAAGACCGTTCTGAGCGTGTTCCGAACAGAACGTTACATTTTCGCAAAAACCACTGTAGTAGTAGTAAATTTTCGCCATATGCTGTTTGTAAAAAAGAAAAATTAAAACAATCCGGTTTTGGACCTAATACCTTAAATTGTAAATTAATTTAAAAAAATCAAAACTCAATTCAAATCCTAAAATTTTAATATAACTTTAGGGAATAACATTTTCTATTGCAGAGATATTTCTTCAAAGTAAACATTGAATGTAAAACGTAAGGAGAAGATCTGAAAATGCAGAGTTCATAATGCAGATAATATTAAAAGATTTAATTTATTTGCGCAGGAAATTTGCAGAAGTTTACAGTTTGTTTTTAGGATTTGAATTGAGTTTTGATTTCTTGAATTGATTCGCAATTTCGATTGCCCATAAATCAAGGAACCTATGCTTGGACTCTCTCTTCTTAAGTTTGACCGGGGATCGAACCCAAGATGTTTGGATCACATGTTGATTTCATTTTGCTAAAGACACTAATCACAAATATTAAGTGATAATAAACTGATTGATTAGGAGTAAATCAAGAAAACCGCAATAAATCATGATACACTCATGATTAAGTTTAATTAATACTGATTCAGTAGACTAAAGTGTATGGTATTATCTATCAGGAAAAAGTTTGTAATATTGAAAAACGCAAAAATAAGGACAAGCTATGAATTGGTACTCGAGAAAGAGACAAAAAGTGCAAAAAATGCTTTACTTCCTTGGTGTTGTGCAGCTGGTTGCTATTGATCGATCAAGGTAGGTATTGAGAACAGAGAAGAATCCAGCTGCATATTCAGTGTGTGTGGAGAAAGGGGTTTAAAAATAAAGGAATTATATAAATAGGATACTAGGATCATTTACTTTTAATATTATTTGGTCACAAATTATTTTTTTGGTCACAAAATACAGATTTAGTTCACTTTTTTTTCTTTCATTAAATAATTATGGCGACTAGTTGATGTTCAAAAATTTATGTCAATATTTTGTTCACCAAACAATTGAGGTAAATTTTGGTCATATCTTTTGTGGACGAGTGAGACCCAAAATTTCCTTTTTCATAATAAATATGTCAAACGTTTTGGTTAAAGAAATGAGTATTCACAATTACCTTGATCAGGTATTATATAAACAATACGTTGATTTTGAGCAAATTTAGATTGAAAGGCTTGAATAAATTGCGCAGTAGCTTATCAGTTTTAATTTAAATTTATGACGTAATTCTATTTGACAAAAAATGTTAATATATTATTTGACGTATTTTTTTTATATTGACATAAAGAGAAATAATAAACAACACACTGCAACAACGTTAGGAAGTTTCTACGATCTTAGTTTTTAGAAATTTTCAATCAATAAAAGAATTTTTGGTTCTAAGAGTTTAGATTTCTAAGAACAACTAAGCTTTATTAGAAAATTGATGGTATATTACCAAAAAATCTTTGTTATTTTCTAAAATTTGACTGAGATTAGAACCAATATTTGAAAACAAATAATTTGATTTTTCACAGCGATTAAAAATCAAATGCCTCTGAGATTCACCAAAATTTGTATTAAAGTTTTTTTAAGTCGGAAATTCACTTTAAAAGACTAAACATGAATAAAATGAGCCTAAAAACTTGTGTTGAGTTAAAAAGCTTTTAAATATTTCTTACAAAAATGAAAGTAAAAATGGATCTTCAATTCGATTATTTAATGTTTGAAAAAAGATGCAATTATTAGAGTTTGATCAATTGGATATCAGAACTGTTCAGAAAAAAGATTTTTACAAATTAAACAAATTTTTAGAGTTTTTTTTTAAAAATACATTTCAACGTTAACTAATTTCATTTCAAAAAATAAAAAAAAAATAACTCGAGTTTTTTAAAACCAATAATAATTTAGTTAATACTATTGAGAGCAAAATCCTTGTAATATGGATAAAATGGTTTAAAAGTGTTGGCATCGGATTCAATAACCTCTCCTTTGTTTTTAATATTTTCATTTGATGCATCATCAAATGGATCTGGATCAAAATTTGACGCTTCAAATGAAAAAGGCAAATCTTTGTCTCTTGATTGTGAATTTGAGAATATTGGAATCGTTCCAAGGCATTGTGAAGTTTAGTACAAAAAAAAACAGAACAATTTTTAAAAATTGAAATAATTTTTATTCTGTTGGCCTTATGATGAATCTGCGCATGTAACAAAGTGTAACAAACTTTGTTACACCATTGAGCAACCTCTGCTAAATTTATGCAAAGTCTCTGCAAAATGCACACTATTAAAAAGTATTATAACTAAATGCGCAATTAGACTGCACAGTTTTTGCAGAGTTTACTGAATGGTGTAACAAAGTTTGTTACACTTTGTTACATGTGCAGATTCATCATAAGGCCAACAGAATAAAAATTATTTCAATTTTTAAAAATTGTTCTGTTTTTTTGTACTAAACTTCACAATTCCTCGTTCCAACAACGATTGGTATTGTCAAATCAGTTTCAATCGATATGCCCGATGCATCAAAATTTAAATTTATTTCATAATTAACTTCTATTATTCGACATTTTCCGTTTGATGATGAACAAACTGGAGGGATTAGACAAACAACATTTTCCCATTTAGCCAAAGTTTTTTCAGCAATTACATGCGGATAAATAATTGAAGTAACATTTCGTAAAATTATTTTTGATTTTGATTTAGCATAAAATCGAACTCTTTGTATCAAGTTAATTGTCATTTCTTTTATTTGACGACTGCTTTTGTTATCAATTATGACATTACACACGATTCCTTCGCCTGGAACATAACCCCCTTAGAAAAAAAAACTAAGACTTTAGTAAATTAATTTTTTAGCTATTGGAATTACCTTTAAGAATATTAAAAGTTGCAATTATTGGATCTGATTTGCACGGACCACAGCAAAGATATTTTCTTGTTGTAACACCAAGAGCCAAACGTAAATTTGGATTCAAATTCAAGTCTAAATGACTAAGTACTGAAAAAGACCTGGTTGTCTCTTTGTCAAATGACCACGGTATGTCAATACAACCTTTAAGATAATATCTAATTCGACCGATTCTATGCTCGAAACTTGTTGGTAAATTAATTGGAAGCATTATTTCAAATGGATACGAATGTTCACCAGGTTCCAAATATAAGTCAGCGTCGAATTGTTTACTTAAAAATACCATTTGAGAACATATATATTTCTCACTACTTCTAAAGTGAGCTGTGTGTTTATGCTTTCCACCTGTTCTTTGAGTCCTTTAAAAAAATTACATCTTTAAATTTACAATAGCTCTGGAAACTTTACTAAATCTAATTTCAGATTCTTTTACTGCGTATACGAAAATCAATAATAAAAAATTTCTATTGAACCTTGAAAATTTAAAATATCCCAAACTCAGAAGAGGCAAAGTCTACTTGTCCTTGAAAAGCCTCATCTTTAAGAATAGCCTTTTAATTATGAGCTGAGCTTCGGATAATTGGATTTTTTTTTATTTGTAAGTTTCAATACCGTAAACCCCCGATAGGTGTGTCAGGGATAAAAGCGATCAAGCCTGGTTAGAACATTCAAGGCTTTTGAGCTTTTATGGTTAAGTGAGTGCCAAATTATAATGAGTCGTTACTGATCATTAGAACGCAAGTTCGTCCGTGTCCTATAATATGTTTCGCAAAGCGTTAATGCGTTGATTTTTCTAATTTGAAAATTCCATTATATAGAAAGTCCAATCAAAATATTTAACAGCTTATTAAAAAAGGAAAAAAAGTTTATTTTCAATCACGTGTTTAAAAAAAACTAACATACTGTTGCTTTATTTCAGCTTTGAACTGTATATACCATTGTGAAGAAAATACAAAATTGAATTAAAATTTTAATTCAATTATTAGTTACTTCAGTTTAATATGTAGAACATTCAAAAGTAAAGAGGCAACCGAACAAGTGAACATATTATAACCCTTCCAATCGAAATCCATTAATATTAATTTCTTAATTAAATATTTCATTTAATTAAAATTTAACAGTTTAACAATTTTAATAATATGTTCACTTGTTCGCTTGTCTCTTTACCTTTGAATGTTCAGCATATTACATCCCCATTGTCTTTAATAGTTTAAAGGTAGCATTGTACTTCAGTATCTAGCTTTTTGATATTTTCAAAAAATACGTACGTTCCAAAAAAAAAACGAATTTTTTGATTGCTGAAAATTAAAAAAAGGAAGATTTTTTTTGATTCGTATTAAACACATTGTGTGTTAATGCTATTCCGCTAAGAACTGTGTAATATAAAGTGTAATATAAAGACTGTTCAAAAGACTAAATCATGCATAATCTGAATAAGCTTACAAAAATAAGTACGATTTTAACCGGTTTTTTTAACTGGACAAAAGAGTAAAACATTATAAATTGGCATCTTTAAGTCTGATTTAAGGTTGGTTATTTTATTGTTTTTGATTAGGTTACTATTAAAGAACACTCTTGATAATCAAAATGAATAAGAAGTCATAAAATCATAGGGAAACGTATCATATTAAAAGTAAATATTATTTAAGGCTTCAATTTTTATGCTTTTGGATCTTTGCATATAACTGCTCAATCGTTTCTCGATTAGTAATTACGTTGTCAGACTTATTCAGTTAGTTCAAAGAAGTTTCGGTAAAAAAACGACTAAACCGCTAATATTAAAATACTAATACTTATCTTGTTACTGACTTGCTGATTTAATATCATCTTAATTAAGAGACATCAAAAAAAACAAAGTTAAAATAGACGGTTTAATAAAAGTCTTTTGGAAAAATTTAAGCCAGTATGAGAGGTTTTGGATTTCAATCTTAAAAAAAATTTCTAAAAAAAATTATTTTTTATGGGACTTATATCGGGGGTTTACGGTATAATACATTAGGGAAAAGAGAGGGAAGGAAGAGGAAAGAAATAAATCGCGTACAAGTTAATTTCAGTAAGTACTGTAGAAAATGAAGTTTTGTTAAAAACCTAAATAAATAAAATTAAATTTAAATTTTTTATACCTAAAAAGCTTGGTAGCCATCTCGACTTAAATAATGTGTCGACACCGATTTTTTGTCGAATCTTTTAATTTTTTTTTATGTCGACACAATTTTTTTATTGTGTCGGTCGATTAAAATCGACAAATTTAAAAAAAATGCCAACACTAATTTTTCGCATATTTTCTCAAAACTTTTGAAACAAATATCTAGAATTAAAGCCTGATTTCTAAACTATCAAAAAACCTAGAATCAACCCGTTCCGATTTAAAGGTTCTAAAAACTTATTCATTCATTTTTTGGAGTCCTTGAAAATTTGGAAATCAGATTTTTTTGGATCCTGAATACACTCCAAACAAAATTTGAATAACATGTTTGTAAATTTTTTTCATTTCCTTTTAAAAAATACCTTGATGTTTTGCCTGAAAGAAAACAGAACTGAACATATTCAACTGCAAAGTATTTTTTCTGAACACAATGAAAGATGAATGAAAATTGAATAAGATTTTAATTCTTGTCAAAGGCGTTGAAAGAATTAACATAATAAACGGAATCCATATTTTTTGCATTCTATTTTTGCAAAATTGAAATTAAAAGGACATTAGAAGAAATGATAAATTATGGCTAGCTATTTCTCGATGACCCAGAACAAAACCATACATGCTGATTTTACAGATTTAATCTACTTTTTATGCATGAAAATTCGCAGTTCTACCGTTGACTCCTTTTTTTATTTTTTTTTAAAATGCGATAATAGAAAAAAAAATTTGTTTTCATTATCCAGAGTACTTAGAAAATTTTAATAAGACTTAAATTAGAGAGAAACAAAATACAGTACATTTCTGAAATAAGTTGACATGTTTCGGATAATTGCTTAAGACGCTCAAGAGCATTGCTTGCTTAGGCTTACGCTCTTGCACATTGTGTTAATTATGCGGTTACAAAATAATAAATTAATATTTTTTAACAAATAAAGTGCTATCCTCTAAAAATACATAGCGTCTTCTTTGTGTTTATTATTTGAACCGGCTGTTCAAAAAATTAAAAAATCTTTTCTCCATCCCTATGTATGAAAATTACAGAGGAGCCGAAATTCTTCCCCCTCCTTCCTCCTTCAAAGTTTAGGTCAATTGTTTTCAATAAAATATAAACGTACAGTCGAGTTGCACTTATATCACTCTATTTGTCAAGCCATTTTGCAGTGATAAAAATGAGATGTGACTTAACTGGAATCGATTTGCAGTAAAAGTGACCCTTTTGTCTTTATTTCTCCAGTGATATAAGTGTAATAGTGACTTTAGTGGGTGATGATATAATTCGGACTTGACTGTATTTTGTCCCAGATAACATAATTATCTTGTTGAATAAGATTTAAAAGTTGATTTGCCGCTTCGTTTGAGAAAATTTGGTTTTAATTTTTATTAACGATCGGTTTTATTTTTATTCATAATTATTCAAAAAAAATATTTCCATGATGGTCTTGAGGGTTGAGCCTAAATTTCATCAAAGTTCAAAAAAAAATTTTTGATTTCAATTTTTCCTCGTCACATAACCCCCCATTCGCATAATTTATTTTAATTAGAATTTTCCTTGCGCATTTGCTCTTGCGCACGTGCGCAAGAAATATTGTGTTTCGAAACTTTGCTTAAGACGCGCAAGAGCAACGCGCTCACGCGTTTCGGAGCACGCTGCGCATTGCTTAGGCAGAGTGTCAACTTATTTCGGAAATGTACTGTATGTCAAACTGATTTAGACGAAACTTAACGAGTTCCCTTTAAGGTAAACAGAAAAGGGGAAACGGATCAAAACGTTAATGGCCTACCCCAGGAACTGATTCTTATGTTAAGATCTTAATAAGTTCTCGAATTTTTCAAGTCTAGTAACCGATCAGACTTAAATATATTTTTATGAAATTTCTTTAAGATTCAAGACTTGAAAAAAGTGTCTTCGAAGATTTTTCAAGAATATTATCTCAATCTTATTCTTACCAATTTTTTTTAGTAAGAATATTAGGAAATTCTAATCAGGTCAAGAATCAATTCGTAGATTTAAGGCTAGAGACTACACTTCTTCGAGTTTCGTTTTCCTTTAAAGACTTTCAATATTGATTAAAATCATACCAATGAACATTAGCATCTCCATTAAGAGTCATGGACACTGAATTTATTTTAATCCGTTCGTTACATCCAAATTTAAACCAACCAGAAACAGATTCACCAGCCATATAGATTGGATATTGTTTATTTAAAACAATCGTAAAATAATTCATGTCGATTTTTTGAACCAAAAAATAAACTAAACATTAAACAAAAATAAAATAAAGACTGAAGTTTGGAATAAGAGTAAGTAATTAGACTAAAGATTTTTTTTTGTTTCAAATAGAAACAAAAATTAATTATTTAAAAAGTTATTATTTAATGTAGTTATTATTTCATTACAAGGGTTATTAATTTCTTGTTTTTCCATTTATCGATCGATACCAGGTATAGAGATATATGAAGTCATGGTAATTTTATTTATTTCCTTCTATTTTTTTGTTGGATTGTTTCTAAATTATAGTTTTGAGCATTAATTTGCGCAAGATCTTTGACGAAAAATATTTTTTTTTTTTAAAAAAAGAAAATATCAGAAATTGTTCAATCAAATAAAAGAGTCTGGTAATCATTACTTGAACAAAAAAAATTGCTTACCGAACATGAATAACTTAAATTAAACCAATAAGCAATAGCTTCAATTAAAAAATTAATTTAACTTAATTTAACATTAAATCCCAGGCCATTGTTTGCTAGACATTAATCGTTTCTATTTAGTAGTATTGATTTTATAAATCTTAAAAGTGGGGCATTTACTTGAAAAAAATTAAACTTTTAAAATCTAGATAAGCATATCGAAAAAAAACTGCATTTTTGTTGCAAAAATTCTTACGATAATGCAGCGTTTAAAGCTAAGTTCTATGTTGACAAAAATCTTTTTTGGAATTTTTAGCAAGTTAATAAATGTAATGAAATTTGTTGGTCAGTTGAGATTTTTTTAAAGTTATAAAGCACCCTATTACCACGGCTTCGTGTATGGAAAAAAAGAAAAAAGTTTTCGACGAAAATCAACCTAGTGTTAGCATAACTCAATCAGGTAGTGCTACTTCAAGTAAATACAGAGAATCTTGTCAAAGCGTTACCCAGTCAATTTCAGTTTATTGTAAAACCACTTTAATTAGAACTCAGCAAACAAACAGTACAGTGTTTTTATTTAAAGTTTTACTTTTTTCAAAAAAGAGTTTTGGAGTGCTAAATAAAAATTACAATTTATTAGAGATGGGATAGTGTTGCTAGATAGAGCGTGATACCAAGCTCTTGAGATGATAGATTACCAATATTAACTGCAATAGAGACACTAGAATAAAGAGTCTCTAATCTTAATACGATTTTTTTAATAGTTTTTAATTTTGTAACGAGCTACTCAAAGTTTTATGACGTTCTCATAAGATGTTTGTTATATCCTAGATACCGATGTATCGTTGAGATTTTCTGTAAAAAGACCTCACTCGATAAATCTGCTTGGGGCTAATCTGTTAAGATCTACTGAGATGCCAACCTAAGATTTTGTTGACAAGGGAATATTATAAAAATCACGGACTTTAATGGTTATATGCTAAAGACTTGGCCCTCTAAGCCATGTTTAAAATTTTTTTATGATTCTTCAAAACGGAATAAAAGCTGTAAAAATGAAAAAAGCAAAATATGCAACAATCTGCAGTCGTTACGGATTCAATTTTGTATAATTTTTAATTGAGTACATTTTGAACTAAATTTTAATAAATTTTACAGACTTTGTTAGTAGATGCAGTATTTTTCGCTGCACATTTCTTGCCCAAATTTCAAAATTTTCACATACTTACTCCGCACACCGTGGCGCCGACCCTGCCCTAGTCCAGCTTCTTTTTATTGTCTAAGACCACAATTCATCAAGGAGACATTTCCGTTCCTTTCATATTACACATTAAAATCGTTAAAAGACCATTTATATAAGATGGTCTCAATAAATTACAAAATTCCCGAGACAAAAAAATTTAAGGAATAATTTTAAAAAAATGTTTAATTTTGTTTATTTATTTATGCTTAAATTATACCGTTTTCATCTAAAAAGTTTACTGCTTAACAATGAGCATCATTTGATCGGTCGGTACATATTATACAGTTTTAGTTTGTTAAGAATTTTCACAATTCGTTACCGAATCATAATTCTCATGAAATTTTTCTTTACTAAAAAATGACAGACAAGTGCAAGAATAATCGTGTATCTCTAGTTTCATAAACTCAATCTTCATTTGATGTAATATTTTCAATACTTTCAGACGATAAATAATTAGAGTGTAAAAAAAAAAATGTCACTTGTTGGCCGTTTCTTATTCAAAAAATTTCAAAAAAACTATGGCTAAATCGTTAACATTTAAATTAGACTTTTGAACCAAAATCATAATACGGATAATACGGTTTATAACTTGCAAGATCTGATTTTATAATGTCTCCTTTTAATTCTAATCCAAAATTACTTTCGGATTCGAAACTTGAACTTTGATACGTAAGAGGTACACTTTCGTTTTTTGTACTTTGTTCTTCTTTTAAAGGAATTGTTCCGATAACAATTGGCATTAAAAGATTTTGATTAAACGTAAGTCCATACGATCCGAATACTAATGAAACATCATAAGAAACGTCTATAACACGACATGTTCCATTTGATGATGAACAAATTGGTGGAATTCTCAAACCACCATCCCATTTTTCAGTACTAAACTTTCCTATTTCTTTTGGATATTGAACTGATGCTACTTTTCTGGAAACACTTTTTGATTTTTGAGTTGTACGAAACGTTATTTTCTGAGTCAAGTTAATAATTACTTCATTTATACGCTTGTTACTTTTATTATCGATTTCAGCTGTAAATATTAAAACCTCTCCTGGCACAAAACCATCTTTGAAAAACAAAAAAATTGTATTAAAGACTTGAAAAATCAAATTTTAAAAATTACTTTTATGTATCGTAAAATTAATAACAACTGGATAGGATTTACAAGGACCACAAGTGAACTGTTTTTCTCCAGTAGATCCTAACGGTTGTCGCAAAGATGGATTCGTATTTAAATCAAACGGGCTCACAATCGAAAAAGCTCTAATAGAAAGTGCATCTAACGCCCTTTTGTTCAAAATAATATAAAAAATAAAATATTTCTGCTTATTAAAATCATTCTTACCCTGGCATCTCTAGAGAAGCAACTAATGAGTAACGAACTTTACCGATTGGATGTTCAAAACTAGTAGCCAAATTTTGTGGCAAAACAATTTTAAACGGATAAGTATGTGCTCCTGGTTCTAAATACAAATCACTGTTTTGTTGTTTAGTCAAAAATACTAAATTGCATTCAAGATAATTTTCGGAGCCTCTGTACGTTACTGTTTGTGTTTTTGATTGCGTTGGTCGCTGATTTCCTTTATTTCCAGTATATGTTGTAAACGTACGACTCTCTTGCCTGAAAAAAATAGACAAAATTATTTAAAAAGCAAACATAATTAATGTATTAATCGAACTTAAAACTTTGTAATCAGATACTTAGTTTTATGGGTAGCTACACACAGAATTTTCCTATTTGCTAATGTTTTAAAGGGAGTCATACAAATAAATCAAATATTTAATCAGAATAGTAAATACTCAATTAATAATATAGAACAACGTCAATCACATAGTTGCGTGTCAGTTCCTCAGAAAATCCAATGAAGAAAATTTTCAAAAACATTGTGTAACTAAACAGGGAATTAATGTGATCAAAAATAAATACCAGCAAACTTGAGCAGTTCCATTAATTGTCATTTTAATTGAGTTGATTTTTATTTTAGTGGAAACTTTTAGCTCAAGTGTTCCACTAAGCGATTCCCCAGCGAAATACATTGGTATTTGTTTATTTAAATTTATTGAAAAATTTTCAATCTTGCCCATTCTTGGATACCAATTTTGTTCTCAATAATTTTTAGCGTTGCACAATTAGAAAAAATAAGAAAAGAATTAACCAAAAAAATATGAATGATCTTTTTTTTGATAGAAAGTTTATATTTTTGTTAATTAAAGTTTTGTTTAAACAATTCAAATATTAGCTTTTTGAATTTTGATTTTTCAGTTATCGAAAATCAATAAGCAATAAGTTTTGTTAATTTTTTCTAGTTTTTTTTTTGTAAAATTCTTTAAGAATTTCTCTCAAACTTGTTTGTGTTTTAGAATAATTATAAATAAAATTCAATAGCTTTAAAAAGAAAAACAAAATCTTTGATACTTAAACATTTGCTTACACGATGTGACCTCAATCTTTTCGACAATTTTCTGATTAAAGTTCAGTCGTATTAAAACTTCCACGCACAATCGATTTGGATGTGATTTGCGGTCTGATTTTAAAGGTAAAATTTTCATTTTGAAAACCATAAAGGGAGAATATTTTTAATTTAGGAAAATGACCCATAAATTGGCGATTTTATACGTTTTTTCTCAAGGAATCGGTTCAATTTTTCAATGTAATCAAGCTGTTTCAAAGTAAGTAAGCTACAGAAAATTAAAATAGAATACATTATTCATTTAAACCCTTATTTTTTCTCAATTAAAAATAGCAGATCATTCAAGTGAGTTTCTTCCTACATTTATAACTAATAAAGTTTGTTTATTAGAATTCAATATTTATTTATAGAAATATATATTGAAAAAAATGAATCAAGTTTGTCAATAAAACTTAATTTAAATCAAATAAAAATTGAAACGATTACGTTTAAAATAAAAAAAAAAAACATAAAATAAAACCCCGAATAAAAATGGATTACATTTGCTTGAACATCTGGACTTGGTCTAAAAATTAAAATTTATTTTAAACAATGAAAAAAAAATTGTTAAAATAGCTAATTTTGTATTTAAAATTATAACTAAAAAAAATAAATGTTATTAAAAGCCCTTCAATTTTTTCATCCGGACTTAGGACCGGCAATGGTATGGTTGAGTGACTGTAGGACGTTCAATATAAACAGTGCCACTATTCACTATACACTCGACAACTATTCAGACTAGCTTGGAACCACAAACCAAGCGTATTATAGATCTAGTAGAACACTTAACTTTGTCACTAAGGCTTCATCTATTACTAAATGGGTCTGCTGTAAAACAAGCTCTTGCATCCGTTCCCATGCTCATATACGTTGTAATGGTCAAAGCCAACGGAAACCCAACAAAATTTCCGTAATACAGTACATTTAGAACGGTGTTAGAATGACAGCAAAATCCTCGCCCTCCCAATATCACATCCGGGCTTGGGGCCGGTCAAGGCATGGCTCTGTATTTTACAGAATATCCCCTTAAACGTCATGCTCATCTTTAGAATATTGATAAATTGAGTATGCTGTGGAATAAACGAAAAAAAAGCAGAAAACAATGACAATTTCAAAGTTCAAAAAGAAATATTTCATATTTAATCCTCAATTGCAACTAATCTACTTTAATCATGTCAAACATTTCAGATCTAAACTTTGTTTTATTTAGATAGAAAGGATGACAAGAAGACCTCTTGTATGAGTGCACTTTGAAAATTTTACAAATAAATTTGATTTTGATAATCCTAAAGCAGGGGGGTGTGAGTTAGAAAAAATTTTAACACAAGGTCCATTTAAAAAAAACTTTATGGTAATACCTCTCTTCCTATGTAAGAAAATTACAGAAGAGCCGGAATTTTGGACCCCTTCCCTTCAAAGTTATTAACGTTATGCAGTAGTTAACGAGAGTTAATAGTAAACGCGAATTACCAAATTTGAAATGCAATGTGTTCCTTTACAAAAATTTCGTACATTTTTTAAATTTTCTTCTGGGAGATTAATTGATTCGGTATTCAAATAAAAAGGTTGGAGATATCTCGGATTTATGAATTAATTATGATTTGAATGAATTAAAACCTCTATTAGATTTAAAAAAACAATTAGCTTAATATTTTCGTTACAACTTGGTTCAATATGTTAAGCTGTTGGACACTTTATGAAACGAAAAATTAAATAAAAGATGAATAATATAATATCTTTGACACTGATCGCATATTAAACAGGACAAGTTCTTTTTCAATCGGATAGTGAGTCTGCTTTTGTATTCCAAATAGCACTAAGACAGAAATTACAAGCCAATAGGAATCAATAGTAAAATTTTCGATATTTAGCAAGTTAAATATTTGAAGAAACCGATAAGCAAAGATCAAAGTTAATCTCTTAATTACTAATTTATCTGATTTGTTTTCGGGTATATCTGTTGGAAAATCTGAATTTTTTAATTAGAGCTTGGTATTAAATCTCCTAAAGTCACACACAATTAAGAAAAGATCAGTGTCAGTTTACGTTACTCTTGGCGTCAAGATAAAATTTTAAGAGCAAAACAATGAGCATAAAAAGCTAAAAAAAAATAAGTAAGACAAATGTAAAGTAAAAACTAAATATACTAGTATAGAAACTAATAAATACACACTGAACTTTGGAACATGTAAATTTTATTTCAAAAAAATCAAAAAAAATCATAGCTATAGTTTGAAATTTTCATTGCAATTTTTTCAATAATTATACTCAAATCAAATCAAAACACAAAAAGGATCAAAGTTTAGTCCTATCTTCAAAATGCATACACACAATTCTTTTCTATTTGAATTATAGATTTTTTTAAAAAGCGCTTCAATCTTTAAAACAAATTTTTAATTTTTTTTTTCAATATTTTTTTGAAGCTTTAGAAAATATTTGTCATGGCTGCCATAAGACATCTTTTGACTAAATCTGTACATTCTACTAATAATTTATTCTTAAATACCAAAATATCATTTCCTCAAATACGTTACATATCGACCACTTTAAATCCAATGGCTGGTAAATTCTTATAAAAAATAAACTTGTACCCTCATTCCTTTTAAAACCAACTTTTTTTGTTTTCTTTCAAGAACGCAAACACATTCAATTGAATTATCGCGATGACATTGCTGTTATTAAAATCGATTCACCAAATCAGAAAGTAAATACGTTAAGTCGTGACATGTTTCCCGAGTTTACTTCGGCATTAGAAGAAGTTAACAAAAATGAAAAATGTCGCGGTGTTGTTTTAATATCAGGTAAAACAAGTGGGTTCATTGCAGGTGCTGATATTAAAATGATCGAATCGTGTAAGACCCAAGATGAAATTTATCAATTGTCAAAAATGGGACAAAAAATTTTTTTCGATATTGAAAAATCAAAAAAACCAATTGTCTCTGCCATTATGGGACCATGTCTTGGTGGTGGTCTCGAAGTAGCTTTGGCCACTCATTATAGAATCGCTGTCAATGATAACAAGACCGTTGTTGGTTTACCAGAAGTTAAACTTGGTCTTTTACCAGGCTCTGGTGGTACTCAACGTTTACCGCGCTTGGTAACTGTACCAGATGCTTTAGACATGGCCTTGACTGGAAAAATGGTTAAAG
Source organism: Brachionus rubens (assembly GCA_022207745.1). NCBI lineage: Eukaryota > Metazoa > Rotifera > Eurotatoria > Ploima > Brachionidae > Brachionus > Brachionus rubens. The sequence goes on along the minus strand of JAJVHD010000001.1, from coordinate 4,525,730 downwards.
CTAAAAAGGCTAAATCGTTGGGTATTGTCGATCTATTAGTCGAGCCTTTGGGTCCTGGTATTAACTCGCCTGAAAATAGAACTTTGGAGTACTTGGAAGATGTTGCCGTTCAAGTAACCAAAAAATTGGCCAGTCAAGGAGGTGTTAAACCAAAAAAGAAAGCTATGATGAGAAGTAAAAAAAAATCAATCTTAAAATAAGACTAAAAGACTTAAAGCTGTTTCATTTCTTCAGATTTAACAGACAAAGCTTTCGAGTACGAATTCGTCCGTAATTACGTTTTCAATCAAGTTAAATCTAAAGTTTTGGGTCAAACTAAAGGTTTATACCCAGCTCCATTGAAAATTTTAGAAGTTATCAAGACTGGTTTGGAAAAAGGACCTGATGCTGGATATGAAGCCGAAGCCCAAGTAGCTAAAATTTCCCTTAAAAAAAATTAAAAAAAGACTCTAGAATCTTTTATTGAAGGGATTCGCTGAATTGGGGGTCACTAATGAATCAAAAGCTTTGATTAACTTGTTCCATGGTCACACTAGTTGCAAAAAGAATCGTTTCGGTAATCCACAAGTCGAAGTCAAGTAAGAACAAACCAAGCTAACCCTAGTGTTTAAAACCCTAATTTAAAAAAAAATTATTTAAAGGAACATTGGTGTTCTTGGTGCAGGCCTTATGGGTGCTGGTATTGCTTCAGTCAGTATTGATAAAGGTTACAATGTAATCTTAAAAGACATGAGTCAAGCAGGTTTATCACGAGGTTACAATCAAATATCTAAAACATTAAAAGATGCTGTTAAACGTAAACGATTTTCACAAATTCAAGCCGATCAAGTAATCAGTCATTTGACACCACAATTAACATCCGACAAGTTCGATAAACTTGACATGATTATTGAAGCCGTTTTCGAAGACATTAACATTAAACACCGTGTCTTAAAAGAAGTTGAATCAATCACTTTACCACACTGTATTTTTGCTTCGAATACATCAGCTTTACCAATAGGTGATATTGCTAAAGCTAGTCAAAGACCAGAAAAAGTAATCGGTATGCACTATTTTTCACCGGTGGAAAAAATGGAACTCCTTGAAATTATTACAACTGATAAGACTTCAAAGGACACTATTGCTTCAGCTGTACAAGTTGGTCTTAAACAAGGCAAAGTCGTAATAGTAGTTAAAGACGCCCCAGGTTTTTATACAACTCGTATATTATCAGTCGCATCTGCTGAATTGTTCAATTTATTCCAAGAAGGCGTTGAACCTAAAGCGATCGATAAAGCTTCAAAATCATTCGGTTTCCCAGTTGGTAACGCTACTTTATTGGATGAAGTTGGTATTGATGTTGCCTCACACATTGCCGAATATTTATCGAAAGCTTTGGGTGAAAGTGCTTCAAGTCGCGCGGGTATTCCGATCTTAAAAGACTTGGTAAAGAATGGTTTCACTGGTCGTAAATCAGGCAAAGGTGTTTACTTATACGAAGCAGGTGTAAAGGGTTCAGACAGACAAGTTAACCCAGGTTTTACTGAAATTATAAACAAATACAGAGTACCAGCTCCGGCTCAAATTAAAAACGACACTGAGACAATTCAATGGAGATTGGCATCAAAGTTCATCAACGAAGCCGTTTTGTGTTTACAACAAGGTATTGTCAATTCTCCAACTGAAGGTGACATTGGTGCAGTTTTTGGTTTAGGTTTTCCACCAATGAAAGGTGGTCCATTCAAATTTGTTGATTTGTATGGTGCTTCGAAAATAGTTGATCGCCTTAAATCATTTGAACAAGTCTACGGTGCATCGTTTAAACCGTGTGATTTATTAGTAGATCATGCCAAAGATTCATCCAAAAAATTCTATTCAGCTTAAGAATCGAATAAAAAATAAAGACATTTTTATATTTATATAACTTTGAATCGATTTAATCTTAATTCTAAAAAAATAAGGAAAAAAAAACAAAAATTGTAATTGATTAGTTTGTGATCGAATTTTTAAAAATTTTGTTTGTTCGCTTTAAAATAATAAATTAAAATTATTTAATATGATTTTTTTGAGTGTCTTTTTTTTATCGTTAAAATTCAGTAGGGAAAAGGGAGAAATAGGCAACGTGAAAAAAATCTTTCCACCAGGATATTCATATGGCTTGTCATTGAAGCTTCTTAATAATCTTGTAACTCTTCTTTGTACTTTGTTACTTGTTTTTCTACCGATTGGTTTCCTTTGTTTTATTTTATTATCTGTATCAAGTTGATACCTAGGACGTTCCAGCGCATTGCTTAAGCACTCAAAAAAAATATTTTTAATGTGCAAGCGCATAATTATTTCCAAAAAAATTTATAGATTTTTTTTAACAAATAAAGTGCTCTCCTCTTAAAAACATAGCGTCTTCTTTATGTGTATTAATTGAATCGGCTTTTAAAAAAGTTTAAAAAAAAAATTTCCCCTTCCCTATGTAAGAAAATTGCAGAGAAGCCGAAATCCCAACGCACGTGCGCAAGAAATATTGTGTTTCGCAACTTTGCTTAAGCTTCTGCTTATTTCAGAAATGTACTGTTTTGATTAATAAAATCATTGATAATAGAGGGAGTCTCCTATGACAGGTTGGGTAGTCATTGATTCTTAAGAGCCTTAATTTTAGCCTAGAAAAATAATTTTTTTCCTCCTTTTAAAAGTTTTACTGCGATAACTCTACCACTTAAATATCCCATAGATTTTTAGATTTATATTTCTTTATTTAAAATTGATTCGTACCTTATTAGGGTAAATTACACAATTTTTCGGGTAGTATAATAAAAGGGAATTAAATTATAAAGTTTTAATCAAAATTTTTCTGTCGTTTCTTTTTCGTATGAGAGACGTATGTGTGCTTTGATTCCCGCTCCAGCTTTGAATGTTTTATCACAATGAGAGCATATAATCGTTGTTTTTACAGCATTTACATCAGGAATACTGTCTGCGACTTTCGGTGGTGCTCGTCGAATTTCTCTATCTGGGTTTAGTCGGGTTGTATAAATGTCAGAAGCTCCATTACGCAGTGTTCTTAGATATTTTTGAACAAAGCTGTTCTCGTAAGCTTTGGTTCTTATTTTCATATTGTTAATTCGGCAAATGGCTTTACTCTTTTCAGAGACCTTGTTTAGTTTACTCGTCAAAGGGTGGTTGTCTTCTTCAATTATTCGCTTTAATAATTTGATACAGGTTTGGTCGATAATTTGTTCAATAGTATCAAGCTTGTATTTTTTGATAGCCGTTTCTGGGGTGATACCAATAATGTCAAGCATTCTATTGTGATACCTTCTCATCTCATCCTTGGTCTTTGTACTTGTTGAGGTAAGGAGAGCGGCACTGTCAGATCCCATATCAATTGACTCAAATCCATTTTTTGATTGCTTCAATTTTTTTATGTTTTACTTCTTTTTTTTTGAGATCTAAATAATTTAAACGAAAGTTTGTAAGTAAAAGTTTTTTAAAAAATCCGGCGCAGTCTCTACTGTATTTAAACTTTTAGGTGTTTGATGTCTTTTTAGAATATTCTTTACAAAATAAACATTATTTTAACCTTAAAAACATTTTAGAAAATAATTTAAAAATTAAGATTTGAATTTGAGTATCGTCGGTGTTCTTAATGACATACTGAAAATCCCATCAAACAAACTGTTTAACAAAAAATCAGGTCTAAAAATCAAACTTTAAAAAAAAGGTTATTATACACCTTAACTTGATTTTAAGCGTTTTTTTTATTAAGTTCTTAATCACCCACTGTTGAATCAAGCTTAATAAAACCATCTATTTTTATAAATTTTGAATATTTAATTTAAACTGTAAGAATCAAACGACTATTTAAACCTCTACACTTTTTTCCCTATAAACTTTTTTTAATGGTAAGGTAGTTTAATCTCGCATACAATAAAGTATTCGAGTCTGAAATTATTTTTTCATTAAAAAACCCTATTTTTCTTTGTCGATTTGAATCTCTAAAACCGAACACCCCAGCTAAACATAGACTAGAAATCTATGTAGATCTCGTTTAGAGCTTTCGATAGATATATAAAAAGAGGGAAAGTATACAACAACTATGCGGGGGTATATGAGGGTCATTTAAGGGTGAAAAGTGAAAAATCATTTTTCTTCCACAAATAACTTCACTAGGGTCTCAATATGGTATCATTTTGTAGCCATTCATTTACTCTACCTTGTATGAAAATAAGGTTCCCCAAGTCATAAACCTTAGTTTCCAAGAAAAGTTTCACCATCTTTCAACTATTTTCAAACGGACTTGAAAATTTATGGGCATATATTTTTCCATATTAACTACAAATTTTACTATAAATTTTTCTAAAAAATGTCTTAATTTCTAAGAATGGAGGGTATGAAAAGTTTTAGAAGCGGGTTTTCACCGGAAATTTTCACATAATGCACGTTAAAACCGAACTTTACATACCTCTAATTTCGCATATTTTAATATACAGTACATTTCTGAAATAAGTTGACACTCTGCCTAAGCAATGCGCAGCATGCTCCTAAGCTTTGCTTAAGACGCGCAAGCGCATTGCTCCTGCGCGTCTTAAGCAAAGTTTCGAAGCACAATATTTATTGCGCATAAGCGCAGGAAAAAATTGTATTAAAATAAATTATCGTGCGCAAGAGCATGCGCTTGCGCATTGAAAATATTTCTTTTGCGTGCTTAAGCAATGCGCCGGAGCGTCCTAGGCAGCCCAGAAACTTTGCCTAAGCAATGCTCCGAAATATGTCAACTTATTTCAGAAATGTACTGTATTTTAAAACGATTTATAGCAAGTTCTATTCAAGTGAATATCACAAGTTGTTTGCGTGAACACCACATGTAAAAGTTACAACTGGGTGTATGTTTTCAAAAATACAGGGTCCATACTTAATTGTTCTTTAATTCAACCAACCTTTTAGTGAATACCTTAGCCTATCGTGTCAAAATCTTGTAAGACTTATTAAGTCATTTAAATTAGAAATAATCGGAATCTTGATCTAATTAAAGTCTACTTTCGAAAGTTTTTGTTAACCACCGGATGTCTTAATTAATGGGAAAATACAGAGAAATATGCCTGATCCCGTTAAAAAATCAACATTTCCTTAATTTTCATTTTTTTGTTAAGCAGTTAAGCATGTCCCGTTAAATAAGTTTTGTATTTTAGGGTCCAATTTCGTTCCGTTCCGTAATTCGATTCCGTGCTTTAGTTACGTAAAATTCTTTTCTGCTAAAAATAAGTTTAAAAATGCTTTTATTCTTATAATTTTTTAATTTTAAAATGATTTTTTTCAGAATGACAAAAACATTGCCTACTTTAATATTTAGCTGCTTTTTAGGTAAGACTATTTTTTAATGAGAAAGAAAACAAAATCTAATTTTAATCGAATAAATCTAGTCTTAAGTCTCAGCTTTTATGTCAAGTCTCAAGATTGTTCTTCAGCCGAGAATAATGAAGATTACATGGGAAGTTTGAGTGTGACAATCTCAAATAAGCAATGTCAAATGTGGAGCAAACATCCTAGCGCGGATTCTTTTGAATTTATTGACTGTAAACAAAGCAAATTCTTATTGTTTTCCTAGCGCACATTCACCATGTGTACGCAAAATGTGGATGTGTATTAGGAATGAAAATTAATGTAAAACTTTTTTATTTCGTTTGTTTTAGCTTTGGAAGACGCAAGCAATTTTTGTCGGTAAGAGCAGAGTATAATTAATTTTTTAAAAGCTTATGTAATTTTTTCTTTAAGTAACCCTCTTGGAGCATACAGAAAAGGAAGAGCATATTGTTTTACAAATATTGAGGCTAACGAATGGGAATATTGCAATATAACTAAATGCCGTTAGTTTTTAAATCTTAAATCTTTATTTTAAACTTTTTAAATGAAATACAAACTAAAAGTTGGCTGCTCTAAAATTCACGGAATTTCTTATGGAACAATCCAATTTTCAAACAGTGTGTTCTTGAGAGACGGAAGTTACCCGACAGGATCAAAAATAACATTTTCTTGCCTACCAAACTTAGCTGTCTATGATCCTGCATCTGGACCTCTAGAAATTGTATGTAATAACAACGGTCTATGGTCGTCTTATAAACTCCCAAGATGCTTATGTAATATTTCCATCAAACATTTATCTTGTAACTCTTATTAAAATCTTTTAATTTATAAGGGAGAGGATTTAAAGACTCAGCATCACGTAATTTTTTTAACTAATTAACCTTAATAGAATTTTTAATGATATGTCTTGTAGCTAATTGTTGGTACAATTCTGAAAAACTGCTTTATAACTCAACGCCTAGAAGAATATTCTACGACACCAAAAGTAATGCTGAAGGAACTCAGTGTATAAATTGGTCAAATTATAACGGATACACAAATAAAGACTTTCCACAAGAGGGTACTTAATGGGTTTGATTTTCCAGTTTTAAATAAAAATTTAACTTGTTTTTTTAAAGGCAAAGTGAATGCTAAAAATTTTTGCCGTAGTCCAGGAGACTTTGAGCCTCAATGTCCAGTTAGTTCTGATACTTTGAAAAGCTGTAAAATCCCTCAATGCGGTAAGCTTCTACTTGCTGTTCAGCGAGGAATAATCATTAAAGGTGTCTTTTTTCAGCTGGATGTGGAGCTATACCTTATATTAAATATACATCATATGATATCAATTATCTACCGAATGTCCTTGAAAATACAATGGATACAGGAAGTTTCGTAAATTATAGATGTTCAGCTGGAAACTTGGTTGGAAATAGTAAAATAACATGCATAAAAGGAAAATGGGATGGAGAATTACCTTATTGTGATAGTAAGTGAAAAAACCTTGAAAAATATTTTCAAAATTTTGGTTTTTTTAAGTCAAATTTTGCTCAAAACCTCCACCAAAGCCAAATAATACAGACCTAAGTTATAAAAGATTATTTTATGCTAATATTGAAGATTACGGAAAAGAACATTTAATGTTTGATAAAACAACTTATAAATTCACTTGCAAGCCAACGTATCAATTTAATGATAGCACAGTGACAGAATTAGCTTATGAATGTAAATCTGGAGAATGGATTCTAGTTGGAAAAGCTTCCAACTGTGTTCCACAAAGCGGAGGTAATTTTAGAGAAATTTAAAAAAAAAATTTTAAATTAAAAAACATTTTATTTAAAAAAATAGTTATTCCGATGCCAGAAGCCTTGTGTCAACTTCCACAAGAAATTCAAAATGGTTACAAAGCTGGAGGCGAATATTATAAAGTAGGAGTGTTGAACGAATACTATGGGTATTTTCTAGTTGAATGTCAACGAGGTTACAAATTAGTTGGTAGTGCTAATGTCTCGTGTGTTGACGGAAAATGGTCAAGTTATCCAAAATGTGTAATACAATCGGGTTGTTCGCTTGACATTTTATACAAGCCAGCCGAAAATGTAAAAATTCTTACGTTGAGTTTGTATTACACTCCAGATAATTTAGGTAGTTTTTTACACCTATAAACAAATTATACATATAAAATAAAATTTTCTTATAATAGGATTCACTGTGGGATCATATGTTAACTATGAATGTTTGCCTGACCGTTTACCAGAAATTTCGGCGGATGATTTGAAGGTTAAATGTTTAGAAGGTGGAAGATGGTCGACTTCCATACCGGTCAAATGTCGATGCAAAACATGAAATAGCTTGAATCGGATATTTAAATAGCAAATATTATCAATAAAATAATCTTTATTTTGATTTTAACTTTCAATTAAATTTAATCTGACTTTTTTCGGCTATAAAAAGTTTTGTGCAATTCGAACATTCAACTATTCAACAATTCGTATGGTCGATTTTTTCTTAAAAAAGCAAATATGTAACACTACTAATTTCGACTTGTTAGGAATGTAAGTGATAAAATCGGAACTCGATTTTCATTCCGCAAGTGTCTAATAATTACCGCGGAATCGTTGCAATCTAAAGGAAAAAAAAACTCAAGGTCTCAAAAAAAATCAAAACAAACAACGTAACATGGTTTGTCTAAAAGAATTTTATTCCTATTACATATCTAACTTCAAAAGTATCAATTATTCTTGCGAATTGTATGAATGTGAACTTTCATTCAATTCGAATTTTTATGATTTGGTTTATTTTATGATAAAAGATTACACAGCCATTTTTGGAACGACTTGTTTTTTTTTATTTTTAAATGCTTATGTACACTCATTTACTTGAAGGAAGAACTTATCCGAGAGTAAATGAGTAAATGGCGTTTGTGCTGAATTTTTTCATTGGTTAATTTTTTTTGTCCAACCAATCAGAAAATTTAGCACAAAACAAAATTCAAGTTTAATAAATGTCATACTAAACGAGAATTTACGAAAATTGTTTATTTTTCGTTAGTAAAAGTCATTAAATAATTTTTTGAAATTAAGCTTTTTAAGAAAACCCTTTGAAATCACAATTATCGAAAGCTAAAATGATAATGAAAATTATTAACCACCAAGTTTTCCCGTCATGGTAGGATAGAAATTCTTTTTCAATTAAAAATTTATTTATTCCGGAGACTTTTGCGTTATGTGCTCATTCGGTCATACATTTTGTTACAAAGTCGTTCATACTCGTTTATTGACCACAGATTATGTGAACAATAAATAAGTGAACTATAATTTAATAATTACATTGGCAAATCAAAAAAACACTAACTGGTCTGAAAAAAAAAACATAAAATTTAGGCTACTCATGTAATTTAAAAAATACCAAAAGACCTTTTTTAAAGAACAATTTTATTAAAATCTCAGATGAAGCTAATTTTTTCTTGTGATTGAACGTTCATCCCAAATTCTCCTTTTTCCTTCAATCAAAAACTTGATTACTGAACTTTTCTTAAATTGAGTTTTTGGTTCAATTGTTAAACAGGTTGAGAAAAAAGAATTATTACCGTAATGTTTGTATAAAAAGGAAGGAATAACTAAGTTATTCAGAGACAAGAAGTGATATAGGACAATACTGGCTTATCACGAAGGGAAAAAATGAACGTTCACGATCATTCATGAAAGTTCGTGAACATTCATGAACATTCACGAACGTTCATGATTAGCTAATAAAAAATTGAAAAAAATTTTAAAAAAAGTTTAATGGTTAATTAGGACCCAAAAAAATTATCATTCCGAAGCCAAATCTATCTGAAAGAGTTCAAAACTACGGTTGGTCGACCGGTTTTCTTCAAAAAATTATGCATTTGTACTCCTAATTGGGCCTTAAATTGGAATTTTACCGTTTTTTTAATCGAATTTTTTAAAGGGAAAATTGCTATGTAATCAATGAAAATAATTTTAAAATTCAACTATGACGTTACCAAATTTAGCAAATTTTATTTGCTACAGCTTGTTATTTATTTATTAGGATTCGACCGTTCCATGAAACCATAATTAAAACAAACCGGTTTTACAATAAAAACCGGTCGACAAACCCTATTCAGAACTCAATATTTTTATTCTTAAAGACATATCGGCCGTCCTTGCTAAAGTACTGCTAATTCTAGAAAATTTACCTATGTGATTTTTTTTCTAACTTCTAACAAATTCTACGTTCTAACTAAATTAGTTAGAATGAGAAAAAGTTCTATTCTAACTTTACATTTTTGTTAGAATGGCGCGAAATTTTAACGAATTCTATCTTCTGAATGATTTCTAACTTTCTAACTTTAACGTTTTTTATTCTCATTCTACATGATTTATTCTTACCTTTCTCAAAAAATGATTCTAACTTCTGAAATGGTTCTTCAAGGAAATTTATCCGAAATGATTATTAAACATTTGAGATTCATAATTTTAAAAAAGAGATTAATTCCTTTCTTGATATTTCGATTTGATCATTATGTCACTCATTTTACATTGCCTTAAATTTGCTAAAAGACTAAAAATTGTTTAGAAAATTTTTCTTTCAATTAACTTTCCTAATTCCGATCGCGAAATTAAACTGAAATTAAACTCGAGGAATTTTTTTATGTTCACAGAATATTGAAGATAAAACTTCTAAGTATTTTTTACCAAGAAATTTTTTAGTCCATTTCTGATTAATAATGGATAAAAATACCATCTAGACTCAGTTGTTTACTAAAATTGGACACTAGAGAAAAGTGTTTTATGCCTTAATTTTCAATGTAGATTTTTACTCAAATAATAAAATAATAAACGATTCAAGATTTTTTTCATTTAATCAGGATGGATAAACTGCAATATATTTTGAAAAAAAGAGAGAGCTTTTTTTCAAAAGTTTACTTTTAATCATAGGGGCGCACGAAGTGCGCCACCCTATAATATGTTCTCAAAATTCAAAATGCGTAATTTTAATTGATTAATTCAATTTTGAAAATAGACTGAAAGGCCAATTATATATTATTATATATTAGGGTAAAACTCGTAAAATTTCCAACATTTTGGTACCTAAATCAATTTATGAAAATAATATATTGACCATATACACCCTTACTTTCTGTAATAAAAAAGTGTTTTTTCAATTTTGAAAATAGACTGAAAGGCCAATTATATATTATTATATATTAGGATAAAGCTCGTAAATTTTCCAACATTTTGGTACCTAAATCAATTTATGAAAATAATATATTGACCATATACACCCTTACTTTCTGTAATAAAAAAGTGTTTTTTCAATTTTGAAAATAGACTGAAAGGCCAATTATATATTATTATATATTAGGGTAAAACTCGTAAAATTTCCAACATTTTGGTACCTAAATCAATTTATGAAAATAATATATTGACCATATACACCCTTACTTTCTGTAATAAAAAAGTGTTTTTTCAATTTTGAAAATAGACTGAAAGGCCAATTATATATTATTATATATTAGGGTAAAACTCGTAAAATTTCCAACATTTTGGTACCTAAATCAATTTATAAAAATAATATATTGACCATATACACCCTATATTCACACTTTCTGTAATTTCTTAATTTTGTATGCCATTTCCTTTAGAAAACAATTAAATTAATAATTCTGCAATAAGTCTGCAAGTAATATTGTTAAGGAAAAAATTGTGAAACAATACGAAGGATTTGCTTCATCTATTGCCAAAGTCTGGATAATCTCTGATAAACTTAATATTACTTTTAATTTGAACATTTCTCAATCCCATGCAAATCTGAAATGTTTTGAAGAATTTTTGCAGACTTTGACAATTAATGAAGCAAATATTCCTTCGCATTGTTTCAAAAATTTTTTATTAAAAATATCCCCTTACAAACTTTTTAAGACGATTTTTAGAATAAAAAAAATGAAAATTTTAATAATTTTATAAAAATAAAAATTTGATGATTTGATGCTATTGATAAATGTTTTCTAAAATACAAAGAGGAAAAATTATGACAAAGGTGCCTTAACCATAAGACATGGAGCCCTATAATATGTCAACCATACAAAGGGAAAAAATAAGGAACAAATTATAGGCCGACACATTTTGAATTTAAATTCTATAGGCTTTTATAAGTATGGCGGCCTATAATTTGTTCCTTATTTTTTCCCTTTGTATGGTTGACATATTATAGGGCTCCATGTCTTATGGTTAAGGCACCTTTGTCATAATGTAATTATGATTTGAATTTTCGAAATTTTATTTTTGTGAAATATTTTGCATTTATCTAGACCTTCACAAAATCGAGGTCGCACTGTATCATATGATATCATGGGACAAATTAATTTCCACAACTGTATTTGTTACGAAAATTGCCCTTTTTTAACTTTACAAAGAGGAACCGAGGTACTTCTAGCCAAATGTTATTCAAGTATTAAATGCAAATTTTACATTAAACTCAATTTATTTTTTTTGTAAACCAAGTTATTTTGTCTTAATCTTTAAGAAAGTTAGATTAAAGGGATAGTGAATATTACATTTAAGTAAGTGGATTAATCTCTTTTTCAGAAGTTAGAATCATATTTTAAGAAATTTTGTAAGAATAAATCATGTAGAATGAGAATAAAAAACGTTAAAGTTAGAAAGTTAGAAATCATTCAGAAGATAGAATTCGTTAAAATTTCGCGCCATTCTAAAAAAAATGTAAAGTTAGAATAGAACTTTTTCTCATTCTAACTAATTTAGTTAGAACGTAGAATTTGTTAGAAGTTAGAAAAAAAATCACATAGGTAGAAAATTTTGTAGATGGTCTTTTTTTTTGTTTTAATTGTATACAAAAATTATTTTTAATTATTCCAAAATATCTCAACGGCATTTAAATTCTTACAAAATAAGCTAAAAATAAACTATATCGTATTTACAGTCGAACCTCTCTAATCCGGCCAAGTCGGGGGGAAAAATTTTGCCGGTTAATCGAAATTGCCGGATTAACGCAGGCCGGATTAGAGAGGTTCGACTTTTATTGGTTCGAACAAGTGAAAAAAATTAAATCTCGTATGTATTTAATAATGATACTATCACTCCAGGTTCGAAATACTATGGTGTTTAGTTAATGTTTCTCTTACAATCTACTTACAGGTGATTGAGTGGTGGTCTTAAAGTGATTCACTTGATTTTTTTTCAAAAAATCTTTTGTCGAACGACTTGCGTGTTTGGAATCGTTATCCATTAATTAATAGTCTATGATTGTGAGGGGATTATTTTTCAATAAAAGGAAGAAGCTTAATTTAATTATCCCTTGAAATTCTAGGCTATCTAATTATCCTTCGAAAAAGCGCACCCTGTTTTGATATACCGGGTAAAACGTGACATTAAAGTAAATATTCAATTAAGTCTCAAATGAAGACTATTTATAAAACATTTAGATTATGTCGAACAGACACAAATACGATAAAGTTTATTTTAAGCTTATTTTGTAAAAATTTAAATGCCGTTGAGATACTTTGGAACAATTTAAAATTATATTTTTATAAAATTAAAACAAAAGACCATCTACAACATTTTCTAGAATATACAGTACTTTTGAAAGGACTGCCGATAGGTCTTTAAGAATAAAAATATTAAGTTTTGAACTCTTTCAGATAGATTGGGCTTCGGAATGATAATTTTTTTGGGTCCTAATTAACCATTAAACTTTTTTTAAAATTTTTTTCAATTTTTTATTAGCTAATCATGAACGTTCGTGAACGTTCGTGAATGTTCATGAATGTTCATGAATGTTCATGAATGTTCATGAATGTTCACGAACTTATCTAGTTCCTTTTTATTTATAAGCGCGGCAGCGTAATTGAATAATATGTTGTCTAAATTTTCGTAATCTTGTTCTGCTGCAACCGCGGAAAAAAGAATACGAACCTTTTTAGAACTTGACTAGTTTATGTAGGCCAGAATGAAAACTCTCGATTCGATTGTTGGTTCTGGGTCGTCCGAGTACATAATCATGAAGATTGTTATAGTTTTTTTTCATACGGCGTTGGGTTAAAATGTAAACCTATTGCTCCGATTCACTCAATAATTGCAAACTTTGATTATTGACCAAAATGATCACTCGATTTAAATGAGCATGAAGAATGATCAGAATAACTCGCCTACATAAAATAACTTCTAAAGCTAAGAATTTCTAAAGAAATTAGAAAAAATTGCTTACTGAAATATTTTGCCCCCATTAAAATAATGGATTCGGTTTGATCGAACCCTTTAATTATCTTTGAAGTCCATTAACTTATGTAAATATTTTTTAAACATCTTCTTCCTATATAATAATAAAAGAAATTCTTAATAAAAACTTGGTAACTTTTCAAAAAAATAAATAACCTTTTTGACGCCTTAATATCAGGAATTTTCTCCTTAAAAAAACGGTTCTAGTAAATTAGTAATTTCTCGGAGTAAATACTGATTTTTTTTAATTATTTTATTTAAATGACCCCAGCTTGAGCTGTTTTGGCCAAGAATTTGATTTACAAAATAAAAAAGACTTGTTTTAAATTAGTCTCAAGAGTGTATTAGAAATCTATAAATAAATAAATAAGCAGACATAAAAATTTTTGAAGTTTAAATTGAGTCACATAAAAGGTATGGTGGGTCAAATGGTAGCTCATATATACTTTTGATAGCCGCATTTTGAATAGTTTGGAGTTGTTTTTTTCTTTTTTTTGAGAGAAATGCGATAATAATTTTTGATAAATGCCACGATTTGTGTGATATTATTTTTCAACAATTCAGCCTGTTTGTACATTTCTTCTTGATTGAATCTATTTGATTTTTGAATGACAAACTTTTATCGAACGTGAAGGATGGAGACTCATTGTATTCTATGTTTGTGACAACATTTTGTGTTATGTGACAACATTTACTGGGTGCCATTTTGAGTCTCCATTGTTTTAACCAAGTTTTAATATTTATTAATAATTTTTGAAATATTACCAAATTTTTTGAAGATAAAGTATGCGCATAAATCATCTGCAAATAACATAAAATAACGTTTATTTCTAATCGAATTTTTTGGTACGGCGTTAAATAAAAATTGAGAAAAGCAATGGGCTGACCCCTGGGATACACCGGCTGAGATTTTAAAATCGTTCGTAACAACATCGTTTAATTTTATTCTAAATCTTCTATTTTCGAGAAAACTTTTGCACCAAGCAACTAAATAACGTAAAAGCTCGATATTTAGGACATGTCGCAAATAAAGGATATCCTTTATTTGCGACATGTTCTGTATTAACGAACACTGTTTTTTTTTTTAGATCTATGACATGTCGTAGATACCGAAAATTGATGAAATTTCTGAATTTTGCCTCCTTTATCTGCGACATGTCGTAAATAATGAATTACCTTTAAATGAGACATGTTCTAAATTTTTTTCAAAATTAAAGAAGTATGGATTAATTCTGAGTTTACTTAACTTTAAACGTTAAACGATGAATTTTAGTTTTAAAATTTACAAAGACTTTTTTTTGATCATACAAGAAACAACTTATCCCTCTTTAAGATAAAACTTGATAGCATTAAAACTTAGACTGCTACAACTTTTGAAACAGTAACATAAATAAACTCCTTATAAGTAAAACGAACCTTTTTCTTTTGTCTATTCAATTCAAATTTTTTTCTTCTGACTTGTCCATTTTACTCGAGATTTTGTTTCAGCTTCATTTTTTTTCATTCGTTTTTTAAAAATGTCTAAAGCTAAAAAAGTTAAGTCTAAGAAGTCTTACACAAACGCATACAAACGTGCAGCAGTTTTACATTTTGAGCTCACGAAAAGTAAAAATAAAACATCTAAGAATCTCAAAGTACCCCGATCTTGCATCATAAAATGGGTAGACCAAAAAGACATACTTTTTGATGATAATCAAAATCTTAAAAGTCGAAAACTTACAATCAAACAGTCAAAGAGAAAACCTTTATTTGAAAATAGTGAATTAGAGGTTCACAATTGGTTCAAAGAACAAAGGAATAATCAAATAGGAGTCTCTACATTTCAAATTCAACAGAAAATGTTAAATTCTGTGAAAAATTTGTATCCAGTCGGAAGTTCAAATTTTAAGGCTTCCTATGGATGGCTGAGACGTTTTTTAAAACGAAAAAATATGGTCATACGAAGATTATCTGGCTCCGGAAAAGGCTTCCCCAAAAATTGTTCAATTATAGTTAAAGACTATATTGAGGAGGTTAACCAAATCATCAAAGAACATAACCTAAAGCCATCTGAGGTTTTTAATTTCGACGAGTCTTCGTTCTATATGTGTTCTCCGGGTAATTATTCTGTTGAACAAAGAGGAACTAGAAAATGCTTCGCGAAAACTGCAGGAAAAGAAAAGGTCAGACTCTCTTGTCTAATGTGTTCGACAGCGGATGGTGAGAAACTTCCTGTTTTGTCGGTTGTGCCAAGAAAAAAAAAGATACAAAGTCTAGAAAATGACCCTTACATGTTAATTATCTATGAAACAAAAGGTACATAAAATTTTTGATTCTTTCAATTTAACAACTCTAATAATTCTCATTTAAAAGGAACTTTTACTTCAAGTATTTTAGTTGAGCATTATGTCGAAAGGATACTCAAACCACATCTGTTAAAAAATCAAATAAAATCTTTCATGATAATTCTCGACAAAGCAAGGTGTCACGTCACAGTTGAGTTTGTGGATAGTATTAAAAGTTTAAACGGAAAATTATGTTACATACCAGCTTCTTTGACAAGTATGTTGATAAACTTCAGTTCACCCGAGGTGTGCAAAATATCATAGACATTTCATTGTTGAAAAAGGGGACTTCAGTGAAATGAAGATCTCTGACCCTGCTTCAAAATGGCACCCTACATGGACCGTAAAGGAAAAATTCGGATTAAAAAAAATTTAATGAAAAGTTTTAAAATTCATCTTTTTTCAAAAAAACTCAATTTAATTATTTAGGGTTGATTTACTCAGAACATGTAGGTTGCCATTTTGAAGCAGGGTCAGAGATGTACATTTTAAGCATATGTTTGACGTGAAATTTACCGTTACTTTGTTCTTAAAGCCTGGCTTTTAAATCCAACTAATCGATTGCCTACTGTACAATTTATATCTTGTTTTACAGGATAAACATCTATGGAATTTTTTAAAGTTGCTATGGTAATATAAGCTTGCTTATACGGTATATATAAATCTTTTAAAAAATCAGTTGTTTAAGATATTCATTTAATGCACATTCCAGGTTTTTATTGTTGATAATTTTTTAAAACTTAAATTTATTAAGACATCCTTCAACCAGCAGATGTTTGCTGGTTTAAGTTGTTAAAACAGAAATATAAAATATTCTGGAATGATTGGTTTTTAAATGGAACAAAAATGTTTACAAAAAACGGCAACATAGCTGGACCGGGTTACGTTCTCATGACTCAATGGATTTCAAAATGTTGGTTAGATCTTGAATCAGAGTACATAAAAATGTCATTTAAGCACTGTGGAGTATTTTTCTCTGAAATATCCAGTCTTCACACAGAACTTAGAAATATTTACGAAAAAAACGTAATTCCATTAGAGTCTGAGGTTTTTGAAAGAACAGAAGAAGACAATTTTAACGATGTCTTTATAAGTTACAACAGCGATACTGAGGATAGCTTTGAACAAGACCAGTCAGCTGATGATACAGACTCAGAAAATGAGGAGGAAGAATTTTACGATGAAGACGAATTACGCGAAAATTTAGATGATAGTTCATACGAAAATCAGAGTGAATATTACGATGATGATGATGATGCAAATAGACCGAGAACGTCGAAATCTGTTACATCAAGAGAGAACAAAAATAAATCAAAACAAAAAACAGTACTGATTAGAAACGTATCTCTTCCATCTCCTGAAACCTTAGCTCTGAGTCAAGAAAAGAAAAAAATTGAAACAAAAAAAAATCCTAAAGTAATTTCAAATTCAGAAACGAAAACTTATTTTATTGATAATTCTTTTTATAATTTAGACTACGAAGAGAAAAAATTCCGGATCTGTTCAAACAATTGCAAATTTGGGACAAAAGCCTAACAACCAAAACTTAAATTCGAAAAAATGTTACAAGTGCAAAAAGACTTACTTCAGAAGCAAAAATAAAACAAATTGGATTTCATGTGAAAACTGTAATAATTGGGTTTGCTCAGAATGTTTGCCAAAAAATGTTGATTTAAATAAGACGTTTAGTTGTAAAAATTGTAAAAGTGAAAAGTAAAAATTTAAATGTCTGTAAAAATTGAACTATTAAGTTAAAGTTTCAAGGTAGTTAAATTCTTGTTTGAAGATGTTTATATTTAATGTTTAATTTAAAATCTAGTTTAATTTTGTAAAATTTAAAACTCAAATTTCTGATTTTGTGATCAAATAAAAATACATTCGTTTTTTCTAAAATAATTTAAAAATTTTGAATAATTAAAAAATATTTAGAACATGTCTCATTTAAAGGTAATTCATTATTTACGACATGTCGCAGATAAAGGAGGCAAAATTCAGAAATTTCATCAATTTTCGGTATCTACGACATGTCATAGATCTAAAAAAAAAAACAGTGTTCGTTAATACAGAACATGTCGTAAATAAAGGATATCCTTTATTTGCGACATGTCCTAAATATCGAGCTTTTACGTTAGAATGGGATGTTAAACTCGAACATTTTGAATAATAGGCTCTTGTGCCAAACTTTATCGAAAGCAGTAGCTATGTCAAAAAATATAGCATATACCTTTTTTCTACGGTTAAATGATTCGGTACTTTTTTGAATTAAGTGAATGAGATTGTCTTTAGTTTGTCGCTTTTTTCTAAAGCCTGATTGTTCGCCAAGTTTACCTTCGTATAGTTAAGTTCTCATCAAGGAACTCTACTATACCAAAGTAAATGAGCTTTTCAGCAAGCATAGACAACTCCTAACGCTTATTGGTCTATTTTTTTTGGATTTGGACTTTTTGAATTTTTCTTAGGAATCATACTAATAGTGGCCAGTTTCCAGTCGTTTGGAATGATGTTTGATACGAGTATTTTATTAAAAAGTGTAAGTAGTAAGTCTTTAAGTTTTATACTTGCGTTTATTAACATAATGTTGTGTAGTTTATCATGAACCGATGACGCCTTACGAGTAAGCGATTTTAGTTGTTTATTCAACTCTTCAAAAGTAAAGGTTTTGATGCTCTGTGAAAATTTCGATCTTAATCGAAATTTTCAATATTTCTATTTGACACCGATTCACCACCATTCTGCTCGAAAATTAGATTAGAACATGAATAAATTCACTTCGACTACCATATTAATTTTTTGATTGGATATTTGTAATAGAGATAAATTTCCTTAAAGCAAATATACCGAACGATTTAAAGTTATTGGAAGTGGTCAATTTTATAGAAAATTTAGCCTTTAATATAAGTAAATATTTCCCACAATTGATATGTTCTTAAAGGAATTTAAGAACATATCAATTTTGGGAACAAGGTTGAGACACAACGACTTTAATAGAAATTTATTGTAAATAAGACCGCGAAAGAAGATTACGGCTCAAACTTTGACAGTTGAGATATATTCCTGGAAGCTCTTTCGAAAAAATACGCAAACAAATTTCTAACTCTTGAAGTCAACTTCCGAGACTAAGCAATGAGGAGAATATCCTCGATTATGACGAAGTATTGCGCGACATGATCAAAGAAGAGATACCTACAAGCAATATTACCAATCAAAACTAATAGTGGTCGCTTCTATAATTGAGTCTCACATGGATGTCCATCATAAAACTGAAGGGATTAATTTTATCTCACGGACATAATTATGAAAAGAATAGAGCCACTGCAAACGTAACGAAACAAAATTATCTAATCTTAATTGAGCATCTGCAAAAAATCTGCAAATTCTCAGATTAAAAAAGCACGCCATTAAAAAAGATTTGAAATAACTGCGTAATTAATATGCAGACTTTTTGCAGACGCTGAATTTAGATATGACAAATTTTGTTTCGGATAAGACAAGTTCTATTAAGGATATAGCACCTCTATAACAATTCTTATAACGATTCTGCACAATTGATATTGCTTTGTTGCAATGAACTTCACATAGCAACTGAGAGGGTATTTATGATATCTGACCCCAAAAATCGAAAAAAGATACTAACTATTAAAGGCCTTGTTAACGAACAAAAGGTTAGATTTTGGTTTGGATTGTGTGGGTACAAGCCCGTAATGTCGATTTCAACTGCTAAAAAATACAAGTTTTCAATTTAACGTTCGCATTGCAAAATTAAGACAGCAACAGGTGAAATTAGCCGAGTAATTGGCGTGACAAATCATCTGGACGTTAACATTCAAGGTAAACTATGTCAGCATAGCTTTTTGGTAATTGAGTTCAACGACCTTGTTGCCTTATTGGGCCTCGATTGGTATATAAAGACAAATTTGAGATCATTTATGGATTTTCGGTAACTCCTGGCATAGGTGAAATATTTTTCAAAGAAAGCAATTGATTTTTAGTTTAGGATTTAAGCTTTCATTTTGGGGTCCGAAATATGTTAAAACACTTTCCAGCAAAAAAAATATCGCTATGATATTGGTATTTTGGAAATCGTAATTTCGATATTCAATATTAGACACAAAAGTATCCTTTAAAATTAAATCCGAAATGTAAAAATATTAAAGCAAAAGCAATGGTTTCGCTCTCTTCATTCGAATGGGAACATCGTTTTTGAAAATTTTGAAAACTTTCATTTTGATTAGAGAATTTTACAATAAAAAAATTTCAAAAGCAACGGCTGCTGCTAAAACACGGACCACCTATTTTTTGAAAAAAACGGACCTAACCCTATAAATTTTTATAAATATTAAGTGATCATTTTTATAAAAATGATCAACAAAGACTTCAAAAAAGAAATTAATGTCTTTTTAGAATATTCGTTACAAAATAAAAATTATTTTAACTTTAAAAACATTTTAGAAAATAATTTAAAAATTAAGATTTGAATTTGAGTACCGTCAGTGTTCTTAATGACATACTGAAAATCCCATCAAACCAAATATTTAACATAAATCAGGTCTAATAATCAAACTTAAAAAAAAGATTATTATATACCTTAACTTGATTTTAAGTGATTTTTTTATTAAGTTCTTAATAACCCACTATTGGAATTAAGCTTAATGAAACCACACATTTTTATAAATGGTGAAAATTAAATTAAAACTTTAAATATCAAATGACTATTTAAACATTAGACTAAATGAAGAAAAAATCACAAGGTTTAATCCTAATGGTTAAAATTCTTTTCTCTTAAAATTAGGGCTAAAATTCATGGAATTTGCATTCTTATATTGTTTTAATTTTATCTCTGAATAAAACAAATTTGTTTTTTTTTTTGAATTTTAAATTAGATTTTTTTCAGAATGACAAAAACATTGCCTACTTTAATATTTAGCTGTTTTTTAGGTAAGACTATTTTTTAATGAGAAAGAAAACAAAATCTAATTTTAATCGAATAAATCTAGTCTTAAGTCTCAGCTTTTATGTCAAGTCTCAAGATTGTTCTTCAGCCGAGAATAATGAAGATTACATGGGAAGTTTGAGTGTGACAATCTCAAATAACCAATGTCAAATGTGGAGCAAACATCCTAGCGCGGATTCTTTTGAATTTATTGACTGTAAACAAAGCAAATTCTTAATGCAAAATTAATATAAAACTTTTTTATTTCGTTTGTTTTAGCTTTGGAAGACGCAAGCAACTTTTGTCGGTAAGAGCAGAGTATAATTAATTTTTTAAAAGCTTATGTAATTTTTTCTTTAAGTAACCCTCTTGGAGCATACAGAAAAGGAAGAGCATATTGCTTTACGAATATTGAGGCTAACGAATGGGAATATTGCAATATAACTAAATGCCGTTGGTTTTTAAATCTTAAATCTTTATTTTAAACTTTTTAAATGAAAAACAAACTAAAAGTTGGCTGCTCTAAAATTCACGGAATTTCTTATGGAACAATCCAATTTTCAAACCGTGTGTTGTTGAGAGACGGAAGTTACCAGTCAGGATCAAAGATAATATTTTCTTGTCGACCAAACTTAGCTGTCTATGATCCTACATCTGGACCTCTAGAAATTGTATGTAATAACAACGGTCTATGGTCATCTAATAGACTCCCAAGATGCTTATGTAATATTTTCATCAAACATTCATCATGTAACTCTTGTTAAAAACTTTTTTTTAAGGGAGAGGATTTATAGATTCAGCATCCCGTAACTTTTTTACTAATTAACCTTAATAGAATTTTTAATGATATGTCTTGTAGCTAATTGTTGGTACAATTCTGAAAAACTGCTTTATAACTCAACACCAAGAAGATTATTCTACGATACCAAAAGTAATGCTGAAGGAACTCAGTGTATAAACTGGTCAAATTATAACGGATACACAAATAAAGACTTTCCACAAGAGGGTACTTAATGGGTTTGATTTTCCAGTTTTAAATAAAAATTTAACTTGTTTTTTTAAAGGCAAAGTGAATGCTAAAAATTTTTGCCGAAGTCCCGGAGACTTTGAGCCTCAATGTCCAGTTAGTTCTGATACTTTGAAAAGCTGTAAAATCCCTCAATGCGGTAAGCTTCTACTTGCTGTTCAGCGAGGAATGATCATTAAAGGTGTCTTTTTTCAGCTGGATGTGGAGCTATACCTTATATAAAATATACATCATATGATATCAATTATCTACCGAATGTCCTTGAAAATACAATGGATACAGGAAGTTTCGTAAATTATAGATGTTCAGCTGGAAACTTGGTTGGAAATAGTAAAATAACATGCATAAAAGGAAAATGGGATGGAGAATTACCTTATTGTGATAGTAAGTGAAAAAACCTTGAAAAATATTTTCAAAAATTTGGTTTTTTTAAGTCAAATTTTGCTCACAACCTCCACCAAAGCCAAAGAATACAGACCTAAGTTATAGAAGAATTGTTTATGCCAATATTGAAGACTACGGAAAAGAACATTTAATGTTCGATGAAACAACTTATAAATTCACTTGCAAGCCAACGTATCAATTTAATGATAGCACAGTTACAGAATTAGCTTACGAATGTAAATCTGGAGAATGGACTCTAGTTGGAAAGGGTTCCAACTGTGTTCCACAAAGCGGAGGTAATTTTAGAGAAATTTAAACAAAAAAATTTTTATTTAATTACTTATTTATCTAGTTATTCCGATGCCAGAAGCATTATGCCAACTTCCAAAAGAAATTCCAAATGGTTACAAATCAGGAGGCGAATTGTACAAAGTAGGAATGTTGAACGAATACTATGGGTATTTTCTAGTTGAATGTCAACGAGGTTACAAATTAGTTGGTAGTGCTAATGTCTCGTGTGTTGAAGGAAAATGGTCAAGTTATCCAAAATGTGTAATACAATCGGGTTGTTCGTTTGACATTTTATACAAGCCAGCCGAAAATGTAAAAATTCTTACGTCGAGTTTGTATTACACTCCAGATAACTCAGGTAATTTTTTACACTTAAAAAATCTTAAACGAAACATAAAATATTTTATTCTTTTGAAGCAATTGCGGTCGGATCATATGTAAACTATGAATGCTTACCAAATTATTTACCTGAAATTTCGGCGGATGATTTGAAGGTTAAATGTTTAGATGATGGAAGATGGTCTACTTCAATACCAGTAAAATGTGTGATGCAAAACATGAAATAGCTTGAATCGGATATTTAAATAGCTAATATTATCTATAAATTAACTCTGATTTGGTTTTAATTTTTTAAATTTAATTTTTGTTAAGATAACACAAAGAAACTGTCGATAATTTAAATGAATGTAAAAAATCCAAATAAAATTTGAATTCTCACAATAGGAGTCACAATAGTTTTTCAACTGAAAAATTTAGAGAATTTTTTTTTGATATTTAAAGCTTTGATTAACTAGAAAATTTTTAACGTGGTTACAAATGGATTTTTACCTCGAAAATTATCTTGTCATTATTTTACTTTCACCTTTTTTTATTAATTCAAATGATAGTGCTTACGATTTACCTTTAAAACTAAATTCCAAGTTTTGAATGGATAAATGTACGGGTTTTTGTATTTCTAGTTTACAATTCGAATAGTCCAAAGTTAAGTCTATTGAGTACCATCAATGGGACCTTAATAAGAACAACTTGGTAAAATTTACCCTATACACTAGTCAGTTGAAGATTAAGGAGTGGGGTCTTTGGCGAAAATTAATTTTTCTGGAGGGTCTTATAACGTGTACATAAATGTGAGTCTTTTCATGAAAGTACGGGGGTCAAACGTAGAACTAGGGGATAACCTTTAAACATATTTTGCATGCATCTTCTTATAATTTAATAAAGTACAGTCGTCTCGCGCTTGTATCCCCTAATCGGTTCTCAACTAGTATGGGGATATTATGAAATTGGGATAAAATGAAATAAAATCTTAAAAGAATGATGACCTGAAAATTACATGAATATGGGTAAAATAACCCATTTTTTAATGTCACTGCTTCTTTTTAGATTAATATATAAGCGAATTGCATAAACAGTCGACTCACTTTAATCCGAACCACGTTAATCGGAATTTTTTACCAGTTCGGTTAAAATTTGTATCCCATTCAGGTCTCGATTCATGTAAATGTACGGGTTTAATTCGAATTATTTTATCCGAACTCAATGTTCTGAGTCCGGAAATGTTCGGATTAAAGCGAGCCCACTGTAATCGAATTTTGACTGTAGATCGATCAACCCCAGACTCAGAGACCAATCGTTTCATCTGAATAATTTGTAGATAATTTTCTATCAATAATCGCTAATTTCGTTTCATTTATTAATTTTTGTCTTTTTTTAGAGGTCATGTTTGAGGTTAATTTCTCTTGATACAAATAAGTGCACGTCAAATGAAAAAATGATGGGTTATAATGAAGAGATAATTGTATGTAATAAGTGTTAATGTTCTAATATTTGTCCGGGTTATAATTAAATTTTGGGGATAAAGATGGGATATAACAAAGATAAAATTTACATTATACAATATTGCGGAAAACCGTTCTGAAGGTTTTTTGGGCTAAACCCGAGGGGATTTAATGATAGTGGGATATAACGGCGATACGACTGTACCTCGACATTTTAGTGCAAAAAGCGGAGGGAAGTTATAAAATTTGTGATTTTTCAAGAATAATTTTCTGTGATTTTCAGGGTCGTATATTTGAAACTCAGATAGAACGTAAGTTTTGACAAATTTTCTTGGTAAAAAAATTCAAGCTTAATTTTTTTTACGTAAATACGCATTTTTACTGTTTCAAATACTGCACTTCCACAAAATAAATGGCGTACCCGTACTAAAAAATCGCAAAATTACTCTTTAGAAATTTAGAGAATTTTTAGTACGGGTACGCACCAGGTACGTTTTTAGTACGGTTCGGTACGGTACTGGTACGGCAAGCCATTAATTCGGAGGAAGTTCAGTACATGGAAATGAATATAAAAATAGAGACTGGTATATGAAAAATTCTAAATCCAAAAAATTTATGGACCCCATTGATGAAAAAAGCTTTCCTGAATTTTAGTCAACCGTTTAACATTTTCATTCGGACCATGGAAGTTTTGTAAAGGACTCGCAATATCAGAATGAACTCTTTCCAAGAACCGACACTTCATGTTTAAAACTGAAAAGTTGAAAAAATCTTAAAACCAAAAAATCAACTAATTTAAAGCAACTTGTATTGAATTAGATAAATTATTAATAAAGCCATTTATTTAAGTTAAGACAAAAAAAAGAAGATTTATTTATCATTTTGTAACGAGTTTAATTTTTCAACGACCCTTTGTTGATGAGTACTGCGAACTTTTTTCAAATCTTCAGCATACTTTATTTCATTTAAAAGTTCTATTTTTTGTTTTTCTAATTTCTCTTTTCGAGAATCGATCATTTTAGTTTGCTCTATGAGCTCAAACAACTCGTGTCTTAATTGCTGATTTTCCATTTTAATTTTATAAGTATTTTCACTTAAACATTCTCTTGCTTCTCGATTAGCTATTTTAACAATCGATGCTATACGATTTTCGGCTTCTTTTTTGTGCTCAGTTTTTTCTTTTATAAACTCAGCTCTCAATTCGCTTATTATTTTTGTTTGCTCTTTTCTAACTTCGACTATTTCACGTTCCAATTGTTCAATTTCTTCTAGCTGTCGTTGTTTCAATTCTTTGTATTCGGACATTTCCTCAATTTCAGCTTTCACTTTATTCAACATGTTCTGTTTTTGGATTAAATTGTTTTGAAGCGCTTTTCGACACAAAGTTTAATCTTTAAGTCATTTTTTAAAAAAATTAAAAAACTAACCAAGTTTCTTCTGCTCAAAGTCTTTAATGATCTCTTCACGTTGAAGTTTAAGTTTTTCAATTTCTTCTTTGTTGTGATCGGTTAAAGTTATAATTGAGTTTTGACGCATGTTGGCTTTTTTGTTCATAAAGTTCAAATACTCTTGCTAAATTGAAAAATAAATTTATTAAAGTTATTTTTAACTCTTGAACAGGACTTACACTTTCTTCACTAATTCGTTGAGCTTCTTGTTCCAACCATTCGTTCTCTTCTTTTCTGTAAACGTAATCATTAATCAGAATATTAGAATTAAATTATTTTTTAAATTTTTATCAATTCTTACAGATGATGAACCCGTTTTTTGACTTCTTCTAGTTCTTTAGTCGCATTTTCGAGTCTGAATTACAAAAATTGAATTACCAAAAAAATAACAAACAGACAATGTTAAAAGTATACTCTTTGACTAGTTCGTTATCTTTATCAAGATCTCGATCATCTTTTTCAGCTTTTGATTTTCCACCTTCGCCATCTTTTTTATTCTTTTTATCTTTTTTTGGTGGCATTGTAACTTTAGAAAAAAATTGATTTTTCGAAATTAAAAATGGAAATTATTTTAAAATTATAAAATTTGGGCAAAAAAAAAGTTGAGACTAAAGCGTTACTTAGCAACTGAATTTTTTTTATTTTATTTTGCTCTCAACTCGTTTAATTTGGGATTAAAAAGTAGAATAGTGAATTCATTGCTTTAAAACGACTTTTCTCAGCTAATTATTTGCCAAGAGAGTTATAGTGACTAGATAATAGAGTGGTCTAATTTAAAATTTCCTCTCTGGCATTTGATAGAGGAAGTACACCTTTATTCATCAAACGTTTTGTCTGACGCTTAGCCTGTGTGTCGCTGGCGACATAATCTGCAAATTTTAGCCCTCCTCAATTAAGCGTCCAAGCAATTTGAACGTTGACGTATGATTAAATGAAATCTCGTTGTTTTTCAAAAATAAGTGATCAGATTTATCTACTTGTTTTTGGTTACTGAATATCATGAACTGCGTTTTTGACCAATTTATGGGCCTGGGTTGAGTAACCCATAAAATTTGGAACCTGAAATCCAAAATTTCTGGCTAGCGCTTACCCAAACCCAAAACCTGAATTTTTCGGGTAACCCATACCCACTCAATACCTTAAAATAAAGCGCCAATAATGATCACCACAAGTAATCATTATTGGCTCTGATATTACATATCTACATTTTACAACGTGAACTTTATATGTCTATGAAAATAGCTCTTCATTAGATCGATAACTGAACTGTTGAAACCTTAGCAACTAAGAACAGCATAATCATCGGATCAACAAGATAAAAGAATTAAGAAGATCAATGCAATCGATCTAAGTCTTCTGTTAAACGCTGAATTTCGATCTGAAATAAATTGATGTAACGAAATTTTACTCGAATAATCACTCCGGAACCCATGTTGACCATTAAAAAGCATTAAATCACTTTAAATGATTTTTTTTACCAAAAAAAAGTTAGGGTTTGATATAAAAGAAAGCCGCATTATCCTTAAAAAGAACTTGTTTTAGAGAATAAATCAAATATTAGACAGATAAAGAGTTAGATAAAGAGTTAGATAAAAAAAAACAATAGAAACATTGTCTATAGAACTGGAATTTCGTCTAAATCGTTTCTTAACTTTTCAGTATTTGGTGATGATCAGAGTATGAGACAATGTAGAATAACAACTTGGACAATCCAGCTACTGCACTTCCACCGAACTTTTGGTGGATAGCAAACCGTAGCGTAGCCGTAATAAAGCGAAGCTTAGCAACAAGAGGGCGAAGCGTGCCGTAGCGCAGAGTTGGTCAAAAGTCAAAGTCCTAAAGTCAAAGTCAAGTTATGACTTGACTTAAAAAAAAAAAATTTCGATCAAGTCAAGTTTTGACTTCAAAAATTTAAAAAATTTGAAGTCAATTCAAGTTTTTAATGTTTATTCTTACGTTTATCTTAAAAATTTTGTCTTAAAAATAAATTAGAATTGTATTTTAGACAAAACAGTCTCATGTTATAATTTCTAATTGTTATTATTTCATTTAGGAAGCCAAAAAAAATTTCAAAGTCATACTTTGACTTTGGGAAAAATAAAATTGAAAGTCAAAGTCCGTAATTGACATGGACTTTTGAGACTTTTGACTTGAAATTTTGACTTTTGACCAACTCTGCCGTAGCGTAATAAATGTTTTTGTTGATTATGGTACGGTGAATACGGTACGCTTTGGTATGTTTAGCTCGGGGGGGGGGGGGATACGCGTCGATACGGAGGCTCCTTGCTACGATACAGAAAGGGTTTGGTATGCTTCGGTACGGCTATGCTTGCCACTAAAAGTTCGGTAGAAGTGCAGTATCTTAAAATTGACAATTCAAAATGATTACGACACTGGGTTAGATTTTATAGCTTAATCATTGAGAGAAAACTGGTAAAAATTAAATACATTCGAACCTCTATTAACCGGTAAATTTAATTGCCGAATAATTTTTCGAATTCCCATTTCCATATTAATCGATCATCATTGAATCTTTTATATGTCAATTTCGATTCTCGATTTGATCGAGTTAGCGAGGTATGACAGTAGAGTAGGAGTAGATGGAAAGAGATAAAATATTATTCAAGATTATTTTATTAAATAAATTATCGAATAAAAATAGAAAAGTTAGAAGACTAGGATTTTCGAAAAAAAATAAATGAGCAAAATGGTCAACAAAAAAAAGCATTGCTGAATTTAAACATAAGTTTGTTTATTATCTTTTGTCAAATTCGTTTGATCCGTATTTTTATTCACAGAATTATTCGATAAAGAAGAACTCGATGTTGACGATGAGGCCGATGTTGATTGTGTCGATGCAGTCGAAGTACTTGACGTACAAACTTCAATAATTGGTTTAATATTCGTTTGTTTAATCGGATTATCATAAGACGAACTAGTATTTAAAAAATATGCTTTTTTCAAATTACTTACAGTACTGTACACACTAAATTCTTTATTTTCAAATTTTGGATACGAACCACCAAGGGTTTGATTATTTTGCTTGGCCAAAAAATCATCATAAGTGTATTGATTAGAACTCGAACGACCCAAATCATCGATTGCTAGATATTCTGGATTGTGCACTGATTGACAATAATCTTTCAAACATTTTCTCATTAATGTCATTGCGTCGAATAAAGTATTACATTGTATATTATAGGTACATTGAATGGATCTTGCTAGTTCTAATTGTTTTCGGTAGTATTCATACAACAGTGGAGAGTAGCGACGAGTATTTGACAAGTCAATTGAAATGGAGTCTCGTACTCGGGTTGTAAGCTCTTCAACTTCGTCTAAATCATTTCTTAACTTTTCAGTATTTGGAGACAACAAAGAATTTTCAAAATTCATTCGAGGTGTCTTTTGCTCATTAGTCCGAAATGTTTCAGCTAAAATTAGATTAAAATTTAGTTAGCTGAGTGAATCATAAAATATGATAAATTACTTGTTGTTGTAGCAGTGCTTTCTGTTGATTCAATTTCGAATCCACTGTCCAAAGGATTAAACACTGGATTTCGATTAGGCATTGTTTGATTTTGATCCAACGATGCACTAAAATAAAGTGCTGATTCTTCATTGTTATTTTGTTCTTGTCTTCTCTCAAAGCTAGTTTGATCTTGATACAATTGAGACAAGTTTGATTTGGCTGTTCGAATTTTTTCTTGTAAAATTTTAATCACATCTTCTTTCTAGAATTATTTTTTTAATCTTTAAGGATTAAGACTCAACGTTTCCAAAAATAATAAATTTACTTCTTTAAGATAATTTTTGAGCTGACTGTTTTCTTGTATTAATTCGCACAACTCATCCTCTAAATTTAGCATTTTCGGATTTTTCATATTTGGATATCGATTGCTTTTATCATTGAAATAACAAGACGATGAGGATTGAAGAAATATTTGTGAAAAGGATATTTTAAAATTGTCGTCATTTTTTCGTTTAAACCAAAGTCTTATCTAAAAAAATAATGTTAAATGACAATTTTAAAGCAAATATTCAACTTTTATTTTCAAATTTTCATGGGAGTAAAAAATCAAAAATTCTAGCCCTAACCCTCAGCTTTGTGCAGCCAATGACATTGTGCTTAATTTAAATATTTTAGTACTCATGAAAGGAAAAAGTTTTAATTAATTTGAAGATATGGTCTGAAAGCTAAGTAGCTACCATTGACGCAGGAACAATAATATTTATTGAAAGGAATTTTCCTAAAGCCATACTCGGGTTGAAACGGTAAAAAGGCATGTTTCAGTCATCTTCTTCTCGGGGACACGCAAAACTCTTATTTTTTATTCATCTGATTAAAAAAGAGACGATTATCTACAAATCTCATAAATTGCTTTTTTAATTTTTTTCTCCTTTTTGTATACTAATCGACGAAAAGAATCAAGAAAATCAAAAACGAAAAAGAAGAGGGATTCGTATATGAATAACCCAGAAAAAATTTTTTTTTCCATTATGAACATTTTATTTTTTAAAACCGGTGAGAAAAAGCCTTTTTTTTATAAATCGAAGGGATAACTTAAATATGTATAGCCGTATAGCCGAGTGGTTTGCGAGCTAGTCTTGCAAGCAGAGGGTCGGAAGTTCAATCCCCGCAAGGGGAGAAAATATTCTGACTGTTTCTGTATTACGGGGCGATATGTTTGATGGGAATGGTAGCTCAGTTGGTATCGTCGGTTGATCAATGCGTCATGAAAGTGTCAGCTCGAATCCCGCTCGGGTCAAATTTGTTTCAAAGAAGCTCTTAAATAATTGCAATTCACAGGTACAATACTTTGTATGTACCATTAACTGAACTAACATTATTTAATTAAATAAAGAACTTATAAATTTTTATGCATACAGTCAAATCACACTAATCAAACAATTTTTCAGCCATTTTGAAATGAAATGTGACTTAACTGGAATCAATTTCGATTAAAAGAAGCGTTGGTCCTAATTCCTCTGGTGATATCAGTTTATTAGTACTAAAAGTGAATAGTGATATAGGTGTGACTTGACTGCATATGTTCTCTGGGCTTTTTCTATACCAGGATTCAGAATTTTCAAAAAGTACAAAATCCCTCGGAATCTTGAAGTTCGTGATCATCTGATCATGCTTAATCCAGTTTTTTCTTTAATAACTTTTTATTGAAACATCATAAATCAGTTCTGCAAAATGCTAAATTATGTAACAAACATACTAAACCTTTAATAAAGCTCTGCAAAAACTCTGTTACATAATTTAGCATTTTGCAGAACTGATTTATGATGTTTCAATAAAAAGTTATTAAAGAAAAAACTGGATTGAGCATGATCAGATGATCACGAACTTCAAGGTGCCAATCCGTCTTCTTTTTCGTTTTTGATTTTCAATGATAAAACATCTTTCTGTTAATGACCTTGTTCTTGATTTGCATTAAATATTCGAAACGATAAAATTGATGGGGTCAGGAACCCTGCTAATTTTTTTTTTGCCAATCTACTCCTTCCCATCTAACAACGCCCCAACATCATTACCCATCTCCAAGTTTCTGAACCTGATTTTCGGGTAACTAGGTAACACATACCTTGCAACCCGACAAAAATAAGATAATCCCAGAGCCTGATTCAACTACTAATTAAGTATAAAGGTTGTTGTATGAATCATTTTCCATCATTCAATAGATATTGCTTGTCTAAATCTTATAGTTAACTTTTGCTAGCTCAATTTACAATGAAGAAAAATTTATCAGCTTATAATTATTTAAAATTTTACTTTTGGTATAAAAAGTAGACATTGCGTAGTACAAGTTGATATTATAATCCCAATCGAAAAAAACGCTTGAACAACATCAGGCCAATCTTTTAAAAGTTGCATTAAAGTCATCGATCCAAGTCCACATATAATTATAGTATAAGTGCTTAAAAGTAAATATTTCGAGTCATTCATTGAAGGTACATTAATATTTCGTATTATCCAAGCCAAATAAATACCATACATTAAAAGTATTATTTTATACATTGTTAAAATTGTGATCCATACTTCATTTAAATTTGAATTACATTCAAAAACTATTTTCAATTGATTTGTTTGATGAGATAAGTTTTTTATCATTGAATTTTCATCATTTACAATATCAACTTGCTTGAACGATGTTAAATTAACACTTTTTGTTGCTTGATTATTCGGCATAAATATTTGAGATGGCTGGGATTGAATTTCATAGACATACCGTGCTCTCAATTTAACTGTATCTGTAAAATGCCAAATACATAAAACAACACAATCGACTATCATTAATAATATTATGTACACAATTAAACGTATGTCTTTTATAACAATTTTTTTAGCTTGTGGTGATGTATCGAATATTTTAAATATACGCCATGCTTTAGCCAACATGGCCGCATATATCGCTGTCGAACTCAACGGAATAATCCATGCGTTTAACTTGAATCAAATTAATTTGGTTAGAGAGGGGGTAAATTTTGTTGTTTGTTTATAAAAAATGTTTGTTTACTTGGCACATTATGTTTGCTAAATGTTCATTCGTGACGTTCAAGCCTTTAATGCTATTAAATACTGGACACAAATAGAGTAATATACAATTGAAGTTAATAATATTGTTGATATTTGGGCTTGACATTTTAATAAGCCTTAAAAACAAAAAATAAGTTATGATTAAATTGAGTAAACAAGTTTGTATAACATTAATAAAATTGTTTTTAAACTTAATTTGAATGTAATTTAATTATCGCATTAAAGTTCGTCCAGTGCAAAACTTCCACGCTATCTGAATTTGATAAACCTTAACACATAAGGGTGTAATACATAAACTTAAATTTTGTAGGGGGGTCAAAATAAATTTTAATATTATTCAAATGAAGAGGGGTCCTAATTACAACTTATGGAAGAGGGTGCTTCAGTTGATCGTTAGTATCTATTTTAACTAACAAGATATATTGTATTTATGATATAGATTCTTAAAGAGCGTAAAATTTTACAAATACCAATCTAATTTTGATACTGAAAAAAAATTCAGGGCGAAAAATTTTTACTTATCATCGTTATTTTATTTATTGACCTATGGGAACCTTGTCTTATGCACTTGTCAAATTCTTGTGACCTGTAAGTTTTCGGATTAAAGAGATTTGGCTGTATCATTATTTGGAGAACTATTCAGTGGTGTAACAACCCTTTTGAATAATGATGGCCGCTTTTTTAGTTCTGATTGATGCAAAAGGTTATCAAGAAGTCGACGGATATCATTTCCTTTTGAAGTTTCTTTTGTTAGATTTTATTTGCCTAGTTTTGTCTTAAGCAAACAATGATTGTACAAATATTAGATTTTTCTATATAACAAAAGACCGGTAAACTGAAATTTTTTCCGTAATAAAACACAACAAACTTGTTTATTAAAAGTTGATTTTTTTTTTCAAATATTAGGTTTCTAATTGACTTGCTAGCAAAAAATAATATCCGATTTCCTGTTTTAGTTACGAGATAACCAACGAATAAGGACTTGAGCTCCAAATAATGAAAATAATTTTTAGCTTTTAATACCATAATTGATTATTACTTTTTGACTACCTTAAAACTCATAAATAAGTAGCATTTCAACTCTCTTTAACTAAGTCCACTAGAGTAAATAGAATGAAATTGTTTGATGCAAGAAAAAATTCCTTGACTTAAAAAAGCTAAAAATTTTCATTTTGAAAAAAACATAAATAAAGAATTTTGACAAGTTCTTGGTGATCTTTGATGTGGTATGAGTGGACCCATTATCCTCGAGTCAAATTAAGCTAATCCTTGACAAAATGGTCAAAATAACTCACCTGAAATTTCTATTTTTAATGTTAAAAACGAAAAATAAAATTGTCAAAAATATTCCCAATACACTCAACATAATTGTAACAATTGCAATCGACGATTGGAGTCGCTTGATTTCTTGATCGGGTAAATAGTACTGATTTAAAGAATTCATTTTTGTGTTTATTAAATAAAATTTTTTAAAAATATTTTTTTTTCTGTGTTCGGATTCGATTAATAAAATTTTAAGTCCATTCTCAATCAAATTGAGTCTCACATTCGGTATTGCATAAATAAAATAAATGAAAGCTTAGAAAAAATTAGAGTTTTATTAAAAAAATTTTGTGTGTGTGTTTGTCTAAAAAAAAAATTTTAATATTTAATTTTAAATAAGAAAATTCTTTAAAAAATCTAAAAAAAAAGAACTTTTAGGTTTAAAGTTACGGTTTGAGATTCTCTTAAAAAAAAATTGACCGTTCAAAAAAGAATAAAAGAGAAAAACAACTCTTAATTGTCACTCCAGGCTAATGGATATCAACAAGAAAAAAAAAATGTAACAAGTGAATTTATTTGAAAATTAAATCCTATCAATTTCCCTAAAAAACAAAATCCTCTCAAAAAATTTGGGTTAAAATTTTAAATCAGTTACATTTTTGTTTATTTATTTTTATTCGAATGATGAAAATGCAAAAATTCATGAAATCTAAAAACTTAAAAAAAAAATTTACTGACCCCTAATTAATTTTCTTTTTTAGTTTTCGTTGTTGTTGTTGTTTTTTCTAATTTTCGTCTTCGATTACCTGAGGCGCATGCAAAATTTATAATACGCTTTCGATTTTATTTTTGTTAATTAAAATTTTGAAAACTTAAACTTATTGATTATTTATGGATACGAAACATACAACAACAACAACAACAACAAAAAAGAGAGTTTCTCTGACAAATTATGTTTTTGTCAAATCCAAATCTTACGAACATCTTTGAAAAGGTTTGATTACTGAATGTTTTGATTCAGGCTTTGCAATCAACTTTCTCTTATTAGACTTCAAGAAAATCTTTTAGCAATCCTGTGTGCTGGTAATTTTTCAAGCCACAGCCGTTCATAGTTTCAGAGCCAACAAACCATCTATGATAATACAAAATGACGCTCTAACAATTTGAAAAATAGATTTAATCTTTATTTTTAAATCTTATTTTTTTTAAAACAAAATTTTGAGTTTACTTGAGTATTAAACAAAAGAGATTATTAAATGAATTCAATTTTTTTTGTTACTATTTGACAGAAAATTAGATTTTATTGTTCGTTTTTTTTTTCTATTTTTTTAGGGACTGTTGATCTCGTTTTAATCCTTGTGCTATTATTTGGTTTAGATAACGGAAACGAACTTAAACATTTGATTTATCTTTTGTTATTAAATGGTTGAATAGAAAATACAGTTAATTGAGGACCTTTTTGCAATTATGATCTACCGCTAATACTAAACGAGACTTTAAATGTTGCGTTGAATTTTTCAACTAGAAAAAACAAAATAATTACATCAATAGATAAGCTTAAAGTTTATAAATGATCTTTAAGGACCATTTGGAATATGTTGCTTTTTCAAAACTATATTGTTACATGAATAGATCTAAATCTACATGATTAAACTTTTCATTTATGTTTCTATAGATTTAACAATTATTTAAAATCAAATTTTAACCTGTAGTTTATTAAGGATTGCTATGAGCTATTTTAACTAGAAATTATTTTCTTATGAAATTCACAAGCAAATTAGACAAACCCAGTCAGATTAACCGTCAACTTTTTTGCATAATCTTTTGATTTCAGTCTCTTGTGCTTTTTTAATTCACAAAATTGAGCCTAACTACTCTCATGCCTGCTGTTTTCCTGAAGGCATGAATACTTTTTCGCTGAAATTTAACCGAAATAAGTTAAATATTGTTTCGAGTTTCACCTAAGGAAACCCATATCATAAACCTTACTTGATTTTCCGTGTTTTTTGAGAACATATTTCTCGTCGTTTCTGTAATCGAATAAGACGCAAAGTTTGAAGAGCAAGCTTTTCTCTACACGAATAGGTGCGCGTTTTGCCCGAAAAGTCGGTTTTACGAAATTTTCAAGGTAAAATGGCTTGTTTTTTAGGAACTTATTTGTATAATGGCAAATCCTCACCTACAGTCTACCTCGATTTTATCACCCCATTCGTTCCTTCAGATCAGCATGACAAATCTGAATAGTGACAAATATGAATGTCATAAATGCTTATTGGAGGAAATTGGTTCAAGAAATTTCTGGGGATAAATCTGAATAGTGACAAATCTATGACGTGATAAATTCGAGCGTAGACTGTATCTCTAAAGAGATTTATGAAAGAAATATACTTATCTTCCTGATCTTATAGTGTCATAGGAGAGGAAAAGTTTTAAAGATAGTAAAATTTATGATCTGGGGCTCTTTAGGATCAATAGGAAATACAAATTTAACAAAATTCCTGGTTTGCATAACTTGGTCAAAGATTTTGAAATCTATTAAACAAAGCTTTACAAAGCTCTCTTATAAAACTCAAAGGCCTGAAGTTATTTTTGAACCCCACACTTTTTTGGCCTGGCTTTTCATAAATAATGTTTCGAACGGAAAAATTTACCTTTAATTTTCAAATTTAGCTCTTGAGAAATTAAACAACCCTTCAATCAAATCATCAATCTAGAGGTATTATGTAAACGCTCAAAGTAGGATTGCAATAGAATCAAGTCGATTAAAATAAGGCATCCTTTTTTGATTTGAAGTAAAAATCTATTATTGTTATCGAATCCACTCGTTCAATTATGCCGCACCACAAACCTAAACAGACATTTTTAGGACATGAAAATTCTTGCTCAAGGTTCTTTTCAAATTCTAAAATTGAAAGCACAAGTTTTGAGTTGTGATACTGTATAATCGAACGAGGGAATACAGTACCAAGTTGTTAATGTTACATTGTAAAAAAGTTCGAAAAAACTTGATTTGATAAAAAAGTATTTTTTTAAAATTTTCTAAAAAATAAAATTTAACATTCTGAATACGCAAGATTTAAATTTAGATTTTTCTTCGAGCTCTTAATCTAAAAAATTAATTCAAGATCGTGTTTGAAACACAAAAAAAATTTGTGCCTAAACACTTAGCAAAAATTTTGAGACAAAAAATCTTCAACGAAAAATTTTAAAACGACCGATAAAAAAAAAAAACAACTAAAATCCATCTCAAAAGTTTTTTATTATTTTTTAAAATTAATTTAAAAATGTTTTCTATTTGTGTCTCTTTACCTTTTTTTTTTTTTTAAGTTTTATCAAGAGGAGTTCGACAACAACAAAAATACAACCCACCTTCAATGAATATTTAACTCTTACATTTTAATTGCAAACGTTTTCAAGTTTATTTGCAATTAAGGCAGTTACGATCGTTTAAAATAAAAAAAATTTCACTCAGTTTATTTAACGACTACTTTGGCGAAAAAAACAACAAAATAAAACTAAAGTTAATTTTCGAAAAGATAATCTTTTAAATACACCACTAAAACGTATTTTTTGTACACAATAAAACTAACCTTATTTTCCTCGTCTAATTCTAAAAATCAGCTTAAAATGTAATTTTGAAAAAAAAAAAAATTGAAATTAGAATAATAGAATCTAAACTTTTTGTTTCTCGTTTAATCCTAATACAAATAAATATTTCTTTGTATTTTATTTTTTTTAAGGGCTATTTCAAATATTTATCAAAATATTAATTTTGGTCTTCTTGTTTCTAGTGTGTGAGTGTATTAGTTTTTTTTTTTTTGTTCAAATTCAAGTCAGTTTATTTTATTAAATAAAATTTTAATTTAAAATCTAAATAAATAAACATTTTGAAATGGGTTGTTTTAAATTTTGTTTAAATCCTTGAAACACTCAAACATGTTCTATTCAAATAAAAAATTATCATTTCTCAACTTGAGGATTAATAGAATATGAGAATTTAGGGTTCTAGGTTAACTAATGGAAAAAAAAGTTAAGCTCATCATTTTAAATTGTTGCTTAATTTTATTATTATTTTGTTTAAAAGAGCAATCTAGCCAACAACTAACCAAACTAGAGACAATTAAGTCACAATAGAGCTGATGTCAAGCTAGGAGAGCTTTGTTTAATTCATCCATATACTTAGAGCTCCCAAAATTTTTACGGGCTTAGAAAGAAGTTTCAATCTTTGTGACCAACAAAAAAATTATGAATTTTTTTTAATCTTTGACCCTTAAGACCAAAAACCTAAGGTTGAAGAAATTCCCTAGCGCTTGGATCCGAGAAACCCTAGCGAGATGGCCCATTCAACTAAAAACCTTAAGATTTATCACAGACGCAAGTTCGTCTAATCAAAAAAGGCTAGCTTGTGACACCCTTTCTGTAGTATCGAGCGGTAAACTTTAAATTTTAATCATTAAATAATGCCTGCTAAAATTATTCATATATAAAGTTAACATAAACTTCTTGTACTATGAGAAAAGTGGAGAAAAAGCTAAATTGCCTAACAGTTTGCAAAATTTGTGTACAGTTAGGTTCAGATTTTGATTCATAACATTTTAAAAAACTGACCCTATCTGATGGATCAATTATTTATCAAAAGTAAACGGGTTTTAAAAGACTTAAATTCTCAAGAAAACTGTTGTGGTGTTGTTTGACTTTTATTCAAAACGTCTAAGGTTCGATCCCACGTGAAGCTATATAGAAGAGAGTGCAATCATCTCTCAACATGCCTTGTATGACTCGGGCTGAGAAAGAGCTTGCGTAGTTGCACCTGAAGTGTGATGATGCGTTTCGAGTATAGTCACATACCTCGAATAAGTCGCTACATTTGTAGAGATAGCTGTATTGCTTCTGACTTAGGCGAGAATAGATAATCTCAATCAAGATTTTGTCTTAATTATCTTTTCTAATTTAACCTGACTGTATGTTCACTAGTCGCACGGATGAACAAATTTAGTCAATGCTCATGAGTTTTTGCTTTATTCTAATAAGTTATTAGTAGTAATTAGAAAAATATTGTGAAACTCTTCTGTTCATAGAAAGAGTCAATCTATTTAAACAACGCTTGATTTACATTCTACTTCTAAAAATCTAAACTATTCTTAAACAATTCGAAATAAAATCATACTTGAAAATAATTTTAGGGAAAAATATCAAAATTACTAAGTTAACAAATATTTTTGAAACTTTATGAATTTCGATCAATCACGGATTCTCATTGTTAGCTTTTAAAACATTTTAAAATCTTTATTAAAATTTATTTTCTTCACTTCAATTTTCATTAATTAATTGTACTTGAAAACTTTTAAAAAGGTTTCACATATGATTGAGGAAGTAATTAAACTAAAAGTAAATTCAACAAAAAATAATTTCTTTACGATTGTAAAGCGTTTTTCTATTTAAGACTTGGAATTTACAATTAGCATTTAAAAAAATTAAAAAAAATCTTGCCTTAAACAAAAACAAAGGTTGGTATATTAAAAAATAAATGTTGAATACTCAATATTATGCTACTCAATTGAGGAGTGTTGTAATTTAAATCGTTTGAGGGTTCAAACTACCTTTTAGACTCTAAAACTTGCTTGAGGGAGCAAAAAACTGGCAATGT
Source organism: Brachionus rubens (assembly GCA_022207745.1). Taxonomy (NCBI): domain Eukaryota; kingdom Metazoa; phylum Rotifera; class Eurotatoria; order Ploima; family Brachionidae; genus Brachionus; species Brachionus rubens. The sequence goes on along the minus strand of JAJVHD010000001.1, from coordinate 4,486,541 downwards.
GAAGATTCGTATCAAAAAACATTTGGATCAAAAGGATCAAAATTTAAAATAATTTTTTGGGAATAAACAAATTCAAAAGAACTTTGCAGAGGAACAATACAGTGATAAGCATCAAAAAAGCCAATCTTACAATGAGTTGTGCAGTGCTCTGCAATTCTGCAAAATAAATTGCTTAGTTATTTTCTATCAGTATCCATGAATTTGAATTTTTTAAATACGCAATTTTTTGCAGAGTTTTGCAGAGCTCATTCTAAGAGTGGCTTTTTGATCTCTATCACTGTATCGTTCCTCTGCAAAGTTTTTTTGAATTTGTTCATTCCCAAAAAATTATTTTAAATTTTGATCCTTTTGATCCAAATGTTTTTTGATACGAATCTTCACATTGCCATAAAACTTAGTTTTTGCATTCATACTAAAATACAACTGTAATGTCTTGGATAGTGCTGCACTCTTTTTTACTAAATCTAATGATTTTGTCTTCTTTACATGGACTTTAAGTTCATAAAGGTCAGTAAATGACTTTTGAAATATGCAATTATTGAGTTCCTATCGGATAAATTGATTGCTTTACCAGTCTTACGCAGATATAACACTAGAAACCCCAACAAGTCAAACTGACTCTTAATAAATAAACACTTAAGTGAAAGCCTTTACGTTTGACAAGACCCTAGTACATAACGGCTAGTGAAAAATAGGCGTATCGTACCGTGCCTGGGTACCATACCATACTAAAAAAAACTTAACAAAACAAGTCGAACAATAGTTCGAATTTAAAGTTGATTCGTATTCTACATATGTAAGTTTTTCAGAAAATTTTGATGAAACTCCGAATCTTAAAACTTCTAACGGCACCATTTATTTGAATTTCTAAATATTGAAAGGCACTCAAAAAGAAATATTTTCTAATCTAGATGAGGTTTAAGATCGTTTTGAGATTTTCTTTTAAAAAATCATTTAAAAATTTCAAAAATCGACTTGATACGCTAAGTACTGCTCATTAGCCGTGCTGTAATATTCTTCATAAATCTAATTCCATTTTACGAACTAAAAAAAATGGAGTAGTCGTAATCCTTTCATTCAATATTTAATAAATTTTAAAAGTAAATTGAATCCTAATGTATCGTCAACACTGCCGACAAAAAGTAAAGAAAACGAAAATTTGTTTAACAAGCCATGTTCTCGTCTAGAGCGACGAAAGTTTGTTTGATTTATTTAAGTGGTTTTCGAAAAAGACCGAAAGTCAGACCGTGATAATTCCAATATAATGATTAATTGAGAAACCATTAATAAAAAAATTTAATTAAATTTTTATTTTATTATTTACAAATTTTTAAGAAGATTCAAAAATTTTAAAAGACGCAAATATTTACAATTAATTAACAAGGAAACCCGAGGTGGAGTGAGAAAATAAAAAAAGATCAAAATCAAATTTTTGACTTTCTTTTTTTTGTAAACACTTGAAGTCGATTTAAATCAAGTATTGTACTATCATGTTTAACATGTTCTGATCTAGATTTTTTAACATCGTACAATTCAACATTTATACTCGGTATATGTTTTAATTTAGATCGACTCTTCGATGAATTTTCATATTTAAATTTTAAATTTCTTAACTTGTACAAAAATCTACGTCCAAGACCACCGCTGCGATCATAATGAGCTTGAACACGCGTTAATTGTGGATTATTCAAATAAGATCTTATCTGATCGTTTAAATTCTCAATACAATTTTCCAAATCTAAACTCGAACTTAACGATTGATTAACTCGTTTAATCTTTTTACGTTTTAACTTTTTTTTATAATCTTGCCGTGCGATTAAAATCGGATTTTTATCATTTCCGTAAAAGTCAAGAAAATATTTTTGTTGATTTGGACTCATGTTAAAAAGACAATAAATATCATCTAAAATTTGTTTATCTTTATCGACTAGTTTTTTTAATCTTTTATTCCATTTTTTAATTTTACCAAATCGAACACCCTTTTTACGTTCCTCAGTCTCCAATTTTTCGCTCACTGGTGCAATCATAAACACACCATTTTGACTTACATGTCTCAAATCAGTGAAATAAATATTTTCATTTTCATCATCGATTTTTTTATTCAAAAAATTAGACGTAAACTGTTGGGCTAATATTTGAGAATTGACCGAGTTAAAAACATCAACTTGGACTTTATCAAAATTAACCGAGCTTATTGATTGATTTGAATAAGATCGTTTTAAATCATTAAGAATTTTTTCTTGAGGTGTTTCAACATCATCAATTTCAACAGGTTCTGATGTTTTAATTGTTGAAAGACGTAGTATACCCCTTTTTTTAAGACACTGATAATAGAATAAAAAAATTGATATGATCAAAATTATAAAACATGACAAGGGAAGTAAAATGTAAATTAGTTTGTAATCTGTCGAATATGTAGGTCGTAAAGATTTTGTATTATTTTTCATTTATCTGATTGAGATTTTTGTTACAAAAACAAAAAAAATTCTTTTAAAATTGAGTTGTTTTGTTAATTAGTTGATAAAGGGCGCTAAATTTTCGAAATTTGATGGATTGATATCAACTAATTTTGTCATTTAGAATATTTATTTAAGATTTTTCAAAAAAATAATTAACGATTAAAAAAAAGAATAAGATGTAAAGATAAAAAATGCTCAAGTTTGTTCAAATGCAAATTTATTCTTGACTCGGCTCAAATTGCTTCAAATAATCATCAAAATTAAGCAATGACTCATTGATAGCTTTCATCTAGACAACAAAAAAATAATTTTGTTTTTAAAAATAAAGTTTAGTGTTTTAACTTACAGATGTGTAATAGACTGATAGAAAACTTTTGAGTTCATCTTTAAGTTTTTCTTCTTTTTCCTTTTGGTTATATTTTTAAATTAAAATTGTGAGTAGATTAAAATTATCGAATAAATTACCTTTAGTGATGCTTGATTTGAGCCAAGGTTTTTCAAATCCTCTGATAGCTTAGGAATGTCTTAAAGATAAATACTTTAGTTAAGAGACAAACATGCTATGTGTTAACAAACACACTAAATTACGGAACTTAAAGCTAAAACTAAGCTTAAAAATCATTTAAAGGCGGAAAGGAGAACTCGAACAAAAAATATTAGCCAATACAGTGCTTTTGATTTTAATATTTTTTGGTTTCGTGTTTTAGGTTCATGTTGCTATGAAAAAAAATTCCGACCGCCTAGACACATTAATACGGCTCCACTGCAATCCGAGAACCTCGGTTTTCCGTATTCTCTAATGTATTATATCAAACAAATTTTTGTCTTATCAAATAAGTAAAATTCAAATTTTACTTATTATCCTGATAACCCTGTATTCACATTCTTATAGTGGGGATTTGATAACAGGATTTTAAAAAACCGAAAAATCACAAAAGTCAAAAATTCGTATATAACCATATTTTGCGGTTTTTCAGGTAAAGTTTTGGAAATTTTGGTAAAAAAAAAAAACTGTTTTATTAACTTCGAAAGATGCCTAGTATTTAACTGATTTAGATAAAATCGTTAATCTTCTTCTCTATAACCAAAAAAGAGATGAAATCTTAGACATATGTACCCATTAATTTTAAGGTACTGGATGGGGATGGATTACCTGAAAAATTCAGATTTTGGGTTCGGGTAGGTTATGGGCTACCCATAAATTTTGGATTTTAGGTAAGGGGTTGGGTTAGGTGACCCATAAAATTTGGGTATATTTACCCAAAACCCAATTATTGTCGAAAAAAAAACTAAAAAACCTATTAAATACCCAACTTTTATGGGTTACCCAACACAAAACTCTCATCTCGAATTGGTCAGGTCAGATAAACGATGAAAAACAGAACCACTGAGTAAATAAAAGTAGTTAAACGTATCCTTTATCTTTTAAACTTGGCAGAGATAATTCTTTTGACTTCGAAACATGTTTTGTCGACTGATGCATGAGTAAATAAAAAACAAAAGTCTGCATGAATCAGGTAGGTAACAAAATCAATCATAATGTTGAACAAGATGTGTTGCTGGATAAGATTAAAAAAAGGACTCTTCCGCCCGTAGGAACTATATTAGAGAGACAAATCTCATCTTGTACAAATAATGGTGTTTAACCAATGAGTATTAATGCTTAAGTCAATAATAATATACTTTACCATTCAATGCTGCATTATCCAAAATTTTTGCCAATGAATTCAACTTTTGAAAATCTTTGTCTAAATTTCTTAAAGTTTCTTCATCTAAAAAATATAAAAATCAATAAATACGTCAATTTAAAATTGAAAGACCTCGATTTACCTGATAGAATAAGTTCAATTTTAGCTTTCAACATGGTTTCATCTTCTATTTCAGTAATTGCATCAAATGCTGTGTATCTTTTTACGTCATTTACTTGAATAAAGCAAAAAAATAGACTTAAAAAAATGTTTCTCGTTAAATTATTTTAATTACATGATTTAAAAATGGCTCCAATTTTAGGATAATTTGAAGAATATGTTGAAAGCTTGTTTGTTAAATTATTAATCGTTTCGAAACCCTAATAAAAAAACCCTATAAAGAAGTCTGATTGAACTTGGCTTCACCAAAAAAGTACTTTAGTTTGTTCTAATTTGTCAAAGTTTCCAACTAAACTTTCAAGTCTTTTGATTCGATCCTCGATTATTTCTAACGTATCGACAGCGGTCATTTCTACGATGATTACAGCAATAAGAATTTTTTTGAAATAATTTGTAAGTAAGGACTATTACGCCCTTTTTTACGAATTGAAAAAGAAAGTTAATTAAAATAAAATATTTTATTATAAAATATTCGCATCTGCAAATGATAAAAATTGGAAATTGAAAAAGAAAAAAATTAAAAATTCATGAAAATAATAAAAAATTTGCTACTTCTGCTTCTGCTTCATATTGTTTTGTGATTCATATCTACCATTTATTTAGTTCTTCAATATTTTTAAACAAATCTAAACATTTTGGATTGACAAGTGAAGACGATGGTCTAATGTCATGACCCTCGATTATTTTACGCACTGGTACCTCTACTTTTTTACCATTCAGAGTATACTTACAAACCAAAAATTGTAAATTTTAAGACATTTATAATAAACTGAAGTATGACTTACGGGAATTTCAGTGATTGGTAAAATTAGATTTGGTACATGACGAGCTGAAAGCGAAGTTCTAATCTTCATTTTAACTTTATCAACCAAACTTTGGTTAAATTCATAAGTTTGTTTCATTTTTAAAAACAAAACAACTCTTTCTTCACTCGAATTATTCGGATTTTTTTGACCAACACACAATGAATCTTCAATTTCCTCGGTATTTTCAATTGTATTATAAATATCAGCACTACCAAAACGAATACCATTTGGATTCAATGTACCATCACTTCTACCTAACATAACAACTCCACCACTTTTACTACTAATCATTACAAAATCACCATGAGCCCATACGCCTGAGAATTTCTCAAAATAACTTGATTTATATTTTTTAAAATTTTCATCATTTGAAAAATAAATAGGCATCGATGGAAAAGGTTTTGTACACACCAACTCACCACATTCGTTATAAATTTGTTTTCCTTCATCATTCCAACACTCTACTGCCATAGCCAATTGTCTACATTGAATTTCACCACGATAAACTGGCAAACTTATATTAGCACCACAAAATAAAGAAATTATATCAGAACCGCCTGTTATTGAACCAAGGACTAAATCACTTTTTATTGAATTGTAAACGTAATCAAAACTCGATGGTTTCAAAGGACTTCCAGTACTGAAAATAAAGTTTAAACTTGTGAGTTTATGAGTTGTTTTTGGAACACATTTTTTGTCTTCTAAAACTGATATCCATTTTGCTGATGTACCGAACATTGTAATTCTTTTGAAAAATCATTAACACGGACTTGAGAGAAAATATCGGATGTTTTTTAATTATACCCTAGCTTGTCAACAAGGTCCCAGAGAACATTTACATGTGGCAAAAATGGAGATCCGTCGTATAAAACAATACTAGCTCCTACAGCTAATGATGTTATCAACCAGTTGTACATCATCCAACCAGTCTAAAATTTAAATATTTATTATTGGGTTCCATTATGGAGAAGGGGGTTATTTACTGTTGTGTAATAAAAGATAATGTCATCTCTAGACATGTTTGCATGGAGTAAATGCTCTTTTAAATGTTGAATCAAAGTCCCACCATGAGAGTGTACAATACATTTTGGTATACCAGTTGTACCCGATGAGAATAAAATTACTAATGGATGATTAAACGGAACTTGTTCAAATGTGAGTTGATTATCACTTGATTCAGACTTGTATTGAGAAAGAAAGTCAACAAATGAGATACTGTTCTTAACATTCGAATAATCATCAATAGCATCCTTACAAAACGGTATTAAGACACATATTTGAATTGTGTCAAGACCTAAATAATCAGTTTATATTTTAGTCTTAAATTTTTTTTAAGCTAAAATACTTTGAAGGACTTCATTTAATTTTGTGATATGATCATGTTTCTTTCCATTATAATCAACTGATGTAACTGAAAACATAACCTTTGGATTTATTTGTTTGAATCGTTCAATTACAGACTAGATTACAATATTCAGTTTAAATCCTTAAAAAATTTGTCTTGTTAAATTTACACTTGATCCAAAGTCTGGTGATGCACAACTCCAAATAGCTCCCAAGCTAACCACAGCCAACTTAGTTACCAAAGCATCGATACAATTTGGCAAGTAGCCTTTTTACAATGATAAGTTTTCCTGAAGTTTCAAAAAAATTTTATTAGTTTATATTACCAACTACAATATCATTCTTCTCGACTCCAAAATTTTTTAAACAATCTTGAACTTGTTTGACTCGATCACGAAGTTCTTTGTGAGTAATTGATTTTATCTGGTTAAAAGCTTCACCATAAGAATAGACTGCGACTCTATCATCGTTATGCTGAAGTAAATTTTCGGCATAATTTAACAAAGCGCCATCGAACCATTTAAACGGCAAGTTATCAACTGGCCCGTCTGGTTTATCTAAAACCTTATTTTTTAAATTTAATTGGAAGAGTTTTGTTTGTGTTTAGAATTATTTAGGTACTTGGTTATAAGGTGTTGAGTGTATTATTTTAGAAAAGTGCCAAAGTTCTTCCCAAAAATTGGTAAAATTCTCACATGACCATTCATAAAATTCTTTGTATGAATCAAACTTTTTGTTAAATTTATTTTCTATTAATCCTTGGAATTCTTTGAGTTTAGTGTCTTGGTTAATTGAAGACTTAGTTGGATCCCAAAGCATTTTATTATGTAATAGATCGATTTCTTCTTTGTGATGATCGTCTAGCTTAGGTTTTTTAATCTCACCATTGACAATTTCAGTACTTGAACAACGATTCAAGTTATTGTTTTTGTCATTTATTTGTTCACTATTCAGATCTGTGGTTGTACCCATTGTTATCTTCTAAAGATATAAAATTTAATTTTTTTTCTAAGCGGGGTTTTAAGTTATCAGACATCGTACGAGATTTTGAAACAAAAAATTTTTGTTCGTACGACTTCGAGAAAAAACAAAAGTTAGCAACAGCAAAAAAATTTTAGAAATAAAAAATTAGAATAAAAAATGAAAATTTTTTTTTACACGTGAAAAAATTTAAAACTTAAACAAATAAATTGAGGGCGTATCATTATCATCAGACTCAAATATCACCTTACACACAAAAAATAACTGAAACACTTTTTTTTTTTATTATGATACTTATTGAAATAAAAATCCTAGTGCTTATATAAAAATTCTGAAATATTTCAAAAACGACTTTACAATTATACTCTTACATAATTCTCTATAAAAAATAAAAAAAAAAGGTTAAACTTGGAAAATGTTATCTCTATTTTTTTTTGTTTATTTTTAAGTGTCTGAGGCATTTAATGAGTTAAATGTAATCGAACAAGAAATAGTTACTTCTAACCTAGATAATTTAACAAACGAACCTCCATGTTTTGTTGCCGTTCACATTGGAGCCGGGTATCATTCAACTTCAAAAACAGGAGCATACAGACATTTATGCGAACAAATATGCTCGGATGTAATAAATTTATTAAAGCATGGCTATGATGCTCGGACAGCTTGTGCAACTGCTGTTGCTCTACTTGAAGTATTAAAACTTGCCTACCAAACTCTAATAAATTAGAATTAAATTTTTAAAACAAGAATAGTCCGTTAACTAACGCTGGCATTGGTTCTAATCTAACACTGGATGAAAAAATCGAATGTGATGCTAGTATAATGGACAAATCAGGGTTCGGATCTGTGGGTGCAATTTCTAATATTAAAAATCCGATTATGGTATCACTGTCTTTACTTGAGGCTCAAAATAAAGGCACACTCTCTCTAGGACGAATCGTTCCGTGTATGTTGGTCGGAGAAGGTGCTAAAAAGTGGGCTATCGACAACAATATAGAAGTAGTCGATGACAATTTCATGAAAACAGGTATCTGAATGAGAAATTTTTGAATTGAAGAACATATTTTTAAGACTTTTTTAGAGGCTATGGTGAAATCTCATAGACATTATAAACAAAGGCTTGATAATTTTCATCAAGATGAAAATAATTACAGTTATAGTCAAACAATGAAGAACAAAAAAGAGGATGAAACTCATCGATTAGATACAGTTGGAGCTGTATGTATAGATAAAAATGGAAATTTAGCTAGTGCAGCATCGTCTGGGGGTATTTTATTAAAACATCCAGGACGAGTTGGACATGCAAGTATGTTCTTTAGTCTCTAACAAAGATATTTCAAATTTATTAATATTGTACTAAGGCATGTTTGGTTGTGGGTGTTGGGTTGATCAAAACATCGATTCAAGAGAAACACAGGAAAAAAACTCGATTGGAATATGTACAACCGGTTGTGGTGAATACATAATGAAAACATTATTTGCCAAAGAGTGTGCTCAGCATATTTTAAAAAATCTTGACAAAATCGATTACGATTTGAATCAATTTTTTAAAACAAATTTTTTCGGTAATTTAATTTATTTTAAAGTCGTTCTTTCATTAAAGAGTTCTGACTTAAGGAGCGCCATTATTAAAAAATTATGAAGATAAACTAATTGGAGCATTGATATGTAAATTTACATCATTCAAGGAACAAGAAAACGAAGAAAAAACTTGTAAGAATATTTTTTATTAAAAAAATTGCTATCAACTATAATTTGGTATACCATTAAAGTAGAATTAATAGTCGCTCATACAACACCGTCGATGTGTTTCGGGTACATGGGGTCAAACATGCATAAGCCTGTTGTAAGCTAAAATTTAACTAATTGATAAATTTAAAGACGGTACAATTTTTATTTCAGTCAGTGATGTCACGTATGAAAGAGACAGACTCAATTACGCCTGAATCTGTGTTGATTACCAATTTTAATATTAATTTCAATCGAGCTAAATCAAAAAAAAACGAAACAGGAGAAAATCACATGGAAACTGAAACTGCAAAAAAATCAAGAAGAAATTCTGATTCATAATTCTAGTTTCTGATTTTTATAATTTTTGTAAAAAAACTTTGTACAATCTTAGTTTTTAATGATATCATTTTTATGTACATTATTTAAATAAATTGCAATCGTAATCAATATTTTTAATTTTAGGTGTTTTGGCCTTTTTTAGTGGTTAAGGCTATTTTTTTTCAAGCATATATCTTGTTTGGGTAAGAAAACTGAGTTTTCACTTTTCAGTCTTAAAGGACCCTCATATACCGGGATTATCCAACTTAAGTGAAAAACATTTCTGAGAATTAGATCTGTGAAAAAAGAAAATTTTTAATTGAAAAATATTTAAGTGAAAAAGTTAATTGAAAAAGTAAATCTTTGAAAACTTAACTGAAAAATAGCAGTGATTGATCCGAATCATTTCGTATATATCTTCTTTACGCAGAGAAGATACAGTCGACTCACTTTAATCCGAACCACGTTAAAACGAATTTTTAATCAATTGAATTCGAAAATTTGTCTTCCATTCAGGTTTCCATGTAAATTTACCGACTTTACTTAAATTTCAGCCTCCGGAGATATTCGGATTAATGCAAGTCAACTGTACTTTACGAGAAAACTTTCTTTTGGTCTTCATTGATATCTTGTTATCAAGCAGCGCACTTTAGTGCGCTGCTATAATATGTTTTCTAAAATTAAAGTGCGCAATATATTAGATTATTGAGACTAGAATTATACGAAAATACGTTCGGCACCAATTTAGAAAGATCTTAACGAGCAGATTCCAAAAATATAATTGTTCGTTTCATAAAATATATTTATAGTACAAAAATATTGATATATATTAAAACAAAATAATTTTTTTGTTTTTTTAATTTTTATCGCATATTTTGTTCAATATATTCAAATATATAGTAATTGTATCGCATAAAATCAGATTGACTAAATTTTTACCTTCAAGATGATACGCTCACTTATATCACTTCATTTATAATGAATAGTTTATTACCTGAAAACTATGATAAATCTTTTATTAAAATTTACTAGCCCAATTAAATTACCGAAAATATTTGTTTTTTAACGCTGCACTAAAATTCAAAAATACACTTTTAGAGCAGGCACCTGTTACCATCGATCCCATGTTCGATTTGCAGTGCCTGCCTTAAAAATGTATTTTCAAGATTTAACAATGCACCATTTCCAAATAATTTGGTTTGGTGCTGCGCTAATTTTCAAAAAATAAGAAATTTGTTAACAAAGATAAATATCTTTCATTTTTTTGATTATTTTTCTAATTTTTTTGGACATGGTGCTTTGTTAAACCTTGAAAATACATGTTTAAAGCAGGCACTGCTAATCGAACACGTTATAAAATGGAATAGATGGTAACAGGTACCTGCTCAATAAGTGTATTTTTGAATTTAGTGCAGCGTTTTTATTTCATTTTTTTTTCATTTTTAAACCTATTTTTTTTAATAGAATTTTTTAATAAACTTTAATTATTTCCTTATTGAAAAGGTGAAAAACTAGGTAAAAGTGTCTAACTCTATTAGACAAAGTCCATATAATATGTTTTAAAGTAAAAGACCGAAATTTAAAAAACTAGTTTATAACTAATAAAACATATTATCCGATCGCTTTAATATGTAGAACTTTCATAATTAAAATTTCAATCTACCTAAAAGCACTGATAAACAAAAATTGATAAAATAATTGAATGATATTTTTGAAGTTTAAATGCTCTCCACTTGAAGAATAATAAATTAAAATATATACCGTCAACTCTTGCCTATAATTATAATGTCGAGTGACCGGGAATTCCCATTCATCTCCATTAGAATTATAGGCAAAGTTTACGGAATGAAAATGCGATTGCGTAAATGTTAACATATATGTAATTAATTCATTTGGTTTTAATATGAAACCTAGATGTTCGACTCATTTGTGTCTGATAAATTGTGTTTTATTAATTATATCTAAACATTGATAACAGAAGAGCTATATATAACGTTTCAAGGTTCTTAATGGTCGGATAATATGTTTTATTAGTTATAAACTAGTTTTTTAAATTTCGGTCTTTTACTTTAAAACATATTATATGGACTTTGTCTAATAGAGTTAGACACTTTTACCTAGTAAACAATATAGTTCAAAAAGAAAATTAAATTAAATGCGAAAATTAAAAACACTACTTAATTAGAAAATTTTCATTAACCTTAGCAAGGGAATATGGCAAGTTTTAATTTTGTGATCATTTTCAATCAAAACTTTCTATAAAGAAAAGTGTCTAATAAATTAGACAAAGCTATAATATGTTTTAGAAGCATCAAAAATTGAAAAACAAGCACAAATAAAACATGTTATCGGTTTTACGTAAAGAGTGGAAGGTCATCTGTGAACGCTAACTAGAATCGGGGTTAAAATTAAACTCTATTTATTTTTATGTAATTTCCGCGTATGTTCTTATATCAAAAACTCGGTAAAATTCTAATAAATATAGGATAAAATAAAGATTATTTCTCGTATTAGAGAAAATTCTTCTCTTTTGCTCCAAATAACGTAATTGCTCGAATTTAATGACATGTCACTAAATAAATTTATGACATGTCATTTACAAACGAACACTTATTTTTGAAATTGAAATATTCGCTTTGTATGACATGTCGTATAAACTGAATATATATCAAAAAATTACAATTTTTCTATGTATTCAATTTATACGACATGTCATACAAAGCGAATATTTCAATTTTTAAAAACCAGTGTTCGTTTGTTAATGACATGTCATATAAATAGAGTACTCTACTTATATGACATGTCATTAAATTCGAGCAATTACGTTAACATAGAACTTTACCTTCTTGAGGTAGAACCGATAACATGTTTTATTTGTGCTTGTTTTTCAATTTTTGATGCTTCTAAAACATATTATAGCTTTGTCTAATTTATTAGACACTTTTCTTTATTTTTATTACTTTTGACGGGGAAGCTAAGATTCAGATTAACTGCTTTTGTAAAATTAAAGCAAAAGTCACAATTTTAGAATAATAATTTAAATTAGGGCTGGTAAATCGGTTCCTAAAAACCGGTTCCGGGATTTACATCTTTATAAGTTTTTTAATTTTAATCATATTTTACAATTTTAACAAAATTAATATACATATTATTTATAAAAATAATTTTTGATGAATTTTTAAGACCTTTTATTTTTTTTCAGAATAAGTTTACCAGTCTCTAAGTTCCCTATTCTCAAACATGACTTTCTTCAATATGTCAATCCTTTTAGGAAGGCTTAATTGTTATCTTTTATCAACTTGAAATGCCAAAGAAGAAATAAAATAAGAAAAATAGATAATAGTAATATTAGTAGTAGTAGAAGTAAAATAAACTGTAACTTGAAACCAGTTCAAGTGAGCTCATAGAGCTATAGCAGTCGTTACACATTTGCTCGTCAGCCAGTCATCAAGCTTCGACTTAGAAATGTTCAGGCTTCTTGCTTCAATTACCTCTTCCGGGAATTTATTCTAATCATTTACAACTCAGCAACTAAAAAAGCTTAATCTTGGAAGACAATTTTTTACTTTTTTTCTATTAATCGTTTTTCTGTGACTTCTTAGAATGTAAGTGCAACTTGAGCCAGCACCAAACCTAAAATTTATTTCATTTACAAAATTCACTTTCTCCATTTTATTTACTAATTTTTACATTTAGACCATATCACCGCTCAACCTTCTTGTCTTCAGGGCAGTTAGGCTTAGTCTCATAAGACCCCAAGATGTGCTAGAAATGTGCTGGAGAAGTGTTAGAAGAGTGTTTGAGGGTCATTAGAGAAGTTTTGGACAGGATCGATGATTTTTTCATCCCTTGAAGAAACTGGTCACTTATCGAGAGGATATTATCAAAATTTATTGAAAAAAAAGCAACAAGTCACAAGCGTTGAAAATAAAGTTTTAAAGAAGGACTAAGAAAATTAAGATTTTATTTTAAAATAAAACTCAAGCCTACTAAAAACTTTTTTAACTACTCAAAACTTTTCTAGCGACTCTCAAACACTTCTCTAACACTCTTCTGAAACCTCTTCGAAACTTCTGAGAACAGAAAAAGTTTTTGTTCTCAGAAGTTGCTCATTGGAAAATATATTAGGGATGAGACATTCAATCCGTGAACAACATATTAAGTCTTCCTAATGTATGGAATGAATAGAGAAAAAAACAGTTTTTCTAAATCCCTTACTTTTCATGTACCTACCATATTTCCTTAAAAATGTTTGACAAATTTAATTTTTTTCTAAGAAATCTGCCTTGTCCATTCTCGAATATAAGTCTTTTAACATTTTCAAAAAAATTTCTTATTTATATTAATTTCTTGGTCCATTAAAAAAATATAAATTTTAAAATTTGTGTCAAAAAATAACATGAACCATCTTACAGTCGAACCTCTCTAACCGGCCAAATCGGGAAGGTAAAATTTTGCCGGTTAATCGAAATTGCCAGATTAAAGATTAAATTATAATGTATTAATATAGAGATGGGAAATCCAAAAATTATTCGGCAATCGAATTTGCCGGATTAACGAAGGTCGGATTAGAGAGGTTCGACTGTACAACAACCAAACACAACCAAATTGAACAAAAGCAAATTTGGACACCATATCTAAGAGATGTTACTAAATGAATAGAGAAGCCAGCCTAGGTCCTGATCGTCCTCGGAAAATTATTGAAGGTCCGAAAATTTGTGAAAAGGTTTCGAAAAGTTATGAAAGGTTCTTGAATCTTTTAAACGTTCGATTCCTTAATTTCATATCGTTTTCATTGATATTCACCTTTATCAGGGTTAATCATGTTAGTTAATTAAATTGAAAATACAAGCAATATATATCAACTTGTAGAGAAAAAAAATACCTGTAAAGTTAGCGGTCATAACCTATCTGTTATCTATATTTTGAACCCTTGCAACCATCCAAAAAGTTTTATTTTAAAAATCAGACTTAAAACAACGTAAAATAATACAAACGGAAGGTTGTATGTGAATTATGATATTTTTTTTGAATTTCTCGACATTTTTTGCTTCAGAAAATGTGGTAATTCATACATACTAAAATGTGTGTTGCAATGATATTTGCGAAATAAACAAATTTCGCACTAATAAATTCTAAAACATATTATAGCAGGGCACTGGCGTGCCCTGCTTGACTTGATTAAAGTTTTTTTCAGAAATTTTTTCTCATAAAAAAAATTCTCAGAAACTATTCGACGAAAATTTTTCTTTCATTCACAGATATGTTTTTCTCTTAAGTTGGATAGTGCCCATATACCCCCATAGTTGTTGTATACACCCACCATTTATTATTTAAAAAATCAAAAGCTCTCAATGAGATCTACAAAGATATTATAGTCCATTTTATCTGGGATGCTCGGTTATAGAGATACAAATCGAAAAAGGAAAATGGAGTTTTTTAATGAAAAATGGGGTTCACATAATATGTGATCAAGGTCATCTTGCTGGTCTTGCTGGTTTGGTCTAAAATTTTACTGATCACTGTTTTTGTGATCTTATAATTTCTTATAATTTTAAAAAATTGGATGAATTAGAAATGTGTGATCAAAATTTTAATAGATGTGATCTTTAAAAAAAAAATAGTGATCAACGAAATTGTTCCTTACTTATTTTTCCATAAGACTTGCCCCATTTTCTAAGAGCTGTTACTGAACGGTCAATTTTCTTTTACCCCATGGGTTGACTCTTGGGCTTTTACGGTATTTATTTTTCCTTAAACATGGACGAAAGCGTTTACAATAAAAATTGGTAAAAATGTTAACTTAATTGCTCGAATTTAGTGAGATTTCATTAATAGCGAGTTAACGCTGGGGGGGGGGGGGGAAAAACATAAGCAAAAATTTTTAAAAGAGCTTGGACTATCAGTGTGATCTTTAAAAGGCGTGATCAAAATATTTTATAAATAAATAAAAAAGCACGTGATCAAACATTTTGTGATCATTGTCGGTCACAAAACCAGCAAGATGGCCTTGATCACAGATTATGTGAACCCCAAGATCACAAAGTCAACAAGACCCGAAAAATAAAAAATGAAAAATAAGTGGGAATTACCACTTTTTGACTTCAAATTCTGAATTCTCGTATAAAAAAAACATAGAAAACATATAGATATTTATATATTAGATTAATCCCTTTAATTAAAAAAACAGGCTTTTTTGCATCCTTTTAAGCCCCCAAAACCGATTTTCAAAAATAAAATGTTCACTATTTTCTCCTGCTTTCAAACAGAATAGCACTGTATTGTAATCTTTTCTTCGTTTAAACGATATGAATTTTGTAGTCATATGATATGGGAAACAGTTAGGTGATAATCATAAAGAGGAGGTCCGTGCTGCCAGTTTTTTTTTTACAGAACTCATTAGTTTTGTCAAACGAATAATGAACCAACTGGACTAAAATATCAGCGTTAACTTTTCATTCAAAAGGCATTTAACAATGCATAGACCATTTTGCTTCGAAATGGTACCATAAGTATATTGATAGAATCATTGCTTATGGATTTAATTGAATTTAGTTGAAACTGAAAATCGTTTTTTTTAAGTTCAACAAGCCTGATTTACTCCTTCAGAATTGGTTCTATTAATACACCTATAGTACCATTTCGAAGCAGACTAAAATATCTCCATATTTTAAAGCCCGTATTGCCGATCGGTTTTCGAGTTAGTCTTGCAAGCAGAGGGTCAAGAGTTCGATCCCTACAAGGTGAGAATAAATTTTCTGACTGTTTCTTGATCTGATTGTAAGTTTGATTTTGTTCAAATCCCGCTCGGGTCAAATTTGTTTCAAAGTAGCAAAGAAACTATCCAAAGCTTTTAAATACCATTTGTGTAACACCGAAGCCCAAGTTCTTAAATAATTTCAATTCACGGGTACAATACCATGTATGTGCCACTAACTGTGCTAACATGATGATGTAACGCTCCGCAACACTCCTAACTTTTGATACTTTTGGCCCTTTTACAATATTTCAAGAATCCAGCTGATAACTTCAAGGGTAAGTCATTAAAATTAAAAAGCCCAGGGTTGGGGTTTTGGCACAATCCAAATTTTTAAGCCGTTTTTACATTAAAAGCTAACAAGTTATTTTAATATTCTCGTTGGATAAAGGTCACATTAATGCACTTGGTATGGAAAGTCCAGTTGGTTAATTTTTCAGTTAACGAACAGAATTATTGTATGGAACAAGTCCACTGATAATGCTCTAAAAGCAGAATAATTTGAATTAAAAAGAAAAAACATTTGCTTTCAATTTTTTCTATAATTTTTTATTTTTTTATAAAAAAAAGTTTATTTTTTTCTTTTTTTAATTTGACTTGACTCTGAGTGATGCTTTTTCATCCATGGCAAAAGATTCTCGTTATCTTTTGTTCGTTTAATACGAACCATTTTTTTATGTTTCTTCTTACAATCCTTTTTAGAAGCAAAAAAATTTAAATAGACAATCGATCTTATTTCCCTAAAAAAACTCTTACCTTTTGTAGGACCTCTCTTTTTTCCAACCACTCTTTTCTTAGATTATCCATATCAGCGTCCTTTGGTCTACAAAAATACACAAGCGCATCTTTTATGTGTGTATCTTGATCAAAATCAGGCAAAAACGATTTATTTTCGTTAATATTTGTATCAAGAAATTTTTTTGCAACTTTTGTCTCCACTTGTACTTGTCTATCGTCTTGTTCTTCTTCACTCTCAGATGACGAGTAGTTGGATTTTTTAAACCTATCAAAACCCATATCTTTCATAAACATACTTTTTTTCTTATCAATCGTAATTGCTTTCTCTTCTTCTTCTTGGTACTCATCCTCGTCTTCGTTTTCTTCGTTATCATCCGTGAATTTAAATTTAAAAACATCAGTTGACGAAAAGAGATCTTTTAAATTTGGTTCAATTTTAAAAAATTTCGATTCCTCTTCTTTTGATTTTTCTTCTTCTTCATCCTCGTCTTTAAATTCTTCTTTATCATCTTCGTCCTCAGACTTTTCTTCTTTTTCACTTTCACTACTACTACTACTACTCGAACCACTACTTTCAGAATCACCTGATTTTTTCAACTCAAAAACCTTATGCGTTACCTTTGTCGGGTCATAACGAACCATTTTATTCCGATTTATTTCATTATCACCTGGTAATTTATTTTTCATTGATCTTTTCAAATCATTTTCCTTGTCCTGCATACTTTTTGGTCTTATAATTTGTTTTCCTGTGATTGCTTCTAAAATTTTAAGTTGACCCAAATTTTCGCTCATTATTTGTTTTTTTGTTATATGTTTATCGGAATCGGATTTTTTCTCGGTTTTTTCCGATTCATTTTCACCGTTATTTTCGTCGCCTTCAATGAAACGATCGTCAATTTTGAAACGAGCATCGTCATTTGAGTATTTCGATTTCAAATAAATCAACTTTAAAAACAATTTAAAACTAAAAGTCTCAAAGTTTTTTAAAAGAGTTAACTTACCTGGTTTGCTTTATTATCATCTAAATTGATTTTTGATTCAAACATTTTAATTGCTTCTTTTTCATCTGAGCTATCCGAATCCGAGCCGGAATCAGATTCGATAAGTTTAAACTTTTTTTTAGACTCTCCATTTTTAGTAGGTTCTTTTTTGACTGATTCTTTTATTACGGGTTTTTCGTACTTAATTTCGTCTCCTGAGTCCGAATCATCAAAAACAATTTTTTTTGGTTTTTGTATCCCATTGTCCAAATCGTTTAAACTCGAACGTACTATACTTTTTTTACTCTTGTATTCGTCTAACTTTTCTCTTAACGATTCAAGTCTTTTTTTGTTTGATTCTTCTATTTTAGCCTTATTTGATTCCATTTTTGCTTTCAATATGATATTAGTTATTGTATCCCTAAAATTTATTAAAAAATCTAAAGTTTTTAATGATTTTTTTTAAATAATTAAGAACATGTTTATTACTATGAATTTTAGAAAATTTAAAAATATACTCTTCATTCATCTTGAGTTTTAAGTTGAAATTTGCATTTTTTGATTCGCAAATTTTTGTTAACTTTTGTTTCAGTAGAAAAAAAATTTCCGAGACTTTCTGTTAATAAACTTTCCTAGGCGTTCAGATTCATAAGAACGATTAATCAAAGAAGGTAATTTCCATTCGATTCTCAATCAGGATACTTTTGAGAAAGTTTTTCGTTTGAAATTATAAGAAAGACTACCAATGAGTAGAAGAGTCGCACAAAAATTAAAAAAAATAAATATACGCGTCTGCTTACGTTTAAATGGTAAGATATAATCAATGACAAGATTTTAGTTTTTCAATTGGAATAGACAAAAATATAAAAATCGAAAGTTTAGAAATTCATACAGTGACATACAATGTGGGTCTTTCACAAGGTCTATTTCTGTAAACTTGAATTTGCGTTATCAAATGGAGATCGCTTGTTGACCCGACAACTGTAATCTTCAACTCTCGAAACCCATGTCTTTTTGACATTTAAGTGCTGACAATCGATTAAACTTCTAAATTTTTTTGAAAGATTATGAAAGTGCGTGAATGATTATCAGGGCTAATGAAAGATTGTAAAGTGTAGTGTTGGTGGACTTTCTAAACGATTAACTTTTAAATTGAGTTGCCCAGTGACTAAATTACATTTGAATTTACCGCTAATTGTCG
This sequence comes from Brachionus rubens, assembly GCA_022207745.1. Taxonomy (NCBI): domain Eukaryota; kingdom Metazoa; phylum Rotifera; class Eurotatoria; order Ploima; family Brachionidae; genus Brachionus; species Brachionus rubens. Next base: position 4,467,358 of record JAJVHD010000001.1, on the reverse strand, counting down.
CAAATTGTCTCTGAAGTTTAATACAGAAAGACAATCTTAAACCCATTGGTAAACATTTAACTTGTTTTTTTATCATTTTTGTCCCATAAAGTAAATCAAATTTTGAGTCTCGTCAAGGTATGATCACGTGATATTCAACAAATTATCAACGTTGGAAAATTTTCCAAGTAAAATCATTGACCACTAAGAAATGTAATTAAAAATAATTTGACCTTTGTGTGAAAAAGAAAAAATTTTATTAAGGCGAAGAAGTTTTTGTCAATAATCGCTCAGGATACAAAAATTTTGATAAAATTATTCAAGAACTCCCCTTTTAATCTTGAAAGTCTCTTCTAAAAATATTTAAGGCAACTCAAAAACTACGAAGGTCTATTTGATACCTTAACCGTTTTTGTTTAAAAAAATATTTTCAAAGATATACTTCTTAATAAGATTATTCAAAACATTAAGTTAGTTTACATTTGGATTTGGGTTAAGAATAAGACCAAAATTAATCCATAATGACATATCAAAATCTTTTTTAGAAAAATCTAAAAATTTAATTACCAGGTGGTCATCAATTAATTTTTAGTAGTCAATGATTTTACTTATTTTCCAAGTTAATTTCGACATCACGTGATCATAGACTTGACAAGCACTCAAATTTTGAGTTAATTTTGCTCCTGTAGGTCCAATTTTTACACCTAAGTTCTTTCAATTTTAAGCCTGGGGTACCGTAATCGTTGAAATACATATTATATTTTTCAGCAAAAAAAAATTGAATCAAGATTTTCTTAAAAAATGAATTTTTGACAGCTCAATGTCATTGCACATACAGTTCTGGTCGTTCACGAATTGAATCTGTGAACCTTCATGAAAGTTCGGCGAAAGTTCTGGTTCATTCGCCACCATTTATTGCTGTTCATAAACGTTCGCAAGTCATCCGTACTTAATATATTTTTATATTGTTTAGTAATGTTGGGATCCTTCTATGCAAGAATTTGTCTCTCTTCCAAACAAAATCTCTTTAATGCAGATTTAGTGGAATTTTAGAAAAAAAAATGGAATATTTTGTTCATTTTTAATTTTATTAAAAACAATATTGATTTTTTCAAAAAAAAAAATGGATTAAAAAAATTATTTACATAGTATCAGAAAAAAATAGCACCATAAGCATGAGGTTAAAATTCGATCTGACATTATTTGGCTTCTGTTTTAAATAATTAAATGAAAGTAAAAGACGTTCTAAATTATAAAATTTATATATTTTTTAAATTAACTTAAATAACGTTTAGGAAATATAACGCAAAAAAGTACATAGAAAAATCCTAATAAAGAAAAAATAGCACCGCATATAAGAATAATTTCATTGCCATATGTCGACGTCAAAAATGACATAAACGAGGAAACTATTGTTTGTGATAAAAAATGACATGAGCCTAGTATTGAACAATCAATTCCGAAACCACGTTTACTACCTAATTTAGAATTCGAAACAAATGCTTTATCATTGTGAAATTCGTATAATAATTGATATGGAATAGTTGTTAATGTTGTTAGCATTATACCAAAACACGAACAAAATGGAAGTATTGTTATAATATTTGAAAGGTTAAGCATTGCAATACAACAAATTGTGTAAAAAAGAAATGTAAATAAAAATAATGTTTTTGGCGTATAACGTTGCATTAAAAAATTTTCAACAACAACTTAAAAATAAAAATTTCTCAATTCCATTCAATTCTTAAACTAAAAAATTTTTTACTTGCAGAAACAGCTGAGCTGATTGAATAAGTTAACAAACACCATGAACCCATTTTAATTCCATATTCGTACATTACATATTCAGGAGAATTTCTGTCAGCTGAAGGATCCCCAAAATAAATATTCTTAAATTTTAAAAATTAGAATTTTTTTGTCGTAATTTTTGTTTTTCCTTTCACAAGCTAAATCAAGTCGAGAATAACATTTGAACTAGTGATGGGTGCTCGTTCGAAATTTTTGAAAGCAATTAAAATAATACTGAATCTACGCCCTGAAACCTGAATATTCATTTTGAACATGAGACGTGTGAGAAAATCTTCTTAAAAAGATAAAAATGTACCAAGTTACAACATGGTTTAGTAGTGTATACGAATATCTAAAAATCCGAAAAGTACTAAAAACTTATGAACGTAGATGAATGCTCATGAAATGAATCGAACGTTCATTTTTGGGACATGTCAATCACTAGGCTAGTAGGTAAAAAAAAGTAAAATTAAAAAATCTTTTGGTCTTCCATCGGAGGAATTGTGATAAAACTAATTAAAACATTGAATTTGATTTAACACTAGAAGCACCGGTGAGGTCAATTTGACGCAAATTAAGAAAAATCGTTTTGAAAAAAATCACTAAATAAACCTTTGGGACTGAAACTTTGTAGAAATTTTTCATTACATGAGATCTATCAAAATCGTATTTCAAGTTCCTCTGACTTTGAGGTTTTTTCGGGAAAACATGAGAGTATACGTAGAAGCACCGGCTTCGTCATTTTGACGCATGATAAAAAACTCTAGATAACAAACTATATTGACCACCATTTCGTTTTTAGTAAAAGATGTTCAACTACCAATTTTCAGTTAAAAAGTATGTGCTCTCTTTATTGGGGTTTATACAAAAGGTTCAGTTCAAGTCGAACAATCAAATTTATCTTCTTGATATTTCTTTTGATTTCTTGATATTTCTTGAATTTAATTTCTTGATATTTCTTTTGATTTTATAGACAATTTTGAAGATGTTACAACCCTGGTCATTCAAAGCTTCCAAAAATGAACGTTCATGAACATTCGTGAACATTCAAAACGTTCATGGGTGAGTGCTTCTAGTGTTAAAAAAATCTTAATAAAAAACTATGTTACTGCTCTTTGGGATTAAACCTTATTGAATCACATTATAATTTCAACTTCTACCATTTATATTTTATTTAAATGCATTTGACTCGTCTTTAAGGCAGTTTCAAGTGTTCAGTTTTTCGAAAAATTCCGGTTTACCAATCCTTGATACGGAACACTTTGGTAGATCTGCGATTAACTCGATTTATGTTTTCATAAATCAAACTCGAAATAAAAGTATGCTAAAATTTTTAGGGTTGAGAGAAATAATTTTGATTTTTTTATTTTCAAAATGGTAAAAAACAAAGCAATTAACTGTTAGCAAAAAACATTACTATGGCTTGTTTTTATTTTTAAAGGTCATGTAATTGTTTTTTGACGAAAATTAAGAAGAGTCGTGATTTCTTCATTAGTATCTTTTATTCTCATTTTTTTTCGAAATGCCTCACCTTACTCGTTCTTAAAAATGTGAAAGATTTTGCTGACTGTGAGGTAACAAAACCCATTAAAATCGAAGATTCGCTCTTATTTTTCATTACTAACTAGCTAACTAAATGTAAAATTTCATTAATTGTTTTTTTGTCTCAATTAGTCTCTTTTTTTTTTTTAATTAAATGAAACAATTCGATGGTATGGTTATGAAATTTTAAATAATACCTGGGCTATATAGTCCGTAAAAAAAAGTGTCGTTGAGTAAAAAGCCAACCATCCAATAGTTTGACATACAAATAACCGATTCAATTCTTTGGGCATCTTTGAATACAAAATTATTTTGGTTTACATAAAAAAATATTAATTTTATCAATAAATTACATTAAAAAATGATTTAAATAAAGTCTTTAAAAATGCTTCATTTTTTTTTGAATCAATTTCTTTTAACGAATAATGATCGCTTTCAATTTGGTCATCTTTTAATTAAAAAATATATTAATTTAAAAGTCTTGTCACTTTGTATTATTCTACTTTCAAAGACATGACGTTCTTCATGTGCAGCCGTTAATGTCATGTACAAACACCATAAAAATATAGACGACATAAGAATGAATAAAATTTGACTTTCGTCTCCCAAAGACGATAAAAATGATTCTTTCCAATCGATTGCTGATAAAATATATCCCAATGCCCCGCCTACTCCACCCAAAAACGCGTGTAAATTCAAAGCCATATGTTGATCTCGAGAATTACACGAGTCTAATAAATACGCTCTCAATGGACTATCACATGTGTCTGCTGAAAAGTCAAGAATAGTCACTCCAATTGCTGTTAAAGCTATCCCAGCCATTGGAGTACTTGAATTATCATCACCAAACAAAAAACCAATAGTCCTGCCTTTTAGTATCAAAGAAATTCCGACGTACGAAGCTAAGCCTAGAGCGAATATAAATGGTCTTCGTCGACCATAACTACTATGACACCGATCACTCCATGCACCAAGAATCGGTTGAAATATAAAACCAAATACTGGACTCAAAAAATAAACATACGAATAAACACTTTTGGAAACATTTGATTCTAATAAAATTGGAACTGTTAACGCTATTTCTAAACTAAATAACAACTCGATGCCAAAATAAACGGCGCCCATTTTAAGCAATTCTGTTTTAGTACGACTTGGCTTTTCATCTTTAAAATATTTTAATTCTTTTAGTTTATTCATTCGAATGTTGACTCAAATTTTTGAGTCTTGTTTATGAAATTTTCGAAAAAAAAAAAAAAAAATTACATTTTGAGGATTTATCAATTTCATACGTACCATGGTTGATGGAAGGCTCCATGTAAACATAAATTAATAAATTATGTTACTATTCATACAATTGTTTGTTTCAATAGAATGGTAACAACAACAAATATTTGGAGTAGGAACGTTTGTTTGTTTCTATGAACGCAATTAAAATTAAAAAAAAACTAATGAATGAAAATTGGGTATGTTTACAAAATAGAAAGATATGACTAAACGAAAAAACTTATTTTAATTATCATCAAGTTTTGAGTAAGGTGATTAGAAATGTGTGTCATAGAAATTCGAAAAAAAAAGTTTTTTTTTTTAAGAATTCGTAAAGACTACAAATTTTGAATTATAATAAATTATAAAACAAGTTCGACACATAAAGCCCGTAAGTTTTTGTTTTTTTTTCAGAATTTTTTTTATAAAAATTAATGAATGGCTCAGAAAAAAAATTAAAAACAAGAAAAAAGAAATTGAAATTCCTTTCATATGTTACAAATTAATTTAAAAAAAGAATTTTTTTTTTCATTTGGATTTGGGTGTTGAATATTAAATTTCGATGTATGACATCTGAAACTTGAGATAATATTTTTTATTAATGTTATAATAAGCTTGTTGTAAACTTTTGGATTACTCAAATTTTTTTTTTTTTGAAAATTGAGAATATTATTTTCTGTTGTGACAATATTAATTTCTAAATGAAACACATTTATTTATGTCCACTTAACAAGGAAATATTTGCCTACGCCCTAATATTGTTATTCTGTTTGTTTTGAAAATATGTTTCAGTCCTTTCATAATTGAAAAATAAAATGACACACCTGATAAATTAAGCAAAGTTTATCATGAAAAAATCTCATTAAAACTTTACTGAATTATTTAGAAGGCTTTACTTGAAGACTTAGCAGTGATTGATTCTATTAAATGATTGATAAATATTTTGAATAAAAATTACTAATTGCTGTTTTGAGTCCTTAAGCATAAGTTAATAAGAAAAAAATTTAAACACTTTAATCTGTATGATTCCATGTTCCGTGTTATAAGAGTTCAGTTTAACGTTCGCAGTATGGGAATTAACTATGAAAAGTCTTTCATGAACGTTCGCCGAAAGGTCTAAGAGCTGTTGAACATTCATGAACGTTCAGGTACGTTCCTCCATTTAATTCGTGAACGACCGGCACAGTATGAATATTTCTTTATCTGTCATGCATGAAAATCTCAACAACAAAAAAATTCAATGTTCAACACCGTCTTAGTTGACGACTTTAACTTTCAATTTAATGATCTTACAGTCATTTTTTTTCTTAACTTCATTCGGGTCAGCCTAAAACCCGGAATTTGCCAGAAACTCAATATGTAAAATCCAGAACTCTCGAGGACAGAAAAAATGACTAAAATACGGAACGTGTTCCGGAACGTATGTACAAAAGGTACGATTATGTATAAATTTAACTTTATCAATGTTCCGGAAAACGTTTCGGATTTAAGTCATTTGTTCCGTCTTTGAGAGTTTCTGATTTTGGGTATTGAGTTTCGGGTAAATTCCGTTCCGGCGATTCAGGCTGACCCACTTGATTCTACTTCTTGATTTTACGACATATTCTTCTTAATTTTCAGACTTGCAAGCTTTACCTTTGAGTTTTTCGTATTACGCAAACTTCTTAATATCCTGCCTGATGACTCCCACAGTTATTAATCTTGGGTTTATTAGCCTTTTGTCGTATATATCCATTTTGTTAATTGTAGTGTGACCTCTTAAGAAATTTTAAACTACTGTGATTAAAATTCATGCCGTTACACCTTTTATTATGAACAAACCTTCTTCTAATTCCAGGGGTTTATCTTCACTTCGCTCATCAATAAATTTAATCGATACCGGTTCATATTTTTTACCAAACAACGTCATAATAATAATAATATTAATAATAATCTACTTTTTTTCTAAAAATTATCTGCTTAGCTTGCAGAGTCACCTTCTAACGAACTGGAAAGAAGTAAAAGCTGGAGTGATCGCAGGAAGTGTCTTAGGCCCGATACTCTTCATTCTTTTCATAGCCGATATCAATGACGAGGTCCCTCCAAATACCAATCTACAAAAAAACTCCGATGACATTCTGGCATATATTAAGGGTAAATCAATTCCAAAGGACTTACCACAAGAAAAATTGACTCAATTTCCCGATGTTTTATTAAAATCAAAATGCCCCTGAACACAATAAATGTAAAATCATGGTAATCCCAAACAACTCAGAAGCAGCCAGTCAGGTTGTCATCCTAAACCACTAACCTCTTGAACTAGTCTCTTCGTACACATACTTTAGAGTAGAGCTCAATAACACACTCGACTGGAACCAACAATGGGACCGAGTCCAAAAGATAACTAGTAGAAGATATCATAGAAGAATGCTTGATATTATTGGTATAACCACAACAAAAAACAGCAGAGAAAAATTACAATCTTAGCCCGATCAAACAAATTATAGACCAAACATGCGTCAAATTGCTCATGAGAATATTCTAAGAAGACTGTCACCCACTGGCGAGTAATAAGTCGCATTAGCAGCACTAAAATAAGAAAAAAAGCTTACGAGAACAGCTTATTCCAAAAATACCTTAGATCTCTGCGAAATGGAGCTTTTACATTTATACTACTCAACTTTAACTTGAACTTGAAAAAAATAAAACATTCTCTTTATAATTTAATTTAATTTTTCTGTTTAAGCCTACTATTCATATCTTTCCGAATTAATTTCATAACTTACCTTAAACAGGTACGAATCAATTTTAAATAAAGAAATCTAAATCACTTTACTGAATGATCCATGACTGAATTGAAATATACTGAGTGATCTATGTAACAATCAAACGAAATTGTTCAGCTGTATTAATCTCTTAATACTAAAAAATATGTAACAATTGAACACCCAAAATTGATTTTTTTAACTAGGAAATCCAGAAAAGTTTTCTATTGACTGATAGAAAATTGGAAATTACCATTCAATTAGTGACGTCAATTAGATCTATAGCCGAAAAAAAATTTAATTGGTATATAACGCAGGGATGAGGGAGATATATGGCATGATAAATTAAAATAACACCACTATTAATGAGTAATTCTGAACATATGATTGCACTTGCTTGATTTTATAAACATGTCAACAAACAATAAAGATTAAGATGTTTTATTTTTTAAAATTAAATTAAATTCTTCTTTTTCATCGCTCCTTAATTAAGATAAATCAGAAAAACATTGGTTCGTTAACCTATTTTTTCTTATTTTTTTATTGTTGCGTAAACGCTATGTTATTTTTTTTTATTTTGTTCGAAATATAGAGAAAAAAAATCGAATTATTTAGTTAACAATTGTGGAATTTTCATTTAAAATCTTCTTTTACATGAGAATTGAAAAAAATAATTCGTATTATCACACACTTGCAATCAAATAACAAATAAAAAAAAAAAAAAACAAGATAAATATTGACATCGACTTCTACATACATGTGTAAATAAAGTTGTTGAACTAATGCAAATAAATAAATCGTTGATATTTTTGATTTTGATTGGAATTTTAAAAAAATAAAAATTTTAAATTTATAATAAAATGGATACTAAGAAAAACCTTACAGATGACGATTTACTTAATGCAGCATCAATCAAACAAAAGACAAACTGTTAAGTTTAGCAAAACTTTAGTGTTTCATTCATATTTTTAAAACCAATAGGGATTTAAAAAACAACGATTAGGGAATATCCATTATAAAATTGTTCTACTAAAGCTACAGTGGTGGCAAAGGTTTTGTAACAGTCCGTCACCTAACGTCACCTAACGTCAGATGACGTCAGGTTACGTCATTCGTCAGGTAACGTCAGCTGACGTCAGCTGACAACATTTAAATTTTGTCACCTGACGACAGATGACGCCACCATAAAGTATTCAAATCAGAGTTTGGTAAACTCAAGTTGCAAATGACGTCAGGTTACGTCATTCGTCAGCTGACGTCATTTGCAACTTGAGTTTACCAAACTCTGATTTGGATACTTTATGGTGGCGTCATCTGACGTCAGGTGACAAAATTTAAATGTTGTCAGCTGACGGACTGTTACAAAACCTTTGCCACCACTGTATTAACTTTATAAATGAAAAGCAAATTTAATTTTAATTGATAAGTTGTTGCTATTTTGTCATTCTTTTGATGTCCCTTGTCAATTTCAATATTTATTAAATCTAAAGCCTATTTCATCTAAAGTATTAAGATACATATAGTTCGGTTGTAATCCAGCAGATCTCTTAAATAGATTAAAAAATTTTCAAAAATAAATAGTTGTTGGGTGTTGCGGTAAAAAATTATTTCGCATTAGAGACAGATATACAACCCTCAAAACTTCCAAAAATGAACGCTCAAGGGACCCTGAATGTTCTAAAATTTTCATATTTTCAAATTTGAAAAAATTGAAAATTTTAGAAAAAAAATGAAAATACATGAAGAAATATGAATCTTGAAACCTTGAACGTTCGTTTTTGGCAGCTTTGAATGACCAGGGTTGTGCTTAAAAACTAACCAATTCAAGTAAAAAAACTGTTTTTTAAATCAAAGATAAAATTAAAAGTATTTTGGTTACATTTTAATGTCATATTATCAAATTGACGAAAGTCTAAAATACCAAAATTAGTAACCAAATGTTGAAATAATTAGCTTTTTTCTTGCTTTCATTGAATACATGTTGTTTTTACAGCTCATTTCTACAAGTATAAAGCTATTTGGAATCGCATTAAGACCTCAATTAAAGTATCAGTATTCTGTTTTAGTAAAAATAGCGACTAAATATATCCTAAATATGTATCTTGAATACTTTGATTTACTAACATAATATTCTACTATACTTAAATATAACTTGACTTTTTAGACAACCAAAAAAAATTTATGTCACAGACTTAAAAATATGGACTTAAATTAAATAAACAAAATTCAATGTAATGATTTTGAGGCATAAACTAATGAAAAAAAATTAGAATTTTTTCTCAAGTGAAACAATTTATTTTTTGAGCAAGAAAATAAATTATGGAATATAAAGGTAATGAAGAACCGAACGAACTATTTGTCATTTTTAATAACTAGAAAAAAAGTAATTTGATCGAAAAAGAAATTTTTTTTTTTAAATTTAGGAATTTCCACTCTTATTTCCAATCTTGGAAGGGTCTTAGAGGACAAAATTTGAAAATCTTTTTCAATCAAATTGGATGTTATCAGGTTGTTTGAATTATAAAATGAGACTTCGTTTTATCGGACTATTTGACACTACAATTAAACTAGGTATAACATAATGAAATAATTAGTTTGAAATTTTATAATTTTAAAATAAACTTCATTTTGTGTTTTATTCAGCATTGTGTTTATTTAGATACGATTATATTAAAATTGGATAGAAATATTTTCTTTCTGTTGTTATTCAACGATGCTGTCAAAAGTTTTTATTTAAAAAAAAAGAAAAGAAGAAAATTATTAGAAAGGAACTTGTGTCATTCGAAGATCTAATTGCATATATTGTTTTATTTATTACGTTATATTTTGCCTTAATTCAAAATCGAGCATCAAAGCTTAAAAGTTTTTTTTTTCAATTGTTACTAATTTGAAAATAATTTCACTTGATTTCGAAGATTCAATGTTATTGTAGCATTTTTAAAATTTGTTATTTTCGTTTTTAAAAAGTAAATATTTGTCTGATATTAAAAAATATGAGTTCATTATGATTTAACCCATATTTAACACAACATTAAAAAAAAAAGAGAATTTATTGTTTTCTATCAAGTTAATCCAAAATTATAAAAAAAAGAAACGATCAAAAAAAGCTATTAAAAATTCCAAACTAAATGTATTTTTTCGGGTTGAATATTGAATCAAATAAAACTGAAAATTACATGCTCCTGTAGCTGTAAGACCAGAATATATTTCTGTTATGTTTTATTATTGGAAATTATTCTGAGTTTAAGGTAAAAAATTTCAAAAGACACCTTACAATTGAAAATTTGATAATTTAATAAAGAATTTTATCCAGATTAATCCGAATTCCGAAATTTTATCCAGACTCTGAAAACTTTATGCGACACTTTTTTCGAGTTTTTAAGGTCCAGGAAATGCAGAACGTCCAGATTTTCAAAAAGTGGTTTTTGACTTCAAATTCGTACCGTAAATCCTCATTTTTAGTACCATGGAGAGAAAATTTTCAGGGTGCTTGTAACAAATGAAAATTTTGTTTTAAAAAGTCAAAAATGTTGTTAATAACAACATGATGAAGTCGTCTTTAAACTTAGAGAAAAAAATAACCATCCATCTAAATTTTTTATAATCTACAAAGATGCCAAAAAAATTTTCCCAGTGGTACAAAAAATGAGGATTTACGGTAATCTAGAAATGTGAAAAACACAGAAAAGAAAACTTTTTGAATGTATATGTAATCTTTAAGTCTTTTCTAGAGTTTTCTTTTACGAATAATTAGAATTTTTGATCAAAAAGTTCAAAATTTCTCATTTTAGTGGATTTCTCAATTCAGCTGCTCAATATTTTCTCTGCTCAAATCTAAATTACATGTTAGTAAAGTGCATTAAATTCAAAACTAAGCTTCTAAATTGTCATTTTTATAATAATAATAATAAAGAAAAAGCTATGATGTGGAAAAACCACATAAAATGAGGTTTTACCCTCACTGTGATAGCTTGTTTAAATCTATTAAGTCAATTTTGTTTTTAAATGGTACCCCCTAAAACACTGACCCGTCCAAAATTCATAATTCACTGACCCCTCATTTTCTGGGGAAGCATAAGTCCAAAATTAATGAAAACAGTACCAATCGATAGCCCTTGGGTTGCTCTATTTAGATCATTATCTTTTTTTAAGTTTGCAATTATGGTTATTGAGAAAAAGTTTGAAAACATGCTCCAGACCCAGAGTTTTTTTTTACTGACCCCTTTTTATTTTCACTGACCCTAGTTTTTTTCTTTTATTTCAAAATATTTCATCAAAGCAGTCATACCAATCGAAAGCGCTCGGTCAGAGGAGCTTGAAAATGGCATTAGTTTTTTATTTTATCAACATAAAATTTGCAAAGAATTTTCCTATTTTTGTCAATAAATTACCGTATATTTTTTGTTTCAAAAACTGTTTCAACCATTCCTATAAAAAAAGTATATCTTTATCATTAGAGCCTCACCAAAAATTCTACTTGATTCTTAAGTTTTTAAAAACAATGTCTAGACTTTTTTGTTTATCCCAAACTTCATTTCAAACCCTGATTATTGTTTAATATCATAGTCATACTGAAATTATAATACAACTATCACTTTTAGACAGCTCTTGCTGTAACATATAAATAACTATCTTTAAAAATTCAAAAATCTAAAATTCTTAAAAAAAATGACTAGCTATTTAAATTTGTTGTTGTTATCAGATACAGCCATTAGTATTGAACAAATTGATCAAAAAACTGATCGATTTAGCTCTTTTACTACGGGGAAAAATTGCAGAGTAAGAAAATTTAATAAAATCAAATCAAAGATATTTGTTCTTATTTTCTCTCTTTAAGGTTCGAATTAACGATTTCAAGACTGCGCTTGAGTCATTAAAATCAAGTTCGTTCCAGGAACTGAAATCAAAAATAATATTTGCACTCGATAAACTAAATTACTATTCGATTCATAATTATTCAACTGATTTATCGATTAAAGAAATGGATCAAATATCTTTGTCTCTTTTAAATCAAAGCGAGATTCATGATATGAATCCTTGCAAAATAGTAGGTGATGGGAATTGTCTTTTTAGAGCAGTATCCAAAGCTCTTTACAATACTGAGAGCTATCATCAGGAACTTAGATTTCGATGCATAGTAGAACTTTGTTTAAACTTTGAAAAGTATCTCGATCTTGAAAATTATACTAATAACACTTATATTGAACTGATTGCAACCGTTAACCCTTCGTCGTCAAATACTTCGGGTACAAACGATATTTTTCAAGCCGAGATATTACGTACATCGTCTCCTCAAAGTTATGCAAGCTCTCTAAATCTTTTTGGCTTAGCAAATTCGCTTACAATAAATATTCATCAGATTTATCCGAAAAGAGAATTCAGAGATACAAATTTTAAAAGTTTATTGACTGAGCAAATAAGCCCCTTTATGAAACTCGGTGTTAAAGATATTTTCATTATGTGGACTCACTATAGTGATATGACGTTGAGATCGAATTGGGCTCCAAATCATTTTACATGTTGTTTTAAGTCAATTGCGAAAAGTTCATCGGTGAGCTTTTGAATAGATTTTAGTTCTTTTTACATGATTTTTAATTTTTAATTTAAATTTTTAGCCAATTAAAAGAGACAATGTTTCTTTAGACTCAGTAAAAGACTTGGAAGATGAGGTTATTCTGGACAATAAAATTAAAAAAAACTATAAAAGAATTTTGATTACCAGTGATACCGAAAATGAAGAAAAATGTAAATTTCTATTTTTTTTAGTTCCTTCTCTTTCATTTCGCTTTAACTATTATTCTAAATTCTAGTTGATTGGACCGAATCGAAACTAGACAACTCGATTGAAAATCATATTTCACAAGTAAATGAAAATCTAGAAGACAATGATTTGAGTATATCAGCTTTTGATGAGAGATTAATCGAAAACAAACTTTAAGAAAAAACAAAATTTTCTCTCGACGTCAAAGAAGCTATCCGATTGAAGATGGACTTTAACAAAAAAATCTTACAAAAAAAATATAACATTCAAAGAATGGTTTGAAATGTATAAGTTGTCAGATTTTACTAGATATGTTATAGAAGTTCGAAGAAAGTATAACAAAAACTGCCAAAATTTGAGATACTTTACTCAAAATGATATCGAGGGAACAAATCACCAAATTAAACTTTTGAAAGAAAAAAATAAGTATAGTTCTTTAGGGATAATAAAGCTTCTTGAGGATATTGCAATGTTCCAAAAAAATGAAACAGAAAGAGCCATGTATCAAAGTGGAAAATTCAAACTTGCTTCTGCATACAAAAAGCACGAATGTTCTCCGAATTATTGGTTTGAGCAGACCGAATCAAAACGGGAAAAACTTGTAAAAGATTTTCATAACATTTGTCTAAAAGACCGGTTCCAAAAATTTAACATACAAAATTTTTACAAAAAAGAGATCTCGGTACATAAAAAAAAAATCGATAATTCTTAAAGATAAATAATTTTTTTTAAATTTTCATAAATGTTAAACTGTTTTTGTTTATTAATTGTTTTTTTTTAATGTTTACATTACTTGGTTAAAATAAAATTAAAATTTTTTTATAAAGCCCATATCTTGTTTTTAAGTTTTTTCAATTTTTTTTTGTTTTTGATATTATTTGATTAAGATTAAAATAAACAATGGTTAAAACGGTCCTTTTATTTTTTTTATATCATGTTTTTGAAACAAAAAATATACGGTAATTTATTGACAAAAATAGGAAAATTCTTTGCAAATTTTATGTTGATAAAATAAAAAACTAATGCCATTTTCAAGCTCCTCTGACCGAGCGCTTTCGATTGGTATGACTGCTTTGATGAAATATTTTGAAATAAAAGAAAAAAACTAGGGTCAGTGAAAATAAAAAGGGGTCAGTAAAAAAAAACTCTGGGTCTGGAGCATGTTTTCAAACTTTTTCTCAATAACCATAATTGCAAACTTAAAAAAAGATAATGATCTAAATAGAGCAACCCAAGGGCTATCGATTGGTACTGTTTTCATTAATTTTGGACTTATGCTTCCCCAGAAAATGAGGGGTCAGTGAATTATGAATTTTGGACGGGTCAGTGTTTTAGGGGGTACCTTTTAAATTCATTAACAGTAGTTGAGTTCACAATTTCTTTCGTCAATCTATTCCAAACGCTTGATATTCTATTTGTGAAAAAGTTATATCTTTGATCGCAATTTTTGACCAGTTGTCTCTCTATAACATATTCATGACTTGAGGTTTGACGGAAACAATTGCTTTCTCCATTTTTGGACATCAAGGGTTTGAACCATTTTATCTTGTCGTAACCTTTTACAATCTTAAACATTTGTATTAAATCACCTCTTAGTCTTCTCGTTTCAAGTGTTGTTAAGTTCATGGCTTTAAGTCTATCACTGTACTCAAATCTTCTAACTTCAAGGGGTAGTTTAGTGGCCCTCCTTTGGACTGATTCTAGCACAGCAATGTCTTTTTTTAGATATGGATTCCAAACCTGTACACCATATTCCAAATGAGGTCTAACAAGGGCTTTGTAAAGTCTGCTTACAGATTCAGTGTTTTGGAATTTAAATGTTCTCTTGACCATTCCTAAAACCTTGTTCGCTCTACCTGCACACGCATTTACTTGGTCAGACCATTTCAAATCATTTGAAACAATAATACCAAGGTCTCTCTCTGAGGTTGTTTCTAGGAGTGGTTGATTGTTGATTTCATAGTTGAATTTTGGGTTCTTGTCTCCAAGGTGCATCACTTTACACTTGTCGGTATTCAGCGCAACCAGCCAATCTTTAGTCCAGTCTAGTATTCTTTGAAGATCTCTTTTGAGGGATGAGCAACAATCTACATTTTCGATCAAAGTACAAATCTTCGTATCATCTGCAAACATTTCGATTACATTTTCAATTAGATCCGCAAGATCGTTAATATATAGAATGAATAAAATCGGACCAAGTACTGAACCTTGCGGTACACCACTTAGCACATCTATCCATTCTGACATAAATTCACCAAGGATTACTCTTTGCTTCCTGTCTTTAAGAAACGCATTGATCCATCCTTTGATAAGAAGGCCAAAACCATATCTGTCGACTTTGTGGTTTAAACGGTTGTGCGGAATGGAATCAAAAGCTTTGGCATAATCGAGGTAAATTATGTCTAACGCAATCTTTAAGTTTAAAGCTTCTGTTGCCAAAGTTTCTAGCAAGTTAGTGACGCAGGATTTGCTCTTAACAAATCCATGTTGACTGGGACTAATCAATTTGTTTTCAGTTAAAAAATTAATGATTTCGAGTTTAATATGCCTCTCCATTAACTTGCAAACAATAGATGTAAGTGAGACGGGTCTGTAATTTGAAACCTGGAGTCTCGAGCCTTTTTTAAACAAAGGTGTAACATTAGCTTGCCGCCAATATTTTGGAACTTCAGATGCTTCAAATGACTTTATGAAGATGAGCGAAAGAGGTACAGCTACTGCAGCGGATGTTTCTTTAAGCACCCAAGGGTGCACTTCGTCTGGACCTATTGCTTTATACTTGTTAAGTAGCTGTATCTCTTTAACCACATTTTCCGAAGAAAAGGTAATAAACGGATCGATATTTAACAACTTACTAGTTCGAGTTTCAATTTCGTTGGTTAATGGTGGTTCATTTTTGATAAAAACTGACTCGAATTGGTTGTTTAAAATTTTACAGATTTCGTTCGGATCAGTTATTAGCTCTCCATTCTTGTCGTTTAAGGCTTTGATTTGGTCTTTAACGGCTAATTTAGAGTTAACGTACGAGTAAAACATCTTGGGGTTTGATTTTGATTTTCTAATTAAATTTAGCTCAAACTCTTTTAAATCTTTATCCATCGAAAGCTTGACTTCTTTTTTAAGTGTCTTGAACTTAAGTTTGAGTATTTCGCTTTTATTGGAAGCTATGTATTTAAACCAGACATTTTTTTTCTCCCGTATCATCTTTTTAGTCGACGAAGATAACCACGGTAATTTATTGCTTGTTGACACTCGACGAAGTGGGATATGTTTTGCACACAGACTATGATAAATACTTAAAAATATCTCGTACGAAGCTTCAACGTTCTTATTTACAAACATGTTAGTCCAATCGTTCTTTAATATATCTTCGGAAAACAAATCGAATTTTGCTCGGTTATAATTAAAATTATATAATTGTTATTATTAAATTTTGATAATATAACCGCAAAAATCTCAAAAGAACTTGATAATGAAAAATTTTAAACTTATATTTCTGCATTTTCCAGCTTGAATTCCTGATCAAAAGATCAAATTGATCCTTCAAACGAACGGGAACTATTCTCTCTTAAAGCCATAATCGGCTGAAATCAACCTAAAAAATAGAATTTTCTTGAAAATTATTTCAACGACGAAAGTGATTCAACGAAGAAAATTAGCCTCCTAGACAAGCAGACATTATTCCTGGTTTACAAAATCTTGAAGATTCTGGACTAAAAAATTGAAAAAAAAAATCATAGACAGGTACATCTATTTTATAAGTTCTGAATCGAATGATCGCCTGAAACACTTTTGCCAAAAAAAATTTTCCTTTATAGTTTGAGTTGAATGCTAAATCAGTTAATGATAAGAATAATAAACTAAGACAGAGTTGGTTTTATTTAATGTGTCTTATGAATTGAAACCATGTAAAGAATTGAAATAACACAAAATAAATTTTTTAAAAAATAAATGGGTGCTGTCACATCTTCATGGAACTCGTTATTTACGACATGTCACACGTCAAAAAAAGTCTTTTAACAAAATTGGAATTCACTGACTCAAATTCTACGTCTAATTCTAATCAAGACACTTCTGGCCAGCCAAAAGAGCTAAATGAAATCAAATTAATAAATGCTTCAGTTCAAAAGGCCTAATTCATTTTGTTCTCAAACCGGAACATTTTATATCAAAGACGAACATAACAACGTTTTTATGGTGAAGCTCAATCCAATACAGATATGTACATGTGCTAAAAAGTCTGAATGTGTCTACATAATCGGTGTTCAAATAAGTCTCGGAGTTTATGACTCAAGCAATTCAAACAAGAAAAAGTTTGTTTTAACAAGAAAAAATAAAAAAAAAAAAAACCTGAAAGAAAATACAGAGACAATCTGGATGATGATTTTTCGCTACGGTAACTGAAGATTTACAATCATATGAGTGTTCAAATAAAAAACCTGTCGATAGTTTTTTAAAGAAAAGATAAACGTCTTCTATGTTTGGTTCTTTCAAACAGAGAGTTTACGTCTGATACGAAAATATCTGAAGATATGTTAATAGTCTTACCAGAGGACGTACCTTATGTTGATTATTCCAAATATGAAACTCAATTTGATAATTATTTAAAAATTTAAGAATTATTTTAAAAAAATCCGAGTCCGTATATTAGCCTTAAAAAAAACTGTTAAAAAGATGCTTGTTTTAGGCATCTGAAACCTGGATCCGGCGATCCGTGTCCGTGTTTTAGGGACAACCGTGTATGATCAGACATATAATGTCGTAATAAGTGATATCCCTCATTTGCGACTTGTAAATTTAAGGTCATGGTTGCATTAAACCCAGCGTTGCTTAATTAATCGCTGGTCGAGTTGGTTAGAAAAATTCGAATAAAAAATTGAGAATTTAATCAAACAAATTTTATCAAATCAATTTCGGGGCCAACAAAAAAAAATTACCAAAACCTTTTTTTAAAAAGGCAGTCATTTGATTAAAAAAATTACAAATTGATTATAAGCGATGCAAACAAATTAATAGAAAAAAAATACAAATTAAAAATCAAAACAAGTGAAAATAGCTTCGATTGCATTTGGAGAAGCTTTTAAAAATTTCTTAAAATACCCAAAACATGATTCACATTCTTTGGTTTTGATTTCTATCATTGTTGTGGTCAGACTAGTTGATTCTTTTAATTCAATTTCTTGCTTTGAATCAAATAAATTGAGTAACTTACTTTTTTTACGCTCAAATAATACAGACCATGTTTGACTTTGAGAACTGCTACACAGTTTAAAGTATTTGAAATTATTGTAGAACGTTAAATTTTCATCATTGAAACTATCCATTATTTCTGGAAACTTGATATCTAGTCTCATATACTCAAGGTTTTCTAAATTATTGAAACAATTTCTTTCGAAACACGTAACACCTTCGATTGACAGTGCTTGCAAACTTTTTAAATTTTGACCAAATTGTGGTACTCGCTCAAAACTACAAACGAGGTATCTCAAATTATCAAAATTAAGTGAATTTAGTTGCTCTTTGGTAAATTTAGTCTCAGCAATATCGAGTACTTCCAGTTTTGAAAAGCTTTGTAATAATTCTATTTGTTTAGTTTCACTCGAATGTAAAGTTAGAAATTTAAGATTTGTTAAATTTGCGAACATTCTCGTTTCGTATGAAACAATATTATTGTGTTCCAAGTCAAGTGCTTCTAAATTGACACATGAATCAAATGAAGTTTCATGAACACTTAAATGCATACTATTAGACAAAAGTCGAAGGATTTTCAATTTATCGAGACCATTAAAACAATTCGCTTCCAATCGATTTATTTTGTTCATACACAAATACAGAGCTGTTAAGTTTTTAAGATGAATAAACGTGTCTGTTTTGATTACTTGGATCATATTTTGATCCAACCATAACGATTCGAGATTACACAAACCATTGAATGTTTCAGAATCGATATTTTTAATTCTATTTTCGTTTAGGTTAAGAAATTTAAGATTGTTTAAACCATTAAACGCATTTTTATCGATTTTGGTCAAACTCGAATTACAAATATCTAATTTTGTTAAGTTCGACAAGGGTTTAAAATTGAAAGACCATAGTGAATCGATATTGTCGAAATAAAGCGACATAGTTTGTAAACAATTTAAATTTTGAAATATTCCTGATGGAATAAAGCCTAATTTGTCGTTTGCTAATTCAAGCTCTTTTATCGCACTAACGTTGATGAATTTTGGCAAAAAATCAAAATCTGAATCATATATTCCATTGATATGCGAACAATGAAAGTAAAGTTCTTCTAGCTTATTATTCTCGGGTGTTGAAAAATCTATAAATGGATCAATTGGTGACTGTTGATTTATCAAATCAATACAAATCAAAACTTTAGCGAAATCCTTTTAACAAATTAAAAAATAATTTGCCTTTGTCTAATTTAATTTTGTAAATTTTACTTCGAAATGCTTGAAATCTTCCTCTTTAATGGCAACATTTTTAGATACAGCTTCTCTTAAAAAAAATCATGTAGTTGTCCCTAATATGGACCCATATTGGTGAAATAGTTTTGATGACTGACTGAAATAGACTTACGATGATAATCTTAAGTCCCATCACAGAGCTATCAAACGCTTCAAAAAGCCCTATTTTAAATTCTTTATCCCTCATTCGTTAAATCCCTCATTTTTTTCCCAAGTACGAATTTTTTTTTTTGTTTTTGCCCCATGTCACAAATTCGGTTTTGTAGAAATTTTTTAGTAGTAGATTGTGCCGTCACAAAACATATTAATCACTGGGAGAATTTAAATTTGGAATTTGGTTTGGAGAGGGTCTAAGTTTTGATCTTCAAAGTCTGAATTAAAGGAAAAGTTCACTGCTAAAACAATGTCACAAAATTAAAAAGTATTCCTCAACTTATAGAGTACAATAAATTCATGCTATCTGAATTTTTTATTTCTGATATTGTTACTGTGATCGACAACCTCGAGAACTCAAGAAAACAATTTTCGTGACAGGAGTAAAAACTCGAAATTTTTGTGCTTTATTAAAGAATTTTAGTATACTCATGAATGGAAAAAGTTATAATTGGTTAAAAGATATGTCTGTAAGCTATAAAGCTGCCATTAACGCTGATACAATGATCGATTGGGTAAAAAAGTTTCCTTACTCTGGTGAAAACAGTAAAAAAGTACATCCTCCTCGGTACCAGCATATCCCTATTTTTTTATGGATCTACTAAAAAAATCACCATTTTTTATGAATCTCAGGAATTACTTTTTTTTTCATTTTTTTTGTTTCCTAGAGGAAGTAAAGGTAGTTCCTGTGATCTTTAACGATCGTCACCTGATAATGTTAGTTAATTAAGAATTTCAGAAATGAGTTTGTTTTTGGGTTATCTATTTAAGGAACCCCAATTCATAAATCTTACTTGATTTTCCGTGGTTTTTGAGAACTCGTCAATTCGGTAATCGAATAAGACGCAAACAGATTAGTTTTCAAGAGCAAGCTCTTCTCTACAAGATAGGTGCACCTATTCTTGTATAAATGATTATATGTGAAAAAATGGCTACAAAACCGAATATATATCATGGGACAAAATAATTTCCCCATTATCTGAATGAATGAGGGATTACGTTAAGAACACTAGCCAGATCCATATTTTCGGGATGACCTAACATTTTTTCAATATTTCAAATTACTCACTTTATTATATCCAGCGTTTCATACATATCAAAAATCACATAAGTAACCAATATTCCAAGCTTGTTTGCATAACAAATATTTAAATCACCAAGCTCTTTTTTGGATATTTTCATTTCCACATTTGGGATGATAGCGCATCCTTTTAATTTAGGTTTTTCAGATAAATTTTGCAAATTGAATTTTGCAAGCTCCTGGGCTTTATTAATGTACGTCTCTCGAAGGGCATTAATCGATTCAATCTCGTTTAAATTATCATCCCTTTTTTCGTTTAATTTTGATAAGACACTTTCAGTTTGAATATCGATTGCATTTATTTGTTCATAAAATAATTCGGAAATAGCTTCTTGAACTTTTTTAATCATTTCTAAAATTTTTAAATTTTACTATTTTTTTATTTTTAAAAAACAAAACAAATTTAAATCTTTCTATTTAAGACATGAATCCTTTCTTAATTAACTTCCCATTTGTTATTCATTTAACTGTTTCACTTTTTGCTTACAACAATACGTACATAACTTCATTCAATACTTTTGAATGAAGGGCCGCTCTCGTTAAAATTGGTAAGAAGTCCGAATCAGCATTAAAAAAATATAGGTCGTCAGGTTAGACCGTATTACTATACTCTTTAAAAAAAAAATTTAAAAACCTAAAAAACGCTTTTAAATATGATTCTTTCAGTCTTCCTAAAAAAGAACCTTATTTTGTATCGTTTCAGAAACCAAAATCGATTTTCAAAAAGAGACTATTTTATGGAAAGATATTAATGTTTTTTAGGGTTTTCAAACACGAGAATTTTTGATTTTTTACCCCAATGTAGGAAATGATTTTTTGAGGTTTTCCGGATCGTGGATTTGTTCTCAGGTTTGGTGAACAACTTGTTCACTTAAAGGTCAATTTGTTCACGTAAAGATCCAATTGTTCACATAATTGACAATTTTTTTTTTAAATTTTTCAAAAAAATATGTAAACTCGGTATGCCAAAAAAGATATAAAAATTGAACCTTATTTGAAAAAACGCGATGATGGTAAAAACAATAATTTAAATTGTGTTGGAATTTTTTTGAAAGTCAAAAGGGCTTAAAAATGCATGTATCTAGAAGTCATAAAGATTAATTATATTTTTTTATTTTATATTTTATCATTCATGTAAACACGTTTAAATTAATCTTCGAAGACCTTTAGCCCCTTACTCTTTTACTAATTAGTGTATAGTATATATTTAAAAAGACACATTTTTTTCATAATTTTACACATGAAAATTGTTCACATAATTTTAAGTTTGTTCACCTAAATCTAGTCTTGTTCACATATTATGTGAACAGTTGTTCACCAAACCGACTAGACCCCGTTTTTTTTTATCGAGAAGCATCGAATTCGTCAAAAAGACGCAATATATTATAATGGTTATACTGAAATTAATTCAAAACAAAACTCTCCGAATTTTCGACGCTTGAGTTATTAATATAATCAATTTGACTTCGAGGATTACAAAAAAATGGTCAATTTTAATGTATAACCTCTCATTGATAAGATAAAGGCACCCTAAGTTAGTTTCAGGGTGCTACAACTTCCTGGAAAAGTAAAACCAATTTTGAAAAACAAACTACATGAACGTCTTTTTCACACTAAAATTAGTCAAGTATGACATTTTCTGTATTTCGATAGGGCCCTTTCAGAATCACAAGAACTTGAGCGACTTTAAGTTGCAAGACTTGGTTTTATTAAAATTAATTCAAAACTTACCTCTCAGATTTTCTGACTATTTAGACATTAATTATGTCAAAATTTAGACCCAGAGGATTCACACTTTTTTGTATTGTGCGGAGAAAACGCCATTGGAAAAACTACTGGATTTTTAATATGATTGGATCAGTCGATAGACCGAGAACAATGATGAATTTTTCTCAAGTTTTCAAGAACTTTTAACTGAAAAACCTGAGACAATTTTGTGCATTAAATTTCCTTACTAGCATTAGAATGCCTTAATTCAAATTTACGAAAAAGATTGTCACATGTTCCAGTTTGTTCCCATTTTTTCGATGAAAAACCGAAGAATTTAAGATTTATTTCCTGGTTAATCTTCGAAGCGTTTCAAAACAACTATTCATTAAAAATGTCTAATCTTGATACCATTTCTTATCAATTTTTTACTAAAAATATCCCTTCAATTTATGAAATACCCTTTTAGACTTTGAGCAACAGCAAAATTAGCACTATTGGAAAAACTACTGGATTTTTAATATGATCAGTCGATAGACCGAGAACGATGATGACTCCAAAAGAAAACATCCACACGAAGAAGCTTATGGCAAGAAAAAGCAAAGGCATTTAACTAACTGTTTAAAAAGCCAATGTTTTACCGAACACTCATGCATCTTTACAATAACAGCACCGAGGCTAAGTTCATTAATATGATTTTCGCCCGTAACTATTAATCTTTAAGGTCAACAAACTAATTATTTTATCTTTGTCGGAATCCGTTAAGATTTTGTGTTGCTAATTGAATGTGCATACAAGCATTTTTGAAGTCGCATAAGAAAAACAAAATCAGAACCGTCTTATAATTTTTTGACTGGGTAAAACCCGTCAAAAATTTTTTAAAGATATACTAGATAAAGATGTTAAGGAAGATTGATTACGGTAAAAATTAGATTCCTCAATAGTGCACTTCAAAACAACTTCAATACATTCGAATAAGGTTTATTCAAGTAAAAACAAAATTAACTCGATTTCAATTTATTCGACAAAAAAATTATTTGAAATCTAAAAATTTTGAAATAAAAAACAAAAAAAATTTTTTTTTTATTTAAACATTTTTTTTTCTATAAATTTTTCAAAGTCGCAAATTTGCTTAACTAAAGCCATCGTAATAAGACATCATTAGAGCTCTAAGATTTTTTGGTCATATTTGGGTCCCTAATTGAAAAAAAAAAAAACTCGAAAAAAAAATTTTTTTTAAAAAAAACAGAATAACAACTATTTACAATTCGTTATTTTTTTTTTTGATTAATTTTTATTAAAACGATTCATTCGGGTTATTTCGCTAACAAGCGCAGCTTGTTCTTGTATTTGTCGTTGTTGTTCTTCGGTTAACTCGTCGACCACTATTGGCACATGTTTTTGTTCATATTCATTTTTAATTTCGATTCGATTTTGTAAATTTTTTAAATGATTACCTTTTGATTTTGTTTTTCTGTGTGGTCGAGCTCTTGTTTCTTGTGTGAGTCGTTTAGCATCCGAAACAATTTGATCAAATTCATCATCAATATTTTCATCCATTGTATTATCATCAGTCTTATTACCACTACTGTTTGAGCTTAAAACATTTTTATTCAAAATTACATCGTCTTTAAAAAACGAATCCATTTCAGAGTCTGTTGAGAATAGCTCGACTTTTTCCGGTTTGAATTTATTTGTGTTTGGTTTTGAAATGACCATTGTGTTTCGAGCTAACATTGAGTCTGTGTCCGAACCAGCCGAATGCATCCGAGTAAGTTTCGATTGTTTAACAGGACTTCGTTTTCTATCCGCATCAACTCTTCTCGGTGGTTTTTCATCCAAAATTATTTGATTATGACTCATTAAAATGTCAAGAGACTCATTAGATTGGGATATCTTGTTCTTCTTAACACTTGACTCTTCATCGGATAAATTCTCATGTTTTTGAGTCGCTTTCATTTCATTTAAAAATGGAATTAGTACATTATGTTTCATATTACTACTCGATTTAGTATTTATATTATTCAACTGTTGTTTTAAATTTTCTTGTTGTTGTTTTACTAAATTCGATCCAGTCGTTTGTTTTTCTTCAGTTGGATTAAAAACGCTTCTCTTTTTCCAATCTTCTTCTCCATTTTTTTTCAAAGCTGCCATTCGTTCTTGTATTGTCATTCCAATATTAAGAGGACTCGATTCTTTTCCATCACTTGTTCGTTCTTCGTCCATTTTTTTCGTTGGTTTATTTCGTTTGGCTTCTTTAATAGAAAATTGTGTATCCGAGTTTTGATTATCAGTATTATCTTCTGTCATGTTGGCTCCATTGTCAGGGGTCTCTTCTTAGAGAAAAAAATATTAAAATTAATGACACATGGTAATTTAAGAAGACTAGTATCTATGAGTGTAAACTTGGGTGATTAGTGAAAGAGAGAGAGAGAGAGTAAAGCATTATTAAGAGTTAGAATCTAAAAGCGATAGAATATTTGTTAATCTTACTATTTATGACTTTTTTCACGGATTTCTTATTATTATTTAAGTCAAAAATAGATATTGGTCTTGGTGGTTTTGTGTCTATTAGACTTGAATGGAAAAAATTTTTTTGTATCGAATTTGGTTTAACTTTACGATCCAAATTTGGTTCAAATTTTAAAGACTTAAAACGTATGCCTCGTTTAAGCAAAGGTTTTGATTTAAAAAAATCTTCAAAATCATCAGCTGGTTAAAATAAAAAAGATCAAAAAACAATGTTAAAAAAGTTTAATTTTGTAAATTTAAAGAAAAAAAAAGAAATGGGTCGACTTACTATGATCATGTTTGCTCGATTCAAATTTGCTTTTTATTGCTGCTAGACTTTCAGAATTTTTAATCGATTGTGAATTTTCATCGCTATTGTTATTTTTGTTTATGTTTTCTTTTAAAACTGCTGCTTTGTCAATGTAATTAAATGATTTTGTAGCGATCAAATTTGATGACAATTTGTTTGCTTCATTGGCTCCAAGCTTTATTTTAAAAATTTAGAAAATTCAATTGAGATCTAAAAAAAAAACTCGGACTAATTTCTTCCTTGAATTCATTTAGCTCGTGTTGAGCTTTCTTAGTTTTTTTTAGCCTTCAGCATTTTCTCTTAATAAAATAAATTTTATCGCTATTTTGATTGGCACATTAACATTTTCAACATTTACTTGAGACTACATGGTTACTAACCAAACTCGAAAGTAACATGATCACGTGATCTCAAAACTAATTGAAGGCATATAAAGAACAAAAGTTACGATTTCAGCTGATTTACGCAAATTATCGGATTTTTGAAATTTTACTAAAAATACCGTAAAATTACGAAAGTCAAAAATAGGGATTTAAGGGCATTTATCGAATCGTATAAATTACGGATCGAAAATTCGGACTTTACGGAATTTCCGCGGAAACTTCATATCAATCAAATCATCACAATATTTAATTTAAGTTTTGCCTAATTTCGTGACCCTACTGGTCTACGATTCAAGTGTTTTTATTCTCTTGTTAAATCCGATATAAAGAAATAAATGAAAAAGAAAAACTAAGAACCTTGCCTAGCACCCCTAAAAATCAGAAAAATTTTATTCAAATAGTTGAAAAATAGACCATGGTCAAATGTATATTAAATGTCACAACCTAGTCTTAATTTTTAATCATTCTGTGTTTTAAAAACCTTTAAAAAGAGACGATTCAACTAAGCAAAAGTTGAAAAGATGAAAAAGATCTTGCCAAAATTTTGAATCTTTATAAGCCTCAAACATCGATTGACACCTTCAAATGTTACATTTAAAAAAGTTTAGGGTGTGACTTAATAAAATTTCAAAAGAATCCTTCTTAACCGATTTAGTCAAATAAATCCATTTTTCAGACTATCAAACCATTCTGTAACTATTTAAATTACCTGAGATTTATTAAAATTAATTTTTGAAGCACTTGGTGTTTGATTTATTTTTTTTGTTTGACTCATATTCAAAGTTGTAAATGTAACCGAATTTTGACCACTATTATTATTACTATTAGCTGTATTTGCATTTGATCCGGAAAATAATTTCAATTTTTCACTAATACTCAATTTACTTGGTTCATTACTTAATTCATTCGAATCTGATTTATTTTCTTTGTTAGATGTAGACGACGATGTCGATACCATTTCGACATCTTCATTCCCTAATGGACTCAATGAAATTGCTGTTTTGCTTACTGATTTTAATGGTGAATTTCTTCTTGACGATGGCATCGAAGAGTTTGTATCAGAAGCCAATGGTGTAGATGATTTAGAAACAACTTGTTCATTTTTTTGTTCAAAATTTAATGCTCGTTTGAGCACATTTGTATACTCGTTCTGTCCATTAGATGTTTTACCATTTACACTGACAATTGTTTTCAAATTCACTGGTTCATGTTTTGTCTCGTGTTTATCCAAACGTTCAACAGATCCCTCTTTTCGATTCGTATCAAACTGATGAATACGATTTATATTCTCAGGCTTATGTTGTTGTTCGATAGCAGCAGCGGCTGCAGCAGTAGCAGCACTCAAATTCGGGTTAAAAACAGGCTTAGGCTGATTCGAGACCTTAACTAGATTTATATTCGATGCCGATTTAGTCGCATTCAAATTAGTCAAGTTATGTTTAAGCATGGCATCATTTTTGTTTGATATAAAATTTTGAGTTATGGCAATTGGTTGATAAGTACTATGACGTTGGCTAATCATTGGATTCGGTGAATTCTCTTTATTTTGTGTTTCTAAAGGATTTCGCTTGCGAACAAAATCAATTGACTCAGTCTAGAAATATAAAAAACAGGTCAATTTAACATCCCAATAGAATTTTATATATATTTAAATACCCTAGATTCTTGTATTGGTAGATGTACTTTTTTTTTAATTTGATTCTCATTTGTTATGCCATTTTGTTCGAATTGTTTGAGACGTTCTTGTATAGCAGCACTTTGATAAGGCATTATGAGATGATCGTCATTAAAATCTTTAAAACAAAAAAAAAATATTTTATTCAAAAAAAAAAGGTAAAAAATCTTAAAATGAATTTTTTGTTTCGAAAAAACCTGTTTAACTGAAATTTCAAAATCAGGGACAAATAGAAAAACAATTGAAAAAAAAAAACTATGCAAATAATTTCCAATAAAATATGCTTAGATTGGTTTCTACCTTTTTTCTTTTTCTTCTGTTGGTTGCTTACTTAATTATAAACGACGACAAAAGAATAAATCTGAAAATGTTTGAAAAATTTATTTTTTAAAAACAAAATTCTATTTTGACTCGAACATGTTTAGAATTTTATCTAGTTGCTAGTAAACTTAAAGTAACTTTTTTTTTTTTTTTGGAAATTATGTAATAAGTATGGCTCTAAATTTAACTATTGGGAGCTTAGAATTTGTATGTGCTTTCTAAAATTTGAAAAAAAAATAAATTAAATAGGTTATCTTAACTATCGTTTATCTAAACGAATGTGAGGATTTATAAAAAAAGGTTTTAAATCTTGATGATAAAGATCAAGTGCTAATACTTTTTAATATGCTTGGATTTATGAGTTGTTTGTTTAAGGTAATTTTACATTTTAATCGACTAGTAGTTAGAAAAATATTTTGAAATCTCCAGGTTTTTTTCTCATTTGTCGACATGAAAGAGAAATTTTGAATGAATTTTTTGTTAGGGTTTCAGTAAGCCTTTAAAATTTAATTGATTTTTAAAAAAAAAATGAAAATCAGACTAGTTGCTTTTAAACTCGGAGTTCTTATGTTTTTTTAATTATTTTTGTGATTATAATTCTCGGTCAATGGGCTTTTCTTAAAATCAACTGGAAATATCTAAATTACCGTGTGCTCTTTTTGTATCATAGTACAAAATAGCATTATTTTTTGAAAACTTATAAAAAAAATTTAGCCATCAAAACACAAAATACTTGGACCAACAAAAATCTAAATCGTCAGAGTAAAATTTCACGTCTCGTTATCGTCCGCAAGGCTACGGGGGAAAACTATTTTATACCTTTAGCATCAATCCTTAAAAAAAGTTGAGTAGTCAAACATAGCTAATGGCACGAGTTCGGATCATGGTCGAGTAAAAAAAAAAGGAACGTTTAGAAAAAATAATAATGGAAATGAATGAGTGTCATTTGTGTTGTGCTGCTAGGAAACGACCCGATTAGAATCATCGTCTAGTCATTCTATAAATGGCCTGGTACTAGAACAACTTTGAAAATCATCGTATTGGGACTCGCGAGTCCCTGTGACTTAAAATAAGGGCGTCGAAAGATGCTGTAACGGCCTATCCTAACACCTTCTGCAGCTAATTAAGTCTAGGATTGTTCTACTAGATGTTAGATCTGCACAGAAAAAGAACTACTACTACTACTATTTGTGCGGTTGTTTACGGTAACTTTGTCTTATATTGCTTAGATTCGTTCAAGAAGGAAAGAAAATATTATTCGTGATTTTAATTTAAAAGTTAGTCATTATGAAACGAGTAGAACTTCAGCTTTCGGCGACTGAGAACTGTAGTTCGAGTCCCGGAGAAATATGAAAATTTCCAACTTTAAATAGAAATTTTAAATGAAAGAGTTTGCCCTAAAGCCTTTAGTGTTGTGTTGTAGTAAGCGATTTGATTTGAGTCATCACTTGTCATCTCAAGACGGTTGTTAAACCAATCAACTAAATAATGGTACCGAAATAAGAAAAAAAATAGAATTCCTAGAGAGCTCGAGTGAACGCACAAGTGTTGTCAATCGAACAACTAGAATAAACACGTGAACGTTAAATTTTGACAACAAGTGCAAATTTATTTATTTAGTCTGCTTTATTACGTCATTATTTTAAAAAAGGCCTCACAGCAACAGCAGCGACCCACGAAATATGTCAAGGAGAAGGTGAGGATTTGCTAAAAGTAAGAAAGGCACAAGCTTGGTTCAATAACTTTAACAGAGGTGATACTAGCCTTCGAAGGAAAAAGGGGTCTGGAAGACCAGTAAGTTTCGATCAGGACGCCCTGCGTACGACGATAGAGAGCAACAGCCTGGTTAGTACTAGCGAATTATCAAGAGACCTTAGAACTTCACAGTCAACCATATTTCGTCACCTTAAGTTGATCGATAAAGTTACTAGACGCTGCCAAGATGTTACACACGATTTGACATGTTTTGGTATAAAACATCGTATCGAAATCTGTAGAAAACTAATCAAAAATCCTCTTGATGAACGATTTTTCAGAAAGTTAATTACTTGCGATGAGAAATGGGTCTATTTTCGAAATACTGATGGCAGAAACCAGTGATTGGACCAGTCGTTTAAAAAGGAAGATTCGAAAAGAAGGTAATGTTGTGCGTTTGGTGGAGTTACCAAGAGATAATACACTTTGAACTGGTTTCTGATGGTCGTACGATAAATGCTGACCTTTATTGTGAACAATTAGAACGCCTTCACTTCAATCAAAATACCCTTTTTTGATCCATCGAAAGTTTGGTTTGTGAAATTTTATGAATCACTCTAATACAAAATCTAATTTTCACAAAATTGAATATCTCAAAATATAGGATAGACTGTAGCCTGAATAAAGAAATCTGTCGACATTCATAAGGAATTTTTTAAACTTTTTAAAATGAAAAATCAGCATAAAACAAAAGCTAGAAACATTGCTAGAAAAAATGAAAAAATAATGAATCATTTAGTTACTAAGACAAAAGAAAAATTAGATGTTTCTTAACGGATATCACTTAAACTTGTTAATCTCGTTCATGAACGTTTTCCAAATTTGTTCGTGAACGACAAAAAAAAAGCTTAAATAAGTGAATTTTGTTTTGTTTTACAAAAATAAATTGAAATAACATACTCTCAAGGAATTTTATAAACAATCATCCAAAGACGATCTGAAAAAAATTCCATTTAGAAAAAAAAAAGTATTCCAAAATTAAAAAAAAAAAAAACGAATACCAAAATGAAGGTTTACTTGAAAAAAATGATTTATTTAGTTTAAGAAAAAAATTATGGATGAAGAAAGTACTAAAATTAATGTGAAATAAGAAACTCTAATAAACCTGTCAAAATTACATAACTTATGCCACTAAATTTATTCTAGAAAAATTGTCATTTGTAACAACAAAACAAATTCTATGTATTTATCTAATACAAACTTAAAAATTTCCGAATTTGTGCTTAATCCTTAAAGGTTCTCTTCGAGTCCAAATGCTAATTTAAATTCATATTTCAAAGGGATCATTTCATAAATATTCATTAACAAAACAAAAAAATACGAAATTTAATTTTCGAGTATTTTTGTCAATAATATTTTTTTTTTCGGAATACGAAAAAATACAAAAAACGGAAACTGTTTCAATTTGTTTTTAATATTTTATGAATCACAAATGGTCAGAGAGAGAGAGAGAGAGAGAAAGAAAATCGAATAGCTAATCGATTTTTTTTATGCTTGTGAATGAAACGAAGAAAAAAAAACACTTAACTAGTTCTAGTTGAAACTATTTATGAAGATTTCGGGGTTCGAATAATTAGATTATGATTTTCTCTTTGGTTCTCTATTGTTCGAAACAAAAAATAACGAATGAATGAAGAAAAGAAAAATGCCCTAATCGCTAGTTTGATTAATACTAAATTTTGTTTGAGTTGAAATTTAGTAAATTCAAAAAATAAATACAAATTATCCATTAATAAATTTGCAATCAAAAACAACAACAAAAAAAATAGAGAGAGAAACACAAATGAAAGCTTAAATCCTTTGGTAATGGATTTCAATACTTTTTGAATTAACACAATAACAACAACAAAAACTAAGGGAATTATGTGCCAGAATTTCAAATAAATAATCTTATAATTAATTTGAAGAGGATCTTTCTGAAAATTTAGTGTCCATTTGAGTTTTACGAAATCTAATTAAGAATACGAAGAGATTTAATTATTTTTTTTTTCTTTTAGGATTTCCTGATTATCTTTTTGCACGCTGATGATTAAATCATGTCAAAGGCTACTAAGAAAATTGAAGAGCTATGACAAAATTTTTTTTTTCATAACTTGTTATATAGAGACTCAAACATAAGTAAACCAGTCTTTAGAGCTTTTTTTTGTGTTAAGGCTATTAAGTTACGTAATAAGTTTTCAACCTTGTTTTTCAAATTTTGTCAGAAACTTGAAATTATTTTGTTAGAAAAGAAAGTAGAGCGAGTTAAAAAAATAATCAAGGTCAAATAATTTTTAGACCGTATTTTTTTGCGTCAGTTTAATGTAAAATTTATTTCACCTCGAAGGTTTTGTTCGGAGACTCGTGGGAAAAAATAATATCTTGCAGACATAACAAGCTATGTGAGACTTAGTGTACTTAAAAATTCTTTTTGCGTTGATAAGGCTAAATCACCGTATTTTCTTGCTGAAAGAGACGTGCATTAATAACCGAAGTTACAAATGAAGTGCATGCAGAGACATAGTAGACCTCTTCCATCTTAAAATAATATAATTAAAGGTGCGATGTACTTGATATGTAAATTTGACTTTTAGCTCATAGATATTAACCAAATTCTCCAACAATAACGGTTTGTTATTAAGCGAAAAATCTTTAAAAGTGAAGGAATACTATTCTAAAACCATTGAAAATATTTTTTAATATTAAAAAAATATTTTCAACCCCTCTTTCAGCAAGAAAATACGGGAGTTGTTTAAATTGACGTTATATAAAAAATTACTTAAATGAAAATTTGTGAAGGTTTAGATCCGAGTTTAATAATTTTAGTTACGAGTCATTGAACCAAAAATTTTCACAAGTTTGAACAAGAAGTTTTTTAAATAAGCCAAACAAATTAAAAAAATTAAATTTTTCAAAATTGAAAAGCTTGAAAAGGGTGTTTCCGTAGTTTAAATTTGATTCGTAAAAAGTCATAATTCCAAGCTTTAAATTCGATTCTTTACCTATTACACAATAAAATCAATTTAAAAAGTTTTTCTTTAAAAAACTTCTGAATGAAGATGAAAGAAACATAAAACAGTGAAAAACGTCAAAATTAGTAACTTACAATAAGACTCAATATCTTAAAACTAAAAGTCTAATATAATTTTTAGGTATCCAAATTACTTCGAAAAATTTGCTTTTCAAAATCACTTTCTAATGTAACAAAAGAACATTATTTTTAATAGAAAATGATATAGTCAGATCTTTTGACCCGCAATTTTGTAATTTTCGTTTCTGAAAATTCCTTTTTTTATCAACTTAAATTACTAACATTTTTTTTTAAAGAAAAACGCCATTTTCTATGATTCTAAATAAGCAGTACATCGCCAAAAAAATTTATACACCTTACGAGTCTGCCAAAGTTTTAGTACGGTACGGTATGATGGACGATACACATTAAGTTTAAGAAATATGAATGACTATTCAAATGACCTGATTTCTATTGAAATGATGATGCTCCTGATTTCAGTGGTAAGGAAAGGATCCTATTAAATTTGTGACTGACCAGTGGCTATGTACAGGATCAGTCGTTCGTATATGTACCTGTTCACGTTGGTCCCTAGCGTATTACCGCTGTGCTCCCGGGGGCGTCTGCCGGGTTAAGGGCCGAAGGAACGTAGTGAAGGAAAGAATCTTTATGTGCTAACCTATCGTATTCACTTTTTTTAATGTTACTTTCATCCTCACCCATAAAACTCTCTAGAGATAGCTGAGGATTTGTTATTAAACAAATGGATTGCAAAATTTGAGCATTTTTTCTTGAAGATTAACCGATATTTCGGGAAATATTGTACAACCCTGGGCATTAAAAAACCAAAAATGAACCACTCATTTTAGACATAAAATTTTTAGAGAAAAATTATTCCCTAAATCCAAAAACTTTTTTTTAATTTTTCACAAATGACACAAATGAAAACACAAGTAAGGAATTTCTCGAATCGTATCATGTCAAATTGGAAAGACTGATTATAAACAGACTTTAATTCCTTAAAGACTTAAACCTAATTGTAATTAGTTAAGCGATGATTTTTTAAAACATGTCTATAGACGAACCTCACACTTTAAATATTTCTATCTGTACTTTTTTAGATAAATCTAGATTTAAAGATTAAATTTCACTAATAGAAAGGTCATTTCAATAGTCGGTCAATTTTTGATTAATTATTTACAAATTTTTTTTCAACTAAGTTTGTAAAATTTTACTTTTTATTTTAATTAGATTTTGTCGGAATACTTAACAAAATCAAAACGATTTTTAAATATTATTGATAAATATAATCTAATCCCCTTTTTTTATTTTCAAAATTAAAATACCAAATATAAAGTAAGTCAAATTGAGACACGTTTGCTTGTCAAAATTTAAATAACTTTGACATGATTAGTTTATGAATAAATTTGTATCTTCCATTTAAGGGTATCAACTGAAAACTAAAAAGCTCTAGTTAAAACTTGTAAAACTAGCTTTCATTTGATACTCATAAATCATAGGAAGGTCTTCCAAATATTTAGTTCATGAAAGTCATCACAAGAGGAGCACGTAAATGGTCACAACACTAAATAGAATATATTTTAACTAACCTTGATATTCATCAGATTTTTGATTTGGCAAATCAACACATAAACTAGCATCTAGACTTTTACTTCTTGATTGTTGAAAATTCAGTTGGTTATTGTGTTGAGCAATTTTGGAAACATGTTGACTTTGTGGTTTGTTAATTTGTTGTGGTGTGTATACAATTTGTTGAACAGGTCGTTGATTTTTGACCTCACTAATTGTATTGGCTTGATTATTCAACAATTGACTAGAATATTGTTGATAATTGAATACAACTGAATTTCGATTTTTATTCGGATCGTTTAACTTTGACTGAATTACTTCGGAATAACTCGGTAAAGGTTTACGATTTTGTCCTAACGAGTTATTCGAAAGCTCTGATTTCATACTTCCAGTGTTCTTTGGTTCTATTTCGTCTTTGACCAACAGTGAATGTCTTGATGACGTTAATTTTGGTTCTGCATTCCCAGTCTTTGTCGAATCTTTCATATCAACCGGAAACTTTTCATAATTTGATTTATCAATTTGGTTCTTATTCGATTTGTTAATGCTAAAAGATGATCCAGCTAAGTCTCTTTCATAATTCAAATCATCCATAGACTTATGAAATTGTTTGCTGCTTGTGCATAATCTTAAGCAAAAAAATGTAAATTATGAGAAAAAAAAAACTCGGACTCGAGTATTTTGAGGGATTTTTTTTTCGTTGAGTTCAGTTTAATTAGGCTTGGATTAGGCAAGACTTAACAAAATTTCTCTTGCTTTACCAAAATAACAACGTATTTCAGAATTTATCATGTTCAAACTAAGTTATTTTAATGACTTTTAGCTCACTTATACCCAAACAAAAAAAAAACAAAAAAAAACTTTTTGAATAAATAATATTCTAGACCACTCGATTTCTATTATTTGTTCAGTCTTTGTTTATAATTTAAACAAAACAAAAAAAAAGTCGTAGCTCTTGAAAATATAAAAATTGGATTAGAAAAACATGTCCTTTGGCAAATGTTAATTGATATTCGGCATGAAATTGGGTTAACGAAACAAAACGGTGTTTCTAAAAAAAAATTACCTTGCTCCCATTTTTTCAGTTTCAGTTTAATTGATTTAAACGAAATAAAAATTAAGAGAACGAGATGAGGGTTATTTAATTATCATTTTCTAAAAATAAAAAATTAAAAAATTAAAGTTTTGGAGGGTTCTGGAAAAGAGATAAACGAAAGTTATTAACAGAAAATAACAAAACATAGCCTGATGCTCAATTTGATACAATTAAAAAAATAGCTCTTGGGTTCTCAACGATAAAAAAAAAAAAAACCAATTGATTTTTAATAAGTATTTTTTGTTGTTGTAGTTTTTGTTGAATAACTCCAAACGTCTGAATTAATAATTTTGAAACAGAAACCCTTATGAAATATATTTTTCTTTACCAATTGTAATAATACCTTAGAAATAATTCTATTTTGATTATGTTATTACAATATTTTTTATTGTTTATTAGAATCATATGATATTCAAGATTATTAGTTCATGAGACTCTTTCATTTCTTCTTCTTTTTTTTTAATTTTGAAAGTACTTTAAAAATAACTTGATTTTTTCAACTTGAACTCAAATGAAAAACATCCTACTTGGTTTTTATTTTTTGTTTTAACTTTTTTTTTTTCAACATGAAAATAATCTGTTTGTGAACTATTTTCTTTGGCATCTTGATTTGGTTAAGCATAATATAATCTAATTAGGTATGCATCACGAATCATTAAGAAAAATGTTACGTAATAAAATAAAATATTCAAGGCTTCTTTTGTATCTATTCTTGACTTTAGGTATACTTATATAAATCATACAATTATTGACTCAAGTTATAAGCTTCAAATGGAAATATTAAATGAAAAATGATATCAAATATTTAACGTTGATATAAAAAATCTTTTCACTTCCCATGTCCTAAATCCTGGCCAAGATTTGCATAGATCATAATATTTTCAAAAACTTTTTGTTAGAATCCTGTAATAAAATCTTCGATCGGATTGAGTTTAATATATTTTTATTCAAGAAAATCTGGGAAACTCGAAGAAAATGTGAATCGTTAGAATTCTTCTACAGAACTGTCAGATTTTACCTATCAGGATCTTGAGCACACAATAAAGTCCTTTTCTAATTTCTTAAGTCCTGATTCGTAATCTAACTATGCCGCTGTGCATTACAATATTCGCAATCTTTTAATTAGTGTAATTGTAATTAATCTGTTCATTTACGTTTTGAAATAAGCATGAGGCGATGAACACTTGTAGCGAGATGGAACTAACTTAACTTTTATAAAGAGTTAAATTGATCATTTAAATCATTCAAAACAATCAGATTAGTTTAATTTTGATGTTTGATGCTCTGCAAATATTCAATAATCATTCTCTCTAAACATCTAGCACAGTAGAATTATTGAAAAAAATTGAATCAAAGCTTTTTTTGTTTAAAATATTTAATCCCATGTCGTAAATCCTGACTAGGATCTGCACAGATCAAAATTCCAATCTTTTCTATCATCTTTGAAAGCCAAAGAAAATATGAGTCATTAGGATTCTTGTACAGAACAGGCAGATTTTACCTATCAGGATCCTGTTCACGAATCAAAACCTGGGATGCTGAAAACATTTCAAAGGTACTCATTGTACCTGTTAGGATTTGGCTTAAGCCTTTAAGACGACTCTCTTTTGTTTTCTATTCTGAGAAGATTACCAGGACAAAAATCGTTAATGCGGATTTCGATAATCTGAAAAACCGTGTTTCTCCGAAAAAATTTTCAAGTGAAAAAGATGTAAATCATGTCCATTTTACTCTCTGAAATACGAATTTTTAACATTCTGGACGGAATTTTTAATTTAAATGACAAAGATGTTGCTCTATCAGATTCAAGTTCGTTCTGATTGGACATATCGCTTGCTGTTTCTTGATAGGCTTGAATGTAAAATAAACTGTTACAAGGCCTTGTATGTTAATAAACTTTCTACCGATTGAAATTCAATTAAAATGATTTGGATAAACAACAAGAAAAGTTAAAAGTAAAGTAAAAGTGCCTTTTAAAAAATGTATTCGTATAAAATTGGATATCTATAAATTGATACGGTAGCAAAGTACGATCGATTACTTAATACCTTTTAAATAAACTTAAGGAATCAATTAAACTTTTGATAAGACTCATCTTGAAAATTATATAACAAAACTACTCTATCAGAAATTAAAACAAAAAAGCAGTAATTAAATTTTTTATTTTGCTTTAAGGCTCTCGTTAACTAAAGCTAAATAATCTGATTTAAAAAAAAATTGGAGGCTAGCTAAACAAAAAAATAGCAAGATTGAAATTTTCAATATCTTTTAATTAAAAAGTTTTATAATCCTCAAAATGATTTATCTTAAACAGAATTTTCAAACTATCCATTCAAAGTTGAATGATTTTGTTGAACGAATATTATTATCTTGAATAATATACTTATCAAAAACAGGTCCTCACTTATCGATTACAAATAAATTTCGAAATAGAGTTTAACCTAAATTTTATTTTTTTTCAAACTGCTAAACAACAAGAATTCTATCAATAATTTAAGCTTTTTTGGATAAGAATATTTATCAATATGTGTATGCTATTACTCAATTTATCTACGAAATATTTTCTTCTTAAAGTTTTGTTGTTGTAATTATTTACTTTTTTTACTGAAAAATTCACATCATTATTTATTTCAAAATTCGATAGGGACTTGGTAGCATAAAAAAGAAGTGCGCATTTAAAAAGTTTTTGATATTTCGATTATCTAAGCGTTTGTGTAAAATATTAGCATGCAAAATAAATAAAAAAAATTTTAAATTTCAAGAAAAACTCAAAAATAAAGATAATGAATAAACTCAAGATTAGATCAAAGATAAGGGAGAAAAAAAAAAGATAGGTTAATCTTTTATAGCGAACATAGAAACTTAAATCTTATGAAATTTAACACTTTTTATTTTATAAGATTTATTTATTTGTTATTATCATACTGAGTTTGTTTTCAATTGTTTATTGAAAAAAAAAATTTTTAAATTTAAATCGCTTTCAAATAATTTACATTCAAAATCGGATTAAACTTGTTAAATCAAGCAAGATCTTTACCTTAATCGTGATTTATAAAAAAAAATATTTTGAATGAATCTACTTATTACTTAGCTAAAAACTAGAATGTTTTGATGCTTTTGTACATAATTTAATGAAAAAAAAAATGTAATTTTGAATCTTACCGAAAATGGGTATTAAAAATGACACTGTTGATGGACAAAGTTTAATGTCTAAAAGTCGGAATAGATATAATGTTATTATAGTTGATACCTTGCATAATAGGCCACACTAATCTCAAACTCCTACAAAGTCCTAGAACTTCGGCTAGGAGCATTTAAGCCTTCTCAAATCAGTCATCACAAGACAATAGAACCTATAAACATACTAAATAAAATTTAGCTTATGGTTTAAGCTCATTGATTGGTTTAGACGAGGACTGACAATATGCAAGGTTTTTGAAAGTTTGGGAAAATTTAAAAAGACTCGCAAAATTTTTTAAAATCGATGGACGATTTTTAACAATTATGTCTATTTTTTAAAGGAAAATTTTATCAATTTCGAAATTTACCATAAAAATACAGTGGTGCTGTGATATTTTTATTTTACAAAATTTTACGTAAACTTTTGTAAATATCAAAATGTCCAACAAAATTTTCCACCCTTTTTTAGTCTTTTATTGACTTAAATTGCAAAAAAAATATTGAAACCCAATTGACTTTTTTTGTTGGTAGTATAAAGATTGATGTATCAGTAAACATCGAATTATTTTTCAAGAGCGGTAAAATTAGTTAGAATTTTTTTTGGACATTTTGATATTTACAAAAATTTACGCAAATTTACGTAAAATTACCGTCACGTCAAATGATACATGTAACTAAACCTAAAAGTCGGGTTATGCTCGCGTTTCTGAAAGGCTAGTTTTTTTTAAGCAATCAGAAACGTGAGCATAACCCAAGTTTTAGGCTTAGTTACATGTAACATTTACCAAGAATCTACGTTACCGTAAAACCTCGCTATTTGAACCGGAGTAAAAACGAAATTTTTGTTTTTGGACCATGGGATACAAGCGTTTTTAGTTCCAATTTTCTGACCATTTTTGCCTCATGGGGCAAAAACGAAATTTTCGGTTTTACCCCGGGGCAAAAATGTAAAAAACTTTTAAATGATTTTGAACAAAACAAGAAGTTTTTTATATTCAAAATATTATATTTCTTTTTTGCCTCATGGGATAAAAACTAAAGTCTCTTTTTTACCCCAGTCTAAAAATTAGTATTTCAAGAAAAAAATTTGGTTAAAAACGGTCTGAAAAATGGAACCATAAAATTATTTGTCCCTGGGGCAAAAACGGAGTCTTCGTTTTTTCCCCATGGGGCAAATAGCGGGGTTTTACGGTATCATTTTTACGTCAAAATTAGTAAATTTACTTTAGCCAAATTACGTATGTAAAAAATAGTAAATTTTCACTATTTTACGTAAAAGTTTGTAAAATACAAATATCATACCACCACTGTAGCTCACCACTTCGTTCTGTAAATTTAAATAGAAAACAGTTTTATATTGTAAAATCACAGTTTTTGATTTTTTTATTCTCCGCAATTTTACGGAATTTAATAATTCAATAATTTATGGTAATTTACGTGAAATTTTCATGAAATCATGACATAAAATCATCACCTATGTAAAAAGAGAACCATTTGGGCGCTATGTAGTTAAGTCTAAAATTAGTTGACAGATCACACAATAAACTTTTTTTGTGAACTTACACGTTTTCTTATTTTATAATTTAATGAGAATCAATTATCGATCAAATATTAATTTAACATAAAAAAAACCCTAAACCAAGTATAAGTTGATAGCTGTGATTGAGTCATGTTAGAACATGGGGTTAGTTAATTTCTCTTTCGATACACTTCATTTATCTACTTTAATTAATTTTCTTATTTCAAATGAATTTTTTAGGTAAAAAAGGTGCGATCTATAGATAAAAAATCAGATTTAACCAAGACCACGGAAAAATTCAGGTCAAAACTACATAGCGTCACCATTTGTCGGTTGACCTTTGATTCGACTTACTATAAGGTTACTAGCCTGGTCTTTCATAAGTCTTAGAAACAAACGTTCAAATCCTTTAATAACTTTCGCGTTCGTCCAAATTCTTCCGAACGTCCAAAGTTTTAATACACTTTCAAATATTTTTGGACCATTCATAAATTTTGAAAATTTTCATAGAATTCTAATGAATGTGAATGAACATGCGAGGTTGGACTCGAATCTTATTTAAAAGCATCACACGGAAGATGAATGATTTAAAATTTTAAATTATTCCATGTCATTAAAACATGGAAATGAAATTCCATTCGAGGCTACTTTACCTTAAAACCTGCTTTTTTGTACACGAAATGACACGGTTTTAGAGTTTATTAAGCTTTCTCGTTTGAAGAGTTTCACTGTCCTTACAGCTTTTCATCCCTTAAGAGATGAATAGGGTTGATTCTATTTGGCTATTCACGATTTTATTTTGTAGAGAAAAAATCGATAAAAAGAATAAAAAGAAAGCGACGATCCATTCTTTTTATTTTAAATGTTAGAAAAGTTTGTTTTATCAATAAGTTTGGAATTATTTATTTTAAGCCTAAAAAACAGATTGTTAAACATAACTAAACTCCTAAAATTCTTAGCTTACCCTTTTATGGATTATTTTTGCATTGAAACAACAATTACAAAAACATACATTTTAAATTTATTACAGTTTTATTCCCTCATATTTCAAAATTAAAAAAGTTACGTAACATTCCAACATTTTAAATTGATTAGAACAATAAACTCTATTGATACGAGAAAATAATAATGATTGCCAAAATAATTAGAGTCTCAATTTAATTTTCAAGAAAGAGTTGAGTAATTTAACGTAAGCTTAAACAAATTTATATGATTTCTTTTTGAAGAAAAAAAAACAACTTTTGATTAATTTTTTTTTTGTTCAATCTGCATGCTACCAAAAGGCTCTATTAAAATCAAACTGAGAATATTTATTGAGAACAAAGCATCAAGTCCATTCAGACTTAAAATTGCCCTTAATCGAATAATCTTACCTTTTTGATTTATTACAAATTTAAAACAGACTTTAAAAAATTTTTTTTCAAAAGAAAGGTATAATTAAAGTTGAAATACGAACTGAGTTTTTATTTTTGTATTTTTTTTGTTGTTGGATTAAATTCATGATTTATGAACTGGACTCAAAAATAGGACTTGAATTTTAAAAGAGGTCAACTTACCTTGATGACTTTTGGGCTAATTTAGCACTTGATTTTGGTATACCACAAACACTATCATCACTTGAATAGAACGTGTGTCGTTGCAATTTTTTTCCTGGTCGTAGATTGGTTAATATTCTTGTTTTATTTTTTTTATCATTTGATATTCGATTTCTATCGAATAGAGCATCGTATGATGATGAAGACGAAAATGAAGATGAGCCTTCACTAATTTCACTTGAATTTATGTCTGATGATGAACTTGTTAACGATGAAGCTCGTTTATTTTTACGATTAGTTCTACGACTTCGGTGATGATGTTTTTTATGACGGTGTTTTTTGTCTTTAGGCAAATGGGCTTTGTCAATGCCTTCGGCAAGAGATTTAGCAAATGACTTTTGAAGTGCATTTTGTCGTGTTAGATTAGGTCTTGTTATAGGTATAGGAATAGGCCTATCACGTGGTAAAAGGCTACTGTCTAAAGCAAAATTATTTTTGGGTGAAGAATTAACAAATTTAGATAAATCGGCGCTTTGCGAACGTAAAGAAGCTTGATTAGTTCTTTTGGCAAAACGATTACGATTTTTGTCATTTGAATTTTCTTCACCATTAATGGATAAGTATGTAAAAGAAGAAGAAGGAAGTTCATTCGATGGAGGGTTAATTGGTGAATCATATATTTCTCTCGTTGGTGTTGGACTCTTAATAAAAATACGTTCACGATTAACTTCAATGTTTTGTCTGTTTTTAAATGGAGATAACTCGTGTAAATAATCTCTCGGAAAGTTGTCATAATTTTCGTAATTTTTTCTTAAAAATTCCAGTTCATTTGATTTTTTAATAGTCGGACGAAAGTTTGAATAGTTTAAGAATTCATTCGCATTTTCATAAGTACGATCAAATGAAGTACTCTCAAAAGGACTTGGTGACGCATCGTCACTAACACGATCAATTGGTATAATGTCGACTTTATCATCAAATTGTATTGTTTTTTCACAAAAAGATGATGGTGATTTTAAAATTGATTTTGTACGTTTCATTATTGGTGTCACTGGTGTATTGTTTAATTGTAAGCCTGGTACTTTAAGTTTATTTGATTCTTCATTTATTAAATTCATAACTTGGTCTTTTAAGAAAAAGAAAAAATAATTAAAATCAAACTTGAAAATGAAGTGACCTAAAAAAATTACAAAATTTAAATAAAAATAGAAGGAAAACGTTTTTTAAAAAAATAAAGAATTATTCTTTTTCGTTTTGAATTGAATAATTTTTTCTTCTGAATCTGATTTCCGATTTTTATGGAGATTTAATTTGTCATGCAAAAAAGATTTTTGTTTATTTTTTAGCTTGTTTTTTTTTTGAGTCTATTTTTATTGGCGTTTTTAGGAAAATTTCGAAATATGGAAATTAGAAAAATATTGCCCGAGTCGCTTTATATCGCGATCTGGACATTGAGTTGCATGATTTTATAATTCAACTTACGATCATGAAAAATATTATTTAATCATTTTTATTGTCTTGGTTACATAAATTGAGGGTCAAAATTACCATCCTATCTTAATTATGAAACTACTAAAATTCAACGACTTGAATTTGGGAAAAATAATTTTCCATAATATGAGATAAAATTATACTACAGTTTAACCTCAATTTTGTGAATTATCTCCTCGAACCAGATTTCCATTAAAAGTAATCAGGGGCGTAGCTAGGCAAAAATAGATAAAATTCCAATTCTTATTAAACTTTATTCAAAAAAAACGCCAGAATGGTAATTGTAAATGCGATTATCATAATAGAAAAAGCCGATGACACCCCGATAGTTCAAAATGTGCGATTGAGATGCTGAATTTTACAGAATATTTTAAAGGTAGAGCAAATTTGAAGTAAAATTCAACAGAAAAACGGAACCAAAATACGAATTAAAATTATAAAAAAAACCTTTTTTTTTGTAAAACAATTTTTTGTGAAAAATTTAGAGAACGACCTCAATTTCGCCCTCGTACTCAGCGGAAACTCGACCGATCTTTATGAAATCTTTTTTTTGAGATTTCATAAAGATATCAGACTTTTCGGTAGACGGGTTTAGTACTGTAGGTTAAGATAACTTGCACAACCGTTTCACACTATCGGGAGCGAGTTAGATAGGCCCAAATCATGTCTTGAAGATACATTTGACATACAGAATAAAAAATATCCAAGATAATATTGCACTGGATTAGGCATCCGCTTAAGTCAACCTTTAAAAATGAGCAAATTCAGTCAAATAAAAAGGTTCCAACCCATCTCATATCAAATTAAAGGAAATCATTTTTTCACAATGCTGTATATTATTAATAGGTTAACCTTAGTGATGAAGATTTTGCTCCAATAAGCATCTTAAATTTCCCAAATTTTCAGTATGGGTGGCTCATGTCACTGAAAGTAATACAAGGGTCTCTTTATTTTATTTCACAAATCGAGAATATACAGTACTTTTAATGTTTTTTTATTAGTTTTTTTAAAAAAAAACGTTAGACATTGTGAAATAAAAATTTGTCTGCAGAAATAAATGTTACTGTAAAAATAAAGTGTTAGAAAGAAAGAAGAAGAGAAGCGTTAGAAAAGCGTTGGGACCTAAAACGGATGCGTTAGAGGAATGTTGGAAGAACTTAATTGTTCGAGTGTTGTTATGTTTACTAAGTCGCTCTTTTCTTAAAAATATATTTCAAAACAAATAAAATATTGATTTTATACCAATTAATTTTAAATCAAACCCTTATTAATTTTTGACTTAATAAGACCGCTTTTGTGTCAAAAATTTTTTTAAAAACTTTATCAAAATTTCAAATACAATCCTTGTTTGGTGCTAGTAACAGCTTTTCGGAATATGCAAAATGGCTT
The DNA here is from genome assembly GCA_022207745.1 of Brachionus rubens. Taxonomy (NCBI): domain Eukaryota; kingdom Metazoa; phylum Rotifera; class Eurotatoria; order Ploima; family Brachionidae; genus Brachionus; species Brachionus rubens. The sequence goes on along the minus strand of JAJVHD010000001.1, from coordinate 4,423,129 downwards.
GTTTGTTATAATAAAACATCTGTATGGAACAGTTATTTTAGAATGACATTTCTATCTAGTATTATCAGGTACTTGATTATTTGTATGTTTTTTGTGCGTAAAATTCAATTGGAGTAGACTTCACTTGGTTCATACATAAAATAATTGCCTTCTGTTATAGTTATTTAAAGGATCATTCAAAAATGGCTACAAGCAAACTCTTCATGAATTGTCCGGTGCGTTACAATTATATAAAATACGGATTTGTTAGAGATTGAAACACTCTAACAAAAAGTGGAAGCAGTTTCATTAAATTCTTTCAAAGCTAGATGAACGATTTAATGCAGTGATATGAACATTAAGAACAGTCACACGACTTTACTCGACTTTTTCAAATCACAGTTTTTTATACTACTCCTAATATTTGACCACTCTCCTGTCCAAATTTTGCTTAAGCCACTAATAATGAGACCATCTAATGGACCAGAGACTCAATAAAAAAAAATAGCAAAAAACTTAACTAAAAAATATCGTAGTCTAAACAATGCTTCGTATATTCGCGAATATTTTTGACTAATTGAAATTTTAAATATTTAAAAGGAGGACTAAACCAGATGTTTGAAGGAAATTTATATCAAATTATTTTTTTATTTTTTTTTCAGAGAAAATCTTGAAAAAATAAAACTTTTGAACAAAAAAAAAAGCACTCACCATTTTTGAGATTAAAACTTTGTTGATCCGATGAGTCCTTGTTCAAACTTGATCTTATAATTGCATTTTCAGCTGAATATTTTACGTCAGTCGAGTATTTATCAATTAATTTTTTATCATAATCTTCAAGTGTCTTACTTTCAGCTTGTTTACGATGTTCAATTTCTCTTTCACGTTCTATTATAAAACTACTTAAATCACTTGTCATTGATTTTTGATATTTATGAGTTGTTTTTTTAGACGGTTTATCTACTTGTTTATTGGCTTCTTCGTTCATATTTTTGACCAATTGCTCTACTTTAGTACTCTCTTGGTCTTCGGACTTTAAAGACCTCAGCGATTTATAATGACTATTCATTTTATTCATTTCGGCCGGATGCATAAACGAATTTCGATGATTTACCTGATTTACTTTTGTAAATTTTTCTTTTATTTTTTCGATTTGATTATTCGATTCTGGTACATAACTATTTCGTTTGGCAATCTCAATCGAATCGGATCTTAAAGATTGAGAATTAAACGTATTTCTTAAATGTGCTATGTAACTCTTAGATCTATGCGGTGCATTTTGACTAACAGAACCAGTTACTGATGAAATAATCGAAGGATCTTCTTGATCACTTTCATTAAGACTCGGTTCAAGCAAAACTTCAGGCGATGCCAAAGGAGCTGATTTTTCACTCTTATCCATAATTTCACTTTGTAACGAATTTTGAGGAGTTAAAATTCTATCTCTAGTAAAAACTTCGTTTAATTTTTTAATAGATGAATTTTGACGTTGATTTTTTAATTTTAAATGGTGCATAGATTCGATCGAAGAGGCTCGTTCTTTATCGTACAAATCTCTTATTCGATTAATGTATTTCGAAGACGGTTCGGGCTGCTGTTGTTGTTGTTGTTGATTTATAGTAAAACTTTTATTTGATTGTAGTTGACTTTTAACATTACTTGGATTGTTCATGTTAAGTCTATAATTAGAATTTAATTCGGATCTCATGGCTAACATTTTAATATCCATATTCGATTCGCTCGATTCTAATTTGTCCGTATCATCAAAAACAATAAGTGAACCCGAATTTTCCTCAATCGGAAAATCTTCTTCTTCTTCTTTTTTATTTTCGTTTTGTAAACTAAATGATAAATCATCTCCTCCATTTTCAAGTATTTGAACAGGTGCCTCACTAAGACAAAGATGCTGATTATTACACAATTTTAAATCGTTATTATTCAATAATAAATTAGTTGATTTTTTGTTATCAGTAATATCCGGTAGATCACAACTAGTTAAATTGCTTTGGTTAGTAGATTTTTTTTCGCTAGCTAACTTTTTAAGTAAATTTAATTTCTCTTTAACTGGATCCATTCAGATAAGACTTTGCTTCTTTTTTTTGTTTTTTCTAAAACGCAATTTTTTCTTTTTTTTTCTTAGAATGCTGATTAATTAGCTTAGCTCACTCACTCTATCTTTTAAAAATTTTGAATTTTCTATTTGAATACAAGTATAAATTTAAGATTCATAATCTTCGTTGTGTTGTTGTTGTTGTATGATGCTTTTGTATGTAGCTTTAAGAGTTGACTACAACATGATTCGATTTCAATCTTGTAGTTTTCTGTATATATCTAAAAAATTATATAGACTATACTTTTTTTTTTTCAAAACAATTAGGAATCAATTATAGAAAGAAAGAAAAAAACACAGAAAAAGAAATGTAAAAATGATATTTTAAGCTAGTTTTAAATTTAATACTAAATTAAGAAAATATACTTTAAAAAATTGAACCCCATAAATTCTGTATGAGATTTGCTTTTTTACGTAATTTAAGAATGAGTTTAATTTATGTATACTCTGTTCGTCTTGGAATGAGATCTTTCGATTTATTTTTTCGAAAAGTCTTAAGTACCAATGTTTGTTTGTCTTTCTTAATACTTTGATGTAATTTAACAAACAGCTTGGATCAATTTTTCTTTTTTAATTCAACAAGCTACATGTAGTTAATGACTAATTCAAAATTGGATTAAAGTAATGCAACTACAGTTTTCGATTGTTAATCTAAAATAATAATGTAGAACTTTCTGTTTTAAAATTGTTTTTTTTTTGTTTTGTTTTGTTCTAAGCCTTATTTGCAAGCTTGTTGCAATTCTTTTCAATAATTTTACTTTAAGAAAGTCTTTTGTTATGAACAATATTCTTTAGGCTTTGTTCGACTAAATGTTGAGTACAATCAAAATTTTCTCATCATGTTTTTTTTTTCTTTAAGCTTGATTATCTGGTGTTAACTCAATTATAAATTATTTGAGTTTAATAAGAATTCTTTATGTTAATTTTTTCGAATCCTTGTCTATCACAAATCATATCGGTTCCTCTATTTGTTACGTACCAAAAACCAAGTTTATAAATTTTTTAAAGCTGAATTTCGCATTTTATTACAGGGTTTAAAATTAATTTTGTGGGTAACAGGTAACTAAATTCGAAAAAGGTATAACATGGGAGAGATGGTCGCTGGAACAACTTTAAAAATTGGATTAAGTAGCATGTAACATTGAACGAGAATTTACGGAATTTCCGAATTATTAAGTTCGATGCCCAAATATGTCCCAATTTTTGAGTCACCCTATGATTTTCGTCGTTGATTTCTTTTTCGAAATTCAATTTCAACAAATCTGAATTTCAAGATTCACATGCGCTATCAGAATTTTGATGTAATATTTGATGTGAAATCATTATAAAATTATAAATATCTCATATTCGAGATAATCCGGTTAAAGAAAATTTTATACAAGTACAATGCTGCCTTCAAAATATTAAAGACAATGCGGCTATAATATGCTGATCATGCAAAGGTAAAGAGACAAGCCAACAAGGGAACATATTATAACCCTTCCAATTGTAATTCATTAATTTTAATTTCTCAATTAAATAACGTCAGGCTCGATAAATATGAAATGCCACTAAAAAAGAGTGCTTGAGTTTAGTGATTTGTCATATATTAACGGACACTGAGTTTTCAAAATCTGTGAATTCGCTATTAATGGCATGTCATTAAAAGCGAAAATTTTAATTCAGCATCTAAGACCGTCCGGTTCTTCTTGGAAATTGAACTTTTCGAATAACGAATTCATTTTGAAAATTTCAAAGAAATCCAGTTAGTGAGATTTTACGTTATTTCATTTAATTTTATTTTATCAATTGGAAGGGTTATAATATGTTCCCTTGTTGGCTTGTCTCTTTACCTTTGCATGATCAGCATATTATAGCCGCATTGTCTTTAATATTTTGAAGGCAGCATTGTACTTGTCTCTCTCCCATTGAATCTTTTTTCAAAAAAAGATTAATTAATTTATTTATTTATTTTACCAATGTCCTGTAATTAATTAAGAAAATAAGCCAATAAGTTGAATATAAAAAAAAAGAAATTTTTCAAATTAGAAAAAGCAAGTTCATTGCACTTAGTTTTGAGTAACACTAAAGCTCAAAATTTATGCTTCCGAAAGGATACGTGATTTACCTATATTTTTTCGATGGATCTACGCCTTCTATTAAATACAAGAGAGATCATTTGAAAGAATTATTGCGAGGAACCAGCGGGGTTTTGAATGAATGAATACACAATTTTGTTCCTTTTTTTATTTGCTACAAGCTGATGTAATTTTTGATAGGACTTCCTAAATCAGGGAATTTTCAAATTCGCAAAAATCAAAAATTTAATTAAAAATTTAACTTTTTGCTTATCTTTGAGGGCTTTGTACAAGTAAATGAATAGGTAAAATTGAAAAAGTGAATTCACCATCTTGTTCCTCTTAAAATTTCCTGCAAGCTAGTATATTTTTTTATGGTACTTTATTACTCAGGGAATTGTCAAATTCGCAAAAAGCGTGCGTTCCTATGATTAACCCACTCCTTTTGTTTATTTGAATTTCAAAAAAAAAATTTTCCTTTTGAAAGGTCTTGGCTTGGGTTGAGGTAAATGAAGAGGTATGGGTTAGGAAAACATTTTTATTTTAAGCTGAAGGAGGGGTGGTGAAGTCTTAAAGAAAAATAATTAAGAATTTTAGGATTTTGATTGATGATCTCTTGAAAATTAAACTGATCTGGTTAGCTACAACTAGAGAATAAATATTTTTCAAAAAAATTGATTCATAAGCGTTCATGAATGTATTGTATACAGTCTAACCTCGTTAACCTGACCCTCTTTATTCGTAATCCTCTATTAAACATTCGCGTTGTTACATAAAAAATTGTCTATTTTTACTTGATGTATGATCCCAATTGTTAATACCTTTTTTCTAAGGGCCAAAACTAATTTTGACGAAACCGATACGAAAAAAAAAACACTCTATATTTTAAATTGCATAAAATAAATTTACAACAAGGTATCGTATTTCGATTAAACCATCAAATAAAAATTGAATAAATTTTAATCTACATTTGAATTTTTTGTTTTACCATGATGATAAGGGTTAAGTCTTTGTTGTATTTTTTGATTTTATAAACTTTAGAGTATTAAATAGGCTGCTATAACGATTTAACTTACAAAAAAAATTATTAGTTGTAATTGCGTAATACTTTAATTTCTTTACCATTTAAATAAATTATATAAAGTTTTTTTTTTTAAATTTGATTAATTGGATGAGAATGCAATACAAGAAGGGCTAATTGTATCTGTTGTTAAAAATCATGTTTTGGCTAAATATACTTGAAAAGTTGAATGGTAGTGTAAATGTAATGAACTATCCATCAATCTACCAAAATTAAATCAGAGATTACAAAAAAATTTTTTTTTTTCGAAATAAAGATTAATCACTTCCACTACTTCATAGTTTCTTTTCAAAAAGTTTTCTTTTTTTAGAGCTTATTAGTAATAAGCTCTAAAAAACTTTGACATGTCAAAGTGTAAAAAACTCACACTTTGACATGTAATAAGTTATTACATGTCAAAGTGTAGTAAATGTACTCCTCTTAACCGGGTTAAAAAAGTATGGTCTGTTTGACTCAATATTACTTGGCCACAATCAGAGTATTTTAATCAATTATATGAACAGAGTAAAATACACAAGGAAATTTTGTGAACTGGGGTGATTTTAAATCGATTTTACTTCTGGCGGATAATTAAATCTATAATAGGATATAGTGCTAATCATAAAAATCAATTTTTCGATGCTCTCTTTTTTTTCTTTTGTACTTAATAGTGTCGCTAAACAATACCTCAATCTTATCGAATTCTACTTGAACCAAGTGTAGCCAAGAGTCGTTAGCCCAATCATATCGTAAAAAAAATCCTAGCTTCCAAATTTTATTTATTGAAACAAAGTTCCCAAAGTTGATAAATTTTTTTGAAAATTATGTAGATTCGATTAGTTGTGTTTTTTTTTGAACCCGGTATGCCTTGTCTGATATATTTAGACACTTTTTTAACAAAAACAGACTACTGAAACTTAAATTCAGGTCTTCTTCCAGTTTTGGTCATTCACACGTTCCTCTTGTGAACTTCCATGAACTAATGATTTGAAAAAGCCATCATTGATTAATATCAACTGAAGGCTAAAAAGCTCTAGTTAAAGCTTGTAAAACTAGCTTTCACTTAATACCCATACAACAATGGTAGTTTTTCAAAATCATTTGTTCATGAAAGTTAACAAGATTAACACGTGAATGACCACAACTGGTTGGGTAACCAATAAATTTGGTTATATATACCCAATACCCAATTATTGTCGAAAAAAAAAACTTAAAAACCTATAAAATACCCAAATTAATGGGTTACCCAACCAGACCCGTACCTGAAATTCAAAATTTATGGGTATCTCATAGCCCACCCGACCCAAAAACCTGAATTTTTCGGGTAAACATACCCACACAATATCTTAAAATTAATGTGTACATATTTCTGAAATGAGTCAAAAATTGATTGAGTAATTTTTTAATTCTAATTTTAAATCCCATCATTTTCCATTAGAGTTAAACCCAATTTTCAATTAGAATATAGGCCAATTATCGGTATCGGTATCTCTAATAAAGAGATGTTTTTTTGCAGCTTCTTAAAGCAGACAGGATTTTGAATAAATTTTAAGAGACACTTTTTTTTTTATTTCAAATAATACGTCTATGATAATGTAAAATATACTTTACTCCTTGTCTACAAAAGAGTTAAGTAAGTTTTCACGAATTCCGAGTTAAAAAAAAGCTTAAGTATTTCTGCTAAAATGTTTGGTGCATAGCCAAATAATCCCCTTGTTCTGAAATAAAACGAAGTCACTGACCTATTCAAAAGGTTAATTTTTAGTGGATTGCTAATTAAAAATAGAAAATTTGTAACTGAATATATTTTATGCCAATATCTATATAAGATTATTTACATGTTAGAAACACCAAATTTGGCATTTATTTATTCAAACTTAAACTTCTATTCATTTCAACAGTTTAGGAATTTCAATCGTCATCACTTAAAACTAAAACGATTAATTCTAATTTTTGAGTAATTTAAACCCTAAAAAAATCATAGATCAAAAAAACACAAACAACTTAATTTCAACAAAAAAAAGGGTCTTGAAGAATTTTGTTTGGAAAAAAAAAATAAAATAAAACAAAATCCTCGTGATGTATATACTCCCTTTTTTGTAAAATTTGCTCATGAGAAAATGAATTTAGTCTAATTTTTGTCAATCAACGAAAAAAAAAAGATAGATTTCTTAATTGATCTAAAAAAAATTTTAAAAAAATTTTAATTTGTCTAAAAAAAAAACTTGAACGTTTTTAATAATTATGTCAAGGATCGTAAAAGAGAGAATTTACTCAGAGCTAAAAATTACATTTATTAAATCAATCTAAAACAAAAAAAATATACAAAAAAAAAACAACTAATAACAACATAAACAAATAGTAAATATTTTGTCTATAGGCTTTACAAGCTCTTTTCTTTCTTAAGAAATGATGAATTGACTTATTTTTGTTGTTTTAATTTAGTACAACAAAATAAAAACAAAATATGTTTATAATATGCTTTCAACAAAAATATAATTTTGATTTACAAATTTTTTATTATCAGTCGATTGTCATGAGTCTTTAGGTGTTCTTTTTTAATTCCAAAATTTTTAATAAACACTCGCTTAAGCTTATAAATAGATTTTTGTACAGACACAAATGAAAAACACGCTTTGTTAAAGAAAAAAAAAAATTCGATTAACTATCAGCTGTTAAACAAAAAAAGAAGATTCTCTTGTGTATTTGGTTGGGTTCTAGATCAAGTTAAGTTACATCTCTAACATGTCAGATAATTCATATCTAAATTTTGTGATAAACATACCCAAACTATCTCTTATTGTAAGATTTCATGGGCCAATTTGTAATTTAAAAAAAAAAAAAAAAAACAAGTTTATCCGAAAAATAAATTCGAAATCATATCTTTTTAGAAAACGAAAAAGAATCTTTCTTGAAAGCACATGTTTCAAGTTTTACGAGATCTGTTTTGTATAATTTAACCATTAAGAAAACTTTCGAATATTTATGAATGAAAATCAACAACCCAAAAAAAAAAAAAGAAAAAAAATATTTTTTTATTTTCAAAATCTTCTAAAAAATAAGAAAAATCCCAGTTATTTGAATCTGTATGTTTATACTTAGTTTATATAACTTTTTCAGACCGAGCAAGAAAAAAAAACAACAACAAAAATTCAGGAATTCAATTTTACGGCTCAAAGTTAAATAACCTCGAAAATACAACTAGCCTGGTTATGCTTAAGACTAATAATTAAGATATTTTTTAATTAATTTCACCATTATTATTATTATTTACACAATTCCAATATTTATAATCAGAAAACAAAACTAAAGAGAAAGAGAGAGATAAATTTATTCATTTCTATGATTTGCACCAATCAAGAATTTTCAATAAAAATTACTTTTTTTAGGATTACTAACATAATAAGAAACATTATTGAGCTAGAGAGAGAGAGATTACAAATATTTATCATGTAAATAAATACTCATTTAATTGTATTAAATTGATTGAAATGTTTATAGTCTAAAATCAAAATCGAAAGTCTTAGAAAAATCTCGAAAATTGTTTTAAAATGTTGTAAAAAATAAGCAAAGTTTAAAAATTTGAGTCTAACGCGTTCAATACTAAAAGAAAACAATATTTTTTATTTCTACTAAGGTTTGTAATTATAATAATTCTCGAAGAGCATAATAAAGATTAATTTGAAATGATATGAAATACTAAAAAACAAAACGCCTTTTGATATAAAAATGATTTTTTCTTCAAGACTTTTTATGGTTAGAATAGAAAATTTGATAAATGATGTTTTAAAAATTAGAATTTTACAAAAAAACTAAATTTAGAAAGTTACACTTTTATTTGTATGAAATTGAAGTTATCAATCGATAAAATTTCTGAAGAGATTAATCATGTTACATTGTCAAAACATCATCTTACATTATTCAAGAAATATCTAATCAACCTGTTCGATTGATACAACACCCAATATATGAGTTTTTAATCAATCACACATAATCATAATCAGGATATTAAATTTCCATAAAAATTGAACTAACCCATCGGGTTACTAACTATAGACTTTTTGCTTATCAATTATTAGAAAAATTATATTTTTTTATCTATAAAAATTATAAATGATAATCGAATAATATTTCATGGATATTTTGAGAAAAAAAAATCTAGGTTTAGAAAGACAAACAAATTTTTAAGAATTTTTTGTATTAAATATCGCGAGAAATCTAGACGCTCTTTTAAATACAATTGAAAACCACAGTGAACCATTTGAGAATAATTGATTTTTACTAAAATTCAAAAAAATAGCTCTGTTTATATATGCTTGCCGAATATTATTAAAATTCAATTTTGATCTTGTTACAAAGTTTTTCATTTCCGTTTTATGTCTTTTTACAATGTTATCATGATTTTAGACACAAAAAATTGAAATTTGCGCAATGATTTGTCCAAAGAATTTTGTAATAGGTAGTCTCTTTTTGCAGAGTATTACAAAAAATGCACAGTAATGCAGATTTACAAGCCATTGAAAAAGATTTATTTTTAAATGCGCAATTTTATTTGCAGAATTTTTGCAGACATCTTCAGTAGATGAAGCAAATTTTGCTTCATTATGCTGCACCTTTCTTTCATAAAAATATTTAAATGGACACTTTTTATAACAATTCCACCAAAGACAAAAAATAGAAAAAAGAAAATTGACACCTGCCCTGATCGGCGGTGCGGTTTGGCAACTGTATGATTCATCAAACCCTAATGTTAAAATCAGATATATTTTTGAAGTAGTTTCACTTGTGAATATTGTACCGTAGTACAGTGTAACCTCGATTCTGTTTCCCTCTATTTTGTGAAACAAAAAAAAGAGACACTCCTAATACTTTTAATGTATTTCTGGTTTGAATTTGTGAAATTTTTTGCATTTACCCAGACACTTCACAAAATCGAGGTCGCAATGTATTTATTTTCCTAAAAACATAAATTTTAATAAAAACGCTTGAATATATTTAAAAAAAGATCCTTTTACATATAAAATTTAATAATATTTTTGACACATGATTTTTAAAACCTGTCATTTGCAATCTTTAATTATAGTCCTTTCTACAGAAATTAGATAATACAGTACTGATATGATACCGACTGATATCGAATCTCCGATCCTCTGCCATTCGGCTTTACGGTTTATGTCTTAAATTCATAATGTCGATAAAAATAAGCATTATCGTCGAAGATGATCAAATATTTTATTTTTTAATGTCACGGTTTGTCCTTATGATGTCCTTATTTAGTCACCTTGTCACGCCAGTATTTGATGTCAGACTTAGTCATAGGTTGTCCTTAAATATAGGAAACATTATACTATTTTAGTCACACTTTGTCTAATCGGTCCAATAGGAAAAGGTAGGGACAAAGTGCGACTGTGTGTTACCACCTCAGTCTCTACCTGTCGGTTACTGTCAGCCAAACACTGATGTAATGTAATAACAAATTTTACCTCTCTTTCGGTCAAAAACGGAAAATTTTTCATTAAAAAAATTCGAATTATAACAAAAAATTTTCAAGATTTTGAGTTGATTTTGAATATCGTAGATTTTCGATATTTTTCCTTATTTTACGGAAAATAAGGATTTCTGATTTTGGGTAAACGGTAAAGTAATCGTATCATATCAGTAATCATCATTTACTGCACACGAAAAAAAGACGTACCCTCCTCCATACCGTACTTCCGTATTCTATTACTTTACTGTTAAACACTTTTTTACATAATCAAAATGCAGTAGTCAGCTACAACAAAAGATCTTGAAGAGTTTGTATACGAGTAAATATTTATCACGAGAAATAGATTCTACAATTGATGAAAAACTTGAATTAAAGGAAATTTAAGGCGAAAAAGGTACTTGTAAAATAATTTTAATCAATGACTCGACAACTTAAACAAAAATTACTGCAAAAATTTTGGTAAAACTTATTTAAAGTACGGCGTTACTGATACCATTGCATTATCTTTCTTTCGAATTATTGTGCTCGTTTTAACAATTGACAATTCTATCAGTCATAATGATTAACATTGTACATTGGAAATTAGTCTCTCATTGAAAAATGGTCTAACATAATAATTGTAGGGTCATTTTTTTCGTAAGAAGTGATGTAAAGCATTTAGTATAATTTATAAACAACTCAGCTACAGCTTACTCCTGGAAATTTTTAATTGCTAAAAATTTGTAAATTAAAGAAGCCTCTGTGGTAAAACGATCTGGACCTTTTGTAATAAACCAATTATTAAAAACATCATCAATTTTAATTTTTAATTCTTCACTCAAATCAAACAAAATCAAAAAACAGAGTTGGCTTTTATCAGATTTTTTTGGTTGCTTTGATTTTTCAGAGACAATAGGAAAATTTATTTTCAAAAATTGATTATTTACTTTTTTTTAGGCAATCAAGCATTGTGATAATTTTTCTTTAGTATATTTAGATATATGAGTACAAATTGAGAAAGTTTTTTCGGACTTCTGAATTCCTGAATTTTCATACTCACTAAAAAAAAAAATTTGAAAATGTAAGATGATAATATTTTTACTTGTGTGAAGTTTTAAACCAGTTTTCCAAAAAACCAAAAAAACAGTTTTAAAACTGTCTCAATATTTATTTGATAATTTGGTTTTTTGTGACAGATTTTTTCCAGTTTTTAATGTCGAAGATTATTTATCATAATAAACTCAACATTTATATTCAACTTTATTCAATATCTTAATAAATTTCTTGTGACTTAAGGTATGTTCTCCAAACTTCTGCAAAACTATGGTACATTTAAATCAAATCGATAAACACTGTCTGCATTCCGAACTTTGTAAGAATTATTTGTTCGTTTGAAGAAAAATCTTATCCAAATTTTTATTTAATCTTTGAAAATTTTAATTGAGCTTCTTGATTTTTATGAATTTATTTGCAATTTATTTTAAAGTTTTTTCGTAAAAATAGAGATAAAACAATACCGAAATTTCGTGGCTTTTGAGAGACAATTTCTACTCAATTTAAGATCCAGATAAGACACAAATCCATCAGCGTTGTAGATAAGACACTTTTTTACTTGGATTTATTGCATCACAGAGTAGGAATAGAATTTAAAGCTAGTAACGTTTATGATTTGGAGCACCTTAAAAAAAATAACGAAAAAAATGTTTTTGGATTAATCTAATCTTGCTCTAGCTGGAAAAAAATTTCGATTAAGTCGATAAAGTTTTGGTAAGACATAAATTTTGTCGTCTTTAATCTTGTAACTGGTTTTAAAATTTGGATCAAAAATCCAAATTATTTTTTCATTTGAGACAGTTTTAAAACTGTTTTTTTGGTTTTTTGGAAAACTGGTTTAAAACTTCACACAAGTAATATTTTTTCAACCGAAAAAATCACAAATTTCGTTATGGATGGATTTCATATTAATTTTTAGATCAATATAGAATGATTTATAAGAATTTTTATCTCTCCCAAATAAACTCAAATATGTATTTTACTAAATTTACTGAGGTTTTTAACAAGATTACTTTCGGTAGATTATTTCGTGCACTTGAAATTCTGTAAACAAAAATTCGTTGTTTTCAATTTTCAACCAGTTGTCATTTGTAAAGACGATTGTTTTTGTTTACTTAAGCCTTTTTGAAACTTGAAAAAGTCGAGGCAATCGGTTCTGATTCTTCTAAGCTTAAGAATTGATAAAATTATTTTTTTGAAGAGTTGAGTTTAGCTAAGGTTTCGTAATTGATTCTTAATTTTGTACGATTGACGCATTCGGTTGTTCTTGTCTTTTTTTAAGATGAAGGTTGTCAAAAACACACAGTTTCAGCTACGTGTTTGGTATTCCAATGTTCATTTGATATATTTTGCAACTTATGAAACTAAAAATAAATAAGCAAGGCAACTTGATATACGGATGCAAAAATTGTCGAGAAAGATTTTACATTTTCGACTTGGTAAATTACATTTTGTTGTGAACTTTCATGAACTAATGACTGGGAAAAACCACCATTGATTTACGTGTATCAAATGAAAGTTAGTTTTAAAAGCTTTTACTAGAGCTTTTTGACGTTGGTACCAATAAGGCAATGGCTGCTTTTCAAAATCATTAGTTCATGGAAGTTCACAAGAGAAACACGTGAATGTACACAAAAGTATTTTGGGTCAAAAATTCAAATATTATTTTTTAGTGAGTATGAAAATTCAGGAACTTTCATGAACTATCATGAAGTTTCATGAAAAGTCATGAATGTTCATGAAGGTTCACGAAAGTTAAATATGTGGTACAATAAAACCAAGTAAAAAAAGTGTCTCAACATCTTTCTTTCATAAATCTCTCTAGAGTTAGGTGAGAGTTTGTCATTAAACAAATAGGTTGCTTTGATACAAACGATTTCTCCAAAAATTTGAGCATTTTTCCTTGAAAATTTACGAAAGTTTGATACTTGAGACCAGTGGCGGATCCAGGAATTGATGAGAGGTATGGCGAAAAATATTCTTTGTATGGAGGGGAGGGGGGTCAACAGGAATAAAGTTTAAACTATTAGGTTTAAGGGAAAGACTTTTTGGGTCTTTTTAATTGATCAAGGGAAATACTTATGGTTTTTAGATGTTTTTTACAATTTAAGAATTGGCCACTGAAACATTTTTTTCAATATACTGGAATGATGGTCTTTAAGACTGTAGACTACGACCTAAAAGACAAAAATCGCATCTCTTTTCATTGACGACTGATTGACTAATAATTTAGTACCCAAGGTTCAAGAGACTTTGGGACAATGATCCGTAAAGCAGTCCTTGAACAAGAAATACAACCAGGACAAGGTAAAAAATAAAATAAAATAAAAAGTATACAATTTTTTGACGACTAATGAAAGTGTTTTGAAAAATAATAGACAAAAATCTCTCAAAAATCATTTAATTTGCTGTAAAACTTCCCGCTACGAAAAAAAGATGTCTCCGTTTTTAACTTTTTTTTGACACAATTATTCTAATTCTTTCTCTCATGACCATAGTTTACTAAATTTTTTTTTTAATTTTTAAATAAAGCGATGTTTTACAACTAAATTAAGACTAGCTAGCCTTTTTCCAAATTTTTATTTTTGAAACTTTATTTTTTGAAGTATGGCGGCGCCATACCAAAAAATTATGAGGTATGGCGATCGCCAGAGTTCGCCATACCCTGGATCCGCCACTGGTTGAGACATACTTTAGTATCAAAAGTTACTTATCTCACCTATTTTTTGCAGAGAAAGACTTACTCTACAAAGCTGATGGATATGTGTCTAATCTAAATATAAAATTGAAGAGAAATTAGCTCTCAAAAAACACGAAAAACTAAGTAACGTTTATGATTTTGGGAATCTTACAAAAAATTAGTGAATCTGAAAACGATGATAACTTTATGCAGAAACCGATATTTTATTTGAAAATATGCCTAAGAGTTTCAGGACTCGGCATGTGTCATTCTTAAAGTATAATCTCCACTGAAACTATTCTTAGCGTTTGTAATTATGTATTTTGAAATTATTATGACAAATACTAAATAATGCTGCAATAATCTTTAATTTTTGCTTGTCAAAGTTTTCCAAAATTTTCTTGGTGTTAAAAATTGGATTTCAAAATAATTTTAAGAGCAATCAATCTTACATACCTTTTAACAACTAAGTATTATATAATTCTCATATTGAATCGAGTTAAAGTTGATGTTGAAATTTATTTTCAATAAATCAAGGTTAAGATTTAAAAATTTTAAGTTTTAAAAAAAAATTTTTCGATTCTCTCAATCTAAGGATTTATTAATGAGACGTTTTGAAACAACAAAAAAAGTCTAACATTATTTTTTTTTTGAAAATTAATCTTGTGCCTACTTGAAATGCTTAAAAAAAAACACCTGAACAAACTGAAATCCGAAATTAAGTAATTTAAATTAACTTTTAAGAGCTTGGTTTTTTTATAATTCGACGAAACCATTAAAAAATAAATTTAAACAACCAACACAAAAAAAAATTAAAAATTACATTTTTATAGTCTTAAACATTTAGTTTTTTTGAAACAAAAAAAAAACTTAATCACTTGAGAAATTTGGCTGGTAGACTTTGAAAATTTCCTTAAATAAACCATTAGCATAAAATCTTATCCATTTATTAAGTTAACGGATGATATATTGAATTCATCAAAATGAACTACAAACTTCCGGAATCAATTATCTGTGTATTAATCATTTTCAGTTTCATAGGTACTTTTTTTTTTAAATTATAAAATTTCATTAGGCTTAACCCAATTTTTATTTATTTTAAAGATATTTCAAGAGCATATCAATATTATTGTTACTCATGCACGAATTGTAATGATCCATTTAATGCAACTAAGGCATCCATGGTTCTATGCAACAACGGATGTTATGTAAGCTTAAGACTTAAAAAAAAAGTTTTTTAAAATAATTTTTAAGCTTTTATTGTCATGTTTTTTTAGAAAAATGTAAATAAAATTCCTGGTAGTTATGCTATTGAAAGAGGATGCTCTTCATTATCTGACGGTTGTACGAATCAAATATATGGTGCTATTGGTTTTGGTATTTATAACTATTGCTGTTGGGGAAATAATTGCAATAGTTCGACCAAAATTCAAATCAACAACTTTCTTTTAATACCTTTTTTATTTCTCTTAATTAAACGATTTTTGTGGTAAATTTCTAAAATTCTAATCAAAAGACCTCTATTAAATAAAATTCCGCTTTTTTTTAAAACAAGATCTTTTTAATTAGGGTTGTTAAATATGAAATAAAATTTCCAAGTTTTTTCGAACTTTTGGTATTCTAGAACCATTTAAAATTTCGAAATTATTTAAAATACTGTTGTTGCCATTCACGTGTTCCTGTTGTTAATGTTCATGAACATTCCGCGCCTTTTTTAATTTCACCGAAGTTTTTAATTTTTGTCATCATTTAGTGTTTATAGTCTATGACCTCGAAAAAAAACAGAAAATAATTTTTCTAATGGGGATAAGAAATTAAAATTTTACACATACCCCACCGCTTTTTGGAGCCTAATTTCATGGTGCTTTATTAAAACATTCAAGAACTAATGATTGGTAAAGAACTAATGAACGAATGACTAACTATCATTGATTTAGAGATATCAATTGAAAGCTATAATTCTTTTTTAATCTTATCTTGTTCCAAGGGATCACCAGGGCCACCAGAAACAAGGAATGATTCCTTGTCCGTTTGTTTAACACTAGTGATGGCCACGGCCAAACTTTTTCAAAACTTGTCAAAAAAAAGACCTCTGAAGCTTAAAATTTACTAACTTTTTTCAATAAAATTCTTTCCCAACTTATAGATTTCGATGTGGTTAGCTTGATAAGAGTGTTTATCTTAGCATAGAATTAAATGTTCCTAGGCAACGGCCAAATTGGAAAAATGGCCGTCCAGTAGGCCGCGTGGCCGTTACCCAACACTAAGTCAAATTCTGGATACTCATGTTTCGAAAGTTCATACAATTCAGGCTCATTTGTTAACATTAACATTGAATGTAAAATAAAGTAATGTATGTAAGGCAGAATTGATTATAAACCAGAATCGAGACTTTAAATATCATATTTCTTATATTTTGGCTTCCAGTTAATTTTGAATAATAAATTCGTTAGATATTTTGTCCATTTTCCAGTAGAGTATCTCCGCGAGGCTCTTCGATTTGACAGTTTGCAGTCTAATTGATGTTCAATTCTAAGTTCTTAAAATCGTCAACTTGTTTGATCTTACAACCAAATCTGAGACCGGTTACGCTTTGATGGTGGTCAAAATGGGGGCTAACATTGTGAAAGGTTGAGGAATTATTGTGAAAATGCGTGTCCAGAAGGACATCAAGATAAAATTCACTTTTAGCCCACGAATGCTAAGTCATCAACTTTTCCGAAGCTTATTCGACATGGTATTCACGGAAGACTAAGACTATAATCCTCATGATTTCGCAATTTCTTTTACTTGAAATTAAGTCGTAGATAAAAGCTTTAAACCGGTGTAAATGGCCTTAAATATTAACGTTCCTTTCAAAACGATGATACAAGCCAAAAAAAAATGAAAAAGGGCCTGACCGGGGATCGAACCCGGAGCCTCTCGCACCCAAAGCGAGAATCATACCACTAGACCATCAGGCCTTACATAAAATCTATTTCTTTTCTCTCTCTTTCTTTCAAACACCGAGTTCTATCAATAAGCATTAACTCTTCTTTGTCGAGTTTTAAATAATTAATAAGTATTTAGAGGGATGGATTGAAAGAGAGCTTCGATGGTGTAGTGGTTATCACATCTGCTTTACACGCAGAAGGTCGCGAGTTCGATCCTCGCTCGAAGTATTTTTTTTAATAGTTAAAAGTTGAAGAGAGACTCACTTGCATGCGAATCATTCAGAAGTTAAAATAAAAATAAAATTTTAAAAAATCATTTTTATTTTATTAGCAAAAATATAAAACCCTAAAGTTAAAAATTATGTATTTAATTTTTTGAGCTCTTTTCTTGTATCATAAATTGACGGTGCTTGTAATAAAATACCAATAGTACCTATTAAACATGCTGCTGTAAAAATCCACAATAACAATCGATCAATAACCATTGACGCGTATTTCCAATCATCAATTTCCTAAACAAAATTTAAAAATAAAGTTTTCATTAAATCTCATTTTTTTTTTAATTTTTATTACTTTTCTATCTTCGCTTTCTTTTTTCATTTGTTGATTGATGTATCTAATCCCATGAAATGCATCTGTAATATTTTTTGGATAAATCGATTTTTCATAAGCACTCGAATCAAGACTTTTAACCGACACAGACTTTTGTTTACTAAATCTTTCATCCAATACTGAGTGTTTATCATCGACATTATTATCAGTTGTAATATTACTCGAATTAAAACACGGCACATAACTTTTAAGTCTTAACCTCTCATCTAAACTTGAATTAGGCAAAGCGGGTCTTTCTATCATGAGCAATTTGGGTAAAATCTCAATAAACAGCCGTTTCATCCAAATAGGCATTTTATGTGTATTAGGTTTTCTATGATGCAAGTTAAGTATGAAAATTGTTAATAGGATACTTAGATTGACTAAAATAAGAGTGAAAAGTAAATATTTGCCTAAGAGCGGAATAACTAGAGAAGTAGGAGGTATCAGCTCAATTAAAAGCAAATAGAAGACGAGCAAAGCGACAAGAATAGATATGCCAAGTGTCAATTTTTCACCACTATCACTCGGTAAATAGAAAACAAGTACAGACAAAAAAGATATATTTACGCATGGAATTATTAAATTAACTGTATAAAATAATGTCTTTCGTCTTATTGTGATATTAAAATAAATGTCATAGTACGGTTCAGCACAACAATCGTAATATTTAATATTTTTTTGAGCTGGTATTGATAAAACATCCCATTCAACACTTTGATAATAATCTGACATGTCAATTCCTGTTTCGACTGTGTAAAGCTTAGTTGATATGCCACCTTTGCGTATAGTTGGATTTATTTCAGGTATTGAATTGTTACCATTAATGTGTTCCAAGTTGATAAGATTACCATCAAATGTCCACGTACCGAATTTCATGTAACAATCTTGAATATCAAAAGGATAATATTCTATGTTTATTGCACAATAGCTTTTATAAATCATTGGTGGTTCCCATATTATTTTACCGTCATGGTTTATTGTTGCTTTTGTTTTTGTGGTTATTTGATAATCACCGTCAGCGCTTTCGATACGAAATTAGAAGGTTTGTTACAAAAAGTAGATTTTTTTTAAGAGTTTTTACTTGTTGTATCTAAAAGAGTAAGAATTGATTCGATTTTTGAATTCAAATTTTAGAATTTAGAAAAACTTACAGCACTACGTCTGGTAACCATATATTTGAACTAGGTACATTTATTTTGGTAGTGTTACCATAATGCTCAGGATTCCATGTAAGTTTATGATCATACCATTCCTAAAATTTTTAAAAAATAAATTATTTAAGCTATTTTTGATGCGTTTATTTAAAAAAAATTACATGTCTTAACCAAACATTGGTGGTCATAATTTGGTTCTTTTCATCCTAAATAAAAAAAGAATTGAATTTCAGAGTAATTTAACTTCGATCGTTCGAAAATTGAGAAGAAATTTTAGTTTTCTAATAGTATTTTGTCTCAAAGTATACCTTTATAGTTTTATTTCAATAAGGAATTCTTCGAAAACGTATTTTTCTAATTTGTTCACGAATAGGGTTGCTAACGGTTAACCCGGTTAAAATAGTAAAATTAAATTTTTGAAAAACTGAGAAGTAATCATACCCTCAAAAGGTTAATAGACTGTAGAGCTTAAAATTCTCTATCGATTGACAACTAGTTTATAAGTGATTTTTTTCCATGACTATCCAAAATTTTAATTTAACCGTTTTTTTAACCGGTTAAGTTAACCGAATGTTTTTATGGAAGAAAATCTTAAGAAGTCATCAAAGATTTTATAAAATTTTAGACTAAATGGTATCAACCGATAGAAAATTTTAAGTTCAACAAGCTGAAATGATTTTTTTAAGATGATGACTATTTAATCAAGCAATAACTAAATTTAACCGTCTAAAATTCGGTTAACCACGTGCAACTCGTGAATCACGAATACTTATAATCTAGATTGTCTCAATGAACCGAAATTTAGAATTCGTGACTTAACCCTTAAACGCCCGCTTGTTCATTTTTCAAGATACAAAAAAATCGATAAAAATTTTGGTTATTGTAAAACATAGTACTAGGATGTTTAAAAAATGTATCATATATGATCCAACGGGGGGTTAAGGGTTAAAAATGATGTATCGAATAAAATTGTAATATTACACGGTACAACGCTGGTCATTCAAAACTTCCAAAAATGAACCTTCACGAAGCTTCAAAGGGTTCTGAAGGTTCAAATCTCCTCAAAAATTTTCAAATATTTCATTCTTTTTCTAAAATTTTCATTTTTTTCGAATTTTTTCTAATTTTCAAATATTGACATTTGAAAAAAAATGAAAATTTTAGGGAAATGTGAAGATTCGTATCAAAAGACATTTGGATCAAAAGGATCAAAATTTAAAAAGATTTTTTGGGAATGAACAAATTCAAAAAAACTTTGGAGCGATACAGTGATAAGGATCAAAAAGCCACTCTTAGAATGAGCTCTGCAAAACTCTGCAAAAAATTGCGTGTTTAAAAAATTCAAATTCATGGATACTGATAGAAAATAACTACGCAATTTATTTTGCAGAATTGCAGAGCACTGCACAACTCATTGTAAGATTGGCTTTTTTGATGCTTATCACTGTATTGTTCCTCTGCAAAGTTTTTTTGAATTTGTTTATTCCCAAAAAATTATTTTTGATCCAAATGTTTTTTGATACGAATCTTCACATGGCCAATTTTAGAAAAACAATTAAAATATTTGAAAATTTTTGAGGAGATTAGAACCTTCAGAACATTGAAGGTTTATGAATTCTGCTGAAAGTTCAGGAAGGTTCGTGAACTTTCATGAAGGTTCATTTTTGGAAGTTTTGGAAGAAGTAAATGACCATGGTTGTATATTGTCGAATAATCTAATTAAAACTCAAAATTTAAAGTTTCATCAATTAAGTTCTTTTTCTAACAGAATTTTAGAAAAAATCAAAATCTTATACACCTTTCTTAATTGAATCAAAATTTATCAAGCAATTCAAAACTCTAACTAGTTTTCCTCTTGAGTATCTAGTCCCTGCAGAATGTAAAGCTCGAACAAAAATTACTTCTTCAGGTTTTTGAATAAAAACTTTAAAAAAATTCTGCACGAAGATTAGTGCAATGATCGATAATGTTGACTGTTGCTTATCCCCTAAAAGTGGTCTTCAAAAATATTAATTTGGACTAAGGACTGGTTGGTTGCTCTAAATGCTGAAAAATTTAAAGTGATTCACATTGGAGACAAGAACCCGAATTTCAATTATGAGATCAATAATAAAAATATACGTCAGAAAGAGACCTGGGTATACTTATTTCGAATGACTTGAAGTGGTCTGACCAAGTGAATTCATGTGCCAACCGAGCTAATTTGATCTTGGGAATGGTCGAAAGTACATTTAAATTTCAAAACATTGAATCTGTAAGTAGACTTTATAAGGCTTTTGTTAGACCACATTTAGAATAAAGAGTTCAGGTCTGGAACTCATATCTTAAAAAAGAGATTGTTGTGTAAGAATCAGTTCAAAAGAGAGCTACCAAGCTCGTTTTTGAAGTTCGAAGGTTGGACTACAGTGATAGACTCAAAGCCATGAATTTAACAACACTTGAAACGAGAAGACTGAGGGGCGGTTTAAAACAAATGTTTAAAATTTTTTTAGGTTTCTACAAGATTAAATGAGGAAAGCAATGGTTTCCATCAAACAACAAGAAGTCATGAATATATTGTAGAGAGACAACTGGTAAAGAATTGCGACCAGAGGTACAACTTTTTTACAAACAGGAAATCAAGTGTTTAGAAATAGATTACCCGAGACTCGAAAAACAATAAAAAAACGCCCGTTAAACGTGACGTTTAAAAACGGGCGTTTAACGCCCGTATTCTAATTCAAAGGATAACTGTCAAGGCTAAATTTTTGAAAAAAAACGGGCGTTTTACGGCGTTTTAAACAGTCACGTTTAACCGTGAAAAAAACGCCCGTGTAGACGGTCGTTTAAACGGGCGTTTAACGGTCTGTTTTTCGTTTCTCGGGTTAAACAAAGAAATTGTTAACTCAACTAATTTCATTGAATTTAAAAACAAAATTGCTTCAAAAGACTTAGTCAAGCTATCACAGTGAGGGTAAAACATGTAGATTGTCTCCATCATAGCTTCATTATTATTATTGTTATTATTATTATAATAAAATTACAAATTCAGAAAATTGATAGAGTACAGTAATAGCAAAAGAAGTATAGTCTACCGTATCAAATCATACCAATACTTTGACAGACTTTTGTGGATATATGAGGAGGACAAGTCTGTCAAATATTTGGTACGATTCGATATGATATGGTAGACCTTTTTCAATAAATCTACTGTAGTAATCTTCAAAATGTCCCTATCATCTATCACCTCTATCTACATATTCGTCTTAAGAACCGCCCTCGACCTACCAAAAAACCCACAAGAGTTCTCTCAATCTGTATTTTACGTCTATTGTCCCCTAAATTCAAATTGATCAAACTGACAGTCTTTTCAATAGTTAACTGAGCTGCCAAACACTTTATTACGCCCTAAATTAGTTTAATTGTTTTTTTTTTTAAATTCGAAAAATGAGTCGTTGCTAAAAGTTGTTATTTAAAAAGAAATTTCGCTTAATTCAGCAAACTCTAATTTAACAACCTGCTTAATTTTTTGGCTTGTGTTATCATACTTACTATATCGGCTATTTGAGCTGATTTTAACCTGAAACATAATGGTTTCTAAATAATTAACATTATTCTATGTGTCGAGCCAAATCTAATTTCATAACTTGGAGCGAAAATAACACCCGAATGACAAGTAACTTTCACCAAGATCTAAATTTTTATCCTCACTAAATTAAATAATTTTTGGGCTCATTTTAAACAAGTTTTGACTATTTCAATGAATTATTCACCTATGATAACCTATGATATCTCAAAAAAAAATTATTCGAAAAATGAGTCGTTGCTAAAAGTTGTTATTTAAAAAGAAATTTCACTTAATTCAGCAAACTCTAATTTAACAACCTGCTTAATTTTTTGGCTTGTGTTATTATACTTACTATATCGGCTATTTGAGATAACTTTAACCCAATACTAAGTCTAATTGTATGGGATGGATCCGATACGGGTCTAACAATTGAATTATATGCACTAAACAAATCATCTAATAATCTTTTTGCATCTTCATTTGTATTAACTGATTTAATATACACTTTTTTAAGAAAAAATTATACTTTATGTCATCGGTTATTCCTTGATACTTACATAAAAAACTCAACAAAACACTAAAACAATCTCGGAAAACATTTTTCGTTTTTGATGTTAAAAACATTACCGTATTACGAAACGCTTTATTTAAACAATAAAAAACAACAACAACAAAATAAAATTTTTAGTTTTTTTTTTTTTATTTTCAATTTTTATTCTCCATGTATATGCTCTAAAGGAAACAAAAAAAAATAAACTAGTTTATTCTTGGATAAGGATCAATTAGAAAAATTATTTTGAAGAACAAAATCTGACGAAATTCAACAAAAAATAAAGAAAATATATCGAAATTTCAAGTAAATCTTAAGAATTTTTCGATGCTAATTTATTACAATCTAAGCACTTCTTCAATAAGAAGACTGCCTTAATTCAACACACAAACAATAAATGAATATTTTTTCAGAAAGAAAAATAAAAATTAATGATTTAAAAATTGCTATCTAAGACAGTAAGACTGAATCTATAATTGAATTAAACTCGACTGAATATATCAATTTATATTAAAATGAAAATTGATTTTTAGTTGTAAATTTTTAGACGACGACAATCAAGTAATAAAAAACAACAACTTTTTGTTGGCATTTTGAGTCGATATAATTGTTTATAAATCGGTTTGAAATTAAGTTATTTTGAAATAGTTATTTTCTGTTGTTGTTGTTGTTTTTGATTTTAGCTTGGCTTAAAGCTCCTTTTTTTTTCGAGTTAGATAGATTACAATCAAGAATTTTTTAAGATAAATAAATCAATTCTAATTTTGGAAAAAAAAAATTTCTATTGTTACAATAGCTGATAATGATTATTTGTATGAATTTTATAAAATAACTTCCTTTTAAAAATGAAAAAAAGAAATAATTTTTTTTGACAAAGTTTTGTGACTCTGAAAACAAAAATCATTAATCAAATTATTTTACAACAAAAATTCTAAAAATAAAAAAATTAATCTTGTATAGGTCTAATAAAACATGATTTTTTATGTTTAATAAAAGAATTGTAAACTTTTTGTAACCGAATATTAAAGATCCGGCTCGGAAATTTAGACGAATTTAAATGAATAAGAAGAATATAAAAGAATACTTGAAATAATTTATGAAAAAAAGATGCCGAAAATCCTAAGCTAGCAATTTACCAAGGTTTGAAGTAGGCGCCTTTACTTATTTTCCCCTTTACTTTACCATTAAAGTAAAGGAAAATGCACTTTTTCCTTTAATTCCTTTATTTTTTCTTTTATGCGTTTTTCTGCTTCAGAAGACTATATTTTAGTGTTTTTTGAAGGAAAAATCCATTTTCCGAGAAATAAAGGAAATAAAGGGTAAAACTTTACTTTATTGATAAAGGATAAAGGTTTGAAAAAAGCCTTTATTTTTGGCAAAACTTTAAAATACGCCTGTCAACATGATACTACGTTAAAATAACAAAGTTTCATTGAACTTCATTTTTTCTTTACTTTATTTTAAAAAAGGACTTTTAGTCATACAAATAAAGGAAAAAATGAAGTTCAATGAAACTTTGTTATTTTAACGTAGTATCATGTTGACAGGCGTATTTTAAAGTTTTGCCAAAAATAAAGGCTTTTTCAAACCTTTATCCTTTATCAATAAAGTAAAGTTTTACCCTTTATTTCTCGGAAAATGGATTTTTCCTTCAAAAAACACTACTATACAGTCTTCTGAAGCAGAAAAACGCATAATAGAAAAAATAAAGGAAATAAAGGGTCTACCTTTACTTTATTCCTAAAGTAAAGTAAAGCCGACACCCCTAGTTTGAAGTACTGCACTTGTACAGAATTTTCACCATTGGCATAGCCGCAGCAAAGCGAAGCGTACCCACCGTACCGTAAAGATTTATTTTTTAAAAAAATTAAAAATTTGAAATTACTAAAAATACGGTACGATGTACGTTTGATACGATAAGGGTATCGGTTAGGTGCGCTAAGGGTACGCTTAGGTACTGTGAGGGTTCGATGGTACAACAGGTAAGTATCGTTCGCAAAGGCTACGGTTCACTCCGCAAAAGTTGAAAGTTTGGTAAAAGTGCATTTATAAGAAAAAATTTTAAAAATATAAATTTAAATTTATTTTGTACCCGAAAAGAGAGGAATAAATTTCATTCCATTCTAAAATATTATTAAATACTTCAAAAGATGAGCTACTTCTATTTTCGAGACACTCTAAAACAAATTAAGAGAGTTTATTCAAGATGTAAAAAAATGTTTTGTTCAATTTGAAAGGGAAAAAGATGTTTCAACTCACGAAGTTTTGTGCACGGTTTGGAAAAGATCTTTTTAAAAGGGTAAGTTAATGGCTTAAAATTTTTGTTCATTTTTGTCCCATGGAGAATATTAAATTATTAGCTAATTTTGATGTTTCTGGATGTCTAGACCAATTCTTACCCCTGGGTTGATAATCGGGAAATAATGGGGGTAATATAGTATTGCTTCGGTTCTTCATTAAAATGAAATATATTGCTACAACTCTAATTTCTGTGCTATAACAAGGTCGCTTTTAATTCAGATGATCCGTAAAAATCTCTTGAGCTGATTTTAACCTGAAACATAATGGATTTTAAATAATTAACATTATTCTATGTGTCGAGCCACATCTAATTGCATAACTTAGGGCGAAAATAACACCCGAATGACAAGTAACTTACACCAAAATCTAAATTTTTATCCTCACCAAATTAAAAATAATTTTTGGGCTCATTTTAAAGAAGTTTTGACTATTTCAATGAATTCTTGACCTATGATAACCTATAATATCTCAAAAAAAAATTATAAAAAAAGAAAATGTTAATTTTGTCTGACTTAAGGCTTTCTTGCACAAGAAAAAAACCTAAAAATATTCTCTTGATACAATTTATTTTTTGAATTTTCTAACAGAATCCTCATGTTTTTTTTACCCTAGTATTGTTATTTTTAAAAATTTGACTCAATTAACTGACTTTTTAACAATTTAAGAATGCGCGCATTTAAACCAATTTTGCCGCATACACCTACATAGACTTCACCCATGCTAAACAAAAATTTAAAGATGCGACGCGCTCAAATTGGGTATTCGGGTATTAATACTCTATTTATTTTCAAGTATTGACCCTTTGATATTGACCGGAAAACTTTATTTAGTTCAGGGTCAATACTCGAAAAGGTTCAAAAATATTTTTTAATATTGCCTTAATTTGTGAATGTCTTGCTCTATTGCACTTCACAGTTGCTACACCTCATCTAGGAGTCTAAAAAAAAATCATTATCCGTATATTTTAGTTCATGAACGGTCATAAATGTTAACCAGAGGCACACGTGAGTGGCAGTAACTGTATTAACAAAAAACAAAACTTCGTTCGATATTGCAGCCTAACAACCCGAAACACAACTTTGGCGCATGCAATAAATACCATCTCGCCCGTGTTAAAACATTTTTAACTTACACCGCAAGTGCCAAAGTCGTGTTTCGACTCTTGGATCGCATTTAAAGTCAAGTTTTTTTTTTAATTTAATGTAGCATTCACACTTGAGTTTCTGTCGAAAAAAAAATAATTTTTTGAATTATACATTTGGTGCAGCATCACAAATTGAACACAAAACAAAATGTATAATTCAAAAAAATAATGTCAATTTTTTGGACAGAAACTCAAGTGTGAATGCTACATTAAATTAAAGAGTCGAAACACGATTTTGACACTTGCGGTGTAAGTTAAGAATGTTTTAACACGGGCGAGATGGTATTTATTGCATGCGCCAAAGTTGTGTTTCGGGTTGTGAGGCTGCAATATCAAACAAGGGAATACGGTATTTTAATAATTCTATTAAAATTTCAAATTTTTGACTGTCAGAAATATACGCTGCTTGTTTCTAAAGATTTATTACAAAAATATAAAACAGTATCGAGAGAATTTTTGTTTCAAATTTTGTTCTTTATTAGTCTAATTCTAAATCTAAATAAACCATATAACAAGCAATTGTCGAATATATCTTCTTCTTTTAAAACGATTTGTATAAACCTCAAGTTTAATTTCAAATTATATCCCAACAAACAAACGAAAAAATTCGTTTTTTCTTTCTTCTTCTATATCTTAACTTGAAACAAATAATTTCGATAAAATAATTAAAAGTATGTTTATCTTCTTTTCTTTTTAAATTCAATAAACCTAATTGTAAAAGTATTAGCTTTAAAAATAATTGAATTCTATCAATCATGCTGGAATTCTTCAAAATAATGCTCAATATGAGCATTGAATATTGAAAAAAAAAACAGGATTAATTATTCATTCACTAAAGCTTTTAATTCTTGTAAATTAAGTAAAGAAAAGTCCGTATTTTTTAGGTCCGTTCACTCATCATCTGAATACTTAACAATGAAAAAAATACACTTAAACTACGTTCATACAAATCAATAAAAGTAGATTTGCCTGGAAAGCAAAAAATCTTATTAAATTCGATTATGTTTGTTCTCAATTGAAAAAAAAAAAGAGAAAAAAAAATTTCAAAAGCAAATAGAAATAAAAAAAATACAAAGGAAGAAGAAAGAGAAAAACTAATAAGTTAATCATTAAATATTAACTCTTATTTTTTTGTGTTCTAAAATCAGATAAACTTAGTTTTTATCAGGAAGACCTTATCTAATAAATGCTAATTAAGTTATTGCTTGAGAAAAAAAAATCCTAAATGATGAATATGATAATTCAATCAGTTATAATTATTTACATTTTAATTACTTGAGAGACACGATTTCAAGTCGTTTGAGTCTTATTTTAATACTACATAATTTTGCATATATATTTTTTGAACTAATTTTAATAGAAGGAATCAATATTTCATGATAATAAATAAGAGAGACGTTTTCATAACAGACAATTTATAAGATTCGATTTTTACAATGATACCGTATACCCTTGCAATGAGATGCGTGCATTTAAACCCAAATACCAGGTTTTAAACCAAGCCTCGACTACCATCTAACCCGTTTTCATCATCATTCGGGTGTTTTTACGAAAGTCAATCACTCAACACTCGTAGTACACGCGATAATGTGATTGTCACACATCATGTTTGTCTTACAAAACGGATGATTTGCCTGTAGTTTAAACCTGGTGACAGGGTTAACAACTGACAGTACCCGCTAGCATTATTGAAGAGCGACTCGTTTTTTAGGAAGACCAGACAAGCTATTAAGATAAATTATAAAATCCTCATATTTCAAAGTATTCGATTCCGAAAAATTTTTAAAATTACTTTTCTTAACTTATAAAAGTTTAGTTTATGACTATTTCTTGTAAATAGCTGAAACTATGACCATTCTTGTAGGAGTTAATCACGTAAAATGTAAAACAAGTAAATTAATACCTGCTTAGTCATCTTTTTGGGTATCAATCGGTAGCTCTAGACACAAGCTGTTTGAATATCAAATAATTGAATCATTTTTGACTTCTGGTCTCAAAAAATCTGAGGAAAACCGTGAAAAATATCCGAAATGAAAAATCTCTATCGCTGAATCTATTGTTTTTCCGTCAGAATAAAAATCGAATTTCAATCACAAATGTTTTTCCAATAAATAAACAAACTTGGTGGCAAAATAATTTTTTTAAACATATCATACCTAAATGACCTGATTCCTTGTCAGCAAATAATGCGATTTCCGTGGTTTCTTGCGTATTTTACCAGAATAAATCCTTTAAAAGGGAAGAAATCTACATCTAAAGACATCTTTCATTGAGGTCTATAGATAGGTATCCTAAAAGTTTACTCAGCTCACTTTTTTCATAAATAAAAATCGAGTCAAAAAGACTAGTGTTGGGCAAGGCATGTCTAAAAACAAGACTCCTGAAGCTTAAAATTTACTTATAAATTCTTTATACGTACAGTGCAGTTGCGTTAATCCGAACTTCTTGGGACTCTAAAAATTGAGTTCGGATAAAATTACAGTCGACTAACTTTAACCCGAACCACGTTAATCCGAATTTTTAAGAATTTCGGTTAAAATTTGTCTCCCGTTCAGGCCTTGATGAATGTAAATTAAGGCGTTTAATCCGAATAATTTTATCCGAACTCAATTTTTACAGTCCCAAGAAGTTCGGATTAACTCGACTGCACTGTATTCGGATTAAACGCCTTAATTTACATTCGAGGCCTGAATGGGAGACAAATTTTAACCGAAATTCTTAAAAATTCGGATTAACGTGGTTCGGATTCAAGTTAGTCGACTGTAATTCTTTTAAAATTAGAAAAATAAAAAATACTGATTCTGTGCTTAGCCACTGGTCAGTCAAAACTTTTAATCTTTACCAACTTATAGATTTCGGTGTGGTAAACATTACCCAACACTAAAAAAGACCCGTCGGGCGTTTTAAGTAAATTACTCGGAAAAATTATAGATTTTATCTTTGTTTGAAATTGAATGAGGCCTTTGTCAAACTCGAGATAATAACTAAAAAATTAAGGAGTGACAAAGAATCGAAGCATCGAAAACTCGATGAATTATATTTTGAAAAGACAGACTCGAGACAAACAACTTGTTTTTTCTCTATTTTAAATAAATAATAAATCATACTTGTACTAAAACTACTCCAAAATTAACTTACAATGAAAAAATTCAAAAAATAATTTTTTTCAAAATTTAAAAATTTTTAAATTCAACTTGAACAAAAAAAATCATAAAATTAACAACAATAAGCAATGGCTAATACAGTACCACAATTAAGATTTTATAAAGACGAAACATTAAATGCTGCAAATACGGAAAAATTAATTGAATTGTACAATTTATTCAAAGATGATAATACGAAATGGATATCGCGGCAAGAGTGCTTGAATTTAAAAAATGCCGATAATTGTATCATAGTTTTTAGTAAATTTGAAGGAGCTTCTTTTGAACATGTCAGAAATCTTAATTCAAGGTTAATATTCATTTTGTTTTTGATTTTTCAAAAAAAAAAAAAAAGAGATTCATGTCCGCAAGTTTTTAAATTTTTTTCTTCCAGAATAATAAGCGCTTCTTGTATGCTTCATACATATAAAAACCAAAAAAAACTACCAAGATCTTTGGTGCCAATTTATTCGTCTTCAATGCTTGATTTAAATGTTTGTTGTTCAAATATGGAAAAAAAGCTACGAGTAAATAAAATCGATTGATTTTGAAAAATTGGAAAATTAATGAATTTTTTTTATCTTTCCCAAGGAAGAAATTTATACCAAAGTTGAAATGATGAGAGGCAAAATAAGCAAAATATTCACTGAAAATGTAACACATTTAGTTACAACCGAAGTCGGTTCAGCAAAGTATCACGTTGGTCAATTATTACTTATATTTAACTTGAAATAGTTTATAATATTGGATCATGATTTTTGTTTAGCCAATGTCTAACTTTAAATGACTCAATCGCCTGTTATTCGAAGCTTGTACTAAAGAAAGTGACCTGTTTTCTTAAAAAAAATACATCTATCTTCAACAGAGTGATCAAAAGAAAATCTTTCGATTTTAATATTCTTAAACGGATGAAATGGGAAAATTTTTTTAAGGCATTCCCATCCTTCCATCTGATATTTTTGAAAAACTTTAAAAGTATTTTTTTTACTTTAAAACCCGACTGAAAATTTTTAAAAGTTTCAATGAGAAGTATTTAGTACATCAAGAGTTCATCTATGATCAAATACATGCAAATGCGTCAGAAGTGACTGGGTACAGTCCAAACAAGAGGGCCCGGGGCAAGGAACTTGGCTAGGGTTTCGATAAGGGGGAGGTTAGAGTAAGAATTAACTAAAAAATCGAACATGTCTCGTGGGAATTCTTTCAAGGAAAAATATTTTAGACCTTTTTTTTTACAATGGGAGTCTTTATAAAAATATCAAAAGCAGTGGCGTAGCGTCCATACGGCAAACCAGGGCTTGAGCGATATAAGGCTCGCAAACCATTTTATTACCACTAAAGACTAAATGTGATCTTTTTTGTTACACACTCTACTCGGGTTAAAACTGGTTTAGATTTGCACGTATTAAAAGCTCACAAGATACGGTCTCCAACAAATTAGCAATTCGTTATTTTCTTCTACTTCTATTAACAAACCAGAAAATCCTTCAGCTGGTCATTTTGTCCAGCTACCGGGATTAAACTCTATATGACAACTTTACCTTTTAGACAACTTTACCCGTAGCAATTATTTCAAAAAGTTTCAACAAAAAGAATAAAATGTTGAAGCAAATTTAAGATGGTTATTCGACCAAAATCTTCAACACTAAGTCGATCCTATAAACCAATCGCATATTATTGAAAGCAATTTAGTCAGGGTGTAATCGGCTGGTTTATTACGATAATAGTTTAGGGTTCCGGTATTTGGGGGTATGAATATTTTGTATTTTTAGCAAGCAACCATCACCAATTTGGCGTTTTCCTATTTATGTTTACGAAGAATTTGGAATTTCCATCTATTTTTTTGATCCCTTTTGGTTGAGTCCCCCCACCCTATCTGAAATTGGCTAGCTACGCCACTTATCAAAAGTATTTTAGCATCCTCATTGGCATTTGATCAAAAAATTTTTGAAGAAAAACTTGAGATTTTTACAGCTGAAAAAGGAGCCCTTATACGTCAAAATGATACAACCTGATGCAGCTATTTGATTTAAATGTGGTCTGTTTGTGTTGATCCCACTAACGATTGGCCATTGACCAACTCCTTTTTAAAATATTGTCCAGACTAGGGTTAGTTAGTATAAAAACCCAGACTCTCTAATTAGAAACTTCATTTTTTCTAAGAATGATGCAAACCAAGCAATTTTTTCATGCTGATCGCAAAAAATTAACATATTATGAACTATTGCTATTCAATAAACCGAATTTAAAAAACATGGATTTTTTTTGTTACCTAGGCAGCAGGAAGTATGAAAATATCAGTGATGTTAGCCGAATGGGTTCTAGAAGTTTGGAAAGTCGCAGAAAACGAGTAAATTTTTCAAGGTATTTAAAAATAACTTTTCGCCATTTATTTGCCTTATTTAAGAGACGTTCATGCAACAGACGCAAAATTTTTAAAATACAAATGTCCAATATTTCATAAATTAGTTATTTGTGCGTCTGGTTACAATGAAGAAACAAAAAATAAAATAAAATCAATGGTCGATTCAGAAGGTGGAACGTATCGTGGTGATTTAGTATGTGGAACAACAACACATTTAGTTTTAAATGAAGCTAAAGGTACAAAATATGAACATGCAAAATTATGGAAAATAAATGTAGTCAAGTCTGAATGGATTTATGAGTCAATTAAAGCTGGTTATTGTCTACCTGAAAAAGATTATATACTCGAAACTGATAATCAAACATCGACTCCTAGTGAAAGTCGAACTATGCCTAGTAAGACTAAAAAAATGCTCGATATAGATGTAAGTGTTATAAACCATTTGAATAATACAAACGTAAACGCGACTAAAATTGTAAACGAAACCGAGAATGGTGGACGAGGAGCTCTTTCAATGACTGGTCTTAATCAATCAACAAGTGTTTTATTTAATAATACAACTAGTACTAGTAAATCAAGTCAAATTAACAATAAACCGATGAGTAATTATCCGGATTTGACTAAGGAGTTGAATTCAATTGGAAAAATCAAGCTCACTTTGTTTGACGGTATCGGAGTAAGTATTCAAAACTTAGGACTAGATTAAACCAGAGCTAATTTTTTGTTTCCAAACAAAGATTTATTGTGAAATAACAGACTCGGCAATAAGTGAAAAAATAAAAAAAATATGCAACTTAGGTGGTGCTATACGTTTTGATGAGTACAACTCAGATGTAACACATGTTATTGTTAATCAAGTCAATGATCAAAAGTGTAAATCATATATTGAACTCAACCCGGAGTAAATTTTTGTATTTTATAAGAAATTTTATTAGAGATGTAATCTTTTTTTTTGTCAAGACTTAATATTGTGACGATTGATTGGTTGATAAATTCATGCAAACAAAATCAATTGGAAGATTGTAAAATGTATTGTGTGTTTAAAAACGCTCTTAATTCAGTTAAAACGCCTAAAAAAAGGTATGTAATCCCTCGGGGTTTTGATGAAATTATTAATGAAAGATTTTTTGATAAGAACTCATCGTTATTATCTTCTCAACTTAATAACCTTAAAAGTTTGAATATGAAAAATAAATTATTTTGGGTTCTAATTCGTTTAAATCATTAAAATCAGTCTGTTGAAGATATTATTAGATCCGGACAAACACGCGTAAATATGTGAATTTGAGCGGTCTAGATAGATAGGTTCATCTTGGTTAACAATCAAATTCCTCTCTAACCCTTCGGTTATTGAAACCTAATAACAAGGTGCTTTTTTTGAACATTTGAAACTTGGGATTGCAAAAATCTATTATAAATTTAAAGATAGCATTTGACAGCTTAAAATATTTGGTTGTTGTGGTTACCTAAATTGAAAGGGGAATATAAATTTCAAGAGATATTCATTCAAAAGATACGTATTGAGATTAAAGTAAGATACAAATCATGATTGCTTTACCAAAGTTGAACTAAATCATTTACTCTCGGAAAGGTCTTGGCTTCTAGTAAATAAGTGGACATAAGCTTTAACATTTTCAACCTCACTATTTTCACAACATGGTGATATAATTTTCGATCTGAAAATTAGAAATTCGTAAGATTCAGCCCACGCCACTCTGCCTTAATTTATAGGCGGATTTTGACAAAAAAGAGCAAAATCCTACATGTTTTGGTTTTAGCGCCTTTTTAAGCATCCGAGAAATCTAATTCATGAAGTTCCTCAAGCCAAAGCCAAAGTTAAGTCTGAACTTGACTTGAGTTTTACCCAAAATACTTGAAATTTTCGAGGGGAACAAGCTTATTAAGTCAGATTTAAAAGAGTTTAATAAGCTTGGACTTTTTTGATACTAGTATAGAGTAGTTCAAGAAACTAAAAAAATATGAATATGGAGTGTTAGGGTCATTTATAACTTCGAAGATCTCAGTTAAGTTCCCACATTATTTTTGAATCAAAAACAGTCTAACCTCGTTAATCCGACCCTTGCTAGTTCAGAATCCTCTCTTAACCGACATTTTCTCAAATTTTCCACTGTAAAATTTTCTTATTGGATTCCATCTCAATAATCCGACAAAACCGACAGAAAAAATCTAAACTAAAATGGTCATTATCGAGAGAAGACTGTAAATGAATATTACTAAGCAACAAAAATATAATAGTTCGTGAAACTAATCTCGAATAAAAATATCTTTGCTCAATAGCAGATAGACCTGTTAAATTCCAAAGCAAAGAGAAACTGAGATTCATATAATACGCTCCATTAGAATAAATTCATTAGTCATGAATTTTTAATTCGCCAAACAGTTTCATTATCAAAATCATGTATTCAAAAAAATATGCTCCCTAAGAAGATCTTACGCTTATTGAGTTTATGTTTTACGTAATTCTCAAAATTTTTATTCGAGTTAATTCGCATTTCGGAACCTAAAATAGAAGTGGAAAACTTCATTTTTAACTCAAGAAAACTTAGCCTTTTTTATATAAATAGAGCAAGGCCTGAAAAGCCTCAAGTGAATCAATCAATGAACAATCAAACATTTGACTCTGATTTAAATGATTGTTTATCACAGTATTTGAACATGGAGGCTGCTTTAATGAAGCCAGCAGTTGAGACAGTGACTCGACCTTTCCAAGTTAATACACCAACTTCTACAAGCTCATTAAGCAGTAGACTCCAACAGTATCAACAACAAAAACAAGAAACCCCAAAAATGAATACAACCCTAAAATCAGAGTCACTCGATGTGTATGCAAATGAAATTTTTTATAAAAAAAGATTTCAAATAATTGGCTTTGACGAGGAAGAAAGACTTTCAATCGAAAAAATATTGGTTCAAAAAGGCGCAGTTATTTTGCCTTCATACGATTTAGACTCAACCGAAATGCCAATGAGTCGAGTACCAGACAATGCCGATTTTACAATATTCCCTCTTATAACCTCAACTCCAATTCCAAATAACAACCCAGTTACAGTCTATTGGATGAAAAAATGTTGTGAAGTAAACAAACTTCTACCTTTGAATACAGACATCTTTTTTCAACCGGTACCTCGTTATAATACAGATAAGCCTTTGAGTGATTGTGTTATCACAATCAGTGGTTATAGTCAATACGAAAAAGATAACATTTCAAATTTATGTAAACTCCTTGGAGCCCATACTCAAGCGTCTTTGAGCTTAAAAAAGTCAAATGATATTCAAATTAATACACATTTGATTTGTAAACAAGCGATTGGTCCTAAATACATCGCGGCTAAAACATGGAATTTACCGGTTATTTGTGCCGAATGGGTCATTGAATGTTGTGTTACAGGTATGAAAGCTGAAGAAAATAAATATGCTGTTGAAAATCAAGAAATTATTCAAAAGGATCTGATCGAAGTGCTGGTTAAGATTAGACGTCAAAATGAGGACATGTGCACGAATAGTAGTTACAACTCAAAAGGTAATAACACGTGTTCAAAAAGTATGAATGTGTCTGTTAATGATTATCAAAATGATCAAAATCCGAACGATTCGAGTTTGACTTGTCATAATGAATCGAAAAAACCGAGACTGGACGATGATGAAGACATGGAAAAGACACGTGACATGACCTCTAAAGGAGCAAATATGAACGATTCAGATGCTGATTTAGTCCTAGCTGCCATTGAGAATAGTGCTAAATTTAAAGTACCGAATCAATCACCGGCTGTCAATTTCCATACACCTCAGAATCCAAGACTTAAAGAGCTACGTCGAAGTGAATTCATACCCCCGCCTATATCACCACAAACTGAGAATAATAAATTTAGTACCCCATTATGGATGAAACCAGACAATGGACGTCAATCTGAATTCAAATTTAAAAATCTTGATTGTGACAAAGCACTTGAAATGCTCAAAACTCCCGAGGCATTTCGAGGTAAACCAAAAAAACCCGAGACACCTTTGTGTGAACTTTTCACAAATGCGATTCATATTGCTGCGGAAAAGTCTAAAAATCCCGAATATTGGTCAAATTGTTACGAGAGTCCAGCGTTTGAGTATTCATTTCAACGAGCTAAACGTGAAAATGAAAAATTAGATGCTGATCAAAGTGATTTTGTTCAACCAACTCAAAGACAAACACGTCAAATTTTAAAAAATTGTAAAATTTATGTCAGTCGTAAACTAGTCAAAATTCAAACAGACATTTATAAAATCGTTGAATCGTTAGGCGGTGATTTTAGTTGGACGTATAACCAAGATATAACTCATTTTATCTACACTGGGGATATAACAGACAATGTCAAAGAGTTAAAGACAGCGTTGCAAGATCGTAAGATAATTGTTTTTCCCGATTGGATTTACGCTTGTGGCGAGAATCAAGCTCACTTGGATGAAAACAATTATTTAGTAGCAAAAGTAAATGAAGTAGAAAATCCTGGGGAAAGTACAGAAATGGCCGAAGAAACTGAGCTAAAACAACGTGAAGACGAAATTACGACAGACGAAAATCAAATTGACATAAAACGAGCCTTTTTGGATCAATTACAAGACAAATTGGCAAGTTTAAAAACAGTTAATACATCTAAAAAGATGGGTCGAAATAAATCGGATATCAATAAATCAGACATCACCGAAACGAATGAAAATCGAACGACCAATATTGACGACGAGACAGCTTTGTTACAAAATTTAGAATTCAAAGATATGACTAAAAATAAAAATAGTGATTTAGGAATGGATTTTGATGAAGAGGAAGAAATTTTGAAACGTCGACAAATGAATTTAAAGCGTAAAGTGAATCTACCAAGTGTTAATTCAAATGATGATTTAAGCGAAACCGGAAGGAAGTCTATCAAAAATATGGGAGAAGATGCGACCGAGTCACCGTCATTGTTGAACAGAGATTCGAAGAATACAAAGACAAGTTCAAATTGTATACCACATTCGCAAATTCAAGTGACTTATTGGAAAGATGATAGTGCTCCGTTGAATCCGAATATGGCGCCTACTCAAAATAAAATGAGCACTAGACAAAAAACAACAGCTATTAGGGGTGCAAAAGCTGATGCTATAGCTGAACGTATAGTGACAGCTGCGCGTGCTGCCAAAAAAACATGAGCGTTTATTTTTTCAACTGTTTTTTTTTGGATAAAATTTTTGGTTTATTAAAAAATATTTCTTTTTGTGAGTATAAATTATTACTAGTCCGTGATGGTTGTGGACAATTCACAATTGTAGGAACTAGTCTTTTTTTTTTTGAAAAACTTTTTTTTGTCGGAAAGAAAATTGAACTTAACACAAAAAAATAAATTGATTTATTAATAAAAATTTTCGAGATTTTTTAAAAAAATTTTGTTTAATTTAGCTCAGTGCGGTATTCTTTATAAACACCACCTGGTGTAAACCACAAAATTACATAAATTATTGATTTTTTTTGCGTTAACTTTATTCAAATTTTTTGAAACGAAAATTCAATTAGAGTAAAATTTGACGTAAATAGGAAAATTAAACAGTGAAATCCTATAATTTACTTAAATACACTTTGGAAAATTTTTTTAAACTTTCATAAAATATCCGAGCATTAACTAGAGATTCTTAGCTTTCAACTGATATATCAAAATCACCATATTCGGATTCAACGGACATTTTACCTTTCAAAAATATGGTCGTTAATGATTTATGGCTGTGATCTCTTTTTCTGGCCAAACCAACTTTTGAAACAAACATATTTATGCCAAATCTGACAACATTTTTGGGTTTCTCATGGTCGAAAACCCCAAAAATCACCATACTTTTACATGCTTAAAATTTCACGATTTACATAGGGTGTATAATTTTGCTGTTTTTACGGTTCTAACAGGTTTTTTCTATTTACTAAGGGTTTTACCGCATATCCCTAATAAAAGAAACCACGTATCATAAAAGATTATGTAATGCTCTTTCCAAAAATGACATCAGTTTTTAGGTGTATTTGGAATCTTATTGGAGTGTTTTTTTTTTTGTTTCGTGCCAATTTTACCCGAAAAAAGGCGTTTTAGCAAATTTAGGTCGCTTGGAATAAAGTTAACGAAAAAAAAATCATCAATTTATGTAATTTTGTGTATGACACCCTGTTTTGTTTTTATGCATTGTCGGTGGATGTGATTTTTAAAGAATACGGCCACTGCAAATTTTTGGTGTTGAGTTTAGGTGTAGAGCAACACCTTTTAAAAACACCAAGATATTAGGTGTATTTTAGGTTAAAAAAAACAAAATCTTAAACCTTAACAATAAAAATGCTAAATCATTTCTGCAAATTGTAAATGGCGCATTTAATTTCCATATTTACAGAATTACTTTGTTTTTGTTTTATTGGACCAATATTCATAATCTTTCGAAGCGAATGGGACATAGTGAATTTAAGTAAGGTTCACCAAGCCATAAAATCGAAATCTTAGAAAATCTATCAAATCATGGAAAGTGTTTCAAGCTTCAAGAATTCTTTTACAAATTTTTGTCAATCAAAGTTAGTAGTATTTCATCTTTTTATAATGAGAGGGCGGTGATGTTGC
Source organism: Brachionus rubens (assembly GCA_022207745.1). Taxonomy (NCBI): domain Eukaryota; kingdom Metazoa; phylum Rotifera; class Eurotatoria; order Ploima; family Brachionidae; genus Brachionus; species Brachionus rubens. The sequence continues at coordinate 4,384,375 of JAJVHD010000001.1, read as the reverse complement.
TTCATCGAAAACTGTTCTAAATGTATTCCGGTTACGTAGAATGTATTCGAAAATACATTCCAAAAAGTAGTTTTGTAGTAGTCATCTAGTTTTTAAAATGAAATTAAGCTTAAGCTTTTGAAATTAAATTTGGTTTGCAATTTTTGCTCTATCAAATTATTTATCATAAATATTATCAATTTTTTGAGGCCAACCAAAGATCGTCAACCTTGGATCCCCTTGCAGTATGCACCACTGAATTTTAAATCTATCTATCTATCTATATATATTAAAGGAGAGTCCGCTAATAAAATTAAAGTTAGCTAAAGTTAAGTAACCAATGAGAATGCTTAAAATACAAATATTTAAGTTACGTTACTTTAAGTAAATTTAAATTAATTTTTTATCCAATAAAATCACTTTTTTTTTAAATAAAAGAGCTTAACCTTAAATGCTCTTGAATAAAGATGTCATTAAAATCAAGAAAAAATAATACTACGCCTATTAAACGTCTCCTCTCTTTCAGTAAAAAAAAAAATCGATAGCATACTATATTTATGAATCAAGAATTTACTGATGGGCGAGTTTACCAAAAAAGATTGTCGACCGTGAAAACCGTGTTTTGTGCGAAAAGAAGTATGTCAAGTATTTTTCCAAGCATTTATTTCCATTTGAATTCCATAGTATTACAAGAGTTCTACGAGGCTATATTTTCACTAAATTTAGAAATCTAATTGACAAGAAAGAAAGGCCTCTGATCTGGATTCCGCAGACGGCATAAGTTTGTAAGTATACACTACAAACGCAGGTTAGGTTCGATTACTCACGCAGGAGAAAGCCGTCGACCGAGGTGGGTAACTAAGGATTCGATTTTTCTGAATATTATTTTCGATTTGGATGTGAATCATGGATATAAAAGAAGAGTTTGCTCCGATATTAGACGAAATAATAATAGAATAATCCTCATAGTTACTCAATCCGATACTCACATGAACAATCAAGATCAAAACAGTATGTTCATTTAGCATGTGATAAGAAAAAGACAAGATTTGTAGTACACTGTCAACATAAGACCATCATTTTATTACAGTGTATCCTCGATTTTGTCACCGGTCTGTGTAAATCAAAAAACGTTGACAAAAGCAAATTTTGACAAAATCGAAAAACTTTCATTTTGTCAATCTTAATTGACAAAATGAAAGCTTGCATCAAAATAAGAACGATAACCGCATAACGATAACTGACTGTTATGAGTAGGTATTTTTTAATTCTTCAGTTGTCATCGTAAGATTTGGATCAATCTAATTCAATAATTTTAACGATTAGGTTACATACCAAAGAACATCTTGAGGGGTAAAAGGTCATTTTTTAAGATAAAAATTCTCGATGTTTCTTTTTAGCAAGCGTCCATCTTAGAAAGTTATCAATTATTGCGAGGAACGAGCGGCCGTGACGAGCTGATTAACCAGACAAGACCGTTCGGTTTTGGACTGATTAAATCTGATTGGCTCGGAAACCCAACTAATCGATTGGCTAATAACAAAAAATTAGAATCGAAACCCAACTAATTGATTGGCTAATAACAAAAAATTAGAATCGAAACCCAACTAATTGATTGGCTAATAACAAAAACTTAGAATCGAAACCCAACTAATTGATTGGTTTTTGAGAAAAAATCTAGAAATATAATCGGCTAACCATTCCATAATTTAACATAATTGACAATTAAATTTAAAAAAACGGACGATAAGAAAAAAAAAGATAATTGAAACTTTTTCTCACGATAAAGAAAATTGTTTGTTTAATTGATGAGCGTGAATTAAGAATAATTTCAAAGAAGAACAGTAGAATATTTTATTGAATAGTTGGCTATTATTTTTTTTTCAATATTAACCGAAACAAAAAATCAAGTTTTTTCTTTATTCATTTACAATTAAGAAGGAACAACTTTGATGTCTTTTTTATCTATTTTAGAAAATAGGCCATGCCTTCCCAACTAAATAAGGCCATGCCTTCCATACTAAACAGGCCATGCCTTCCATACTAAACAGGCCATGCCTTCCATACTAAACAGGCCATGCCTTCCATACTAAACAGGCCATGCCTTCCATACTAAACAGGCCATGCCTTCCATACTAAACAGGCCATGCCTTCCATACTAAACAGGCCATGCCTTCCATACTACACAGGGCATGTCTTCCATACTAAATACGACGATGCATTTCCTTTCTATTTGGGAACCGAACTTAAATACTGTTCCAAAAGACTTAACCAAAACCAAATATGATCATGTAAGCAAAGTGAATTAAATATAGCCCACCTTTCGAAGAAAACGACTAGAAATAGGGCTTTATATTGAAGAAAATATCGAAGGTATTGTTTTCAAGCTTTACTTTCTACTAAGCCGATATGTAATAATTGAGAAAAAAAATTCTTTTAATTTTTAGATAGATGTACAGTAAATATTCGATTATAGAGAATGAAAAATAATTTGGGGTTCTCTATAAACGAATATTCTCTAAAATCGAATATGAGTATCGACAAAAAAAGTGTCTTATTTTGGATCGAAAAAGTTAAGGTTTTTTTATAATATTTATTAAAAAAGATAAAGTTTTAAAATTTAAAATGAAAATAATGAATATAAAAGGTAAATTTAATTAAAATTTAAAGTTCTTTTAACAATGGTGATTGAACTTGTTGATCTTGAAGTCGATTGAGGCTGATTCGGACTGAAGAAATTTTTAATCGAACTCTGTTTAACATTTGTTACTGCTTGCTCTTTGTTTACTGTTGCTGTTGACTTGATGTTTGACAATAAATCAGTGTTGATCGTAATATCGTTTTTGGCACAAAATTTCGCTAACTCGTCGCACATTGTAATTGCTAAAGTATTTGAAACTATAGGCTCTGGTTCATGGATTATGTATTCATCTTCGAGCTCTTCAGATTCAGAGCCGCGCTCGATTGATTGAATTGTTGAATCCACTATTTCAACGTCATTCATAAATTGATATCCAGAATCATTTTTATCATTTTCAAGCCAATCATTAAGAGTAATATCATTAAAACTCAGGCCAAAAGTATTAAGATCAGACCGAATCAAAGATAAATTTATTTTATCAATAATTATATCATTTTTTATATTTAAATTTAATTTATGCCAAGAAGATATAAGATATTCACGAGGAAATTGTTTCCATAAGTCTGACACCATGTCAATAACATCTTTGATGTTAATATTTTTTACTGCTTCGTCGATTCGTGAATTTCCACTCTTTGCTAAAGTGCTGAGTAATTTCGTCCGATACATTCGTTTTAATACAGATATAGGACCTTGATCCATCGGTTGAATAAGTGATGTACAATTAGGTGGGAAAAAAACACATTTTATTTTTCCATCAGATGATTCTAATTGCATTGGATGAGCTGGACAGTTGTCAATAAGCAAAAGTGCTTTTTGTTCCAAGTTTTTCTCAGATAAATATTTTCTGACTTTGCAGACAAATTCATTGTTGAACCAATCTTCGAAAATCGATTGGTTCATCCATGCGTTTTTTGAAGATGTATAATAAACAGGCAAAGTAGATTTCAATGATTTGGATTTGCCAATTGAAAAGCATCTCGGATTGGCAAATTTATGCACAAAAACAAGTGGGAGTTTATGTTCTCCGCTAGCGTTCGCACAAGGCATCAGTGTGACGCGATCTTTGTTTACCTTGTAACCATGAAGTTGCTTCTCAGTTGGTCCAATTAAACTGGATGTTGGCAAACAATGATAATTCAAGCCACATTCGTCCGCATTGTATATTTGATGAGATGAGTAGCCGTTGATTAAATTATGGAAATTTTTTATAAAGTCTTCTGCAGCCGTATTATCAGCAGAGAGACTCTCACCATGGGCTTTATTTGCTCTAATACCATATCTTGCACAAAATTTTTGAACATAGCCGAGTGAACCTTTAAAAGGTCTTTGTTCACTCTGTCGTTCATGGAACATGTTGTAAAAGCTAAGTGCTTTCTCAGAAAGTATAGCCATAGATAAAAATCTATTATTCGCCCTTTCTTGAAAAAACCATGTTTTTAATGCTTGGTCAACAAGAGGGAAATCAGACGTTTTTAATGTTTTCCGCAAAGGACTGTTTGGGTTTTCTTCGCGGTAATCGACTAAATTATTTTGATTGTTAACAATTTTATATACAGTGGACAAACCGATGTTGAAATCGGCAGCCACTTTTTCGTGACTAAACCCGAGTCCAATTTTTTTAATAATTTCTTCTTTTTGTAAGAAATCTAAAACCATTCTTTTTCGCTTAGGTGAATCAGTCGAGGTTTCTTCGACTGGTTTAGCATTCTTTCGGATGCGCTTGACACTATACATTTTTATTTTATTTTATTTTATCCAATTATTTTATTGAATAAATTCCTCAAAATCACAAAAGTATTTAAACAAAGAATATTGACAAACATTGAAAGTCTCAATTTCCGTTTATCAAAGCATGCAAGCGAAAATACTTTTTGATAAAAGCAAAATACAATAAAAAAGGCTTTAGTTAGATAAAAGAGTTTGTTAATTAAGTGTCAATTGTTTTTTTTCTCTTTTTATTTCCGGAATTAAACTTTAAGTCGAAAATATTACAAATTAAATATTACAATATAAGACAAAAAACATGTCTCTAGCTTTTTTCAAAATTCTCGATAATCGAATTTTTCTATAATCGAATTCTCTATAACCGAATATTTACTGTACTTTTATAAAGTATTTTTAACTAACGTTTCGTTACTCGCATATTAAAAGCTCTGCTTCGAGTATTTTATAAATAATTAAATCAGACATAATTAGAAAAACGAAAAAATCAATTATCGATATTTTACATAAAAAAAATATTTTTGTTGATTGACAAATTCAAATTTAATATGCATGTAAATGATTGTAATCCGAATTTAGAAGAGTGTAAAATTAAGTTGACAAAAACAAATATTTAATATTTAATATTTAGTTCATTTTCGCAAAGGTCGCTTATCCGACCACTTTCTAGGGTGCACCGTGAAATAAGATGCTCCCCTAAATAAATATTAAAATTAGCGTAAAATTAATTAATTTAGAAAAGTTTCGAATCAAATAAAAGTTAAAACAGTTTTTAGTGATTATTATGTAGTTCACTCTGCAAAAATCTTTAGCTTTTCGATTACGTTAAATATTGATTTGACGAGTTTGGGTTTGTGTTGCTGTTTAGTATAATTAGAAGAAGATTTTTGAGCTCATTATGATTTGTGTCGATTGTATGGTTCATATCGGTTATTTTACGATTGATTTTTTGTATAATTCCATTTAATTCACCAATTTTATCTATAGCATCGACCAAATCACTGTTTATCTTTGAAACGTTGTCTTTTAGATTCTTTATTTCGGTTTCATGATTTTTCATTTTCGTTTTTAGTAGACTCATTTTTCCATCATACTGACTTAGTTTTTGGTCTATTAGTTGTTCTACGATTTCGATAACTGTCTCATTGTTACTGCCTACGATGTCGATTTCTTTCATCATTTTCCACGGTGTTGAATACTGTTCAAGACTTGGAGTATTCTCGGTTTGGTTTACTTTTCGGATAGCTTTATCTGAATCGACTTTTGATTTTGATATGCTTCCAAATTCGATTTCGTTTACTTTAGTGTCTTGATTTGATTTTGTTTGGGACATATTCGACTTTTCGATTGATTGTTCGTTTTTTAAAGAGGTTATCGAAACTACTTTTATTTTACTTTTTGCTTCTACTTCCGTGGTACAAGGTTTGAATCGTTTTAAGGTATCAAGTTGTGCTTGAGTTTTTTCGATTCGTTTTTCTATTGTTTTCGCCCATTTTATAACTTTATTGTGTGCAATTAGATCGTGCTGTAATTTTTGTTCTAGAATTCGTATAAAATCAGTTGAGTCTTCTTCTTTTGTGAGTGTTGATTCTTGTCTGTTTATCATTATAGTTTTGGTCCGCTTAAAAATATGTTAATGACTCCGTGAAATTCTTGGATTTCAAAAATCGTAACACAAATTTATCGTTAAATTGAGACAAGTAGGTAAAAGTCGCGCTGAATTGGCCGATTTAAATTTTTTGAAAATTTGAGATTTTTATGTTTGTTTTATACAAAAACAAATATTGACAAAATAAAAGTTGACAATTTCGAACTAATTTATAATGGGACTAAGCATCTTTTTTGTCCGTGTTTTTAAAAACGCTGACAAAAACAAAAATTGACAAATTCGGAGTGAACAAAATCGAGGATAGACTGTATAATAAAATTTTAAACTAACTTACATGAAATCGAGGTTTAGTACTGACATAAGAAAAAATTGTGAAGTATGTCAGAGAAAGATTAAGATGATGATCAGGGTTTTTTTTAGATAACATGTTTAAATCTTTTTTCATCTCACAAAGAAGAATAAGAATTGAATATTCTAACTGTTAAAACGATGATATTACTAAAGGACTACTACAAGTTGGCATATTAATTTAACTTACGACTCGGTTCTTTTCATTTTATTTTGAGATAATAAAAGCTAATTTTATCATAAAAAAATTAACTTTTCCGCTTTAGGGAACGACATTGTTTTCTTTAAAAGTGGATTTACGAGAACTCAAAGGTGGATGAAGCGAAAGAAGGTTTAATAGGACTTATGTTGATTCAGAAAGGAAAAAACAAAAATCTTCTACTCGAAAATTAAGTTTTTAAACAAAAAAAAGTTTTTTTTTTATTGAAGTTTAATACAGTACCCCAAAATTAGATACTCTTTTCACTCTCATCTTTTTTTCTACCAAATCAAGTAATTCAAAATTTAATAAGCTTTAACTTATACCAATTTATACAAATAAGAATAACGTGTATCTTATACCATAAACTCTTGCCCACTTCTCTAAGAACAAAGGCAAAATTGAGGTTTGTTCTATATGGAACTAATACCATCGAAACCATGTTTAGGGGTGGTAGACCGGTTTCGCTTTAAAAAACGGTTTTGAGACCAATTAAAAATTGAAACCATATTTAAATTACAGTTCAAAAATAAGACCGGTTTTAAAAATCCGGTTCTATAGTAAAACTGGATTTTAAAACTGGTTTTAAATTAGGTATAGTTCCAAAATCTGGCTCTAAAATGAGACTGGTTCTAAAGCCAGCTCAAACCGGCTTAGCTGTTCTGAAATTTGATGCAATACTTTTTATGAGGATAGAATTTTGATCGTTTGACACAAAAACAAGTTTGATCTAATTAATGGACAAAGGATTGCAAAAAAAAGCAAAGCTAATTTTTAATAAAAAAGGGATAGAAATTATTCGCTAAATATGAATGAAAAATCTTTAAAAGGTATATTCGATTTATCTGGTGATAAATACAACTCGTGTAGTCACCTATATATGATATCTAGTCAGTTGACAATATATTTGGAGGCTCATGGAAGAAAAAAAGATTTTCACAACTGAAGTTAACAATAGAATAGATGTTAACAAAGTTGAAAGCATATTGGGAATTAATGAAGAAAATGGCATTGGTTTGTACGATACTAGATCCTCGCTTTAAGAAGGACTTTATATTAAAAAATGAAAAAAAATAGCAGTCAAGTAAGTTGAAGACTTGTGAAAAGATTACAAAATAAAATATCCAGATCTTGATGACGTCTCTAATAATGGTAAAAATGTATTTGTTTGTTATTTAAATTTCTTTCTTCTAATTGTTTCGTTTAATTTTATTTTTTTATTAGAAGAAAAGCTACTGAACGAGAACTCTTGAAAAAAATGTAAATGAAACAAAAAGAGAATTTAGTATGAAAGTTGAATCGCCGATTTTCAAACAATAATTTTTCAGGCAGTGAGTTTAAACGTATAGAACTACAGTTTTCTCATTATTATAATTGATTTTATATTAACGGTTTGTCTGATAAAACCTAGCCTTTTTTTTCGTTAGAGTAAAAAACTGGTATGGCGGCGCTTTAATTGAATATTTTGAGGTATGGCGATTGCCAGTGTTCGCCATACAGTGGATCCACCACTGCTAGTTTCGATTTCTTATAGTAAAATACAGTTTACGCTCGATTTTGTCACTTCATTCGTTCCTTTAGGTAAGCGTGACAAATATGAATGTCATAAATGCTAATTGAAGGAAATTGGTTCTAGAAATCTCTGTGGATAAATCTGAAAAGTGATAAATCTATGCCGTGATAAATTCGAGCGTAGACTGTATGTTAGAAAAATTGCAAAAGATTAACTTGATGTAACTTTCTCAAGTGTTCAATCAGAATAAAAGTTTTCGGCTCATGGTCTTGCAATTAACTAAGATCGAAATTCATTAAGTCAGAAAAGTGTCAAAAACTTAATATGTATGAATTAACGGAACAATAAGATTTAGATTTTGATTAAATTTTTTAAATTATTTAGTTAAGGTTAAAAAATTTTTTTTTCGTAATCATCAAACCAAATCGGTTTTAAACAGAATTTGAAACTGGTTTCATTTTTAAAACCGGTCTCTGAAACCGGTTCCATTTTAAAGCCAGATTTAAAACCGATCTCTTCTTTTTAACTGGTTTGTCCAACCGGTTTCATTTTACGACCAGCTTTAAAAACCGGTTGTAAATGAAAACCGGTCTGGGCAAAAACCGTATCAAAACCGGTTCCAGGGAACCGGTCTACCAGCCCTAACCATGTTAAACATTTTTTGTTTAATTTTTTTAGAATAAACCTCAACTCCTGACTTAAGACTAAGAGTAAGCTCGAATGTTCGCTTAATTTTTTGTATTTTGGAAAGGATGCTGGCGAGTTAGAATAAAAACAAAAATTTAAAATTTAATTAATTAATTTTTATTCAATTTCGAAATTAGTTCCACAATTTTTTGAATTTATTCCAGAAAAAATACAAAAATTTAAGAGAACATTCGAGCTTACTCTTAGTCTTTAGTCAGGAGTTGAGGTTTATTCTAAAAAAATTAAACAAAAAATGTTTAACATGGTTTCGATGGTATTAGTTCCATATAGAACAAACCTCAATTTTGCCTTTGTTCTTAGAGAAGTGGGCAAGAGTTTACGGTACTAAAAGAATATTGTTTTTTTACTCAATAAACAAAATTAATAATTATTTTCTCCGCAATTATTGCGGAACTAGTTCTTTTAAAAGCTATACATTTACAAGGGTAAAATAATTGATACAATGGAAAATGGTAAGTTAGTTAGGAAACAGTTAAATATCCAGATAAAATCATTATTTAAATTTGAATAAACAAAAAATTATTGAAATCATTAATAAGAATTTAAAATGGCTAAGGAAACACAAAAAGCTATTTCCGAATTTTTTTCCGAACATATAAATGAAATCGATATCCAAACCGAAAGAGTTCTGTCAAAATTAAGCGATAAAAAAGATGAGAATTTGAATGAGATTGAGACAATCAATTCCCTTCGAGAGACCTGCATAAATAAAGCTCGGGAGCTTGAAAAGTTCAATTTGGAAAATAGTTCCGACATATCAAAATTCAAAGGATGCATTCTTTTTCCCAATGTAGAAATGCAAGTATTCAAAAAAGAACTTGGTGATTTGAATATTCAATATGCAAACAAATTGGGTATTTTAGTTACATTTGTTCTTGTAGATATGTATAATACACTAAAAATCATACAGTGAGTACTTAAAATTTTTTAAAAAAATATAATTTCTCTATAAAACTTGATTATTACTTAGAGAAGCTGTGGTTAACAATACTGCTATTAAACAAGAAGATTTCAAGCTTTTTAGAGTAAGAATGAAGATATTTGAAATACATTGAAGATTTGTACTTTTTTAGTTTCTTCTTCTCTAGTAGAATTTTTTAGCCTTCAGCGTAATCGTAATAAACTTTCGTGGCATCTGACAAATTCTGAAAATGTTTATGTAAGATTCAGCCGTCTTCGACACACAAAAAAATTTATTTCATGGGTGTTTACCATCATTAATTTTAAAAACCTACCTCTACGCTTTAGAAGCCTGATGCCGAGTTGTTTTACTTAAACATTCAAGAACTCATGATTGGAAAAAGCTATCATCGGTTTAGGTATATGGTCTGAGAGCTAAAAAGCTACCATTGACTCTGGAATCCTAATCGATAGGGAAAAAGAAATTTCATAAAGCCATGCTAGGGTAAAAGCGGTAAAAAAGGGGATATTTCCATTTTAATCGTGCCTAGTCTCAGGGAACCCAATGTACCCAAATTTCTTATGCACCTGCTTAACTCTCATCCGTCCAAAGGTAATTCACAATCATTAAAGACCAAAGTAGGTCATCTTTTATTCTATTTCTCCCCTATATCACTATAAAATCAAGGAGATAAGTGTAGATCCATTTTAAGCTGATATTTTAGTAAAACCGACATTTTGTACATCTTGTATTTTTGAAATTTACTTATTAAATTTGAAAAAGCTCACCTATTCTTGTAGAGAAAAACTTGCTCTAAACAGTTAGTAGGTTTGTGTCTTATTTGATGATAGAATTAACGAGAAAACGGTCTCAAAAACCATGAAAAACTAATTAAGATTTTTGATCTGAGGCTCCTTATTTTAACAAAAATGCAATGCCCTTATCAAAGTAAGTAGCAATGAAACCAATTGGTTTTTAAAAAAGACGCATCATTCAACTTCCATTTACTTTTATTCTGTGGGAATACTGTGAGTTATTGCAAAAGGTTTTTAAAAAATGTGATTGAAAGGTGTAAGACCCATTGAAAAAATAAGATAAAAAATAAATTGAACAAATCATTAAGGCAACTTTTAAAAATTCAAATTTTTTGACTGTTAAGCTGATTTTGATAGTAGTAGTATTAGTAGTAGTATTGTTGAGACTGCATAAAAAAAATCTTTACTAACTTCTTTCGGCATTTAGCTCTATAAGAGCAGTGTCAGTCTTTCTTTTCATTCTACGTTCCATACCAAATATTTGTCTGTCGATACCCGCTTTTAAACCATTAACTGTTTATGCATTGGCAACACTTTGCGGCAAAACATTCCACTTTTAAACCACTCTGTTCGTCAAAAAGTTATATATTGATGTTGCTTGTTTGCAAATTTCTTTCTCTAGTTTCATGTCATGTTTTCTTCTTAGGTTCAGCTTCAAACTTGTTGTCATGTTCACTTCTTTCACTAGGATAATCTTTTCATGACGGTCAACTATTTTGAACATTTGGATAAGGTCCCATCTTGTTCTACGGTCTTCTAAGCTCATTAAGTCTAAGGCCAAGAGCCTTTCTTGATACGGTTTCTCCTTCAAGCATTTGACTAGTTTCGTTCTTTGGAATATTTTAGAAATATTTTTATGTTCACAAATCCATCACAAATTGTACATGTTCCGGGTTTTCATGGATTATAAATTATTTACTGAGTTAGGCTGAAGACTAAAAACGTCTAAAATTCGATTTTTAGTTTAATTTTTTTTTTAAATTGTTAAAAGGATTCTGCCCAAGTTTCGATTTGCATTGATTTGATTAATAAAATGTCATCAATCGATCAATTTATCGATCTTACAGTACCCGAGAATAATAAACTTCAAGATCTTAATCTTCAATGTTCACAAATTAAAAAAATCGGTGATTCAGACCTCGATTTTTTGCCTAAATTCATCAATGTAAATGAAATCAATGAACTTGGTTTAGCACACGACAGCTTAGTTCATGTTCCATCTGGAATATTTCAAAATTTAAATGGACTACAGAAACTTTCTATTTCTAGTAAAAATATCGAATTTGTATGGTCGTTTAATTTTAAACCGTTATCAAACTTGACTGAATTAGAAATTTATGCTACGAGTTTGAGGAAAATCGAAAAAAATGCGTTTAATGGTTTAAACAATCTTAAATTTCTTAATCTAAACGAAAATCAAATAAAAAAAATCGATTCGGAAACCTTCAATGGTTTGGGTAATCTTGAATCGTTATGGTTGGACCAAAATTGCATCGAAGTCATCAGAACAGACACGTTTATTCATCTCAAAAATTTAAAACTCCTCTATTTGTGTATGAACAAAATCGATCAATTAGAAGCCAATTGCTTCAATGGTCTAGAAAATTTGAAAATAATCAGGCTAATGGATAACAGTATGCAATTAGATATAGATGAAACTTCATTCGACGCATGTACCAATTTAGAAGTACTTGATTTGGACGGTAATAATTTTGATTCATGTGAAACGACAATTTTCAGAAATTTGAAAAATGTAAAATTTTTAAATTTACGTGCAAGTCAAACGAAAAAAATCGAATTTTTACAAAATTTTACGAAATTGGAAGTACTCGATATAGCTCAGACTGAATTGACCAACGAGCAACTAAACTCAGTAAATTTTTGCAATTTAAGATATCTTGTAAGTAGTTTTGAACGAGTGCCAAAATTTGGTCCAAATTTTAAAAGTCTGCAAGCGTTGTCAATCGAAGATATTACGTGTTTCGAAAGAAATTGCTTCGATAATTTAGTAAACCTTGAATTTATGAAGATAGAGATCAAATATGCCGAAATAATGGATACTTTCAACGAACAGAATTTTAAATTTTACAATAATTTCAAATATTTTAAATTAAGGTTTTTTAAGAAAAGTGAATCGTGGTTTCAATTATATGAGAGTAAAAAAAAATTATTTTTGAATTTATTCGATTCGAAAGAAGAAGTTGTAGTTGATTTGAAAGAAAAATATGGTTTGATAAGAATCAAAACCAAAGATTGTAAATCACACAATAAGTATTTTGAGAATTTTTTGAAAGCTTCTCCAACAGCTATCGAAGGTATTTTTACTTGCTTTTATTGTTAATTTTTTTTGTATTTTATTTCAAATTTTCATCGATTTAAATTCACAGTGATAAATAATTTAAAACTTTTTTGCCTAAATATCGTAAAACAAATCTTTTTTGATTCCACGAACGAATTTTGAAACAATCTTTCCTCGTATGGCTTTGCATCAAAATGATTATTATTTTTAACTTAAAATTATTTTTTTTTTGCTTACGATTTTTTTCCAATAAAGTCATATGAAACGAAATCTTTTTTAATTTATTTAAATTCCATTCTCCAGTAAAACCATGAATCATCACCTGTGACTACGTAATATATTCACCATGCCCCGCTTTTAAATTTAACCAAATTCGAACCCTATCTCTACGATTTTTTCAGTCAATATCGGGGTGCAAACAAAGATGATATTTTTCGAAGTTTAAGATGATTGTGAATAATGAGCTCGATTGTACCTTGACTAAAAAAATCTGAGCTTCAATTTCATCATATGTACCATATGGGTTATCATCTATAATATTTCGAACTAGGTCAATATTCGAGTCAACAACGGCCGTTCTCGGCCGTACAGAGCGTGGAGCATTTTTGGTTCTTTCTATCCCACCACGAAATATTTTCAGCCATCTAGCAACTGTTGCGTATAAAAGGGCCTTGTCCCCATAAACTTGTTTAAAGTCATTTTGGATCGTAGCTGCATAACACAAGTCTGATAAACATACTTATGGCTAATGAATATACAAGTTATCAAAATCCTATAATGGAACTAAGTCGGTTCCATTATAGGATTTTTTTCACTGAACCTCGCGTCGATGAACCTTCAGTACATGTAGCTCGAGTACTAGAAGCTTCAGGAGAAGAAGATCCACCCGGGTAGAAAATTACGGATATTTTTACGCCATAATTACGGCGAAATTACGCGTAATTTGGTGACATAAAGTGCGAAATTACGTATAATTACGGCATAATTACGGCGTAATTAAGCGATACGTAATGCAGACAATTTACGGCGTAATCCACTATCTTTTTTTTACGCGTAAATTTTGGCTAAAATGTAACATAATTACGTATAATTACAGTTAAAATAAAAAATTTTACGGGTAGTTTTGCAAAATTTCTAGAAATTACGCAAATTTTCGAGAAAATATTGGTAAAAGACACTATAATTATTATATTTTATTTAAAAAATAGAATCAATAAACCAAAATATCTTATTCATTGATCTGAGAAGCTTGTTGCTTGTTTCTTTCTTCTCTTGTCTCTTATACTTATTACGTTCAATATTCAGTTTTCTTTTTGCCTTCCATACCCATTTACAGCTTCTTTTACCTATTTCCAAATTTGTAAGTAAATCGACTCCATCATGAATCTTTAAAAAAAAATTTAAAAAGGAAAAAAAGCTTTAAAAAAATTAAAAGTTACGATCTCGGGTTCGTTTTCTTCCTTCTTTCTATGTTCTTCAAATTTCTTCGGGAGCCTTTCATGTTTCTAAATAAATATCTTAAATTTATAAAGTATTATCATGTTAAAATTTATTTATCATATTAAAAAAAAAAATAAATATAATTAAAAATAGATATTTGACTTACGTTTACTTTTGTTTCATTTTCATGTAAATGCGAACTCGAATGTCTCTTTGGTAATTAAAAAAAAATATTAATTGTAATTAATTAAAAAAATTACTTTTAATTTTTAAATTTTTAATTAAATTTTAAAAGATTTAAAAAAAAAACGTACTTGTGTAAAATCACGTGTAATCCGTTTGGTCGTTTTTTCAACTGAATCCTCACACTCAAAAACGAATTCTTATTAAAATGAGACGAGTTTACGTCTTTTTATGCACTTTTAAGTCTAAATATATTTTAAGTTTAAAAATTTCAAATAAAAACATAAAAATAAAATGAAAGTTTCATCTTTTAATTTATAAAATGAAATCCTTTTGAATAATTCAAAAAATCAAATTTTAAACTAAAAAATTTAACATTTTGAGTTTTTTTAACTTGGTAAAGAATGCCAGGTAATTTGACCATATCCTCAGTAGATACTTTGGACATTTTCAAACAACTTGAGATACTTAACCAAGGTACGAGAGAATCGCCTCTCTATAAAAAAAGTCAAATTATTTATATAAATCATTTACTCTAAGATAGGTCTTGTCTTTTAGAAAATGAGTGGACCTAAGCAAAATAAAAAATTATAGACTTAAAAATTACAAATTGAAAACAATTTTATTTTTTAGCTTAGATTTTTTATATTAACTTTCATAATTAGAATTGTTTAAAAGACGAAAAATCTTCTCAAACATTTTTTCAAATTTTTAAATTTAAAATGCTTGTTTTTTCTTTCTCGAATGATTCGGTAAGGGTGTGAACAATCTCAACAATCTCTTTTTATTTAATTACGCGTAAAAACGCAAAAAATTATCACAAAGCTTTTTTTTTAGATTCAAACAAAAACGCATAAAAATCCAAAATTTGATAAAATTACGCGTAATTTATTTGGATTTTTTTGAACAAAAAATATTACGGGTCTTTTCTCGTTTATGCTAAATTATCCGTAATTACTTTTCATAAACAAAATTACGCGTAAAAATTTCCAAGATAAGTAATTACGCGTAATCCATGCCGTAATTTTCTGCCCGGGCACTGGAAGAATATATTGTAAAAGGAGCTGCAGTACATGTAGCTCCTTATACAATAGATTCTGCTATACGACTAGCACCAGAACTTGCAACTCAGGTACTGGAAGCACCAAAACATGTAGCTCCTGTACTAGGTTCTCCGATACTTGAATCACCAGTAGAAGAAGCTCATCTAAATTACTGTATTAATAAATTACTGTTTTACTGTATTAAAGTACAACTGGAGAAGTATTAGTAGGAGGAGCAGCAGAACATGTAGCTTATGTACAAGTAGCTCTGATACTGGAAGCTCCAGTAGAAGTAGTTCCAGTAAAAGTAGCTCAGGGACTAGAAGATCCATGAGAGCTTCATTAAATTTAGTTCCAGTTCAAGAAGCTCCGATACTGAAAGCTTCAGTAGAAGTATTTTCAGTACCAGGAGCAGTTATGTTTGCATGCATTTAGTATGTTAATCAGGTTATGAATGGTAAAAAAATTTTAATGTATTGTTAGCGGCTGAATAGACTATGTTGGTATCTGGTAGAACTAACTTAAGTTGTTGCTAACACTTCACTCTTTGAACCTTAGTTATAATTTATACTTTAAAATAAGCTCTAATTGGTGACTTGGTGATGAATAAGAATTTATATTATAGTTATAATTTGTGTAAAAGATTAGTTTTTATAAATTAAAATATGTTAGAAATGTTGTACTTTATGACAAAGTTAGAATAAATGATTCCGAACCAACACACTTCTTTTATTGATTCTATCAAATTTCAGTAGGCAAGTCAGCCTACAACATATGGCGCTGCGACTCAAAGAACCGAAGGGGGAGGTGTGTCTAATAACGAGAATTACAATCACAGAAGCAATTCGAAGTGGATTATCCCGAGACAACGAACATCTACAAAATAATTTCGAGTTCAAATATAAGTGAATAAACAAAAAAAAAAACAATGATTGGAATGAATCGGGAAAAAGACTAGTTTGATGGAATCAAATTTAAGGAAATCAGATAATTTATTTTTTATTGAGAGTAATGATCCTGAGAGAGCGTATGTTAAAACTGGAATATTTGCAAAATTAGTTACGAATGTGAACGCTCTAGATATAGAATTTATGTTGATTAGCTGCCTTAGAGATATTGGAGATTTGTCTTTTTGTTAAAATTGATTTTGGACAAATAATCGAGTTACTCAAGGTTTATGAATTTGACGCAAAATGGATTTAAAACGAATCTAAGTTAAAGATAAAAAAAAAAAAAAAAAAGATTTCTATTAAAAATGTTTATTTCGTCGATCGAGTTTAATCGTGTAGAATATTTTGAGAATTCGGACGTATAGACTAATCCCATTCGAAGATATAATTCAATACAGGGAAGTGATTTTTAATTATTTTACACTGTGGTTTAAGTTCTGTTTTGTTTTAAATTAGATTCTAGTCTTAGTTCCTCCGTAGACGTCTACATCCCTGTGCCCTGTCCTAACTGTTTAATATCTTAGTGGAAGTCCTATTTTATCCTCACTTCAAGCTAGGGTAACTGAGGAATTACTTTATATATTTGATAGGTTTTTGTATACATTTCAATGGAACCTGGCTGCAGTAATGCTGAAAAGGAAATATTAGAGGTTTAAGAGAACGGAGTATACTTTTGAATTAAATTTTGGAATAAGAGTATTTAAAAAAAATGAAACGGTTTTTATTAGCTTAAGCATGTTCGTAATTTTGCTTAAAGACATGCTAAAGGGATGAGAAAACATTTATTTTGAAATTAATTCAGGAAAATTAGATATTAGAGGCTGTTTGTAAAGTTTTTGGAAAAAGACTATATAATCAAGATCGTTTAGTGGTTGTAAGAGTATGGTTTTAGCCGGTTTATCGAATTAAAAGCCTAGTTAATATTTGAAAATCGTCGTTGTTTACATGATCATCTTGAGGTTGATAAAAGTAAAAATTTGTGATGACGAGATTGAAGCCAAATACAAGAATTTTGCAATCAGTAGTGACGCGAAAAGAATAAAAACGAATTTCTTTGTGAGTTGGAGATTGTTGAGAAATATGATCGTGAATTAAGTGTTTATATCAGTTAACGTTTATATTTTCACGAAATTATTATCGATTTCAAGCCTAAGATGATATTCGTGTGGTACAGTACTTTAATGGCGTTCAAAGTTGCAGATCGTAACTTAAGTGGTTCGTATTAACTTGAGGGTTAGACTGGAGCCGTCTGAATGATGTAGTTAGGAATTTTACAAAGATCTACAGAAAGAACTTACACAGAACTGCTTTTATATTTGATTAAACTTAGTAAAGTTTAAAATTGCATTCAGACATTCAGATCCCCGAAGATGGTATACGGGAAAGCATTTCGAGAAATTAAGTGTCCGACCGTTGATTAAGATATTGAGATGATAAGCTGATAAACTGAATGAGTAATGTTTTTTTTTTGTGAAGTAGTGATGAGCAAGTGTATTTGCAGTAAATGTTGGAGCGAATCTTCCTGATAAACAGTCAAGTCTAGAAATAGTTATGATTATGTTTATACAACGAATAATGGTTTAAAATAAGTGTGAGTTTATGTTCATTTATCTTGTATTTATAAATGATTGGTAGACACGGAACTTTACAGAAGTGAATTTGAACTGGTTCCGATTGGAATAACTCGGAGCATTATAAAATGGTCGATCGATATCCGATGGTTTAAAAAGATGGATAAAGAAACATGAATCAGAAATAGGAACTTAGAAGTTAGTACCAGTGATTTTCAAATTTTGATTGATAAATTATTGCTCGAAATGTGTATGAGATGGTTAAATTTTGGTTGATTGTTAAACGCACAGCTTCATAGAGTGGAAAAGGGTTTGAGAAAAAGATGAATTTACGATTTTGGTAAAAATTAAACTGACAGACAATGATTCCGTATTAGGTTCCGTTAATGATTCTTGATCTTTGTTAGAGAAATTGGTTTGAATAAGATTGTGGATTTAAGGAAAATGATAATGGATTATTTATTAGATGCTTAGGAAATAGTAGAGTATAGAACAATGCAAGGAAACCCTGATCAAAATAACGATGATGACCCGAAGTTAACGATGTGTTTTTCTAAGAATAGAAATATTTTTTTGAGATCTTTGCTTTGACTTATTTGCTTGGTTAGTTAAAAAGAAAAGAATGGAATTTGTTTCTTTGAATTTTTAGCTCTGTAGGGTTTAGCGTCCGGATTTAATGGACATGTGAATGACTTTGAGATATTATTAGTTTTTGGATTGCTTGAGTTAAAATTTAGTTACCGACTTAAACCATTAAATAAGTTAGGAAATCGTCTAAATTGTAGATTAGTTGGATTTCGTAATTCGGAAAAAATAACCCAGTGTTTTCAAAGTTCTTGAAAATTAAAGAGGGAGAGGTTTGAAAGATGGTTTATAGCTAATATTGGGAAATTCTGAATTAATTTTGTGAATCCTGATCTAAAAATCGGTTAGATTCTCCGGTTAAGGGTTGAGGGGAGTTTTTATATATTTTAAGGAGATAATTCTATGAATGGAGTTCAATTCAAGTAACTGTAGAAATGAATGAGCTTTGATTTTGTAGTCAATTGGTTTAGTGAAGTTATTTGTGAAGAATGACTGTACAGATTCCTAAGTTTGAGTCCAATCAGTTCGGAAGATCTTAAAAGATTGTTTGGTTATTCTATTTTGTGAATGGTATCGTGTCAAGATGTTTCAAATAATAATAAAGAATTCGAGTCAATAAAAGTTTCAATCTTGATTTAAGATGTTGAGGTTAAGCTTTTCGAATTCGTAATGAGAATTTTTTTAAAGATCGGTAAATGGACAAAAGATAAAAACTTAATTAGCTTGTTGAACCAACAAGAAGGAAACGAAAATCGATTTCTTTTAGACTGTTCGGACTGTTCAAGATAGCCAATTTAATGATTTACTGTTATTCTTGTAATTAATTTAAGATTTTATTCTTGCTTGTAAAAAAAAAATATTTCTAACGAAGTTATCAATTAGAGTAAGTTAGGTTTAATTCCAATAATACTCTGCGGCTCCTATAGAGCGAGGGTAAGCGCCTCCGGTAGTGGCAAACGAACAGCTACTTTCCCGAAGAGGGATCGTCAGGCGTCCCACAAGATGCCGGGGACGGTGTGTAATACCCCAACCCTAGAGGTTGGCCTGCCACCGTAGCAGACGCTGTACAAATGACGCGTTAATACAACTGGTTCTGTAACGGGATCAGACGTGTCAGCAATGAGGACATCGCTTCTTAACAGGAGGGAGTATGTTAGCGGCTGAATAGACTATGTTGGTATCTGGTAGAACTAACTTAAGTTGTTGCTAACACTTCACTCTTTGAACCTTAGTTATAATTTATACTTTAAAATAAGCTCTAATTGGTGACTTGGTGATGAATAAGAATTTATATTATAGTTATAATTTGTGTAAAAGATTAGTTTTTATAAATTAAAATATGTTAGAAATGTTGTACTTTATGACAAAGTTAGAATAAATGATTCCGAACCAACACACTTCTTTTATTGATTCTATCAAATTTCAGTAGGCAAGTCAGCCTACAACAGTATATTAAGAAGATTTGTATGTAAGTTAGTAATGTGGACCCACTTTGGAGTACTTAGGTGTCAGTGTACTTTGATTTAAAAATACTGACACAATTATCAAAACTTTTGGTATGCCCTGAGTAGAATTGTTTGGATTTCATTCACCTGACCTTGATTATGATGATGAATTTTTTTGGAGGAGACCGTTATCACTTCGTACGATTTTTAAGTGCCTAAGAGAGTTTTAAAAATGGTCTGATGGATCAAAAACCTTTTTACTGTTTAAAATAATTCAAAGATACAACACTTCAAGGAAATGTCATTGTAATTTAAATCAAATAAACTTTACATAACTTTCAACGAGCTTATAAGAATGAGCCCTTTGGTAAGTAATAGAATAAAAGATTTAAGTTTATTTTTTTAATTAATTTTATTATATTTTTGAATTTTAATTGTTTTTTTTTAGATAATTTTCAAGTAAAATTTTTAATAATTTTGTCCAAAACAGAAAAACTTGTTGATGTTCACTAAAAAATTTAATTTAAGAGAGAAAAAAAAAAGAAAAAACAAAAAAGTCGATTTTTAAAGAACATTTTTAAAACAAATAAGTTTAAAAATTCAAATAAAAAAAAAAAACAAAAAATTACATCAATACAAAAAAAAAGAACCCAAAAATTTCAAAACAATAAAAAAAAATACTTTTACGTAACTTTATTTACATGTGCAGTCTCTTTTTTTTTTTCTATTTTCCGGTTCTCGAAACATTTAAAAAAACTAATTTTTTTTATTTACAAATTTTGCATTTTTTCTTTTCTTATTTTTTAGCAATAACAACAAAAAAACGGGTGCTTACACTAAAGAGGCATCTCTTCATTTTTTTTTTTCGCTAGAACCGTTAAAAAAAAAATCATATCTGCTTTTTAAATTTCACATAAACTCATTTTAAAATAACACAGGGTTGAACAAAGAACTCATGGTTGAGATTATTTTTTTTTTGTTTAAATTTGGGGATGCCACTGAAAATTATGTGGTACTGAAAGTTGATTGGCCAAGTATGAGCTCATAGCGGCATGTGGATACGAGAAAGCAGCTGCCAATGCTGCTGTTCCCGGTGCATTAGCATTTAAATGATGCGCCAATGTTTGATGTGTTGAATGATGATACAAATTGGGATTGTTTCCATTAGCCGGAAATCTGTACTGTTGATTGTTCGAAGGTGTTTGATTTTGATTGGTTAAATTTGGCTGAGTACCTTGTGTACTCTGCATTTGTCCATAATTATTTTGATTGAGATACAAATTTTGATTGTTTGTTTGATTTCGTTGATTAACACCTTGAGACGAATCGAAACCTGTATTTGAACTCGAACGACTCGGTTGAGTATTACTAGCCGTTGAACCATTCGTTTTAGAATAATTGACTCCTGGATTTGACCCAACAGTTTGATTTGCCTGTTGATACTGTTGATGTTGTTGATAGAGATTCGATTGGTGTTGACTTTGACTTTGTCCTTGAGTATTGACCGTATAATTTTGAGGATTCGGATAAATTTGATTCGTTTGTGATCGACTTCGATTTGTTGTCGGACCGTTTTGACCGTAGAATATTTCATTTTGCCCTGTTTTTTGATACACATAAGGATCCGTGCTACCCGGTATGCCTGGATACCCTGTTTGTTGTGGGGGTTTGGGAAACAAATTTGGAAATAATGCCTCACCTGTTTTTGAATTCGCGTAAAAACTGTGTAAAACATTAGTGACTGGATTGGCTATAAACTGATCGTATTTATTCGGTGCGTAATTCGCTGGTGGATTCGAGGATGCACCATTGGATGCAGGTGATGCATTTTGTGGTAAACTAGTCGTATTCGATTTAGATTGGCTTTGAGATTTAGTTTTAGTCTTAGACGGTTTTGTCTTTGTTTCATTTTTGACCGGATTTGTTTGAGCCGGTGGTACATTCGGTTTAGGCGCTGGGGGTATAGGCGGTATAGTCGGTATAAACTCGTTATAATGTGGCGGAAAATGATTCAAATGAGACAAGTTTGTCAAATTTTTGTTTATCGAAAAGGGGTCTGGATTCAAACCAGGCAGTTGAAGAGGTGTTAAATAGTTATTAGATCGTGACGGATAAATTTGATGACTAGTCGGTTGATAATTAGAAGAATGAAACGTACTGACTGTGTTACCTTCATAAGCCTGAGTATTCAACTGTGTCGGATTCGAATTATTTTGATGCATAAAACTAATAGTCGGACCGTTGGTATGATCAAAACTTTTCGAACTAGGCAAACTAGACTGTGAGCTAGTACTCGTTTGATTATAATTCGTTGGCATATTGACATTACTGTTATTATTATTATTAGTCCCAGGCGAGTAGTTAACTAAATTAGAGTTCGAGTTCGATTTAGATCTGTTTAAATTGTTAAAATTCGAAGGTGTTGTTGACATCTGAGGAGTTGGTGTAGTCGGAGTAGGTGTCGAATTGAGACTAACCCGATTGGCTTGTGGAGATTGTGAAGTATTCAAGACCGAATTAGGTCTCTGTTGATAATTTACCATTTGTGGACTTGAATTTCGATTAACCGGAGGAGGATAAAAATTTTGATTATAAAAATTATTTTGATAATAATTTTGATTGTAATTTGGTTCGACTGAAGACGAACGTTGTTGAAGATTGTCATTGTTAGGCAGACTTACAGGTGATATCATTTGAGTTGATGAATTAGAAGATGTAGACGACGGGTTAATACTTAATGATTGTTGATTTTGAGTTGATAATGAAGAGATCGAAGAGACTGAGGAAACAGTCGACGGCGGGGTCATTATAATCGGAGTTGTCTTTAACATTTGAGTCCTATTCTCTTGTTGTTTGACTTGTTGTTCAGGTTGGGTCGAGTGTATCAGTTGAAGGTCATTGTTTAGAATAGGATCATTCTCAAGGTCATAATGACTCGGTTGATTCGAGTTATCCCAATTAAATTGTGTCGTAAGCTCGGGTTTTTCAGGTTCAATTGGACCTGTTTCAAAATTCTCATTTGTCTCTTCTAGATCTTTATCCTCGACGGACTCGGGTGTCTCTTTGACCTCTTCAACCGGCTCCGGAGGGTCTGGAAGTTTAATCTCCTCGACCTTTTCCGGCTGTTTCTCTTCGACGTTCATTAAATCAGACTCGATTTTTTGTTTCTTAAACGACTCGTCTTCTTCCTTTTTCGACTCATTTTTACTCTCAGAAAACGGGTCTTCTTCGAATGGAATTTCAAAACGTGTAAGACCAGCGTACTCAATATTAGCTCCAGTACTCTGTTGTAAAAGTGTAGTCTGTCCGGATTGAGTTACTTTTTTAACCGACTTAGGTCGACCACGTTTTCGTTTTTTCCCATTTTCTTCATTAATCGATTTATCCGAAGCACTTATATCCGTTTCACTTTCGCTCTCTTGTTCATCGACTTTAACTCGTTTAATTTTCGAATCCACACTCTTTTGGACAATATTAGTCCTCGAACGTTTACGATTTAAATTTTTCGAAGTCAACGACGCAATTGTTAACTCTTCAGTTTGATCATCATCATCTTCATTTTTATCAGGTTCATTCGAAACACCCGCTAAATCGTACTCAAAATTATTAAAATCTTCGATTAAATTTTGAGACGTGAGTAGATCAGTTTCTTTTGGTTTATTCTCTTGTTTTTCAATTGACTTTTGTTCGATTAATTCTTGGAATGTATCGGCTAAAAAGTTAGAATTTTCATCATCATTTTGAGTTTCATTTTTAGTATCAGACTTTAATTCGGATTTTGACTTTTCGGTTAATTTTAACTTGGGATTTTTGCTTATTTGACCGAGTGCTTTTGGTGGTCGACCTCGTTTTTTGACAGTTTGATGATTGTCAGGCTTCAACGGTGTACGCTGATTTACAGATTTAATCGACTTTTTTTTCGAGTCAAGCAAATCAAATATATCATCGTTATCATCCGAATCAGACAAACTAGTAGCTTTGACTTTTGGTTTTATTTCAACAGGCGGTTTCGGGGCTATTTTGGGCTTTTTCTGAACAACAGGCGTACTCAAACTTTTCTCATTACTCTTCATCGCTATGTTCGTAAGTGATAAATTCGATGATGCATCGGACGATGTGGATATATTCTGAGCAGTTTCTTGCAACAAATCTAACAAAAAGTCTTTTTGTTTAGCCGGTTGGGTTTCGGACGTGTCCAATTGATCCAACACTTTGTCTAAATCACAAGCGTCAAATTTTAACTTTTCGTCATTCTCTTTAACTTTGGGTAAAAGTTTTTTTTTCGGACTAGAGGTTTTATTTGGTGATTTTTTATTATTCTCATTAGATGTATTTAATTTAGGCGCTAGTTCTAACTCAAAAAATTGTTCTAACGTTGGCATACTCATCAAGTCAGGTGACTTTGAACGATCTTTTTTTTCGGACGATAAAGCCGCGTCCAAATCGACTAAATTCGTAACTAAATTCGTGTCAATCAAATTTAAGTTCGAATTTGTTTCTTTTTTAACATCTTTTTTTGGTTTAACAATTTGTTTCTTATCTTCTATTACTTTTTTAGGGTTACGAGTAATAGCGACTTTACCAACGGGTTGTTTAACCACAGGCAACGGGACAATCGTAAATTGTTCTTGAGTATTATGTGTTTGTGTTAAGAGAGTATTTACTTGACCAGGACTTATAATCGTGGCGTTATGATTTGGTGAAAGAGTATTTAAAGTTTGAAATTCGTTTGGACTAAAAATCATCGACGCTGCTTTTGATAAAATATCATTCGATTCAACTTCAGTGTTTAATTTGATCGGTGTAACTAGACTTATTGTTTTTGGGACTGGTTGAATGGCTATTTTAGGAGCTGAGATGGTTGCTTGACTTGGTTTGGGTCGAATTTCTCGAGGTTTTTTAACACCAGTGGGACATGGTGCTAGTTTTTTAGGTTCAATAACAGGAGGTGGTGCAATCGGTGCCGGTGCAATAACAGGTGGAATAGGTTTAACATTAATTGGTTTCGACGGTTTCGGTGCTTTGACTTGTTTTGGTTTAATCGTCTTTTTGACAGGCTGTTGCTGTTGTTGTGGGGGTTTAGGTTGTATTGGGACTTTGGCATGATTTGGCGTGGATGTAATAACAGGAACTAATTGTCCATTTGAGATTATAAATGCGGTCGGATTAAGATTCGAATCAATATTCGGATTAGAAGCCTGTGTAGGTTTGACAGGCGATGATTTAAGAACTTTTGAAGGCGAGTTAGTTTTGAATAGATTAGTCAAATCGATGTTACTGTTTAAACTTTCAGTTTCATCAGTTGCCGACGAAGATGAAGCGGGAGTCGAAGTCGTAGCGGAATTTTTTCCCATCGGAGGGACTAGAATAGCAGTACCACTAGATGTTATTATAAACCCACCTTGGTTTATATTTGGTATTGAGTTGAGTGATGAAGACGACGAAGCTGATATCGCCGGTTTAGTAACAGGCGGATTTACAGGTATTGGCGTCGATTGTTGTTGTAATGTAGGTTTAGTTAAAACAAGTGAATCATCGTTTAGTGATTCGTTAAGAGACGAACTTTTTGATTGTGTCGATGACGACGAATTATTTAAATTCGACGATGATGAGAGTTTTTTTTCCAACTCGGAATTACGTTGCTCAAGTTGCATTATTTTTTCTTTCAATAATTCAAGTTCGCCTTTTTGAGCTTTCATAAAAAAAAAATTAAAAAAAATTTTTTTTTTAAAATTCAACAAATTCTTACTCATTGTTTCTTTAAATTTTTGAAGTTGTTCAAACACAGTGTTTATAATTGATGATTGTTGTTCGACGGGCGTTTGTGTGGATGGTATACAATTCGTTAGCAGATCATTTAACGAATTGCTTACATCCTGTTGACTTTTTTCTTTAAAATTAGACGACATATTTGGTTGTGTCGATCATTCGATTAATGATTACGACAAAGTCATTGTAAAATTTTTAACAAAAATAAACAAAAAAACAAAAAAAAAAGAGATAAAAATTCTAAAATGTTTAAAGTGTCATTAAATAAAATCTCAGTTAACAAAAATAAAATAACCTTAAAAGAATTCACAGACGAGATAATAGAATGGAGAGAGTGAGTGTGTGTGTGTGAGTTATTTTGAATAATTAATACAGGTTAATAAATACATGTACAGGTATATAGCAAAATAATGGGCTGGATAATCGAATTTTTTTTTTTTTTTTTTGACCGTCATTTTTGTTTTGGTTTATTTTTGTATCGTTAATTGACATATTAGTAAGTGCGTAATGAAAAAAAAAAACCCACAAAAATTTAATAGTTATCATAATAAATTAAAATAGAAGAAAATACTTTTTGTTGTTGTTGTTGTTGTTTCAACTAGAAGGGAATTAAGAGAATTTAAAATAAAAAAAATTATTAATTAAAAATTGGATATTAAAGTAGAAAGAGAAAAAAAATTCTTTTTTTTTTTTTATTTTGAGTGCAACTAAAACAACTAAACAAAAATCATAATAAATTTTAAATTATAATAAACTTGGTTGTGTGTATCGTTCATTTATAATATTATATTATAATAAAATTAGAATAATATTTTTTAGAACAATAGTTAATCGTTCACATATTGAATTGAAGTTTATTCTTTATTGAATTTTTTATGTTCTGCAAAAAAAAAAGTCACAATTTTTAAACACTTTTTTTTGTTGTGTTTCTTTATCGATTTTCATTCAAATTGCTTGGTTTTAAATAAAGTTAAAAAATATATAATACTTAATTATTTTGTTGGAGCACCTACTAAAATGAAAGAACGTCAACCAAAATCCATGCTCGAATTATTTCATATTAGAACAGTGGCGTAGCCAGAAATCTTTGCAAGGGATGGCGGGCGAAAAGTAAAATTTGGCTAAAGACCTTATTTATGCATCAAATAGGGGGGTCTAGGATCCATTTTAAGAATCCAGGGGGGGGGCGGTCGCCCCCGCTGCCCCCTCTGGCTACCCCACTGGGTTAGAAGATCGCTATGAATTCAGCATCAGGTTTTGAACTCAACTGGCTTGCACTGATAAAACTCTTATTATACCATAAAACCAGAACATTTAGCCTTGAAAAGTTAGCTGATAAATTGTCACAAAAATAAAAAGGGTCTAATCGAATCACATTTGATCGGTGGTATTTAAACGGCTGGCTCGTTTTTCATTAAATCGCCGCAAATAGGGCAGGGTACTAGATTTTCGTGTTTAGTGTGAGCATTTCTTACAGCTTTATGTGTTTCATCGACCATTCTTGATTATGATTTACTAGCTTGAGCTATTTTAATTTCTAACTTGTTTTCATCATCTTGATTCAGTTTCAGTTGAAAAAAAAATTTTTGTGACCAGAAAGATCACAAAATCGACCAAGCCAAATAAAAATTCAGAGAAAAAGGATTCGACCCGATTTTCAAACCCTAAAGTCATTATCCAGTACTATCATTATTACTTTGTGAACACAACAAATAACATGTAAGAAGTACCTAGTAAGATCATAATGATTTTTGCTTATGCGACCATCTAAATATTATAATGTTTTTAGGATAAACGACCAATGATAGGGACTCGTAACTTTTCATTAGACTCAGACTTAGAGTCCGAGTCGATTTTTGAACAATTTAAAGACTTGGACTAGAGTCCAAGTAATAATAAAGTAAAAATTATTCATTCAAAATGATTTCGGTTCTAAATTTGTTTTTGTATCACCGTCTTTGAAAGTCTTTCTAGAAAATTCTACAAGAATGTCATGCTGATATGTCTTGTAAAGTACCGTAAACGCCTGATAGATGCCCAATGCTTGAAAATATAAAATTAAAGAAAGTTACCGAAATCCAAAATCATTATGACACCTTATAGTTAGGCGCTCACTTCGATATTATATTACAAACAAGCTAAACTGCATGTTAAAATAGGAACCACCAACATTTTTTTCTTATGGGAACATTTTACCTTGATTTTTTTTTCAGCTTATAAAAAAGTGAGCAATTAACTAATTTTACTTACAACGTCATTCCTTTTGCGTCAAGATTTTACTTTTGAAGTGATGTTTATACCTTCAATGAGCCTTAAAGTTTCGTCTGATCAAATTGAAAAGCTATCATAAGTGGACTAAAAATCCACGACACTTTTTTAGTTAATGTCAAACAATCAGTCTAAGAGCTAGTTCTTTGTTCGAATGAATTGATTATTAAAACACATTTTTTCTGATTTTCTTTTTTACACTTAACATACAAAGATCCTTTCCGACCCGCTTTTATGACTACTTAAAAATTGTTCAACAAACTTAAAGCGTTTTCTTAGAGAGATAAAAAATGTTAAGTAATGTTCCATTACAAGACGCTTAATAGTGTTTTAGTTAAAGTTAAAAAGTCAAATATGTCATCACGTGATTGCATTCACTACAAAACTGGGTCAGCTCATTTTTATGAACAGCTGATCAAAAATTTAAGCAAAGCTTTTCTAAATAGATCTTTATCATGAATATTATTTGCCTCAAATCCATTTAATAGGGGTACAATACTGGTCATTCACGAATTAATCATTTAGATCTTTCGGCGAACGTTCATCAACGTTTGTCCATTTAATTAGTGAATGACCACCACTGTAAATTAACGGATGGAATTAATTAACAGACCTAGAACCTAAAAAATGCTTACCAATTAGACCCTATTTCGTTAGCTGCTTCTCTGTCCCAAAGGGAACAAGATTTGAGTTTGAATTTCATTTGTACTCTTAACCTATTGAAAAATATAATCGCAGCTTTTGAAATCACTTATTAAACTTTGCTTTGAACTCTTATAATCCTTATTACATTAAACTGTATTTTTTTTTTTCAAGTGTTTGAAATAATGAATTTTAAATTTTTCGTGTTAATTAAGTGGTACTCAAAGCATGCTCACTTATTTTTTTAAAATTCTAGGTAAGGTTTTTCGATGTTAAACCAAAAAATGGTTATTGCGAATTTCCTTCACTTCGATGCCTAGAGCCTTGTCTAGGTTCAAAATGAAATAAAAAATGACTTAGTTTTGAAAAAAAATTGTTTTTTTTTTTGTTTAAAAACTGTTTTTATTTAATTTGTTAAATAATTCACTTTGTTCGATATTATAATTATTTATAAATTTTAATATTTTATGATTTTTTGTTTTCTTTCGTTTAGAATGAAATAAAAACTATGTATAAAATATTTGCTCATATTCTTAATCTCTGTCTTTTTTTTTTTGCTTTAACTTGAAAAAAAGAATCATAAAGTTCTCTAAGAAGAGAAAAAAAAATGAAAATTAGGTAGAATAAATTTTTGCTTTGATCCCTCGCTTCCTTCAATCATTGATTTATTTTATGTTAAAAAAAAACAACAAAATTAATGAAAATGTGAATTAAAACGAACAAAAAATAATGATGCCATAGCTCTAAAAAAAAATCTGATTTGTTCTAGATTGTTTTGAAATAAAACTTGATTATTTGGTCAACTCAATCAAAACCAAAAAATAAAGAGCAATTTGATTTAATTGCTTAAGAAAATTTAAATTTTTTTTTTTAATTTGAATTAAATATTGCAAAATATAAGATGACCTATTAATATTAAACCCCTCTTCTTTTTGTTGGGTTTTAAACCTTAATGTCTGGATTTTTTTTTATCTAAAATGACTTTTTAATTTTTTGTATTAACGTCTCCGAGATGAGTAAAAGGTTGAGAAAAAAAAAATGAAAAAATTTTAAAACATGATCTTTAAAAAAAAAATAACTCGGTGGTTTACCAAGGTGTTGGATTATATTTTTTTTTCTCATACAAGGTTTATTAACAAGTTGGTAAATAGATTAATATTTATCAAATATTTACTCGATTTTAATTGGCACTTTTGATATTTCATTGTAATTAGTCATGTTAAAACGCTATTTTTTTTTCAACATGATGAGCTAACCCGCTGAGTCCTTGATTTGTTTAAAATAAATAATTTCCTTTTTGTTTGTTTAATATTGGGTGAAAATCATGTTTTTTTGCGTCAATTTATGCTTCATTAGATATCGGTCTTTTTCAAAAATTTAAAATTGTTCTATAAATAGTTTGAATCCCTATTTCTTAAGATCACGCTTTGAAGTATCATTTTTTGCTTAAGTATGTAAATTTTAACAATTTTTATCCGAGTCATTAAAAATTTTTTTAAGTCAAAGTTTTCAAGACATTTCAGCATCAGAAGTTCAATTGTTTAAATAATTTTAACTTAACTTTGAAAGCTAAAATCTAATAAATGATTTTCATGAAAAAAATGGTTTTCATGGTCATCAAGAGTAGTGAAGTGAGACGGGCTGGATTTTGAAATTTTTAAATATCTTCAAATGTTCGGTAAGTATTTCATGGGAACTAAGAGATAAAGATTTATGATCAGAGAAGGGTAAAATTCGAGCAACCTTAAAAGGGTTTACCTTGATATAATGTTTCTTTCTGTGATTTTTTATTCTACATATTGTATTTTTATTTATTTTATTTATTTATTTAATCAAAGGGCCGCGACTGAGGCGATAAGGGGCTTGGAGAGTCATTAGTCGACTTCCATCACTTTTTTATATAAAATTTGAATTTCCGATTAAATCAATAAAAAATAATTTTACATTGAGCTATTTACAATTGATAAAAAAAAAAACAAAAAAATTAAAAATTAAAAAAAACATTTTAACTTATTAGTTTTAATAAAAAGAATTAGTTCGTTTAGTCCTGTTGTCTTTCAATAAGTTTTTACAATATTTTGCTAGTTTGATCAATAGCTAGTAAATTTATGAGTTTTGATCTTCGCTCTATGCCTGTTTTCCTTAGAGCATCTGTTACTGTTTGGATCATTACGTTTCTCTCATCATTTCTTCTCATGCTTTCTAGTTCAAGTACTTTTCTAAGTTCATATTGTATTTTTAACATAAAATCTGAAATCTAATAAAATTCCAAGCATGAAAAAATGTTTTTTGAAGCAAAAAAATAGTTTCGTTATGGAGAAAATAACAAAAAAAGCTGCATTTTTTAGTCAACGGTGATTACGAAAATACCAAAATATATTTTAGATTGATGATATGGGTGTCCCATTTTATTCTTGTTATGATGACCCAAATCATTAAGGTTAGTTAGTTTTTGGTGGTTTTTGAGAGCCAATTTATCTTCAATTTTATACCTAGATAAGGCATAGACCCATCGGCTTTGTAGATTAAGTCTTTCTCTTCAAAAAAAGGTGAAATTTTTTCAAACAATAAGTAACTTTTGATGTGACGTAAATTTTCAAGCAAAATTTCTTAGAAGAATAGTTTGTTTCAACATATTTCTTTATGAATAAACCCTCACCTATCTCTAGAGAAACTTATCAGAGAAAGATGTTAAGACACTTTTTTACTTGGTTTTATTGTATCACATGGAAGGAATAGAATTTAAAGCTAGTAACGTTTATGATTTGGGGAACTTAGCATTTTGGTAATTGGTTAGTTTTAAGCTAACCAATCACCAATTTTATTTCATTCTAAACGAAAGAAAACAAAAGGGCTTTCACACCCTAAGAATCTGAAAAAAATGCTTAAAAAGTATGATCTACAAGAAACATGTAAACATGAATTTTGATTTGCATCAAAACTAAAAATGATATTTTGAGTTAGAATTTGATATTGGAAATTAAAATTTTGTTACTGTAACTCGGGGTTGTACCTAAAACACGGAATCCAATTACGGAACGCCGGAACGGAATTAGACCCTAAAATACGGAATCCATAAAACGGAAATTGCTAAAATACGGAACGCCTACTAAATTACGGAATACGGAATAAGCCTAAAATACGGAATTTTATTTTAAAAAATTACGGAATTTTTCAAAACTAAAATGCGGAATTTAACATTAAATACGGAAATGATAAAATACGGAATATTTTTTACGGAATTCCTATTAGAAAATGGAACAGGTTATTTTAGGAATTTTTTTGGTGGAATCATCGCAATTTTGCTTTTAAAGTTCTGTTTTTTTTACCCGAAAAATTCAGGTTTTTGGTTCGGGTAAAGTATGGATTACCGAGAAATTTTGGATTTCAGGTATTGGTCAGATAAACCATACATTTTTTTCATCTTTTCTACTATCGTTCTTATAGCCCTGTTGAATAGTTACTATATAATAACTGTTCACTACGTTCCTTCTGTCCTTAACCCGGCAGACGCACCATTGCGGGAGCACAGGGGTAATACCCTAGGGAACGTTGCGAACGGGGATATATACGACTGTTAAACGGGGTTGATTTTTCAGTTTTTAATAAAACAAATAAAAAATACCGATCCTGTGCAATTAACACTGGTCAGTCACAAAATTTAATCTGGGTTGGATAAACCAATTGTTGTCGAAAAAAAACTAAAAAATCTACAAAATATCCAAATTTAATGGGTTACCCAACCCAGACCCATACGGAAATCCACAATTTCTCATACCCTACCCAATACCTTAAAATCAATGGGGAAATAATATGGTAAATATCAAGTTTTTTCAATTTTCATCAAAAATTTACGCGATACTAATAATTTCAAGATTCGATTTTTTTTTTCATATTTTGAAAGATGCAAAGAAAAAAAATCTGTAGAATAAATTTTATCATTTTTTTAACTTCTTCCCCGACTACAGTTTATGACTGAGGCTCGATAAAACAACTCATAATATAAGTGTAGCTCAGTATCCTATTCATTCTCAAAATTAATCTCTTTCTTCATCGGGGAGTTTAATTTTTTGTATGAGCAAATCAAATCCGAATATAGAAAAACAACAAAATATTCTAACGTGATCTATACAATTACAATAAGATAAATAAATCAATCAGGTCAATACATAATTATTGTATGTACTCGATCTATTGGATAGAAGAAAAAAAAACGAATTTAAAAAGCCCATTTTGTTGAAATAATAATAACTAAAAACATAAGCCAAGAATATTTTCATAACTTAAATAAGATGCTCATATAAAAGATAGAATTTTATTGAGAAACAAAAAAATTCTATTTTTCAACGATTATTTTTTCTTCAAAAAAGAAATGGAAACCAAAAAAATCGATTTGTTATTTGTTAAAGTTTGCAAACAGTTAAAAGCGTATGACAAACAATTGAATGAAAATTTTATCAAGTTAAAAACAAACTTTGATCGATTTAAATTCATTTGGCATATGGGTTTTATTGGTAAAGAGTTAGATGGATTATTCAATACGCATAGTTTTGATTCGAAAGACTCGGTCAAAGCTAGTGAGTATCGTAAAGAAGGAAATGAACAATTTAAAACAAAACGATTTTATGATGCTTTATTAAAGTATAATCAAAGTCTTCGATATGCTGGCAATATTGAAATAAGCTCAGAAAATGAAATTGCTTTAGCTTATGCAAATCGTTCGGCTGTATTCTTTCATTTAAACGAATTTCAACTTTGTTTAAACGACATTGAATCGGCATTACAATACGGATACCCGGAAAAATCTAAACCAAAATTAATCGAGAGGAAACTTAATAGTTTAATTAAGCTTGAGCAGTATGCAACTGGTTTTGAGTGTTTAATTTTGGACAGAAATTTATTAAGTCAAGAAAATCTAAAGCAATTCGAGACAAAACTCAAAGCAGGTTCATTAAATAAAAAATTACCTGATCAAAGTTTTTATTTCAAAAATTACGGTAATTTGAATTTCGATTTGGAAACGGTTAATCCGAAAATCCCATGTGCAGACAACTCAATTTATATTGACTACTCATCAGAAAAAGGCTTTCATTTAAAAGCTAACAAAGAAATCAAAGTCGGGGATTTGTTAGTTAACGAACCACCGTATGCAAGTGTTCTTATTGGAGACTACACTGAGACAAATTGTTATGAATGCATGTTGAAATTAAAGCCTTTAAAAATGAATATTACTTACTGTAGACAGTGTTCGAACGTGATTTATTGCAGTGAAAAATGTGCCAAAACGTCTTGGGAATCCGGACACAAGTATGAATGTAAACATTTTAAATTACTTGTCAAAGATTCAGGTCTAACTCACATGGAATGGCTTGCTTTAAGGATAGTTCTTAAAGCTGGTAAAGATTATTTGATAACTTTAAAGCCTTTGTTAGAAGATTTTGAAAAACAATATGAAATAGTAAACCGAGATTCTTCGACTTTGTCGTTTATGGATGTAGAAGGAAATCAAGTATACACATCAGATTCTTATTTGACTATTTTCAATTTGATCACAAACTCGAGAGAACGTAAATTGAACGATCTTTTTCGACGTTCGTTTGTGGCTTTTTTTCTTGTTAAATTACTCGAAAAAAGTGAATTTTTTCATGGTGAAAGCGCCGAGGGTTTTAAAGAAAATCAATGGTTTATTGGTGGTTTAATTTTAAGACATCTTCAATCAATTTCTTGTAACGCACATGAAGTTTCAGAACTTAAGCTAAGTGATGCCAAAAAAAATGCAATGGCTTCATCTTCTGCCCAAGGTATAGGCGCTGGTATTTATTCAATTTTATCGTTGTTCAATCATTCGTGTGATCCGCATGTGACCAGAAACTTCCGAGGAACAAAATGTCAAGTTCGTGCATTGCAAAATATTAAAAAAGACCAAGAAATATACGATAATTATGGTGTCTTGTATGCTGTAAATGAAATCAAAGAACGTCAAGAAAAGTTACGAGAGCAATATTTTTTCGACTGTAAATGTACCCCATGTGTTAAACAATGGCCACTTTATGAAAATATTGAAAGCGATTTAGAGAAGTTAAGAATAAATTGTGCTGAATGTAGAAATAAAACAGAGTATTATGATGATTGTCCGGGATGTTTGTGTGAATTCGACACGGCTAAATTGCATCAATTAAATGCTCAAATAGCTATGAGAAACCTTTTGAGCATAAATTCAGACTTTGACTTATCTGAACAAATTGTAATAACAACTATTGAAAACATCTATAGTTATTTTTGCAAATATTTGGAATTATTGTATGGGCATAAAGTTAAAAGGCCATTTCAGGATTATAACAATTATGAAGAATCAATCAAACAACTTTTGAATTTAGTTAATATAAAGTGATTTTTTAGTTATTTATTCAATTTTAGAAATAAACTATTCAAAAAGATTTCTTTTAAACTCTATTTGGCAATGTGAAGTTTTGTCTCAAAATCTCAAATGGATCAAAATATCAAAAATTTTTGCAACTTGTGCAAATCTAATTGCGCAATCAAATAAAAATTTAAAAATGTAAGTGACTTGAATTAAATGCGCAATTTGATTTGCACAAGTTGCAAAAATTTTTGATATTTTGATCCATTTGAGATTTTGAGACAAAACTTCACATTGCCCTCTATTTTCAAAGCAAAGATTTTATCTGGCTATCCTCAAAGTTTTTTTGAGATTAAAAACAAGCGGCGTTTAAAAGGCCTTTGTGAATTTTTGTACAAAAAAGTCAAGTTCAAGGTTAACCATCAGGCTTGTGCCCTTGCCTAATCAAAATAAGACTGAGATAAATTTTAGAATCTCATTGGAATTTAACTGGAAATTACGTTTTGGCGAACAGCTTAAGCTTTTGTATAGTCTACGTTGTTGTTGAGAATATTTTAATCTATGATGCAGAGAAAAGACGACAATGCACTTTTGTCAATACGTCGAATCGCATAGGTAGTAGGTCCCGATTTTTTTTAAACTCTATTCTATTTCGGATCCTGGTCTCAATGCCTTCCTCAATTGGCTTCCAAAAAACACCAGCTTTGGAAATTTTGTCTACATTTGTAAAATTAATTCCAGATTGATTTCCTATAACTGATTTAATGACCCGGTTGATTGAACCATCGATCTTGTCCCCATCAATCACATTCTCATCTTCGGATTCATCATCTGAGTCTTCACTCTGACTTTTTTTAAAGATCCATGACGTAGTCATAATTGTTGTTACCCAATCCATAATCCTGATCTGAATCATAGTCTTCAGATCGAGCTAAGATATCTATAGCCTCAATGCCTTTGATCCGGTTAAGTTTCATTGTTAGTTCAGTTTGGTACATAAATTTTAAAACATGTTTCTAATTGTTTTAAAGACCTTTTTTATACTCAAAAAATGAAACTGTATTCGAATTAATTTATTTATGAGAATACGCTGAATTAGCGTATAGCGATGCTTTGTTGAAAGTTTATTAAAAAAATTCTCAAGAAAAATTTTTCAAAAAAAAAATAGTTGGGCCTGTTCGTGGTCATTTATTCTTAAAGAGTACCGAAAATCAGATCATATTTCTATGTATTCGAAAAGTAATTTAGAAAATAAAATCAAAAAATTTCAAAAATACGCTATTTTAGCGTATCGATGCTTCTAGTGTTATACTTCCTTTAACTGATATTTTTCATGAATGGTGGAATGTACTGCACTTCTTACGAATTAATGGAGTACTGGTACTGTACTCAAATCATAACAAGTCTTCAGACTCCTCGAACAATTAATTAGGGTTATTTTTAGGTTTAGGGGTTAGGTTTAGGGCAAGAATATGCGTAAGGTTTAGCTAAAATCGTAAAGGTACAATTAAATGTAAACGAATAATAACTGAATTGTAAGTGAATATATTATGACCGTTCACGATGAGTTGCATGTTAAAAATTAAAAAAAATAGTTTATTAAGTTTTATAAGCCTTTGAACTCTTGTTATCGAGGAAACAGCATTTAATTTGAGTATGTGAAGTGATCTTTATACTTTTAAGCTGTATGAAAAAATAAAAAATATTACCAAAGAGGGATATTTCTGATTGAATAATTAAAGTTAATTTAACTTAAAATAACTTTAAATAAAAATAGAGAGTTAATTTTTTTTTGAAAATTAAAGGGGGAAGTGAATGAATTTAAATTCATCTGAATAACTG
Source organism: Brachionus rubens (assembly GCA_022207745.1). Lineage (NCBI taxonomy): Eukaryota > Metazoa > Rotifera > Eurotatoria > Ploima > Brachionidae > Brachionus > Brachionus rubens. The sequence goes on along the minus strand of JAJVHD010000001.1, from coordinate 4,347,539 downwards.
ACCTACTCTAGAAAATCATTTCGATTTCCTGGTATAGGTTGAAAATTAGTTTTATAAATGTTGAATCTATTAGATATGAAGAGCTCCAAAAGTGTGAATAAAGTTCAACTCAAAAGTAACTGTGTTGTGAAGGTGCTATATGAAAACATGAATACGATGTCGTATAGTTAATCGGTATCAAATTTATTGTGATTGATCTTAATTTAAACAAATATTAGTTGATTAGTCGCTAAAGATTGAAATCGAAAGTTAAAATTGTAAAGTAAAAAGGCGTTGGACATAGATCGAACACAACCTAAAATATATCGAACTAAAAACAAAACAAAAAAGATTATGGTGAAAATAATTTATTTTATAAAATTGATCCTCATTCTCGAAGAAGGAGATAACTTCATTTTTGAATTTGTGTTTTAATTTTTGTTGCGTGGAATTTTTTTAAAAGTTTTGTAAATTATTTCCTTAAATTTGCTATTAAAATAAAAATTAATAAAAAAATTTAAAAAATAAGAAAAATTTGTCAAAATTAAAAATATCCTAAAAATTGAATCAAGTCCTTTTGATTGATCAAGTGTTATGATCGAATAGTCTTTGAGTAAAAATAAAGTTAAACGTTTATAACTTAATATAAAATCTGGTATACGAGTTAATATAATCAAATTACAATTCATTATAATAAGAATAACTGTTTTAATCAAATTGTAATCTGTTTTTTTATTTTTTGAACGATTTCTTAACAAGGCTGCTTTTTTCTTTTTCGCTTTACACATAAATATGACCAATTTTACGTTTATAAAACCGGATAACATACCCATTAATACATAAAACACATCTTGAAATAAATAAAGTTTAAAACGAATATTAAAATAAAAATGAATGTCTATTTTTGTGTCACCAATAACAATATGATGAAAATTTAAAATTATTCCAATTAAAACTATCAATGGCAATACAATTGTGTTTACTCTCTTTATTTTAGACGTATTAAAGAATGTTTTATAACTTGTAATAAATAAAAAACGATCATATGCCATTAGTATATTAGATATTAAAGCGCATGTTATTGCAAAATATGTCAAAAAATTTAAGTATTTGTATTTGTAAAAGTTTAGAGTTGGATTGTCTGAACGAAAATCATCTTCGCATAATAAATCTTCGCTAAATGTAATCGCATCGGACGAAAACTTTAAACTAAAATTAAATATTAAAGTCAATATTGAAAGAGTTTCAAATAAGATCTGTAATCGAATGTATTTGAACATGTTCTCTTTTAATTTATTTTTAAATAGAGCGTACAAGCTTAATATGTTGAGTGGTAGACATAAGAAAAATACAATAATCATAAATGAAATTTCGATCAAACGTGTAGTACATGTACCGTATTTTGTGTTAAACTCACATTGAAAATAAAAATCTGTTTCATCAAGATTGTTACCACAATCATGAAGTCTTTGTGTAAAATTACAATTTGAGACTTTTTGTTCAAAATTATCGAAACATTTATGAACCGAAGATGTGTTTAAATCGAGTAAATTTTGTGATTTTTTAAAGACTTTGGTCAATTTATGGTTTAATAAAAGCCAGACTAAAGTACATGAACATTCCAAATCGACTTTGGTCAAAATAACTGGGAATACCAAATTTGTATGAGGGTATAACTTGAAATAACAAAAATCCTCATCGGGAAAAACATACTCTCGTTTCAAGTCTTCGAATACTAAAAATAAAAAGTTGATATCCGTATCAGGTCTAATTAATTTAATACCATTACAATCTTTAAAATTTAAATTTGAAAATGTATTCAAGTTAGCTAACCAAGCGTTTTCACTTTGACGAATGAAATACTTGAAATTATTCAAGCTTAGTTTTAAAATTTTTAGAAACGAGTAAAATTTGAATGTTTCATCATCGATTTTAAGAAGAGACAAATCATTTAATTCCAAATAATCGGTTTCCGAAGCAGTCAAAATTGACAAAAACGTTTCCGACAAACTAAAACTTGCGTTTTTTGTGATAAAAATTTGATCAAAATTTGTTTTTGATATATAAGAAAAAAAATCTTTAATTGGTAATTGAATAAATTGAGGATCCTCTTGGTCTAGATTAAAATAAACTGATGTTATAAACGAGTTATAAAAGAAAAATGGGCATATTGGATTGGAATAAGATGAAGAATTTAAATAAACACGTCTCTCAACGTTGTCTCTCTTGAAATCTAGTTTTTGAATTAAAATTTTAAGCGAATCGGAACAATATTCGTCTTGAGACAAACTGAGTCCATTTAGTGAGAAAGTCATTGTACATTCATGGAAATGAGTCTCTCTAAAAAAGTTTATTATTGATCGTGAATAATTGAGATTGAATAAAGATACCCTTGAAAGTATAAGAGTACTATTCACGGAATAATTTTCGTAAAGATCAAAACTCAACTCGTTGTAATTCATATCAATATAAACTGTTTGATAGCTTGAAAAATTTTTAAAAAAAGTTTTTTCGAGAATAAAGTTACTATGGAATCGACAGGTTAAGACCAATGTTGAAGATTCACATAAATCGTCTGTTTTGATTGACACAATAGATGAGAGAATTAGTAAAAGAGAGAATTTTAAGCTCATTATTGAAAGGGAAGCTGTTATGTAAATTAAAATCAAAATTGGATTAGAATTTTAGTTTAAAAGCAGTAATTTTTAGCGTTAATAGTCGTCTAGTGTCTAAAAAAAAGAAACTACAAGACACTTATGGGATTAAACGGAAAATTGAATAATGTTTAAGGATATTTAATTCCACAATTAAAAATAATAAACGTATCTCTTCCAAACTACAGACTCATTTAAGAATAATTAACGATTAAAATAGCAAAAACGCAATCATAATATTGATTTTTTTCCTAGTGCCAATTATAGATTTTTAGCTTTCAGTTTACATTTCAGTGATAGCTTATCCCAATCATTTGTTCTTAAATTTTTTAATACATCGAAAGCGTGAAAACCGGCACAAAATATGACGAGAAAAAAATTGAAATCAAAACTTTGATGAAATTTTAGACCCACCCTCAAAACCCAATTTCGGATCCTCTGTAATTTTCTTACATAGGGAGGAGGTATAATCATGATTTTTTTTTAATTGACCTTATGTTGAAAATTATTTTTCTGCGGTTTGCGTAGTCGTATATGGTAAAGAAAAATTTAAAAAGAAAAAAAAATTATCTTTCCTTTTTTTGGGTTTTTTATTTAGGGGTATCCAAAAGTTTTGACGTTTTCATCAATAATTCATTTAAAAAAATTTAAAAAAAAAATTTTTTTGCATAACCATGTTCTCCATTTTATTAGCTTTCTAATGTGTGGTCGCATCAACATATTGAATATGTATTTTAAAAGTTTCAGCTCATAATTTGAAACTCACATTTTTCAAAATTTCAAAAATGAATAAGGAGCACGTAAGAAGCTATATTTTGATCATGTATAAGTTAAATATTAGAGCAGCAGTAATCCATTCCGAACTTATGGCATCAATGGGAGATAGTGCTCCTTCTAAACGTACTGTCGAAAGGTGGGTTGAACGTTTCAAGAGTGGCGTGGAGTCAGCCAACGATATTGATCGAATTGGGAGGCCAATTACAGCGACCAATTCTTCAAATGTTGATCGAATTCGACGACTTGTTGAAAAGAACCCGAGGATATCTATACATTATATTGAAGCTGAGACAGGCCTGAGTTATGGAACAACAAAGACGGATCTTGCACGACCATTTAAATTTACGTAAATTATCCTCGCGCTGGATCCCCCATGAATTGAATGAGAATCAACAAAAAAAAGGGTTGAGATTTGTCGCAAAAATTTAGAACTTTTAGAGACCCAAAGATGGCGTTTATGTGATATAGTTACAGGGAATGAGTCATGGATTTACCACCGTAATTGAAATTGGGAACAAAGCATCTAATTCGAGCAGGGCTCCAAAGGGCCAAAGTCCGCAAACTGTGGTAAAACGCAACCAATTTGAGCCGAAATCAATGGTGTGTGTTTTTATTAAAACAACAGGACCTGTTTTAGTGCATGTAGTTCCTAGGGGACAGTCTATAAATAACACCTATTATGTTGAAAATGTCTTAGGTCCTCTTATTGAGACCTTAAAATCGCAAAGACCAACATCAGGTACAAAAAATATGAAAATTTTGCATGACAATGCTCGACCTCATGTTCATGAAAACATCAAGAACTTTCTCAATACTAATCACATGGCCATAATCGACCATCCGGCTTACTCCCCAGACTTAGCTCCATGTGATTTTTGGTTATTTAACGAAATTTAAAAACGCTTACCCGATCGTACAAGTGAAGAACTCTTGGAATCCCAAATTACAGAGATACTTAATTCGATTCCTAAAGAAGAGTTTCAAAGGACCTTTCAAAAGTGGACTGAGCGGATAAAACTTTGTATAGAAAATCAAGGCAATTACTTTGAACACCTAAAAAAATAAAATCGATAAAAAAATTTTTTTTTCGTCTTTTTTAACCCGAACGTCAAAACTTTTGGATACCCCTAAGTAAAAAGGATTAAAAAATATTTTTAAAAAACAAAATCACTAAAGATGACGGATTTTTCACTTTCCGACCGAAAAATCGAAATTCTCGTGTATGAAAACCCTAAAAAACATATATATCTTTCCATTAAATAGTCTAATATCTTTCCATTAGGTATTTTTGAAAATCGATTTTGGGTGCTGAAAACGCTACAAATAAGGTTCTTTTTTTGGAAAACTGAAAGGGCCACTTTTAGATGTAATCATATATGTTTTTTAAGGGTTTTCATACACGAGAATTTCGATTTTTTGGTCAGAAAGTGAAAAATCCGTCATCTTTAGTGATTTTATTTTTTATGTCACTTTTCGTCTGCTTTTTAAAATGAAATAAAGCTAAAAATGAAAAAAGTAAAACCATAGATTTGTTCAGAATTTTCTCTAGTTTAACCTAAAAAATGAATAATGTGGGGTGAAAAGTGATCACTGGGACTTTATACAATTTGATGAATGTCAATGGGAGCTTTTTGGCTTTCAGACCATCGGTCGTAGATTACGGTTCCGATGTCAAAAATGACAAATTAAGATATCACTAAAGTTTTGAATTTTTGGAACTTTAACGATAATTTTTTTTTAATATTATTTTGTCAAAAAAAAGGTTTATAAATCGGTGTTTTTTCCGTTTTTAGCACTCATTTATAAACTTAATTCAAGATTTTTTTTTTCATTTTACATTTAGGGGTTTCTGTTTTGTTTAAGCTACAAGATGGTATGTTTTTATTTCTAAAAATAATTTCATACTTTTTATATTAATTTTTATTTCTCAAGAAAGAAAAAACTTTTTTTACAAAATCCTTCGAAATATTTTTAAATTGTTGTTTTCAGGATATGGGTACAAATTGGTTTTTGTTTTAAAAAACATGTTTTATATGTCACATTTTAGCATCTTTGTTTAGACGGTTCTAAAACATTTTGCCTCAATGACCGAAGAACCAAGGCGTAATTCTTTCAACTCAGGCTTGTAGAGCGTAATTTTTGCTAATAGGTGATAAAACATGTTTTTTAAAACAAAAACCAACCTGTACGCATATCCTGAAAACAACAATTTAAAAATATTTCGAAGGATTTTGTAAAAAAAAGTGTTTTTTAATGAAAACGAAAAAAAGGTAAAGTAAAATTACCTTTTCTAGAGACTTTTTCAGACCAATTCATTCCTCTTGGAAAAAATTGAAATTTAAATTTTTTCTTGTCAGTAAGTTTAAAAAATATCTTTTAAAAGAGACATTAAACGACCAATTCCGTCAATCAGTCGAAAAGTTATGGGGCGGCAAAATCTCAATGCTTATCCTGTATTGTTCTTTTAGCGAATATTGTTGTAGAAAACAAAATTTGTCTTTATTTTGCCTTGTCCCATTATTTTGGTCTCCAACCAAAAATTTACGAGCATTCGATAAACGTGACTTTCGAAACGCAAAATTTCATTCAAACCTTCTATTTCTTTAGGAATCTTAGTAAATAAGGATTTACCATTTTGCAACATATTCTATACTGTAACGTGAAATGGAGCTTTAGATGAGATTTTTTGAATACTGATTTTGTAATGGTAAAAGTATCGGTCGGAAAACCAAATTTCTTTGGCTATCCTTTACCGAAATCTTTTTCTCGAAATTTTGTCTGAATCAATATGATTTAATTTAAAGAAAAAATTAGAAAAAAAATTTATTTTAAAAATTACAACTAAAAGGAGTCATTATGCGACCATTTTAGGGATTATAAATTAAATTGTTTAAACAAAAGAAAAAGATAAAACTATCATTTTTTAAAATTGTGAAAGATAAAACTTAAAAAAAAAGTATAAAAATAAATTGCAATTCTCGTTGACGATTTTCAGTAAAATTTTTGTTATAATTTTTTTTTAATTAAATCGAATTCCTCAATTTTTCAATTGAAATCATAAATTTTTGCCAAATGCAGAAAATTTATGTTTCATTAAATTACGTGTAAATGCGCGCATAAAACAAAATTTAAACAAAGAAGATAAAAAAATTATTTTTAGAAAAAAAAGATAAATTAACAAAAAATCCTAAAATAAAGTAATTACTACAGTTTGGTAAAATTATTTTTTTTGTCATTATTGTTGCCTGATGGCTCTATAACAATAGTTGGTATAGAAGTTTCAGATACATTTTTTTCTACTAATGGTACATGTGCATCTTCATTTATGACTGGTGTTGCTGATAGATCTGGCTTTCGATACAATGGTTTATCGTAACTTTTTTTCTTACGGTTTATAAGAGACTCTCGTTCGTTCGCTAATTGTTTATCACTGTTCACCAATTCTTGCCATATTTGAGTCTTAGACAACTCATTCGATATATTTATTGAATCATTTTTTAACTTAAAAAGAAGAGTAAATTTTTGTTTTGTGGTTTCTCGTATGTTAAGTTCTTACAATTCGTCTGCTATCTTCATTTTCGATCTCAGCAACATCTTTTCCATCCTCTTCTGAACGTTTAATTATTTCAGGCATTATATCGTCCAAGTATGAAAGCTCTTTTTGTGTAAACAGATAATCCATTAGTTTTCTTATTCCGACTAAAGCAAGGACCTAAAAAAAGTAAAGCGAATGAACCTCTGAATTAAAACGGTCTTGTAATCTTACCATGATTGGAAATAGAATACTGATTTGTTTGTTACTTTTAATTATGAATAACATTGCTAGACACGAAATTTGAATTATTGTAAAAATGTGGACTTTAAAAGTTCTAACATGACGTAGGAAAATATAGTCTGGTTGATGTTTTTCAGGCATAAAGAATAATATTAACCGATGCATTAATTGAATACCATTTAATGATGATATACCCATGTATAAAAATATACCGTATAATACTGGCATCGGAATTTTCTAAAATATTTATTATTAATTTTATTGTAAAGAGTAAATAAATTTGAAATCTTTTTTACCCTTAGCAGTGTTGATAAAAACACTGATGAACCAATTAGAATGAAAACAACGGTACCTGTTAAGCGTTGTTCAACCACACCGAGAAATCTTTAAAAAAAAAAGTTAATCTTAACTGACTCTTTGGTAAATAAAATTTTCATCGCAAAAATTACTTTGGTTTTTCACCAGGAGCACTTGCTTCTGATTCCTTTTTCAAACTTATAACATGATTAATTGACAAAACAGTTGCGGCTACGAACCATGGTATTCTTTAAGGAAAAAAAAAAGAATTTTAATAAAATTTTTTAATTGAAGAAATAATTTTTACCCCAAAAATGAGTTTATTCCAATAGCAACTGCAACAATCAATAAATCCAAATGATAACCAGATGATTTGCATAATTTATTTTCTTTTCTGTTGACAATGACAGCAGTAATGTGTTGATCCATAAAAATTAAAATTGTTGCTAAAAGAGCTGGTATTATAGCAACTGCAATTAACCATAATTTGTCACTGTTACGAGCTATCGGATTAATGATCCAACCTCTGCCTGGTATTGTGGTCTTAATCGAAATGATTTATAATTTTAAAATTTTCGAATAATTTTAAGAAAATAAATTTACTTCAAACTTTAATGGTACCATTAATTTTGGTGTATCAAAACCCAAGTATGCATCAATAAGCACAGCTGATATAATAGTGATTACAACACCGAAGTCGGCGACTTTTGAACGAACAGCTGACGGAAAAAATCTGCTCGTTCTAAACATTCTTATGGTCATAGCAAGCAAAAATGTAAATGCATATAAAAAAACTGATACGAAAAAAACGTCTGGAGAATAATTGCAATCTTTAACAAACTGATAATCTTTTCCTAATGTTATACACTTTAAATCCAAAAAATAAGTTAATTAATAATTTTTGAAAACCCAAATTTTATCATACTTCTTTTTCAGTGAGTAAACTTCCCAAACTTTGGGTGACCGTTTGATTTGTCATATGAATGCATCGGCTACAATTTGAATTGTTTAAATAATCATTGAAATAATATTTTGGATCGTTTGAAAATTTATGATTTTTTTGAATTTCCAAAAGTTTAAATATTGATTCTTTTATAAAAATGATAGCGATTAAAGCCGCAAAACTTTCCTCTGTAAATCTTGTTATGTATTTAACCAATGCACTACAATCGGTAATAACTATGATTATTAAAATAATGCATGTCCAAAGGCCTATCCATGCTCTAAAACCCATGTAATCTATTTCATATTCCCTTTAAATAGACCGAGTTATGTAAGATTTAAGATACAAGTTATTCTAAGATTTTTACTTTGAAAAATTATTTAAAATTGTTTCAAAAACTAGAACAGGTCCTGTACTACCTAATATAGTCATTGGTTGACCTGCGAATAAACTGTAGAGTATACCACAAATTGCTCCTGACAACAAGCTTTCAATAGCTGACTTTAAAAACAAAAGTTTAGTGTTGATTTTTCTAGGCAAATAAATAAAATAGTCTACCATATTTTGGTCTGTGGCTGATCCTAAAAGACCGCCAAATGTTATTATTGGAGACAAACAAGCGAAATACATGAATAAAATTGATGATAAACATTGAAAATTTAAGCCGTCTGTAAAATCACTTAAATACCATGGAATTTTACGTTTAAGATCATCGATTAAACCACCGCAAAATCTGCCTGTAAATTCTAGGCCCGGGTCAACTTCATGAGCGTGAATTTCTTCTTCTTTTTTAAAGACGTTTGTAATTGAACCATTCAATTTTATAGCTTCGGCTATTCGTTCTAATCTTTCTTCCTTAATTTAAAAAAATTTTAGAAACTTAGCTTTAAAATTTAAATTACAAATTACTTTTAGAGGAAGTTTGTTTGGAGGATCAAGACGAATGTTAGGATCCCACTCTCCAGGAGGTAAAACAGTTACTTGGTCTAAAAACACGTCAAATGCATTTAACAAGTCGTGTTTGTTTTTTGCTTTGTATGCCGCTTCGTGGAAAATCTAAACATAAAAATTTGAGAAGAGACTAAATCGAATTATGTAAATATACCTCATCACTCATTAAAGTTGCAATTGAACGACCAATTTCATGGTAACGATGTAAATTTCCTTTAGGTCCAAGTATAATAAACAAAAATCTTGTCGGAACAGGCACTTCAGTAAAATCGCCAAGAATGACCGATTTAGCTAGACGTACAAAAGCTGTGAATTGATAATCGAGAAAATCAACTTCACCAACTAGAACATTTGAGGCTTCAGCACCATAGGGAATTTTTTTCATAAAATTTTGATTCATCTTAAAAAAAAATTTTTTTTTTTTAAAAAAACAAGAAAATTTTTATTTTCAATGGGACACTCAACATGCTTTGAGTTTGTTTTTCTGTTGTAACAAATCTAAATTAAGCCTGAGCAAAGGCTTCTTTAGATTTTATCATGCAGATTACTTACAATATTCAAAATCGACCATTTTTTAAAAAAAATGTCTCATGCTTTTATGGGTAAAAATCTCAACTTGATCACAAGACTTAATGTAAATACCTTATAGGTGCTCAAATTAGACGCTACGGATACATTTGAACCAATTTGAGATAAAAAATCCTTTTAATTTTACAACAGAAATATATTTTTTTAAAATTGTTATTCTAATCGATGCCTAACTTATGTTTGTTAAGATCTAAAAAAGTTGAGTTAGAATTATAAATTTTGTAAATTTACTTTAGCTTTTGAGTCGATTTTGTTTATTTTGGCTTGAGAGCCGCCCAATTCAAAAATTGGTTGCGTAGGTGATTGTTTTAAATTAACCGAACTAGCATTGGCTGCAAGTAAAGCTGATGATGGTACTTGTGGAAGGTTAGCCATATCTATATGAGACGCTTTTTTACCCATATCGGCTAATGATTTTATTAACGGAAATGTTTTTTTTTCACCATTGCTAATTTGCTTTTGAAATTCTTTTTCGTGTTGATGAACATGTTTGAGCAATAGAGCATTACGAACTTGTTCACGATGATCCTCGCATAATAAATGCATTTTAATAACAGAATCCATAATACCATCTTAACAAAAAAAATTACATTAATTTTTTTTTGGCGGGGATAAGATTGTAAATTTGGTTTACCAATTATAGATGGAAGATCTTCACCGGGAAAATCGAACAACGTAGCTCCATTAAGCAAACAACTTCTCAACTCAAATAAAGAGTGTAGTGATAGAGTGGCAACGTGTGGTTTTGACCAACGACCACCGTTTTCGACTTCTTCTTCGAATTTAAGCCAACGAGCTGCTTCTCTCCATTCCATATTCTCTTGCAATTCGTCCATTTCGCAAAACAACTGATGCGGTTTGTGATCATCATCAGGCTCATTCTCCCCTATGGAGAACGTCACTAAATCTGTTTCATTAGTCACTAAAAAAAAGGATTTTAGTTTCATTTTTCCAACAACAAAAAAAGAGAATTTCGAAAAAAAGTTGCCATAGCTTTAACTAACTGTGCAACGAGTCAGAATTAATAAAGACAATTCCAACAACAAGAATCGATAAAAAGATTAAATTATTGGATTTTCTAAGGAACAAGAAATAATTTTTTTTTAATTTAATTCAATTTAAATTTATGACAAAATATAAAAACGGATGAAGAGAAAACAAAACAAACAAAAGAAATGGAAAAATTTTCAAATATTTTTGCTTGTAATTATTAGCAATAAACTCGTTTTTTGAAGTTAAAATTGGAATTTTAAGTATTCAAGTAGATGTAAATCGTTGACAGTAAAAAACTGTATTTTTTTTTTTATAAAATTGTCGTTAATGATTAAATTCATTTTCTTTGCGTGCCTGGAAGTTGTTGTGAAACAAAATTTTCTAAAGTTATAATTGAAAAGTTTACAAAAAAAGGCCTTGAGAAAGATGTCTTTTCAAATTTTTTTAACATAAAGTTCAAATCTTTTTTATCTATAAATAAATGAAAGTTTGTTTGACTACTAAAAAAATATGAATAAATCATTTACAAAAAAAAAGCTTCTGATAAATCTTTGTAATTAATTTGATTCTAAAATTTGCCATTTTTCTATTTTACTATGAGCAATGATAATTTTAAAAAACGAAACGTTATCATAATCTCGAGAGAAACATCTCATAAATTGGTTTAGACGTTGAGTCAAACAGAGAATAAAGTTTAAATGATTTTGTGACAAGTTTGATAATATTAAAGCTTTGCGTCAGTTTACGCTCTTATCAGAAAATTAAAATCATCAGACAAAAAAAGATCAGAGTTCAAGGGCAAATAAAATAGATTACCATGAAGTAGAATTACAAAAATAACATTTTACCAAATTTTTTTATAACGCGTTGAAGAAAATTTTTTTTTAAGGGTAATAATTAAAAGTAGACCGAAGTTTAGGGGTGTAGATTGCTTTGTAACATGCTCGACAAAATTACTAAAATAAAAAAATGCTCTTAAACATCAAAATAATAATTGATCCTCATTTCTTCCCTAAAGCACTGCATTATCAGAGACGACGCCATTTTAGCGAAAATTGAAAAAGATTGTTTTTTGTTGTTTTTATATTTGAATAGGAACATATTTAAAAAAATGTCCTAATTCCGCTATTTTCCCGCATTTTTCTTGCGATTCTTACCATGAAAAAAGCAATTTTTTCCGTCTCTGTGCACGATGAATACTTTATTACATACTTTGCTTAAGGAGACTTACAGCACTGTTAATGAAAAAAAGGCGTACCCTCCTCCGTACCGTTCTGTACCGTCAGCGTACCTAAATTATTAAAATGATAATTAAGAAGTAGCTTTTTTCATCATAAATTTCTTAAAATCTAAGTTTTTATAAATACTGCACCGCTCCTGAAAAAAAGCGTACCCCGTACCATACCATACCGTACTATCCGTACAACTGTTCTGTTTTTTGAAATTTTGAAAGTTTAACAAAAAATGAAGGACCTAAGTTATTTTTAAATTTTATTTTCTGGTACGGTACGCTCCGGTGCGGGATACGGTACTCCTTTTTTTCAGGAGCCGTGCAGTAGTGGAATGTATCCCTCCTAATAAATACTAACTCCCTTACAAACTCTCCTATCGTAGCCGACTTATTGTTATTAAGTAGAATGTGTTTAGTAGTAAAGTACGGTAAAATGGTACTGTACGATTTTACGGTACGATTATGCTGAGAGTACGACTTTTTTCTTTGAGTCTTAAAAAAAAGTTTTTCGAAACTTACGGAATGATTTTTACTGATTTTTTGTTTATTTTTGGTTAATTCCAAGATATTTCTACAAATTTTTCCATTCAAGGCAAATATTATAAATAATCCTCATACTATTTTTTTTTCGTTGAGTTAAATAAATCCTTTTATTTTTAAGTAAAGATTACGTAAACAAAAACAAGCAAAAAAACTTAATTTTATTAATTTTTTATTAAAATTTAATCGATTTTTCCCATAACAAAAATAAATTTCCTGTTGCTTACAAGACTTAAGCAAATATTTAACAGCAACAAAAAAAAGCTATTACAAACAACATGAAACAGTTGAAAAAAGAATGAGCCAAATCAGACTCAGGTACCAAGCTTGTTTTTAAAAATTTCGTGCTAAATGTACATTTTCTAAAAAAATACCACATGTCAAATCACATCTTTAAGAATATTTTTAATAATTAAAAATTAAATTAATTAATGGATGTGTTTATATTCAAGTATATCAACAAAAGAGTAAAGCCAACTGCAGTTCGATAATGGAAAACAACAACAAATCTCTTCTAAAGCGGCATGTAATTGTAAATTAAACGAACACATTTTTATGTTCTATCAAAGTCTTAAAATATCTTTCACCCAACACAATAACACACAAAATAAAAACTATTTTCAGACATTCTAAAAAAAAAACAACTGAATTTTATTTATTTTTTTTCTGATCATAATTTATGTATCATGCAATTAACTAGACAATTTCTAGTTTTATTTGATTCATTTCCCCTTTTATAAAAAAAGTTTCTATATTAGCTCCTTTTGTTATCGTTCCAATCAAATGAAATTTGAAAGAAAAATTTAATTCGTTACTTCACAATTGATTATTGAATTTTTTTTTTAATGATTTTATCTCAAAAAGTTTCTCTCTTATTTGAAATAGCAATTTTCGTACACAAAATCTTGATTACATAAGATTATTCTATAATTAGAAGGAACAAAAAAAAAAAAGAAGTTTATATTTAAACAGACAAGGACGTAGGGTAAATGGAAAATTCACTCGGGAAATTAAGAATTATTACCAAGTAAAAGACCTTAAGGTTAAAATATAGACATAGACTTTTTAAAAAAAAAAATTTATAATTAATTTTTTTTTCAACGTTTTTACACGATTTTATCCTATGAATATAAAATTTCCAAAATGCTTACTCTCTCTCTCTCTTTTTTTTATAAATAAAAGAAAAAATTATTGATTTTTTTTCAGTAAAAAACAAACCTCCAAAAAATAGAAGAAATGAGAAACGAAGGGGTTCAAATTTTTCAATTGTTAATGCTCCTAGATGTCTATTGTACTTTATCCGAAAAAAAAAAAACAAATTTTAAATTATAAATTTTTAGCTACCAAATCAACTTAGTAACTTTTGATAATCGTAGTAAAAGAACTTGAACTTTAATTATAAAAAAAATAAATATTTTCATGTTGTTGATCGAAACAACATAAAAAAAACGAAAGCAACAAAGAATAAAACAAAATATCGATAATTTTAACGTCATTTTACCTATTATATAAGATAAAATACTCTAGCCTTAAAAACTCATAATATTTTCGTTTTTAAGAGTTTTTTTTTGTTTTTTTTTTCTTCAAAATAAAGATAAGATAGATGTGTGCTTTTCCTCTCTCTCTCTCTCTCTCATTCTCTTCGCTCTTGGTTATATAACCTAAGTTATTGAATTATGATAATCAAAATTATAATTATCGAATCATTCAAAAAAAATAAATCTGGCTGTAAATTAAACAATGTTACTCAAGTTTAAGTTAAAGAAGATGAATTGACTTTAATTATTAATTATCAAGATCATAAGGCACCATTTTTTTATAGGTGAATTATTTTAATTTGGAAAATAAAATTGTTTTTTTTTTTTACATTTTTTTGAAAATTTTTAGGCTCTGAATGACACAACAATTTTAACAATTTTAGGGTTGCGTGTTTTTTTCATTCCTCCAATTAAAAGACATGATTTTGAAACATGACTTAATGACAGCTAGGGGGATCTAATCAAAATTTTCTTGACAAGAATTTACTCTTATGCCTTTCTTACAACAATTTCACCCCGAGTCGTTTGACGAATGTTTAAGGTTAAAAAGTGTAGAGTCCGTCTTTATGTTGAATTTGTGCACCTGAGTCTAGTCAGATGTGAATTTTAATTTCTTAAATAAAGACGGGTCTAAAAATAAGTTAATTACGACAAGCAAAGAGTGTTATTACTTAAAACAAGAGTGGTTCTAAGTACTCCAAATTACATTTAAATAAAGTATATTCATTAAAAATTCAAGAACTAACATCTCTTAATATACTCTTATAAATCATATAGTGATATAGAAAACTGTAATACCATGTGATTTTTTATTGAATTGACAATATTTTTTAAGCTTTTAATAAAAAAAATTTTATTATCTAAGCATGATTGTATGATTGATAAGAATAGAAGAGAGAATAAAAAATATGCCTCCAAATCGTTTGAATTTTAGCAGTTGTTTTAAGAACATAACCATGAATAAGATGATATCCTCTATTTAACTTGAGTTAAGATAAGAGATAAACGAGAGAGAGAAGGATTTCAAAAAATTTTGTTTTAATCATGAGCGTTTTTTTTTCTTCTAATTAATAACAAAACATGTTATCGCTCGAACAACAACAAAAACAAGAAAATATAAATTAAAGAGTTTTATATTTTTCGTTTTTTTCATCCTTGGTTTCCCATAGAATAAGATTCTTAAGAATTTGCAATTTTGTTTTTAATCAATTTGTGATGAGAAATCATTTTTTTTTATTTTTAGAATCAAGTTTTTTTTTGTTAAATTAAAGCTTCTCAATTGAAAGAAATGGTAAAAAAAGAAAGGCACCCGAAGCGTTATAGCTTGCAAATAACTGACAGACTTGGATAAAATAGATGATTAAAAATACAAATTTTTTGTAATAGCAAAAAAAAAAATTATGTTAGCTTACAAAACTCAACACGAATAAAATAAAACAACTTCTGAATATCATTAGCAAAAATATATCTGGCAAATTAAAAAAAAAACAACAACAAAATTTAACTGATACAAACATCTTCTAATCCCACTAGTAGTTTGTTAATAAACAAATTGAAAGGGGATTTTGTAACAACAAAGATAAATTTGATTGAAAAGCAAAAAAAAAAATGTTAAACAAAATTAATTTTTTAAAAATTACAAAAAGAGTTTTTTATTGATCTTAAAGATTCATCCAAAGAAAACATTTTATGATTGAGAACCAAAAAATACTTGAAATCAATTTTTCATTTTTTTTGTGTTATTGATTCAGCTAGGAAACTTAGGTTACGTAATTAAATATTTATCCAGCTTATACAATTAAAAAAATAAAATCGATTCAATATTCAAATGGAATCGCTTAATTTATTTGATATTTATATTTTTTGAGACCTCTAAGCTCTTAATTTTGTTTACGAAAATGGTACTTAATGTCATTGCACTTAAAGTTAAACTAATTTTATCTTTTAAACCATAGATTTCCATTAACAAGTTGATTCGCTTTATTAAATATTCAAGTCTAATTTAAATTAGAATTTCTTCTTTTTTTTTTCGAATTGATTTTTTAGTAGAGGAGTAAGTAACTGTGTATATTTTTGAATATTGGATAAGGAAAAGACAATTTGAATTCTTTAAAGCAATTAACACACTCAGTAAATCGATTAGTTATGCTGTCATTGTTGTACAATTCGAAAGAAATTTCCTTTTTCAAATGATGTGATTATTTTTTTGAACATAAAATTCCATAATCTTGTTCAAAAAGTATTTGAAAATATCTCAATATGAGATTAATCATGCTAAAGAATCACTTAAGAGAAGGAAGAAACAAAAACAACATTAAAGAAGAGGCATTTTAGCAAAGGAAGTAATTGGAAACTCTTCCTCGATTCTTGATCTTTGTAATTAATTCAATTACTTTCCTTACATTATTATTTTCTTATAAACTCTTGAAAAAATTTATTGAGATTAAAATCTTAAGTTTTAATTATTCAAGTGGTATTTTTATTTGTTTATGAATTTTATTTTATTTAATTGCAAAATAAGCGTCTTTAAATAGACAAGTCTCTCAAAAAGGAATAGATTTTTTGCTAATAAATAACCTTATATTTAAATTGAGCTAAGATTCGGGTCTTTCACAATGCTCATTTATGAAAGTTCATAAATTTTCATCTTCCAATGAAAATTAAAATTTTTTCAACTTTCGACACAAGATTACCATGTTTTTGTTGGTTTAAAGAATTAAAAATTTCACCCATATCTCTTCACTCCAAATTAAAGTACATAAAGAAAGATCGATGAATTAACATGGTTTCTTAAAAGTTATTATGTAAATAAATTCATGGCTAAACCCATTAGGAATTCACAAAAATATTACTGAAAAACAATAAGTTTTTTGAAATTAAAAAACTGCAACATCATATATAAGATCAAAAATGTTGAACGTTTTGTCATGAGCATAAACTTCGACTGAATCGTTTTATTGACGTTTTGTCATTTGAAATTAAAATCATGCACTCTTAATGCACTTCTACCGAACTTCTACTTTTTTAGATTATTCAACTCCTAAATTTGCAGAAAAAAAATTGTTTAGTACGATACGGTATAATTCGGATGGGGTACGCTTCGCTTTTTTTTAAAGCTATGCTTCGTTTTGGTGCGGCTACACTACGGTTCGCTGTTGACCAACAGTTATCTTTTTTATTAGACAACAATTAGTCAGCGTTTGTGCATGTTAGATTCGAAGTCTTAGATCAAAAAGTTATTTCCTACTAAAATCTACAGAAATTGAACTTTTAAATTTAATTGAACTTGAATAAAACTACTCAAGTAATTTAAACAAAGTTTCAGGTTAGAGCAAAATGATCGACGGCACGAAAAGGAATCATAGTAAAAAATTGTCTGAAATTTTTAATAAATCTTGAAATGGAGTTTTATTTAGTCGTACAACCAGGCTTCATGTGTATTTCTTGTGGGTTTCGAAAAAGCGAATTTTAGAGTTGTGGAGAAAGAGCAATTTTGCAGAAGCATTATAATATTTTTCGATTGCCTCTTTGACGAAAATAAAAGCTGTATTAATCGAAATAAAACTTGTTCAACCTAAATCCAACGTCTGCAAAAACTATGCATTTTCTCTGAAAATTGCATGTCATTAAAAATTTTTAATTAATCTTCTGCAAATTTTTGATTTCCCCAAAACATGCTTAAGACATGTTAAAGATTCGAGAGGACGCATACTCTCGAAGATTGTAAAAATTAAATATAAAAGTTTTAGTAGTAGTAGTAGTAGTAAAAATAATTGCTACGCTCTCGCGTTAAGTCTGGTTCTATCCAGACCATAAGCAATGTTTAAGTCTTTCAAAAGTTTGTCCAAATTAGTCTTAAAAATGTTAATTGATTTTGATTCAATAACTTCATTCGTTAGCCCGTTCCAGTCATTCACGATACGGTTTGTAAAAAAATTGAATCTTGGTGCACAGTTTTTCACAAGTTCTTGTCTTAGTTTATATCGATTACCTCTTGTATCGTATATCCGATTGACTGTATTGTCATTATCCAATCGTTTATACCAGTTTACGTGATCTTGCTTGTTCAGGAGCTTGTACATTTGAATAAGATCACCTCGTCTTCTTCTGGTTGTAAGGTTTGTCAGTTTGAGTCTTTTGAGTCTTTCCACGTATTCAAACTTTCTAAAGCCATGTATGCTCCGAGTCGCTCTCCTTTGCACCCTCTCAAGGATGTCAATATCTTTTTTTAGGGAAGGATTCCATACCGACACCGCATACTCTAAATGGGGTCGAACAAGGCTTGTATACATTTTTTTGATAATCTCTTTGCCGTGATTTCTTAGACCGTTCAAAATTCGGCCAAGGATTCTGTTTGTCCTCCCAGCCGACGCACTCACCTGTTTACTCCATTTCATGTCTCCAGTAAGGATTACACCCAAGTCTCTTTGTTCTGTTGTTTTGGAAAGTCTGTGAAAGCGATCGTTCTTGAACATTTTAACATAAAAATGTATGTAATCTAGGTTTTTGATCCACAGAATCCTATTGACCCCATTTGGATTTTCTTTGGTCACCTTTTATATATTATACAGAATTTTTAGACAAAAGTTTTCTATAATATATAAAAGGTGACTTCATATAGCAAAGAAACACTGATTTTGAATATTTTTATTTATTAAGACTAATGATCACATACCTTTTTATTTTTTGATCACATGAAATTTTTTTATGATCACCAAAATTTTTTTCCTATTTTTCTAATATTTTATAATGATTACATGTTGTGTGATCATAAATTTGGTGGTCAGTATTGATCATATATTCCGCAAGACCCAATTTTAATCATAATCTCTATTTTTTAGGCATTAGGAGCAAGCCTACAGGGATGAAAAATCAAAATTTTCCGAAAATTTGTCTAATATAGTCCTTTAGACCCAATTTTTGCTTTAAAATACTCTTTGATCTCTTATCTATCGCCCGGATCATCTCATATTGATTTATGCAACAAAATTAGAGTAGGGAAAATGAAAAATAAAAATCGAGCTTTTAGATACAACCAAAGACCATAATTCGGACATACATGATTCTTAAATAAAATTAATCTACTCAGTTTATCCTACAGTTTAACATATTTTTAGCTCAAAAAAGTTACCGTAAACCCCGATAGATGTCCTAGGGACAAAAGCCGTTCAGCGTGTTTTTAGCATTTGGCATGTTTTTTTTTCTTTTGTATTTTTTTGTGCTTTTTTTAAAATTTAAAATGCCGAAAATATGATAAAGGTACATGAATAAAAAAGATACCTTTTAATAGAAAAATGTCAATACTTTTTGGATCTTAAATCATAACATTAAGAAAAGTCTAATTATACACGAATAATTGAGTAAATTTAAAAATATTGATGAAAAAAAGAAATTTTGTTAAGTTTATTTCATGTTATTTTATCTTTTGAAAATCTTTGCTCTCAGAGAAAAATAAAAAAAGATAAAAATAGAACAAGATAAATTAGTTAATTAGTTTTCAAAATTATTCGTCAAAAATTTTAGAAACTTTAATTTTGTGCCATTATCAGAATGTTTTCAGTGATTAGTCAATTTTTTAGTATGGATTATTCGATATTCCATCAGAAGGATCAGTCAGATATAAAGTATATTTATTTAGCGATTAGTTGAGTTATTTTTTTAATGATTTTGACGACACGATTTTTAAGATGGTTCGATTTTAAGCACCCATGTTTGTCAACCGAAAGATCGTAATTCAATTATGACGAACTAATTTAAAAAGCAAAAGATTTGCTTCGTTAATTTTCTTGCTGTTTTTTTAAATAAAAACATTTTAAAGAACTCTTTTTGATCTTTATCCAATTTCTAAAAAAGCATCAGACTTACTAAGTTAAAAAAAACGCTTACCGAAAAAAAACAAAATGTAATTGACTCAATCGAATACAAGTAAATTTATTGAATTGAAAATCATTAGCTCTCTTAATTTATTTTTATGCTTTAAATAAGGTTTCGTTTTTTAAAATCGATTTAAGATCAAATGTCCTTTTTTTCTTTGTTATTACGTTTTGATCGAAAAACAAGCCCCATTTTATTCGATAATGCTTTTACGAAAATGAAAAAGCTACTTAATTTTCTTTCTGGTCAAGTTTTTTTTGTGTTCAAATATGGTTAGACACCGAATAGTCAATTTAAATGAGAATCGTAAATTTTTTTGCGGTCCTGTCGAGTTTGTTTTCAAGAAATATCGAATACCAATTACATCTCTGTATCTTAATCAAAGTATTGCTACCCTATATAACCGTATATTAAAAATCGAATTGAAAACAAATAAAGCTCATACGTTCGAATAAAAATCAAACCGTTTTCTCTTAAATTAAGTAACAAAAAACACAACATGATACACTTAATACGAAATTAAGAACAAGTGGCTAGTTTTAGCGTGTTTATTTAGTTATTAGTATAAACCTATTTGTCTTTAAGACTGGAACCTTCACCTAATTTGTTTTGTATAGTCCAAAAATTTTTATCTTTATTTTTTGTTCAATATTGAAAGAAACATTTAAAAAAAAACAATTTTTAAAACCTTTTTTTTTGTTAATAATTTTAAAAAAATAAATAAAATTCTTCTCGTTTCTTTTTATCATTTCAGTCACTTTCAAACATTCATTTGGACTTTTTAAACTGGAAATTTTCTAAAAAGTTAAAGTTTAAGCCATTAAACTCTTGTGTTTGGGGTTCACAAGTGCGAAACGTCTTCCCCTAGATTTCAAGAACCAGTTTAAGAATGTTCAATACATGAATTTTAGAAGGCCTCTGAATGATTAAAATGAAAATGAGAGTCTAAAATACTTTTTTTAATGAGCTTTTTTTTACCATACGTTGTTTTCGTATACTTTGTATGTTTATTTGTCAAGTAGATAATATTGGACTTCAATTTAAGAATCAAAGGCGATGAATTTATGAATTTAAGAACACCTTGCTAATAAACTAAATTAA
The DNA here is from genome assembly GCA_022207745.1 of Brachionus rubens. Lineage (NCBI taxonomy): Eukaryota > Metazoa > Rotifera > Eurotatoria > Ploima > Brachionidae > Brachionus > Brachionus rubens. Next base: position 4,326,298 of record JAJVHD010000001.1, on the reverse strand, counting down.
ACCGCGCCCAAATTTATGCCATAAAAGACACTCTTTGCAAACTTATAAAAGGCTTCTCCATATTATTACTTGTTTTAAATTTTAGACACTCCATGCAAAAAAAATAATTTTCCAAAAATATTTTGGAACCGACTTTTTATGAAATTTTTCCAAAATTGGGGAAGTAAAAATTCTGGACCCTCCAGAGCTCTCATGTTATCAAGCAGTGCCTTTTAGTGCGCTGCTATAATATGAGATACTTAAACTAAAGTTCGCATTTTTCTTGATCAGGCTAGAATTTTTCGAAAATATTCTTGGTACCTATTTAAACATCTATCATATTTATCTATCTTGCTTTTTATGTATAATTTTCATTGAGAAAGGATACACGATACTTTGTTTGTTTATGTTTGTCAAGATAGATAAATATGATAGATGTTTAAATAGGTACCAAGAATATTTTCGAAAAATTCTAGCCTGATCAAGAAAAATGCGAACTTTAGTTTAAGTATCTCATATTATAGCAGCGCACTAAAAGGCACTGCTTGATAACATGAGAGCTCTGGAGGGTCCAGAATTTTTACTTCCCCAATTTTGGAAAAATTTCATAAAAAGTCGGTTCCAAAATATTTTTGGAAAATTATTTTTTTTGCATGGAGTGTCTAAAATTTAAAACAAGTAATAATATGGAGAAGCCTTTTATAAGTTTGCAAAGAGTGTCTTTTATGGCATAAATTTGGGCGCGGTTTAATTTAGTTTATTAGCAAGGTGTTCTTAAATTCATAAATTCATCGCCTTTGATTCTTAAATTGAAGTCCAATATTATCTACTTGACAAATAAACATACAAAGTATACGAAAACAACGTATGGTAAAAAAAAGCTCATTAAAAAAAGTATTTTAGACTCTCATTTTCATTTTAATCATTCAGAGGCCTTCTAAAATTCATGTATTGAACATTCTTAAACTGGTTCTTGAAATCTAGGGGAAGACGTTTCGCACTTGTGAACCCCAAACACAAGAGTTTAATGGCTTAAACTTTAACTTTTTAGAAAATTTCCAGTTTAAAAAGTCCAAATGAATGTTTGAAAGTGACTGAAATGATAAAAAGAAACGAGAAGAATTTTATTTATTTTTTTAAAATTATTAACAAAAAAAAAGGTTTTAAAAATTGTTTTTTTTTAAATGTTTCTTTCAATATTGAACAAAAAATAAAGATAAAAATTTTTGGACTATACAAAACAAATTAGGTGAAGGTTCCAGTCTTAAAGACAAATAGGTTTATACTAATAACTAAATAAACACGCTAAAACTAGCCACTTGTTCTTAATTTCGTATTAAGTGTATCATGTTGTGTTTTTTGTTACTTAATTTAAGAGAAAACGGTTTGATTTTTATTCGAACGTATGAGCTTTATTTGTTTTCAATTCGATTTTTAATATACGGTTATATAGGGTAGCAATACTTTGATTAAGATACAGAGATGTAATTGGTATTCGATATTTCTTGAAAACAAACTCGACAGGACCGCAAAAAAATTTACGATTCTCATTTAAATTGACTATTCGGTGTCTAACCATATTTGAACACAAAAAAAACTTGACCAGAAAGAAAATTAAGTAGCTTTTTCATTTTCGTAAAAGCATTATCGAATAAAATGGGGCTTGTTTTTCGATCAAAACGTAATAACAAAGAAAAAAAGGACATTTGATCTTAAATCGATTTTAAAAAACGAAACCTTATTTAAAGCATAAAAATAAATTAAGAGAGCTAATGATTTTCAATTCAATAAATTTACTTGTATTCGATTGAGTCAATTACATTTTGTTTTTTTTCGGTAAGCGTTTTTTTTTAACTTAGTAAGTCTGATGCTTTTTTAGAAATTGGATAAAGATCAAAAAGAGTTCTTTAAAATGTTTTTATTTAAAAAAACAGCAAGAAAATTAACGAAGCAAATCTTTTGCTTTTTAAATTAGTTCGTCATAATTGAATTACGATCTTTCGGTTGACAAACATGGGTGCTTAAAATCGAACCATCTTAAAAATCGTGTCGTCAAAATCATTAAAAAAATAACTCAACTAATCGCTAAATAAATATACTTTATATCTGACTGATCCTTCTGATGGAATATCGAATAATCCATACTAAAAAATTGACTAATCACTGAAAACATTCTGATAATGGCACAAAATTAAAGTTTCTAAAATTTTTGACGAATAATTTTGAAAACTAATTAACTAATTTATCTTGTTCTATTTTTATCTTTTTTTATTTTTCTCTGAGAGCAAAGATTTTCAAAAGATAAAATAACATGAAATAAACTTAACAAAATTTCTTTTTTTCATCAATATTTTTAAATTTACTCAATTATTCGTGTATAATTAGACTTTTCTTAATGTTATGATTTAAGATCCAAAAAGTATTGACATTTTTCTATTAAAAGGTATCTTTTTTATTCATGTACCTTTATCATATTTTCGGCATTTTAAATTTTAAAAAAAGCACAAAAAAATACAAAAGAAAAAAAAACATGCCAAATGCTAAAAACACGCTGAACGGCTTTTGTCCCTAGGACATCTATCGGGGTTTACGGTAACTTTTTTGAGCTAAAAATATGTTAAACTGTAGGATAAACTGAGTAGATTAATTTTATTTAAGAATCATGTATGTCCGAATTATGGTCTTTGGTTGTATCTAAAAGCTCGATTTTTATTTTTCATTTTCCCTACTCTAATTTTGTTGCATAAATCAATATGAGATGATCCGGGCGATAGATAAGAGATCAAAGAGTATTTTAAAGCAAAAATTGGGTCTAAAGGACTATATTAGACAAATTTTCGGAAAATTTTGATTTTTCATCCCTGTAGGCTTGCTCCTAATGCCTAAAAAATAGAGATTATGATTAAAATTGGGTCTTGCGGAATATATGATCAATACTGACCACCAAATTTATGATCACACAACATGTAATCATTATAAAATATTAGAAAAATAGGAAAAAAATTTTGGTGATCATAAAAAAATTTCATGTGATCAAAAAATAAAAAGGTATGTGATCATTAGTCTTAATAAATAATTCATTACTCAGAATATTTTTTTATTTCTGGATCTAGCTTTTTGATATTTTCAAGCATTTATATTTTTTACAGGGGACATCTATCGGGGGTTTACGGTAACTATTTTTGGCTTCATTTAAATAATCCTTAGCAGGTTATGAATAATTTAGATTAAAATTAAAATAAATAGTCAGAATCATAACTAGTAGAAATCCCAGCTTATTTTGGAAAAAAATAAACCAAAATTGACAAAAGTTAATAAGTTTTCCTGAGGAGGGAGTGGAATAAATACCCAAAATAATGAATCGCAATTTTTAAAGATTTACGGATGACACATCTGTCTAGCTTTTTAGCTCAATAATGAACAAAACTCCAAAACTCCATTTAAGCTTTAACAGATCTGTTAAAGCTTAAATGGAGTTTCGAAAATTCATTATTTCTTTTTTGAATCGATTCAAAAAAGAACTAACGTAAAAGCTCGATATTTATGACATTTTACAAATGCCGATGGTAATTTCGGTATTTGTGAGATGTCATAAATATCGAGCTTTTACGTTAATAAATTTTCGAAACGGTGATTTTTGTTTTAAAAAAACAATTAGAATTTTTTTTCGTGATTCAAAGTTTTTCTCTTTGGGGTTCTTTTAAATGAATCAACAATTAAGGTAAAGAATTTTTTATTGACTTAAAAATTTATTTTTTTTCCATCGTAAAAATAGATGTAAAATTGTGTAAAAAAATATAATTATTGTTGCTTATTATTATAAAAAAAATTCAAATATCTCTTCTCATAGGAAATTTAAGTATTTGTCATTATTTTATTGAGCTTTTTAATATATTTAATAAAAAAACTGAATTGCATATTAAATTGATTCGTTTAAAAATTTGATCATTTAGAATTCATTTATAATTACTAAATGATCCTTCAAATTATGGCTTTTCATGAACACATATTTTGTAACAACTAGTATGCCACTGTTTTTGATACGTTTAACTTTTTTTAATTTTCAGCATCTGTATCTATAATCACAATTTGTGGCGGCGGTAGACGATTTTTGTTCATACCTTGGTTGTTATTTAACACAAATGGTTCTTTTATTTTATCTCGTATACTGACACGACCTCTATACTTATCCAAATCATAAACATCATTTTTGGAATTACGTTTAGCATCTAGACTCGCTAGTTCTTTGTTTCTGGCTTTTGAACTCTTTTTTTTTGAATCGATTATTTGATCCAAATAGTAGAGTTCTTTTTGAGTGAATATATAGTCCATTAGTTTACGAATACCAACCAATGCTAACACCATTATAGGAAACGATATGCTAATTGTTTTATTCATTTTGATTAAAAATAACAAAATCAAACAAAATATTTGTATTAATGTAAAAAGATGAACTTTATAAGTCCGAACGTATCGTAAAAAGGAATAATCGGGTTGATGTTTTTCGGGCATTAGAGGTAGTATGAGACGTTGCATGAATTGCATACCGTTTAATGAAGTTATACCCATGTACAAAAATATTCCGTACAAAACGGGCATTGGAATTCTCTTTATAACACAAAAAAATTAAATTTTAATTATGAGGTTTTTTATTTGAAGAATTACTTGTAAATATTTGGCTAAAAATACCGAAGAGCCAATAAGAGCGAATGTAACTATACCGGTCAAACGTTGTTCAATAACTCCAAGAAACCTTTAAAAAGATTCAAATAAATATATCGAAAAGATATTTTTTTTATTTATTTACTTGGGCTTTTCACCAGGTACACTTGATTCGGACTCTTTTCGAAGGCTTATAATGTTATTTATTGATAGCACTGTTGCGGCAACAAACCATGGTATTCTTTGACAAAACAATTAACAAAAAAAAAATACCAAAATTTTTTTCTTTAGATTTACCCAAGTAGAGAATTAATAGCAATCGTTACTGCAACAACCAACAGGTCTAGATGGTATCCAAATGATTTCTAAATAAAAAAAAAATGTTTTAAGAATAATAAACCTTCACACAACGATTAACTGGGATTAAAAACAAACAGAGAATAAAATCACATCATTATTTTGTTAAAGATTTTATTTAGTGTTTATTAAGTAAAAATCCTTCGTCGAATTTAATTAGGTATTTTCTAAAAAACCTAGATGGCATGATACTAGAACAACTTTGAAAATCATCGTTTCGGAAGTCGCTGTGACTTAAAAAAAGGGCGTCGAAAGATGAAAACCTAGCGAGTATAAAAAATTCTGTAACGGCCTACCCTGCTAATCAGCATCTGCAGTTAATTAAGTCTAGAATTGTTCTACTAGATGTTAGATTTGCACAGAAAAAGTACTACTACTACTAACGTATTTGCTCGAATTTAACGACATGTCGTTAATTGGTGGACAGTGGTTTTCAAAATGACTTAACGACATGTCGTTAAACCCGAATATAGCCAAAAAAAGCTCTTTTTTCTAAAAATTAGTGTCAAAATTAACGACATGTCGTTAAAGGTATAACGACATGTCGGTAATTGCGGCAGCCATTAGAAAACTTCACTCAGAACATGAGGTATGAGAAAAAATGCTTTTCTGAATGAGGCTAGAGAGTCACGAATCAACAAGCAGCCTTGGAGACTCCTTCTAGAACCTTCTCTTTTTTAAAATTCCTTAATTTTATCTAAAGATGATCTAGGGGTAACAAATAAAAAATTTCTACACTAGACTGGTTCAAAAAAAAAATTTAACATTAGAGCCCTACCCTTCTGAAACAAATTCTCAATTTAATCAAAATATTCAACACTCACCCCAGGGGGTACCAGTAAGAAAAAATTTCAACACAAGGTCCAAAAAAAAAATTTCTAGTTATTTTACAATTTTCATAGAAAAAAAACCCTCCCCACCCTACCTTGTGTGTGAGATTTTTTTTCTCAAACCTCCTGCTCACACGCTTTTATTTTCAAAGACTCTTTTTTTTGGATTGACATTATTAAAAATTTTTTTCACACAAGCGGTTTTTTTTAATTCAATCATTCAATTACAATAAGAAAGAAAGTAAGGGTTTGTAATAAAGAAAGATTTTCGAAAAGTCTCTTTTAAATTGATCGGATCAGCTTTCGAAATTTTGACTATGAATTTTATTAAATTTCGACCCTACTCCTATCGCGGCGTCATGTATAGAAAATATAACAAAATTACCTTCGGACGATCAAAGCAAAGTAAGATGTTTTGTTTTGAAAATTTAGAAAAAAAATGAAGAAATTTTAGTAAATCCTCTATGAGCAGGTTTTTTTTAATGCAAATAGAAAGCCCATTTTGTGCACATCAAAATGCGACCTTTTTTCTTAAAAAAAATGCGTTGTGTGTTGCATTCAAAAAAAACCTGTCTATGAGTAACTAATGCAAGGCGCCTCAAATCATTCATTTTACTAGTATAATAGGAGATACTGTACATTCACGCGTTCTTCTTGTGAATTTTCATGATTTAATGATTTTGAAAAGCTTTCATTGATTTTTGGGTATCAACTGAAAGTTAAATAGCTCTAGTCAAAGCTTGTAAAACTTGCATTCAGTTGATTCCCAAAAATGAATGAAAGCTTCCCAAATCGTTAGTTAATGAGAATTCACAAGAGGATCACTTGAATGACCACGACAGTAAATGTCTATGAATTTCTCTAATAAATCTATCTAGTGATAGGTGAGTGTTTTTCAAATGAGCTACTTTTCGTCAAAATTGGTGAAGTACTTTTTGAGAGTAGTAGTAGTAGTAGTACTATTTCTGTGCAGAACTAACATCTAGTGGAACAATCCTAGACTTAATTAGCTGCATAAGCTGTTAGGTTTCTTGGCCGGGTAGACCTATACAGAATTTTTTATACTCGCCTTTCCATTATTATTTTTTCTAAACGTTACAATTTTTTGACTATACCAGGATTTGAACTTGCGACACTAGCTGCCAAAGCTGTCACGGCCACGACCTCTCTTTTATTAGGTTTTTTTGTAATAATTTGGAATTACCGACATGTCGTTATACCTTTAACGACATGTCGTTAATTTTGACACTAATTTTTAGAAAAAAGAGCTTTTTTTGGCTATATTCGGGTTTAACGACATGTCGTTAAGTCATTTTGAAAACCACTGTCCACCAATTAACGACATGTCGTTATAACTTGTAATTCGTGTTTAACGACATGTCGTTAAATTCGAGCAAATACGTTACTTGTTAACGAAATATGAGGAAAATTAATGAAAACTCCAGATATTTTTGATTAAATTTGGGGAAACTTTTTGTTGGGATTAAAATTTTTTGATGAAAAATTTAGAAACAAAAGGTACGGGCGAAGTGGAATTCAGTGGTGATTTGATAAGAGGATTTTACCAAAAATTACGTAAAATACCGTAAAATCACAAAATTAAAAAATTCGGATTTTACCATATTTACCGGTATTTCAGATAAATTTACAATAATTTTTGGAAATTTTGGTAAAAATAAAAAATGCCAGTCATTTTTTCTGCTAAATTTCGAAAGATGTCTAGTATTTGAGCGATTTAATTAATGTCGATAATTTTATCCTCAAAACCAAAAAATAGACTTAGATCAATTGTTTCCATAACTCGATCTTTTGAGACCAGGTACATAGACTCCTAAAAAATTTGACCCAAAAAATGACTAGCATTTTTTATTTTTACCAAAATTTCTAAAAATTATCGTAAATTTACTTGAAATACCGGTAAATATGGTAAAATCCGTATTTTATACTTTTGTGATTTTACGGTATTTTACGGTAATTTTTGGTAAAAATTCAATAATTTACGGTAATCTAAGTAAATTTTAGTAAAATCCTCCTATCAAATCACCACTGTAGAAGCATAATTCCTGCTAAAATAATCTAGAGATGAGACTAGAACAGCATACAATGTTCAGTGGAAAGTTCCGGTAATGCAAAACGACCACACTATCTAAGAGATTTCCATCCTCAAATTCGTCAAATTGCATTTTTGATTTTTGATTGCAACTAAAATTAGCGAAGCATTAAAAATAAAGAAAAATTAAATAAATTTCAATTGGGTTTAACTCAAATGAAAAATGGTGTAATTTTAAATTTTAAATCCTTTTCGGGTCTTCTCTATTAAGTGAACAAGTGTTAACCTATTATGTGACAAAATCATGTTCACGGGTCAGGTGAACAAAATATTAACTGTGATCATAACTTAAATATAGGTGAACATGGACCTAAATAGGTAAACACGAAGAGTGACACTTTTTTAAAAATTAAAAAAAGTAACAGCCTTCCGATCATTTTTCACCTCCATTTAGTATTCGCTGACATCCTCTACATATTGGTCATTAGAACCACCCTCGACATATCTAAACATCCACAAAAGTTCTCTCTTAACATCCTTTCCAATCAAATGGTTCACTCTTGCATACATAGATTCGTTAATCTCTATAATACGTCCAACCCTATCTAAATTAAAATTAATCAAACTTGCAGTTTTTGCAATAGTTAACTGAGTTGCCGAACATTTAATTACAGTCTAATCGAGGAGACCCTATTAACAGAGTATGACTTTTCTTTATAAATGTTTGTTTCACAAGGTAAAATACTAGCAACCGGTAGGTTATTAAATATTTTGATTGAAGTTTATAAAAATTATAACCTTTAACTTGTTTTCTTTTCTATTAACAATAACAGCTGTAATTTGTTGATCCATAAATATCAATATTGTACTTAAAACTGCTGGAATTATGGCAACAAGTATTAACCACCATTTATCTCCAATCCTTTCAATTGGGTCAATGAACCAGCCTCTATTCTTAATTGTATTCTAAAAATAAAATTAAGGAATTTTTTTTAAACTCTTTTTTCGAGGAAAAATTTTACCTCAAATTTAAGAGGGACAGCCAATTTGGGCGTATTAAAACTATAATAACTATCGACCATTACATTTATAAATATTGTAACTATAACTCCAAAATCACTAATCGTTGATCGAATCTTAATTATAAAAAATTTAAAAGATATAAAAATTTAATCGCGTAAGAAGTATACCGCTGAAGGAAAAAATCTCGAATTTCTAAAAGACCGAAATGTCATTGCCATCAAAAATGTTGACATAAATAACAAAGCAGAAAAAAAGAAAATGTCTGGTACATATTGACATTTTGTTTCATAGCGATATCCTACTCGTTCACACTTAAAAAAAAAATCTTAGTTTTAAAAAATTTTTGTTTTTTGGAATTTAAGTTTAAATTACTTGGGTTTGGTTTAATTCGAGATCAATTGTGACATTTGTGTCATTTATGCATTTATTACAATTATTAGAATGACTTAAAAAATATATATAGGGATTATTTGTGTATTGATTTGATTGATTGATTTTGAACAATTCCGAAAATGATTCTTTTATAAATATGAAGGCTATCAAGGCTGCAAAACTTTCCTCTTTGTAAAAGATAAAACTTATAAACACGTTTTTTTTTTTTTATTTTGGTTTATAATTACCAGTAAATCGGGTTATGTATTTAACAAAAGCACTTATATCAAAACAAACAATCAAAGCTAAAAAAAAGGCCATCCATAGACCAATTAAGGCTCTAAATCCCATGTAATCAATGTCATATTCTCTATTAAAGAAATATCTTTAATTTTTCTAGATTTATTTTTTGAAAATTTTTTAAAAAATTACTTGCAAAATGTATTGAGTATTTTTTCTTAAAAAATAATTAAAATTAGATTAAATGGAGACAAATTAAGTCATCAAACAAGATATCACGGAAAAAACAAACTTTAAACATTCTTGCGGGAAAGCCGAATTGTTTAAAATTTCATTAGGAGATCTCAAAGAATCTAATTGAATATCCCAGGCAGAGTTGTTCCTAGTCGCGATTTTTCAAGTCTTTACCCCAAAAAGTCAAGTCAAGTCGTAACTTGACTTGACTTTTTGGAGTAAAGACTTGAAAATTTTCCATAAAAAAATGCTTTAAACTATAAAAAAACGATTTCTTTTCAGAGTATTTTATACGCTCTTCCGGATTTTCAGGATTAAAAGCGATTCCATATGTTAAAATTTGTAGGAAAAGACCTATTGACAATGAAGAGGTCTAAATCCTTTAAAGGATTAAAAAAGGATGCATAAAGGATGCATAAATGATATCTATAGCAAATAAAGCTAACTCAAATTTACTAGATTTGTTCCGAAGACCCTAGCATCCTGGATGTCCTTTTTGTCCTTTTACATTTACAAGACTTGTTCCGATGACCCTAGCATCCTGGATGTCCTTTATGTCCTTTTTGTCCTTTTACATTTACAAGACTTGTTCCGAAGACCCTAGCATCCTGGATGTCCTTTTTGTCCTTTTTGTCCTTTTACATTTTAGAGCCTTCCTCGCGCCGAATATCGACAGTAAATGCTTAGTGATTCTCATTAAGATGCCTAACCCTCACCAACGCCTTACCCGAACCCTACCTGGGGCTTCGCCCCATACCCAGTTCGAGTGAATAATGTTCAAAAAGATGTACAGGATATAGGGGTCCAGAAAAGGCTTTAAAATGTAAAAGGACAAAAAGGACAAAAAGGATGTACAGGATATATCGGTCCAGAAAAGGCTTTAAAATGTAAAAGGACAAAAAGGACAAAAAGGATGTACAGGATGATTTAGTCTCTAAGACCTTGTCTTGTAAAAAAACAAAGATAATTTTCTTGGATGAGGATAAAAAGGATAATGAAGTTTCCTTCACATCCTGTTGTCTATTAGTGTAGGAAAACGTCTTTTGAAAATCTCAAGTCAAGTCATGACTTGACTTTAGCTGTAATAATAAAATCAAGTCAAGTCATGACTTTGACTTGACTTGAGACTTGAGACTTGAGGAACAACTCTGATCGCAGGTGACAATCAAGAGGCTTTATCCATTGAAAGTTAAAAGAGAGTGTTAGTTGTTTCGGTTCAAAATTGAATAGCCAATCAGTGGCGTACTGTCCATGCGACTAACCAGGACTTGAGTCCCTAAATTCTGGGGGGCCTTGACTATAAAAGTTACGGACTCGAACAAATTCATTATCTCTTTCGTCAAAAAGCGAAAAAATCTTTCAGCTGGTTAGTTGTCTGGCTACCGGGAATCTGATTCTACCTGGCTGACAAATTTAACTTTGGATTTTTCTGTTGCAATTTACCCAAGTTTCTATACCTTTAAAAAGCCTGCAAATATTCAGCATTTCAGTTTGAGACCACTTAAGTCTTGTACCAGAAGCTTCCATAATGAATATATTCTTTTTCTATGAGCCTGAGATTAATCAATGTAAATTAAAGAACGTTTTTTTTTAGGGTTTAGGGGGTTAATTTCGCCTACGAAATATCTGTCGTCCATCATTTTCTCTTTTTATCGACATATGATTAATTCTGAGAATTTGTCATGAGTTTGAATGTTAAAAATTAATCTTTAATACTTTACCATATTTACCTGACTCAAAGGTGTTTCAGGTGTAAATTCTGATATCCAGAATATCCAGACTTCTTTTCTCCGACAAATAGTTCAAATATAGCGTAAGGCGTAAGTATAAATAAGTAAATAAAAAGAATTATAAATCTTAACCATTATCATCATCAACAATAATAATTATATCTGCGCCCCTGGCAATAGCTGTCATCTAACGTTATCTGATATCAATTTGAATACTTTGTAAATATGAAATATTTAATCTTTTTGTTTAATTTAAAAGCTTTATCGCTAAATGTCTGAGAATGGTGCCAGTTGATTCTTATGTCTTAATAATTTCAATCTCTAATTTAATATTAAATTTAATATTGGTAAAGTGACATCGTTTATCGCTTTATCTACATCTGCGTATTGAAAAAAAACCTGTGAATCAGAAACACCCGGTTTATTTAAAATTCATTTAAGGATTACTGTAACCCGGGTAATGCTGGGTTTACAAGGAATTTATGATGATATGAAGTAAAAGGAAGTAAGAAAATAAGAATTTCAAGATCCTTAATTCTATCTATGAGATTTGAATGAATTTTACTCGGGTTCACTTATGCAGCCTTTCTTAAGAATTGGGTTGGTCGACCGGTTTTTACTGTAAAACCGGCTAATTTTAATTTAAAATTTCATTGAAAGGTCGAATCCTTATGAAACCGACCCTACTTAAGAAAGGGAAAATTATGATTTATTTTATTTATTTAAAGGCTTACCAAAAACTAAAACCGGCCCAGTACTTCCAAGTATACAAAGTGGTTGACCTGCAAAAAAACTAAACAGAATACCACATACTGCACCAGAAACTAAACTTTCGATTGCAGACTTAAAATTTTAAACCTTTAAATTATTTGACAGAAATCGAAAAATCTTAAATAAAAAAAAAACTTACCATATTATTATCAGTTGCTGCTCCTAACAAACCTAAAATTAAGAATTAAATTTTTTGTTTTTAATTTGTTATATCACTTTAAAATTGCAAACCTCCAAATGTAATTATTGGTGCGAGACATGCAAAATACATAAACAAAATCGACGAAAGACATTGAAAATTTAGACCGTCTTTAAAGTCACTTAGATACCATGGAAGTTTTCGCTTTAAATCATCAATTAAACCACCACAGAGTCTAAAATTTAAATTTTTTTCAATTTTATAAAAAAAATTTTTGAAACAAATTATTACCTTCCGGTAAATTCGAGACCCGGACCTGAGTAATGAGCTTTTATTCCTTCATTAACACCTTTAATTCTATCATTCAACTGAAATGAATTATTTTTTTGTATTTGAGCAATTCGTTGAAGTCGTTCTTCTTTTTGCGGAAGGGTATTAGGTGGTTCTAGTCTTGTAGATGGATCCCATTCACCAGGAGGTATAACTATTACTTGATCTAAAAATGTGTCAAATCCTTTTAACAATTGTTGTTTATTTTTAGAGGTGTATGCTATTTCGAGAAAAATCTAAAAAAGATTTTTTTTACCAATGTCTTATTGATTAGAAAAGAAGAAATATTTACTTCGTCACTGATTAGAGTGGCTATAGAACGACCAATTTCACGATATCGCTGCAAATTTCCTTTAGGTCCTAATAGAATAAATAAAAATCTAGTCGGGACCGGTACTTCGGTTAAATCACCGAGTACAACCGCTTTTGAAAGACGAATGAATATTGAAAATTGGTATTCTAAAAAATCAACTTCACCAATTAGTACATTTGCGGCTTCGGTACCTTCCGGAATTTTTTTCATAAATCCCTGATTGGTCTTGAAATCAAGTCGACTTATATTAGACATCGAAGCCGTCGAACCAAACAAAGTTGAATCCTTAAAGGAAATGTGTTGTTATTGTAATTTTTTTTTTTTAATATTACAACATACTTTTGGCTTTGAGTCTAATCGACTTATTCTTACATCATTATCGTCGAACTCAAACACATTCGTATCTTTTTTATCTATTTGATGAGATGTGTAAAATAAATCATTTTCATTTGGATTGGAATTTGATTTAGTATCAGTTAAATTATCTTTTGTATTTAAAAAATTTTAGATTTGATTTTTTTTTGATGTAAAAATTAATACCTGTATTATCTTGCTTTATTTTTGTTAAATCCGAAAATGATTTTACGATTGAAAGAGTCTTTTTTTCGCCAAAATCCAATTGTTTTTGAAAATCTTTTTCATGTTGATGAATATGTTTTGATAATAGAATTGATTTAACATTCTCAAAATCTGTTTCTTTTAATACTGATGCTTGTACAAGAAATAACAATACCTTGTCTTGAAAAAAAAAGATCAAATTAGATTGAAAACTGGTCCCTTATGATTGCTCTCGGAAAATTTGAGAACATTAGAGTGCAGACACTGACACATTAAAATGCAAGGCATTTTTTCGCTCTTGAAGTCATCTTAAGCGCTTGAAGTTTTGTATTTTACAGTACAAAGCTGAAATAAGTTAATAACATGTTCAAAAATGTTAAAAAACACGTGTATGATATTCTTCCTGTTTTTTAGTCCTTTTTTAACTACTAACCATAGTTGGTCAAAAGTCAAAGTCAAGTAATGACTTGACAAAAAAAATACTTACCTTGCGTTATTTTTTTTCTGAATTCTGAGTCTTCTGAGTTCTAAGTTTGATAACTCAGAAAAAGAAAAAATTCATTTCTAAATTAACATGTTAAAACAATTTTTTGAATTAAAATCGTTTCCAACATGATTCTAGGTTATTTTTTGAGGTAGCGTAGAGCCTCATTATAGACACCCAAGCCTTGAAATGTGACTAAAAAAAATTGGAGTTTCAAATCAAGTAACTTTTAATTTGAATAATTTTAAGACCCCTGGTGTCTATAATGAGGCACTATGGTAACCGATATCAAAGAAAACGATCCTTATGTCTATTTTTTGAGTCGATTGCTTTTAGGATTAGTTGTATCATTGACGAAGATAAATTCTAAAATATCCCTAGACTTAAACTTCAGCAAAATAAAATTGAAAGTCTTGCTTTGACTTTTGACCAATTAACTAAAAAGTAGTGACACTTTCATGTCATTTTTCCAATCAAAAAATAGCAGTGTATTTAGCGTATTAATGACGTGATACGTAACAAATTTTCCTGGTCTCTTGTTACTAATTGAGTTTAAATGAAAAAAACAAAAAAGTTTTTAACCTCTTTTTTCCGAATATTTTTTGACAGAGATTGAAAATTTTTTAAAGAAGATCAGATTTGCCAAAAAATGCAACGTTGAAAAATTAAAAACGTTGCGAGTATGAATGGAATCTGTATGAAATTCATCAAACTCGTGACCCTTAACGTCATGAACAGAAAAGATACCAAAAGTTAAAGGATCAAAATTTCAGTAAAGTGTAGTGTTGATAATCGTCTTTTTACAAAACAGGACTAATATTTGAACAGACTGTTTTATTTTTAAAAAAATTAAATGTTCATATTGCAGATTTTTCAAAACGACACCCTGGTTGTCTTTATTTGACGGTTCCATGGGGGAAAATTAAGGTTTACTTGAAAAGCGATTTGTCAAGTCGACTAAACCTTACTTACTCCTCAGGTGATCATTTTATAAGGTTGTCATTCTGAAACACGCTATGGCATCTACATTTTTCATAACCGTTTTTGGCATAAAAAATCTATTTTTCTCATTTTAGCTTAGTTGGAATAGAATCTATTGAAATTAGAGTCATTTCCTAATTTTTTTAAAACTCGTGATTTCAAATAATGATTCATTGAAATCACGCAAAATTTTGAAAAAACAAAGATTCTAAAAAAAATTAGTTAAAAAAATTTACCAATAACGGTAATCAAATCCTCTCCAGATAAGTCAAAAAATATAGGATCTGAAGAAAGACATTTTCTCAATTCAAAAAGTGAATGTAATGAAAGTGTTGCTACATGTGGTTTTGACCATCTACCACCAAGTTCAACATCTTCTTCAAATTTTAACCATCTAGCAAATTCTTTCCATTCATTATTATTATACAACTCGTCAACTTCACAAAATATATGCTTAGACATCCTATTTATTTTATCATACAATATTTTGAAAAAATTTAATTTTTTAAAAACAAAAAATAATTTAAAAAAAAATTCAATGCGTGCTTGATGTTCTTTAAGGCTTAAGAGTTACACAAATTATCTAAAAAAAAATTAGAATAATACTCAGCTTTATTCACTAAACAAAAATATTTTTGATAATTAGAAAAAGTTAATGAAATATTGAATAATGAAACAAAAAAGAAATGCAATACTGCAAATTAAAGAACAACAAAAAAAAAAAAGAGTATAACAATTTTGGCTTACTAAAAATTAAATCAATTAGGAATACTTTTATCTTTTTCTTATCTTAAATGCGAAATATAATCGATATTTAAGAAAAAAACATGTAATCAATCTTTTATTTATTTTTTTTTTGGGGGAATTCATGTTAGTTTATGAAACACCCAAGAAAAAAAAAGAGAGAGAGTGAGTAAGTTTAGAATGAATGGGTAACTTTAAGACGTAACAAAAAAATAATTCTTTTAATATTTTGCCGAAAATAAAAAAAGAGAAAAAAAAAGAGAGAGAGAAAACAGATATTCGAAAAAAATAAACATAAATTATTTTTTTTATTAAAAAAAAATTTTAAATTTTGAAAATAAAAAATTTAAATCAATACTTTTTTTTTTTTAAAAAATGATATTTCATGTTTTAATTCTATTAGATTTTCCTTCTTTTTTTTTTGTTTGAAAAAAAAGACGTATTTCGAAACAAATTTATTTTTATGATTAAATAACGATTTAAACAACATGAATATGATCCCTCAGTAAGAACACAATAACAATAAGAATTAAAATAAGATTATAAAAAATAAATAGGAAATGATCATAGCATTAAAAAAAAAAAAATTAATTTTTCTTTCTTTGAAAATATTAAAACATCAATTGAAACAAACAATAAACAATTTTTCTTTTTAGTCGTTCAAGGTTACTAGTTTTCAGAATCGTTATTAATTTGTTTTTATTTGGAGTCTTATAATATTAATTACATAAATCGTTAATCATGATTTTATCATGGACATTTTGGTGTTTATTAAAATTTAAAATGGCAATTTTTTTTTTAAATCATTGACCTGGTCGTTCACATGTTCCTAAAATGAACGATCGCGTTCATCAGAATTCGTCCGAACCAGACATATGTATCCATTTATTTTAGGGTATTGGGTGGGTATGGGTTAACCGAAAAATTCAGGTTTTGGGTTCGGATAGGGTATGAGTAACCTATCCGATTTCGGGTATGGGTCTGGGTTGGGTAACCCATACGTAGGGTACTTCAGTTGTCAACTGAAAATTGATTTAACAATATGACTTCAATTTTATTTTTTCAAAAAAAAAACATTCTGATTTCAGACATTCGAAAAAATTACTGCATAAAAAAAATCCAGTTATGAAAATGACTGTTATTGAGGGCTTCTTAAAGAACTGAAATCAAGTCAACAAGTAAATTTTATTCAGGAATTTTTATTTTAACCGTACTTATAAAAATAAACGTTTCTTGCCTCCTTAAGTTTTCTAATTTAACTTTTCTAATTCAAATAAAAGTTTGAAATTAGCTCATACCGTCGATAGAAGGTTAACAATATTATCGATGTGTTCAAAATAAACAGAGCGGCGGAAATAAATATTTTCTTTATTGGAAACTTTTGTCATCGCCAGAAAGCTTTCCTTATGTGTGGCAAAGAAATTTTTTTTTACTTCATGATTAGTCTAAAGACTAGGACAGGGCTGAGACCTGTATATCCTTTTTTATAGGATTTTACACTAGTGAACAATGCACCTCTTAAGCAAAGAAAATAAATACAAATTCGACAATAAATACAAATAAGTACAATTTCCGACGGTTTTTGATTTTTATATATCCTTGAAAAAAGTTTCAAATCTAAAAAGCGTGAAAAAAATCGAGAAAGTCGGAAGGTGTGCGACACTTGATAACAAAATTATCTAACGACCTGGAAAAGGCAATAAATGGGTGGATGTTTTAGGTATTGTTGTAAATTAATCCCGAGAGGTCCTACCAAAACATAAATATTGAATAAACTATATTTTTAAGTTAAAAATCTTAAATTTTTCGGTTTGTTGAAAAATTTTGTTCTCAAATTTACAGTTTCACCGATTTTCCATGGATTTTTCAATTGTTGTCACGCTTTGGAACTTCGGTTATTGGTGAGTATAAAAAAGCTGGAAACAGCAAGAAATAACTCTCTCGTGCATAGATTAATTTATTCTGTCTACCACTGTATAAGAAAAACAAAATATTTTTTATTGCTCAATTAACAAATTCAAGTCCAAGAAAAGACTTCTGTGATTTTTTTGATTAAAATTTGAAATTTTTTGCACTAAATCATTTAAATTTAAAAATAATTCTATCTGTTTAATTTTTAAAAATTTTGAAAAAAATTTAAGCACTACATTCGCCAACTTTCGTAGTCCCTGGAACCATTTGAATTTAACGGCTATAAATTCTATTCAAAACATAATATTCCCGTAATATCTTGGATACAATCCCATGGTCTAAATTCCAAAATCTCTAGTTTTACCCATTTTTCTGATTGGTTGAAAAAGAAATTGGCAAATCAGAAAATTGGATTAAACTCGTCATTTCGGAAGCCTGAAAAAATTTGTTTGAAAAAAAGGGATTAAAAAATTTATTAAAACTAATGCACGGCCAGTATCAAGTTTATGAACATAATAAAGCTTTGTTCCATTCACCATGTAATTGTGTTAGGGTTCAATCCTTACGAATTCTCGAATTTTCATGTTTTCAATTTTGAAAAAAAAATAAAAGTTTTAGAAAAATAATGAAAATTCATGAAGAAATATGAAGCTTCATTGACCCTTCAAAACCTTGAATGCTTTTGAACGTTCATGAAGGTTCATTTTTGGAAGTTTTGAATGACTAGGATTGAACTTCTCTTTATTTGTTTTGTGACTGAAACATTTTTTCTTGAATTTTTCACAATGCTTAATCTCTCGAGTTGGAAAGAAAGTGTGTTTTTCAAAAATAATTTTAACATTCGTTTAATTAAAAAGGAAAAAAACTGCTTCTATAAATTTTTTATTAAAAAAAAAATTTCAACTGAAAGTGCTCAACTTCAACTTACACATACAATCACGTTTTGAGCATTTTTTTTTTAATTATTCTATCTAAGGTCTCTAAAAAAATTAAACAGGAAATCTTAAGCAACAGGATCTGACATTTAGATGATAAACAAAAGTCTTCCATTTTCCTTTTCGAATAATTTACATCATAGAAATAACAACAACAACAACAAAAATAAGCTTAATTAACCGTTTCCCAAAAATAATTAAAATTAATTTTCACTTGGTTTGGTTGTGATCAGCAAACTTTTATTCGTTTTTTTCCGTCAACTTGAAAAATTTCTAACAAACATTTTCTTTAACTAATTTTATTTTCATTTAGAAAAAAAAATTTTAAACCATAAAAACTTAACTTATTAGAAGGAATAAAATTTGATTGATTTTAAACAAAAATAAGATTAATAATAAAAATTTGATTTAACACTCCAGTCGTAACTCGTTTTTTTTTTTACTCCTTCTTCTCATTCACTTAATAATCTATTGTATAATTTATAGTTATATTGATCAAACTCTCTTTCTCTCTTTATTACTTTCATAAAATCGAAAGGCTGCAAATTTTATAACATGATTTAATTAGCGCCCCTAGTCGATTTTCGTCATTGATAAGAAAAAACAAAAAAGTTGTTTTGGATTTTTTTTATTATTCCAATAATGGAGATAGATCAAAGTTTCATAAAAAAATAACAATACTTTTCCTCAAGAAAAATTATGACATGTTTGCTTTAAGATCTTTTATTTCTTGTTCAATCTGACTCAAATGGGATATTTTTTCAACCTAATCAAAAAAATCATGTTTTGCATAAAATAGAAAAAAAAAAATTTTAATAAGTAAACAATTTTTACTTGATTTTTTTCTAATTTTTCTCCTTTAGATTGCTTTTCAATTAATTTCAATATTTGATCCCTTTTTTTGTTTAATGATTTCAATTTTTTTTCGTTTTCATCAACTAGTATTTCTTTTAAAAAAAAAAACAAAATTATTAAAAATGAAAAATTCAATTATATAATTACAATATCCTTGTTGAATAATACTTGTATTATTATTGACTTCTGGTTGTTTAATTAAATTTTTAAAATAATCAAATGTCTCTTTAAGCAAATTTTCATTTATATTTCGACTTAAAAGGAAGTTTATTTATTTTTTATTTGTTTTTAGTATTTTTATGAGCTCTTTGTTTATAAAGCTTACTAGCATCCGGCTTGGTAATCTTTTAAAGTCCATATTTGATCTTGAATTTTGACTGATTCAGCTGCATCCTATAAAATAACAAAAATATAAAAATAGATTGTAATCAAAGATTTCAAACGTAATTTCTCTTAAATATTCAATTTTTGTTTGAATTCATAGCATGGTTGTTCCTTTCGTGAACATTCATGAATCCGAATTCTTCCGAATGTTTAAAAGTTTTCAGAATTTATGAAAATCTCCGAGAAATTATGAAAGGTATCGAAAAGCTATGAAAGGATATGAAAGGTTCTGAAAACTTTAAAACATTCGGAAGAATTCGGATGAACGCTAACGCTCATGAACGTTCATAATGATAGGATTCGAACGTTCATTTTTTGAAACATGTGAACGACAAAGTTACTAAAACTAATTTTATTGTCAAAAATAAGTCTACACTTATACACTTATAGATCAGGCATCTCTTATCACCGATTTCATGTTATAATTTGTTTGATTTGGAGTGCCTGCCTTAAAAATGTATTTTCAAGACTTACAATACAACTGACAATGCACCTTTTCCAAAACAATTGGATAAATAATCAAAAAAATGAAGAAGTTGATGCGTCAAAAAAATCGAAATTAAGAAAAATTAGATAAAAATTAATTAAAAATCGATTTTTATTTGGTTAAAAAAGTGTTTCATTTTTTAGAAATTAAAGCAGCATCAAACCAAAATTTTTGCGGATTAATGCATTGTTAAATATGGCAAATGACGGAATAAAGAGAGTTGACGATTTTATATATCTTGGTTCGAAGTTGGCTTCGACTGAAGCGGATGTCGTTAACTGATTGTCTCTGGCCTGGGTTGCATATTAAAAGCTGGAAAAAATTTGGGTAGCAAAACACATCCCAACAGTTAAAAAGCCACTATATTCGTAGCATGGATAATAGCTAAAGATCTAGAAAAGAGGCTCAACAGCTTTGCGACTAAATGCTATAGAATGTGGCTTGGGATATCACCTCTTGATCGCCTAAATCTTCGCGCCTTACGAACCCTCAATAACTACAGGCCAAGTCAAACGCGGAAGACCAATACTAAATTACTTTAGCTACATATTTGGAATTCTTTTCCTTAATAAGATCGATGTAATGGTATCTCGCAAATGATCGGAAGTCTGGAAATTGAAAGTCGCCGAATGCATCTAATGCACGTTCAATTGAATAAGAGTAGAATGCATTATTAAACCTTGAAAATACATGTTTAAACCAAGCACTCCAAATCAAAAACATCATAACATTGGATCGATTGTAAGAGGTGCCTGCTCTATAAATCTATTTTTGATTTGTAGTGCAGTGTTTAAAAAAAGTGTACATTTTCCTAGATTTGTTTTTTTATTGCACAGCTTACGCGGCAGTTTTAAGCCTTCGTTGTGACCATTACATTTTCCTAACGGGTTTTTAATACTCAAAATATGTTCCACCCAATAAGAAAAATATTTGTCAAAACCTTTTTTATTTCAGTTCATAAAAAGTTCAGCTTAAAAAGAAGACTACATTTTACTCCATAATTATACTGAATGCTTAAAAACACTGATGTCACTAGATGATTTTTTAAAACTATTTTGAAAAGAGTTCGAACTCGAACCTTTAAAAAAAAATCAAGTTAAGATTGTACTTGAGTTAACTGAAAAAGAATCATTTTAGATCGATTGTACTTAATACATTGTTAATCTGAGTATTGCAATAAAATGCTTAATCTTTAAATAAAATAAAATGAACGCTTAAACTAATTTTCAGACTCATCAAATTAAATAATAATTATGTTGAAAGGGCGTAAAACTTATACATTCCTGAATGAGCTTATTAGAGATTAGAGACAATCTCTAGAAAATATTTAACCTTTAATATCTGAGACCTTTAAAAAAAATTATTTATTGATCTATTCGCATCAAAAATCTAGTGGTTCTTGGTCCGAGATCGAAGATAGCTAAATCCAGCCATATATGTGATTCCTAAATATATTTAAGGAGTCTGTAAATGATTAGATACAATTGCGTGATACATTTAAAAAATAAATTTATTACTGATAATTTCAATAATTAAAAAGCTTGAATATATAATGACATAAAAGCACATATAAATAAATTAACTCTTTTGATTAATACCCTAATCCCTAAGAGAGATAAAAAAATTTTGATTGAATGAAAAAAAAATTTACTTTTTTCAATTGAGCTTCAATTAGACGTTCTTTTAAATTAAATACTATATCTTCAATGTATAAATCAAATTCACTATATTTAGATCTCAAGTTGGCTTAGGGAAACAAATAAAAATTTCATACATCCCATGAACGCAATCTTATTAAAATTCTTGGTAAGAAAAGTATCGGAACTTGACCAAGTTCAGTATCTGATCAAGGATAATGTTAATTGAATATAAGATTCTTAAGCTTTTGATATGAAATCTTGACAATTTTTTTAAATTGATTTTAAGATCCTAAAAGACAGACACAGGATCCTTTAAAAAAATCTTGTCTGAAATTTTTAAAAAAATTTTCCAAGAAAAAATAAGATCTTGAAAAAACTTAATTAAAAAAATAATTTTTTCTTAAGATTTTGTAAGAAACGATTAAGAATCTTAGATTCAATTAAGATTATTCTGTATCAGATACTGAACTCGGTCAAGTTCCGATACTTTTCTTACCAAGAATTTTAATAAGATTGCGTTCCTGGGATTTTTTGTAAAAGGATTTACCCATTTTTTTTGTTTTTGAAAAATGAAAATTATCTAAAAAGAAGACTAATCAAAATTATGGTGGTAAAATTTTATCGAAAAAATATTTCACGACCTTTTCATGAATCAAAAAAAAAAAAATTATCGTCCGACGATTTATTGATTAAAAAAATTTAATTTAGCACAAAAAAATGAAATTTTGGACAAATTTTTAGAAAATTGACCTTATATACTGTTTTAATTCTAAATTACGGATAGAAAATTATTGATTTTAAAAGATTAATTAATATTTTCTTGGGTTTTAACATAAATTTAAGCTGATGCTTGTAAAAAAGCTCTCAATTTATCTTCATCACGTTTTAACCATGCAGTATTGACTTGAATACTTTCTAAACCTTGTTGAATGCTTCTTTGAGCTGCTGGTACTGGATGAGCTTTGAAAAATGATTCAACGTCTTCGTAATCTTGTTGAGTGGCAAAGCTTTCAGTAACACTCTAAAAACAATTAAAAAATTTGCTTTTAACTTGTTTTAACTTTATATTTTTGGAATTTAAAATTTACCTTGCACAAACGTGTGATCAAGAAACCTGATGAATATCTTGAATAGATGGTGTCCCAATTTTCTTTTACATAATGCCATGTTATATCTGATGATAATTTGGTTGATGTGTTTGATGAAACAGCACATATGACAGTGACTGAATCTTGTGATCTAACTGATGGCTTAAGTAAAAAAATAAATAAATTACGTGACTGAATTCTAATCGAATATTTCAGATATGATACTTACTGATAAAGCAAAATTGAGAACTTTTCTGATTAAAGGCTCTGTACGAACTGATCCCAATGAAGTGGCAACTCTCATTTTTTCTTCCTGTAAATCAGATTTATTGTGTAACTCAATCAATTGATCCAATACGGATTCTTCACTATCATACAAAACTGATGAATAGACAGCAGCTCTTAAATCAGCAGGAATCAAGTTTCCTTGTAAATGAGCTTGGAATCTACGTTTGGCTTCATCAATTGTTTCACGATCACCATTGGTACCCAATGTTCTCAAGACTGTAGCTCTGCACATACCTTGTAAGCCAGTTTCACCTTCAACTGGATCCCAACCAAGTTTTTTTGAAATCGGTTTCAATAAACGACAAATAAATTGTTGAAATTGTGGTTGGAATTCAGTGTATAATAAAGTGTGAGATAGACTCAATAAGTTAGAAATCAAATCCCTCCATACGGTTACATTTTCTTCAGCTGAATAGCTTTCCAAGAATTTCAATAGATCAGCAGCTGATAGTAGACCAGCTTGTGAGAGAGCAAAAACGTCACTTTGTAAACCTAATCTATCAGTTGGATGTAAAGTTTGAGCATGAACTAAACCGGCTAATCTTTGTAATAACTCTGGTGAGTAGTTTGTACGGTACATTCCGACTGTGTTTTTGTTAAGTTTAATCCAATCATCAGCTCCCAAAGCTCCTAGGTTGACTTCATCACTTCGTTGTTCGAGTAAAATTTCTTTGTGGACGTTCGGGTAAGACGATTTTGTGACAATGGTAATTGGGACTTTCCACAAGAAATTTTCTTGCTCAGTTGGCTTGGAACCGTTTGAAAAGAATCTTTCTTGACTCAATTTTAAAACAGTTTCACCATTTTGATTGACTGAATGCGAAACAGTAATGGACGGATAACCGGTTTGACTAGTCCACATATGCATTAACTCATTGACTGGTTTTTTCGAGGCCTCTGTTAAAGCCTCCCACAAATCTTCAGTTACAGTATTTTTGTATTTGAATTTTTCCAAATAATTGTGAAGACCAGTTCGGAAGGCGTCATCACCAATATAACTGTGTAACATACGGATTACAGTGGCACCTTTGCTGTATGAAATAGCATCGAAAATTTCATCTACTTCAGATGGTGGACCGACTGGTACTTCAACTGGATGACTGTTTTTCAAACTGTCCAATTCCAAAGCACGACAGTAATCACTATTTACAAAATGAGTCCAGATATCGAGTTCAGGCAAACAATGATCAACACACAAGTACTCAATCCATGAAGCAAAACCCTCGTTTAACCATAAATGAGTCCACCATTCCATGGTTACAATATTGCCAAACCATTGATGAGCTAACTCGTGACCAACAACAATTGCAACAGTTTGTTTGGACATTAAAGACGAATTTTTAGGATCAACTAACAAAGCTGTTTCACGATAGGTTACCAAACCCCAATTTTCCATAGCACCTTTAAATATATTTTTATTAAAATTAAAATTTTATGAAACTAAATCTTGTCATCGATTCAATTTTACCTGCGGCAAAATCGGCAATAGCAATTAAATCAAGCTTTGGTAATGGGTAGCTGATTCGGAAATAATCAGTGTAAAATGGAAGGGTTTTGACGGAGACCTGAATACAAAAAAATAATGTTAGTTTTAATATTGAAAATTAGTGTTTGATTTAATTAAGACAAAAAAATAATAGAATCGATTCAAGATTTTCTGATTAGAAACTTACCGAAACTTAAATTCGTAACTGCTATCATGTCTAATTTTGGTAAATTGTATTTTATACCAAAATATTCAGCGTAAAAAGGTAGTACTTGACATGCGATCTGTTCAAGTTTTGTTCTTAATTATATTTTTTGAAAGAATAAAATTTTATAGTTTACCTCTAAAGCAAATCGTCCCAATTCTTGTTTGCCCAATGGAGTATAAACTCGAATCAAAACACCGTTTCTGTCTCTATCTTCAATGTAATCGTATTCACCAACAACAAAAGCTAATAGGTAAGTGGACATAATTGGAGTTCTATCGAATCTAAATTTTTTTAAATTGGCGTCTCCTTCAACTGGAGTTGCGTCCAATAAAGGCATGTTGGACAAAACTGTTTTTTCAGCATCAGCAATAATGGTGACATCAAAGGTAGCTTTTAACGCTGGTTCGTCCCAACATGGCAAGGCACGTCTAGCATCAGCAGCTTCGAATTGAGTAGTGGCAGCGTATCTCTCTTCACCAGATGGGTGAACATATTTACTTCTGTAGAATCCTTTCAATTTATCGTTGAGGATACCAGTGTACGAGATGTGCAATTTTCCGGTTCCAACTGACAAAGCTTGTGGGAATGTGATTGTGGCTAATTCATTGTCTTCATCTAGTTTTACATTTGAGCTAGTCAATTTAGTGCCGTTTGATAACTCAAAAACGGCTTCGCTGAATGAAAGTTCAGCGCTGTTTAACAAAACTGTACTGGTCTCTGAGTTAACCTAGAAATGTTGTTTTTGTTAATCGAATACCAAAGTTTTTCTAGATTTAAAATCAATTACTTTGACATCGATAGCAACACGACCGGTAAATGTAAAATCTTTCAAATTTGGTTGAAGTTCCAAAACATAATTAACTGGTGTAACATTTGAAGGCAATCTTACAAATTCAGTTTTTGAGCTCATTTTGGAGGAATTTTTGTAAGTAGAATGGGTTCTAAATATTGAAAATATTTTATCATTGAAAAATAGTTTATTATTGTTGCTTTTACCTGGCAAAAAAAGTTTTAAAAATTGAATTCGGTTGTAACAAAATCTTATCAGATACTTTTAAATTTGAAACCCGACTCAGCTTGTTATCAATCAAACTAAGCTTTGATTGGTTCAAAGAAAAGCAACTTAAATTCTTAACCAAGTCACTTTTAATAACGAGCTGTCCCCTGAACTTTGATTTTAAAAGACTCCCGTAAGATATTATCTTGTTAGAATTACATAACTTAAGCATTTTGAAAATTTAATAACTTTTTGATTTTAATGAAAAAATTTGAAACATGTGAGTCTACTTTTTTTTGTACACTTGTACTTGTCGATCGTGATTGTGAGAATAGTATCAAAAATAAGTTTAATTCCGAATTCAATTTTTTGAAACTCTTTACCAGAAAGGATTTAAGCAACATCAAGAAAAAAAGTCTGCCACGTTTGAAACAATAGCTCTTAAGCTAAAAGATTTTAACTGTAAGTTTTTTTTGTTTTGTGATAAGATATGAAGTCGTTTTGCTTCTTTTTTAAAAAGCATTAAGCAATCCTTTTTTGAAATATTTAGAAAATTTTTTTTAGATGGTTCTAAATTTAATATAAAAAAAAGAGAGTGCATTCGAAATAGAAGCGAGAAGAAGTAAAAAGAAACATATTTTGTTTCAAATTTATTGAGTCAGTGTATGCTATTTTTTAAAACGAATTGGTGTATTAATGTAACTTTTTTATTGAGAGACTAATCATATGATCAAATTATTCAAATTTTTAAGAGACTTTAAATTTTGACATTATCAAAATTATATAAACATTTAAAAATATTTCAAAAGGCTGTTAGATTAGGTTGTACCTAAAACACGGAATCCAGTTACAAAACGCCGGAATTGAACGGAATTCATAAAACAGATATTCCAAAAATATATGGATTTTTTTTAACGGAACCCCTAATTAATTACGGAATACGGAATTAGCAGTCAGTCATTAAATTATTATGCTTTCAACCTCTTTTTGATTTATGGCCAAGATCAGCACATTCATGGCGCTTTGTCTTGATCATCGTTGTAGAATACTGTATATACCGCTATTGTTTAAATGGCATACCACAAAAGGTGGGATCTTCATGGTTAAATGAGTATACTTCTCCTGTTTTATGGGAGTATATTCTACTAGACGGATCAAATTTTTTAAAAATATTGTAAGCTACAGAAGTTGAGTTATTATCATTTGTGAAAATTTTTTTTCAAAATTCATTTTTAACGCAAAGCCGAGGAATAATTTGAAATGGAAGAAAAGTAGCATGAATATTTAATGAGTAAATAGATTAAGAATTGGTTGAGGGGAAGCTTTTTCATAAAGCATAATTTTGAAAATTGCACTTGAACATGTTTTTTTACGTTTGTTCCGTATCATTTCCGCATTTTAGTTTTTAGAAATTCCGTATCCGTAATTTATTAAGCGTTGCGAAAAAAAAATCCGTATTTTAGTAATTTCCGTTTTATGGATTCCGTATTTTATGGTATAATTCGTACCGGCGTTCCGTAATTGGATTACGTGTTTTAGGTACAATCTTAGATTAGATACCTTATGATCACTGATCATTTGTGCAAAATGACTTGTGAAATTGGTTGCTACAGTACCACGCTGAAATAAAGCAACAGCATGTTTGTTTTTTTTTAAACACGTGTTTGAAAATAAACAAACAAACATTTCAAACATTTCAAACATTGAACATTTTTTAAACAGCAAAAAGACAGTTTATAAAAAAGAAAAAAAAACATGTTCTTTGTTTTTTCGAGATTTTTTTGGATTGGAGTTTTATTTTTATTTTTTTCTCACAAGCGGTTTAATTGATAATCAATTATCCCTTTAAATAAAAAAACATTTTTTGTTTATTAGATGTTTTTTTGTTCATGTCTGATAAAAAACATTTTTCTGTTTATGTTTAAACATTTTTCTGTTTATGTATAAACATTGTTCAGACTTTGTTTGTTTTTTTGTTGCTTTATTTCAGCGTTGTACTGTATATTAATTATTTGGCACTCAATTGATTTAACAATTTGTCTTATTTTCAAACGAAAATAAAAGAACGAGCAATTGGGACGACTTTATTTCTTAATCCCATGATTGGAATACCAGTAGATCATGAGATATTTGTAAAGCTTAGCTTTTCTATTTTCATATTTTTAATGATTTTACAAGTCTTCAATAGTTTTAAAGGATAGGGTATGTAACGTTGAATGAGCAAAATAAATTATTTAATAATTGAGTCTTTTCTAAAGAGGTCGTGTGAAGTTTAGGGTAACGCCTGCTTCACATCAACTACAGGATTAGAGTTGCACGTGGTTAACCGAATTTTAGACGGTTAAATTTAGTTATTGCTTGATTAAATAGTAGTAGTAAATAGAACTGCAGAATAGACGATTAAGTCCATTCTAACGCATTAAAGCGTTTGACTCAGATGAGTCTTGGCAGCCATTGAAATCGACCATTCCAAATACTTCTCTATCGATTATTGCCTTGAACGAATTAACTGATTTAGCATTAACCGCTTCTCTTGAAAGATTGTTCCATGCGTTTACGACTCGATTTGTTAAAAAGTTGTACCGATGTGTACCCTTTTTATTTATCTCTCTTACCAGCCTACGGTCATGTGGCCTTCTCAGTGAGCCCACTCTTTCATTTGCCGAGTTAATGCCGTTAATTAAGCTAACTTCTTCTAATTGGTTTATTAATTTGAAAGTTTGAATTAGGTCTCCTCTGACTCTTCTATCTTCTAAGCTCAACATGTCAAGTTTTTTCAGTCTAACCTCGTATGGGAGATTCTTGACCGATTTGATCAATTTTGTTGCTCTTCGTTGTACGTTCTCTATCTTTTTTACGTCTGATTTTAAAGAAGGGCACCAAACGCTCACTGCATATTCGAGATGTGGTCTAACTAACGCATTAAATAGTAACTTAAGTGTTTCTGGAGTGAGGAATCTGAACGAGTTTTTAATTTGTCCTAAAGCTCTATTTGCTTTTGCCGCTGCCGTACAGCACTGTTTTTTCCACTTCAAATCGTTCGTGATTATGATACCCAGATCTCTTTCTTCAGTTGTGTCTTGAAGTATATGGTTAACGTTGGCATCAGCCATTGAATAGTTATGATTGTCAATTTGATCACGTTTACCGATTTTCATTGTTTTGCATTTCAGGAGATTTAAGTCCGTTGACCAAATTTTTGACCACTCGAATAGCATGTCGAGATCCTCTTGCAATTCCTTCGATTTCTTATCCGGAGTGTCTTTTTGAGTCCATGAGCCTACTAATTTGAGATCGTCCGCGTATGATAGATTGAAGCATTTCAACTGTTCCAACAAATCGTTTATATATATGACAAATAGAATAGGACCTAGGACTGAGCCCTGGGGAACTCCACTTGTTACCTCTGTCCAGCCCGAGGTCTCATTACCAAGTACAACCCTTTGTTTTCGACCTATAAGAAATGATTTTATCCATTCAAGAGTTTCACCAATATACCGTAGGATTTTAGTTTACTTAACAACTTTACGTGAGAAACTTTATCAAAGGCTTTTGAAAAGTCAGTGTATATAATGTCAATGTTGAGCCCCTGCTCAATTAAATACGTTACTGCGTCTAGAAATTCGATTAGATTGGTTGTGCATGACTTCTTAGGCAGGAACCCGTGTTGTTTTTTGCTAAGAAGGTTATTACTCAGCAAGTGACCGACTAGTTCGTCCTTTATCAATTTTTCCATCACTTTGCAGGCTACTGACGTCAACGATACTGGTCTGAAGTTTTTTATGTCTAATTTGGATCCACTCTTATGAAGGGGTGAAACGTTTGCTTTTTTCCAAATCTCTGGAAGTTTACCCTCATTGTAAGACTTTATAAACAATAACGAAAGTGGAATCGAAAAAGCCTTAGCGAAAGTCTTTAACATGAACGCTGAAACATTGTCGGGACCACATGCTTTATCTGTTTTTAGATTTTTTAGAATTTTTTAGAATTTTAAAAAAGTCATCATTAGAAATAGTCATCATCTTAAAAAAATCATTTCAGCTTGATACCATTTAGTCTAAAATTTTATAAAATCTTTGATGACTACTTAAGATTTTCTTCCATAAAAACATTCGGTTAACTTAACCGGTTAAAAAAACGGTTAAATTAAAATTTTGGATAGTCATGGAAAAAAATGACTTATAAAATAGGAGTCAATCGATAGAGAATTTTAAGCCCTATAGTCTATTAACCTTTTGAGGGTATGGTTACTTCTCAGTTTTTAAAAAATTTAATTTTACTATTTTAACCGGGTTAACCGTTAGCAACCCTATACAGGATATTTAAAAAATGATTTTGTTTTAAAAAGTTCTTTAAATAAAAAATTGCCCAAATCTCTTTATTCTTAACTGCTGCTCAAAATGTAGAATTTTCAGTTATTGGTACATCATTATAACATAAATTTCTGGGAATAGATGGTGCATTAAAGATGAATGAAAATATCAAATAAAATATTTTATTTTCTACTATTTTGAATACTATTTATTTGTCCTGAAGGTCATTCCTGTGTAAATCGAAGTTGAAAATAGGATTTTGTTCCCCATTTACTCTAATTACAAGAATGAGTCGTATAAAAATCAGTCTATTACGTCTATCAGAACTATTTTTTAAAAGCTTCAATTAGCAAATTAACCCTTAAACGCCCGCTTGTTCATTTTTCAAGATACCGAAAAACCGATTGAAAATTCGATTTCTACATGAAAATTAGGTAAGAAAAAGTATCTAAATGAATAAAAAAATTATGACATGGTATACTTTTTTTTTGTATCCTATATGATACAACAGGTCAAAAGAAATAAACTTAGTTTAATTTTTGTTTTATTAGACTTAGGGGCTATAATCAATTGGTATTACGTAGAATTTTAAATTGGTTTCTTATTTTTTTACTAAACCATATTTTAGTTTGAGCCTGAAATTATACGGAATTTCGATTTAATATTTTTAAGAATTCGACATAGAAATAATATCTGAAAAACACTTTGCTGCACAAGATCGAATATTTTTCCAAAAAGCCAATGTTATAGGGACGTTCTGCACCTAACATTAAATAAATTAACCGGATATTAGTCTTTACAATAATCTAAAAAAAGTAGTTTCCTGAACCCTAAGTTAATGGTGTAATAAGAGTTGTGACTGTTTGAAAGTACAAAGCTTTTTGCTGGAAAGTTTCATAACAAATCTCGACCTTAAAAATGCAAGCTTAGATCCTAAACTACTAATTCATTGCATTTTTGAAGACAAATCTGTTCCCTTTAAGTCAGAACCAAACAAAAATCCGAAAAAAGCATTTTTTAGACTTTTAAGTCAGGTTTTGATGCTTTTTCCTTATTTAAGCAGCAAAATAGACCCACCATCTAAGATCTCATCAATAGCTCTACAAACTGACAAGTTTTCAGTCGTTTCTCATGTCCCTGTCAAAAGCTACAACGTTTTTACTATCCGATTTATTTTCTGATTTTTTCGGGGGTAAAAAATTTCACGAAAAATGGGGGTCAGCTTTTTAATAGGACTCTTTTTTGTCGTCTCTGCGTTTGATGTTTGTTCTTAAAATTATTTTTTAAAATGAAACACTCGATAAAATAATTTTGTCAAACATTACAACCACAAGTTTCATTCGGTTTAAACTGTATATTATTCGTTAAAGCGTATGCGTTATCAGATTCAATTCGATATTTTGAGTTAGTCAAAAAAAATTTAATTCTTTTCAATTTTCTAAATGTGTCTGAGGAATAATCTTTTTATGAAACAGGATTGGAATATCAAAAAATCAAAAATTGAATACCAATGTGAAGTTTTTTCTCAATTTCTCAAATTCTTAGAATCTAAGAAAAGTTGAGAAAAGTTGAGAAATCGAAAAAAATAATTTTGAGAAAAAAATTATGAGAGTCCCTGAATTTTATGCTTTGTCGAATCCTTACGCTGCACTATCCTCACCCTAAACCCAACCCCTAATCCCTATCTCAATACCAACTTAGTCTTGAAAAAGATACCAAATCTGAATTATTAGATAAAAATCTAAAATTATCATTCTTTGGCGTATTTTTTGATTAAAAAAACCTTGTACAGTCAAACCTCGTTAATCCGTATGAAAATAGCCCCATTAAAAGCGTCATACGGATTAAAATATACGATTTAAAGAGGTATTTTCTATTGAAAGGAATTACAGTTAGACTGTGATTTCTATACGGCCGAAAGAGATATTCGGATAAAAGTGGAACTTTGAACTTTGCTTATTCTTTTTTTCTGGACATCTCTGCAGCAAAACAAACATCTTTATCTTTTCAGAATTATGAGACCTTCTACTATTAATGAGAATTTAACAATTTTGTGAAAGGGAATGTTCCCTAATGCTTTCCAATCTTAAGAAAAGAAACTTTTCTTTATCTATTTTTCTCAAAATGTACCGTTCATTTTTTTATTTCTTAACTTTTCTTAGATTCTAAGAATTTGAGAAATAACTTAATTTTTTTTCTCAAATTATTTTAAGAAATTGAGAATTTGAGAAAAAACTTCACACTGGTAAGTTGAATTATAAAAAGAAACCATTATTTATTTATTTCAGCTAGCTGCTAATCTAAACTTAATGTAAACGACACGATTTTTCTTTAAGTTCAAAATCGATCGATAATTTAAAAATTGTATAAAATATCCTCATTGTCATGTTCCATTCAAATTTCAATTTAAAATTAAAATTAAAAAAAATAAATATTA
Source organism: Brachionus rubens (assembly GCA_022207745.1). NCBI lineage: Eukaryota > Metazoa > Rotifera > Eurotatoria > Ploima > Brachionidae > Brachionus > Brachionus rubens. Next base: position 4,293,472 of record JAJVHD010000001.1, on the reverse strand, counting down.
CATTAAGCATTTTAGATTTTAGAGATGCTTTTTTAAATTATGAAAAACACTTAAAATATCTATAAAATACCTTTTAGATAAATTCATCTACTTGAATTAGAAAAAAAAAGATAATTTTTCAAAGTTTAAATTTTTTTTTTGGTAAAGAAAAAATGATTATTGTTAATTGTTTAGTAGCTACAATGTAGCCTTATTAGTTTGAGTACTAGTTAATAAAAAAATCGATCTCTGATATGATTTATTCAAAAAAACAAAAAGTCATCAAAAATTCCATCAAGATTGTTTACATAGTCATGATTGATTAAGGAAGGAAATTTTATACTACTTAAACAATTCAGTGATCGTTTCATCGTCTAATTTTTTTTTTATTCTGTTTTTGGTCTTAATGAAACAAAATAAAATATAAGGAAATAAGAATGTGTAATTCAAAAAGACATGAGAATATTTGTTTAAAACTAAACAAATAATTTTTTTCATTATCCTATATAAAGTCTTTTTCCGATTATTGATTTTTTTTAAAAGATTTTTTAAAAAAATACCAATTCAACCATAACAAAAAACAGTGTACCAACAAACCGGTGTTCACTATTTTAATCAATGTTTTTCGATGGTGAATGGACCGTCACGTTTATATAATCTTAGATTACAATCGATTAATCAACACGAAAAAAAATTGATTGTTGAAATTTATTTAACCCCTCTGATATTTTACGATAATTCTCCGCTACTAAGGATATTTTGACACTTCTTATTCGGCTTTTCGCTTCCTCAATTTTTTTAGATAATTATAATCCTATGTACTTTTGTTGAATATTAAGTCAAAAAAATCAAAATTCTATTCTACGACTCCGAAAATAGAAAAAACAAAATTCGGATCTTATGTACCAATTAATTTTAAGGTAATGGGTGAATATGGATTACCTAATTCTTTTTTTTCGCATTTTTTAACATATTTTTTATTTTCAATTGTAAAAGGCAATTTTCAAAACAAGCAAAAAGGGTCCATTCTGTAAATAAACACTACAAATTAATTCTCCATTTTTTGAGGAAATTTTACCTGTACAGTCAAGTCCCAGCTATATCATCACACACTTAAGTCACTATTACACTTATATCACTAGAGAGATTAAGACACAAGGGTCACTTTTAATGCAAATTGATTCCAGTTAAGTCACATTTCATTTTAATCTCTGCAAAATGGCTTGACAAATAGAATGATATAAGTGCAACTCGACTGTATATCCTTATTCATTTGTATTCATCTCAAATAATTGTCAAAAAATATTTGTTTGTGTTCTGATTATTTACTATATAGTTCAGAAATTTTATTGTTACTAATTACGCTAAATTTCATTACTACCCTGGTCGTTCACATGTTCTAAAAATGAACGATCAAATGTTTTCATTTTAATTCATAAGCGTTCAAAAATATTCATTGAATTTAAATGAAAACAGTTGATCGTTCATTTTTCGAACATGTGAACGACAAGGGTTGTAGTTAATTTTGCATTTCAAGAGCCGGTTGAGCCTTAGAAACTTAACCGTCTTTCTTCTTTGGCTCTATTGCGATTGGAATCAAATTGTAACAGTGGTAGTTTTTTTTAAGTAAAACCAACAACTACACTTACTAGTTGCTCACTCGTCTGAATTAAACTCAATTATTTTGACTTTCTCGCAGTGATCAAACAAAGTATTAAAAGTCAAATTTCTTCATCTTTTTGTAATTTTTATCGATTAAATCAGTATTGAAATACTTTTTATATATCAAATTTGATTTTTTATTTTTCTATCTCAAATTCGTAACTTACGCAATAATGGATACCATGTTTAAGGTACACTCAATTATTTTTTTTAATTTAAAAGAAAATATTAACTTACTCGACTAATAGTTCGGATCATCTATTGACTCAACATGCTTAAGGATCATTTTAATTTTTCATAAGTATTTAAAATGATGCAATCTTTAAGTTCAAATATTTAGAATTTTTTTTTCATGTGTTTTATATTTAACCCATATCTAGATTAATAAAGGGAATATATAATCAGAATTGAATATTAAATTAAAATTTTCTCTCAGGACAAGCATGTAACAATTTCGAAACAGATAAAACAAAAAAGTTTTATATCCATAAATTTAATTTATTTTTTATTCATTTTGCAACCTTTCTATGATGAGTAGAAAGAATGTCTGGTCCGAACTGATAATTAAAGAAATATTTATTTAAAACTAACATAAGTGAGCGAGTTTTAAGTTGGGGGTAGGCGAAGGGCTAGTAGTAATTTAGACGAAAACAAAAATTATCTTTAAACGAGTTTATTATTCGCAATTTTAATTAAAATGAATAAACAAAATTATCTGAATTCAAGCTCAACAAAGAGAAACAAAAAAAAATAAGAAGAACCCTTAGAAATAATGGCTTAAATTCTTATTAAAATCCAGAGCAATAACAACAACAACAAAAATATCTTAAAGTAAAATAAATCAAAAATTTAAATTCGATCAAAAACAAATCCACCTCTCTTCAAGCTAATATCTCTATTGATCATACTTGACTAAATTAAATTTTTAAAAAAATTTAACCGCTTAGGCCAATAAAGTCATGATTAATGAGATGCCTTAACTCATCCATCAATCAATTATGTTTTTCAACAAAAATGTAATGAGTTAACTCAAAAAAAATCAATCATTCAAAATAATCTTTATCTCTTATGAATACAAATCATTCGGTTTTAAAAAGTCAATTTGTCTTTTTACTAATAAAATCTAATCGGTCTATATTTTTTTTTATAAGTTTGCCCCTTAATCTAAATAATTTTTGATGTGTATATATTATTTCGTAACTAGCTTGTTTTTTTTTGTTGTTGTTGAGTAAGTAATGGGTTTTTTTTTTGTTCAGGAAAAAATAACGAGCATAATAAACTTTTTTTCTAGTTGAAATAGCTAAATAGTAAAAATAAAAAACCTTATGAGAAAGATATTTCAAATGATTTCAATCTCAAAAATTCAAAATTAGCATAATAAAATCGTGATTAAAAACTAGGGCTAACTCTTTATTAGTTTTACTCTTTATTTTAGTTTTTTTCTATCTATATTTTTTTCTTCTTCTCTTCTAAAAAAAAGTGTTGAAACTTTCAGAAATCATCGGTACGAAATGCAATCTCAAGATTTAGTTTTAAAAATGTAAAATTGTTTGATTTAATGCTTAAGATTTGGTCTGGTCAATTCTAAAACAAATAAAGATTTTATTGTTTTTAAATTGTTAAAAAATTGAATCATTATTGTTATCAATGGAGGGGGGATGGGGAAGGAAAATTCAAAACGTGTGTGTATGTCTATTAAATTTTTTATGATTTCTTAATTTTCACTTTTTTATATGAGAAAAAAAAGTTAATCTATTAAAAAAACAATTTATTGAAATTGAGGTTATTTTATCAGTTAAGGAATTATTATTTTTTTGAATTGTTTTTGGGACACTCAAAAAAATCTAATCGAACAATAGGATGCCCTTAAAATATCTTTAAAATAAAAGCAAAAACAAATTTTTTGTTCAACACTTAAAAAAATTAATTTATTTTTTTTTTTTACACAAGAGAGGTAAAATAAAAATTCAAATTTACATAAAAACAATAATGTAGGTGCTTATTCAACAGTTTCTATCATTAAACTGTTCAAAAGACGTTTTTATTACTTTACCTTAACCAACCTCGAAATTTTATACTTTTAATAATAATATATGTTGAAAAAGCTTACAGAAAAATGGTAAAATTTATAATGAATAAGAAAAAAAGTTGCTTACTATTCAAAATATTTTTTGTTATTAATCTATCGATTTTGAGCGTATCCAAGCGTATGATTAATTTATTTTATCATACCGTGCTGAAATCTAAAATGAGGATAAGTTAAATTTTATTTTTTGTTCAATTTCCGAATCAGTGCTCGAATAAATTTATCAAAAATTGATTTTTAATAGTCTATTTTTGTTGTTGTTTTGTGGCTATTAATTTTTAAAAGCTCAAGAGATAGTTTTGGTTTCAATTTTTTTTTTCTAAAGTATCAATTTCAAGTTTATGAAAGCGAATAAAAAACTAAAGCTACTTTAATTGAAAAAAAATATATAAAATTTTAAACACTCAATTAAGTCTCAATTAAATTTTTTTTTTCGAATTTTTTCAAAGTAAACCGAGTATGTTGGGTGTGTTTTAATAAAAATTTTAAAAATTTCTAGTTTACACTTGGTGCAGAAAACTAGTGTTTTTTACCTTTATAATATTTATTTTAATTGCTTAGTTAAGCTCGATGTATGTACAATAACTGACTTAATCTTTTATTTTCAGTCCCTATGGACTTAGGCTGAATGTTTCATTTCAAAGATTTTGGGCAGGTTTCACTGAAAAAAATACAATTTGAAAGTTTTAAGTGCACCTCTTATAAGTAGATCAAAAGAAATAAACTAAGTTAAAATTAAGTCTCACGAAATTTGTTGTGTTTGTTCAAGAAATGACTTGAATTTTATACAAATATTTTAGTCTCAAAAGATGCGATCTACCAAAATACTTTTTTCAACAAAAAATATTTGGAGCATTTTTTTTAAATTGCTTGTTCTGTCTAAGGACATAATGCTTAAAATTTTTCTTTCATGAGTCAGAAAACGGGTTCTTAAAATTTTTTTTAAGAAGCCGATCGATCCTTCTCGCTTCAAAGTAACAATCTATCTGTCAAAAAAAGAATCCTAGTTTGTTTTTTTGTTTTTGTTTTTTATTAAATTTCCATTGATTACACAGAAGCCTCACAAAATCGAGGTCACACTGTATAATAAGACGAGTGAAAATTTGTTTGGTAATAGTCTTTTTTTTTGTGAAATTATTAAAATGTATATACAAGCCTGGCCGTTCACATGTTCCAAAAATGATCCTTTCATGAGCATTCAAAATTTTCTAAAGTTTTCATTACCTTTTATAACTTTTCGGCACCTTTTCATAATTTTTCTGAGATATTTGGTCGTTACGGGGATGTTTGTCGCTCGATCTTTCGCTCGCTTGAGCGGGATTTTCTTTAAAATTTCGGTCATGATCAGATCAGCGAGCTGCCGATCCGCTCGTGAAAAACAAAATTCTAAATCCTTTGAATTAAACTAGCTGGAAGTATCAGAAATTGTGATATTTTTAATTCAAAATGATTGTTCAGGTATCAGAACTTACATTCAGTATTTCTTTAAACGTTTTAAAATATATTTAAATAGTTTTTTCGGAGCGGTCGATCGATCTTTTCCGATAATGAGCCGAAATTTACGCTCATGCTCGGAACGGCGAGCGAAGTTTCGATCACGATCAAAATCAAAAAGATCGTGAGCATAAATTTCGATTGAGCACCCAACACTACTGAAAACTTTTGAACGTTCGGACGAATTCGGATGAACACGAACGTTCTTGACTGTTCATGAAAGGACGTTCATATTTCGGAACATGTGAACCACCAGGTTAATATTCGCAATCAAAATCCGAATTTTTGTCGCAAACATGTTTTTTAGACTCCACGGAATTTCACTATTGAGGTGGATTAAAATTGAACTTTTAGTTGAAAATTTTCAAACGAATAGAACTTTACCCTTTTAACTTGGTCGGTTAATATCGTGGCTTGAAATTCTGGGGAAAATTCCGATATGAAACTTAGTCTTTTCAAACATTGGAAAAAGGTTCACCAAGTCATAAAGCCAATTTTTGATAACCGTTATTCCAACACCTACCGTCAAACCAACGGAACGTCAAATGAAATCATTTTGAAAATGACATCATTCGACGGTCCGTTACAAAAACCTTTGTCATCACTGTATTTAGAAGGAGGCTTCAAAACCCGCTTTTTTCCAAGATTTTTAGAAAATTTAATTTTTAACGGTATTCTTTTTTTCAAACTCTAATTGAAAAGATCAAATACTACAAACTTTAATTTCAAATCTATCAATATTTGTAATGGCTTTTTTGAGGAATTTTCATGAAATACATTTCAAGACTTGATTAATTTCTAGGATTTTGGTTTTATGATTTGGTGAACCTTACTTAAATTCTAATTTTCGAAGAAGATTGTCATTCGGTTAGACCCGCTTACTGTATTTTAATTTTTTTCTTTAATTTCAGCCTCAGTCGAAGCATATTTTCTCTTTTTTAAGCTAATAAAAAAAAGGAGTTTTTAATACCTTATTTGTATTAACTAAGTGAAACACATGCCAAAAACATTAATTTTTATAAATTTTGAAATATGATTTAAGTTTCTCAGAATGATTGATTTATTTACACCATGTCAAAAATGTAGATGATTTTATGATAAGAATTTACACAAATTTCCTATTGATTTAATTCAATTTAAATCAAAAAAGTGTTCAATGATACAATCAACAAGAAAAAATAATAATTTTTTCAAAATTTTTTTTCTTCTAAATTTATGTTAAAAATCATAACTAATTTAATTTTATAAGATCATAAATTTTCTATGTGTTGTACGATAAGATATGCATTATTACGTAACAAATAGATAAGCTCAAATATTTACAAAACTCAACAGAAAAAAATAATATGATTAAAACAAAAATTCCTTGTATTTGAAACTGGGATGTTGAGTCGAATAACAAAAAAAAATTGAAAAACTGGGTAAGGTCTATCGAATTAAAGTAAACATACCGCTCATAAAAGTCTGAAAGATAAGACGATATACCAAATCAAAAATTTGATCAGTTTCTGTACGAAGATAAAGCAAAAATTAAAATCAATTATTTTGTTTCCATTAAAAATTTTCGGTAAACATTCAACAAACGTTTAAGAAACAACAACAAAATTTCTCTTAAAAATTTTATGAGTCAGATATGAAACAATTGGTAAAAAATTAATTAATAAATAAATTAATCGATAATTTAATTTAGGAAAAAAAAGAGAGAGAATAAATCATTTTAGAGGTATAGAGATCGATTGAGAATTTGATATAAATCATAAATAACATCTCTTAACAAAAATATATCGACTAAAATTGGAATATTAACAGGAGAATCAAGTTTTATTTTTTTGTTTGTTGGAAACTTATGATTAATTTAAAATTGAATTAAAAGTTATTGTTTCAATCCTCTCTTTTTTTTTGTTTTAAAATAAAATTTCTCCTTCAGTCATTCATTCAAGATTTTAATAATTTCGAAGTATACACCCCGTATAAAATTTAAAGGTTTATGATTAATAAAAAAATTAATTTTTTTTCTTCTTACTAATGCAGATTAAATTATTTAAATTCGTTTAAAGTTATAAGGTTTCTACTAAGAACTTTGTACGAATCGATTCTTTTGCAAATTATTTCAAAAAATTTAATTAATCAAAGCCTTTTGTGAGTTTGAATTTTCTTTTTTTTAATCTAACTAAAGAAGTTTTGGTTCTAATCTACATTTCAGAACTAATGTAATTTTAGTTAACTCGCAAAACTATTAAGCGTTGAGTTTACAATCCACTACCAAAGTCTTCTGGACTGGGTGAATCAGGTATTCGTCCGAAGGGAGCAGGAAAACACGAAACCTGTCACGGTTTCGATACTCGGCGATAACACATTTTTCCAGATCGCCAAATTCAAAGTATTAATCCATCAGTATTACAGTGAACTATTTCCTCACTTCATCTTCAATAATCTTTCGGAAATTCGGTCTATAATTTACACTCTCTGTTACTCTACACTTCTGCTTCTCCTTGAAAAAACGGGGAGAAAATAATAAAATTTAGTTGAAATGTCATTTTTAACAGAACTTGAAGCAGCATCTATAAAACCGTGTTTAAAACAGGACATGTATGAAAATTGAAACTAAAACGAATATTTTAGTTTTTTGCAGAAGCATTCTTTAAAAAGAATAAAGTATGATTTAAGATATAATTTTCTTTGTTTCAGATCTTTAATTTCCATGAGGGAAGAGTGAAATAAAGAATTTTAATTTTATTAGCCGTACTAAATGATATAAAATAAAGCTTGTCACTAGATTTTAAGAACCAGTGGTAGTAGTAGTAGTAGTAGTAGTAGTAGTAAAATAAACTGCAACTTGAAACCAGTTCAAGTGAGCTCATAGAGCAGTCGTTACACATTTGTTCGCCAGCCAATCATCAAGCTTCGACTTAAAGATGTTCAGGCTTCTTGCTTCAATTACCTCTTCCGGCAATTTATTCCAATAATTCACCTCTCAATCTTCAGGTCACTAAGCCCTAGCCTTATAAGTCGTTGAGGGTATTCGAGACGTTTGAGCTCCGGAGCAAGCTTCGTCGCTCTTCTCTGTACTTTTTCAAGCTCCGCGATATTCTTTCCAAAATACGGGCACCACGAGCTGATAGCGTATCCCAGATGAGGTCTGACTAATGATGTGTATAATAATCTGATGTTTTCTTGATCATTCCTCAAACTATATTTGCCTTAGCAGTACAATTTTTGACTTGTAGGTCCCACTTTAAGTCGTTTTTGATAAATATACCAACGTCCTTCTCACAAATTGACTTTGCCAAGGGTTGTCCACCCGAACTCTTTGACTTAATTTCATAGTCAAACATTGTGTCAAACATTGGTGTGGTGGTTTTTAAAGATCAACATTTGATAAATTGTCAACAATTTTGAATTTTTTATCTAATACGTACCCAGGCCCTAACACAGCGGTTCCCCTTCTTTTTGATACTTTTGTAATAGGCTTTCCTTTGGTCATCTTTTAGTTCTAAAGTTTAATTAAATTCAAAGTATCCAAAAAGGGTTCATACTGTCAAAAAAAAGGGGGTATCTTAAAAAAGGTTATGTTCCATTTTCACCCTATTTTGCAAATTGGGTTGTCAAAAAAGGTTTTTGCATACCCTGTTGAGTAAGAAACAACATTTATCTCTTAAAGTCTATAAATATAATTCGATTAATTTTTGATTAGAAACTACCCGAGGTTTTTAGTAGTTGTTATTTTTATAACTCAGACGTTTAAATTAACATAAAATTTCAAAGATTAGCAGATTTAGTGGAAAAAAAAACGAGTTTAAAATATAAAAATTTAAACCTTAAGAAATTTTCAACTGAGTCATAAAATTGAAAATATGAATATTTAATAATTTTTTCGAAATATTGAAAGTTTACTCAAAAAAGAAGGAAGACCAATAAGCTTGTATACCCTCCTTATGAATAATTCATAAAGAATTTTTTTTTTTTAAAAAAAATCAAAAAACACGAATCGAAGGAAACCATTTAGAGTCAAGTCCTTTCAGATTGTGTCTCGGAAATATGTGTTTATAGAACCTTAAATAAACATAACTTTTAAGAATTTATATCTTGTCCAAAAGCCATACGAACAAAAAAAAAAAATTTGGGACGTATATTAAAATTTTTGTTCAAAACTTACCTAAGAAGTATTTCAAAAAATAAGTTTAAATTGGGATTAACTTTTTTGTGATTATTGTTTATAAGGCCAAATTTAAACGGTGTTAAAGTTATGATTAAAATTAATAAACGATTTACTTTAGGATAAAAAAATGTTTATTTGAAATACATTTGATTTCAAGCTAGCTAGCTTATAAACAATGATTGACATTTCAAATTTTTCAGTAAACAATAGTAACAAAAAAAAAACAATACTATACGCAATCAAATAAACAAGTAATCAAGCATTTCAATACAAAGATTCTCGGATAAACAAATCATATGGTATAGGTTATTCTTTTTTTTTTAATATTAGTTTTTTTTACGGTACATTTAGCTTTTACGAACAGAAGAAGAAAATTTCATAATCGTGAATAATTTTGTTAAGTATTTTTTTTTTTAAATAGGTTAATTTTCGTTTATAAAAATTCCTCTTTTTTTTTCAAAAGTTAAATATTTGGTAAAATATTTTTGAAGTTTTTTTTTTTGTAAAGTTAGTCGGCTTTTTAAATTAGGCTTAAATCCGATAATTTAGAAAAAATATTTATTTAATATTCTGGAAATAATAAAGCCATGGGTTACAAAATAATTACTACTCCTTCTCTCTTAAATATTTTTTACGACTATATTTAGTTGTAGTTTTTTCAAGGCTTAAGTAGATCGATTCGTTGTTTTGTATTTTATCCCATTTAAAAAAAAAAATAAAGTTATTTATGTCTGTAATTTTGTTTAAAAATAAAATATTTTTTTTAAAATATAATTTACCTCAAAAGCTTTTAACAAATAGAACAAGTTAAGTCTAATTAACTTGTAAGAATCAATGTAATGTCCTTCATTTCGTGTTAGTTTCTAGTACATACTTTTTAAAATTCGTTTACTTGAGTTTTAAAATTGAAAATTGCTTTATTTCTGGTCTGTTTTATTTATTCGCATAAAGGAAAAAAAACAAATGGTCGGTTTCGGTACCTCAAAGTTGGTAAAATCTTTCGCATTTTGTCATTTTTTGTCGTCCCTGCTAATTACTGAACGTCTAACCTCAAAAATTTAATGTTTCCTCGATTTTGCAAAAAATCATGAACATATGAATTTAATAAAGGAATCAATTACAGTCTAAACATAAGGTTCGCAAGCAGAAGATATAAATTAAGAAGAAATAGTCATTGCTTAACGCGTGAAAAAGTAAAAAATTTCCTTCCTAGATTTAACTTTTTTACAAATAGAGTTGTGAATGGGTGGAGCAGACTTCCGGAAGAGGTGGTAAACGCGAAGAATCTGAATAATTTCAAGGCGAAACTTGGTATATCGAAACAAAAAGAAGCGACTGCTACCGCTCTTTAGATTTATGCTTGAATAACCTCCAAGCTGCACTTTAAACTCCTACTACTACTAAATTGAAATGCGGTAAAATTTGACATCACAAAATCGAATTACTGAATCGAAGGTCACAAAATCGAGCATTGGCTATATATTTTAGAGTTAACCCCCTCGGTTTCAATTTATAACCGTTTTTGTTTTCTTATTCTTAAAAGACTTAAATCAATATTGAAGTTCGATCCTTTGTTTAACCAAACGATTCCAATGTTGGACAAGTTCTTAAGGTTATTAGGACAATAGACTGGTCAAACACAGAGTCAAGGCGAAAAATTAGAATTTCACAAATTCAAACTATAAATACAAGCGGCTCAAATTTAATTCTGAAAAGAGGGTAATTGTATTTTTTTAACATTCAAAAACCAAATCAAACCATATGATGCGATTATTTGATATGTTTACCATTACATTACTTAATTGTTCTCGGACAATACAATTTTTTCACTTGGGGGTTTAATTCCTAGTTTGCTTTCATTAAGTTCAAGTTTATGATAATAACTTCACATAGCGATGTTGATTGAACATCAGCAGTGCTTATCAAGCATTTTTTTTTTGGAAAATTATTTATTCAAAAAGTTCAGTTGACTTTTTAAAAAATGTATTAATCAAAGTCCTTCATTCACCTATATATTCGAATTCGAGTATTAAGAAAACATGTATCCAAACAAGCAAAAAAAAAACAAAATTAATTTTTATTATTTTTTTATTTCTTAAAAAAAAAAAGTCAAAAATCTCCTGTGGGGTTTTCGAAATGTCTGGCTAAAGTCTATTTAAATTTTTTCAACCATACACGGGACTGTAAGTTTATGGGAGCGTAAATATGTTGTTGTTGTTGTTTTTCAATTTAATATACGTATCATATCGTCTAGTGTTTACTCTAATTATTGAAAAAATTAGTTCGGCGTAACAATTAAACTTACCAATTTCCTTAAAAACCCGAAAACTTACCTTTCACTTTAAAATTTCAATTAATAGGTTTTTTTTTTAACCGGTTTTAATTAAAAGTAGTTTTTTTTTTCATAAAGTTTCGTTTGTTTAATCTCAAATTATATTTTTTAGAGCAACAACAAAATACAAATTGTCCAAGATAGATTTAAGGAATAGAATCAAAAAAGTTTTTTCTTTTTTTTTAAGAGTGTCATATTTTCAAAATTTTAATTTAAAATGTCGCATCCAAATAAAGGTTCTTTAACACTTTTAAATACGAGTCTACAAAAAAAAAAAAAAAAAACACTTGAAATTTTAGTCTTGTCGACTGAATTAGTTTTTAATTAATATTAGTATTTTTTTTTTGAAAAATTTATATTTATTTAGATCTATTAAAAGCTCTATATATATATTTTTTTTTTAAAAAGCCCAATGGCCACACAAAACTTATTTGAATTTAATTTCAACAACAAAAAAAAATAGCCATTTCATTTTGCCGAAACTTTCCAAACACACACAGGTGATTTAGACTAAATATTTCTTTAATTTTAATGTAATTAAAATAAATTAATTTTGTAATTAGTTTGAAAAATTTCATTTTCGTTACTTTACATGTTTTTTCAATTAATCAAAAAATGGTCAAAAAAATATTTTTTTTTTGTGTTGAAATGTTTGTTGTTAGTACAACCTCCATGAACGAAAACAACAACAACAACATGTTTATTATTTCAATATTTTTTTTCTTATATAGCTTTATCTTTCTCGTTCTCTCAAATCTATTGGTTTTCTAATTGAAATCATGCTACGAAAAATAAAAAAAATCAATTACTTTTTCTTATTTATTTTTCTTGTTATTGTGAAGCTCTGTTAATAAATAAATAATAGGTAAAGATCGAATTTTGATTCGAGATGAACTCAATTTCTACAAGCATAAATTAAAAGTTTATACTAATCATAATCGGGTTGTGTAAAATCAAGGCGAATTGCGTAAATGCATAGAGACGTTCAAGTCAAGAAATAAATATTGCAAGTTTAAATTTATTTTTTTGTTGTTGGAGGGGATGATTCCGACTGATTATCATTGTGATTAACCTTTTTTTTTGTGTAAGTTCTTTTCCCTTCGATTGCCTTCATCTGCCTAGCAATATTATTTAATATGATTAATCATTCTAAGTTTTTTAAAATAAATCAAAATAGCAAATATATTCTCTTAAGTTATTGTAATTTATTTTCTTTAGAAAAAAAAACTAAGAGCTCCCACTGATTCGTGGTAGCTTAACAAAAATTTTCTCCTAATTTAACAAAAAGAATAATAGATGTTATTTAAAATACTCATTTTAAGAAAAATAAAAAAAAAAGTATTTCAAGTGATTCATTAACTTTTTTTTTTAGAGGTTCGTGGTCGTTTGAAAAAAGAAAATTCTAATTTTTAGGTCTAGTTTTTTGTCTGTCTACCGAATTTGCCTGACAAAACAAATCTTGTTCTTAAAGTGATTAGAATACTTTAAAAAAATAAATAAAGAGACCCAACTAAAAAAAATATTAATCATTTTTTTTTTCTAGTTAACGAGTTGTCTAAGATGATTTTTGTTGAAACCTTTTAGGACCTTATGCAATTTTTTTTTATGGTCGAGACTAAATCTTTTCCTCAAACTTGACCCAAAATTTGTTGTTTTTTTTTTCAATATCTCGATAAATATTATTTTTTTTTGTTCCTTTATTTAATCTTTGTCAAAAAATCTAATCCGATTAATCGAACAATAATAAAAAGATTTATCAATTTTTGCGTTTAAAAATCGTGTTAAATTTTTCTCACTTTATTTATTTTGGTTAAATATTGTCTTTTTGAAGGGTCTATAGACTTGATGATTATATCGACAGCTACTCTCAGTGACAAACTATTTTTATTGTTGTTGAAAAATTGAGACTCTGAACAACCTAAAGTTAGCTGTTTAAAAGACACAGGTAGACGAATTTTATAAAACCACCGTGAAATGCTTAATTTCAGTATCATTTTGAGACGATTGAAGTTTAGTTTTGAAGTAAACTACGGCAAGGCTCAAAAAAGGCGCAACGTACCCCGTACCGTAACATCTTACCGAAGTTAGGTCCTTCATTTTTAGTTAAAATTTCAAAATTTCAAGAAAATGTACGTTTGGATGGCATGGTACATTACGGGGTACGCCTTTTTTCAGTAGCCGTACAGTAGCATTAAAATGATTACCCAAAAAAAGCCTAGGAGGACAAAACAAAAATTTATATTGTTAACCATTTCTGGCTGTCTCTTATTTTGACCTTCGGTAACTATTGCCTTCAAAATCGGGTTCGAATAAACTGCCTTTTCAAAAAAATCGAACCCTCTTAAAAGCGAGTCTATTAACAGTGCAGCGGTATTGTTCGGCGTTAGTTCGATGGAAACGCTAAAATTACAAAATTTTGCCAAAAATCAAGATAAAATTGTCTGAGTTTGATTGATTTTTATCAGTAGAAGAAAAAAAATAAGGCAGCTTTAAAACAAACTCAAAGCAAGTGTCGTTAAGATTTGTTTTACATATCGTTTATTTTAATCTTAACTTTAAAAATAATCTGTAGCACACTTTTTCCTTCGCTTGAAAGGAATTAAAAGAAGCAACTCGAACAAAATTAATCTTCATTTAAACAAAATATTCTTAAAAATTTAAAAATTCAAACATAATCGATCATTTATTTTTTACTGCTGAAATCTTTATTAATGTAAAAGCTTTTTTTTTTTGTGTTTTAGATACATCAATTAAACGAATCAAGATTCATTTGTTGTTGTTATTTACCAAAATTTTGCAATAATATGAAATACAAATAATTTTGGCATTAACTAAATTACAACACAACAAAATACAAAAATAAAAATAAAAAATCAACAAACGATTCACACAAGCACTCATTAAATAACAAAAAAAAAACAATATGAGGATAAAAATTATAAATTATTTAATTGTTTTTATATTTATACCGTACACAAGTGGCTTGTATTACGATGGTCAAACAACATATTCAATATACCCTCGTTTGGACTTACAATTGTGCGGTAATTCGAGTTTAAGTTTTGATTTTACACTTTCGACATCACAATTTAAAAATAATACATTCAATAAAAATCCTTCGATAAGTCAAACTAACGCTCGTGTTATACTCTACTCGGAACAACAAATACAAATAAGTACCGTATCGAATTCTAAAAAATTGATAAATAGTTATTTTTTATTAAAATATGTTCAACCAAATCGATTGATTTTGAACGATTATTGGAATATAAACGATGTGCAAGTACAATTACCCAATGATTATGCCACTTCTTGGTTTCGATTTGTCTATTCAAGACGATCGAATACAGTCGATATTAATTTGTTTAGATTCGATTCGACTAGTAGTACTGCTAATAATCGAATACCTTCGATTAGGCTAATCCCTATTTTTTCTAAACAAATTTTACATTCAAATTTTGTTCTTGACGAGTTAAAAAATAATGAAGACGAATCGGTTGTTGATTCAAAACAAGTAACATACTCGAAAATGTTTGTAGGTGGTGTTGGTGAAAATTTAAACGAGAATAACTATGCTTTAAATCAACTTAAACAGTTGGGTAAATTTCATGGATATATTATGAATTTACAATACACTTCACAAGCTTCACAGTGTCAACTTGATGTTTGTTCGAAACAATCATTATCTCAAAGACAATACGCCATATTTTCTTTATCACCATCTAAACAATTCAAATCATTACTTAACACTGATTCGGTAATGATCGATGATATTTGTGAATCGGATACTCTTACTCATGATATATGCCCTAAAGATTGTTCTTGTCTAAGCAATAATTTAATCGCACCGTATTTTAATTGTGATTGTGCCGAGCCAAGTTCACCTAAATCAAAATGTTCTAGTTTGTACAAATCGTTTGCAATTAATTTTAATGATGAAAATTATTTTGGAATTTCGGAAAAATTCGAGTACCCAATTCTACCATCATTTACAAAGATCGAAATTAATAATGTTGCTACTCAATTTGATAAAGTTAAAGGCATTCAATTTAGGAATACTGTTTCAAAGCTAAGTTTGGCACCAATTTCTGAAATACCTGAACAGGATTCTTGTTTTTGGAATATTGAAGATTGTGCTCAAGGTTTTACACAACACATTGTAATGTCAATTGATCGTTTAGATGAAAAAAAGTTTAACTTGAAAGTTTTGTTATTTCAAAACGGACAGTCGGATATGTCTAAATTTGTGGCTTTTGTTTACAAAAATCGTTTACATTTTTCATTATTCGAGCAAACTGAAGCACAAGAATGGTTGGTTAGTAGTTTCCCATTGGACAAGGTTAAACACTTAAATCGTCAATTGAAAATTACAATCACTTGGTTGAGAGATAAATATCTATCGCTTCATATTGATGGATTTTTAGTCGATATGACAACAAAACCTTCATCGCCACCAGTCAATCAAGACGTTTACATTTCAATAAACAATTTGAATCGTTTTTATTATGAATTTGGTATTCGTTTAATTCAATCGGAATCTGTTAAAAATATTGGTTCGACGCTGCTTAATCATCAATTTACGATTAAATCAGTTCGTCGGGATTATTTTAATGATCCTTCAGAAAATGGTCAAGACTCGAAAATAATTGTTTCGTCTCCATTACCGAGTGAAATAATTCGAATTGATAACACTCAAAGGGTAATGTATAAAATCGATAGTCCGTTGACTAGTGTTACATCAGAGACAATTGAGTTATCGTTTCGAACAAGTCAATCGGATGGTGTTGTATTCTACATCCGTAACAATCCATTGATTACTTATTTTGAACTAGTTCGTGGTCAACCTGTGATTGTAATTGATACAAGAGCTAAAAATTTTTATCTTAGACCTCAAACTGCGCCTTTAAATGACAACCAATGGCATGAAATAAAACTACACCGTGATGGTCAACTTGTTAGTATTAACATTGACAGTCAGTATCATGACATGTGCGAAATGGTTCAAATTAACCATCAAATATTAACTGGTGGTTATGTTTACCTAGGTCTAGCCGATCCGAATAACATAAATTTAAGTGATAAGAAAACTTTTGTAGGTGAAATGGTACGTGGTAAAGTCACCATTAATAATGTACAACAAAAAGTAGTGCAACAGCCTTATTACTGGCCATCGATCCCTGCAACTATTCACACGACTAATCAAACAGTCAACATTGATACATCTCAATTGACACAAGACGGTAAAATGATTAATATTGTAATTAATGTATACGGTCCACCAGGGTTAGTGGTTAACGCTGGTCAAAAAACAGAGACTGAAACTGAGACTCATTTGATCTATTTGGACAGTTTGCCTGATACACATCACATTTCAGTCGGTTCAAGTGATACTGAAATTGATTTTCGAGTCAAAGGTACAACTCGACTTGATTCGTTTATGATTAAATTTCAAACAAGACAAGATTGTGGTCAATTGGTAACGTTGATTAACGATCGCAGAAATTATATTGGTTTAGAAATCTACGAGGGTTATTTGTATTCGACTACAAGTATTTCAGGTACACAACAACGTTATCAAATAAGTCGTGTTCGTGTTGACGATGGTCGAATCTATCAAATTAACATACGTCAAGAACAACAAAAATTATTGTGTTGGTTAGAGTCTGATGAATCGTATAAACAATCGATTTATTATTCTCAAAGTCAACAAATAGCTACTGTGAATACAATTAGAGTCGCTGGACAAGATGGTGTAGATTATGGATTTTCAAGTCGATTGGGTTTTGTTGGATGTATTGGTGCTATTATATTTAACGAACGAGATGTTATTGATTATCAAGTAGTTCCTAGTGAACGTCGTCAAAGTTGTCAGGAGGTAATTCATCAACCAGCACCGACTACTCCAGCTCCACCACCACCACCTCAACCACCAAATCAACCAGTCTCTCTCGGTTACATAAGTTTCAGTGGATCAGTCGATATACTCGTTTACAACTATTTCTACGACCACGAACAACCTGTTTTTGAAGACATTAGTTTCATTTTTAGAACAGTAGTTTCGAACGGAATTCTATTCAGTGCTCACAATAATGAGGAAAATCATAACCAATATTTAGTAGGAGCTTATTTAAAAGACGGTATAGTCCATGTTGTTTATAAAAATTTCACATACACTCATGACTTGTACTTTAACAGTACTCTTGTCGATGATGGTAGTTTGTACAGACTTAACATTCGTCGTAATTCAAACGGCAACGGGTTTATTCAATTACAAAGTTATGTTGGAGTACAAGCATTAGAGTTTTACACTCAACCAGGTCAAATTAGGTTCACTAAAGTAATTGTCGGCGGTGCTGATGATTGGGCTAAGATCAAATTTTTCGGACATAGAGCTGATTTTGTAGGGTGTATAATCGATTTGTTTCAAGTCAACGGTAATAGTGTAATCAAACCAGCTGATATACCTCAAGAGAGATATAATTGTAATGTTGAAAGACCAGCTCCACCAACGACAACAACTCCATCAAGACCTGAAAAACCATCATGTCTTCCAGAAGGATACCCGCTTAGTTTTTCGACTGTAGACGATGCTTTAACCCATCAACACGAGACTTTAATATGTGAACATATTCATATTCCGTTTAGAACACGTGACTCAAGAGGCATTATCTATTCACATTCGTCCGAAGACGGTTCGAATTATATCTTGGTATTTTTGAGACGGGGATACGTTAACATTATTGTTAGAGACAATAGTGGTGAACGAGACTTGGAGTTAGATAGTGCTCGTGTAGACGATGGTGAAGTTCATAAATTGGATATCCATTGCGAATCAGCGGGGTATTTGATCGCTTACATAGATCAAAATCGTCAGGCTACTTCGAACAGAATTGAATTATCATCTCCAATTATATTGAATACCTATACTCTGGGATACTATAACACAGAAACAATGTCAGCTCGTTATTCTCAATACGATAATTTCAGAGGTTGTTTGGACCAAGTATTTTTTAATAAAGAGTGTTTAATATTTCAGATGCACGCTGATCGTAATCGTTTATCGTGTCCTGTTGAGCCAGTCAAACAAACCCCTGCGCCTCCTCAACCAACCAAACGACCAACTTGTATTAACACTTGTTACAATTCGGACGATTGTGTATTTGAAACTGATAGCAGAGGTTTTATTGTGTATAATGCACATGAAGCTGGTGCTCAAGCATCAAGTTCAAGTCGCGATTCAATTCGATTCACATTTCAAGTGACCGATTTAAGAGATCAAGATCAAGATTTATTATCTGTGTTTCATCATCAACGTTCATTAAGAGTCTTTTTGTCGTACAATGGTGAGCTTTATTTTGATCTTGTTGGTTATCAAACAAAACGAGTTGGAAAAGTAACAGGGTTAAACAACGATAAATGGCATAGAGTTTCGATGGAACAAAATAGACAAGATTTAATATTCAGAGTAGACGATGCTCAAATAGTTGAAAGAATTCCCTTCGAATTTGATCTATTCGGAACTGGTAGTTTATACTTTGGTGCATCACATCGACAAGAAGCAAATAATTTGCATGGTTACTTGAAAGATGTTTATGTTAAGTATTCGAATGTCGAGTATGATATTATTGCATCGGGTAAAGATTCAAGAATACCTGGAGTTACATGTGAGGGTCATGTTGTCCTTAAAGACTTAGTCGAACAACCAAAACCAAGTAAAAAAATTTAAATTATAAATTAAACATGGTAAAAGGAATAAGAACAATTTTTGGAACGATAGCCTAAATTTTTTTTTGATTTTCGCGCTAAAAGGGTTCAGAATGAAACGATTCTTTAAGTAGCCGTATACCCCAAATGACAAAAGACACTTCTATTAAAAAGGATAACTATATCAACAAGTAGCTTCCCGTTTCCTCTTTTAAATTATAAATACATTTTTGAGCATCTTTTATTCAAAAAATCATTAGATTTTGCGCTAATAATTTTTCAACGATATGATAATTCACAAATTTCCAAAAAATATTTTAGGTTGTAGTATTGTAGTGTCTTGGAAGCCTTTCGGGTGTACATAAATTTCAAGTTATAAAACTACCATACTAAAGAACGCATACGTTCCATTTGGAAAGCGTTCAGAACGGTCTTTTAAAGCAGCTCCGTTTTCTTTCTATACGTTTTCCATAAGGGTCTTGTTTCTGTTCCAAGACTCATTTCGTTCTAAAGAAAAACTAAAAACAAGACGGAACCTTTATGGAAAACGTTTAGAACGAGAACGGAACTGTTTTAAAAGACCGTTATGAACGCGTCCCAAACGGAACATTACATTTTCGCAAAAACCACTGTATGTATCGAGTCCTACTTTAGGTTCCAAAATTTCAAAAACTAAACTGCACAACAATTTCGATAAGTGACTTAGTTTTCAGACCCGTCGAGTTCGAAAAAATGCTTAAAAATTGTGGAAATTTACCAAAATCCTTTTTATCAGGTATTGGCCATAGTGAGTGGGGTCGTTTTATAGCTCGGAATTGATCAACTTCAAAAAACCTCAGAAATATCATAGAGTACTCCGAAGTATTCGAATATAATTTGTCGATTTTGTAATCACCATTCATTATTTGTTACAAAAAGCCTGAAAAAAAGCAGCTTTTTTGATATTTTCTTCTAAAAAAATTTTTTTTATCGTCAAAAACCATTTTATCATGCTCTGAATTTTATTAGCATTCAGATCAGTCTCTCTTGGAAAGAAAAGCTTTATCAAGGTATATCCTCTTAAGGGTGCTTAAATTTGATCCTTTTTTGGTCATAAGTCTTTATTTTCTAGTAATGGAAAAAAGCTATTCTTAGCGTTTTCTTAAACGCTGATCACGAATATCTAATTAGAAATGCAAAATTCTAATACCCTGAGATTTTTCCGTCAGATTAATCCTTTCTTTAAAACCGAAAACAGTAAAAGATAATAAAAAAATCCTTTTACCGTGAACGCTCGAAAATTGTCCCTGGGTTTATGTTTCTGAAAGTCCAAACTAATTTTTAGCCCTGTAGCGGGAATAATGGGACTAATTTAAATAAGCTTTGATTCTAAATTCAAGGCTAGTAGAATTAAAAAAAAATTGAAAACTGTTTCAAAAACTTTTATTTAAAACAGTTTTTACCGAAAAGAATGTCCTTTTATTCAGATGACCCGTAAATGTCCCTTTTCTTAAACTAATTCTAACCTGAACCAAAAAGAGTCAAAAAATTGGGGTCAAAAACTTTTTTTCTCCTTTTAGCCCGGGGTAATTTGCGAGCGTTTACTGTCTTACGGTTTTGTGCTTTTTTTGATTCTTGTTCACGGGATGCCCAAAAAAAAACACTGTTTATGTCATCTGCTCAAACAAGACAAAATTTTAAACGTTGGTCTTACTTTCTTTACTCAATGAGGACATTGCATAAAAATCAATGACCACGGAGGATCTGAACGAGACAGTTTATTTTTGGGGTTCCTTCGAAAAAATGTTCTTGTTCAACAATTGTTCAATTTGCTTTATCCTGCTTACTAGAAGATTTTGACCCTCTTTCTTTTTAAGAATTAAGATGTGTCTCGGACCCAAGTGTTGAATCATCAAACGAATGCTCTACTGATGGTGTTTGTTTTGCCTCTTTATGGCGTAATAGTTCAGGTGTCATTGAAAGATACATGAGATGTTTCAATCGTGAACAATTACAACCAGCTGAGAATCCAGTTCTATGTCGAAGTCAAGATCCAACACGCTACGTCATTCAATGTTGTGACACTGATTATTGTAATCGAGATTTAGTTCTTAAACTTAAAGACTTGGACGAAAAAGACGAAAGATCAATTTGGAGATTCCGTGGGGTTAATTCAGGTGACATCGAATTTATACCACAATTACCACCGTCTAAGCAATCCGAATTAGTATTTCAATTTAACACATCGAGACCAGACGGAACAATAATGTGCTCAAAAGACGATACCTACGCCCTTAAAGGGGAGTTAAAAGACCAAAAATTTTTGCTTTCGCTAATCGATTTGAGGTCAAAAAGAGTTTTGAAATCAGGATTTTGTCAACAACGTTCACCTCTAAACGACAACAAATGGCATAAAGTTCAACTCGTGAAAAAATCAAGATCCCAAGTTCAATTTCAATGTGATGACTCATCTCAAGTAACATTACAATACGAAGTAGATATTCCATTTGTAAACACAAACAAACACGGAATTCTATTCGGTTCGGATTGTGTTGATGATAAAGGCAAAAAATTTGTGGGAGATTTGAGTCAAATTTTTTACACACACGATTCACGTTCGTACTCATTCGATGATTTACAATATTCAGAAGACCCTAGATTTACATACGAAAATTATGTCGAATTCCGTCCTAAATTTATTAGCGAAGTTCACTCGGATCCGAAACCAATATTTTTTAGATCTGATAAAAGTTCAGCTAGACTTAACAAATGGGATGACTCAAAAATCGGACGAATTTCATTCGAGTTCAAAATTGAAATCCCTAATGAGAATGGAACTCTCTTCTCTACCGATTCAGTTGATAATTACTTCGCAATTGCTATTAACAATGGTTATCTAGAAGCTGTTTTAAGTCCTCACAGAGTGCCTTATGCTGATTCATCGAACAAAGTTTCGTATTATGATCGTTATCAGCGTTTATTCCCAAGTCCAAAATCGGGTATAAACGATGGTCAATGGCATAAATTAGAATTTATGATGGTCGGTGACTCAATTGGATCATTTGTCCTCGACGATGATCACACTAGTAAAATAAGATTCCCAATCAACTACTGGAACGAGGAGTCTTCAATCATATTTGGTCATAACATTGACTTGAAACGTCAAAGTTTAGGAAGTTTTAGAGGTTGTATTCGTAATGTTGTAATCAACAATCGGTTAATAAACTGGTTGACTACCGGAACATTGTATAATGTAGAAGCCGGATGTTACAATTACAAGTACGAGCCGAATCAGTTGTTACTCCTTCAGGGTCAAACCTTGTCAAACGGTAACGGAGAACCAACAACCTTAAATTTTGATTCAAACGGTTGTGTTCGTTATACTCCTAAAGGTAACGATGTTAAAGAAACAATTGAATTTTTGTTCAAAACCGGTAGTGATCAACAAGTTCTATTAGACTCTCAAAGTGATTTTATAATCCATACTCAAGGTCCTAGTGTAATTATACGAACACGTGATGACTCGAATATGGTTACTGTCTTGGAACGTGGTGTCTATTTTAATGACTTAAACTGGCATAAGTTAAAACTCGAAAAACAAGACTCAAAAATTTTGGTCGAATTAGACTCAAAATATAAACAAGAATTTCCATTGCCAAAACGTTCGGGTCGTTTAGGACCGTTCTTTTTGGGTTGTTCGAAAAAAAATAACCTCAAGTTGAATCAATTAAGAAATTTTCACGGTAGCCTTCAAAATGTTTATTATTCGGGTTCGAATGGAAAAGTTGATTTGACCGAGAGATTAAACTCAGGTGATTCGAGTGTTCAAGTAGACGGTTACGTTCAATGGGTATTGGGAAACAAGGTTCAAAATAACAAGAATTCGGATAATTCCGTAACATTCAATGATAATTCTTATTTAAAATTGGACAGTTTAAAATTTGACTCGAACTCGAACATTTCATTCTCGTTTAAAACAAACGAAAATGAAGGTTTATTAGCTTTGATTGCTCCTTCAGTCTCGTCTAACTCTCAAGCTCTGTCGCTTGTTACCTCGAATTACTTGGCTGTTGAGTTATCGAATGGCACAGTAAGTCTCTTTGTTAACATGGATTCAATGACTGAAAGAATTTCTTGTCCGTCTAAGATGAACGATAACAAATGGCACACGGTTTCGATTAAACGAGATCGCTTGGGTTTAGACACTAGCTCGTCTTTAACATTTTCGTGTGATGGTACTTTATCAAGAGTCAAAGTTAACGATCAAAAATTATCATCTACAGTCCAATTTACAAGTGGTAATTTAAGCACTGAACAATTACCTGCTCATTTATGGTCAAGTCGAACATCAAAATTTTCGGGATGTTTAAAAGAGTTTAGACTCAATGATAGATTGATAAACGTGTATGAAAAAGCAAGTGGTGATTCAAGAGAAACTTTACAAAATGGGTGTAAAGAAAACTCGGGTCTATGTCGAAATTCAAAATGTTCTAATCAAGGTGAATGTGTTGAAGGTTTTTCAAAATCAACTTGTAACTGTGATATGACATCATACACTGGTAAGACATGTGAACAACCAGCGTCTACTCTATCGTTTAATGGATCTCATACACTTGAGTTTTTGTTAAACGAGCCTGTTCAAAGTTCATCTGAGGAATTGAGTCTTCGTTTCAAAACAGGATTAAGAAACGGTGTACTTTTTGCTCTTAAAAAATCAGTTGATGAACCATCGTTAGTTGTTTCACTTGAAGACGGTAGACTCAAATGTGTTTACGACCGTGACGATAACGATAAGGCTATTTATGTCGGTGATGTTAACTTTTTTAACAATAACAAATGGCATACAGTTCACATTAAACGTACAGGTCCACATGTTTTAGTCGAAGTAATTGACAATCAAAAAATACGCTACTTTGTCCATGATAATCTTGGTGAAGATTTTGATTTGATTACGTATTCAAATGTAAACATCGGTGGTGCTCGGAGTCCAAGTCTAATTCAAGAGCATTCGAATTTTATCGGGTGGATTCAAAATTTAAAATTCAATAATGAAGAGTTATTTTCAGGCTATTTGAATTCGAGACTTCCTTCATGGGCAGGATCAGTTGATGGTTATGCCGACCCAGGAGAGAATACATTACTTTTACATCATCAACTCACATTAACAAGTCAATGTCCAATTACTCTACCAAGAACTCATTCGAGTGAAAGATTCAATATTCATTTATTTTTTAAGACAAGTCAAGAAAATGGGGTTATCTTGTTCAGACGAGGTAAACAGTATCGTTTTATGGCTTTAGAATTGAGAGACGGTCGTCTTCGATTTGTTTTCGACTTGGGCGGTGGTATTAAAGAAACAACATCACCATCAATTTTGAACGATCGTAATTGGCATGAAGTTACAATTAAACGATTCGATCGTCAAAAATTTTCATTAAGAATCGATGACTTTAAAGATTTACACATCGATATCGGTACAAACAGTCCACCGTTATCAGAATTGGAATCTTTCACCATCGGTGGTCTAGTACCTGATCATCAAAAATTTGAACCTCATGTCCTAACAACTCAAGGATTCATTGGCTGTCTAGCATCGATTGAAATCAATCACGACGCTCCAAATTTGTATTCAAGCCGTCTAAATTTGTGTCCAAGTGTTCAACATGGGTGTGTAGACCTAGCATGTTCGAGTGATACATGTTCCAATAATGGTCAATGTAGTGTAAGTGATGGCCAAGTTTCGTGCAACTGTGACATGACTTCTTACACTGGTCCTAACTGTAGAGAAAACTCAAACTATTATTTCTTTGGTAAAAATAACAAAGAATGTGGTTTGATTAAGTACCAAATAACCCCACCGAATATGAATCAAGAAAATGATAAACTAGCATTCGGATTTACTACAACTGATTTAGATGCTTTGTTAGTTAGAATCGAAGGCGACAGTCAATACATTGAGATAAGACTCACCAATGGTTATCTAAGTATATTGGTCAACTTCAACTCAAATGAAGAACGATTCATTTACTCGACTTTAGAGGACAAAAAATTCAATGACAACACTTATCATGTCGTTCAATTCACGCGCGAAAAAAATTTAATAATGTTCCGCGTAGACAATTTTGAACAAATGAGATTCACCCTTCAAAGTTCAAATTGTGTTTTCAGAGGTCAAAAGTTTGTATACGTCGGCTCAGTTGATTACACTGCTAAAAAGAACCCTGATTGTTTCTACGGTATAATAACTGGTCTTTTTATTAATGAAAGACTCATTTTAGACGAAGGTATAAAATTTGGAGATGTTGGTATCGTTGATTATCGTTACATTATAATAGACGTTGATGTTGTACGTAATCGTACAAGACCTTTACTTCCCGATCAAAATTGTCCACTTGGTTACAACAAAGAAATAAGCGTGTGCATATTCAGTATTTGTCCATTGAATTCAGATCAAATATCCGATACATGTTCGTGTTATCAAGGTTATCAAGAGATGGGAAATTCATGTGTAAAACGTGTCGAGACCCCTCCTTTGGGTCTCGGTGGTGCAACTGCTAAATTAATCCCAGCTAAAGGAAAGTCTTTAGAAACTCCATTGGGATTAATACTAGGCATAATTTCGGGTATCGCTTTAGCCATTTTAGCTGCTGCTATTGGGGCTAGAAAATGTTCTGATGGCCTCTGTGTACCCCCACCAAGAGTCAAAAACAATGCAACTACAGCTAACAAAGTCGCGTCCATGTTTGCTAGTACAACAAACACAACGAATCAATCCTATGAAATGAACACTGTTCGAAGGGAAGAAGTTCCTTTGATTCAAAATAACGAGTCAAAGTTTATGAGACAAGAAGAATTTATGGCGAGAGACACCTTGGATATGGGCTATAACTACTTTCCACCTCAGCCGCAACCAATAATTACTCAATCGGTTAACGAGACTATGGAAATGTATGAACAAACTTTAGGAGGTGCTGGTGGAACTACTACAGTTACTACAATTGGACCTACAGTCGCTTATAACACTGGTACAATGTCTCATGCGGCACATCATGCCTCTCACCGAGACTTGGCCATGAGTTCAATGTTCTTCTCTCAAAATAATTCCGGGGAATACGAGTTAAGTAATGTTACATGTGTGACCATGACACCTAATGGAAAATACGCTATTATTGGTCAATCGTCTGGAACCCCTCAAATCTGGGATACCCTTAGTGGTCAATTGATAAGATCAATGACTGGAGTTTGTAACAATTGCACTAGTTTAAGTTTAGCCTGTAACGGATCACTTCTAGTCGGTCTTTCAAATGACGGAAGTGGTTTAGATTCAGCAATACAAGCAGTTCAAATTTGGGAGGTTCAAACAGGTAAACCAATACAAATGTCACATCAAATTAAATGTTGTGTATTTGAGTTAAGTCAAGACACAAATTCAATTTACATGGCTGGTAATCAACGTTTCGGTCGTGGTATTAGTGTTGGTATTTTAGATTTGTTAACTTTTGAATTAACAAAAGAGGTCAAATCGGATCCAACGTTAACACTGGGTGATAATCCAGAGTCGATTGTAATTACACCAGATGAACGACACGCAATTGTAGGTTGTCGTTTTCCGTCTGGTACTAATTTTGTAGTATTCGATTTGACTAAAGCATCCGAAATAGCACAAACAAAGAGTATCGCATTCGATGCTGATCCAAAATGTATAGTTGCACTTAACAACAGTGAAGTAATTACAGGAACACGTGGTGGTCATTTGATACAATGGAATATTCATACATGTCAAATAACGACTACATACGTAGATCCAAATGATACAACAGCTCATTTGGGTCCGGTTAATCAAGTTTGTATTTCGACTGATAAAGAACATCTAGTAAGCGGAAGTAGTGATGGAACTGTTAAAGTATGGAATACTATAAACAAAAATTTAGTAACTGTTTTAAACGGTCATAGAGGAGAGGTAAAACTTTTTTAGAACACAAAAAAAAATAAGTCAAATTTTTAAATTTTTCAATAAAAAAGGTTACATGTGTGTCCATATCGAATAATGACCTTATAGTATCAGGTGCAACAGATCAAACAGTAGGACTATGGAGATTATTTGGTGGTAATCAAATATCAAGTATGTCTGTTGGCATGAATTTATTAGAAGTTAACATGGCCAAGCATAACAAAACAATAGTTGCCATCGGTGAAAAAGACGGTGAGCAACAATTGTTAATGTTGAGAGTCGTTAATGTACAACGATAAAACCAAATAGAATATTTGTTTAATTTATTATTTTAAAAAGATCTGAAGCTATTTTTTTTTTGGTTTTTTTTTTTGTTTGGATAATTTTAGTTTTAAAGTCAAACTCTATATGATAACAAGTTTACAACGAAATTTAGTTGTTGTTTTTTTTATTCTTTTTGAATTAGTCGTTTATTTAAATTCTTTAAAAAAAAAAGGTTGTGCACTTTTTTTTTTATTTTTTACGAAAAAAATTACTCATTTAGGACTAAGTGTTTATGATTTTTTTTGTTTTTTGCTAAAAAAAAACTGTTTAATTTTGCCTTCTTATTTGTTTTTCTTTATTTTTTTATTAAATAAAAACCGAGAAAACATCTTTTATTTTTTTTTGTTAGAATAGACGATTTAAAAAATGCAATTTTGTTCTTTTTTTTTTCAAATTAAATAATTCTTTCTTTTTTTTATTAAAAAAATAAAAATAAAAAAATTTTTAAATTTTTTGATTTTAACTTCGTGAGAAGTATTCAGATAAATCTGAAATCACCCTGATTATCTTTGTTGCAAATTTTCTTCGCTATTGGGACATTTCTAAGCATTTATAACTTTTATTTGAGTCTAATATGAAAAGTAAAAAATTACGTGTTTTTAAATAAATACAACCCTGGTCATTCAAAGCTTCCAAAAATAAATGTTAACTGAATCTTCAAAAACCAGCCTTCAAAATTTTTAATTTTTGCACCCAGAAATTTTTTTCCTTTCTTGAATCTCGTATAAAACCAAAAAAATCACAAAAATGAGGAATAATTAAGCATACGCGGCTGATCCAAAGTTAAGATTGTTGACCTAAGACCTGATTACGATCGGCTTAAATATCTTCTAAAATATAAAGAATCACTTTGTTTTTGTTTTAAACTGTCCCGACCACCGATTTTTTTCTCGATCACATCCAAAATTTCCATGACTGTCCATCACTTTGAATTTAGTTCGCTACATAACAATATGCCCCTTTGTTATTTTTATAACCCCATCCATTTTTGTAAATTGACCCAGAGGCTCAAAGTAAGATTTTCTGGTAAACATGATTTTTTGCTGCTCATTTATGTGATTTTAGCAAATACATAATTTGAATCTATGTAGGTCAACTCATATCCAGAAAGAGGTATTATACAGTGTAGTCGCGTTAATCCGAATTTTTAGGAATCTATGTTAAAATTTGTCTCCCATTCAAGCCTCTATGCATGCAAATTAAGGCGTTTAATCCGAAGAATTTTAACCGAACTCAATTTTTACAGTCTCAAGAAGTTCGGATTAACGCGACTGCACTGTAGTAATTTTCAGGAGTATCTAAATTAGAGAACAGTATCGACACATTTGTTTTTGAGGTCAGTAGAATTATAAAAAGTCTGAATTTTCAAACATAACCATAATCAAAATCTATCTCAAAAAAATTATGATATCTTTTGGTCATTTAATCTTGAACGTTCTATTTAATTTAATCTCTTCTATTTAAAGCTCCGCGATATCTTTTTCAAAATACGGGCACCACGAGCTGATCGCGTATTCCAGATGGGGTCTGACCAATTATGTGTATAGTAATCTAATGTTTTCTTGATTAGAAAAATTTAGAACTTTCTTGATCATTCCAAAAAATATTCTTGATTTATCCCTTATTGAAAAGAAAGATGGAGGTTTGATTGTCTTTTTTTGGAATTAAGCTTAGTTCTACTGACCAGAAGATAAAAATCATATTTTTGTCATAAAGTTGTGCTAAAAGGGTGGAAATAACATGAAAGTAAATATATTGAAGATTTTTTTTTTATGTTGTATGATATGTCTCTTAAATTGGGACCCTTATGAGAAAACATTAAAACGAACATTGAGGTTTCTCTTGTCAGGTCTCATCTTGAGTATGCTGTCAGTTCTTGGTGTCCGTACCTTGTAAAAGATATCTATGAGTTGTAAAAAGTTCAGAGAAGAGCTACGAGGCTACTGCCGTCTATCAAAAACATGGATTACAACACTAGACTTAAATTATTGAATCTGTCGAGTTTTGAGGATATGCGTAAAAGAGGCGATCTTATTCAAATTTTCAAGATATTAAATAGGTTCGAAGTGGTTAATTTTCGTAATGAAAGTAATTTGACTAAAAAAAAAGTTGATAATTTAAGAAGACACAATCGATGTATCGTAAAAGAAAATGTAAAGAATTGTATGCAACGTTATTATTTTTTAACAAATAGAGTCGTGAATACCTGGAACTCCTTGTCGCAATCAGTTGTTGATAAAAAGTCTGTTTAGCAAGATTGAATGAATCGATATCAAAACAATCTTAATAAAGTTTAAGTTACTGCCATAGCTCATTTGGAGTTTAACCCTATTGGGTCGCAGTATAATTTACTACTACTCCTACTACTACTATACCAGAGCTTAATATTTTGTCGTATCTTTTAGTAACATCTTGATTGTCTTCAAAAATACACTTGTAAAAAAAATAAATTACTTTTTAGCAGACATGTGTACCGATTGATTTTAAGGAATTGAGTGGCTATGGATTACCCGCAAAAATCAGGTTTTGGGTTCGGGTAGGGTATGTTTTACCTAGAAAATTTGGATTTCAAGAATTGTTTATAGTTTTTTTTTCAAAAATTGGGTTTTGGGTATTTATATCCAAATTTAATGGGTTATCCAGTCCTGACCCATACTTGAAATACAAAATTTCTGGGTAGCACATACCCTACCCGAACCCAAAATCTAATTTTTCGGGTAATCCATACCCACTCAATACCTTAAAATTAATGGGTACATATGTCTGCTTTTTAGGCGCTTTTTGAGTCGTTTTATTCAAACAAACGACTTAAAGAGTGACTAATTTCGACCTGGTCGCTTATATTTTTCTGAGTGCATTGTTAAATGGGTCTGCTGTAAGAAAAAGTTATATTGCCTGTTTACAGGCTTCCAGGCGTGTTTTTCAAAGCCAGCGGAACCCCAATACGTCAAGATTGGTAAGCGATTCTAGGACGCGTTTTTGTTAATCGAATTGTGCGTCGCTAAGAGTATATGACTTGTCTGATTAAGATTAATAAAAGTTAGTTTAGCATCAAATAGGTTCAGACCCTTTCCCTTTCTCACAATTGAATTTCATACCCAAAGAGTTACGGACTCATTATGGATTCAAAAAATTTTAAATAATTTTTATTTGTAATATTTCAGCATATACTAAAAGTTATAATACATGTTAAGAAATATCTGAAAACAAAACAACAAAAAAAATATAAATTTTAATAAACTAACTCGGTATATTTACCATGCTTTGAACAAAAAAAACAAAAATTCAAAAAATTATCTTTAAATATTTAGACACATTGAAATGAATCAGTTATTCAAAAACTTGATTACCAAAGGTTCTTTGTTAAACAATGCCTTGAAAACATCTCGACTCTTCGATTCAAATTACAATTTATTGAATCAATCCCTTAAAAGCTTCGATTCATCGATTATTTTGAACAATGCTAGAATTTTAACTCCTTGTCGTTTGTATGTTACAAATACAGACTCGAATTCATCGTTTGATCTCAAGTATAAACGAGATTTTAAAGAATACAGACCAAGAGAGCGTAATTTTCCGAATAAAAATTTCAATCCAAAAACTCGACGAGAATTTCAAGATAGAACTGGATCAAGAGATGAAGACTTTGAAGATTCAGTACCTGTTGAATCAAGTGGAAAACAAGCCGATTATTCTAATAAAGAACATCATTCATTTGATGGTTATGATTTAAATCCAAAACTTTTGTCTCGTTTGAATCAATTAGGTTACAACGCACCGTTTGAGATTCAAGAAAAGACACTCAAACACACTTTAGCTGGAAAGTAGGGTACAGCTTTAAATTTGAAAAACTAAAATTAAGTTTTATTTTTTAAAAGGGATCTTGTCGGAAAGGCTTTTACAGGCAGTGGTAAAACCCTAGCATTTGCTATTCCGATTGTAAATCGAATAATCAATAGCGAAAATAGAGCTAGTCGGTATCCAAAATGTTTGGTACTTTCACCTACTCGTGAACTATGTCTTCAACTAACAAAGTAATTTTTTTCTTAATCACGACCTCTAATGGAAGATTTTTTAATTTGTCCTGAATCAAGAGCTATTCAAGATTTGGCACCAGATATGAAATGTTTATCAATTGTAGGCGGAACTGGTTATGATTCACAAATAAATGCTTTGAATGGAAAAGTCGATATAGGTATTGTTTGACTCAAATTTAAATCTAAAGGTTTACTTATTTTTTTTATTTAATAAAGTTTGTGCTACACCTGGACGTCTAAGGGATCTTATGAACCGAAAAAATTTTGTAATTTTTCAAAACTTGACATTATTAAAAAAAGAAAACATTAATAATTATTAATTTTAGATAGCTGATGATATTGAAATTATCTGTCTTGATGAAGCCGATGAATTACTTAATCCAAACTTTGTGGTAAATAGAATTTTATTCCGTACTTGGTAGGACGGTATAATAGGGTGAATGCCAATTTGAAGAAAATTGGTTAATTAGGCGAGGGGCTTATCAAAATGAAAATTCAACATTCCTATTTGCCGATCTATTCGTCCAACAAACCCCATAAGTTTTCGATACAATTAAGATCAGGACTGTTTGCAGTTCAAGGTAAAAAGGTCTTAATTAATATTCTCAAAACATTTAGTGACTACCCCGGCTCGATGGCATGGAGTATTGTCCTGCTGGAAAATAAACGGTTCGTCGTGCCGAAGTAGATCTATTGAAGGAACCAAGCTGTTATCAAGGATATCAATGTATTATATGATTTTAGACCAAAACAAAATAAATGCTGTGTCTTCAGATAGAACTGGAGACATAGCATTACGGATCAGAATTAATAATTGGAATATGTGGGATGGTTTGTGAATTAAGAACTAGGGCTGTCTTTTGCGTGGCTTTCGCATCGCTAATTTCCATTCAAGCTTGCTCATAGTAATCTTCGCCGAACCCATGAGAATGATGCTCTCTTGCCATATGATAGTTTCCATACTTGTTCAAGAGCGTGAATTGGTGATGTTCGTTTTTTTTTACCAAACGGACCAATTGATGGTCATTTTTGGGAGCTGAAATACTAGGCCTTCCAGATCTTGGCCGATAAATCGGTCAATTATGGTCTTGATCACATTTTTTTGATCTTTATAATTCAACTCCTATCTTGGACAATGATTTTTCTTGTTTATGAAGCAAGACAGCCTTTACTCTGTCTTCCTTGGTGATTCGGCGTCGTTCAGGAGTCTTAGTGGGCATTTCTAACGAATACTGTACATTATAAGAATCAAAATTCTCTATAAGCTAAATGATAAAAGTCTTTCGACAAGCATACTTTTACAGCACTTCTACCGAAATTTTGGTGGACAGCGAACCGTAGCGCAGCCGTAACAAAGCGAAGCGTACCACACATTCAAGACTGAATTGGGTTGGACACATGCTTCGTCGACAAATAGATGACCCAAAAAGAACTTATAGTCTGTACGAACCGAGTCAGCAAATGGGAAAGCCAAAGCAAGGAAGAAATGCAACGAATTATGCTAGATATATTGATAATCAAATAAGCAAAAACATTCCCCCGTCTGTTGAGGAGATCGATAGGGCAGCACAAGATCGTACCATGGAATCTGAAAAAAAATTTCAACCCCTAAATTTTTGTATAATAAAAAATTAAAAAATTGTTGAGTACGATACGGTTGCGCTGTCGAAACCAAAAGTTCGGTAAAAATACATTATACCTTCGCAATCGTTCCGAATATTTTAATCTTTGAAGATTCTTTTACCATTTTCTTAAGATCCTGATCTAATTCATTTTATTAATGTTAGGAACAAATTCATGATGTAATTGAAATGACGAGTAAAAAACAAATGTTAATGTTCAGCGCAACTATAAACAAAAGTGTACAAGGATTAATTGGAAAGTACATGAAAGATCCAATAACAGTCGACTTAACTGAAGGACAAAAACAAAAACTCCCATCAAATATTGAACACTTTGCCGTTAAAGCACCTGAATCAACATTCGATGAAATAATTTTACATTGTTTAAATGAATTCAAGACCGAGAGATGCATAATTTTTACAA
Source organism: Brachionus rubens (assembly GCA_022207745.1). Classification (NCBI taxonomy): domain Eukaryota; kingdom Metazoa; phylum Rotifera; class Eurotatoria; order Ploima; family Brachionidae; genus Brachionus; species Brachionus rubens. The sequence continues at coordinate 4,259,719 of JAJVHD010000001.1, read as the reverse complement.
ACATGAAACGTATGACTTTTTTAAAACCCTAACCGTTAAAAAAAAATAATTTAAAAATTCTAAAGGCGAGGCAATTCGAGTCAATTATTATTTAAGCCGTAATGGCTTCAAAACAAGCGATCTTCATTCAGATTTGTCTCAACGTAGACGTGAGATTATCCTAGAGAAATTTAGAAATGGTCGTCTTGACATAATTGTCGTAAGTTGTTTTCAATTAAGTCTCGTTTGAATAAAATTTTAAAATTTCTTTTGTAAAAGGCCACTGATGTTGCAGCTAGAGGAATTGACATACCAGAAGTAGATTTAGTCATCCAAGTCGGTGCACCAGCAAACGGTGTAGACTTTTATATTCACAGATCAGGTCGAACAGGTAGAGCAGGAAGAATAGGTCGTTCAGTTTTAATTGAAGACGGGTCAAAATATAACTTCATGAGAATGGTAAATATCGTCTTATCCAGACATTTCAGTGAAATAAATATTTCTTTTTTAAGATCAAAAGATTGGTCAAATTCAAAGAACTACCTTTACCAAGCAATATTGGAGAACGCATAAAAACTGAAAAACCTTCTTACGACGACGATGAAGACGATTTTGATAGGAGAAAAAATTTTAAAAAATTTTCGCGCGATTTTCGATACGAAAACAAGTTCACAAGATCGAATGACCGAAGCTGGTCGAATAGGAAATACATGAATGAAGAGAGAGATTAAAATTTTTGTTGTTGTTGTAAATTTTTCCGAAATTTTTATGTTTTTTTTTTTTGGAATAAAATTTTGTTGAAATTTAAAAAAAGTTTAATTCTCATCATTTAAGATCGAATTTCAGTCTTTTTAAAAAAAAAATATCAATTGAAAACAAGTGTTTACCAGAAATATTCATTTGTGACAAGAGACCTTTAGAAACAAAATAAAAGACTCAATTTCCTGAAATAAGTTCTAATAAAATATTGTTTTGTTGTTGTTGTTGTTTCTAATGAGAAATTTGAATCTGAATTTCACCTTTAAGCTTAACTCATTTTTATTGAAATGATACGAAACAGATTCAAATTTTTGATTTTAAATGTCCAACTAATTAAAAATTAACTTGAATTTGAATATAAATAGAAGTTGTTTTTTTGAATAAAAATTAGAAAAGATTTTATTTAAATAAACACAACAACAACAACAACAAAATTAAAGAAAAATTACTTTTGTAGTTTCCTTCGTAAAACGAGATTTTGCTGGTTTCAAAAATAAATATTCAAAAGCTCGTTGATACGAAGGTCAAATATAAAAGTGTTTCATCTTGTCATAATCAGAAAATTGCAAGCATTCAAGGTACACATGCGTTCATTTTGTTATCAGATCAATTAAATTTTTTTTTACTTTTTTGATTCAATAAATATTTTTTAAACTTAACTAATTTTTCTTAACTATGTTTTAAATGTACCCCATGAAAAATCCTCTAACAGTTTTATCTAATGCTGAACATGAGTTCTTTATCACAAAAATCTGAATGAATATTGACATTTTTTTCAGTTCGAACTTGATCGTCAAGAAAAGATTCAACATTCATGTATCGCACAAGGGTGGATTTGTCACGAATAATTATAGGTATTCTTGAATACTTGGTAGAAAACATCAATGGCGGCGTCAGGAATCTAAAAATGGTGTGGTAAGAGTCTGTGTATTTCGCTTGGTGTGTGTTGTGTGTGTGTGTGTGGGGAAAAAATGGCCACTAAAAATTTTCGGAAAATTAGGGTCCCCTGGATAATGTGCGCCCCCTTCGTCATTATTTGGCTGACTGACTGCATTTAACGCTTAATTGTGTTCGTTTATTATGGATCGTACTTAGGAGCATAGATGCTGTCGTTGTTTTTTACAAAGCTAGGGTTACTTTTGGGACCTTATCTATTTCCAAACCTTAAGTTCGATCGAATGGTGGAATTAATCGTATTAAAAAACACACCCCATGAACCAAACCTTAAGTAAATAAACTTAAGGTTTGGAAATAGATAAGGTCCCAAAAGTAACCCTAGCTTTGTAAAAAACAACGACAGCATCTATGCTCCTAAGTACGATCCATAATAAATCTTAAGCTTATCAATCAATCCAGGCATTAAGCAATCCTTACAGTAAACCAAACCTAAACTAGAGCTCTGGTTAGATTGTTTAGGAAGAAGGTTCATATATCTTTTAAGAACAAGTTAACAATAGAAAGAATAAAAATAAACAGCTGTGTGGTTAGAGTAGCTTCAATCCTTAAAAATTTTATCCTTAAAAAATAGATAGCAGCATAATGAAAGAATCATTTCAACTAATGCGGGGACCCATGAATCGATTCTTGTTAAGTAATTAAATAAGATCTTTAAAGATTGGTAAACGTTTTTTTCAAGTTTGGAAATAGATCTTATAAGATTCCATTAAGATATAAAAAATTTGAAAGAATCTTAATCAAGAATTTGTCAAGGAAAAATAAGGACAAGATTTTAATTTGATTCTTAAAGATATTAAATATTTATTAAGTACCTTACCAAAATCTTGTCCTTATTTTTCCTTGACAAATTCTTGATTAAGATTCTTTCAAATTTTTTATATCTTAATGGAATCTTATAAGATCTATTGCCAAACTTGAAAAAAACGTTTACCAATCTTTAAAGATCTTATCTAAGAATCGGTTTCTGGGGACTCATTTTTGATTTAAATTGAAATACATCAGAAATACTTGGAGAATACAAAGATTATTTTTGGCAAAATAAAGTTTTTAGCAATTCAATTATGCTTTAAGATATTAAAAGTTTCATATTTTTTGGCTACTCCTAGCCCCATTTCTAATTGAAAATAGTCCAGTCCATTCAATTGAAAAATAACCAGTTTTTGACCCAAATTTTAGTGTTTTTTAATACGATTAATTCCACCATTCGATCGAAGTAAAGAGTATAAAAAAAGATAGCTAAGAGATCATGAAGCTAAGTATAGACTTTAAATAACCTTTAGCTAGAGTAAAATTTTGAATAGCTGAAAACTTTACAATTCGTAAAAAGTCAAATTTATAAAGAATTGTTGTGTTAAATAATTGTTCTTTGCTAGCAATAAAATTAAGGTAGAGACAAAAGTCCTTTACACATTGAAATTAGAAATGAGGCTTGGAGGAGCCAAAAAATATGGAACTTTCAATATCTTAAAGCATAACAACTTCTAACTTTTTATGTTATGGGATGTTTAGCTTAAATATTTAATGTATTTCTTTTGCAATACAAATTTTTGAATTGCTAAAAATACTCCAAACATTATTTGTTGAATAACTTGGTGGCAAAAATTGAAAGGTTAAAACATTCTTAAAATAGTTTTTGATTGTTACTGCACTTCCACCGAATTAAATGCTTGCCGTACCCGTACCGTACCCATACTATATCATTTAATTAAAAAATAATTTCAAAAGTAAAATTTTTTTTCTATTTTTCGAAAATACGGTACGGGTTCGGGTACGGTTTGAGTACGGTATGGTTCGGTACGGGTACGGTTTGAGTACGGTACGGGTACGATTCGGTACGGGTACGCTTTGAGTACGGTACGGGTACGGTTCAGTACGGTACGGGTTCGCTTCAGTACGGGTACGCCATTAATTCGGTGGAAGTGCAGTATATTTTATTGAAATATTATTTTTCAACTTTAGTACACTTTTAAATTGTCGGCTAGAGTATTTAATACTTTATGTCAAGGTACTTTTTTAGGTTTTCAAAGTTATTGTCTTTATTCTCTTTGCAAAGTTTCATCCGCTCAGTCCACTTTTGAAAGGTCCTTTGAAACTCCTCTTGAGGGATCGAATTAAGTATATTAAGTCTGTAATTTGGGATTTCTTCACTTGTACGATCGGGTAAGCGTTTTATTATTTCATTAATTAAATAAACAAAAATTATTGATCAAAACGTCAAAACCCCTAGGTAAATTATAAAATTGTTGAATTGTTGTAAAAAACCATAGAAACCGTTTTTGAAACTTTCACAGCAAGTCAATCTATGTTTATAAATTAAATAAACTTAAAGTTACTAAAACGAATCAGATTTTTTTTAATGAATTAGTCAAAAATTGAAGTCGATTTTAGTTTTCAAAAAATACAACGTTAAATAAAAAGTGTCAATATTTTTAAAATTTTTTTTATTGAAAAATTTCATTTTCAAATTTTGAAATTTTTATTATTTTTTGATACAAATTGAAAAAAAAAAAAACTTTTATTAAAATAAAATTTTTTAAACTTAAAAAAAAAAAGGATGTTCACGTTTTTTTTGTTACTTTTTTTAATTTCCATTTAAATCACTTAAAAGAGCTGAATAGTTAACTTTCAATTGTTGTCTTTCCAATGTTGAAGTCTCGAATATTTTTGAATCGTCAACTCTTGAGTTATCTACTTTTTGTGGTGCAACTGGATTTTCTCTCCAGTTTAATGTGGTCATCAAATTTCTCAGACAAATGTTACCACTTTCCAAGCGACAACTTAAAACAAAAATAAAAATTTCAATTTTTTAATTTTTTTTCAATTCAATAATTTACTTTTGCAAAAGCATGTCTAATAAATATTCTGGTAAAGGCAATTTGAATCCTCTTATGATTGATCTTGTATCATTTAAAGACATTGATTGTTCACTTGGATTATAAGAATCTGTCGATTGTAAAGCTTCTCTTAATCTCGTGAATAATTCAAAATTATTTTTTCTCAAATGTTCTTGAGCAACAGCAGCTATTGATTGGAAGTCATACTCTTTTTTAGTTTCAAGACCGTACGATCTTGCCAATGTGATAATTTCTTGTTCGTTCAATTGATCACCAAAAACATTTTTCAATGAAGCAAAAAATGCAGTAAAACCAATTACACCCGCATTGAAGCTATCACCTTTTCTAAAATTGTTTTCCAAGTTAGCAATCAACTCGACTTGATTCAAAGATCTGAACTTTCTTAATACATTGCTTATATTCGAATATTGGAACATGTTGGAATTATTTTCCATAAATTTATAGCAATACTCGTCAGCATCGTATAAAATAAATTGAAAATTATTCAATTGTAAGACATTTCCAACAAACATGTCTTTATAATTGTAGTACTCAGGTAGTTTAGTTGAGTACGGTGGTTGACCTGGTCTTTTGATGGGACCACGTTCTAAAAATTTACCACCACCGATACCTGAATTACGAACTGGTGGTTCGTGGACCATAATCGAATCGTCTGACAAAAAGTATGAAATTATAAATCTACGATCAGCTTGAATAGGATCTCTGGTGTGAATTCGAGCCATAAATCTAAGAGTATTTGATTCAAGACCATTTCTATCGTAAGCCATCCATTTAATGAAATCTTTTTTCGGTGGTTCTGGAACCATTTTTTGACACGAGGCCAATGAATCTTCTTCTGAACCAAAACCGTTGTATGGTGGATTCATTCGTTCAACTCTTCTCATGTAATTACCCGAGTCGTATGCGACTGGAGTAAAGTTGTCAACACCGTATTTATTTCTGTAAAATTCTTTAGTGAATTCATCACAGTCTGTGAGTAAAATTTTACGACCAAACACATTGATCATTCTTCCGATCATCAAATCACTGTCTTTATAATAATTGACATTCATAGCTCCAGTTTTCAAATTATCCAAAATGTATCGACCTCCATCAAAAAAATTTCCAATTACATTAAGAACTGTTCTTGTTGGTTTATCACCTGGTTTTCCCATGTGAATAATTTCCATTGGTAATTTTTGACGACTCAAAAATGTCGCTGATGAATCACGTCCACTGTTAGGTGCTAGAATTTCCAAAATTTCAACAGTATCATCGGCTAAATAATAATGTACTCTAAATCGTCTCAATTCTCCGAATTTGGTATCACGATCATCCCATACTGCTGTAAATCTTAAAACTTGTCTGTCAAAGTCTAAAAATTGTTTCAACGTATCGATTCGTTCATACGGACGAAGAGGATTTTGAGCACCATCATGAACATCTCTAATACCTTTGTACGGGTCTTTTGGAGCCTCAATTGGATCCATAACACGTACACCAATTTTTGTCAAAAAGTTATGTGTAAACTGATCACAGTTAGTAATTTTGAATTTTTTTCCATAGAATGTAACTTCTTTTTGAACATTAAAGTCTTCGATTGTGTAAAATGTGTCATCGTATGGTGGTGGTCTTGGGATTCTGTGACGATTAATAATTGTGCCTTGATTGTAACCAGCATTTTTAGTTCTTGGCTCAACTACTTGAATAGTATCGTCTTCGAGGTAGAAATAAATTCTTACATAGCGAATTCTAAATTGTTCACCAGCACGCTCAACAACTGATTCTTGAAAATAACCGTCAAAGCATAACACTTGTTTGTCGAAGGCAACCCAAGATGGCTTATCACTTCCCTCACCTTAAAAAAAAAGATTTTTGAAACAAAATAAAACTTGAAAATTTTTTATGAAATTACCTCTTGGGTAAACTGAGTTTAAGTTTCTTAAGTCTTGGCCTCTTAGTGGCTCGCCTCCAACGCCCGGTTTTTTCTCACCAACGAGTAGATTTACTCCGTTGTATTTATCAAAATGATGCGATAAATGAAATTTGTTTTGTCCGATCTTAAAACAAAATACAAAAGTTAATCTTAAGTCTTAGACAAAGAGTCAGAATTTTACCTTTCGATCGAAGCTGTTTCCTGGTAAAAACGGCAAGGACATCTTTCAAATTTTACAAATTTTTAATCAAAAACTTAACACAATAGAAAAAAATTATATTAAAATTTGTTTATAATGATAGTCAAGTTAGCTAAGAAGAAAAAAAAACTCAAAACACTGCGAACACAACAAATCTATGCCTATAAACTTACAAAATTTTATTAAACTGGTTGTCAATGACGACTCCTCGACGAACAAAGCAATGTTTTTTTTCTATTTTAAAAAAAATTCAGTAAGTAAGGAAAAAATCTCCTTAATTGGAGAACAAATAAGAAAAACAAAAATCGAAATTCTTCAAAGAGTTTTGATTTCTTATGTTGTTGCTTTGGTAATTTTTTCCTAAGAAGTATCAATTAGGAAGTAAAAAAAGAAAGAATTAATTTTTTCAATTGTTTAAGAGCTAATAAATAACAAAAAAATCGATATCTTGGAGAGAAAGCGAGCTTAAAAACAAAAGAAAAAAAATATAATCTAGTTTGTGATTTTTTTTTTTCGCAATAAAAATATTTTACTTTCCAATAAAATTAAAAAATTTTCTACTGTAAATGGCTGAAGAATCGTAATATTTATTTTTATTTTTCCTTCTGGTTTAATAATCAAGTCTTTTAAGTGTAAAAGTAGCTGTAAGATGTCGCCCTTTCAATCAAAGGTATTTTGATTTACTTTTAGCTGCCTAACAGGAAGGATTTACATTTTTTTATAAAGAGAGAAAGACAGAGGAGCAAAGCTTATTATAAGAATGGATGGCCCAGCAACAACTATTGAAGACCCTGACAATCAAAGTAAACAAACAATCTTTTGAATTTTTAAATATTTTATTTTTATTTAACATTCTTTAAGACGAGCAACCGAAATCGGTAAGTTTAAATCTCTTCAAAAGTCAGAAAAACAGCTTGCCAAACCATAAATCAGCAATTTTGTCTTATAAATTTGACTTTTCCTTGGAGGAGTAAAAAATCAAAAATTTTAGCCTTATCCCTCAGCTTTTTGCAGCCAAACGTTACTGAACCTTATTTGAACATTATAGTTATCATGATAGGAAAAAGCTACTATCGATTTGAAGATATTATCTGAAAGCTAAAAAGCTACTTTTGACGCTGAGACCATGATCGGTTTGAAAAGAAATTCACTAAAGTCTACTTGTGTATAAACGGTAAAAAAAATGCAAAAATCATATAGGACCCCAGTGGATACTCAATATCCATAATTTTTATGCATCTGCTTAGACAAGAGAAGATTCTCTACAAATCAATCGTTTTAGTTTTTTCTATTCTTAGCTTGATTAAAAAAAATATGGTTATACGGTAACTCCTGAGACCATATACGATTTTTCCGAAAAATTCAAATTTTTTTTTTCACAAAAGAACCTCAATTACGGAATTCATATATCACTAAACCTTTGAATTTAATTTCTTGAACTTAGTCAAATCTTTATCACGTATTTTTGAGAACAAATCTGACTTGCAAAACTAACTTCCTTTCTTAAGAGTCCCAAATCGTAAATCTTACTAGCTTTAAATTGTATTCCTCCCATGTGATACAATAAAACCAAATAAAAAAAGGATCTTAACATCTTTCTCTGATAAATCTCTCTCCAGATAGGTTAGGGTTAATTTTTGACTTTGGTGGAATCGTTATAAAAAGCTTGCTTTTAAATATTTTAATGAAAGAAGGTGCAGCTTCATGCAGCTAAACTCTCACCTATTCTTGTAGAGAAAGACTTAATCTAGAAAGCTGATGGATTTTTGTGTCTTATCAAGATAAAATTGAAGAGAAATTAGCTCTCAAAAACTACCAAAACTAGATAAGGTCTATTATTTGGTAGTAGTAGTAGTAGTAGTAGTTTTTCTGTACAGATCTAACATCTAGTAGAACAATCCTAGACTTAATTAGCTGCAGAAGCTGATTAGCTGCTTCTTAGCAGGGTAGGCCGTGACAGAATTTTTTTATACTCGTTACGTTTGCATCTTTCGACGCCATTATTTTAAGTCACAGCGACTCGCGAGTCCCAATACGATGATTTTAAAAGTTGTTCTAGTATCAGGCCATCTAGAGAATGACTAGTCGATAATTCTAGTCGTATCGTATCCCAGAAGCACAACACTAATGACACTCATCCATTTCCATTATTATTTTTTTCTAAACGTTACATTTTTTTGACTCGACCAGGTACATTTTACATGAAATAATTGATAATTTTAGAATAAAAAAAAACTAGCTTGAAAATTTTCAATTAGTTGACTTATGTACAGGAAAAGGAAAAACTTAAACTAAAATTTTTTATATTTTTAATCTTAATTTATTCTCAAGTTTTCATACGACTTTTCATATTGGTAAGACTTGAGCTTACAAAATTTTGGTTCTAACAAGAATTGTAATTTGTTTTTAAAGGTCACATGATGGTTTTATGGAAAAACCAAATGGTGTTCTAGTGCCTGATTCACCACACTCAAAATATGCTTCTCAACAAAAAGTTTTCGACGATCTCGGATCTGGTGTCTTAAAAAATGCTTTCGAAGGTTTTAATTGTTCGCTTTTTGCTTATGGACAAACAGGCTCCGGAAAATCTTATTCAATGGTCGGTTATGGTTCAAACAAGTAGCACATACTTTGATTTAATCTCGTCTTTACTAAAACCTAACTTCTTCTTTTAAAAGGGGTATTGTTCCAATCACATGTGAAGTTCTGTTTGAAAGAATTTCCTCAAGCCAAGATGTAAGTTTTTAAGCGATTAAACCCGCTACTTTGATTAAATTTTTTTAATACAAGAAATATGAAGTCACGTTCTCAATGCTTGAAATTTACAATGAGCAGGTCAATGATTTGTTGAACAAATCAAATCAAAAAGGTGGTTTACAAGTAAGACAACATCCAAGTCAAGGCTATTTTTATGCCCAAGATTTGAAGCGTATACCCGTTGGAAGTTATAAAGAAATTGAAAGTCGAATCGAAGAGGGTACTGCAAATCGTACAGTAGCTTCGACAAATATGAATGCAACAAGTTCAAGAGCACATACGATAGTCACAATAACATTCGATCAAATTCTAGATGGTGGTAAAACAAAGAAGAGTAGTGTCATAAATTTAGTTGATTTAGCAGGATCTGAGAGAGCTGATAATACAGGAGCAACTGGTGATAGATTAAAAGAAGGCGCTAATATTAATAAATCACTTTCGGCTTTAGGAAACGTCATTTCAGTAAACTAAAAACATAAATTTTGAAGTTATTTTTTTTTCAAATTTTTCTTGTAGGCTTTAGCTGATATTTCTAGTGGATCGAAGAAGAAAATTTTGGTACCATATCGGGACTCAGTATTGACAAAACTTTTACAAAATGCTTTAGGAGGAAATAGGTATTTTTTTAAGGAAATAATTTTTAGAAAAATTCGGTTAAAATTTTTGTTTCTAGTAAAACAATAATGATTGCTGCACTCTCACCAGCTGACATCAATTATTCTGAAACTTTATCGACACTACGTTATGCCGATAGAGCTAAGAGAATCAAAACCAAAGCAGTTGTCAATGAAAATCCAATTGAAAAAATGATGAGACAACTCAAAGTAAGTGAAAAATAAATTCGCACAGACTAACGATATTTCGTGTATGCACATTTCAAAACTGATCTCAGGACTTAATACTTTTTTAAGATCCTAAAAGTTAATGATCCGATTTTCATCAAGTTCAGTACAAGATCTTTTATAAGTCAAAAAAATATTGAAAACTTTTTTTAAAGAAAATTTAATGAAAAATAAGTAAGAAAATCAAAAAAACTCCTAAAAGATCTTGTGATGAACTTGATGATAATCGGATCATGAACTTTTTGGATCTTAAATAAGAATTAAGTCCTGTCTAAAATATTTTTCAATTTAAACTGTTGAGGAACCCACCTATTATTGGCTCATTAAGGTTAATAAATATTATAGTGATCCTGGTTTTAGGACTTAAGTATCTGGTTTCGGGTTAGAGGCAAAACCGTACACAATCTTTAATATTATCAAGCTAAAAAAGGGACATTTGTCGGTTATCACTAAAATACGGATCCGGATTTACGAAACCTAAAACATGGATTTTTTATATCGAATATTTTTTACTCTAAAACACGGATTTTATCTTCCGGATCTTTAGGATAAACTAAAACACGGATCCGGATCCTAACAACTACACACTTAAGAAAGTTAAATTTATATTTGAAATTTAATATTTTAATCCTAAGGTTCGCCCAATGCACAAAATCTTCAAAACCACAAAGGCAGTGGCGTAGCTAGTCCACATTACTAACATACATGCAAATCTTCTTAACATAAATTAAAATCTTTTTACCATACATAAATTATTTCACAACATACATACCTGATAAACATACAAATTTGGAACTGTAATTACATTTAATGAATGCTTCCTCTCATGGAGCTTCTAGTCCCTGAGCTACTTTTACTGGAACTAGTTCTACTGGAGCTTTAGTATCGGAGCTACTTGTACGCGAGCTACATGTTCTGCTGCTACTCGTACTGGAAATACTTCAACTGGAACTTCTTATACAAAAACTTCTTCTATTGGAGCTTCTTCTACTGGAGATTGGTTTAGGAGCTACATGTTTTGGTGCTTCCAGTACCTGAGTTGCAAGTTCTGGTGCTAGTCGTATTTGAAAAACATATCGAAAAATTACCTTATTTTAATGTTTTTTTTGGATCAAGTCCGTAGAATGCGACAAGAAATCTATTTTTTATTTTTGTATCCTAAAGGATAAGTTGAAGCTGTTTTAAAAAGGACAAAAAATCAAAATCATCAAAGATGAAGGAATTTATGGAAATTGGAAAAATTAAAAAATTCATATATGATTTCTAGGGTATTTTTTTAAACCGTTTTAACCAAAAAAATTTTGTATATTTTAGTTTTAAGAATCCTCAGAAAAAATCCGTGTTTTAGGTATCGTAAATCCGGATCCGTATTTTAGTTATAACCACATTTTTCTGTCTTTAATAAAAATATATTCGTTTATTTAAAGGAAGAAAATGAAAAATTGAAATCAATGATTGAAAGTGGAAAGATAACTGTTAATTTGGACCAAAAATCGGGAATTTCTTACACAAAAGAAGGTTTAACTTTTTTTTTATCCAAAAAATTCTCCAAAAAACAATTTAAAATTTTTTCACAGAAATCGAAGAAATGAGAAAAAAAATGTACGAAGAGATTAAGGCTCAAATGGAAGTAAACCAAAAAATAATCCAAGATACAAGCACAAGTTTCAAAGAAAGAGTAATCTTCAATTCTTAAACTCATTTTCAATCATTTTTTATTTTAAAAATTGAAACAAAAAAGTTGGAAAAAGCGCAACAAGAAACAGCTTCGGATTCAAAAGAAAGCAAATTAAAAGAAGAACGTAAAAACAAACTGCCTTATTTGACAAATTTGAACGAGGATCCTATTTTATCTTATGTAATTTGTCACTTTTTGGACGCCGAACAAACTAAAATTGGTCGTGCCCAAAATGCCAACATTAACCTCAGTGGTCTCAGCATTCTATCCGACCATGCAGTTATAACTAATAAAAATGGCAAAGTCACTTTGTCTTTGGCTCAAATTGGAGCTAAAATTAAAGTCAATGGCATTAATGTTGAAGAACCTGTTGAACTTAAACATAATGACAGAATTCTTTTTGGTAAGACTCGATATAAGTGTCATACTCTTATCAGTTTAAAAATTAAATTAAAATAAAGGTTCGTCGAACATGTATGTTTACATTAATCCAACAAAAGCTGATCCAAGAGAAAAACGAATAACTTGGGAACAAGCTCAAAAAGAAATTGCTGAAGCTAAAGGTTATTCGACCAAGAATAGTTCATTGACTAAAGATCAAAAAATGATTCAAGAGGAAATTATTGAACTATTGCCAATCGTCGGTGATGTAAATGCCATTTCTGATGAACTAAATAAACATCGCTTATTTGAAATTATTATTGTATCAGCTATTGCGTTTGAAGAGGCTCATGCTAAACCTTCTCATGGTCAAAAGTAAGTTAATACCCTCTTATAAAGCAAATATTTGAGATCTTTTTGTTTTTGAGGGTTATGATCCGAATGACAAACCTTCAAAATTTAAATGTATGGCTATGGGACAAAGGAAAATTAATGAACAGAAAATATTTAATGCAAGATCTATATCAACGTTATTTAGATGGCGAAGACTTTTTACTTCGTATGAAAAAAGAAGACGATCCTTTTTGGGAACCACCAGAGGATTTATTCATTGGTTTAAGCAACTTTTTTCTCCAAAGTTTATCTTATTGCATGGACTTTGAAGATAAGGCTTACATTTGTGACTATAAAGTAAACATTTTTAAATATTTTGTTTTTAAATCTAAGAATTTTGTTTTAAGGGGCAAGAAATTGGAACAATGATGGTTACTATTTATCCATGTTCAAATGATGGTAAACCATTGGGTGAGGCAGCGTACACTGACAATCCTCAATCACTTTTGAAAAAACCATTCAACTTTTCAGTAAATTGACATTAAATTAAGGGTCATTAAATTAAAAATTTCCATGTTATCTGAATTTGTTAATGCTGATACAGTGGTGGACCAAAAAGAGTAATCCTTGCTTTTGAGGACAGATTTCCGGTGGTTTCCGGGTTTTGTATATTCTATAACCGCAGATTCCGTCAAAGAGACCGTGTCAAAAAATGAAACGTAGGAAAGTCCGTGACATCCTTAATTTGATTTTAAAATTTTTATCGACACTGAAAAGGCCGGACATAGGGAGAAATATACGGAAAGCATCGGAAAAATACGGACATCACGAAAAAAAATCAAATCAAAGACTTTTTTAAATACAAATACAGATACTCAATTTCTTGTATGTTCCTTTATTTTTAAGCATTCGACCATCAGATTATCAAGCGTTTTGACTATAAATTTATTTTATAAAATACTTTTTTAGCTTTCTAATATAGTTTAAGCACTTCTCTCTAGTTAAATTAGACTTACTCCTCCTCAAAAGCTTCTTTTGCAGCATCCGAGATAGAATGCCAGACATATTCAATTGGGTTAAAATCAGAGGAACCGGAAGGGGCATTTATCTTAAAATTAACATTAATTCTTGCCTAAATGTTGTTCACCTTAGATAAATTTTTGTAAAATTTACTGTTAGTATATTTAGATCTCTCATTGTATCTAGACATAATCTTGACATATGTTTGGGATCGTTGTCTTGGTGCACAATTAACACCCAATTATACTTTTCATGAAAATAAGGATACAGAAAGGCAATAATTATTTGCTGAAACCCAAATCTATTTAAGTTGTTATCACAATACTTAAAAATAATTCTAAATTATTAGCTTAAATGCTAATAAGATTTAAATCAAAGATAAAATTTACTAATAATTGAGTTGAACCCCTAGCGCTTATTCCGCCCCATATGTTGACTGAAAACTTATGACTATCCTGTTCCTTTAAAATCATTTTTTACAGGCTTTTTCGCAATTTCCGTTTTTTTCCGATGCTTTCCGTATATTTCTCCCTATGTCCGGCCTTTTCAGTGTCGATAAAAATTTTAAAATCAAATTGAGGATGTCGTCACGGACTTTCCTACGTTTCATTTTTTGACACGGTCTCTTTGACGGAATCTGCGGTTATAGGATATACAAAACCCGGAAACCACCGGAAATGACTCCCAACCGCATGAATTACTTTTTCGGGTCCACCACTGTACTGTTATCGTGTTCTCCAACCCTTTTTCATGGGGGTAAAAAATCAAAAATTTTACCCCTACCTCTCAGCTTATTGCAGCCAAATGTCATATAAAACAAAGAGGTTAGATTAACCACTTTTTTACTTTAAATTCTGAATCATTTTGCATATAATTTTTTTGTTTAAATTAATCCCTTTAATTTTCGAAAAAACAGGCTTTTTGCACCCTTTTAAGCACCCAAAACCAATTTTCAAAAATAAATGTTCACTGTCGAAATATATATGTTTTCTAGGGTTTTTCTATATGAGGATTCAGAAGTCAAAGAGTGGTTTAACTCACTTTTTTTTTGGTTTTGGCTTTTAAGACTTTTTTCGTACACTAAATAAAATTATAAAAAAAATAATTCCTGAGATTTGTAGAGTCGTCTCTTGTTTAAGCAGATGCATTAAAAAATTTTGCGGATGCATAAATCACATTCCCTTAGAGGAGATGTGATTTGACTGAAAATTCCCCTTTTTTATCGTTTTAACCCGAGTTTTATGGGAAATTTAATTCTCTATTGACACAGTGCAGTCGCGTTAATCCGAACTTCTTGGGACTGTAAAAATTGAGTTCGGATAAAATTGTTCGGATTAAACACTTTAATTTACATGCATCGAGGCCTGAATGGGAGACAAATTTTAACCGAAATTCCTAAAAAATGCGGATTAACCTGGTTCGGAATTAAAGTGACTCAACTGTAAAAGTCCTAGCGTCAATGGTTGCTTTTTTACTTTCAGAACATATCTTAGCATCAAAATTTGATACTTTGAGTCCAAGTAGTTTTTACTTTCATGAAAAATAATGGTTTTCTGGGGTTTTCGAGGTCGTAGAACATGTTAAAAGTATCGGAAATAACAAATTCAGATAGCATGGAAATTTTGAATTTAATGAACCTTACTCTCATCTCTGATTAAAAAATTTTTTTAGATTAACATTTCAAAATGTGAAATAAATGAGTTTGAAAACGCGATTGGTTTTAAAATACGCTTTATAATATTTGGTGAAAAAAATTTGATTGAGACACCAATGATAAAAAATGCTAATGAACTTAAATTTGATTTTAATCATATGGTGCGTTACAAGTCATTAGACAGCGAACATTTAGGTTTTTTTGAAACCGGTTGTGTAACATTTTTAATATATGCGGTTCAAAAAGAATTGCCTGCAAATAATAGAGTAATGGGTCTATCAACAAGGGTAACAGTTTTTAAATCAAAAGGACTTGATTTTGGAAGTTAATTATTTTTTACATTGAAGGAGTTGAAAATTTTGAGGGAAAATGAAAGTAAAGAGAGTTCGTCAAAAGACGAGTTTAAAATGAAACATAGCTATGATATTGATCCGACACAAATCAAACTTGAACTGTCTCTCTTGCAAAGGAAATATGAGATTTTGGAAGAGAAAGAAATTCAGCTTCAAAAGTTGTGCAATAGCTATTCGAAAAAGTCTTTGTCAAAAGAAGCCCAAGCTTTATTGAATGATGTTGTCAAAATACTTAACAGCAAGCCAAAGAAATAACTTTTATTTTGTTTTTTGACTGATTAAAAACCATTGCTTTAAAAAAAAAACATTTATGAAGAATCTTTAAATTGATATCAATTGTTTTTAAGCTTCTAAAATCTTTGAATTTTTTTAAATAAAAGATAGAGACTTTTTTGAAGACAAAAATTTCAACATTCATTTAAACAGCTGCTTTTTTCTGAATTTTTTTTTTACAAGAGGTCGGACTGACTGCTTGGATTCTAGTTTTTTTTTCTCATTTCTTCGATTTATGTGAAAATAAACTGCTAAAAAACTTACCTAACGCAATCCAATTAATTTTAGAAATTTGAGCATGACTGAGACGAAAACAAGGCTTAAAATAAGGTTTAATTAATCGAGCTTGACCGTTCCTATTCCAAAAAAGCGGTGATCTTAAGCTAATGACTAGTTACATTACAATAAGTTTAATGTCAATTAGTGGCAGAGTGTACAACAGTGTCCTTTTTAAGCGAATTCGTGGACCAGTAGATAAAATACTCAGAAAAAAAATCAAGCAGAACGAACAACAAATTCACATATCGTGGAAAATAATAGAAGAAATTTACGCGAAAACATACCGCTCATTTTCAAAAAAGGCTTCGATTCGGCCGAAAGAAATGATTTTTTTAATTTTACAACATAATGGTATACCGCAGAAAATCGTCGACGAAAGTCGTGTATTGTACGAGAATTCTTCAAGTCGAATGGGCTTGGAAGGACAGATATCGAACGACTTCCTGATCATCATAAGCTTAGAGGAATTTCGACCTCCAAGAAACTTCCAATGAAACTCTTTAAGGTTTCAATACTACTGTACGACTGTGAATCTTGGATATTAACTGAAGAATTTTCGACCAAATTGAGACAACTGAGGATGATGAAGAATTATAAATAAAATTATAAATTAAGGGTTAGAAGCTTTATTTTCTAAAAATTTAATTAATTTTACATTGATTGAATTTAATTCTATTCTAATTCTCTTAGGTCATACTAAATATTTACGGAATATTTTGATCAAAAACTTCACTTGATCTAATTAAAATGTAACGTCAGTGTTACAGTTAATCAATGGTTTTTAAATCAAAGATTGCGTTTTAATAGTCGAAATAAGACTGCTGATTAGCGAGTAGCATATGGTGACTATTGACGACTACGTTGATTTGACGTTACATTTTTAAAACTAGATGTTTTGATGATATCTTACATGAGATCTAAAGAACATTCAATAATAATTTTTGGTCTATGAAGCTAAAACTTAACGTGAGTTCTATCTGTTTCAAGTAAAATGGGACAAGAACTTTTAACAATACGACGCTTACACTAAAAAATAAACTTGAATCAGGATAGACAATTTTTTATATTGAAAAATTAGATATTTTTCATCTAGTTTAACAGTTTTAGGCGAAAATAAAAAACCTCTCCGCAAAACATAATTCCGTATTTATTTGGTATGTCCTAAAAAAAATTTTTATAATCGATTCATTTTGAAAAAGAAATCATAGGAATCCCTATGGATTTGCATCTTGTATATTTTGTTTATTAACTAATAATTTTTTAGACTCTGTTATCTCCATTATTTGATTGAGATTTATACTCGCTCGTCTGCTCGTTGCAATATCTTTGTTTATTCCTTTTCGCCAAATTGATCCCTTTCGAACTTGTTCAAGAACGTCTACATTTACATCTTTTACACTTATAATCTTTTTTTTCTTTCCTGTTCCGGGTAAAATATCGTCTAAATAAGACAATTCTTTTTCGGTGAAATAATAACTTAGCCCGAATCGAATGAACACTAATGCTAGAACCATCAACGGGAATGTAATACTTATTTTTTTGTTTAATTTCAACAAAAATAAAATGCCTAAACAAATTAATTGAATTAAAGTGAATAAATTGACTCGTGATAAACGAACGTGACGTAGATAAACTAAATCTGGTTGATGTTTTTTTGGCATTAATAAAAGTAACATTCGTTGAAAAAATTCCAATTCACCCATTGGTGTGATTCCCATGTACATGAATATGGCATACAAAACTGCCATTGGAATGAACTTGAAAATTTTATGATTTAAAAAATTTTTGAGACTTTTTTTTGGGTAAGATTAAAATCTTACTGAAAGAGCTCTTGTTAAAAATATTGAACATCCAATCATTAAAAATACAACTGTTCCTGTAACTCGTTGTTCGATTACACCGACTAGTTTTGGAGCTTCACCAGGGACTGTTGAATCAGATGTTTTACGCAAAGCAATAACATGATTCATTGATAAAACAGTAGCTGCTACAAACCAAGGTAAACCAAATAGAGAATTAACACCAATACATATTGCACATATGAATAAATCCAAGTGATAGCCTGCAGATTTCTAATAGAAACAAAATGAGATCTTTTATGATAACTTTCAAAATTTTCTCAGCTTACCTTTAATTTGTTTTCTTTACGATTTATGATAACAGCAGTGATATGTTGATCCATAAAGATTAGAATAGTTGCCAAGAGGGCTGGAGGTATTGCAGCAAATATTAACCAATATTTTCCTTCGTTTCTTTGAAGTGGATTTATAAACCAACCTCGATCGGGTATTGTCGGCTTAAAATAAATTCTTAGAGAAACTTCTATTAGATGTTTTTTTATAATTTGATATTTACATGAAACTCTGAAGGGACGTGTAGTTTTGGCGTGTCAAGACCAACAAAATGATCAAGTAGAACCATGAACAAAATAGTCAACAAAACGGAAAAATTGCTCATCAAAGTTCGAACTGATGTTGGAAAAAAGCTGCTAAATTTTATAAAACGAAGACCCATTGCCATAAAAAATGTTCCCAAGTACAAAATGACACAAAAAAAAAACACGTCTGGTATATGACCACAGTCTCTTAGGAAAACATAATCAGTACCAAGGCTTTCACACTTAAAAAATTCACAAATTAATGATAAAATTTTTTTGGATTTTTTTAAAATTTACATCTCTTTCGGTGTAAACGGATTCATTTAACAAAAATATGTTCGGATCAAGCGATGTATTCACATGAAGACACCTGAAACAACTAGTCGCATTTTCATTAAAATCATTCGAATACAAAAAAGGATTTCTTGTGTATTTGTGAGTGTCTGATATTTTTAACAATTTGTCAACTGATTCAGTAACAAAAATCAATGCTATCAAAATTGCAAACAGCTCCTCTTAAAACAAACAAAATTAATCATACCGAAATTCCTAAGGAATCAAGATCAATTACCAGTGAATCTTGTTATATATTTAACCAAAAAGCTAAGATCTGTAACTGCAATTATCATTAAAAATAATGTCACCCATAGACCAACCCAGCATCTAAATCCGATATAATCGATGCCATAGGACCTTTAAAAAGAAAATGAAAGCTTGAAAAATTAAACAAAAAAAATCGGTTTTACTTTGAAAAAACATTTAGTATTGATTCAAAGACTAGCACTGGTCCAGTTGAGCCCATAATGGTCATAGGTTGACCGGAGAATAGAGAATAAGCGACACCACATATTAAACCAGACAAAAGTGATTCAATTGCACCCATGTTTTTATCTGTTGCATAGCCTAACAATCCTCCAAAAGTAATTATTGGTGATAAACAAGCAAAATACATAAATGCAATCGCTGGAATACATTGAAAATTTAAAGCGTCTTTAAAGTCACTAAAATACCATCTCTTTTTTCGTTTGATATCTTCGATTAGACCACCGAATAAGCGACCAGTTCGTTTAAGACACGGATCGTCTTCATGTCCACCAAAATGAGGCTTATCTTTTTTGACTTTGATCATACGTAATACCAATCTTTCTTCCTAAAATAAAAAATTAAGAATCAGCTTTCATTGAAAAGTTAAAATACCTTTGAAGGAGTTCTCTCTGGTGGTTGTAAACGTATACTTGTATCCCATTGACCCGGTGGAATAACAGTTGATTGTTCCAAAAAGTCATCAATTGCTGTTATAATTTCTTTTTTTTCTTGAGCATCGTGCAAATCATTTTGAAATAGTTCATCACTTAATAAAGTCGATATACTGAAACCGATTTTCCGATATTTATACTTGTTACCCGTTGGTCCCAATAGTAAAAAAAAATATTTTGTTGATATAGGAACTTCAGTTATGTTGTAGAATAAAGCGGGTTCAGCGAATTTAACAAAGACTCCAATTTCTTTGTCAAGAAAATCCAAGTCACCAATGAGTATGTTGGCTGTTTTTGATCCATCTGGAATTTTTCTAAAAAATCGTTTATTTTTAAAATCAAATATTGGAAAGTTGTCTATTGATCTAAAGTCAATTGATAAAGCTTCATCTTCGTCTGATTCTGATTCTTCAATTTTTGGCTCTTCTTCAAATTCGAATTTTTCGTCTTTGATCAAATCTTCTTCAACGTTTAAAATTTCTTTTGTAAATTAAAAATTTAAAAATAAGTAGGTTTAAAATTGATTGAAGACTTACCAATTTTTTGTTGAGGGTTTTTCTTGATTTTGAAGCTACTTTTAAATTTAAGAGGCTCGCCAACAATTAGTTGAGACTCATAGTCCTTTTGGTGCTGATGATAGTGTGGAAGTAGCAAAATTTGTTTTAATCTATCTACATGCTCTTCGTCAATCGTATTTTGTTTGACTAAATTTTCGACTAAATCATCAACAAAATAACGGTAGGGTCGTGATTTTGCGTTTAAAATGACTAAACCATTGGATAAAATATTTTTCAAGTCAATTATGGACATTAATGAGACAGTTGCTACGTGTGGTTTTGACCATCGACCACTTCCTTCGACAACTTCGACAAATTTAACGAAGCGTGCACTCTCTTTCCATACTAATTCTTTGCTTGGATTTGTGTGAAGTTCACTTAGTTGACAAAATAGTGGGTGTGATTTAAGCTTTCTGCTTGATTCATCGTTTGATCTTTTTGGTTTTTTGATTTTTTTCACTAAAATAAATTAAGTTAAATAAGGTGCAATAATAGATATTGGAACTTAAAATGTTGCTTTCAATATGCTGACTCATCTGAAAATTATTTTTTAATTTTAAACCTATGTTTGCTTACAGGCACTTCGCCCAAATCGTTAATACCTTAAAGGTTCAGAATCGGATCGAGGAAACGTAGTATTCATCTCTATACAAAAGAAGTTGGAAAAATCTTCAATAAGCGAACAATCAAATGACTAAATAATGTTCCTCATTTTAAAATATAACTGAACGACGGGAAGATAGTTCTGTATTTTTTTAAGAGGGTCGCTAAGAACGTTGGACTCAATATCAACAGAGCTAAGACCGAGTGATTGATCATTAACAAGCAACCGGCAGTGAATAGGGTGAAATTTAATTACGAAGAAATTTAACGTGTGGATGACTTCAAGTACCCTGGTGTTTAGCTCAGCTCCTCTGAATCGGACTTCGTACACCGAAGATCACTTTCCTGAGCAGCGTATTGGATGATGGAAAAGATCAAGCTAGTTTCAATTACCCTAAATGATAGTTGGACGATGATTGTCTCTAGAAAAATGAAAAACAACATGAACAGCTTCGCAACAACATGATAGAGAATGTGACTAGTAGTAAAGCCTCTAGACAAGGTACTGGACACAGAAGTTAACAGCCGAAAAGCTTATACATTATAGGACTATTATTTCCGAGCTGAAGTCGAGTATCTCGGAACTGATTCTGGAAAAGACGTGGAGTCGAATGCTGAATAACAGAATTTTACTGAAAAAGAAGAGGATCGAAATAACTTGTTAACAATCGCTTCGTAAATTTCATCTGGCCAAAGCTGAACCGAGTTTAAAGCGGGAAATATGTCGAGTTACTTTAAATAAATTTAAAATTTAATTTCTTAAAGACTCTTTCTAATCTCAATTTTCCCGAATATTTAGCGTAAAATTTCTGACAACCGAATAGAAAAAATCCTTGCGATTAATGTCTCAAAATAGTTAGCAGATTAGAAAATTCTTACCGATTGAAAAAGGGTAAATTTTTCCTACAAACATTTTTATCAAGTGAATTTAATTTTACAAATTGAGATAAAATATACTAAAAAAATAAAGGGATATTTAAACTTACAAATAAGTGTCTGGTCTTGAAATGGCATTTCGTTAAAATTACCAAATCTCTAATTGTAATACAAAGGTTTACTTTTTTTTCTTAATTTATGCTCTAAACCAAAAATTCCGTGAGATAATTTTTAACAAAGAAATTTTTTTTTTTTTAAAATGTCTTAAAAATTTATGCAATGGACATAAATTTGTAAAAAACTCTTCAAAAACAAGTGTTTAACCAAGCGTTTATCCAATATTTTCATTAATAAACTTTTTTTCTTTTATTGTTTTCTTTTTGTTTCGTTCGTCCTTAAAAATACAATTTTTATTTTTGTTTTCAACAAAAAAAATGAAACAAGCCTTTAAATACGAGTTATCTTACACACACACCTTAGCACACTCAACTAATTAAATGGATTCTAAAATCCAGTTCGAAAAAATCTAGAATTTTTCTACTCGATTTCTATTTGTTATAACTTTTATGGTTATTTTTAGTTTATTTGGCAGCCTAGATTCATCGTTTTTTTTAAATTGTGAATTAGCATCAATCTGTAAAGTCTTTTTTTTTGTTTATTACGTAAATAGTAATGCTTGATACTAGTTGATACTTCAAAGGTATGTAAGTAACCATTTTGTAATTTAAAGAGTTTGAATGGAAATAAATTAAAGCTCTTTATACATAAAGAACATTGGCTTCTATCATTTCATGTCAGCTTCGTAACCCATTATGGGACCTCAAGTAAAAACTTAAATAAGTCTTCACTATCAACATACTCTTATGAAAAAAACAAAACTAATTAATGTTTATTCGAGTTAGACTTGATAATCTTTGAGACTTTGTTTGATTGGAGTAAAAAGCATCAACCCATGTCCTAAATCCTGACCAGGATCTACACAGATCAAAATATTTCCAAAAATTGTCGGAAAAGATTAATTTACTTGTTAGAATGATTTAAGAATATCTTCGATCGGATTGAGTTCAAAATATTTTATTCAAGAAAGTCTTGGAAAGCAAAAGAAAATATGAATCATTAGGCTTCTTGTACAGAACAGAAAGATTTTACCTATCGGGATCCTGTTCAGGAATCAAAACCTGGGAAATCATAAAACTTATTTAGTTTTTCAGGATTTTTGAGATTCAGTTTATCGTCAATTATATAGAAACTCATTTGGATTGTAGAGGAAGTATTTCTCTTTAGGAATAGGCTAGTGATTCTGGTTAAGCTTGGTAAGGCGGTTAACCAAATTTGGTCAACCAAAACCAGGTTAACCAAAAAATAGTTAGCAAAATCTGGTTAACCAAAAAATTGGCTAACCAGTTTTTGGTTAAATTCGATTTTGTATTTCGAATTTTCCAAATTTATGTCCCAAAAAACGGGGTTTTTTTTCAAAATTTGGTTAACCAAAAATCGACCAACCGACTTGGTCGACCAAACCAAATATTGGTTAACCAAAAAATTGGCTAACCAGTTTTTGGTTAACCAAAATTGGCTAACCTGGCGAACCAAAGTATGGTTAACCAGCATCACTAGAATAGGCGTGGTTTATTAAAAATGGCAAGTAACTTTTGATATTACAAGATGTTCGAAACATCGATTATGCTAAAATTTAAAAGAAAAAAATGGTTTGTAAGATTCACCAAATCATAGAACATATAAGTATCCTAACAATAAATGTTGAGAATGTTTCATTCTCTTCGGTCAAATTAGTTTTAAGTTTTTTTCAAAATAGTTTTCTTGAGTTGATAGGCTTTGAAATAACGATTATTCATAATCGGCAAACGATATGTTTAGCTACAAAACCTAACCAATCTCCCGTGAGATTTATGGGAGAAAGATGTTACATTTTTTATTTGAAGATACGGACTGAAAAATCCCCAGTACCCATCACCAGAAAGAAAGAATGTAAAATTTCGAGAAAAACAGATGTCACTAAAATGCCGAATACGAATGATATTCTTCGAAACCATCTGAGTCAGATCCCGTTTTAAAAAAAAAGTACCTCTAAGGACCTGATGTTTTATTAAGTACCTCATAAGACTTAATTTGCAGAGTAATTTTCAAATTAAGTTTGCAGGGTAATTAGAAGTTTGAGTATTCTGTCTTCCGTATTTTGGGGTTTACTAGTGAAAATGATCTAAATAAGACTTATTTCTTGTTATGGCACACATGAGCTTTTTTGACCTCTGGTGTAACATAATTAAGTAAAATATTATAAAAAATGACAAATTTAAATATTGAAAAACTTTGGCTTCACGTGTACCATGGATATTATTGATAAGATCAGATACAGGGAGTTCTTGTGCAAAAAAAAGCAACTCTGATATTTTAATCGCGAATTTAAGTAAAATTATTATTATTATTCGTAGTAGTAGTAGTACTTTTTCTGTGCAGATCTAACATCTAGTAGAACAATCCTAGACTTAATTAGCTACAGAAGCTGATTAGACTTGTTAGCCGGGTAGGCCGTTACAGATTTTTTTACGTTTGAATCTTTCGAGGCCTTTATTTTAAGTTACAGTGATTCATTAGTCCCGATACGATGATTTTCATTAGTGTTGTTCACTAAGCAGCACAACACTAATGACACGTATCCATTTCCATTATCATTTTTTTTAAACATTACAATTTTTTTGACTCGACTAGGATCCTAACTCGTACCATTAGCTGCCAAAGCTGTTGTTTTACCTATTTGGCCACGACCTCTATTTTCACTATATTTTATTTTTTCAAACTACGCAATTAAAATTTCAGAGTTGCATAGTTTTGCACAAGAGCTCCCTGTATCAAAAATTTATTACTTATCAATAATATCCATCTCTGCAATGTTTTAAAATGATCCTTAAGTTGTTATTATGAAATTTTTTATGATCCATTTAGGGTTTTTGGAATTTTGAGACAAAACTTCACATTGCCTCTACCTTGGGCTCTTGTCAATTTTTGAATTTTTTGAAATGAACTAAAATATTTTTAAACCTAAAGTTTTGTTGCTTTAAGACATAATTGTTACCGAGTGCTTCTACGATATATTCGTCACGACTTTGTAACATAAAAGAAACAGTTTCCTTTAATAGTTTATTGTTTTGTTCGAACTCAGTTTAACAATACAAATTCGGCCTTTCACAATGCTCATTTCTGAAAGCTCATGAATTTTCTTTTTCCAATTGGATAAGAGTTTTGTTAACTGTCGACTCAATTAAAGTAATCAACGGCCTGGAAAACACAAGGTTGTCGTGTTTTTGTTGGTATAATAAATTAAAAATTTCATCATTACCACTCCATTCCAAAAAATTATGAACTTTCAGAATTGAGCATTGTGAAAGACCGGATTTGTATAACACATAGTATAAATGAAAAAGACATAGTAAATATTCTCTTGTTTAAATACTAACAATTATTGCTAAATCAAGTTATGTTCATTAATGTTGCAACTAACTAGTAACACAGAGCAACTAGTATGAAAGATTACAACCAGGTCCGAATATGAGTAGTGATAAATCACCCGCCAACAATAGTGTATAGGAATATTATGGAAGTGAATTTTTTTATCACACTAAAAATATCTTCTCAGCAGACCCTCTTTCCATCACCTATTAAAATTCACCCGGAAAACAAAAATAAAAATATTATGTCAAAATTATTTAAAATTTTTGAAAAAGCTTTTTTGAACCTTTAAATTTTTACTATAAAAGTCAAACAGAAAAGGACAGTTTTTTTTGTAAAATCCACCTTTAAATATGTCAAAGAGAGATATTGAGACAGGAGTAAATTGAAAAAGTGCTCGAAAAATGAACGATTTATTAGAAATTTAAAATTATGATACAGTAAACCTTTGCCCACTACTCTTAGAGCTAAAGCGGAAAACCCGCTTTAATTTTAGCTCAAAAGCTAGGTTTATGTCTAGTGGAAAAGGATGGTAATTAAATCAAAAAATAAAATTAAAATTAAAATTACATCCTTTTCCATTAGAACTAAACCTAGTTTTTGAGCTAGAATTTCCGCTTTAGCTCTAAGAGTAGTGGGCAAAGGTTTGCGGTACAACAAGTAATTGTTCCAATTAAAAAATTAATCGAAAATTTAAGTCATTAATGAACTTTTAACAAAAAATCACTTGATTTGATATAATTTTTGATTTGTTTAACAAAATCGTCCATTTTACAAATTAAATTTCCTCTAAAATCAACTTCTTTTATGTTCGGTGTCATTTCAAAAATGTTTGCATCAACATTATTTGTTTTATTGTTATTTAGCAGTAAGACTTCTAAATGTACTAAACCTTTTAAACTTTCAGCTTTCAATTCATTTATACAATTATCTTTGATACTTAGAACTCTAAGTTTTCCCAAATCTTTGAAGGCTCCGTACTCAATTTGACTTATACAATTATTATCCAATAATAAAATCTCCAAATTGACCAATCCTTTGAACATATCACTTGTTATAATGTCTATTAAATTATCGTTTAGATACAATTTTCTTAGTGAATCGAGATTGACAAAACTATTTGGTTCGATGTCTTTGATATGATTGTAATTTAAGTTTAGTTTAAGTAATTGGGTTAGAGTACTAAAATTTGTTTGTGTTATTTGTTCTATTTGATTGTGATTGAGGCTTAAAAATTTTAAATTTCTTAAATTTTTGAACCAATTTGAATCGATTTCTTGAAATGCGTTTCTTTCCAATTGAAGTTCTTCGAGATTTTTAAGGTTCAAAAATGTACTCGGTGAAAAACTTTTAATCACATTCCAACTTAGATCCAAAAGTTTGAGATTAATTAAATTTTTGAATGATTCTTCGTGGCACGTTGACAAACAATTGAAAGAAATGTCCAAAATTTCAAGATTTTCTAAATTAATAAAAAGTTCTTGTTCAATTGTATTCAAACAATTTTCGGCTAAGGTCAATTCGATTAATTTTTTTTGGTTCACAAACGTAAATTTATTGAAAGATTGAACGTCATTGTCAGCCAAGTCAATGATTTTTAAATTTAATAAATTTTTGAAACATTTTTCTCCAATTTTTTCGATTTTGTTTACGTCTAAAATTAGCTCTTCAAGACTGTACAAATGGTCAAATGTATCGTCGAATAGTTCAACTATTAGATTTGACGAAAGATCTATTTAAATTATAAAAATTCTTTAATTTTTCCCGTTCGGTTCAGAGCTGAAACAAAAAAAAAGCTTACCTATTTTTGTGATATTTTTGAAATGTTTAAAAGGTGACACGTTTTGAAGATCGATTAAAAATTCAATATTTTTTTTTGAAAGATTCAACTCGCTCACTGAATAAAAATCATTCTTCGAAAAATTAATAATACCGTTTTCAACAATATTTGAATTAGATTTTGAATCATTCAAAAATTTTTTTAGTCGTTCGGACAATAAAAACAAGAAAATATAACTCTTTAGAAAATAAAATTTAATAATAAGAATAAAATTATTGATTGGACTGTTTAAGGATGTACTTGGTTTAGATGTGGTTCTTGTTCAAATTCAATTTTATCATTGTTTAAAACCAATCTTTAAAAAAAAAATTATAGTTGTCTGAACAGTGCAAAGTTAAGATGCCCAAAATCATAAAGGTTAGAAGCTTTAAATTCTATTCCTCCCCTGTGATACAATAAAACCAAGTAAAAAAGTGCCTTAACGTCTTTCTCTCATGAATCTCTCTAGAAAGAGGTGAGGGTTTGTCCCTGAACAAATAGGTTGCTTTGAAGCAAACGATTTTTCTAAAATTTGAGATTTTTTGCTTGAAAATTTACGAAAACTTATAATTCAGACTTTTTGTGGTATCCAAATAGAGTTGCACGTGGTTAACTGAATTTTAGACGGTTAAATTTAGTTATTGCTTGATTAAATAGTCATCATCTTAAAAAAATCATTTCAGCTTGTTGAACTTAAAATTTTCTATCGGTTGATACCATTTAGTCTAAAATTTTATAAAATCTTTGATGACTACTTAAGATTTTCTTCCATAAAAACATTCGGTTAACTTAACCGGTTAAAAAAACGGTTAAATTAAAATTTTGGATAGTCATGGAAAAAAATGACTTATAAAATAGGTGTCAATCGATAGAGAATTTTAAGCTCTACAGTCTATTAACCTTTTGAGGGTATGGTTACTTCTCAGTTTTTAAAAAATTTAATTTTACTATTTTAACCGGGTTAACCGTTAGCAACCCTATATCCAAAGTTACCTATAGTTTAAAAAACCCTCACCTATTTTTGAAGAGAAAGACTTAAAATACATTTCTGATGGGTTTATGTCTTATCTAGACATAAAATTGAAGAGAAATTGACTCTCAAAAACCACGAAAAACTAACTAACCTTTATGATTTGGGGCATCTTATTACGGTGATTCATAAAATTTCGCGTTTTATGTTTAAACTTTAAAATTTTTGATTCTAAGTATTTTTAAAATTATGAAAACTTTTGATGAAAATTTTGAAATTTTGGAGCTGCTACGTCATTATTGGAAAAAAAGGCCTCACAGCAACAGCAGCAACCCACGAAATATGTCAAGTAGAGTGAGAATCTCCTTAAAGTAAGAAAAGCACAAGCTTGGTTCAATAAGTTTAACAGTGGTGATACTAGCCTTCGAAGGGAAAAGGGGTCATGAAGACCAGTGAGTTTCGATCAGGACGCCCTGCGTACGGCGGTAGAGAGCAACCTCCGGGTTAGTACTTGTGAATTGTCAAGTAACCTTAGAACTTAACAGTCGACCATATTTCGTCACCTTAATTTGATCCATAAAGTTAATAGACGTTGCCGAGTTGTTCTACACAATTTGACACCTTTTGACATCCAACGTCGTATCGAAATCTGTAGAAAACTAATCAAAGATCCTCTTGATGAAAAGTAATTACTTGCTATGAGAAATGGATCGATTTTCGAAATACTGATGGCAGAAACCATTGGTTGGATCCATCTTTCAGACCCTAGTGGTCTGCAGAGAGCCCTCAAAAACCATACTTTACTTTTAACCATATATCTCTTTTATTTACCGCTCAACCACATATAAACTATATCTATTCGGAAAGATTGTAAAATTTCCTATTAGAAAAAATTATTTTCAAGGATCCTTGAGTTACTTAAAGGGTGGAGTTTTTTGAAAAAGGGCAAAAAACACCCGAGGATGAGTTTAAAATATATGTAAAATTGGGTCTTTTAAAAAAGATTGTCAAATTATCTTTTTTACCTTTTCTTGATTTAAAGAGAGTCCGTAAAGCGAATTAATGTCTAAGATAAGGCTAGTTGAGCGACAAGTGTTATTATAGAACATTGTATAGAATATCCTCCAAGGTATAAAAGATACAAAAGTTCATGCTTTAGTGAAAGCAAAGATATTTGAGACTACGATGGCATTGAGCGGAAAAATTTAATCACTGACTTTATTTTTTCCCGTTGAAAGTCTAAAAAAACGATTAGTAGAGTCAAATGTAGACGTCCGGAAATAACCTGATAGTAAGGCTGAGTATAGACGTCAGAAAGAACTTGTTTAGTCGGAAAATACAGAACTTGTAGCAATGTTTAGCCTTTACATCACTTGTTAAGAACTTTCGAGTTTTCTTTTAGGTTAAGATCAACTAACTTTATTGTCATTTATACATTAGATAATAAATCTTACTCTAAAAATTGTATTTTTTCATTTGGAATATACCAATCGATAAGAATAAGCATGTGTCCAATTTTAAGATTGAATTTTTTTCTTGTTCGTAAAATAAAACAATGATTTTCTTGAAATAAAACTTCTTTTACTTTTTCCGGATTACCATCAAATTCCAAATGAGTTTTTTCTTGCAAATTCTCGAATAATTTTACTTTTACATTATTGACAGTTGTTAAAAAAGTAAATCGTGCATTATTTATACGTGTAAATTCTTCGGCTGTAGGATTTTTGATCAAATTTTCTTCAGTTATTATGTCAATTTGATTGGTCAAATTGTCGTAATATTCGTTAATTACTTGGGCATATCGATTCATACTTTAAGCAATTTTGAATCAACGCCTTCAACACAAACAATTTTATGTAAAACAAAATAAAATTAAATATTTCGAATAAATTATAATATTACAAAAAACAAAAAAACAAAAAGAGAATTCGACATAATTTTGAAATTAAATTTGAACTATTGGACTTTTAACCAAATGTTCTAATTTAGATAATAGTTTTCTATTTTCGGTCTAGCATCTGGAAAAAATTCAAGTAAAACAAAGTAATTTCAAATTCTTCTGATTTATAAATACAAGTTAATTTCGTAATTAAATGTATGCTCATTTTAGTGCAAAAAAATAACCAAGTATTGCATCATATTAGTATAATTTTTGTAAGGTTTACCGGCAATTTGGCAAAAATAAAGTTACAGTAATCAAGAATTTTATAAGTTGCTTAATATTCAGTGAAGCCAAAAAATTATGACTCACAGAAGACAACCTATTTCAAAACTCTTACCGTATTTCCTTGCTAATAAGCGACTAAAAATCGTATCTTTAAGCGATAAATAATGGCAACGCGAATTCAATTTGAGGTTCTTTTGGGACGTTTTATATACAACTCAGTCCGATCTACTTCAAAATCACAAGATTAGAATTGATCTGATCTCCAGTGGTCTGTAAAAAGGGGGTATTAGGGGGGCACTTGTAAGCAAGGAAATACGGTACATTCTAAGGGTTAAAATGGAAAATCATAATTACGATCTTTGTTGTGTTCTTTTATCATCAAACCATTTTCCAAAAAAATCGTAAAAATAACCGATTTTAAATCTCTCATAACCTCTTGGATTTAATGCTAAACTGCATTAATCTCTCTATGAAAATGCGGTACCGAGAAAATTATTTTTCCAATTTCCACCATTGAATACTTTTTATCAACGTTTGCGTATCAAGGATTAATGTTTTCATTAAAGTAAGCCAACTAAGATTATTTTCAGTTACAGCCAATGTGGTTTGAATAATAGTGACTGGAACAAGTTAATCAGTACGCAGTATGACTATAGTTAGGATGACTTGGAACTTTTCAACATACAGCGCTAATAGACAACAGGATATACAAAAAAAAGAAAGAATTTGAAAAAAATACATTAATTTCTAAAGCAATTTTGAGACTAATCATTTGACTCTTCATCCTCTACATCCTTTTTGTCCTTTTTATCCTTTTACTGGCGAAGTCCCATGTAGGGTTCGGGTAAGTCTTCTGAAAAAGAGAGTAAATCAGCAATACTTCGAATGGATGTAAAGGATATAATGGTACAAAAAGGCTAAATGTTTAAAATTTTTTTGCATGTTTTCTGTCCAAAGTTATCTCTTGCTTAAGACTTTTTTTATAAAAGTCCTTTCATAAGTAAGGCTCCGGCAATTCAAAACTTAACGCTATCAAAACTTTGCTATTTCGATATCAAATTCAGAATCTGCGTCCCAAAAAACCTCTAAAATGTATTTTTTTATTTTTCGAAAAAATAATTTTTTTGACCTCCTCTAGTTTTATAGAACAAGAGTAAGTTAGTTATTTTAACACTAGAAAGCCCGGCGTGTCATTTTGACACGTTTTCCCTTTCAAACCCTAATAAAAATAAAACTATTAGAGCTATCGGTTTGAAACCTGATTCCCAGGTGTATTTTATCGACATTTTTACTTTATCTGAGTTATAACTTGATCTTCTCTTTGTAAAAATAAATTATACATAAAGGCCCGGTCGTGTCATTTTGACACGTTGTGGGAATACCATGCAGAGTAAATATCATATCCCAGTTTTTAGGGTATGATTCAAGAGATCTTGATGAGCTGATTACAAAAATATCTTTACTTTTGAAGATGGTCATAGTTCATTGAAAGTTTTTTCACAATTTCATTCATATTTTGGTATTTTTTAGGGGACGATACTAATGTTATCCCATATATTTATTAAAACAGGTAATATTTTTAATAAAAATTACCATAAATTTATTAAAGATACATAAAATAATTATTTGTATACTATTTTTAATAAAAATAGAACAGAGAAAAGAATTGTATACTAATTTCGAAAAAAAGTTATCAGAAATATAAAAAAAGAGTGAATTTATTTCCCCACAAAATGTGGGTAAATATCTTGTATAAACACACACAATTTACCTGAAAATAAACAATTTTTTTTTCTTACCTGTACGAATTAATTAGTTATTTACCCACAAATTGAGAATTTTTTTTAATGTACTTCATTGAAATCTTCAAAAAGAGAAACTCTTCTAATCAATTACCGTAAACTTTCGATCACAATTACCAATTGTAATCGAAGGTCTACGGTTTAATTTCTATGGATTTATTTGAATTATAGTTGAAATTTCAACTTTAATTACTTTTAATTGTGAACGAGAGTTTACGGTAATTTTGACAATCTGAGCAATTAAAGTAAATACGATAAGGTATTCATCCAACTTGTCCATTTTTTTTACATTAACATGGAACAACTCTTTTCATTGAAAAATCTAAATGTTTCAAGTCGAACGATGCATCAAAATTTAAAGAGTTCTTAAAGAATATTCTTCTGGATGATTTTAAACCATCTTTTGAATCTTTTTTAAATAAAGATAGAGTAATAGATGAAGAGCATATTCAGGTTGAGTCATCCAAAATAAATCAAAAGATATTCACATCAACTTTTGTTAATTCTGATGGTGATATATCTACTCTTATAACAAGTTGATTTACTACTGACGCTCTATTAATTTTACAAAATACTCTGAAAACATTAAGATCAGAGGAACCGTTTAATTCATGCAAATTATGTTCTTTAATTAGTGATTCAAAGTATATAGTTTGTAATACATGTAACCTTTCTTTTACTAAAAATGTGCTAAAAAATCTTATATACCAAAATTAAAGAAATGGTACTGTTCTAATTGTTTTGTTAATTAATAATTAAACTAAACTTGTTAATCCTTTTTCTTTTTTTTATTTTAATTTGTGGCTTAATAAATGAAATTTTTCAAAATCCACATCCACTTTTTGTGTGTATCGATTCTTGTTTATTTACCCATAAAATGTGTGAAAATAAACGTTATCATAAAAAAAACATAAAAAAGATAAAGCGTCTCAAAAATTTTAATTTTTTTTTGTTTGTTTACATTTATTTTTTGGACAAAAGTAGTACAATCTTTTCTTTAAAGCTTTACCACATGCTGCGCACATTCTACTCTGATCGTCATTTAATCTCTGTCTCTTTGAACTCGGTTCTTGTTCTGTCAATTCTTCATGTATATCATTTTCTTGAGTTTCTTTGTTGGAGGCTTTTGACGGTTTTAGCTGTATTTCAAAAATCCATCCAAAGTATCATTTTTGAAACGTTTGTATTTTAAGTCTTCGAATATTCCACCATGAATTTCTCCCTTGTTGATCTGGTTTAGGATAATCTCAAGACTCTCGAACTCTGAGTTCAAACTTAATTAGTTAATTAAGGTGTTTTTATATTAAAAAGAGCGAATTTTAATCAATTTATTCTATGATCAATAATTTTGAGTAATTAATTATAAAATTGATAATAATTTTAATTAAGTATTACTTTTTATTTTATATATGTAATTGTTTATTAAATTTATGGTATTTTTTAATAAATATATGGGTATAGATTATAATACGCGTTTTTTAGGCTAAAAATGGCGTAATTGGTTTAAAAAATTATTTTAAAGCAGCAATCAAAAGTTTAAACATAAAGAATCTTACTAAAATAAGTGAATAGAACAAGAAAAAAATTCCGATCTGGAAAAAACAATAGAATTGGCTACAATCCGTTTTTCGACATTTATAATCATCCATTTAACTTAAAATCTTCTTTGATTGTAATAATCAGGCTCTTTATGCAGGTCCCGATGCAGTTCTCAACAACAGTTATTTTTTTTGTATGAATAAGAACATCAATTTAGTGTGTTTAAGAATAAATCTGGGTCAAATTAGCTTATTTTCTTCTGGCTTGATAAGAAAACCAGTGTCGTGTCAAAATGATACGACCGGGCTTTAATGGTATAAAAAAAATCGGTCCTTCTAGTTTTAAACTGCGGTAAAGACCCGTTTAAGCGTTTAGTCTTTTGAAGGCTTTGGCAGTGATATTCCAAACGAAATTGATATCAATAGCAGTCTTTAAACATTTGTTGAAATCGCTGACGCTGCATTTTCAGACATTAACATTCCAAACTGAAGCTAAACGTTTTTTAGAGACTATATTATGCTTTCTTGATTGTGTTTGTTTTAGCGTAGTTAATATCATTTAGTAAATTTATCTCTTCGTGACAATTCTATAAATTTGTATCAAATCACCCCTTAATCATCTGTCTAGGCTAATCATAATGAGTTCATTTAGATGTAGCTCGCATGGTTTATACAACTTGACTAACTTGGTTGCTCTTCTTTATAGGTTTTAGTGTCTCTTGAATATCGAATACCCTATTAGCCTTTGCAGCAGCCGAAGAACATTGTTTATTCCATTTCACATCATTGAAAACAAAAATTCCAAGATCCCTCTCTTGGATTGATACGTTACGATTTTTAATTGTCCTCGGTAATCTCAAGGATTAAAACGCTATTTAGACCATAACTATGTTGTGTTCCGTTCTGGAGCAATTTCTCAAAAAACTCTAAATTTGACCCTGACCATTCAAAGGTTATCATCCGATATTATAATCACATTTTGTCGTTAAGGCCCAAAATTTAGATTAAAAAATGAGTATTCGATTTTGTTACGCACAAGAGGCTCGCTTTTTTTAACACACAAATTGAATTATAAACAATTTTAAATCCACATGTTTGACTTAATGAATCAATTAGTAGATGAAGACCATAAATAACTTCAAATGAACTTTCAGTAACTGTAACTTGCAGAATTCAATCAAAGATAAAAAGAAAACCAAAATGAAAAAAAAAATATTAAAATTAAAAAATTTTAATAAAAAATTTTTTAAAAATTTGTTTTTGTTTGTTTATACTTTTGCTTGTTTGCTTAAGTTAAGTAAAATAGTAATACAAATTTTTAAAAATTAAAAAAAAAAAAAGAGAAAAGAAGACGTTCTTGTGTAGTTCAATGTAATACTCTTTAAATAGCTTTAATTGCTTTTTTTTTGTTGTTTAACTTGTTCAATCAAAAATAAAAAAATTTAAACAAAAAAGAAAAAAAAAATTAAAAAAAAAAAAGATAAAAATATTCGATATTTTTATTTTAAGTTTTGCCCTCTTTTTGGAATACGTTTTGTTTTTTCATAAAATTTTTATTTCCCTGAAATTTTTTTTTTTTAAACAACAATTTACAACAAAAAAAAATTTTCGAAAAAAAAAAGAAAAAAACAACTAAAAAACGGACGGCTCTTTATTTCAAACTTAATGATTTACAATTTTAGGATTAGTTGACGTCGCATTATTCGATGATGTCGACGTTGTCGCATTTACAACCGTATTTAAAATTTGGTTCGTATCTAAGTATGATAAATAATTTAAATTTAAGTTGACATCAAGTGGTTGATTTGATGAGCCTAGACAATTGGGCGTCATTTGACTTCCCATAGGATTAACTTGATTCACTGTTTCTGAATTTTTTTTAAAAAATAAATGTTGAAGACTATCCGTAGGAGTTAGTCGATACTTTGGGTCATAATGCAACATTTTTAAGATTAAATCTTCAAATTTAATGTAGTCATGAAACGTGTGACCGGCCTCGTTTAAACGTCTCGACTGGGGGCCTCCGATTTCACACCCTAGAATATCCCTCATTTTACGAGTACCCGGTGGTTTATATTTTTTACCATCTTTTGTTTTTTTAAGTAGCCATGTTCCGTCCGGATTTTGTTCAAAATAACGTTTAGCTTTTGACCCTTGTTCGAGCATTTGCTCTGGAGGCATGCCCAAAACCTCGACTATTTTGTTCATTTGATCGAATTCGTTGTGACCGTTGAAAAGTGGTTCGCCAGTGTGCATTTCAACGAGTATACATCCGAGACTCCATATATCTATGGCCATATCATACGGTAATCCCAATAAAACCTCAGGTGACCTATAAAATCTTGATTGTATATACTGATAGAGTCGTTGTCCCAATTGACATGAACTGCCAAAGTCAATTATTTTAATAGCTGAACGTTTTGGATTACATAGAAGAATATTTTCAGGTTTAAGATCACAGTGTATAATACTAAGCTCAGTACTACTTAAAAACATTAAAGCCGTACATAATTGTTGAGCAAATTTTCTAGTCAAATTTAAACTTACACCACGAAAGTTTGTGTTACGTAATAAATCGTATAAATTATATGAGAGTAATTCAAATACGAGGCATAAATGATTACGATGCATAAAGTGACTTTTTAACTTGACTATATACGAACTAAAATCGTTTTCGTGTTGATTCATTAGCTCTAAGAGACGTACTTCAATGTGGGCTTGTTGTAAAAATGGTCGTTTATTTTTTATAATTTTAATAGCGACAAATTCTTGTTCTTGTATGTCGAATGCTTTGACAACTTGACCGAATGAACCTTTACCAATTAACGAGTCAATTTCGTAGCGTTCCAAGAATCTTTCACCACTTTTGACAATATAATCAAAATTTTCATCATCATAACCGTCGTTGTTAAGTCGACGTGTGTCTTTTTTAGCGTTTAATAGATCGTCGTTTTGATTTTGTTGTATTATTGTACTCTGAATTGGATTCAAAGTTTGAGGATTTGATGTTTGATTCGAAGTCGTAGGATTTTGTTGCGCTCGACGCTTTTTTTTGGCATAATAAACTTCGTTTATGTGTTTGTATGTTTTTATTAAGTCAACACTTAGTTTACGTAGAGGTGCCTCACGAGGATCACGATACGTTTGATCGCTCATTTTGTTTTTTCGTTTTTGTTGCTGTTTGTTATTGTTAAACTAGTAGATTTGGGTTCTTTATTGAACATGCATCATTACAAGAGAGAACATATCTAGACAAAAATAGAAAGATAAATATTTATTCGAATTGACGAAGGAAATGATTCTAAGCATAAAAATTTTGAAATTTTTTCAAAAGTGTAATTTTTTATGCACTTTTTTTTTCAAATTCAGTGTACTAGATCTTCTTTTTTTTATGCAAAATTACTTCAAATTTTGTTCGAGAAAAACAAACAAGAAAATCTCTTTTTTTTTATTGTTTAAAATTTTGAAATCTTAAAAATTTTTTGAATTAAATTGGATTCCTTTTAAACTTCGAATTTTATTACAAAAGAGTTGGTTGAATTCTAATAAAATTTCATTCATTCCTTTGAAGTTTTCATTTTGAATCAAGTTAGGTTAGATTTAAATTATGTTGATTTTGATTATTCTTAAGCCTCTAATTGAACAAGTTTATTAAAGGCTTTTTGAATACTACATCAAACCAGTAGGATCATAACATAATTTATATCCGTATTTACAGTTGAATAATTATGGATGCTAAACCCATCCTCTGGGTAGGAAAACAATGTTCAAAAATTTTTTTTAAAAATGACCTAATTATGGTATGTAACCCTTTATAAGACTCCTTAGACAAAAAAAGTGAATAAATTGAAAACATAACTTCTTATGAAAAACCTGTCGTTACTATTCGTTTATAAAATAGTTGAAACGGGTTTCCTCTGACATTATAAAAGAAACTAATTTCCTTTGATATTGTAAGGTTCCAGAAATGCATTCTGTCTAAGAAAGTGATTTTCAGAAGTCGTCAAGATATAGGATTTTTAAATTTTTGGCCACAAGTTTATAATCCTTATGTGAGAAAACCCAAAAAACATTTTCCTTTTCACAAAGAGCATGTTATTTTAAAAAGTCTCTTTTTGGTACTGAAAGTATTAAAGTATTGGATGGGAATGGGTTATCCGAAAAATTCAGGTTTTGGGTTCAGTCTGCACTTTTTGAATCGCGGGAATTTATGGTATTAAATAAACATTCAAACCATGTATAGAAAACGGGTCTAACAGGGTGACAACCGTTTTCTAAAATTTGAATTTAAGCCTTCTAATGTTAGAAGAAACGAAATTTAATACCGGAATTCACCGAACGTTTTTGAGTCACCCAATTACCCGCTTAAGTTAAACGGTCGAATACATATTCGTTTAATGTAAAGTTTACAGAAATTATCTCCATAATTAAGAGATCAATATCTGAGTTTATAGCCAATGACAGGGTAAATGTCCAATCTTATTTCATTAATTCAAACTTAGAGGAAAACCCCAGTACCTTATGTTAAGATTAATAAGTTCTTTACACGATTTTTTTTAAATTCTAAAATCGTATTGGAATCCTAAAAAATAGTTTACTGAACTAGAAAAAATCGTGTAAAGAACTTATTAGTTTCTGGGATACCTTTACATTTGACAAGCAGAAAACCTCACTGGGGAAATTCTTTAGAGTCTAAAACTTAAATCGGTGACTCTGCTTTAACACTAGAAAGACGGTCGATTTTTGCCGAAAACTATGGTTCCGTTTTAGTCACGAACCATTAAAGTTGATGACAAATTTTCTATATTTCCTGAAAATATGAACGAAAATGAATCAAATATACTGAGATCAAGTCGATCCTCAAGTTTTAACTCGGAAATAATTAGGACTTAATTTTCGATGAAGGGGTCTAAAAAAACCCTCGGGCGTTCTAGTGTTAATGTTTTCACCCGGTTTACACTCTAAAATATATACTTGCTTATAATATAATTATGTACTGTTTACTGTACGCGACTTAGTAAAATTTTTGGTAAAAAAGCACCTTTACGCAAAAATGAGGGTACCCTAAAACCTCCTTCTTAGATTCCCTAGCAAAGATAAATATTCATGTGTAGCAAATGCGGATTGAAATAAAAAATTATAGAGGTATATGCTAGCTAAAGCAAAAATATAAGATCCTTTCTTTTAACTTTAATGTTTTATCTTTCCGTTTATACCCCTCTCTATCCCTAACCAGGCGTAGTGCATATTGCTAGGTAGGACTACGTCAATGGGATTTGAGCGGATAGAACTCTAAGAGGGTTAGGATGTCTTGTGATGTTAGGGTTGATTAGGTTTTTAAATGATTTTTAAAATTTCCGATTTTAGGACCAAATCAGTCCCTTATCTGACGACTTGAAACCTGAGTTATTTTTCATAAGAAGATTTTAATTAATGTTAACAGGTAAGTCGAATTGGGACGCTACCAATAAAAAATTATCGACCTCCTCAATGTTTACTAGCTTTGGAATTTTATTCATTCAATGGAATCAGATTTTATAAATTAGGGAAGTCTAGAAGTTTACGCGAACCTGATATCTCACGATAAATTCCGGAAGATTGCGATTACTGCTTTTCAGAGCTATAGAGGCTATTAATTAAGACGACATTCTTCACCAGACTTATTGAATGTCTGATGTACTAAAGAATGTGTTATCAAGGCACTTAAAATTGGTTTTAAGTGTTAAAGGGTGGATAAAAGGAGTCAATAAAATCTCAAAAAACTTTTTCAAAAGTTTTTCGAAAGACAGATAAATGGGGAGTCGGGAGGAGATCATTCTAAAACCAAAACAAGCAACAAAAACAACAACAAATAAAAAAAGAATCAACAAATCATTTTTTTTTAAATTTCTTTTTTATTTTTAATTAATTTAATTGAATAAAGTTGACAAGAAAAAAATGTTATAAATTAGCCAAAGAAAGGAAAGAGATTTTTATATAAAATAAAATTTCAAATAGCTTTCCCCCACCAAAAAAAAAAAAGAAGTCATTTTGTTTTTTTTCGAAAAAAAGAAAACTCAGAAAAAAAAATTTTTTTTTTTGTATTTTTTTTTAACTTAAGGCTCTCTTCATTCAATTACGGACTAAATGGTTTCAAATACTTTTTCACTTTTTTTTTTTTTTTTTTTAAAATCAACAAAATAAATTTCAATTTTTATGAATAACAAATTTTTTCGCTTAAAGTCTCCCAAAAAAAAAAAATTCAAGTTTTCGTTGAAACAAAATTATCAAAAAAAAAATAAGCCAAAATAAATAAAGTGGATTCTACGACAAATGAAACGAAAGCTGTCCGTCTTTCATCGCTTTGAACAACTTATCTTTTAATGTATTTACAGATGAATACTCGGGTAATTTTAAATAGTTTACACACGTCATAACAGAAGGTAAATAATTGTCTGCATTGGCGTTTGCTATGTCCATTGTTTTGCGAACAATAGTCAACGCTGGTATCAATGAACTTAGACCACCTATTGGCAATCTTGGACTACCAGTGACAAATTGCAAGAACATTCGCTGCTCTTCTGCACCAAACTCGCACATAACATCGAATAAAAATTTAACTGCTTTACTCTCATGTGTGTATCCATGATCACATCGTGTACACTCGACCAATGTTTTTTGATCCCATTGTTTAAATCCTGAACCGCAAAAAAATCTATCCAATTCATCACTATAAAATTGTTTGAGACTACTTAATGGTAATACTGACTCGAAACCCTCTCTAAAACTTTCCATTTGAGCTTGAACACCTCTAATCAACGTCCAGTCTGTAATCAACCTCAAATACTCGTCTAAATTCTCCAAATTAACCGACATGTCTTTACCGCCTTTGACCAATTCAAAGTTATGTTGACCTGGAAGTGTAAAATCAAGCTCCATGTCAGCTACTTCTTTTTCTAAACACCGAAATTCACTTACAAATGTTTGTACAAAATCTTTTTGTTTGTAAATTTGTAACAATAATTGACGACGTTTGGTCACATAACCCTTTAATGATTTAACACTATTGTACAATTGTTCGTCAACATTTTTCAAGTCTTCTTCATGGATACTCTTTTCAGCACCATCGAGTAGCCATTTGTAAAACACCGGACTCAAATGTATGTCCAAAACCCTAAAGTCTTGAGCTGCTTTGGCCATAAATTTTCCCATAAACTTGAATTTAGCTTTTTGTTTGTTTATTAAATTAACTAATTTTGACGATTGTTTACCACTTGGATTGACATAAATCGGTGTCGGATAGAGACCATTCGCCGATTTAAAATACTCATCACCAGAGTTTGTTTTTATTTTTTCACCACGCCACATTTCGTGTTCTGTTTTTTGTAATTCCTTCGATACCAATGCATAAAATTCAAGAGTTGGTCCTAAACCAGTACCAACTTCATTCTCATATTGAATTTCCAATAAAGCTGGTTTTGGATTACGTGTTTCCCCAGTGTTTGAAAATTCGTTTAAAATTAAATCGGCTTGTTTTATTAAATCACCGGCACGATTTACAGTTCGTTTTTTTCGTTCTAATTTTGGTTTAAATCTGTCTGATTGATTTTGGGTTGAATTGTTATTTGTACTAGACAATAAGTCCGAGTTTAAGTCGATTAGCTTTTGCATTGCTCTGTCTCGGTCCAACGAATTTTGGTAAAAAAACATGAGACGAGTTTCGAATGGAAACAAAAATGGACACTCGTTCATCAAATCGGGCAGCCATTTTGGAAGATGACCAGTCATTATTATTAACGGATCTTGTAACTGTCTGTTCGCTTTGGCAGTTAACTTTTGATTACAAAAATCGGTTGGGTTTAACAAAAATTGATTGTCTCCTAAACTTTCGTACATTTTGAACCATGAACGATTTAAAGTGTTCAATTGGCTTAAAACTTTTATCGAGTCTAGCGATTTATCTGATTGAGAGGTGTTTATTTTTTTGTTGTTTAGACTTGTGTAAAAAAGGGTTTTTGTAATGTCTGGATTGAGGTCTGATGGAGTGTCAATTTTAGGGGTCGGAGTTTTTTCTTTAGTTTGAGTACGAGTTTTTTTTTGTTCTTCAGATTCGCTTACTAGACGATAATGGATTAAGTGAACTTTAGACCAAATGGCGTTGTTTAACAGCGATGATTCCAAATCATTCTCGTTTTCTTGAGATGT
Source organism: Brachionus rubens (assembly GCA_022207745.1). Lineage (NCBI taxonomy): Eukaryota > Metazoa > Rotifera > Eurotatoria > Ploima > Brachionidae > Brachionus > Brachionus rubens. Next base: position 4,217,868 of record JAJVHD010000001.1, on the reverse strand, counting down.
GTATTGTTTAGTTGCCTGGTAAATGGTCATATTTGATGGTAGAACTTGATCGTTGATTAAAAGTTCTAGTTTTGGTAATTGTGTTGAAATACCAAGACTTAGTCCTGTTGAAAAAAATCCTCTTGCACCGGTTGATAGACTACTAAAACGAGACGAGTTCGAAGAGCCTAAGAACGCGCTCATGGCACTTTCAATATCATCTTCATCTTCGTCGTCTTCATCCTCATCGTCTTCGTCAATTAAGTCTTCATCGTCTAAATTATCTTCAATTATATGCTCGTCATCTTCTTCTTCAAAATTATGCTCTTCTGACTCTTCTTGGAAATCGTCTTCAATATCAACATCTTCATTATCTGAATTCGAATCATCCTCGTCATTTTTGACACTTCTTGTTTTCTTTTTTGACTTTGATTTATTTTTAGAAGTCGATGGAGCCTCAATGGAAGGTGCCGGTGTAGGCGGGGACTTACTCTTTGATTTTGTAGCTTCTATTTTTTTAGTCAAAACCGAACTCGATGGTAAAGACGAGGACAAATTGGAACTAGCCGCTGTGGATTGTGGTTTATGAATACCTCTCATTAGAAGATACTTTTCAATAGTACTTACAAGTGCTAGTGGATCGACTTTAACGTGTCCACCTTTCCATTGACGTAGACTAGAATTTTGAGGACAACTTGGATGACGTTGGAGCATACACTTTATTTGATGAGTTGTAAAAAATTTCATTGCATTTTTGCCTGATCCAATTGAATTCGGAATATCGTGAACTCGAACGGCAAATTGCTCCAATTGATTAACTGAATTGTGAAGTTTCGAAACAAGTAATGACATTTGTGAATCACACGATTGAGTATTATTTGAAAAATAGTACAACATCATTTTTGAGTTGAATGTATTCAAAAATTGTTTCACTCTAAGACAATTTAATTCGTTGTTAAGGATTAATTGTAAATCGTTGAGATAGCACGATTTTAACAAGTTAAGTTTAGTATAATTTTTGAGACGATTTTGTTCAAATTGAAATTCAATAACCGGTTGTTGGACAGTCAAAAAATTGACCAATTTTTCAATTAACTCACTGTGAATCATTTCAAATGATGAAATATCAGATTTTTTGAGTAGACTATTAAGACTTTTAAGAGTGTCCAAATAGTTGTGTTCAGGTTCGCGGACGGTTAATTCTTGTGCCATTTTGGTTAATTGATCCAAAATGGTCGACTGAGATTTGTTTACTTTAAGACTTGTGAAATTTTTTTTGAACATTTTTGCTTGATCAAGTATCCACTTGCGGACTGTTTCTTTATTTTGTTGAACCAAATCGGCCGATTCGGCTTTTCGTTTTTCAGGCTGAGCTTTAACACCTTTTGGTTTTTGATTCAAATTTTTTGATCTTGTTTTTCTCGGCTCGGATTTTTCCTCTTTTTCTCCCGATTCAATTAACTTATCAACTTGATACATGACACCTTCGCGATAGAAATAAATCGAAAAAACATCGGGTAAATTTTTGATCAAAAGATCCGAAATTTGTAAACCAGCGACTATAATTTTTGGGTCTTGACTTGCCAACATGGACGCTATATGACTGCTTATAGGCATATCTCTGAGTAAATTACTTAACAAATTTTCTTCGGTATTATTATTTGAATCGTTTGATTTGTCGCTTAGAGTACACGCAAAATAAATCATACGCATCAATGTTCGTAAACTTCTGTGTTTAATAGACGGACCCGCCGAAGAGTTGTAAACTTCGTACACAATTTGGAACAACGAGCTTATAAAATTGGATATTTTTTTTGGATTTTTGAGCATGTAATCTTTACGAGTGTCCTTACATTCGACACTTTCTTCTTGATCGTTTTTTTGAGTTTCAGTTTTGGCAAGAATTTTACGACTAACAGGTCTTGCTGTGCCCGTTTCTTCGTTTATTTGTAACATTGAATTGAAATCGATGACGTATGTACGTCCCATTGTGTTTAAGATACACTCGTCTTCTTCTTGGACATAAGCGGCTTCTATTATGCGGGAATCAATGGGTGTGTATGGACGTAAAATTTCGTTCTCGTCTTTCCAATGCCAATTGACCGAGTCATTTTGATGTGATAGAGAAGCTTTGCGGAGAGCCTCGTCAATTGAGAATATTCCATCATGTGGTAGTTTTGGTAAAATTTCACCGATTATAGACACAATTTCGTAAAGTTCTTGAGGAGATCGACTTGGTAAGACTTCAAAAGATTTTAAGTTATCTTGGGGTCCGATTAAAAGTTGTTTTAAACATTGTTCGATTTGATTGTCTAACAAAACAATGGCCAAATCGGTACAATTTGAACACATGAGATAGATTGTGTGTAGGATGGTGACGAACATGGACGTTGAAACAAGAGGTGGTTGTACGATTAAGAGTTGAAGGAGATTTTGAAGGACTGAATTTTGGGCTATTTCGTTTAAAATTTGAGGGTCATGTTGAAAATTTTCGACAAGACGCGCAAACACAGTACAAACTGATTCAACTGATTTTTTATCCGTATGAGCTAAACGTTGCGATAAAATTGGCAAACTTGGTTTAATATTAACAAATTCTTCTTTGATCATATTTTGACAACAATTGGCAGTTATTTGCAAAGCGTTACGTTGAGCTGCAATTGAAAAAAAATCGATAAAAGTTAAACAAGCGTTTACACTTCCATTTGCAGTTGCGTTTAGGATTTGTTTAGAGTGTCTGCGAGATAGAATTTCAAGGGCAGTGAGACTTTGTTCAGCGACGTCCATGCATTGAATGACTTGGAGTTTTTCTAAAAAAGTTCCTATACCCTCGGCTATGATGCTCATTGATCTCGGAAGCGATTCCATCATGTAAGTTAGAGTTCTACAAGCATGGTTCATGAGATCGAAATTTTCCGATTCTGAACTCATGCACTGAAGGAGTAGCGGAACGGCTTGTTTGATTGGGAATCCGACTAGAGTGTCTTCATTACCCATTACTAATAACTGACTTAACTCGGTAAGGGCTGTAAGTTTAACAGTTTCATCAGGTTGTTGTAACGAAGTTATTAATTGTTGAAAACGACCGGATATACCGGAAGACATTGTTCGATGAATAAATTGTTGAACTTTTGAGCCAAAGGCATTGACTATATGAGATGGTAGACCACGAGATTGAAGCAAGTCAGTCAAACGACTAAACTCGGCTGTGTTATCGGTATCGGAAGACTCGGACTCGATAAGACCGAGTTGACTTTTAGGTTGTGATGTTGAGGCAGCTGATGTGTTTGTCGTCGATGATGATGAACTCTCAGGCTTCTCTGTGTTATTATTCGGTTGACTCATTTTTGACTTTGTCTTAAACTTGGAAAAAAATGAGTTCGAGTCGAATAGAGATTGACTTGTAGTGGCAGCAGCGGTGTTAGCGACAGCGGCGGTAGTGGTCGAAGTTGTAGCTGTTGATCGACGGGTTAAATTAGATGATTTAGTAGCACACGACCCCGTTTCTGTAATGTTTATGTAAAAAAAATTAAAAAGTTATTTCATGGTTTCAAACAAAAAACAACAACAACAACAACAAAAACTATGGGATGTTTATGGTATTGCTTTGTTTATTGATTTTTTTGTTGTCTAAAAGCGGGTGTTATAGGAAAATAATTCTCTCTCTTTTATTTTGTGTGTGTGTGTGTTGTTATTTTATGCCGAATAATAATAAATTATTTCAGAGAGTTGGATGTGTTTTTTTTTTATTTTTTCTAAGACGAAAATTTGAAATTTTTTTCTCTTGCAACTGAAAAACACAAATTAGCATAAATTATTGAAATTTTGAAACATTTTGAGCCTACTTATCTCTAGGTATTTTTCGAAAGTCTATCAGAAACTAAGTCGCTTTTAAAGTTTATGTCAAAATTATAATTCGACACCCCCCCCTCGATTTTTTTTCGACTCTTCTCATCAAAAGGTCATGAGATTAGTCACAAGATTTCGACAAAAAAAAGTTTTTTCTTTAAAACGAAATAAGAAGACTTTGAAAAACAAAAATGCGAATTTTAAAAAAACTTAAAATAAAATAAAAAAAGTCTAATTATTAATTGAATTAAATGAATTGCAATAATAATAGTTAATTATTTCACTTAATAAAACCCTCTTTCTCTCCCTCTTTTTTCATCTCTCTCTCTCATTAGGGAATACTTTAAACACAAAAAGTTGTATTAATTAGACTCTTTTTCCTAGATATAAACCTAGTTTAGAAAAATATTATTTGTGAATTCTAATTTAAGATTGAGTGCAGGAGGTAATAATCGTTTATCGAAAATTAATCGAATTAATCCGTGTTTGATTTATTTTAAACATTTTCAAGTAATATTCATTTTAAATGAAATCTTCTAGGCTGCTTGAGTTAAGAGTTTTTTGAGCAATATGCAAACTGAAAGGTATAAAAAATTTGAATCGATATCGATATTCTTAGGCTTTAAAGTGTGTTTTAGGGAAAACTATTTTTAATCAAAGCTTTGGCACATCTTAGATACGATATACTCCCTAGAAAGCTTACGTCAGTTAGTAGTTGTATGGGGACTTGATTTTGCACCAACCAACTTTTTGAAGAACCCAATATCTTTTCGGCCTGTAGAAGCCTTAGCTCCTAACGTCTTTAAAGCGTGTTGGAGTTTTTTTTTATACTCGCTACTTATCCATTATCAGAGACGACAAATAGGAGTAAAGACTCCATTTGAAAATGAGATTGAACTCTCATTATTCCATTTTACAGTGTCAGTCCGAACTTCTTAACTTTTGACCCTGAGCTTGAGTAATAGAAGCCGAATCAGGCTCAGTCTCTGACTCGAAGATTAAGATTTCGGGTTAACACTGTTGTCCTCTGAACCGACCAAGCCTAATTTACATTACTTGACCGTTTTTTCGTGCTTACAAGTGCCACTCTAACACATCCTTTTTGCAGTCCCATTGAGATCAGTTAAGTTCTAACCTTGTGATTTTGAAATAGTCCGCACTGAGTTGTTTATAAAGAATCGCAAAAGAACCACAAATTCAATTTGCTTTGCCATGATTTTATCCCTAGAAGTTGGGATTTTTAGTCGCTTAAAAGCAAAGAAATACGGACTAATAAATTATGAAACATAATACATAAAGACATGTATCTAGTACCACAATTTCTTAGCTAAGAAGCTTCTAAGTGAAAGATTTTCATTTATAATTATGTAATTATTACTCTGATTGTCGGATAATCAAGAAATCCCATCGCCAAAAATGTAGCAAGATATTAATGCAGGTGCGATTCTGATCAGATAGTTTCCACAATGTTAAAAAAAATGACTTTATTTTGAAAAAAAAAATGTATCTACTTAGAACATTCTCATTAAACTACGAGGAAGTTTACAAGAGAAGAAGGTAGATTCATAATGTAACGAGTTAATTAGCATCGAAATACGACGGTTTATTTCATATTCCAATGACTCTATTAGCTCGAAAACTTAACTTTTTTTAATTTGAAAATTTTCAACTTGACTTGGATTCGATCCACCCACCCCTAGATTAGTCTATGTCTTAACCACTCGGCTATCAACACACTATAACAAATTTAACTTAAAGTCTTGTTTTATTTTTATTTTTCTATGTTTCTCTTTTTTTATTTAAGATTAGAATTTTTTACTAAACTAAAACAAAATTAGTAAAAATGCAACTCCTATCTAGATTTTTAATTTTACGAGTTAAAATTAATCAAAGTAAACTATTTTTGTTTTTGATTGTTGTAAATCAACTCGTTTTTAAAGATAAACAAAAAAATACTGACCCTTTGAAGATATCTTTCCGGATGATGTTGACTCGTTACTCGACGTGGTTGGCGAAAACGAGAAGGACTTTTGGTTCAATTTTTTGACTTTAAAAACAAAAAATAATTGAAATAATAATCAGACTATAAAAATGAGTAAAAAAAAAACGCTTACGCTTTGACTCTGGTTCTTTAGATGCTGGCGTTGAAAGTTTTATCTTTTTTACAGGTACTGAAATTTCAGTTAATTTTGATGATGACTTTGATGATGAATTACTAGGTCGTCTTAAACGGCTCTTGTAACTTTCTGTTTCTTGATCCGAATCGTTTATTTGATTTGAATTAGTTGATGCACGACTTGATCTTCTTGAACGTTCATTAACCGATGAACGTCGTTTAGATTTTTTCGAATTAGTTTTATTCTCTTCTTCCGCTTCGGAATCTTCTTGATCTAATTCAATTGGTTCTTCGACTTGTTCTTCCTCGTCGTCGTCTAAATCAATAAATTCTTTTTCGTCGTCGTCTTCTTCTTCTTGACTCGATTCGGTTTCGTTATTTTGTGGTGATTGCTTTGAATTTTTGGTCAATTTAGAATCTATTTTTGTAGCTAGACTCGATATAGCTTCCAAAGCTTTTGATTTAGCACTTCGTTTTGTGCTCGTAATGTCAGATGTTTGACCCAAATGTTTTTCAAGTTGCTTGCGTAACTTTTTGTTACTTTTTTTTTGGGATTTTTTAGTTGGTTGACGTAGAGTTTTGTGCAATGGTGAATCGTCACTTGACGATACTTCGTCGGATGATTTTGACGTGCAAGCTGTTTGATTCGTATTTACAATTAAACTCTTTGTTGAGTCTAAACAAAAAAAATGTAAAAAATTTTTCTTTCTTAATTACGCATTCAAAATCATATGATTCAAAAGACAACAAAGTTTTTAGGAATTTCAACAAAATTATATAAAAAAAGTTTTTCTTATAAATTGCGTTCAAAGTAAAGAGTATTTTTTTTTGTGCACACAAATAGCTCGATTTTGTAATGTAAATTATTTTTGAAAAAAAAAAAAAAAAAATTCAAAAAAGAAAAAAAAGTTTTCATTTTATTTCAAGTTGCGTTTTTATAGCTTTTTTAAATTTGCTTATGTAATTTTTTTTGTTTCAAGTAAACTTGGTTGCAATTATTTTGCAATTATTATTCGTTCAAAAAAGAAAAAAAAAACGAATAATTTTTTTTTTATAATTTTTTGTTGTGGTTGTTATATGTTCAAAGAGTCTTTAACACTCATGCCTCATATGAATGCAAAAGTTTAATTGCATAAATGCAACAAGTCTAAATTTGTTATCTTTTTAATTAAATTTTTGCCCTCTAAAAAAAGTGACTTGATATTTTTAGGAAATTTTGAATAATTTTTCGATTAAAATCTCCTTAATCAGCTCATTTAAAAAAAAACACTTTTTGATCTCAGCGCCCTGAAACATTGTAAAGCTTAATCGATGCCGTTTTATCTTGAAATCGTCTTAAAATCTGAAATGCACAGAATCTATTTCGAAATTTAACATTTAGATTAACATTAATGTCAGTTTATCTATTTTGATAAAATTTACCGTAAACCATTGGAAATAAAACAGGGTTTATATAAGGTTCAGCAAATCATTAAACCAAGATCCAAGAAAGTCTATCAACTCAAGAAAATTCCTCAAGAATGCCATTCAAATATTGATAGATTTGCAATTAAAATTGGTAGCATTTGGTTTATTTACTTTTAGTCTGAAAAAATTATCCCTTTAAAAGGGAAGGGAAAATTAATTTTGAGTTTTTAGAGTTTAGTACTCGAAATGACGATTCTTTAAAGTTCATGAACATGAAGTGGCGGGTTAGACGAAAGAAAAAGATGGTAATCTTGAATTTTCGTGGCCGTAGATTAATCGTATTTTGACCTTCATTTGTAAATGAAAATTCATGAGCTTTCAGAAATAAGCATTGTGAAAGACTGGAGTTGTATACAGTGCCGGAAATTAACTTATCACATGATATCATAAGACATCAGCTGATATTAGTTCGTATCAGAATTAATGACCAAATGATATCATCTCCTATCAACTCGGATCAGTTGAAATCACATAATATCAGATAATATCTTTCATGGAATTGCAAACATTATGAATTCCAGCCAATTCTGATGGAAACTGATATCAGATGATACCAGATGACATCAAATGAGGTCAGCTGATGGAAACTGGTAACATGTGGCAAGTTAGTTTCCGGGACTGTAATACAAATTTTCCATAATTATTCCATTAAGTATCCATGAACACAATCTTATTAAAATTCTTAGTAAGAAAAGTATCAGAACTTGACCAAGAATAATCGTAATTGAATCTAAGATTCTTAAGCTTATCTTATAAAATCTTAAGAAATGATTTTAAGATCCTAAAAAACACAAAATCCTTTAAAAAACTTGTTTGAAATTTTTAAAGGGATTTTCCATGGAAAATTCTTGAAAGATCTTGAAAGAACTTACAGTCACGAAAAAAAACACATGATATCATATGATATCAGCTGATCTCATCTGATGTCATCTGGTATCATCTAATATCAGTTTCCATCAGTATTCGTTGGCAATTCATAATGAATGTAATTCTCTTAATGATATCATTTCATATCAAATGATTTAAACTGATCTGAGCTGACATCATACGATATAATTAGGGTCATAAATAAGCTGGTATCAGCTGATATTATATGACATCATGTGACAAGTTAATTTCCGGGACTGTATTTTAAAAAATATTTTTTTCTCAAGATTCTATAAGAAAAGCTTAAGAATCTTAGATTCAATTAAGATCATTCTGGATCAGATTCTGAACTTGATCAAGTTAGGATACTGTTCTTGCTAAGAATTTTGTTCATGGGTATATTTTTATAAATTAGTACATCCAAGTTTCTGTTTAGATCCCCGCTGTCAGTTTCCAAGGCTTAACGGTAAATAATAGACAAAATTTAGCCTTCAGAAAATTTGCATCGCTAAGTTTTAACAATGTTTTTATGTGCTTTGAATGCTGATTGTTTTAAAACTGCTTGCACTATTTGTTTGATTAGAATATTTTTCACTTATACTATTTTAAATTGAAGCTAGTCTGATTTTAAAAATGATTCTAATATATTAATTCATAACTGAACTCATTTTTGGCTAATTTTCAAAGATTTGTTGTTAACAGATTTTTGATTTTTAATGTTCCATTCGTTATTTATGACCAATCTATTCGAATTTAACGATCTAAATTTTAAGAGTTAAGGGTTCATTTTCAAGCGAAGATTTAAATTTTCATTTTTTTCCAAAGATCTCATTAGGGAGCATCTTATAAATTAATCTAAGAAATAAGATATCGAACAATCACGAGAATGGGAACAATAGAGATTGTTTGATCAATATACCGGCGCGTATTTCTAATGCTCAAAAATTAATTCACGGCTAGTCAGAGGACTACGAGAACCATACCGTACAAGAAGGATCGAATCGGAGATCGGTCGAAAATTATATCTGTATGGGAAAAGAGAAATTTTGAAAAGATTAGAGCTATTTTAAAAACACATATCCGTTTATTGAATAAATTGATTTTAATATAGTACTCCTAGAGAAACGAGTAGTTTGTCGTGTATTATAATACTCCAAGTCAGATTTTAAGCTCTGACTGATTTCGAAAAATTCATGATGCGTTTCAAAGATAGAATTATTCTTCAATATCACTCGAAAACAAAAATTTATACATTAATCACACACGGCATCTACAACACATGATAGAGTGGTGATTTGATAGGAGGATTTTACTAAAATTTACGTAAATTAACGTAAAATCAGAAAAGTAAAAAATTCGTATTTTACCATATTTAACAGTTTTTCAGGTAAATTTACGATAATTTTTGGAATTTCGGTTAAATTAAGAATGCGGGTCATTTTTTCTGATAAATTTCGAAAGATATCTAGTATTTTGGTGATTTTGTTAATATCGATAATATCTTCCTCTAAAACCAAAAAAGGGACGTAGATCAATTGTGATTATTGAGACGTCATATTAAGACTCCTAACAAATTTGATCTGAAAAATGACTGGCACTTTTATTTTTTTTTTAAATTTCCAAAAATTATCTTAAATTTACCTGAAAAACCGTTAAATATGGTAAAATACGAATTTTTTACTTTTCTGATTTTACGGTATTTTACGTAATTTTTGGTAAAAATTCAATAATTTACTTAAATTTTAGCGAAATCCTCCTATCAAATCACCACTGTATTTATTGAATTAGATAAAAACTACGTTTCGAGCTAAATTTTAAAAGATGTGCAATTTCTAAGTCGATGTAAATATCGTGCTTTAACGCTTTTTAAAAAATTGAAAATAAAGCTCTGTTTACTCCTTAACAGTCCGTTGGATCATATGTGATACATTTTTTTAAAAAGTCAAGCGTTGCATGTTAACATTACCTAATAATCATGAATAATACATTAAACTCAAGATCGTGACAAGATCTAATCTTTGAACTCCTGTTTGAACGGATATTCCCTTAAAAATCAACTTCACGTTCGTGTGTTTATAACCTTCTTTTAAAATTTTCAAAAATTTTAAGAAAGTCTTAAACTAAAATTTATCAATTTTAACTGAAATAAAGCCAGCTGATCTAATAAAATTTTATAATAAATACAGAGTAGAAAAACATGAGGAATCTGCTGGTATAGGTAAAAATTCAAAAAACTAATTAGATCAAGAGTAAAATGATTTAAAAGGTTTTTCTTGCACAGGAGTGCCTTAATCCGGACAAAGTTATAATCTGCATTTTTTGAACATTTTCTAGCCTGACTTTTTCCGTAGCTTTGTATTTCCTACAAATTGAAATGCCGTTTAAAAAAACAAAAAACAAGTTGAATCATATGATGAAATAGATGGTCGTTAAAGCTTTAAAAATAAAAGATTAAACTAACCTTTTTGACTTAATGACTCAGATGACTTTCGTTTTTTTCTTTGTTTTGGTGAAACGGACGAAGATGTCGACGGTTCTGTTAATGTAAACAATGTTTGCTCTTTAGATGATCTTGTATTATGTTTTAATTCATGATTTGTCTGTTGACTTAATTTATTAATATTTGAAACCAATTTGTACTTTGATTTAGGTGATATGCTTGAACTTGACAGATCTTTTTTGCTTGAACTAGCTTTATCGGCCATTTAACAAAAAAAAAGAACTATTTTCGATTGAATATTGTTTAATTTAAAAAATTATTTTTCATTCACAAGTAAAACTAGAGATAATAACAAAAAAGGTATTTCTATCTATTCATAAAAGGACACTTTATTTATTAGGCTTTGGTAAAGCAACTAGAAAAAAGAAAACAACAACGAAGAATGAATTTCAAACAAAAAATAAAAAAGATTTTATTATGTTTATCCAACAAAAATGAAAATGAAACAAAAAAAATCAAATTATAAGTAGAAAAAAAGTTTTTCAATTTTTTTTTTTAGAATTTTGTGAATAAAATGTGCGATGTTGTGTGCGAGGCTGTCGAAATCAGAAAGTCTAAATCAAAAACGAATCTACTGTATATGTGTGTGTGTGTGTATGATGTGAATTTTGAAATTTACTTTTTATTTTCTTTTACGTGCTCTTGTGTTTTGTGAAAATTTGTAAAGAAAATTTTTTGTTTTTTTTTTAATAATAATAACAAAAAAAAATTATAACTTTAGAAATAACAAGAAGCAAATTTTTATTGCGCTAAAAAAATGGGTTTAAAATTTAATTTTAATTATTAACATAATTTATTCATGTTAAAGTCTTATGGCAGGTTTTATTTGAATCCAAAGGAAAAAATCTTAAAAAGAAGCATTCATGTACATTGAAAGACAAATCGTTTGTCTGAGCCTGTGTTTTTTTTAATTTTTATAAATTTAAATTTTTCTAAAAAATGACATTTTTCGATATCCTTTAAAAACAACACCGGGTGTAAATCACAAAAATTAAATAAATTTTTGATTTTTTTTCGATAACTTTATTCCTAGCGACCTAAATTTTCTAAAACACCCTTTTCCGGGTCAAAAAAAAGTCATTTAGGTATTATATTTTCGTTCCCAAAAAAATTGTCATAATACACCCCTCTAACCTTCCAGATACACCTAAAAACTTATGTAATTTTCGGATGGAGAATGAAAAGATCAATTAGAAAATGGGGTTCTTTTATTAAGGATATGTGGTTAAACCCTTAAAAAATCGAAAAAACCAATCAGAACCGTAAAAACAGCAAAATGTATCACCCTATGTAAATTGTAAGTTAACCTTGTAAAAGTAAGGTGAATTTTGGGGTTTTTGACCATGAGAAACCCAAAAATATGGTCAGATTTGGTATAAATATGTTTTTTTCAAAAGTAGGTTTGGCTAGAAAAAGAGATCACAGGCATATGCAAAGGTGTGTTACTAAATCATTAAAGAGCATATTTTTTGAAAAGTTTAGAAAATTTTTTCACAGTGAATTTAAGTAAAATATAGGAAATCACTGTATATCGGTGTTGTTTTTAAAGGATACCAAATTTTCTTTAATTTTCCTCTTTATTACTGATCCAAGAGACTCTGAAAGTTCTATGTTTAAAAAATGAAGACTGTGAGTTATGTTTTATGGAATGTAGATGATATTATCCCTGTTTGGAGTATATAATTTAAAGATTTAAAAAAATGTGGTTCTCTAGATACGTATTGAGTACAGTACACTCAGTCATGTTCGGATTAAACCCTTAAATTTACATGTGTCGAGATCTTATAGGAGACAAAATTTTACTTACCTTAAAAATTGCTTCTTTTAAAATACTAAATCAAATTGAATTTAATGACTTTCTGTAAAGCTTGAATTAAAATCGGTTTTCTCTAAAAAAAATATTCACATTTTTTGTTTAAGAAGCACTATTTTATGGGTTACCGAACCCAACCCGAACCCTAAAACACAATTTTTTCGGATTACCCACCCAATACTCGGTCACGCACAACTTCTTAAAGAATTAAATAGGGTTATATCTACAAAAGACTGATTTTATTAAGAAATTAACTTGTAGCATTACTCTCTTAAAGTTCAGGGTTTCCCATGCTCTAATTTGTAACGCTGAAAATTAATTTCATTATGTGCACTACTTATGAGAGTTATTTGGTCAAAGAACTTTTTTCAACTCTTATCCATCCAAAGGTAATTTACAATCATTAAAGGCCAAAGGTGGGTCATTTTTTTTCGAAAGAAAGATTTTTTTAATTTTCCAATTGGGTCACCACTTTTGGTCGGATAAGAGTTAAAAAAGAAATATTCTTAAGTTAATGGAAAAACAAAAAAATCTAGTTGATTTAATGATAAAAGCCAACATTTAAAAACCAAAAAAATTCTTTAAAAAATTAATTATGAGGCGCAATGATCGATTTTCAAAAACATATTTTTTTTCTCTTTTGGCTTTCTTAATTTATAGCTATAATTTAAAAATTCTAAACAAAATATAAATATATAAAATTTAAACATTTATTTTATACTTTTTATTTTTCATATCAAGTGTTAAGGTCATGCATATTCAGAATTTTGTTTTTTAACTTTTTTTTATGTGTTGATTCGATATCAAAATTTTGCATATAAATTTACTAATATAAAGTTCTATAACACTAACACTTGTAACACTTATAACACTTATTATGTTTTACGATCAGTAACACATAAATTATTTTCGAAACACTTAGTAACACTTAATAAAACTTTTTTTTTGTCTTTTGTAAAACTTATTTTTTTAGTAAAACTTTTAATATACGATTATTCTGATCTTTAATAATCTGTTCAACGTCCAAACACACATGGATCATCGCCAAATTTTAAGGAGAGTAAGGAACGAGTTTCCCAAATTCATTTGTTGCTATAAACGAATGATGAGAATTCAAATAATTATTGAAAAATGCAAGATTTTTTTAGAAAAAAGGTATTGAAAGATTTAATGTTAAGATATTACATAGTCAAATATAAAATGTGCCAAGACGTCATGAGACCCATCAAAACGTTTAATCTGGTTTAATAATCACAGTGTAGAAACAAAACAAAAGTGTTTAAGTGCAAAAAACGTTGATTTTGAAAGTTTTATTAAAATTTTAGGTTTTATGAAAGAAAAAAAAAGCTTTAACACTTAAGTAAAACTTTTTTATGTGAATATCTGAACTAATCAGATAGTGATCTTGTTACTACCTCTGTATTAGAATTTCATGTACGTAAGTGTTTCGATGATATTATATTTTACTACATACAAAAATTACGTTTTTCTCAAGTGTTACAAAGAAATAAGTTTTACCAAAGACAAAAAAAGTGTTATGAAGTGTGTAAAAATCCCAAATCTAAATAAATAAATTTTGATAATACCATTAATTAAATGAAGGTTAAAGGGATTTAAAGAATTTTAGATTGAAAAATCTCGATTTTTCGAATATTTACGACTCTTTTTTGACTTTTTTGGAATGTTTAAGTTTAACAGTCTATTTGTCGATAGTGTTCCATTGTGTAGATGGATAAAGGGAAATTCCATGGACCCAAGTAGTACATAAATATTATGTTTTACCCAAGTTTTACCAGAAAAAAATAAGTTTTACAAAAGACAAAAAAAAGTTTTATTAAGTGTTACTAAGTGTTTCGAAAATAATTTATGTGTTACTGATCGTAAAACATAATAAGTGTTATAAGTGTTACAAGTGTTAGTGTTATAGAACTTTATATTAGTTATAAATTTGGAAATGATAAACAAATGAGTATTTTATTTTTGAAATTTTTGTTTAAATTTGCCTTTCATAAAATTAGTCTTGAACATGTTTTTTATAAAAAAAAGACTATTCAAGTTTATATTAATCGGTCATTTTATGGGAATAATGTATTGTTGAATAACAAACAACATTAAACTTTAAATACACTACAGTTCTGAAATAAGTTGACACTCTGCCTAAGCAATGCGCAGCTTGCTCCGAAGCTTTGCCTAAGACGCGCAGGAAAAAAATGTATTAAAATAAATTATCGTGCGTAAGAGCATGCGCTTGCGCATTGAAAATATTTCTTTTGCGTGCTTAAGCAATGCGCCGGAGCGTCCTAGGCAGCCCAGAAACTTTACCTAAGCAATGCGCCTGAGCGTCTTAAGCAATGTTTCGAAACATGTCAACTTATTTCAGAAATGTACTGTAAGAATTTTTTCAAAATTAACTAGAAGACCTCCTAAAAGCTCGTGACACACAACGATTGACTGTTTAAAAAAATGTATCACATTTGACCCAACGGGTTGTTAAGGGTTAATTAACGTAAATTTCATGATCATCGAAAAAGATCAGATTTAGATCCCTTGCTCTTTACAATTTGAATGCCGAGTGAGCTCACGATGACTTGTAAGTTTTTTGTAGTATGACAGCAAACTATTGAGTGTAATATGGTAATAAAGAAATTCCGGGATTGAGCAATTTCAAGAATACCTGTACTTAAAATTTACCTAAAAATTTAAACATGTAAAAAATAAAGACCCCTGTACTCATATTTTACAAAAAAAATTTATTTAGTAAATTTCAAGCTTCAATTTATTTAGTTAAAAAAAGAGTTTGCCATATCAATGAGTTTGCTTTCTTTAGACCAGTAATCAATCACTTCAGAACCTTGATGATAGGTAATCGAGTAAAAGGAATATGAGTACAGGGGTCTTTATTTTTTACATGTTTAAATTTTTAGGTAAATTTTGAGTACAGGTGTTCTTGAAATTGCTCAGCTCCGAAATTCCAAAAGTCGTGAGGAATTACAACAAAATAAAAATACGATACTCGAATGGACAACTGACTAGAAGCTGGATTTAGATTTAACTAAATCTTGGCTACAGTTCTATTCATGAGAACCATCGCTATTCATTCGAAATCAACGATCAAGTTAGCATCAACGAGAATTAAAGTTTGGAACAGAATCTGGATGTGATGTTATAAGATAACTTGAAATCGGACGAACATTTTATAAAACTGAAAATTCTTTTAATTAGATAAATTGGTAACATTATGTGGTCAATTGTCCTATTTCAACTTCAAAGGGTTCGACTGACAACACCAGAATACAAAACAGATTTTATTGTCAAGTCATGTACAGTGATACACAATTTCTTCATTAACAGACAGCTCCCAATTTTAAATCATCTTCCTACTGAAGTAAAATATGAAAAATCGATAAACACCTTCAAAAAACAATAATAATGACAACATGAATGGAATCTTCCATGACTAATTACGTTGGTTATTGGCTCCGATGAATCACTCGTTGTAGATTAATAACATGATGAACACTCGTTCTTTATATAAGTTTATGTTATTTGATCCTATTTTAAAGTGAATTATACCCCTTGCCGCTCTTCTTTAAAACTTTTTTTAATTGAATCTTTTTAAAGCACGACAAAAAAATTCAAATGATACTTTTTGAATGCCTAAATCAATAGATAAGTTAGTAGTAGTAGTAAAATAAACTGAAACTTGAAACCAGTTCAAGTGAGCTGATAACTATAGCAGTCGTTACACATTTGCTCCCCTGCCAGTCATCAAGCTTCGATCTAAAACTGTTCAGGCTTCTTGCTTCAATTACATCTTCCGGTAATTTATTCCAATCATTCAAAACTATGTTAACAAAAAAGCTTTATCTGGGAAGACAATTTTTTACTTTTTCTCTATTAATCGTAAGTGATTAGATTGTAAGTGCAAGCTTCGTCGCTCTTCTCTGTACTTTTTCAAGCTCCGCGATATCTTTTTCAAAATACGGGCACCATGAGCTGACAGGGTATTCCAGATGAGGTCTGACCAATGATGTGTATAGTAATCTGATGTTTTCTTGGTCAGTCGTAAGACTCAATTGGTCTTAGCAGTGAAATTTTTGACTTGTAAGTCACACTTTAAGTCGTTTTTGATATAAATACCAAGGTCTTTCTCACAAATTGACTTGGCCAAGTGAAAGCTCAAACTCTGATGGTTAAATGAGGCTTTGAAACAATTGATCCTTCATTTGCTAATGAACAATAAATATTTAATGATTCTTCCTAAGAGAATTTTGTTTCTTACCAATAACTTTGACTAAAAGGTAAATTATGAATAATAATTAGTTAGAAACTTGATAAAATTAAATTGCACTTATGCATAAAGTTATGTTAAAAGTTCTCTTAACTAAGAAACAGTAACGATTTAAAATGTAATCTGACTGAAAACATCAAGATGTAGGGTTTATAAAATGATTTTTTGTAAAAACGTCCACGGGCTTAGAAGATAATTAAAAGGCTTTTGCTATTATTAAACATACGTAATTGAAAAAATTGATTTATCAAATTGTTTAATTTAACTTTATTCAAGCTTTCAAAAAGGAATTTTAACATTGAAAAAAAAAACATTTCAAGTAGACGTTTTTCATTCACTTTGAACTTTTAACGAAAGAATTTGCAAAAGAAACACCTAAATTTGGATAATTAGCAGCCATGTATAATTGGTCCATACTTCCATAATCCACATCAAATTTTTTTTTTGTTTGTGTTAAACTTGGTTTGTCTAAATGAATATTTTGATTAACCTCTGAATGACTATAACGCTCAGATCTGTAAGATGGTTGATTAATTGACGAGTAAGTTTTACGATTTACTTCTTCGGAATTATTGGAATTATAAGCCATTTTATCAAACAAGCTACGGTTTTCATTAAAATTTAAATTATTACTCGAACCTCTTAAAGAAAAATTTTCCATTTTACGAGATTTTTGTTCAGAATTTGTTTCACTGTAAGATTTATTTTTTAAACTTGTGTCGTTTTCTGGTTCATTTAAATCAAACTAGACGAATTAAAATATTAAAATGTTTAAAAAATAAACTTAATCGAATTGTTACTTCTTTGTTAAGTTCTTCGCTTCTAAATTTTTCCAACAACTTTTCCGGAATGTGATCACAACTATACTTAAAAAGCATAAAAATGATTTAACATGTTTCAATCTATACGCAAGAAGTTATAAAATTTGAAAATAACTTTATAATATTTGACAAGATAAGGATCCTTAGATCCGATATACATTTTTTTGTATCCAGATTCAGCTATTTTTTGCAATTTTTCGGGTGGCAGAATGTTTAAAATTGATTCAATGTCTTTTGGATTTACGATTTCGTTTAAATTCTTAAGATCAGACAAATTACTCGATATTTCATCTTCGATTTCAGTGTCAAAATCGTCATTATCAAACTTGTTCATTCTTTTTTGTTATGAATAATTTTAAAAACAAAATTTTGAATCTTTTTCGTTTTTTGTGTTAAATCAGCTCGAAATTTATAATGAAATCATCAAGAGCAAAATTTAATTTTCTTTTGATTTAGAATTTTTATTTAAATGGACATGAATAATATAAAAAACTAAGGGATTTTTGGTATAGTTTTTTCACTGCTAGGACTTAGGCTGAAATAAACTTAAAATTCTTTACCACAACAATCCTACAGTGACAAAATTATCTTTTTTCGACCGTCTATGAAATATGCGAATATTCGTTCTCACCGTCCCTGAAAATCCCAAAATGGCTGAATTATCAAAAAAAAATCACTATCTCTTAAATATAATCTCCTAATGTTCGTTCACATATGTCGATTATAGGTTTAAATGAAAGCTTGTGATTCGAAACATAAGTAAACATTTAAATTAGTTCAAAAAAATAATTATTTCGATGAGTTTGGATTATGGTGCGTTCCCCTTTACATCTAAATTTTAATTAAACTAAAAATTCAATATTTAAAAAAGACCCTTATTTAAGGAAATTTTGTCTATTTGAGTAACAAATAACTATAATTAAAATTTAGGATACGTGAAGAGTTGACTTCTTTGGAATTTACAGTGGTTTTATTTTACTTGGTTCTTACATCAAATGATGTAATTTTACGTAATTTTACGTAAATTTAAGTAAAATTACGTAAGATTCCATCTTCTTACAAACAAAGTCTGATGTAAGTTTACGTAAGCTTACGTCAGCTTACGTGAGATTACGTAAAATTCTGCCAAATAAGTCCATTTTTTGTAATCTTACTTTCGAATAATGTAAGTAACAGTAAGGAAAGGTAAGAAATAACTATTTTTTCATTTCTTACACATATTAATTTGTAATTCATCAGAAAACAATGATACTCAGGGAAACTAATTTTTTTATCTGATTTCCTATTATTTTAGAGCCTTCCCCGGTATTCCTCCTTATAACAATTAGAAAGTCATAATGTTTTGAGAAAAGTATGTCCTAATGTCCAAGATATACAGAAGCATTCAGTTATTGTGAGCGTTCGGAACGATCTTTAAAATTAGTTCGTTCCGAACGTTTTCAAAACGTTTTTTTTCGTTTACTCATTTTCATCTTAGAAAAATCAAGAAACAGAACGTGATTCTTTTCGAAGACTTTGGGATGCGATCCGATCTGAATCTTATATTTTCTCAAGAAGCACTGTCTGATGCATGGAAATGGACTGACAAATGGTTCTGATCGATTAAATAGAATATTTTTATGAAATTTATCTTTTAGTCTGTTTCAAAGTGATACCCTATGTGTATTCATAGGATCATTCTTTAAGGAGATTATGGAGTTATTTGCAATTGAAAATCGTTTGAACAACAATGTTTGAAAATTTGTGATCAATCCTATAAAATTGGGTACCACTTTGAAGTAGACAATTACAGTAATTTTAATGATTTTTTTAATTTTTTTAGGATGTTTGATTCAGTAAAAAGCAAAGTGTTAGAAAAGCGTGGAATTTAAAAAATAATCAAATTCGTAATCTACACATATGAAAACCCAATAAGCCAATTTTTTATGGAGTGTCCAAAATAATTTTTTAAGACCCTAGGGGTCTAAAGTGTCAAAGACCCCTCAAAAACCATACTTTACTTTTTAACTTAGAACTTTTTTATTAACCAATAACCCAAATTATTTATAGATATTCTGAAAGAGCGTAAAATTTACTACAATATTATCGTTTTATCAAGAATCCTTTAGATATTTGAAGGGTGCACATTTAGGGAAAAATGGCAAATTTTACCCTTTTTATACTTTTTTTGATATTACTTCTACAGTGTTTACCTCACGCCTTTGATTTATACCAATTCTAAAACAAGATAAAATTCTGAACAATTTTTTGGTTTTAATTTCTTCATTTTTGTTTTACTTTTTGTACACTTGTCGAAAAAAGTCAAAAAAATCAAAAATCACTAAGATGAGAGAATTCGTAATCCTTATGTATGAAAACCATAGAAAAGATGTATGAATTTTTAATAAAAAGGATTTTTAAAATTTTTCAAAAAATCACCAAATTGTTACTGTTTTCAGCACCTAAAATCGACTTTTTACAGTAACATCAATATGTTTATTTAGGTTTTCATACATAAGGATTGCGAATTTTTGGTGTAAAATTTTAAAATCCCTCATCTTAGTGATTTTTGATTATTTTGGACAGCCCCTATAAAATTGTCTTTCCTAAGTATTCCTTTGGCTAGAATACGAATTTAAGGTCGAAAATCATTTTCTTAGATAATCTGGACGTTTTGCGAATCCGAAACCTAAAATGCTGAATTTTTTGAAAAATTCCAAAATTTTTTTTAAAATGCTCAAGTTCCTCAAGCCCCTGGTCATAAATACCTATCAATTTGACCCTATCTTTAAGTGTCAATCGACTCTTAAAGTATGCACCTGCTATAATGTTGAAATAGTCTACCAAAGAATAATTCCTTTAACCTAGATCATTAAAATCTTGAAGTTGTTTTGAATGCAGAGTTTCGTTTGTAATGTTTTCAGAAAATTGAACGGTTTCTTTTAAATACACTCATGATCGAAATTGAAAATATGAACAGAACGGCATTTAAGGATTCCTTCCATTTTTTAACTAATGGCAAACGCATGAAACATTAAAGAGCTCACTGGGAAAATGAAACCGACCTAATTATACGATCAATGACACTCTTAGGTCATTTTCCTTTTTCTTCCCAATTCGAAGCCAACGATTTTGGCGTAGTATCATTGCAAAACTCTTTTTATGGAGGTGTTCGGTCTTTTTCTCTGTTTAAATGAACCGAAAAAATCGATTATTTCTAAAGGTGTGTTTATTATTTTATTGAAAAATAAAATGAATCATCAGAGCGAATGGCTATAAGCGATGTTAAGCACAAGCGATGCAATGGAGAAAATATATTGCAAATGTCGATAGGACTAATTTTAAAACAACATCAACTGTTACATTTTTTCTAAGCAAAGACATCAAAATTTCAAAAAAATAAATTTTCTAAAAAGACATTAATTCGTATGCTCGGTTGTTTCTTTCAGAAATAAAAGAATTTCAAGAGAA
Source organism: Brachionus rubens (assembly GCA_022207745.1). Taxonomy (NCBI): domain Eukaryota; kingdom Metazoa; phylum Rotifera; class Eurotatoria; order Ploima; family Brachionidae; genus Brachionus; species Brachionus rubens. Next base: position 4,196,715 of record JAJVHD010000001.1, on the reverse strand, counting down.
TTTTCTCAATTTTTATTTTTTTTTGTGGAAGCTAAATTAAATTATTTAAAAAAAAAAGAAATTATTAATTAGTTTAAAACTTAAAAAAAACAAAGGAAATAAAGGAAGTCAAACAAAAAATAATGAACACAGAGACATCGCCTTTGATCGCTGATGACGATGATGACATCCTAAAACAACCATCAACACAAACTCTAATCGTAACACCAGTGCGTACAACAACATTTTCAAATAATCAATCAACATCACCCACAATTATAATTGAATCGAGTCCACCATTCGATTCGTCGTCAAAAATTCTCAACACCAACAATAATGAATTGAATAAAAATCTCATACTAAATAAAATTACGAACGTTCAAGATTCGCTACAAATTTTAAAAACTAAAAATTTAACTAATGAAAATCTTATAACAGAAAATAAAAGTTTATTATTGACTATTGGTAAACAAAATATAATCGTAGCAAATAATCAAACTGCACAAACATCAACACAACCATTACAGCCTAAACGTAATGTTGCAGTTAAAAATACATCTGCACATTTGAATCGATTCAACCAAAACAATTCACAAACAAGTAATTTTAATATAATTAAACCACAGCAGCCGCAAAGAGTAAATGAAGATGAAATAATGAATTTAGACGATAAGGACCAAGACTCTTGTGGTAAATATTTTTTTAAATAACTAAATTAAGGTTTAAAATTGCTCTAATTTAGTTTTTATTTTTGTTTATTTAATTTTAATGATCATCAGACGAGTTTATTGTAAGAGTTTTTTTTTATCTTTATTTTAATATAAGTGCATATAACTTATTTTTCATGAACTTGAGTTTTTACCTATTGTAAATTAAAAGTGTATTTATGTGAGATTAAAAATTATAAAAAATTGGTTTGAGAATTAGTTTTAGAAGTAGTAATTAGAAGTTCGAATCCAATAACCAAGTAAAATCATCCCTTTTTTTCACCAAATTTTAAATTTTCTGAATTTTCAATTTTTTTAAAATAAACTTCATCTTGAATGTCTAGATTTGAAACTCTAGGATACTGGTCTTTCACATTGGTCATTTATGAAAGTTCATGAATTTGGAGACTTACTGAAAGACTGCATTGAAATAGCTGGCCGATTTACGACGTCTTTTAGACGAGCTAATAAAGCGTGAATATCTTAGGTAGTTCGTGATCATTTATACGCCAGCCCAATTACGTTGAATCGATCCGGTCATTTGATCTTAACAAGCCGCAAGGCTGTTTAATTTGGTCTCTTTGGTTCTTTAGAGACTGCCTAAGCTTCATAACCGAAGCATTGAAAAATTTTACCTTTCAAAACTGGGGAGACGTGATCAGCTGATATACTTTAAGTCTTTGACTCTTGATATCTTTGACAAGATGCCTCGGTTCGCCAGGATGTTGAAAATCATGCATTTTGTTTCCTTAATGGTTAAACATGGTGTTCTGCTTCATAACCATGTGAACACATCAATTCTGAGTGACAGAAAACTTTTTAAATGATATTTGCTCAACTTTAAAAGTTTGGTCATTTATTTAAAATCAGATAAATCATTCAAAATTTTTTTTGGACCATTCTCGAGAGACTCCAATGGGTAACTTTAATTTGATGAAATTCGGAGAGAGGAAGGTATTTTTCATGATTTAAAAAAAGCATAAAACATTGTCATTAAAAGAGGAGGTGACACATCGTATATCCCATCACAGAAAACCAGTCTGAATTTTTGAGTCTAAGATTTCAGTTTTTGTAAAGATTATCACTGTTTTAACATAATAAGTACCATAATTATTTTGGATTATTATGCCATGTAAGTTTAATTGTAATTTCTAATTGAGAGAGATATATCTATGTAGAGCTCGTTGAGAGCTTTCGATTGATATATAAAAAATGGTGGGTGTATACAACAACTATGGGGGGTTTATGAGGGTCCTTTAAGACTGAAAAGTGAAAACTCAGTTTTCTTCCCAAAATAACTTCACACGGGGGTCTAAATATGGTATAATTTAGAAGCCCTTCATTTACTCTACCTCACTTAGTGTAAAAGTTACACCTAGGTGTAAGTTTTCAAAAATACACCCGAGTATATGTTTTTCAAGGGTCCTTAAAATTTAGTTTTCCATTTAAAAAAAAAAATTAATTTTTTTCGATCAGAATCCGCTTTTTAGGAAAAAAGTTTTAGCTCTCGAAAATCCGAAAATAAAATTCGTCTTTTAGGCTCGAAATTCAGATCCTGCAGTCCGTCGATCCGGATCCGTGTTTTGAGATAACCAACCAATCTCAAAAATGTTTACTTTATAGAAAATGTAGTCAAATGAACGCGTATTAAGGATCTAAAGAAATTTAATGAAAATATCGAACTTATTAAAAGTTATTAGTGGTAAAGAAGGTTGCGTTCCAAGAATTTTTTTGGCAAATATCATGAGCTGACAACTATTTTTCGATAGAAATAAATCTCTTAAAAAAATTATCTGCACTTAAAAGTTTCTCAAATCCAATTATATTTATTAATTGTTTTAATCTTCTAAAGTCGATAAACAAAAATATTCGTGAAGACAGTGAAATGTCAGACTCAGATGACAGTATTAATAAAAGAAAAATGTCACGTTTCATAAAAAAACCTAAAATCCTGGAAGAATTTTTAATTGATTCAGACACGAACAATTCAAATCAAGATTCATCTAATTTACAAAATAAAACGGTATCTACTAGTCGAATAACAATAGAACCGAATATTCCTAAACTAGTTACAACTATCCCTGCACCGTCGACAAACGGTCTTAAATTTACAGCTCGAAAATCAACTGCCCCTACTACGTCAAATCAACCCATAAATAATTCAAATAATTTAAATTCACAACGTCAACAAACTCGACCCACAATTACACAAACATCTTTTTCGAATCAAATTACACAAATTTCAAACATACAACCGGTACCAAGTGTCAACAAAATCGCACAAATTCGACCTTCACTGAACGGTTCGAATGACAAAAATTTGACTCAAATAAACCAAAATATAATTACATCGACTCGAATCGGTTCGAATCCAACAATCGTTCAAACAACAACTCCTTCTCAAACTCAACCAACTCAAACAAATAATTTAAATCAAAAACAGTATCGTAATAAAATGGTTTCTTGTAAACCTTTTTATCAATCAAAAGCAACTGAATGTTATCCAATTGTAAAAGACGCGTGGACACAAATTGACTTGGACGAAATTAAATTGAGTCACACTATTGTACCAGTACCAGTGCCCATAAATGTACCAGTACCAATGTGCATGTATCAAGCACCTATGCCCGTACCAATATTAATACCAGTGCCTATACCTGTACCAGTTTTTATACCAACTACAAAAAAAACCTATGACCGTGTGCATAGACGAATTAAAAAATTACGTAAAAAGTTACCTTCTGATCCTTATGAATTTGAAATTTTGTTGTATGCGGAAAAACTGGCTCGCGAAGAAGGTATACCTGGATTTGAAGACTCGTCCGATGGTGAGTCCGATAGCGAACAAAACAATACAAATAATCAAGATCCAAATGATCAATTACAGCTGGTTCAAGACACCGAGAGTTCGTTTAAATGGACTATTGGTGTTAAAGTATTCAACACATGGTTGAACAATAAAGTTGAAAATTTAAAACTTAATAAATCACAACCGGCCTCGAGGATACCAAACGATTTATTAAAACTCAAAAACGAAGAATTAAATTTACTTTTAGCTGAATTTTTAACCGAAGTACGTAAGCCAAATGGTGAAATATATGCACCTGAGAGTATTTATTACATTAGTTTAGGTATACAATATTATCTACAAGAAAAAGGTCGAGTTGAGAATATATTTCTTGATTCGACGTTGTTCGATAATTTCGAAGAGACTCTAAACGACATTGCTTTGAGGTATAAAATTCGTATCGATGCAGACGGTCAAGTGGCAAGTCGTATTGAAGAAGAAATTCTATGGGAATCAAAACAACTAGGAGCCTATTCTCCATTTGTTTTACTAAACACAATCCTCTATTTTAATACAAAATATTTTTTTTTGGACAAAGTTGAAGCTCATAAAAAACTTTCGTTCACAAACGTAAAAAAACATTCAAAACGTAATATCGGTCCTAATGGTGAAGATTACGGTAAAACTGTTTTTTTAAGGTATTATCCGGATTTTCATGGCCTAGAGCAAGTTATATATGAACAAGGTGAAAATTATGATAATCCATTAAGGTGTCCCGTGGAATTGTACAATTTTTATTTGTCAAAGTGTCCCGAAAGTGTTAAGAATAGAAATGATATTTTTTATCTTTTGCCCGAAAAAACATCACTACCATCGTCACCAGTTTGGTTCTCAAGTCAACCATTGAGTGACAAAATGCTTGATCGTATGCTTAATCGAATCAAAATGGTTAAAGAAGTAAATGAACTTTTATTAGCCGCAGCTCCTGCTACAACATCTCTAATAGTCCAGTAGAAGAATTATTTTTATTCTCATTGAAACTTAACCCTTCTTTAAAACAAAAAAAAAACAAAAAACAATAAATTTTGTGTCAACCCATTTGTACATAAATATTTTTTGAATTTTTTTTCTTTTTTCGGAATTTTGAAAATTAAATAAACTTAGTAAATTTTATTTTTTTATTGATGATTGAGTCTATCCGTCGGTGAGCTTTGGTGAAACATGAGTATTTTAAGTAAAACTCAAATTAGAAGCAGATTTTTTTTTTTTTTAATTTGATTCAAAAGTCAACATTCGAAAGTTTAGTCACTCGTTTTTTTTTTATATTTAGTTTATTATTATTTTTTATTATAGATAAGAGTTTTTTTTTCATGTCAAATTTTCAGTTTCTCGATTTCAAATAAATAAGCATCAAAAAAAAAATAAAAAAAATTGTAAATAAATTTTTGTGTTTTTTTTATAAAAAAATTTTTATTCGAAAAATAATAGCACAGGTTTTATCACTTGTTGCATGATTTTATTAAATTAAATGTCGAACTGGTTTCTAGAAAATTTTAAAAGCCATTATAGTGGAAAAAAAAGTATAAAATACTTATTTTTTAAAATGTATAATCAGAAAGTAAAGTTCGCGCAATCCAAAATTACCACACTATCTTAATTTTGGATTTTCAACTCGTTTTTCCAAAAGTCCTTAAAAGGGGATCAGAAGTTAAGCGATCCTTAAAAAAGTATGTCATTTTAAAACGTTTCGCTTGAATCGAAAATAAATCCTTTATTAAAAGTAACCATATATTCTGATAGAAAATCGAATTTCCTGCACGTTAAGAGAAAAAAAAGTCGAAAAAAATATAAAATTTCACGGAATATTCCGGAAAAACAGCAAATCTTTAGGCATTTTTTCAGTTTTTTTGAGTCTACTTTTTTATTTACCCATAAACCAAAGACTTTCTATACAGATTCTGAAACTAGACAAAATTCTGAAAAAAATTTAGGATGATGGATTCTCATATTTTTGACCTTAAATTTGTAATCCTCGTGTAGGAAAACCCTAGAATACATACATAAGGTTTGAATAAAAAAATCTTTCATTTTTCAAAAAATTACCTTTTTTAAACCATTTTCAGCACCTCGAATATTTTAAAAAATTTGTTCTTTATGAAGAGTTTTATGATCCTTAGGGTTTTCCTGCATGAGGATTACCAATTTAAGGTCAAAAATATGAAAATCCATCATCTTATTGATTTTTGATTTTTTTGACTTTTTCGGCCTCGATTAAACAAAAAGTAAAAATAAATTGAAAAAAGTAAAACCTAAATTTTGTTCAGAATTTTGTCTAGTTTCAGAATCTGTATAGAAAGTCTATGGTTTATGGGTAAACAAAAAAGCCCATTAAAGGACAGTCTTCACAAAAAGTTTGTCTAAATGTGTCATTTCGAGACTGTCCCTGAAACCGTTGACTCAATTTTTGGATTTTTCATGCTTACTTTAAGAAACTTATTCTTAACTCTAAAACACGGATCCGGATTTTAAATTTATTTTAGCTAAAGGTCATATTATGACTATAAATATTGCACTATAAAGGCTAGAATTTTAGCTGAAATTTCGGAGATAGCAAATGAAAAGTTTTGCTCAAAAAAGGAAAAAAAATGCTGGAACTACTTTTTGTTGTCTATGATCATAATGCAAAAAACAATTTTCGATCCGGATCAGTTTTTTAGACCTTAAAACCCTGGTAAAACTAATTCTTGTTTTAGGGATAGCCTATTTTTTATAATTTATTAGTCCCACTAGAAGTTCTACTGTTCTACTTAAAAGCTTTTATACTGCACTTGTACCGAACTTTCACCTTTTGCGGAGCGAACCGTAGCCGAAGCGTACCGTACCGAAAATCATAAAAAATTATTTACTTCGATTCCCTAAAACAGTCACCATTGATCACAGCCAAATTAGATCCTTCAATTGTCGAAGTCTGCAAAATCTCTGCAAAACAAATTGCGCATTTAATTTCCATTTTTAATAGGGTGCACTTAATTTAAATGCAAAATTTGTTTTTTACAGATTTTGCAGACTTCGAAAATCGATGGAGCTAATTTTGCTTCAATTTGCTCCATATTTTTTTGTATAAACAAACATTTGCAGTTACTTTAGAACAATTTTTGAATATGAAAAAAATATGACAACTAAATTGATCAAAAATTTTAAGTTGCAAAAAAATTGCCGAAATATGTTTTTTGTGGATTTTCTACACGAGAATTACGAATTTTTGGTACTGCACTTGAACCGAATTTGCTGTGATCAATGGTGACTATTTTAGAGAATCAACGTAAATAATTTTTTATGATAATATGATTGTCTATTATTATTATTACCCAAGACTTATAGCGCAAACTAATTTAAGGGCGTAAATTTTAGTCGCGAATTTGCATATAAAAAACAAACCCTACATTTATGAGGAACACGTTTATCAAGTCGTTTTTTGCAAATTAAGATAGCATGGAAGTTTTGAATTAGGCGAACCTAACAAAGGACAAAAAAGTCAATCGAAAACCACTAGGAAGATGAATTTTATACTTTATTTACGATGATGGAAAAATTTTAAATCAGGAATTATAAAAGAATTTTGAATTTATATTTCATATGTTACTTTTCAGCCTTTTCATTTGAGCCTTTAGTTTTAGAATGAATGGATCAATTGCTCAAAACTTTTCCGAATTGAAAGTAACAGTCACAGATACTATTCAAAATGAAAATCAAATTTCATCAACTACATCTAAACTTTACAATGCTAATGATTTGTTAAAAATTATACAAGTACAACAAAATACAATTAACAAACTTACCAAAGAGGTAACTTAAATCCCGTCATTTTATTGAAGAATCAAAAAAACAAATTTTTATTTTTACAGCTCAATAAAAATTCTCAAACAGTATCTCGAGAAGATTACGAAAAAACTCTAAATGAATTAGAAGTAAGTTTTCATTGTTTTTGATTTAACACAAATTTCTGACGATGGTCCCATCTTTTATAAACTATCCTTTATCTCGTCAGTTGTTAGTTTGCTTTGAATTTTAGTGGAAAAACCTATTATCCTTCGTAAACTATGAGATTTTTCTAATTTTAGACTGAAAAATATAACCATGCCAAAACAAAATTGGAACTGTTACATTCAAAAGATGAAATAAATTCAAAAAAACAGGAAATTGAATTCTTAAAAAATGAGTTAGAAAAAGAGAGATGCGCATACGCTAATGTGTAAGTTTTAATAAAACAACTCTTACTTGGATTCGACTAAAATTATTTTGTTTAAGATATCAATTTTTAAAAAATAAACTTGTTAATGAAAGCACAAAAGGAATCGATTTGATTTCAAAAATAGCTGAAGCTGAAATACGATATAATGATGTACTCGAAGGTTTGAATCAAAAAGAGAGCAAATATTCACAAATTGAACATGACTATGAGCATAAAATAGAAGAATTGAACCTGAAAGCAGAACAAGAAAAGTACATAAATAATCTAATTCAAGATAAAGCAACATGTCGAGCAAACAAGACTAAAAAGAAAAATTAAATTAGAGTTTTAACAATCAATAATGGGTCTATGAATCAATTTTTTTAAAATTTAAGTCTTCGAGTTTTTTGAAAATATTTTTTATATTGAATTTTTTACTAGTAATCTTTTTTAAAATAAACATTCCTTAATAAATGATTTATAAAATCAAGCCCACTTCTTGGTTAAATCTAACAATTTTAAGTCAAAATCGTAAATTATAATGACTAGATATTTTAGTCAGTTTCAAGATGAGTCCAACTATATTGGTGGCAACGGCTATTTGAAGTATTGGCGGCGTCAACCAGTTGGTCAGCGGTCAGTGGTGGTCAGTGGTAACCAACCCAAGGAACCAGGTATTTATTTTTCGTTTATACGGGGCAAAGTAAAAATTTTGCTCAAATTTCAATTTGCTCATTTTGCTCAAAAATATTAAATACGCAATTCATATGCACTGCAGGTCACAGAACTAACTTAACTGTTAAAAGATTCATTTTTACATTTAAAAAAAAGGATAGCCTTCTGTATTTTTGCAATGCATTAAATTGCGTATTTAAATTTCTTGAGCAAAATGAGCAAATTGAAATTTGAGCAAAATTTTTACTTTGCCTTATACGGCCCATCCTCGTTGGCTGTTAGGCGGTTCGCGGTAAATACCTTTGCCAGGTGGAGCTCAAGTTGCTTAACCGGATACCTCTCAGTTGACTCCCAACGCAGTAAGGTTAAGTTTCGCGCCAAATCGATTCACACCAGTGTGATAGACAAGCCGGGATTGTTCAAGTGGTGTGGACAAAAGACAAGAAGTGATCAAGCGGTCAAGGTCTTGGTGTTTTGGAAAGACCATTATTTAAGGGGTAAATCATAAATATAATTTATTTACAGTTCATGTTTTATTCCAGTTGGTTCATTAACCGATTGACAAAACTAATTTAATGTACATTTGTAGAAATTTTTTGAGCAATATTAATCCAGGCTTATTTCAAAAATAACCGAAGGATTGGACACTTGGTCTATCATTTGGTATTAGTTCAAAGATTGATCTTTTAATTCTGGAGATTATTTGTGTTAAGTTTACAGTTAAATCCATTAAAAGAATATAAATTGACCCCTTTAACTAAAGTGGTTAATTGGGTGACTAAAAAACGTGAATTCGAGTATTTAATTTTCTAGGAATTACGGATGAAAAAAGTCCATTTTGACATCACATCTACTCTCAGGTGTAAACCTTTGGTCATTTCTAGAGTATTCTTACTCGAGGATTATTTATTGTTGATCAAACAGGTTGTAATAGTGAGGTGGTAGATTTTATTAGAGTGGAAAAATAAAGTTAACATGCAAGCTTAGATTATTAAATTCATTTTGTTTAAACTACTGCTGTGTTCATTTTGCAATTACTTAACGAATTAAGGAGCCAATTTAGAAAATTATATTTCCAAAGCATACCCAACATACTGTTGTGGTCACTTGTTACTCTTGTGGACTAATGATTTGGAAAAACCATCATTGTATTATGGGTATCAAGTAAAAGCTAGTTTTACAAGCTTTAACTAGAGCTTTTTAGCCTTCAGTTGATACCCGTAAATCAATGATGGTTTTTCCAAATCATTAGTTCATGGGAGTTCACAAGATGAACACGTGAATGACTGTTTTGTGATTCAAGAAAGGAAAATGTTCCAAATGTTAGATTTTGTTTTTTCCACAAAATATGTGACCAAGTTGTTCACATATGCGGGAAGGGTTACGATTATTACATTTTTTCGGATACCCCCAAAAAGTATTACTTCCATTTGTAATCACATGTTATAAATTCCAAAATTAGCTTGTTGTTTGGTATTCATTTTATTTTAAAAGTTTTAAAAAAGACAATTTTAGAAGCTTTAGCTTTTTTGCTATGACATCATCATTTGAAAAAAAAAACTTACGTTTGCAAATAATTTTTATTTTAATCAAAAAAATTTGCAATTGAATTTTCTTTCAAAAATAGAAGAAGAAACCCAGACCAAAATTTTTAAATGCAAAATTCTTTTCATAATACAAGTCTCAGTTCGCCATATAGAACCGATCAATTAAATTTTACAAATACAAATAACGATTCAATTTATGATATAGATGAAGACGAAGATGAAGTAATATGGAAAAATCGACCTGATGAATGGTCAGATGATGTACGCATGAACGCACTTTTTGCTCCATTTCGAAATCGAGATCTCAACCCGCTTCACTTTGACAATAAAATTAAATTTTGGAAACAAGTAATCACTTCATTTTGTAACGAAAAACAAATTTTACAATTCGATCAGAAACAGTTAGAGACACTTTTTATACGCAAAGGCAGAAAACCTAAATGCCTAGATCTAGTCATCAGCGAGTTACAAAAAGAACGATCGTTTCAAACTCGTGAAGAATTTTTAAAACCTAAACCTGGTCTTTTGGCAAATGTGTTTAATAAACTTGTGTGGTCACCTCTATCTTGGTCAACTAGTTATCTTTTTAAAGCATCTAATTCCACAGGAGCATCTACAACCACATTCTATTCGACTTCGTTTACCCCTACGTCGCCTAAACAAAATTTAGAAAACTCTTTTACGTGTCAATCACCAGCTAAAGAAAATAATACTCAAGTTTTTGTACTTCCCAATCTAGTCGAACAAAAATCTCAGGAAATTTTAAAAAAACTTCAATCTCAAATTGTTTATAGAAATGTTGATTGTGTCATTGACTACGAAAAGTTATTGGAACTTATAAATGGGTCTTTAAGTGAGACTGATCTTGACTTGATCCTCAAATATTTGGAAATAAATCAAAAAATTTTGGTCATAAACTCGGATGAATTCGACAAAAAATTGATCAAATTTTGTTTAAACTCGAACCAAAATGTTCAACCCTTAAACGAAGTAGAGACCAGTTATTTGAAATTGAAAGATGCAGAGAAAAAATTGGAGCTTGAAAGTGATAAAATATCGTCTCAAATTGACACATTGAACAATGACATTAAGAATCAGATCAAACTTGGCAACAAAAACACGGCTCTTAAATTTCTTAAAAAACGTAAAGTTCTGGAAAAATCTTTGGAAAACAAGGATAATATTCTAAATAATATTGAGACAATGATTATGAGCATACAACAAGCAGACACAAATAAAATAACAGCTGATGTTTTAGCAAAAGGAGTAAACGCTTTAAAAGAAGCTAATAAAGGGGTTAATATTGATCAAATTGACGATACAATGTGTGAAATTCAAGATATTTATAATCAAAATAACGAGATTGAAGAAGCGTTGGCACGATCACCCGTTAGTTCAAAAGCAATTTTCGATGATGAAGAGCTAAACGAAGAACTTAATGAACTGTTGGCTCAAGATGCCAAAGACAAAAGTCTTGAAAAAGACACATTTCGAATGGATGAATTACTCAATAATTTACCAAGCATACCGAACGACACTCCTAAAAAGTCACAAAAAACATCTTTTTCTTTTGACCAATAGAAAACAAATTTTTATTTTTTAGTAAATTTTTTTTCTGTAAATAAGTAATGAAACGATAGTTTACGATTTTAATAAATTTCATTTGAGGTGTAAAAATCTCATTCAAATTGTTCGTAGACCTTTAGTTGAATAATTCTAAATTTTAAAGTTTTAGAATGAGTGAACAAAAGTACTCGATCATTTTACCTACTTACAACGAAAGCGAAAACTTGCCGTTGATAATATGGTTGATTGTAAAACACATGGAGAATGAAAATTTTGAGGTTATTATAGTTGATGATAACAGTCCTGATGGAACTACACAAGTTGCTTTGGAACTTCAAAAAATTTATGGTAAAGATAAAATTGTCGTGACGGGTAGAGAAAAAAAGTTGGGATTAGGCTCAGCTTATATTCATGGTATTAAATTTGCCAAAGGAAATTATGTTATCATTATGGACGCTGATTTGTCTCATCATGTAAGTCAGTTTGTATGCTCTTAATTCTGTCTAATCATTTAATTTTTCTTCTCAAAGCCCAAGTTTATTAAAGATTTCATCCAAAAACAAAAAGAAAAAAATTATGATATTGTAACTGGAACAAGATATGCAGGTAATGGTGGCGTTCATGGTTGGAATTTGAAGCGCAAAGCAATCAGTCGAACTGCAAACTACGTAACTCAAGTTCTACTCAGACCAGGCGTGTCAGATTTAACAGGAAGTTTTAGGTATTTTTTAGACCAAGAAATCATCGAGATTAAAAATTGTTTAATTTATTTTTTTTAGACTTTACAAGAAGAATGTTCTCGAAAAACTAGTCGAGTCGTGTATATCCAAAGGTTATGTATTTCAAATGGAAATGATGGTTAGGGCTAATCAATTTGGTTTTAGTGTTGGTGAAGTTCCGATTTCGTTTGTTGATCGTCAATTTGGAGAATCGAAATTAGGAGGCAATGAAATATTCCAATTTTTGAAGGGTCTTTTGCACTTGTTTTCAACCACATAAATTTTTGATTCCAAAGGGATTTTATTTTTTATAACGTAATGATTTCAATCGAACTTTTTATTTATCAATTGAAGAAGATAAAAAAAAGAATTCTAAAATTTTAGTTTAATAAAAATTTTAAAAAATTTTTTTTTGAAGGATTTTCAATCGTTAAAAAAGTGGCTACTTGTTTATCTAAACCATGTCCCAGGTCATGATTGAAATGAGATCTTCCGTTTACTTTCTTTTTCTGATTTCTTTAAGTTGAGACACATTAACATTTTTATCCCAGAAACTAATTCTTACGTTAAGATCTTAATAAGTTCTTGACATGATTTTTTCAAGTTAAATAAGCGACCTTATATGATTCCAATAAGGTTTTAGAATGAGCTCAGCTTTTTGGTATCTTTTTAAAAAGATAACTCAACGGCTAATAGGATATTTATTTTTTTGCTTTTCGGTTTGAAATATTTAAAATAGGACCGGTCAGGGTCGAATAAAAAATACCAATTAAAGAGAATAATTTTAAATTTAATTGAGATCATTTGGCTCTAGTAAGCTGCGTTAAGGATTGAAACGTCCTTCGGCTACAACAAAAGCCCAATTTAACAAAAGCTCAAGCCTTTTGTTTTGGTCTCAATCTGACATATTAATTGACTACAAGACAAATGGGGTCTACCCGATAGTGTTATCAAGTGTTAACAAAAAATGTTATCAATTAGGACCATCCCGGTTATGTTAACATCTTGTTAACAAAAAATGTGAACATGAAAAAATGTTATCAGCTTTGATAACATACTAGTACTACTGATAACATTAGTCTTTTAATGAAAACAAAATTCTTTTAATGATTATTCATATGTTACTTCAATTAATGACAATCAAGGACTGTCTGACAGTGTTTGTGATGCTGATGACATGACTGAAAGAAAAGCAGTTATTAGTGAAGCCTTGAGTCAACGACCTACATATTCCGAAACAGCTGAGGAGATAAAACGTGTTTTGAGTAATAAGAGAAATCCAACCCCTTGTCCTGAGTGTGGTGAGTATATGGAGGGGAAGCGTGGTGTTTAATTACATATAATTATAAATTTTATAAATTTTTTTGAAAACTAAATTCTTTTAATCATAACAAAAAAGGTAACTTGGTAACACTTTTGTTATCGTTTTGTTTCCGAAAAAAATTGATAACATTTTTTCATGTTCACATTTTTTGTTAACAAGATATTAACATAACCGGGAGGGTCCTAATTGATAACACTTTTTGTTAACACTTGATAACACTATCGGGTAGACCCGACAAATGATCATTGATAACAAAAAGATCTATGAGATTGGGTGAACTTTCTAATGGACGAATTGGGTGAATTTTTTGACTAATATATCTCTTAGTCTCTGTGTTGGAGTTGGGCATATAGTTACTGTTCTCTTAAATTCTCTGAAATCGTGTAGCTTCATTTTGGAACGGTTTAGAATATTTTTTGTCATTTGGCGCGGCCTAGAAGCAAAAAAAAGACGTATTTTTCTAGTTTTTTTACATCTCCTCCCAGGATAATCCCAAAACAAATATTTTATTAATGACCAGCTTGTACAGCAGAAAATTCTGAACAAAATGTAGGTTTTATATTTTTTATTTATTTACCTTTAGAATAGAAACAATGTACCTAAAAAAGCTGCAAAAATCTAAAATCTTATGGATAATGGAATTTACATTATTCGACCCGAAATACGCGATTCTCGTATAGAAAAACCATAGAAAACATATATTTTCATTCATTCAAACGATTGCTTCATTTTTTCAAAAAAATGCTTGAAAATTTGCCTTAAAATTTGCCTATAAATGTTTTCTATGATTTTCCTATACCGTAAACCCCCGATAGATGCCCCATGTGAAAAATCTTTTATTAATGCTTGAAAATATCAAAGAGTTAGTTACAGTATTACAAAATTATCATGAGTAACTTCACATTATAATTTGGCACTCAATTAGCCAAAATAATACCCATTCTAACAAAATCCTTAAATTCTACAAACACGCTAAATTGCTTTTGTCCCTGGGACATCTATCGGGGGTTTACGGTACGAGAATCGCGTATTTCGGGTCGAAAAATGTTAAGGGTCAAAAACTTTTTTTTTAGACCTCACCTAAAAATTTGCCATTTTTAGGTTTTCATATGGAAAACAAAGTTATCAAGTCGGATTTTGTAAAATTAAGATAGTGTGGAAGTTTTACATGGCATTTTTCTATAGTCATATTTCTTCAAAATAAATTCTCAGTCACCCCTTGCTTTGCCATTCGTGTTAAGTCTGATTCTATCGAGATATGATCTACTCTTTCTCTTTTGTGAGCCGAATCAAAGAGATATTTGTTTCATAATATTTCAATTTTATTCGTCAATTGTGTAGCATTGATGTTTTCCATTGATAATGCGCTAGGCATCAGAACATACGCGGTCTTAGTGAGCCCAAGCCTGTGCTTAGTTCATCTAATAGAGGTCTATTTTGCGACTTAAAACTGTTGATTTTAAGCCTAGGAAATAATTTAAAGAGGTTTCGATTTTTTTATATTAAATTTTTTATTTTAAAATTTTTATGTAAAAAATTTACAATTTAAAAAACAAAAACAAATTTTCAACTATGAGAACATTTAAATAAAACTGATTCAATTTTCTATTAAAAACAAAAAAAAAATTTTTAACAACAATTAAAACATTATTCATACAGTTGTTTCGCTATTAACTTTTAATACAAACTTATTTCGTTTTGGGTCTAATACATCTTCAATTAAGTTAAATCGAGGCAATCGTTTAACCGAACACATTAGACTTACCTCGTTTTGTTTCAACACAAACATAATTTCATTCTCAATCGATTGATACAAAGCCAAATCAGATATTAAAATCCATGTTTGATCTTTGGCTTTACCATCACATGCTCCCAATCTTTGTTCGTTTAGAACCATTGCTCGATCGCTAAAAACCAACGATTCGCCTTCGATGTAACGTTGAAGAAACGCTTTTGGAGTCATGTCATAAGAAATACAATTCGCCAAATGAGTGACTATACTTTCACGTGTGAAAAACGGTTGTTGTTTTGTAATTCTTAAATATCGTCTCAAGTCTCTTGCAATTGATGTGAACACTGCTTGCGCTGCTTCGTATGGATCCATTAAATTTTTTTTTTCAAAATTTTCTAGACTTTGTGAATCACTCATGTTGTAATCCCGACGGATTAAGTTAAACGCTTCTTCAGTGACTTGTAAAAGTTTGGCTTTACGACGTTTTAAACGTTTATCGTAATCGTACTCTTCGTAAAGCCGATCATTCACTGATAAATTACCACCGTTGTTTGTGTCTTGATATTTCGAAGATCTGTTGTTTCTTGTACTTTTACGACTTTTGATTGATTCAGTATCCGCGTTATCACCTCCTTTACGATTAATTTGGTCCAGCTGCATCAATTTAGCGGCTCGTTTTCGATGAGCCATTTCTAACCAAGGATTATACACTTTAAAGTCACGATAGTACTGTTCGAGAATCCAAACAGCGGCTCGTTGAATACTCATTGATCCAATTATATATTCTTTTTCTACACCGTCTGGAGACCTCATTATTTTGATGACATATCTCGGTTCGATGTGACGTAGTTTTAAAACGAAAACACTTATTATGTAAACGAATAATAAAACATCGACGTACGAGACAGTGAATTGTAAGATTCGAAAATAATCGCCGAGTTGGACTTCGAGTATTCGAACATAATAAAAAAGCCAGTAGGAAAATGTTATAATACTAAGTAGGAATATTAGCACAGCCCTTAGCTCGTGGATTCTTGGCAACGGTGCTTTGGGTTTACGCATAAAAATAGCCCAATTTCCGATCAATAGAATGAATAATTTAAACGCTATTCCGATTAAAACTCCTTCGCATTCCAAACCACATTCGTTCAACATCCATTGAGAGTTGATCCTAGGGATCATTAAGAACATAATAGGCGTTACAAAAGAACAAAATGAGATTGCCAAAGAACATATCAAACCGAAATAAGTTTGCAAAAAGTTTAAGAAACTTTTTAAAAATCCTTTATTTTTGTCACATGGCTCAATGTCTGATTTATAGTTATAATTAAATTGAGACGATCGGCCGTCTTCGGTCATGTCATCGTTAAAATCCGAAAAGTCAGCGGTATGAGCAGTTGTGTTTGTTTCACCCCAATTGTCGTCCATAGGTAATATTTGGACCTGAATTTTTTCTTGATCGGGTTTAATCTTATCGTATGTTGGCTCTTCCATGTTTACAACTGAATGACTCGGAGGGGGTATAGACGGTAACGGAGGCTCAGTACTTCGATTATAATAATTCGACCTTGAACGGCTTTTAGACCTTTTTGATTCTTTATACACTTCCGTGTCAGAGTGTTCATGTTTGTGTTGAGCAGTTGTCAAAAGATTATTTTGACGATTATTCGATTGAGACATCATGACTGTACCGAGCATCATTTCTTAAAAAATCAATTGTTATTAAAAACTGTTTGAAATAACACAAAGCTATAAAATACGTTGATGTATTTATAGGTTAACTTTTGAACTTTTTGACTCTTAAGTCAACAACAATAACAACAAAAATGTTTATCTTGTTAAAAGAAAAATAATTAATAATGTTTTTTTTTCGAATGGCTATTTTTTTTGTTTCGTTTCTGTTATGTGTTTGTTTATGTGCTTTTTGTAATTCTTGTTTTTCGGTTTTTTTTAGTTATGTGTTGTAAAAATATTGACTCATTTTTTTTTTGTATTTTCGTTTGTAAGATTTCGATTGAAACATGTTTGTTTTTAGTGTCTTGAATGTTCAAAAAAATTGATCTAAATTTTTTTTTCTCTTCATTAAATAAATATTTTTTAAAATTCTTTCTAGTCATGTTAAGTGCTTGTTGAATAGGATTAAAAAATTTAATAGGACTTGATCTAATTCTGAGTCTCAAATTTTTGTAAAAAGCTTTCAAATTCGAAAATCGATCTTTAGTATCTTTGAAATTGATTTTGAACCTTGAAAACGACTTTGAATTTAATTTTTTTAAGAAAATTTTTTATTGGCATGTAATCGAATTGGCTTGATATTTACTCTTAAAAAGACCTTACCTTATTTCCTTGCTAACAAGTGCTCCCCTAATACCCCCTTTTTGTAGACTGATGGAGATCAGATCTGTTCTAACCTTGTGATTTTGGAATAGACCGGACTGAGTTGTATGTATATAATCCTAAATAACCTGATATTCAATTCGCTTTGATATTCATGATTTTAACCCTAGAAGATGCGATTTTTAGTCGCTTATAAGCAAGAAAATACGGTTGTTCCTATAAATCGGACACGGGCCGTCAAACTGTCTAGAATTTTTAAAAGAATTTTTTCTTAACAACTCACCTTTTGAGAAGGATCGCAGTCTTGAAACTTTTAATTGTGATATTTTTCTGCTCAAATCTTCTACTTGACTTGAAAATATACAATAAAACTAGAAGACCCCGTCTATGGTAAACGATTGTTAACAAATTTTTTAAAAAATGTATTAAATTTTATTTATCATACAAAATTAAGAAAAAAAAATAATTTATTCAAGTTTTTGTTTATAAAAAAATTTCGTTATAAACAACATTTCGTGTTAATTTTTCAGTGCTTCCTAAAATGATAATGATATCATCAAAGTCAGACACTCTTGATAACGCAACATAAAGCTGGCCATGGGTAAATACTGGATTACTGAGGTATATTCCAACTTTCTTTAATGTTTGACCTTGCGATTTGTTAATTGTAATAGCAAACGCAGGTCGAATAGGAAATTGACATCTTTTGAATTCAAAGGGGAGTCCGGTATCTGATGGAATTAATGGAACTTTCGGTATGTGAACTGATTTACCTTTTAAGTTTCCAATAGCGATTTCTGCATGGATATGGTGTTGATGCAGGGTTTTGACTATCAGTCTGGTACCATTACAAAGTCCCATATTTGCCGAAATGTTTCTTAAAAGAATTATTGGTTGTCCTACTTTCAAAGATAGTTTGTGAGGAGGCAGTCCAGGCGGGTTTATCGTATTTAAAAACTCGGTCGGATAAACAGCCGTATTGGCATCATTAACAATTGAATCAGTTGAAATATATTCGATTGTCTCTCCAGGGAGCAATTTGGTAGCTATCTCATTAATTGAGTCAACATCTTCGTTAGTTGGACACAGGATTGCCGAATTAATTAAAGTATCTTGGTCCGGACTATTGAGGAAAAGCTCAGTTAATTAGTTATTTAGATGAGTTTTAAAAATTACTTTGTTTCAATATTTGGATAAATTTTTTTAATTAGTCCTTCTTTATCTAAGTTGTTAAGCAAATTTTCTGGGATTTCTATCAAGTCATCATATCCTTTATCATTTGAAAAACTCTTTAATTTTCCTTCCCCAATACTGAGAAGAAAGTCAGAAAATTCTTTAGCTCGTTTGCTCTCATTTCCTGTTTTTGAAACAATAAAATAAAGTGAAGCTTGTACTGCACTTCCACCGAATCAATGGCTAGCCGTACCCACACCGTACCGAACCGTACTCAAAACGTTCCAGTACTAAAAAATCCCAATTGATGCATTAAAAATTAAGAGAAATTTTAGTACGGGTACGCTCCAAGTACGGTATGAGTACGCTTTGGTGCGATTCGAGCGCGCTTGATTCGGTAGAAGTGCAGTAAGAAATTAAAAAATTGATTGCTTTCAATTAAACAGTACACGTTATGTTGAGATAGAACAACTTAAATTGATACAACCAAGTTTAAAAAAAAAAACACTATCCGATTATCCAGAATTGTGTACCTGTCCTTTCTTGTTTACAAAAAATGGCATACGTTTTCCTCGGGAAGTTATATTGACATCACACCACTCGAACCCCTCGAGTGTCCTCGGTAATTTTATTAAAACGCTAAATAGATCAAATCATAATGCTATGAGCTAAAAATTCCGCTACCAAGGAATTGCTTATAAGCCTCTAATTTTGATCTTGCCCTTTAAAGGGCCAAAAAATAGGTATTCCAATTTACAAATTAGGCTAATATATTCATTTAATAACCCCATATAAAGTGTTAAATTCAAAACTTTCAATTGTTTTCAGGTAACCTCATGTTCTAGGATATTAATTAAAAAAATATTAAGTTAGCTCAAAATTTTTTTTCCCTAATTAATTCAAGTTCATCAACTATTAATTAAATTCAAATAAATATAGAGGCTAATTTTTTTAAAAAAGGGGCTCTGCAAGAATATCAAAATTTTTGTTGAAATTCCTTTAATTAATCCTTTCTTTAAATGTTATAAGAATTAAATTTTATTTTACAAGAACATCAATTTGATTACGTAAAAGAGCATTTTGTTTTGGCAATTCCACAAGGTTGCAAGATTATTATCAAGCTGAATGAAATAAATCTAACCGATAAATCAAGGTTCAAAATGTTGAAATGTTTTTAATTCATGACACGATTAGTGATATTAATTGTTCAAAAATACACTTAATACACACTTAACTTTGAATCAAAAATATTTTGCCTCGAGTTAAATTGAAAATTTTAATTTTAATTTTTTTTAAAAATTAATTAGAAAAAAAGAAATAATTCTTCAAATTTCAAACATGCTTACTAGCAAATTTACAGTTCAGGTCATTCACGAATAAATGAATGAACGTTTGCAGAAACGATTTTAATGGTGAAAGCTCGTTCTTGGACCTTCATTAACTTTCATATTATTTCGCCGAATCGAAAAGAAGACTAAATTTCAAGAATCAAGATTCAAGAATGAGCTTTACCCATTAAACCCCTTCTTGCGAACGTTCGCCGATTTAATTCGTGAATGACCTGTACATGTTTACAATACTTTACTTTTGATGTTTGGTAAAAAGACGGATAACCTTAAGTCTAACAATACAAATGGTTGAAAATACTTATGGAAACCTTTAAAATCATGTTAAATCTTAAAATGATAAATTTTAAGTTAATTATTTATTACTTCGTTATGATTTGTCAGTAGGTAATAAAATAATAGACTTGCTTTAAAAATAAAAGTTTCGATAAAATTTTGAAATGTTTCACTCTCTTTTTATAACCGTTTTAGAAGCTTTGAAAAATAAGTAAAATCTTCTTTGTTTAAACCTCCCTCAATTTTTTTCTTTAAATTTTAATCAGTTAGAAACAAAAATAAAAGATGATGAGAAAATACCTGAAAATCGTCGATGGTCAAATCAATTATTTTAAGTTAAAATCAAGTATATTAGAATTTAATTATTTTAATAAACAAGACATTTCGTCGGAAGTCTTTCCGGTAAATTAAAAAATTTAATCTATTTTAAATCTTCTATTTTTAAAATTTTGTAAAATCGCTTTAAAAAGTCTTCCTGTAAATATTTTGGGAAATAAAATTGCAGCATTGTTGTATCTACTCGTAAAGTCTGCTATAACTCTGCTAAACAGTGCAGAATTGCACGGATGTGAAAAAAAGCCTATTTGAAAATAGATACATCAGGACTATTTATTAAAGGACACAATCAAATCAAAAAACTCTTACTACCAAATTGCAAATAAAGGATAGACCTATTTCAAATCTGTAAAACTCTGCACTGTTTTGCATAGCAGTATAGTAGACTTTACCAAGAGATGCAGCAAATTTTGCTGCACAATGCTACAATGCTATTTATCAAAAATGTTTACTGGAAGACTTTTAAGAGCGATATGAATTGATTAGTATTTTTTAAGTTGCCTGTCTTTTCTACCATTCGAAAAAGCCTAAACATTGCCAATAAAGTGATTTTCAAGTATTTTAGTGCAAAAATTTAGACGCTCAATCGAATTTTAAAAGTTATTTTGAACTTCGTCTCTAGATGACGACCAGAGTATTTTTCTAATTTGGATCGAAAATAAGTTATAAATTTCACTTGACAGTCCAAAATCTAATAGCGAAAAGTCTTATGAATAACAAAGACCCCTCAGTTTATAGATTATTCATTCTACAAGCCAATATATTTTGTTTATTTGTACTTATTCATATTGACTATCGTACAGACCCTGTCAAAGTGATTTTAGGGTAAATCGATAAAAATGCGGAAAATATCTGAGAGACTTTTTCACCCAAAAGAGATTTTAACAAGCCTTTCTCAAGAGGAAAATCTATTTTTCTGTCTCCTGGTAAGGCTATTTTGTCAAAAAATTACGAGAAGATTAAGTTTCGATTTTAGTTTTTGGAAAATTTAAGGATGATATTCTATTTTCTCTGTTTGGATTTTATAAAAAATTTGAGTGTAATAGATACATAGAGTCACCTTCTACTTCTTAATCAAAGTCAATTCAGAAATTGTCCGTTTAAACTTAGCATTTTTTCAAAACAAGTTTCCTCTATTTTTCATGCGTTAAAAACACTCGCCCATTATTGATCAGAACTTTTGAAAAAATTATTTGACCGATTCGAAAAGCCCATCGTTTTTAAACCAAAAATATAAAGAATGAGAATTTGCCGAGATGTATACTAAAAAATTCCTATTCTTCCTGACAATTTATAAAAAGAACTTTTCGATGAAGACTGTAAGACGGCTTTTCATTTCAAAATTGCTTAATTAATTTTGCCAAATTATAAAGGGAGCATGTGTTACCATTTTTTTTCAAAATAATTTAATATTGACAAGCAATTCTAAAGAAAAAGTAATACTTTATTATTATTTTGGAAAAAAAGTAACAAATTATTTGAAAATAAATAAAAAGCTCGAAGACTTTTTCAATTTGAATTTAAATAGAAATTTAATTTTTGTTTTGTTATACAGTCAGCTTTTCACTCAAAAAAAAATGCTTTGGGTGATCTTGAAACAAAAAAATCATATTTACTTTTTTAAAATTCATGTAAAATTTTTAGTTTATTCATAAATTGTTTGTCATCTTATAAAGATAAATGGTCATAGTTTTAAAAGCAAGCAATTAATTATTATGGCAATTAAATATCCTTAAATATTTGATAACAACAATTTTTTTTTAATTAATTTTTTGATAAGATTGCAACTAACTGTGCATTGTGAAATCTCAACCATCAATCACTATGGTAAACAGGCAGATCGACTTGAGAAAAAATTTCAACAAAAAAAAAAATTTTCAAAAAGATAAGACTTTTTTATTTTTTAAAGTCGTCAATTTTTATTTTAGCTTATAAAAACTATCTTAAAACAATTAAAACAAAAAGCCTCGGTATCTCAATCTTATAAATCACGCTTTTATTTCAAATAATTTTTTGCATGTTATCATCAAGCCACTGTCATAAATACAATTTATTTCAACAACACCAAAACTAGAGTAGTTACTTCTAATAAAATCTGTCATTGAAACAATTTCTATTTTCCTTGTCAATTGATATAGCCCCCCTAAACATTTATACATATAAAACAATAAAAAACACCGTTACAAATATTTAAAATAAAAGTGTACTTGAAATTCGGCTTAAGCCATAGACATACTGGCAACTTATTTGAGCTTTAAACAAAACAAAAAATAACTTCTAATTAATTCGACAATATCAAAATCAATTGCCCGAAAGGTTTTATTGAAACTTATTTTTTTTTTGGAGATTTATTTATAGAACGTAAAGGTAAATTGAATTATTTTGTTACTTTGATTTTAGATTTCTTTTTTTTTTTGTTGTTGTTTCAATCACCGACCAGTCAGTCGTTTAATTTCAAGTTGTAACATAAATACTTTACTACTTATTTGAATAGAAACAAAAAATTTCAAGTTGTTAAAGCTCTCTTTTTTGTTGTTGTTGTTGTGTTGTTAATTAAATTAGTAAATTAAATAAAATAAAAAAGACAGAATATAATCAATTAATTTTTATTTTTTTAAAGGTATAATTTTTTTTATTTAAAAATAAAAAAAAAATCTTTTGTGTTACACCAAAGCTTGTAAAATTGTAAATTTTTTTTAAGGATTGCTTTGGTAGGAGTCTTTTGTTCAAAAAATTTAAAAAGTCAATTGTTTTCCAACTAATTGAAATCCATATTGTTCAATTTTTTGTTTGGGAAAAATAAAGCGTTAGGAATTTTGTATGTGGCATTGTCAATTATGCAATTCTTTTTTAAAAAAAAAAAGTTTTTTTTTTTTAGATTTAAAAAAAAATTTTAAATGTTCAATTGTCAATTAAACTTTTAACTCAAAAGTACCTCTCCCTCTCTCTCTCTCTTTTTTTCTCCTTAAACTCTATGTTTTAAAATCACGTATTTAAACTATCTCTCTATTTTTTTTAATTATCTTCTTTTAAAATTTCAAGCTTTTCTAAGACTTATAGATTTGTGCCTATTAAAAAGATTACTTGAAAGGTTAGATAAAATTGAAAGTTATAAAATATGTCACAAGATTTTTTTTACCAAATTCTTTTTGGCAAATAAAGGATTTGACCAAATGGAATAGATTCGGGATTCGAAAAATTCTATCTACAACGTTTAAGACTAACCAAACAATAAATATTCCAAGTTCTTTGAGGCGAGACTTGAGTTATAAAAATTTTAATAATACTTTTGCGAATGTTAATAGAGAAAATGTGTAGTAGTATTTTTAGAATAAGATTAGTTCCTGGTTTTATTCATTTAGAATTATAAAGAAGGACAATCCTCGATGAATTGTTTCGTTGTGTCTTTTAGAAGAGTCAAATGTAAAAATTTAGGCCGTTAATTGATCATGACGATAAAATTGAGTTCCAACTCGAAAAAAACATTTAGCCCAATAGTGTAAGGCGCAGTCAAACTTTTCCAAAATTCGGATTTATACCATAAAAACTCCGGATTTGGATCCGAAATTTGCAAATCTTAAGAATTAAGGAGCCACACCCCTTAGAATTTTATTTATCTCAAAACTAAGTTTACACTTTTATTTCTCTACATTTTAAAATTCATACTTTTTAAATTATTAAATTTTTTTGTCAATTACAGTTATAAAAAAATGGTCACTTGTCATATGACCAGTGACTTGTTCTTCTGGTTAATTTTCATGACCGTTCAGGAGCTTTCTCAAACTTTTGATTTTCACCGAAGTTACTCATCTTAATTTCAACCTCCATATTTAAAAATTCTTAATTCTATCAAATTCAAGAAGTTTATTCAGCCTCCAACAATATAATCTACGACCTAGAATACTCCAGAAAACATTTTTTTTCGTAGGGATAAAAAATCAAAAATTCTACTCTACATCTCCACCTTTTTCAGGATAATTACAAGGTTTCTTTTTTAAATACTTAAGTATTCACGAATGGAAAAAGCTAACATTGATTTAAAGATATGAACTGAAAGCCAAAAAGCTGAAATTAATCCCCGCAATTAAATCGATTTGAAAAAAAATTGCCTTAAACTTGCATCGTGTGAAAACGGTGAAAGCATTTGTTAAGATTTTTTTATCCATCTGGTTAAATCAAAGACGATTCTCGCCAAAATTAAGCAAGTTTTTTAATGATTTGCACACTAAATTACGAAAATATTAGATTGAACATATCAAGATGATGGATTTTTCAATTGTTTGACCCGAAATGCGTCACAAAGTTTCTATAAATATGCTTACAAGCGTTTACTAGAGTATTTTAGCTCTCAGTTAATATTTTTTCAGCCCTGAAAAAATATTAAAAAAAGAAATCTTGTAATAAGCCTGAAAAAGGCAGTGTGGTAACGTTCACCTGAGTGGCTATAACTGAATTCGACAAAATATTTTAATAAATTAAAAAGTATGAATTTTAAAATGTAGAGAAATAAAAATGTATACTCAGTTTTGAGTTATTAGACATAAGATGATCACTCAATATCTCCAACGTCTACGTCTAAAATATTTAATTACCAGGAGGTCGTCGTTTTATTAGGTAAAAAACTCAAAAGAGACAAAAATAACTTTTAAAAGTTTTGTTAAGCTAAAAAAAAATGCATTTCATTCTTATCATATCTTAAAATTGTGTACACAAATGTCCTATATATATACATATAAGAGGGTGCTGATAAAAGTAAATAGCTAAAAGTTTGGGATTCAAAGTTCTTTCAAAAATCGAAATTTTTTTTTAATCTTCCTAAAATTTTTATTAAAAATTACGTAAAATACCGTAAAATCACAAAAGTAAAAAATTCCGATTTACCATATTTAACGTTTTTTCAAGTAAATCTACGATAATTATTGGAAATTTTGGTAAAAATTATCAGTATCTTTCCTGCTAAAATTCAAGAGATGTCTAGTATTTTAGCCATTTTGGTAATATCGATAACATTTTCCTCTAAAACCAAAAAAGAGACCTAGATCAATTATTTAGACTCCTAAAAAATTTGACCCAAAAAATGACTTGCATTTTTTGGAGTCTAAAATCAGAATTTTTACTTTTGTGTTTTTACGGTAATTTACGTAAATTTTAGTAAAGTCCTCCTATCAAATCACCACTGTATTAGAATCTTTTTTAAAATTTAGGTTACTTTCGACTAAAATTTAACTTTGCTTATTTTTATGCTGATAAAACTTAAAACATATGTTATTTTTTTAGTTATTCCCTAAACAAAAATAAAATAAAGCGTCTCAAGATTGTCTCATCACCTTAAACGCATCGATTTTTTGCATCGTGTCGCATTTATGCTTAGCATCTTCAAGCTACGGGCGCTATCTCAATTTTCTTTATCAAACATTATAATTTTTACATTGTAACTACACATCGCTAAACTTAGTTAAATACAAAAATCGTTAAATAAATCAATTCTTTGAACTAAATTGAAAG
The DNA here is from genome assembly GCA_022207745.1 of Brachionus rubens. Classification (NCBI taxonomy): domain Eukaryota; kingdom Metazoa; phylum Rotifera; class Eurotatoria; order Ploima; family Brachionidae; genus Brachionus; species Brachionus rubens. Next base: position 4,170,474 of record JAJVHD010000001.1, on the reverse strand, counting down.
AATAAATGAACATGATTTTCTTTTTTGTTAAATTTACCAAATGGTACATAAAGTCAATTGTTTAACTCTTTCATACTAATTAAAGTAATCAAAAATTCTAAAGAAATTCATTGTATATTTTAAGAACCTGTAAATTAAATCTATTCAAGTGTATTAGCTATCAATTTTCTAATATGTTATTTTCTCTTTCTCTCTCCAAATTCCGTACAATGAACCGACTTAAACAAAACTTTGATCATGATAAAAAAAATGTAAATAATATTTTAAAGAAGCTAACAGCTGTGAAAATTGAATATTAAAAGTATTTCAATCTTTGTTATTTTAAATCAAATAAGGGGAGAAATTACATATTTTTTTTTAGTTATTTTTTTTTTAAAAAGTTAATTTAGCTCGTTCTCGTTTTTTCTAACTTGGTTAAAACTGATATGATAAGAAGAAATTGAGTTGCAAATTAAGTCGGTGTTTATTAATCTACGATACAATTAGCTACTTTTTAAAAAAAAAAAGAGTTAAAGTGTCGTTTTAAAGCTTTTAAAACTTCATATAGAGTATCGATTTAATGGACAAAAACAGTACGAATTCAACACACACACACAAAACTATTATCTTTTTGGTAGTTATTAAAATTCGATTAAGGCTTTTTTTTTTTTAAAAAAACAAAAAATAGTTACAATCAATTTTAAAAAATCTTAATTAAAAATAGTTTATCTTTTGATTGGATTGAAACAAAAGACTTAATTTATTTTACAAGAATAAATTACCTTCAATCCATGTCCATTTTAAGACTTCAAAACCCACATGTCTTGAATTTCGTAAGACACAAATTCTTTGAAGATAAATATAATTGTTTTTAACAACATGAACAAAAAAGTTTGAAATACATTTTTTTTTGTAAAAACCTTTTAATACCCACTGAACATAAAAAAAAAAGAATTACTGATAAGTGAGTTCGTAAGTAGATTAAAGGGACCAACTAGGTGCATCAAAGATAATTTTAGATAAATCGATAATTTGTTTTAAAGATGTACAATTTCAATTAACTTGTTTTTTTTTTGTTTAAATTTAGTCTGTTTTTATTCAGTTCGTTTTTCATTTCAATTTTTTCTACCAATTTTTTTTTTTAAAAAAAAGATAATTTCTAAATCTATTAATTGATAAGTCACTCTTTTTTTTCATTATCATTTTCGAGACCATGTAGAAGATAAAAGCATAAGACTTAGAAAATAGACACTTTTTAATAAAGTGTTTTTGTTTTTAAAAAAAAAAAATTTTAAACATCGACCCTGCTCATAAATTATCTCTTCAAAGTTTTTCTTTTTGTGTTCATAGACAAATTTTTGTTGTTGTTGTTATAAAAAGGTGATAAATTGAAATGAGCTGTTATTTGTCAATTTGATAATACGAAAAAAAAGCTCTTTTCGAATCATGTCCGGTTTAAACGAAAACGAAAATTATATCTCATCTAACTTGTTTGAATCTCTGGGATTGAATAACATAAATATGGCATCGCCTTCTTCTATTGCACAAGCACAGTCATTTTTAAATCAACTATTGTTCAATAATTCTTATCAATCAATTTTGCAATCACAATATCCATCGAATAATTTTATGAATCAAAATTATGGTTTACCGCCTTTTGCCGCTCAGTTAATTCAAAAGTCACAATTAATCCCAAATCCTTATCCAATAAATAATCAAGCTGACAAAGTTCAAAAAGAAACGAGTCTATCCAACCATAAGAATTCAGAGCGATTAAAGTATTTGAATGATTTGATCAATAATTCGGGTCAAAATTCAAACCTTAAATTGGAAAAATCTTTAATTTATGAACATCGTTTGTTTCCGTTATTGAAATTTATGTTTGAAAAATGTGAGTTGGCCACAATGAATCCGGATATTTTAAAATCAAATGATAAAGTAATTTATATTTTTAAATAAAATATTTAAGAGGAATCGTAATTACAATTTAAATTAGAAATTAAATAATGAAAGCGATGTTGGTTCAACCATACAGTCCGGTTTTGATGCTGAATTGAGAAGATTTCTTAAAGAAAATGAACATAAATTAATGGATCAAAGTTTGAATAGTCTTGTCAAAAATTCACAAAATAGTCATATTAAACAAGTGTTTGCATCAGTTGATGAGCTGGTAAGTTGAAATGATTTGCAGACTTGTTGAAACTTTAAACAATACTTTGCTGAAAAAATAACGTTACTTTGCGTTAGAAAAAGGGTTATAATTTTTAATAATTTTTCTCACAGAAAATGGCTAAGTAGAAATCTTGATGCTAGCAAGCGATAAATTACGTTATTTGGAGTTATTTATCGTAACTTTTGCTAACTTTACAAAATTTAAAAAAATTTAAATTACAAATTGATCTTCAACAGTGTATTCTATTGTTAATCAATCAAAGCTAAGCAATAATTTTAAAATATGACAGGAAATATTAAAGTTAATGTCGTACTGCAATCCAAACTCGTTTATCTGGTCATCGCTTATTCGGAATCCTCCATTGGTTGACATTATTAAATTTCCTACTCTAATACACGACATTTTATCTCTTAATCGACCTAAATGTTCGCAACCAAAATGGGCCAACCATTCCGTGCTAAGAGTTCCGTTCAGTTTAGTTTAAGTTAAGTTTTATGATAATTCAATTTAATTAAATAATGTTAGCACATACAGTGTCAGTCTGAACTTTATAACCTTAGAGTCGGAGTCTGAGCCTGAGACGGAGTCTAATTTATGGGTCTTTACTCGAAGAGAAGAGACTCTGCGTTAGATTAAGAGTCGCTCGACTAAGGCCCAGGCTCCGACTCTGAATCCAAAGTTAAAAAGTTCGGACCGACACTGTTGTATTGTACCTAGCTAGTTTTTTCAATTTTACAGCAATAGTATTTGAAAGTTTTGCTAGTTTTGTTGCTTCTTTAAAAATAAATTTTATCCGACCGGGATTCGAACTGACACTTTTGCGGTCTAAAATTTTGCGCATTGATCAACCGACGATACCAACTGAGGTACCTTCGAACATATAGCCCCGTACATAAAACGGTCAGAAAATTTTCTATAACTACAGGGACTGATGTTATAAGTGCTGTTTTGAGCTTAGAATTGTATTGTTGCGTATTTTTACCCAAAAAAAAACGAAAAGGACCCTAATTAGCATTAAGTATGTTAATATATCTTCATACACAAGCCACAAGTGTTTGCATTACAATTTTTCAACTTGTCGATTTAATTTTACTTCCGTTTGAAATTTTAATTGATTACATTTGTTTAAAGATGCTAAATGTAATTCTTGTGCTGCGTATAAACCTTATCGAAATCGAAAAAGTCAATGAGTTGTGTAACGATTTTGCGGAACAATATGTGGAAGCGCTTAAAATAAAACTCAACAGTGATAATATATTCAATATAGACGAAGATGACGATGAAATAGGAAATGAAGTTGAAGATGAATTTAAAATAAAAGGCTTAAATTTTAAAAATAAATCTCAAAAAAATAAGAAATCATTTTCTAAAAAACTTCAAAAAATATCAAATGATTTAATTACAACATCAACGCCTGTCAAACGAGAACATTCTCCGTTTGAAATTTCACCCAATGTAAGCTTATCAAAAATACGTTTCAATATGCAATCGAACGAAAAAACTGAAAATCAAAGTGACTTGTCAAATAGTTTGTCAACTGACATTGAAAATCATGATGACATTAATATTGATGAAGAGAATGATGATAACAATTTGAGTATCAATGTTGAAGACGATACTGATGAATTTGATGAGACTGATAACACATCTGTAAAGTCCCAACCGTCTCTTTATGCTGAAAAATCATCATCGTCTTCTTCGTCTTGTATGAACAAAACTTATTCATCTAATTCTAATAACGATGATCCTTTGGGTTCAAAAAATAAACGCGGTGTTCTTCCTAAAAGTGCGACTAATGTCATGAAAAAATGGCTATTTCAGCATATTGTGGTAACTATTTATAATTAAACTTCAAGTCAAAAGATTGGACTAAAAATATTTTTAAAGCACCCGTACCCGACTGAAGAAGAGAAAAAACAAATAGCTCAAAAGACAAATCTTACACTAATACAGGTTAACAATTGGTTTATTAATGCACGAAGACGAATACTTCAGCCAATGTTAGAGGCGTCTAATCCAGACTTGACTAAAAAGAAAAAGTCTTCCCAAGTTTCAAGTCTCAAACCTTATCAAAAGTAATAATTTTTAAATTTAATCGCAAACCCTTTTCCGGGACGTTGGAATTGAAACCCAACACTTAAAAATATTCTTTAACTAAAAGTGAATTTTATAATTGAAGTAATCGATACTGGCCTTCAAATCTAAGCAATCTTAGTCAAATTAAACCATCAAATGAGTCTAAGTCATACTCTTCAACTGATAGTCCTCCAAGTTGTAAAAAATTAAAAACAGAACATGAGACTCACCAAGACGAAGTTCAAACTCACAGAGAGTCAAATGAAAATGACAATAAAAAATTTTATAATGATTTATTAAATCAAATAAATCCAGTGTTAAGCTCAAGCGTATCTACAACAAATAACAGTTATTTAAATAATACTCATTATGGATTCAATTTTTTAGTAAACAATGCCGAAAGTTCAAATTTTTTAAATCAATTATCTGGTCGAAATGTACAATTCACTCAACCGGTTAAAAAAGACCATAAAACTATGAATGGTAATTTGAAAAAAAATAAAATAATTTAAAAAAATTTCAATTTTATTTTGTTGTATTTTTTAAGCATTCAAAATTGAAAATCTACTTGGAAAGGAAGAAAAATCGCAAATAAATTTGAACAATAAGATTAATCATATTCATCTAATGCAACAACAATTTTTTCAACAATTACAGTCTTATAATAGCTCCAATTCAATTGGACCTAATTTTCCGTCAACGAATGCTAATTTTTATTCTCAATAATTTTCTCTTCAAATGATAAATTATTTAAACTTTTTGTTTTAGTGTTTTTTCATTTTAAAATGCCGTTTGTTAATATTTATATATTTTATTTAAAGCCGAATAAAAATCTTACTTTGATGTTTTGATGATCGACAAAGTGTTAAATCTGCTACAACGTGAGGCTGTTAGAAGGTAGTTCTTCTAACCGCAGTCATATAACTGCTACTGCTACTCCTTTTTGAAACTTAGCAATACTTCAGCTTATTTGATAAAGTCCAGCGCAACACTGCATTCTCCAGTTACTATGCTTTTACTCATACTAAAAAAGGTGGCACTCTTTTTATTGAAACCCATGTCGATACGACTCTCTACTTTTTTACCCTTGAAAGACAGGCCTTCTTAATTAATCAAGATATTTGTACTCAAGTTTTTTTTCAAAGGTTCTAAAAAAAGGGGATTTCTACATATAATGACCTTTTCATAAATTTTCGGATCCCGGAAGTTTACGAAAATTTATGAAAATCTCCGAAAAATTATTAAAAGGTCCAGAAAAGTTAAGAAACGTTAATGAACGTTCATGAATGTTTATGAAAGTATTTGAACGTTCATTTTTTTGGAGCATGTGAACGACCAATTTAACATTAAATTGTATAATAAAATTTCCTTTATTTTTGACCTTTTTAAATATGATTATCTATATCGTCAATCTTGGACCTCCTACATAAATTGAATTTTTTCCACAAAAATTAAGAATTTGGAAAAAAAATGAATCAAGAACACGCTTATGAGGCGATGTTCCATATATTCATAGACAGACTATTGTGTTTTTTTTTCTTTCACTACTTTTTAAAAAAATCCAAAGACGAGATAGAAGTTGCGAATCAATTTCAAAAAAAAATCAAAACTCAATTTAAATCCTAAAAATTTTATTAAATCTTTAAAGAATAACTTTTTCTATTGCAGTGGTATTTCGTCAAGGTAAACATTGAATGTAAAACGTATGGAGAAGCTCTGCAAAAAGTATATGCAACAATAAATTAAAATGCGAAATAAATTTGCAAGATGAAAACTCATGACTGGAAAAATATATTTTTGATCTGGAGGTACCATCTGAAAGCTAAAAAGCTCCATTTGACGCCGGTACCGATTTCTATCGAAGAAGAACATTCCCGGAAGTCACCTTCGTACAAAAACGGTTAAAAAAAAGGAATTTTTTTAATCAAACTGTATGTAGTCCCAGGGGTCACTTTCTTGCTAAAAAATCAAAATTCTCGTGTACGAAAGCCTGATATACAATACCGGTCTTTCAAAATGTCCATTTCTGAAAATTCATAAGTTTGGAGTGAAGGGGTGTGATAAAGCGACATCTCGCTGATATCACTGGTTTAGTTAATTAACTTAACTTTAGAAAGTTGAGTTAGTATGAGCATAAAAGCATGCTCAAATGTAAGATGCCAAAGGTAGTAATGTAAGACACTACAAGGGGCAAGGGAAAAATTTATTTTTTTTTAACCCCAAGAAAAACATGATACTCTAGCGTTTTTGGGGTCGCAGAGTACCAAGTATTGATCTTCAGTTAAAAATTAAAATTCATGAGTTTTCAGAAATGGACATTGTGAAAGACCTGAGTTGTACAATTTGACTAAAAAAAATCCATTTTTTACCGTTTTTGTCCGAAAACGAAGCGCTTTTTTTGCAAAGTTTATTTTAGGGTATTTATTTTAATTTTTATTTTAATTTTATTAAGCTTCAAATAATTTTTAAGAATAGCGAACACATCGTTTTAGAGGTTTTTTTTCCATTCTAGAAGACTATGATTAATTAAATAATTATCTTTATTTTTGATAATTAATAAAACTGGTCCCTTTTTTTCATAATTTCATCATTGCTAAATTATTGGGAAATTTTCAAAATTTTTTCTGATTCATAACTTAAAATTCAGTTTATCATTTAATTTTAGATTAAACCAATATTTCTCCTCTAAATAATGCAGTGATTTTCTTTAATTTTTGAATTTTTTTTTTAACTGGCTGTAGTTTTTTACTGTGTACTGGATACATGATGTATCCTCAAAATTTTTTTCTTGTTGTTCTCTATAATATATCAGAAAAAACTTTTTTACTGCTTAAGTTTTTGAAAAACTGATGACTTTAGCATTGATTTCCGTATTAGAGCATGTAAAAAAATGTTAGACAATATTTTATTGGGTATAAGACTATTTTAAAGAAAAATTTAGTTTTAAATAATCTTTCCAATATTATAAATCGTAGTTTTCATGTTTTGTCTTTTTGAAAGCCATTGTTAAAAGTCTTCAATTTAAAAATCTTTGGGTTTAAACAGTACAGCGCATACTATGGCTATCTACACTAATGATTGGGTTATTTGTCAGACTTTTTTAGCTAAAAGAGACAAATGATTTCGTCAAATCTTAATATTTAAAAATTATTATAATTTTTTTCAAAAATTAAAGCAAACATTTACTTTTTTAAAACTATCTAATTACACCCCAAAAGCAAGATTTTGTTTAAAAAAACTTCACCGAGTTTAAATAATTTGAATAATGAATTCAATAAACTTTCACATGTAGCTGCAAACAATGCTTTCAATACTATAAGTTAAATCATTACATTATTAGGATTTTTTCGAGACGTCTTGGTAGACCATTTAAAGGTTCTCTACCAAAAAGTCTAAAAAGTACAAATTATAGTTTTATAGTTATGATTTACAATAAAAATAGATTCCTGATTTGACGCTTCGTTTTTACATTTCATTAAGAAATTGCGCAAATTTTTATATCGAATAAAATTTACACCACTTATTTTATAACTATTTTTCAAACGTATTATTTTAGAAAAAAAATTAGAAAACGAAAAATTTAATATTGAAAAAATGGTAGTAGGATGTCCTTGGTGCGGCGGCGGATGTTTTCGACCTTGTACATGTAAGCGTAGATATGAAGAAAAACCTCAGACCACTACAACGACTACACCATCGACGTCAACAGCGACAACTTCTAAAACTAGAACATATTCGTCGAGCTCAAGTAGTAGTAGTAGTAGTAGTAGTAGTAGTAGTAGTAGTAGTAGTAGTAGCGACGAAGAATATTATAGAGCAGACAAATATTTCAAAAGTGGAATGAGATATTTTGACCGAGGAAATTACAAATATGCTCGTTATAGATTTAGTAAAGCTTTTGATAAATGTAGTTCAGATAAGAATAAATTATATTTATCTTGGTACCAAAAAGCTAGAGATTTCAAAAATAACAACTCTTATGAATATGTCAACGCTGAGAGTAATTATCAAAAAGGTTTGAGTCATTATAATCAGGGCAAATATGATTCGGCATTGTTTTATTTTGAATCAATTAATGAAAATTATTTGGTTTTAAAATCAGGCTCAAATCTGGCCTATTATAAAACTTTAACGAAAAGAAAAGTTCAAGAGGTTAGGCAAAGGGAAGCTGAACAACGAGAAAGAGAAGCTCAACTAGAAAGACAAAGACAACGAGAAAGAGAAGCTCAACTGGAAAGACAGAGACAACGAGAAAGAGAAGCTCAACTTGAAAGACAAAGACAAATAGAAGCTGAACAGGCGAGACAACGAGAAAGAGAAGCTCAACTAGAAAGACAAAGACAAATAAAAGCTGAACAGGCGAGACAACGAGAAAGAGAAGCTGAACTGGAAAGACAAAGACAACGAGAAAGAGAAGCTCAACTGGAAAGACAGAGACAGCGAGAAAGAGAAGCTCAACTAGAAAGACAAAGACAAATAGAAGCTGAACAGGCGAGACAACGAGAAAGAGAAGCTCAACTAGAAAGACAAAGACAAATAGAAGCTGAACAGGCGAGACAACGAGAAAGAGAAGCTGAGCTTGAAAGACAAAAAGAAGCTGAATTGGAAAGGCAACAATCCATTTTGATTAATTCAACTTTTACGAGTGAAAGAAAACAAAAAGCACATGAGTTAAATGACGAAGGATTGAGAGAGTATGAAAGAGGAAAATCAAAAGAAGATCAGGGTAAATACAATTTAGCAATAAAGAAATACATCGATGCCAAGAATTTATTTGAAAAAGCTCATTCAGTTCAAGAGCTTGATGAAATATTCAATTCGTTTTTGTTAATTTTGAACGCTTTTATCAGACTTAAATCATATCAAGATGCTAAAAATGTGGTTGAATTTTTACAAATGGGTTATGGAAATAAGCAACATGAAATCATAAAATTGAAGGAAACCATCAAAAATGTAGAAGACAATGTTTGGTCAGATGATGTTTTATCAAAGTACATTGAAAGACTCAAAATATCCCAACAAAATCAAAATATTTCTTGAAAACTTTTGCTACCGTAAACCCCCGACAGATGTCCTAGGGACAAATGCGAAAACATGCTTTTGTACCATGTGGTAATTACGTATTTATGGACAATTTTTGACCTAAAATTATCCCGGTACATTTTCAGAAAGAAATGAAGATATATCATAAATACTTTTATAAAAGGGTTTAAAAATATTTTTTTTCCGATGGAAATGACTAAATATAATCGATCCCGCTATTTAGAATAATTTTATTCAGTTAAATGTTTCCATAAAAAAAACTGTCCGAAAACATTCTAAAGATGTCCCTTTTTCAACTTATTCCGGTATACGTCTGAAAATGTACCGGAATAATTTTAGGTCAATAAGTGTCCATACATTCAAATTTGGACCATGGTCCTGAAGCGAAATATTCACATTTGTACCGGCACATCTATCGGGGGTTTAGGGGATGTTAGTTACATCAAGTATCAACCAATCAATAGTTAATTTTTTTGTTAAAAGCATTTTTAAAAGAAATTCAAAACTTTTTAGATTTTTAGGTAAAAGTTAATTTTGTTTTAGTCATCGAATCATTCTATGATTAATGCTTGGTGCATCTTAATTTTTGTGTAATTGTTTCATCAACAATAAATTTTATCTTTCGAAAATCAAAAATTTTATTTTTTTTGTGAAAAGATTCTTTTATTGAAAGATTGTTCCTTTTAAATTTGATTTTTGTCAGGTTTCATTAAAAAAATAGCCTGCTCTCTGAGCATTCTTTCACGAATCAGATTTGACTTTGTAAGGCTGTTGCTAAAACACGGACCACCTATTTTTTGAAAAAGACGGACCTATACTTTTTTTCTGAAGAGAAGGTCCAACCTAAGATTTTCATATAGCATTGGATAGATAATTACTTGTACTTTTATATGGACCCGTTTTGAAAGTCAAAAAGTTACGGTTCGTGATAAATTTTGAAAAAACTTCCACGGACCTATGGTTTTCTAAAAAGCTAAAAATAAACTTTCGACCTACCCATCAGAATTTGATAGAAAATCGTCTAAGCTTTCATTTGAAAAAAAAAATCATTCAGGTAGGATGTTTGGTTCTCTGTAAATTGTTTAGAGATGTGCATGGGTTTATGTTCGGCGAGTGAGCTTTTATTGCGTCTCATTGATTTTCTAAGAAAGGTTAGACATAAATGTAATGGGTACTTTTTTTCTAAATCTGAAGCGTGTGCTTTTTTTAAGTAATCATTTTTCGCAATTTTTTTTAAAAATCATTGAACCTTAATTTAACCTTCATTAAGATTTTTGAAAGAATACTTAACTAATTTGTTTAACAAAGTACAGTGCTGGTCATTCACGAATTAAATGGACGAACGTTCGCAAGATGGGTTTTAATGATGAAAGCTTACTCTTGGATCTTCTTTCTTAAAATTTAGTCTTCTTTTCGATTCGGCGAACTTACATGAAAATATTCGGCGAACGTTAATGATGGTCCAAGAACGAGCTTTCACCATTAAAATCGTTTCTGCGAACGTTCGTCCATTTAATTCGTGAATGATCTGAATTGTAGGTATTTTCGCGACGAAACTCATTTAATTCAAGTAGTTTGTTTTTTTTTGTGACTAGCCTATTACTGAAATCCTAAAGAGAGATACTTTCCAAACAGACTGATCAGACAACAGACTGAGAGAAAGAGAATGAAAGAGTGAAGACTCGAAAAGGTTTCAAAAATAAAAAAATATTAACGATAAAAAACAAAAGTCAAAACATTTTTTTAACCGTCTTGGGTCCGGTCAAAAATAACCCGTTATACTCTGTTATCATTGTAAATTACACTTTCGCGGATAATGGTCAAAGACAAGGCAAAAATTTTTTTTTAGTTTATTTAGATTTCTGCCACTCCCCGGCTCAGGTACATAAACGCGTTTTTTTTTATTCAAGTCATCAAAAGAAGCGGTGTAATTATTTTTACAAATTAAAATATTAAAATTTAAATTTTAAGTGATCAAAAGGAGTATAGACGAATTTCTCGTCTTATGCTCTGCCTTTGTTGTCTTTTAAAGCCCGTTAAAGAAATTATTCTTTTGAATGCTTTATTGAGTAACCACAAATAGTCATTATGTTTGACAAGGTAGCTGCATTAAGACAAAGTTAGAATGTCGATACACTCTTTTAAAATATAATGCGGTAAATTCTCTGACTAGTTAAAATTTTGAAAAACCTGTCATTTAAAGTTCTTTTAAAAAATATTTCAGTTAAAAAAAATTCAGTGTCAATTTAAAAGTTATTTGATGCAAAAAACTCACTACTCTACTGTCTAATTAGAATTAACCTAATATTTGGAGAAGTATAAAACAAAGTAAAGTTTAAGTAAAGTTTATAAAGCTGAATTTGACAACCAGGTATGCTGTTTTTTGCTCATAACACAGAGGATAATTTTGAAAAAAAATTCATCTAATACACTATTCTGTAAGTGATTCAAGAACAAATTAGATCTTTCTTAAGAATCTTATCGTTTTTACATGAATGTGAGTGGTTTCACTAAAAAGAAAGGGAGTCTCATACATCATTATCATCATTTTTACGAGAGCCGATCACTCAATCTTCGTAGTACACGTGATCACTGATTTTTTGATTTCCGCTCAATCTCTTCAACAGATGCTTTTATTTATTAAATTTTCTATGTATCTATCATAATTCATTGATTCTCTCTCTTGTCTTGATTTTCCCATTTGCTGACTTGGTTCATACAGACTATATGTTCACCCAAGTCAGTTGTCTTTTTGTAAGTTTCAATAAAACTGGAATTTGATCAACCATTTTGTACACTTGTTCGTTCGGTATTTTGTCTAATCTCTACTTTTTCGCCGTTAAGTTCCAATAATCGTTCTTTTGACTCGTTAACTATCGTCGATTTAGTCTCATAAACCCCCATTGTACTGAATATTGCCACATTATAAAAAGTCAATCCTGCACTTTTCCTAACTCTTATCACAAAGAAGCTAGCTCTTATTAGTATAATAGGGCTTAGATTGTACATTTTAGAATTTTGTTGACTCTTTCACAAGTTGTTTCAGTATAATATATGGTACATGGTATGTATTGAGTATATTTTTGATTGGTTGAGAATTATTAACGCTTTTCAGCAGCCAAGAATTTTATTGAAACTTATACTATTTTGCAAATTAACACGAAATATCGCATCAATCTTTTCCATAAACAAGTATAAATTATTAATCTTTATTTTTTCTATAATTTTTTTTTATTTAAAATTTAAAAAAACAATAATAAAAAATTTATTTGAACTTTAAATCTCGAAAATGAACAATCTAATGAAACATTGCAGAACCTATATAGAAGTTTTAATACAGTTGTTAGCATTCACGTGTTCCTCTTGTGAGCTTTCATTAATTAATGATTTAGAAAAGTTATCATTGATTTATGAAAAGTTATCATTGGTATCTAATGAAATCTAGTTTTACAAGCTTTAATTAGAGCTTGTAAGTATTCATTTGATACCTTTAAATCAATTTTAGCTTTTCCAAATCATTAGTTCATGAAAGTTCACAAGAGGAACACGTAAATGACCACAACTGTATTACAATTATATTAAAGTTCACTGAACTTTCGTTCACATTCCAATGCTTAAGATTCACGTGCTTAATGTTTATTATATGCAAATTAAACTCAAAAAGAAAGTTACTTAACTTTTATTTGACAAATTCAAACCATTTCTATTTGATAAAAGAAATTGAACCAACTTCAAATAAAAACAACATGATATTTTAAATCAAATAAAAAGTAAAACGCTGACGTTGTTAAAATTCAATTTAGATAAAAAATATGGTTGAATAACTCTAATATTTTATTATTGAAATAAAAAAAAATTGGTTATAAACATACAAAAAATTTTTTGATGGTTTACAAAAAACTCAAACTTTTTTCAAAAAAAAAAAAGATTTTTTTCGAATTTTTTGTTGATTCTAAGGAGCTGGCAATGCACGTGTAAGCGATAAATGCTTGAATTTTCTGTTCACATCTTCGGCCATTATGATTACATCATTTTCATAACGTTTTACATTAGCTAAATAAGTCTTCAAGTCGCTTGGAAATTTTTGTGCACTAAGCACTTGTGATGAATCGAGTATAAAATTAATCCAATACAAAAATTCGGCAACTCTTGTTTTAAATTTTTCGTTCTTAAAATTTGACAATTCTTTTTTTATCTGTTTTACTTGCTCTTTTTTTGATTCCATTCTTAATTCAAATTGTTGAGCCCGAGATATGCTACCTTCAGCTTTGTACATTTCTTCTATGTCAATATTCTTAACCGAATAAAAAAAAAATTATTATCTAGACAGTTATTCAAGCTTTCTAGTCATTTGAATTTCCTAGAAAAATAAAGTCACGTCAAAATTACTTACGTCTTGTTGAAAAAAACAGTTGAGAACATACTCTGCTTTAGATCGATTTTCTAACAAGTACTCACCAACAAGTCTTAAACTATCATAATAATCTGTACTTGACATTTTATTGTTCCAAATGAATTAAATCTAAACAAATTAAATGAATTTTTGGTTAAAGAATTTTAAAGTGTGATGGTACGAACTACCAACAAAAAAAAAGCTGTTTTTTTTTATTGTTAATGTTTACCTAAGACATTATAATTTGTATTTGAAAGAAAAATAAAAATTTGTTTAAATAATTAATTTTTCAATAAATTTATTTTTTTTTTGAATTTATTCATTTGGAAAAAAAAGTTGTACAGAAAAATGATTGGTAAATGTTTTAGTTTCTTGAAACAAGTTAGAAATATCGAACTGTTTTTTGTTGTTGTTCGTAATTTTAGACCAAAATAATTTTTTCTGTTGAAGTTTCAAAGTAACTCTTTTTTTTTTTTTTGTTTTTCTTTGTTTCGAAATAATAAACTACTTGAAATAAAATTTCTTCTTTTATTTTTCGTTCCTTTTCAATAATTGAGCATTAATTCGAAAAAGAAAAAAATGTTACATAATTATATTTATTTAATTTTGAAAAAAAAAAATTTGAAAATCCTCTCATGTTAAGCTTGTTCGCTCCAAATAGTTTTTTTTGTTTTCTCCATTTATTTTTTACTTCCGAAAAAAAAAGAAAAAAATTTTTGCCAATTAATTTTTAAAATAAATTTAATTCAACTGATCTGAACTGAAATTATTTTTTTAATACTTCTGAAACAACAGTCTATCTGAAATTTTCTCGACTGTATGTGTTTAAACTCTTCTTTATTTGATAGATTTAACTTAAAACTTTTTTCTTTTATTACCATTGAAAACTGAAAGGAAATTTGATTTAAAAAAAAATTGAATAAATAATCCGTGCTTACTTGAGTAATGTATATAAACTTAAATAATATTTACTTATTGAGTTAGGACACTCCCAAACTTATTAAATTGATATTTAAATGATTTGAAGTTCCAGTTACAGCTAAATAGTGTTGGAAGATCGGTCTCGAGCGCATAGGCGATAAGACGGTAAAACCATTCAGTATGTCGATCGTGAGTTGTACCATGAGATATTCAAAAAATTGATGATCGACATACCGATCGAACGGTTTTACGCGCTCGAGAATACATCTAAATCGGACTGATGAAAAAATTAAATGTTGAGTTATCCAGGTCTTGATAAAAGCATTTTTACCAAGATTTAAAAAATCCGTTAACCGATCGCTTTATTAGCTTAAGTCCTTTCAGAAAGATATGTTTTCTTGAAATACCCAAATAAAAGGAAATAACGTAATTACTCGATTTTAGTGACATGTCACTATAACCGAATACCCTACTATAGTGACATGTCACTAACTATCGAATGGTGATTTTCAATTTGCTTTAGTGACATGTCACTATAACCGAATATAGCCAAAAAATCATGTTTTTTAAGAAATTTTGTGTCAACTATAGTGACATGTCGTTATATTATAGAGACATGTCACTATAGTTGAAAAACCATCAGTTAAATGAACAGAAATAGGACTTACCGAAAAGATTAGCGCCAAAAACGCGCATCAAAGAGAAGGAACATACCAGATATAGGGATTTTTCATAAGACTTAGACTCGAGTCAGAGTCTTATAGAAGATTTTCAGAGTCTCATAAGTCCAAGTGGGCCTCAAAAGTGCGACTCAGAGTCCTTAGGACTCGAATCTGAAAATTGTACTGCTTTACTATAAGTGTGCAGCCATAACCGTATAATAGAACAGCACAGCTAGTGAATAAAAGCCGTACCGTACCAAAACTTTGACAGGCACGACTAACTCAGTAAAGTTTAAAAAAACTTGACTTAAGTTTTTTAAAAAGAACAGTCGACCAGAAAAAGAACAATAAAACTGTTATGAAAATAAAAATATATCGTTTTCTTCTTTTTTATTTTAATTGATTAATTGATTTTGTAAAACCGCTTGTGTGAAAAAGAAATTTAATAAATCTCCATCCCAAAAATGATAAGTCTTTGATATTTTTGTGGGGAGTGAGGCTCATTAGTCATAGTTTTTTTCAAACCGGCCTCATCCAGAATTTTTTTTCAAATCACCTCATTATTTTAAAAATAAGATTATATCAAAGAATCAAGTCTTTTACTGTATCTCTTAGGCTCGGACTCGAGTCAGAGTCGCTAAATTTTAAAAGAGTCTCATTTTGAAAATTTACTCTGATACAATCCCTTCTTTGCTTTTAATTGAATAATTGACCAGAGATAGGGTCTCCAAAAATGAGACTCGAATCTTTATGGACTCAAGTCCGAGTCTTTATCTTGTTGTAAAATCGACTCGGAATCTAAGTCTGAGTCTTTTAAAATTTAGCGACTCAGACTCGAGTCCGAGTCTCAGAGATATAGTAAAAGACTTGAGTCTTTGAATTGACTTGCATGAGATCAGTCTGAAAAAAAATTATGACAAATGAGCCTCACTCCCCACAAAAATATCAAAGACTTATCATTTTTGGGATGGAGATTTATTAAATTTCTTTTTCACACAAGCGGTTTTACAAAATCAATTAATCAATTAAAATAAAAAAGAAGAAAACGATATATTTTTATTTCTCATAACAGTTTTCTTATTCTTGTCAGCTGTTCTGTTTGAAAAATTTATCAAATAATAAGTTCAATGTCTCCACCGCTTTATGAATAAATTCTTTCTTTCTATAAGCTTTTCTTCATTTAGACACCCATCATTATCTTTTTAGTACTATTCCACGGTCTTTGTAGCCCTGCTGAGCGTAGAATGGCTAATATAGGGATACTAGTTCGGTCGAAAAAAAATTCTAAACAAAATTATCGACTCGAGCTTTAAGGACTCTGAGTCGCACTTCTGAGTCTCTGAAAATTTTTCATAGACTCAGACTCGAGTCCGAGTCTTATGAAAAATAACGAGTCCCTATGTCTGTAATTGACTTAGTAAAACTGATTGTGTGAAATAGACAATTTAATAGGTCTCCTCCCAAAACATGATCGGTCAATTACTTTGTAAATTAAAGGCTTTATATGAAAAAGATGACTTTATATAACTAATAAGCATTAGACCATCAATCAAAGCTTTCGTCGTTATTAAGATGACGGTGATTTCAGGTTCATCGATAGTGTGGATGAATTGAATATTTTGAATAAAATCAAAAAATATTGACTAATTTTGCTAGATGTGGCACAAAAATAATTTGACCTTGATGGGTTTTCTACTATAGTGACATGTCTCTATAATATAACGACATGTCACTATAGTTGACACAAAATTTCTCAAAAAACATGATTTTTTGGCTATATTCGGTTATAGTGACATGTCACTAAAGCAAATTGAAAACCACCATTCGATAGTTAGTGACATGTCACTATATTTATAGTGACATGTCACTAAAATCGAGCAATTACGTTAGCCCTTTAAGGAAAAAAATACTAAACAAATTTTTTTTTCAATAAATCGATTTACTTGAAAAACTTGAAATTCTTCCTTTAGTTAAATACAATGTATTGACAAAAATTTTGTAACATTAAACTTAATAAAAGGTTCATATTTCGAAAAATCTGCAGAATCTCTAGGTGTCTGCATTGTTTTGAATTTTTATTATTTTACATTCATTTAAATTCAAGTAAAAAATAGGGTTGTTAAATTTGAAATTAAATTTCGAAGTTTTTTTGAAATTTTAGTACTTTGAAATAATTAAAAAATTTCGAAGTTCATTAGAAATGTTCCAATGTTATTTCATATAACTTATCTTTTTTCAAAGTAAATATTGTGAAAAAAAACAAAAAAATAACTCTAGTTAGTTAACTTGTTTCATTTAAAAAATTTCCAATTTACTTTCGTAATATGAAATAAAATGATTAAAATAATGACAAGGAAATTTTGAAATTTAAATTGAACACTATCGTCGAATTTGAAAACAGCAATTTCCAAAAGATCGCTTTCCGCTAAGAAACGCAACAAGTGAATTCAAAAGGACACAAATGCCTGATTTACTTTATTTGCATACCTCTAAGGTTTTAGAAAATCATTTAGACATATGTAGTGTCTTACATTAGTACCTTTGGGCCCGTCTATCCGATGCTCTCGTTAGACGTCTTGAGCATGCTTTTATGCTCAAACTAACTCAACTTTCTTAAGTTAAGTTAATTAACTAAACCAGTGATATCAGCGAGATGTCGCTATATCACATCTTCCCCCTTGTTTTTAAGCAAAAACTAGGTCAGGAAATGACGACCATTGGGTCTGCCAATGACCGGTATCGGCTCTAGACTATTATTTTTTTGCCAGTACTAACTGACTCTTGTCAGGTTACTTCAGCACGCACTATAAGACATATCCTTCGTCGCCAGGGTGTGTGCATCTACACTCCTGCAACTTTTTTCCTCATCGCCAGATGTAGTGTCTTACATTAGTACCTTTGGGCCCGTCTATCCGATGCTCTCGTTAGACGTCTTGAGCATGCTTTTATGCTCAAACTAACTCAACTTTCTTAAGTTAAGTCGTCTAACGAGAGCATCGGATAGACGGGCCCAAAGGTACTAATGTAAGACACTACAACATACAAAATATTGCTTTCTCTTCAAGTATTTAGATAAAATGTGTGTATAAGAAACAGTGTCTTTTGAAAGGGCTTAATAATTCCTTTCATCAAGGCTTAAAAAATTGAAGACAGCTAAGAAATAACAAAAATTTCCAAGTTTGGTATTTTAAATTAAATTCTCTTTTTTCATTTCAAATCATCTGTTTTAAAAATTTGAAATGAACTTACTAAATTTAAAAGAAACAACTTTTCAACTGTTTCAAATAGATTCGAAATGAAATAAAAATTAGATAAACCATTTCAAATTTAGTAATTTTGTTTTAAATTTTAACTTTTTGTTCGTTTAACAACCCTAGTAAAAAATTTTCTGTTATTCTAAAATTTAGTCTAAAATTTTTTGAATTGTAAAAAGTTCAAAATTTTTAAAATGAAAATAAACTTTATTTTGCCAAAGAAATAAATAATTTTAATTTCTGGGACTATTTCGAGACTCTTCATTTAGCCTTTCTGAGCCCATGTATCATCTGTTTTTATACTTTTTTTTTTGCTTTTTTAGCCTTTGAAAAAGTACTAAACCTTATTAAAGAAATGTAACCATAATCTAGTCATAATTTATTAATTAAGCTAAGACTGAAGCCGTTTGTCACACCACTTGCTCAACGCCCCGTCAAATAAGGTGGCGTGGTCTCCCATCTGTATAAAAATATTAAAAAAAAAGAAAAAATCTGTCTAGTCATAATTAAATTATGGTAATAAAATAATCGATTATTACCGCAATCCCTCATTTTTATCCCAAACACAAAATATTATTTTCGTTTTTGTACCATGTCACAAATTCGGTTTTGTAGCAATTTTTCGATAAATTGTATCTTCACAAAACATATTTATCCCTGATACGAATTCGAATTTTTACCCGGTACAAAAACCAATTTTTTTAGTTGATCCAAAATTACAGTAATGAAAATGGAAAAAGTGAAAGACTGGACTTGTACTTTTTTTAATTTTCTCAAATAGTTAGTACGTTACTATTGCGGTAAAGACACAGTCGATACTAACGCAATCAATCGTTCCCATGAAACAAATCTTACGAAAAATCATAACAAAAACTTTTAATTACAATTTTTTTGAAGAGTTAATATCTTTTAGGATCCTAAATTTTTAATTTCATAGATCTTAAAAATAACATCCCTTTGGGATCTTATGATTTAATCATCAAGTTTAAAGCAAAAAACCCAGAAATTTTTAGGATTATTTAAGATCCTATACGGTTTTGTCCTATTGTAAAAATTGATTGAAAATTGCTCCATGAAATTCGAATGTCTGGAATGATAACGTGTGATTCCGTTTTTCCTGTTTAAAAAATTTACGATAAGATACCGTAAACCCCCTATATTTGTATCCAGTTGTTTTTTTTCAAATATTTCGAAAGGTAAAGTATTGTTTCAAAATCTCAAACCTTTAGTTTATAGACTAGGTTGAGGGGCAATTGATATAAAGAAATTTAAACATAAATCGAAATCTTAAAGACCAAATTTTCTGGGTACAAGTAGAGAGGGTTTACGGTAGTTTTATGAATTTAAGACAATATTTGACAAATGAACTTTTTACCATTACAATGTCTCTTGTTGCCAAAAATAATTTGAATTTCAAAAGCTCTCCTAAGATTAAAACTGTGTTGCTTCTGGTGGAAAGGGCGAAGTACCGTAACGACTAACGACCATCAACTGGACGGATCAATTAAATAAGGGTTTCTTATGAGGAATTTTAAAATTTTTGGAAAATATTCGTAATCCATTGAATTCTTATAAAATGATTTTAAAATTTTCAAAAAATGACCTAAATGACTGCTTTTTCAGCGCCTAAAATCGATTATTAGGAACATGCTCTTAGTTAAGAGGATATAGTTTAGGTTTTCTTACATAAGGATTGCGATTTTTTGGTGAAAAATTTCAAAATCCCTCATTTTTTTCGACCTTTTTCGACTCTTAAATAGAAAATTTGGACCATTTTATTGTTAATAGTTCCACGCTTTCGAATGAAAAAACATGAAATCATTTTGTCCATATAGAAATTTCAATTAATTAATGTGTGACCAGTTTAACAGCTTTATTAGTTCATATTGTCTGCAATAGAATGCATGCTGCCTGCTTGTAAAAGGTCGTGGTATAACGGGTAAAACAGCTTTTTGCGACTGAATGCAAATGTTCGAATCCTGGGGAGGTTAACAAAGTTTCAACGTTAAAATATACATTCAGTCACCATTTTGGCCTAAGAAACTTCGGCTTCTTTAAAAAGACTTAAAATACTTGATTAGATATTTGATTTTGGCAAAAAGCACGTAATTAAAAACAAAAAATTTAATAAAGTCTATTTCGTAAAGAAACTATAATGGGAAAAAATTGATCAAATTATCATCATCGATCAAATCTAAAAAAAAAACAATAACAAAACAAAACAACTCTATAAAAATAGAATTTGAATTTATTTTTATTGTCAAATTTAAACTTGAATTCACTACAATTAATTTTAAACGAAAAAAAAAACATCATGCATTTTTTTTTCTAAACAAGAATTTTGCTAATTAATCTTGAGATCTTTATTTTTAAATGAATCTCCATGCATAAAGTTTATTTTGAAAAAAAATCACTAATAAAAAGACGTAATTTTTATTTGAATTGCGTGTGATATTAACTAAAATGCTGAAAGTTTTAGTAATCTTTTCGTGCTTCATTTGTTATTTGTTGGTATATTAGTAATCAAAATTTGATTGAATCATTAAAATTTTTTGCATTTTTTACTTGTCAAATTGTTTAAATTTTCGAGCCAACAAGACAATCCGTTATTAATTGTCAAGAGATTTTTTTCCTTTTTAAACTTTTTTTTTAATTTATAAAATCAATTTCGTTGAATAAACCGAAAAATACAATTTTTGTTTTGTTTAAATACTTAAAAATAATTCCATCAAATTGAAATACCTAAAAAAAATATATTACCTAATAGTACTAAGACTCAGCAAAACACGAACGTATCCCTAATTAAAGAAGATTATTTGTTTGGTTCTACAAGCACGCTTATTAAACACATCATTATTCGTTTCGTGAATGATTACGAAATTTTTTGTAATTTTTTTTTTCAAGTTTTAAAAAAAAGGCTTGTTCTCTATGAACTTAGTCATCCATCCAAAATTGATTTGTGTTTTTATCTAAAAGTTCATTTCTTGGAAATATTTTCCAAACAAGTTATCTTATTGAATACTATCGATTTCAATTTTTATTTTCAAAGTTATCATTCGATTTTAGAAATCGATTTTGGTCGCATGTTCCTTGTGCTAATCACCGTCAAACAACTCTACTGTTCAGTGAACGTTCCAAAAAAAAAGCCTTTAGAACGGAACCCATAATTTAAATATTAGACTTTCAACTGGTGATTCTCATAAACGAGCTAAAAATTATGTCATATTCGAAAAAAAATTGGTGATATTTTAAGTGATTTTGATCGAGAAAATATACTGTCATGGTCATTCATAGGTTCTCTTCATGAACGTTCATGGACGAACTTACATTTCATAATCTTTCACAAAAATTGAATGGCTAACCAGAGCTTAATTTTCTACTGATCATTGGTTGTTCTTTACTTTCTTAATTAGACTTTTTTTTTATTTTTTATTTTTTTACAAAAACACCAAAAAAATTCTGTCTTTATTTAATTCCTTAATGAAAATAATGAATGATGTTCAGTTGCAACTAAATACATTTTTCTCATTAAGGAACTACTCTATCAAGACAATCAGGGTACCATTTTGAAGCAGGCTAAGAGATCTACAATTTGCACCAAGTGTGAAAATTTACCATTCTTGTTTTAGTCCAGTTGGTTCATTAGTCGACTGACAACACTACTTTTTAGAATTAACGTTGTCAAATTGAAACTGTCAGAATGAGCATATACAGTCGTACCCCGGTTATATCATCCTATTTGTCCGAGGGGGGTGAACATGATATAAATGAAACATGATATAAGTGAAAAAATTTATTTCAAACAAAAACAGTAACAGGGTCACGGTTATATTATAAAGCTACCATGAACGGGAACGGAACCGTTTAAACCGTTATTTTTTTTACATTTGAAAAAAACCACTGTGGACAGCTTTTGTCTCTTTATATTGATAAAGAGCAGGTTCGTCTTCTGACATTTGAAAGCAATGTCGAATAAAATTAAGTAGTCGCTTTATAATTGTTTGATGCTGTTTTTCCGCATTCGCAAATGGAAGTTTCTTGGATCCTGCACAAAATTTGAACATAAGCAATGAATTTCGTGAAAAAAATAAATAAATCCAAATTGTGCATGTGAAAGCAAATTCGATAAAAAATTTGATCCCAGACAAAAAAAAAGTATTAGAGGAAAAAAATTAATTTCAGAAGTTTCCCATTCAATGCTGACTCATGTATCGACGTCTTATTTATGAGCCAAAATAGGAGCTGAAGTATCTAAATTAACAACCCTATTCAGCTCTCTGCCATTTCATATTTTTTTGAAGTGTAAAATGTAAAATAAATCGGAATAAATCTTTCTGGAATTCGTGAATGACCAGTTTTGTAGCTTCGTAGTGTTCTATAACCGAGCTATTGGTTCTGTGAGAAGTATCGACTTTAATTTAGCTAAAAGTTAACTTATTTCTTTCACAAGACATTTTAAAATGAATTTTAAATTTGTCAAAATGATTTAAAACTAACAAGAAAAAAAATTATCAGTTTTCATTTTTTATTTAAAAGTTTATTCACATGATTTTTTTCTAACTCATTTCCTAAAAATGGCTAAAGACACAACCAAAATATTAACAAAGCTTCGAGCTTTAATGAAAGATGCCACTTTGTTTAATGGAAAGCAACTTAGTGCATACATAATTCCGTCAACTGATTCACATAACAGTGAGTATTTGTGTCCTAAAGATAAACGTCGTCAATTCGTATCAAATTTTTCTGGTAGTGCTGGTACGGCCCTTGTAACCGAAAATGATGCATTATTATGGACTGATGGAAGATATTTCTTACAAGCTAAACAACAGTTGGACTCAAATTGGACTTTAATGAAAGACGGTTTACCAGAGACTCCATCAATTGGTGACTGGTTGGCTTCTAATTTACCTAAATTTGGTCAAGTTGGAATCGATGCTACTCTTTATCAAGATGACTTGTATCAATCATTACAAGCCAAGTTATACGCCAACGAACTTTCTTTGGTTCACACTCGACAAAATTTAATCGATAAAATTTGGGATGACCGACCTGTTCTTAATTATGAACCCTTAGTCAAAATTGATACGAAATATTCGGGAAAATCAACCAAAGAAAAGTTGGAAATTGTTCGAAATGAAATGAAAAAAATTTCTGTTTATTCTACAGTTATAACTTCTCTAGACGAAATAGCGTGGTTATTGAATATTCGTGGACATGACATTCCGTTTGGAGCTGTATTTTTTTCCTATCTAATAATCGATTTGAACTCGTGTAAATTATTTACAAATTTAAATCGTTTTGATCTTAAAGATTATCTCTTGAATGAAGATTCAAATTTCGAGTTTCATGAGTACAACGAGTTTTATAATTATTTTGAAGATTATGTCCGACAAAATCTTGTTGAAAAGAAGCAGAAAATTTTACTTTCGTCATCATCGAATCATTTTGTACATTCGTTAGTACCCAGCAATTTAGTTGTCAAAGATTTATCGATTTTGGCTAAGCTTAAATGTATCAAAAACCCTTTCGAAATTGAATCAGCTCGTAAAATTCATGTTCGAGATTCAGTTGCACTCACTGAGTTTTTGTACCGAGTCGACCAAACCTTTAAAAATAATCCTCTAATAGAAGAAAAATTTTTGGACGAGTATCACTTAGCCGAGTACTTGGACAATATGAGAGGCGAACAAGAAGGATTTTTTGCGTGTAGTTTTGAGACAATCTGTGCTTATGGTTCTAATGGCGCAGTCATTCATTACAAGCCTAAGAACGATGAAAGCAACAAAAAAATCGAAAAAAATAATTTTTTATTACTCGATTCGGGTGGTCATTATATCGACATGGGTACTACCGATGTAACCCGAACAATATTTTTAGGAGACATATCATCTTGCTCTGAGTACAAAAAAGAGTGTTTTACAAGAGTTTTGAAAGGTCATATTCAACTAGCAATGAGAGTATTTCCAAACAGCACTCGTCCAGAGCATTTAGACTCATTTGCAAGACAAGCTTTATGGGAAGTCGGTTTAGATTATAGACATGGTACAGGTCATGGTGTAGGTGCTTTGCTAAATGTTCACGAACTTCCAATCATAGCTAATAGAAAAGGTGTTGAGATATTAGTTAATGAAAATATGATTATTACAGATGAACCTGGGTATTATGAAAATGATAATTTTGGAATACGTATTGAAAATTGTAATCTAACAGTCAAAGCTGATACAAAGTATAATTTTGGCAATGTTGATTATTTGACTTTTGAGCCTTTGACCTTAGTGCCGATTCAAAGAGATTTAATTGTAAAAGAACTTTTAAATAGCCAAGAATTGGAGTGGTTGAATAATTACCATGATAAAGTTTTTAAAGTTATCGGTGATGGGCTAAAATCAACAAACAAATTAGGGGTTTATGAGTGGCTAAAAGAGCAAACACGACCACTTTAAATTAATGGAACAACATTTTTTTTATTCGCTAAATTTAATGACTTAAAATTTAACTAAAACGTATAACTTACCTTAATAAATTAAATGCATCTTTAAAAGTCTCGTAACTTCTGGTTATCTCTGAATATAAAAAGTTGCTCGAGCTAAGCTTAGAATTCTTTTAAGCTAAACAAACTCGATAAACTCTGTAATTAGTGATTTGATTGGAAATTTTGTCAGAATCATTTGGTTCAAATATAACTAAATAGACTAGAATGAATGATTTAAGAGGATAAAACAATAACGTAGACTTAGTTGTCATCCGATTAATTGTGCGGCATTAAAATGGTTAAAAATTCTTAAAAAATATTTTTGACAGTAAACTTATAAAAAAACGTGATTTTATATTTAACTCTCTAAGATCCCTAGACGTCACGAAAGTTTTTATTGCGCTTTTTCAATTGTTTCATAGGCAAGGCTTATCGCATCCGTTTATAAAATCCGTTTTTTACGTGATGAATTTGTCATTATTGTTCGTTCAAATGTGCTCAATTTGTACCAAATCTTACCTATTTTTTTTCAATTAGTGGTTTAATCAACTAACTAACTAACTAACGTTCAGAATTTATATAATGAATAAGAAGTTACTTATAGAATTGTTCCTATAACCCTCCAACTACAAATGTGAGTATTTCGTTTATAGACCATAGGCAATATTCGTAAATATGTAGCAGGGTTTTCTACACCAAATTTTTAGGCGCATGTGTAAGGAGAAACACCTACACCAAATTCATCAAAACATGATGACGTAGTTTTCAAATATCTCCAAATTTTAAGCGAAAAAATGTTTCTAAAAGATTTTTAGAGCATTTTTGATATTTTTAAATGAGATGGTAATGTTCAATCAGCAATTTGTTTAAAAATTTGGGCTTTTTTATAAACACTTTTCGACATACTTAAACAAAGACTTAGTGAAGCATCCTCTAGGCTAGCTAAATTCAATTACGCTATTTTGGAGTGAACGTGATTTCAAATTCGGTCTAAATTCTAAAAATTGTATTTTTCTTGACCATCCTTAAAATACGGAAACCGATAAAGTCTGTCTGAAATAGGAGCAGATATTTTTTTATCAAGACTAAAATAGAGACTAAGGCATCGGTAAGCTAAATTAACATTTTTTGCTTACTTTAACAAAATTGGTTAATTTTCGATAAATTTAAATTTTCGGGAGCACTATGATTTTATAGCTGAAAATAATTCATATCCGAAACTTTGAGAACATTTACTTTTTTTTTTTAATTTGAGAAAGGATGTTAGTCGCCTAAGAAAAAAGGACAACTTGGGTATTATTACATATCAGCATGTAGCTTAAAATGCAAGAGGCAGTTCTGTGTAGAAAAATCGTCAAAATATCCTTTTGTTCATTTTTTCTTGAGATTTTTGTTTTCGTTTTTCACTCTGATTTGGGTAGATTCATTTTTAACATTTATAGGGGAAGAAGCAAAATTTTTACTTGTTGAGACTGTTATTTAGAATTTAAAAAGCGTTTCCGTATTTTAGTCGAAAAAAGGACACACTTTAAAACGGATCTACGGATCCGTGTCCGAAGTTTAAAAGATTTCGGAGTTTAAGAGATTCAACGAGAAAACTGATCTGAAATCCGAAATCCTGTATTACCGTATACCCTTGCAATGAGGTTCGTGCCCCTAAACCTGAGTTTCGGGTTTAAATCATTTTTTTTCAGCCATTCAGAAAATTGGATACAATCCGACATTTTAGTTTCCTAGAAAAGTCGTTTGGTGAATTTTGTTTAGTAAACTCTGGAATGAAAATTTCTTGTCCGAATCTAATCCCAGTACATTTTCGGACATTTTTCGCTAAAAAGTGTACAAAAAATGCGTAATTACCACATGGGACAGAAACGAGTTTTCACATTTGTCCCTGGGTCAACTATCAGTGGTTTTCGGTATTGTCAAAGCAAGAGAGTAATTTGGAAAAATATAAATGGAATTATTTTAAAAATTTTATTCTATCAACAAAATTAATATAAAATTCTTTTCAAAACTTAATGGAGAACCTTGAATTAACAAATTTATGAAAAAATAAAAATAAATTTTCAATCGGTTTTAAAATGCTCATAAGTGAGGAAGAACTTGAATTGAAAAAGTCGGTTAATATTTTTAAAATTTTTGTAAAATTAATTTAAATAATTTACAATTATATTCCAGGGTCCAAGTCGAAGATATGATGGAATAAATCCTCTGTACAATGCAAACGGACCTTCGTTTTTTATCGTCTAATTATGAAAAAATTTTTTAATAACTGTAATCCAAATGGTTGTTGGCATAAAAAATTACTTTAACTAAGCAATCAATTGAACCTTTGTAAATAACTGCCTGGTTAGAGTTGTCTTTGAGATTCCTTTGGTTCATTACTCTCGTCTAAATTTAAAAATAAAATTTCGTGACAGTTCTATTCAGTTTTGAATAGGACATACTTTGATTACGTCGATTGGAGTTGCTGCGATTGCTGCACAGAAACCCGCCATACTTGAGGCCCTTCATAAAAAAAAAAACTTTAAACACACAATTCAAGTTTTTTTGTTGTTGTAAAATTACATTAAATGAGTCGTTATGTTATCTTGTAAAGGAATTTTATTCAACAAAAATTGTTTAGCTGAATCATAAATTGAGAGTTCAACTCCAGTAATGACAGCAGCTCTTTGAGCATTCGGCAAAACACCCTTTTAAACAATTTAATTTTTTTTTTATTAAACAAATGAATAATCGAACTTACTCTGTAAAGACCAGCTAGACCCTCATTTTTATAAATATCAAAAAACGAGCTGATCATAGATTGATTCCTAAAATGCTGTTGGTTTGCTTGCAGGCGAATTTTTAGAACGTCAGTTGGGTTAGCAAGGGCATTGGCAGTAGCGCCACTGAGACAACCAATGAAAATATTCTTATAGAAATGTTCTTGATGTTTTTTAACTTTGAAAAAGAAACTTTAGAAAAAAAAAATCGTGAGGGTAAATCAAATAGAAATTACCATCGGAAGAAAATAGCATTTTTTTTAAATATTGATAAAATCCTAATTTTAGTGTTCCATAAGTTGCTTGCCTTAGAAGAGCAGGCTTAATTCTTTAAGATGACAAAATTAAAATTATTGAACTCATAAGGCAAAAATAGTCTCAGGTTACCCCGAGAACAAATATTTTAATCCTTCTTCTTTGTAAATTGATACAAAACAATGAAACATTCCACGATACTTGGCCGAGCAGTTATTTATTGCTTGGCCTTGAATTTGAAGTCTTGTTTTAACTAAATCAATTGGGAATGTAAACAATTCGGCATTACATGATGAAACACCGCCAAGTATAAATGGCTCGATACTTTTGTAAACCATGCTCTCACACACAAAAACAAAACAGAAAAACAATTTTTTTAAAAAATTAATAACAAAAGTCTTGCTTTAAAATACAAAGATTTTTTTTTTTTTCTAGAGATAAAATCAAGCCAACCTTTTATCAAAAATATAAAAACAAGACCTTATAAAAATATGATTAAAATGAAAAAAAAATGTTAAGAAATTAGTTTTGGGTATCTAAAAGGATGTTCGTGTGAGAGATAAGAAAAAAAAATATTTTCTAAGCATAAGGTCAACTTCACATTTTCATAAAGAAAAAAATTGTACGATACAAAAAAAAGAACACTTTAGATAGTCTATTACATGCTTTTATGTAATCTATTACGTAAACTATTGAAAAAAATAAGTTCTAATCCTTAAATGTCATGTCTTGTAAACTAGTTGAAAAAGTTTTAATACTTTTAATACCAAAAAAGTCACATGTATTTGTCTTTGATTTGAGTTGAAGTTAATAGGGTTTGTCATCTCAAATTTCTTACAGGTGTCATGAAAACGATTTAGACATTGTTATTTGAAAATCAAATTCTGGATACTTGACAAACATTTTTCTAGTTTTTTCTTTTTTTTTTATTACCTTAATTTTTTTTTTAACAGTCGTCTGTAAAACAAGAGAAATATTTCTGGAAAAAAAAATTTAAAAGAATTTAATTTATGCTTATTATTTCCTGTATAAAACGCTTTGAGGTTTAAACAGCTTTTTTATTTTTTCTGAATCATGATTACAACTTTATTTTTGGTAGTCTTGGCTCTAAAAATACACACTCTTAAAAAATAATTTTCAATTCAAGCATCTATCGGTTTCAGCATGCTTGAGTCTTTTTAATAAAAATAAAGGAGTGTGTAAATTATTTTTTTAATACATGCTGTTGTACCTATGTTCGTTAGCTGAAATCAAACAATTTTCAAACCCTGGCACAAGTCGTTAAGTTTGTGAACGTTCGTAGTTCCACGATTGCAAGGGGGTGGTCGTTTGTTAGCTATAGATCACGGTGTTTATGGTTTATTTTCAGAAAGTAAAAGGATTGATTCAATTTTTGCAAATCTGCCTTTCATAAAACTTCCTTTTAGGAACTTTATTCAACTGTCAATGTTCATTTACAATCACTCCATTGACAAATATGTTTTATGAGTATGACTCCTTATAGATGTCCTGGGGACAAATGAGAAAACAACGCTATGTATATATGACTTCAATGACTCATTATAGTTGGGTCATCTTTATTTCAAAATTTTTTCGACCCCCTAAAAATGAAATTATAGGTTTTCAGGTACGGAGAACAGGTTTATTTAGTCGTTTTCTTTTGCAAATCTAAATAGCGTGGAAGCTCTGTTTCAGCGGAACCATACAATTTGCATGTTATTCCGCTGATAGAGAGCTTTGAAAGTATGTTTTAAAGAAGCATATTATAATGAAAAGTTTATTGATTCGAAAATTACCAGGGCGAACTTTAGATTATCATGGAAAATTTAGGTCTTTATCGAGCTAGACGCGGCTACTTACTTTTTTTAAACTTTATTTCGAGAGGTGCCCTAAACTCAGAGCACCTCTCGAAATAAATGAACTGTTTCTTAAGCTATGCGATCGAAAACCTTGTTTAGTATTTGTAGAAAAATTCTAATGAATGCGCAAAAATTGATGTTGCTCCTTTCATAATTTTTATGTGTTATTTGATTAGAAGCAAGAGAATTTTAGCAATACTAATTTGCACAAATGTTTTAAAACTTAGAAGAGCGACTTATAAATCAACTAAAGTGGCTAATTTGAGCTTTTTGAGAAATAGAAAAAAACTATCGATATTATTTGCGAAATAATTCTTACTAAATTTTGTTCATTTTATTTTCTCGCATCTCGTAAATTTTGCCAACCTGTTTGGAAATCTATTTTGAATCATAATGGAGATTTTTTTTGATTTTGATATATCCCTCTTAATAAAATCTTGAAAAATTTTTTTGAATAATTTTTATTAAAAAAATAAAATTAGATTTATAAAATGATTAGAAAAAAATAACTTAATTGATTTTTGTTTTGGGAAGGCTTAGTCTCTCAACTGTTTCAAAATCGGATTTATTCGGTATTATAAAAACTTCGCTTTTTAAATAATTATTATCATTATCAAAATTAAGCAATTCAATTGAACGTTTATAAATTGCAGGTCTTGCTGGACCAAATAAACTTAAAAAAAATATTTTAGTTTTATATTGCAGTCTCTAATCGTACAAGGTATAACTTACTCAAAGTCTTTGCCTTTAAGATTTGAAAACTTTGTGTGATCATAAAAATGCACTGGTATTTTATTTCGATCATCAGTTATTCTTAAGCTCATATCGTTTCCTGATATGAAACCTTTCGAGTTTATAAATTTTGTATTCGGATCATCGTATTCAGTTTTAATGACTGATAGAGCGGGAACGGCGTTAAAATTGACTCCTTAAAAAACAACGTTTTTTAAATTGAATTTTAGAAAAAAAAGTTTTGTAAAAAGTTATTACTTTTATAAAATAATCCACGTTTTTTAGGCTCTGATTTTAACAAGCCGGTAAGCTTATCGATCTGATTACTCGATTTAGCTCCTGTAATTTTCATCTCAGTTGCAGCAGATAGTTTATGGATCTTGACCTCAGTGTCATCTACAATTACTTTTTTGGCCCATTTTTCTTTTTCTTGAATTAAATTTTCTTTTTCTAGTTTATCTTTGATGTCGCCGGCTTCAAAAATAGTTAACGGAAAAATTTCCTCCGTAGTCGGTTTTTTCCAAACATCAAAATCATTTTGTCTCAATGGACCTTTAAAGAAAGTCCTATCCAAAGGTGATTTCATTTTATAAGCATGTAAAATATTTTCTTCCCATGGTTCGTTTATGTGATCAATTGATGGTTGGTCTAATTTTTTTGGATGTTCATTTGATTGTAAAGCTGTTTTTACATCTGGGTATATCCAACCCTCTGATGTTTTCCATTGTCTGCGACTTTCTTCAATCTTATCGTTTTCCTCTTGCTTTATATTTGCTGGTACGAATGTTGATGAATGATGATAGCCTGGTGCATAACTATACAAGGTATTCGGATCATTCTAATTTTTTAAGGAAAATATATTAAGGTTAACTTTTTAATATCTTTTTTTTAAAATCTTCAAAAATAGAGCCACATTCTCAATATTTTATTATTAAAATACGGGCCTCCTTATTTTTGATCGATTGAAATTGGTTGAAAGTCATAAACCAATCAAAAAAGAACAAACCTTAACGAAATGTAGCGAGAATTCGCGAGACAAACGGACTCTAAATAATGACGTCTTTAAGTGTAGGCTAATGAATCCGGTCTCTCATAATGCTCATTTCGGAAGGCTCATGAATTTTCATTTTCGAATGGAGATCGAAATTTTGTCAACTGTCGAATTAATATAATCACCCCATGGATCCCAAAATTATCATGCTTTTGTTGGTATGAAAAATTAAAAATTTCTCCCTTATCACTCCACTCTAAATTCATAGATTTTCAGAAATGAGCATTGTGAAAGACTGGATTTGTAAGAATGACTGGCGAAATATAGATACCTAAAAAAGGACCTTTTTGTAATCTTTAATACTAGTTGTGCTATGTCTTACTAGTCAGTGGTAATATTAATGAACATAACTTGATTTTTTCTGTTTCTGTGAGCTATAATAATGTATTCTTGTCATCACAGTCAAAGACCAATTTTTCAAGGAGACGGCCCTCTAACTCAAATCTTTATCTAGCTAAGATTGAGTCTCACTTGATCTTTAGCGGCAAAGATTGCAGATACCGTAAATATTTGTTTTTTAACGCGGCAATAAAATCCCGAAAACTTGGTTTAACTGCCTCGAAAAAAATTAATTTTCCCCAAGAAAAATAATCTATTCGTAAATTTTCCTGTTCGTGAAGATTCTTTAACCAAAAAGTAATAATTCGAGAAAAAAATTTGTCGCAAAAAAGAAAATTTTATACGCACTAAAAATTAAGATTTCGGGATTTTAGTGCCGCGTTAAAGAACAAATATTTACGGTATTGTTGCCAGTCGATTAATGAGCCAACTGGACTAAAACATTAACGGTATATTTTCATAGCAGGCGCATAAACGCAAATTGTAGATCTTTAAGCTTCAAAATGGTACCCTGGGTGTCATTTCTTAGGAAGAGAAATGGATATAGTTGCTACTGAAAATGGTTTTTATATTTAACTAAATATTCAAAATGGTACTCATCAAGACACCCAGGTTACCATTTTAAAGCATGTTAAAAAATCTAAAATTTGCATTTATGTAATGAAAATATACTGTTAATGTTTTACTCAAGTTGGTTCATTAGTCGAGTGCCAAAACTTAACATAAATGATCCAAACATCAATTATACAATATAATTAATGAAAATCCAAATTTTCAATAAGAGGGAGACAAAGACTCTGTCAAAGACCAATTTAGAAAATATTTTTTAAATTACGATCAAAACGACTTAGAATAGTCCAATTCGAAACGATTCTGTGAATGTCAAGAAAATCTTATCCTTGGTATGATAACTAGGAGTTTCAAGAATTGAAATTAAGAAGCAAAGTTACTTTACACTTCGCTTGTCAGACCACATATCGAGTCAAAATAGAACTCCTGTGCAACTAACATCTATCAAATTTTTTAACCTATTATTTAACTTAATGATGAAGGAGACCCGAAAAAATTTTCAAGTTTTTTTTTGTTAGAGTAACAGAAAGCATAAATTACTTGTTTGATGTAGTCCCTAAATTTATTTAAAGCAATCTCGGTTGAATTTAATGCTTGACTACTATAATTAAAAGCTGAATCAGCTTGTATGTATCGTTTAACAGGTCGTTTAAACTTATTTTTTTCGCTTATTTCACCAATTTGTTGTTTATTTTCGATTAAATAATTACGAGCTTCTCTTTCTTTTCTTTGAGCAATAAAGTTATCGTTTGTATTATCAATAGGAGTCCATATACGACTAGTATGCGGTATATTTGTACTATTATTTACATTATCAATATCGTTAATTAGTCTTGGATTGACAGGATTTAAATTTTCTTTATTATTCGCACTTTTTTTTGGTTCGTCAAAATTTTCAGTATACTTGTATATTTTTGTTTCGTTTTCGGTCAAGGGTACGCCAAATTCTTTACTCAGTGACAAGATCATATCAGCAGTTGGTAAGAGCTCACATCTAATTATGTCTCTTAACTTGTATTCTTGTAAAAGCTTAAAGAACATAACTAAGTTTTCTCAGCCTGAAGGTTTAAAGTTTTAAAAATTACTTGATTTAGTTTAATTAACGCGTCGAAAGAAACTTTTGGAGTCATGTCACGAATGTACAAAAGAGGTTTTTTAACAATTTGTTCCAAAGGTTCGAAAAGTTTTATTTTGAGAAGTTCGACGTCCAAGTTCGAGTAAAGACGTTGACTAAAACCCATTGTTGAGTTGTAAATAATTTGACATACCATATCAATATTGGGTATTTTTTCACATATTAATTTAATTCCCGAGTCTCTAAGACCTTCTAAAACAAAAATGTGACATTGTGGATCAATTAAATGAAATCCAGTAATTAGGTCTAAAGATTTGTTAGTCGATTCTTCTCTACAAAATTAGAAAATTAGTTATTAAATTTTTTTTTAAAAAAAAGCTTTTTTTAGAAAATTTTTAAAAAAATTACTCGGTGAGTTTGTATGTTGACAAAGCTGCTTCTTGAACTTCAATTGGATGTTGATCAAATTGTAGACATTTAGAGTTTATTTGATTAACAATATAAATAATTGATCTTATAATGTTCAAACTATTTGAGTTAATTTTGATTACGATTCGTCCAAAAACACACTTGGATTAAGAAAAAAATTGATTAAAATTGAGTAAAAAAGTTAATCTAACGATAGAGGTAATGGAGTCAGAACCGGCACCCGGTCATCAAAAATCATATTTGCTTTCAGAAAAAAACAAATGTAAATGAAATTTTCAGCTTTAACTTTTTGTGTAAAAAATTCGAGTCTCCCTCGTATGGCATAAGATATCATAATGGCTTGATAAAGCTTAAAGTTTGGATTTGGTGATTTGATAAAAAATAAGTTTTTCAAAAGATACGTGAAAATTTGTCAAGCCGCTTTAGCTTTTTAACCAATCGACTAATCCAGAAAGTTATCAGTTATTCAATGTTCCACGGTCACAAAAAAATCAGGAAATTGTTTTTGTTGACTCCTAGCAATATCCGTATTTGTCTCTTCATTTTCGATTTTTTATGTCAAGTCGTAACTTGGACTTGACTTGAGACTTGAGGAACAACTCTGAATGGAAGAGAATTGCTTAAAAATCTATAATTGTAAAGGGTATAAAAGCTTAAGATTAAGGAACTGGAACACGATAAACGGAATGTTGCGTACCTAAAGTACCTATAGAATGAGTCATTCGGAACATATCTCTAAACTACTGAATCGGAATCAACTAATTTAAAGAATAAAGTAAATGGAATAATAAGAAGAATTAATAAAAAAATTTGACCATGGGTTACCCAGAAATTTTGGATTTCATTCATTGTTCTTGGTTTGGAAACCCTTTAAATTTGGGTATATAAACCCAAAACCCAATTATTTTCGAAAAAAACAAATTAATAAAATACCCAAATTTTATGGGCTACCCGAACCCAAGATCTAAGAAATTTTTAAACTTGAAAATGTTCATTTTTTCTCGATAAATTTTTAAATTTCTTAGGATTACTTATCTCTTGTTCCGCAAATTAGTTGATTCCTGTTTCGTAGTTTAGGAAAAACAGGATATTTATAACCTGTATTAAATTAACATAAACGGAAAATAGCACTTACAAATAAACTTGATCCAAAAAAAAACAAACCCTCCCTTCCCAGATAAATGTAAAAAATACTCAAAAGTATTTGATAACTTACAACAGGCTTCAACGAAATTGAAGCTTGATCTTTTGATAGCTTATTGTGAAACAAAGGTTTTGCTGTAGTTATTTTAACATTAATATGCGTATTTGAATCCAAAAAATTTCCAGGCAAAAGTGGATAATCCTCGTTACCAATAACTTTAGTATTCGATGAATGTTTGCTCACATTTTTACCGAGCACATCCGGAGCTTTACAAGGTAGAATAGGAACAAAAAATTCCAACAACTTTTTGCCCAAAACAAGTTCGTATAAATTTAATTTAGCAACACCATAGGGATCCCAAACTTTGTCTTTTATTTCAAACGGATTATGAATTGTATGTTTAGCAGACACGGAATTAACGCTACTAATTTGATCATCGATTTGATCATTACCAAACAAACATGGCTTTAAAATATTTGTTTGTAACATTCGTCTGTCTCGATCATGAACTTCAATTTCAAATGGAGCTTGATGTAAGTACTCTTTTAATTCGTCACGATTGAGTTGTCCAGCCAAGTAGACATCAATATCATTAAAGTAAAGATTTTTATCTTGAAATATTGTTGAGGTTTTGTGTATGGGATTTTTAAAAAAATTATAACTACAATAAGTTTTTTCGCATTGTTCTCTTAACTGTGCGTAGTTTAAAGGCTTGTCGGGCATATTTGTAACTTTTTCTATTTTAATTGTTAAAGGATTCAAGTCATACAATTGTTGTTCAGACATTAAACTATTTTCGACGTCGATTGTAATAAAACAATCATCTAGAGTTTGAAGTGTGTCATCTAAACGAGCCATGTAGTAATTGTAACCACCGAATAGAATTTTAGTCTTTAATTTAATTCTACTTGTGCCGTTTTTCCTAATAAACTCTTGTTCGCTAGCAGTTTCTTTTTTGGATTTTTCGCGTTTAAATTGTTTTGGAGTTTTTGAGCCCGAACGTGACGATGAACTTTTACTAAGTTTACTTAGCTCTCTACTATTTCGTTCGGTATATTTACTTTTAACATTTTTGTTCATTTCTTTATCTGATGCTAATTCGTTTAGCTTGTTTCCAATTATTCTAAAATTAAAAAAATTAGTCGTTTTTTCACGTTCAAAAATTTAATCTAATTTATATTTTTTTAAAGTTACGTTTGAGATAAAGCTGAATTCGAAGGAACTGCTATCAAAGTGTTTGAAAGACGATCACTATTATCATTTGGATCTATTTTAAAAAATACAAAATTAACATTTTTTTTACATTTACATTAAAAAATAGGTGATTTCTTTTGAGAAATAATTCGGCTCTGAGTAAAAATACTCTGAGTAATAAGAGCCGACCTATAGTCAATGATTTCCATGTTATAGTGTGTTCGATTTTGAATACCTCCATAAAACATGTTTTTTCAACAATGCACCATGTCCAAAAAATAAGAAAAAAAAAAAAATAATGAAAGATATTTATCTTTTTTTCAGAAATTGATGCGTCACTAAAATCAAAATTAAGAAAAACAGAACCTTTTGCAGCTTCAAATCAAAATTTTCGTGGGTTGATTCATTGTTAAATTTTGAAAAAACATTTTTAAGGCAGGCATTCAAAATCAAAAACACAGTATAACATGGGATCGATGTTAAGAGGTGCCTGCTCGATAAATATATTTTTGATTTTTAGTGCAGCGTTAAAAAACAAATATTTACGGTAAAACCACTGTCATTGGAACTTAACTAACAAACAGTTTGTTGGTTGAGTTCCAATTACAGTGCTTTTACCGTAAATATTTGTTTTTTAACGCTGCAAAAAGTTTGCATAAAGGTTTCCTTGATATTGATTCCGGTTCGGAAAGTACATAAAGTGCAAAAAATTCAAATGAATCCTTTATACAAATCCGGTCTTTCACAATGCTCATTTCTGAAAGTTCATGAATTTGGAGTGGAGAGGTAAGTGGTAAAATTTTAATTTTTTAAACCACCAAAAACATGGTAATCTTATGTTTACCTTACCGTGAATTACATTAATTGAGTCGACAGTTGACAAAATTTAGTTCTTCATTGAAAAATGAAAATTCATTCGCTTTCATAAATGAGCAAGTGAAAGACCGGATTTGTATATGAAACAGTTTTCATAAGGGAAAAAGGTTCCATAGAAAATTTTTTTGCAGTCATTGACAATAGATGCAAGAGCCTGAATTGGAAAATGAATAGCGTTTTTTCAAATTTCAATATTTTTTAAATTATTGACTCAAGGGGATTAGCTAATTTTTTTAACTATAACCAGTCTTTAACAATGTTCATTTCTGAAAGTTATGAATTCGGAGCATAGTGAAAGTGTAAATTTTTATTTTTCCTAATGAAAAAACAGTATTGGTAAGATTTACGGGATCGTAAGGTTTCGTAAATCAAAGTTGTAAAAGGTCGGAATAAAAGTACAGTATACCCTCGATTTTATGAACGACGAAGATAACAAGTTAAGTTTTTTTATGCCGCAAACATTAATTTAATGGTTAAGAATGGGATGTCAAAATTCTTGGCTTAAACTTTTCCTGTTAAATAAGCGAAGATCACATAATATATTATTTTGTTGTATTTGCGAAGAAAAACTCAATTCTAAGACGCAGCTAGGAAATACTGTTGAGAGTATTTTTAACATAAATTAACCGACTTATCGAGATCTTTTCTTCAAGCAATGAGTCATACTAATCCTGGAATATTTTCGAATTGAAAATGGACAAAATTCAGTGACGCAATTGATAAGCATAAAAGCCAGACGGGCCTTTCTGTATAAAAATGCTTTAAATAATTAATTAGTAAACTTTAAGAATGCGAATTAATAAACGTGAGCTGAAATTTGCATTCATAACTAAAATTTTATCACGAGAATTCCTCGGAATACCGCAAAATTCCGGATGATAATTTGTTACGGATTTCCGAAGTAAATTTTAATTCAACAACACTGAAAAAAATCTGAAAGCCACGCCAAAAAAGTGTGGATAACAAGCAACGAATGAAAAAAATGTACCGAACTTTCACCTTTTGTGGAGCTAGCCATGGTCGTAGCGAAGCGAACCCAATGTACCTGCTGCATCACCTAATTGTACAAATTTTTCACTCTGCTTATTTTATTTGTGTTTTTCATGTGCTTTTTATGTTAATGTTTCAGATTTGATGATTTGATAGTCAGATATTTCGGTGTGGTGGCAATGTTGACCTTCTCTTCTGGTCTTTTTAACTAAATTATCAAAATTATTATTTATTTCTGACTAGAAATGCTATAACTTAGAACCGATTCTCTAGATTTACGTAAATTTATTCAACACAGGCAATTTAATATTTCGAGACTTTAATAAACGCTTGCGGGTGTATAGATAGACCTCTTTCGAATGAAAGAATTCTCTCATAAGTCAGACTCTTACAGCTTTTAAAATGATACTTCTTACGATTTATGACTCCTTTGTTTTCGTTGTTATTTTTAGCAATATGTTTGTAAATCATTCAAGTTAAAATATTAAATTTCTTAATTTGATCCCACTAGCTTATTTATTTAACTCAAAAAGACTCAAACCCCTTTTTTTCTAATATTGTTATTTTAATTTATTGTTTAAGTCCAAACAAAAGAAAGAAATTACTTGGGACAAGCCCGCAAGTTATTGACTTTTAAAAATAACAGTTTACAAAAATAAAAAGAGCACATACCGTCTTTCTTTTGATTAGGAAGTTTTTTTTCGAGTTTATCGTGTAATTCGACCGGTATTTGTTTCAAATAACGAACACATTGGTCCATTACAGCCAATTTAACTGTGTCCTCTACACTTTCATCTTAAATTTTAAAATTTTAAAAACGTCAGTCAAAATATAAACCTTCTGAAATATGTTACTTTTTGGAAATTTAAACGGTTTTGGTTTGTCGAATCGTGCTCTTGGAGAGCACAACTCTTTCGAATCCCATATTTTCAAAATTATCTCATGGTCGAAAAATTTCAGTAAATTTGACTTTGTCATACCAAGTTCATGACTAAAATAAAATATATAAAAAAATTTTTTTATCAGATTTTTGGAATGGGACCGTACCTAACACTCCAAGTAGCCCAGAGTTTGTTGTCATTCTCCCAAGCTCTGATGACCCTTGGCTCGAATTTATCCGGATATATCTTAACTGCTGACTTGAATGTAACTAAATCAGTTGAGTAAATAGTGTCAGGATCATCTGGCATTAGCTGATATTCAAAACGATAAAAATGAATCGGTTTAGGACCTTCTGTAGCACGCGGTTTATTCACAGATTCACTTAGATATTCTTTTTCAGCTTCTTTTTCAATTGGAAAAGACGCTAGAAGGGTTATTTTAAAATCAACTCGGTGTATCTCTTCTCCATTTTCGTCCATTTCTTCACTTATTTCATTTAAAATTTTGTCACCTTCTTTACCATCCAAAGAAAAGTTATTATCGCTTAATATAAATTGATTCGGATCGAATTGTTCATTATGTTGTCGTTGTAATTCGTCTGAGTCGTCGTTAACTTTTAATTCGTTATTTGAGTG
This sequence comes from Brachionus rubens, assembly GCA_022207745.1. Taxonomy (NCBI): domain Eukaryota; kingdom Metazoa; phylum Rotifera; class Eurotatoria; order Ploima; family Brachionidae; genus Brachionus; species Brachionus rubens. The sequence goes on along the minus strand of JAJVHD010000001.1, from coordinate 4,130,705 downwards.
ATATGAACTAAATGTGTCAGCATAATTTAAATCATTTGTTTCGTTTTGTTTGTTGTTGTTGAGTTGATCCGAATTTTGACGATTAGTCAAATTAAATTCGGATTTTAAAATATCAGAATTATTTTGATCCGTCTGAAAATCACTCATGGTGTCTAAAATTCAAAAAAATTATAAAAATTTTCAAGAGTTTTGTACACTTTTTTTAGGAGTCTCTCAACTCATATCTTGCTTAATTGCATGTTACAATAATTTAATTAAAAAAAAAATTATTCTTAACCCAAACCGGTCTTATTTGTATTAATAAACTCAAGTTTCTTTATGGGAAAAGAAAAAAAAACAACATAAAACTCGATAAGTTAACAAATCTTATAGAACACAAGTAACTATAGTTACAACAAATGCTTTTTTTATTTTTTTTTCATTTTCTTTCTAAAGTAAATCGCTTTTCTTTCGTTAACCTAAATAGATATTGGAAATTAAAAGTTATGGAAGAGACTCTATAATTTATATCGACCGCTCCAAAAGCCTTATGAAACCATGTTACGCAACGAATTAAAAGTTCTATGGGTTCTCTTTAATCAAATATACGATTTTAATAAAGAAATTCAAAATTTTTAAATTGCTTTGAAAATATTTATTTTTAAGGTCATAGTATCGAGTACGAAACGATTAATTGATGAGCTTAATATTTCAAAAGTTTAAGTACTTTGAACAAAAAATAAACGTTCGTGTTTTTAAATGATTGACACACTGTACGAATCGAATTAGCTTTCAATTTTAACATTTAGTCAAAATTGTTTGAATAGTAAACAGATTAAAAACTTTTTTGTTTCTACTAAAGATTTTGATGTGTACATCATGTATACGGTTTTTAGAAGAGAAAAAAAATTTGTTTTTCAATAAATAGCTATAGCAACTTAATTTGTTTTATTCACCAAGAAAATAAAAATTAAAGTTATATAATACAGTAAACGTTAAATATTCAAGTCTAATTTTTCATAATTAATATTACCTTGTTATATATTTCTTTTAATTAATCGGAATAATATTTAAAACTGAGTTGTACCTTGAAGTAATTCAATCATAAGTCATGTTCCGCTTTTAATTATCAATAATATAAGACTTTTATTCGCGAGATTGGACCAGATGAAGATTTTAATTACCCTGAAGATTAATTTTCTGATTAGCTTGGTGTTTATGATCATCTAAATGAGTCAAAACCTCTGTAAACTAGATTAAACATTGTAAATAAAAATTTGATTGAAATCGTGAAAAAATTTAATCAAGGTTCACGAAAAATTAAAAATTTGAAATTCATTTATTTTGTTCAAACTTTCGTAATTAAGGTGTATATAATCCCAAGTAATCTCATTTTAATTAAGAATTTCTGGATCAGAAATAGTCTAAATTTCAATATTCGTCTTGGTACTCCACTTCCACCGAATTAATGGCGTACCCGTCCCGTACTTAAAACGTACCCGAACTCGTATTCTAGAACAATATAATTTTTCTGATCCCTTTTACTGGTACGGTACGGGTACGGATATGGAAAGCATTTTATTCGGTAGTAGTGCAGTATAAATAGTAAAAACAGTTATATGATCCGAGATTCTGATTAATGGTATTATCATTATAGAACAGTCACTTGTTTTCAGACACTCTTTGTTCCGATTCGCTTACCACAATCATTTACAACCAGTGGTACGGCGGCAGCCCTCTTAGTTTGCTTATTTTTTTGTCCGAGTCCAATCTTTCTTAAATAAAAAGATTCAATTGTGAAAAAAAACAAAGAAATCAACTTTGCTTTTTAAACAGCAAAAATTTGTAAATCTCATGTTTGATAATTTGCGCATTTTCAATTAGAATATTTGATAATAAAATATAGATCATTGAGGCGGTCGATGTTTTTAAATTTTTAAGTTACGGAGAACTGCCGTAGTTCATCTCACGTGGCTACGCTACTGTTTACAACATGTTGCATGCGTTTACAACAGGACCGTTTAGAAACACTACCAAAACGCTAACCTGAAATTTTGAATTCTGTAAAAGAACGACCAAAAAAGGTACCTAAAATACGAAATCAGTACTTCAGAACAGGTTCCTAAATCCCTTCCCAATGAACATTAGTAGTGATAAAGAAAATGTTTTAGTTCTCACAAAGTAAAGTTAAAGACAAACCGGTCTTTCAAAATGCTCATTTCTGAAATTTTCATGAACGTTTATGGAAGTTCATACTCACTAAAAAAATCATATTTTTGTAATTTTTTAACTAAGTCGAAAATTTAAGATCAAAAACTTCTTTCCTTTCTCAACAATTTTGCCTCATTATTTATTTTAAGTTTCAAAAGTTGAAAAAATTATTAGACCAAACTTTTTGACATGTTGCTGAAACGGCGTATTTTTGACAACCTCCATTTTAAAAAAACACAGAAACGTCATTCGTACAAAACTTAGGATTCAATTACGTAACCTTAGCTACACCCAGCTATTCAAACTTGTTTATTACAATCATCTTCAAAAATGGATCGAGATAAGGCCGTCTTAACGATTTAAAGACAACTGGTTGAAAATGAAAACAACGAATTTTTGTTTACAGAATTTCAAGTGCACGAAATCATCTAACAAAAGTAATCTTGTAAAAAATCTCAGTAAATTTACTAAAATATAAATTAGATCCGCTAAGTATACTATGGAGAAAATTAGTAAAAATCGTTCTAAATTGACCCAAAAGTTAATATAAAATGCATTCAAAACAAAATTTTGATTTTTTGAAATTAAAAAAATATTACGATCTTAGATTTTCGACTTGGTCAAAAAATTACAAAAATATGATTATTTAGTGAATATGAAAATGTTTGAACTTTCATGAACTATCGTGAAGTTTCGTGGATGTTCATGAAAGCTTCGATTAATGATTAAAACCATTGCGATGCTTAAAATTGGCTCAAAACGAGACTTTTGTAACACTTGAGTGTACATTGAAACAAAGTTTAAAAATAAACACTAAAAATTAATAATTTGAACTTTTTTTTAAAGTTAAGTTCAATTAAACCCTTTGAGTTTTAACAATAAATTTACAAAAAAGTACTAGATAAATGCTCCCACTTAATATTTAAAAAAAAAATTTAATTTAACCCTGATAATTTAATTTAACCCTGATGATCTGATTATATGTTTTTAAAAAAATAATCTTGTCGATAAGAATACAAAAAAATTGTGTGCAAATTATTCTTAGACATGAGTAATTTAAGGGAATACTTAGTAAAATAATTTACTCGAAACAAAACAAAAACAAGAATATAAAATTAATTCTATAAGGCAATTAATTATAAGGGTGTATCAAAGTGATTTTTAAATTTTATTTTGATTTTTATGAATTCGATTTTAAGGCTTTTTTGCATGAAAATTTTGCGGAATAAATCCTGAATTAAAAAAAATTTGAAATATTTTGAACTCATGCATCCATATAGAAATAAGCTTTTTATATTTTTGTGATTTAACGGTCTTTTTTATTTATCAGCTTTTTTAGCCCTTTGGGATATCAAATAATGAGTTTAAGAAAAGTCTTTTTTTCCTTCAAAGAAATAATATCAGCTAATAACTTTGGGTATACTCACTAGAGTCTTGTTAAAGTTCTTTCCACCTTTGATTCATGTTTAATTCAATTTATTCAATTCAATTTATCCCTGTTGTTCTTTCAAAAATATGGAATGTACTGTCAGCCTATTTTCAACTATGGCCTTGAAGCTGCCTATATCAAAAAATCAAAGTTAACCGAATATGATAAAGCGCAAGCTTGCTTGATCAAAAGAAACCTTGGTCTGTCGAAATATGCCAGATCAACCGCCCTACTTGGTGCGTTTAGGATCAACTACATCAGTAAGCTTTATTATAAATTCAAAATTCTCTTCTTGAACCAATTGAAGAAAACTTGCATGACAAATGAGTTGTTAGTGTATCTTAAGAGTTACTATCAAAATAACAAGTGTCCGAAAGAATCATTTATTAGCCAAGTTCAGCAAACTGAGCGGATATTGGGTGTTGATTTTAGTAGAGGTGACATAAAGCAGCATCTAGGCTTGCTTGATCAAATTTTCTCCCCAAAAGGATACCTCGTTGAGAAAAGTGAGCTATCCAGGAAAATAATCAACCTATGTCGTCTGATTACAAGAGATCAAATGAACTCCTTGTATTATAGAAACATTCTTTACAATGTCCTTAACGATAATTCCGCTGAGTGACATCTATTTTTTATTTTATTTAACTTGTTTAATCTTTTTTTTTTTTTTTATACTGAATTTTTGTATTTTTTTGATATGGATTTTTTTTATATTTATTTTTATTTTAAGCACCTATGAGGTGTGGTATGCTTTTTGTTGAATAAATTCATGTTTAATATTCGCAAAATCGTTCAGCAAATGTTTGTGCACGTTCCAATATTTAATTAGTGAACGACCATATTTTTTTTTGTAAATTTATTCAAGCTTTTTCTCTGTTTTCACATATTTATAACACATCCCTAAATATTTTTTTTTAAGACGAACGAAAATAGAGTTGTTTTAGAAACTGATTTTTAGATAGACTATGCAGACCTTTATTTAAATAATCCTTAAAGGAACCTCGGATCAAAAACACGAAAAAACACCAAAAAATATGAATCATCCTCAAGCCTTATTTTCCTCAATTCTTGTTTTTTTCTTAAGTAAAATGAAGTTTTTATGCCCATAAATCGTCCAAAAAAACGCCGTTTTTCGTCTCTTACAATGAACAGGAAAGTCCATTGTTCTTTTTTTTCACTTGTTTTTTATTGATGAGATAATTTTTAACTTTTCAATCATCAAAAGATAAAACCGTCTTAAAATGTTCAAAAGAGTCTTCATCGATTTCCTTTAATAACTATCTGTGTTCAGCATTATCTTAAAGCAATTTTTCAATTTTTAAATTGACTAAACTCGAGCCGTTACGACCGACCATTGATTTCCCAATTGACTTAGACAATTGGAAATGTTTTAATACTTGGTATTCTCTGTATCCTTGGCTCGAGTACGATTCGCTAAGTAACAAGGCATTTTGTTTCCATGCAAATTTTTTCCTTCAAATTTATTGACCCTCAAACCCCCTCCAACGGGTCTGGACTTGGGGACAGTTCGCCGTATATGTCATTAAGTTCTCGCTACGTCACTTTTAATGTTGCCTGAATACTCTTCTTACAGAAATCAGATGATTCATCATTTTTGTCGAAATATATGTCCATTCAGCAAAAAAAATGTGTGAGCTCCTACTAAATTTTGAACGAGTAATATGTGCGACCCATTGTGGTTTAGAAGTACCAAAAGCAAGCAATATTTTTAAATTAAAAAAAATTAATTTTTAAAGAAATAGTTTATTATTTTTAAAATTTACAAAAAAAAAGAAAAAAAAATTAACTTTGGCCGTATTTTAATTTTTATTAAAATGATTGCAAATAATTCTCAATCTCTTATAAATAACAAATATAAAATAGAAAAAAATTAATTTCAACGATTGTTTAAACTTCTTGCCACATAATGAATAAAGAAAAAAATTAACTGAATATGACGTAAAATAGAGATTAATTAGGACTTCATTGATTATAAAATCAAGATTTGAATAAACATAATTTTTTTTAATTAACATGTTAAAATACGATACCAATTTTGACAATCTAAAAGGCGAATTGAGTAGCAAAAACGCAAATGAAACAATCAATAACGTTTTTGTTACATGTCGAGACGAATTATTATCCTTACTTACAACCTGCTTTGGTTTAGTATTCAAATATTTTATGTGCTTTACTTGCTCATAATCGGCTGTTGTTGACACTTTCATGTCACATATTTCAGTTTCAATCGATGTCTTTGATTGTATTTCTTTTATCATTGAAACCGTGGACAATTTTTTTTGATTACTATTTTTAGATATCATATTATTTTTATCATTGAAAATATTTGTTTTTTGATAATTCGAAAGTGATTTACAAATAGATAAATTCATAAATATAATTCCAATTGCAGGAACAATCAGAGTCAAAAATGAGTCAAACGTATTGTCTATTGTATAGACTAGATTACTGTATTTTTCATTAACACCACATGTCTCATGTTCTACGGATACCTCGTGATCTTTTTTAGGCGATGTATCATACACATACAAAGAAAATCCATAAACTAAAAAAGAAAATGCTATCAGTACCAATGTTAAGCGTTTAATAACTTTTTTTGAGTGAAGAAAATTGTTTGCCGATTCAAGTGGATTACACACAGCCATATATCGTTGAAAAGTAAATAGAGTCGTAAATGCAGCTGATAAAAAACTACAAATATATGAAATCATAACCGATGCTTGACAAATATAGTTAATATTTAAAATGTTAAGGCCAAGTCTTGTTATCCATACGCACGCTAAAATAAAATTATAAATCAAATCACTTATCGCCAAGAACACTATAAAATAATTGCTAGATGCCAAATTAAAATTTTTTTTAGACTTTAGGTATTTGGGATCAAAATATTCACGATTTATTTGTCGTCGCGACATTTGTTTTGTGTAAAGTGCATCTAAATTTTGTTTAACACTTAAATTTGAGTCGTATATCATGGCTAGTTTGTTTTCAAATGTGAAAATAATAAGTGTTAAAATATTGCCAATTAGACCCACTGAAACGATTATTGGTAAATAATAAAGATTTACAATATCTCGAAAATATTCAAGTTTTTTTTTTAAATCATCTGGTTTTGTTCCATTTGATTGTAATTCAGACCAAGTGGTGTTGTTTGTCTCATCCAAACTGTATGTCGTTTGAATAAAACAAAATAGAACAATGTTTAGGCTATAGAGCATTTTATTTTTTACATTTAAATCTAAAATTTCAAAAAAATCTTGAAAAAAACTCTAAAATTAGATTTTAATCATTTTTAGTTACTTGAATTGATTCAAACACTGATTATCAAGAAATAAACACTTATACAAAAAAAACAATGTCTTCAACTTGTTTGGGTACTTGACAACAGCAGCGAAACAAAAAAAAAATTTGAACTTAAACAAGAACACTAGTAGCTCAACCATACACTTGACTAATTAAAAAGAAATTGATACTACTAGATTTTGTCATAATATCTTGATTTAAATACAAAAAACTCATTGAATATAAGAAATATTCATTTGTTTTGGTTATTGTAGAAAATTTAAATAAATTATTTAAATAATAATGAATGAATGATATCTAAATTAACACTTTTGTATCTATCATGTATAATTAATCAATGTCTAAAGACTGTGTTGAAATATCGTGATTCTTTTGAAGTCATTAAGAGTTATTTTAGTGGTTATTATGGGTTATAAACAATTTATCCAAAGCGTTTTCAATAATAAATAAATTTTTTGATCCCATCACTTTCTTAAGCGTCGTTTTCCCTTCAAAATATTTTAGGGCTGTTGCTAAAACACGGACCACCTATTTTTTGAAAAAAACGGACCTATACTTTTTTTTTGAAAGGAAGGTCCAACCTAAGATTTTCATATAGCATTGGATAGATAATTACTTTTACTTTTATATGGACCCGTTTCTGAAAGTCAAAAAGTTACGGTTCGTGAGAAAATCCCTTAACTTCCACGGGCCACAGACTTTTTTCACGGACCTATGGTTTTCTCAAAAACTAAAAATAAACATTAGACCTACCCATCAGAATTTAATAGAAAATCATCTTAACTTGTATGGTTCTCTGTAAAAATCGATTTTAATGCATGTACTCATATAAGCTGAACAGACAAAATCACAAAAATCAACTTTTTTATTTGACGTTAAATATAGCACTTTTATATGTCAAATTGTAGCTTAGATCGAGGGCAATATTTTGGGGTTGGTTCCCACTTTTTGACTTAAAATTCTGAATTCTCGTATAAAAATCATAGAAGACATGTTCATTTTTATTTTAAAATAATCTCTTTAATGATTCAAAAAAAATTTGGCGATTGCGGCCCCCCTATGAGGAGATATCTTAACATCAATTATAACTCTTCCCAATCATGTATTCTAAAATGTATTAAAAAAGAACATTAACTGCAAAAAGCTTAGGGGTAAAATTTTTGATTTTTTATCCCCCATGAAAAAATTGATTTTCTGGGGTTTTCAAGGTCGTAGAATATGGTAACAATATCATAATAGCGAATTCAGATAGTGTGGACATTTGAATTTAATGAACCTTAAAAATTTTAATTCTTTAACGAAACTTAGGGAACGTTGGGGAATGTCGGGGAGCAATTTAAGTGTGATTGTTCATGAACGTTCATGAAAGCCGCCTGGGAATGAACAGGACTGTATCTCAGAATAAGAAAAACCCTATAAAAGCTAAGTTAGCTGCTTAGGAAAAAAGTTGCCAAATGTTTCTTTTGAATTTGAATTCCATAGTTTAGGATCTTATGATTAATTAGTTGATTTTGGGTTCATAAATGAGCCATAATTAGAGTGCTGCTCTCACCGTTGAAACGCGTGTAGACGTGTTTTCTTACTTTTTTTTCTCAGTCTCCTGACTTTTTTAAAAAATTATTTTTGAATCTCCTACCAATTAAAAAAAGAAATTTAATTGAAAAAAAGCGCAAAAATAAAATATTTCTTTGACTGGCATTTCTTTTAAGATTGTTATAAAAACTACCAAAAGAACCGACTCTTTTTATTTTGTATATCTCAGATAAGATACGGGAAGCAGAGCTTTTAATATTGCGAGTAACGAGACGTTAGATAATTTTTAGTTAAGATTAAGTGTTCAGATTTTTATAAATTTATTTTGCTTTATATTTTAAGGAGCCCCAAATCATAAATCTTGCTAGCTTTAAATTCTATTCCTCCCCTATGACACTTTACGATCAAGTAGATACGTGTCTTGGCATCTTTCTCTCATAAATCTCTCTAGAGATAGGTGAGGGTTTGTCATTTAACCAATCTGTTCCTTTTGTACAAACCAATTTTTTAAAATTTGAGAATTTTTCCTTGAAAATTTAATAAAATCGTTATTTTGGAGATCTTGCAATTTCAAAATTTACTTATCATTTTAAAAACCCTCACCTTTTCTTGTAGAGAAAAACTTACTCTGCTAAGCTAATAGGATTGTGTCTTATTTGATAATAGAATTGACGAGAAATAAGGTCTCAAAAACTACTAAAAACATGCCACAAATACTGAAATTGCTACCCCTTTAACATGGTAATTTCTGTATTTGTGACATGTCATAAAAATCGAGTAATTACGTTAGATTTCATCTAAATGTTAAAATTTATGATAATTGATGGGTTGGGTGCGCCTGGTAGCTACGATATTTCAGGTACACTCCGGCTACCCAAATGGTGGATGCTTTGTATAAGAATATATTTTTTACGTCATTTCTCTCTAATATTGAAGGCATGGCCTCATCTTGTATTGAAGGCATGGCCCTCTTTTACTGATAAAATAGGTCGCTTTCTCGAGACATTTTTTCTTGAAAGTCTTAAAAAAACAGATATTTCTGTATGATACCTGTAATCAGACTGGTTAATTCTCAACTATTGTAGAGGAAAACTTATTCTAAAATTCTAATGGTTTTGTCTCTTAATTGATTACACCGCTTGTTTTCTTTTAATAGAAGCTTTCGAACATACTACACATTTAACAATCTCTTTCTTAACAAATGTCGGATGTCTTTAATTCAATTAAGAAATTTCTTTGTTCTTAATTGAATAATTATTGAAAAAATTTTTATTTTTATCCAATACTATTTGTAGATATCAGATAGGTATCGAACTGACCAACCAGTTTTTGCATAAGAATCAACCAATCAGTTTTGTAGGTTTCAAAAAACGAATTTTAAAAACGTTCAGTATTGTGTTGGTTAATGAGCTCGTTCCTCGCAATTAATGAATACCTCCCGAAAGAGGCGGATATTGAAAAATACGCTGATGATATCCTTAGTCACATAATTGGAAAAGCCTGCAGCGAACTACGACAAGAAATTATCAATTAAGTCCAAAAATGGTGTGCTGAAAACAACATGCACTTAAACACAAACAAATGTAAAATCGTATTCTCGTCTGGAAAAGACTGAGAAACACCACCAAGCCTCTGTCTAAATGACACAGAACTACAAGTTGCAGAATCATATCGATACCTAGGTATCGAAATTAACAACAGACTTGACTGGGGTCAGCAATGGGAACATATCGAAAAGAACACCAGTCACATCCCATTTTTGATAAAACAACTCAAACAGCTTGGATTTAGTAAAGAAATTTTGGTGACTGTCTATAAAAGCTTAGTCATAAGCCACCTTGATTACAACAGCCCGGTGCTCTCTATGGCAAGTAAAGGAATCAAAACAGAAATATGTGACCTCCAGAAACGAATCCTGAGAATAATTGGTATCAATAAAAACGAGGCACTTGAAAAATACAATCGAAACAATGAGCCTTAAAAAAGTATCAAAGCTCCTCGTCGACCCGAATAACGAAGTTTCCATAAAATATCGAAACACTGACAGATCTTACTCTGATTTTTACTTTAAAACAAAACAGGCTAAAACGAACGCATACAACGATAGTATAGTACAAAAAAGTATCCGAATCCTAAGAGATGACGAAAGCAAGAAAAATTTATTTAATTTTGCAAAAACAACCAACGATAAAAACACACAAACAAAAGTTCTTAAAACGCCAATCCTAAAACAGAGTGTCCTAGTTGTGAGAGATATTTTGAAGCAAAGATCGGTATCAAAACACATATTAGATCATGCCATGTTCCAAAAATTTAACCTCACATAATTAACCTCATATCTTATTTTATTTTTATTTTTTATCCTTAATCTAAAATTTTTTTTAATTTTTTTTTACCGTAGTAAACTAATATAAAGTAATTCACAGATACAACACTTATGAGCCTGTATCAATTATTGTGCCATATTATATGAATTAAATAAGCTATTAACCATAAACTATAAAAACTGAAAAAATTCTTTTTTGATTTTCGGAATCACTCAAACTCGAAAGAAAACATAAAATTTTATGAAATACTTGAAATTAAAAATGAATGTTACTACACGGCTCCTAAAAAAAGGCGTATCGTACCACTGTACCGTACCGTATTTTGTAATTTTGACTAAAAATGAGGGGCCTTAGCTTTTTTATAATTTTATTTTCCGATAAGGTATGATACGGTCCGAGGTACTGTTCGCCTTTTTTCAGGAGCCGTGCAGTATGATTATGATAAAGACTAACTGGACTTTTTTTTCGAAAATGAGCCGGGTGATGAAAATGGCTGTGTACCGATTTATCAATTTCATGATTCAAATGAGCTATTTATTGCAATTTATTACAGAAAAGTTTAATTGGTTGCTTTGTTTTTAAAAAAGCATCATCACTATCTGCTTTTAAATCTTAATCTTAACTTTTTATGTTAGGTAATATTACAGTGTAAAAAATCGATGTTTACTTTTTATTTTCTCATACTCCGTTCACCTATGAATCCAATATTTTAAGTTTTTCAAAAAATAGGGAAATCTTCACCTACTAAGAATCATGCGACGTAAAAAACTTTTTTGGCTGTAGCCACTAAAATTATTTCTAAAAACAACTTAGCTTTTTTCGAATTGTTTGATTGTAAAGTTTCAAGCATTTCATTTAAATTGATCCAAATCAAATTTAATGAAATAATATCATTTATTTATTCAAATTATTGTTATTTATAAGTGTTTCAAGTCAAATATTTACTGAAACTTAATTAATTTAATATCCAGTGTATTTTCTTTCGACATAATATTTGACTTGAAACACTTATAAACAACAATTACTTGTATAAATAAATGATTTTATTTCATTAAATTTCATTTAGATCAATTTTATTTGAATTGCTTGAAATTTAATCGTAAAAAAAGCTTAATCGCACTTTTAGTGAGGCGTTGTGAAGTTGATAGCAATAAAGCAATAGCAATTGCACTGAATCATTATAAAAATTGTTCTAGAAATGTTATACCCTAAATAAGACTTGTCCTATCTGAAACTAAAATCGTCTAATCCAAATAAAGCTTCTGCAAAAACTCTTTAAATTTAATTACTCAGTTACCGTATTGCCCTGTAGCTTATGGCGTTGCAAGGCAATACGGTAACTGCGTAAAACTCAAATCGTTAAAATTAGCAGCGGCGATAGACATGTAAAAACGATTATTTTAATTATTCAATAGATGCCGCACTTAAACTCGAATTTTAATTTTTACATCTTCAAATTTTTGGCATTATAAGCCGCATTAAAAACCAAGACAAATTCAATTCGATTGAATATTTTACAATATTTTTTATTAAATTTTAATACCGTAAACCTTTGCCCACTACTCTAAGAACAAAGCCCAAATTTGACTTTGTTGTATATGGAACTAATACCATCAAAACCATGTTATAACAATTTTTTTTAATTTTATTTAGAACAAACCTCAAAATATGACTTTACACTAAGAGTAAGCGCGAAAGTTCGCTTTTATTCTAAGAAGATCTTTGAATATGTTCTGGAATAAACTTAGAGAATTCTGGAACTAATTTTGAAAATAAAAAAAATAAAAAAATTAAGCTTATAAAATACAGTTTTTAAAATATTATCGATACTTTTGTCTAATTATTTTACTATTTTCGTCAAGAGGGAGCCTTTTACTACCTTATTTTTTTGTTGTAGTCGTTTTCAACCCTAAATTATTTGGGATTGAGTTTGGTTGGGTTGTCGGTACTTTTCTCAATCCCAAATCGCTTTAGGGTTGAAAACGACTACAACAAAAAAATAAGGTAGTAAAAGGCTCCCTCTTGAGGTAGTTTAATAAAAAAAAAAATTTCATTAAAACTCAAAATTTCAGTACATTTTGGAAAAATAACAAAAAAGATTTGAGTGAGATGATGATTTAGAACACAAAATTACATAAAGTCGCTCCAAATAGCCTCAGATATATTTTTTTTGTTTTTTTAAAAAAACATAAATATTCAAAAATAATATTTTTTTTTGCTTTTTTTTTGTCTTTGTTGCGGCATTTATTTTTAAATTTTTGAATACTAGAGCTGCCTTATAAGTTAACGTTTTGACTAATAATGCTGCATTTAAACGAAAAAAAAAAAATTCATTTTTACATGTTAAATGCATGCATTAGTTTTCGAAATTTTGAGTTTTAATGCCTCCGTATCTTACAAGGCAATACGGTAATTTAAATCTTTTTTAATTTTTGTACAGTTTTCAGAGAATTTGCAGAGTTTTTGCAAACGCTTGATTTAGACTAGACAATATTTGTTTCAGATAGGACAAGTCTTATTTAGGGTATAACATTTCTAGAACAATTTTTAAAACGATTGTGTACAATCGCTATTACTTTATACAGTCAAAAAAGTTTTTTACGTCGCATTATTTTTTTAAGCGAAGAGTTAATTTCCCTTTTTTTTGAAAAGTCTAAAATATGGATTCATAGGTGAACGGAGTATGAGAAAATAAAAAGATAACATCGATTTTTTGACACTGTAACATTTCCTAAACTAATAAAATTTTGAAAATAGGGGAAATCAGAACGACAAAATTTAGATGAAATTCCTCAAGGAATTCTGATATCTTTAGTTTTGAGTTTAGTCAAATCTAGCGAACCTAGACTTTTTCTTTTCTTATTATTTCAACATTTACTTCAAGAAAAAGACATATTCGTTAATATTCGCTTACAAACACAATTGCTTAGAAGCTGCAACAACATGAAAGATTTTTGTTTACAATCATAGGGGAGCACGAATGTGCGCCATTGTATAATATTTTCTCAAAATTCAAAATGCGTAATTTTTATTATTTATATCAATTTTGAAAATAGACTGAAAAGCCACTTAAATAAAATGATAAATCAGATTAAAGCTTTTAAAAAATCCAACATTTTGGTATAAAAGTTAAAATATAAAAATAATATATTGACCATATACAACCCTTGTCATTCAGAACTTCCAAAAATGAACCTTCATGAACGTTCAAGGTTTTGGAAGTTCAAGGTTCCATGAAGCTTCATACATTATTTTTCTAAAATTTTTATTTAAGATTTCAGAATTCAAATCTTGTTTGTTTGTTTTACAAAAAAGACACCTTCTAAAGTTATTATAAAAAATTCAAACAACTTTTTTAGGATTAATAGAATTATTATTTTTTATTCATGAGAGGAATTTTTCTAAAAATTTATATAACTGCTAAAAATTTTCTAAAATACAAAAATGAAAAATTATGTCAAAGATGCCTTAACCTATAAAGACAAGTGGCCTTATAATAACGTAATTTCTCGAATTTAATGACATGTCACTAATAAACGAACACATGTTTTTAAACAAGTACAATGCTGCCTTTAAAATATTAAAGACAATGAGGCTATAATATGTTGGAGGGACAAGCCAACAAGGGAACATATTATAACCCTTCAAATTGATAAAATTAAATTGAATGAAATAACGTAAAATGTCACTAATGTTACTAATGACAAGTCATTAATAGCGAATTCACAAATTTTCAAAATTCAGTGTCCGTTAAGATATTACAAATCACTGAACTTAAGCACTCTTTTTTAGTGACATGTCATATTTATCGATCCTTACGTTATTTAATTAAGAAATTAAAATTAAAATATTAAAAGGGTTATAATATGTTCCCTTATTGGCTTGTCTCTTAACCTTTAAATGTTCAACCTTATTATAGCCTCATTGTCTTTAATATTCTAAAGACAGCATTGTACTTGTCTCTGTCCCATTGAATCTTTTTTTAAAAAAAAGATTTATAGATTTATTTATTTATTTTACCAGGGTACTGTAATTTATTACGAAAATAAGCCACTTGGTTGAATATAAAAAAAAGAAATATTTCAAATTAAAAAAAGCAAGTTCATTGCACTTAGTTATGATAAACAATAAAGCTCTAAATTTATGCTTCCGAAAGTATAAGTGATTTACCAATAATTTTTCGATGGATCTACGCCTCCAATTTAATATAAGATAAATCATTTGAACGAATAATTACTCTGTTTAAAAATCTTCATCTGAATTGCTGAAGGAACTAATGATTTCAACATTCTCAGCCTTTTTAATTACACCGAAGTTCCTCATAGTTACTCGCTCTTAATCTCATTTTACAATCATAGGAACGCACGAATGTGTGTCCCTATATTTATAAAAAATAGAAGCTTTGGAATTTTCTAAGAGACAAACTTTCATCTGTATTATAGCTTATAACTTGAAAAACAACTCTAGGACATTTATTTTTATCAATTAACATACCACCTTTCAAATGTAAATAAAGAAAAAAGTATTCGAATTTTGCAGGCTTTATTTAACACTAGAACGCCCAAGGGGTTTTTTAGACCCCTACATCGAAAATTAAGTCTTAATTATTTCCGGGATAAAACTTGAGGATCGACTTGATCTCAGTATATTTGATTCATTTTCGTCCATATTTTCAGGAAATATAGCTAGTTTGTCATCAACTTTAATGGTTCGTGAATAAAACGGAACCATAGTTTTCGGAAAAAATCGACCGGGCGTTCTAGTGTTAATGTGTCGGCCTATAATTTGTTCCTTGTTTTTTCGCTTTGTATGGTTGATATATTAAAGGACCACTTATCTTTATTGGTTAAGGCCTCTTTTTCATAAGAACTTCGGAACTGCCCTGGGTCCTCCCTAAATTATTTTTCAGATAAATAAATAAATAAAATTAGATTATTGATTGACGAAATTAATTAAAATTATTCCTTAGACAATTTTTAAAATCTTAAACTGATTTTATAAAA
The DNA here is from genome assembly GCA_022207745.1 of Brachionus rubens. Taxonomy (NCBI): domain Eukaryota; kingdom Metazoa; phylum Rotifera; class Eurotatoria; order Ploima; family Brachionidae; genus Brachionus; species Brachionus rubens. The sequence goes on along the minus strand of JAJVHD010000001.1, from coordinate 4,114,899 downwards.
TTGAATGACAACGAAAAATAACAAGATTTCGGCATTAGAATGAATCATCAAGAATTCTCTTTAGGATTTTAGTTTAACAAACATAGAATACAAAATTTAAATTGAATAATAAATGCGCTTTTGCTGTTCAATTTTTTTTTCTGAACAGATCTTACAGTTAGATTAAACCTAGAAATAAAAACTATTAATTTGCATATTACTTTCAGAAAAAAAGTCGAAATGCTTTGGAAGAATGACAAAATTTTTTGAAATATAAATACATTATTAACATTAACACTTAAAATTCGATACTTGAAAAAATATTTTTTGAGAATATATTTATGTGATTGATTATTTTCAACTATTAACCCTGAACTCTTGATAAAACTTCTTGTTTATTAATGAGATTTAATACTCAAGCTACCGAATCGAGTGTGTCACATCTTCAAAATTTATTTCTAAAATAAACGAAATTTGAGTCTGTATGCATGGGTTCTTAAGCACGGCAATACAAAAATAATAAAAATAAATTAAATAGTTTTAAATTATTTATTTTTTTATTATTCCGTATCGAGCGTGAGCTGCTTCAGAATTGTAGAATTTTATTTATCAATAAATCTTTCTGATTGATGAAAAAAACAACACTATGACCAACAATATGATCTTTGAGGGTGTGATAAGGGGACATCTCGCTGATATTACCGGTTTAGTAAATTAATTTAACTGTAGACAGTTGAGTTAGTTTGAGCATAAAAGCATGCTCAAGGCGTCTAACGAGAGCATCGGATAGACGGGTCCAAAGGTACTAATATAAGACAATACATCTGGCGAAGAGGAAAAAGTTGGAGGAGTGTAGATGCACACATCCTGGCGACGAAGGATATGTCTTATTGTGCGTGCTGAAGTAACCTGACTAGAGTCAGTTAGTACCGACTAAAAAAATAAAAGTCTAGAGCAGATACCGGTCATTGGCAGACCCAATGGTCGTCATTTCCGGCCCTATTTTTTGCTTAAAAACAAGATGGAAGATGTGATATGGCGACACCTCGCTGGTATCACTGTTTTAGTCAATTAACTTAACTTTTGAGTTAGTTTGAGCATAAAAGCATGCTCAAGGCGTCTAACGAGAACATCGATTAGACGTGTTAGGGGTTAGACGATACACATTGGCTAATTTTAATAATTCGGAAATACGGTTAATTACTACACTTCCACGGAATTAATGGCTTGACGTGCCCGTACTAAAAATTCAAGTTTTTATGCTTCCACTAATGAAAATCAAATATTTTATGCGCAAGAGCGCTTATTTTCAATAATTTTAAATAATTTCCCAGTGAGTCTTAGGTTTTTATCTTAAAATAAAGTCTTTTTTGAGATCATAGATTACATAAATTAAATTAAAAATTTGACTCTTTTTTTTTAATGCAAATTTAAAGATTTTATCTTGATTATGTTTGTCTGTTTGAGTGATGCAAAATACAGCGACTAGAAAATTTTCGTTATATCAAATAAAACGGCAATAGCATAACATTACATGCAATTGATTTTGAATTTAAATTTTAAATTTGAAAATAAAATTTACAGGAAAAAAGAAAGCTCTAAATGGCTGCAAAATCTCGGAAGGAAAAGAATTTTATAATTCTTGTCATTATCAAAATTGCTTAGGCATAAAAAAATCCTGATATTTATCATATTTCTAACTGAAAAACGTAAAATCTATGAGATAAGCTAAAACTTAAATTAAAATTTTAAAATTTGCTTTGCAGTTTTCTTTACAACAAATAAAAAATCTTTCATCTATTGAAATTTCATATGTTGAAATTGATGTAAGCTTACATCAGAATTGGTCCTGATCATCATTAAATTATTTTGCCAGTCAGCTTTTTCCTTTTGGAAAATATTTCAATGAATTTTTAAAAATTTAGAAAAAACTTTATCGCTAACAATTCAATTAATTGAAACAGGTTTTCTAATTCTTTTCGCTTTTGGCTTCTCAAAAAAATATCGATAAAAAATTTTCGATGATTTCTTATAACTTGACACGGGATTACCATCTCAATCATTATAGAATTATGTTATTTAGATTATTTTTTCTTTATCTTGAAAAGAAATCCTTGAATGGAAACTTCTTTTGTTTCTCAATCAAATCTTACCATTTGGCTTTTCAATCTTTAAAAATTCATATGTTCATATGGTAAAATCATATGATTATATACTAACTGACATTAATTAAATTAAGCTTTTAAATTCTATTTATCCGTTTTATCTTGATTTTTTGGTATATTTTAACGATATTTAAAATAATATTCTTTTACTAATAGAACTTACTCACGAAAATGAAATCAAAAATAAAAGTAAAAAAAAATTTTTTAATTCCTTTCATAGCTAAATCTACCCTATCAACAATCATAATATGCTTCATATGCTTCTATGCTAAATGATTGAAAATTAAAAAAGCTACTAGTTTTGTTCATTTGTAATAAAAGCTTATCGTGTTTCATTTAAGAATCTCTCGAAAAATATACACCTCAATAAACTACTACGAGATATAATTGTCTCTAAAATTAGTGTGTCAATAGAACAATTTATTGACATATTGATTTCAAAATTTTTTTAAATATTTTTAATATTTTCATTTTATTGTATGGAGTACAGCAGCAAAAATAAACTTGTCACTAAATATGTGTCGCAGATAATGTAAGACCATTATTATATCATGTGCTATCAACTTCTATCAGTTGAATTCATTTGATATTAAATAATATCATTAAAGGAATTAGATACATTATGAATTGTCAACGAATACTGATGAAGACTGATATTAGATGAAATCGAGGCTTATAGTAAGCCATTCCTATTCTAAGTACAGTCACGCAAATTAATTTTTCACATGTTAAAATATACAGTGTCAGTCTGAACTTTTTAACCTTAGAGTCGGAGCCAAAGCCCGAGACGGAGTCTAAGTTATGAGCCTTTAGTCGAAGAAAAGAGGCTCTGTGATAGATTCACAGTCGCGTAATCTCCGACTCAGGCTCAAACTCCGACTCTGACTCCAGAATAAAGAGTTCGGGCTGACACTGTATCAGTTGATGGCCATTGAACAAAGTAGTCACTAAAGATCTTTGTTGCGATTCCGCGCTTTTACATAGAGTTCTGGCCGTTCACAAAAAGAGCTCTTAAATTAGTCTTTTGGATACCACGAATAACTAGAAGGGGTAAGATTCAAAGCAGAGTTGAATTTTTGTGATGCTAGATTTATATACAGTCGAACCTCTCTAATCTGCCAAATTGGGAAGAGATATTTTTGCCGGTTTAACGGAATTTCCGGATTAAAGATTCAATTATAATGTATTAATATGGAGACAGGAAGTCAAAAAATTATTAATCCAATTTACCGGATTAACGAAGGCCGGATTAGAGAGGTTCGACTGTACAGTCGGTTCGACAGTAAAAGTTTTTTCTTCAAGTGATTACTTCAATTAACTATCTAAAGGTAGATGAATTTTTTTTCTCAGAAGAAGAGGTGTATCAGGAATTATCATTATAAACATTTAAAATTTACAAAACCCCATACTGTACAATAGTGTTGCAATAAAATAATTTATTGACAAACAGTGTGTCAATAGACACTCCGTTAAAAAAAATAATTCAGAAATTGCTCAAAACCCAATTTGTTCATCTTTTGTCAAGATGTAATGATTAGAGAAAATAAAAAAATAACGTTATCGTTAATTAACGATCCGTTTCTCGAAAAATATCAAATTTAGGATTAGTTGAAGATTAGCTTTTTTTTTGTTCATCAGAAAATGATCTTTCGTTTGTTTTTCGAAAACTCAAAAGATTGAATCTTTGCATTTTTTGGAGGAATTTTGATGTGAATTTCTTGAAAAATGACTGGGAATTAACTAAAATAAGACAAACACCCACCTAAATTTTGAAGCATCAAGGCTATAGATAAATCTTAAATCAGATTAGCAAAAGATTTTCATATTATCTTATCGGGATCTTAAATAAAAAACGTCAGAAATTAATTTTAATACGATGCAGATAGTGACGATGCCGAAATTATATTTAAACATACGATGTGAATTTGCTAAATCGAAATTTAAATTTTTATTTTCAATTAACTTAGAGTTAAAATTATATAATATTTTCAACAAGAAAATGTTTATTAAATTTTTGGTGTTTTTCATATTTTTTTTTATTAAAAATATTAATATTAACCTGGTATTAATATGAAATTAAAAAATTAAATGATGTAAGCTTTTATAAAAATGATTTTTTTAATAATTATTTTAATGGTCCTTGATCTTCTTAGAAAAATTTAATGATTAATAAAAATAAAAACACTTCGTATCCTTCTTCGTACATTAGAGATTATGAGCCGCTATAATATTATCAAATGAGTGGATATGGTCTGAAGTTTATGTCTATCCCTAAAACACGAAACTATAAACCGAAATTACAGAACACGAATATTATTATGCAGGACGACTAGTGAAAAAAAAAGGGTACCATCCTAGAGTACCGTTCCATAAAAGTATTCAAATCCGAAGTATAAAATTTTAAAATATAATTCAATATGGTTAAAAATAATTTAAACATTTACAGTCAAACCTCGGTTTTATCACTATGCACTTATATCAAGCCTCATTTATATCATCCAATAAAAAAAGATACTTTACTTTTACATTGAAATTTTGTCCAGTTATATCATGTTCACTTATATCATGTTTCATTTATATCATGCGTACAAAAAAGTCAAAAAACATTGTTTCTCATTATAAATTAACCCGTTTATATCATTTATGCGCCTAGACATTATTTTGTCATAAGACAAAAAGCTAACAATTGATTGCAAAAAACAAAAAAATTACCTTTGAACTTTCACTAAAAAACAGTTTTATAGTCCTTTGACTGAAATTACATTTAATTCGTATAGATTTATTTTTTTAATTCAAAAAATAACATTTATCTTAAGTATTTCAATTTGATTGGTAACCCTAAACATGGCTTATTCTCAAATGGACATTTTCACTTGTATCAAGTTTCACTTATATCATGTTTGACCCCCACGGACAAATAGGATGATATAACTGAGGTACGACTGTATTTGAATAAATCTTGCAAAACTTTTTTTTCTCATAAAAATTTAAATCAAAAAAAAGTTTCGAAAATTTCAGAATGTAGGTTACGTTACGATATGAGGATTCGGTAAAGTACTCTTCCCAAAGCAGAACGGTAGGGTTCGCTGGACGATACGCCTTTTTCACTAGCCGTGTTGTACAGTACAAAGCTGAAATAATTTAACGAAAAAATAAAAAAAAATAGAAAAATTTTTAAACATTAAACAGAGAAATGTCTATTCAATAAACGAGATAAAAAAAAATTGATCAAAAAGTAAACACATTCAAAATTATTAGGTAAAAAATTAACGAATACGCTTCGCCTTCATGTTTCTACGCTTCGCTTCGGTACGGGTACGCTTCGGTTCGCTTGCCACCAAAAGTTCGGTAGAAGTGTATATTTACCGTACCGTATGATAAGTGCCCCTAAAATCGACACTTTGATCGTAAAAATAATAATGATGCAAATAGATTTTTTAGTTTTATTTCTGATAGAACTCAATGCGCTTTATCTGAATATCACAAAAGTGAAAGTGACTTTATGTTCGTTCGTCTAGAAAAAGGAGGGTTTATGGGAGCGCTTATCAGCAAGGAAATACGGTAATAACATAATTTAAATAATTACAATTATTATCAAATTTAATTAAAGTTTTGATTTATTTGAATTTTTTTCTTTTGTTTTTTTCTCTCTTTAAGGTAATGCATCCTTTCTTATACTGGCTATACAAAATTATATACAAATTAGCTCATAAAATGAATCGAAGAATGAACCAACTAATTTATAATCATCAAAGATTCCGCATATTAACATAAAGCCTTAGTTTTCAGACTTACACTGTACAATTCGTAAATTATCAGAAATTGACTAAAGTGGTCATTCGTAGACTGTACAAAACCTCAAAAATATTTTTAGAATCGTTTAATGATTCGAAAAACTTGTCTTTCGTTGAACACTCATTTTAAGAACATTTAAAGATGATGATGTAAACGGTTCCACGAAATAAGAAACTAATTCAAAATATTTTTTTGAAATTCGAACCAAAATTTTAATTAATCAAATCCAAGACATAAAAACGGGCTTATGTAAATTATTGTTTTTTAACTTCAACTTATGTTTCATAAAATTTAGGTTAGTTATTTATCATTGAAATATTACACTGGATAAATCTAATATTTTTCTTTTCACAAAGAAGAAGAAATGATAAAAAAATAAGAAAATTGATACTTTAATTACCAAGTTTTAACCAAAATAAACCTCATAATTATTAAAGAAATTCTTCCATCGAAAATAAAGGGTCTTAAAACTTGGGTCATTATCAAAAAAATGAATAAAAACATCAAAAATTAAATCCTTTAATATTTTTAAGAAGCTGCTTGCTATTACCTTCCGTCCGCGCTACCGCTATTCATTGCATTCAAGAAAACTTTCGACTTTATTTCTAGACGAATGATGTTAGTAAACTGAGGAATTGAGCATTTCGAATGTCGACTTACAAGACTTTCAAGTCAGTTGTTTTATTAAACCTGCTGTAAGCTTTTTTTAGACTTAGTGAAAATTAAATGAAATTTTTTTCGAAAAAATTCCGCTTTTTATTCGAAATTTCAAAAATAGTGAAACTTTTCGCTTTTTTTTCGCTTTCATTCCCGCTTGGGGAATCTAAAAGTCGAGCCATTATCAGTATTAACGTAGAACCGATGAAAATATTAATTATCAATGAGACAATAGAATGATCATGCAGAATTAATAAGATCGATGAATTCAAATATCTCGGATCAACCATGCGCTTTCAAGATACTTAAAGAATTTGTTTAACAAGATGATTAAACTAATTCTAATTTATTGAAACTTGCAAAAAGACAATTGACTTGTATTGAACATATGCTTTGTCCAAAAACAGATGACCCAATAAGAACTTATGGTATCAAAGCAAAGAAGGCAAACAACGCTGGGTATATGGCAAAAACATTCAACCGTCTGTTTAAAATCTGCAAAATCGGAACGAGTAGAGTAAGGGTGGTAATCGCGTATACCACCAATGTTGAGTGGTGGACTTTGATAAAAACACCCGAATAATGAAAGGCCTTGGTTCAAGCCTGCCTAATGCACATCAAGCCACAGGACTTTTTAATATTTAATGATACCGTAATCACTCGAGATATACCATGGTACAAATCTAAAATTTTAAATTTGTCGCAATTTCATTGGTACAATTTCATTTTTATACCCATTTTAAGGGAGTAAATTGGACCGGTCTAATTCCGAATTTAAACCTGGCATACAGTACTGCTATTTTTACTTTTTACGAAAATTTACGTAATTTCAGGTAAATTTGCGTAAAATCCGGTAAATAAAGATAAATTTACCATTTTTTACCAACGTAATTTTACGTAAAATTACCTGTTTTTACGTGAATTTTGGTAAAATCACGTAAATTCACGTAAAAATTACTAAAAACACAAAATCGTAGCAGTACTGTACTTTTAAAATCAGACCGGTGCAAAACTGAAAACATATCATTTTCCAAGAAAAAAAGACTATTTTCTCATGTTGCTTGTTATATCAATTTCAAGTTTCACAATCAGAGTATTTTAAAAAATTAAAATAACAGAAATAAATACACAAGGAAATTTTGTTAAAAGGGTGATTTAAAATCGTTAGATTTTACTTCTAACGGATAACTAAATCTATAATAAGATATAGTGCTAATAATAAGAATCAGTTTTTCTATGCTCCCTTTAATTTTTCGTAATTAACAGTGTCGCTAAACCATACCTTCGTCATTCATCGAATTCTACTTGAACCAAATGTAGCCACTTTAAGAATAAGCCTTAAGTACCATTGATGAGTAGCTAAAAAAAGTTAGAAAAGCGATTAAAAGTAGCGATTATTCCCAAAAAAACAAATCCTTTTTTTGCACCTGTCTTATTTTTAAAGTATACCAGATCTAAATTCGGAATTAGACCGGTCCAATTTATCCCCCGAAAATGGGTAGAAAAATGAAAAGGTCCCATGAGCATAAACCTAAAAAATTTAAAATTGTACCGGGATAACTATCGAGTGTTTACGGTAATATTATGTAGTTTTAAAATTAAAATGTCATTTTAGGTGTGGATACTTGAGCTATTAGGTCTAGTCAGACTTTAATCTTAACTTAAGAGTCGAAATCTCTTGAAGAAAAAAAGATTTTGAAGTTCATTAAATATTAATCCTTACATAAATATTATTAAATATCTATATATAACGTAATTGCTCGATTTTTATGACATGTCACAAATTTATTTATGACATGTCACTGTTTATCGAACACTGGTTAGAAAAAATGCAATATTCGCGATTTATGACATGTCACAAATAGCGAATATTGCATTTTTTCTTAATTTTTTTTAATTTTTGTAACCGTAATAATGACATGTCATAAATACTGAACAGTTAATGTTTTTCTTAAGAAAAAACTTTTTTTTTACAGAATTTACGTGATTTTACCAAAATTCACGTAAAAACAGGTAATTTTACGTAAAATTACGTTGGTAAAAAATGGTAAATTTATCTTTATTTACCGGATTTTACGCAAATTTACCTGAAATTACGTAAATTTTCGTAAAAAGTAAAAATAGCAGTACTGTATGCCAGGTTTAAATTCGGAATTAGACCGGTCCAATTTACTCCCTTAAAATGGGTATAAAAATGAAATTGTACCAATGAAATTGCGACAAATTTAAAATTTTAGATTTGTACCATGGTATATCAGAGCTAGGGTATTCGGTATTTGTGACATGTCATAAAAATCGAGCAATTACGTTATAATTATAATTATATATATAGATATAAAAATAAACAAAAGTAAGCATAGAATATTCGACTTCTTCGCGCGGAAATTAAAATATTCTTTGTTCCCTTTTTCTTTATTTAATTATGTCTTAACTATTTACATCTAGAATTTCAAACTTTTGGAGTTGAATTCCTCATCAAACAGTCAATTTTTTATAAAAAACTGAATGACGTTGTGTTTTAAAATAAAATTAGATGCGAAAAATACTCATTATTTACATTAAAATAAAAGCTAAATTAAACAGAAAATATTAGTGGCTTACTTTTTCCATTTAATTACTGCTTTCACTACCTCAAAACTTAATTTAACTAATGTTATTCTTTATAAATCTGCTTGAATTTTAGAACATTAAAACAAAGGCATGTTTGTGTTATTCGAATTACAAATTTTATGTTTTTATCGTCTTTTTGAATACCTTAATGTAGGGTTAAATTAAGAACACGGGGATTTAAGAATCTGTTAAAATGTGCTTGAAATTTAAACAAAAAATTTAAATAAAATGTTGCAATCAAAAACTGATTGTTATTTAATTTTGTGCTAAAAATCATCTTTCGTATTTATAATAATTTGAAAAGTTAAATCAAATCAGATGTTTTTGATTCACTAAACTTTGATTTTAAATGATTTTCTAGTTTTTTAATCTTTTGAGATTCGTCAGGAAGGAACAAAAAGCATTATGTCCGCAATTTTTTTCTAAATAAATCCTAGAACAGTGCTGCTACGGTAGAATGTATTAATCAGAGTTGGACAAAAGTCAAAGTCCTAAAGTCAAAGTAAAGTAAGGACTTGACTTTGAAAATAAAATTTTGATCAAGTCAACTTTTGACTTGACTTGAAAAAATTAAAAAATTTAAAGTCAATTCAAGTTTTTAATGTTTATTCTTACGTTTTTCTGAAACATTTTGTCTTAAAAATAAAAAGGTTCATGAAGGTTCAGGAAGGTTCATGAACGTTCATTTTTGGAAGTTCTGAATGACCAGGGTTGTATACGATATTTATCGTTAAATGATGTTTTCTAGAATCTGTCATTTCGTGTAATTTATCGTCAAATTTGATGAATTAACGTTATTTTACGTTAAATGTGGTTAATTTCAGAGTTGGTCAAAAGTCAAAGTTGTTTTAAGCGCTTTCAATCAATCAATTAAGGTTTCCTTAGTTTCAATTAAAATTTAAAGGAAATAAAAGCCCGTATAGCCGAGTGGTTTGCGAGCTAGTCTTGCAAGCAGAGGGTCGGAAGATCAATCCCCGCAAGGGGAGAAAATTTCTAACTGTTTCTGTATTACGGGGCGATGTGTTTGATGGGAATGGTAGCTCAGTTGGTATCGTCGGTTGATCAATGCTCCACGAAAGTGTCAGTTCGAATCCCGCTCGGGTCAAATTTGTTTCAAAGAAGCAAAGAAACTAGCAAAAGCATTTAATGCCATTGGTGTAAAATCGAGTAAAACACCGAAGCCTTAGCTCTTAAATAATTTCAATTCACAGGTACAATACTTTGTATGTGCCACTAACTGTGCTAACATTATTTAATTAAATAAAGAACTTATAAATTTTAAATAAAATTATTCTAAATTAAATATATTTTAGTTCTATTCTTTTCTTGTTCTTTAATAAAATACTTTCCAAAACTAATAGCTTATCCACTACATCATTTTCATGTTTTCAAATTTGAAAAAAAATGAAAATTTAAGAAAAATAATGAAAATACATGAAGAAATATGAAGCTTCATGGATCCTTGAACCTTTAAAACCTTGAACGTTCATGAAGGTTCACGAAGGTATATGAACGTTCATTTTTGGAAGATCTAAATGACCAGGGTTGTATACTTGTGTACTCGTGTGTGCAAATTTGAAAGTTGTTTGTTGTTTTCATAAAATATCTCAAAAATTAAAAATGACATTAAAATTCTGAGACTACTATTTTGAATTCTCTCTCTTTGGAAACTGAGATTCAATGCTTATGATATGGGTACCAAACGAAAGCTCTTTGCGAGATAAACTTTTCTATATAATAAGTTTAAATAAAGACCTAAAAATACAGGTTTTACACCCCTATGTGCTTTTTAAAAAAATCCAAGGTGGGTCTTTTTTTCAGGTATCAATACAAAATTTCCAAATTTTTTGAAAAAACTTGAAAAATCCGTAAAAAAAATTAAAATTTTTATGCTTTTCATTGAAAGTCTCAAAAATTGATTTTTCATTTTCTGACCTAAATTTACGTAAAATATTGTTATTTTTGGTTACAGTAGTGGCCACGATACAGTAATCCTTGCTTTTGAGGACGTATTTCCTGCAGTTTTCGGCTTTTATGAAGCATATAACCGCATCTTTAGCATAAAAAGACAAAAATTGAAATGGCAGGAATTTTTCTAACCCAATATTTTTCATGACCCGGACATTGGGGGATATACACGGAAAGTACGGTTAACAGTCTCAGAATTAATAGTCTTTACCGGTACTTTAAAGTAAACAAGGATTACTTTATCGCCGCCACAACAGTTATAAAAGTTAAAAAAAGTCATATAAATTCAAATATCGATATTTTATTTACAACTTATTAAATTGTAGCTTTAAAGACGCATTAATGTACCCAATTAAATTTAAACTTTTTATTTTATGCTCCAAATGGTTTTACCTTAGAACAGTATAAAAAAAAAAAATCTAAAACTTAAATGGTGGTTTTAATTCATATATAAATTAATTAAACTCATTAAAAATTGACTAAAGATTTGATTTTTTTGGTTAAAACTAAAATTAAATTAGTTGTAAATAAAATATTTAATAATGCATTAATCCACGAAAATTTTGTTTTGAAGCTGCACTAATTTCCAAAAATAAGGTATTAACAGAATAAAATGTTCAATTTTTTAATGGAAAAATCGTTTGACGCATAAAAAAAAACTTAAGAAATTACTTTTATAGAATAGGATACCTGAAAAAAGCACATAGGGGTGTAAATCCTTTATTTTGAGACCAATATTTAACCCGATAGTATAGAAATGTTCCTCTCATCGAGAGCTTTCGTTTGGTGCCCATATCATGAGCATTGAATGTGAGTTTGCTAAAGAAAAATTTAAAAAATGCTTAAAAAACGTCCACACCCATACGAAACCCCCTACACATCCTCAATACACTCTTTATTTTTACATATTTCTAGATAGAGAATTTAAAGAGCTACAAAATGGTGGTCTCGGAATTTTAATATCATTTTTACTTTTTGAGATATTTTATGAAGAGTACGAGTAACTTTCTAATTTACACACCCGTGTGCAAAAATGAAGTATAAGTGAACATATTTTCAAAGGTCATATTATGGTGCTCATTGGTTCGTGCATTATCTTTTATTGATATAATAAATCTAAATAAAGTAAATTTCCGTTTATAATAAATAGTTTTGAAAAAAAAGTTTCAAAAACGTCCATTAAAACTAAGTTTTAAAAAAGAATTTGCACTTAGTGAAAAATTAGAGGGTGGCACTTTTATCGGATCAACTTTGAAAGTATTGACTTGAGAATTTTTCCCAGATATTATAGACTTTTAAAAAAAGAATCGTTTATAGAAAAAAATGAAGAATTAACTCCCTATTTGAAGAATTTAAAAAATTAAATTAAATGTTGAAAATTTAGTTTATATAAATAAAAAAATTTGTAAAATGCCTTTTCGTTTATAAGAAATCTTCGGATAAAGAATTTTTTTTAATAGTTGGATTAATGAAAAAACAAATTGACTTTTTTTTGAAAACCTGCCGTGATTAAGAAGCATTTTTTTCTTTCTTTAGTTGTTGTTGTAAAGCCAGGAGTTTTAATTTTCATGTTTGATCGATTTAAATGTTTACTCTAGAGACTTGTTTAAAAAAGAAAACAAAAAGCATTTTGGTTCAACATTAATTGTTCGATTGGGATTTTCCTCTTAAATTTTAATTTCAAATTTTATGAAAGCATTTTTATAGACTAATAATAATTGTTTACTTTTAGTGACATGTCTTTTTATTGATCATACACTATACAGTTGAATTAACGAAAACAAAAATCAATCTGGCAACCCGTTGCCAAAAAACAACGAGATACCAAAGAGGGATTGTCACAGTCACCGTAGCCATTACCGTAACTTAAAGTTCGAATACTATTATTTTTTGATAAAATCAGAATTTTTTTGTTTGAAAAAATATCCGAAGATGACGAAAATCCATTTCATTAACGTCATGTACCTTGATTATCAGAAAAAGTCTGGGTTCCCATTTTTTAACATTCTATCCAAAAATAGAGTAGTTTTCAAATGGAGGTTGAGATCCGTCGAAAAATTATTGGTAAATCACTTATACTTTCGGAAGCATAAATTTAGAGCTTTATTGTTTTTAAAAACTAATTGAAATGAACTTTCTTTTTTTTTATATTCAACTACTGTAAGTGGCTTATTTTCGTAATTAATTACAGTACATTTGTAATATTACTTAATTAATTTTTTTTTAATATTAAAAAAAGATTCAATGGGACAGAGTGAATAAATGGAGAATAAATCAGTCTTTAATTAGGCAAGGGCACTAGCATGTTGATTAACCTTGAACTTGACCTTCCAATCGATAAAATTAAATTGAATGAAATAACGTAAAATTTCACTAACTGGATTTAAATATATAATGACATGTCATTAATAGCGAATTCACAGATTTTGAAAATTCAGTGTCCGTTAAGATTTTAAAAATCACTAAACTTTAGCACTCTATTTTAGTGACATGTCATATTTATCGAGCCTTACGTTATTTAATTAAGAAATTAAAATTCAAGAATTGCAATTGGAAGGGTTATAATATGTTTCCTTGTTGGCTTGTCTCTTTACCTTTGAATGTTCAACATATTATTGCCTCATTGTCTTTAATAATTTAAAGGCAGCATTGTACTTGTTAATGTAATGTTTTGTAAAATACAAGTGTCATAGCAACACTGCATGAATGTCCCTTATAAATTATCTATAAAATATTTTGGCGATATCGTGATCACTGTTCGTGATTTGTTTTAATAAGAATAAAAAAATGAAACTTCTTTTGGTATTTTCTCCTAATTGAAACTATTTTTTCGCTCCAAAAACAATTTTATCATGCTCTGAATTTTATTTGCTTTAAGATTTTATTTGATATTAAAAATCATAGCAAAAACTATTTTTCGAGGTAAACACACTTAAGGATGTTCATATTTTACCGTTTTATGCTCATTAAACTTTATTAACTTACAAAAGAAAAAAATGGGTCATGTTAAGGTTATGCTACGGGGTTCATCAAAAGATGGGTAGAAATGCTAAAATGACATGAGTTTCTTGGTAGGATCATTGTCAGAGGATAAAAATGGATAAGATTGCAGCTGAAAATCGTTTTTAAAATTCAACTAAAAATGATTTATACTTTAAGGAAAGGTCCCTTCAAGACATATATGCACTTATCATGGTATAAGTAAACCTAAAAAAAAATATATTCTCATAAAAAAAGTTGGCTAGTTGTTCACCAATGGTATTTAAATCTATTAAATTAAAAAAACACTCAACATTACTTTCGAAATAAGGCAAGAAATCCGATAACTATTAAAAATTAAATGATTAAATGTTTTCAATTGACTGAATGAGCTTAAGATGACAAAAGAATAATTTAAGCGTGCCTCAATATCCATAATTTATTAGCTCAGATTCTAAATAATTCAATTGAAAACCTAGTTTGTTGTTCCCAAAAAAAGTCTTTTAATAAAAACTCTATTTATTAAAAATCTTAATCTTATCAATAATAATAAAATCGACTTGAAAATTTTTCAATAAACAAAAAAATATAATTTAAAAAAAAATAGATAAGCTTAATATGTAACCTGAGTTTATAAAATCATGTTTTTTTTTTAAGTCTTGAGAACTTTTGTTTGATTGATACAATTTGAACGAACTTGGTTATTTTTTATTTTGTTAATCTTTTATCGACGAAAATTACATTCAGGATTTATAAAAAATTAAATAATTTAATTAACAGGATATAAAAAAATTTTAATATTTTTGTTTCATAACTTTAACCTGATTTTCATATTTACTTTAATATAAAAATAGAGTTAAAGAAAGAATCACTCGATTTGAGTGTTTTGACTTGGTAACCTTGTTTAACATTTAGACGCTATTGCGTAGGATATACTTTGAATCAATAAAATATAATTTTTTCGGCATGTTTTAGCTTATCTTTCGAACTAACTGTAAACATTTATTTAACAGAAACCAGTTTTGGATTTTTGTAGTGATGTTGGTTAACCAAGCTTTGGTTAGCCAGGTGAGCCAATTTTGGTTAACCATGTCTGGTTAGCCAAAAAATCTGGTCGACCAAATCTGGTTAGCCAATTTTTTGGTTAGCCAAATCTTGGTTAACCAAAAACTGGTCCACCAAGTTTTGGTTAACCAGATTTTTGGTCGACCAAATTTTGGTTAACCAGATTTGGCTAACCAAAAAATTGGCTAACCAGTTTTTGGTTAACCAATTTTGGTCGATTTGGTTAACCAAATTTCGAAAATTCGATTTGGTTAACCAAATTTCGAAAATTCGATTTTGTATATAAATTAATATTTCAAAATTAAAAAGGCTGTATAAATAGTTGTTTTATGATGAACTTTTCACATTTCGTTTTTTCGATTATGAAAATATTGTGTTTAACGTCTTTTTTATTCTAAAAATTAATAAAAACTTGAAAAGTTGAAATCTATCCAAAAAAAAATTTTTAATTGAAATTTATTTTTCATGATTTAACAAGTTATAACTAGTTTGATTTTTGTAAATTCATAAATTAAATGTCCTTTATTTTCATTTTAAGGTGAAAAAAATCAATTTTTAAAGTAATTTATAGTTAAATTATGTCCTAAAAAACGGATTTTTTTTCAAAATTTGGTTAGCCAAAACTCGACCAACCGACTTGGTCGACCAAACCAAATCTTGGTTAACCAAAATTTGGTCGACCAAATCTTGGCTAACCAAAAACTGGTCGACCAAATTTTGGTTAACCAAGATTTGGTCGACCAAAAAATTGGTGAACCTATTTTTGTTTAACCTGGTTTTGGTTGACCAGATTTGGTTAACCGGCTAACCAAGCTTAACCAGCATCACTAGATTTTTGTTTGAATGAAGTGATAGAAGATATTTCGAAACTTAAGGTTCACCAAGTCATAAACCTTAGTATTTATAGCCGCTTTTTCAAAAGGATTCAATTGATCAAAATCTTATCGAAATTTATCCTAAAATTTTCATGCAAACAATTTGTGATATTCACTATAGAACTTGCTATAAATCGTTTTAAAATATATTAAAATATGCGAAATTAGAGGTATGTAAAGTTCGGTTTTAACGTGCTTTTTCTAAAAATTTTCGGTGAAAACCCGCTTCTAAAACTTTTCATACCCTTCATTCTTAAAAATTTAAACATTTTTTAAAAAATTTATAGTAAGATTTGTAGTTAATATGGAAAAATATATACCCATAAATTTTCAAGTCTCTTTGAACATAGTTGAAAGGTGCTGAAACTTTTCTTGGAAACTAAGGTTTATGACTTGGGGAACCTTAGAATAAACGAAGACCTTGATTCAACTTTTTTCAGTGTAAAAATAAAAATATTGACCCATGAATTCATTCTTATTTAAGATCTTGATAAGTTCTGGTATAGTCGGACATCAAGTTCGGTTTAAAGTTGAATCAAGATTTTAATAGAAATAAGATTCTTGTAAGTTTCTTTAAGAATTTTTCTGAGATCTTACATTATTCTTATGGCTTAAGTCCACGAAAAGAAACTTATGTTTTCCATTTGTTTGAAGATTCATACAAGATCTTCAGAAAATTCTTAAAGAAAATTACAAGAATCTTATTTCTGTTAAAATCTTGATTCAACTTTAAAAATCTTGTTAAGATCTTAACCGAGCTTGATGTCCGACTATACCAGAACTTATCAAGATCTTAAATAAGAATGAATTCATGGGGACCCCCATTTGGCGATTAATTTCCTTATTTTTTGTTACCTCATAACTTCTAAGATTTTTGGAATGCAAAACACGACTTTTAAATATCTCGAAAATTAAACATGCAGATAAAGCTTTAAGTCTCTTCTTTCTGAAAATCCTGATCTCGATTATGGTTACAAGAGACTTCAAGGGGTATATATAACGAACATTCATAGACCATTTATCTAAACCTTTTCATTTCAGGGATAGGCTGAAATGCTGATTTTAAGAAATCGTAACGAAGAATAATGAGGAATAGACAATTAATGTAAAATCTCTTAAAACAAGAACTAACTAAACTCGAAAAATAATCAGAAGCCTAGTAAAATTCATCCTAGGAAATATGATAAATTGATTTAGATTTTGAAAAAAAATTCTGTTTTCCTAAAAAAAATAATTATTTTGATTAAAATAAATCTGAATTTTAATAGACTCACATCATTTATTACTTAATATTCCCTGAATGTATATTTTATCAATTGCGAAATCTCAATAGAAACATTCACCCTAAAGTTTCTTTTTAAAACGTAACTAAGTAATTTAATAAAACTTGTTGTTAAGCTTATTATATTTCAAATGTGTGTTCTCGCAATTAAAATACCAATTTTATATTTAATTTTTATGTAAATAAAGCTTTTATGAGTTCATTGAATTCCAATGGTTGTCAAATAACAACTTCCTACTAAAGTATACTAAATGATCAGTAAAATCACTATAATCGTATATTTTTGTTAAATCTTATTTTTATTATGTAACTGACAGTTATATCCGAAGAAACAGAAGCTAAAAAACAGAAGTTACGATTTAATCAGGGTTTACTTCTTACAGGTTTGAACACGTTGTTTTTATCTATGATACAAATCAGTTAAAAATCAAAAAATAAATTGATTTGTCGAAAGATTTTAGGATAAGGGTGTTTTGCCAAATGAACAACCTCTTCTTTAAACCAGTTAAGCATTTTCACAAACAATTTGGATCCTTGAAAAAACACTTTTTTGGTTGAAATGCATACACTCGAGTTTAATTTCTATATTTTGAATGTTAGATTTATATCTTGAGTGGCAATTTGAAGTTCAGTATTTTCGTACAGTACTATTTTCGTACTATATTATTTAAATTAAAAATTTTAAACATTTAGATAGATTAATATATTGTGCTGACTCTAATCTGAAATGTACATTGCATTTTGCTTATATTCATGTTAGATAATTTTTTAGTACTGGGGCTACATTTATTAGCTGTGTGATACGTATGGTTTTTTTTTAATTGAATAAATTGAATACCAATTGACCATTTAGTTGATTTGTTCTCTCTCATCCAAGTTGCAAGCATTTTTTTAATGTCTGCATTAGCTCGTTCAACACTGCCTTGTGATTGAGGGTGGCGTGCACGACCATGTAAAAGAGACAAATCTGGCCACATAGACTTAAATGCAACGACAATTTGATTTCGAAATTCTTTGCCGTTATCGGATTGTAAGATGAATGGGACTCCTAATATCGAGAAAATGTTGAATAATGCTGTAGCTACTTCGATTGCCGACTTAGCTCTCAATGCTCTAAGTTGAATAAATTTGCTAAAATGATCTTGATAAACCATTAGCCATATTTTCCGCTTCTACCAATTCGTTCTCTGGTCCGGTAATTACCGAAAACAAGAGTAAAATGAGTATCGATTTAATTTTTTTCAAATTTAAATTCATTTTTATTTTTTTAGAAAAATAAATTTTCAAAATTTACGTCTTATTTTAAATCAGTAATTTACTAAAGTGTATACGGAATTTTAAAAAATTACGGAGTCAAACGTAACTTTACAAAATTACTCAGTAAAAAATTAAAGAATTTTTTTTTTCTATTTTTTTTATAGTTTTACTTATCCACACGTAAATATCAAAAAATACGTATTATCAATATTTACGCTAACAAGTATTATCGGTCGAAGAAAAAAATGTGTTTTTTGCTAATTTAAGCTCAATCATAGAAAAAATAGATAGAACTATTCATTGAATAAAGAAAGATTTTATTTTTACACATTTTGTCATTTTCAGAGTCAAAAAATAAATTCCTCAAAATTTTTTTGAAAAATAGTACTATTTTGTATAGTACGAATTGTTTGGGGGTAAAATACTTTGGGTTTTATATAAAAAGGAAAAGTATGCTTTTTGTTCATTTTAAATATGGCTATGCTAAATTTTAAATCATTCCTCAGTAATGATATATAGTGAGTTCGCAGTTATATCAGCCATAACTTATATCACAATTCAAATATATCCCCGATTTTCTTAAGAACCGATTTCCTAAGATACTTTTACATTAAAAAAGTGTTGAGTTATTTCCCCTTTCAATATCACATATTTTAAATATATCCCGATTTTTCCGCACTAAATTACATACACTCTAGCATAAAATAGTCTCATCTTTATCACAACATAATGCAATAAAATGGAATTATAAAAAAGAGAATAAGTTTTTTCGAACAGAACAAAGACAAAACATGTTATTGAGGATTTAAATATTTTATCTGAGAGTTAATAATAACTGGTGAACAGTAGACGTAAGGAAAATGTCTGATTGTGTCATTTTTTTCAAAATAAAATACTTTAATTATTGTCGAAAAATTACTGTCTTTGATAAAAGACTTTTAGCTAAAGCATTTTAAGCTAAGATAAACGTTTATCGCTCCGGAAAAACGGGGTGATATATCTGCCAACCCATGGGTTTTCAAATTATTAAATATTTTTGGATTCATACATAACTCGTGCTGCTATTCAGAGTTTGATGAACCTTAAAAAAACTTTCCTAGACTTTTGTTAATCGCTCAGTATTTTGTACAAAAGCTATTTGCTGGCTGTTGAAATGAGGTCGTAATTTCGCTGAGAGCTAACCAACGCTAAAAGTTTATTTTTTTTAAGATCTGATCGTTGAATTTGGCCAAACGATTTATCAAATAGAGTTACTACAGACAAACGTTTTTTTTTAAATTTAAATTAAAACCCCTTAAGAACATTTACAAAAAAGTTAAAACAAAAAACAAGTTTTTTTGGACGTAATGAAGAAAACCACTAGTGATAAATTTAGCCCTAGGAAGTTCAATTCCGCAAAATTAATAAGTTCCGGCCTATTTATATAACAATTATGTGAATCTTTCTTTTGAATTTATTTAGAGCTTATTGAATATTAGTACCCTAATAAATCGTACTTTTCTGAACTTTTCGTAAAGAAAATAGAAAAAGCTACATTACTAATATTAAAGGTGTACAAATGGGTGGAAAATAAAAAACTATTATAGTACTGTAAATTTTCCTTGAAATACCTAAAAAATTCCTTAGTGCTTTTTGGATTGTATCGTAATGTTTAAGGGTTCAGTCAAGTTTCATCGTCTAAAACAAGCATATCTCAATAGCTTTTGAAAAAGTACACCCATGAAAAAAATCTTGGGACTCTATCTTTTTTCCTTCATAAAAAGTACGATAGTACGATTGTACGAAAATACTGAACTTCAAATTGCCATCTTGACTAACTATTCTAATAAATTAAAAATCGAAAATTCTTTAAAAAGATATCCTCAACACCCTTCCAACCGGTTCAATTTCATGTCTACAATCAATTCTAAATTTTCAGTAAATAAACACGCCCTCTACATTTTATTTTATTTAAGGTTTATGTTCACTCGTTTACTAAAAGGTATAACTTATCCGAGAATAAATGAGTTAAAGCGACAAATTTTATAACAAAAAAATGATTTAGAATAAATTTAATAAAATTGCCATAAAATCCCCGCTTACAATACCCGACTATAGTCGAAATTTTTTTTATTTTAGCCGACTCCAAAATTAATGCCTATACTCAAGTAATTCATATTATGGCAAAATCTGGTCCATGGACTAGTAAGCGGGGTTTTAAAAAAAATAGTCAATCAGAAATGAAAATTTTAGGAAAATCCTAACAATTTAATCCTGAATAACATTAAAAGAAAATATAAAAGCTTTGTAATTAGTATAAAAATCAATAAAATCAAATTTATTTATAATTTTTGAAAAAATATTCTTGAACAATTTATCGGCATATTTTCCTCTTGAAAATTCTTGTTTAACCACCATTTTATTAATTATTTTTAGTGCATAACTCTCATTTAATAACTCAGATCTTTGAATCCAGAATCTTAATTCAGTTGGCGCATGCTGATCAGTCGCCAGCTTACCAATTACATTCGTCTAATGATTCTATGAAGTAACGATTGGAGTCCATGATCCTCGAGAAGCTCGTTTACTCGTAAACCGTCAGCTTGTCTAAGCAATGCGCAGCGTGCTCCAATACTTTGTCTAAGACGCACATGAGCATTGTTCCTTCTCGTCTTAATATGAGTAATGCATCGTCCGGTCCAGTCAGTGGCGGATCCACGGAATGGCGTACTATGGCGATCGCAATACCTCATAATTTTTTGGTATGGCGCCGCCATACTTCAAAAAATAATAAAGTTACTAAAATAATAATTTGGAAAAAGGCTAGTTATGATTTTATTCATAATTTAGCTGTTAAACACCGCTTTATTTAAAAATCAAAAGAAAAATTTAGTAAACTATGGTCATGAGAAAAAATAAAACTTGAAACATTTTTGTTTATGTATAAAAACTATCCTACTCATCTTTTTTTTCGGCAATTCGTCCTTTAAGTTTTATAGTCAATTAATTGATTTTATTCTATTTTTTTTTCAAAAGAGAGATTTTTTTCTTTTTTCTATTAATTGTTTTTCTTGTAGAGCTCAAAGGGATCAAAGTCCCTTGTATTCTGGGTACTAAATTATTAGTCAGTCAGTCATCAAAAAAATTTTTACTCTGTCTTTCGGGAAATGCTCGATTACACAATCTTCAATAAATACGGAACTGAGCCTTTAAATACAACTAGCTTGGAAAGGGATCTTGATGTGTAATTTCAGAGTGACCTTAAATAGGTTGCACAAGTCGACTACTCCTCAGGTCTAACAAACAAGATACTGGGTATAATAAATTGAAAAGGAATAACGGTTAACAAGGATGGATCTTATGTCACTTGACACAAGTAGAAGAAGAAGCGATCTGATTCAATTTTACAAGATCGTTAATGGGTTAGAAGCTGTCAACTTAATGAATGGTATCAGGTAGAGTTCAGCAAAGAATAATTATAATTTAAGGGATCTCAAATCAAAAACATTCGTCTTTCAGATCGATCAAAAACTGCCCGATACGATATAATTAAATTACAAACAGATTGGTCAATGATTAGAACAGTTTCTTGAAGAATTTTGTGGACATTAATTCATTCAAAGCGAAACTTGAGGACTGGTTTAGAACAAATAAATGGTCAAATGGTACTAAGGCAAAAAACTGCCCCAGTCTCACGATTTTACTCGACTAAGTCGGGTCGCAGTTATTTTTTATTACTCCTTCTCCTACTACTACCTATCTTTTTCAAACTTGCTGATTTGAGATCATCATGGGCCACATATTTTCTGTTAATCTGAATTTTTGTATCTTTTTCCTACAAGAGATCTTCAACCACCCGAACAAGTAGTAGTTGAAAGATTCCCAAATTGGTATAATAACAGTGAACAATTAAGTTTTAAATAATCTTTATTTATCTTAAATAATAGAAAGTGGCCACCCTAAGTAGCCAAGTTATAAAATGGTGAAAAGAATAAATTTTTTAAAGAAACAAAATGAATAAGTTATTAAAGCTAAAAGAAGTTGTTTGCAATTAGTTTATAAATAAACAAATAATAGTTTCGTGTGCAAAAGCGTTGTTTGAAACAAATTACTATTTCAAACAACTTAAAAGGGAAAGTCAGTTGTTTGTTAATTGTTTGTAACAACCACGACACTTCACCTTCTCCCAGCTTAATTTTAAACCATAGGTTAAAATATAGAACAATTTGATAACATGTAATTTAAAAGAAAAGTAAATAAATCACAAAAAAAAATTTGAGTTAAATTTAACTCAAATTATTTAAAATTGTTTTTGGTGATTTATTTACTTTTCTTATTGTTCTTATTATTTCTTATTTATTTAAATAAATAAGAAATAATAAGAATGAAGACAATTTAAATTGTCTTCAGTTTTGCTGATTTCGCTTCTTACTGAGTTGGATAGGGTTCCCATAAAAATCCGGTCCTCGGACATTCCTCTTCGGTCTCCTCGTTCTCTCAACCTCATCAACAGTCTCCATGCCTATCGTCTTATCACCTTCGTCATTTAACTCCTCAGCTTCCTCATCCTCCTCCAACTCGTAAATTTCCTCATCCTCATCTCCAGTAACATAATTTTCATTTGTTTCTTCTGTTTTGTGATTGTCTGAGGCTTCGTCTTCAGATCCTTCGACTCCCTCATTTCTGGTCTCCTGGTTCTCTTTTTCATTCGGAACATCTTTCTCGTTTTTCCGATCAAAAATGAGACTTTCAACTAAACTGTTGGTATTTAGCATGGGTTTCTCTTTATTGGGGATCACAAACTTTTTTACAAACGAAGTGTTACGAGTTAGATTCTGTTTGTCTTTTTCGATTGTTACCATTAATCCCTTAACATCTACGATTTTATACGGTAAAGGATCATAAAATGAGTCAGACTTAAAGTTTCTATTCCACTTGAGTAGAACTTAGTCGCCTAATTTAAAATTTGATCGACTCGTTTTGAGCGTCCTGTCTCCGTTCGACCTCATTTTACGTTTTGACTTGATATCATTCTGTCTTGCTTTTAAGTGTAGATCTTTGTTAAACCAAGTTTCTTTGACCGATGCATTAAACGGTAATTTTGACGTTGTAACTTGAGATTGAAAGATTAGCTGATTGGGTGGTACTCCAGTAGACGCATGTGGTGTTGCTCTATAATTCCTTAAGAACTCTGATAACTCTGTCTCCCACTCTTTTTGGTGTATACCTGAATTTCTCATGACTTTTCCGAGATTCTTCATAAATCTCTCGCACATGCCATTTGCTCTAGGCCATAGTGGTGTTATCTTTCTGTGTTTAAATCCAAGTTGACAGACAAAATCACGAAACATACTTGAATTAAATGGAGGTCAGTTATCCGATTTGACCACTTCGGGTATCCCGAAAGTCGAGAATATATCATTCAAGACTCGAATAACAACTTCGGATGATGTTTTTGAAATTATTTTTACAATTGGATACCGTGAATACTTGCAAATTATAACCAACAAATACTTTCCACATCTTAACCGACCATAAAAATCTACACTCACGACTTTCCACGGTCCACTCGGCATCTCTGATGGAATAAGTGGCTCAAAATTTGTTGAGTCAGTGTTGATTTGACATTTGTGGCAAGACCTCACGACACTCTCAACTTGACTATCTATTCCTGGGAACCATACATGGCTTCTTAACAATTGTTTGGTTTTCACAATGCCAAGATGACCACTATGGGCAATTTTTATTACTTGATTATGATATTTCGTTGGTATTACAATCCTGCTACCTCTCAATATTAACCCATCTTTAGATTGAGACAGTTCTTCTTTGATTCTCCAATAACTCTCTATTTTCTGATGCTTCTTTCCATCAATCAATTTGGCTACTTCAACCAATTCAATGTCTTCTTGTGTTGCTTTTATTAAATTTTCTCTTGAAATGGCTTCTGGAACAGCCATCTTACACACCATGTTTACATAAGCCTCTGTGAACTTCTCATATTTACGGTCAGCCGGTTCGATTGGGTTTCTTGACATATAATCAGCGATGTTATCCGCACCTGGTTTATGAATTATTTTGAACTTATACGGTAAAAGCCGAAAACACCATCTTTCGATGCGAGCCTTTGGTTTTGATCCAACGTTCCCAAAAATGAGTTCAACAGCCTTGTTATCTGTCACTACGTCGAACTCTTTCGCGTATACATACAAATGGAATTTCTCGCAAGCCCATACCAGAGCCAAAGCTTCACGCTCAACTTGCGAGTATCTTTGCTCTACTTTTGATAAACTCCTGCTTGCGTACATCACTATCTTCTTCTCTGTTGGGTTTCTAGTGTCATATTGAGCCATTACAGCAGCCAAACTGGATTAATGGACTCGTCAATATGTAGTTTTACTTGGTGATCACGCAACAAACCAATCTTCCCTGAAAACAGTGATGGGTATCGTCTTGCATACGATTCATAGATTGGATCTTTACTAGAGATATTAATTTGATTGATCATATTGATGATTCCCAGTTCAACGGAGCTTCGATAACTTAACAGTTTACCAAACTGCCCTTTGGTCACAACAAATTCAACCGCCTTGTAAATACCTTTGTTTTTGATCCTTGTTCGAAATTTGCTTCATAATCATCTTCAGGTTTTTTGTAATCCTTATAAGCCTTCTCAACACCAGATCCACTAAAAAACAACAAGTAGTCAATTTTGACTTTATCTTCTTTGACATCTCTGATGGACAGCAAGCGGTCTAATTTCGTTATCCATTCATCCCATCTTCTACTTCTATCATCTTCGTCTTGTGTGTCAAACGGTTGGATATATTGGTCCTCTAAAATAGGGATGGGTATCGATTAAGGCCTAAACGATATCGCGACGTCGAAAAATGTTCGATCGAGCCGAAGGTTTATCGGTAAAATTCGAAATTGTTCGATAACAAATCGTTTAAGAAAATTCTTAATCGATAGGATTTTGTCTAGCTTATTCGAATTATTTCTTGATAACCTTCATCGGTTAAAGACTTTTCGAACTTGTAAATCGAACAACTAAATCGAATAAGCTGATCGATTAAAAATGTCGAACAAGATAAAATCGATTTAAAAATTTATTTAAAAAAAAAATTAGACTTAAATAGTTCGTTACTAAAATTGTGTATAATTATAAATTACCTAATCTTCAGCTAAAACAGCTGAGTTTACTTATATAGATGATGGATGATACCAGCAACAGAGAAAAGGTTTACAGCTGGAACCGATGATGGTGCTAAATAATAAAGTTCTTTTACGATACTACAAAGAGTTGGTACTTTTTTCATAATTTGGCCCAATCAATCTTTTAAAAATGTAAAATTTGACTTTTTGAATTTTTATAATCTGTTTAAGTATTCCTAGATATTTGATCATATCCCCAATACATACTGGAGACATGTTCGAATATCTTGGGATCCTTAAAAAAATTTTGTTACGTAATGTTACCAAAAAAAATTCAAACAATCAAGTTTTAAAATTTAAAAATTTGACTTTTTAATTTTTTATTATCTGTTTAAGTGTTCCGTGATATTTTACCATATTCAAAAATTTTAAATTCAAATAAATTTGCACAAAACGAGTTGAATTTTGAAGTTTTGTTCTATTTTTTTAACTAAATTTTTGTTAAGATCGATTTAATTAATCGAATAATTTTATCGATTAGTTAATCGAATAGTGGATACGAACTAATTCGAACATAAAAACACTTGATCGATTTACACCATTTCGAAAGAGGATGTTTTTTATCGATAAGCTTTCGAAAAACATAGACGATAAATTTATGTTATCGCTCTACCCAATCATGTTCGATTAAGCTGTTCAATTTTATCGAATAAGCATTTTTTAATCGATACTCATCCCTACTCTAAAACCATTCTCAAATTTCAATAAATTTAACCTCGTCGCCAATGAAAGATTCCCAAATTGGTATAATAACAGTGAACAATTAAGTTTTAAATAATCTTTATTTATCTTAAATAATAGAAAGTGGCCACTCTAAGTAGCCAAGTTATAAAATGGTGAAAAGAATAAATTTTTTAAAGAAACAAAATGAATAAGTTATTAAAGCTAAAAGAAGTTGTTTGCAATTAGTTTATAAATAAAAAAATAATAGTTTCGTGTGCAAAAGCGTTGTTTGAAACAAATTACTATTTCAAGCAACTTAAAAGGGAAAGTCAGTTGTTTGTTAATTGTTTGTAACAACCACGACACTTCAGTAGTCAGTAGTTAAATATATCTGTTTGCAAAATTTAGCAAGAGTTTTCAGGAATAAGAACCACTTTGCGCTTTTTTTTGCAAAGCTTGATTCAAACACATTAACGGCAATGAAAAGAGGTGCGATTTTTGAAAATGTAGTTTTTTTAAACTTAAAAATTATATACCTGTTGACCCCTCCTTCAATACCCCCCCCCCCCCCTCCACATATAAAGAATATTTTTCGGCATACCTCTCAACAATTCCTGGATCCGCCACTGGGTCCAGTCCAAATCGCCGAAACATTTCAACTTATTTTAGATAAGTACTGTAAATTTATCGTGCCGAAGCAACACTGTACTCTTTTTGGCTCTGGAGTCATAGTCTAATAGATACAAAAAAAACTTTTATTTACGAGGAGAGAGCTATTGAAAATGAAATGGTCTAAATCCTCTATATACTATATACTTATGTAAGGATTTAAAAAAAAAATAAAGTGTTAAGCAGGAGATAACTTTTGACGGATATATAGTTTATAGTTTGATACACACTCAGGGTGTTGTATCTGTGAATTACTTTATATTAGTTTACAACGGTAAAAAAATTTAAATAAAAAAATCAAAAATAAAATAAGTGTGAAGTTGAAAAAGATTAAAATAAAATAAAACAAAAGGAATTGTATTATTTGAAGGTTATATTTTTGGAACATGGCATGATCTCATATGTGTTTTGATACCGATCTTAGCTTCAAAATATTTACCACAACTGGTGCACTCTGATTTGGGTTTAATTGACGTTTTAGGAACTTCTGTTTGTGCGTTATTATCGTTGGTTGTTTTTGCAAAATTAAATAAGTTTTTCTTGCTTTCGTCGTCTCTTAGGATTCGGATACTTTTTTGTACTATACTATCGTTGTATGTGTTCGTTTTAGCCGGTTTTGTTTTAAAGCAAAAGTCAGAGTAAGATCTGTCAGTGTTTCGATATTTCATGGAAATTTCGTTATTCGGGTCGACGAGGAGCTTTGATACTTTTTTAAGGCTCATTGTTTCGATTCGTTCAACAGCATCAACTAGATTGTATTTTCAAGTGCCTCGTTTTTATTGATACCAATTATTCTCAGGATTCGTTTCTGTAGGTCACATATTTCTGTTTTGATTCCTTTACTTGCTATAGAGAGCACCGGGCTATTGTAATCGAGGTGGCTTACTACAAGGCTTTTGTAAACAGTCACCAAAATTTCTTTATTGAATCCAAGACGCTTGAGTTGTTTTATCAAAAATGGGATGTGACTCGTGTTCTTTTCGATATGCTCCCACTGCTGACCCCAGTCAAGTCTGTTGTTAATTTCGATAGCTAGGTATCGATATGATTCTACAACTTGTAGTTCTGTGTCATTTAGGCAAAGGCTTGGTGGTGTATCTGAGTCTTTTCCAGGCGAAAATGCGATTTTACATTTGTTTGTGTTTAAGCGCATTTTGTTTTCAGTACACCATTTTTGGACTCCGTTGATAATTTCTTGTGGCAGTTCGCAACAGGCTTTCGCAATTATGTGATTAAGGATATCATCAGCGTATTTTTCAATATCGGCCTCTTTCGGGAGGTATTCGTTAATATCTGAGATAAAAAAAATGAAAAGAGTCGGTCCGAGGACACTCCCTTGGATAACCCCGGCCTCGACTTGTCTCCATTCTGTTTCAGTTCCATTCAAGCTTATAAAGCACTAAAAGGATGTAGAGGATAAAAAGACAAATGATTAGTCTCAAAATTGATTTAGAAATTAATTTACAGTTCTGGTCGTTGACGAATTAACTCTGCGAACTTTCATGAACGTTCATGAATGCTCACCATTCACAGGATCTTTAGGCGAACGCTCGCCGAATGGAATAAAAGCATAAATTTCCGTTCGTGAAGATTCGTGGAAATTGTTTTTTTAAAGAACGCGAATGGCTACGAATCGCCACGAATGGAAATTTAAGTTTTTCATTAACATTCATTAACGTTTACGAACGTTCGCAGAGTTAATTCGTGAACGTTCAGAACTGTACTTTTTTATTATATTTTCAAGCATAATTCGTCTTTTTGTATATCCTGTTGTCTATGTAGTGCGAAGAGTGTAAAAAAAGTCAAAAAAAGAGCATTTTTAAAACAATTCGTATCTATTCCGAGAGAAATCACCGTTTTTCTATGAACCTTTTTAAAGTAATGACGACTCTCTATACATTTCAAGAGCTACTATCTTTATTTTTTTAATCATCAAGGCAATTGTAATAAATAAATCAAGTTTTTTTCACAACAAGTTATGTTGCAAAGAAAGAACTCGTATTTTTCAATTTTCGGATCAATTTTTTTAAACTTTTAATTTTTCGAATCCAATTCCGACTTAAATCGTTTTAATTCTAGTACTTTATTTAAAGTATAACAAATGAAGTAAGCTAAATTATATCGTAATTTTTGATGTAATACAATTTGATTTTGAAATGAACTAATAAAAAAAATAATAAAATCTAAAATGGTTTTATTTGTTGATGAATTATTTTTATTAATAAATAAAATCGATTAAAATTTACCTTGTTTTTTTTTTTTTTTAAATAAAATATATTCACAAACAAAAAAAAATAAAATTTTAGTTAATCAAACAGCTTCTCTTTTTATTCATTTTTTTTGTTGTTTTTTTTTAATGGGTTAAACTACTCTGGATCATATCAGATACCTTGTAAATCATAAAAACGAACAAAAAAAAGAATTCTTATTATCTTTATGGAAATGTACAAAAAAAAAATTTTTTTTTCTCCTTTTGATTACGATTGATTTTCTATGATTTACCAATAATTAAAGTTTGCTGAGTACAATAACAAAAAAAAAACGAAAAAAAAAATCTGAAATGATCCGAGAAATGAAACCTTTTTTTATTAAATAATAAAATACGAAAAAAAAATTTTTTTTTTTTTTTTTTTTTTTAAAATGGAATTTTTTTTGTTTCTTCGAAGGCAAATTTTATTGATATTTAATAAATATCTCTTTTTTTTTTTTTAAATTTTACTTTTTGATTAAAATCAATTTATATAATTAACAATTAATTGTCGATTTTTTTTTCTTTTTGTTTCGATTCCAATCTCGTGTTTTCCTATTGTTGTAGAGACTTTTTACTAGTTGAATTTGACAGTTTACTCTCAGTATCTCCATCTGTTTTTGATTTGTATTCAAAATTTTCATCATCGCTTATACTCTCATAAGCTTCTTCTTCTCCTCCATCATCTACATCACTATCGTCTTCTTCATCACCTTGATCCTTTTTATCAAAAATAAAAATTTATTTGAGACTTACATTTTTTAATGATACTTTTAAAAGAACAAAAAAAAATTTTAGAGAACAAGTAATGTTCAGTTTTTTCAGTTAAAGCAGAGTCACGCAATACTGTGTAAAAATCCTTTTTAGTTAATCAGATAATTCTCTGATTATTTGATTTGTATTTAAAGTCGAACCTCTTCGATTTTTTGATTTCCCATTGCC
This sequence comes from Brachionus rubens, assembly GCA_022207745.1. Lineage (NCBI taxonomy): Eukaryota > Metazoa > Rotifera > Eurotatoria > Ploima > Brachionidae > Brachionus > Brachionus rubens. The sequence goes on along the minus strand of JAJVHD010000001.1, from coordinate 4,084,551 downwards.
GTATTAATGCATTATCATTAAATCGATAATCTGGCAAAATTTACTCTTCACGGGTTATCAAGATTTAACTTTATAATTACGAAAAATCCATAGAAAATATAACTAATACATTTCAGCTTCTTCTTATTGATCTTATTACCATCGAAAAAATGAGTCGTGTGTCTCATATTTAACGTCATAAATTGAGCTTTAATTTAACAATTTTAAGCAGAATTAGAATATTTTAAACAAAAGTAAAATAGAACAGACATAATTCTAGCTATCGTAAAACCTTGCATACTATGCCAATATCAAACTTATAAATTTTTCAAACCAATCAATAATCTTTAATTAAGTTCTATTAAATCTTTCAATTTTTGTTATTGATGACCAATATCATAGGGTTTGTGTACTCCCAGCCGAAATTGTAGGTTTTTTAAGTTTTACTGCACTTCTACCGAACTTTTGGTGGCAAGCGTAGCCGTATCGAAGCGTACCATACTCTTCCCTTTGCGTAACAAGGAACCTCCGTACCGAAGCGTATCCACTACGAAGCATAGTGTCCCGTGCTAAAGATACCAAAGGGTACTGTATTTACCGTACCGTACTCAACAAAAAAGTTTATTACGGTACGGCACGCTTCGCCTTCTTGTTACTAAGCTTCACTTTGGTATGGCTACGATACTTACGGTATGTAGATTAAAATGGGGTAGAATGCAAGAATTTACTGTAATTGAAATCCAAACTTATTTTTTAATTTTTTACAAACAATCACTGACAAAAATTAACAAGTTTTACCAGGAAGGTAACTAATATCATTAAGAATCTAACTAAATGTATGTGAATTTTTTAAATAAAGTCGTGGGACTCTTTGGAACCTGAAACAGATAATATGAAGTGGGGTGATGCAAATCTTCACATTTTCAGCCTATCAAGAGACGGTTCACCTAGAACACATGCTTCAATGAAAAAACAGATAAGCTCTTCAGAAAGTCTGAAGTAATAGACTGTCGAAAATGCACCAACATCATGATGATTGACTTGGTCACAAAAAAAGAGCATCCTAAATCTAATCAATTATTCCCAAAGCCGAAAAATCGTAAATAAATCTTTTCATTAAAAAAAATTAAGCCTTAATTATGCCAAGCTCCTGATTGACGTATTTATATAATATTTTCTCTATGATATTTAATTAAATATTACTTACATCGTTTTGTTCTGTGCTTCGAGTATTTCCGTTTGCTGGATTTATTTTACTCTGCGGTACTATTTTCATTGCTTTCTCAAGTGTTAATCTAGCACTTTGCGTTCTCTCCAAAAAGTATGTCTGTGATGTTTCATTACTTTGCGGTGTTTGATAGAAGCTATAATTTGGCATATTAAACATGCGACACTTTTCCATTTCATTGAAAAACCAATTTCTCGATTGCTTCCATTTTGATTTTAAATCATCATCTTTATTCAATAAATCGTTTGCAAATTCACTTGTTGTAAATAATTGAACCATCATTTTTATAATTTGATAAGCCCGCTTTTGATAATGATTTTGCGACTTAAATATTATATCGAATAGACCATCGCGTTCGTTTGGTATGCCTTGTAATGCGGTCATAATACGACGAGTTTGCCATGAATCTCCAATGCAAAGTATATGATAAAGCATCTCTAAATGGGGTTTTAGCTCATATGAATAGTGGTAAGCAGCCATCCATAAAAGTTCATTGATTAAATCGACCGAGAAATTCATATTTTCCCAGCATAAAAATTTCATTAATTTTACTGTTTCTTCTAGACCCGACGCGTCTTCAAGTAACTTTTTGACATAATTTGTTCGCTTGTAAACTAGATCTGATAATTTAGTCGGAATTTTCATACACTGTGATGGTATTTGCATGTTTTGTGAATTTTCTTGTTGTCTCAACTCAACAAAATGATTGTACGGATTCAATGGTATTTCTTGACCATTCGTTGATGTAACACAAAATGAGCTAACATCAAAACATCGAAGTAATGTTGATACAACACAATACAATTTTGTTAAATCTGTGTATTGACTAGTAAAATTTGGATTGCTTTGATAGGTTGTATTTTGTATTTTCGGGTAGTTAAGAGAAAACGAAGACGAGCCTGAAGATAAAGATGACGTTGAAAATGAACTCAAGTTTATATTCGACAATGACATTGGAAGTTCGTCGATAGCAAATTGAATAAATATGAACGGAACATCACAACGAATCAAATGAAGACACTTTTTCGAAAATCAGTTCATTTTCAATTTAAAAAAAAATTTAAAAAATTACCTGCTGAGGTCCATGCATTAGATAATAGTTAAAAAATTGGAAATATTGAACCAAAAATTTTGCTGTTTGTTCATGTATTAGATCACGTTTTGTAATCATAGAGAGTAATGTATGAATAAGAGAATCGGTTTCGATCATATAGTAGCACTTGTTCTCTAGATTTGAGACATTTGAATTAGCAATTGTCGACAAAATGTTATTCAAACTAGTAACTGTCGTTTGCACTCTAGTTGGACTTGTATTAACTGTTGGGTTTGTGTTTGTCAAAGCTAGAACAGTTATTGTCGGTTGATTGGGCATATTGATCAAAGCGTCTAATCTAAGTTCGCGAGGTTGGTCTGTGTAAGATAAATGCACAAGAGCAACTAAAATTCTACCAATTGTATTTCGAATCTGGAAAGAGTTTTTTTTAAAAGATTTGATTTAAGATTTTCCAAGTTTAAGTTTGCAAATTACTTCGTTGCTTGGACAGTCTAAGAAAAATTGAACTAGAGCTACAGAATTTTCGAATAAAATATAGTTAATCATCCATTGACGTGCTTTGGCACTGCATTTTGCGTAGTTAAATATAATCTCATACCATTCATTCACCGGACCCCTTTTTTAAAAGAAAGCATTTTTGAATTTAAAGTTTGAACGTACTATCTCAGTTGATCAAAGTTCTCAGTCAGATTTGAAATTTTGAAACAAGTCTCGTAACAAAAGAGGTCGTTAACGCCCCAAAGACAGACAATCTTAAGTTTAATGTGTGGCTCATGGTTTAGAACATTTATCTCACTCCTTTCGTCAAAAAACGTAGCTTACGGATAAGATTGAAACGAAAGTGTCAGCTACCCACTCCAAAAAATAATTTTTAAAGTGCGCCCAAACATCAAATTTTCATATTTAAGGACTATAGTGCTTCTCTAAAGTGATGTCATTAAGCTTTCAGGTTACAGTCTATCCCGAACAGAGAAGGATTTTAGGCCCATTATATTCAAGTTCGGGCTATTTTAGTAACTTATTTTAGTAAACCAAAATTTTTGAAGACTTCAAAAAATGACCTCTTACTCAGACCCTCTGTCTGAAAAATTCAAAAAATTTAGACAATAAGAAACGCACTATTCTCTAGCTAATTGTATATCTGGCTGGATTGAGTATAAATTTCACAATAGCTGAGAAATAAGCTTCAATTTCCAATTATTCGAATCGGTTCAACATTCGTTTCTATAAGTTATAGGCGTTTTCCCGAAAATTTGAGTAGTCAAACTTTGAGCCAAAATAGAGTACACATAAACACTAATTCTTAAAGGCTAAAAAACGTACAGTCGTCGCTCGTTTATATCAACCTCTTGACTTTGCTAAAATAGTGTTATGTAAATGGATTGGGATATAACTAGATTAATTTTGCATTATGCTGTATTGAATCGAAAATGATTATATAAGTGGATTGTGACATAATGATGATGTGATATAAACGAGCGGCGACTGTACGTAAAAACCAAAGTGATAAAAATCAAATAAATCTGACATTATATTCGTAATCTCCGTGCATGAAGACCTAAGTTGGAAAAGATATTGAAACTTTAAGTCCAAAAATTGCTAGCTCTCGAAGGAACTTCTTTACCGTAAACCCCCTCTATTAGTACCCAGAAAATTTGGTCTTTAACATTCGATTTATGTTTAAATTTCTTTATATCAATGGCTCGAAAATACCTGATTCGAAAACCCCTCAACCTATTCTTACTTAAGGTATGAGATTTTGAAACAATACTTTACCTATCGAAGTTTTTAAAAAAAAACTACTGGACACAAATAGAGAGGGTTTGCGGTATGCTTTTTCAGACATGTAATTGGAAATCATGTTATAAAAACGAGAGTTGATTGTATTTAGTATAACGTATAAGTAGAACGTTCCGATTTTCCTATTTAATTCTTTCAAGTCCTGGTTTCGAAAAGCGAAATTGAACCTAGAACAATTTAGAGCAAAAAAACGAAAGTAGCACTGGGATAACTGACTTCAACCTATTAGATAACTGAAGCATAAAAATTAATCTTTTAAAATGTCAAAAATTACCTAAGGGATTTTTTAACACGAAAACCAACATTGAACAAAAATTTAAAAGTCAATTTAACACTTTCCAAGCACAATTCTTCACTCTCTTCGTTCTTAAAATTAAAATTTTAAGCAAAAATTTTTTTCTTGTTTTTTGATCCGAAATTTTACCATTGGAGAATCACCTTGACACAAGTGAAAATTAGCTTGTGCCAATTTTTTAATAAATTGAAAATATTCAATACTAAAATGATGTCTATGGTGTAAAAATTTGATATTTTTCTTATGTACACTTTTGAGTATGTATGCTGGTATTTTGACTGTTTGATTTAAATATTCTAGTAAATTTTGATTTGTAACTGTTTTAATTTCATTACGAGTCTTATCATCTTTACGTACACGCTCGTAAAACAAAATGTAAGCATTCCACCATCTTTTTTGTTTTTTCAAAGCCATTCGCTTCATTACATTATCATAGACTTCTCCTGTATAATCACCACCGAAACATTGATTTCTCATCTCTTCTTCATCCATTTTAAACTCACTTACTTCATTATCGTCAAATTTGAACCAGTTGTTGCTTTCGTTACTCGAATATATCGAATTGGACGTGTCATTTTCATTTACTTTGGGGTCGTCTTCAGGTTTATTTTGTATGAATGAGTAGTAATGTCCACCGTTGGCTTGACCACTGTGGACTACTATTCCAACTAGCTTGTACATGGTTGAACCTTCGTCCTCATCCAAGTCCTCTTCTTCAAATATTTCATTTTCATTTTTTTTCGATTGTTGTCTTTCGATTCGAGACACGCCTTTGACTGTGTACGGCTCCATGTCCAACTCACGTGGAAATTCAAAATATTCGTTAGATTTAACCGCTATCTCTCTTTCCCAATCGTAATCAAAACGCTTTAATTGAATAGCTAGAACAAGTGGTAACTTTTTGATACAAGTTCGTTTAACAGCATCAATTTTTTTGTTACATTTTTCACAGTGATAAGCATTTGGTCCTTCTAATAAATCACCTTTGACATACTGTTCTAATGATTCACTCAAACGTTGACTGTGTTTAACATCAACACTTAACAATGTAAAAGACTCTTCACGTGAATAACGATGCGGACAGCCTTTACAAATTTTTTGATCAGCAAAAACACCACCTAAAATTTTCGAGCATATTTGGTCCTTATTTAAAATCTTCATAGCTTCGTCTATACAATCAACAACACTGTTAAAAAATTCAACAGCATCGTGTTGTTCACGTAAGTTAACACGTTCGCCTAGACCGAATCTAAATTGTCGCCAAAAACCTTTAGGAACATAGTATTGCATCTTACTCTCAGCTAAATGTCCAAAAATCATTTGTAAGTTTTTGAATATACTCAAATTGTAGTCTTTACGTTGTTCTTCATCTGTTTTGTTCAACTCACGACTGTTTGTTTCCGGATCAGCATCGTCCAAATCCTCGAATTGACTCTCGTTTAAACTAGTTGCTAAATCTACGTTTAAAATATAATTTCGTATTGTTTTTATCATGAAAAGTTGTTGAAGCACTGAATTCATGTAACAAGTAGCACCAGCGTTTTTAAGACCAACAAACCCATTGGGAGTTCTTTGACCCAAAAGAGGTAAATACTCCCATTCAGTGGGGCTTATGGTACAATCATTTGTCAACTGGTTGTTAAAATCAAAGGGGTTTTGTAATCGCGGTTGATTGAGCAAAGACGGGTAGAATAATTGAAACAAAAGTTCGGTTATATGTTTAAAATTATCAAGACAACCAGTCGATAAAGAAACTAATAAATCGAAAGCACTGTTCAAGGTCATGGACGAGCTACAAATCGATTTTAAAGACTTGCTAGCGAGTTGTTGTTCAACATTATTCAACGATTGAGATAACTTACCATTTTGAAAATTATTTAATGTTAACGAATCTCGAAATTTTTTGAACAAACAACTTGCTGGAAACATAAATTGCTCAATTAAATCATTGATTAACAAATTACCACCGCTTTTGGAGCCGATTAAAAATTTTTTATCACATGCTTGAAATTGTAAAAGCTCTTTAGTAATGTTTAAATGACCATCAAGGAGCATCTCATCTCCAATTTGAATATTATCATCGAGAACATCGCTTGTAAAGTTTGTCTTAAGTTTTTTTAACCATAAAATTTCATTGTTCAAAAGAGTCTCGGTATTCGATATTTGTACGTTATTAATGTAGGCACAGTTTAAAAGACGACACAAGAGATGAAAATATTCTTGGGATTGATGAGCATTTTGTTTGTTCAAACCGTGCAAACATGTGAACAACATTTGGATAAAAAATTGAACTGGACGATTAGGTTGAGCTGAGCATTTTAACGCAATGAGTAAAAATTGTTCACCAGCAGCCTGACGGATGATACGATTATTACACAAAAGAACCAAATCGATTATAAAATTTCTCCAATGTTTTTCTTGGTTCAATGACTCGAGACCGTTTGGCACCAAACACAGGGTCAGAGTCAAACACTCAACACTCTCTCTGCACACATTTATGTCATCAAAATTTTGAAATAAAACCTCGTTTATTCGATTTGAATTTAAAATTTCGTGAATTTTCTCATAAGAATCTTCGTTGACCAAATTTAAAGTTTGACTAGCGGCTAGAGACCATGCTATTTTTTCCATTTTTAGGATATGACTTAAATTAGGTAGTTTAGTGCACAAGAGAGATGAATATTGTTGACCTAAACGTTGGGCTAGCTGACGTACAGTTATCTCGTTTGTATTTGATGGTATAGAAGTAACAGAATTTTGAAGTAGTAGAGCATGATTGTGTTGAGCTTCTGTTATTTGTGATAATTGTTTAGTTTGTAAAGCGTTTAGAACATGAGAAAAAATGGCATGACATACCGTTGTCATACAAAGTTTATAAATTTTTAAAGCGTACAATAAAGCAGCTTTTTTAGTGTTATCATCGATTAAAAGATTGTAAAAATTTTCGTTTAAAATTAAACTTTTAGCACAAGTAACACCGTCGGCAAGGATAAAACTCTCTTGAAATTGAACTGTTTCTTCTGAATTGTACTGAGCCAATGCTGGTATTAGCATAGCATGGGTTACCTTAAGATTATACCAACATTGAGTTTGACTACAATTAAGATAAAACTTTTCGAGTGTTTGAGAATTTTCAATCAAAAATTGTTTACAAACAAGCTTTATCTTTTCGGATGTGTGTTTAGCTATTGGTAAGAGGTCTAAAATACCTCGTGTACACTCTTTTATCTGAGTGTTGTTCAATTTACATCCAAAATCGGCTAGCTCGATTAAAAATTGAATATAATTTTCATTAAGAGATAAAATAACCGAAGGTAACATGAGCTCGTATTCTAAATTAGGTGAATTAACAACATTGTGTGATTCATCTGTACTACTAGCTGCTTCGTCTGAACTTGAATCGACACTCGAATCAAGTCTAACGGTGATACTTGAATTTTGATTAGGGTTATTTTGAGGAGTACCTGGGGTAGTAACGCCAGCACCTGTCTGCGTAACTCTAGCTATAATGAACATTTTTTCTTTAAGATGATAATCGGATAAAATTTTGTTATCGTCAACACACTCGACACATTCGTTGTTTATAATCAAATCAATTTTATTCATTGCAGGATTTATTTTTGTTTTGATGTAAATTTGACGTCTAAGTGAACCGATTGTTTCGTTAACGTGGGATATCAACTCAAAGTCATCGGCTTGACGATTTTGAATTTGTAAACGAATTAGAATTAGGACGGATTTTCCTTTGGATGCTCTGAAATAAAAAAGTTGTTAGAATAAATTAAAACTGTAGACTGTAGGACTTGAGATGAAAATGAAGCAAGACCTAATTCTAATTTTAAATAGGCATAATTCTTGGTACTGAACGAAAGAGAGCTACCACCGTACCGCATCAAAACTTTGTCACACTAGTATGATGTAAAGAATTGAGGCAACAAAAATGTTATTTAGATTTTAAAAATTGGCCTCAATGAAATCTATTTATTAGAATATTTTTCGATACTGTACTACTTTTATAGAATCCACACGATTCCGACAAAGTTTGTACTCTTCAACTCCATAATACGGCTTTTTTTCAATAACAGTATCATGTCACATGTCAACACACTGAGTTTCAACATCAAAAAATCAAACGACCAACGCATATTTTCAAATCTCTGATTGTGAACCATAACCATTGCCGAAGTCTTTTTAGACATACAGTCGAACCTCTCTAATCCGGCCTTCGTTGATCCGGCAAATTCGATTTCCGAATAATTTTTAGATTTCCTATTTCCATATTAATACATTATCATTGAATCCAGAGTTGTTCCTCAAGTCTTTAGTCGCGACTTGACTTTTTAGAGTAAAGACTTGAAAATTTTCCTTGAAAAAATGCTTTAAACGATAAAAAAACGATTTCTTTTCAAAGTATTTTATACACTCTTCCGGATTTTCGAGATTAAAAGCGATTTCATATGTTAAAATTTGTTAGAAAACGTCTTTTGAAAAAACGTCTCAAGTCAAGACTTGGACTTGACTTGAGACTTGAGGAACAACTCTGATTGAATCTATGATCCGTCAATTTCGACAAATTTTCTCTTCCCGATTTGGCCGGATTTGAGAGGTTCGACAGTATTGTCTACTTGTATCTTCTACCACGAAGACAAAAAACAAAAAATTTTTCATGAGGAAATTCAAAGATTATACCCCTCCGCTTTTTGAAGTAAAACTCTTTTCTCATGCCCAAGTCATGCTAGAATTAAAAGAACGAGATTGGTTATAACATATTTTGTCAAGCAATAATAAGGCATTGATATTTTTTTCTTAAAATACTTGAACAAGTGGCTTAATTCTCTGGTTATTAGCTCTCTAATTTCGTATTGATAATAATTTAGACTAGTTTACTTGGCTATCAAAAAGTTTACCGAAACAATGACAACTCAACTTTGAATTTTAATAGCCAACCTATCCGAAAGAGTTGAAGCATTCCAAGGCCAGCAAACCCGAATTTGAGTATCCCTTTCTCAAATTTTAGATCGACGATTTTTTAATGTTTGGTTATTGCAAAGACCCGCTTCATCTTGCTCAAAAAAGGCAACAAAAATAAAAATTTAAAAAAATACCTAGAAAGTGGAGGATAAATTCGTTCACAAATATAATTAGCATCGAATTCATTCAAATACTCTCGTAAAACAATCATAACCCTTAATATTTGAGTTATTTCTTGATTCGAACGTATTTCATCGCTTTTAGCTGTTTCTGGATCTTGATTTGGATTTTCTTTTTTAAGAATAGATAAATTATCGTACGATACTCTCAATCGATCCATACAATTTGATATTAAATCAGCGTGTATGGCGCATTGTTCATTTTTTAATTGAGGTCCTAAATGAATGTAAATATCTTTTAAAAGAAGTATAGCTTTTTCAACTATGTCTTCATTGGCAAATGTTACAATCTACAATCAAAAACAAAAATGTTAAAAATCTTTTAAGGAATTTGCAAAAATAAAAAATTATTTTTTGATTACTTTCCAAAGATAGTCAAGACCAATGAGATCAAGACTTTCAGTAAAATAATAATTTCTTTTTTGAACAAACCGATTATTGTTCAAGTTGACGTGACGAAAAAATCGCTCAAAACATTTGATTCCGCTGTCTGTTAATAGCTTTGGATCAAGTTTGGTTATGTAATTAACAAAAAAGTTTTTATTCATTTCAGGTTCTAGATCGGGATCATCACTCATCAGTTTTGAAAACCATTTAAAGCATATTTCACGATCCGATTCAAAAACTGAATTTTGAGCTAGACATTTCCAGATTGTTTCAGCTTGAGTTGAATTCAATAATAATTCTCCTTCTTTGAGTAAATACCTTTTTTTGAATTTTAGAAATTTTCAAAGAGTTTATTTTTTTTTTGTTTTTCGAATTACTTTAAAGAACTTAAACGCTCTTGAATTTGAGTTGTATGATTGAATCGACCATCGGTTAAAATAATCTCTGGATTTACAACTTCATTTGATTTTTCTTGAAAATTAAAATAAAAAAAATTCGTTTAAAGAAATGAATGAAATACTTAAAATTAAAATGTTCTTAAGAGATTGATCAATGATTCACAAAACTTTAAATTTTTAGGTATGGACCAGCGCTTAATGTTTTGAGACATTGGCTTTCATTTAAACATATAATTGACCGTTGTCAACAGAATCGCAAAAATAGCGGGTCATTTTTAAGTGCTTAATTTTGATGAAATTTTTTATAAAAACCAGCATTTTCAGGGGCGCTAAAAAAGGATTTTTGCGAATTTTCAGACTCTAATCAAAGACGTTTTTTGGATTTAAACTCGATTTTTTGGATAAAAAACGTCTTTTTAAATATGATGGTCTATGTCGGAATATTCAAATAAAACAAATTTAGAAAAATAAAAAATATCAAATTTTTCTCTGTAGACTTTTGAAAAAGAGGTTTGAATTTCCCAAAATAATTAGGTTATAGGGTTCGGGTAGGATACAGGTAACCCATACATTTTGAGTTTTTGAGTAAAGGTTGGGTTGGGTATCCCATAAAAATAGAGTAGGTACACCCCAAAACTCGAATTTAAAAAACAGTTTTTAACCCAAATACCCTATTTTTATGGATTACCCAACCCAACCTATACTCAAAAACTCAAAATGTATGGGTTACCTGTACCCTACTCGAACCCTGTACCTCAAATTTTTTCCGGGTTACTCAAACCGTTCTAATACCCGAAAATAAATGGGTACACATGTCTGAAAAAAAGTTTAATTTCTTTTGAGATAACAACGCTGTTGGAGAAAAAAATGTCTTTAGCAGCGAACCAACTCGCAAAGCTTAAAGGATGGGCAACGAATGTAAGTCTAGAAATTAATAGGAAGAAGGCGATGAAAACTCAAGCTCAATTAGAATTAGATACAATAGTTGTCTTTCAAAATTTCCAATTATGGTTTATGAAAGCTCATAAATTTGGAGTTGAGGACTGGGGAATGTTTTTTTGCGATAATTCATGACCATCCAAGATAGCCGAAGACTGGATTTGTAGCTGATTTCATGGTAATCAAATTGGAAATCGAAAAAAAAAAATTTTTTGAAATTTATCACGGGAAAGCACAGACGAAAATGTGTGGACGAATGCTAAGGTTGAGAATTTCGAATGATGTAAAGCAACATCATTCTGGTTGAGAAGACGAAGAAGAATCCGTAAATAAGAAGATCTAATTTTTAAAGAAAATAAATTTTACCTTCGTTGATAAACTTTCTAAATGTTTCATAATATGCAGCTAGATTAGTTGTTATCAGCTCGATTAACGAATACTCTTGTTGCAGTTTATATATAATATTTAGTCTACTGTAACAACCACTCCGATTGCCTTGTATTTGCTGCGAAAAATTAGTTTGACTATTCATCGACAAATTACCATTTCCATTCGAACTATTACCACTGTAATTCAAAAATTTGTGCGATTGAAAACTACCAGGCATAGTCTCTGAATATTGCTGTAATATTTCTCTTATTTGTCTTAAACTAACAATAACCCATTTGTTTTCTTTTACTTGTTCGATACATTTTTCCAAGTATTTTAACTTTTGTGATTCTTTATCAGACGAACAACTGTAGTCTAAAATTTTAATATGAGCAGATACGGCTTGATCGATTATTTCCGTTGGAGCATCTTCACTGTGAGCTAAATTCCATAAGAGATCCAACACTTTGTTTGCCATGACACCTTCTTTATCGTCCTCGGACAACGATCGAATTAAATCAAGCAATTTTTCACGTTGTTTTTTCGATGCATTTGTCCAACTTTTTTGAAAACAACTAAACAAATGATCTAATTGTTCAGGTGAAAAATCCCACGCAAGTTTACTTAACAAATCGTGAACATTTTTTTCAATTGCCTCATGCTTACCCAATTGGGATTCCCAAATTTTGTCTAAATCATTTAAAGTCAACGCTTTTTCTTTGATTAAAAATCTTAAAATTTTTTCGAGTTTTTCCACGTATTGAGGCTGATGCATACAATCACGAAGTACAATGTCTAAGACACCGTTTTCTTGTATCCATTTAGCCATACGATCCGAGGTCAACCATTCTTCGTCATGTGTTTCCAATCGACTAGAACTTGATGACCCCGAAACGGACGATGATGTACCAAGTTGAATATTGTAAGTAATATTCGAAATAACTTTGTTAACTTCGTTTAGGGCGTTCATTTTGCCATTGAATGAAGCAAATTTTAAAATTCGTAAAATTGTTTTTAGACGTAGGATTTCTAAATTTCGACATAAATCTTGTTGATCTTTAACGCGAGTGGCTAATAATTTTAACCATTTAATAACGGTCGATATCGAATCGTTTTTATTCTCGGATTTACATTCTTTAGCAATGTCTTCGTCGCTTAATTTTTCAAAAAAATTTGGAACTATTTCGATAATTGGTAAAAAGTATTTTTTTATTGTGTACGGTGTTAAAAATTGATAGCATAAACCAAACGGTCTGTTAAAAAATATAATTTAAAAAAATAAGCTTAAAAATTTAGATCTTTTTTTTTGTTTACTTTAAAAGAGCAGCGATGACTTGAATGTTTAGTTTGACGTTGTTTGTAAAACGTTCTAATAGTAAATCGAATCCATGTAAGTCACCAAAATAATTTAAAAAATCGACCAACCATCCCTTTAAATAAATTTTTTTTTTAATTCGACAAAGAGTGGAGTGTATTTTACATATTCATTATTTTTGAAGATTTGGACACCGGGGTCTTACCAAAACTTTGGGAAGAGATTTTGCACAAATAGAGAAAAAAATAAAATTTCATTTTTCGAATAACCGAACCAGTCTTTCAAAATTTTAGCGGTGGTTTTGTACGGCAGCAGTCTTCACCAAAAGTTCGACAGAAATACAATTTTAAAAGTTCAATATTTAGGGTCAATATATTTAGGAATAAGTATCTGCATCACACTCACGCAATGTTTTTTAATCCTCAACCAGGAGGTATGAAAAAAAAAATCTCACACACAAGGTAGGGGGGCTGGGTTTTCTAAGAAAATTGATAAAAAATTACTTTTTTTTATTTAAAAAAAAAATGGGGACTATGAAGAGAAAAAAATTGAAATAAAAAATTTTTGTTTCAACTTTGATGAAATCTTAGACCCACCCCTCAAACCCCCCATGTTAAATTTTTTTGAAATGGACCTTGTTTTGAAGATTTTTCTTACTCATACCCCCTGACTCAAAGTTAGGTTCGGGAGATGCAAAAAGCCCTCACTTTTTTAAATAGCATAAATAGGAAAGCCGATTTTTTAGAGGATGTTCAAAAAAGAATTTAATTAGAAAACTTAAATAATTATCTTACAGTGCTGACAATCAATTTTTAGCTAATTCAACATTAGCGCAGAATAACGTTATTTGGCGTTAATTAACGTTAAATAAGTTAATTGCCATCACCGTGTAAAATAATTTTTTTAATTTTTTCAAATGAACCATTTTCAGCACCCAATTTAAAAAGTGTGGATGTTTTGTGTTTCCCGAACCTTAACACTGTAAATTATTATCAGTAATTCAGATTTTCATCGATCAAAGTTCATTAATTTGGATTGGAAAGGATGGAAAAAATTGTAATCTTGGGTTTTCGAGGTCATTGAATGATTTTAATCTTTAATGATCCTGAAAATTATCAGAAATGGACATTCTAAAAAACCTGAGTTGTATGTGTGAAAACCCGCAAACTATTCCCTCTCGGACTAAAATGGATAGAAGAATGTTAATTTATGATATTTTTTAAACAACCAGACTCATATTATTACTACTCTGATCGTGCATGAACGATTTGGGACATAACTGGAGACCATAAACGCATGTGAATCAAATTAGAGACAGAATTTTTTAATCCATTTATATTCTTAATTCAAACGTGTAGCCTAACTACACCGATGGCTGTGAGATTTTGATTTCCAAACTAAAATATCGAGAAGGCATTCTTATAAATACAATTTTGACTTATATTTTTATTTTGCCATCCTCTGAAAATCATAATAAAAATGTATGAAAAAATAAATATTAAGTTTCCCAGAGCTTTGAACCATCTTTCGAAATCCAACGCTAACCACCGAGAGTATACCAAATACTCTGTTTTTTTTGTTAACAGTGATAAAATTTTAAAATTAGAAAAACTTACATGAGGTGCTTTTACATACGACCTTGCATAAGTTGTTGTAGTTGTAACCGTGTTTGTTTTATCACTATTTTCATTTTTTGTTTGATTTACTTTATCCGTTTGAGTTTTGTTGACTTTTTTTTTAGCTTTATTTTTTATATTTTTTGGCTTGGAAACTTTAAATTCTTCAAGTTGAACATGTTGATCTAGATCTACATCTTGTTGCGTATTTGTAACTAATTTAGAATTTTGTATAAAATCAATTATTTCTTTTTGTTTTCGTATTTCTAAATTCATTAGATCATTATCATCGTCTAAATCGACTAAATGATTTTTATTCGTACGCATTCCCAACGAATTTGGACTATCAATATCAAGATTATTTTTATTATCTAAATCACTGTCGTCACCTGAACAAAAACTTAAATTATCTGTTTTTCTCATTTGATCTAAAACATCGTCTATATAATCATTATCGGGAGTAGTTTCAATTTCATTATCTATTTCGTTTTCAATTTCGTTCAAATCAACTTCTTCCTCTTCTTCATCTTCCTCAACTTCTATTTGATCATCGTCTTCAACATCGACTGCATCATCGTCGTTTTCATCACCTTCTTCGTCAGCATCAGAATTTTCGAATCTCAAGTTTTTAATTTTTGTATTCTCCGGGGTCTCTGGTACTTTCTCCTTTAAAAAAAAAAACTGTTAACACAAAAAAATCAACTTAATGTAATTGAGATTTGTAACCGTTACCCCGCCCCTCTTACAATAAATTCACCTTAAGAAGGTTGCCCTAGCTTACATTATTTTCATTAATCGTTCTTACCATTTTAAATTGTTCAGATGTTGATTCGATGTCAACATCGTGTTGAGGTTCAGGCGATTTTGAAGGCTCGTTTATATTATCCGAAAATTTAATAATTCGTTTAGGTTTTTTATTCAAATTTTTTTTTCGAACACTCTTTGTTTGATTTGTATCCTCCTTATCGGTTATAATATTACGAGTATAATTTACTTTAATATTTAACTCGGTCGGTCGTATTGAATTAATAATATGATACCTACAGATAAAAAAGTTAGATATTTTATAGTCGACATAAGTTTAGTTTAAACTCACTTGCACTGGGGATTGAAAATCAAAGCTAACAAATCCAACAACGGAAACCAATCATCTAACAATTTTAATGAGCATAACTCAATCGCTTTAAGTGTATTATTGTAAATATGTTTCTTTAAAACAAAAATTATATATAGGAATAATTTGAGTGAAAAGAAAAGAGAGGAAATTAGTTACATAAATATCGTATTTCCATGTAGTTACAGCTTCGTCAGTGTATATACGAACAAAAGAAATGGTAAGACCATCACGAAAAAATCTTTGACATGGTTCGCTTTGAGTGTCTATTTTCAAACGACATAAATGTACAGCAGCATCAAGTAGAGTTTCGAGTTCACTTTTAGGCATAACAGGTACGATCCATCGAGTACGAGCTAACATTTCATCCAAACGTTGTAATTCATCAACAGGAAATAAAGACTTTTCATTCTCATCAGTTGAATTTTCGTTCGTTTTAGACACTTCATTTTGGTCCAATACCGTTTTATCGGTGTTTACATTAGACATTATTATTAATTATAAATTTGTCAAAAAAATTTTGTGTTTATTTTTAAAAAAAAATAATAAAATATAATTCAAAAAAAATTACTAAAACAAAGAAAAAAAAAAGGGAGAAGATTAAATAATTTCAAGATGATGAATGGTGATTTTGAAATTTTGTGTATAATTAAGTTAAACTTAAGAGAGCTTTATAATGTTCATTTTAAATTAACTCTTCATAAAAGAGGGTTTTGATTCACGATTCGTAATAAATGAACAAAAATTTTTTTTTTTAATTAAAAATACGAATATACGATTTTTTGAAACAGTATTTGTGATATTATTAAGAAATTAATTTCAAGATTTCAAATTATTTCAAATAAAAAATTAATAAAATAATAATAATTAATTTTGTTGTTGTTGTTGCTGCTTTCTTTCCACATATTTCAATAAAATCAACAACATGAGAAACACAATCAAAACAGTAACACACGCACTCATTCTTTTCTCTCACTCTTTTTCCCTCTTATTTAAAAAAAAAAGAAAGCTAAACGAAACTATAATAATAAAAAAATTAGTTATGAATAAATCAGGGAAACAAGTAGCACAGAACAAAATAAAAAAAAACACATTCGAGTACTTAGACATTATTATCAAACATAAATTTACAGTAAAATCATATGTTTTGCTTAATTCGATTCTTGTTTTTGATTGATTTTTCTAAGTCTTCTCTTATTAAACTGTTATTCTCTCAAGTTATGATCACAAAAAAATATGATTTGTTTTAAATTGTTTTATAATCGAAATCTCCGTGGTATTATATTGTTGATTTATAAATTAAAGAATTTTAACTTTGATCCTGATGGAAGTTGAATATAAATTCTTTTTTCTTTTTTTTTGACAAAAATATTATTATTAATAATATTTTAATCATAATATGAAAATATTGCTAAACTAAATTGACACAAAGTAAATAACATAATGCTGATTTTTTATTGTCTTGTTTAGTTTACATGCGGAACTATTCGAATTCAGTGTTGTTTAGCTTCTTAGATTAGCTATTTACACATTACGCGTAACAAAACCTCACGATTGTGATTAAGCTCTATATCGATTTTAAGAATGTATTACTTAACATTACTTAACATTACAGTTTAATGTTAGGTTAAATTGTGTAATTTTTTTAAGAATTTTTTAATGCCAACTAAGATTAATGCAAATTAGGTTTTTTTCTTTTTTTTGGAAGAAAACTCTATCAATCAATCCACATTTAATTTAGAGAACGGGAAATCTTTATACAAAAAGCATTAATATCATGTGCACATTTCTTATGTGCATTTTATTTCACGTTAATGAGAATTTTAGATGAACAAAAAGGTATAGGATATTTTTAGTAAAATGTGTAATTCTATGCACATTTATGGTAAATTTAGATTCTCTTTTTGGTGTTAAATTATCCAAAAGTACTGTACTGGTCATTCGAATTAAATGGGCGAACGCTCACGAACATTTACCCATTCTTAGGTCGTAATAAGTCAGACCTCTCTAATCCGGCCTTTGCTAATCCGGCAAATTCGATTTCCGAATAATTTTTCGATTTCCCATCTCCATTTTAATACATTATATTGAATCTATAAGTTGCGAAACGCTTGAAGATATGTCTTTTGAACAGTAAATTAATTTTAACAATGAGATTCGGATTGTAAAATTCCATGAAAAAAGCTGGATGCTTTCAAAGTGTATGTGTTATGACTACTTCAAATTTTGTAGTGTTGGCGATTGATCACCAAAAAACGTGATCGATGATTGATCAAGTTCACTATCACGGCTTATCCGATCATGATCCAAATTTTGGATCATGATCGGATCATAAATCCAACCCCCGCTTGATCATGTGATCAACACATTTTCATTTAAAAATTTTAATTTATAAATAATTTTCATTATTCGGAGGAAGAAACATTTCCAATATGCTAAAAATTACTTTACTGAATAACTCTTTCTATTTAAAAAAAAACACAAATCTAAAAATAAAATTTTTGAATAGTACCTTGCCTTTTTAATGAAATGAGTGAGAATACTCAGAATAGCCCCCCCGAGAACAAGACAATCAACCCAAAAACTAGGGTTGTTAAACGTAGTTTTTTATTTCGAAGTTTTTTTAAAT
Organism: Brachionus rubens; assembly: GCA_022207745.1. Lineage (NCBI taxonomy): Eukaryota > Metazoa > Rotifera > Eurotatoria > Ploima > Brachionidae > Brachionus > Brachionus rubens. The sequence continues at coordinate 4,066,278 of JAJVHD010000001.1, read as the reverse complement.
TTTTTCGACTTGAAATAATTTTTAAAACATTGAAGTTTGACCAAACTTGAAATTCTGACCGAACTTATTTTTCAAGTTTAAAAAAACCGAATTTTAAAATTTTAAATTTTTAATTGAAGGTTTTCAAATTCTTAAAGTTTTAAATTTCATAAAATAGTTCACTCAAATTTTTTGTTAAAATTTGTTTTAAGTCATCATAAAACGTAAAAAATAAGTCTGAATGTACCTAGCTTCTTCTGAATTCTAAAATGATTTGTCTTTCTAGTATTTAACACCTTTATTTTTCATCTAGATATGAATAGGTTCCTCGTTTTAACTGAAGGAGATATTTGAAAAAATTCTCAAAATCATATTCATGATTTTAATAAGCTTCTCTTGAGAATCTTGAACGTAATATGTCCAATTTTCAACTCCAAAGTGTTTCCTTTCCTTTTAATAGCATAAATTTACTTACGAGTTTCAATTAATTTCAAACTTTAAATTTTGAATCTTGGAATTTTTTTTCAAGTCGAATTTCGAAAATTCACATTTTGAAATAAAATTTCGACCAAGAAAATATACTGACTTGCCTAATTTCGAAGAAACATTTTTTTGTTTGAAATTTTAAAGGAAAATTTCAATGTTTCAAAAAATATAACGTTTAACAACCCTACCAAAAACGTAAAGTTACTCCATCTATGTACTTTGAAGACATACAAACGTGGGAAAGTCTTTTTTCAAGATCAGCCGACCAAATTTGGGCAAGAAGAAATAGAATCAGTGGCGAAACAATTGAAAAAATTGTTTTTACAAAGGAACAGATTTAATATTTGAATAAATTTTAGTAAATCGAATCGAAAAAATCATTGTTTTTATTTAAGACGTTCAAAAAAATCTTTTCTACTAAAGCTTTTACAGTTTTTAGTCATCTAAACAAATCTCTTATATAAAAAATAAGAATACATACTGATCTGATCAAAATCAATGATCCAGATTTCCGCTTACCGTGATCAGCTATTCGATCATGATCCAAAGCTTTGCTTGATCACCAACACTAAAATTTTGGAAGTGTAAGTATATTTTACTAGTGGCTTTGAGCAAAGGTAAAGATTCTCGAAAAGTACTAAGACAAGGATATTGGAGTCAAACCAAAACCAGGTAAAAAGCAAAATATTGTCACGAGAGTGATTAATTTTTATTTTTGGTGATACAGTACGGCTAGTGAAAAAAAGGCGTACCGTCTAGCGTACCCTACCGTACCGTTCCATTTTTGGGAAGCGTACTTTACCGTACCGTACCCTCCTAGCAAACCGTACCTTCCAAGAGTACCGTACCGTACCCTCAAAGCGAATCGTAACGTACAATTTGGAATTTTTGAAACATTTTTTGGATTTAAATTTTTATGAGAAAAAATTTTACCATTAAACCAGGGATCCTATCCAAGGAAAAATATTTTGAAATGTAATTTAATATGGTAAAAAATAATTTAAACATTTATTTGAATAAATGCTGCAAAACTTTTTTTCTTATTTTAGAATATACGTTACGATAGCCTTTGAGGTTACGGTACGAAACGCTAGGAGGGTACGCAAGTACGGTGCGGTAGGTTTGCGGTGCGGTACGGTGCGCTGGATGGTACGCCTTTTTTCACTAGCCGAGCTGTAATTGTAAATAATTTACATTTTTTATTTGTTTTTGTATTTTTGAATAAAAAATAATTTTTGATCATTAGCTGTTTTTCGGGATTTCATCAGGTAAATCTGATGATAAAATTAAAAATTTTAGTGATATAAAATTAACATGCCATTTGAATTCTTTGATTTTTAGTTGATTGATGCAATTTTTAATATTTAAAAAGACGCAATTTGGTTCATACTGTTTATTTGGTTGCATTTCTAGAAGTTTCGGTACCTTGTAGTTTGTGATTTAAATAATTATTCCAAGTAAGTTTTCGAGCGGAAGAGCTTTAAGCTAAAAAAAATTTATACCCAAAAATGAAATTTGTATAAAAACAAAAATACACTTCAACCTTTCAGATACATATTCTAATACTCATTTTGAATTTTTCGTTGAATTTTTGATCATATCATTTGATTTGGTCGTTGCGTAAATAAACCTAGAATTCTCTTGGGTCTAATTAAACTAATTTTTAACACAGTTTATATTTTTCAGCATGAAATTTTGAACTACAGTACACTCGCTTTAATCCGAAAATTTTGGGGGTCAAAAATATTAGTTCGGATTGAAAATTAAATTTTGAGAACTTCAATTTTTTAATTTTATTGAAGAATAAATAATCGGACTTTTTTCAAATTCGTAAAAGCAACTGTATGTTCTTAAACTTGTAGAGATTAAATTAGAACATTAAATGTTGAATTTTGCATAAATTTTGAGTGAATGAATCCACCGCCTATACCTTTGGATTTAAATAGAAAACTTAATTCTCATTCAATATTTGCTTTTGATATTCCTATGCTCAAATCAATAAATTAAACAGTTGCAAATAAGTAGAGAAAAGGACAGTCAAATTTTATTTCGAAGTTCAATAAAATTAGCTTACCTTAAGTATTTAACTCAGACCTACAATAAGCAGTTAGTAAACAAGTCAAACAGAAAACTTAGAAATTGAAGGCCTGTTAAACTTTTTAAGAAGCTTTAAACGAAAGTATCCATAACTTTTTAAACCTAAATTTTAAACCGTGAATTACCGTTAATTTACGATAAAAACTGTTTATTTTAGTAAATTAGTTGTATTTTAAATTTACTGTTTGGTCATTCACGTGTTTCTCTTGTAAAATTTCATGAATCCTGCAGTAAAATCTCTCGCACAATCCCCCCTCTTCAATACACATTAGCGATAAGACGGGAATATTTGATGCGAAAAAAAACGTTTTAGTGCTCGTAGTAAACTTAAAATTAGTTTCTAATATCTTTTTATCAAAATTGAACTTTTTTGAGAGCCGAAACTGAGGACCAAAACCTGTTTTTCCACCATGATTTCCCACTGTAATGATTTAGAAAATCCGCCATTGATTTATGGGTTAGTGGACACGTATTTTAAGTTGAAATTTAATTTTTCTATTATTCAGGTAAATTTTGATGAATTACTTCTGAAGGCTATTCGAAAACGTTTTGTAGACCGAAACAGTCAGTCAACCTTCGTTTTTCCGAATAGATAAATTTTAGAAGACTTCATTTGGATTAAGGCGATTTAAAGTTGCCAAACAATTCATAAAAAAAACAAAAAAACTCAATTAAAATTTCAAAAGATTAAATAAATAAAAGTAAAGATAAAGTTTTACTTGTGCAGAGTTATTGGACCAAAGTAAGGATATGTTCTGCAAATACTTGTTACAGTGTTCAGAATGCAGACAGTGTTAATAAATTTGATTCAAATGCGCAATACGTTTTCAGAAGTTTTCAGAAAATAATCTAAGGTTTACACTTTGGCAAGGAAGCTTTACAAAAAGATAAGGGGTAGGGGTAAAATTTTGATTTTTTGTCCCCATGAAAAAATAGATTTTCTGGGGTTTTCAAGGTCGTAGAACACGGTAACAATATTCAGAAATAAAAAATTCTGATAGTGTGGACATTTTGAATTTAATGAACCTTAAACAGCATTTGCTTACAAAATATAACGGTCATTTCTAATCGTAAAATGACACTATCGTTAGAGTTATTACGATTTCTTTTTATAATTACCATTTTGTAGTAGTAGTAGTAGATAGAACTGAAGAATAGACGATTAAGTCCATTCTAACGCATTAAAGCGTTTGGCTCTTGGATGAGTCTTGGCAGCCATTGGTATCGACCATTCCAAATACTTCTCTATCGATTATTGTCTTGAACGAGTCAACTGATTTAGCATTAACCGCTTCTCTTGAAAGATTGTTCCATGCGTTTACGACTCGATTTGTTAAAAAGTTGTACCGATGTGTACCTTTTTTATTTATCTCTCTTACCAGCCTACGGTCACCTAATTGGTTTATTAGTTTGAAAGTTTGAATTAGGTCTCCTCTGACCCTTCTATTTTCTAAGCTCAACATGTCAAGTTTTTTCAGTCTTACCTCGGTTGATTCTTGACCGATTTAATCAATTTTGTTGCTCTTCGTTGTACGTTCTCTATCTTTTTCACATCTGATTTTAAAGAAGGGCGCCAAACGCTTACTGCATATTCGAGTTGTGGTCTAACTAACGCATTAAAAAGTAACTTAAGTGTTTCTGGAGTAATGAATCTGAACGAGTTTTTGATTTGTCCTAAAGCTCTATTAGCTTTTGCCGCTACCGTACAGCACTGTTTCTTCCACTTCAAATCGTTCTTGATTATGATATCCAGATCTCTTTCTTCAGTTGTGTCTTGAAGTACATGGTTAACGTTGGCATCAGCCATTGAATAGTTATAATTGTCAATTTGATCTTGTTTATCGATTTTCATTGTTTTGCATTTTAGAAGATTTAAGTTCGTTGACCAAATTTTTGACCACTCGAATAGCATGTCGAGATCCTCTTGTAATTCCTTCGATTTCTTATCCGGTGTGTCTTTTTGATTCCATGAGTCTATTAATATGAGATCGTCCGCGTATGATAGATTGGATCATCTCAACTGTTCCAGCAAAGCGTTTATATATATGACAAAGAGAATAGGACCAAGGACTGAACCCTGGGGAACTCCACTTGTTACCTCTATCCAGCCCGAGGTCTCATTACCAAGTAAATCCCTTTGTTTTCGATCCATAAGAAATGATTTTATCCATTCGAGAGTTTCACCAACTATACAGTAAGCTTTAAGTTTACTTAACAATTAACGTGAGAAACTTTATCAAAGGCTTTTGAAAAGTCAGTGTATATAATGTCAATGTTCAGTTCCTGCTCAATTAAATACGTTACTGTGTCTAGAAATTCATTAGATTGGTTGTGCGTGACTTCTTAAGCAGGAATCCGTGTTTTTTTTTGCTAAGAAGGTTATTACTCAGCAAGTAACTGACTAGTTCATCCTTTATCAATTTTTCCATCACTTTGCAGACAACTGACGTCAACGATACTGGTCTGACGTTCTTTATGTCTAATTTGGATCCACTCTTATGAAGGGGTGAAACGTTTGCTTTTTTCCAAACATCTGAAAGTTTACCCTCATTGTAAGACTTTATAAACAATAACGAATCTTTGAATGAAATAAAATGGAACGATTATGGTGATGATACAGTCAGTTTAAGAAAGTGTCATATTTTGATTTGTAGTTCTGTTCATCATATTCGAATTTCAAAAATGCTTGGATATTAGAATTTCAAACTCAAATCCTGGTAAAGATTATTAATTTTTTTTATTAAAAATTATAATTTATATTTAATTATTTAAATTTCTCAATAGGTTCTCAATTGATATAAAGTTTAAAAAAAAGTATTTTTATTAGTTTTTCTTTTAAGCTTCTCAAAAGCAGTACTTTGGCACTGTTTGCTTAAAAAATTAGTTGCTTATCATAATTTGAGTCTTATTTAAAAACTTGTATCTTCGAACAATTTTATTTTTTCTTGTAAGGATTTTATTTTATTCCAATTTGAATGATGTATCATGTTCAAAAATCAATTAAAATCAGTTAAAAGAAAACAATATTGATCGTTTTTTAATAAAGAAAACTTTATTAAGATAATAACAAATTATATCAATAGAATTGATCTGCTTTAGAAAATAAAAAATAATTGAATTTCAACTGATTTAATCTCAAGTTTAAAGAGGTTTAATTAAATATATGTATATCGTACTCGAGCTTTCCGAGATATCAACAAAATCAAAGCGATCAAAAATTAACAAGCTTTGAATTTCAACAAAAACGAAATTTAAACAAAAAAAATTGCAAATTCAATCTCTTTTTTTTGTTTTGTTAAAACAATCGGTCGTAAAAAAAATAGTCTATTTCTCTCGCTCTTCGAAGACTTAGTCTTGTTTGTTTAATGTCTGTCCGCTTGAATACAAAAAAAAATGTTAGCCAAAGAACGCGTTGTTCAAAAGCTAAATTTCAGAAGTTATGATAAAATTGTGTCCAAATTTCTTAAATCCAATTTTTTTTCTCCTCTAGACAAAAATAAAACACAAAAAATTAATGTTTGGTTGAACAACATCCCCAATTTTTTTTTCCTTGTTTAACTTAAATCAAAAACCTAGAAAAAAATGGGGTATAATCCATTTTTCAACTGTACAACTTACCTATATATCTTAATTACAATTTCGAACAAGAAAAATATTGAAATATTTTAGTTGCATGTTTAAACATTATCTTATCTTATTAGTCACACAGTGATCATGCTACAAAAGCGTATTCCTGTATTTAATTGTTATTGAATTTTTTTGTTGTTGTTGTTGTTGTGTTTATATTGTAGTTAGAAATAATTGTAATTAGAAAAGAAAGACGACGAAAAAAAAAGAGTAGTTGAAATTTTGATTATTTACAAATATATCGGTTAATATATTTGTCAAACATGTCTAGGGCTTGAGTTTACATGGTCATTTTTTTGTGTTTTTACTTGAGAAAGATAATCAAATTGAGACTTGCAAGCTTATTCGTCTATGTTTAATCAAAGACAAAAATAACATTTTTTTTGTAATGAGATTTCAAGATCTACACCGAAAACAAAAAAAAATTGGTCAATTTTACGATCATTTTTTTCGTTTGTTCAAAAGCAATAAAATTTAATCAAAAAAAGGACTGTATCAATAAATCTCAAGATTTCTAACCTTTTTTTTGTGTTTCAACTCGAATAACTTTCATTTTCAAGAGTATAATTAAAGTTTATTAGTCTGATAAAGGTATGTTCAAGCAAAACATGCAATCGATTTCAAGATCAAAGAGTACCTGTAGTTTGATGATAAGCATATAAAACGCTTAATTTATACAAATGATAACGTGTATATTTCAATTTTTTTAGAGACTTGTTTTTGGCGAACACAAAGTGAAATGTAATGAAATGGAAAATTAAACAAAGCCCATAATTAATGGATAAGTTAAAAATTTACCGTCAATGTACAAAATTTAACGTTTCTTTATTAATGATAACACAAAAAATTTGTAGCGGTGTTTGTTTCAAGCGAAATTAATATTCGTGTTTTTCAATGGTATTGATTTAAATCAATATTAAACAAAAAAAAAATTATCTATTTTTTTGGTTAATTTACCATTTTTTTTTATTTTAATTCTCGTTGGCTTTTTAAATGTTAAATATTTTGTTAGCATCCACTTCTTCCAAGTCTTAAGATTTTTTTTTTTGAATATCAAATATTTTAATTTCTTGTTAAATTTTTAAATGTCGTTTTAATTTAAAAAATTTAATTAAATGTCAGTTCCAATTTTCGAAGAAAAATCTATGGATACTTGTCTTTGTTTAGAAAATTAGAATTTCTCGTTTTTTTTTTATTTATTTATTTACCTTAGCCAACAACAACAACAGAAACAACAAAAACGATTTGTTATTTTTAAGTTACCTAACGAGAAATCTGTTTATTAAGAGAGTTGTTTTTTTAGTTAGGTATTGTACAGTGATTGATTGATATTTTTTAATGATAGAAAAATAAGCAATCGAACTGCTTGATTGGTCGAATGATTTTTGTCGAGAGTAACCCGCATGGAATTTATTCTAGTCTTTCGCTCATTAACGAAGATTATTAGAGGTTGATATTGATCTTACTAATAAGAGAGAAAGAAAGAGAGTTTATTTATTTTTGTTTGTATAATCAAATTCTGAAAATCTTCTTTTTTATGCCAATATAACAACAATAACAACCAACCTCTAATAAAAAATTAGAACCATATTTTTACCACTATAAAGTTGTAATTAAAATAACTGAATGTATCAGTTATTATAATTAACATTCTTGTTTAGATATTCTCTTGATTTAAAATGATATTTTTACTCAAAATTCCGAGTTAGAAAACAAAATAAAAAAAAAAGAATGTGTTCGCTAACTTATTTGATTCGGTTCCGAATTTGGTCTTAAGATACAAATATTTTTATCCATGCGAATCTTTATTTATTAAACATTTTCGAATGAGTATCAATATTCACCTGTTATCTATTTTGGTTTTATTAAATATCATTGAAATCAGTTTGTTTATGAGATTGAGGGTAAAAATTTTCACTGAGAGAGAGAGGGAAGTTTTTTTTAATTCGAAACAAGCGTTTATGATTGATTGATCGATCAAACAAACATAAACAAAATTATATAAACAATTGTATGCACACTAAAAAAGAAGAAGAAGAAGAAAAAAAAGTATGTCATATAACCTTAGGGTGATAAGCAATTTTGCGATTGTATTTAAACAAATATATAAACTCTTAATAAGACCTTAAGTTAAGAATTTCTAATCAAAGCAATCGATTGATATTCATATAAAAATAATAAGGAAAATCAATCGATATTGATATAAGCAAACAAACCGGAGTGACCCGTTTTTTATGTTTCAAAATACAAGTCTACTTTATTTTTCCGTATTTTTTTTTTGTTCATTTCAAAATTACGTGACTTTGGTTGAAAGAAATGTTTCAAGTACAAACAAAAAAAAAAGAGATTTTGAAGTTAGAGAGAGAGAGAGATAGGTAAATTTTGATTCAATTATACTAGTTTTTTTTGCGTAGTTTTAAAATATTTTAATTTTGAAACAATTTCAAAACGTGTTTGCTTGTTTTTCCTTGATTCTCATATTTACTCTCTTTTTCTTTCTTTCTTTCTTTTGTTTAAATTTAAAATCCTACTAAAGGTAAAAGAATAAATTCAAACTCAAGTTCATTATTCTCATTTTTTGTTTTTGCGAAAGAAAGTTGTTGTCTCTTTGTGTTAGATGCTAATTTAGTATGTGCAGTATCTTCTTTATTTTATTTTTCTCTCTTACCTTAATTTTAACATTTTTCTTTAAATTAAAAATCTTAGCCTTCGCAATTAATGACAAATATTGTAACAAGGATTTTAGCTTTTTCTTTTTTTTTCAATTAAAAAAAAAAGTAAAAATATTTTACAAAATTTTAAATCCTTATTTTATTTGTAAATGTCATTACCAAATATGCTAAAAAATACTTATATTCATCTTTTTTTTGTTTCTTTCATTATTCATTTAAACAGATTATACAGTTGTTTTATTTATACACAGCTTTTTTTCCAGGCTAAAATCAGATTTTTGTTTTATACCAACCTGTTTGCTTAGGGTTTAAGTTTTCTGTTTGTTGTTTAACAAAATTCAAGTCATCAAAAAAAAAAGAGAGAGATTCTTTCTTGGAAAAAATATTTTATTAATTCTTATAGTAATCAAAAAATCTAACATCTTTCTTTTTTGGGCATAAAATTCTTGGCAAAAATGGTAAAATTTTCGAGAGATTTTTTTTAATAGAGACAGTCTCGAATTTATAGTAGCTTTTCAAAAAAAAATTAAAAAATAAGTTTGATGAATATAAACAAGAGGAAAAAGAAAAGCTTGCCAAAATAGAGAGAGAAAAAAAAAGTCGAATTTTAAATTAATATCTACCTCTATCTCTATTTCAAACAACAAACAAATTTAAATTTTTATGTGAGAGATAAGATAAATTTTTGTGTATTCTATTCGAATTTCAAAATTTTAATAATGATTATATCTTTATTTATTTTTCAACAAGCCTCACATACACCTAAGCGAATTTAATTTCGGAATTGAAAAATTTTGTGTTTATAAAATTTTGAATTTTTTTTCTTCAATGTTTTTAATTCAAAGTTGACTAAAGGTAGAGTTTTAAGAAGTTTCTCTCTCTCTCTTTTTGTTTAATTTTATTTTCAAAAAAGAGATTTATTTACAATCGGATTAAGATTTGAAATAAGAATAAGGCGCAATACTCTGAATTTTTAAATAAAGGTAAGTTTAATAGTTTTTTTTTTCATAAAGAAAAATGATTAACGCTTCTTTTTTTCTTATACACAACAAAAAATTTGAATATTTCAAATTCGTCAGAGAGTCCGATTTGAATGAAACACACGAGAGTGAGAGAGAGAGAGGGGGGATCAATGTTTATACTAATTAAACATAGACTTGACAGAGATAAGATAATAGAATAGACCATAAAATAAACAAAATTGTCCCCCTTTTTTTTTATTTTATTTTTTGTATTGAAACATGGTTAATTTAAACAAATACAGACAATTAATTTTGTTGCTTGAATTTGTCCGCTATGAAAATCACCATGAAGTTCACTTGATTCTCACCTATATATTGCAAATGGTCTAAAATTACAATCGTTGAGAACAAGTAAAGTTCATCCTTATTAGTAAGAGATTCAGTTACTACTATGGAACTTAATTAATAAAATTTATGCCACAACAACCACTACTACTGATTTGTATGTGTGTGTGTATAATTATCTTGTAAATAAAGACTGATTTTCTAAAATAAACAATGCTAGTTACACGAAATTATTTATTATTCTTTAATTATTTCCATAACAAGAGTATTCCAATAGAGTTGGGGAAACAAGTCATAACGAGAGTATATAATTTATGATGAGTTCTCTTTTTTATTATGTTGAATAAGGTAAATTAGGAATCATAAAAAATGATCAGTAATTTTATAAATCTCATAATAAAGATTGTTATTGGGTGAATATTTTTGTTTAGTACTCATTGAGATTCGAATTACAGAAAAAAAGGAGGAGATTTGCAATTTATTTAAACGAATGAAAATTTTTTTTTTTTTCTAGTTCAAAAACAGCATAGAAAAAAAAATATTTAAATCAACCAATCTCAAAATTTTCAAGCACGAATAAAAAAAATAAAATTAAAAATTTCAAGCAATCATATTCATAGAAAAAATCCAGTTTTTAACTAAACTAGCTTTCTTTTTTTTTTTTCTATCTTATCTAAGTCTAGTCTGAATTTGAAAATTTTTTTTTTCTATTTTCGGTATTAAAGATTTTTTCTTTATTTTTTTATTCGATGATTATTATCATTAATTTTTATTTTTTCTTGAAGTTGATGAAAATTCTCTCTTGAAGATGAGCAAGCGATTAATTATTTTAAGTTAACATTAAAAAAAAAAACAAATTTTATTATCTTGTAAAAAAAAATAATTAATTTCGGCAAAAAAGTTTGATATTTTCTACTCGATGATTGACAAATTAGTTTTTTTTTGTTGTGTTCAAGTTGCAACTAAATAAGTCCAATTAAATTCAATCATAAAATAATCTTGAAACCACCTCGCTTTGTTATTAAGGGCGCTGTTAAGGATCTTTTATTGATTTTTCTCTATTTGGTGTAAGAAAATTCAAATATCGGTAATTGTAATTCGTTTTTTTTTTTATTATTGTACACTTATCTTAAATATTTGTCATTTTGTCTAGTAATTAAAAAAAATTAAATTTGCATTTTAATTTTCATCGGGACTTTGATTTTATTTTTTTTAATATGTTATTGTTATTATTATAGAAATTATTAAATGAATATTAAAGAAGAAAATTATTTTGAACCGAAAACAAATTTAAATTCTCCATCGTCGTCAGAAGAAGATTCATCACCTAAATCATATTCAGCTTCGTCATCTTCCTATTACGATCACAATCAAATGTTATTTAATCAACAAAACTATTTCGATGCCAATTATGCGCATCAAGATTATACAGGTGTTCAAATACCACCGTTACTTAATGAAACCTCATTGTTAACATTTCAATCGGGTCTTGGTCATATTTCTCATTATAATTATGATCCCAATATGATTCAACAAAACAGTACATTTACACAAGCTAAATTAAACTCGCCGATTAGCTCGTCATCTGTTTCACCGAGTATAAAAATTGAAAATGACGAGAAAAAAAACGATTCGGATGATACTAATTCGTCTGCTTCGACTGATTCGGCCTCGGCTGCCTCAACACCATTTCAACCTGTTCCACAACACGATTCAACTATTATTCCTTCTGATAATAATTACAATTATAATTATCAAAATCAGTACAATTCAAGTCAAAATCGACTTTCTGTGTGTTTAAAATATAATCCGACTAATGATCAATTGAATCAAATTGCAGCGGCTGCAGTGGCAGCTGTTGTATCCAATACAGTACCTGGATCATCCGGAGTACCTTCTTCTTCGTCATCTTCGTCTTCTATTTCAATGGAAGATTACTCCGATGGGTCTCCTCAAAGTCACAATTATGCTCAGACACAATTTAACAACGTGACAAGACATTCTAATCTAGCATCGGGATATTCGCCAAATAGTAATCTTGTCGGTTTTTATAATAACTTGGAAAATACAGCCAACTATTATGCTAACCCTCAAAAAAATCTAAACGTATCGTCTTCTTCATCGTCGTCTTCATCATCTTCATACCAACCAAAAGACTCTGAATATTTTGCATATCAAAATTATTTGACCAATCACTGTGAACAAGGTGAATTAATAAACCCTACCCAAGGATATCCATTACAATCATCGCCAAGTTTAAATCAGTTCGGAAATCATTTAAGTCAATTCAATGCTGCTCTAGATCAACAATATTTACAACAAAATTTTGTTCAATCAGTGTCCAATAATTTTCCAGTTAATAGTTACAATTTAACTCCTAATTCAACCGCTAGTAGACGATGTTCACCGGAATCAAGTTCATCTACTTCATCAAATAATTCAACAAGTTATTTAAAGAGTTCACAATTCAATTCAAGGTAAATTTCAAGCTTTTAAAATTTTGTAATAAGAGATTTTCCGAAATGAAATCGAATAATTTTATCTACAAATTAGGCTAATATTTTGTTGATTCGTTTCATTTATTAAAAAAAAATTTACATTTCACTTTTTTGTTCCACTTATTGTTACCAATATAAAACAAAAAAGTTTATAGCCAAAGTCATAAATTTTACTTTTATTTTTCGAAATGCAAACAAATCATAAAAATTAAGTTAACAATAACAAAAAATTTAAATTTTAACAGCAAAATAAATAAAATTCTATTGGTCAATTTTTTATTTTATTTTTTGTTTCGTTTAAAAAATTTGCATTTTATAAAACTTAATTGTTAATTTATTTTTAAAGCTATGAAAATAATCAAGTTCAATCGAATTTGAGCACACAAACGACCGCGACTACAAAATATGCGAAAACAAATTATTCAAATCAAGTTCGTTTACCAAATTCACTTGGTATTATACAAAATAATTTAGTTGCTCAAACAACGCCTGAAAGTGTGCCACCAAACCAATTGTGCGCTGTTTGTGGTGATAATGCTGCTTGTCAACATTATGGTGTGCGAACATGTGAAGGTTGTAAAGGATTTTTTAAACGAACAGTTCAAAAAAATTCAAAATACGTTTGCTTGGCCGATAAGAATTGTCCAGTTGACAAGAGAAGAAGAAACAGATGTCAGTACTGTCGATTCCAAAAATGTCTTGCTGTTGGCATGGTTAAAGAAGTTGTTCGAACAAATGATCTCAAAGGACGTCGAGGTCGATTGCCAACAAAACCAAAAAGCCCAACTACTGCTCAAGCTAACTCTCGAACACAACAATCAGCGTTTTTTTCGCAAATAGTTCGAGTTTTTTCCGATTCAGTTCCAAATCAAACATCACTCGATTTCAGTAAATATAGAAAAATAACTAAAGAAATAATCCGTATTGAAGAAGAACCATATTGGACGTTACAATCGTTAACCAAGTCATGTGATTTGATTAGACAATGGAGTGAAAAGTTTAGTACTTTGTGTCGTATTAACAATTTAGACCGTGATCGTTTATTCTTCACTAATCTTCTCGACTTACTAGTCTTAAGGACAGCGTTGAGAATGCAAGAAAATGTCGAAAGAATAGTTTTATGTAACTCAATGGTGTTCCATAAAAGCCAGATAGCTTATGTGTTAACATCAACTATATTGCAACAAATTCAAGAACTAGCTAACAAGCTTAAACAACCAGATCAAGCCATTAGCTCACTTTTAGTCTCACTTTTGTTCTTACAAGAATATCAACAAAATTCAACACAAAATGAAATATGTACAAAATTAAAAGATCTTTTGAAAGAATACCAAATTCAAATACAACAACAAAAACCAATGAATTTAGACGAGAAAATTCCGAGCTATCATTTAATGTTAAATGATATTTTCTTACAAACACGTCAAATAGCCATTCAGCTTAAACAACGCCTTAAACAGTGTAACTTGTACAATAGCTCGGTATATCCTTCATGTATACCTTCGAATAGCATACTTGATTTGTTGTAAGTATTTTGTGTAAGCATATAAAAATATATTCAAGTTTATTAATTTTATTTTTTAAAGTCTCCAAAGCCCTGATATAAGTATGCCAATGAATCAAATGTTAAGTCATCAACTCGACCATCAATCAAATCAAAATCAATTAAGTCAAAATTCACATTTATTTACACATCATCAAACGAATCTTCGAAATGCCCATTCAATACACCAAGATTTACAGCCTACATTGAACGAGTTTAGTAGCTAAGTAAACAAATTAGAGAAAATCCTAAAATAATAAACGATGACAATTAATTTTTTTAAATATTTATTTTTAAATGTTTTTTTTTTATTTTTTTTTTTTCAAATTGAGGAAAAATTTTTACGAAAAAAAAATTTAAAAAAATTTGTTGGCTTTTTTTGTGAAATATTTTTTTTGTTGTTTTTCATCTTTTTTAAAACTTTCGATGATTTTTGTGTATTTTTTAAATAAATTAAAACAATTTTGAACTTTTGGTAAAAAAACAAACAAACATGAATGTAAATAAATAATGTACTAGTCTAATAGAGCCGGGCGGAATTTAAAAAAAAAAATATAAATATGAATGGTCACTTACAGTTAGTGTTTTAATTGAGAAGTGAAAGGCGTTTTTTTTTCTTTTTTTTTTTTAGTTTTATTTTTGAATAAATGTGATTTAAAAGTTTTAATTTAAATATCGTTCATAATCAAAAAGATTTTTTTTGTTTTAGTTGGATTTTTTTTATAATTATAAAAATTAATGTTTAAAATTTTTTTGTCAGACACCATTGTAGTTCTTATTTTAGAAATTTTATATTTTTTTTATCAATAAATTGATTAATAAAGTCGATAGTTTTTTTGTTTAAATCCCATCCTAAATCTTTTCTTGCTTGAACTAAACAAATTGACTATTTTTTGATTTATGCTTCTTTTTTGACTCTTTACATCAAGCTCAAGGAGACGTTCATCATTAAATTAGATCGGGATTATTTTGTTCATTTTGTCTTTCGATACTTTGTCCGCCATGTTTCCAGGTTGTGTCTTCTACGATCTAAATGTTATAACTCTTCCAATCAATGCTGAAAAACTACATGAAAAACTGAATTAAAATCTAAATCTGAGCCATTTTGCATAAGATTTGTTTACAAGATGCCGTAAAATATGTATTCTTTTGTACATTAGCGTGTAGAGAGATTTGAACAAATCGGGACTTGATATCTGATTTATTGACTTATGGAATAAAAACCAAACGCCTAAAAGACGCTGAAAATCCAAAAAAAAAGAAAATCCAGAGATGAAGGAATTTATACTTTTCGATAAAAAGTGGAGTGAAAAGTGACCCCTGTGACTACATACAATTTGACTAAAAAATGCCTTTTTTACCGTTTTTGTCCGAGGGCGACTTCCGAGAATTTTTTTCTTCGGCCGATTTGGGTATCAGCATTAATGGGAGATTTTTAGCTTTCAGGTGGTACCTACAGATCAACAATATCTTTTGTTTAAATTAAGCAACTTATCATTAAGCTGAAAAAAGAGGAGGTGTAGGGGTTAGATTTTTACCTCCATGAAAAATTGATTTCTTGGGGTTTTTGGGGTCGTAGATTACGGTTTCGATGTCAAAAATGACAAATTCAGATAGCACTAAAGTTTTGAATTTCCTGAACCTTAACAAGCCAATTTTTGGAAAACTGAAAGAACGTTTTGATGTTATGTTTTGTAAGGTTTATCTATTGAGTCTTCCTTTGAATGGTCTGAGTCTCTGATTAAATTCTTTTTAAAATTTTGATTTGCTAAATTACAAATTTTGTTCGGGCTTGGTATCAAATACGGTGCAGTGTTTTCTTAAACAATTTAATTTAATTTATTAAATATTTTGAGACCATTTGATAAAACAAAAGAGTGGTATTGGTTCATCACTCTTCTGTGTTATCATATCAAGTAGTTTGCACAGATTTGATGCATTTCAATAATGATTTTCAGAAGTTTACCATTCAAAACAGGCGTTTGTGGATCAATTCACACTAAGCGCTCATGATCTTTATTTAATGCATGGTACAAATAAAATCTACAATCCTTAACTTTCTCTTTTATGGTAATGCTTTGTAAGTGTTAATGCTTTTTTCCAAGTGGAGTCACCGGATTACTTTTGAAATTCACATAATTCAATTCAAAATAAATTTTCAACACAGAATCTTAGTGATAAAAGATTTCATTTGGATTATGTAATATTTGTGTCGAGAAGATTTTTTATTTACAGTTCCGGTCGTTCACGAATTAACTCTGCGAACGTTCGTGAATGTTAATAAGTTTTCATGAAATTTCCATTCGTGACGATTCGTGGTGATTCGTAACCATTCGCGTTCTTTAAAAAAAAATTTCCGCGAACGTCGGTGAAACTTCACGAATCGTCACGAACGGAAATTTATGTTTTTTTCCATTCGGCGAACGTTCTCCGAAGGTTAGTTAGTTAATAGAAAAATTCTATACTAACGCACCAAGGCGTTTAGCCCTTGGCATTCGGCATAGGTATATTTTGTGAACCTATTTTTTGGCCTGTATACGCGTATACATATTTATATGATTATGTACATGTTTTATGTATACGAGGATACATGTGAAAAAAAATTAAGCGAATACATTTTATGTATACGCGAATACATACCATATGTATACATAAAACATGTATCCTCAATTTCGGTCCCTCTTTCAAGTATATTCATTAGATCATATATAGATGGAGAACTACCAGAGTTATGGAAAGAAGCCAACATAACTCCCATCCATAAATCAGGCTCAAAGTTAGAAGCCTCAAACTATAGACCGGTTTCTTTGACATCAATCGTTGGGAAAATTGTGGAGAGAATCATAAGAGATCATAATATGTATACGACCAAGGTATTCGTATACATATTTATATGATTATGTATATGTATACGAGGATACATACCATATGTATACGAGTATACATACAAAGAATTCTTAAAAAGCCGAAAAAAAATTTTGTATACGAATGTATACGCGTATACATATTTATGAATACTCGTATACATAATCATATAAATATGTATACGAATACCTTGGTCGTATAAATATTATGTATTCGTAATACATATATGTATACGCGTATACATCGGGTATGTATACTCGTATACAGGCCAAAAAATAGGTTCACAAAATATACCTATGCCGGCAGCTTTTGCTTTGTCTCATGCTAAAAACTTTCTCATCGATGATGTTCTTGAAACTGCTTATTGATGTTGCTGATACTGCACTTTCAGGTTGACCATTCCGATTGTCCCTAAAACCCGGAACCGGAACACCTGATTCACTATTTGTTTACGATCGAGTATCACTTCGTTGTTTACTTCGAGTGCATTTATGCCGTCTTTTATCTTGTTCTTCTTGCTCATATACGAGTAAGCCTAAATTGTACTCGTAACAACGTACATCGGAATTTATCTTTTTCGAGCATTTATTTCTTGTTGTGCTTTATTCGGAAACAAGCTTTTTGTTCAGAAACTTTGAGTTTCTGCATTCGTACCATAGTTTGTTCTTTTTCTTATGTTCATTTACAAATAAGTAGTACATTTCGTTTACAGTTTTATTATGAAAAATTTTATCCCAATTCTGCTTAGATATCTCAAGATCGAATATCGAATAGTCGGCTTTATAAAAATTTTTCCGACGAAAATTGGTTTTGTTTGGTTTTCGACCGTGAACACAATACAAAGGAAAAATGACACAATACAACCAAAGTGTTACATGGAAACAGATTAAAGAGTCACTTTTTTATGATAAATGTGATACTTGTACAATTTCATATTATTCGTACCAAAAGCTCACACCACTAAATAAGCTCGAACATAATTGAGAGTCTTTTGCGGGCCTGGAAGCAGAAGTTCAAAGAAATGAGCGGATGCAAAAGAGTCTTTGTACACTCATACTTCGTACATTTGGAGGATCAACAATGGTTGTACAGTTGACCGTTCGGAAACTATGCTACGATCTTATTCTAAAAAATTTTGCTTAAACCAGGAAGCGAGTAGAATAAGTTGTTAACTTTTCTTAAATATTGATTGTTTCTACAAAAAATTTTAAGTATTAATGTTTCAGCAAGTTTATCAGTCTCTGTCACAGAAAGAGTCTACTTGGAATATTTTATTTTTAAGAAGACAATTTTAGCAAAAAGGGTCAATGGTTAGATGTTTATGAATCATTTCAAAGGTATTTCGGGCGTTCAATAGTTTTTTAAAGTCACTAATTTCACAAGTTGGAATAGAATTTTTTTTAATTACTCGAATGTCAGCAATATAATACAGAGCTCCATTAATTTGAAAAACTAATGCATTTGATTCAATTAAAGTTTTTGTTATTTTGTTAACTGAAAATTGACGATCATAGCTACAAAAAGCTAAAAAATAAATCAAAACCTTAGGCCTTTTCAATTATTATTAAAATAAAAAATTAAGCATTTAAGTTTTTAATTTTTTGTCAATTATTTTTAAAATATTATAAGGATGTTTTTTGCGAAAAAAAGGAATTTTAAGCTCAAAAAATTCAGTTCAGAATGAACAAAATTTTGGATCAATGTTCATCATTAAACAAACTGTCTGTAATATCCATGAGGGAAGAGTGAAATAAAGAATATTTCTATTTCATTTTATTAACAAAGTCATCACTAAAATATGTAAAATAAAGATAACTTAAATACAAGTCTGTAACTAATAAGAATATTGATTGGAAACTAAGTAATCAATTGTTATTAGTATAGCTTGGATATCACATCTTCCCTCTTTTTTTAAAGTCGAAAGAACCTGGTAAGCTTCATAATGCGTTGGTTGCATTTTTATTAAACCTATCACCAATCTTTTTGAGAACATATCCAAACATTAATCTGAAATCATTTGAACCCCTATGGTTCGTTTAAGTCAGGCCATGACTTGTTTAACTGAGTGCTTAACTCTTCGGTTTTCGACTCATTCATGAACAATTTCAATTGTTGCTTCTCCATTCAAACTAACTTTGGATCGACTCTCAACCTCCTCGACTGGCTTTACGTAATCTTTGTTACTTTCATCATTGTCTGGATCTTTGCTGGCAATTATCAATCAATACACTTTAATTTTTCTTCTTTTGTCTGCTTATCTGACTGGTTCATGTATCGCTTTTTTTGCTTCATTTTTGATCGCTTCTTGGATCAATTCACGAATCGCTTCATGGACCTCTTTTTTGACTGCTTCATGAGTCGCTTCTTTAATAGCTTCTTTGACCACTTTCTATGTTTCGTTTCTTTATAGGTTCTCTTCGTTTGTCTTCTTGTTCTTTTTCCTCGTCGCCAGTTGTAATATCCATGAGGGAAGAGTGAAATAAAGAATATTTCTATTTCATTTTATTAACAAAGTCATCACTAAAATATGTAAAATAAAGATAACTTAAATACAAGTCTGTAACTAATAAGAATATTGATTGGAAACTAAGTAATCAATTGTTATTAGTATAGCTTGGATATCACACTGTCACTGGTAAATGTTTAACTCTAATTAAGCTTTTCGTTAGAAACCCGAAAAGAATCATTATGGCAGATGATTGACCTTAGAATAGCATTTTCAGTGATAAATCATAGTCACTAAAGAGAATTTTATTGAGTAATTTTATTGGCCTTTTGTTTTATAGATAATTTTTTGGGGTTTTTCCAGAAACCAACAATAGTTTCGGTATTAAAAAGTGGTAAATTTGCTAATTTTGACGTAAAAAATGATAAATTTACGTAAATTGTTGTAAATATCAAAATGTCCAAAGAAAATTTAGACCCTTTTTTAGTCTTTTAGTGACTTTTTTAGTTGGGAATATAAAGGGTGGCGGTCGCCTATTTTAATTTTAATCCCTCTCATACTTAATTCAATCACTCTAACTCTCCTATCACACCTCAATTGACGACCATAACGCACCTTTCACACCCTTCTAATGCTTACAATTTACAAACCTAACGTTTAGTAACGCTTATAGTTATCATTTTTCGTTTTTTTTTATTGCTAACGTTTACTAACGCTGTGAGTAAAAAAAACATTAAAATTACTGCAATTTTTGACGTATGCGTTTTACGGCTTTTAACTTAATTTTTAGTAAAAATCAATAATTAAAAATAAAATTCTTGTAAAATTCTACCATCAATGACCACCTTATATTCTGAAGTAATTCAATACTTTTTCATTTTTTGCGAAATTAATCAGGAATCTTGTTTCAGACTTTTTTAGTTGTGCTCGACATTAAAAGTTTAGTTTTTTAACGTTATAAGCTTACGATTGTTGTGCTGAAAAACAAAAACCAAAAAGCTGAAGAAATACTTTTTTATCAAAAATTCGTAATCCTTGTATTGAAAAACCCTAGAAAACATATACATCGATAAAAAGATCATTTTACTTTAGGAATTCGGAGAACTTCTGGTCAAAAAGTATAAATTTCTTCATCTTTGAGTTTTTTGTTTATTACAGTCAAACCTCGATAATTAGTATGAAATTTGCCCCATTAAAATCGTCATACGGATTAAAATATACGATTTAAGGAGGTATTTTCTATTGATAAGAATTACAGTTAGCCTGCGATTTCTATACGAACTAAAAAACGGATAAAAGTTGAAACGGATTAACGAGGTATCAATTACAATATATCAATTGAGAATTTAATCAGAAAATTAAAATGTGACCTCTTCTAGGTACACAGTCGTTTTCATAACCTACTCATTAGGCTTTTTCACTTTAGAAGCATTCGCCAATCTTGCTTTCCAAGAAAGGTAAAATGTAAATTTCATTTATATTTGGATGAATATTGGAAAGCTTTTGGGTTCAATGGATGAGTAAAAGCTCCCTTTACAGCTTTCCGGAAGAAAATAAAATAGGCCAACACCTTTATTTTTCATCTAGATATGAATAGGTTCCTCGTTTTAACTGAAAGAAATATTAGAAAAAAATTCTCAAAATCATATTCATGATTTTAATAAGCTTCTCTTGAGAATTTCGAACGTAATATGTCCAATTTTCAACTCCAAAGTGTTTCCTTTCCTTTTAATAGCATAAATTTACTTACGAGTTTCAATTAATTTCAAACTTTAAATTTTCAATCTTGGAATTTTTTTTCAAGTCGAAATTCACATTTTGAAATAAAATTTCGACCAAGAAAATATAGTGACTTGCCTAATTTCGAAGAAACATTTTTTTGTTTTGAAAATTTCAATGTTTCAAAAAATATAATGTTTAACAACCCTAATTTTCAATATATAATTTTTAATAATTAATTTAATAATTTTCAGATTCGGATCTGTCGGTTAGGGACGAGTGTTTTAATTCGGTACAGTACGGAGCTTCGGTTCGAGGAGATTAGGCTTAGCTATCGAGTTGCAACGATTCGCTTGGATCTACACCTAAATTTCGGTAGAAATGTATTAAAGAATTTCACAGAAAAAATTTAAAAATCTGATTGTCAATAGTTGAATATTATTATCATATATATAATCGTTTTTAATTTACTTAAAAAGTTTAAACTAAATAAATTTTTATTTTTTACTTAATTTTTTTTTAGTATCGATCAATTACGAAATCATTTTTTAAAACTTTCAAATAGCTTTGTTAGTCCCAATAAAAAAATAAGACGAATTTGAGATAGTTGAACTAAAAACAAAAATAATAATTTACTTAAGGAAAAATTTTGGTTATAAAGTATCAAAAAATTGGTTAACTGTTGTTATTATGAACGAGTTATGAAAAAACATCCGACAGTTTATTAGCATTTTAAAACCAAGTTTACTTATTTGATATAGAAGAGTCTGTCGAAAAGAACACTTACACTAAAGTATCATATTTTTTTTCATGCTTACCTCTTTTGAGATTCTTAGCAGTTTAATTTTAGAAAATAATAGTTATTTTTCTAAAATAACTTTTTTCTTCACCATGTTTATTCAAAACAGATTTTATGCCGTACCTTACTTTTTTTCCGAGACTATTTTTATACAATTCAAATACTTTTTTGTTCCTTTTAAGTTCAAGCATCATTGATGAACACACGGCGAATTTCGCTTTTAATTTAAAGTTCACGAAATTCAAAACTTAAGTGCTATCTGAATTTGTCATTTTTGACATCTGAACCGTAATCGACGACCCCGAAAACCCCAAAAAATCATTTTTTTCATGGGGGTCAAGAATCAAAAATTTTACCCCTACCCCTCCGCTTTTTGAAGCCTAATGATAAGGTGCTTAATTTAAACATTTAAGAACTCACGATTGGAAAAAGTTATTATTGATCACGAGGTATGATCTGAAAGCTAAAGAGCTCCCATTGACGCAAGTACCCAAATTGGCCGAAGAAAAAAATTCTCGGAAGTCGTCCTCGGACAAAAACGGTAAAAAAGGCATTTTTTTAGTATAAAGTCCCAGGGATCACTTTTCACCTCACTTTTTTCTTTTTTTAGGTTAAACTAGAGAAAATTCTGAACAAATCTATATACGAGAATTTCGATTTTTTGGTCAGAAAGTGAAAAATTCGTCATCTTTAGGGTTTTTATTTTTAATTCACTTTTCGTCTGCTTTATAAAATGAAATAAAGCTAAAAATGAAAAAAGTAAAACCATAGATTTGTTCAGAATTTTCTCTAGTATAACCTAAAAAAAGAAAAAAATGGGGTGAAAAGTGACCCGTGGGACTTTATACGGGTTAAAGCAAAAAAATTCCCGAATTCAAACCAAAATTGCATTAAAAGTATTAAGAATGTCTTTGTATTTTAAAAAAAATTTAAGTTCACCATCAGTTAAGATTAATTATTCAATAATAAATGTTTTACCAGATAAAAAAGATCGGTTGGACAATACTATTAAATTATTTATTTTAAAATGTTTAGAATAAAGATCTTTAGGGCTAGCAGGTGGCAATTCAAATGTTCTAAAAACTTCTTGAAACCTTTAAATGAATACAATTGTTGGCAAAATAGCTGTACATTCGATTGTTTAAGCACCTTCACACTCTGCAATTAACTTTTTAAGCATCTGGCCCATTTTAAAAAAAATTGTCAATTCATGTTTTTTTTAAGTCTCACCATAAGGCTTAAAACTAATCATAAATATGTTGGTTAGTCTCTTTCCACAAAAAATAATAATGTCAACTTTGTTAATAATCAATGAATTCTAAATTTAAATTCAGAGTTGTTTATTTTAAAAATCGCAGTGTTAACTTCCAAGTAAGGAAGAATTGTCAACTCTATATTTTGAAAATTTTTGCTTTCTTTTGTTTTTATTTGATAGCTGTTACTCGATTTAGGCGCTATTGGAAAAAAAAAACAAAAAAATATCGAAACGAAAAAAAAAAAAACTTTCAATATTAATAAGCAAACAAATGCCAAGAAATAAAAAAATTAAAAAAAAAAAAAAACTTGTTGTCTATTTAATACTGTTCAAACAGAAAAAGCCGAAACAAGTCAAATACGAATAATTTTATTTAACTTTTGCAGCTCATTATTTTTTTTTCTCTTTTTGTGTTACTTGCTTTTTCTTTCTGGTTTTAAACACGACTAATGTTAAAAAATTAAATCTTTAAAAACAACGAGAAGCAAAAAAAAAATTATGCAATTTAGAGTATTATCGATTCCATACTCAACCAACTAAAGAAATAAAATATAATTTTGAACAGCTTTTTTTTTTATATTTCTTGAAAATCTAAATTTAATTTTTCTTTCCCCTTTTTTTTTTATTCATTAAAAGTTTTTCTTTGGCTTAAGTCTGTTTTTAATTTTTGTAGATTTGAAAAAAAAATGATCTTTTTGCACACAAATCCGAATCATCGTGATTCTTCACAACCCCAAAATCAATTACCACGTAAACCTTCAAATCAAAATTCACTTTCAAGTCATAATCAATCAAATCATCAAATAACAAAACAAAAACAAGACATTAGATACACAAAGTCAAGTTCAGGTGCTGAATTGACAGCTAAAATACTAGCTGTTGTTGGAAGTTTAGGATTGTTAGCTGGCATTGGTCTACTAGTTTTTGGTGTTATTAAATATATAGAAAATGGAAATTCAAGTTTAAGCATTGCTACAATAGCATCCGGTTCAGTGCTTGTATTTGCAAGTGGCGTCTCTTTAATTGTAGTCACATGTATTCTATGCAATCGTAAAAATCAAATAGCACACACTCAAAAGAGACCATCTAAATAACTTATAAATTTAAACAACAAAAAAAAGAAGTTATTTTCAAATGAAATTGTTAATTTTCAAATGAAAAAAAAATGGTTAACTGACCACTTGTTTTTATTTACAAACTATTTTTTTTTCTTTAATTTAGTTATCACATAAAATTATCAAGCCCAGACTTAACTATAATTAAAAAAGTTATCTTGATTTTTTTTTAATATTCTCAAGCACTTGCTTTAAGCAAATTATTTTGTTGATGTTTTATTTATAAAGTAAATTAATGGCGTATTGAGGGAAACAACTTTTTTTCATTTTATAAAAATATATTTTTAAAAAAAAACTCACTTTAAAAAAAAATGAAATATTTAGTCATATTTTTTATTCATCTTAATTTTGGTATAAATTATAATTCTTCTGGACCGTAACTTTGAAAAATACACGGTTAAGAGAATATTCCAAGGGTTTCGAAATATAGAGAGTTGGACCAACGATGGGTTTAGATATTGCAGCCATTGGACAAGTCTTGAAAAGTTCAGATAAGACAGATTTCGGTCTTCACCAAAATCATTCTAGAAATTAAGAATTAATTTACCGTAAAACCTTGAAAACTGCCCAATGGGCTTCTCAAAAAAAAAATAGTACTAAATTAATTCTGCACTCATATTTATTTCGTAAATTGTTATTTCATCACCGGAATAATAACCATGAATATTTTGAGCATCATCGTCTTCAACATCATCTACGAATACTTGATTGAGAATAAAATGTCTAAGATATCCATGAAAGACATCAATCATATGTAACGTAATCCCATCTTGATCGAATGAATTTTGTAAATTGTGCAGCAATTTTATTTCAAGGCTTCAACTAATTTTTGCCATGCCTGTGATTTTTTGGGGTTCTCTTACTCAGTTTTTTTTTTCTCAAAGCTTTAAAGTGTATGTTACAAAACGGTAGATGGTTGAAATTTGTTTGCAAATCATATGCTTTGAATTAGTTGACGATTTTTAAAAGTCGATTATTCCTATGATATGAATTTAGACGTAATTTTCAATTTTAAATAATTTATTAAAAAAAAAATAGACAATTTTAAGAGAATAAAAATGGACCTCAGTAAACCTTACCACAAAAATAGGGAAAATTTTCACAAAATAAGTATAAATATCACTATATCAATAAAAAATAACTAATTCGTAAATACGTAACTAAATAAATAAAATTACCACTAAATAGATAATATGTTAACTATTAATTAATTTTTTTCACAAATAAAATAAAATGCCTACTAATTTGATAAAATCGTAACTGATTAAATAATCAATTAACTATTGATAAGTGTAAGCATTAAATATATTTTAATAAACGTAAAAGAGGTGCTCAGTCGAAAAATAAAAAAGCTCTAGAACATCAACCAACGGATCTAGTTAACACTGGTGTAGCTGACATAGAATCCGATGAATTTAGTAGTGATCAACCTAGCAAACGAGTGAATGTCATCAGTCAACCAACTAATATGAACGTGGTGATTTTATATAAATTAGTGGATAAAATATATTAATTTGTGGTAAATTTTACTCGTTTTGTGGTGGCAAAATATTAAGGCTCAATAAAAATTGAATTATTAATAATTTTTTAGTTTTTTTAGTTTAATTAAAGTTTGATTTTAATTACTTTTTTTGTTGATAAATAATGTTCAAAGTCGAACAAAATTGAAAAAAAAATTTAGTAAGCAGCCTTTTGCAAATAATATTTTGACGTACATGGCAAAAATTTTTCCATGATGTCAACTTTTTTTAAAAACGCCTTCAAGTAACTTTGAGTTTAAGAAAAATTATTTAGAAAAAAAATTATATTTTACTCAATAAGTAATTTTAACTTATTTATTTGTTAATGCTTTGCGAAGTGAAATATTAAAACTTTTTGTTTTTGAATAAGCTTAGATTTTTCTCAAGTCAAATTTTGTTAATCATTCCATTAATTTTCGATTTTTGATTCAAAAAATACTGACACTACGAATGCTAAAGCTTACCAAAAATGTAAGTTTTAAAGTTAGGTGAGTTCGTGATCGGGCCTGAAGCAATGTTTAGAGCCATTTTCTCGTATCATCTTTGAATATCCATGATACCTTGACCAAGGCTTGTTGTAGCTAAAAAGGTGCGCTAAGAGAAATTTAAAAACACTGATCGACCAATCTTCTTATTTATATTAGTAGTTAGATGGCAACTCTTTCGATGGTTTTATCTTTTTAACGATCAGAAAGATTTCGATGCAAGACAAAGCTTTTCAGAGATGGTTAATGACTGACAGTTGAAGATCAAACCGTGGAGTAGAATTAGAGTGACATACTTTAAAATTAATCATTTATTTTAATAAATATTTGAAAGTAATTTAGTGAAGTAATTCTTTGATTGTAATAATCAAATCAGTACCTTCTTGATTATTTAAAGGGTATATTATTCATTGGTTTTAGGACTCACAACTAAGTTAAAACTAGCTGCAATATCTTTTTTTTTCAAAATTGGACTTTTTTGAAAACCGAAACTGAGGGTCTAAACCTCGATTCCCCCATGGGTATCCTTACGGTAATTCTCATTCGTTTTGAAAGAATATATAAAATATAAAAAAAAAATTCCATAGAGAAGACGACCATGTCCAGTAAATTGGACTCGAAATTTTTCTGAGAGTCTATGGAGAGAGAATGCAAGATCCTATATTCTCTGCTAGTTTATAAAAACAGTGCTAAGAGAGACTTTGCTTAGAATTTTCGATACCATGTAGCATTTGTGATTGAGGCAGCTTTGCCTAATGTAGATGGAAATTTTAAAATTGTCTAATGTATCGTTCCTCGCATGTAAAGCTTTGCTTTCGTATTATTTTTAATATTTTTAGTTAAAAAGCTTTTTTTTAAAAAAAATTTTGTGCTGAGAAGTGATCATTTTGTGGTGAACAGTTTCCGCTGTGTTGAATAGGTAGACCCTTATTTAAATACTTTCATAGATCTTATATATTACCAGTGCTTTGTCGGCGTTCTTTTTAAAATTTTCTATGAACGAGAATTAAATCTTTTGTTTTTGGTGTTTGGTAAGCAACGTTAAACTCTACTTATGGGAAACTCCTACTAACCAGGTGGTTCAGTCTACTAACCGAATTTTTGCATTTTTATTAGAAAGCTTATGTTCCTGGTTCAGATAGTATTGCAGTTTGAACGGCAAACAATTAATTATGTACATTTATAGCCCTACTAATAAGATAAGCGTTTCAAATTTGAAACATTAAAATATATCTTCCAAACTTCAAATGTATTTCTTATATATGTATTATGTTTTTTCTTTAGACTTATTTACCGCTTGATAATAGTAACTTCGTTTTCCCGTAACATCACGGAAGGTTAATTAAGATCTTTGGGAGAGCTAAAATAAGTTTAAGTTTTAAGATGTCAGACAGAAAAAAGCTTAACTTTAAATGGCTTCTGCTCTTAATTTTTGATAAACTAACCTGGTCGTTCACATGTTCCAAAAATGAACATTCGAATCCTTTCATGAACAAACATGAACGTTTGCGTTCATTATTTATTTATTTATTTATTTATTATTAAGATTTCAGAACCTTTTTATAATTTTTCGGAGATTTTCATAAATTTTTTGTGGATGTTTGGCATCCGAAAATTTATGAATAATTTTGAAAGGCTCTTAAAAATCATTAAAATGCTCGGAAATTTTATGAAAGGTACTAATAACCTTTGAACATTCGGACGAATTCAGATAAACGCGAACGCTATGAAATGACTCGAACATTCACTTCTTCGGAAATGTGAACGACCTGGCTAGGAGAAATAAAGAAACATAATTTGTGCAAGCCTATACACATGAATTTATTAAATACAGAAAAATATCGATTTAAACTTTTTTTAGAATTAATTTATTTAACAAATATTAAAATTGGAAATTATTGATTTATGGTTTACAGAAGATACAGATACCATTTGAATTCCATGTGAGACACAAGCATTTTTCTAATGGATTTTCAATGTTTGATTTTAAAGCACGAGATGATTGACAATTTGGGCCACCTCCCCATTGGATGCACAAGCCTCCTAACCATTGAGCAATGCAATAGCAAGCTTTTGTTTCTGGTTCAGCTGGTACTGCAGCGGCAACGGCAAACAATACAGCAATTGATAAAATAAGACCGAAAAATTTCATTTTGTTTTTTTTGTTTCTTTTGTCAAGATGTTTTAGTGTGGGGTTTAACAGTAATATTTATATCAATATTATGAGAGTTTCAAAGGTTTTAGAATAGCTATTAAAGTACAAATCAAACATTAACGCCACTTATCATTTAAGAAAAAAACCAACGATAAGTCTCCATTTATGATTTAATTAGGTTTGTAAAGGCAAAAAAAAATATTAATTGTTCATCATATATCTTTATCATAATTATTTTGGTTCAAAAATATAAATTTGTCGTTTTTCCTAGCACTATTTCCCACGTCTATAATAACAAAACATAAACGAAATATTCAAAGAATAATCTAAGGGTGTGTATGATAAAAATGTTTTTTTTTAATAGGCTCCTTACATTTATCACATTTGAAACTCTCATAATATTGATATAAATATTACTGTTAAACCCCACACTAAAACATCTTGACAAAAGAAACAAAAAAAACAAAATGAAATTTTTCGGTCTTATTTTATCAATTGCTGTATTGTTTGCCGTTGCCGCTGCAGTACCAGCTGAACCAGAAACAAAAGCTTGCTATTGCATTGCTCAATGGTTAGGAGGCTTGTGCATCCAATGGGGAGGTGGCCCAAATTGTCAATCATCTCGTGCTTTAAAATCAAACATTGAAAATCCATTAGAAAAATGCTTGTGTCTCACATGGAATTCAAATGGTATCTGTATCTTCTGTAAACCATAAATCAATAATTTCCAATTTTAATATTTGTTAAATAAACTAATTCTTAAAAAATCGATTTATTTTAAATTAGATGGGAATTATATTATTCTCAATTTTTATAACTTTTATACAAGCTTTGCTTAGGTGATTTTGATCATAACAAAAGTTGTTGCAATTGAAACAAAGTTTGCCCCAGCGAATAACAATTTCTGCCTAATTCTTCTTTATTCGACTGTTGTTTTGCAACATTCGGAGACGTATGATTTCGATAATTTGCGATCATTGGTGAGTTTCTCAATTTCAGCTCTTGTTACCTCCTCTCGTTTCGGGAACAATAATTCACACATGTGTTAAAGTAGCTCGTGGGCTTACGTCCTCGTTTGCAAGTGCCTAATCCGGCTTCGGGTTCGTAAAATATAAAAATTTTTGCTGGCTCACTTTCCGGTCTTCTAAGCGTGTGACCAACCCAGCAGAGCTGTCTTTGAAGGAGCATTTGTTACTTTGTCCAAAGGCTTTATACCTAACCACATTCGATAGCACGTCGTAGCAAAACTATTAAGCTTGTTGACAGTCCATGTTTCACAGCCGTATAGAAGTATGGACACTACTGTAGCTTCAAATATGCTAGCTTTCAACTTGATTGGGACATAATTCGCTTTCCAGATCTTCTCCATTTTCCAATAGGCAGCATACGCTAGTGACTTACGATGAAATCCGCTTCTGTGGATTTGAGTTTCGAACTTAAATATTTAAAATCCTCAACTTTTTACCTGTTGGTCTCCGGTAGAGCGCCCGCTGTCGATTGTCGGTTTAGGATCATACACTTCGTTTTTTCAATATTTTTTTCGAGACCTACTTTCTTTGCTTCTTCACTTATGCTCGCCAATTGATTGATAGATAATTCAACTGTTTCCTAATATCTGCAAATAAATTGTGAAATAATGCTACTAATGACGTGCAATCTTAATTGAATTTGAAGATTTTTTGCAACTTTTGTTCCAACCGCATCAATTTTGGAATAAGAAAATTAGCAAAAAATTCTAACATGACAGAGAAATACGATTCGAAGACTAACGTACCTTTATTGCAGCAAGTTAGGAACGATGAAAATTATGACTAAATCCTGTATTTTCTAATCCGCACTTTTACGAGTTTAAAAATATTTTATTTTTCTTTGTGTCTATTCATTTTGTCTAATTCACAAAATGTAACTAAGACTAGTGTAACGGCTGAATTAATTTCAAAAATGAGTCATTTTTATGATAAATTTTTAAATAATTAGCTTTTTAAAGTACGTTTTTAAAACCCTTAATTTTCATACTACCGTTTTTCCTTGAGCTGGTTGCAACATTTATCTTTGAAGTTGAGGTTTTAATCCATGCATTAAAAATATTTTTTTTAAATTTTAATAGTGAGGCTTCAAAAGTTAAATTTCACGTTTAAATGCCCCGTTAAAAGTGAAAAGATAGATGAATTACCTTTATTTTACATCCAAACGAAAAACTAAATACAAAATTAGGAAAAGACAAGCTTTTATTTTATTCAAGAGTAAAGAATATAAGAAACGACTATTTACAAAAAAATTAATAATATATAGTTTTGATGCAGCATTATAACTTGATAGTTAGGAATAAATGCAATGCACCCCAGCTCAAGGAAAAACAGTAATTTAAATTTAAATTTTAAAATACAGTCGACTCTTGATAATCCGAATATTTTAATCCGTACAAAGATTTCATATGGATTAACGAGAGGAGACTGTAGTCTGTTAATCTACTGACGATTTATTTTGAAATTTTCGAAAATCAAGTAGCAAAAACGAACCTCTGAAGATGATTTTAACACTTATTTCTCTATGTGATTTATTGTAGAGGAAAAATAAAAATATCACTAAGCAAGCCGTAGAGTTTTTGATTAATATATTAAAACAATAATTTTTCAAAATTTCTTATTCTGAATTGAGCGGATAGAGCGAATTGAAAAAAACTTCAATTTACCGTATCCATATGGTTCATCAGATAAGCTTTTATGTTAAAAATTTGTAATGAATATGTGATCTTCAGCAGGCCTGTTGAATTAATTTCTAATTTTAGTGCAATGTTTTAGCATTACTTAGAATACTCAGCATTAATTGGCATTATCATTAATTCAGAAATTTAAAAACAATGCATTATTTAGCATTGTTTCAAAAAATTAATGTATTGTTTAAGCATTAATAAAGCATTAAATCTGCCTGTATGGTGAGAAAAAAAATTACCATTTTTTTTAAAACATTTCCTTAAAAAGAATTTAAATTATAGTTACATCTTATGCTTATTTTTGAAAAAAACGCCAACCTGCTTCATTTTTTAGACCATTTGCGAGTCTAAAAACAATTTAAAATCGATGATAATTTTGAATTATCACCACCCTTTAAAAATAAACAATGCTTTGTTTCTTAATTGTTTGGGTTAAATTAATGCATTGATTATCATTATTGAAAATACAGAACAATGCATTATTTAATGCATTAATAAAGCCAATCCGACAGGCCTGATCTTCAGTTAGAATTTATTTTAAATCCGGATCGGTATTTTAGTAGGAATGTACAATCCGTAATATTAGTCAGTGTTTTAGGCACCAGAAATCCGGATCCGTCGATCGGCATCCGTGTTTTAGGTACAACCTTACTTTTCATTCTAGTATTCATTCATATATTTCTTCTAATAGTTAACTTTTTCTTAATTTATTATGCTAAAATATTGTTTCAATTAAATTTCAGAACACTTAAATTATAAAGTAAAAATGACATAACGCTTTAGGGGATGAGATTTGAAAAATGTGCTTATGATTCATTTTGTTGCCTACATGAAAATTTTTTTGATAATGAATATTTACGCAGACTAAAATAAAAATTTAAAGAAAATATTTATTAAAATAGAATCAATTAACAATTAATAACGTTGTTACTCGATTTTTGTGACATGTCACTATTGTAGGGTATTCGGGAATAGTGACAGGAGCCTAGTTTTTAAAGAGACATATTTTCGTCACATTATTAGACTACTAAAGGGTCTCCTATTTGGCTTATAAATATTGACACGCTACTTAAAATCGTCTTTTCTTTCTAGTCTGGTTGTTGACAATCGGAGGAAAAAATAAATTAAAGGATAAGCATTTTCTCTCAGCCAAAACCTTTAGAGACATGTCACAAAAATCGAATAATTTCGTTAAAATAAAAAAAATATTTTAAAATTTTACATTATTATGAAATTTAATTAATTAACACTGTTGAAATTAATAATATTACCGGTTAGATCTAAACATTTAAACATAAACCCTATCTACACAAACTTGCCAAACCAAAACCAAAAGCTTGTAGTGCACAAATTGGAAACGAAAAATCACAATTATAAACAGTAGTCTCAACTTTTCCTAATTGCATAAGTATATCGTCTGGTGATGATTCGTCTATAATTTGAAAATTATTTTTTGATGATCGTTTAGCACGTCCATAATAATTAAGAACATATTTTTTTAGTTCCATATTAAATATTGGCTGCTTATTTTTAAGGAAATAAGTAACTCGATCATTAGTTGCATTACGGGTGCCTTGACATAAAGAAGCGCTTGCAATTATTTTCCTTGGATCACCAACATTTGACTTGAAAGCAATATTAAGTATTTCTGTATTATTAAATTGAACAAAATTATTGCTCAAATCGAGTTTAAACTTTTTCCTAGACATGTTTGATACGATACGAGCACAACTTATTTCAGTTGTTGTAGCAACTCCATATTGATCATAATTAATTGTGTCTATAGTGTAATAAGATTTAGCGCTTGTCATTTTACGACTTGCTTTCATAATGTACAAATCAGAGTTGCAAATATTTTCCAAATGGAAAAAGTATTCATTGAATAAACCTTTTTTACAAATTATTTTACCATGTATCATTTGACCTTGTGGCGGTGGTCTCAAACAAAAGTCTAAAGTATCTCCCATTTTAATTGGTTTAAAAAATTCACTATTCGAGAGTGTCGAATTAACTCCCGATTTAGGTTCTTTACTTTTTTGTTTATCAATGTCAATCTTTGCGTCGCCTTCGTCTTCAGATTCAGATTCTTGTTTTGTTGACTCAAAAGCTTGTTTTTTAGGCGCCAAATTAGTTTGACTGCTTCGTAAGATGTCTCTCTTAATTGGTGGATCAGATGATTCTTCTTTCTTCGGAGGTGTTTTGGGTGGTTTCTGAGGAACGTTTTCTTTTTCTAGATTTTTCTCTCCATTCGGATTACTCTTCTCACTTTTTTTATAACGATTACTAGTCATTCGTTTCAAAGTTTCTATAATCTCTTCGTCTTCATCTTTGCTAGCTTTTTCATTTCGGGATTCACGTCGTTTCTTTTCTCTCTTTTCAGGGCCTCCTCTTGTTTTACTATCATCTCTAGTTCGTGAATGTGCGTCTTTCGAGTGTTCTCTTTCTTTTTTTGATTTTCTTCTCTCTTTTCTTTCCTCTTTTTTTTCCTCATCGGACTTTTCTGTTTTCGGTGGTTTTGGAGGAATTTCCTTCACAGGCTCAATATCAAAATTTTCCTCCTTGAATATATCCTCGTGTCTACTCCGCGGCAATTCATTACTATCAAATCTATTCAACGATCGAAAACTTCCATATATTTTATTACTAGTTTCCAAATCACCAGCATTTCTAACCACAGCTCTAAACGAAGTTACAGACATTCTTTAAAATATTTTATTTCAAAAATCTGTTTTTTAGACTTTTTAAATCATTAATAAAGTCTTGTTTTATGCTGAGTTTTTTTTTTTTATTTTTAATATTTATTTGTTTTTAATTATGTTTTCTTATTTTCGAAAATGCACAAGGACTTCGTTAAGCTTTTTGAAATGTTGTCATGACAATACGAATAATTTTAAACGTTTATCAAATTATAAGCTTAGTAAATTTAAAAATTCAAAGGAAAACATTCATGACGAAGATTTAAAAAAAAACAGAATTTCTAATATTTATAGGTAAACGATTTTATAACAATAAGCTTTTCTTTTTTTTTTTAAAACAATGATTATATAATCTCAATCAGTTGAAAGAAGTCTTTATTGTTCAATAGACTACAGACTAAAAATCGTTGCTATCAAAACACAAAAGCATTTTAAGGGTAACAACTTTATAAAGCTTTCTTTTACAAGCTTTTGGAAAAATAATACTTGATAATTTTAGAGTAAAATAAAATATTGAACTTTGAATTTATGAGACTTGATTGTTGAAATCCTATAGCTTAAGTAAACATTTTGTTTTCAGCAAATTCTTCTAGTTTCAATACAACTCTAAGTTATATTAAAACCTTGTTTTGAAATTTTGTTGTTTTAAATGTCTATGTTTTAGTGTTTGCTTCAAAAGAGTCGGTGTTAAAACCTGGTTGATTGTGACTTTCATGGGAGGTAAAATAGAAAATTGAAAATTATTTTGTAATAAAACTGATTCTTTTAATGAAAAAATACTAAGAGTCTTGGAAGATATCCAAGTATAACTATGATTAGCTGTGACAAGAGCTTTTAATTGTTTTGACATAAAAACATCAATCTTGGCTTTGAAAATATTTAGGTTCTCGATTAATTTCGGGACGCTCAAAAGTTTCTCGAGAAAGTTCTAAAATTACCGAAAGAATCTACCCAAAATATCATTTTAAAAAGTGGATCAAAAAATTTTCAAGATTTGGCAACTATTTTAGCAGTTTAAATCTAAATAAATCAACTTTTGAGTGTCTCTGCATCTGATATTCCCTCATAGTAATATGAGTAATGAAAGTCATTTCTCGTATCTTTACTTGGTCCCAGGAAAAACATGATGGTTTTAGGTTATCGGAGAAATATTGTTTCTTATAATTGTGTTTGGAGACAAAGAATTATCGAGTACCGTTAACTTAAGATAATGCAACCTCTGGTCGAAGTTGCGAGTCTACTAAAAAACTGAATGGACTAAACGGGATCCGGTTTCTTGAGCTATTTTTTGATGCTACTTAAAAAGAAATTGATTTGAAATTACTTCATTAAATTCAATGTATCTGCCATTATACTCTCTCATAAAATAATTCTCTTTGGATTTATGTTATCTAATCGATTTAGATTTTTAATTATTTGAATTTAGGCTTTATTACTAAATTAGAGGAATTAATTTTCTTAATTAAAAAATATTAGAGTACGATTTCATCTTAATCTCCAATGTAATAAGAAAGTTTGAACTTGACTCATGTCGCCAAGTAAAAATGTTGATGTCGACTCGAAGATTAATACAAAAGTAAATATTTTGCATGCGAACAGAAAAAAAATTACATGTCGGTTATGTGACGTTAACAAAGAACAACGGGCCACGAACAACGAGCAGATAACGTCACCGTATTACTTTGCTACGAAGCAATATCTTAGCGTTCATACGGCATGTTATTTTGTTATTTTGTCCTGCTAACGGGATTAAACTCTACCTGGCTGGCAACTATATCTTTAAGACAACTTAACCCGGAACAATTTTTTCAAAAAGTTTCAACAAAAAGAATAAAATATTAAAGGAATTTTAAGATGGCTATTCGACCAAAATATTCACGCACATTTTGAAAGATATTTAATCGGAGTGTCATCGGCTGGTTTATTACAATAAAAGTTTAGAGTTCGGGTATTTTGGGGGTATTTAGCAAACACCATTACCAATCTGGTGTTTTTCTATATAATTATTTTTAAGAAAAATTTGCAATTTTTATCTATTTTTGAGACAAACTTGGTTGAGTCCCTCATCTGAAATTGTCTAGCTACGCCACTGCTACGAAGTGCATGCACTTAAACTCAAGGGCTGCTTTTAAAGACAAGCATAGGAAATTTTTTTATTTTTTTCTTATTTTTTCTTAATTTCAAAAAATTGAAAATTAAACAAAAAAAATTTTATTTTTAGATTTTTGACGATTCAGATGATTTTAAGATTTTTAAGTTATAAAATTAATAAGAGTAAATTTTTACACTCAAGACTGGTCCTCCCCTTTTTCTTTTTTCTATGATCGTGTTTTTCATGCTTCATTCTTCGTAGCAAGATAATACGGTAAAATACATTATGAAATTTGTTTCTAAATTTTTAGTAATCTTTGACTGCCCAATCCTTTAATAATTTACTTTAGATGTTGGATTTTCTGAAGAGGATTAATTGAGGAAATGTCGCATATTGATAGTTGTTTAACTCAAAATTTCTAGTGAAAAATACATCTCTTATGACCTTGAATCTTGCAATTAGATTTTCAATTTATTCTACACTTAATTTATTGATTGATCTATATTTTGATTAAAGGCGTATCTATTACCGTATTTCCTTGCTCATAAGTGTCCCCAAAATCGACACTTTGATCGTAAAAATAATAATGATGCAAATAGATTTTTGGGTTCATTTAGATTATTTCTGATAGAACTCAATTCGCTTTATTTGAAGATCACAAAAGTGAAAGTGACTTTATGTTCGTTTGTCTAGAAAAAGGGGGGTTTAGGGGGCGCTTATCAGCAAGGAAATACGGTAGTATTTAAATCAATTTTTTAAAAAAAAAAGGGAATTAATTTACTAAATTTAAAAAAAATAACATCAAAATTTATTTGCGTTAAACAATTTTAAATTTTAACAAAAAAAAATTGTTTTTTCTTTCCGGTAGAAAATGGAAGTAATTTTAACAGAAACAAGGAGGGGGGCTTCGCCCCCCTTCCTTGTGATCCTCCCCCCAAATAAATCCTATTTTTTTAGCGGACTACTGAGTGATCTTCAACATCAAATGTTGTTAAACCACTCCTAACTTAAAGGTAACCGATCTTCAGCTTAAAAGAAAATTGAATTCTGATCCATAAAATAGCTTAACTTTCGGAAAATTTTAGCTTCATTTTTTGATGTTCCACAAATTTCATAGTCTCCACGTGCATGTATTATATCGTTGTAGTTCAAACCCATCGGATTCGAATCGGTCTTATTCTATAGATTCGGAATGAAGTCACAGAATTATTTTCTTAAAAGAAAGACAAACTAAAATTCTAGGTTAAACGTAGTAGTGATACCATTCAATAAATCAATTAAAGTATGAACGGGAACTGAACTGCTTTTAAAGATTGTTCTGGACGGGTTCCAAATAGAACTTTACATTTTCTCAAGAACCACTGTATCTTATTATTAATTAAATTTCGTTTTTTTTATATAATGTATTTTGTAAAAATGTTTAAGACTTCATTTTAATGATGTTTTTGGATCCCTAAAAAAAACTCAAACAAAAAGATATATCCTAAATCAAAATCTGAACACATGAATTGGTGAATTATAGACTTTTGTTTAATTATAGCTATTTAACTTATTCCGTGTATTTAAACACGCTAGGCAATGATGTTATAAAAAAGCAGATTTTTTTTTTGCGAGTAACCAAATGTTAACCTTTAATATAGTCATGACACGATCCGGTAATGATCTAATTTTCACAGACATAGTTTCATACTTAATTTCAAAAGTTTCATTATCGGAAAAGCAGAATTAGCCTTATATTTTCAAGTCAGTCGTCGACAAAATGATGGAGGATAAGATTAGAATAAATTATTATCGACCTAATAATTATATTGTTGACCAGCCTAATTAATTTAAGCTTAAAGTTTTTATTTTACTGGTTCTGGTTGTAAGCTTTTATCGCTTTGAATACATTTCTAAACCTAAGACATTGCAAACATTCTTACGATCTTACACTCTTCGACTTTGGCCATGATTCTAACTGAAGATATTACCATAACTTTTTACTGGTCATTTCATATCAAGAAAATGTAAATGTAAAACCTCTTTATAACGAAAACATTTGTGTCTTTTTTTTATTTCATAGAAGTAATCAACGACCACGATTTTTTAATTTAAAAATCAAATAACGTAATTTTTTACTGAAGACATGCGTCCGAATATTATTTTTGTCTTTTTTTCTTTAACAAAAATAAATTCTGGAAAAATAGATTTTAACAAATTAGAATTAATTCGACATAAAAATATTGCAATTTCGTACGGGAACCAAAATTCTTTAGCAAAATGAAGATCTTACTGGATTTGTAAAACACCGATCGGATCCACCCTTTTCAGCAACTCATTGTAACGACTCAGAAAATTTAGATAGTTTCTGAATTTTCGAGTGTCGAAACGAATAATCTAATCCAAATGTAAATGAAAAAAGCATTTAATAATAAATTTAAACAAAATTTTTTTGAAGGTGAATACCCTTCTGTTTTGAAAATTTTAAAAGGCATTATCATCTAACTTGGTACGCATCTTAAATTAATGAAGTTTATCGTTGTTAATGAGTGTAGAACCTGTTTGGGACGTTTTTTAGTGAATTTTTCGAAATTAGTTTTTTTATTCAGATGTAGCCATTTATTTAAATACATTTGCTTAAACAACTTTTTAGCAATCAAGTGAAAAAAAAGGGCGCAAATGATCAATTGTATTGGATTGAGCGCATTTTTTAATTTTTTCAAGGAAAAAAAGACAAAAAAAAAACGATGATGAATAAAAAGATGTTTTTGAAGTTTAACACCGAAATTCTCGTATACCCATCTTTTAACATTGCCAAAAAATTTTCCTATTCAAGTCTATAGAAAAAAAAATATTAATTTTATATAGTTGTTGTTAACAATAAAAATTATAAATAAATATTTGTCTTGATTTTACATTTCCTTCACTAAAATTTAAGTTATTTAACATTACATTTCTAAAATAAGTTGACATGTTCCGAAGATTTTCTTGAGACGCTACGGAGCATTGCTTAGGCAAGTTGTCAACTTATTTTAGAAATGTACTGTAATAAAAAAATGAGCCAGTCTAAACAAGTAAAAATGCCCTAGTTCAAATTACAATACAGTCATTGCGCGAATATATCATCAACATTTCAATGAATCTATTTTCATTTCGATTCATATCTATTTTTGTCGATGGCAATGGTGCTTTTATTTAAATGAATTCATATCGATGATTAGCTATATTTTTGATATTGCTCTGCTTTTGACGAAACTTGAAAAATTATTTGAATCAAATATCTGGAATCAATCAACCTTTAGCATAAAAGATTTTGTTGTTGGCATACCTTTAAGAGTGTTCTCTTATGTAGTTGACTAAACATAAAATTCTAATCTAAAAATTAACTCGTGGGAGAAAATGTTTAATAACGGAAATTTCAGTTTAATTAATAAAAACATGACTAAACAAAACAAGATAATTTGATCGAAATTTTTTTTCATTCCGCCAAAGTTCCTGAGAGGTGAACAAATAATGATACAATATTGAAAAAATAAAATTTTTATTTAAAATTTAAATGCATAGAAATTAAAAATAGAAAAAAATTTTTGAATAATTTTTTATTTTGAGTCTATTCGTTGAATTTTCTTAACCTTCATCATCAAAAATAAATTGCTTTAAAAATTTGAAATTGCTTCAATCACATCCCAATTTGTTATCCATACTAGATAAAGCAATACCAAATGCTTGTAATGCACATAACGGATACGAATAATCACATGTATATAAATCTTTATTTACTTTACCAAATTGGGTAACTACATAATCTGGATTTATTTCGTGTATAATTTGATAATTTTTAACTGAAGATATTGTAACTCGACCATTAAAATTTAATGCAAATGAATTCAATTCTCGATGCCATTCGGGCGATTTATTAACTAATTTAACAACATTTCTGTATTCAGTTTTTGCTTTAATTGCACTATTCGATGCTACACTTGAAGCTGCATTTGAATAAACATCCGATTTAGAATTTGATTTGTTATTGCTAATCTCATCCGATTCAATTTCTTTATCATCTTTTTTTTCACGAAAATTTTTTTTAATATTCAATTGAAAAATAGACTTTCTTATTGCGTTAAGTCTAGAACTAGTTGGTTTATAACTAGGACTATTATAGCGTAGATTATCCTCAATTTTTTTCCATGCATGTATCAACGAATCAGATTTATACTTTAATACAAAATCATCTCTACAATATTTATCGTCCATACCGGGAATAATAACTTTAACATTTCTGGGTCCTTTTAAACCAAGTACATTAAAACCATATGTTATAGAGATATACTCGCGTCTGTTTATATTTTGATCCGAATTGTGTATGTCATCACTCGTTGTTTCTGAAAAATCAAACTCGCTTGGTGATAAATTTGATTTAAGAAATGAAGAATTTTCATCACTTAAAATATTCACTGGTTTTACTCCAAAATCATACAATTTAAATTGTGTACCTAAAAGATTAGATTTTACTTTAGCTAATGGTGTCTCGATGTATTTTTCTAAATCATCTAAATCGAACGATATGTAATTAATAATATAACAACTTGTTTTTGATTTTTTCTTTTTACGAGCTGACATTAAAAGTAATAGATTACCATCAAGGTTTTCAATATAGAACTTGTATTCCGGATAAATGCCTCTTTGACGAAATATTTGACATTTTAAACTAAGACCTATTGTTGCTGGTTGAAGGACAAACTTTTTAGATGTTTTATCTAAAAGATCAAATATGCTCAAATCTATACTTGGGTCATTATCTGTTTTATTTTTCATATCT
Source organism: Brachionus rubens (assembly GCA_022207745.1). Taxonomy (NCBI): domain Eukaryota; kingdom Metazoa; phylum Rotifera; class Eurotatoria; order Ploima; family Brachionidae; genus Brachionus; species Brachionus rubens. The sequence continues at coordinate 4,025,411 of JAJVHD010000001.1, read as the reverse complement.
GAAATTTGTTCGGTTAATTCGTTTATGGGCGCAACGTTAATTTTAGTCGATTCAATGGTTGTATTGAGACCATTTTTACGCGAACTTTTTTTCACATACGATGTGTTAAAATTGTCGTTTTCTTCTGACGAGGAATAGTCTTTGGAATGGCCCATAGTTGCTGATTTAATTTTATATTTTTTATCGTCAAATAAAGAAGACGAACTTTTATTAGCACCATTTTTAGCAAGTCGCTTGATCATAAACGATTCGTTTATAGTCGTATTTTTAAGTTGATCTTCTTCATCACTTGATGATTGATAATTTGTGAATTGTGATTCACTAGCAACTCCAAAGCCATCTTCCAAATCGCCAAGACGATTTTTTTCTCTATAAACTAAATTTCTTCCACTAACAACACTATTATTCAATAGTTCACTCATTCGACAATAACAATAACAATTTTTCGTTTATTCTAACAGAAATAATACATTCAACAAATCTGAAATTATTTTAAATTTTAATGAAAAAAACTTTTTTTTTTAATGTAACGACAGAAACCTTATGAAAAGTTTCGATGAATTTTTGAATCGAGTAGAAACAATAATAACACATAAAAGAAACAAAATAAGTACGAGGAGTTGAATTTTCGGTGTGTAAAATATTTATTAATTTCTTCTTTTAAAAAAAAAATAAATAAATTTTATGAAAATTTTTTTTTAAATTTTTATTTTTCGCTCTCTTTCATTTAATCGCTTCTTATTTTGGGGTTTCGACAGAAAAATTTTGCTATTTTTTTTTTGTTTAAAAATAAAATGTATAAACATAAAATTCGAATTATGCCAGATCTAAACACATAACAGAATATAGGGAAACATTGAGCCAAACATTAACAATTACAACAAAAGCAACTGTATAATTTATAAGAAATATTAAAGGTAAGAATAAAATACACACAACCAGAAATTATTTTTAAAAAAAATTGAATTTTTCTAAAACATCATTTAAAAAAATTAAACAGTCTCAAGATTGAGAATTTATTTTCTTTCTTTTTTTTGCTCTGTTATTTTAAGTGAGTGGGAAACGAAAAAAAAATTCACTTTTTTTTTCATTAAAAATTCTAAACGATAATTAAATTTATTCGAAATCAGAAGTAATCAAGAGATTGTTTTTTAAAAAAAAATTAAAAAGTTTTTTCTTTTTTTAGTTTTCAAAAACAAATAATGTTTGATTACGAAAAATTTGTGTAACTAACTTAATTTTTTTTTGGAATTTTAACTTTCTTAGTAATTACTGTAAAGAGATTTGAAAATTTTTGTTTATAACCCTATTCAAAGCAAAACTTGAGATTATCTGAAAATTGAGATTTTTGTTTTTGTTAAATTTAATTTCGATTAAAACTTGGTCTAATTTTCTTAGAATACTTTACACATTTTGATCATACTCTCTAAAATTATACACATGTTTACTAAGTGATGATCTAAAATTCCATTAAGTAATTGGATTACCTAGAACAAAAAAAATAATGACTTAAATGGAACTGATAGAGTTATTCTCAAATGAAAATCTTCGACCCGTACTAACCTGGCAATGTGAAGATTCGTATCAAAAAAAACATTTGTATCAAAAGGATCAAAATTTAAAATAATTTTTTAATAACCTGGATGTTCACATGTTCCAGAAATGAACATGCGGATTCTTTCATGAACCTTCATGGACGTTCATGAACGTTCGTTCATAAGTTTTCGGCGATTTTCTTAAATCTCCGAGGGCATTCCGAGACCCAAAATTTATTAAAAATTTTGAAAGTATCCGAAAAATTAAGAAAATGGTCCGAAAATTTATGAAAGTTTCTGAAAACTTCTGAACGTTCGGACGAATTCGGATGAACGCGAACGTTCATGAATGTTCATGAAAGAGTTAGAACGTTCATTGTAACATGTGAACGACCAGGTTAGGAGGATTGAACAAATCAAAAAAAAACTTGTAATAAGCATCAACTTGTAATGCAGAGGAGCTGTACAGTAATAAGCGTCACAAAATCCACTCTTAGAATGAGCTGAGCAAAAAATTGCGTAATTATTAAAAAAAAATTTAAAAACAACTTCTCAATTATTTTTGCAGAGTTTTGCAGAGCTCATTCTAAGAGTGGCTTTTTTGATGCTCATCACTGTCCAGCTCCTCTGCAAAATTTTTTTCAATTTGTTCTATCCTAAAAAATTATTTTAAATTTTGATCCTTTTGATACAAATGCTTTTTGATACGAATCTTCACATTGCCGATAAATGCCGATTATTAACTGAGAATTTGCTAAATTACCTATTAGGGAAAAAATCAAAAAAATTTTAAATCTGGTTCTTTATGGCTCTTTAAAACAGAATTTTGTAGTTTCAAATGTATGCCTTAGTGAAAATTAAATAATAGTCTATTTTGTTTTTTACGGATTCTAGAGGCAAATCAATAATATCCTTCTATAAAAGATTTTTTTTAGTGTTAATGCGTTGTACCAAAAATTTTTTACACCGAAAATTTTGGTGAATTTGATTAAACACATTCATAAGTATATGCGTCAGTTGTCATATCCTTAAAGGTACCCAAACCTATTTTTCGATCATATTAATCAATTAAAACTTAACGCATGATTTTAAAAGTTCACGTTGGCATAAAAAAAATCATTATTACAAAAAATTTTATAATTATTGAAAGAACTAATACACAAAGTAAATAAAAACAAATTTTGTGAAGAGTGAGAATCAGCTAAAAGATTAATAGAATATTACTTTGAAATTATATTTTTCAATTGGATTTCGTTCCTTCTAACCCATAATTATCTAAATTAATTTTAAAATTTTTTCCAATTTTTTTCAGTCTTGTCAAAATTTTGTGCTAATAAAACCAATGAAATGAAAAAATGAAGAAACATATTTGTTAAAGATTAAACAAGAATTCTATCTTGAATCGATTGTACTGAAAAATAACAACAACAACAACAAAAATTAAGTTTTTATTTTATTTAAATAGAGAAAAGAAACAATTAATTTAATTGATTTATTTTTAAGTTCATTTTCTTTTAGTGTTGTTAAAAATTAAAAGTGCTAAGAATACATTCGATACATTTAGGGTGATGATGAGAATTCATCGATACATGTATCGGGCTTCATTGATTCGATTTAATCTAAATATTTACCTAGATTTTTTTTAGGTCTTTAATTCGGATAGTTTTGTAAAATTAAAAAAAAATTTAATTTGAACATGCAATTTAATTTTGTTGCTATTTCGTATTAGAAAACGAATAAGATGCTTCATTTTGTATGCTTCAACAAAAAAAATAACACTCTATCGTCTAAATTAAAATCACCTCCAGTTGACGTTTTTAAACCGAAAAATTTCGTACTAATTTTAGAAAGTTTTGAATTGTGAAAGTTAATTTTAACCCTAAAATACCTGGATCATAAATTATACATTTTAAAATAAAGTTTTTGTAATAACATAAGCTCAAAATCATGAAAATATATGCTCAGAAATTACTCTAAACATTCATTTCTAAACTTTTTAAATTACATTTTTGAAATAAGTTGACAGCTGTTAAAGAAATGCGCAGCGTGCTCGGAAACTTGCTCCTGTACTTAAAATTTTTTGCTAGGTAGCAAAGCTAATTAACATTTTGTTACGAATATAATCTTACACGCAAGAGTCAAAATTAAATTTTGACGTAATATTCATATTTTTTATTCGTTTTTTGATGTCATTAAAAAATAAAGCAAGCAAGCGTGTAAGGGTTAAATGAATTCGAGCTAACTAGAAACAATGCAAAATATTTCCTTATTTATGTTTTGTCACAACATTTGAAGTAAAACAAATGAATTAATTTAATTCTAGAATTATCCCTTGAAATATTAAAAAATGTTTCAAAAAAAATTAAAGTAAGACTATAACCGTGGTCATGCAAAACTTAAAAAAATGAACCTTCATGAACGTTCAAGGTTTTGAAGGTTCAGGGGTCCATCAAGTCACATATTTCCTCATGTATTTTCATTATTTTTCTAAAATTTTCATATTTTCAAATATGAAAAAAAAATGAAAATTTTAGAAAAATAATGAAAATATTTGGAAATTTTTGAGGAGATTTGAACCTTCAGAAACCCATTGAAGCTTCATGAAGGTTCACGGCTTGCTCGTTCCTGGCAATAATTTTAAAAATAATAAAATTAGAAATTAAATCATTCAGATAATCGATTTACTTACTATTTATTTTAGGTGAATTGATTATAAGCTTGAACACTTTATATTATTAATTATTAATAATTCATGTTTAATCTTTCTTATTTTTTTTCTAAAAAATTTTAATATTATTAATAAATTTTTAATTTTTATTTTTCTCAGAAAAATAATAAAAAATCACTTTTTGATTATTATTTAAGCAACCGAATGAGAAAAAAAAATGATTACCACGTGCAAAACAAAGGAAATTAGAGTTTTTTTTTAAAATAAGTCACGAATTAAATCGGCGAACATTCATGAATGTTCAAGCAAAGATCATTTAAATGGTGAAGATCCACTAACGTAATTGTAACTAAACGGATTAAAAAATAAAAGTTTCTAGTTTTGTTGCAAGAGACAGATTGATTCATCTTTTCGAATGTACAAAGTTAAAGTTATCTTGCATGATGATCGTGAAAATTGCGGCTGATTAAACAGTCAAAGTACATTTATTTAAGGTGCCGATTTATACAGCGAAAGGTACAGCTCTTTTGAAAAGCCTTTTAAAAATACGCTCGTTGTTTAAATATTTACAATTTTTACCACATATTTTTGTTGCTAAGTTCTTTAAGCGGCTTAAAAATTAAAAAATGGTTTAAGCTTGTTATACTGCATTTGTACCGAATTTTCACCCTTTGTGAACCGTCCCGAAAATTTTTCCAAAAATCATATCATGGTGTAATTTGATACCTGGAAATTTCTGGTTATTTTGCTTAATTTCTATCGTTTTTCCGAGAAAAATCGTAAAAAAGTTTTCACTTTCAGAATCAATAACTTAAAACAATTAAAGACCTTTTTTAAGGATTTTTAATAAAAATTAAGCAAAATAAACCAGAAATTCGAGTTCCCAATATCAAATTACACCATGTTATGGCCTTTGGAAATATTTTTTCATATACTTTATTTTTGCACACGTGTGTGCAAATTTGAAAGTTGCTTGTTGTTTTCATAAAATATCTAAAAAAAAAAATGACATTGAAATTCTGAGACTACCGTTTTGTACAAATCCGATCTTTCACAATGCTCATTTCTGAAAGCTCATGAATTTCCATTTTACAATGAAGATCAAAATTTTGTCAACTGTCGACTAAATAAATGTAATCCGCGACCTGGAAAATACAAGATTACCAGGTTTTTGTCGGTTTAAAAAATCAAAAATTTTACCCTTACCTCTCCACTTCAAATTCATCAACTTTCAGAAATGAGCATTGTGAAAGACCGGATTTGTAGCTCTTTGAATGCTCTATCTAGTGAAATTTTTAAATAAAGAGTGGGCTGAGGATCTGCAGAGGGTTTAGTATCGGTGTTTTTTAAGTATTTTTTCTGTTTTTCTTTAGGAAACTTCAATTAAATGCTCATGATAAAGGTGCCAAATGAAAGCTTTTGACGAGAGGAACATTTATATCTTATCAGTTTAAATATTGACCCCAAAGAAAATGTTTTACACCCCTATGTGATTTTTTTATGTATCCTCGAATCTCGAAACGTGAAATAAAAATAATCCTAAAATTTTTAAAAGATTATATCTAGATTTAATAAAACATGGAAATCTTGTTAAAATTTGACAAGAAATTTTAAAGACGTTAAAATTAAAAATTAATAAGGAAATGTTATGTTTGACTGTTTGATTATTTTAAAAATAGGCTCTTCTATTACGTGCGGTTCAAAATATTAAAGTAAATCATACCTGTGGCGTATACCGATTCTTAAAAGTAAAAACTTTAACTTGATCCTTGACCGTTAAGTGAAGAAAGTTTATATACTAGGTTGAAAAAAAAGTCTTCCCATTTTCCCAGGAGTGATAAATACTTCACTCGTAAAAACTTACTGGCTGTAGATTAAAGAACTGGGCGACATACAACCCTGGTCATTCAGAACTTCCAAAAATAAACGTTCATGAACCTTCGTGAACCTTCAAGGGGTTTCTGAATCTCCTCAAATATTTTCATTATTTTTTTAAAATTTTCATAATTTTCAAATTTGTAAAAAATGAAGCTTCATGGATCTTTGAACCTTCAAAACATGAACGTTCATTTTTGAAAGTTCTGAATGACCAGGGTTGTAGATCTTTAAACATTTTGAAAGAATAAAACTCCAAAATTCGATGCAAACTTACTGTTAATAGCTCTAGTTTATTGAAACTTAAGTTGAACGTTTTTCAAAGACAAAAAATTCGCTTACTAGGTTTTTTTTTTCTTACTAGATTTCTGTAGTGTTGGAAGAATAAAAAATTTTACTTTTTTAAACATTAGAAATTTATAATGTTAAGCTTAAGAAACAAAACAAACAAACGATCATTTTAAAATTGTGTTGTTGTTTTTAATCTTAATCAAGCCATTAAAATCATGTTTTTTTTACCTTTATAAAGCCCTTTTTATCAAAAAGTTTATCATTGACACTTTGTTTAAACAATTTTTAAAATTCAATAAATATTTAAAATTTTATTTTTCATAAAATTTAAATGATAAAGGCCCATTCCTTTCATATTCTTGTTCAACTGAATATTTTTCAAGTAATTTCGTATAAAAAAAATTTTAGCTCTTTCCTTTGTTTCTTTGGAAATATTCAACTGTACTGTACTATTTTTGATGAATAACTTATTTGAAAGAAATAAAGGCTTTAAATTTAATTTTTCTATTGAGTAGAAAAAACATTCAAACACAAAACCAAGTAGTCCTAAACCAATTCAGAGAGGTCGTCATCGAGTGGGTAAAACAACCACTTTAACAGCTAGTGGCACGAGTAAAAAATTTTGACGAAAGAAAAAATAATAATTCTCTGCTCATTCTCTGGATGACCTGATACTAGAACAACTTTGAAAATCATCGTATCGGGACTCACGAGTCGCTTTTACTTAAAATAAGGGTGTCGAAAGATGCTAACGTAATGTTTATATACCCAATGTCTTTCAAAAGTTTTCGGGCCTTTTCAAAATTTTGACGTTCATTGATATTTATGAAATATTTGGAAAGCTCTTTAAATTTATGATAACTTTTGAAAATTCGAAGTCAAAATTCGAAAGTTTAAAGTTACGCATAGTCTATTCCTTGACCAAAAATGAGTCTTTTAAAACATACTTCAAACTTTCGAATTTTGACTTCGAAATTTCAAACTACCAGAATTAATTTCATTTTACAACCCAATTTTCAACAAAAAACTTAGGTCTGTATTCAAAATAAAGGACGGTTTAACATTATGTAATTAAATTTTGTGATTTATTAAACCGACTAGACATTTATTGTAAATAGGTTTAAATTTTTAAAATTTCGAGTATAAGAATCTACTCGTATTTATCCAAAAAAAAGGAACTATAAAACAATAATCAAATAACTAATTCAATTAAAACATCCCTGTAGAAAACTCCGAAAACTTTCTGATAAATTTGAGTTGACATGATCTGATCATAAAAAAAATATATTTCGGAAGTATCAATTCCTTTTGCAATTTTTTTTTGTATGTAAGATTTTATTTTTATGGATTATTTTTTCTAATGTTATATGCATTTGAAATATCATGAATTTTATCTCACCTGTGCGTGCTTTGTTTCCTTAATAAAATTCAACTTAACATTAAGCAAAAAATTTCGGAATTTTGTTAAATCAAATAATTTTAAGAAAGTGCTTTTTATTTTTGTTTGGAAGACGTGAAACATAAAATTTGGATTGAAACTCAAGCAAGGTGCTAGACAGATTATAATATTAATTTCGTGTGTTTTTTTTTTGAAAATAACTTTATTCTCAACAAAAAAACAAACAATAATTTTATTCTCTCAGATTTAAGGGAAAAGTTATTTCTTAATGGAAAAAAAATGGACGAGGGTGTTTGAAGCATAAAAATAAAAATTATCGCATAAAATAAAAAAAGTACAGCATATAATTTGTGTAACTATAGCATATGAAAATTTTTATTTTCAAAAAATTACAGCCTACGAATCAAGGTCTATGAAAAAACTTTCGCCTAGTAACAGATTGGTGTTAAAGCTATCCATCTAGGTAAAAAACTTTTCAGAAAACTCTATTTTTTAGGCTAAAAAAATTAATTTCTTGCCCAAATTATAATGAAATACAAAAATGGTCAAGAAGCTTTTTACTTAGATAGGAAACCGAACATCTAATGGAATTTGTTGGTTGCCAAGAAAGACCACTGTCCTAACACTGGATTGTTATTCTGTCTTCAAATTTCGTTTGGATCCTGAGATACTTTAAATTAAAATTTCATATGCGATTTTAATTTTTTTTTATGCGTCAAATACTTTTTTCCAAAAAAAATTACACTTTGCAGCTAAACTCCGGTATACACTATTTTTATATGTGTCTTAGTCTCCTAGGGTAACTACAGTACTTTTATTGATTTTTTACTTTTTTCGGAAAAAATTTAGATAAAGTGCAATAAAAAAGACAAGAGGCAATCGATACAGAATTAAGCGAGAACTTGTGAAAAACTGTACAGTATAATCGCTTTAATCCGAAGAAAAATCGCCTTAATTCATTTTAGTTCGGATTAATTTTTCCGATATATCGATAAATCGGATTTTAAGTTATAGAAGTTAAAAATTCGGATTAATTACAAATTTTTTATTGAAAGACTTTTAAACAAAACAAAAGGATAATTAAATTAGAGTTTTACACGAATAAGATAAAAAAAGTTTCCATAAAATATTAATCTGTTCTAAAAAATGAATTCAAGTTCGATTGAACCATGCCTGATTCTCTTAAAATGGTAAAACGGGATTTAAAATAAGAAATCTTGTCTATATCTTCGTCTAAACAAGCTTTAGACTGTTCTACAAATTCACAAAAAATTTTGAAACTTTCGGCAGCTTCGGCAAAAGTAATTTTTTTATTTTCGATTTGTACCTCTTGAATACATTCTTGATCATTATCAGATTCATCTGGCTTTTTAACTAGTTCAACTATGTCTGCATCTGTCAACAAAAGAAACATAAAACAATCAACATGCACTATTTTAGCCAATAAAATTTATTCGAACTAACAAAATAAACCGAACATGAATTTTCGGATTAATGAGAAATTTTTACATTGTCTAGTTAACACATAGCCATGAGCCTACGATTTTGTTCGAATAATAGAATATTTCGGATAAAGATGTATTCGGATTAAAGCGATTATACTGTACACCAAGATTCAATTTTTTTACAAACCGTATAGTGAATGACTGGAACGGGCTGTCGAATGAAGTTATTGAATCAAAATCAATTAACATTTTTAAGACTAATTTAGACAAACTTTTGAAAGACTGGATAGAACTAGACTTAACGCGAGAGCGTAGCAATTATTTTTACTACTACTTACTACTACTAGACTAGAATGGTTTCTTTATGTAAAGGTTAGCTTACATTAAAAAAATCTTCTGCCAAGGATTTTATGATTTTGGAAGAGATTTCTACGAAGTCAAAACTTTAAGGATTTGATTTAAAAATTAATTGGTATAAAATCAATATTTTTTTATTTAATTTTTGAGAAGAGATCGCTTCCAAAGTCATAAAATCTATGCCTGGAGAGTTTTTTTTATAAACTTACCTTAACGCTTCTCTTTTTGATCCTAACACTTCTCTAAAGCATCCCTTTTAGCCCCCAACACTTCTCTTTCGCTTTCGTTTATACTTCTAACACACTTTTTTATAACGAAACATTTTTTTTTCTTACTCTGTCTAACACTTTTGGTAAAGAAATCATTAAAAGTAGGGTTGGTCGACCGGTTTTCTTCAAAAAATTGTTTTATTTAATTTATGGTTTCATATGATGGTCTAATCCTTAGAAATCACATACCAGATTGTATGAAATTGAATTTTCTATCTTTTGGCATGTATTTTTACTTCTAATTGAGCCTTATTTTGGTTTAAAACCGTTTTTTTTAACCAAATTTTTTAAGGAAAAATTGCTATGTAAGGTTCCCCAAGTCATAAACCTTAGTTTCCAAGAAAAGTTTCAGCACCTTTCAACTATGTTCAAAGGGACTTGAAAATTTATGGGTATATATTTTTCCATATTAACTACAAATCTTACTGTAAATTTTTTAAAAAATGTTTTAATTTCTAAGAATGAAGGGTATGAAAAGTTTTAGAAGCGGGTTTTCACCGAAAATTTTTAGAAAAATCACGTTAAAACCGAACTTTACATACCTCTAATTTCGCATATTTTTATATATTTTAAAACGATTTATAGCAAGTTCTGTAGTGAATATCACAAATTGTTTGCATGAAAATTTTAGGATAAATTTCGATAAGATTTTGATCAATTGAATCTTTTTGAAAAAGCGGCTATAAATACTAAGGTTTATGACTTGGTGAACCTTAATCAATGAAAATAATTTTACAATTCAACTTTGAGGGTACCACCCTCAAAGTACCTCAAAGTTTTATACCGTTCAATGAAACCATAAATTAAAATTAACCGGTTTTACGATTAAAACCAGTCGACCAACCCTAATTAAAAGTACTGTGATAAACTAAAGATATAATCACTTAAGCTTATGGCTTTTTGTTAATTGCTAAAAAATTAACTTTTTTGTTTCAAGGAATATCTGCTTTTTGAAAAAAAAAGAGACTATTTGATAAATGTTATTTTGACTCTAAAATTTATACTTCACAACCTAAACAGATATCATGCCAAACAAAATTAAATTCTTTTTTATTTTATTTTTTAATATTCTCAGGGTATATATTCATTCAAACTTAAGGAATAAATAAATTATACAACTATTTTAATTAACAACAAAAACAAACTATTTCACTTTGAATTCAAGTTTTTATCAAAGACTTTTTTTTTAATAAAGATTTAATTTTTTTATTTAAAAGCACAAAAACGAGTCTTTAATTTCAAAGTTATGCCATTACATGTCAAAATTTAATTTCATTTATCCCCTAATCGATTGAAAAATTGAATTCATTTTTTGCTAAAATCGTGATATAATCTAAACAAAAAAATTTACACAGTTCCTTTTTTTCAAAAATAAAAAGCTACCTCAATTGAATTAAGTTCTAATTGAGGAATTTAATATCGACTTTACTACATATATAACAGGATTTTATTTAAATGAAAATACTTAAGAGCATTACAATTAAACAAATTAAAAAAAATATTAAAATTTTTTATTGAAAAAATCCATAAAAATTTCACAAAGTATCTTTAATAGTGAATAAATTCGATACATTTTGAGTAAAACTTTCAAATTTTAAAATACAATGTAAATTTTTTTCATTTTTTTCATCACAAACTGAAACACTCGATGCATGGTCTATATTTTTATCCAATTTTCTAATATTAATAAACGGTGATTTTTTGGTATTCAAATCATTTTCTATATCACTCCATTTAAAACAATGTAAACTTTGATATTTGCGACTAGTATCTGCAACAAGTAGCCAGTCTTCATAATTTGTGTCTTGTTTGGCATAAATTTTCGATGGATCTAATGGTTCTCGTTCATAACCAATTGGGCAACAATAATGATTGTAACAATGATAAATGAAAGCAATATTATGAGACTTGAGTTGTGACATTAGATTTTTCTTGGCCATTTCACCAGTTATTCCTACCGTTGTATTTGTACCAACGGGTTTGTAAAAAAATGATCCTTTGCCATTAACTTCAAAATGTTGATTCAAGGTGTCAAACCATCTTTATTTAAGAAAAATTAATTATATTTAGATGAAACTTGATTTTGTTTAAAGCTCACTCGAGTAACTTTTTGTTTCCAGTAAATGGTCCAAAACGAATTTCATCAAATGGCTCATTAAATCCGAGTATTTGTAATGCTTTTTCATGACTTAGGGGTTCTAATCTTTTGAAAAAAATTATAATTTATTACTCTCATATGACAAGGATTTATCTATTTTTAAAAGATAAATTAAACAAATTTAAAACTTACTTTCCATGGCCTAGAATAGAAAACAAATAGTTCCAGCATGAAACTAAAGATGATATACCACACGAGTACTTGTATTGTGGTCTTGATATACAATTCCTTAATAATATGAAATAGTTTAATATAAATCTTAATAAAAGCTAAAATGTCCGACGGAAAACGTTTAGTCGAGTGCAAGCTACTAATTTACCAAGTTATTACATGACATATTATTTTGTAAATATTGGCGGTTAAATTTAATATTTTTTAAAGCTAATTATAATTCTCTTGGGAAATTATAGATATTAATATTTGATATTTTATGCATTAATATTGAAATCTTTTTTGTAACATCAATTATCTTCAAGAGTTTCTTTATAAATCTAAGTCTATAGGTAATAAGGGAAATCATAAAAAATATGTAAAAGTTTATTTAACAAAAAAAAATTGACTTTACAATTCTTTAGGCTCGATACAAGCCTTTTAAAAAAATAAGCATAAAACTCTTATCATTTGACTAGAAAAAAGTCGTGTTTAAATATTAAAGCCAAGAATTTAAGGGTGATATAAGATAAAACAGCATTCGCAATTTTATTTAGACTTCAAAGGTTATAAACCTTTATGGTTATTTGCTAAAATTTGTTACAAAAAATTTTATGCAAAAGACTAAATAAAAATGCGAGTGCTCAAAAGCCCTGAAAAAATTGTCGAAAAATTTTAAACTCATATAGGTGTTAACGGATACCATCGTTTTTTTCCAAAATATTTTCTCGAAACAATTTCAACATTTGAGGTTTCATTTGTTTCATTTTCGTTTGGTTGTTTACTCTCTTGACCAACAATTTTAATTGAACTTTTAATCACATTAAAAACTAATTGTGATGAAACAAGCTTTAAATAATCATCTTTGTCTATTTTAATAAATTCGCTGTTTTTTGTTTCCATTTTTGTTTTGTTGTTGTTGTTATTATGATGAGAAGTAAACTTGTTTATAGTCACACACTTAAAATAATCTAAATATATAAAGATAAAGAATGTTTGATTAAATTTATCTTGAAAACTCTTAAGGAGAAAAAGACGAATACGAACAAAAACAAAAAAAGTTTAATTGAAAAAATTTCCTCCTCTAAAGATAAAAAATAAAGAGAGAGAGCGAAAATCGAAGCGTCGAAATTTAATCAAAATAATTTGAAACACTTTTTTTTTAATTATAAAAAAATGCCTTTGAAAATTTCCAAAATGATATCAATCTGTTGCGAACAACAGCAGCAACAAAAAATTCTAATTATTAGTTTTGAATTTTTGTCTTTAGACCAAATAAATGTTAAATGTAGAGAGTTGTTTTAATTTAATCAAAATCCTAAGGCTATAAATTAGGAACAACAAAAAAATTAATTTTTTAGGTAGATGAGTTTAAGCTTGATTTAAAGAAATAATAAATTTATGACAAACATTCTAAGTGGAATAAATTTGAAGCTAAGAAAAAAATAAGAAGAAGAAGAATATTTCGTTTTTCAAAAATGAGAAAAATATCGACATAAATAAAAAAATAATTTTTATAAGGAAGAAATTTAGTTATTAATTTCTGGTTTTTAATCAATCATGAAATTTTTTATTTTAAAAATCTTTAACATCAGCTTTTTTTTTAGCAATTCGAAATCGAGAATCGGTGAGATTTTAATTGAAAATATTGGCACAATTTCCGATAAACTGTCACAAATGTTGTGACTTATGTTGTTTTTAAACAAATCGATCAAAATCTGCTCAAATTTGATGATAAATTTAAATAAATAAATTATCATTTTCTTTTTCCTTAAAACTTAAAGTTCACAGTCATAAAACTTAGTTCCCAAGAAAAGCTCCAACATCTTTAAACTACTGCACTTCTAGCGAACTTTCTCCTTTCGCGTAGCGTACAATACCCACCGTGCCGACAACACAAAAGACCTGTTTTTGATTAAAAAAAAATCTTCACTTCATTTTTTTAAATTTTCTTTAATTTTAAAAAGAGAAAGCAAAAATAAAGAGTACATGAACATAGAATGACTAAAATCCTTTTTTTTAATTAACTTTAATTGGCAATTTGAAGTTCAGTATTTTCGTACAATCGTACTATCGTACTTTTTATGAAAGAAAAAAGATAGAGTCCCAAGATTTTTTTCGTGGGTGTACTTTTTCAATAGCTATTGAGACATGCTTGTTTTAGACGATGAAACTTGACCAGACCCTTACACATTACGATAGAATCCAAAAAGCACTTATCAAGGAATTTTTTAGGTGTTTCAAGGAAAATTCACAGTACTATAATAGCTTTTTGTTTGCCTCCCATTTGTACACCTTTAATATTATTAACGTAGTTTTTTCTATTTTCTTTACGAAAAGTTCAGAAAAGTACGATTTATTACGGTACTAATATTTAATAAGCTCTAAATAAATTCAAAAGAAAGATTCACTTAATTGTTATATAAATAGGCCGGAACTTATTAATTTCGCGGAATTGAACTTCCAAGGGCTAAAGTTATCACTAGTGGTAACGACAAGTTTTCTTCATTACGTCCAAAAAAACTTGTTTTTTGTTTGCATTTTTTTTGGTAAATATTCTTAAAGGGTTTTAATGTGAATTTATAAAAAAACGTTTGTGTCTTATTTAATATATCGTTTGACCAAATTCAACGATCAAATCTTAAAAAAATAAAATTTTAGTGTTTGTTAGCTCTCAGCAAAACTACGACGTCATTTCAACAGCCAGCAAATAGCACCTTTGATTTGTACAAAATGCTGAACGATTAACAAAAGTCTAGGAAAGTTTTTTTATGGTTCGCCAAGCTCTGAATAACAGCACGAGTTATGAATGAATCCAAAAATATGTAATAATTTGAAAACCCCTGCCTAATTTGAAAAATATAACAAGGGTGACTCTTTTAAAATAAAAGTTCGTCCTTTGGGTTCGCAGATATATCTAAATTGTGAAAAAACTAATAAAATGTCTTATTTATTTTCAAACTGTTTGAATCGTTATCTATGTGTATCTTGAAATCAAAAGGGTTATACAGTCCCGGAAATTAACTTGTCACATGATATCATATGATATCATCTGATATCAGTTCGTATCAGAATTTATGACCATACTGATATCATATGATGTCAGCTTCGATCAGTTTAAATCATATGATATCAGATGATATCAATAAGAGAATTACACACATTATGAATTGCCAACGAATACTGATGGAAACTGATATCAGATGATACCAGATGACATCAGATGAGGTCAGCTGATATCATATGATATCATGTGACAAGTTAATTTCCGGAACTGTAGGTCTTAGCTAAAAATCTTTTATCAAAGGTAGTAATTTTCCGACATTAATTAAATTATTTTTCTTTTGAAAAAAATGACAAAATCAAACATTTGCCTTATCTCACTCACTGTATATCATAACTGAGGAATGATTTAAAATTTAGCATAGCATTATATAAAATGAACAAAAACCATACTTTTTTTTTATAAAACCTAAAGGATTTTACCCCAAACATTTCGTACTATACAAAATAGTACTATTTTTCAAAAAATTTTTTTGGAATTTATTTTCTAAATCTGAAAATGACAAAATGTGTACAAATTAAATCTTTCTTTATTCATCGAATAGTTCTATCTATTTTTTCTATGATTGAGCTTAAATGAGCAAAAAACACAATTTTTTCTTCGAACGATACAGTACAACGCTGAAATAAAGCAACAAAAAAACAAACAAAGTCTGAACAATGTTTATACATAAACAGAAAAATGTTTAAACATAAACAGAAAAATGTTTTTTATCAGACATGAACAAAAAAACATCTAATAAACAAAAAATGTTTTTTTATTTAAAGGGATAATTGATTATCAATTAAACCGCTTGTGAGAAAAAAATAAAAATAAAACTCCAATCCAAAAAAATCTCGAAAAAACAAAGAACATGTTTTTTTTTCTTTTTTAAAAACTGTCTTTTTGCTGTTTAAAAAATGTTCAATGTTTGAAATGTTTGAAATGTTTGTTTGTTTATTTTCAAACACGTGTTTAAAAAAAAACAAACATGCTGTTGCTTTATTTCAGCGTGGTACTGTAGTACTATAAAATTATCTAACATGAATATAAGCAAAAAGCCCTGTACATTTCTGATAAGAGTCAGCACAATATATTAATCTGTCTAAATGATAAAAATTTTTAATTTAAATAGAATAGTACGAAAATAGTACGGTACGAAAATACTGAACTTCAAATTGCCACTTTAATTTTGAAAAGAGAAAAAAAAATTCATTCAAAAATTCTGTTTTTTTATTAAAAACTCTTGGGTACGCTGGCTACGGATTATCGGGTACGGTACGGTACGCTACGGTACGGCTACGCAAATGGAGAAAGTTCGCTAGAACTGCAGTATGTTTAAACGGAAGTGTAAATTTCTAGGCAAAAAGTTTTCAAATCTTACTATGAATATTTTTTAAAATGATTTTTTTCTAAAATTGAAGGCCCTGAAAAGTTTTAAAAGCGGGTTTTCACTGGAAATTTTCACAAGAAACACGTTAAAACCTAACTTATACGCCTCTATTTTCCCATATTAAAATATATTTTAAAAATGATTTTAAACACAATTTGTGTACATGAAATTTTTTAGGTAATTTTCGATTAGATTTTGACCAATTAAAGCTTTTTGAAATAGCGGCTATAAATACTAAGGTTTATGAATTGGTGATTAAAAATACATGGTTGATCGAATGACAGTAATCGACAACACTAAGTCACAACTTGTGCCTTTCTTATTCTACTAGATCCATTATTTTCTTTTTCAAATTTTCCAAGTTCAAAGTTAACTGTTCCGGTCAGAGTCTGACCGCAGACATATGTACCCGTTAATTTTAAGGTATTGGGTGGGTATGAGTTACCCATAAAATCTTGTTAACCATATCCACCCCAGAATTCGAGCTTTTATATTTATCTTAAGTGATTTTAGGAGCTTTAGATTCTTTTACACAATAAAATCAAGTAAAACAATGTCTGAACATTCTTGTTTCTTAAATGTATCTTGAGATAGGTGATCTCTAGAGAGGTTTAATAAATCGATCGTTCATCGATTGACTATTCAGTAAAAGGTGTTGATGATAATCTACCAAGGCTTAAGATCATCATCAGCAATCTTACTTTCTATCTCAATCGAAATTCTACTTGATTTAATTTTTTTTAAACGGACTAGTTTTGAACTCGATTTGAATTGGAAATGACTAATGGAAAAGTGTTAACGAGATGACATCAATGAACGCCAATCATTCAAATTTAACAAAAGAGAACGAAGCAGGAAAATCTCCGAAACTTATAATAAAAATATATGTTTACAGTGATTTTTGTTTAAATATAACGTTTCGTTCCATAAATTGTTTTACAGTTGTAATAAGGGTTCCGTACTGTTAAATAAGAATTCTAAGAGCAAAACGTTGCTCAAAACAAAACAGTAATTAATACGGAACCAAACTCGTTGAAAAGTTATGGAATGGAACGCTACATTCTTACATTAGTCGTTGTACCATAATCAATTAACAATAGTTAAATTATTAACAACCAAAAATGATATTTTAAGAATTTTTCAAAAGAACGAGTTGAGTTTTATTTTAAAATTCAGATAAAGAAGAAAAAAAAGAGAATTTAAAGTGTTTCTCAATAGTCTATCTCAAACCACTCAGTAAAAATTTTGAGCTACATTAATTTGAAAAACAGCCTGATAATTTTGATTTAAAAACAAAAAAGGAAAGAATTAAGACAGTTTTAAGAAAAAAAAAATAATTTTGCTTAGCAGGATTTGGCGTAAGGAATGCAATAAAAGTCAGTTTACATTATTTTTATGGAATGTTTATAATTTCTTAATCAGACCGGTGTGAAAAATTAAACGTCATCATTTTTATTTACAAAAACAAAAATGACCTTTTGAAAGTTTTGAAAAATAATTAAAAAATGAAAAAGTTTAGCTTTTATAGCGATGTCAAGGTGAAAAAAAAAAGTTTTACCGAAATATTTTTGGAATTTTCTCATGAATAAAGCAAATTAAATAAAAAATTCTTTTAATTTTTTTTATTTGTGATCCCATTAATTTTAAATTATCAATATCAAATAACGTGAAACTTATTTACAGAAACATAAAATATGTGTTCCATTCAAAAAGAAATAATAATGAAAAATAAAAAAATAATATTGAGGTTTATCATGCGAATTTTAGGCCTTAAGATTCATTGAAAGGAAATCAAAGAATTCAACGTAATCGGAATCGTTGGTCTACTGTAATTTTTCCTAAATAAAATTTTAATGAGTATTGAAAATTTATGTTTTTATCCACACCTTCACAGTAGTGGCGTAGTACATTCATTTAACAAGTTTTCAATATTTCGGAAATTCGAAAATTTTAGATAATTTGAGTTTTAAAAAGTTTTAAACGACTAAAAACCGATTTGGAAAAATGTCGATTTTTAGTGATCGGACAAAAGATCGATTTTCAATGATCAATCACCATCACTAGTTAAAATATTCCAGTCGAACCATACTTAAGACCAGAAAGCTCTATACCAGTTTTCTGTTCAAGCAAAAAACGATTTTGCATTAAAAATTAGAGCTAAGATGAAGGATTTCACGCTTTTTACAAAATTCCTAGGTTTTTCGCCACTCTTGGTAACCCTCAAACTTAGATTTTAACTCGGAAATCTCTGTTCTTGTCAACAGGAGATTTCGTCATCATCATGAATCCGAGAAATTCCGAGAAAATTAAATTAAATTGGTCACTGTATCAAAAAGTACAAATAAAATGAACTTATCAACCAGTATGTCGTAACCGAGTCACGGAAAACGTAAACAAGGCATTTCGAGCATGACTTAGGATTTGATAAATGACCTTTAAACAAATTTAGCATTAAAAAAAAAACTGTCAAAAGCTTTAAGGAATTGTTTCGAATCATTAATTTTTTAAAGATGAGATCTCATGAAAATAATTGCTTTTAAGCGTAATAATTTATTTTTCTTAAAAGACGAATATGATTAGCACTCATTGTTTTGCAACAAGCTTATCCTAAAACATAAAAACAATAAAAAAAAATTTCGTAATTTCAATTTTAAAAACAAATAAATCACAACAAACAATAAAAAATTAATGAAAATAAATAGAGATCGAAATCAGTACATAATAAAATTTTATAAAAAAAAAAATATTATTATTATATTTTCAATAATAATGAGTTATGCAAAGTTAATTAAACAGTAAACTTCGATATTTAAGTCAATGCAAATATTATGACAATATTTTTAAACAACAAAACAAAAACAAACTACGACTTTTTCATGAAACAAACTAAGCAAATATGTTTTTCTACTGAAACGTTGTAGTTAGCTAAACAAAAAGTAATTATAATTGCGGAAAATAACTTGAAAATATTTAATTTTTTAAAATCGGAACCGGTAATTAATTAAAAATTAATAAGACTTTTTAAATTATTTGAAATATTATAGGTAAGTAAATTCGCATTAGTCTTGTTCAAAATTCAAAAGGAATAAAATACTTAAATTACCTTGAAAATGATGAATTTTATTTTAACTTATAAAGTAAAATTTGTAATATAGTCACGTAAAGTAACAAATATAATGAGGATAGCTAGGTGAGCTCAATTTAGAGAATCAGCATTTTAAAAAATAATAATTATTCCGGTTCTATAATTAACAGTATATACACACAATTATAGGATATATTTTCCTTATGAGATAAATTTATTTGAAATTCAAAACCATTCTTGCATAGTCTATTTTTTAATTAGTAATTTAGTCATCCCCTAGACACCTTAAAAAAAATGATGAAAGGGTAAACTATTGATTATTAATGAAATTTTTTCAAAAAAACTTATTTAGATAATAATAAAAATGCACTGAGGGATTTTTGGCAGTCAATCAATTGACATTTTACAATTTTTAACTGTCCCCTATAAAAAATTTTCATAAATTAATTTTAATTAGAATTTCATTTGGGTAAAAGGACAATTAGTACGGTTGTACGATTGTACTGATTTTACGATTCTTCATCTTAATAAAATTTACGGGAATTATTTCAGAAATCAAATCTTAATAATTTTGTACACTTAAATACATACTTTCTTAAGAGTTCAACATTAAAGAGATATTCAATTATCGAATCGTACAACCGTACAATAGTAAAACCGTACTAATTGTCCTGCTACCTTTCATTTGGCAAAAATAGAGGATTAAGTTGAAGGAGTTTATGGTAGAGGTTAATTAACGTCTAAGTGTACTGAACTCAATCTTTGACTTTAGAAAATCCAGAAATAAACCCACGCCTGAAAAGTATTCAAATGAATTATTATTTCAAGCTATCATTCGGTAGAAACGTTTTAGAAAAAAAATAATTTGTTGACTTGATTCAATTGTACAAGGTGACAAGTTGTTAATTTAAAAAATGCTAAAAGTGAAGTTCATTTAAGAATTGATCGTTCTAAAGATTTAAGACAATTCTATTTTGTAGAGGAGTGTGGTTGAATCTGAATCTACCGTTATTTTTTTTAAGCTCAAAAGTACTTGAATTTTATTAACGTAACTAAACCAGTAACATCGCTTATCTCTACGTCGATTTAACCTTGCATCCTACCCCACCCTAATATCAAACTTGCTGTCCATGTCTTTTACAATCTGTCTACAGTCGTACCTCAGTTATATCATCCTATTTGTCCGTGGGGGTCAAACATGATATAAGTGAAACTTGATACAAGTGAAAATGTCCATTTGAGAATAAGCCATGTAGGGTTACCAATCAAATTGAAATACTAAAGATAAATTTTATTTTTTGAATTAAAAAACTAAATCTAATAACTGACATAAAACTGTCTTTTAGTGAAAGTTCAAAGGTAATTTTTTTGTTTTCTAATAACCTTGCAATCAATTATTAGCTTTTTGTCTTATGGCAAAATAATGCCTAGACGCATAGATGATATAAACGGGTTAATTTATAATGAGAAACAATGTTTTTTGACTTTTTTGTACGCATGATATAAATGAAACATGATATAAGTGAACATGAAATAACTGGACAAAATTTCAATGTAAAAGTATTGACTGCCGTTTGTCTTTTTTTATTGGATGATATAAATGAGGCTTGATATAAGTGCATAGTGACCGAGGTTTGACTGTATTTGTTCTCTATTATTGATGACAGGATACGGTTCGGAGTTAATTCGGTGGAAACGCTGTAAGGCAAATGTGAATATTCCTGATAAATTGATTAAACTAGACGAATTTTAAACTGAAAACACTATTAAATGTCTAATTAAAAGTAAAAAAAAGAAACAATTAAATACCTTGAATGGTTTTAGTTCGTCAAAATGCTTTCAAAAAAAATTCTAATGAAAACAAATGCTTGCTTATTTTAAAAATATTTAAAAATATTACAAGCCAATTTGACAAAATAAGTTTATTTTTTTAAGAATAGCTAACTATTCTCAAGTGGTTAAAATTTTTTTTATTGGCTAGAGAATATAAAAAATCATTTCAAATGATTTATTTATTTTGAAATTGTCTCAGTTAGACAGTTTTTAAATCTCAAGTATTAAGAGATTTGGGACTGTAGAGTTTTTTTTTTCAATTCAAATAAATTAAAATGATCGTTTGACTAGAGTAGACAACTTGTAATCCGTTTGCTAAAACTCTGAAAACAAATTGCATTTTTTTTATGCATTTAAAATAAATACGGTAATGCCTTGTATAGGAACACAAAATTTTAACAATTAAAGTGTCCCAAAATAAAAAAATTTTTAATTTTTTTCCACATAATTTAATAAAAACCTAATCAACAGTATCTAACTATGTTTTGATTATTTTTACGTTTTGCCAATCGCTTTAAAAATAGTATTTTTTTGGGGCATTTATTCTTTAAATTTTGATTTCTAATGCATGCATTCGTTTGCAAGGCATTACGGTAAAATCTTTTCTGAAGTGCATAAAAAATTCAGAGTAATAACAGACTGGTACTTAATGTGTAAAATGAGGTAAAGACCAAAAATTTTGATTTTATCATTTTAACCTAGATTCAAAGATCATGATTTCTTAAATAATGAATAAGCTAGGTTTTAGAAATGTCAAAATTTGTCTTTTTTTTTCAATCAAAATGACATTTTCAAAGTATTTGTGAAAAATTTTTTCAAATTTTTAAAAAGGAATTTTAAAGACCTTAATACTAATTGAAAGTAAATAAATTATTTTTGAAATAATTCTTTGAAAAATCGCAAAAAAATTGAAAACTTTAAATATGTTGATGTTCCGCAACTTAAAAAAAAAGAATTGCTTTAAAAGAAAGAAATTTTTCATGTAATTTTCCAACGCTTAGAAGCTCATTAAACAGTCCAGAGAGACTTAAAGTTTTTTTATAGATATGATATGACCGGAAAATAATATTATATACATTTATTTTATAAGGATTTGGTTTCTTGACAACCAAAAAAAAGGTTTTCACACACAAGCAACGAAAAACAATTTTTTTATTATGAAAACTATTTTTGAAATTTGGAGGTTCATTTCTTGAGAAGAAGATATCGTAAAGCTGCAGAAGCCTAGCTTCTTGGAGTTCTTTTAGTTGAGGACAAAGTAATAATAGACTAAAATCGAAGGAGCTATGAATTTCAAACTAATCTCTGAACGGAAAGCGTTTGCACGGCAAAGTTGATGAAAAACTATAACCTACAATTTTTTAATAAAAACTTACTTTAGTGACCATCAAATGTGTGTTTTTTTACTAAACTCTAGTACCAAGCCCAAAAGATGAAGGAATTTTTGATTTATGACCCTAAACTTCCAAGCTTAAAATTAGCTCTTAAGTGTTTATTAGGTTTAGATCTATTTTTAAAATTTTTTTGTAGTTTTTATCAGGAAATTTTTTTGTGTGTGAAAATCTGATTTTCGGTTGTGAACAGACATATGTACCCATAAATATAAGATATTGGGTTTGGTGTGGGTTACCCAGAAATTTCGGGTTTCAGATATTGGCCTGAGTTGGGTAACCAAAAAATATGGGTATATTTACCCAAAACCCAATTTTTTTCAAAACCTAAAAATCTATAAAACATCCAAATTTTTCGGTTACCCAACCCAGACCCATACCTGAAACCCGAAATTTCTGGATAACCCACACCAAACCCAATACCTTAAAATTTATGAGTACATATGTCTTGTTGTGAAAAACTTTTTTTGGCTGTCAAAAGATTTATCCCATTTTATAATAAGTTGTACAACAAAAGAATCAAGCTTTTCATAAAATATGTGAAAGAAAAGAATAATAGAAGGCACATAGATAAATTATTCAGACAAACTTGATTTTGATGATTCGTAAAACAATTCAAATAATTTTTTGTCCCAAAAGACAGAATAAATATTTTAGCATAAAAAAGCAAGAACCAGCAAATTTAAAAACTCATTCAACCATTTAAATATTTATATTTGACTTAAGATTAATTGATTGCAATGTTTTAAAGTGACAAAATTTTAACACGTATTTTATTCAAATGGCAAGCAAAAAATTTCAAAAGCAAAATTTTATTTAAGATTAAACTTAATGAAATAAGATATTATTTATACATTTTTTCATCTCACAAATATTATTCTAATGATTTTTGAGAATCATTTTCACGTTTCTCAATTTGTTAGAGACAAATAAAATCACGCCACACAATCACAAAAAAAAAACAATCACTCAAATTTTTCATAAATCATGAAAATGAGAACTTATAATCAATAATATTATCCCTTAAAGACCCTTTAATCATTTTGCATCAGGCTCTCTAATTCCTTTTAAAATAAGAATGCTTTTTTTCTTTTTGAAAACTGATATTTGGGGAAAAAAAGAAGAGAAAGTGTTGCAAATGAGAATTTTTTCTTTCAAATTTCGAATAATTTATGTCTTAATTTAAAATTAAACAAGGGTATAATTTGGATTTTTTTACATATTAAAAATAACTATATTATTAATAATAAATTATTTTATTATAATCATCATAAGTTTATTTTCGTTTTGTTAAATCATTTGAATTTTTTTTTATATTTACTATAGCTTGAGAAATATGACTATCTTACGCCTTTTCTATTGCATGAAAAAAATGTCAAGTATTTAGGGTACTTGAATGAATCGATGGGAATATTTTTATCGGAGACATCTCTTCCTTTTTTTTTTAATTTTACAAATTTAATCAAATATTTAATCATAAATTAATTTGAATCTTATAGATCGATTATTTTTAATATGATACACTAATGGAAGGTTACTTGCACAAATGGACTAATTATTTGAAGGGTTTGTTTTTTTTTTTAAGTTTTGTTTCATCAATTTCTTTCTTTGTTTTGACCAAAATACATTTTTCTCAGCTGATAAGATAAAAAATCATTTTGTTTTTTAATTACAGTTGTGGTCATTCACGTGTTCCTTTTGAGAACTTTTTTGGGTATCAAATGAAAGCTAGTTTTACAAGCTTCAACTAGGGCTTTTGAGCAATGGTAGCTTTTCGAAATCAAATTTGAAAGTTCCCAAGAGGAACACGTGAATGGCTACAGTTGTACGTTCAAAATAGCACATTAAATTTTAAAGACGTCTAACGTTTTTTTTTTCATTAAAATGATACTTAAAACCACCATAGCGTCACTTCTATTATGGCATTTTGTTAATAATTCCCTGTTCTCAATATAAAATGTGTTCAGTTGGTTTCAGATTCGAATTTTGTACCATTTGATACGAAGAAACTAACCCTCTAAATGATAGGACAATCAATAGCAAAGGTTAATGGTATTAAAAAAACTTAAGATTCTCATAAAAAGTGATGCTTATCGTATTTCCTTGTTTATAAACGACTAAAAATCGTATCTTCTAGGGGTAAAATCATGCCAAAGTGAATTGAATTTGAGGTTCTTTAAGTTTTACTTATATACAGCTCAGTCCGGTCTACTTCAGAATCACAAGGTTTGAACAGATCTGATATTCATTAGTCTGCAAAAAGAGGGTATGAAGGGGCACCTGTAAGCAAGGAAATACAGTAATTTAATAGAAAAGTATTGATGATCATTTGTTTCAAAATTATTATTCATTTTAATTATTCCAAAACGTAATGAGTCATGTCTCGGAAAATGTGTTTTCATAAACCCTTTTTAATTCTTCAAGGTGTAAATAATTCGAGTGTTCCATTATAAATTATGTTGATGGAGGAAAATTTGGGTGTGGCGTTGTGATTAGGATAATTCTAATGATTAAAAATCTAGTACAGAAGGACATGCATGTGCTTGAATAGTTTAAAATTAAAAGCTCTTCTTCTTAAACCCAGAATCCCACTGAAAATTTTAGTTCAAATTTGATTTGAAAATATTGTCAAAAAAATATTTCAGAACGTAAACTAACTTAACGTAAAAGCTCGAGTTATAGGACATGTCACAAATAGCGAACTCATAAACAAGTCCCCATCTTTTGCCAAAGAAAAAAATATTGTAAATAAAGGATATCCCTTATTGCGACATGTCCTATAACTCGAGCTTTCATGTTAAAATATTTTTGAAAAAGTCATAAAAATTGATTGATTTTCTAAGTTTCAGCACAAAAAAAAATGTAACATTTTTTTTAAGGTTGGCAACTGCGGTATTTTGTACTTAAAGATGGTATTTTGTCATATTACAACACCGAAAATGATAGCAAAAATGGCGATTGTAAACGATCATACAAAATATTTATGTTTGACATTATGGGTAACCATACCTTTAACTAAATTCTTTTTTTTAAAAAAAATTATAACATTGTAATTTTTTTCTCCTTCGTAATTTGTGTTACATAAGTTTTCAAAATCTGAAATTTTCTAGAATTAATTTTTTTTTTTCAAAATAGTTTCCATGAAAATTCAATTGAAAATTTGGGCTTTAATCTTTTCTTTCTATTTTTTTTAAAGTTAACAAAAGTGACAAAACACGAGTCGATTTGATATTACCTAACGAACTTAATTTGTATCTTCGAGCAAGTGACTATAAGGAAAGACAAAAGTGGTTGGTAGCACTTGCTTCTCAAAAAGCCACTTATCCGTCCAATGCTTTTCCGAGTACAAGTTCATATGAAAATATCGATATCAAAATGAAAAATTCAGTTCCAAACGAAACAACAATGAGTAATTTTTAAATTTCGATAAATCATTTTATTTATTGTTTTTATTTTTTTTAAAAAAGGTGGTACATATGATTCAACATATTTTTTAAAGATCAAACAATCCGAATTAAAACTCTATTGTGATTTATTAACACAACAAACTCATGATTTCAAAAATTTAATAGTAGCTTTAAAAAAATCGAACGAACCAAGTGACATGTCATTAACGACTAGTATTGATAATGCTAACACTTTAAGTGTAAACAACGGAGCATCAGACAATGTCTCCTCATCTTCTTTTAAATCGACATCTAATGAATTAAGTACCGAAAAAAATATTGACAGCGATGATGAAAGTTCGAAAAAAAGTGATCAAACAAACGATGATGATTCCGAAATAAAGGTAGGCTTTATTACATCTGATTTAAGAGAGGGCATCAAAGCAAAAAACATTTATTTCATTTTGATAGCTCAATAAGTCCGAATTCTCCTTTTTTAAATATTTAGATTATTATGTTACTGCGCTATCAGAGATGACTTCATCAAAATATTTGTTTATTCTTGTTTCGTGGTCAAAAATATTTTTTTGGGGTACCCAACCCTCAAAGATACAATAAAAGTTTTAGAGTTTCATGCTTTTGTACCAAAATACTTATCAACTAACTTTCATAATTGCATAAATTTACATATATTCTTAAAGCTCATAATTTCAGCTCAAAATTTCAAAAATCAAAAATCACTAAGATGATGGATCATATATGCCGATTATGAATTTGAGGTCGAAAATCACATATTAAAATGCTGCTGTAGTTTTGACCGGCGCGAACCTTAGTCTCGCACTCATTTTTCTTGTTTTTATATTATTAGCCGGATATTGATAGAGACTACTAGTGCTTTATAACGATACCCAGTTTCGTTAATTTTGGTATCGATAAGCTTAGAACATATTTATCCATATCGTTTGGGTCTATCCATAATATATCGATAAATAGTTTTGTCACATTAAATCTGATATCAGATGATTTCAATTAATATCGGCGAGATATATATAAGATGAGTAGTAGGAATAAGGATTTCATTTTCATTGTCAAATAAAGATCTTGAAAATTTAGAAATCCATATCGACACTAAAATAGCTTAAAATCACTTTTTGGCTAAAAAAGCATACATGATACTAAATGATAAGATACACGAAGCAGAGCTTTATATGAGAGTAACCAGACGTTAGCTATTGTATTTTTTGGACTTCGCCGGTTTTGATTCACAATTGTCAACAAATTCTTTTAGGAATGATTTAATAAAAATATTTTACATTTAGCTTGATTTTTCGACCAATCAAACCAATAATTTGACGACACTACTTTTTCGATGAAGACATGACCCTCTGTATTACTAAAGCTTGAACAGTCAGGGAAGGCATGGACCTGCAATGTGAAGATTCGTGTCAAAAAACATTTGTATAAAATGGATCAAGATTGAAGTAATTTTTTAAAGCCACTCTCAAAATAAGCTCTGTGAAACTATGCAAAAAAATTGAGTATTTAAATATTTTAAAATACATTTAAATGATAGAAAATAACTACGCAATTTATTTTGCAGAGCTTATTCTGAGAGTGGTTTTAGTGGAATCTTGATTCATTTGATACTAATGTTTTTTGATACGAATCTTCACATTGCCTCATTCTAATGGTGGCCTAAGTTTTTTTCAATTTGTTCACTCCTAAAAAATGATTTCAAATTTTGATCCATTTGATAAAAATGTTTTTTGATACGAATCTTGACATTGCCCATTACCCGACTTTTTTCAAAGCTTAAAATAAATTTTTTGGCTAAAAAGCATACATGATACTAAATGATATAAACTGAGATCAACTCATATCAGCTTGTATCAGTTGATATCATCTGATATCAGATGATGTGACAAAATCATTTCCGGGACTGTAGACCCAAACGATATCAATGTACTATAGGTCTATCGATATAAAGCACTAGGGACGACACTTAATTGTGAGTGTAATTTAATTTTTCTGCAACTTTTTGGGTCCTTTTCCTGAAATTTAATTCTTGCGCATTTTTTCTCTTTCTTTTTTGGAATATATATATTGAAAATAATTTAGAATATTTCTTAGTCTTTAAAATTTCAAAAATTTTTGGGGTTTTATTTAATTTTTTGCTATTTTTAGCAATTTTTTAGTAACTTTAATTTCAAAAGGACTCTATTTTTATAAAAGCTTTTTTCATTTTTTTTCAATTTTCGGTCAAAAATGTTGCGATTTTTTACGAAAAAAAAAACCAAATTTTTGTTGTCTCTGGTAACTATTAGAGTTAGTCCAGGTTTATAGTCAACTTAAAGTATTCTGATTCTGGTTGCTCAACTTTTTTGGTTTTGTTAGGATTATTTAAAATTTGAAGCACTCTTTTTTGTGTAGCGAAAAAAATTTTTAAACCTTCGTTATTTACGCAGGAGTGAAAATTTTTTTTTTAAAGAATATTTTTATGTAACTTTTTGTTTGCTCATTTCGAATTCTCTTTAAACACTTTTTAACTTCAAAATAATTTAAATATCGATTTTAAATTTTTTTTCAAAAAATTAATGGATACCGATTTTCAAGACATTAAGAAAAAAATATGTTTTATAGATCATATTTACACTCTCTAAATAAGACATTAAGACAATGTCTTTGAGAACAACACAATAAATATCGATTTTAAGTTTTAATTATTTTCATTAAACAAAAGAAATTGGATGAAATGAGCTCCAATATAAATGTAACATGTGACATGTTGGTACAAATAGTTCGTAATTTAGTTGTACTTTCGAATACTAGTTCGAATATAAGTCCAGAAGCAGTTAAGTCTTTGTTAGATGAAACTGAAAGTAAAAATAAAGAAAAAACGGACATTAGTATTGATTTAGATCAATATAAATTTCATTTGTATCATCCATTGTATTTAAATCAACAATTAAATCAATACAAAACAAAAAATATACCAATGCCTTCGACACAGCCTCAAAAGTAAAATAAAAAATTTGTTTTATTCATTTTTTTAAACACAAAAAAATCTGCTTAACTAACTTTTAGATAAGCAAATAATCGAGCTCTCGTTAATACATTAAAATTTTTTTGTTGAAGAATTTTTTTTTTTTTAAAATCGTTTAATAAAATTAAATGTCAAACAAGAACATTTTTTTATTCTTTAATTAAGTTCAATGTCATCTAATTATTCAAACGCTAACGAGACCAAGAGCCTACACGAGATTAATTCTCTATCGTCATCACCGTCTAGGCTATCGATTAAATCTTTGCCTGTCGCTGCTACTGCTGCTGCAAAAACAATTACAAAGCGTAATGGTACTAATAATAATAATAATGTAAATAGAAGAATGAAGCATAAAATGTCGCCTAATAATCATAATCACTTCGATTTTAATAAATTCTCAGTTATTTCAAATAAATTTTTGATCAGGTAACAAGAAAATATATTTCAATTTAAATAAATATTTATAAAACACACACAAAACACTCACTCACTCACACTAGATGTAAATTTTCATAAAAAAAAAAAGCTTAGCAAATTTTTTTTTTATAATAATGTAAATCTTAATTATTTGCTGCTTAACCTTAATTATTCGTCGTTTTTTTTTTATTAACATGCTTACTTTTTATTTTGTCGAATTGTTTAGCTCTAGTCACACAAAATTGTTAAAAACGTCATTTTTTTGTTCAACCTCTTCGATTTACCTAAGAATTTTTTGTTGTTTTTCTTTTTGTTTTATTCTTAAAAAAAATCATGCTCTTCTTTTATTTTTAAATTTCTTTTTTCGGGGTTTTATACAAACATTATATAATTGATAGATTTTAAAGACAAGAAAAAATAATTGAATCCACAACTTTCAATCCGAAAATTCCTATCGGCCTACTAACCTGGTTGTTCATATGTTCCTTAAATGAACGTTCGGATCCTTTCATGAACATCCGCGAACGTTCGAAAGTTTTCAGAATCTTTCATAAATTTTCGGCAGACATTTAATTTCGGTCGGTTTGAGCAACCCGAAAAACTTGGGTTTTAGGGTTCGGGTAGGATATATTTAACCCATTAATTTGTTTTTTTAGGTATAGGTTTAATTGGGTAAACCATAAAAAGGGTATTCAGGTTAATAATTGTTTTTTTTATTTGGAGTTTTTTTCCTATTTCTATGGTTTACTCAATTCAACCTATACCTAAAAACCCAAATTTATGGGTTACATATATCCTACCCGAACCCTAAAACCTAAATTTTTCGGATTACTCAAAGCGACCCAATACCCGAAAATAAATGGGTACACATGTCTGCTTTTCGGACCGTTTTCATGATTTTTCGGATACTTCCAAAATTTTTTATAGATTTTCGGGCTCGGAACGTCCTCGAAATTTAACGTGTCTTTACCGTATTCCCTCGTTCGATTATGCAGCACCACGACCCAAAATCCAAACTTTTAGGAGAGTTTTTTAACGATCAGAAAAATGCTAAAACATGCTTAAGACATTCATCACACTGTAGTTTTGAAAGCAGAGTCTGCTTAGAATATTTTAACAAAGGCCAATTGGTAAAAAGAGCTTCCTAAAATTTTGGATTTCGTGTTATGATGCTGCATAATCGAACAAGGGAATACGGTACTTTCTTTTATTGTTACGATTACATAAGCCTGGTTAACTCTGGTATTCGTTTATTTCTCAAAATTAAGCAAAATAAAACAATGCATCTATGGGGACTATAAATTTTATCCAGATTTTTTTAATTAAAAAATAAAATTCTTATCGTGTTATGCAATCGCAAGAGAAATTTCTTGTGATAAGCCGCATATTTGAATTCAAATGTGATATTTTTATATACGAAATAATAATTCAAAAATAATCTTATTTTATAATCTGTAAATGTTGCTCTTGTATTCTATGTTTTTGTTAATTTTTTTTTCAAAAATTTTTGAAACTTGGCTTCAAAATTTTTTATAACACTTTGTAAAAAACAAAAATTTTTTTTATTTAATAAAAAAATTCACTAGTTACTTGTTTTTTTATTTTAATGTTTTTACTTTTTTTATAACTCAATGGGCAAACGTTCATTTAAAAGTGAACTGGTTAAACTAACCTTTTAATAGCTTAAAACTAACGCTTAACCTGTTTATATTTTATTTTAAACAAATTAGAAATCCAAAAAAAAAAAACTCAAAAAATTCAAATGTTCTAATCATGTATTTTAAATCTAATAAATTTAGAAATTATCAAATTGAAAATTTAAAAGAAACAGCGTTATTAGCTTGCGCAGACCCGGTTGCCGAGCAGCTTTCTCATAATTTAGTTGATTCAGTAAACATTGAAAAAAAAGAAACAGGTAACTTTATTTGTTATTTTTGTCGAACATTTTTCAAATTTTTAAAAATTTACTTTCTCAAGAAGTCAACATGATCGAATCGTCTGTAACTGAGACTATTGTCGTTTCAAACGGTACATTCCCATCATTAACAATTATTGGCGAGTCTCATACATCAAATCATTTGCATAAAGACATTAGCAAAAGTTTTTTTGGTGTTATTAAGCATAGGTATTATTCTATTTTTTTGATTTTGTTTATAAAGTTTTTGAAGCTTGTCAAAATTTAAGATTTAGTGATATTGTTTTGCTTGAAAATAATGGAATTCCGACTGAATTTTTTTTGAGCTGTTGTTCAGATGTTTTTTCTCTTCTTGACAGTTTTGGCTCAACTGCTTTCTTACCGGTTAAAATAGATGTATACGGAAACATTAATGTAATTATTCATAAATTCGCACCATCTTCTTTATTATAATGCTTGTTAATCTAGAAAATAAAACACAAATATCAAACAGATCCTGATAAATTTAAAACATTACAAGCCATTATTCAATTTGAGATTGATGAAAAACAAACTCGGGCAAAGAATTCAGCAACTGATGCACTTATGTGGCTTAGAAGGTTTGACATTTTTGCAGTCTAAAGAACTTTCTTCCAATTTAAAAATATCTTTAAATAGAGCTGTTTGGTTTTTGAGAGAATTTTTAAGTCAATTTTCCAAGTCAATGGATTCAGTAATGAGCGAATGCGTCCACATAAGTTACCAAAATACTCTCAAACAATACCATAATTTTGTGGTTAGAAGCATATTTTCGCTGGCAATGAGATCGTTACCGAGTAAAGATGAATTTTTCAAAAGGCTAGTGAGTGATCATTCGGTCTACTTAAACAATAAACATGATTTCGAACATAGGGTAAGAAAGATCTTGAATATTTGAACAGAACCGTAATCTAATAAATTGTGCTTATTTAGATTGTTGAAGAGATGAAAATAACTGTCAAAGGAATAGATCGTGTCATTGAGTTGATCAAAGAATTTTATCTTAAAAACAAACTTGATGTTTAAATAAGTCATATAAATAAATATTAAACAAAAAATATAATGTTAGTAAACCCCGGGAACAAAACAAAAGTGCATTTAAATCAAAAAAAAATACTTGGATTTGAGAAAATAAATTTTCTATTTGTAAAAAAAAATGTATAAACTTTTTTGAACAATTTTAAGTAACTCAGTGATTTTTCAAATTTTTCTATTTTAAATTAAATTTTTTTTCTAGTTAAAATTTTAACTACAACAAAATTTCGTTTGCTAAATAATTGGAAAAGTTAAATTAATTTTTATTTTCAAAGTTAGACCAATAAAAACATTTTCAATTATTTTTCATTATTTTAAGTCAATATATGCACCCCTATTTAAAACATACATGTTATTTCTACTGTATCTTATCAGGTTAAAAAAAACTTTCGTTAATTATGATGATTTTGTGATACAATAAAACCAAGTAAAAAAGTGTCTTTGCATCTTTCTCTCATAAATCTCTCTCGCGATAGGTGAGGATTTGTTCCTAAACAAATAGGTTGCTTTCAAACAAACGATTCTTCTAAAATTGAGCATTTTTGATTGAAAATTTACCAAAACTGATAATTCAGACACATTGTAGTATCAAAAGTTACTTATCGTCAGAGACGACCAAAAGTTGCTCGAGCAACTTTAGCAACTTTAGCAACTTTTGTTGCTTTTAACAGCTCTTAAGAGTTTAACCCTAATGGGTCGCAGTAAAACTTACTCCTACTACTATTAAAAGACCATTATTGTAAAAGAAATAAAAACTCATCTTTAATAGGCCATGGATATTAAGAATAAAAATTCCAAAGAAAGATATTCACTTAAGCATCTTCAACGTATTAAGCATGTTAATTAAAGTTTTAATAAAAACTCGTCCCGTATCCTTAATCTTAAAGATTATATTAAATGTTTGACGAATGTTTAACAACTGAGTCTTGTTTAAATTTTTAATTGATTTTAAAAAATCTTGTATATAAAAGCCTTTAAATAGTTAGCAACTTTCGCAACTTTTGAGCAACTTTTAAAGCAACTTTTGAGCATCTTTTGAGCAACTTTTATAGCAACTTTTTAGGACAAAAAAAGCAACTTTTGGTCGTCCCTGCTTATCGTTTGAAAAACCCTCACCTATATTTGAAGAGAAGGACTTAATCTACAAAGCTGATGGCTTTATGTCTTATCTAGATATAAAATTGAAGAGAAATTTGCTCTCAAAAACCATTAAAAACTAGTTATTCTGGTTAAGCTTGGTTAGCTTGGTTAACCAAATTTTGAAAAAAAAACCGTTTTTTAGGACATAATTTAACTATAAATTACTTTAAAAATTGATTTTTTTCACCTTAAAATGAAAATAAAGGACATTTAATTTATGAATTTACAAAAATTAAACTAGTTATCAGAGACGACACAAAATTGCGTTCGCAATTTTGCAATTATTTGCAATTTTCCGCAATTTTTTGGCGATTTGCAATTTTTCGCAACTTTTCGTAAAATTTTTGAATTTAAAAATTAAAAAAAGTTAAGTTAAATTTTAAAAGAATTAGTTTTTTTTAAAAAATCATTAAAAATAAAATTAAAATATTAATTTTTTTCTTTTTGAGGCCAAAAAATTTTCGTAAATCCTTAAACTTCTCTTGTTTTTTCAGAGATTTCAAATCATACCCCTTAAAAAAATGTTTATTAGAGTATAAATATAAAGACCTCTCGATTAAGAAGCAGAAACTATTCTGTATTGCTTGTGATGTAGAATTAGACCATCAACGTAAATCGATAATCGATTCCCCCTTAAAAACTAAAAAACATATTTCTAACTCAAATCCAAAAGGCTTTTCGAATGAAAATACCAAGGATACCGTTAGATGAGATATTATAATTGGTTTCGAATCAGCCAATGTTCCAATGTATAAAATACAAAACAATTATTTTAAAGACATTGGCTTACACCTAACCTCGAGATATTTGGGACCAGAATTTGCATTTAAATGTTGCATTAGTCCTTTCTATGAATTTAAAAATTTTGAAAAAATTCGAAAACATTAGAAAAATAATCATAACATTGAAAAATTTTTTTACGGAATTTGAGCCTTCAGAACTCTTTGAAAGGTTCAAAAACGTTTTTGAAGCTTTTTGAAGCTTCATGATCCTTCAATTTTGGAAGTTTTGAATTACCAAGGTTGAACAAGGCGAAAGATTATTAGACGAAGAAATAATTTCTTTGTAAAATTCAGATAAAGAATTGTGACCATTTTTTTATTCCGAATACATGACTCAAAACATTTTATATGTATTTCTTTTAATTTAAAATAAAAAAAGACTTAAGAAATGTGCAATAAAAGAAATTTTTGCAGTAATTAACCACAATTTTTCACACTTTTCCACAATTTTTTCGCAATTTTTCCGCAATTTTTTGAGCAATTCTTGACAAAAAAAGGGCGCAATTTCGAAACAATTTTTGACTCTAAAAATCGCAATTTTGTGTCGTCTCTGCTAGTTATAACTTGTTAAATCATGAAAAAAAAATTTCAATTAAAAATTTTTTATTGGATAGATTTCAACTTTTCAACTTTTTATTAATTTTTAGAATAAAAAAGAGGCATAGGTATATTTTGTGAACCTATTTTTTTGCAAGTATACGCGTATACATACCGTATGTATACGAGTATACATAAATATGTATACGCGTATACAAATATGTATTACGAATACATAATATGTATACGACCAAGGTATTCGTATACATATTTATATGATTATGTATACGAGTATACTTAAATATGTATACGCGTATACATTCGTATACAAATTTTTTTTACGTCTTTTTAAGAATACTTTGTATGTATATTCGTATACATATGATATGTATACGCGTATACATAAAATGTATTCGCCAATTTTTTTTTCACATGTATCCTCGTATACATAAAGCATGTATACTCGTATACATAAAGCATGTATACTCGTATACATAAAGCATGTATACTCGTATACATAAAACAAACAAGGGAAAATTTTTGGATACATGTATGGATCTCACACTTAAAAACATGCTAGATATTTTTTAGGGATGGAGTAGGGGACAAATAGGAAAAAAAATTTTTTTTTTAAATTTTATTCAAAAAAGTAAACGGAAATAGAAATGACAAATGCATAGGTAATACAAATATTGAAACAAATTGAAAAACAAAAAAAAAATTACGAATTTTTTACAATATCCAAAATTGAACGAAAAGTAACAAACAATAAACGATCTTTTTCTTTGTTTGGTTCTTTAGCCCCCTCAATTGACAAAATTTCTTCATTTAATGAATTTTGCTCATTGACTTTTTTTTTAAGATCATCATTTTTTAATGAAAATAAATCGTTAAACAATTGATAATTATCTTTAAAAGCTTTGTAAATTTTTTCTTTGTCGCTCTCGCTTCCAACTTGAGTTGTTGCTGTTGGAATCTTTTTTTTATTGTAAAATTCCCTAATCAAAATGATTAAGTTTTCAAAAACAATGTTGCCTTTCTTCGAATGAAGAGAGCGAAACCATTGCTCCGCTAAATACCCGCTCAACAATTGACGTGTTGTCCCACGGCATGCCCGCATTATTTTTGATTTTGCTACGCTCCAGAGACACTCAATGAGTTGCGTATGTCTGCCATGTTTTGGATTGACGAAATTCTTTGAGTGGTTAACTGTATAATGCTTGTAACCATGGTTTTTGAGTTTTCTATATGCTGCCCACTCGTCTGACACGATCTCGGATCCAGTTTTACAATGGTTTTTAATCATTGGAATTAGCGTTGCAGAGTCTCGTTTATCGACAACAAACATTCTCAACTCTTTTATCTGCTTTTCGTTGTTATTTGATGTTTTTTGGTTTGAAACGTCTTTTTTTTGGCAAACTAATCCAAATACCCACGGTCCAACAACACGCTGACCATAGTTTCGTTTATTTTTGCCTTTTTTGCGATGCGTTTCTTTTGGTTTTTTATCACCATTTAAAATACGACCCCGGTTGTATTTGCGACGACCCTGAAAAAGAGATTCGTCAATTTGGATCGTGTAACCGTCTCCCCCAATAGGTGGAGCATCGGACATTGTTTGATAGAGAATTTCTCTTATCTTTTTGAACCAGCCTATTACAGTCTTTTTCGAGAGACCAGTTTGATCGGCGGTATATTTAGCCGTGTGATCGTACGACCAATACCAAATTATTTCAATTACTCGCTGTATTGAAATTTTAGACGTTGAGTTAAGTTTAAATATCTCGCTCCGAGCTGAGTAGAAACGTCTACAACCGGTGTTTCGACATCTCCAGATGATTCTGTCTTTTAAAAATTCTAGTCGATGTTTGTTGTTAATATTTTTACAAGACATGTTGCTACACTGAACATGTTCTTGTACCAATCCGAATCTATGGAGGAATTCGAGGAAAAATTTTTTATCATTTTTTAAACGATAAAACTCTTGAGAATTTTTCGGAAAAAACATTTCGATTATATTAAGAAACAAAAATCGAAGTAAATTTATAAGCCAATGACTAAATAAAACATATTAATTAAATAAAAAGTGTTAAGAATTTTTTTTGACACTTTCTTTTAAAGACGGATGTTTAGGCGGTCGGTAAGACGGATGTTTATTGATTTTGATAGAAGCAATTTTGTTGGTCTTCGGGTATTAATAGTCAACCAAGAATGTCGAAATTCACGAAGCCCACGAATCAAAAAAATTACAGTTGAATTTTAAAATGCCAAAAGCATTTAGAGACATCCCAAAACATTATTTGATCAAAGATAAGATCAAGATATTGGTTGAAAGACATGAAAGAAACTATTTTTTGGACAACGAATTAGACGACATCGATCAATCAATCGACGAAATGGTGCGTCCAATAGATAAAGTAACCAAACAAACACTCGATGAATCGGTTACACGGGACATCCGCGCAAAAGTAAAAAAAATACACTGGGTTTTAAACAACGAAGAAAACTATGTAATTGAATTCAAGAACCGACTTGAGAATGATCAATTCAAATCATTGAATGACGTCTACAATGAAACTAGCAAATTATATAGTCAGCACTGCGAAAATTACAATGGCAATAAAGCAACAGTAGCAAGTGAGAACGGGGTAAAAATTTACAAAAAAAGAGCATTGATGACCAACGAAATTGATGATTCAACAGCAACAACTCAAGTTGGAAGCGAGAGCGACAAAGAAAAAATTTACAAAGCTTTTAAAGATAATTATCAATTGTTTAACGATTTATTTTCATTAAAAAATGATGATCTTAAAAAAAAAGTCAATGAGCAAAATTCATTAAATGAAGAAATTTTGTCAATTGAGGGGGCTAAAGAACCAAACAAAGAAAAAGATCGTTTATTGTTTGTTACTTTTCGTTCAATTTTGGATATTGTAAAAAATTCGTAATTTTTTTTTTGTTTTTCAATTTGTTTCAATATTTGTATTACCTATGCATTTGTCATTTCTATTTCCGTTTACTTTTTTGAATAAAATTTAAAAAAAAAATATCTAGCATGTTTTTAAGTGTGAGATCCATACATGTATCCAAAAATTTTCCCTTGTTTGTTTTATGTATACGAGTATACATGCTTTATGTATACGAGTATACATGCTTTATGTATACGAGGATACATGTGAAAAAAAAATTGGCGAATACATTTTATGTATACGCGTATACATATCATATGTATACGAATATACATACAAAGTATTCTTAAAAAGACGTAAAAAAAATTTGTATACGAATGTATACGCGTATACATATTTAAGTATACTCGTATACATAATCATATAAATATGTATACGAATACCTTGGTCGTATACATATTATGTATTCGTAATACATATTTGTATACGCGTATACATATTTATGTATACTCGTATACATACGGTATGTATACGCGTATACTGGCCAAAAAATAGGTTCACAAAATATACCTATGCCAAAAAAGACGTCAAACACAATATTTTCATAATCGAAAAAACGAAATGTGAAAAGTTCATCATAAAACACTTGGTCGACCAAAATTCTGGTTAGCCAGATTTGGTCGACCAGATTTTTTGGCTAACCTGGCTAACCAAAGCTTGGTTAACCAAAATCACTATTAAAAACTAATTAACCTTTATGATTTGGGGCACCTTAAAAAAGAAGTCTTAAAATTCAATAATACCTGCAAAACAGCTAAAAAAATAAAAAAAAATTGTTCTTGATGTGAATAAAATTTTTTCAAATGGCTTAATTTTTTAATGATTCCTGTAATACTCTTTACCCTTCCATTCTCGTCTCTAATGTAAAATGTTTGTTATTTTTTATTTATGCGTTAACTTTGGCTGTCCATAAGATAATCGAAAATCAAGATTTTCAAGTCTTAAAAAATTTATTTTTCCGTAACTTACGAAAAAATAAAATGGTTCAAATCCTTGCTGTCCAAAAAGGAGAGAGCAATTGTTTCCGTCAAACTTCAAGAAGTCATAAATACGTTATGAATAGTCAACACCAAAAAAAATTTATTTTGCAACTTAATTTTTCAACTTTTTTAAAAATCATTTTTACGTAACTTAGTAGAAAAAAGGTTATATCCTTGTCAGTTCTAAGTTACATATGTTGATAGAGTGTTTCTTTTCCTACACGCTGATACATAAAATTATTGGTTTTCATTCAAAACAAACGAGATAATGCGTATTGAAATCCATATTGTTGTTGTGATTAAGTTATAAAATAATAAATTAGAAAAAGTAAAAAAATGATCAAAAATATATTTATTATTAAAAATTTCTCTTCCTATTCCAGCTTCTACATAAAATATGGTCATTTAAAAAAAGAATCTTCTAATTTAGTTATCTGAATCTGAGCTTGATGATGATGATGACCAATCTTTTCTATCATCCATTGTAATTTCACCTCCATCTTGTACACCATAACGTTTAAGTCTATGAACTGATTTAAGTACTTTTCCATTAAAAATCAATCGACAACCATTTTTAAATTGGGGTGCAAATTCAGCTCTTATTCTTTTTTTAACTTCACCAACTCGAGTTTCACCATTTACATCTAAAGTATGAATAGCATTATCTGATAAACGTTTTATTTTGATTGGCATTTTTTTGAATTACGATTCGAATTTTTAGTTTTTTAATTTCTGTTTTTTTTTTTCGAATTTTAAAATTTCATCAAGGTTTTTATACGAAAAAAAAAATCTTCTTCAAGCTATTAGTGTTTTATTTGTCGTTGCTGAGTCTTATTCAATTCAAATATTTACACAGAATATCAACAAATCTATTAGAAAAATAAAAAAGTAATTTGCATAACTCCTTTAATGAAAAGAAAAACAGCTTTTTATTTTTCTCCCTTTCTTTTACCTTGTTTTAATAAAAAAAATATTATGTTCTTCTATTTGTTTCTTTTCCCAAAGTAATTTTGGTTCATCACAAAATTAACTGGTATAAAAGAAAGTAAAAACTTAAAACTGGTTATGATGTTATTTTTATAATGTAATAAAAAAATTTATTTTTTTTAAATGACAATAAAAGCTTTTTTTTTAAAAATAAATAAAATAAAAAAATAACAATGTTGTTTCTTCTAGGCTTGAATTTCGGATTTTAACTTTGCTATTATTTCGTCAACACTCAATTTACAGTTGGATAAAATCAATACTTTGTTTCTATTTTTACTACCCTTTTGATGTTTAAAAAAAACTGTTAACAAAAAAAATTTAAAAATAGTTTTATTTTTCTTGAGGAAAATTTCGATTAAAAAAGCGTACCCAATTTCGTAACTTGGCACTAAATTGTTTTTATTCTTGTGAAAAAACGAAACTTTTGAAAACCTTACTCAATTTGGAATAAAATTAACATTCATTCCAAAAGAATAGTTTACTTAATTGATATCCCTTTGAAATAAAAAAATCAAATAACGATACTCTTAAAGATGCAATATCAACCCTAAATACTAACGATTGTGACATATCAGTATGGGTCAAAAAACATCATTATTTTTACCAGAATTGAAGAAAAGACAATAAAAAGCTGCTTGTTTAAACGGAGACCCTTTTGTAGTCTGTGTCAAAGAAAAGTCTCTTTTTGAAATGGCTACCAGTCGAAAACAATCAGGGCGCTCATCTTCACATATGGGACTTGAAAGTGTCTAATATTCATGTAACTCCTTACTTGAAATTTTTCATGAACAATTGCCATTTGTTCTTTAAGAGCTGAATGTCATTGAACAAAAGGTTAATTTTTCAAACATTCAGCACAATTTACAACCCTGGTTATTCAAAACTTCCAAAAATAAACCTCCATGAACCTTCCTGAACCTTCCTGAACCTTCAAAAACATTCATGAACGTTCAAGGTTTTGAAGGTTAAAGGGTCCATAAAGCTTCATATCTCTTCATGTATTTTGATTATATTTCTAAAATTTTCATTTTTTTCAAAATTCAAAATATGAAAATTTTAGAAAAATAATGAAAATATTGGAAATTTTTTGAGTAGATTTGAACCTTTAGAAATCCATTGAAGCTTCATGAAGGTTCATTTTTGGAAGTACATATTTTAGTTAGAAAATTGTCACTTGAAAATTATTTGTTTTAAAAGAAAGTCTACAAATTAGTAGACCCGTTGCACGAAAAATTCAAAAAATGCAAGTAGACGCGTCTACCAGTGTTTCAATAATGAGAACAACACTAAATATTACCGAATACTCAACAATAGTCACAAAAATCAAGTAATAACGAAAAGTAAATTAGAAAAAGCATTTTATCCATGTTAGTCTTTGATTATAATTACTAGATATTTTGTTGTCAATTGAAACTTTATTAGAGAAAGTTTAGATCAACCCTTTATTTAAATTCAAGAAAAATAGAGTAATCCTACTCGTTTATTTTCAAAAGTCTTAAAATGCTTACTTTATCCAAATTAACATCACTTTGTTTTAGACCAAAAAATTTTGAAATATATTTAATGAGTTCTTTATTGGCTTCACCGTCTACTGGTGGAGCTCCTATTCTAACATTTATTGCATCATCTTGAATATCTTAAATTGAGAATTTGATAAATTTCTGCAATTGAAATAGCTTCTTTATTCGAATTACCTGCTATTTCTGTATCTTTAGCTCCTGGCTTGGCAAATATATTCAAGCAAACTTCGCCCGTTTTATTTATAAAGACGGCTTTATCCGTATCAATTTGAGACGAGGACTTTAAAAAACAATTTAAAGAAGTTAACAGAAGTTAATTAGGAGTTTTCAAATCAATTACCGGAATTTCAGGTTTTGCTGACCCTTTTTTACTCTTTGACATGACTGGAATTACCAAGAA
Organism: Brachionus rubens; assembly: GCA_022207745.1. NCBI lineage: Eukaryota > Metazoa > Rotifera > Eurotatoria > Ploima > Brachionidae > Brachionus > Brachionus rubens. Next base: position 3,983,390 of record JAJVHD010000001.1, on the reverse strand, counting down.
TTGATTAATTTTTTTATAATTTTTAAAAATATTCATCCAAAAAAATAATCTAAATTTTAAATTTCAAAAGTAAAAGAAATTTTGAGTTTATTTAAAATTAACCTAACTTAATCCGAATTCGTTTAGATCACAAATTAGGTCACAAATTTTTTGTAAATTTTATTCAATTGATAAAGAAAACAAGATTTATTACAAAAAATACAATTTTATGTTTATAAATTTTTTATAATATTAACTCAAAGGCTAAATTAAGTTCATTATCTAACTAGGTGTAATGAAGCCTTTGACTATTTTGACATCATCAGTTGGTCTGTCATCACTATCTGTATGAACCAAACCAATTCGTTGAACAACTTTCATACCGGACGCTACACGACCAAATATTGTATGTTTTCCATTTAACCAATCACACGGAGCTAGAGTGATAAAAAATTGACTTCCATTTGTGTTTGGACCTGAATTAGCCATGCTTAATATACCAGCGCCTAGTTTCAAAATTTTAATTTCAAGTCAAGTACTTTTTTTTTAAAGAAAACAAATCTACCTGTATGTTTCAAATCAGGATGTATTTCATCTGGAAATGTTTTACCATAAATGGATGCACCACCTCTACCGGTTCCTGTATAAAAATTAAAAATTTTAATATAAATAATAATAATTGAAAAACAAAAGCAAAACCTGTTGGATCTCCAGTTTGAATCATAAAATCTGGAATTATTCTATGAATTTTCACTCCTTTAATATTTAAATGTAATTTATTAGTTTTAATATTTTGCTTAAAGGACTAAGAGTTACCATTATAATATCCTCTTCTCGCTAATTCAGCAAAATTTCTACAAGTCTCAGGAGCATGTTTCCAATAAAGTTCGATTACAACCGGACCCAAGCTAAAATATGTATTAAGTTTGTATTTTTGTTTAAAAAAGTTGATGAACTAAATAAAAACCTTGTTTCTAAAGTGACATTTGGTGGTTGCCAAGTTTTTGGAGGAATTGAATTAGCCGAAGTAAGCATTTTTTATCCTAAGTTAACCAAATCCGATTGTAAAATTCGCTCGATTCAGATATTTTTAATTTATAAAAAATTCAAAAAAATTAAAATAAGAAAGCATTCGTTTACAAAGACCCTTAAAATGGTAATTAATTTAGTCTTTTAGAAAAATTTCAATTTTATATTTCATTTAACAGATTTATGCAATTCTAATGATTAACAAAAGTATCAAAAGAAAAGGTCTTGAATGTGATTCATAATTAGAAAAATTTGTAAATTTAAGTTTCTTATAATTAGTGTTGGGTAATGGCCACGCGGCCAACTGACCTCCGCGGCGTTTACATGGCCTCCTAGGAAATTTTAATCCTATGCTAAGATAATCACTTTTACTAAGCTTAACACTCCAAATTTTTGTAAAACTTTTGAAAAAGTTTGGCCGTGTCCAACACTACTTATAATTTTTGGAAAATTACCATTATTTTGATCATTTTAGACACGAGTTAGGATCAAAAAACGATTTTTCAATTTTAATCTTCAAAAAAATTAGGAGATCTAGGGTTTTTCTGAAGCGTAAATTTTGGACCAAAAAGTGTTTTATGTCTTATTTTTTTTGGGTCATAAAGTGATTTTAATTCTGAGTATGTATCAGTTTTATCGGAAAAATTATAAATACACATCAAATTGTCTAATTCGACTAGACAATGTCAGACTAAGTGACCTGAAGACAAGAAGATTGAGAGATTGATGGTGACTCACCATCTTGTAGACTTCTGCATTCGGTACCTTGTCCACAGGCTTTATTCCTAGCCAAATTATGTAGCACATTGTGCCGCTTTTCAGCTTTTCTTTCATTTCTCTAGAAACAATCACGTCTCACTGCCATATAGGAGAAACTACCGTGGCTTCAAAGATGTTGTCTTTCTGTTTGATTGGTATATGCTTTGCTTTCAAGATCTTTTCATCTTCCAATACTGTGCCCATTAAAGTTATCTTAGATGTACGAATCACCTTAAGTTGATTCATAAAGTTAGTAGACGCTGCCACACGATTTGACACCTTTTGATATTCAAAGTCGTATCGAAATATGTAGAAAACTAATCAAAAATCCTTTTGATGAACGATTTTTCAGAAGGGTAATTACTTGTGATGAGAAATGGCTCTATACTCGAAATACCGATGACAGAAACCAGTGGTTGGACTCATCTCAACCAGCCCTACCAGTCGGTAAAAGAGGACGATTCGAAAGAAAGATAATGTTGTGCGTTTGGTGGAATTACCAAGGGGTAATACATTTTGAACTGGTTCCTGATAGTCGTACGATAAATGTAGATCTTTATTGTGAACAATTGAAATGAATGTATGCTTCACTTCAAGCAAAATACCCTTATTTGATCAGCCGAAAGATTGGTTTCTTTCTTCGAGATAACGCAAAACTGCATTCCGCTCGAAAAACCATGGAAAAAATTGAAGAGCTGGAAGGGACTGAACTTCTCCCTAACCAAGACCAAGTTGAAGCTGGGTATCATTATCAATGATGGTCGGGTTTTCTTCAATTTCAAGTATTAATAAAAAAATTGAATAAATTTTTGATTGAAAAAAATTTATTTTTTTTTAAGAATTTAAAATTTTTAAAAGAAAAAATGCTGACCAAGACATTATATAAATGAAAAAATAATTTAAAAAAATTTAAAAAAAAAAAACAAATAAAAAATAAAATTTTTATAAAGAAAATAAATTTTTTTAATTAAAATAATTTTTCTTTTTTTTTAAATATAATCCTCATACACCTGAACAATTTTTAAACTAAAAATATTTTGAAAATTTTATATTTTTTACATATGGTTATTTTTCGAAAATTCAAAAAATTTAACCAATAGGACTAATTTAGTTCTTTTTTCCCCGTTTCAAAAGAAAACCCAAACGTCCTATTCTCTTTATTAAATTTATAAATTATAACAAGACTTTAAAAAGACTTTTTTTCTAGTCAGACAAAAGCCTTCTTTTTTTTTTTTTAAATGTTAATACATTCCATGTTAAATGATTTTTGTTTCTGCTTGATTGTCGTATCGTAACTGACTGATTATCGAAAAATATAAAAACCCAAAAATATTTTTAGTTCAAAAACTTGTTCTTTCTATCACATGAATCCAAAATTTCAACCGGAAATAACATAAGACAAATTTTCGTTCAAAATATTAATTAATCACGCATTTATATAATCTAAATACAATTTAAACGACCCGGTTTTGTTATTACCATGTACTCTTACTGAATAAATAAATTTGTCTAATTGTAATTGTTCAATAAACGCTGGTACTCCGTCTAAATGAGTTGCGTAGCATTTAAGACACCCTGGTCCTGATGTTTTTGTATTAACTTGAAAAAAAATTTATCAAAACTTGATTTTTTTTTGCTTGGTCAAAAAAAAAAGGGGTTTACCTAAATATGAAATTCCACTTTTAGACGAAGGTAACTCGCTAACTTCAAAATTTCTTGGATTATAAACACTGCAATTTATTTGAGGGTCTAAAAAAAGAAAAATTTATTTTTCTAAATTTCAATAAATTTTTGTTAAGAAGTTACTTACTGTTTAAGTTATCGGATAAGACGCTGTTGTTTGGTCTATTATTTGTGGAAGGATTGGTGACTTAAAATTGATTTTAATTAACATAAATCTCAGACACACTTTACATATTTAACTTACCAGAAACTTTGAGTTTAACATCCGAATCACCACTTGGCATGAACATTTCAGTTGGTAATTTGTCTATCAATTGATTTAGTTTAGATGTAACTTTGGTTTTATCATGTGAATTTTCACTCAACGATTTTAATTGATTAGCTTTAATTGTGTATTTGACCAATGGCTTTGGGTTGAATATTATTTTATAAGTGTCATTTATTTTCGGTTCAATGTATAACTTTAATGGTTCTTGTGTATCTTTGCGAACTATTTGAAATTCATACTCATTTGATACATTTATTTCGATAAGAGCGTTCAAAAGCTCTTCAGCTTGTTTATTCAAATAATATCCAAAGTCTTGTCTTACTTTATCCTTTTGAACATTAATTGTAAAATCAGTTAGTGTCTCGTAATCAAAATAGACAATATGACGATTTTTTGGTTTATACGAAATTTTATTCTCAATTGGTTGATCGGTTAATGAGTTTGTGATAATAAAAAAAATTGGATTCCGATGTTCGACTTGAAGGAGACATTTCATTGGTTGTTTAAGTTCATTGAGTTTTTTATGGATTTCGGACTTGGCAAAGTTGATTATATTTTCATAGTCTTGAAGACTCTTTTGAGATATTTCATCATTTGATGAAGAGTCTAAACATAACATAAAAATTTCAATAAAAAATAAAAAACAAACTCTTTAAAATGACGTACTTTTGGAAGCTTGAAGAATATAACTTGAGGTAGCACTTGGCTCAAACGAAATCTCGTAAAAACTTTCAGAATTTTTGTTCACTTCAATCGGTACCAACTCTAAATTATCTCTTTTCACGATTCGGAAACTGTAATCATCAGTTATTTTAACTAAAAGAACAAAAATTAAACCCTCAATTTTTGAGTAATAGATTTTTGTTGTCTAAAGCTTACGTTCTAATTGTGCAGTGTAACGTTTTTGGACATTTCCATTTTCATTTTTGTTCAAAATACCTACATTAAAATCAACAACACGATGATAATTGAACATTAAAAATGATTGATTATTTTTTTGTTTGACTCTGAATGGAACTTTGTGACCAGTTTCGGTAGTAACATTGAATTTTAAAGTATCAGGTGTATCAATTCTGAGCACAGCTTTGACTTTAGGACCTTTTTTGACGGTGGTTGTTTGTCCTGGTATGTGTACATAAGCAGTTAAATTGGTCATATCATTGCGAAATACAGTGCTCAATGGTTTAACTTGAGTTTCTTCTTCGTCTCTCATAAAATCTTCAATGTCTTTTTGGTTAATTTTAACATCTTTTGGAAGTAGATTCTCGTATTTGTCAATGAAATTTCCGAGTTTTGTAAGACTTGATGTACTTTCTGTTTTTGATTTTAAACTTTTACCATTCAAAGAATCCGGTGAAAGTGATTCATTGGAAGAAACGCTCGGTTTTTTTTCGTAAATATCAACTAGCCTTTTAACTCCTTTATCATTCGATTCGGATTCTTCTTTGGTATCGAACAAATGATCAACAGAATGCTCTCTTAATTTTTTCTTAGGAAGATCAATGTCAAATTTTTGTAAAGGAGTATCGGCATAAAAAATTTCGTTTGGTTCGTCTAAATTTTCCAACATTTTTTGAATTTCGTATTTGCTGATTAATTTTTTGATATTTTTTTCCTCTTCTTTGAATTGTTTTGAAGTTGGACTCGTTGGACTTAGAGTATCATCAGACGATGAGCTATACTTTTTGCTTGATACTGAGGATGTCTCTGAAACGGGTAAACTCGTTGGCTTCGAGTCATCAATTAATGCTGAGACAATTTTTTTAATTGTTGGTGATTTTAATTTATCACTAGTTTGACCATCGTCGCTACTTTGACTTGGCCGTTTTTCATATTTTGATACAAGTTCTTTGACACCTGAATCGTTTGGATTCTCAACTTGAAGTTTACTTGGCTTTTCAATAAAATCCTTTTGATCATTTGGAATTTCATACAACATTTTGGATTTTTCTTCAAACTTTCTAAACGAATCACTCAACTTTCTTTCTTTGGACTTGGTTTCGTTTTTAAATTCAAAACGAGATTTTCGGTCTGATGAACTTGTTGAAGAACGTGGTGAATCCGATTGAGAACTTTCACGTTTATCAGATTTTTCGTTAAAAATTTTCGATAATTTTCTAACTCTATCTTGAGTTGTAGAGCTTGTACTAACAGGATCAGATAATTTTTCCGAATCTTTTTCGATGAACACATCATCATTCTTGTCTATTAGCTCACTTCGAGTTGACGAATGACTTGATTTAGCTGATCGAATGTAAACTGCTTCTGAATCAGATGGTTTTGACCGATAACTCGAACGTGACCTATTGCTCGATTCCAAGCTGTCTTTACGGTCGAATAGTTGTACAATATTTTGAGATAATTTTCGAACTGGTTTCGGTTCCAATGAGTCAGTAGTAACCTCTCTAGAGGTCGAGTCGCGACTCGAATTACGTTCATACTTTGTCAAAAGACTTTTGACACCTTTATCCAATGAATCAGTAGACAAATCTCGATTCGAGTTCGAACGATTTGAATCATCATCTGATTTTTTATAAAAATCTAAAATTTTAGGGCTTGATTTTTCTTCAGTTGAAATTGAACGATCCGAATTCAATCGAGATAAATTAAGCCTTCGTGTCGATGATGATTCAGAATCTGATGATTTTTTTGATGAATTTGATTCACGGTCATAAATTTCAAATTTAGATTTAGGTAATTTACCAACTGATTCATTTGAGCGTGAACTCGAGCGACTTTTATCAATCGAGTCTTTTTTCTCAAATTTAGCTTTTATTAAATCAAGCGACTTTGACTCAGGCTTAAAAAAGTCATGAGTCGTTAAGGTCTCAATCGGTTTGTAATAACTCTTTTCTTTAGGCGAATCAACCTTAATAGGTATCAATTCACTTTCAACAAGTGGTGTACTCTCTTCTGGTTTGAATGTAATTACAAAATTTTCTTCAATCTCAGCCAATGAGTCTTCATCATCTTCTCGTTGTTTTGAGTCTGTATTTGACACCCGAGTAGTTAAGCCTTTACTAAACGAGGCCAATTCGTTCAAAGAAACAGTCTCGTCTGGTTTAAATTGCTCACCAGTTTGTAAACTATTCAAATCAACTGGTTGTAAATTAATTTTCGGTGGTGTATCTTCAAAATCAATGTCTTTCAATTGATTCGGTTGTAGCTTATAATATTCAATAATATTCTCATTTGATCCTGATTGGTTGAAAGAAGGTGCAGATGATGAAGATGAAGATAAATCTTTCTCCGGGTTAATGACATAACATTTACTCTGTTCATTTTCGTATTTAAGATCAAAATTAGACGGTTCATGAGAAACACTTTGACTGACTTTTTTACTGACTGTTACAGTGTGTAAAGGTTCATCGGGTTCAATTAGAACCGGGTTTAGTCTCTCGGCTAATTGAGCAAGATTATTTTTTAAATTACTCGAAATTCTTCCCTGTCGACCACGTTTTTGTGAATAAGAAAATTCTTCAATATTTTTTTCGTTTTCAATTGTCTCAATCACTTTATCCTCTTCTGTTTCAGTGATTAAAACAGTTTTTTCAGTTGTTGTTGTCTTAACTTTATCAGGCAATGAGTTATCAGTGGTCTTAAATTTTTCTTTAGTCTCATACTCAGTTGTTTTTGTTTGTGAGTTTTCAATTTGAATGTTTTTTTGATTGTCTGGTTCTGGTGTATTGTGTTGACTTCGATCCGAGTGTTCAATAACTTGTTCATACTCGTACTGAATTGACTCTTCGGGTTTTAATTTTTCACTTAGTTTATCATCGCCAAGGACTTTTGGACCCGTGCTTGGTTCTGTATTTTGTTTCATTATTATTTTTTCTTTTTTTTTGGGCTTGTTTTTGCCCGATTCTTGAGTCGTTATTTTAAACGCATTGTCAATTGTTGATTTTGATTTTTCTTGTGATTCAACAAAACTGTTCTCATCTTTTTTACTTGATTTACTTTGCTCTTCACTTTTTGGCTCAATAACATAATTTTCTTCAATAATAACAGTTTTTTCTTGATTTATCTTCTTTTGTTTTTCACGTTTTAATTTTGTAATTAAACTTTCATTTGCCACGTTTATTTCACCTTCACTTTCAGTTTCACTTAAAGTCATACTTCGCACAACATCGCCTAATGTCTCACACGAGTCAAATGAACGATCTATCGAATCGACTTTGAAATGTTTTGTTTTTGAAGACTCCTTTCGTCTAGCGCCTGACGTTGATGATTTCAACGACGAACTCGAATAAGTCTCACTCTCTTCTTTTATATCCTCTAAATTAGTGATACGTCTAACAAAACCACTAGGTCCTGGTTTAACTAAATCGTTTTTTTCCGTTATAGCTATCAGTTCAGGATCAAAATCCTCGGCAAAGTTGTCAGTAAACTCTATTGAGCTATCATTTTGTTGACTCATTTGATCGACACTTTCAGCTGTTGTTTGAGTATTCCATGTCTCTGGTAACGGTATCCTTTTAAACCTATATTTGTATCTACCCCTTGCTTTATTCGGGTTACTGGTGTCTATTAAGTCTGGATTATCTTCAATTCTTAATAACAAATGACTCGTTCCATCGGGTAAACACTCGACATTTTCGATGTAAGTCTCACCACGATAGACCAAACTATCACCCGATTCTTCCTCAGAAGTATCAGTTATCGGACTCAGCGCTCTTTTATTTTGATTTTGACTTGTTGATTCCATTATTTTATTAAGCGAATTGTTTATTTGTTGATTCCAATTACTCAATTCATATTCAATATTCGAATCGGCTAGTTGATCATCAGTTATTAAATGATTTGAATCAAGTAAAAGTAACTCGTCTTGTAGTTTCTTTGGTTCCTTGTTAAATTGATCAATTGATTCGTAAATATTTATTTTAAATGGACTTTCAATCAAATGATATTTGTTAAATGTCAACGAAAACTCGTAAGTTCCTAAAAAAAAATTGAAAAATGAAAAGGAATTATTTTATAAAAAACATATTGTTTTAAATGATTATTGAAAAAAAACTAAAAAAAAAAACTTGTCAATCAATTAAGCAAAAACTTCGACTTGAGATTTTACCAAACACACATTGATTAAAAAATATTTTGATTAGAATTTTTGTTCTTGAGTTTACTTAATGAATTTATACAAAGAAAGAGCAAGAGAAAGAGATAATAAAATTCAATTAAATTTTTTTTTTTTAAAAATATTTTAGTTTAGTAAATAAAATTAACTTTTTTTGTGTGAATTGATTGTTATTTTAATCAAAGTTGATACATAATCCAAAAAAAAAATGCTTAAGGATCCAAATGAATCATTTTTCCCATTATTAACTCTTTCCCTCTGTTGGGTCCTAGTTGTTGACTGTTTTTGATCGTAATAAAAATAACCAAAAAAAATGTTTTTTTTTTTTTAAAAAAATGTAATGTTGTTGCTAATTTTTATTTTATTGGTATTTTTAATTAAGTTACATGGGTTCAATCATCCTGAAAGTGATTTTAAATTGCTATTTGTAATTCACTAAAATTAGGTAATTAAAATTAGGTTTATGAGTAAGAGAAAATTTTTTTTGTTTTAATTATTTTTGATGTTGTTATTGTTTAGGCATATGATGTAAAAAAAAAATTTTCAATATACGGCTAGCTTGTCTAACAAATGTATTGATGAATAATTAAAAATTCATTTACCGTGTCCTAACATTAAGTGTACAACTCGACCATACCTTTTGAAGCCTAACTAAGATGATTCATTGATGATACGCACATCCTACATGAATAGATTTAGGAGAGCCCAAGACCAAGGTGGGTCATTTTTGACCCAATAGAAAAATTAAAAAAAATCTTGCTTTTTATAAATATTTTGCTTTCCATAACCAATAACAATGTATAAATAAATTATACTGGGTCAAAAATGACCCAGTTTGGTCTTTAATGATTGTAAATTACCTTTGGACGGATAAAAGTTAAGGATGACATAGTCTAAATCCTTACTCGTAAACTGTTAAACAACTTTTTTAAATAATTAATCATAGTCTACAACTCTTGGTACGAGTTAGTCAATTTATAATTATTTGAAAATTTCATGATTAATGCCTTTAAATTCTAGACAAATTTCAATAAATATGAACTAACCGACTCTATTTCAATACAAGGTTCGATTTAGTGTGAATTTATTTAGCAAAAAATTCCCTCGTTAGAACTCATTAAGAGTATGTGATTAGTTCATGGATTTTATATTCAGTTTTGTTTCTCAAGTCGCAAGTTAAATTAATTTTTAAGTAAATTTTGGAAATTAAAAAAAATTTCAAGTCATTCGTTTTTTAACTTGATAATGTACTATTGTGGTCATTCACGTATTCCTCTTATGAACTCTAATGAACTAATGGTCTGGAAAAGTCTTCAATGATAAATGGGTATCAACTGAAAACTGAAAAGCTCTAGTTAAAGCTTGTAAAACTAGCTATCCTTTGATACCAATATATCAATGGTTGCTTTTCCCTAATCATTAGTTCATGAAAGTTCACAAGAGGAACACGTGTATGACCACTACAATATATACAGTGGTGATTTAATAACAGTTAAAGATTCCAAACAGTTGAATTATGTCTCTTTTCCGGTTATAGAGGAAATGGTTATCGATCAAAATCGACCATTCATCTTTTGAAATTCAACCGAAGAAAAGCAAAATTTCCAGAAATTATCATAAATTTACTTGAACAAACGTATATTATGGTAAAATCTTTATATCAAATCACCACTGTAAATGCTTTAAATTCGTTACATCAAAATTTAAATATAAACTAATTTAAATTTATGTTCGAATGTCAAAAAAATTAAAAAAGAGACTGCTACAGCTTATTAGAGTTATGCTTGAATATGAATCCAAGCTGCAATATAAATTACTTCTACCATAACAAGACCACGGAGTCTATAAAATCACAGTCGATTTGTGGACTTGAACCTGCAGTATGAAAATGCGTATTAAGTAGCTTCACTGGCTGTTGCTAAAACACGGACAACCTATTTTTTGAAAAAACGGACATATGCTTTTTTCTCGAAGAGAATACCGTGTGTGTTTTGTCTTTTGATCTCTTCTGTTATCTTTTAAGCATGAATTTCCTCGAAAAAAATCGTAATCTCCGTACAAGGAAGCCTTATATAAGTTGATTTCCGGGATTGTAGCTTTATTTTCATTTAATTTCAAAAGCAAAAAAAAATTAAAATTAAAAAGCCAAGACTTCTGTTAAGAATTATACAGTGAACCAAACATCCTAGAAGAACAATCCATTTTTTAAACGAAAGCTTAGACAATTCTCTACAAGATTATGATGGGTTGGTTGAAAGTTTGTCTTTCAATTTTGAGAAGGTCCGTGTAAAAAGCCGAAAATCCGTAGAGGTTTTTTGACAATTTCTCCCGAACTTTAACTTTTTCAGTGATCTTAAAATAATGTAGTTTCACATGGAATGTTGGTTCACTAGTAAGCCTACCAAATAAATTACAGACCCGAAAATCAACTCGGAAACGAATTGATATTTTAAAACAATTTTTCGCTCGAAAAACAACATAATTTTAAATGAACCTCGATGAGCCTGAAAAAGAAAGTGTTTTAAAACTTTTAAAAAAAGTACTCTTACTTGTTAAATTTAAAAAAATTAGGAAGAAAAAAACTACAAAATTGTGAACCTGAAGTACTTAAATTTTTAATAGAATAAAAAGACAGATTTTTATTAAAAAATAATAAAAATATTTTGTCGACATAAAATAATGAAAGAAGAGGAGAAAATTTGATTTTGGAGACTTTGATACACAACAACAAAATAAGCTCTCACTTAGCTGAAACAATTTTTTTTTTTTTTTGATAGAAAAAGTTATGAAATTAATTGCTTTATCAAGGTACAATGCAAGTTAACAATAAACGAGAAAAAAATTATTATCATTACAATTTAATAGGAAAATAGATTTCTCTCTATTTCACTTTTAATAACTTGACTAGTTTCTTGTTCGTTCGCGGTTAGCCAAAACATAGCTCAATCAACCATTAATTTTGTTTTTTTTTTTAAAAATAATTGTTATGAGAATTTTTCTCTCTCTCTTTCTTTCTTTTATATATTTAATGACAAAACAAAATTTATTACTTCCATTTTCTCTTAAACTCAAAGTATCTGTATTTCATTTTAAGATTTGGGAAATTTTTTTTTTTGAAAAGCGTTCACTTTTTTCTCTCTCTCTCAAAAAGCGTACAAAATAAAACAGATAAAAAATAATTAAATTTATTTTTTTTCTTCTTAAGAATAAAAAGATAATTGAAATATTTTGACAAATTTTTTCCACTTTTTTTTTTTTTTTAAATTTTTAGATAATTTTACACCAAAAAAAAAATTACATACCTAATATCTCCGGTATGAAACTAACTAAATATTTTCTATCATCCAATTCATTTATTTCAGGTAGTATATCATTCAATTTAGGATCTGTAAAACAAGAAAAAAAAAAAAAGTTTGTGTAAAACAATGGTTTAATTAATTTTTATTAGTTGTTTTTTTTTTCAAACCTTTTATGTTCACTCGAATGAAACCTTCGCCTGCTTGAGTTGCATCTATGTTGAATGAAAATATTTTGTTAACAAGAGATTCGCGTTTAAGATTTTCGACTTTGACTTTATTCGGATCGGACACAAAAATAATAATAGGCTCGTCAAGAACTTTGACACCATTCTTAATGATATGAATTTCATGCGGACCGATTATTTCAGGCGCGTAAAAAACTTGTAAAAAACCTTGACTTGTTCGTTTCTTGCGTAACGATAAGTTATTATCATAGGGATCTTTTATTTGAACATCAATTTCAAGGTCTTTATTTCGAATAACAAATTTTGTCTCCTCATTCATTGTTGTATCACGTATACCACTCGATTCGATACATGGTGTTTCACTTGGTTGTTTTTGTGAGTGAATTAGAGCGTAAAATGGACTTCCCAAAATAGGCCCATGATAATCACTTATATAAATTTTGAAGTATCCGGTTGTTCGTGGTATAAAAGTGGCCAAATTATCGCCCGTATAACGCACATCAACACGCTCGCCAAATGGGTCTACAAAAAAGATTAGTTTAATAGATCGGAAAAAAAAAAATTTGAACTTTCGATTCGAAAAAGATATTGGGAAAATTGAGAGTTATGGATGATTGGGTTTGGTCGGCCTTTGACAAAGAAATTTTATTTTGTGACTTGGCTCCATTATCAACATTAAAATTAATTATTGTACTTATCCTAAATTTAAATATGAACTTGATATATTTTTTAAAAAAATTGAATTTCCCTAAAAATTTCCTAAAACCCAACATGCATCAGGCGTCTTTCATGAAGAATTCCCACAGGTTTGATTAACCCACTCAAGAAATATGAGGTACTTTATTTTCCATAAATGTAAAAAATTATCTTGAAAGTTCTTACCATAGACATCGACTTCCAAGTTGGACTCTTTGAGTGCAATTACATACGGTTTTTCTACGACATTATCAGTTGAATAGTTGTCCATTTCGAATAAGCTTTCGTATTCTGGTTTAGCTAACACGAAAAGTTGTGCTTCAAAGTCTCTTCCCTCGATCAACCCAACAATTTTATGAGCTCCTTAAAACAATATAAATTTTTAGGCTCTTTCAACAAAATTCGAAGAAAAAGAAAATTTTTTTTTAATTAGTTTAAATGCACCTAAAAAATTGACTACAATAAATGAGAAGAGGTATACGATACGATATAAATTTAACTTGTATTTACAAATTTAAAAATTTTTATTTTTGAATTTACTTGAAAGAAGAGAATGACAAAAAGGGGCATTCACAAAAAAAAAAGTCAACAACAAAAAAATAAAAATACGAAGATTAAAGATATTTCTCAAGTCAGAAGCGCGAGAAAAAAAATAAAAAAATAAATTATTATCAAAATATCTAAAAGATAAATCAAAAAAAATTTATTTTCAAATCACTTACCCTCCAATTTTGGTATTATTATTATTGACCCATTTTCATGGTCATCTTCGACTAATTTAAAACTCACAGGTTCATTCAATGGATCTATTTTAACACATTCAAATAAAAAAAAATTAATTTTTGTTTCCTTTGATTTTAACAACAACAAAAATAAAGTACCATAAACACACAATCCTTGCAAGTTTTTATTATGAATAACAAAATGAAATGGTATATTCTTTTTGGCGCATATAATTGAACCGTGTGCTATATTAGGCAATGGTGCAATTGTGTTTGAAGTTGATGTTGAATCTAATTGACTTCTCGAATTGGTATTCGATACGTTACAAATATCGTTTGTTGACGATGTTTGCGAGTTAAACATGGATATATTATTTAACGAGGTTTTAAAAGTTGTGAATGGAGAAAAAACACTCGATAGACTATTTGGCACAAGAGTCTCTCCATTAACGTACACAAAAAATGGATTGTCATCGACTAGATCATCGTCTATGTAAAAATATACTTTATGCAAACCTTCTGTACGAGTTATAAATTCGATAATCAGGTCTTTAGTTTTGTTAAAAAATACACAATTTTTGATCGTGTTTTGTCGCGAATCTTAAATTGAAAATTTTCGAAAAAAAGTTTTTACTTTAGAAAAAAAATGTCTAAGCTCACCGTAGACAATTACGTTGAACTGGTTAAGTCTGTAGTCTTTTACAAGATTTTTAGCGGGAATTGTAAGCCTTGTTAAATCATAAACCCCAGAGCATCTTCAAATAAAATGTTGTAAAAAGACTTGAAAAAAAAAAATTCTCAAGTTGATGAATACCTCATTATTTCTTTGATTGGCTCGTGGACTATTAACTTGTAAGGGCTTGATGCAATTGTCTTTTGTACGGTTTTATCAATAAAATTAATTTGATAAGATCCGGTTAAACGAGGCTTAAATTTAATAGCCAAATAATCAGACAAATACTTGCATTCGTATTTTTCTAATATTTTATCATTCGGATCGTTTATTTGTGGAATAATGTCTTGAACTTTGTAATCAGCAGCGTCAAAAACAAGCTGAATAGAATCGTCTTGACTGTAAAGTTTATAACCATAAACAGTTCGATGCGCGCTAAAATGAAGAACGTTAACTTTAAAGATTGTTTGAATTTTAGTCGTATTTTCGTTTTGTATGACACGTTGTACTTTATGAATGCCTATGTTAGTCGGTATAAATTCGACCCGCCATCGGCCATCTTCTAACTGAATTTTTGTATGTTTTATTGGAAAAGTTGTATCATCTAAAAAAAAAAAATTTTTTCATATCATAAGAATGAAATCAAACTCCTAAGATTTTCGATTTGATCGAAACTCGAAACTTCAAAAAATTTATTATCAAGTTACCTATTACTAAAAATTGAAGATCATTGTATTGTGAAGTTTGAGCGTCGTATATAATCCACATTTTTTCGCTACATTGAATGTTCTCTATAGGTCCGCCTTCCATTACATTCACATCATCTGAAGTCATTTCACAAATGTTTTCAATCGATTTTGTTATTGCAAATTCGGGTAAGATTTGAAAAGGCGAGTCTTAGAAAAAAAAAACAATACAAATCAACTTTTAAATCGTTTTAAGTGAATTCTAAAAATTTACTTTTAATGGAAATTCCATTGAAAACAACTTGTATATCATGTTTAGTGTTACGTTCGCACAAAAATCCAATTTCAAATTTACGTTTTTCTCTTTTTAACAATTGAGCCTTAAGTGTATCTACACCATCTTTAATTATGACTTCTAAATTACCCTCTCCAGCGCCAGTAGTGTCAACTGAAAATGTATTTAATTCTCCGAAAATAATTTTATCCGGAATTAGGGTAACAATTTTTGAGACGTCAAAAATATCAAGTTTTATCGGTCGTTCTGAAAAAAATCAAAGAACGTTTAAATCGAGTTGAGACTTGATTTTAAAAAAAAATAGAGAGTACCTGAATTGACTAGTTGATTTCCGAAATAGATGTCAATTGAGTGTCTTTCTATTGTTTTAGGAATAAACGAAACTTGATAGTAATCTTTTTCAATGAGTTGTAATTCACATTCTTGTTTATCCGATTCATTTAAACTTGAGATTGGTTTAATATAAATTTTGAGGTTTTTGACAAATTTACGTAAAATTTTAACTTGAATAAAAAATTGTAGTTATTTTTAAACAATAAAAATTCACTTGAGTCAAATGCTTACATTGAAAAGAACATCGGGTATTTATTGGAAACGGTAATAAAGGAAACGGAATGACTAAATAATCAATTGCTTTAGCATTTAATTTAAACGAATCTCCATTGAGTATATTCTCATATTTATCAGAATACTCTAAATCAATTTTACATAGTGATTCAATTTCTGGAACAAAACTAACTTGATACGAAATCGAATTCGTTTTTGTGTCATTTTGAACATGTTTTATGGATGGTTTTAGTTTTCTATCGAGTTGTTCTACATAAACATACAAGTTACCATCGCCAAGTCCTTTACAATGAACTTGAGAGAAAAAAAAAAAAAAATTTTGTACAAGGTTTTTTTGTACGTTTGGGTGCATGACTTACCAAAAAATTTGAATAATTTTCCAACAATTGCTTCCTCATTGAGTTTGACTGTTAATTTTGATGAGTCGTAGATGTTAAATTCGAATGAGTTGTAAAGTGAACGATTTTTTTTGTCCGAAAAAATTCTTATCTCATGTACACCCAAAGTATCAGGTAAGAATTCAAGAGACAAATGTCCATCGAGTTGATTGTCAAGTATATCACAACTAGAAGAGTTTCCATTCGGATCTTTAACAAAAATTTAGTTACTTGATTAGATCAGGAAAAGCTTTAAAATTACTTAGTATCAAAATTTCTTGAATTGGCACATTCTCATTACGTAAAATAAATTCAATCGGTTTGTTTAAGAATCCTTTTTGAGAACCAAATACCTTAATGTCATAAGGTCCTATAGCAGGTATAAACTTCATTTTGGATTTTTATTTTTATTTCAAAAATCTTTATCTCAACACAAAATTTCGTATGGTTTTATCATTTTCTAAAAGTCGATTAAAAAAAAATCATCAAAGGTTGAGAAAATAAATTAAATTAAAAAATGCGTTCTTAAGTGAGAGAATATAATTTGTTTAAAACTAATACCTTAGAAACAAAGAATAGATAAAATCGCAAATGAACTTTTTCCAAAATAAAATTTAACTTCTTGGAGGCATTTTTTATTTAGAGACACGTTTAAAAATTTTATTCGAACACAAGGGACACAAAAATTGAGAACAAATTTTAAGTAACAATTATTCGATTAAAATCTCAATTCTCTTGTTTTTTTTTTTTTCGTTTAATTGTTATCATTAAATTATATTGATCTACTTTTTGAAAAAATGTAACAAAATTTTGAATACCAAAAAATCTTGAGATATTTTACAAACAATTCATTTTTTTACGAAGAACTATCATTAAGAAAAATTTACAATTAAGATTTAAGAAGCACTGTGTATTGACTTTTTTTATACCATAAATAGGCTTGGATGAGTTGCTAAGTAAAACAAGTCTATGATAACCTTAAATATGTTAACCATAGATTGTGATTAGTGTGATTACACATCTCTTCTTCAAATTGAATAAATTATTTTTGCTTAATTTTTCATATTTTTGAAATGGATTTAAAGATGACAGACAATATTCTACTTTAATCCTTAAAGTTTGACGATTGGACATCTTGATTGTCTACCTTCATCTTGTCAACAAAAAACACTAAATTCAGGCTATTTTTTTTTAAATCGTACTTAACCGGAGTTACTTTTAAAAGCATTTAAATCTGATCAAAATTAAGAACTGTAACTTTTAATTTATACATTCAGTCTTCAGTTATAACGCCACACACTTATAACCCTTAGTTTGCAAGAACATATTTCCTCATCTTCTTTAAGATAAACTGAAATCAACAAATATAATTTATGTGATTATTGAGGAAATATTTTCTCAATTCAATTAAACAACCTTTGGGATTGGCAACTTTTTTTTTTAAGTAGCTAACTTTGCATTTACCGTGTTTTTCTTATTTCGTGATATTCCGAAGGAACAATTTTCTTTTTAGAATTTTCTTTATCTCTTTTGGGATTATTTTAACGAAAAAGAATTAGAGAAATTTTGTTAAAATCCTAAAAACCTAATAAAAGAACACTTTTTTGACGGTTTAATAGTCAAAAAAATGTTGCCAATTTTAATTTTTACAAATGCAGAAGTTATGCTTATAACATTTTTGACACACTCAAAAATGTATGTCTGCAAAAAAATTTCTATCAAGGCTTATCATTTTTCCTAACAATTGTCTCACTAAAAGCTCCATTTTTAAGACCAATGGAAACCAGATCAATCACAGTCTTGTGATTATGAAGTAGACCGGACTGAGTTGTATAGTAAGATCATCATCACGCTGCATATGCAAGTTTATACTCGACCCGAGACGTACATGTTAAGATATGATTGCACTTTTTCCATATAGCTTCAGATGGGATCGAACCTTTGGCGTTTTAGATAAGAACCACACCATCACATGAAAAAAAAGTAATCGTTAAGAATGAATTTTTTTTTCCTGTTCTTGAATACCTTTAGCAAACTTAAGTATGAACAATTTAATTTGAAAATAAAAATTGTGATCTTTATTAAAGAGTTTACAAAAGTTAAACAATCTATCTTTTAAATTGAAAATGACATTTAAAAAAAATATTAAAAAAAACCTCAAACATTGAAATGATACATAGCACAGGCTTTTATTAAATAAATAAATGAGTTTTGAATTCTTAATAAATATTTGTAACAATCATTCAAAATTCAACGAGGACTAAAACGTTTTGAGCTAGTAATTTTTTATTAAATATTTTTAAACGAAAAAACTTAACAAAATTTAATCTTGGTGCGTGTATATCGCATTGATTATCACTTTAAATACATGATTTTATTTTAAATATAAGAGAATTCAATCAAATCGATTATTATTATTAAGTTTGGAAAGTTAATCAAAATCAAAAAAAAAAAATCAAAAAAAATATAAATAAAAGATTAATACCCTCAGTATTTTATTGTATTTGAATAAAAATGCAAAAACCCAAAAAGGTCACTTAAGAGAACGACAATGAAAAACCTTGTGTGCCAATTTTTGTGTTCTATGAGAATGATAATTTAAAAAAAAAAAATTTTCTTTCGTTTCAGCTCTTGATTGCTTAAAACTTTTTTATGTATATACCTTTTCGAATTAATTTTCTCATTATTTTAAGAATTTTGAAAAGATTTGTTTTTCTCTTTTGCTTCAATCTTTAAAAAATTAAATTTTACAATATTGAAAACTTTTTTCCTTTTACGGAAATTAGATGAGAAAATATTTTTTGAAATGAGATTATATAAACAAGCATAATTTTCCTTGTCGAAATCATTCGTTGGAACGAAGATTTATTTTAAGGAATACAAAATGGCGGACATTTTTACAAATTTATGATTGACTACAGTGATTACGAACCTTAAACAAAAAGACTAAGAGATGATTCAAACGTGTAAAAACCTATGTTATCCATAAATGAAAAAAACAATGGCTTTCGTCAAGTACCAAGAAGTCAAACAGCTGGTTAAAAATTGCAATTAAAGATGTTACTTTATACAAAAAGTGTATCAAGTTTTAGGAATAGATTAACAGAAAAAGTTGTTAATTCAAATTGATTTAAAAAACCTAAACAAACTACCGTAAACGCCCGACAATTGTCTAGGGGTAATTAAGAATTTGACTTTGAATTTTTGATCACTTTTGCCCCATGGAAAAACTTAAATTTGTAATTAATTTTGATAATCTTGGACGTGAAGACCAATTTTTACCCCTGGGATAATAAGCGGGTATTTATGAGACTAGTCAAGCTTCAATTTTACATTTAGAAATTTATAGAATTAAAGAAAATAAATGCTTGCAATGATTTTATAAAAATAATTAACACAATTAATGGAATCTTCTTGAATTTCTTTGCATCGTATTAACTTAAACTTTTTATCTTGGTTCCTCTTTTTACTTCGTTTTTTTTTCAAGGACATTCTTTTTTCTAAAAAAATTTATAAAAAATTTTTTTTAGCTTCGTATTTTCAAACGCATTTTCTATGATTTTTTGACTTATTTATATATTTTGAATGACCATGATGTTGAAAAAATGGTGTTAAAAAAAGTATAAAAAGCATTATTTTTTCATACTTTACCATAAAATTTTGGTCAGGTAAAGTATATTGGGGAGTCATAGTCATCTAAGTTAAAGTAAAGACTGAATCTCTACGGGATTTGTTTAAGTAATAAAGGTTGCCAAATACACTGTTTTTTTTACCGTCAATGTTACATGTAGTGTTGATAACCAACTTTGACCCAACTAAGCTAAAATCATAACTGTAACATTTTTCACATAAAACATATATTGATATTGTAGATCTCATAGCCTGCTTCAAAACGATACCCTGGTTTTCTTTATAGAACGGTTCCTTGAGGAGTAAATAAGGTTTAGTTGACTTTTGAATTCAACTAAAATATACTTACTGCCCAAGAAATCGTTCTATAAAGACATTTTGAAGCAGGCTATGAGATCTACAATATACATATTTCCCTTTTTATGATAAATTACCGTTCCCGTCTTAGTCCAGTTGGGTCAAAAGTTGGTTATCAACACTAGTTACATGTCACTAAATCTGAATACTCAGGTTTTAGCGGAATTTCTAATTAGTTGAAAAAAATATTATCCAATCAAAAAGTCTGCCAAAACCCCAGAATTCATGTTAAGTTACATTGAACGAGAATTTACGGTAAATGCTTACCCTTTAGAACTTCCTAAAGCTTTTTTGTAAAAAAGTAAAATTTTAAATAATAAAACTGTAATCTTATTCAGTAGCCTAGGATCCAAACGAAAAAGCCACGACTTGTAAAACTCTTTAGCTCCTAAGACTTTCTAGTTACATTTCAGTTTCTTTAAAATTCGATTGTATTGTTTTTTTAAGTTACAAAGGAAAGCATTTGACGTACCATTTGTTGGACCTTCATGTACGTTCATGTACCGTCATCACCCAAAAGGAAAAAAACGGGTTATGACCATCAGTTTCGGGTCTCAAAAAAGTTAAATTTTGACAAAAAAGATATTAGCATCTAGTTTTAACTCTACTGCGAGCAATAAAACATTTTTTTCGTATCAAATATTCCCATTTAATCGCTAGAAATGTGCAATGGGGAAGGGGGTTTACAGTAAGTTATCCGAGTCGAAAAGAAAATGAAATTTCTAGAATTAAGATTTATTGATGAGATTTCACAATTAAAACCCTTTCTGCGAACGTTCGTCCATTTAATTCGTGAATGACAAGCACTGTACTTGATATCGATTATAAATGCTAAAGGCTTTGTCATTTTTGCTTTAAAAAATAAAAAAAAAACATATTAGTCGTGATTTATATATTAAGAAATTTCAAAACTAAAAAATATTATTTTAGGCTTGTTTAATTATTTTTATCACTAATAAGTATAGAAAAAGGCCTTAAACAAAATTACATTCAATGTTTTGACTCCAAGAAGAACAAAAAATTGATATGGTAAATTTAAATGGTCCGATGTGCTCGAACCAATCAATTGTCTAGTAGTTCATTAATTCAAACAATCTCCTGAATCTCCTTAAAAATTGAAAGCATTCCGTTTAAATACTTTTTTATGACTTTTAAATTTATTAAGTCGTTTTAATGGAATAAGTTTACCATTAAAAGCGTATCAATTTAAATAAATGCTAACTTAAGTATCCATAAAATTACTAATTCCATCTGAAAATAGAAAATATAAAAAAAATTATTTTAAAGCTTTTTTTATCAATTAATTTAATAGAAAAAATAGACTTATTTATTTGAAAAAGTTAACTTGTCATCTAAGCGTTTTTTTTTTTCGTTTCCCCAAAATCCATTTGAGCGTGAAAAATTCGATACTTTCGAATAATTTTCTAATCTTAAACATTGAACATGCAAAATTTACGAAAAAAAAAAACATCAAAAAAAAAAAGGACTTTTTTTTTTTAAATGTTCAAATCTGTAATTTATCAATTTTATTTAATCGAATCTTTTCTATACATTAGGCTTTAATGATTTTCTTTTTTAATTGAACGCTTGTCTTTAACGAACTTTTTTAAAGCACATGTCCAGATTTAAATCAAACGATTAACGATAGATCTTTTAAATTTTAACATACCACTCAAATTAAGTAATTGCCACAAGAGACAAAAACAACAAAGAAATCGCAGCTCTAAGTTTTTGTTTGTTAAACTTAAAAAAATAAAAATAAAACTAGAACAAATTTGTCTTAAGTTGCAAGTATTTAATTTTACCTTATTGTGTTATTTGTTTAATATTTTTTTTTATTTTAAATATTTCGAATGCTTGAATGAATAGAATTTTCATTAACTACTAGAGAAAGAGATAGTAAATAGAGAAAAATTTTCAAGTAGAGAATTAATTAAACATTAGGAAATTAATTAAAATTTCTTTAAACTTGTAAATAGATGATTTGAACTTTTTTGTTTGGTAAAAAATTTAAGATTTATTTAAGGAAATTGTATATTTAACTGCTTCCCAGACTTAATTTAAACGTTGGATTTGACATTTTCTAGTTAAGAATTGATTTAAGAGAGTAACTCTTGTTATAAAATTATACTTTAACTTGTCTCATAATTTGAAATGAATTAGGATTAAGAAATATTTCAAAAAAATAGAGGTAATAAAACCTTACATAAACCATTTTTTGTTGCGACTAAAAAGTCCCAGGAATTGATTCGTAAAAAATGTCTTATCAAGTTCAGGAATCGATCTTGAAAGATATTCATTACGTTTGTTCCTAAAACATGGACTCATATTACGGGTTTTACATGATACTAAAATACAGAACCCGCAGCTTATCACAAATTGCAGAGGCATAACACTAATCGCAGCTAAAGTCTACAACCAAATAATTTTTAAACGAATCATTCCAGTGGTGGATGAAGTGCTAAGACGGAATCAAGCTGATTTCCGCAAAGAAAAAAGCTGCGTACAACATATTCACATTCTCCGTCGCCTAATGGAAGGAGCTACAGCTAGATAGCTACAAATATTTATAACGTTCATCGACTTCTGTTGAAGAGATCGAGAGGGCAGCATAAAATCGGAAAGAGTGGAGAAAACTTGTGGTCGCGTGTACTACGAAGGCTGAGTGATTGCCTCTCGTAAAAATGCCCGAATAATGATGATGACTTTTCAAAAAAAAAAATTTTTTTGAAGCCGCTTAAACTATTTTTTTTTGTTATTAATGGAAATTTCATTAGACCACATTAAGTCAGTTCTAGTGATCAGGTGGTTGTTGAGTTTCAGAGAATATGTATGTACTACTTGAAATATAATGGTATGGTCCTGAAATTTCCAGGCATAATAAATAATAGTCTCTAACGAGTTTTAAAATCAAGACTGTAGCGAGGAAATTAAATGCTAGGCATTGTAATGAATTAAATAGAATAGTATTCAGCAAAATTATCAAACAAATAAAAGAAAAACCTCAACAAGGGTCTATTTTGAGGCCTATGGGACCTCGATGTTGACCTTATAGCTCGGCATAAAGTCAACTTAATCATGACTTTTTCAAATCATGCTGAAAAACGTTGTGTTATTTGTTTTCAAAAAAAAACTTTGACTTTTCCGAATTTCGACTGATTCAACAAGTCAAGCTTTAACAGAACCCATAGCTTCAGTAAATATGTTAAAAATAATAAAGGCGTCTAAAAGGATCAGTCATTTCTTTGCCATGTCCAGCCGTCTCTTCCAAAAAAAAATTCATAACACTCTAATACAAATACAGTCATTGCACGGATATATCAAGACATGGATATATCAAAATCCGAATATATCACTAAAAATTTCTTGAACGGGTTGTCATTTTTAATGCTATAATGCATTTAAATATATCAATATTCAGTCATATCACATTTTTTTGCTGGAACGAAAGGGGTGATATATCCGCGCAATGACTGTAATTTTAAAATTTAACATTTCAATTGTTTTTGTTTACTAAAATTTATCTCTAAATATTTCTTATACAGTCAACTCATATTTAAATCACCTCATTTATCATCAAACTTAGCAGTGATATAACTTAAATGTGACAGAACTAGACTATTTCTAAAAGAAATAAGTCTATTTGGTCACAACGCCGGTGATTTAAGTTAAATAGTGACAAAAGTATGTAGTGATATAAGCAACGATTCCATCATAATCCATCGATTTAATTATCAATATTTTATATTTAATCGCAATAACAAAAAACATTGAATTTATTTGAAAAAAAAATATTAATATTTAGGTAAGGGTAATCATCCTAACTTTGTTTTGATCTATATCTCAATTAGACAAAGTCTCGTGAATTTTATGAGACTAATAAAATTTTAAGATTTCGATTTTAATTAATAAAAATTAGCTAAAAAAATTGAAAAAACAAATTTCTAAAACAAAAAAAACAACCGATAGCAAAATAAGCACATTTAGTTAAACAAAAAAAGCGAAATTAAGCCTATTAAAAAATAATGAAAATTCAAGTGTCTTGTAAATATAAATAGTAGTAAACTATAATTATAGCTAAAATAAGATAGAACCTTGATTCTAATTAGTGTTAAACGAAAAGTTATTAGATTTTATTGTTTGATAAAAGAGAAAATTTCAATTTTTTGCGATGGCCTATTTTTGTTTTAAAATACAAATAATCTTGGTGAATCCATAATGACCACTAATTTTTAAAAGAAATAAACTTTCTTTTGTGACTTAAGGATTATTTTTGGATAAATCAGCTGACACTTTTTCAAGGGATTTTCGAGTATTATGTTTGTTTAATGGTTAACAAAATGAATTTAATTTGTGACTTAAAGCTTTTAATCTACATTATTGAATAGTTTTTGGCGAGTATTTTATTCAATTTTAAATATCTTAGAGCTGATTAAAACTTTTTTTTAAATTTTTTTGACTTGTCGACTAAGATATTAAAAATTAGAATTTTGTGTCCACTAGCACATATGACAAGTCAACAAGGTCATTTTATAAAAATTTCATAAGCTTTATAATCTGATCTTAAGAACTCAAGTAGAAAAGCTTTAAAACGAGAATTTTTGAATAATTCAGGATTAAAATGTGTGCGTCAGCGTTGAAAAAGCGTTTCTAAGCGACAAACTCGTGCATTCATTAGCCTGCTGGCTATGATAAAATAAATCGGAATGTGTAAACTTTGTTGTTGATTTTAACTACCGTAATCCGCCGCTCAATACCCCTTCCCAATGTCCCTTAAAAACAATCAAGTGACGATTTTTGATACTAGTAAATTTACCATTTAGATGCCCAAAAGATAAACGATATGACCTTTAGATCCCAAAATTGTAAAGCCCCAAACAAACGCCGAAAATCCGAAACTATCCAGGAACTGATTCTTGGTATTTACTTGAATAAGGTTTTTTCAAAATTCTACAATCATGTCAAGAACTCATTAAGATCTTTACATTAGAATCAGGTACTTTTGAAACTTTAATTATTACAGGATTTTACAAAAACTTACGAATACTCCCATAATTTGTTGAATTTTTACCAAAAGTTACGTAAAATACATACGTAAATTACGTAATATATACCGTAAACTCTTGCCTATAACTCAAATGGAGATGAATGGGAATCAATCGCCATTAGAGTTAAAGGCAAGAATTTACGGTATGTTTTTTAGGGTTTCCGCCATAATCGTACGCTGCTCCCTCAAAAATGGTTAGTTTCGCCTTCTTCGTTGTTGAACTAATTCTGTTTGTTTTTTTTTTCCATGCCATGCTCATACTTAACAATAAAAACTAACATCATATTCGTGTCCTGCGACTTCAAAAATGGTAAGCAACGACTTCCTTTTAACATTAGCTAAGGTCCTTTATTGCTTTTTTAAGCGGCCTAAAAATTCGGGTTCTTTACCGTTATAATAACGGAAATAACGAAAATAAAGGTAGGTTTTTTCGCCTTAATTTGATAGAGCAAGTTAAAAAACATAAAAAACTGGTCGAAAAACATAAAAAAGACACAAAATAAAAAACCGTTAGTTTTATATAACGATAACGGAACTCGAAAATCGTACTTATTTGTAATGGTACCATTATCGTTAAGTTACATCAAAAAATTTTAAAAAAATACACCGTTATTAATTTTACCGCTTTTTGGTAAAATTAACATCCCTGGTCATATTTTTTTTTATTTTTTGATTCTTCTTCTCTTCTTTTTGAGTTCATTTGGTTCGACATTAGTATGGTAGTAACTCTCACGTGGGACATATTTTGATTTTTTCATTTGCTTTTTTAAATTTTTAGTTTTGAATGTTTTTTATACCTTAAATCTATGTGTTATATCTATGTTTATTTATTACCGACCAACATGGCCAAATTTTTGACATGTTATAGATCTAAATAAATTGTAGATTTTGGTCGCCTTTACAAAACACTTAGTAACAAATGAACGAATTAAATTTTTACGATTTTTCTACACAGAATTGTTCTTCACATTCTAAGCTATTCACTGATATGTAATAATCTGACTGACTTTTTTTTAAGAATTTTTCTTAGGCGACCGACATCCTTTAAGAAAAGGCTGGTAATCACCAAAGACCACACAGATTGCAAAATTTAATGAAAAATAATGTGAAATAATGAAGTCTATAGAATAATGAAGTGTTTTTTCTTTAAATGCTATGAAACACTACAAATTCCCAAATGGGTAAGAAATTGGAATCTTAGAGCCTGAATTATATTACTGGTTCTTGGTCAAAGGCATTACCAACCCAATTAAGTTGAATTTATTGAAATTTATTGATTGGTTGATAATGATTAGGACTTAAATTTACTGTTAGAACAGAAAAAATGATACAATAACAAAATAGCTAAAAAAAAACAAAAAAAATATTTTTTCAGGACAAAATAAAAATTGATTAATATCAAAACAAAAAGTCTTAATCAAAGACAAAAATAATTAATTAATGACTAGGGTTGGTCGACCGGTTTTCTTCAAAAAATTGTTTTATTTAATTTATGGTTTCATATGATGGTATAATCGTTATAAATCACATACCAGAATATAGAAAATTAAATTCTCTATCAATTGGTATGTAGGTTATGCAATTTTACTTCCAATTGAGCCTTATATTTGATTTTGACCGGTTTTAGAACCGGTTTTTTTAACCGAATTTTTTTAAGGGAAAATTGCTTTGTAATCAACGAAAATAATTTTATAATCCAACTATGAGGGTACCAAAATTTAGGAAATTTTATTTCCTACAACTTGTATGTTATTTATAAGGATTCGACCATTCCATGTTACCATAAATTAAGATTAACCGGTTTTACTATAAAAACCGGTCGACCAACCCTATTAATGACAAATTAACTGATTTTTTTTTTATCTCTGTTAAGCTTCTTTTACTCTTTTATCTTGAGAATGGTTTTCCTTAGCTTTAACGTTATAAGAACTGCTGAAATTTTCTTTTACTCAATCATATCATTTGATTTTATTATGGAAAACTTATCACTTAAACAATTACAAGAACGCTGTAAAGCCTTAAAACGACCAGCTTATGGTACGAAAGCGCAATCGAGTGAACAGTATCAGCAGACCGAGGTATCAACAACGACAAAAACAACAACCCAAGCATGTACCCAATCACAAAATATATATCCGTATGACACAAGTTCGTATGCCGGGTACAGTCTAAAACAGCTACAACAACTTTGTTCTCAGTATCGGATATCAAAGCATGGGAAAAAATGCGAATTAAAAAAAAGATTAGACAAACTATTTCAAGTCCGTACCCCCTCAAGCTAAAAATATCCCTTTAAATGCTAAATTAAAAAAAGGTCGGCCAGCCAAAGCCAAATCTGCTCTTGTTCATCAAAAATAATTTTTTTGTATTTTGTTTTTTTTTCATTTTTTTTGTTATTTTTTCTTCCTTTTTGTCTTCGATTCCTATTCAAATAAAAATCTCAAAATAAATTTTGTTTTTGTCACACTTTTATTTTTTTTGTTTCAAAATTAATTTTTTTTGTTTTTGTATTAATACTTTCTGTTATTCATTAAATCCTAGCCAATGATTAGCTCTTATAACAAGTCACATGATTTAGCAAACTGTTTATTTTGCTTTCTAACTTCTCGTATTCAGAGATTACTTTATTCTGGATTGTGCTTTTAGATATAAACGCCCAACTGTTTCTTCAAGTGAAAAAATGGGAAACACATTTAAAAAAAAAACAAATTTAATTTTAATTTAATTTATTGAGTAAAAAAAAGAATTTAAAAAAAAATATTTATATTAAATAAATGGACCACATATAATTGAATTTTGATATTTTTTGGAATAGGAATTAGTAAAATTTTAATTAGTAGATTATTTTCAGAAAAAAATTAATTGAGTTAAAATTCATTTTAAAAAAAAAAGTTGATAAAAATTTTGAAACAATTAAAATTAAAAAAAAATTCCTCTTTTGAATTCGCTCTAAATGATGATTTTTTTTTTGAAAAAAATAAAAAGAAGAAAAATAAATTATCATGCACTAGACCATTGTCGATTCCAATTTACTGTTATTCTACTACTCCAAAATAAATTTAAACATTTAAAAATTTGAAAAAAAAAATGAATAAAATTGATTTAACTAATTAGTTGATTTTGAATTTGTTGTTGTTGAATGGCGTACGAAGCCTCTGGATTCGTTCTCAAAAATTGTTCCAATTCATCTTCATTATTAAATATGTGCACATTAAAAGGTGAGCCTGGTACATGTTGACCCGACCATTTTACATTTATTTGATAGTCGCCTGGTTCAGTTGGATCGAATTTACAATAAATTGTTCGATCTTTTTGACTTTCTCGTTGCATTTCCACTCGGAAAGCACCTTTTGGGAAGAAAATTTAATCCAATTTTCTAAAGAATGGCTATTTTATTTAAGCTTACCCTTTGGTCCTCTAATTCTAACTGTTAATTGACCGGCACCAGCGCCTTTGGTCTCACAAATAAATTTCGATTTGAATTTATTCAAAGCACCATTACAAATACCAGGTCCAAAAACTCTTACTTTAGTAGCGTCTGGTGGTCCGGCTATTTTGATAATAAACGGACTACCCGGTACGTGTTCATCATTGTACTTTATTTGTAAAATATGTTTACCATTTTCTTGTGGTTTAACAAAAAGAGTAAACGTTCCATCTTTATGATCGAAAAACTCACAAAAAGCGACTTTTTGTGGACCCATACAATGAGCTGTCAATTCACCTGGACCAGCTCGCCTTGTGTCAATTAACGCTTTGATATCTTGTCCAAACACTCCCATTTTAATACCCTCGCCACTAACAATAACTTTAGACGGATCTGAATTCATGCCAATATTAACTTTATACGGTGAGTCACTTATTTGACGATCGTTCCATTTTATACTCAATAAATAAGCGCCTGGAATTTGTGGAATGTAACTACATCTATAAATATTGTGTCCTATTTGTTGTACACGTACATCTATGTCACATCGTGTGCCTGTGAAACGAATTTCAGGTAGACCATGTAGATCTCCTGCTCGTGAACCATCGATTATAAAATCTGTTTCTTGATTTATTTTGGCTTCATGTATACCGTAGCCATTTACTTCAATTCGATTAAAATCAAATTGTTGACTAGTTCTAGCGGTAATAGGCGTGTTTGGCAAGGCTTGATTGTCCCATAAAATTTGAATTTTGTACTCGCCTTCGTATAATGCAGAGAAATTTAAAGTGTACAATGGACCTTGATTGGTTAGTCTCAAAGGAAGTTTATTATTTCCTGGTGCCATTATTGTGCAACTTAAAGCTCCTGGTCCAGCTTCAGATGTATCGAAATTTATAGTTTTTTCTTCAAAAAGTCTAAGATTCAAACAATTGTTATAGTCTAAAACAGACTGCCATCCACCGACTATTTTAACTTTCTCAGGATTAACAATATATGAAACAAATGGGCTACCGTGTATATCTCGTCCATTCCATTTGACATAAATTTTGAACAAACCAACTTCTACTGGTGTGTATTTTACCAAATAAGACCCATCTAATT
This sequence comes from Brachionus rubens, assembly GCA_022207745.1. Classification (NCBI taxonomy): domain Eukaryota; kingdom Metazoa; phylum Rotifera; class Eurotatoria; order Ploima; family Brachionidae; genus Brachionus; species Brachionus rubens. The sequence continues at coordinate 3,953,533 of JAJVHD010000001.1, read as the reverse complement.
GACGTTCGATTTGATTTTTTGTGTAATGTTGAGGACCTTCTATGTTGACTTCTAAATTTCCTTTTAAACCTTGTGAGTCGACGAAGAAAAACGCTGGTTTATCTTCGATACCGTGATGTAATCCATCACCATGTGCATTCGGAAGTTTCGAATCAACTGAAGTCAATGTTAACGGTGTACCAATTAAATTGTGTCCTCCAATTGACATTGAGACTCTATGTGCACCTAATTCATTTGTGGCAAATGAAATTTTTTTAATGTTTTGTCCCTCAATATTAACAGGTAACGATAATCCATTTGGTGAAGTTACTCTAACCTCCAAGTCTACATTGCCTGCTTTAGTTAGGTCAACTTCAATAAAATTTTCATTTCCAATTATGAGTTCACCTGGTAAATTAAGTATTTCAACAGCTTGAGGGTCATAAACATTAACAAAAAATGGACTTCCAGCGACTGGTTGATTCGAATAAAAAATGTCGACACGATGAGGCCCGGTTGAAATTGGAGTGTATTCGCCTAAAAAGTCTCCACTTGATTGTTGAAACAATTTGACTGGTATATTTTCGCCTTTGGGACCAATAACAGTTGCTCGAACTGACCCACTGCCAGCACTTCCTGTCAAGATATCAAATGTTGTTGGAACGTTAACAGCAACTGTGTCTAAGCCTTTGCCTTGTGCAATTACTAAATTTGTATTTACTATTTTGATGGCGAACGGGCTGTCTGAAAATAAAAATTATTTAAAAAAAAGAGAGTCTAATGAAGGAGGAAATAGGTATTACTTTTCACTGGAACACTATTAAAACTTATATTGGCATAATGTATGACAGCTTCTTGTGGCAAAAAATGAACTTCAAATTTACTATTACCTATAGGTTTAACTTGATTAGGTATGTATTGTCCATTACAACTGATACCGATTTCTAAACTTCCTTCTCCAGCTTGGCTGGCATCTACACAAAATACATTTTGTTTGAACACAAGGCCATCGTTTATGTTGTAAACTTGAACACGAGTTGGATCAAAAGTTCGAACTTTCATGGGTGTTCCTTTAACAACGTTATCATGGTACATAATTGAGACAGTGTAAGAACCCAATTCGTATGGTATCCACTCAACACGACACTCATCTGTTCCTGTTTTATGAATTTTGGGAATATATTCTTGGCCTGATGGGGATTTAACTTTAATTAATAAATCGTTTACATTGTACACACCTCCTAATTCAAACGTTGTTTGATCACCAATTATTACGGATTCTTCAATAGGAGTCAACAAACGAGCGTTTTGTAAATCGCGTACAAACACTCTTTTAGGACATCCTGGTACTTGTTCATCATTAAACTTGATATCTATAATATAAGTATCTTGTTTAGTTGGTAGAAATGTAACAGCATATTGGCCTGGTTTTAATTGTTTAACTTGATTTTTGATTAAACCGTCATTGATAGCAATTTCGAGTTGGCCTTCTCCAGCATTAGCCGCATCGATTGTCAATTCACATGGCTTGTTAATTTCCGTGCCTTTAACTTCACTTACAATTATTTTAGATGCGTCGTAAATTTTCATCTCAAACGGACTACCACTTATAGGTATACCATCATAATCAATTTCTAATCGATGTGTGCCGATTTCTAATGCTTGAAATGTTATTTTTAATGTATTGTACGGTGTAACGGCACGGCTAACAGGAATTTGAGTCTCAGATGGTGAGATTAATTTTACATTTATGTCACTACTATTCAAATCACTAGAGCTCAATTCAAGAACATTAGTTTTAAAAACCGAATATGTTTGAATAAAATTGTTAATTTTTAAACGACTTAAATCAACTACATTACAAATGAACGGACTACCAGGCACATCGTTATTGTTAAATTTAACACTAACTTCGTGTTTACCAGGTTCACGTGGTGTAAAACAAGGAATAAAACGCAAATTTCCTTGATTCGAAAATGTGCATGGTATACGTCCATTTTCGACTGCGATCTCAAGTTGACCTGTACCAGCTTGTGAAGCATCAACTTAAAAAAAAAAAATTTTAAATTTTAATCCGAGTATTTTTTAATGAGTCGAGCGTACCTTCAAATTTAACAATTTGATCAACTAGACCTGAATGACATGGAAGCATTTTTATTTTGCTCGGATCAAAAACATTACATTTAAAAGGACTTCCTTTTATTAATTGATTAGCAAAAAAAATATCAATATAATATTCGCCTTTAAAATGATAAAAATTTAAGACATATAAAATTAAATTATGATTAATCCTCAATTAACCTATTTCGGTTGGCGTGTATTCAATTCGACACAAATTTGTTTGTGTGTTTATCATTTTCGGCTGTAAATGGTTACCATTAGGAGCTTAAAAAACAAAACATATTTGAAATTTAGGATTAAACAAAATTTAATTAGAATTTACATGTTATAACAACTTTGATATCGCTTGGTCCACTGCTTTCTTTAGTGTCAATTGTAAACGTACACAGTTGATCGACGAGGACAGATTTGCATTTTTGAAAATCAACAATTAACTGACTTGTGTCAACCACAACATTGAAATCAACGGGACTTCCTTTTAATAATAAAAATTTATTTTAAAGTTCAAGCATTCAAGTATAGGATTAGATAGAAGTTATTTTTTGTGGTTTGTACTTTCATCTAAGGGTTCACGAAATCTTGAGGATGTATTTTTAAATGAAGTTATACTCGATGGCTCGTTAACCTGGTTGTGAGAATAAGTTATGTAAAAATTTTCGCTAAAGTTTTCAACGCCGCTGTTTCTCATTTTTTTGTTTTTTTCAAAAAAATTAACTTATGAATTTTTTTTAATTATTGTAACTCTTTAAATCGGCTTAAGTTACTTGCAAACAAATTTGAACACAGCACATCAACAAAAACAAAATTCAAATGAGACATGAAAGTTGATGGTTGTATGAATTTAAAAATTAAAATGTATGCAATATTTTTGTTATTTTTTCTTATGCACTCTTTAAAAATTCGATTTAATTTTTTAATTTTTTTTTTGCTATTTGATGAGTCGAACTCAAAATTAGAAAATGAGCATACTAAGTGTGCATGATGTTTACAGACTTAAAAAAAAAGCTAACAAGAAGAAGTCCTTTAATTATGTTTGTGTAAAAACTTCATTAATTTGGTCGTTCAACAATTAAATTTTAATGAAAAAAAGTAAAATGTAAAAAATCATCAAAAATAAATTTTTAAAGCTTAATTAAATAAAATTTGAAAATCGCTTAGACTCGGAAAAGTAAGACGGCTAAATGTTTTTGCTGATAAAAAAAAAATTTTATGCAAATTTGAGTAAATTTATCAATTTCAACGCAAAAAATTAGACCCTAGTTTATAGGTTAATGAAGGCAACTTAATAAATTTTTTATCAATTTTCTTTTCATATTTTTTTTCTATTCAAAAATTAACCCAAAATGTCTGCAAATGTGGGTTTTTATGAAACAAAATATTGAGCAAGGTGATGCAAAATTTGCTCAATCCATTGGTGAAGTCTGCAAAATCTCTGCAAAACGAATTGCGCATTTAATTTTCATTTTTTTAATGGCGTGCACTTTTTTTAAATGCGCAATTCGTTTTGCAGAGATTTTGCAGACTTCACCAATGGATTGAGCAAATTTTGCATCACCTTGCTCAATATTTTGTTTCATAAAAACCCACATTTGCAGACATTTTGGGTTAATTTTTGAATAGAAAAAAAATATGAAAAGAAAATTGATAAAAAATTTTTAGTTGCCGTTAATGAATTACAAAAAACTTAACTTGTTTTATAAAAAATTAGAATCGAGTTTTCATATGAATCTTTTAATAGTCAGCCACAATTTCGTTTGACTACGTAAATTTAAGGTTTACCAAACCATAAAACCGAAATCCTAGAAAATTTATCAAGTCTTGGAATGTGTTTCGACAAAAATTTATCAAGATTACCATTACAAATATTGGTAGATTTGCTATTAAAGTTGGCAGTATTTCATCTTTTTTACAAACCGTATTTCCTTGCTGAAAGAGGCGTGTAACGTAATTGCTCGAATTTAATGACATGTCATATAAGTAGAGTACTCTATTTATATGACATGTCATTAACAAACGAACACTGGTTTTTAAAAATTGAAATATTCGCTTTGTATGACATGTCGTATAAATTGAATACATACAAAAATTGTAATTTTTTGATATATATTCAGTTTATACGACATGTCATATAAAGCGAATATTTCAATTTCAAAAATAAGTGTTCGTTTGTTAATGACATGTCATTAATTTACTTAGTGACATGTCATTAAATTCGACCAATTACGTTATTAGTAACCGAATGCAGAGACATATAGATCTTCCATGTTAAAATAATATCATTAAAGATGCGACGCACTTGATACGCAACTTTGACTTTTAGCTCAAAGACATTGACCAAATTCTCAAACAAAAACGCTCCGATATTAAGCCGAAAATCTATAGAATTGCAGGGTTGTTATTCTAGTTTGGTACAATATTTTGTGAAATATTTTTAATATTAAAATATGTTTTTCGAATAATAAGCCTGCACTTTTATAGATTTTCAGCTTACCGTATTTCCTCGAAACTAAGCACATGTGCTTAAATATCCCGAGGAAAAAATTATAAATGATAATCATGAATAGTATAAAATATTTTACAGTGGGGTGTGCTTAATTTCGATTTTTTTAACAAAAAATCACAGGTTTCTATTCAAAAAATATTCATTAAGCTCATGTATTTAATTTCGAGAAAATACGATAATATCATAGATTTCCCGCTTAATACCAGAGCGTTTTTGTTTGAGAATTTGGACAATGTTTTTGAGCTAATAGTCAAAGTTGCGTATCAAGTGCGTCGCATCTTTAATGATATTATTTTAACATGGAAGATGTATATGTTTCTGCATGCACTTCATTTGTAACTTCGGCTAATAATGTACGCCTCTTTTAGCAAGGAAATACGATATAGTTTGAAAAAATTTACCGTTTAAAAGTAAATTTTTGCAAACTCTTGAAAAATTAATGGGATTTCAATGATCGTAATAATAAATTTAGAGAATCTTTCATTCTCTTGGGTCAAATTTTTTTTAGTTTTTTCGAAACAGTTTCCTGAAGTTAAAAGGTTTTGAAATAACGGTTATCTAGAATCAGCTTTATCACTTACGTAAAAAGTATTAAATTTACCAAAAGATACGCAAAATATGGTAAAATATAAAGATCATAGCACCTTTGTACTTTAATCATATTAATGTAATTTAATACAAATTTTTCCGGTAGAACTGTAGATCAGGGGATTTTACTTACCGTATTTCCTTGCTGATAAGCGCCCCCATAAACCCCCTTTTTCTAGACGAACGAACATTCAGTCCATTTCAATTTTGTGATCTTCAGATAAAGCGTATTGAGTTCTATCAGAAATACACCAAATGAACCCAAAAATCTGTTCCCATCATTATTATTTTATCGATCAAAGTGTCGATTTTGGGGGAACTTATCAGCAAGGAAATGCGGTAACACAATCGTTTAACATAAAGACTAAAAACCAGTGAGTCTGGAACCTCTTTTTAAGCCTTACAATGTTAAGAAACAATCCTTAAGAAGATTTTAATCAGAATTAATTTATAATTAGTATCCGGAATAAAAATTTTCAAGGTTATTGTTTCGACAAAATACTTTGAAACACCAGGAGACATGGTCCTAATCAAATATTAATGAAAACCATTGTAATTTACCTGAATCTTCAGAAATTGGAGAAGTCGAATTTGTGTTATTTGTATGCCCATAATATTTAACCCGTTTTTCATAGCGATATGAATACATGATTAAGCTTTTTGTTTTACTAAATTTTTTTTGTTGTTGAGAATAAATTTCTCAATTAAAGTTATTCAAGATTACGAATCTTCTTAATATTTTTTTTTTTGAATATTCAAAACTCGTACTTTAAGATAAATATGAAACAAAAAAAAATTTTGAAAAAAAAAAACCAATAATTTCTTCTAAAATGCGGATTAATTATCTAATTTTTTAAATAATAAACAATTTCGAATTTTACATTTAAAAATATTTAAATTGAGCTAAAATTTTTGCTTTAATTAAACTCCGTTTTTTTTTTATTTGAAAACGAACCGTATTTTGAAATAAACAAAATTTTGGAGAACAAAAAAAAAACTATTATTAAATGATCAAACTAAACATAAATAAATTAAACCTATCTCTTTCTTTTTTTTTTGTTAAGTTTACCTTAAGTTATCCTTTAATATACTCGTATGAATATTATCTTTGGGCTTAATTAATTGCCTCAATTTAAATATTGTTCTTTGAAAGAAAGATAAAATGATAAAAGAAAAAGTTTTTGGTCGCTTTGTCTTGATGAATTAACCAACATAATAACGATAAGCAAAACAACAACATAGATTTAGAGTTTTGTTGTTTTGAATAAAGTAATATTTAAATTCAATTAAAAGAGAAATTTGTGTTTATATTATAATAACAACAATAAATAACTAAGTCGAAAAAATAAGGACAAAATTATTTGTGGCTATAACTCAATAGAACTGTCTCTTTTCATGGATTAACCGATTTTTTTTCTCTTTGAAATTCGAGAATTTAAATTCAAAAATTTTTTAACAATCAAATGAGAATGCTTAGATATAAACATCTAATCTCGAAAATTTGCTTGAGTTTTTTTTACGGTAGAATAAATGTATGTTGATTTTAAAAAAAAATTAGTTTAATTTCTTTTGACAGAATCATCAAAAGTTTGGTTACGGATACGTTTTAGCCTAACTGACGTTTCATGTTTATTAGTTCTATCATTCTTCTTTGTATTCTTGATTTTATCGTTTATGGTAATTCAAAAAATAAAATAAATACTATTTTACACCTACAGTCAAGTTTCACTTATATCACCCTAATTGTCAAGCCATTTTGCAGTGATAAAAATGAAATATAACTTAACCGAAATCGATTTGCATTAAAAGTGACCCTTTTGTCTTAATCTCTCTCTAGTGATTTAAGTGTAATAGTGACTTAAGTGTGTGGTGATATAAGCTGGACTTGACTGAATCCCTTAATTACGGATCCGGACAAATTTTTTGAGCCTAAAACACGGACAAAGATTTATTTTGGGATTACTAAAATACTGACTGAGCCATGATAGAGTGGTGCTATGATATTTGTATTTTACAAAATTTTACGTAAATTTTTGTAGTTTTGTATTTTTTACGTAAAATCAGGTAAATTTACGTTTTGACAAATTTTACACTGATTGTCAATAGAAACTCAACATTAAAGCCTCCTAAAAAATCGATATTTACTGATACATTAACCTTTATAGTCCCAAATAGTAAATTTACAAAAATTTACGTGAAATTTTGTAAAATACAAATATCATAGCACCATTGTACGTACTAAATACAAAGCGATTTCAAATTAGAAAAATATTAACTAAACCTTAATAACTATATTCAAAATTTTTCAGTTCAGCTTTCAAAATGAAAAATTTTTTTATTCGAATCTTCAATCTGGACGCCTAGTTTGTTTTAGTGATTTCTATTCTAATTGTCTAATTATAAAAGACCCTTCTTACTGTTCCATTTTTCCGATCTCCCATGGATCTCTACAGAATCTTCATGAGTTCTCCAATTTTCTCCTAACTTTTCTCTTTGTGATCTCTTAGGAGAAACTCAGGGAAGAATTTGACATGGGGTCACTTTAGGGAAATTTCTTCCAATCTTAACGATTTTTTTCAATTACAACCATTGAAATTTACTTGTTCGAATCACTGATGAAAATATTTGATTATTTTCAAAAAGATTGTGTCTACGAATATAAGGAAAGACTGTTTTAATAAAAAAATATACTTTCCTTTTGTATTTTAATTCAAAAGTTGATTTGCCGCTTTCAAGGAAAAGAAAATTCTAAAAATTTCACTTTTCTTTCAATCGAAAATACCGATCCTTCCCAGCTTTATGTAGAAAATAAACGTAATTGTTATCTCCTGTTTCTACAAATAATAATTAAAGTTTCTAAGGTAAATTTCTGAATTTTCGGCCCAAAATTCAGTGTACAAATTTTGGTAAATAAGGAATCTATATCTGTTTATTAGACGATGTTGACCTTATTTTTATCCGTGGTTTAGCTCTTTTGTAGTGTGATGAACTTAAAGTGGTCAAGGTCCATATTTTAGAAGCCTAAAGTTCCGTGTCCGGATTTTAGAAACATTTTCCGAGCTGTTACCTCAAACGCAATACACCCTCGGTGAACCGAACTCCATATGATTAATTACTTTTGACAAGCTTGATATGAAATATTCCTCGTTAAATTACTTTATTTATAATAAAAATTTCTTAAGAACTTCCTGAGAACTTGTCAAGGTTTCGAAAAGCGTAACAAAACTACCAAAAATTTAATATTATCAACACTGTTTATTTTCTAGAATCTAATGCTAAGTCCAGTCTCTAACAATTTAAACTTTCCTGAAAGAATTTGGAAGATCTTTACCAAGACTAGTGAAGATCGAGAAATTTCTTTATAAAAGTGATAATTTTAAGAAAAATATGTCGTATTACAGTATTGCCTTGAATTTAGTGGCATTGCATTAACCTAACTAACTTTTAGGCTTTTAGAGCCGCCATAACTATGTAAAAACGATTACAGTACCTTGTTAAGTCAGAATCCTCTCTTAACCGACATTTCTTAAATTTTCCACTGTAATATTTTTCTATTGGATTACATCTCAATAATCCGACATTTCCGCTAAACCCACAGAAAAGTTCTCTTAGACTGTATTTTTTTAAAATAAATACAACATTAAAATGTGAAAAATCATCTTTTTCCGTAATAAACATGAAATTTTTTAATAAAATTTTTTAGGTTGAAATAATTGAAAAAGATATGAATCTAAACCTTAGTTTAGAAATCGAAGAAAAAATTAAAAATTTTAAAAAATAATGTGAAATGTTGATCAATTTTTCTAGTCTTTATTGAAGCATTAATTTTAAAAATTTCAAGTTTTGGACTTGCTTTTGAACAAAAAATCCGCATTGATAAAGTATTTAAAATAATTATTTTTACACGTTTAATGAAGGCGTTAATCGTCGAAATTTTGAGTATTTTAATGCCGCCACAAAATTCAAGCCAATACGGTAAATGTAGTTATTTACTTTTTAAACTTGATTTGCTCCAGATAAGAAATTCTTTAACAGAAATGAATTTCAAAGAATTTTTTGCAAAATGAGTCATGCTTTGTTGTTTAGCAAATATAAAAACTTAATTCTTTGTTGAAAAATACAAAAAATGTCACATTAAAAAAAGACCTAAAAAATTCTAGCCACAAATAATTTTATTACTAAATCTCCAAAGAAAAAAAAATCAAACTAAAAACGATTTAAAAAAAAATTAAATCATTTTAGAGTTTCACTTGCTAATCTAAAATCCCAAAAAAGAGAAATACTTTACATTTACGAGTATAGCTAATCAAGTTTTAGGACAACATGTCTATTGAAATGTCTAAAGATTTGAACAGTACACTTTTGTTTTTTCTTATGTTTCTAAAGCCACGAACAACAACAACAAAAAAAAAGATTGCAACTTAATCCAAATCTTTATGTAAACTTCATTACATATAAAATTTGAATTTTTTTTTGAAACAAGATCTCAATTCTTTACTTATTAAATGTTCAGTATTAACAAGAGATAAAAAAAATTATATTTTCAATGGATTATGTACAAAGTCTTAAAAAAATGGCCTCTTTTTTTTTTGTTTTAATCAAAAAGCTTAGTCTTTATTTGATTGATTATAGAAAAAAAATATCCTTAAACTAAAATTATAACATTAAAAAGATAGTCCCTTTAAATCTAATCTTAACGTTATCCTATTTAGGATTTAACGTTTTAATGTAATTTCTGGGATATTAATAAAGCAAAATGAAAGGTAGGAATGTAGAGATTAAATTAATCTTACCATTTATTTGTTTATTGTTAAATAAAAGCATGCATCTGTATTGTCCCGGATCAATTGGTGTAAAGCTTATATCGTAAACACCTTTTTGTTCTGTTCTTTCAATACAATTTATCGGATATGAATCGTTGTTTCGTAAATTTATCAATTGAGTATAAAATACTCCTTCACCAATCTTTGAGATATCGGCTAAAATTAAATTTTAAATAAAATTTGGTATTTAAAAAATTAAGTTCGAGTGTCAAGTTATGATGACGTAAGAGTTTCATTCAGTCAAAAAGCATCACTCTGAAAAATGAGTAAATAACAGATTAAAAAATCAAGTATTAAATGGAGTTTGATGAAGAAGGGCTATTTTTAACCCAAGATTATTTTTGTCCAATGAAGAAAATTTAATTTTTAGTTAAATTTTGAGGGAAATTAGGACAAATTTTTAATCCTGAGCTAATAAGCGGGAAAGAATAGGACTAATGTAACCAATCTTCAAGCTCATTTAAAATCGTCTGTACTGAAAACAATGACATAAGTAAATTAAATTTAAAATTATGAAATTTTATCTCAGAACCACGTATCAAATTTTTACTGTACAATTGTTACTAAGCAGGACTGGTGTCAGCGTTTTTTCGTCTCCTATAAACACTATAAAGCCCGGCTGGTCTTTCTGATCCGTTTTTATGTTTTTTCGAATAATTTCTCTACGAATAAACTAATTTTAAAAAAGTTTTCAAAATAGACCTGCTATGCAAGACTAAAAAAATCAAATTTTTATGTTTTTATAGATAAAATCTAAACATTTTCCTGAAACTCACGATTTTTATTTATTTCAAGAAAAAAAAGTTATCTGAATGAACTTTTAGAATACCAATTGATAGATCTCATTAAAAGGTTTCTTTGGATGTAGATTTCTATCCTTTTAGAGGATTTTATCCCGATAAAATCCGCAAGAAACCGCGGTAATTATTTGCAAACATGGATTTTATCTCATGAAATAGTGAAAAAAAAAATTTATTTTGTTCAAACTACCCAAAACAGTATCTGATTAAAAGATAACACTTTTATTTTTATATGATTCCGTTTAAGAGAATCATAATACAGGAATCTGGTCACTTAGGAATGAAATATTTAAAAAAAACTTGTTTTGCCACGCAATTTGTTTATTTCTTGGAAAAATATTTGTGATTGAAATTCGATTTGTTTCTTTATTCTGAAGAAAAAAAAAATTGATTCAGCAATAAAAGAGATTTTTCACTTCCGGAAATTTTCGCGTTTTTTTTGAGACCAGAAGTTTCTTGAGAGTAAATACGGGTCAGAAAGACTCGACGGGCTTAATTTAAAGTTATACAGTCAAGCCTCGTTAATCCGTATGAAAATAGCCCGATCAAATCGTCATACGGATCAAAATATACGATTTAATGAGGTATTTTCTATTGAAATAAATTACAGTTAGCCTGTGATTTCTATACGAACTAAAGAGATATACGGATAAAAGTGGAAACGGATTAACGAGGTTTGACTGTATATATCAAAAACGGACTTTCTAGTTTTAACATCCCGACACAACCTAGCCATAAATTGATATATACAGTCAAACCTGGTTAATCCGTTTCCACTTTTATCCGTATATCTCTTTGGTTCGTATAGAAATCACAGGCTAATTGTAATTTCTTTCAATAGAAAATACCTAATTAAATCGTATATTTTAATCCGTATGACGATTTGATCGGGCTATTTTCATACGGATTAACGAGGCTTGACTGTACTAAGTACTTTATTTTTCAATAGGAAAAAGACATCAGCTTCACCCTTCGGTTCTGCTTGTAATCTCAATTTCCGTGGCGTTTACACTACCACAATATTTTTTTCTACCAAAAGGGTTAATGTCAAAAAATGCCGAGTTCAAATTTCAGGAACTTATATTCTTTGTATAACAATTAAGTTGTGTGACACTCAAAAAATTTAATAAGGTTCTTTATTCAACTTACCTTGGAATGAAATTTTTTTGTTTAATTGATAATTCGTATTCGGTGTTATACCACTAATTTCTCCTAAATTAGGATCAAATATTTCGAAAATATAAGGACTGCCGTTAACTTCTTCGTTGTCATAAAAAACTGTTGTTTCCCATTGGCCTTAAAAATAAATTCAATAAATCTAGATTGAAAACGTAATATTTTTTTTTATTTTTAATACCAGCTTCATTTGGAATTATACGAGCATAATATTTAGCGTCTCGTTCGTCGACTTTACTCAATATTTCTTCACCTGATGGCGACCTGCTGGTAACTATTACTTTACCTTTTCCAGCTCCTCTTGGGTCAATCTAAATTTTTTATTTTTAATCAATGTTGTTTGGTAATTTATAATTTGATTTAGTTTACACATATTTCAATAGGCTGATAAATCCAAGAAAACTTTTCAGTGGTAATAAGTTGAATTTTCATTGTATCTGGTTTAACGTTTATTATAATTGGACAACCATCCAATAAGTTTTCATCACAGACAACATTTAGCTTAAATTTTTAAAATTTTTAGTTTTCAATCGACATTTTTTTTGCTTTAGGGAATAATTGTCAAAATAAATTTTAGGACAAAAAATTACCTCGAAAACACCAGTTTCACCGGGAATAAAATGGCATTTAAGATTTCCTGAACTCAGTCGCTCGGTACCAACAGCAGGTGATGACTTTGGCCCTTTAACATATGTCTTAATATTTTTACATTCTGACTCTAGATATTCGACTCTGAAGCTAAACTTTAAAATTGAAAAAAAAATGATAATCATTTTAAATTTTTGAGCTTTGAAAAAAAAGATATTCTTACCGGTTTACCAACAATAGCATCAGCCACAGAATCTTCCAAAAAAATTTTCGCTTTTTCATTAATCGATTTTAATGGCTTAGCATATTTAAATTGTACAACTGTTGCCATCACAGCAATACTTTCTACTTCATGATCTGACAATTCTTTAGCTGTAACATATGTTTCTATTTTAAGTTCTTTACAAGCTTCTAGACCAGCTTTGCAATTTTGTTCTTTTTTTGTTCTGTCTAAATTAGGAAAACCTGCAACATTAAGGCCCATTTTATTAGCTAATTTACACAATAACCATCCATCATTCCAATCAGTCTAAATATTTTGATAAATTTTAAAAATTAATTAGTTTAACTAGATAAGATGTCATACACTAAAATTGTTTATATCTTCGTCTGGCATGTATTGATGAATCCATTTTAAAGTGGCTTTATAACCCGGAGAGCCTTCTTTTATGAAATATGATAAATATGTAATTGCAGAAAGTTCATCTAACTCTGGACTGCTCATATTTTGGGGTGTAACAACCATAGGTATACTAAATTCTTCTAAAGCTACATTCATTGCTTTCGTGCAATTATCCAAGCTTAATATTCAATTATTATTTTTGTTCTTTCAAGTTTTTTTTTGGTAAAAATTACTTGTTTTTTCTACTCCATCCAAGCCAATCGGGAAACAAATCCGGGCGACAGTAGTTAATTATGCCTCTAAAATTATAATCCAACATTCAATAAGACTTAAAATACAATCTTGGCTAAATTGTAGACTGAACAGACATGTTTGACCATTTATTTTCGGGTATTGGGTCGGTTTGAGGAACCCGAAAAAATAGGGTTTTAGGGTTCGGCTAGGGTATACGTTAGATTGGTTAACCCATAAAAATCGGGTAGGTACACCCCAAAACTGCAATTAAAAAAACAATTTTTTAACCAAATACCCTATTTTAATGGGTTACCCAACCCAACCTATACCCAAAAATCCAAAATATAAGGGTAACCTATACCCTACACGAACCCTAAAACCCTATTTTTTCGGGTTACTCAAACCGACCCATTACTCGTCGAATGGTTTTAAGTCAAATTTAACCGTGAAAAAGTCAAAAAAAAAAGATCAAACTTACGCAAGAATTAAACCATCATTTAAATCATGAGTCAAATTTGTCATATGATATTGAGGTAGTACTGACTTTATCCAAGCAAGTATAAGCTTTTTGGGTGGAATTTTAGTTTTACCGATTTGGTAACGCAGAATTAAATGCCAAATTAATCCAAGTATTAATTTTAAATTTCCACCCATCAAATCCATATTTCCTATTTAAACAAAAAATAAATCTCAAGAATGCGTTTGTTTTGAATTTTTTAAAATCTTACCAATATTAACCAATTTGATTCCATCTTCTGTGATGGCGTTTAAAGCTAAATTAATATTTTCAAGAGATTGATGTTGATTAGTTGGATTTTTAAAATAACGTTTGGTTATTTTAGAATTTGGCTGTTGTAATCGATTAACTAGTTTAATCAATTTGACACCGTTTGATAGATCTTTTATTAAATCGGTAACTTTTTCATTTTCAAATTTGAGTTGTTCATTGACCCAATTGGTAAATGTATTTTTTTGTATTTGAATCCATTTACTGTCTAAATTTCGAATAGTAGCCATTTGTTGGAATTTATTTTTAGCATTTATGTTTAAACGATTGTGAAAATACGTTTGATTTCGATCGCTTTCATAATCTTTGGACAATGATGAATTTTCATTAAGCCCTAACTTGTCTAAATTTATTTCACTCATTTTTATTGTTGTTGTTGTTGTTGTTTTTTTTTCTTCTCTCTATTACTTAATAAGTGGCTAATTTAACATAAATAACTACAATCATTGATCCAAGTTTATTCATAAAGTCAATTTTAATCTCATCTAAACCAACAAATAATAAATAATTGGAGATTTGAAAAATTTTTAAATTTATCTTTTAGAATTCAAGTTTATTGACAGACTTTTTTAAATTATTGAAAATTTGAAGTTTTTTTTTATTAGAGTTAATAATGTTTCAGTGGATAGGTTGAATAAAAAAAGTCTTAAAAATTTTTACTTAAGCTCATAAAAAATTTTATTCAAAAATTATCTTTTCATCTTAAAAATTCAACTCTCAAATTCGTGTTTTTTAGGCTTAAATTTTAAAAAAACTATATTTTATCCTTTCATGTTCCGTATTCATATTACAGTTCAAAACTGAAATAAATTAAATAACTAAAATATAAACATAAACAGTACAGTGTTTAAGCTCAATCCTAAATGAGGTTACAAAATGATATAAGTCAGTTGTATGATTGGTCGAAAGAATTGTTTATGGAATTCTAAGAGCAAAAATTTGTAGTAGTCTGTTACGGGTCAAATAATCCGAAGTGTTATAAACTTGAGGAATCGTTTCAAGAGAGAGACCTTGGCGTTGTTTTATTAATGATTTGAAACCATCAGCTCGTGTAGCTTTAGAAAAGCTAATCAATCTCTTGATCTTATTACGTTCGTTCAAATACCATATACGATCAAAAAGCTCTATTTCTGATACCCATTCAGCAGGATACGCAGTCCAAGTATTGAGTACGTATTTTAAAAAAGACATCATGAGTATCTAAGGGGTTCAAAGAAGAGCAACCAAGATTATCGGCGAATTACGTGACTTTTGGCATGAAGAACGATTGAAGAGGCTAAACTTAACAACTCTAGAAGACAGAAGAATCATAGGTGATTTAATAGAACAGTTTAAAATTATTAATAAATTTGACAAGGTTGATTAGTATCATCCTCTGAAATAAAAATTTAGTTCGTTACAAGACAAGAAGTCACACAGTTATAGTTTCGACAAACTAGTTCGCAACTGCAAACATAGATTCAACTTTTTCACAAACAGGGTAGCCGATGTTTGGAGAAACTTACTGAGAGAAGTTATTCAACAAACAACATTCAACAGCTTTAAGAATAAACTAGATTATTTTTATTATTTTCACAGAAAATTTTCCATTGAATAAAGAGAATAAAAAACATGATCAAAAAATAAACGCATTGAAAATAAATAGGTAAAAAACAAAAATGAAAACATTAATTTGACATTTTTAGAACAAAAAATATGTTTGAATATTTTCAAACACGATTTTAAAGATTTTTGAACATGCTGTTAACTTATTTCAGATTTGTACTGTAGCTGATGGAATTTTAGGTGTGCAATTTTTGTATCTCAAAAAAAATTTCGATGAACCAGCTTAGGAGACAGAAAATTCGGACTTCATAAGGACAAAGATTTTCAGTCACCTGCTTTTAAAATTTTTCCTAATTTGTTACAATACAAAGCTGACTTGACGAAAAATGAGCATATACAGAAAAACTTTTTAAAATTAACAGATAATAAACACATTCAAAAGTTAATTGGTAAAAATAAACAAATATGAACACAATAAATATTTTTTGAACAAAAAATTTGATTGAAAATTTTCAAAAACGCATTTAAAAACTTTGAATCATTTCAGCTTTATAGTGTAACTGTATCATATTACCTAAGCTTAAAAACAATATTTAATGTCTTACTCTTTTATTAATTTAAAGTATCGGAAAGTGGTTATCCGGAATTTCAAGTTAAAAAAATGCATGAGCCAATTATCCAAAAATGATAAAATTTTGTACACTACTGAAGGGTATTCGGGAATAGTGACAGGGGTCCAGTTTTAAAGGGAGATGCAAGTGAAAAAATGACACAACTTTTGTGTTTTATTTAACACGATTTTTTTCCCTGTGTAAGACTACAGTAATTCTTCCAAATATACGGAGTTCAATTTCAGTTCGCATGATAAAAAACTTTCAGAAAAATTTTTGAAAATTTTCACTTGTAAATAAAAGAAACGAAATAATTTACCAAAAATTAGTCTACCTTAGTAATTCGAACATTTTAAAATTATTCTTATTGACGCTTAATTTAGCGAGAAGATGACTCGAAAGAAGCAATTATAGAACGAAAGTTAATTAAATTTAAATTAATTAGTTAGAGAAAGAACTTGAAGCCTAAAGTCAAGTAAATATTCGAATATTAACTTTTACAATTTGTTTGTTTTTTAAGGCATTTCTTAGCATCAGCTCAAATAAGAATTCCCGATAGAAATAGTTTTTAACTTAATTTACTCAAAAGTAGGAACAAATAGAGGTCTTATTTTACAAACATATTTATGAACCGATAAAATTTAAAAAAAAAAATCGTTTAATTGTTTGATAAAACCCCTGAAAATTATGTTAAAGAAAATAGCAACATTTTAGCAAAGTATTTAATAACTTGCTTTAGAAAATAAAAATCTTCAAAAAAGTATCGTTCAATGAGTAAAAAAGTCCTATTAAGAATAAATTTTTGATTTTATAATTAAGTCTTAATTTAATTTTATTAAAATTGTTTAAAAGTTGTTTTTTTTTTATTTCGAGCGATTGTTTAAATTCATTTTAAAATAGTTTTTTAACAAAAAATCTTTGACTAAAAGGGTATTTTTATTTGTAACGCAAAATTTTTATTTCAAAAATGGAATGGCAAGTTGGCTCGAATTGTCTTCTAAATAATAAATTTAGTCTTGGATAACATCAAATCAAGTTAATCTGTTGAAATATATTACACAACTACAAAAATAGAAACTTAGAGGATCTCAAGAAGGACCTAAGTTAACTGTTTACAATTTTAAAAATTCTAAATGATTTTTTTATTTCTGACATTATAACTATAACAAGAGTCTTAATGTATCAATTGTTGTTAATGGTTACGACATTATCTTAATAAGCCCAGTCGACTCCCATCTCCAATACCTCCTAAATATATGCAGTAATTAAGTCAAACTTAAATAGGTCATGCATAATCAGACATGGTCTTTTTATTTTCAAATCCAATTTTTATCTCAATCATTCCATTCCAAAGAAATCTGATCAAATTGATTGCCTAGGTATATCATCTAATCGAGAACTTCAAAAAAGTTCAACAAAGCATTTTTTGGTTGCTCGTACTAAATGAAAAATATCCGAGAATCCTATTCGGAATCCTTCATCTACAAAACTTAGTGCTATCTCAGTTTACCCACTGTTTTGAAAACCTAACTCTCAATTGTGTGACTCTCTTAATCTCTCACAAAATAATCTAATCAGACAAATGTTTATACCAACATACCAACATGTCGCATGTCTAGAGTACTCAAAGTATTGAAGATATTTAACTTTAAATCTTCTTAAAGCTTTCATTCATTAACTCAATTAGATTTAATCATCTTTCATCTCTTACTCTTATCTCCATATTTTTAAACTAAATCTTGTCATCAATTATCAATAATCCAGCCAAACTCAACCCTAAGAAATGCTTAGATCGGATGATGGGATATGTGACTCAATCAGACTCTGATTGTATAACTTGAGGTCTAACCACTTTAGAACTATTTTAAATGAACTACCGTAAACCCCCACTTTTTGTATCCAGTAGTTTTTTTTAAATATTTCGATAGACAAAGTATTGCTTTAAAATCTCATACCTTCAGTTTAAAGACTAGGTTGAGGCGGTTAGAATGAGGTATTTTCGAGCCATTGATACAAAGGAATTTAAGCATAAATCGAATGTTAAAGGCCAAATTTTCTGGGCACAAAAAGTGGGGGTTTACGGTATTGAAGAATTAATGAGACCTGTCACTTAGGTCCAAGTACCCCTATAACTTTTTTTAATTTGTAAATAATTCTATTTTTAATTTTCTCTTTTTGGTTTTTATATTCCCGTAACTTTGATCTACGACCTCGAAAACCATTGAAAAATATTCTTAAAAATATCAAAAATTTTGAATCCCTTCGCTTTTAGCAGCCTGATACAAATGTGCTTTATTTAAATGTTTAAGAATTAATGTTTGGAGAAAGTTATGATTGGTTTGAAGATATGGTCTGAAAGCTAGAAAGCAGAGTGACGCTTGTACCTAAATTTAATGGGTAAAAAATTTGCCTATTCCCAATTTAGGGAGAAAAAAGCATAAAAAAGGAAATTCTTTCGTTCGCATGTGTTCTGACTGAACCCAGCATACCCAATTTTTT
This sequence comes from Brachionus rubens, assembly GCA_022207745.1. NCBI lineage: Eukaryota > Metazoa > Rotifera > Eurotatoria > Ploima > Brachionidae > Brachionus > Brachionus rubens. Next base: position 3,934,657 of record JAJVHD010000001.1, on the reverse strand, counting down.
TTTGTTTCACCTGCTTAAAAAAGAAACGCCTTCCTTTTTCAAAAGATACTTTTTTATTTTCAAACCAATCATTAAGATGAGGATACTTGTTTACTTCAGTCGAGAAGTTATAAGACTCTAACTTCAAACTTTACCTTAAATTTAATAAAATTAAAATTTGTAAAATTTTCAGAAAAAAAGATGAACGTTTATTTGTAAGAGAGATAAAAGTTTTTTTAATCTAAATTGAAACGTCCTTCTTTACATTAAAAAAAATACCAAGTATTGTAATTTTAAAATTTAATTTCCTCATGGTAAGTGTGTTTAAAATATCACACGAAAAAAAAAATCATGAAAACTTTTAAGTTCTTAAGATTTAAGAACAAAAAAACTTTTTTCTATTAAAGAGCAATTACGTAAAGAAAAAAATTTTACAAAAAAAAACTTGAATAAAGTTTCTTTCACCAAAACACAAAAAAAAAACGAACAAAAACAAATATGATAAGAATCCAAACCAACAGACTTTGAAACAAAATTTCACAATAACAATAAAGAAAAAAACAAAAACTTTACAAAACGAATTGAGGAAAAGAAATTTTAACAAAAAGACTAAAGGTGTCTTGAAAAAAAAAATTAAAATTTTTGTTTTTTATTACTCATTTTTATGTGAATACTAAAAAATAGAACCATTTTGTCTAATCCATTCCGACAATGTTATCATTTTTACTTGAGCAAAAAATTGTTCAATAAATGAAGTTTTTTTTTTTTTTTTTGTTGGGTTGTGGAGCTATTTTTTTTTGTTGCAAACCCAACAAAAGAAGAGAAAATAAGCTCGAAAGCACAATTGAAACTCTTTTTTTTTCGGATCTAAAAACAAGTTTATTATTATTAACTTGAAACTTATATTCTTTCAAGTAGTTTTTTTTCTTCTATTAAGAATTGTATGAAACTAGTTTGGCACAAAATAAAATAAAAAAAAAATATAAAAAGTTGATTTTCGCTGAATATTCCTCCACCTTAGTTATTACAGGTAAGTTTGATTATTTCTTATATAAAGTAATAATAAATTTGAAACGAATTCAATTAAGACAATTAAAATTTTTTTACAACTTGAAAAAAAAAAAAAAAATTATAATTTTTAAAAAAATAATTATTTACAGACATTTTTTGTTTGCTTTTTCTATTTGGAAAAGATATCTTCTTGCCAAAAATAAAGAATGAGTATCAATCGAAAATCAATTAACCTTTTAAAATATTCATTGATTCTTAAAAGATAAATTTTTTTGTTTTCGTTAAGAATTAACTTTTTTTTTTTTTTTTTGATATCTTAAAAATCATCTTTTCATTGTTTTGTTTTAAAGAAAGACAATTTTTCTTTTGTTTTTTTCGATTTTTCTTTATTCATTTTACCTTACGTTTGTTTATACCAAAAAAATCTTAAATTATTATAAAATATTCCATTAAAAATAGACAATTAGTTTAAAAGACCGTAATTAATATTGAGAATAACAAAAATAAATAAATTGAATTTTTCACTAGGAGTTCATACGATTAGACTATTGAAACCAAGGTTGATAAATAGGAATATCGTTTGGCGAATTATTTAGGCACAAGGATAAAGGTTTCATCATTTACATTCTAAATGATTCGTTTGCTACACTCTCAAATTTGAAACCTTTAAATGGTTACAAACTTTCATTACGAGTCTACAAAATGGTAAACACATGCAAAGATACAGTTGACTTCACTTGAAAAATGTTTCGTTAATTTACAGTTGAACCCATAAAAATATAAACTAAGTCAGTAAGTGGTACTACACGAAGATCATCTTTTGAAAGGAAACCTGTTTGCAAAAAATTTTCTTTTAAAAAAAATAAGAAGTAAAATAATAGCCAATGGCAATTACCCGAAATTTTACGTTCAAAACTTAGGTTCAATCAAGTGAGTCAAATCTCTTATAAAAAAAATTAATTAGATCTTTTTAATTATTAAAAAATATTTTCGTAAGATTAAATTAATTATAAATCTGATTATTTCTTTAATGATTAAAGATGTCTGTTTAACAAAGATTTTCCGAACAAAATTCCGATTTACAAGATACTTGAGATGTCGTTTATGTTTTTTTGTGTTTTCAAAAATCTTTGTTTTTAAGAACTAGATATTTTGAAGCGTTCGTGTGTGTGTGTGTGTTTTTAGTTCTAAGCAAGAATACGTCGTAACAGTGTAAATATATTTATTAATAACAAAATGAGTTAATGAAACAAAAAATCAAAACTTTTAAGTGTTTCGAAAAAAAAAAAAATTAAAATAGGTAAATTTTGTTATTGTTGATGGAAATAAAAAAAAATACTAAAAAAAAAGTAAAAGTTTTTTCTTTTTATAAAATTTTCCAATAATTTTTAAAATTAACATTACCATTTTGGTCATTGGTTAAACTATTGTTTATGGATTCAATCACGTTTTAAGAGGATAAATTTCTTTAATTTTTAAAATAAGATAATTGCCTACTATCTTGGTAACTTATTTTGGCATTCTTATTTTTGCCTTCATGTTTAGATATTTCAACTAAATTACGTGTATTTTTATTTAAATTTGGTTTTTGAAAGGTTTCAATGTCTTTTTTGTACTGTCCTAGACCCTCTTCTTCAAGATTTACATATTTTAATGCTTCCAAATCTCCTGTTAGTTCGAATTTCCATTCTGGACTATCAGATGCAAATATAATTCCTGGTGGGGGTTTTATTTTTTTGACAAAATCAGGTAAATCATCTGTTTTTATTAATTTCTTTCCATATCTATTTTTATACTCTTTGGGGTCAGCATTTAAAATTCCAAGATTCTTCTCTTCTCTTATGATATTTATTTCAGGTGATTCCCATTGAATGATAACATTTTTTGGTTTCTCAATCACCAAATCATTGTTTGTTTGTTGTAAAATTACTTTTCGTTTAACTGGCGGATATGGCAACCATTTTTCGATTATAATCGGTTGTGGTTTTTTAGGTAGAACGGGCAACCGCTCTATAATTACTTTCCGCGGTGGTGGTGGTAAATTTTTACCGCTAATCGTAATTATTTTTGGACCAATTCTTTCCGGTGGTGAAGGGGGAGCTTCTCGCAAGATCATAGGCTCTGGAGTTACAGGTCTAGGTGGTTGTTGACGTAGAACTACTGGAGGTGCTGGTTGACAAATTTGATTTTTTTCAAAATTAATAACAATGTCACCTGGAGCCTCAGGTGTCGGTGGTTTCAAATACCGTATGGCTAATATTTGAACATATGTCAAACTTTGTTTTGTTGGTTTTGAAATTATCCGAGGATTCGGATCTTCGTTTATTTCATAATTTTCAATTGGAATATCAGACTTCCAATTATCGATCTCTTGTTTGTTGATCAAGATGCCATGTTCGCCATATACTTTAATTTGCTCGCCCTCTTCGCCATCTTTATGAGGATAAGACCTTAATATAGACAACTCTACCTCACTTATATACTCGGAAATTTCCGTTAACTCATTTTGAAACTCAATTTCAGTTTTGGTATACATATTTGTTTGAGCCATTTTTTTCGGCCAAAGTTATAAATTTATTTGAAAAGTTTAAAACGCTTAAATTTATAAGAAGTATTGCAATGTTTTTCGGCATTTTCAAACGTTCCTATTGAAGCTTAGGGTAAGGAAAAAAAAAAGATTAATGACTCCTCTTGTTCAAAAGAAACACTTTTATCGAGCATTAAAATTTCACAAACTTAAGTAAAAAAATTAAAGAAATAATACCCTTAATGATCAAGAAATTAAAACAATACAAAAAAAAAACAAACGAAATTTGAAAATGACTTAAACTTAAAAAATTAATTGCGTCGTTCGTTTCTTTACGCTTAATAATTTTACTTTGACCTGGCTCCAAAAAGACACTTGAAATAATATTGTATCATAAAAAATAAAATTTTCAAATCAGATTTGAATGCAAAAAAAAAACTACTTTTTTTGAAAAAAAATAATAATACACTTGGCAAACTTAAGCAAAAATGTGTTTCTAATTTTTTTGTGTGCAAGAGTTAATTTTTTAAAGCGGCGCACAAGTAAATTTAAGATAATTTTTTTGTTTTAACCAAAAGCAAGTTTGTTTGTAAATATTTTTTAATTTTAAATTTTTTGTTGTTGTAAAAAACAAGTAAAATTTAATTTTTATGATTTTTTTTTATCAACTAAAGTTATTTGTAAATTGTAATTTTTATTATTATTTTCATTATCAAATTTAGTTAGTTATTGAAAATATATGTTAACCGTGCACACTTGAAAAATTTTTGAATATTTTTTCAATTAATTACCTTTTGAATACTGAAACCAGAGTTGTGATACCAACAGTATTATACTGAGCAGTCTGATCTAACAAGTATGATCTTGAGGATATTTTAGTTCCCAGTCCATTCTTTTTTGGCGTAAAGCAGGAGAATTTTAATGCAAAAACACTGATGTGGCTTTGGCGCAAAAGTCTCCATCGCGCTAGCGTGTCATCAAATATTTTAATCAAATAACATTAATGCACATCAATTTTTGAATTATTGGTACCTTATTCTAATTTTGGGGATAATGTAAGAAGGAATTTAAAAAAAATAATTTAATATGCAAATTAAATTTATTCTATCATTACATTAACTGGGCAAATTAAATTTATTCTATCATTACATTAACTGGGCAAATTAAACGAAAAAAAGCACAAAAAAAATTAACTTATAAAAAAAACATTAAAAACACAACACAAAATTAATTACTCAAATTTTTTAATTTGATTTTTGGACAAACATATATGTAAAAACTGAAAACACGTACGCCTTTACATTTCACTAATCCTTAAAATTTATGAGTGCATATGTCTGACTGGAACACACAAATAATAAAAATATTAATATTTTTTCTAATGAAATGTTTTTAAAGTTTGAAATCTTAACAACCGAAAAATAATACAATTTTGAAAAAAAATTCAAAAAAAATAAAAACAAATTTAATCAAGTGTCACTTCATCATCACTTGTTATGACCATTCTTTTTTTTTTTAAAGCAGATCCATCAATTCGTTCTCTTTTCATAATATAAATCGGTGAGTCCGAATCTTCGTCGTCGTCATTTTTTTGAAATTCAATTCCTGTACCTCGCAGACGTCTTCGGGCTTCGTTACACATGAGTCGGCATGTGTTGAGTGCAACACTTAATAAGAAATTTTCTCGCCCTCTCTTAACAAATTCTAAAAAACACGTTGACTTTTAAAGAAATTTAATAACCCAAGGATAAATTAAATAGATACCGTATGCGGAGTGAATCTCGTTGGAATAGTCTTTAATCATTATTGGTTTGTCTCTAATTGCCCAAACCTCATCTGTTGGTATTAAGACAGTCATGGTCTTACGAAAAACTGAACAATCAGTTTCTGTGGTCGTATCCAAATATGAGTCTAATTCAAGTTTTTGTTCACGCGTTACTGTTATCGTTGGAAACCTTGGCGATAACATTTGTCGAAAATTTAATTCAGTGCTAGAATAAAATGGAATAGTTGTTAAGTCTTCGGGAGTTCCAAATAGTTTTATAAAATTTAAACTCAATTCCATATTTCTGGCAATTTGTTCTTTGTCTTTGTTAAATTGAAAATTTTTAAATTTTTTTTTAATACAAAAAATAAAATTGAATATTACCATAAGTATTTTGGTATATTTTTAACTTTTCTTCTTTTTCGATTATTTGACTTTTAAGTTTAGAGAGTTCATTATCTTGAGCTTTGATTTTATCACGTAGTTCTTTAACCACAGTTGTTAAATTATATTTTTCTTCTTGTTCGGTTTCAATACGGGTCATTTCTTGAATTTCGTTCATAGTTGGACTTTTGCGTTTTTTTGTTGTCCTCGGTTCATCACAATTATACGAACTTATTAAATCTAATTTCTCATCGCATTTAACTCGAGTCCCTAAAAAAATAATTTTTAAAAAATTTATTCTTTTTAGATTTAAATCATCATAATAGCCATAGCCAACCTTATTTATTTAAAATTCCTAGTTGACATTTTAAAAAATAATTAGGCTCAAAAAACAATTTTAAAAAAATTAGGCTGCTATGATGCTTTTATATGAATTTTAAAATGCTTACCAATGCACTTGACAATAGCTTTCACAAATTGAGTACCATACTTAATAGAATACTCACCACCGAGTTTAATATTTTTGGGATCCGAAAACTCGCCTATTTTGACAATGTTAAACTTTTTATCAATTACAAATTGAATAAGACAAAAATCATTTCTGTTGTATGTAGGGTCACTTATCGACTCTTTTAAAAAAAATCATAAAAAAATTTTTTTTTCAAGTAAATAACCTTATATACTTCCTAAAATTGGGTGGGGTAAATTTTGCGGCTTCTTTTTTAAATCTTTGTTATTTAATTTTCTTTCAACAGAGGAATTATCCGACAATGTATCCGTTGACACACCGCTTTTAATACTACAATTACTTGAAACACTAGAGGCGCTAATGGTCCTAGTTAGGCTTTTAGAACTTTTTGATGTAATTTTTACACTGCTAATTGTAGGCCTTAAATTCGATTTGGCAACCTGAGGTACAGTTTTTTTAGATTTAGAATTTTTACTTTTAGTCATTTTTTTAATAAATTTTTTTTTTTTTAAATAAATTTTTTGTGAACGTGAATTTATACAGTTGTAAAAACATAAGCTAAAACTTAGCAATAAATTTTAGCGTCTATTCATTTTGAGTTCTATTGGTTAAAAAACGTGTACAATTAATTATTACATCATAAAAAACTTAGCGTTAATTTGTCAATGAAATAAATGATTAGTTTGAAAAAGAGAGACGAAAGCTAGACTGTCGCTCAATTTATGAAAAAAAATTTTTTTTACATTTTCGACGCATGTAATAAAATACTGTTCACTGACGTCACATAAATAGAGATTTGATTTTATAAACTCTTCATTGTTATAAAAAAAAGGATTAAATAATATTATAATTTCTTGACATAGTAAAATTATTTTGTCTTCTTGTTCAATCATTGCACTTATTAAGCCTAGCTTTTTTGAATTAACATCCAAAATAGCATAATCCCCGAATCTGTTTTTGCTAAATTGATCGTTATATTTGATACCATTATAAGTTAAAATTTTATAAATCTTCACGTGAGAAACTTCAACGTTTAATTCTGAACGTAAAATATTCGAAATAAAATCACTTTGAATATAACTAAAAGATCGACCTAATTTGACCCCACTTAGAGTCAAATTACGTTTTCCGTTAGACGATTTAACAACTGAATTTTTCTGTATGAATTCATTCAACTCATCATTTTCATGACAACCAACTTCATTTTTAATAGTGTTTAGCTTTTGGACTATATTAAAAATCTTAATGAACTCTTCACCCAGAAGATTTTTACCATTAATTAAACTTAAAATTTTTCGATTAATTTCTTCGAATTGATAACAGCCAAAATTATTAAGTGGTCCAAAATTTAGAGTAGATTCGCAAATATGGAGTAACTCATGAACGCCAGATTTCATGATAAATCCATCGTACAAATCTGCCAATTGGGAAACGAAAAGCCTTAAAATTTTGTTTATCTTCCCTAAGTCATTTCTGTTTATGCTCGGATTATATAAGTTTTCTAAGGCAATCACCAATAATTTTAAATTCTGATAGTATTCGAATTTCATTATTTCAAAAAAACTATCATTGAATAGTGAAATATAAAATACATAAATTCATGACTACGCCATTTTTTCCATTTTAGAATTGAACGAGGAGAACACGAATTAAAACTTGGCGGTCTGATTTTCAACAATCTATCGTCGATTGCTTTGATTTGATATTTTAGCGAATAAGGTTTATTGCTAGCATGTTCAAACCAATAACCGAAAAAATTCTTAATAACCCCTAAGAAAATGCTATGCATTGGATCGATTGCGGTGTTTACAATTGGATGGTAATATTTTAATTCGTCTAATAAACACTTGTCTTTAATGCCATACTGAATACGTGAAGTCACATGACATGTTTCTAAATGTTCATAGTAATTGTACTTAGTTCTACTTGGACCATTTGGATTTTCTGGAATATACGGAAATGTATGAACGCTTCCTTCTAAAATTTTAATTTGATGAATTAATAAAAAATAAAATATTTAACTTTTAATAAATACTCTCTGTTTTAAGCCTCCTTCCTTTCTGTAGGCATTTTAGACAACCGTAATAACCATTTGATGAGTTAGTATTTAAAACAGAAGCCCGAGCTGGTTTATCAAAAATCCCGAATAAAACAAAAAATTTTATTATTTCATTGGAAAGATCAGAAATATTTATTCCCGATTCTAAGTACTTGAGCTCATTTTTTACTTTTTCGAGTAAAACATTTATATTTGGTTTTCCAAATGATACTGTCAAACCTTAAATAAAATATTTTTAAGGTTAAGAGAATTCAAAACTTTAGTGCTTTCTGAATTTGTCATTATTGAAATCGTAATCTACACTTTCGAATAATATTAGAGTTAGGGTAAGGGTTGCACGTTTTATTCAAGGGGATTAAAAATCTAATTCGAGTTACGATTTGAAAGCCAAAAAGTTCCCATTGCCGCCGTTATACAAATTGTTTGTTGTTCCAGGGGTCACTTTACCACACACTTTTCCCCTTTTTTTTTAACCGTAAAAAATATATAGTATTACATATATGCCTGTTTACAATTTGACTAATAAAATGCCTTTTTTACTGTTTTCGTCCGAGGTAGACTTCCTGGAAATTTTTTCTTCGGTCGATTTGGGTACCGGCGTCAATGGGAGCTTTTTAGCTTTCAGGTGGTATCTTTGGATGGAAAATTTCTTTACCAAATCATGAGTTTTAAAATGTTTAAGTTAAGCACATTATTGTTAGGATGCAAAAAACGGAAGGGTAGAGGTAAAATTTTTGATTTTGACCCCCATGAAAAAAATGATTTTTGGGGGTTTCTGGGTGGTAGATTACGGTTGCGATGTCAAAAGGACAAATTTTGAAAGTTTAAAATTGAAATGAAAAATTTAAAAATATTCCTATTAAAGTTTGCTAACGTGAATAATGAAAAACAAAATCATTTCATGAATTAATCGAGTCTTGATAAAATGAAAAAATAACCTGCTATTATAATGTTTTCAAACGCATATCGTTTTTGAATCGGAATTTCGTTGATAACCAATATAACCGGCCAAATACACATATCCGATTTCAGTGATATTTCGACACCATCTGTATTTAAACTTAGTGTCAAAAACTTCTGTTCTTTATTTTTTAGAATTTCTCTTTCATTTACCAAACGGTATATTCTACCATCGATTATATCTTCGATAGTTTCGTTTTGAATTGAATTCATTCTGTTTTTTATTAGGTATGGGTGATTCTTGATAATTCTTTTTAGCTGTTGTTCAATATTAATTTTGAAGTTCGATTGGAGTCTTAAAAGGAAATAAATTATTTTTTACATAAAATTTTGTAATTGACGTTCAAATTGTCGAAAGTAAAATTTTACGCTCTCTTAGAAATGGTAACATAAATATCATACACAGGGAAAAAAAATGTGTCAAATTTCAGCTGAAAAATGACACAATTTTTGTGTTCTTAAAAAAGGACATTTAATGTGTTAATTTTACTACAAAATGACACATTTTGAGTCATTTTTTTTGTTTCTTGTTCAAAATACAAAATTTTTATGTCCATCAAATCAATGTTAAAAAAAGGTTTGAGACAAAGATTGTTTCAAAATTTTACACAATTTGTTCATGTGAAAAAATGACACACCTGTTGTGTTCTATATGACACAATTTTTTTCCTTGTGTACACTTTATTATTTAACATAGATACTAACGATAAACTAAATGAACCTCATTCTTGAGTCACTCAGTTAAACTCACGCATGGATAAAATTAAGTACAAATTTTAATAAAGAATAAAAAAAAACTTTTTTTTTATTGTGTCAAACTCAATGGCTAAAGGAGTTTTATTACTCAAAGCCATTTTAAAAAATAAATAAACTTTTAAAAAAAATTAAATAATTAAAACACGTACTTGTTCAAACAATTAGCACATTTTGATTGTAATTTGTTATCGACATTGTTTAAAACTGTTAAACAACTTTGACAAAACCATGATTTTTGATAAATAAGATCATCAGATTTCAACACATTTTTTAGGCATTTATTAAAATTTTCGGGTGGTTTGAATTCTTCTTTAGTAACAATTTTTAAAAACTTGCAGATAGTGTCACAACCAGATTGAGTTATTTTTGTTGACAAAAATAGACTTAATAGAGCTACGTCGAATAAAGGCGTACAAAAAATGTTTGTAGCATTATTATTTTCTGTCTGGGTGTATGTAAATATTTGATTATGACACAAGTCATGATTTTGACCTGTTTGTTCATCAATTGATTCTTCGGAAGATTCAATTTGAGAAAGTATAACTTGAAAATTGTCACGGGACTGACTAGAATACGACAAATTTTGGAAAAATGGATTGGGTTCGTTATCATTATGAGAATTATCATTTTCTATATGAATATTATAATCTAGCCAATCCGGATCATCGTTGAGAATTCGATTATTAGCTCCACTCGTTCTTGAGTCTATAAAACGAAACGGTTTTTGAAATGATTTATTGGTGTTTTTATAATAGTTTGAATATAGTCCTTTCTTTTTAAGTTTAAAAATTGTTGATTTGGGTTTTTTAGCCCCTTTCGTTAAATGTACAAATTTTTTTTTTTTAACATTTTTGTTTTTCAAAAGTATACAAAAAATAAATATGGACAAAGATAAGAATTTCGAAATTGATGAACTTTGTTTTTAAAAAAATGAAACATACTACATATAGAAAAATAATAAATTATGATAATTTAAAATTTTTAATTTAGAATATAAATAAGCATCAATTATTTAAAAAATATAACTTTATAAAATATGATTTTTCCTATTCTTCACAAGTCTTCGAAGAAACCTGGAGGCCTCTCGAAGTCAATTGAATAATTAGAATTCATTTTCCTCGACATCAGATTTTTCCAAGATTCTTCAGAAATTTGAAGAATCTTCGAATAAACTTAGAGCCGTCTCGAAGTGGCATTAAAAATGAATCAACAACAATTGTTGTTGATTCATTTTGAATAGGGTGGGAAGAAATTTTTTTGAATGTTTTTAGGGGATATATTGGAACGATAGAAATCAAAGTTTTTCGTGCAAATAAGGTTCAAGTCAGAAGTAACTGTGTTGTGAAGGTGTTATATGAAAAAATGATTACGATGTTGTAGATTTAATCAGTTACTCGGATTAAGGGATTTTAAATTTAATGTGATTGATCTTAATTTAAACAAATATAAGTTTGATTAGTCGCAAAAGATGAGGTTGACTGAACTGCTAAATTACCAAGAAAACGTGGAAGCTAAAGATCAAGTTCATAATGATTGTGTTTCTACAGTGTTGTGAATTAAAGGGAAGATGGAAGTTCATTCTTGGAAGTTCTACAAGTCTATGTTGGACTTTAGTAAGACAGTCGAATGACTATAAAGATTAAATTATGTTGATCTGAACAAAACTTAACATTTTTGCAATTAACAAAAAATAGAACCCAATATGCAAAAAAGTAAAACCCATGACAGTTAGGAAAATTCAAACTGTGTATGCCAAGCCTTTTTCTTTTTGTTTATTATGTATAGTTTTTTGCTTGTCAAAATTGGGATATATTTTTGGCGCCTCATTTTGGGCAATAATTACTGTAAAACCAAGCATCAGAGAAATAAAATAAATTTAGAATTATAAAGGGTAAAAGCTGAACTTTATTCGATAAAGACCGATATCTTGATGTAAAATTTGGTTCTTTAGATAACTTGGACCTACTCATCATCTTCATTCGGGTGTTTTTACAAGAGCCAATCACTCAAAACTCGTAGTACACGCGATCATTAGTCTTCTCCACTCTTTCTGATTTTGTGCTGTCTTCTCGATCTCCTCAATAGACAGGAGAATGTTTTTGCTTATTAGATTAGCAATATATTTAGAAAGAATTCGTTGCATGCCTTCCTTGATTTGGCTTTCTCTTGTTTTGGTTGGTATAGACAAAGCATGTGTCCAACCTAAGTCAATTGTCTTTTATCAATTGTCAACGTTTCGATGAAATCGGAATTATTTTGACCATTTTGTACACTTCTTCGTTCGGTATCTTGTCCAAGAGCTTAATTCTTAGCATGTTTCTATAGCAGCTGGTTACAAAACTGTCAAGTTCATTGAGATATTTTTGATCAATAATCCAAGATTCCCTTCCAAAGAGTAGAACAGATAAGCAAGAGAAAATTATTACCTTCAGCTCCTTTGTTGTTTTTGAGATCCAAATTTTCTCAAGTTTACCAAACGCCAGCCATGCTTGTCCATTTATATCTTTTTTGCTTGAAGACATATTTGATCCGAGATATTTAAATTCATCTACGATTTCTATTATTTAGCCGTTGAGCTCCAATGATCGTTCTTTAGGACCAACTAGGTAGCATAAAATAAAGTCTACAGGGGTTCAGAACCTCAAAAAAACGGAAATTTAAATTTAAATGCAAAACATCCTCCAATCAAACTGATTTCATATTTATAGATATTTCGTAATATTCTGCATCGAATGTAAGGTTAGAAATTTCCGAATTAAGTTAAATGACCAATATTTGGCTTTTTTGAGACTCTGTCCTAGGTAACGGTCGAACTAATTGTCTTTTTGTTTATTTTAATTAACGGGATTTTGTAGAATTTTTCCGAACTTTTTCTTCATCCTGCCAGAGATTCACAAATCGAAGTGAATGTGTTCGAGTGGCTAAAATTTCATCAAAAAAAATCAATTCTAATTTAAAAATGAGTTAAACTTTTTCATAATCTTGTTAAAACCTTTATTAAAAAATATCAAACGAATAAAAATTTTAAAAAAAAATCATATCTAATAACATGTTTAGTCTTTTTCAATTTCTTCTTGTTTTTTATCTCGATTTTCTGGCATAAAAAATATTATAATACACGAAAGAATCGAAGATCCACCATTTATGTAATATGGCAAATCTCTCCAATTTGATTTGAGCATATTTATCTGAGGTGCTATTAACGTAATAATCGATCCACCACTTGCTAAAAATAAAAAAACTGTACTTCTAATTTTGACATCAAATAAATTAATCGAATAAATAATTGATAAATTATAAGAAGTCGCTTGCATGAGTCGAGAAACTAAAGAAAGAAATACTTTTATTAACAAAAAAAATTTAAATTCAGCATCAACAGCATCATCTGGAATGAAAGCAACAGATAAATAACAAATACCAATTAAAAATAATGATATAATGAAGGATCTTTTACGTCCAATTAACTCTCCCACAAAACTTAACCACGAACCAAACAACTCGAATAATGAACTTAATAAAAAAATTAAGTATGGATCAATTTCCAACGAGCTAATCATTCCCAAGCTTGCACTTACATAATTCAAATTCATTGAATTCCATACCAAAAAAAGACCAATTATGCACAATAAAGTCGACTTGTTATTAAATATTGTTTTCAATATTCCTTCGTGTTCGTCAACTTGTTCATTTTCTTTTAAGAATCGTTCTTTTAAGGACCTTAATTCGGTCAAGTCAAGGTTCATTTTTTTTCCATTTATTTTTGACATTTTTTTTAAAACCTTAAAACATTTTTCATATGAATTTATTTCGAACAGCCACCTTGTAAACCAAAGATAAAGTTAAATTAAAAATTTAAGGATTATTTTTTTCAGTTACAAACCTTGGAGATTCGGGTGTAAAAATAATAAAAAGTATTGAAGCAAAAGTAAAAAAAAATGTTATAAATAAATTTGTATGTCGCCAATTTCGAGTCAAATAATATGCACACATGATCAAAATCTCTCCAAAAACGTAAAATGTAATCAGTATATTAGTTGTTAATGTATGATACTTTTTTGATGTTAACTCCATTGCTAAAATGTACACTATTTGATAAATACAAAACATTAGAATACCTTTGAAAAATTGATAAATGCAATAGACATAAAATGTTTGATTTTTGGACAAAAATCCAAGACTTTCTGAAATTAGTAAATTATGAGCTATTGATGAAACAATCAACAAAAACATAAAAATAATAGCTGATTTTTTACGTCCAATACGATCACTCACAAATCCATTGAAAACACCTGATATACATCCGATGAAAAAAATTGTTTGTGTGAGACCCAGAAGATACTTTTTTTCACATACTAAATTCCAATCATTTACTATTGTAAGGTTATAAAATTCACTTTTAAATTCGCACACGAATGGACTCGATGTTTTATTCAACGAGTAAATCTCCCACTTGTCACATAATTCGATTTTAGGTTGTAAGGAGAAGTTTTCATTTTTTTGAAAGCATATAAGATCTGGTTCAGCAGTAAAAAATACAGACGAATAAAAATTCATTGACGAACTAGCTATGATCATACCAAATATAAACAAATAAAATAATTGCGCTCGACCAAATGGTTTTATTGTATCGACAAAAAAATCCATTTTTTTTCTTCAAAATCCAAAATTTTAATAGTGATAATTGAATGAGCTAATAAAAATTGTACAAGGTAACTTAAGCTCAATGCAATATGATATTCTTTTTTTTTCAAAAAAAAAATCTTAGAATAATTCTCGTAGAATTAAATTTTAATTAAAAAAAACTTAGCTGTGTAATTTAGCACTTTTTGTGATATCTCTAATTTATATTGAAGACTTACAAGCCCTCATTTTAGAGACAACAACTGCAACAAACCCTCAAGCAAACCTAGAAGAGGAGGCAATCAATGTACAATGTCGTACAATGTGTACAATGAATTTGAACTGAAAAGGTAAAGGAGACTAAGCTCACTTTTTTTGATGACGCAAATTTATGAATTTGAACTGAGACATTGAGAGCCTAGAAATTACCAGGGGCGTAGTTAGGGAGGGGGGGTTCGGTCCCCTTTTCGAAAGTAAATATTAGAGAACTGCTCAAACTACTTTGTTCGCTTTGAATGATTATAAAAAAGAAGCAATTTTTGATGGATTTGAGTCCAGATTGTTAACGATATCTGACGAATCAGAAATTAGTTTACCACAAACCCCAAGAAAAAGAATGAAACTGAAGTTGTTTTTTTTTAATTTTTTGATTACTTATTTTATAAGGTGATTTTTAAGATTTTATGGTGACAGTTGCGACGGATCTGACGAACCATGAAAAAGTCTAAAAGAAGGTATCTTTAAGATTTGATTCATGGTGTAATTTTATAAATGATAGATTTGATTTTTATTGGTAACATGCGATTCCAAGATAATATTGTTTTTTAATGTTATTTTTTGTATCAATTTAAACTTAATTTTATGTCTATTCCAGTATATAAAATCAATTTATGTATTTTTTTTTCAACTTGAGCCCCTCTATTCGAAAAAGTCTGATTACCCCCTTGAAAATTACGACAAAAAATGAGTAGCTAAAGGCAGTGACGGACCAAGAATTTTTTTCCCTGTTATTATAACTTTGCTGGAGCCAAATGAAAGAGCAAGAGTCTCATCGTTTCTGGAAACAACATCCACTAAGGCCAAAATTTTATTAATACGATCACTTTCTGGGACTGATCCAATTCATATGCTAGAAAGCTTGAAATTTAAAAAAGTATTTACCGTTAATTTTCAACAAAATTCAAAGGACACTTAGGACCGGAAAATCGAGTTTTTTTGAAAAACCGACTTGATAGGCATCTTCTACTCTCAAAATTACATAGAATATCCAAAATTTATAAAATATAACCTTCTCTAAGTATTTGGGTCTGAAAATTGACCATCCATCAAACAAAAAAAATGTCCAAAAGCTGATTATTTATGCCCTAAATAATGTAATGATCGGAAACATTTCCTTATCAGTATCCTATATGACAATCAAACTTAGATTGTAACGGAAGACTTGAAAAAATGAAAATTACAATGGACATAACGTGGCTTGGTGTAAAGCTCTTGGATAAAATTCCAAATAAAAGAATTTATTGAACAATACGACAAAGACCGGCTACTTAAAAAATCAGAACGTATGACTAATTAAGGTGGGACATGCATCGCAAGATCGTTTCAAAATACTTGTTAGGATTCTTGTTCCCCAAACTCGCAAATGATCGAAAAATCTAGGACTTTTAAAGTTGACTCTAAAATTTAACAAATTTTTATTTTCAAAAATAAAACTAGAAAATTTATGGCTTGGAATCTTTTAAATGAGTTTCTGGAAGGTACAAAAGACAAATACATCCAAATAAAGCCGACACACTATAAATTATGTACGGTAATGGATTCCATACGACTAATTTTAATATATTTATCTGAGGAGCTATTAAACTACTGACGCCACCAAAACATGTCAAAAATAAAACGGCTGTATTTCGGGTATTAGTTGGATATAACTCGGCTGTATATATATAAGCAATATGATAACAACCTGAAACAGCACATTTTCCAATAAGAGCCAGTATCATTAACGTTATAGCTTTGAACGAAAGACCCGAGTCATTATCGTCTATATTTTCAGTCAAAATAGCTATACCTGAATACATTATTGTTGTGATTAAAAAAAATGTGAACATTGTTTTTTTTCTTCCAAAAATATCGTTTACATAACAAATAACATAACCAATAAGCTCGGCTACGCTTGATAAAAAATACATTAAATACGGATCGACTAAGTCGACACTTGTAACTCCTAAACTTATTCCATAATATAACAACATTAATGCTAACCAGATATAAAAAAGCAGGCATGTTTTTATTAGAGTCTTAAACGGGACAAATATTTCTTTGAAGACTAACAAATCTTGCCATAATTCGTTGCTTATGAAATTGTTCTTTTCGTCTTTAAGTTTAACTGGTTGGTAAGAGTCTTCGTTTAATAGTTTTTCTTGTAATTTAGCTGTTTCAATTAGAGATGATGTTATTGTTGAATTTTGTTTTCCGTTTAGCTTTGCTATTTTTTTTAAAATAACAATCGCTTTTTCATCACGGTTTGTTGATATTAACCAAGTGGGTGATTCGTATAAACATAGAGTTAAGAAAAATATTATCAAAGATAAAATTCCAATAAGCCAATTTAAAATTTGCCAATTTCGAGTGTAATAATAAATTACCAAAACAATAAGTTCGCCGAGTATATAAATGTAAGAGTTTAAATTTGATATACTTGTTCTGTATTTATCTGTTGTATATTCCATTAGAAGTACATAGGCTGTACAATAAAGACAATTGACAAGTAAACCAATTAAAAACTGGCTTGTGGTGAATATAATGTATTTTGATCCGAAGCTTAAGTTGAAAAAATTTTCTAAAAAAAGTTGTGAGATCAACAAACAGACGGTCAAGAGAAAGGAGAATATAATCACGGCTCTCTTTCGTCCGTATCGATCTCCAAATATACCACCGAAAAATCCAAATATTGAGCCTAATATATGAATTGTTTGAGTTAGACCAGCCATAAATTGTTTTTCACAAATCAAATTCCAATCTGTGATAATGGTTGTGTCGTATAAAGACTTGTCAAACGTACATTCATAATGTGATGATTTGTTTCGATTAGATTCAGACCAAATGGAACATTTTTCGTCATAGGATAAATCTGGTTCATTTATTTGAATATCATTAGTTAAATTTTGTAGTGTTAAAAATTTGTTTTTACATATCAGATCTGGTTCGGCGGCAATAAAAATAGTTGCATATATACAAGCACTTGATAATGCTGATATTAGACCTACAATTAAAATAGCCTTATATTGGAATTTACCATTTTCACCAACTGATTCGATTAAAAAATCCATTTAAAAAAAAAATTTTGCAAATTAATTTGAAATTGGGACTATCTTGGGTGATCTTATCTTTTAAACATTTTTTGTTTTCATTTAAAAAGCTAAATACATCTAAAAATTTGACAAAATAAAAATTAGAATATTTCCTGAGGGTGTTTTAAAGTTTTTGTTGTGCTAATCTAAACAAATTTGAACTAAATTTTAAAAATTATTTATTAGTTTTTAATTGAAAAAAAATCATATTTAATTACGCTGATACTTTTATTTTTACATTAACACTTCATCAAGTTGGCTGAGTCATTTAAATGTTTATACTTCGATCTAAATTATATATTTTGATAAGAATTGAATAAGATTTTTCTAGTTCAATTGAATTTTTAATGAGAAAATCATAGGAAATCGAAATCTTAACGTTCAGTCGGATAAAAAACGTCCAAAGATTTTCAATCTGTCATTTTTGATACTTTTATATGTGATTTACGACAAGGGTTACGAATCGATTAAGGGATAATTACTCTATTTTTGTGACATGTCACTATCGGTTTTGACTGTGAGAAAATGCCTATCTTTTTATTTATTTTTTTCTTCCGATTTTCAAAAAACAGCAATTATTGGTACCAGACTAGAAAGAAAATACGATTTTAAGTTGTATGTGAATATTTAACACCCAAATAGGAAGTCCTTTAGTAGTCTAATAATGTGACGAAAAAATATCTTTTTTAAAAATCCCTCTCACTATAACCGAATACTTTACAAAAGTGACATGTCACAAAAATCGAGGAGTTACGTTAAAAAATAAATAAATGTTTAAAGTGTCTCCAATGTTTATCAGGCTTTTTTGATTATAAAGATACGGACACTGTGTAAGATTCAAAACCACAGAAAATATGTCCCAAAACTGTCTGTTAATAATCGTCACATATTAAAAAACAGAAATCAAGCAATCTAAATAAAAACATATCAATGGAGTACGTAACTCAAAGCGAAGATAGAAAAAGGCAACTATCAGAATATCGGTATTCGAGAAAAGTTTAGCCTTTGATTCAGTGGCAAACTGGTGGTCCGTTGAAAATTTATTGTGATTTAATTCTTTGGACCGGTCGGTAGCCCTAACTAAAGACCCCATAGCTTAGCTCTAGTTAGTACAAGAAAAAGCATAAAAAATTGTACCAGAAAATGTGTGCTCTGAACAGAGTTGTTCCTCAAGTCTCAGCTGTAAAAAATAAAATCAAGTCCAAGTCACGACTTGACTTGAATTTATTTTTTAGAGCAAAAGTCAAGTGATGACTTGACTTGATTTTATTTTTTACAGCTAAAGTCAAGTCGCGACTTGACTTGAGATTTTTAAAAGACGTTTTCTAACAAATTTTAACATATGGAATCGCTTTTAATCTCGAAAATCTAGAAGAGCGTATAATATACTTTGAAAAGAAATCGTTTTTTTATCGTTTAAAGCATTTTTTCAGGGAAAAATTTCAAGTCTTTACTCCAAAAAGTCAAGTCAAGTTACGACTTGACCTTAAAAATTTGGAAATATTCAAGTCAAGTCACCACTTGACTTGGAAGATTTGGAAAAATTCAAGTCAAGTTGCGACTTGACTTGACTTTTATGGGTAAGACTTGAAATTTTTCAAAATCTCGACTTGAGGAACAACTCTGGCCCTGAATCTGACTGACCTTTTTTTTGCAGAAAAGTGGTGGTCCGTTAAATTTTTTAGATTTTTCCTTAATTTAAACGAGTCTCTAGCCCAAATCGAATCCAAAAGCTTAGCTGCCATATCCGAGAGAAAGAGCACAAAAAGATGAACAAGAATATCGGTCTTTGGAAGATGGTCGACCTTTTGTTAAATGAAAAAGTGCTGGTCCGTTGTTTATAAATTACCTAAAAGCAAAGCTGTTTCATTAAATTCTCTTGTTGTTGATGTCGTACCTGTACCGTACTCGAACCGTATCGATTCGAACCCACAAAAAAATTATCCCTACACTGCCCAATTTTGCGACGAGTAAGGGTTAAGGGCGGTTCGAGTACGGTAAGATTGTTTTAATTCTTTTTTGATGTGTAGCGAAAATTAGACAGTTCTGTAATTTTCAATCTTACCTTATGTCAAGATCTTAATTTTTTTGACCAAAAAAAAATAGGAAAAAGTCCTTTGACATCTTTCAAAGTCGAAAACCGCATAAGAAATTAGTGCTTTTATTGCATAACGAAAATTATTCTGAGCCAAAGGCTCAGTCTTTCCAATTTTGGTTTTGTCAGGCGCTATCAAAATTCATCCAATAAAGACTCTTCATTCAAAAATTGATACTCTTTTAAAATTCTTTTTTTTAGCCCGGCTTTTGAACAAATATTTGGTGAACTTGGATACATTTTAACATTTAATTTTAGTATCCTAATCATTTTGCACCAAAAAATTAACACTCTATAGTTTTTAAAATAAATTTGTTTCAAGAATCAATTTACTCTAAGATTTTCAATTGCGAAACTAAAATTAATTTGAAAATGATTCTTATTTTCAATTCAGACTTGAAAAGACTAAAATAAAATATAAAAATGAAAAAATAAATCAAGAAATAAACTCTCATTAAAATTCATTTAGTATCTCTATAAGAATCTTTCTTCTCTAAGTACTATTAGCCTTTGTACAGTTTACTATTAGCCCGTAAGTTAGTATTCGTTAAAAATGGCAATGTGAAGATTCGTATCAAAAAACATTTAGATCAAATAGAATAAATTTTTGCAGAGGTGATTTACAGTGTTGAGCATTAAAAAAGTCAATGGGTTGTGCAAAACTCTGCAAACTTGCTAAATAAATTGCGTATTTAAAAAAATTCAAATACACGGTTACATGATAGAAAATAACTACGCAATTTATTTAGCAAGTTTGCAGAGTTTTGCACAACCCATTCCAAGAGTGGCTTTTTTAATGCTCAACACTGTAAATCACCTCTGCAAAGATTTATTTAAATTGTTCACTCCTTAAAAATAATTTTAAATTTTGATCCATTTGATCTAAATGCTTTTTAATACGAATCTTCACATTGCCTTAAAAATACTGTTGTGGTCATTCACGTATTCCTTTAGTGAACGATCATGAACTAATGATCGGAGAAATCCATATTTCATTTAGAGATTTTCACTCAAAGCAAAAAATGTCTGGTTAAATCTTGCAAAATTTGCTTTCAGTTAAAACCCCTAAATCAAGGTGGATATTGCCAATCATTGGTTCATGAACGTTCGTATTCTAATCCTTCCAGGTGCTTTGAAGGATTAGAACCTTAAGAAATGTTTTTTGACTTGTTTCAAATTTATAACTGTATACATTTTTTACAAGCAAGATTTCAGATTAGAAAGATTTTCAGTAACTTTGATTAATTTTTTAATTTATATTTTGTTTAAAAATAATTAAAAGCAAAATTAATTTAAACTTCGATTATTTAAAATTTGTTTAAGGTTTACGAAGAAATTTAAGATTCTCATAAACTATAAAAATTTACTAGCTTTTTTTAATTTCATAATCAATCCAACAAAAAAAAGAACAACCATTGAAACTAAAAAAAAACTTCACATTGTACCAACAAGTTCTTTTTTAAGCTTAAACAATAAAAATCCTCCATTTCTTTCCAAAAGACTAGCTGAGACCGCCTTGAAAATATTCACAAAATATTTTTAATTTTTTTTCTCAGGACCAATTAAGAACAAAGTAAATAATAAAAAAAAAATTCATGAAACGGCTACTTTATCTTAACTTGTTGTTTTAAATGAAAAGTGATCTCTAGTGCAATCCTCTAACGGTTAAATTTTTAAATTCGTTTAAACACAATAAAATTATTTGTTGACTAGCACCAATAATTGTAAGCTCTAGCCTCAAAATTAAAGACTTAAATAATTTTTTAAAATTTTTTTGAAGGAAACATAAACTAGTCTTCATGGTCTTAAAGCTGAACAGATAGTAAAGTTGAGGCGAATCTTAGTTTTAGCTCAACAGACAACGTTGAGAGTGATCTATAACCTATCCAACAAAATTTTTTTTTTTTGAATTAAAGATTCTAGTTAACAAATTAGTTAACCACTAACGAACATGTGGTTAACAAAATATTAGTTAACCAAAATAGGTTAACTTTTAACATGTTTTTGGTTAACCTTTATGTTAACCAAACTAAATCTTAGTAAATACGAAAACCTAATTATGATTTACTAAAATTCCAAAATATACATTAGATAAAATAATTTAAAAAAAAAAAGTCTAACAAAAAAAATAAATTGCGGCTCAGAACATGGAGCTTAGCGGCTCTATCCTTGTTTTATTAACCAACATTTATTAAAAAACAGAAAATTCTGAGCAGTTAAAATAAGCCTTCCTCTAGAAGGAAAGTTTTTTTTCTTTTTTCTGGTAAGAATATTTCATTTAAAAAATTACGAGAAGACTCGGTTCAAATTTTGGTTTTAAAAAAAGTTGAGGGTGCAATGAAAAAAAAAATAGATAAACGAAGAAAAAACATTGTAAACTGACAAAATTCTTTTTTTTTAAACAGTTTTCATATTTTTATTTTACTTTACCTTCTTAAAATTTTAGATACTGGTATTGAATAACAAGTATAATTAATTAATATCTATCACAATTAATTTTAAAAATTTAAGTAAAAAACAAATAAAATTTTTTCTTGATAAAAATTAAAATCGATATTACTGTAGAATTAGATTTTTTTGTGGACGTATCCCCAAGTAACTGTTTTTTAAGGCTTCTTAGCAAAAAAAATATAATAAACAAAATATGCGAACAAGTTAAAACGACTATCAAATTTTCTTTATCACTTGCAACTATGATATGAAAAGTAAAAAATTGTATTATGTTATGTAATACATGCTTTGAAACTTATTCAATAAATGCTTTCTCAAAGATATCGTCAAATGTTAAATTTCAGTGAAATTTTTGTTAAATTAAATTGATGAAAAAAAACAACATAATATGATCCTTATAAAATATTCAATACAAAATATTAAAAATAAGGTTTAAAAAAAAACAACTTTTCATCTTTTCGCATCTACCAGCATTTTTTCTTTTGATGCTTTGTAAGAAATTCTGTAATTTTGAAACATAAAAAACATATGTTGAATGGAATATATTTAATTACGAAGAAAAAAAAAGCTGTTTAAGGATTACAAAATTGTTATTATAAATGTTTTATTGACTTGAAACTTGCTTAGTAAGTTAGAATAAATGGCGAGAAAATATTATTTTTTTATTAGTTTTAAATTAAGTGAGATTGCTATTCTTTGTGTTTCTTATCATTTTATGTCTAATTTATCACTACACTCTGGGCATAAGACTTAATTGACCTAGTTATTTTCAATTTTATTACACAAATTTAAAATGAGTATGTCTAAAGATTTTTTTAGTCAAAGTGTCTCTATCTTGAGGATATTTTGTTTTGTTTTTGACAATTCTAGAGGGGTCCTCCATTACGGGATGTGTGGTCCTCGACTACTCCCGGCCTTTTATAGAGAAACATTTTTATGTATAATCATTTCCATGGCCTGGAAAACACAAACCGAATTTGTATATTAACCAAAGTATATTTAGGGTTGTATTAAGTCACCTTCTTTGGACCAACGACCTTTACGAATTTAAGGCTAAAGTTTTGGAAAGTCCTGAAAATATTTTATTCAGATTAATTTAAGGTTCATCAAGTCATAAACCTTAGTTTCCAAGAATTTTCACCACCCATAAAGTATGTAACTGGAATTTTTTATGGATATAGTTTTCAATAACCTACAAATAATATCGACGTACAAATACCTACAAATAATACCTACAAATAAACCTACAAATAATACCATAATTATTTATATGACTAGTCTGTCGACTCGTCATATAAATAAATATTGCTAATTTTATGGTTAGATTTCTTTGATATAGTTTTTGGTTTTTGGTGAAGTTTTAAAGAGTAAAATAAGTCTGGATATCTTTTCAAATTACCAAAATGTGCAAAAAGTGCAAAAAGGTCAGCTATCTTGGCAAAATACCAAAAAGTACAAAAAGTGCAAAAAGTTTTTTAAGTCTTTTCAAGTTCATTGTCTATCCATGTTCGCGAATCATAATTTATTTCAACATGATATATAACAAGTTCTGTATAGAATATCACAAATTGTTAAGAAATTATTTAGAAAAATTGGATTATATTTTGATCACTTGAAGGTTTTTGAAAAAGCGGCTACAAATACAAGGGTTTATGACTTGCTAAGACTTTAGTAAATCGTTGTAATCTGGTTACCTTTCCATCGTTCCAATTAATATGTAAGGTTCCGGAAATCCAAAACCTCCACACTAATTTTTAAATTTAATTTCGATCTCAAAATCGTAATCTACACATATGAAACCTTTGGTATACTATGATGTGAAAAAAGTAAAAAAAAATCAAAAATCACTAATTTTGACTATGGATTTAGACAATTTTGACTAAAATTCGTAATCCTTATGTATTAAAATCCCTAAATACATAAAAAGTACATACCAATAGCTTGTTTCTGCAAAAAATCGTTTTTAGGCGCTGAAAAAGTCATCAATTAGGTCATTTTTTGGAAAATTTTTAGTCAAAATTGTCAAAATCCATCATCTTAGTGATTTTTGATTTTTTTTTACTTTTTTCACTTTATAGTATACCAAAGGCAAAACAAAAATCAAAAAAGTAAAACCAACAAATTGTTTAGAATTTTTTCTTGTTTCAGATTTTGTATTTATTTTTGGGGGTGAAATGAACACTGCATAATTTATATCAAAAAAAGTAAAAAAAAGGGTAAAATTTGCACTTTTTTCCTTAATTTGCACCCTTCGAATTACTCAAGGATCCTTGAAAATACTTTTAAGTTGTAGAAAATTTTACGCCCTTTCAGAACATAAAGTTTTTATGGGTATGATGGGTAAATACGAGAGTTATCTATTAAAAATTAAAGTATGGTTTTTGAGAGATTTTGACACTTCCGAACTCTGGGGTCTGAAAAAGTTATTTTGGACACCCGCTAAAAAATTGGCTATCCTAGGTTTTCATATGTGTAGATTTTGAGGTCGAAATTCAATTTAAAAATTAGTGTGGAAGTTTTGGATTTCCGGAACCTTAAGAAAAATTTTTTTTACTACAGTGCTTTTAATGATTTTTTTACTTTTTTTTCAAAAAACGTTAGACATTATTAGATAAATATAAATCGGCAGAAATAACCGTTAGTGTAAAAATAAAGTGTTGGAAAGAAGAAAGAAAGCATTAGGTTTAAAAATTAAAGCATTAGGGATTCAAGAGTAAGCGTTGGAAAAGTGTTAGATGTTAGAATTAAAGCGTTAATGAAGTGTTAGGGTCTAAAAAGTAAGTGTTAGAGAAGTGTTGTTGTCAAAAAGAGAAATGTTAGGCAAGTGATAAGGAGTAAAAGAGAAGCGTTATGCAAGTGTTAGGATCAAAAAGAGAAGCGTTAGGCAAGTGTTAGGGTAAATAAGAAGATCTTTTTATTCATGAATAAATGGAGAGTTTATCAGCCTTTAATTAGGCAAGGGCACTAGCCTGTTGATTAACTTTGAACTGGAAAATTTTAGTTGAATTTTTGCACCACGAAAAGGTCTCTCTTTCCTTAAAAATTTACAGTACTGCTACGATTTTGTGTTTTTAGTAATTTTTACGTGAATTTACGTGATTTTACCAAAATTCACGTAATACAGGTAATTTTACGTAAAATTACGTTTGTAAAAAACGGTAAATTTACCTTTATTTACCGGATTTTACGGATTTGATTTTACGCAAATTTACCTGAAATTACGTAAATTCTCGTAAAAAATAAAAATTCCATTTCTATTTTTGATGCTTTGAACAAAAATGCTCTGAATAATCCTAAATTTTAATTTTATTGTGATACCAAAACTATTGGAGAATACTTCGTAATCTTATAGACGTACTTAGGATGGGTTACAGTTTTTTTTGAATTTTTTTTGATGAGTTATTCGATGTTGAAGTATAACAATCAAGAAAACAAGTGGAATTTTTACTTTTTACAAGAATTTACGTAATTTCAGGTAAATTTGCGTAAAATCCGGTAAATAAAGGTAAATTTACCGTTTTTTACAAACGTTATTTTACGTAAAATAACCTGTTTTTACGTGAATTTTGGTAAAATCACGTAAATTCACGTAAAAATTACTAAAAACACAAAATCGTAGCAGTACTGTAATTAAAAAAAATTATTGATTAATGCAAATAAAGATTTTTTTTTATCTACTAACCTTTACAAATAGAAACCATTTTAGTTCTTATCCTACTTTCCTAACACTTACCTAATGCTTCTCTTTTTGACCCTAACACTTTCCTAAAACTTTCCTAACGCTTCTATTTTTGACCCTAACACTTTCCTAACACTTTCCTAACGCTTCTCTTTTTGACCCTAACACTTTCCTAAAACTTTCCTAACGCTTCTCTTTTTGACCCTTACACTTTCCTAACGCTTCTCTTTTTGACCCTTACACTTTCCTAACACTTTCCTAATGCTTCTCTTTTTGACCCTAACACTTTGCTAACGCTCTCTTTTGTCACTCTAACGCATCCTTTTTAGCCTCCAACACTACTCTATCGCTTTCGTTTTATTTTCTAACATACTCTTTTTTTACAACGTAATATTTTTTTTCTAACTCTGTCTAACACTTTTGGTAAAAAAATCATTAAAAGTACTGTATATATCTTTTTTTTCCTAGGTCTCTTCAAGGTCATTCTTATTTCTCAAAAAATTTATTCAGGAACTCTCTAGAGTTCCAAGTTATTCCGAACACATTATGATATAATTTTTCTGGCAGGAAAATCATAGAAAATGTGGAATATGTCTTAGAATAAAATTCCTTAGCGATTAAAATTTTTTAAAAAGAACATCTCGGTGATTTTCTTATTAAATTTTTATGATGAATGATTTTATGCGTTATTCACTTTTTTATCTTCAATTTATGTGTTCGTAAACTTTTTGCAGAAATGCGTCGCTCACTTCGCTTATGTATTTTAATGCTCACCCGCTAATCGCTCTTAGCGATCAAATTATGGTAATATTAGCTTATTTGATTCAAAAGTTATGGAATAAAACCAGAAAAGACCATTTTCCTTCATTTTTCACTTACCACTTTGGTCACTTCTGTAAAGTTTATTCCTCAAGAAAAACGAATAACGGACTCATTTGCATTCCAATGATTTTTGTTTTTTTTTAAGCTTTTCAATTTCGGGTTAGTCACACCTTTCTGGACAATCGGATACCGTTTTTTAAAATCTTTTATAAAATTTTAGATTCAATATTAGATTTTATTCAAGTTTTTTAAAAGCATTATGAGTAAAAAAATGTAAAAAAGTAAAATAAAATTTTTCGATTTACAATTTTAAGTAAAAAAAATTAACAAAGTATTTTGGTCTCTTCGAATGTCAAAAGTTCACATTGCTCCGGATTGAACAAAAATTTATCGAAATAGACTTAACGAAATCGTTGAAATAAACTCTTAATATAAGCTTAAACATTAAAAAGATTGATTTGAAAAAAAAACAAAATAATTTGGAATTAATTTTTTAAAGAGATTCCAGGCATAGATTTATTGTACAAAATTGATTAGTAAATCCATGATTTTCTTTCACTTCCTTCTGTTGCAACAACAACAATAGATCACACATGATATAATTATAACCAATGCAAAAAACGGTAATATTGTTCCCAAAATGATTCCAAGTAATCTTCCTTTAGGATTATCTTTAAAAAAACAAAATGAATCAATCGTCGAGGATATTTTGGAAAAAAAATGATAAATTACCAAAATTTTCGCATCGATTTCCGTAAAATCCATATCTACACAAACAATAATAGCTATCTCTTCCATTAGGTTGACATACGGCGCCATTAAAACAAGGTGATGAATAACAAGCATTTGTTACTTGGCCATATGGATTGTTGTTTTTACCGTCATATGGAAAAATATTGTTGTTTGGATAATTATTAATATTAGGATAGTTGTTATTATTTTGATTATTATTGTTATTATATGGATAATTCATGTTTGGATTGTAGTTATTGAATTGAGAATTGACACCTTGATTGGCACCCTTGTCTGGTTAAAATAAGTATTATTTAATTAACATATACTAAGTATTATTTTATGTGTAAACAAGGTGAAATTAATATGACATTTTTTTCGCACGAATGTGTTTTAAACTCTACAGAAATTCTAATTTTGAGCTAATTAGGCATTTAGTCTATCAATAGAATTTAGCTTAGAGGTTGATCTCTTAATTCTGTGGGTTATTTATGTAATGTTTAAAGTTTTACTCATTAAACGAATATATATTGACCCCCATTTAACTTTTGCGGTAATTTGGTGACTGAAAAACGTGGACCAAAATCGGTATTAAATTTCATCTTTTCTTAGATTAGAGTCCTTAAATCACCCGGTTAGATCCGTTTATTATAGTTTCTATTAAGGCTTACAAAATTTTTTGTTAGAAAACGATGAGTAGTGGTTAGTAGAATTTAGCTTAACATAGAGGATGGCTACATTAAATTTATGTTTTGGTCAGTGTAAAACTTTAAAAAGATCTGAAACAACTATTTTTGACATTATTCTTTAATTTCTTTACAGTTAGAAATCAAAAAATTTACCCTTACCTTTCGCTTTTTGCAAAACCTTTTTGTACTTTTTGAAAGATCTTGACAAGGGATTAGGATAATATTTTTATGATGAAAAATGGGATTTTGCAGTCGTAAATTACAGTACCATGAATTCACCACATTTTACGTAAAAAATTACGTAAAATCACCAAAAATAACAATATTTTACGTAAATTTTGGTCAAAAATGAAAAATCGATTATTGAGACTTTCAATGAAAAACAAAAAAATTAATTAAGGAATTTTCGATATTTTAAGTTTAATAATGTTTTTTTGCATCAGTTATTTCATGAAATTTATCTTCAAATTTGGTGATTTTACGTAAAATGTAGTGTAGCAGCACTCTACATAATATAAAAAATGACAAATCCGAATATTGTAAAAGCTACCGAACCTTGATTATTTTAATTTTTTTCGTTTCTTCTTATCCATTTCCGTTATTCTATGAAAGTTTCAACAATGTTAAGAAAACGCCTTTTTTAACAACTTTTAATGTAAACTTAAACGTGTTTAAAAAAACAAGTGTCATTTTTTAAATTTTCTTACATTGATCACAGTTAATCCCACTCCAAGGTCCCACACATATGCAATTGTATCCATAGAAAGTACTTGGTTGATCAACGCATCTTGCGTCGTTTTTACAAGGTCTATTAGAGCACCTTACAAGTTGAGATTCGGCTTAAATAAAAAAAACAGATAATTTTGAACCCAATTAAAACGGTAAAATAAGAAAAAAAAAAACAAAACCAAGTACCATTTGTGATAAAACTCAAGATTGTTATTAAACAACAATACGATTTAAAAATCATTTTCAAACTGATAAAAACAAAACCAAATTCTCACTATTAAAAAGATATAAGAAACAAATAATTATGAAATCATCTAGTTAAAAAAAAGAAGAGTTTCGAAAAAAAAAACAGAAAATTTAAAATCGTAATTTGAAAAATGAAAATAACATAATTGGATATTTCTACAATTATACCTAGTGAAAGATTTTTTTTTCTTTTGATGAGAGAAAAAAAAATTCACAGAGTTTGAAATTTTTGAAAATAAAAATTATGTTTAAAATGAGTTTAGATGACCCTACAGGTAAAAATAGAAGTCTAAATAGGCGTAAAAAAAAAAATTAAATTTAGGTTAAAAAAGAATAATCAATTTCAATTTTTTATTATTTTTGTTGGGTTTGCGTTGTTTGAGATACGTAATCCCTCCGACGATAGCGATTTACGAAAAAAACAAAATTAGCGTACTTTTGCGAATCATAATCAACGCATAAATTATTTTTACCTTTATTTTGAATTTCACTGAAACGAAGTTTCATTTTTAAAATACCAAAAAAAAAAATATTTGAAACCTTTAAAAACAAACGAGACAAAAAATCAAAATTTTTAATTTAAATCTTACTTGTAAAATTGAAGCTTAATTGAATTTTTCTCAAATCCTTTTAAGAATTTTTTGTAATTATACTTAAGACCATAGCGGCTTCCATTAATTACAGACATAATTGTGCTTTTAACGATAATAATTTTTAATAATTGACTATTTGCTTATAAGGGTCCCATTCAAAACCACTTTTTTTAACAATTTTGGAAGCGTTTTCAAGCAAGAAAAAACTGTAGCTTTATCTTTTTCAAATGCATTTACAGATTAGTCAACAACATACTGGCTAATTTTAATTACCATATCATTTTATTTAACCAGGGTTTTTCGAAATAAATTAACCAAATTGCTAAAATTTCTGAACAATTAAATTGTTAAATTAACACTAGAAAGAACACTTTTGAAATTTAATATCAGGTCTCAAGAAATTTGCGGAAAACCGCGAAAATTCCAGGAAGTGAAAAATCTCTTTTTTCGCTGAATCAATTGTTTTTCGTCAGAATAAACAAATAAATCGAATTTCAATCACAAATATTTTTCCAAGAAATAAACAAATTGGGTGTCAAAAGAATATGTCATTCCTAACTGACCAGATTCCTGTACCGTAATCCCCCGCACAATCCCCCCTCCCCAATGCACGTCATTAGCATTAAAATGAGAATATTTGACAAGAAAAAAAATGTCTTACTTCTCACAGTTAAGTTAAAACTATTTGCTTATATCATTTTTATAAAAATTGAACTTTTTCGAAAACGGAAACAAAGGCTCTAAACCTGACTTCCCCCATGGGGGGCCTTGCGGGGGATTACGGTAATATGATTTTCTAAAACGGAAATCATATAGAAATAAAAGTCTTATCTTATAATCAGATACTCTTTTGTTTTTTTTTAACAAAATAAAAGATTTTTTCCACTATTGCATGTGATATAATCCATGTTAGCAAATAATCTGATTACCGCGGTTTCTTGTGGATTTTACCGGAATTTTGCATGAATTAATAATTTTTGACTTGATCTAAATAAGCATAAAAATTTGATTTTTTTAGTCTTGCATAGCGGGTCTATTTTGAAAACTTTTTGAAAATTAGTTTATTCTCTGAAAACTAGCTTGGAAAAACATGAAAAGGAGTCAGAAAGACCCGCCGGGCTTTCTAGTGCTAAATTGCGATTTGGCACTTTGTCAACTTTCACTTTTCTTATCAAAACCAATAAGACAGCATTTAATTCTACAGCCATTTTTTAGATTCTGCTTTTTGTTCTTCAAAATTGATTTAATAAATCTGTTAAAAATTAGATTAACTGTTATTAAAAAAATTCGTTTTTTTTAAATTGTCGTAATCCATAAACATTTATTTCTCTAAAAGGAATTTGGTAGGTTTTTTAAATAATATTTGATTGGTAGATCACGGCTAGTAAAAAAAAAGGCATACCGTATTCTACCGTACCGTAACGTTCTGTTTTTGGGAAGCGTACTTTACCTACCGTTCCTACCGTACCATCCTAGCGTATCGTAACGTACATTCTGAAAATTTTGAATCATTTTTTGGATTTAAATTTTTAAGAGAAAAAAGTTTTGCAGCAAAATAATTATGGATGGTACCCATTTTTAACTAGTCGTCTTGTATCAATTAACTTTTTAAGGGATGAAAAGGGGCATGGTTATTTCTTCAAAATATAGAATTGATTGAAGACATGAAAATAAACCGGCCCCAAGAGAATTGGGGTCATTTTGAAGAATTTTCGGTGCTGAATTTTCTAGAATGTTTGGTTTCAAGTTAACTTTGATAGTTGAGAAATTACGCTCGGGTGTATGCTATTGGAAAAAAAGTATGTGTGTGTGTGTGTGTGGGGGGGGGGGGGGTCGTTGTTTTTCAAGAGTCCCTCCAATAATCTTGAAAGACAAAAAGTGATTGATTTACTCAACTTCGTTTTAATAATTTTGAAAATTAAAAATAAAACATTTATTTACATCTAAAAAGTTAAAATATCAAAAGAATTATTCAACAATGCTTCCATAATTTGAAGACGACTGATTTAGTTTATTTTTTTCGTTACGTGTATCTTCAGGAAATATTACAAATACTGAAATCCAAAAACAACCAAAAAGAGCAAATAAAGCTCCTATAACCACAATTGAATAATTTCCAAATTTTGTGGTAACCATGCTCATGAATGCTGAAACAATCGCCTGAGCCAAAAAGTATATTGAACTTAACAAACTACAATCGATTCCTTTAAAAAAAAACTCTGGAGTCTAAACTTTTTTAAACATCTTTATTCAATTTACCTAGACCTCTTTTAGTACCAGCTGCACTTTGACTTCTATAATTATTATCTTTATGAAAGTCAGACAACATTTGATAAGGCAAAGTCGAAACTGCGGTTAAAACAATTCCCATTGACGAACTTAACGGCATTATGATGTAAACATTCGTTTGAAAATAAATTCCGATACAACAAAGAGCAAATATCAAGTAAGAAAAAAAGTAGAGTGTTCTTGTCGAAAATTTTTCCAATAAAAATTTTTCAAAAATAACTTAAAATCAAATTGATTAGAACATTTTTATATGAATACTTTTAAAACTACCTGCTGATATAGCTGACACGATTGAATAGGTCAAAAGACACCAACATCCCATTTTGACACCATCATTATACAATTCAAATGAAGTGCTATTTTGTGGTGCATATGCATCACCATGGTAAATTGACTAAAATTTTCAAATTTTTTTAGAGTTAAAACTTATTTTTGAGGAAAAATTTTTACTTTTCCGATAAAATCGGTAAAGAAAAGAGATGTTGAAAAAAACGCTAACCATCCCAGCAAATTGCAAACAAGGAGTCTAATTAGTTCTTTGGGCATCTTTTAAAATTAGTTGAGTTTGAAATATAAAATTGGGATTATTAAATAAAACCTTTAAGACTGATTGATAAAGCATTTTTAATGTAACTGGTTTATCTACATCGTCATCATCATCTTGGTCTGTTAAATCGATGTTATTTTCTTCATCAGCGAGATCCTCTGGAAGACTTGTTATATTACTCTTATCTTCAACAAAAAAAATCAAATCTTTGTTTAAAAAGATTCATTAATAATCTTACCAAGCAAATTAATGTTTTCTTCTTGATTTAGAACAAGGGGAGTTTCACTGACTGATGTTAAAGTTATGACAAGTGTTGATACGAATATAACAGCTGCAAAACAAAATAAAATCTGCATTTCATCGCCAATGAAATTAAGAAATGTTTCGGTCCAATCAATTCCTGCTAGAATGTATCCAACAGCGCCACCAGCACCACCTAAAAATGCGTGAATATTTAAACCAGTATCTTGATCTTCTGAGTTGCATACATCAAGCAAAAAAGCTCTAAGCGGACTGTCACTTGAATC
Organism: Brachionus rubens; assembly: GCA_022207745.1. NCBI lineage: Eukaryota > Metazoa > Rotifera > Eurotatoria > Ploima > Brachionidae > Brachionus > Brachionus rubens. The sequence continues at coordinate 3,901,378 of JAJVHD010000001.1, read as the reverse complement.
AGCTGAGAAATCTAAAAACGTGACACCCAATCCAACTAGGAATATTGCAATTTTAGGAATCTGTTTGGAAATAATGGTAAAATTTTTCAAAGTTTAGTTTTCAAATTTTAAAATACTGTTGTGTTTTTATCGCCAAGCCATTGACCGACTGGATAAGCATTCAAAATTAGAGAAGCACCAAAAAATGCAAAAATTGATAAAACAAATATAAAGGGTCTCCGCCTTCCGAATCGAGACTCGCATCGGTCACTGAAAAATAAGATTTTAAAGAAAATATTTAATCAATCTACTAAATCAAGTTGTACCTCATAACTCCTAGAATAGGTTGGACTATAAAACCGATTAATGGACTCAAAAGATACACTAATGAATATACTCTTGATAAGAATTAATGATTAATATTTTGAAAAAAATAATGAGTTAATAAATACTCTTCTGGGACTTTGAGTTTAAGTAAAATTGGAACCGTGAGAGCTATCTCAAGACTAAATAAAACTTCAATTCCAAAATAAACCATTCCTATTCTAGATAATGTAAAAATACTTCTCTTTGGTTTATCACTATCGTCGTCGAATAAATGAGCATCTTCAGGATTTTTGCTAGTAACTAAACGAGATTGAGGTCTTTTAATAAAGTTGATTGTACTTTTAGAGCGAAAAGATCGATTTAACATTAAACTAGATCCCATAAATTTGTTCCTAATACGATAGTTCGAGGATAAAGTAGATCTAGACGACGGTTCGAATGCTGTATTGCTACGAAATGAATTTTTCGTTTTGGTCAATGCTAAACTTGTACTTGGTCGTTTAAATTCGTCATTTGAACTTTGAGACATTTTAAAAAAATTATTTAAAAGTTATTAATTTCATTAATTAAACAAATTGGGATTTTTTTTTTAAAAAATTTATTGTCATACTAGTTAAAATAATCACGCAATTAGTCACATGATAATGATAGCTCGAAAAAAATGAGTTCTTTTATCTTAAATAGAAGATTGTGTAATGGGAATGGCTCGATTGTTGGCAAAAAGTTTTAAAATCATTCATAATTTAAGTAGTGCTACACACCTTTATGAAATTAATGAAAAACATGACTAATGTAAGGGTCAGTTAACAAAAAAATTGAATCAAAGCTCTTAAGGTTAAATTTTATCAGAAATTATTCGAATGGCGTTCCATCGGTGTCTCTAATCTCTTATTTTATTCAATATATTTTTAATTTTACTTTAAAAAGTGCTCAGTGACGATTAATTTTTTATTTTATATGGCATCGATATTTTCATTTACTATTTGCTAATAAATTTTTGAGAAAAATTATAATCGAAATAAGCTGAGATCGCCACTGTGTGTTTTCTTCAGCAGCTCTTAGCTTTGGAATGCATTATCTTGGTAGCCTTTCAAATATATAGAAAATTTTTAATATTCACTTTGATTAAATGGCACTTCTTTCAGGCATAAAGGGTCTAAATTTAAGGTTCAACCTACGCAAAACGTCCACGCTTTACAGTACTTTTAATTATTTTTTAAATTTTTTGGAAAAAAGTTAGACATTGATTTTTTTTAATAGTTTATTTATTTAATAAAAATGGCTTTGAGTAGTAAAACTCCTTTCGCCACTACAAATTTACGAATGAAAATAAATAGACAAAATTATTGTGTCTTTAATAAATTTAAAAAGGAAGGAAAAGAAAGATAGAGGTTATACAAAGTTGTAACGTTTATGAAAGATGTGATATCCACTGTGGTAACTCGTCTCTCAAAAGGCTTAATGGACTTTTGAATTCGTGTTCTCTTTATGCTTTTAAAACGAGTTTCAACGGTGTCAAAACCTAATTCATCCAAGAAGTTGAAGAAAAGGTCTGAAGGGGTGTCATAAGGAAGGTGGTAAATGGACTTGATACACATGTTTTGGAGTACTTGAAGTTTATGTAGGTTCGTTTTTGAGACAACACTGGCAAATAAACTATAATCCATGATTGAGCCTATAAGTGAATCGTAAACACCAAAAAGGAGTTTATGCGAGAGTTTCCAAGATTTGTGAGATATGATTTTGATTACATTTATCCTGTCTTGGCACCTGGAGCGGATTAAGTCAATTTGAGAGTTGAAGCAAAGGTGTTCGTCGAACTTTATACCTAGAAAAATAGGTGAAACACATTTAGGGATAGGTTTACAAAAGAGAATTAGGTTTTTCGATGGATTCCCGGAAAAGATTAAATAAGTACATTTTTCGAGTGCCATTTTAAGTCTCCACTTTTTTAACCAGATTTCTAAGCTCTTTACGTAGTTGTTGATGAGTTTGGAAATGTTTCCATATTTTTTAAAGATAGAGAATGTAACTAAGTTGTCTGCAAACAGCAAAGAGTACGAGTTGTTTCTTTTCTTTTGTTTGGGTATATCATTAACGTTAGACATTGATAAAAAAATAATTGGCAGAAAATACAGTTGGTAGAAAAATAAAGTGTTAAACGGAAGGATAAAAGCGTTAGAATGAAAAATGTTCCAAGTTGAAAACTAAACTTTGTAAAAGTTTTGTTTTAACTTCTAACACATTTATTTTTTATTACCTTACTTTTTTATCATGGATCGACAATGAAAAAGTACTGGATACTTTAATTACAAATACTGGCAAGAATAAAAAAACTTTTTTTTCTAAAAAATTGGATCTTTTTTCAGCACTCCCTTTACCAATTGGATCATCGACTCTCAGCACTTTTATCACTAAAATTACACCAAAATATCAGAAAACCAAGAGTTTAACGTGATTGAAAAATAAGTTTGTGGGAATAAAATGTTCAATTATTCGAAAAACACCAATCCATATTAAAGAAATCTAACCATTTAATAACGTACCTTTTACCTAAATAAATCTATTGATTGTCAATAGGTCTTTTTTCTTAGAATTCTGTCTAATAATTGTGGTTTAGAAATCATTAAAAGTTATGTAGGACTATTTCAAATACAGTGGTCTTACACTTGTATCACTAGGTACTTTTATCACTATTACACTTGAATCACTACCCGGGCAGAAAATTACGGATATTTTTACGGCATAATTACGGCGAAATTACGCGTAATTTGGTGAAAAAAAGTGCGAAATTACGTATAATTACGGCATAATTACGGCATAATTAAGCGATACGTAATGCAGACAATTTACGGCGTAATCCACTATCTTTTTTTTACGCGTAAATTTTGACTAAAATTTAACATAATTACGCAAAATTACAGATAAAATTAAATATTTTACGGGTAGTTTTGCAAAATTTCTAGAAAATACGCAAAGTTTGGGGGAAATATTCGTAAAAGACAACATAATTTTTCATAATTTTTTATTTAAAAGGAATCAATAAAACAAAATATGCTATTCATTTGTCTCAGTTGCTTCTTCTTCCTCAGAAGAAGTTCCAGATGAACTGCTCGTACTCGATTCAGATTCACTCGATGATTTTTGTATGTCCAGCTTCTTCTTTTGGGTTTTTTTAGCCTTCTTTTTTTCTTTCTTATCTTGTCTCTTCTGCTTCTTACGTTCAGTCTTCAGTTTTTTTTTTGCATGTCTTCCATATCCATTAACAGCTTCTTTTACTTTTTTCCAAATTTGTGGCATTTTCTTCTTTGGTATTTCAAATCTAATTTTAACCGCGTCTTATGTTTATATAAATATTAAATTTCACAATTTTCAAATATTTAAATAAAAAAAATAAAGTAAAATTTAAAATAATAAAACGCTTACCTTTGAGTTTTCCTAATCTAACCGGGTCGGTTAGTTTGGTTCGAACCTTTGATTCGCGACGACTTGATTCATCCCAAAGAATATTCTCGGCCAGCTCTTCCTTCGAGAATAACACATCAGCACACGCATATGAATAAGTCGTTATCTTATCACCAACAAGTGTAAGTAAATCGACTCCATCATGAATCTTTAAAAAATTATTAAAAAAAAAAAAACGCTTAAAAAAATTAAAAGTTACGATCTCCGGTTCGTTTTCATCCTTCTTGCTCTGTTCTTCAAATTTCTTCTCGAGCCTTTCAAGTCTCTCAATAAATATCTGAAATTTTAAAAAAAATTTTTATCAAATTAAAATTAACAAATAAAATTTACAAAACCTACAACACGATCGCTTGCTTCTCTTGAAGTAGTAGGCGGATATTCCAAATTCTAGGAAAAAATTAAGTTATTAAAAATAAATATTACATTTAACTAATATTTACTTCTGTTTCATTTTGATTTCCAAGCGAATTCGATTGACTCTTTGGAATCTTTAAATAAAAAAAATTAATTGAAATTTTTTATAAAAAAACTACTTACATTTTTTTTCTGAGACTTCGGATTTAATTCTTCCTAATTAAAAAAATTTTTAGTGAATTTTAAAAGATTAAGTAAATTTATAAAAAAAAATACTTGTGTAAAATCACGAGTAATCCGTTTGGTTGATTGTTCAACCGAATCTTTACCCTTAAAAAGAAATTATAATTAAAAAAATTATAAAAAAAAATTAAATTTTAAATTTTAAAATTTTAAAATACTTTTGTTTTTTCTTTCTCGAATGATTCGGTTAAGGTGTGAACGATCTCACAATCACTTTTTTCCACGTAGTCGTCTATTTTACGCTCTTGATCTTAAAAAATGTTTAATAAAATAAATAAATTAACTTTAAAATCAAAATTACCTTCAACAATTATAAACCCCTGAATCTCTCTTTCATTTATTTTGAATAAAACTTTATTTTTTGACAGCAACTTGAAACAATTTTTTTGACCTTTGATGTAACTATCAGAAAATATTTCATCAGTGGTTACATAAACGAGAAAGTAAATTGACTTTGACATTTTTATTAATTGATCTTAAAAAATATAATATTGAAAAATTAAAATGAGAAATTAAATGCATCGTTTAAAAATTAAAAATTTGAGATTAATATTTTATTGAAATAAAAAATTTATTCGAAATTTTCTAGTCATGTTCATTTAGATCAACAACGGGCATAATATAATAATCATTCTTTCTTAGTTTAGTCAAAATACATTTGTCTGAAATTTTTTCAAATTCGATTAAATCATAAGAATCTGATAATTTTGCTTTAAAAAAAAACTTATTAAAATGCTTTGCCAGTACAAAAGCGACATCTTTTGAAATGCTGAAAAAATTTTTGGTTCCATTTGATATGAAAATTTGCACATAACAGTAGATTGTTCCGTCGATCTGAATAAAACTAATTATATTCCCATATTTCTCGTTTTGATTTTTGTAAAATCTGATTGTGAAATTATTATTTTTGAGATTTTTATCGCAACTAAGAGTATGATACACTTAAAACAAAATTTAGAACTTAATAATTAAATAAAAATAATTTTAACCTACCAATATTTCCTTTTGATGCTTTTTCTGAAATTGACAAAAGTTGATTTAAATCAAAACCATTCCTAATTAAAAACTCTTTTATATTCGAATCTTTGATATCGCGTAACTTTGATTGTTTTGGTCGAATTAAGCAAATATCTTAATTTAAATTTTTTTCTCTCAAAAAACTTCTAAATCTAAAATCACTTATACTTTTCAATATTTCGTCTTTATTTTGTGATAAATAGTGTTCAATATTGAGATAATTAAAGACCTGGTTAGCCAATCCAGTCGTACCGAAATTTAATAATTTGCATTCTTTAATAAAACTCTCAAAACTAAAACAACTCAATTTATGGATCGGACCGAAACGAATGACTTGATCAGGCAAATGTAAATGAGAGTGTAAATTAAATAACATGTTTTCTCGGCCATAAAAATCTTCAAATCTTCGAACAAAATAATGTATTAGAATTTTCGAATCTATAATATCTTCATCTTGAATCGAATTTTTGGTCAAGATTCTCATAAAGGTTGAATAAACAGCAAAATGAGTAAAATAGTTGTCCATTAGAACCCCATCAAAACAATACACTCCACAATAAAAAAGAAAATTTCTAAAATCTGTTGCTTTAAAAAGCTTAAATTCGCGTATGCTTTTTTGAGTTCTCGGGAATTCTGATGGGAATTTTATTGATAGCAATCTTTCATTGATTTGATTGATTAAAACTAGAAAAGATTAGTTAAATTTTGAAAACAGGATCAACTTGAAAATACAATTACTTTTGTCTTGTTGTAAAACACTTGTTCCATTTATTAAATAATTTAAAATTGATTTCATTGTACCAATAGTTGAAAGATGCATATAATCTAATATAACAGAGTCCGGTATACTTATTAATTGACTAATGAAACATTCACCCTTTATTCCTTTAACTGGTTTTAGTGTAGATTTTGACAACTCAACGTTTTGTCGATATTTTTGATTCGAACGAATATTTAAATCTTTTTCATACAAATAAATATGTCTGTTATCATAATGAACGCCCTCATTAAGACAATGTAAACAACCATAATTTCCTTAAAATACAATTTAAGAATTCATATTGAAAATAAATCATAATGAAATATAAACCATTAAATTGAATGCTATTGATTAGTTTCGGTCTAGCTACAGAGTCGGCTAAGAGACAGATAATTTCAACTTTAATATGACCAATATTTTCTAAAACACAAAATTTAGGTTTCTAATTTCTGAGAAATTTTAGAGAAATCAATACCTATTTGTAATCCATCTGTCAAAATATTTTTTAATTCTAAATCATTCTCAAAATAATTGTCATAATTCATTTTTGTTGACATGTTGATAAAATGAGTTATTGTATTTCTTTTACATGAACGCAAATTAGGTGGCATTTGTGCGATTTTCGAGAGCATAATTGTAAATCTTGATTTCGACGATTTGTTAAAAAATGACCATCAATGAATACGATTAAACTGATCTTGTTCGATTGGTGAGTATAACAAGACGAATTACAAATATCTGTATAACGAGGTGATTGTTTAAGCTCATCTAAAATTAAAATTATAATATTTTTCTACTAAAATTCAATTTTGAATCTACCTTGGTATTTTAAAATTCCATCCCAATTTTTTGATAATACAGATGACAGTTGATCTTTAACATTGAAACATACCAATTTGTTGTAATTTTTTTCAGTACAATCACAATCCAAATCATCACTTGTTTCAAAACCGCATTCAGAACACATACTTTTAACAACTGGTTTCTTTAAATTTATCGATTTCAATAAACTATAATACGAATTTGGTATATTATTTGTAGGTGGTAAAATAGTTCTTAAAAAATCCAAAAGAATATCTCTTGATTGTTTGTTAACGTTTATTTTTTGGCATAACTTAAAAAACGAATATGTAAATTGTTTAATCGTTATTTTTGACGAGTAGTTATCTTCGACTGTAAAAATAGGTTGATTTTCCTTAATATCATTTTTACTAACGAACGAAGCATCATCAATTATAAGACTATCGTTGAGAATGTCATCGACCGAATCAGATATCTCAGAAAATTCTTCGAACGAGGGATAATCTTCTTCTTGAACATTATCTGGAAAAAATTCTGAACCGAAAATATTATTAACATGCTCTTCAAACGCAGGTTGTTGAATATTGGAATTCAGTACTTTTTTCTGTTCATCAATGTTCTTTATTATTTTAAAAATAGATTAAAAAAATTGAGCTAAAAATAATGACTACTTGAGTTTTAAGATATGACAAAGCCTCTGAAGATTGCTTGTTAAAATTCTTTTTTTTCTCCTTGGCAATAAGGATTTGTGACAAAAAATCTTGATAATTTGACATTTTCAACTAATTTTTAATAAACAAAAAGTAAAATTATCAAAAAATCAAATAACTAGCATCGGTGGATTAATTTTTGTCTTTTAGAAAAAACAATTTATTTTGTAAAATTACGCGTAAAAACACAAAATAAAATCACAAAACTTTTTATTTAGATTCAAACAAAAACGCATAAAAATGTAAAATTTGAAAAAATTACGCGTAATTTTTTTTTTATTTTTTTGATCAAAATATATTACGGGTCTTTTCTCCTTTATGCTAAATTATGCGTAATTACATTTCAGAAACAAAATTACGCGTAAAAATTTCCGAGATAAGTAATTACGCGTAATCCATGCCGTAATTTTCTGCCCGGGTAAAGACCTGGTTTTGGTTGACCATATTTGGTTAACCGGCTAACTAAGCTTAACCAGAATCACTAACCCTAATATCCTACAATTAAGAAAAAAGAGATAAAGTAGCAAATTAGGTATAAAATTCGATAAAAACAAATCGTTTGCAGTATTAGATCTGACTTTAAGGAACAATTAGCGCAACCAACGATGAGAGATGCTGCATCCAACATAAATATAAAATCACGCATTTTTTTTTTGCAAAAAAAATTTGGCTGAATCTAATTCAAAAAACCTTCATATTACACAAATATTTGTAAAAAAAACTGTTCAAACAAAAAATTTCAAAGAATTTGATGGAGAAGCAAACATGGAAAAGGTTTTAGAATGATTAATTAAATCATCTTTAAGACATTATCTCGAGAGTCAAGGTAACTATAATATGGTCAAAGATTGACTATGTGTTTGTAAACTTCAACTCCTAATTATTTCAAAAGAAATCTAAATTAATAAATTGGTTTAATGAATAGTCAAGAAAAGTAAATTTTCTCAAATTTATATTGATATTAAAGTGATTGGGACTATTTCTTTAGTCATAATTGAGGAAGAAATAAACTTAGAATCATGCTCGAATGATAGACTTTATTATATTTATGGGGGGAGGATTACAAGGAGGGGGGCGAAGCCCCCTCCTTGTAATTGGTATATATCATTAAGTAGATGATTAAACCTTCAACTTATAAATTCAACTTTATTTGAATTAAACATATTATTTATTCTTCAACTTCTCAGTTCTATCACATTTTAGTTTTATCACCGGTATTTCGAATGGACAAGTTGGGTGATATAAGTGTAAGATCACTGTAATTATAAACAGATTCTGATAATGATCAAAAATGGTTCATGGTCAAAAATTTTGAATTTCTTCATTTTAAAGGACTTTTTTAGACATTTAATAGGTATCTTAGGAGATCAGAAGGTAGATGACATAGGCTAATAAATTAAAAATCTATGGTCGACATTTTCAAAAATTTCTGCTCTACAAGCTAAGGAATAAATTTAGCGAATGGTGTTTATTTTGACGGACTCAATTTAAAAGGTTTTATTTTGACTAGTTAATTATGACAAGTTTTAATTTGATAGAATTTAAATAGAAAAGTTTTATTTCGGCAAGTTTTAAATTTGTCATGCTCCATAATGACGGAGCTTAATTTGACTAATTCAAAATAACGACTACAGGACGATTAGTACGATTTTATTGTACCAAAAAACAAAATTCAGAATTTTCGAATCATAAAAATTTTACCATTCATTTTTAGACTTCTGAATTATTTTTATTTTATTCAAATAATTTCTGTGCAAAGTTGAGATAAGCCTAAAAGAATAATCGTACCATGACTTATCAATATTTATTTCGCTATAATATAGAATATGAGAGATATAGGTATGAGACATAAGTTCTTATGGCGGAATTTTTGAAACTTTATCCATGAGTTTTTTAATCTTCCTATAGACTTGGCGTTGTAATAATCCTGATTTTCCAAGGAAAGTTTACAACCAATGGACATATTTTACAACCAATTTGCAATGAATGATTGATTTTTGTACTTGCCGATTAAAACTAGTACACTTTGTCACTTTTTCTCTTGTCTAATAAAAACAAATCAAAATAAATTTTGTCAAAATAATCACTTTTATTCTTTAACTTGTCATAATTAGCTAGGCATATTAAAGTCTTTTAAATTGAACTTGTCAAAGTTAGCGTATACCAAATTGAGCAAATAAATAGTTTCCAGACAAAAACAAAAATTATGAATTTTATTAAGAGGAATGCTATGAAGAAATTATTTCTTGGAATTAATAGGAAAATTTTACCAAATAAAATAATTTTCCTATTCATAAACTTGTTCGACTACTGTATCCCAAGCAGGTTCAACGATTGCCAAAAAATCTAGAGGCTCATCAAAGTCGTTAATTATAAACTGTTTAGTATTTGATGGAATGTAAACAGTATCACCAGCTTCAATCATTGATTTTTCATCATCAATATGCATTTCACCTTTACCACTTAGTATATACAACACTTCGCACGTTTTAAGTAGATGAAGAGAAGATTTCCCTTTTGGAGGTACAACTGCACGTGCCAAACTGTATTTAATATCTAACTTTTCTTTTAGCGGATTGAAAATTTCTTTCAAAATTGTTTTATCACCAGCGACGATTTCTTGACAGTCTTTTAGTTTCACGATTTTCATTTTTCGTTTTGATTCTTAAAACTTTAATTTGAAATTAAAAATAATTTTTTTCCATTTTCATTTTAACTTGATGCAAGATCATAAATCAGGTAATATAATGTCTATTTTTAGAGACATTTTAGAAAAATATGCTTGTCTTGAAAGTAAAATCCGCGCATAAAATAATAATTTTAAAGTAAAATGAAATTTTAAATTAACAAACTTGAATAAAATCCACTCAAAATCGTACCATCGCACCAAAGAAGAATATTGCGAAAACACCGACCATCATTTTTCGGTTCAACAAAAGGTCGATCAACTTCCGAAGATAGGAATTCAGAAAATCGATGTCGGGAAACTGTTGGACTTTTAGTTGTCGGAAAAACGGTGATCCGTTAGTTTTTTAAGCGTTTTTGATGAGTCTCTATCCCGACCCAAGAGTTTAGTAAACTTGTTCGCAAGAAATAGCGTCTTCGTCTTAAAAAAAGACGATGCTCAAATTCCGATGAATTTAGTTTTTTTTTAAGCCGCTTTTAGAAAAAAAACTGAATTCAAGCATCATTACGAAATCTAAAGTCTGAAAAATCAAAAAATCGTTCTTTGGTGAGTGCTTTTGGAATAAGCATAAAACAAGGCTAGTCAATGCTCAACATCATTCAGAAATCCTTTACTTAATAATTGAGCCTTAAATTACTAGGAAAGCTTTTTGTTAGGCTCCTGTAATTAATAGATTGACTTAAAATAAAAAATTCGGTTCAAGTGCTTACTTTTCTTTTGAATGAAAGAATCAGTTTACGAGATAAAATAAATTTATTAAATCAAATCAATTTTAAAAAACAACTCTAAACTTTTTTAAATAAGAAAAAAAACGGATTCGTGTATTTTTAATTGTCAAAAAATAATTGAAATTTAACCATTCCTCTCAGATTAAGTTTATCATTTGAATCTATATTTGCCGAATAAGCTTTACATACGACGTTAATCAATTGATTTTGAGGTATATTTTCAAAATGAACAAAAATTAATGGTGATTTGTAACCCGGTTGATTGAGATAAGGATAATAATAAAATGGTAATAAACCGATTCCATTTATTCCCAATCTTTTCGAATCGCTTGAATAATAAGTAATCCTAGATTTTACGAGTGCATCTCTATCAGCTCCATATTCACCATTACATGAGACTAACACATTAGTTTTTAAAATACTTGAATCATTTTGCAAAAGATTTGAATCCATTGGAAATGTTTCGAAATTTTCATAAGGTTCTGGTGTCCATTCAAATATTCTATTTAGCTTAATAAGTACACAAGGTCCAGTTAAGTAACCAAAATCGATTGACGGGTCACAAGATGTACCTTCTAGTACTGTATTATAATCGTATTGACAATAGGCTCCATTTCTGAAATCGTTTCTTAGCTTTTCAATACTTTCTGATTCACAATTTAGTATTGGAGAGCCAATTTCGTCTTTTTCATCGTAATATTTGTTCAAGTAAATTCTTAAATTTCTTATTAATTTTTCTTGGTCCTTGTCATTTTTTCCGTATAAAATCAAAAAATCTTCTGTGTCTATTTGAGGTCGAAATCCAAGGCCCGGATTTAAATCATTTGTGGAAGCCATTGAGCTTTTGTGAGCAACATATTTGGGTCTTTCTCTCGAATAAGTTGATACCAAAGCAGCAAAATAGCCAATAAAAAATGTGGCTAATATGGCATAAAAAATCGAGTAAAAAAGAAGTATTTTTGTCCAACTAAGACCATCTCGTCCCAAAACTTCATGAGTCTCTTTATTGTACAAAAATGTTTTGAAGTTTTTCAAGTTTTTTAAATAATTATCGGTAATATTTTTGAGCTTGCTAGGGTGTGTTACTGGAACGACACTGCTTTTTTGACTTTCCATTTAATTATTTTCTTTTTCTAAAAAAAAAAATGTTAAATATTGAAGAATTTTTTTAATTTTTTGCCCGACTTTTTAAATGTTTCCGTAACATTTTATAGAATCCCTAACAAAAACTTTCATCGAACTGCTAAGACTCAGAAAATAAAATTTAAGCTTTTTTTGCTTGTTTGACGCTGTTTTTTTAACAAATAATTTACAAATTAAAAAATTAAAAATTAAAATAAAGTAATTTAATAATTTAGTTGAAGGATTCAATTTCATTTTAGGAAATTTTTTAAATTATTTGCTTTTTTTTTAATCAAACAAATAAACGAATGATTTAAGGTTCTTTTATCTTATTTTTATATGTTTTGATTTTTACAAATTATTTTATGAACGCTTACAAATTTCAATCTTTTTTTTGTGGCTGTGGTTGTTGTTGTGCTTTGAACAAATATATCACCTGATATTTAAAAAATTTTGAGTAAGTTTCTGTTTTAAAAGAAAACCTACTTCAAATGATAAGATAAAAATCACTCTCGCTGTTTGTATTAACTAAATTAAACAAAATTAGACTGTTTGATTGTACAAATTTTATAAATATAAATGTTAGCGTGATTTTCTAATGTATAGATCTGAACTTGATGAACTAAATAATAAAATGTTTCCTTATTACTTTTTATGAAAAAACGAGAATTTTTTTTCATTAATTAGTAGAGTAGGATAGAGAATGTCTTTTTTATTTTGTTAACACTGGAAGCAGGTTTTTTGGTATTTCTTTCAAAAATAATTTGGTTTTGGGTACCAAAATTTAATGGGTAACCCGAATCCAAAACCTAAATATTTCGGGTAACCTGTACCCACCCAATAGCTTAAAATTAATAGGTACTGTATTTCCTTGCTGAAAGAGGCGTGCATTAATAAACAAAATTACAAATAAAGTGCATACAGAGACATAGATCTCTTCCATGTTAAAATCATTAAACATGCGATGCACTTGATACGCAACTTTGACTTTTAGCTCATAGACATTGACAAAATTCTAAAAAATGTTAAAAAATATTTTTAATGTTTTTCGAATAATATTTCGCTAAATAACCGAGCATTATCGTTTTAGAATTTGGTTAATGTCTATGAGCTAAAAGTCAAAGTTGTGTATTAAGTGCGTCGCAGCTCTAATGATATTTTTTTTAACATGGAAGAGATCACTTCATTTGTAACTTCGTTTATTAATGCACGCCTCTTTCAGTAAGGAAATACGGTACAAATGTCTGGAAAGGCAAGTTTTTTACAGATTTTCTTTTAAAATCGGTAAAAAATCTATGCAAAAATAAAAATTGTTGCAGTTGAAACACATTTTGCTGCACCTATTATAAGATTGCACATCTTTCAAAAGGATTCTAATTAAATGCACAATTCAATCACACAAATTTTGAAGACTTTTATAATAGGTGCAGCAAAATTTTTTTCAACTGCAACAATTTTTATTTTAGTCAAAACCCCCCTTTGTACAGATTTTTTACCGGTTTTAAAATTGAGAAAAATAAAATCTGTAAAAACTTTAACTTTGCGTCTGGAAAGACTTTTAAGATTTTTCTAGCGTTACAGAAAATCATTTTTTCTACAAAAAATCTTTCCTAAAAATCTTTTTTATAAATGCTCGACATTCACATAGAAAATGACTAATCGTAAAACGCTTATTACCCCAAAATATTACAGCGGTGATTCGATGCGAGGATTTTACCTAAATTAACGTTAAATACTGTATAATCATAAAAGACTAAAAATTTGAATTGTACCATTTATAAGGTTTTTCGATCGGGAATTTACTATAATTTTCGTAAATTTTAGTAAAAATAAAAGGACCAATCTTCTACGAACCCTTTGATATTTTTTGGTTTAATTGAAGGAGGGGCTATTTGAAAAAAAATATTTGAATTAATCTACCGTAAACTCTTGCCTACTTCTCTAAGAACAAAGGCGAAATTGAGGTTTGTTCTATATGGAACTAATACCATCGAAACTATGTTATAACAATTTTTTTAATTTTTTAGAATAAACCTTAACTCCTGACTTAAGACTAATGGAAAGAATGCCTGCGAGTTAGAATAAAAACAAAAAAATAAAATTTAATTAATTAATTTTTCTTCAATTCCGAAATTAGTTCCACAATTTTTTGAATTTATTCCAGAAAAAATACAAAAAATTAAGCGAACATTCGAGCTTACTCTTAGTCTTAAGTCAGGAGTTGAGGTTTATTCTAAAAAAATTAAGAAAATTGTCATAACATGGTTTCGATGGTATTAGTTCCATATAGAACAAACCTCAATTTCGCCTTTGTTCTTAGAGAAGTGGGCAAGAGTTCACGGTAATAATTTTCATACAAATCTAAATTGAGATTTAAATTTTTTCCAAAAAAAGTGATTTCAATTAATCTAGTTTATTTTTTTTAGAAAATTTTCGAATATTTATACAAAATTAGATGATTTCAATATATTTTGATAAAGTCAAAAGTAAAATTTTAATCAAATTAATAAAAAAATAAATTAGGCTAACTAATTTTATTTTTTAATTCGTTGCAATAAAAAAAAGATATAAATTTTTATAAGATTAAAAAATCATGATCAAAATGTGTTTGTTTATGATCATTTCTACATAAAAAAATAATACCAACGCGCGTTCTTTGAGTCGACTGATAAAGCTAAACTCATTTTTACTCCAAAAATTTTTAAATTTATGATTATTTTTAAATGACCGATTGCTGGGAGAAATTGAATTGCCAAGCATTTCTTGTAATCAAATTAAAATTTTCTATTAATTGAATTATATAAAAAAAGATTAGATAATATTTTACCTAAGAATAAATTGAAAAATGAATTTATATGGATATAAAAGTGAAAAAAAATGTTTATCGAAGCAGTAAAAAAAGAGCCTCTATAATCACTGTATTAATGAGATGTTGTTGCAGTAAAATGAGAAAAATTAGTGTACTAATTGAAAATTTAGTTCATGCATCAAAGTCTGGTGTATTGTGACAAGGATGAGTCGAAAATTCTGACGTAATGTTTCATTTAGCACATCACAATAACAAGAAAAACAACCATTAACAACATTAAATAATCATCAGCGGCGACCGATAAAAAATTGAGGTTGTTAAAAAATGAATTTTCCTAAAATTTCGTCCATTGGAAAGTTCACGCAATCTCTTTTTGAAATTTAAGATCATTTGTCTTGGAACCTTTTAGTTTTCACCCTTTTTTCAATAAACAATAAAATTCTTTGTACTAAAACAATAAAGTGCTTACAGTCCCGGATATTAACTTGTCACATGATATCAGATGATATCAACTGACCTCATCTGATGTCATCTGGTATCATCTGATATCAGTTTCCGTCAGTATTCGTTGGAAATTCATAATGTTTGTAATTCTCTTACTGATATCATCCGATATCATATGATTTAAACTAGGGGTGTTCACTTTTTTTTTTCTTCATTCTGGGGAAAAAAGGAAAATTAATAAAATTTATTCTTTTTTTCTAAGAAACAGGAAGGAGTTATTTTTTTTTAAACAAGGAGACGTTACATTTCTCAACAACCAATGTATCTTATTTTGGATTTTTTAAAATCTTATTTAATGTATTTTGAAAACATGTTGATTTCAATTTAATGATCTTTTTGGATTCCTAAAAACTCAAACAAAAAGAAATATCCTAAATCAAAACTTTGTTTAATTATAACTATTTTACATATGTATTTATACACCCTTTGAAATTAAATTTTTGTTAACCTTAATTGAAGGCATGGCCCGATTCGATAATTATCCAATTTTCATAAACATTATTTTACAAGTACAATGCTGCCTTTAAATTGTTAAAGGCAATTGACCTATAATATGTCAATCATTCAAAGGTAAATAGACAAGTGAACAAGGGAACATATTATAACCCATTAAAATATTACTAATTAAAGAAATAATCGAAAATTTCTATAAAAATAAACATAAGACGCACCTAAGGGATAATTAATATTATTTTTCCAAGCTAATGACTTTAAAAATACTATTTCGCCGAAAATAACGACTTTAATTTGCCAAAGGGAGAGTTAATGTATCAGATAAAAATTCGAAATATTTTAATTTAATGCTTACCGATCGACTTGATCGATTTTCCATCAACAATATGTCCTAACAATCTTTGTTCTAAAATCCATGCCCGTAGCTCATTTTCTAAATCAGGATATAACGCTGTTCCATTCTTTCGAATTCTGGCTCTCGAGACTTTATTGGGAGAAGCCATAATTTTTTCTTTGTTATTGATCCACATACGAATTTGCTTGTGACTGACACGGAACACTTTGTGAGCTTTGTTTTTTTAATTGGTTTCAGCAAACTTGATGACTTTAAGCTTGAACGCTAGAGTGTATCGAACATATTTTACTCTGGTCATTTGATTTCTTATTTGACGATTGTTGGAAAAAAAGGATATGGAAATGAATCAGATTAGCTTCATTTTATACTCGAATTTTTTAAGTTCAAGTTCAAAAAGCTCAGAATGGATAAGTTCAAGATTATAATAGAAAAGAACTAAAGAAAATGTTTTAGTTTATTAATTCAGTCACATTCGAATTTAACAGTTTAAGATGGTTGTAATTTTTTTTATTTACATTTAGTTTATTATTCTATAAGAAAATTCATTATAAAATTTCCATGTTTCACTTAATATCCCTTAATGTTTCAGATAATATCTCAGGGAATTTATTTTTGCAATAAATCAAAAGTTTCACTTAATTTCTCAGAGACATTTTATGGTGTCTCATTTAAAAGCCCATAGGAAATTAAATGAGTATTTCTTTAGCAAAACTCAAGAAATTATCTATTAATTGTCAAAATATGAAAAACAAACATTTTGCGAAATTGAAGTTAACTAACATATTACGTTAATATAATTTTATTAAACAACTCAAGGTATTGAATCATCTATTCTCTAATGGGTTATAATATGTTCCCTTGTTCACTTGTCTATTTACCTTTGAATGATTATAGGTCAATTGCCTTTAACAATTTAAAGGCAGCATTGTACTTGTATTTTTCCGATTGAATCTTTTTTCGAAAAAGTTTGAGATAGAGTAATAATAGTTTATTTAATAATTTAATTAATCTTTTCCAAAATTAAAACATATGCATTTTTTAAATCTTTAACAAAATCTTTTTTGATTGATGCACGATTATCTGAAATTTCAATCCACTTATCAGTATATCTGCTAAATCATGTATAATGTAATGAATTAGCGCAATAAACAATTGCAGCTTTGATCGTAAAATTGGATGACGAATTTGGTATTCTTAATTTATTTGGGTCGATATCTTTTATTTTGCATTTAAGTTCTATGGTTCTTAATTGCCGATGCTCATCAAGAACGGTATAAATAGTGCTTATTCGAACTAGTAAATATTTATTAGTGTTAAAATCGTAGGAATTCGACTCTGTATAATTTTCGAAAACGGTTTATCATTACCCGGGAAAATTTGGTCTAATCTGTGATGCATTAAAGCAAGCATTTTAGAACTAATCATTGAAGCCTCATCTAAAAAAATTAGTTAATTTAATAAATTTTTTAATTATTATTTATATAGTTTAACTTACCAGCAATTATTATTTTGAGATTTCGATAAATTGATTTAAACAATTTTAAATTTGATTTACTAAGATCAATCGAACTATATTCATTGCCTTTGTCATGAATCACAATTTTAAAAAACTTATGAATAGTATTGCCACAACTATTATTTGCGGCTATACCTGTAGGTGCAATAAGTCCAACAACTGGGCCATCAACTTCTTTATAAAAGGAGTTAATCGTATCCCTGATGCATTCAATTAGGAAACTTTTACCAATCCCTTTTAATGAAGTTAAATTATTATTTATAGAAATTTTATTAAATTTAATTTACCGCCGGGTCCATTAAGAAATACTCGAAATGGCTTTAACTTTTCGGAACAAGAATATTCGTTGTTTTCATGTGAAATTTGATGTTTAATTCCATTAATTACATGATCGTATATAACTTTCTGCTCTTGATTTAATCGATTAATTTTGAGTTCGAGATCTTTATCTTCTAAAACAAAATTATCAAATTGAAGATCACTATGATGGTTTGACTTATAACTTTCATCTTCGTCATTTGTATCATTAACTTCCTCGATTATTTTTGTTAAGTTGAGTTTGGCATTTTTTAACCTTTCGACTGATTCTCGATATTTTATTAATGATAAAATCATTTCATTATTTTCAATGAAATACTTAAATGCTTCAGTATAAGTTTTAAATTTATTATTTTCCAAAATGTCGTTATTCTCTACTCTCCATGGTTTAAAGAGAATTAATAATTGAAAATGATATCTTTCAGCCTCGAGCTTGGTTTTAGGATCAACGAATGCAATTTTCAAAACGTGTTCTTTTTTCCGAAAATGCATAAAACCGTGTTTATAAGGATAACATTTCGAATGATTGTCATTTTTTAAACAAATAAAGCTTGTAAAATCGTAATGAGATGCAAAATCATATACAGTATTCCCTCGTTAATCCGACCCCACGACTATCCGAAACCCTCGTTTTTCCGACACCACGATGAATTCCCATAACCATTCCCATGTGGAACCATTAAAAACAACCTCGTTAATCCGAAAAAAAGTGGTCGGATTTATTTCAATAATCCGACAAAAAATATTTCACCCGTTAAATCTAATACATATAAAAATGATTCAGTATTTCAGAACAATAAAAAATTGAAAAATTTTCTTTCATTTTTTTTTAATTGTGAAATTTTTTTTTTTTTTTGCACAATGGCGTCTCTTCTAAATAATAAAGTTCACGAATTTAACTCGAATCTAATCAAACAAAAATTATTTTTATCACCTAAACCACCTCGAGCAGACTTAACTCTTGATCAAAAACGTCTCCAAATTAACGTTGCTTTTGAAATTTATAAGTTCTTTATTCCCATCAAACATCAAACTACCATTCCCATCAAACATCGCCCCGTAATACAGAAACAGTCAGAAAATTTTCTCTCTTTGCAGGGATTGAACTTCCGATCCTCTGCTTGCAAGACTAGCTCGCAAACTGCTCGGCTATACGGGTTTTCATTTTTGTAATAAATTTCAAGTTAACATTGGACGGTCCACAATTCATGACCTTTAAATTATTCTTTTGTTTAAATTTTCATTATTCCGACAATTTCACTCAAAAACTTGATTTCCGGATTATCGCATATCCGACATTTCCAATAATCCGACATTAAGCCGTTTACCCAAAGTGGTCGGATTAACGAGGGAAGACTGTAGACACATATTTTGGAATTTAAAATTCAACTATTCCAACTTTTCTTTTTTTAAAAGATTGAAGGGCAAAAGATTTTATTTTTGCCGCCAAGCTCATGTTGTTATTACATTCGGACCATATTGCTTCTGTATTTGTTTTTTAAGCTTTGTTAACATATGAAGTTATGTATCTATTTAATACTCAACTGTTTTCACCGACGAATTGAATATCCATATTTGCTTTCCATATAGATAAAAAAGCATGGTTATATTCGTTAATATTTGTCTCGCGGTATGTTATTGGTAATTCGTATAACTTAAGGGTTGTACGTTTATTCTTTGACTTGATGGATTTTTTGATACAATTAAATTTTATTTTCGAACGAATAGGCTTGGGAAACTTATACCGACATTTTTTAACAAAATATTTATGAGGTTTAATAGTTCTAGTGCATGATGGCGTGCAGGAATGAATTTGAAACTTTTTTACCAAATAATGTAGTTCAGGTTGTGTTTCAGAGTCTGGCATAGAACATGTAATATGTTTTTGTATTCATTTTTCAATTTCTTCACTTGAATTTACACCATAATAGGGGCATCTTTAACCCATAATTTCATGTGGACGTGGGGAGCACCTTTAGAATCACGAGATAAATTTTTTTCAATTAAATTAAAATCAAAATAAAATTACCTCTTGCTTGGAATTCAATTCGTCGAAAGTAATGCTCAATTTCACCAAGAGGTCCATTATTGTTTAAAATTACGTTGTTAAAGAAAGAATTATATTTCTTATAAAAATATATTGTGAAAAGCACCGGATCAATTATCGATGCATTACTGGGATTCAAGTTTTTAAGATCACTATTCATTCGTTTTTTAAAATCGAAACAATCTTCCCAAAAATACTCAGCACAGCTTAAAGCGTTTCAGGTCCATTTCTCGAATCAAGGATTTCTAGATCTGAACATAATTTTTTCCAATACTGCCTTGAACTTCTTACAGCCTTTAAAACTACTTCTAAATTTGCTTCAAGCTTTTGATCATTGTTTTTTACTTCTTCTAATATTTGTTTCGAAGTTTTATTTGAATTTTTGGCTGTTTTTAACATTGCGACGATACCTTGATCGATTGAATTGGTATCTTTAATATGGCTTAAAGCAAACAAAAATGCGATGTCTCGTCTTGGATGAGATAAATTTTGCTTTAAGATTCATTAAATATACATCGATATTTTAACTTTAAGCGGTCGAGTATCATACAGTCCCCTCTTACCAAATGGATAAATATGGGGAAAAGCCATATGGTCTCTTGAAGCTTCACGATCATTAATTGGGGAAACCATAATTTTTTGAGCTTTAAAATGTTCAATTTCACTATTAAAATCAACGTTGGTACAATTATCAACAACTGTATAACGGCTTTTGATATTAATGTCGTTTTCGTGTTTAATTGTTAAATTTAAATATTCATTCGGTTTCTTTAAAAAGAAGCCAAAATCAATTTTAACATCTTGATAAAATCGATTATTTTTAATAAGCTTATTCAATGCACTTGCTTGATCAGTTACAATCTTGGTCTCATCTGTTTTCAGACCATCACATCTTAAATCTTCCAAAAGCAAGGTATAAACTTCATAAAAACTTGTAAACATTGAGTTGTTTTAGCTTTATAGCGAGGAACGAGCGGGGTTACGAGCTTATTAAGCAGACACGAGATACTGAACGACTCAACGAGCAAAAGAGTTACAAATATTGAATCAGTTACAGGGAAGTACAATTTTTAATACTAAAACTTGGGATCATTACTGCAGTTTTTGGGGGGAATTATTTATCCAACCTTCCCGTGGACGTCTACGTTCCTTAAAGAAATCTATCTCTCATCTCTTGGTTCCCAATTGGCTCGAAAAATTAAGTCGTCTAAACCAAGTTATGATGAGTTAATCTAAAAGTGTTTTAACTAGTAGTTAGAAGTGATACTGTCCTCATTATGTTAAGAGTAGGTTCTTCGGGTTAAGTACCTCGAAAGGGTTCATACCTAACTTTAATCGTCGGAAACTATTCAATCAATGATATCGGGTGATTAAGATAGTGATACCGTGATATTGACAGTGATGCTTAAATTGATTCTGATTGATAATTTTTAAATTTATGAAATATGATTTGATCAAGAAAGGAAGATTAAAATGCGAAAAAACAAATTTAAGATTCTGAGCTCAAGTAGAAAAAGTTTGGTTTATCGTTGGTCTGAAAAAGTGTTTTTAAGTCTGAGTTGTGTTCTTTCGAATGATTTCGTTAGAATAAAGAAAAAATGTACCATGTTTACTAATAAACTTAACTTGGTTATTTCTAAGCGCTTAAATATTTATTCAATTTAATTTAATTTACTATTTAGAATGCATTTAGTTCATTCTATCTTTTTCTATCTTTTATATCTAAGAGTTATGAGAAGTACTAATAATAATAGTTGTGTTAATAATAAAGTGTTTTGTTGAACAAATAACATCTTTTATTTATTGTAATTCCTACAATTACGCCCGCCAACAGTCATTTTACAGATATTTATAATAATTTATAAAAATATATGTATAATTAATATTATACAGGTCAATCTTCTAAGGATCTTTTTAACAATACCATCTTAATGGTTTTGCCACAGAGCTAACAAGTCGCCAAAATTAGACGGCTGTAATTTTTCTTGAATTAACTGGAAAGTCTAACAGTTATAAATATTTTGCCAATTAAGTACTCAGTCGAGTAGGCTGGTTTTTCTTTTCATCAATTTCTCGGCATCGAGCTAAAAAAATCAGATTCTTCGCTTTAACCAATTAATTGTACAATTTGCCATTAATTTGACACTTTCTCGTTCTATTTAAGAATTTTATTATATTGAATTAGATCACCTCTTAGCGTCCTAACCTCTAGACTTGATATCTTGAGTCATGTCATTATTTCATAGCGCAAATGCTTCAAACTGTTTTGGCTAACATTTTTATTTAAGCTGCGAGGTTCACAATATTAGCTCCTTTTAATTTTGACTACTGATACCTTATTTTGGCTATGGAGTTTACAAATACCTTCCAATTTTCATCCTGTTAGGCTAATGTCGGAAAGTTTGATCTTTACCAATTCAATTAATTAAATATTTTTTAGAGCTTGCAATTGGCTCAATCGTTTAACGAATAAAATCTTCTAGAATAAATTATAATATTTAATTTTTTCGACCACTAAATGACAATCTTCACACTTCTTTTCATCTGAAGCCGCGTAAATTTAACAAGCGTTGTCATTTTACCTGAGAATCTAAAAAAATAATTCCTTAATTGAATTAAAGACGTCCGACGTGTGTTTGTTAAGAAAAAGATTGTTAAATGTGTGACATTCTTATATTGACAAACTTTTATTAAATTAAAAAAACAATGAAATCAATTAAGAGGCAAAGTCATGAAAATTTTAGAAAAGTTTGATCCTTATCAGTAATTGAAAATTGATTAATAATGAATAGGATGATCTTACAGTTCTATATTTTTGTTAGACTTTCAAGTAAAAATGTTCCAGCAAAGCTAACTATTATGGACTGGGCCTTCAATAAAGAGAGGGCCATGCCTTCAATAGAGAGAGGGTCATGCCTTCAATACAGACAGGGCCATGCCTTTAATAGAGACAGGGCCATGCCTTTAATAGAGAGAGGGCCATGCCTTACTTGCCTTATATTGATAATTTAACGTTCCGTTACTCGCATATCAAAAGCTCTGCTTCCCGTATCTTACAAAAACATAATCTTCAATTTAGTTATACGAAGGCTTAAATTCAAGACTGTTCGGACCAGTGGGTATTAGAGCAGTATAATGACCAAACACTAATGTACTAATTCCATTAATTGGCGTTTAAACTAAAGCATGGCATAAATTAGAACTTCTATTGTTAAATATTTTTTGAAGTTGATTTACTCATAACAAAACTTACTAATTTTTGCTCGAGCGACCCTGGAAGTTGATTTATTCTCTGAGTATAATAATCATCTAACTGACAACTTACAGAATCAACATAAATAGATTCGAGAATTTTAGGTCTAATTAGTGGGCTGATTTTTGTTCTTTTTTTGAATTGATTTTTTACGCAGGACATGAAGACTGCATAAGTTGATTAAATAAGAATATTTGGATCATTCATCCTCAACATGGGCACTTTGACGAATTCCAGGTTTAATGAATTTTATGCAATCATCAGTAATATTTCCTATTCGTACATTATTGGGAAACGTTTAAAATCGTGTTTTGCTTTGTTAAATAAAAGGAACGTGATTAACTAAAATGAAACTTGATGTAACAATACACTACTATAAAGTAATTACTAGTAGTCACCCTTTGCTTCACTGCAGGTTTTTTTATTAATTATCGTAAGTTGAAAATATTTGACTTTTGACAACAAAATAAATAAGTTGTAACATGAGCTGGACAATTCAGGAAAAAATAGAGAGAGACCTTAAATAGAAAACAAATTTTAAGTTAACTACAGCTTAGAGAAAAAGGCTCATAGAAATCAGTGAAGATTACATTCGAAGTTGCTGAATAAATATGCAGGACAAAAAAAATATCAATTTTGTGTTAAATTCGATTAACCTTTCAGTTAAAATATTTTAAAAATTATTAATGGTAACACCAGGGTTCGTTCGAAAGTTTAACTCTTTGGTTTACTCTCTAAATTGTTTTGAAATTTTTTGATGCTGACAGTTCCTCAAGAATACCATTACACATATTCATTACACATATGCAATTAAAAGTGGTAGTACTTCATCTTTTCAAATATACTTTGAAAAAAATACTTCAGCTTTATCGGCTTTATGACTTGGGGAACATTAAAAAAATTTTGAGAGTTCAGTAACAGCGTTTAGAGAATTTTAATAAATTTTTTTTAAGTCGATAAAAAAATATTTTATTGTACATTTTTCTTGCTATCAAATAATCTCACTCTTTTTATGATAGCGCATACTTGGGAACCGAGTAATTCACGGGGCTTTACGGTATTAAATCATGAACTAAAAGATGTGTATGAATAAAATATTGAGTACATTCCTGTATTTAAGTTAATTATCGTAACTAGGGGTGTCGCCTTTCCTTATTTTCCCCTTTACTTTACCAATAAAATAAAAAACTGAAAAGTGAAAACTCAGTTTTCTTACCCAAATAATATATGTCTAAATATGGTATAATTTTGTAGCTCTTCATTTACCCTACCTTATTGAAAATAATTTTTGCCAAACCTCACTACGTGTAGTCATGATGTCAAGGTTTTTCAAGGGTCCGAATTATGAGTTTTATTTAATCGAGGCTTGCAGCTTTGTACAAATTTGTATACAATATACTCGTAAACAAAGCGATTTAAAGAATGAGAATCGAAATCTCTTTTTAACTTTGATGACGATCGAATGTTTATTGGTTGAAAGAACATGTCACACCAATCCTGAATAGCAGCCTTTAGGCTTTCATAAGAACCAAATTCTTGACAAAAACTACTTCGATTGTTGTAAGAGAATCAAAATTTTTATTTGATTTTAGATTAATAATTCAAAAATTTTCAGTCACATGTTGAATTGTCAAATAAGAGAAAAAATTTCTTAAAAAAGAAATATTGTACACATAGCCATGTTCGAAAAATCTGTTTTCCGAGAAATAAAGGAAATAAAGTGTAAACCTTTACTTTATTGATAAAGGATAAAGGTTTGAAAAAAGCCTTTATTTATGGTAAAACTTTAAAATACGCCTGTCAACATGACACTCCGTTAAAATAAGAAAGTTTCATTGAACTTTATTTTTTCCTTTATTTTTGTAACTAAAGGGAGAAAGCCAGCGGTTTTCTCAGATACGTAGGTGAAAATGTAACATGAAAGTTCTAAGATAAAATCATCATACGTCATTTTTTAGTTAAACGCTTCATTGAATTTTTCCCTTTTGAAGGTACTTGGTTACAAGATCGCACGAGATTTAAATTTACATAAAAAATAAGACAAAAACATTAATTCAAGAAAAGTGTGTAAAATAATTATTTTCAATTTAATTTTTTTTTTCTGCAACTCTAGATAATAGTTTCAATAATTTCGAACTTGAAAGATTATGGTCGTTTAATTTTTACACTTTGAGTATCCCTAAATTAGTCTACTTCCTGATTGATCGAAATTCAAAAACAAATTCATTAAAAATGCCCGTGAACATTTGATTCTGAATTGGGATGAGAGAAAAAGAAATTATAATCTAAATTATTACGAAATAGTTATATTGCATAAAATATTTAACTTAATGTATAAAAGTACTTGCTTAATGACAGTAAGAAAATTTCCAACTAAATTTAAAAAAAAGAAAAAACATTTAGCAAACTTATTTTACCAAGAATAAAACAAAAAAAGCTCTTTATTTTAAAGTAAAAAAAATATGTCATCAAAAGAGACTAGTCGAACAAGACGTGCCACTCGTGCAAATACCTCAGGTGCATCTTCATCGTCAAATCAAAATTCAGCAGCATCGAGACCTGTTAGGTCAACTCGTTTAAAGACAAGTCAAGTTAATTTAGCTGACGATACATCTGAAGAATCAGGCTCCGAAGAGATCAAACCAATTAGTTCTATAAATATAAAAAAAACTACGTCAAAAACAAATGGCACATCATCAACTTCTTTGAATAAAATTGACCCGGAAAATATAACAAAACTTGAGTCAATTACGGGTCTTTCAAAAACAGAAGCAACACAATTATTAGAGGCTTCAAATAATAATTTAGAACAAGCCATCGAATTACATTTTAGTAATTTGAATGGAACAACAGAAAAATCGGGTCAAAAAAGTTCTTTAAAACGGACCATAAATCACGTCGAAGAGTCGAATTCATGTGATTCAATTTATAATTCAGATGATAATGTAAGAGCTCCGATACTTCCTAAATCAGAAAAAATGCTCGATTATGATCCTTATGGTAATAAAATACCTCTTTTCTGTCTTAAAATTAAAAATCTTAAATTTTTTTGTAAAAGCCCTAGCTGTTCAACCACAAGCTAAACGAGTCCGAAGTGCATTTGATGGCTACAGACCAGGTACCAATTTTTCAAAACCCGACAAAATATTCGAAAAGACTTCTTTTTGGACATTTTGGTCATGTTGATTATTCATAAAGATACTTTTTCTATTTAGATGAAGAAGGATTGCCAAGTAGTAGCCACAGTGGAAAAGCTAAATCTCTAGCAGCATTGTATAAGCCACCAGTAGAACTTTTATTTAAAGGCTCATTCGAATCATCAAAAATTGAAGGTTCAAAAAAAAATCGTTGGATTATGCTGAATGTTCAAGATCAAAGTGACTTTACTTGTCAATGTTTAAACAGAGACTTATGGAGAGAGGACACGGTCAAAGAGATCATCAAGGCAAATTTTGTTTTTGTCCAGGTACATTATTAACAATAAGCCCCAAAAATTTTTCAAAACTTATTTTATCATAAAAATAGGTTTATTTCGATTCGCTTGATGGTAAAAAAATGATAAACTATTATCGTATAAACACGTATCCATTCATAGCTATAATTGATCCAAGAACAGGTGAAAATGTAATGCAATTTCAAAATACCACTAAGCTAGATCAATTTGTATTTTGTGAAAAAGTAACAAATTTTTTGTGTGAACACGAAATGCCAATAAAAGATTTTGAAGAAGAATTAGAAAATGGTAAGACAGATGAAATAGTTCAAATTGACGATGAGGATAGCAAAGATTGTGTTGTTATAAACGAACCAAAGACAATAAAAGCCAGTGAGCTTATAAAAGAGCTTAATGGTGATGCAGACGAAACTAGTAATTCAAGTGAAGAAAGTGTAAAATTAATAAAATCGAATAAAAATCGTTTAGAAAGTTCCGATGAAGAGTCCGATAAGAAACAAGAAAAAATCGAAAATTACCAACCAAAAATGTTACGCTATGAAACACCTGATACTGATAAAAGAGACTGTGTTATTCGTATTTTGTATCCGAATGGAGACCGTTTGGACTATTGCACAAATGGAGACTCGAAATTTAAAGACTTGGCCGAGTATCTTAAAAAACAAGGATATAAAAAAAAGACCCACGAGCTCATTGAAAGATTAATGCCGAACATTAAACCACAAACATCCGATATAAATTTGAGTCAAACCTCAAAAATATCAAATGATTTATCAAATTTGTTAATAACAAACCAATCGAGGAATTTGTTTAATTTAGAAAATGATCAAAATATAACGTTCAAAGAGCTCAATCTATTTCCAAGAGTATTTTTACTTTTACAAGAGTATTGAGTGAGAGACATAAACTTTTTTTATTATTATTGTTTCAAGATTCAATTTAGTAATATTTTCATTTGTAAATAATAAAGAGTTTTTTTTGTTTTTTTTTTTCTACTTCTTGTTGGAATATTTAATCAATTTAAAAAAAAAGCACGGGTGTCTTTGTTTCGTTTAAGGTGGTTTAAAAAGCGGAAAGTTTTTTTTTTTTTTCCGTTTAAAAAAAAGTCTGTGTAAAAGATTAGATTATTTATCTCTGATTCTATTTTTTCATTTTTAGTTGAAATATCTTGAGTTTTTTCTTCTTTTTCTAAGAAATCAAAAATTTTTTAAAAGCTTTTTCAAAAAAAAAACAAAAAACAAGAATTTAAAATTTTGTAACTTTTTTTTTCTCGTATATTTACTATTATTTTTACAGCTTAAAGAATTAGTTTTTTTTTTTCGTTTATGACACGATTGAAATTTAAGGAATTTGAGGTCCAAAAAATATATTTGAGTGATAATTTTCATTAATAAATTATAGATAAACTTATTACTTATTTTTCTTATTAAAAAAATTGAATAAAAAATATTCTTTAACAATTTTTTTTTTTAGTTTTACATTTTGTTTAACTTATTGAGAGATTTAGACTTCTCTTTTTTATCGATTTAAAATTGAAAGACAAAAATCCAGTTAAATCATTTAAAAAACGGACCTATACTTTTTTTTTGAAAGGAAGGTCCAACCTAAGATTTTCATATAGCATTGGATAGATAATTACTTGTACTTTTATATGGACCCGTTTCTACCTCGGAACCAACCCCAAAATATTGCCCTCGATCTAAGCTACAATTTGACATATAAAAGTGCTATTTAACGGTAAATAAAAAAAGTTGATTTTGTCCGTTCATTTTTAGTTGAAATATCTTGAGTTTTGAATTATCGTGAATTATCCTGAGTACATGCATTAAAATCGATTTTTACAGAGAACCATACATCCTACCTTGCTGATTTTTTTTTCAAATGAAAACTAAGATGATTTTCTATCAAATTCTGATGGGTAGGTCTAAAGTTTATTTCTAGTCTTTGAGAAAACAAAAGGTCCGTGGAAGTTTTTTGGGAATTTCTCACGAACCGTAACTTTTGACTTTTAGAAACGGGTCCATATAAAAGTACAAGTAATTATCTATCCAATGCTATATGAAAATCTTAGGTTGGGCCTTCCTTTCAAAAAAAAAAGTACAGGTCCGTTTTTTTCAAAAAATAGGTGGTCCGTGTTTTAGCAACAGCCTAATTAGAAGCTTCAGTTCTGATTCATTTTCTCAATGAGCAGAGAAAATGAGTTCATTATTTTAGTTTAACCACTCGTTGGATCATATATGATACATTTATTAAATAGTTAAGTGCCTTGTGTTAACGTTACATAATAAGCATGAATTATACATTAAGCTCAAGATCGTGAAAAGGTCTAATCTTTGTACCCTGTTTGTACTGCGTTTATAAACTTCTTCTAATTTTCAAAAATTTCAAGAAAGTCTTAAACTTAAATTAAGGCCAGTTGATCTAATCAAATCTTTAAGAATTACAAATCTACGGTAGAAAAACATGAGGAATATTATGGTATAAGTTGATATTCAAAAAACCAATCAGATCAAGAGTTAAATGTTTTTTCTTGCACAGGAATGCCTTAATCCGGACCAAGTATCATCTGCCTTTTTCAAAAATTTTCTAGCCTAACTTTTTTTGTGATTATGTGATTGTGAATTCATAGATTGTATTCGTTTATTGATATCATAAAAATTGAACAAGCGGGTATTTAAGGCTTAAGGTATCTTGTAAGCGATTAGATTGTGAAATGTTATGTTAACTAACATTTATTTTCGTTCAAGCGTCCGAATTTCACATCAGTTTTCTGTTTGGACCATTTATTTTTATGCTTCAAGTATAATTTAGTGTTTTGTAAAGGAAAAGTGTGTTTGAACTTTATTTTTTCTTTGCTTTATTTTAATAAAGGACCGTTAGTCATACAAAATAAAGTCCAATCAAACTTCGTTTTTATAACGTAGGACCATGTTGAAAGGCCTATTTTAACTTTTTACCAAAAAATAAAGGCTTTTTTCAACCTTTAACCTTTATCAATAAAGTAAAGGTTTACCTTTTATTTCCTTTATAAAATTTAGGCCGAATTTATAATCCCGTTCCCTCATAAATAGCATAATTAAGTTCACCGAGAGGTATATAGGTAAATGTTGGAGTATTTCTAAAAGTATTTCAAAATTAGTCCAAAAAAATGTTATATTTTATCATTATCAATTCACATAAAAATATCAAAAAATGCTCCAAAAATCACTTGGAAACATTTTTTTTGCTATAAATTTGGAATTATTTGAAAACGGCACCTAAAATATAGGCGTAAATACTTATGTTTTGTTGTATTTTGATGTAGGTGTTAGGTGTTGGTGTAGGATACATATACCTCAAAAATTTTGCATTTGGCGCATCTTATTCTTTCTAATAAGTCCGTATACCGTGAAATCTCGCTTTTTTTGTATTTATCCAGAGGGTGAAAACGAATTTCAATTTTTTACTGATTGGTCCAAATCAAAAAAGCGAGGTTTTACGGTGCAATATCTGTAGCAGAAGAAAGTGATTCAAGGCAAGGATATTTTATCATCTCATTCGTTCTTAACTCTTAACCGCCAGTTGGATCATATGTTATACATTTTTTAAGCAGTTAAGTGTTATGTTTAGACATGAAAATTTCACAAGCGAGCGTTTAATGATTACAGATAAAAGGGACAAATCAGAATACCATAAATTCTTAAGGAAGGAAATTCGTTCCGCTCATTCCTAGGGAAAAATATGAAAAGTGATAAATCTAAGGCAACATATATTCGAATGTAGGCTGCAATTACTTCCAGTAAATTTCAAATCTAATTGTAATTACTGTTATATTTTTTCATCATCGTTTTTGTCTTTTACTGAACGACGAGAAAAAAAAATATTTTTTTTAGCATAATTTAATATCTTCATATATGTCTTGAGCAAAACAACAACAATTTTTTTTTGCTGAAATAAATATTTAATTCAATACAAATTTTTAGAAAGAAAAAAAAAAAGCATTAGATAAATTTAAAAAAACACAAACACATTCACTTCAAAAAATGAGCACATCAAACGAAGTTTCAAAAGCCGAAAACGACGATACTAGAAATGAAAACACCTATGAGAACAAAGAAAACGATCCATCACCAACATTTTTCATAAGTCAAATATCAAATTCGCCACTAGAATACGGTTATTCGTTTTGGTTTTCAAAACGTCCAAGTAAAGGTGCAACTAGCGCACCAACAACTCAAACAACACCAGCCAATTATGATGCCAATTTACGTCTAGTCGGAACATTTAACACAGTCGAAAAGTTCTGGTATTATTATGCACATATGACAAGGCCGCATGATTTAGTTGGACATGCGGACATTCTAATGTTCAAAGATGGTATCAGGCCTTTATGGGAAGATGATGCGAATAAAAATGGAGGAAAATGGATTGTTCGTTTAAAAAAAGGTCTAGCCAATCGTTGTTGGGAAAATTTAATTCTAGCTATTTTAGGAGAACAATTTATGGTAGGTGAAGAAATATGCGGCGCTGTTGTTTCGTGTAGGTACCAAGAAGACTTGATATCAATCTGGAATAAAACATGCAGCAACCAAGCCGTAACATCAAGAATTAAAGACACTTTAAAACGAATCTTAAACTTACCACCGAGTACAATACTTGAATATAAAAGTCACAATGACAGTCTCAAGGATAATTCGAGTTTCCGTAACACACTTTACTGTGACAAATGATCTTCTCAATTCCATTTTGAATATTGTTCTATTTTTGTTTTTCAGATTTGTTTTTGTAACCATCATTCGATTTAAACACAACAAAAAAAAGATAAAAAAAAAGCATTTTTCTATTTTGGCATCTTTTAGAAAAATGTTATAAATAAAGTATTTTAAAAATTTTTACCAAATTTAATTATTTTAAGTTCTATCTACGAATATTAATACCTAAGTTATTTGTAGACTAATAGAGGTGTGTCTAGAAAACTTTATCAAATTGTGAGCATCATTGCCAAGCATAAGCAGCTGTGTACCTTTTTTCTTCAATTTTCTGCTCACTTAATCGCTATTTAATGATAAACGCTTCAGAAAATTAACCATTAACCTTGACCGTCGATTGGATCATATGTAAAACATTTTTAAAAGACTTGAGGTATATATTACCTAAAAATCAAAAAATTATATATTAAGTTAGAGATCGTGAAAAGATCTATTTATTGGTTACTCCTGAGTACGGGTATTTCCTTTGAAAATTCACTTAACGTTCGTTCTTGAACCAAAACTCATTGACGAACAACCGGATCTTGGGAGCGGCATATTTCCGTTGTAAAATAAATACATGTTTGGAAAAATTCACAAATGACTTGCATACATTTGGACCTAAGTATCTTTAAACTTCAGGTGTCTCAATCCTTTTCTTAATGCTTGATTCAATGAGAAAGAAACATGTTGTTTCGCCACTGCAAAAGCCTTTCAATTTTATTTCTAATTAAGCAAAGACATTTTAACCCTTTGGAGCCTGAAAACTTATTGCAAAAAAGGCCTCACAGCAACCCACGGAATATGTAAGTAGAAGGTCCTTAAAGTAAGAGAGTCAAAAGCTTGGTTCAAGGAAAAAAGGGTCTGGAAGACCAGTGAGTTTCGATCGGAATGTACGGTGATCCTCTTGATTTTACAGAAGGGCAATTACTTGTGATTAGAAATAGATCTATTTTCGAAAAACAGTGGTTGGACCCATCTCAACCAGCCCGACCAGTCGTTAAAAGAGGACGATTCGAAAAGAAGGTAATGTTGTGCGTTTGGTGGAATTACCAAGTGGTAATACACTTTGAACTAAGACCAAGTAGACGCTAGGGGCCTTGAATTTTTTTAGCTCAAAAAGCCAGGAATCGTAGAAGAGAGGTATCGAATTGCTTGCTGATAGATGATTAAAGACTATAGAGATTAATGGTGTATATTTTAAAGATTAGATGTTTACCGTGTTTTTTTATTTTAATAAAATGAAAAGCTTCAAAAAAACGCAAAATTTTATGAATCACCCTAATATGTTGTAAACGGGTGTAAACTTTTCTTTTCCTAAATCAAAGAAACAAAGGAAAAGTAACAAGTTTTATTTCTTTTTACAAAGCAAAAGAATAATTGAACCTTGAATCATATTCTACGGCAACTCTAAGTCTAACTTTTTTTATTTTTTCTATTGATTTTTTTAAACATCAGCCAATTTTCCTAATCTTAATGACAACTTATAGTCTCAAAAACATTTGTAAAGAAATAATTGAAATAAGACAAATTTCTAAAATCCAACTTTTTTTTGCAATATTTATAAATTCAAAACTTAAAATGGTTGTGCATTAAACTTCATTAAAAATTTTTTTTTTATCTTGGTATAAAAACGAAAAAGAAAGACTAAAACCCTATATGTGTCAAATATACTTTTGTTTGTGCATTTTCGTATTTTAGCATTTACATAAATAATAACTAAACCAATGTTATATAATTTAAAAATATTACGCCCTATAATGATTTTTTTTTCTTCTAAATTGTACTTTGATCTTAACAATTTTGTTTTTATACTCAATTCAAAAAAATTGCTTTTATTCATTGATAGATATTAACAAGCCAAAAAAAAAAATCGTCATAACATAAAAATGAGCAAAATATTAGCAAATTGCTTGATCGCCTCTCAAAAACCATCGGCTTTGAACGTTGCATCGAATTTGTAAATTTTTATTTTCAAATCGAAAAAAATTCGAATATTTACATGTTTTATAATTATAGGGCATTGGTTCGATATGCATCGACTGGTTCTCCTAAATCAGCT
Source organism: Brachionus rubens (assembly GCA_022207745.1). Classification (NCBI taxonomy): domain Eukaryota; kingdom Metazoa; phylum Rotifera; class Eurotatoria; order Ploima; family Brachionidae; genus Brachionus; species Brachionus rubens. The sequence goes on along the minus strand of JAJVHD010000001.1, from coordinate 3,867,688 downwards.
CAAGCTCAAGCTAAGGTCTCGACTGAAAAATCAAGAAAACCATCCGAAAAGCCAGTTGAATCAACTTCATTTGCTATGAACTTGTTCAGAGGCCAAATGAGATTGGAAGAAATTTTTCCATATCCATCGAGTTTGACCGAAGAACAAAGAGATAACTTACAATCATTAGTCGATCCAACTGCTAAATTTTTTGAAGAAAAAAATGATTCATTAAAAAATGATAAGCTTGAAACTGTACCTGATGATATCATGCAAGGTCTTAAAGATTTAGGGGCTTTTGGTCTTCAAACTCCTGTTGAACACAATGGTCTTGGTTTGAATAATACTCAATATGCTAGATTGGTTGAGATTGTTGGTTCACATGACTTGGGTGTTGGCATTGTTTTGGGTGCCCATCAGGTCTTTAAAAAATTTTATTTCGAATTTATGTTCGTAAACGAATTCTAAATTTTTATTTTTAAGTCGATTGGTTTTAAAGGAATTTTGTTGTTTGGTAATCCAGAACAAAAGGCTAAATATTTACCAAGATTAGCTACTGGTGAAGATGTAGCTGCTTTTGCTTTGACCGAACCAGCCAGTGGATCAGATGCTGCTGTAAATATTTAAATTAGATTAATCGCAAATATTTTTAATTTAATATCAAAATTTTTTTAAGTCTATTAAAACAAGAGCTGTTCCTTCAGCCGATGGAAAACACTGGATTTTAAATGGAAGCAAAATTTGGATCAGCAACGGTGAGTAACAAAATTTTGGAAAAATACAAACAACTCTTAAAATATTTTCTACAGGTGGTTTTGCTGAGATTTTCACTGTTTTCGCCAAGACACCAGTTAAAGATGAGGCTACTGGTGAAGTAAAAGATAAAGTAACCGCTTTCATTGTTGAAAGAAAATTCGGTGGAGTTAAAAAGTAACCATAAAGAACAATTCTTTAGGCCTTATAAAAATCTCATTTTTATTGTTTTTAGTGGTCCACCAGAGAAAAAGATGGGTATTAAGTGTTCAAACACAGCCGAGGTTTATTTTGAAGACGTTAAAGTTCCAACCGAAAATATTCTCGGTGGTCTTGGTAACGGCTTTAAAGTAGCTATGAACATTTTGAATGCTGGTCGATTTGGTATGGCCGCTGCTTTGTCTGGTACAATGAAATTTTCAATTAAAAAAGCTGTTGAACACGCTTCTCAACGTAACCAATTCGGCAAACAAATTATTCATTACGGAGCTATTCAAGAAAAATTAGCTCGTATGGCTATGCTTCAATACGCCACTGAATCGATGGCTTATATGTTATCAGCTAACATGGACAAAGGATCTCTTGAATTCCAAATCGAAGCTGCCATTAGTAAAGTATTTGCTTCTGAAAGTGCTTGGGCTGTTACTGATGAATCTATTCAAATTCTTGGTGGTATGGGTTTCATGAGAGACACTGGCTTAGAACGTGTTTTGAGAGATATTAGAATTTTTAGAATTTTCGAAGGAACTAACGATATTTTGAGATTATTCATTGCATTACAAGGAATGAATGTAAGAAAATTTATATTTTACAACATATCAATCATTTAATTTTTTTTCTTCTTTAAGTATGCTGGTAAGCACTTGAAAGAACTCCAAAAGAAAGTACAAAGCCTTGATTTTGGTACAATTTTAACTGAGGGAAAGAAAAGAATTGGAAGACAAATAGGCATTCAAAACGTTCCTTCATTAGCCCAAAACGTACCAAGTCAATTGGCAAATTCAGCTAATTTGGCCTCTAAATCTGTTGTAGATTTTGGTCATGCTGTTGAGGCTGTTCTAGTTAAATACGGAAAGAGAGTCACTGGTAAGCAAAAACTTGAATAATTTTTCAAAAACAAAAAAAAGTGCAAGATTTTATTTTTTTTTAAAGAGGAGCAATATGTTGTCAACAGAATTGCTCAATCAACAATTGACATTTTCGGTATGTTTGTTGTTCTCTCAAGAGCCGCTAGATCAATCAATCAAAATTCTCCAAGCGGTGAACATGAAGCTGCTTTGGCCAATTTGTTCTGTTATGAAGCTTCAAAAAGATTGAACCAAAATTTAAAGGATGCTTTAGACCCCAAATTTGTTGAAAATACTAAATTGATGGCTAAAATTGCCAAAGATTTGGGTCAACAAGGTCACACTGTACCAGCCCATCCATTAGGATTCTAAAATAAATTATTTTTTTTACTGAAATGTACTTATGGTCCTTTATTTTGAATTTCTTTCTTTTTTTGGCTTTTCATGGATAAAAGAATATTTTTGATCGACATTTAACAATTTTTTTGATCCTTGAGTTTAAAAGATAATAAAATGATGATTAAGATTTTTTTTAAAAATTATCATGATTTGTTTATAAATTTGGAATATTGAACGATTTTTTAAGCAATTTTCATTTGATTTTAACATTCAATAAAATTAAAATTTTCAAAACTTTATTGTTGAGGTGTTTTTCAAGACAAGAGACATAAATTAAGAAATTCTTTATTCTCAATCTTCTCCCACTCCAATGGTGAGTCAACGTTTATTTCATTCAAAGTTCAAAATCAAATTGTCCTCCTTAATTTTTAAGTCTTCTGGTTTAAAAAGGCGAGTGATTTTTTTCTTAGGAATGAAAACTTAGTGGTTTGTTCAGTGAAAACATGTTTGGATAGTTAACATTTCATCTATTTGTATTTGTGCTTTTTGTTAAGCTGATGTATGATCGTTCTCGAGGACTTCTAAAAATAAGATGACTGAAATAGTTTCGGCGTCGATCTAATGTAACAATATCCTTGAAATTTTCTTCATTGGCAAAAAAACTCAGCGGAAATATGCAGTCTCTTTAACTGGATTCCAAAACATGAAATCATGAATCCAATCTTTTCTTGTAGGGTCCAATCCAATCTTTTCCCTTTCCCATAACTGAAAATCTCTTCCCACCAAACAAAAATCTTCACTAGAACATTGAATTTTTTTATTTGAAATTTTCACCGACGGATTTTTCGAACCCGTCATTTTATTTTTGAAAAAAACATTTTAGAAAAGTAATAGAATTAACTATTTATACATTAAGCTGAGTTTTTATCGTGTTAATATTGATTATATTTAACGAGCTTGGTAATAAAATAATTCTTTGTATGCCAAAGAAGCATTTAAAAAAAAAGGATTTCTTAGAAAAAGACCAAACAAGATAATTTTAAGTCCATTTTTCTCTGTATTTTTAGATTTTTATGAAATACCTTAATGGTGTAAAAGTTTTCCTTATAAAAGATGTTTTCCGTAATTTCATGAAAAACTGATAGTTTATACAGTTAGCAAAGTTAAAACCGAAAAAAAAAATTTACCATTCGGCTCAGTATTTAATCAATTTGGCTTATTTAACTGGTTATTCAGCCCTTCATTCACATCAAAAAACCTAGCTTTCCTGGTGAACATATATTAGGCATTTCTCAAGAAAAAAGTACTGTAATTTCGCCAAAGTTACTCACCTTTGGACTACTTGATATAAAATCACCCATTTCGTAAAATTGTTTAAATAGAAATTATTATGACAAGTACAGTGCTGAAGAGAATCGTATTGAAAACGTCAAAACTTTTGGATACCCATTATGAAGATTACGAAATTTCAAGATTTTAAAATCCTAAATAAGAAATATTTTAATCAAAACCAGATATTAATTTATTTTAAGGGGTATTAATTTTTGAAAAATAATATTTATTTCAACAAATAAAAAAAAAACATTGATTTAAAATATACATCCGTAGACTAAAAATTAAGATTTCTATAGAAAAAAAAAACAAATAATTATATTTTTAAATCTTATTTTAAGAATTCATAAAAATACCTTCTTCTTCTTCTTTTTTCCTTTTTTCTTCATTTTTTTACTTGCTTTCAATATTGCATTAAACAAATCTTTATCGATTTTCTCACTTACTCTCACTGCTAGATTACCAATTTTATCTTTTTTTAAAATTTTAAAAATCGTTTTAATTTTTTTTGGCTCAATCATAACATTAGATATTGATGGTTACTTATTTTTCGGTATTCAAGAGCATTCAATAGCATTTTAGCACTCATATTCCCAATTGTGTTATTATGCAAATCTATTTCTTGGATATCAGGTGACAATTTGATTAACCTAAACAGAAATATAATAATAACAAGTAAAATTATTAGTACGCCTAAGTTATTTTACCTTGTAATCATTTCGATTAATTCTCTGACTATTTGAAGAGATTTTTGGGGATCACCTCCATCTTCATAAATGTCTATGGCATTATCTGCCAAATGAAGTTTGCAAACAAAAGCCCCAACTTTAGGTGGTTCTGTACTCTTCTTCTTCTCTAAGAAACATAATTGTTAATATTTTAATTCAAGATTCTAAGGTCTCAATTTCCTTACTCTTCTTCTTTTTTTTCTTTTTTTCTTTAGGCTTATCAGGTGAATCTGGTTCTTCTATGGGTGTTCTCTCCCATGACGGTTTTGCAGCCTCTTTAAAACAAGAATTGAAATATTTTAAGCATTAACTAAAAAATTTCAAAAAAAACCTTCAGCCAAACGTTTTTCTTCCTCTTCCAGTCTAAGTTTTTCTTCAAGCTCCTTTCGTATCACTTCATTTTCACACTCTTCAACAATTTTTACAATCAGACTCATCACTCCTTGACATCGAAGATTATTTCCATCTAAATATAAATCTCTTAATTTGAAGGAATTAGTTTTCGTAATGGAGGCTATTTTATATTTTCTCTTACTTGACCGCTGTTGTTGCCAAGATATCTCCCAAGTATTCACCAGACTTGTACGTTAAATCACAATAATTAAGACTTAACATTACCAAATAGCGGTTTCCGATTAAACCCTTGCATAGTTCATAACAGCCTTTATCCCCAAATCTTGTAAAATTTTCAATTTATTGAAACAAAGATAAGCAAGTTTGAAATAATTTTACTCGTTGTAGTCGAGGCATAATGAGCTCAAGAGGATTCTTGAATTAAGAGATCTAGAATGTTTTTCGATTAAATTAACTTATTTGAATTTTAAGAGTAAATATTTAAAATTACGTTGATATTCGAGTGATACATTCAACATCTAAAAGACAATCTGAAATAACAACTTTTCCCAATGGATTTGAGACGAGTTTTAAAAAATGTGTCTAAATAAATATTGGTTCCAGTTACCAAAAAAAATACAATTTTTTACTTTTTTTAGATTAAGCTTACAAGTTGAACACAATCGACAAAATTTAAAGGCAAATCAATAATATACAATTCTTTACAAGTTGAAAATTGAACATTGTTAAGAGCTCTCATTAAAGGCTCTAAGGCAGTCTAATTTATTAAAAAAACGAGTTTCAAGAGGCTGGAAAAACGAAATAAATTTTTATTTAAAAATTTACCGGTAGAGGAGTATTGCTATAACTTGCTTTAAGTTCAGCAATGGCTTTCATATCATTATCATCCTCGGCTTGTTTTAACGCTTTTTTGAATTTTTCTTCAAGTTTTAAATCTTTATCGATAGGCCTAACAATTATTTTTTTCAACTCTTTTCCAGTTTCTAAACTTGTACGAATACCTTTAACAACATCAGGACACGATTTAACTCCAATTTCATTGCAATATGTTTCGTAATATTTTAAAAGCTTTTTGAGTATGATCTCTGTCAAAAGTGGTGAGTCATCGGGCTTTTTTGGTTTAGATTTTTTTGCACTCATTTTAATTTTGGTTATTTTAGAAAGAGAGAGAGAAAAAAACAAGTTGGTTAATTTTCAGAATTTTATTTTTATGTAAATTTTCAAGTGGAATAAATATTAATTATCTGTTTCCAAGAGCAACGAAAATTCAAATATTATAAATATTATCAAATTCTTACCCTATATTTTCGTCTAAAACTTAATTAAAACTTTTAATTTTCTCACAAATAACAAAAATATTTTTAAAATATTTAGTAAACATGTGAGAATCTGGTTTAAAAAGCTCTTCAATAACAACAATTGAGGTAGCCTTAGCAAAAATAAATAAAATCTTGAACTCAAAATTATTTGTTATTTCTTAAATTAAAACTGTGATCTTTGATCTTGAAAACCCACAAAAATCCATTTAGTGACCATAAGTTTTTAATAGCTTTTTTTAATCTGCAATCAGATCGAAAAGCTGATGAAGCAGTAAAAGATACTCTTATCTGTCAAGAGTATTTTTCGATGATTGAATGCTTTCCTAACATTGATGACAATGGAGTTTTGTAAAAGATAAGGTTCCCGAGGCCATCAATCTTAACTGCCCTATTAAAACTTTTAAAAACAAGTCTCAAAACGATTGTTGATGGTTTGACGAGGAGCTGATTAATTTGAACTAATAAGAACTCTTCATTGAAATTGTGTATTTGAAGACATTACAAGAAAGCTAATAAGCTCTAGTTTACACTGGTACCGATATCGAACATAAAAAAAAAGCCATTATCAAATAAAATTTAAAAAAAAAATGAATTTTCAGGCAGATCGTATCTACATCCGCATTATTTTTGAGACGAATCTGTACGATTCCCAGGTTTTACCCCTATATTTTTTTGTAAACCAAAAATCGTAAAAAAAAACCGAGCATTGAGAAGTTTCGTTCAAAAAGTTCAGTTCAAAAAAGTTCTTGTTACACTATTTTCTTTACTCCATCTTCATTTCCTATGAAAATTTTTCAATTTTTAAATTTTGAACTGAACTTTTTGAACGAAACTTCACAATGCTAGAAACCGTAAGGAAAAATAATTTTACATTTTTTGGCCTCATGTAATCCTCAAGTAGGAAAGCCTATAAAATTATTTTTTTAAAGTTGGTTATGGACTGGTTTACGTGTTCGAAATTGGAAATAAAATAGGTTATTTTTAAAATAATTTAAATCATGTTTATTTTCCTTTATAGACAATCCACGTCTCACTACCATTTAAGATGATTGAAATTACGGAGACTTTAGTCAAGTTGTCTTGGAAATCCTAATTTTCCTTAGACCTCATAATATAAAATTTTTGGATTTTTTTTAACAATCTATATTTGAGGTGTTGGTTATAAGCATTCTTTGTATTTCTATTCGTTGCCAGGCCCCCAAACAAGTGAGTGAATACATAAAACATACCGTAAAATTTTATTTTGTGGTTATGATTTGTGTTATACACTATTGATGAGTCCAAAAAAGGACGAGACCGGTTTAGTTGCTACACATTCAAAACCACTATTGATTGATAAGTATCCTTTGTATTTCTATTCGTTGCCAGGTCCCCAAACAACTGAGTAATGTAAAAAAAGAAATTTTAAGTTGTTTTTCTATAAAGGCGTAATTTTTTATATAAATAATGAATAGAAATGCTTTTCCTTTTTTGTCTATAATATTCAATAGAAATTTACCAAAACTGATATTTAAAAAATTGACTTTAACATTCGATTTATGCTTAAATTTCTTTATATCAATGTCTCGAAAATACCTAATTCTAACCCCCTCGACCAAGTCTATAAACTAAAGGTATGAGTTTTTTAAAACGATACTTTACCTATCGAGATATTTAAAAAAACTACTGGATACAAATAGAGGGGGTTTATGGTACAACAAAAATTAATGACTAGGTGATTTTCAGGGGTTATCGGGTTAAAATCGTGTCAATGGGGATATTTTTTGAGTAAACTGTAAAAAAAATTGAGCTATTAGGTTAACCTTATCAACATAATTGCCGCCCACACCATTAACCCCCTTTACTAATCGGGTGAGTCGAAATCAAAGGGCAAACAAAACTGAGTCTATATACGAGTTTTTGAAAAATTTGTCGCTTAGGCCGTTTTATAATACCTCTGGTCTTCAAACAAAACAAAATCTTACTGACAATGCGCATTTATATTTAAGTGCCTATATAAAATAGACACACGATATTGGAAATTTAGGTTGTACCTAAAACACGGAATCCAATTACGGAACGCCGGAACGGAACGGAATTAGACCCTAAAATACGGAATCCATAAAACGGAAATTACTAAAATACGGAATTTTTTTTTACGGAATGCCTACTAAATTACGGAATAAGCCTAAAATACGGAATGTTTTTTTTAAAAAATGCGGAAATTCTGAAAACTAAAATGCGGAATTAAGCGTTAAATACGGAAATGATAAAATACAGAATATTTTTTACGAAATTCCTAATAGAATACGAAACAGGCACGGAACAAAATAGATTTTTGATATGATAGTTTCTTTTACACCCTTCACAACAGTTTGAATAAGTGTCTAGAGTGATTATTGCTTCACATATTAAACACATTCTGTTCCTTATAACTTTAACTGTTTGATTCAAACATAAAATAGCCTCTTAATGGAACTAATGAAGACTTAGCTTGTGGTTAATTTAAAATATAAAAGTGGTAGGTCTTTTGTCAAAACTGTATTTTATGCATCTCATAATCTTTTCATTAGATAGACGAGAAATTAGGAGATCAAGGGTCTCATATCCCATTATAAACACACACCTAGCGAAAAAGACATACTTTGGTCACACAATTTTTGTGACATTTTTTTAATTCCTGGCGCAGCCACTGTCGAAATAAGCAGCGGAAAACTGCAACGACGCAATGAATAAAAAAATATCCCAGATGAGCTCCAATTAATTTAAAATTTGTTGTTAAATTTATTTTGTACCAAATTAACAGCCTCATTTAAATCGGTTTCAGGTGAACCTCTAGTAATTATTGAATTTTTAAGGTTTTTTCTTTATGTCTTCCTCCTTTTAATGTGTCTATTAAGATTAAGAATCGGTCAAAAGTAGCTTTATTCAGTTAATTTAGAAAGAACAGTTTTGAAAATTCTCCCTTGAACAATTTTTTTTAAATCCGTTCCGTTCCTGTTTCGTATTCTATTAGGAATTTCGTAAAAAATATTCCGTATTTTATCATTTCCGTATTTAACGCTTAATTCCGCATTTTAGTTTTCAGAATTTCCGCATTTTTTAAAAAAAACATTCCGTATTTTAGGCTTATTCCGTAATTTAGTAGGCATTCCGTAAAAAAAAATTCCGTATTTTAGTAATTTCCGTTTTATGGATTCCGTATTTTAGGGTCTAATTCCGTTCCGTTCCGGCGTTCCGCAATTGGATTCCGTGTTTTAGGTACAACCGAAGTTTATGAAATAATTTTTTATTACATTTAATAAAAAAATTGATGTGTTCAGAAAAAAAAGACATGTGGGCCTAATCAGTACCTAAAAATTCAATTTTGCAGCCCGTGATACTAACCGAAAAATCCGTGGACTAATATGTGAATATATAAGAGGTTGTGGCAAGCCCGATTTTCAGATAAAAAACACGGGTTTATTTCAAAGGTTTTTCGGTTTGTATCAAAAAACCGTCCTTGTACCAATTAGATCTCAATCTTAAGAGGTTATTTCAATACTGGAGGTTTAGGCATGATTCATAAAGTTGGACCATTTTTCATCTTTTAAAGACTCCACTCATAAAGTGGGAAATAAAAAAAATTGAGAATCTTGAAATTGAATTTTATTATGAGAAAACGTTCGATTGAAAATTATCCTTTTTTTACCAAAAACATTTAAAGCAAAAAAAAACGAACATCATACAAAAAATATACATCCAAATGAAATGTTTAATAAAATTGTTTAAGAGTCAAATATAAAATTAGAAATAAAAAACAATTAGATTATTCGTCATCTGATTCTTTGTTGTTAGATGAACTATTTTTGATAATTTGAGGCACTTCTTGTGACGGCAAGAATCCTTGTTCGATTAGAAAATTTTCAACATCTGAAGAGCAAAACTCGTCACCAAATTCATCGTTCATTTTTACAAAATTTCCTATCATCTCTTTATTTTTGTAAATCAGAAGCGCTGGACAACCGTATTTACGAAATTTATCAGACAAATTTATTGAAATTGATCTTATTTTACAAAATTTAACTATCGAATAGTCCTTGGCAATGATGTCCAAACATTCATTCATAATGTTACATTCGTTTATCTTTGTATCATAAATGTGAATTATAATCGTTACATTTTGATTTTCATTGTCTATTTCGCTTATAAATAGCTCGTCTGTAAGCTCAATTACTTTACCAAATCTTGGCAATGATAAAATTTTATTTTGCATTTCCTCAAACTTTTTTTTCAAATATTCTTCAAAAAATTCATCATCTAAATCGTCTATGTCATCGTCTTTTTTAGTTTCTATTTTCTCATTGGCTATCTCTTTATCTATGTCATCCGAGCGACATGTCATCGCTAATCGTTTCATTATTTTATCTCTCTCAACTTTAGATTCTTGATTTTTTTCATTTTGTAATTGTTTATACCGTTGCCAATCTTGAATGACACCTTTTGGACCCGTGTTTACCGATTGTCCCGATTTTATTTGAAATTGTTCCTTTTCTTTTATCTCCGATTCGGGTATAAATTTTGGCCGAGACGGTTCGTCTTCATCTTCTGAACTACTACTACAATAATTGTGCAACTTTTCACCCAATAATTTATCGTCTAGAGTAGCCATCTTTTTTGTTTGTTAGAATAATCTTAAAAATTAACTTGAAAGCAAAAAATGAAATGAAACCTAAAATTTCTTTTATAATTTTTTTTGTTTTAGGAATTTATCTTATTCCTCTATAAATGTACTCGCTTTTATATAAAGTAATTTTATTATTTTTGTATTATGTTTCATGCAAATTTAAAATTGAAATAAAAAAAAATAAATTTTCGTTCTGAAAGTGAAAGAAACAGTCTTGTTAGCAACAAACACTAACACAACTAAAATCGAGGTGAGAATCAAAAATATTTATCATAAAATTGCAAATTGTAAGTGATGAGAAAATTGAAAAAAAAAAGTCGATAAAAAAAAAAAAATATTTAGGCTTAATAGCACTTGAAATTCGGAAAATAATTTTTTATAGACATTTTTTATTTGAAATTTTTATTAATAAAAAAACAAAAATTTATATTTGATGAAGCTTATTTATCTGTGCTAATTTTAGCTATTTTTTTGGTCTTGTTTTCTTCTTGACACAACAAAAAAAAAATCGATTCCATATTTACAATATTATTTTACGAAAAATATTAAGTCTAATAGTCTTCAGTTAAGAAGGTTGTAAATTTTTGATTATTCGACGAATCATCGTCATCTGTGTATCTTGTAACTGACTTTGCGCTTCTCAATTTTGATCTCGAGTCTTCTCTGTTTATTCTTCTTGGTTGATATATAACATCGACATGATCGTCATAAACACTGTTTTTAGCCTGACGTCTCAATTCAAGCTAATTTAAATATTTAAAAAGAACAACGAAATAAGAATTTAAATGGAAATAAAAAAATACTTGTAGTCTAATTTTATTGGTGAAAAATAGTTTTCTCCATCCGTTTTCGTTGCTTTCGGCTAGTTTTCTCAATTCTGGTGTAATTTCATGAGTGTAATATTGCTTGTATAGTTTAATCCATAGTCTATCACTCTTGCAAATCTATACGAGAAAATAACAAAATTAGAATTTCCTGATTAAAAAAATAAATTTCACCGAATTAATGGCATATCCGTACTAAAGCGTACCCGAACCGTATATAATCATAACCACATGGTACCCGTAACCCTACTAAAATACAAGATTTTGCGATAAATTTTTCGATTTTTTAGTACGAGTTCGAGTACGGTTATGATTTGAGTACGGTTCGGGTACGGTACGGCAATTCGGTGGAAGTGCATTAGTTCAAAATAAGTTTCGATTGGAGGCAGGATTAACTGAAGTAATGATAATTAAACATCATTTTTGTTCTGCTGTAATAACATCGAAGTTTTTCTTGATACCCTGGTCTTAAGCTAAGATTTTTATAAACAGACGACAAAAAATACTAAATTTAATCTAAAAAACGTAATAGTCCAAAATGAACAAACCTAAAATCGTAAAAAACAGTGTTTTTAGGTGCTCGATTCAAAAGCGAGATTGCATCTTTGACTTCATTATTCCACATTTTTGCTCATTAGCTTATCAGAGGGTCCTCAAGTCGTTATTTAAATTAAGAAATTATGATGGAAAAGTAATTAAAGAAACCATTCATCAGTTCAGAATAACCATGTTCTTAGATCCATGAATGGTTTTATTATGTATAGTTCTCCTTTTTTTCAATTCCTTTGAATGAAAAAAAAAACAGACGTTCTCGGAAAAAAGTAGAACGCCATTGCAACCAGAGATTTGCCGAGTTTAATACAAGCATAAAATTACGCCTGAATCGGGAACAAATTCTCAAAGGAAATTAATTGAATTCAGGATGTCTGGGCTAAAAATAACGGGTGACAACATAAAATCGAGACGAACTTTAAAAGTTCATAACTCCTTTAATATTTATCAAAATAAAACGAAATTTTGAGAGAATGTAACATTTTTATTCTAGTTTTTATTTATGCTTTTATCTTTTTTCAATAAGTCCATTTCTTCGAATATTATTGAGTCGTTTGGATGTAGAGGCCAAAAGGTCCTGTCCGAGATTTTGGTCCATATTTCTTGTACAAAGTCGTATTTTATTCCTTAGTTCATCTAAGTTTTTTGCTCTCCAGCCATTCTCATACACTTTCCCCTTTAAAATGGACCAAAAATCTTCAATTGGTCGTACTTCTGGCACATTTGCAGGGTTTTCGCATTTTTGCACAAATTTGATATTTTCGTCAATCAAGTAGTTGACCACTGTATTGGCATAATTAGAGCTCGCCAAGTCGGGCCAGAACTTATAGTTGCCGTCTGAATGATGCTTTTTAATAAACGGAATGACTCCACGCTTTATAAACTCTAAATAGACAGTTTGGTTGACTGCAAGTCCACTTTTTCGTATGATTGGCGCCGAAATACCCCTCTCAGAAATGACCAACCAAACAAGTAATTTCTGCTCAATTTCTTAACTTGGGTATATTTTGTACTTGCTGGTGTTGCAGCAATATTACTTGTGTAAAATATATCATTTCCATTGATTTTACCATGACTGAGAGTGAAATAGGATTCATCGTCTAAAATCCAGGAAATATTTGGATTTTTTAAATACAAATTTCTACATTTAACTCTAGCTACTTTTTTTTGCTCTTCGGTTCGGTCAGGGATTTTCATCTTTTTTCTTGGTGTTATTTGAAGCTTCATCAACAATTTTGAGACCATTTGCTGGCTTATATCAAACTTTTTGGCTGCTTGACGCTGACTGATGTTGTCTTTGTGATCAAAAGCCTTTTTTAGCTTGTTGAGTTGTACTTTAGTCATGTTTGACCAGATCCTTGCTTCCTTTCTGGTGAAAAATATTCACTACGTTTTAAAATTCGGTAAACAGTACTCCTTGGAATTTTTTCTGCCATAAAATGTCTCACAGTGAATATTTTTCCAAGTGATCTATTTTCGTTAAAAAACGCGTACACGCGAATTCTTAGGGCCTCTTCTTTAGATGAATTTATTTTGGTCATTTTTAATTCAAATTGAATAATTTTTTTTTATCGTATTTAAAATTAAATTTACTACAAGAATATGAAAAGAGATTTAAAAAAAAATTTCAAATATCATTGCAAATCAAACTTAAAGTTCGTCTCGATTTTATGTTGTCACCCGTTAGTTTTTAAATTTGAAATTGAAAAAAACATTTCTAAAATTTCGTCGAGAAATTCTTCATTTCAACAATTATTTTGACAAAAATTAATTCAATCCGTTTGGTTTACCTCGGCACTAGGCTAACACATAAATGTTTTAGGCCATTGTACGTTTTGTGAACATATGTTCACATAATTTATGCAAAAAATTTTTTTTTCAACGACAAAAGAAAGAACACAAGAAATCAAAATTTAATCTGATTCTGGTCTAAAATTAATATTTATCTAAAAAATTTCAAATAAGAAATTGACTCGGTGTATAAAAATTTATCCTTGAAGTCGATTTTTAAAGGGAGTTTTGTTTTCATCTCAAATTGAGGACCTGAAATTCAACCTTTAAAGGAAAACATAAAATTTACCTGTCGGAAGTGATTGTTAACTTGTGCCATTCTAGCTATATCTTCTAAACCAAGCTTGGATATTATTTTTATTAAAATTTTATTTGGCATCCGATCAAAATAGTCCAATTTTCCTTTTACAACAATATTCGATATATAGTCTAACATATTTTTACCAAACACCAATCCAATATTATCTAAAAAGTAAAAAATTTCGAGGATAAAATTCAATCAAAATTATTAGAAAAAAAAACTTACATTGTAAATTTTCATCATGTTCAAAATCGTGATATGTGTCTTTTATTTCTGATGGGTATCTTGTTTCAGAATCGCTTCTAAGTGTTACTTTCCATCGTCTAAAAATGACATGCTTATGATTCAAAACAAGTTGACAATAGTCTTTAGAAGGTGCTGGAGCCTGCTCGCCGATGTTTAACAATTCTGTGTTTTTCATATCGAACAATGACAAAAGATTTGAATTTTTACTCTTTAACTTGTCAAATATGTTAAAATTCTCATGATTATGAACTTCATGATGCTGGTGGTGATTATGATGTCGACTCATTTTTTATCCAATTATAGTTTAAAATCTTAAATGCACAAGGATAATTACAAAAACAAAATTTAAATTTCAAATCAGAAATAAAAATTTGATTAGTTAAAAACAAAAATGCCTAGCAACTGTAAAGCATCGAGCTAATTTTTTTTAAAATAATCCGTATAAATGACTTTAAAATTGTCTGGAGAACTGCTCTTTTTTAATCTTAACTCTTTGTTTGATACGAAATTTGAAGATTTAAAATTTAGTTTTTACCAATTTTTAACACGACCAAAAATTTTAAATAGTTGAAAAAAAATAATTATGTTTTATTGTGTTGATTTAACGCAACAAAAAAAAACATTGAAATGACAAATAGGTTTCTTTGTTCTGTTTCCAGGTTAAATAATAAATGCTGAGGAATATTTTGATAATTTTTTTTGGAACTTTCTAAAAAACACACCTTTTTTTTACCTTTTAATAAAAACTGAAAAAAATTGATTTTTTCCAAATTTTCATTTTGTTTTTTAGATGGATTTTGTCAAAACCAAAAGAATTCTACAAAGAATATGAAAACGCATAAAATCATTATTATAAGTTTGTTCAGCACTTGCTTATTAACTTGTTTTTATTTTTGTAATGCTAAATTTTGGAATTAATGTTTACATTTTTGTTGAACCCTCGATTAAATTTTTCCAAAAAAAACGAAATTAAATAAATGAATTACGTTTATTTAATGAAAGCTTCAGTTTAAACACAAATTCTGCTTCGAAGCCTTTTAAAACTTAAAATTAAACTTGATTACGTTTGCTATAATTAGAAAAGAAAGATTAAAAATGTTTGAAAAAAACAAAATTTAAACAAAGTTTTTTTAAACCTGTGAGATTTCAATACCGTAATTTTTCGTTCACTGTTTTAAGTTACTCGGGACTTCGGAGTGACAGTGTCAAAACGCGTCTTTGCGCGTCTCTATGTCATGACATGTCAAAGCGTTAAGACGGGATGTCTAGTGTCTATCATGGCGCGTTTTTTTTAAAAAAAAGTTAGCAGCAACGGTACGGCACAGCTTACCGTACCCTACCGTTATGGACAAACAAGAAAAAAAATTTTTTTTTTATTTTTCTATTTACTGGACTTGTACCGAACTTTCACCTTTTGCGAAGCGAACCGTACGTACCTACCGTACTGTATCTTTTGAAAAAAGTAATATTCCTAATTTTGAGATTTTCATTTATGTTTGTGTCTCACTTGAGTTTTGGTTTCACGTAGAATTATGTTTGCAGCGATCATATGGTTGGTACAGTGAGCACGGCGAGTACGATGAGTTCGATGGGTAAGGTGAGTTCGGTGATTTCGGTACGCTACGGTTCGCAAAGGGTACGCTTTGCTTCGCTGTTTTAGTATATTTAGTAAGGTACGGTCCGGTAATCTTTAGTATTTTTGATACGCTTCCTTACGCAGGGCCTACGTTAAGCTTAGGTACGGCTACGCTTGCCACCAAAAGTTCGGGAGAAATGCAGTAATTTTTTAATCTTCAGAGCTCATAAAGGGGTAAATTTATTGGAAGATATTCATACCACAGATCCTTATCGATTAGGCCTATCTATTTTCGAATATTTATTCGCTTAAAACGAAATCGAAAAATCTATATTTCTGATGATTCAAAGAAAGCGAACTCCAGTGTCTAAAGAATAGCTGCAAGAGCTTATAAGTAAGATTTATCATTGATAAAAAATCAAAATTTAAATTTTGTTTATATTTTTAATTGCCTTAATAGAATAAATTTCCGTTCCCGATTTGGCCGGGTTAGAGAGGTTCGACTGTACAACAACAAAAATCGAAGAAATTTTCCCAAAAAAAGAAAATGAAGCACAATAAAATTTTATTTTTTTATAACTTCTTTATTAAAAAATTAATAAAAAATTTTAAAACAAAATCTTTTTTCATTTTCACTATTTTTAATTTTCAATGAGCTAAATTTACATTTTAACCCAGTCAAGACAGTTTCGATGCAGCATCGCTGAAAATGTGATGAGAAAAACGATGATTCAACGATGCGATCGGGCCGATTTCCTCGGATTTCGACGTCGACATTTCAATGAAAAGTGTCGAATTTCTCAAAAAATTTTCTTTTCAATTAAAAGCATTCCTGAAATAAAGCTATATAAAAAGCTGTTATTTGGTGATCAGATCGTCGAGTACGATACCTATAAGATCTTTTGAGTTAACTAAACATGGCCCAGGTTCCGAAAGCTTTCTAATAAAAACCTATAAAGATGGCGAGAAGATCCACTCACCCCAGTCTCGGGTAACTCTCTTAACTCAGTATCTTGACATTTAAATATTTAGGAGATTATTGATTAATAATCAGTAATCGGTGCTAGAAAAGGTCCCCATTACGGAATTGGTTACCATTCACTACAGCCAGCATTGAGTATATATGTGTTTTTTTACATATCTCATTGTCTTTATGGACTCAAGTCCAAGTCTTTATCTTGTTGTAAAATCGACTAGGACTCAAAGTCTGAGTCTTTTAAAATTTATCGACTCAGACTCGAGTCCGAGTCTCAGAGATATAGTAAAAGACTTGCGTCTTTGAATTGACTTGATATAATCTTATTTTATTTATTTAATTCAAATTAACCTCCTTCAGGAGAAGTAAAATAAAAAATAATATTAAAGTTTTACATTGAATAAAAAAAAAAGAATAAAATAAAATAAGAATAAAAAAAATATATACAATTATTGACAGTGGAATACTCCAGACCAAAAGATACGAATGATTCAATTTGGTTTTATTAATTCATTAAGAAGGATTTGGAATTTTTTCAATTTTAAGTTGTTCAAGCAAAGCTCAATAGACTCCGAGATCCCATCACGGATGTAGAAGTGTCGCTTAAGATCCAACTTCAACTGGCCAATACTATTCAAAAGAGTTTCGAGATTAATATTATAGAACTGTATCAAACGCTTTAGATCATTTCCAAAGGAAAAATTTGAATTTTGATAGTTATTGGATATGTCGGTGCAAATATATCCAAATATACTAGAGGCTAAAGGATTGAATTTAATAGAGTTAATGAAGGACAATTTAGAAAATAGATATAGCTGCTCTATTTTAAAGATCCTAAGAACCTTTAAAATTCCGGACATGTGACAATTAGATTTGAGATTGAACATTTGTCTAACAAGATTGTTTTGATTAATGTTCAGAGTTTTGAGTGTTTTGTTGTCAAGTGTTAAGTTTTCTAGACCATACGTGAATTGGGATAGACAAAATGTTTTGTAAATGAAACTTTTTAGGGAAGGGGAGATGTTATTCATCTTGTTCAACAAATAAGAAGCCGAGAAGAATGATTTCTGAACTTGTTTAAATTTATCAAATGCAAATGGGTTAAAATCTAGGTTGGAGTTTAAAACAAAACCTAGATAAACAATACTTGGAACTACATTTAGCTTTATGTTGTTTAGATGGAAGTCACATCTAAAGAGAGAAGGTCCGAAGGTGATTATATTAGATTTAGTGGGATTGAATTTTAGTCTCCAATTCAGGCCATAGATGCTGCAGATATCAAGTAAAATTTGAAGATGGCTATCGACTGGACTGATAAGGATAATGTCATCTGCATATACAATTATTGAAACATTTAGATTATTAAAAATTCCACCCAAATTCTTATCTAAGCATTCCTGGATCAGATCGTCAATAAAGATATTAAAGAGGAATGGGGATAGAATTCCACCCTGTTTAACACCACATTCAACTTGAAAAATATTAGATAGTTTGTCGTTTAGGCATACTACAGCTTTGGCTGAGTCATAGTATTTTTTTAAGAGCACCCAGTAGCAAGAATTCAATCTTGATAGCAGTTTAAAGAAAAGACCATCCCTCCAAACCTTGTCAAAAGCTTTTTCCGCATCAAGAGAAGCAATCTTAACACCTGAACCTTTAGATACATAATTGAGAATGGTTAGAAAAAAAAAATTTTGTTGCCGGTTTGAAAAAAATTATGACAAATTAGCCTCACTCCCCACTAAAATATCAAAGACCTATCATTTTTGGGATGGAGATTTATTAAATTTTTTTTTCACACAAGCAAAAAAAAAAACACAAGCGGTTTATCAAAATCAATTAAAATAAAAAAGAAGCAATCGAAATATTTTTTTTCTAATAGCCGTTTTCTTATTCTTGTCGGCTGTTCTTTTTTAAAAATTTATCAAATATTAAGTCAAGAAACTTTAGAGTTCAATGTCTCCACCGCTTTATGACATAATTCTTTATTTTTTAAGCTTTTCTTCATTTAGACATCCATCATTATCTTTTGAGTACTATTTCACGGTCATAGTCGCCCTACTGGTTTAGCGGTTGAACGTGTGATGGTGAATATAGGGACACTAGTTCAGGCAAAATAAAAAATTAAAAAAATTTCTTATCAGAATTTTCGACCCTTAACTCGTCCGAGTCTTATGAAAAATAACGAGTCCCTATGTCTGCTCAGAGGCAACTATTAAAATTTTGAAAGCTCCAGCTTTTAGATAAGTTTAAAAATACAAAAATTATGAAAAATTCTAACTGATAAAAAAAAATGTCGATTGCAACTTATTATATATGTATCACATGTAACGTATATTAAATTATTGAATGACCTTTTCACCGTTAATATATTATAATTAATTTATGGGAGGAGTCAAAAACGCAAATAAAAATCTAATTGGCGATTGTGTTGAAATTTCGAGGAAAACAAACAAAATTTTACTAAAAATTTAAATTAAAAAAAGTTCATCGTAATATGCTCTATTTTTTCAAAAATTCGACGATGATCATCGTTAATTCAGCAACAACGTCTTGACTGGGATATCTCATAAATGTGTTCGGAGGAAGCTAAGTAGTTTAAAGATTCATAATTCGTATACTGGTCTTTATCAACTAAAAAGGATACAGGCTTCTTGCCTTTCTTATGGTAAAGAAGGCAAAATTAGAAAATTAATCGGTTCAAATAACTTAAGTAAAGTCAAGTTCCCAGCCTTAGGTAAGCAGGGCAATAATAGATTGAAAATTTTTTAGCCGTCTTTTTTTTTTTGATTCAGTTTTTTGAAAAATATCTAAAATAAAAATAAATTAATCAAAGGAATTAATCGGAAAAAATTTATAACCGCGATTTTTACAAAATTTCACGATCAACTCAAGAGGAACTATTAAAAGTTTGATAGCTCAAGCTTTTTTTTTATTTTGATAAGTTTTAAAATACAAGAAATTATGAAAAATTCGAACTGACAAAAAAAATGTCTATTGCAACTTGTTATATACATATGTATTATATGTAACGTATGTAATTAAATAATTGAATGACCTTTTCACTTTTAATATATTAATATATAATTTATGGGAGGAGTCAAAAATGTAGAGAAAAATCTAATTGGCGATTGTGATGAAATTTAGACGAAAATCAACAAAATTTTGTAAAAATTTAAATTTAAAAAAGTTCATCGTCAATGTTCTGTTTTTTTAAAAATTCGACGATGATCATCGTTGATTCAGCAACAATGTCTTGACTGGGAAGCTTCAAAAAACATAACGTTTAAGTTCGTCTGGACGCATCCAGCTTGGAAATTTCAAAATTTAAAAGAGTGATTAACAAGCTTTGACGCGTTTATCTGATATCAATCAAAAATTAGAATTTTAGTACAGTTGTGGTACAGTGGTTCAACGGAACATTACATTTTCGCAAGAACCACTGTAATTCATGTGTTCCTCTTGTAAACTTTCATTAACAATGATTTGGAAAAGCTAATATTGATTTACAGGTTTCAAATGAAAGCTAAAAATACCTAGTTAAAGCTTCTAAAACTAGCTTTCATTAGATATCCATAAACCAATGGTAACTTTTTTAAGTCATTAGAACAGAAATGGAAATTGTGAATAACCGGTATATAAATCATTTAGTCTTGGATTTGTCAAATAGTTTTCAATATTCTTTTGAAGGAGTCTTACCATAAACTTTAAGCGATTTGTCAGTAATTCATTATAGATCAAATTTTTTTCTAAATTTTTATGTTATAGAATGTAATTTTATGGTTTACCCAGACCTAAACCTAAAATTCAAAATTTCTGGGTAACCCATATCTACCCAATTCCATAAAATTAATGGGTACATAAGTCTGCATTGATAACAACTATGTTCTTAAAAAATGTTAAATCTTAATCAAAAATCGTTTTTGTTTAATAAAATAAATGTCATCGGATTAATGAATAAGATCAACTCGATGAAAAAATTTCTACAATTTTATTTGTTTTACAATTGACTCAAAAAGTTTCGAAAAATTGACCAAAGTTTTATTGCCATCAGCCAAAAAGTTTCAATAGATAATGAAGATGTTTTGAAAGATAGTATTTAAGCATTATTAATAGTAGCATCCCAAGGACTAGCACTTAAAAAAATTAATTAATGTTGGTTTTCAAAACTTTAGTGCTATCTGAATTTGTCATTTTTGACTAAAACAAAATTCTGAACAAATAATTGTAATTTTACTTTTTTCATTTTTAGCTTTATTTCAATTAAAAAAGCAGATCAAGAGTGACATAAAAAACAAAAACCCTCCAAGATAACGCATTTTTCTTTTTCTGTCCAAAAAATCGGAGTTCTCGTGCAATTTTTTGCTTGAGTTTTTGGGGTTTTCGGGGTCGCAGATTACGGTTCTTATGTCAAAAATGACAAATTCAGATAGCACTAAAGTTTTGAATTTCCTGAACTTTTTTTTATCTTGTTTGCTTTTAAAAATTAGTTCAGAGTGTGTCAAAATGTGCAAATCCTCTTTACAGTACTTCTGTTATTAAATCAAATGATTCTAAAAAAGTGTTACCACATGACTTTTAACGATGTATACACCAAGGTGACGTCCAAGATCAATCTAATACGCAGAATCAAAGGTCTCAGACTAAAAAACTCAATCTCCATTTGTAAAATCATTTTCAAAAACTTTATTCACTCTCAATTCGATTATGCGTTTATTCCGTTATTATGCTCAATTCAAAAAATCTCATCTGACATCCAAAAACTTCAAAACAAAGTGCTCAGACACATCAATTTTTTCCCGTTTAAAACCAAACTTGTTACCATCCACAAATCCATCAACTTAGACCTAACAGAAACCAGATCAAAAAAGCTTTTGTACAAATTCCTTACCAAAAGGGCAAATCATCAACAGCCAATCCAAGATCTCGAGTCATATCAAGCCCAACCCACAGTAAACAACACGAATGAAAAATTCAATTCACTATTTCAAATATTCGAATCTATTTTAGACGATGCTTATAGTTTTTATTTTATTTTTTTTTCGATTATTCCGCTCGCTGGGCTAAAAAGAAGGACTTAGTTCCATTCTGTGTTGCTCGAGGCTCCCCTCAAACTATTTAAAATAAATAAAGTATTTTAAGCATTTTGTGTCAAATGAAAGGTATTGGTCTTTAATTTGTTGAGTCGGTTTTTTTTGGATAATGTTTAATGATAAACTTTCTTTCGACATAAAGTTAAAGCACCATTTTTTACCGACCCGATAGACGAGAGCGTAAAACTGCTTTGTACGCTTTTAGTCCGATTATGATTAACTTACGAATGAACATTACAATAGGATTGTCCTTTTTATTAGGGAGTTTTAACACAATCTATTCATCTGTTTGCTTTAAAAAAATGGAAATGCATGGGCATTCAAGTAAGCCAACGGATTTTAAAATTCATTACATAGAAGTTTAAATACGTTTTCAGAATTCTAATAAATTCTTATCACAAAGTCAAATTAAAATGGTAAACGGAGATTCAAAGCTGCTTTTATGATATTTTTCAAAAGCCAAAAATACTCCTAATTAGAATGTTGATGTGAATTTATAAACAAAATTTGACTCTTTTGATTTCGTTTTGAATTTCAGATTGCCAATTACATTAAAAAATTACTCACAAGTTCAAGAAAATTCTCGCAATCATCAGAAATTTAACACAAAAAAAAAAACTCAATGTTATTAAATCTAAGTTCCCGATAAAAAAAGGAAGAAATAAAGTTTTTTTTCCTCGGAATTTTTAAAAGTAAAAACTCTTTAGTACTAAGTGTTTTTAATTTCCATTAACAAAAAAAAAAGTTTCATCTTAATTTTAAATGTGTGAGGGTTTGTTTCTTTTTTTACTTCTTTTGTTTCTTTGTTTAGAAGGAAAGATTTCGATTAAAAAATTTTATTTTCAACATTTGTGAAATCAAAATAACTAATTGCAAAAATATTTTTTGATTTTACTAAAAACTTAAAAATTTGAGACTAATGTAATAGTTTTAAGCTACAAAAACTTTTTTTTTTATTTTTGAGCTATTACTTTTAGACGAGCTGATAATTATGTAACATTTACGACAAAAAAAGATTCAAAAACAAGGACTTGAGAAGCATTTCTTTTTAAAATAGAGATGGGTTCTTCCATAGGGCCACCTGTAAAAACTAGTTTATTTTCATAACCTTCATTTTGCCATTTCAAGAAGTTTTTATGCCACTTAAAAATTTTTAAACCACCTTGACAAATGATGACAATTTCGACAAAATACTTCGCATCAATTGATCGAATTTGTTAATCAAGCCTGTATATTTAAAATAATCGTTATTCAGTTTTTAGTAGAGAAGAGTTAAAATTGGTGTTTTAGACGGTTGCCTCTACCGCCGAATCCTGACCCAAATTATGCTAGTCAATCGAAAGTGGCTTCAGGTGCTTAGTTGTACAGTATTGTAAAGCGTCTACTTGTAATGTTGATGAAGATTGATTCCATTGTAAAGCGTGTACGAACATAATAATTCCTTACATGTCGACTAACTTTTTAAAGTTTAACATGAATCGATAGAATTCACAAAAATACCTTACTTAATACCTTAATGAATTTTGTCGATTTATCGAAATTGCCGGATTATAGATTCAATTATAATGTATTAATATGGAGATGGGAAATCGGAAAATTATTCAGCAATCGAATTTGCCGGATTAACGAAGGCCGGATTAGAGAGGTTCGACTGTATAATGCTTTATTAAGTTACCCCTCATTTGAGAAATACATCCTGATGCTTTAATGCTCTATTTGTCGTAGTTAAAATAACTCATTTACTCTAGAATAGGTTACGTCTTTCAGTAAATGTGTAAACTTAAGCATTACTATTAAAAAAGAAAAGATTTAGCGAAATATAAAAAAAGAAAGACTGAATGTATTAAGTCAAATGAGACAGAAAAAATGTAAGAGGACTTGATAAATATGACCATAATGTTGATGAAGATTGAATTTTTCGAAAATCTCAAAAAGCTATTTCGATCACAAGAAATTACGGCTATAGTGTAAACTGAGCTGGATTTTATTCCATTGTAAAGCATGTACAAACATAATAATTCCATACATGTCGACTAACTCTTTAAAGTTTGACATGAATCGATAGAATTCATAAAAATACCTTACTTAATTTTTCGTGTTTTTTAAGACATAATTTCTCATCAATTCTATAATCTAATTAGAAACAAACAGACTCGTTAACTTTTTAGATTTAGTCTTTTCCTACAAGAATAGGTGATGTTTTTTTTATTTAATAACGATTTTGGTAAATTTTCAAGCAAAATTTTCAAATTTAAGAAAAAATGTTTGTAACTGATTTGTTTAATCACAAATCCTCATCTTTGTCAAGGGAGAAATATGAGAGTAAAAATTGTTAAAGTACATTACTACTTGATTTTTTCTTGCGCGTTCTTAAAAAAAAAACAAAATGAATTTTAAGAACACACAAAAACTTTCTAAGTCAAGGAAATTATTTTGATAAAAATATTATTTTATTGATACTTTAGATATTTGCGAGATTGTCTAACCAAAATTCTTTATTCGAATACTTTAAATGTATTTCTTTTTTGGATTTATGAAATCTACTGTTTTTGTCCAAAAACTTACCAAAAAATAATGTTATGAGCAACCGAGAAGAAACAAATTTTTAAGAAATATTTTAAATTTATTTTTAAAGCCCATAAGCTTTTATTACTTTAAGTCGCTGCCGACATTAATCAAAGGTTGAACATGACTGGTTTCAACTTACACAACTGTACTATTGCTAATTAAGATTTTAGAGAAATTTTAAAATGCAAAATCTCTCGAGTGATTTAAATTAATGGAAAATAACTATCGAGAACCACTAGAACATTGAGAAACATCATTTAGGTAGTTAAAAGCAGTTACAGAGAGTGAATTACTGTTATTTTGACACTTGATGTTTTGATGATTCTTTTAACATTTTTTTAACAAAGAGTCAAGGTTTGGGAATAAGAATGAGGGACTCGAGTCTTTGGGACTTTTATCCCCAACTAAGTCAGACTCAAGTATCAAAATCCAAGTCTTCGAAATGATTTTTTTGAAACTTCAGATTAGGAGACTCAGTATTTTTAAAAAAGAAAGGTATTATTTTTTTTAACTATCCGACTCCTCGCTTTTTTTGATTTTTCAATTCTTGTATAGTTGAAATCGAAAATGATAATCCTTTCTCTTATGATAAACAACCGGCTAAATAGTATTTTGACTTCGATGAGAAACAATTGGAAAATAACGGCAATTAAGATCTATGTAGAAAAAAAACGTTATGATCAAATACAACCTCGGTAATAAATTTAAAATCTTTTTCCATAAATCATAGCTGTTCGAGTTATTTCATAGTTTCATGCAGTGGCGTAGCTAGACCTAAATTACAGGTACTGCACCAATCCATCGGTCGATGTATATTATGTTTATTTAAATTAAGCATTAGAGATACGGCGGACCACCGTAGTCTCAAATTTGAGACTGAGATTTTGAGTCTTAAGCTTTTTGAAAAAAAACTCAAACTCAAGTCTGAGTCTTTAAAAAGTTAAAGACTGAGATTGAGACCGAGTCTTTATAAAATAGCTGATTCCCGAACTCTTTTCAAGTGCATTGTCACATCTTTTTGGCACAAGAGCATTTCCTTTTGGCAGATGTTTTATTGTGTACTAAAAAATTCCAACAAAAGCTTGCATAAATAATCTATATTTCTTTTTCTTGTATTTTAAACGATTCTGACACAATTTTAGTGCATTACATAAAGATTGAATGAATTTAATCATTGAATGGATCAGTGCCGAATATTTAATGCAAATTAGATTTCTGGTTTTACAAGAATTGTCTCTGCAAGATTTTTTTTAAAGCTAATTCACATGAATGAATCCTGCTCTTACAAAAAGCCAAAACATGTGTTTAAGGCTTAATTTTTTTCTTTGTTTGAATAGATCATATTATTTTACAAGTCAATCATATTTTGTTTCAAAAATAAAAATCAGATGCCAAATGAAACGAGAAATGTCGTTTTTTTTTTGTTGTTAAATCACGCTTTTATTTAAGACTTATACAAGTCAACTACTTAAAATCAAGTTAAGGTTTAGTTATTTCCTATTTTAATTATGTAACTCTAGTTAAAAGCCATTCAAGAAGTTGTCTAATTTAAAATTCAATTTGTTTTTCTTTCTTCTTTTTTTTTTGTTTTAACTATTTTATCAATCTAGAAATAATTTTAAACTCAAATTAATTAAGAAACAATTTTTTTTTTTTTCAATGAGTTTTTGATTTTTAATTAAAAATGGAAAGTTATCTAATTAACACAAACCAAAAACCCCAATTTTAAAAAATGTATTCTCTTTTGGGTTCCATATTAAAATCTTGCCAAGTATGAGCTCTAGAGAGTTCCAAATTGAGATTAAAATCTTTAAGATTCTGAGCATTAACAACAACAAAAAAGTATTTCAGAGAGAGATCGAAAAAAAATTTGATATTCTACTTGAACGATAGATTTTGTTAGTTCAAATAATAAGCATTAATTACTTTTTTTTATGCTGAAAAAAAAATATATTTTTCTTTTTTTTTTATGAACAGATTGTTTCGAAAATGGTCAGATATATTTTATGTTGTTGCTCGAAAGATTAATTGAAATCGACGAGTCATTAGTAGAATATATTAAATCAATTTTACTATATCGGATTCTCTCAGAATCTCTTTAACTTATTGGATAGAATAAATTATTATAACAAATATTTTTGAGAATTTTTTTTTTTTTTTCTAAGGAGAACGTATCTAGATTTAGAACTATTGATTTTTAGTTTGTAAGTATTTCTTTTTTTTTTGGGTGCTTTTGTTGTTGTTGTTACTATTATTGGTAATCATCATAATTAATAACTAAACTGAATGAAAAACGAATTAAATTATGTTTCCAATTTTTGTTTCTTCTTTATTTATTTATTTGCAATCAAAAATTATTCTTTTTCCTTTTTATGTTAACAGAAAAAAATTCGCCCTGAAAAAAAATATATTTCTCTGGTACACATACACAAATCAAATTAGATAACATTTTTAGTTATTAATTTTTTTTTAGATGAAAAATTACCAGAAATTATTTTCGGAAAATTATTTTTTTTTAAGTTTATCATAATATAATTTGCATAATCGTAAAATATTCCACTCTCTCTCTCACACACACACACACTGAAGATATTCAGTCTTCTGGTTGAATTTTTTTTTTCACAATTTGTTTGATAAGTCTAATATTATAATAATTAATAAACAATGGGATTGTTGTGTTTCTTGTAAACAAGATTGGTATGCTCACTTGATGGTGGAAAAAAACAACAACAATATTTCAACCAATTCGTTAATAAAAAAACACAGACTCACATTTACATTAAACACACTAGTGTTTATCATTATTTCTGTAATTATGATTATTATTCCGTATTCACTACTTCTTACTTCTATAAAAGGTTTTGTTGTTATTTGAAGAAGAATGCATTAGCTTTTTGAACAAAAAAAAAATTTTAAGTTTGTCAAAATTCCATGTTTTCCGTAATTTTAGAATCGTTGGTTCCGTTGTATCAAGAATTTGTTATCTCTCTCTCTCTCTTTTTTTTTAGAGTATTAAAAAAACGAATTTCATAATGAGAACAAGATTATTTTGTTGTTGTTATGTTTGAGATTACATGATAAATATAAATCATTTTTATTAATGTAAATTTAATTAAAAATTGATTTAATCAACAAATAAAATAAAAATTTATAAAGGATCCCTATATTCTAGAAAATTATCTCAAACTCATATAAATTTTTTTTAAGTTTGTTCTAATTTATGTGAAGTTTGAACCTCGCCAATAGGATTATCGCTCAGCAAGCATTTGTTCTCATTTTTTTTATTGTATCTTAAATGACGAGAGACTATTGTGGCAAAGGTAAGAATCGACTCTAATCGATTTAAAATTTAAGTTTTTTTTTTCTCTTTAAAATTTTTTTTTTTTTAGAAAATCTGTTTCTTGTTTCATTTGCAAGGAGAAGAAAAAAAAAGCTAATATCAAGATAAGCTTTTAGCATAAAGCAAGCAATAACATAAAAAAAAAAACAAAACGAAATTTTCTGCTAATTGAAATTTAAGTTATTTTTTTTTCTTGTTTCTCATAAGTGATTACTTTAAATAAATACCATTGTTTTCTTCTATTTTAAAACAACTAAGTAGTTTGAAACTAACAGGTCCGGATAGAATTACGTTAGTACCCAAAATTGAATATTTAGTTCTTGTAAATTGGGTCAAAATTGAGAAAGTACTTGCTTATTATTGCGTTTTTCTCAAGATTAGTATATATTACATAATTATTAAAGTTCCTTAAAGAATAAACATATTCAGACTTTTAAATAAACGTTAAATGTTTTTTGTTTTAAAATAATTAAGTTATCTAATGATTCCGAACGGTTTAAATATTTTTAGAATTATATAGTTAACATAATTAACTGAATTCTGAAGAAGTTTTGTTGTAGAAAGAGTTTTTATTTTAATTTTGGTTTTTTTTTTTAGATTTTTCATAAATTTACTTTTGTTGTTGTTGATTTGGGCAAAGATATCTTTATTATAAGCCTTCAAAGTGTGCTATTAGATTTTTGAAAGCATGACTCAAAACTTCACCATCACATTCGTTGCCATTTTATTCTTGGATCTGAATGAGTGAAAAAAAAGTCCACAGTCATCTTCATTACATTTCTTTTCTTTGACAAATGAATCGCCCATTCTACGAATACTCTCAAAATTTATTCGAAAACGAACAGAAGGGTACATCAATCAAAATTATTTTATTCTTATTTTGTTACGATCAAAAGTAGTTAATTTTCAAATAATGATTGATAAGTTTTATTTAAGGAGCCTCAAATCATAAATCTTACTAAATTTAAATTCTATTCCTCCTCTGTGATACAATAAATCCAAGTAAAAAAGTGTCTCAACATCTTTCAATCATAATTGTCTCTGAAGATAGGTGAGGGTTTGTCATCAAACAAATAGTTTTCTTTAATACAAGCGATTTTTCTAAAATTTGAGCATTTTTCTTGATAATTTATGAAAATTGATATTTGGGGCATATTGTAGTATCAAGAGTTACTTATCATTTGAAAAACCCTGACCTATTCTTGTAGAAAAGACTTAAACTACAAAGCTAACAAGTTTGTGTCTTATCAAGATATAAAATTATAGAGAAATTAGCTCTCAAAAACCATGAAAAACTAACTAAGATTTATGATTTGGTGCATCTTATTTGAATATCTCAAGTCAATATCCAAGTTTAAATTGATTTGTTCAACGTATAAAGTTATGAGTAAACCGTGTTTTGTTATCATATGCTCACTAGTTATGGGTATACTGTATATTTGTTCACTGTACAAGGTTTAAAAAAAAACCTAAATGTTAGTTGCGAACGTCTAATAACCTTAAAAAGAGTATGTTACAAATTGAATACCAAGTTTACATGATTGGTCTTTAATGTTGGGATGATTTGCCAGTTGAGACTGAAAAGATTAAAATATCATAAGCGTTGACCTGTTTTTCTTTTTCTGCATTGTTTCGAAGCTACTTTAAGAAAAGTGTAGTGGTGATTTGATCAGAGGATTTTACGAAAATTACACATTTTTTTGAATTTACGGTAAATTCTAGCAACTTTGGTTCTCAGTTCGATCAGAGACTAGTGTCAAAAGCTCATAAGAGCCGATCGAACCCGTTTATTTAATTAAATAGGAAATTATAAGTAAAGTTTATATTGCGATTTGTACTTAAGTACTGTTTTCAGATGCATACACACCATAATTTTGCTGACACATACATGTCGATAATTTTGCATGAGCTAGGGTAGCAGTGTTGCGCTCAACCAACACCAAGGATTCGATTGAATATTTTTGACGCGGCCAGGATTCGATCTCACCACCTTCTTTGCTTCTTTGAAAACTGATCAACGACGATACCAACTGAGCTAATCCTACCCCGTCTTTAATGTTGGGATGATTTGCCAGTTGAGACTGAAAAGATTAAAATATCATAAGCGTTGAACTGTTTTTCTTTTTTGCATTGTTTCGAAGCTACTTTAAGAAAAGTGTATTGGTGATTCGATCAGAGGATTTTATGAAAATTACACATTTTTTTGAATTTACGGTAAATTCTAGCAACTTTGGTTAAAATGAAGTGTCGGCGTTATTTTCCAAAACTGAGTCTTTTGAGTTGTCATTCCTTAATTATTAAAGTAAAGTTCACTAAGTCATTAGCCTTTGTCAAATAATAAAGCTGCTTTTTAAAAAAACTTAAATTTATTTTAATAAATTAAAATTTCGAAAATAGTGGCGTATAAAACTCGGTTTTATCGTGTTTTTTGTAATTATAAAAAATTTCAAATTTAGAGACTCTTCATTTTTAGATAAAGACCGTCATTTTTCATTTTTTCCAAAATAGCTTGAATTTACTGTCAATTCACAATAAAAAACGTTAAATATGACTTTTGTAATTTTACGATATCTTAATGTCTACGTAACTATTTTCATTAGAGGAATAAATTATAAGTTATAAAAGCTTTAACCAGAGCTTTTAAGCTTTCATTTGATACCCATAAATGAATGATGGCTTTTCTAAATCATTAGTTCATGAAAGTTCACAAGAGAAAAACGTGAATGACAACAGCATTAGTTAAAAAAAAATCCAAATATTTTTTTTGGCACCAGGAACGCTTATGTATCAGTATTATCATATGTTAGAAATTTTATAAAAATTTATGCAAGAAACAAGAGATTTGACCAATATTAAATTCCCATTTGATATTATAATATTTAAACGCACATACACAATATGTAAAAATAGATGAATTTAGGAAGTATTAATTTTAAAAAATAATAATGTAATGTAGGTGTTTCCTTATTTTATTTCTTTATGCATATGAGAATGATGACGATCATAACATAAAAATAAAAGTGGGAGTCATATTTTTTTTTTTTTTATTTTATAATTGTGTTTTAATTTTTGTCAAAATCTATTGCTTCAATTTATTTTATTAATTTTTTTTAAATGTATTCAAAAATTCATTTTGTATTTTTTTTTTAAATTCCAGAAATCTCCATTTTTCGTTTTTTATTTTTTAGGGCTCATGCAAAATTTTTTAATTGAGTTAACACGTGATTTTTAATTTTTTTTCTAGATAAAACACGAAATCTAGAAATCATTTTCGTAATTTTTATTTCAACGTAAAAAAAGGTACCTCGAATTAAACAAGCAAATAATTTTCAATAGTTTCATATATTTATTAAAATAGAAACAAAAATAGAACATCAACACCGAGGTTAGATCGAATCAAAATAGAGATGAGGTTGGATACGTTGCCAACCTAATAACATGTCAAATCCATACTCATCCGTACAATCTAATTCATTACAAGGAAATTTTTTCAATCCATATAATCAAAACAAAACGGCTTCAAACAATTTGGCCAATTCAAAAATAAATAATAAAAATTCACAATTGTTAAATACTGGCAATAATAAATTGTTAATAAATCCGAATTTAAAACGAACTGATCATTCAGATAGTACAAACAGTTTTTTTCGTCAGGTAAGTCTCTCGTTTATTCTCTCTCTCTCTCTGAAAATGCTCTTTCAATCATTTATTGTAGGGATCGAACGATTCAAACTACAGTGGTCCATCGAGTGGTGGCGATTTTAGTTACGAAGAAACAGACAAAAATAAAATTTCAAAGTTAAATCCTATTGGTGGTGGTAGTAGTACTGCTAATATTGGTGCTACTGCTGCTGCTAGCCGAAATCGAACCGAAACGAAACAACAACAACAACAACGAAATCAGGATGCTAAACAAGAATTGGATCTTTGCAGGGTAAACATTTTATTTTAATCGTGTACCTAAAGCACTTAGGAAATTAGTCAACAAATAAACGTTTAGAATAGAAGAGCAAAAAATCAATAAAAATTGGCCTATAAATTTTTGTCAGCTCAATTGTTTAAAAGACATCTATTTTATATAAAAAAAAAAACGGAAAACAATTAATCATTTAAAAAAAAATAATTCATCATTTTATAGAAGTAATTAATTCATAAAAAAATGATTGAGTTGACTTATCAAAATTTTATGATAGATTTTTTTTTTATGAGAAAAGTTGATCAGGGTCTGTTATTTGAGTTCAAAATTATAAAAGGAATATTTTTTTATCATACTACCGTCAAATTTCCGGAAGAGTGACTTTTTCTTATCATTTTTTAGTGTGGGATCGTTTTAAATATTGTTCCGACGATCCGAAGCTGAAAATAATAAAGAGAACAAGCATCTTAGGTTCCGGAAATTCAAAACATCCATACTATCAAAAATTTCCTATTTCGATATCAGATTCGGAATCTGCGTCCCAAAAAACCTCTAAAAATGTATTTTTATATTTTTCGAAAAAAAAATTTTTTTTTCACCCCCCTCCCCTAGTTTTATAGAACAAGAGTAAGTTGGTCACCATTTCTGACCGATATCTCAGCTATTTGATCACGGATCATATATGGACATATACTCTGAAGGCGCATATTCTAATCTACAAGATAATTTGCGGAAAAATAATAATGTGTGATTTTATCCTGGGAATATCTTGAAAAAAAAATTATTTTTTAAAAAATTTTGTAATAATTTATTTTTCTGTAGACAAAACCGGTACTATTTGCAGTTCGAACAAATGTTTCATTCGAACCGTCTAAAGAACACAACGCTCCGGTCCCACTGGATATGGTTGTTAGTTTTGATTCAAAAGACTACTTGCACATTAAACACGTAAGTTTTGTTTTGTTTAAACAATTCTATCTGGGTTTTTTAAAGCAATTTATTTTTTTTAAAAATAGAAATTTAATAATGATTGGTGGATAGGAAGACTCGTGAAAGAAGGTTGTGATTGTGGTTTTATACCAAGTCCTGATAAATTAGAGGCTATTAAAATTCAAAATACTTTCAAAAATGCTAAACTAGGTAAGAACAATCCTGTTCAACAAACGCAACAATCTGATAAAAACACACGTGCTCCATCAATGTCCAGTCTTGAAAATGACCAAAACAACGCAACCGGTGTTGGTAATGGCGATGCCAATGAAGACAGTGAAAGTTTAAATAAAACAAATACATCAGGTCAAGAGAATAATCCGACAGGAAATGGCTCGACAACGCCATCAACATCGGCCAAACAAAAAAAAACTTTTTTTAATAAAAAAGTTGGTAATATACCAGTTTACGAAGTAGTTCCATCAATGAGGCCAGTTGTTATAGTTGGGCCATCACTGAAAGGCTTCGAAGTAACTGATATGATGCAAAAAGCTATATTCGATTTTTTGAAACAACGATTCGAAAATCGTATAATTATAACTCGTGTTACAGCTGATCTATCACAAGCTAAACGTTCCGTTCTAAGTACACCTGGAACAAGTAAACGGTCATTGTCGAATCCAGCTAAAAATAATACTAATCCAATGGCTAATTCTGGTGCTAACCCGTCCTCGGCTAATACAACTATATCAAACGCCGCAGAAGTTCAACACGAAATTGAACGTATTTTTGAATTGGCCAAAAATTTACATTTAATTGTTTTAGATTGTGATTGCATAAATCATCCCACACAATTGTTAAAAACCTCTCTAGCTCCAATAATTGTTTATTTAAAAATAAATTCTATTAAAGTTTTACAACGATTAATCAAAACTAGAAATAAATCGCAAAAAAATTCTAGTATGATGAAACAACAGCTGTCGCATGCTGAAAAATTGTCACAGACTGATCCGAATTATTTTGATGTTATTTTGGATGAGAATCGTTTAGAAGACGCTTGCGATCATTTAGCTGAATTTTTAGAGTCGTATTGGCGTGCGACTAATCCGCCTATACCGTCATTGTCACGTTCGTCGTCTCTCGGCTCAAACGACGGTCACAATCACAAAGCCCCAATGATAAAAGTTACCTCCCCGAATGTGCCCGTTGCGCCTGCAGCTGCCAAAATTCTCGGCATCTCAGCCGATCCAAACTATCAACGACCTGCACCGCCAAATCTACAAAATCGTCAACAAATACCAACCAACCGCTTATACGATCACTACTCAGTATACATGGGTCCACCCAATACCTCGGCCATTTCACCAGCTACTTCTCAATACGTCGATCCTGTAACTGGCATCTATCTAGGTCCACCGGGACCACCTAAATCTCAACCTAGCCAAATAATTGGTTTTAATCCTAGTTTAATGAATCAACATATTAACCAACAAGCACCTTATCGGGATCCTGAATATTCAGAAGTTGAATTTAATCGTGGTCTCAGGCCTTCACAACAAGCACCACAATCCCAACAACAACAATTTCAAGCTCAAAGCGATCCATTTTCAAGAGTAAATAGCCAATATAATCATTTACCAAATAATATACACAATAAAATGCATCCGCAAATGAGTTCAGCTGGTTTTGATTCACAGTATCAGGCAATGTCTTCCAATCAAAATAGGAGAATGTGAACATGAATTCTAGTCAATTTGTAACAAATCAGCTATATTGAAATGAGGGCATATCAATAATCAATGAAAAAGAAAATAATTTGTTTAAATAATAATTTGATAAAGTCTATATAAAAATTTTTTTTTTGAGAGTTAGAATAATTTTTATTTGTGATGTTATAAAAAGAAAAAATAATCTAGACTTGTAGAATAAAGTAAAATGAGCTTGATAAAATATAATTTTTTTGAGCTCTATTCGATTATTTATTTGAAAAAATTTTTTTAATTTTTTTTATTTTAAAAATTTGAATTTTTTTCTAGTTGATTCAAATTGAGTAAAATAAAATGTATTTATGTTTTTGTTTTTGTTTTTTTCTGAAATAAAAAAAAAAATTATTTAACTGTATCAAGTTTGTTTTAATTTTTTTTTTGATTTTTTTTTGTTTGGGTTGTTTTTAATTTTTTTTTTTTTCAAATTTTTTTTAAAGCCTAAATATCATCTCTTTTAAATCCCTATAAATGATACTAAAAAATTTAAAAAAAATTGTTTTGCTTATTTATTTTCATCTTTTTTTTTTTTCTTTTCTTCTTATTAATTTTTGTTTTCTCTTATTTAAACTCTTCTTCTTGTTAATAAGTTAATTGAATTTTTTTCAATAATAAAAAATTTAAAAATTATCAGTTTTTATTGGTCTTTATCAATTTGTTCCCTTTTTTTTATTCCCTTGAAATTGCTATTCCCGTTAAGAATATGTTGCCATTTTTTAGCTAAAATTATAGTGCCCCAGATCATAAAGTCTAATCCAAAGAAAAAGCAAAATTTAAACAAAAAAAAGCTGCTTATCTATAGGTAATCAGATACGCTAGGGTTTGATCATGTGAGAAGCTATTTAGAAGAGAGTGCAATCATCTCTTAAAATGCTATGCACGACTTGGGTCGAGTATACAATTGCGCAGTTGCATCTGCAGTGTGATGATGCGTTTCGAGCATTAGTCACACACTCGGATAAGTCGCTACATTTGTAGAGATAGCTGTATTGCTTCTGACTTAGGCGAGAATAAATAATCTCAAAAGAAAAATTATGAGAAAATGGTGTATTTTTAGAGTCTATATGTAACAAATTTGTAGCAATATTTCTAAATCCCAAAAAAATATTAGAAGTTTTAGATCTCAATTTCCTCTACAAAATTTGGTAGGCTCTTGGCGTGTGTCCTATTTATACCTTTTGTACGACCCCACCCAAGAACATAAACTTAAGGCTCATGTCATGTTTAAAGCTTTTTGATCGTTTTCTATAAAATTTAACCATTTTTATCGAAATCTACGGGCCTGAAATTGATATATCCATGAAGAATTATTGACCTGTTTTGCCTGTTAGGAATTTCAGTACAATATGTAAGTTACCAAAAAATTAATTTATTCAAAGGAAACATTTTAGGCTCTCAAGATATCAGAATTCGAAAAAAATGCTCAAATGTTACAGTAACATAGCAAAAACCCCAAAACATATCAAAGCATCAAAAGTATATGTTCTTTAATACGAACATTTTAAAAATAAAATTGGCTTTGTTGGAATTTTTTCTGGTATTGTTACATTTTTTCTGAAAAATGCATGGTTTTTTGAAAAAAAAGATTTAAAGAGCTGTAGAATCTTATGTTAACGGGGGCTTGAGTCCCCCTATAGAAAAATTGGGGGGCTCAGCCCCCCTATTCGGACGTTTATTTTTTCAAAATTTTTCAAAAATATTTTGTTGAATTTTAAAATCAACATTTTAATTCTAATGCATGTACTCGAAAGTTTTCTCATCGATTACCAGGGACGACCAAAAGTTGTTTTATTTTCATTAAATGTTGCTCAAAAGTTGGGAAATTTGCTCATAAGTTGCAGAAGATGCTACTTAATTTTAGGGTTTATACATACCAAATTTTTTAAATTAACTAAAATTTTAAACAAGACTCTTTATCTAAGTAAATTCTATTATTTTGAGTAACATAAAACTGTTTTTTTTAACCATCCCCTAAATTTATCATAGGCGTTTAAAAGGAGTTAAATTTTTTCATAAAAATATTTATTAATCCTAATTCATAATTGGAGTGAAGTTAAAGGTATAAGGTCCCGGAGATGCAAAACCTCCACACTTATTTTTAAATTGATTTTCGACCTCTAAATCGTAATCCACATGTATAAAAACTCAGGAAAGACAATTTTTTAGGTGCTGTCCAAAATAATTTTTTCAGACCTCAGAGGTGCTAAAGTTTTTTTGTTTCCGCCTTATTGTATACCAAAGAGAAAACAAAAATCAAAAAATTTCAGAATTTAATCTAGTTTCTGAATTTTTATTTATTTTAGAGGTGAGATGAACACAGTAGTTACTGAAGTTATATCAAAAAAAAGAAAAAAAGCGGTTTGAAGCACGCTTCGAAAAACTCAAGGATTATTGAAAATACCTTTAAATTGTAGAAAATGTTAGCTTGAAAAAAAAACATTACCTAATACACTTTTCATTGATTAATTGGAACGAGTGTTCATAAGTGTAATTTTATGAAAGTAATGGATAACATTAACAAGAGGGAGGTTGTCTTGCAAGCAGAGAATCCGGAGTTCGATTCCCGAAAGGACGGAAAAGTTTTCTGAATGTTTCTGTATTACAGGGTGATGTGTTTGGTTGGAATGGTTGCACAGTCCATATCAATGCGTCACGAAAGTGTCAGTTTGAATCCCTCTCGGGTCAAATATGTTTCAAATAATCGAAGAAACAAGCAAAAGCTTTTAACTACCATTGGTGTTAAATCGAGTAGAACACCGAAGCCTTAGATCTTAAATAATTTCAATTCACAAGTACAGTACTATATAAAGTATGTCCCATTACCTGTGCTAACACTATTAAATTAAAACTCATGAACGCAAAAATGAAATTGTACCATGTATCGAAAAACTTTAACATCAAGACTTAATGTACAAGCTTTAAAAT
The DNA here is from genome assembly GCA_022207745.1 of Brachionus rubens. NCBI lineage: Eukaryota > Metazoa > Rotifera > Eurotatoria > Ploima > Brachionidae > Brachionus > Brachionus rubens. Next base: position 3,830,371 of record JAJVHD010000001.1, on the reverse strand, counting down.
GACTTGTCTATATTAAAATAAAAAATCTCATGAATAATTAAACGTAAACTGGAAAAATTTTATTTAAAAAATATTTGAATATTATCAAAAAGCAAAATAACGCTAAAAGATACTTTTGTAATTGCAAATGTAATTAGTTGCTAAATATATCAGCATTATATCAGATAGCAGTCTTCGACCTTTTAATTTGCATTTTCAATCAAGAGATAAAGCATAAAATTAATGTTGTATATTTTATTAAATAATTTTAAAACGTTTTTTTATTTTTTTTTTTTTGAAAATTAATAACTCTTCACTCGTCAGACAAACCTCTTTATGAAAATTATCTTTTTATATTTTTAAAGTTTTAAACAAAAAATAAATTTTTTAAATTCAGCTTGTTTAAAGTATTATTCTCTCCATTTTTTTTATTAGCTTTTTAATTCCGATACGCCCGTTTCTACCTGAAAAAAATAAAAGCCACAAAATAAACAAAGACAAAATTATACCTTATATATTCAGATAAAAAATATTAATTTAAATACTTAGGTAAAGTTGCTTTTCTTTTATATGGCTTTATATTAAACGAAAAAAAGAAAGTAAAAATTAGAAAGCTTTGGATGTTTTTTAAACAAAGTCAAAACCGTAAAAAAATGTTTGAACAAAAAGAAAAATAATTCGAATCAACACACCCTGTCTTTAAATTAAAATTATTTACCTATTTTTACTAAGTTTCGAATAAACATTTTTAAATTGGAACAATAAAGAGCTCACTTCTTCAAAACTTTATTTTTTCCAAGTTTAAATAAAGTGTGTTTAGTTTATTTTTTATTGGGTTTAGTTTTGATTATTTCTAAAGAAAGCATTTTTCTCTCTTACTCTTTTTCTCTCTTAACGTTCTTTAAACTTAATAAGATTTTTTTCAAATCTGCGTCCATACCAAGCTCGCTTTCGGCATAAATCTATGGGGCTACTTTTGAAATTTTTTTTTCAATTATGGTGTACTAAAGGTTGCAAAAAAGCATATTTTTGAAATTTGGTAAAGATATGGAAATCAATAAGTTTTGACTAAAAATTTGAAATCCTCGTCAAGAACTACACTAGAGAACATGTATCTGATGATCCTAAATTATAATTTCAGAATCTTGGTTCTGGGTGCTATTAAATGTGTGAAATCGGGTCATTTTTTCAAAAAACGAATGAAAATTCTTAGAGACTTTAAAAAAATGTTTTCTGATGTAGTTTTGCTCGAGTATTTCAAAATTTTAGTCAAAACTTATCCATTTCCATATCTTTACCAAATTTCAAAAATATGCTTTTTTGCAACCCTTAGTACACCATAATAGAAAAAAAAATTGCAAAAGTAGTCCCGTAGATTTTGATGGTAAATTGTAGAAAAATACGGGTATCGGGGGTTTCCTTGGTCTAGATACGATTTAACTGAAAAAAAACGCTGTTTTTTTACCGTTTTTATCCGATTTTAAATTTACGGAATTTTTTTACCGGAGCGATTTTGGTCCTGGCATCAATGGTAGCTTTTTAGCTTTCTTTTTTTACCTTCATGGAAAGAATATCTTTTACCATTCTTGACTGTTTAAATATAGCACCTTTACACTTGGTTCCAAAAAGCGGAGGGGTAGGGATAGAATTCTTGATTTTTTACCCCCATCAAAAAATTGATTTCTTTGGGTTTTTTGGGTCGTAGATTACAGCTATGGTGTCGAAAATAACAGTGAATTCAGATAGTGTGGAAAATTTGCTCCGCGCGCATCTTACTATCCTAATTTTACATTTTTGATATTATGTTCTACGACCCGAAAATCCCCATAAAAACATTTTTGCCCTGAAGATAAAAAATCACCTATTTAGTCTACCCAGTCTAAATTTTTAGATGAAAAAATTTTGAAAAAATCCGGCTTTCATCCGTTTTAGAACCAGTTCTATTTCGAAACCGGCTTTAGAAATCGGTTTTTGAAATTGGTCTCATTTTGAGATCGGTTTTTGGAACCGATTTGATTTTAAAACTGGAAGTTGTAAAGATGTTTTATTTCCAATCAATAAGCTGTAATTTAATCACTCGGTGTTTAATTCTATCGGTTCATTTTTTATTTGACTTTTTCTAACGAAAAAAAAAGCAAAAAAGAACGCTTAGATTTTTTCTGATTGTTACAAAATAACTGCGGAAAATTTATGTATAATTTAGAAAATTTTTGATTTTTTTTGACATGGGTAATATTTTTTCTTTTTATGTTGAATGTGTGAAAACTAACTTTTTTAACACGAATTTTAAATAGCAAGATCCTTTTTAAAAGGTTCACTCTGTTATTTCAACCTCCATCATCAACTCAGGGTCTCTGTGATAAAAGCTTGATTAAAACGCGCGTTTTAAAAAACTATTTAGCGCGGTTTTAAAACAAAAACTTGTAATATTAGACGATTCAATTTCCCTCTAAAATATCGATGTTTGCAAATTCGATACGATAAATCTTTTAGATTTTTAGGGTCGTTTCGTTTCGAAGAAAAAGTCTTAATCTAAAAAAAATGCTTTTTTTGTAGTGTTGTCAGACGGTCCCGTTGATAAATTTTTTAGCTACGTCGGAATCTGAACTTTTGATCTAATACAGGGCCTTTTCTCCTCGAAACAAGACCTCAAACTTGGACTCTAATGCTAAAAAGTTAATGCTAACACTGTACGACGACTGGAAGGAAACCGGTCTCAGTCCATCGAGTTCGAAAGTCAACAATTAAGAGTAAATCTTTTCTAAAAGGTTTACGTGGTAAGAAATCAATAAAAAAAAGATTTTTTCAGCATTTTTTAGAATTAAGAAAAAATCTCTTTCAGACTTTTTTATTTCACCTTCATACTCCAAAGTCCTAAGTTAATAGATACAAAATTAAGTAAATACTCGCATAATTTTTATCAAGTATTTTTATTTTATGATACAAATTTATTCTTGTTACACCCGAAGATAATATTTACTTCTTAGTAATAAAACTTTATGGCAAAACTTGATTATTCTTACATTAAAAGCCATTTTTTTTGTTCAAAAAATCTAAACTAAACTAATTTTACAACACTAGATTAATGAAAAAAGACTAAAATGACAAATTTTTTCAAGTCTTTAGGATTTTATTTACTTATTTTTCAAATAATATTTATCGTTTTACTTGGTGTATTTGGTAATTTTAACTTAGACGAGAAAGCACTCAAAAAGATAGATATCTTATATCCTAGTATGACTTTTTTTTGTTCAATTTTAATTACTTTTATTGACTTTGTTTTTGTTTATCAAAGTGTTCATGGACGTTCATAGTATGATGTTTATTGGTTTTGGATTTTTAATGACATTTTTGAAAAGAAACGGATTCGGAAGTGTTGGATACAATTTTCTAATAGCTGCTGTTGTTCTTGAATGGGCAATTTTAATACGTGGTTTTATTCATATGATTGAAAAAAATTCAAATTTTTTCGAAATTGACATTGAAAAGTATTTCTAAAAAATATTTATGTCAAAATCAATTTCTAAATTTTCACTCAAAGTTTATTACATGCGGATTTTTGTTCAGCTGCTATATTGATTTCATTCGGCGCCGTTATTGGCAAAGTGACTCTTGCTCAACTTTTTATAATGACCATAATCGAGGTTGTTATTCAATCATTTAATCAATACATCTGTGTTCATTACATTAAAGTAAATAAATCAATTATTTTTTAGCTACTAACCTGGTCATTCACATGTTCCAAAAATGAACGTTCAATTCCTTTCATGAACATTTATGAACGTTCGAGTTCATCCGAATTCGCCCGAATGTTAAAAAGTTTTCAGAACCTTTCATATCTTTTCATTAACTTTCATAGCTATTTGGGACCTTTTTCATAACTTTTCGAGCCTTTCAAAATTTTTCACAAGTTTTCGGATCCCGAAAGTCCACGAAATTTTTGAAAATCTCCGAAAACTAATGAAAGGTCCCGAAAAGCTATGAAAGTTTATTAAAGGATATGAAAGGTTCTGAAAACTTTTTAACATTCGGGCGAATTCGGATGAACTCGAACGTTCATAAATGTTCATGAAAAGAATTGAACGTTCATTTTTGGAATATGTGAACGACCAGGTTAGTAAATTTTTTTTAATTATTTTTTGTTTCCAAGGCATTTGATACAGGTGAATCAATGTATGTGCACGCTTTTGGTGCATACTTTGGTCTAGCGGTTGCCAAAGCATTACACCATCGTAAAATTATCAATTCTAAAGAAGGATCATCGTACAATTCAGATTTATTCGCAATGATAGGAACTTTATTTTTGTTTCTCTATTGGGTATTAACAATAACAAGATTTCACATAAAAAAGATTTTTATATTTTTTTATTCTCTAGCCTTCGTTTAATTCGGCAACGGCTGAGGGTGCAGGCAAAATGAGAGCTATTGTTAACACCTACTTATCAATATCAGCGTCTTGTGTAATGACTTTTATGATTTCGGTCTGGGTCGAAAAAGGTAAACTAAATATGGTACATGTTCAAAATGCAACTTTGGCTGGTGGTGTAGCTATTGGAACTGTAGCTAACTTGGTTTCCCAACCGGTGGGATCAGTAATAATTGGTTCGTTTGCTGGCATAATTTCAACTTTAGGCTTTAAATACTTAACTCCGTTACTTAAAAAAATCTATTTACATGATACTTGTAACTATTTTATCAAACTCTATTTTTTAAATAAGTGTTAATTCAAGTCTCTTAAAAGGTGGTGTTCATAATCTCCATGGTATGCCAGGTGTAATTTCTGGAATTGCGGGCGGTATTGTAGCGGCAATTACAAGCAAACTTGACTTAGAATTGAAGGATACTAAAAACAGGTCAAGTGTTGAACAGGGTGGATACCAAATATTAGCTTTAGTTTTGACACTTGGTATGGCGATTGTTGGTGGTCTAGTAACTGGTTTATTATTAAGGTTACCAATAATTCACAAAATTAAAGAAACTGAAGACATGTTTGAAGACGAACTCTTTTGGGAAATTGAAGACGAGCAATTTCTTGAAGATGGTAAAAACGAGGCTAAAGACAAAGATAGTGTTGAAATTAAAATTTAAAATTTTTTAATGCTTCTTTTTTTGCACTTGTTTTAATTGAATCTTTGTTTTGTGAAAAAATAATAAAATCTTACATTAATAGAAAAGACAGCTTGTTTTATTTTTGGATTACAAAAAAAATTCAGACTCTGTTGGAAGAGTAGAGGACTGTAATGTTTAAAATCCAAGGCCGTCTTTAGGTCATTTGATCAAATCAACTTCGTGAGAAGATCGAAATTTTTTTGCGTAGAGGCCTTTTGATGTTTTTGGATCTTATGTAACAAATTTTGTTATACCATTGAGAAATTATACGCTTTCAAATTCTTTGCTAAATGCACAATAGGGATATTGTTGATAACCCTAACGTGTGATTACCTGCGACACCAAAATACTGGCTTGACTAAATAAGGACTAAGCTAGACATAAAAAAATCAAAAAAATCTGTGACTTTTCGTGACTCGACGTGACTTACACATTTAACTATTTGACGGATACGAGATTGCTTAAGTATACAAATGGACAGGTGATGAAACCCGTTCAATATCTAGAAGAGACCATGTTTTAACTTCTTTTTATTTTTCTATGCGGTAATTTTGTTGGACTTTTGAGATAATGCACTTGTACCGAACTGACCGTTATATTTTCTAATTTTGCGATTCGTCATCATTGCTGCAAACATAAATCTAAGTTAATCTAATATTAACTCAAGTGAGACTTACACCAATGAAAAGAAAAATTACTTTCTCTTAAGATTTTGATTTTTTAGATAAAAATAGAAAAATTTTTTTATTACTAATGGGTTTATGAAAATAAGTGTTTTTTAAAATTAGCTAATAAGAAAATCAAAGGTCGGTAGGTGAAAAAAGTAAGATTGGTACGGTGGGTACCGTATGCTCCGCTGCTCTGCGGCTAGGCAAATGGTGAAAATTCGGTACAAGTGCAATATTAAAAAAACTTTTCTTAAAACTACTATAAAACGAAATTTTTATTCTGAGGTTCAGGAAATTCTTAACTTTGGTGCTATCTGAATTTTTCATTTTGACATCGAAACCTTTAAGAACTCATGCTTGGAAAAAAATATTTCTGATCTGGAGGTACCACCAGAAAGCAAAAAAGCTACCATTGACACGCCGGTATCCAAATCGGTCGAAAGAAAAAATTTCCAGGAAGTCACGAAAACGGTAAAAAAGGCATTTTTTTAGTTGTATGTAGTCCCAGGGAGCACTTTTCACTCCATTTTTTTTCTTTTACGTTTAGACAAAATTCTGAACAAATCTATGGTTTTACTTTTTTAATTTTCAGCTTTATTTCATTTAAAAAAAACAGTTGAAAAGTGACACAAAAAAACAAAAACGACAAAGATGATGGATTTGTAATTATGTGATAGTTTTTAATTTTAATTAGGTGTTGGATAAATTCCATCAAAGTTAATAAACCAGGTCTCAAAATCAAATTTTTAAAAAAACTTTCAAAAAATTGTTTTTTTTTGTAAAATGTTGCGGAAAGTTGCGTTTCATGTTAGTTTTTGAACGCTTAAAAAATGAAACGGAAAGAGGAACCTGAGGAAGTTGTTCAATAGAGTTATTTTTTGCAATTAAAAAAGACAATATTGAACACAATAAATTGATAAGTAAAATATTCTCATTACAGAATTATGATATCATGCTCAGTGTTTTTGTACCGTGTTTAAGGACGCGTGCATTAATACCAAAACGACACGCGTAAGTTAATCCGAATCGTCTTTTATGGCAGCACCTAAAGTTAGATTTAAAAATTATTTATTTTAATATTTTTTTTTTTTACCAAAAATTTTAAATAAAAGTGTTGCACTAAAACAGGATTTTTGAATATTTACTCAACATTTATGATTGATTTTTCAATTAGTATCACACGTTAATACCCAAAGTTGCACATTTAGTCCGTCGAACCTTTAATATTATTTTTTTAACATGGAAGAGGTTAATGTCTGAGCATGCACTTCATGTATGACTTTGGGTATTAATGCACACGTCCTTAAACACGGAATTACGGTGTTTAATCTACCAGTGCTAGTTTTTCGTACAAAGAGAAGACAATCTTTTGAGTCCAATATCGGAATAAAATTTATTAACTTGATATTAAAACCTTGTTGTCATGGAGAAAAAATTTGATTTTAATATTTTAATTCTACATTAAGAAAAATCTTAATATTTACCGAGTTGGATTTTTCTTATTTTTTTTTGAAAATTCGATTTTGAAATGAAAATTTAATAAATTATAAAAATATAACAAACAATAAGAAGAAACCTTTAATTTATTTTCGTAAAATTTTTGAACTAAGAAAATGTCTCTTTTCAAAACGAGAGATATTTGGACAGCTTCATGTGACAACGATTTATTCGATCAAGGGTGTCTAAGAGTTGCCAATTTAGGAACTAATAAAAAATCAAAAAATTCTATTATAACTGGCAGTTATAATGGTTATTTAAGAATTTATAATCCAAATATTTCCAAAGAGTCTAAGTCAAATGATACAGATGGTCTTTTTAAAGCCCATGATCTTATATGCGAAGTTTCATTTCCTTCACCAATCATTCAGATTGAAACCGGAAAATTCACAAGGTAAACTTTTTTGCTTTACCCTATGGATATTTAGCGCAAATTTTTCTGAAACTTTTTTTTAAAGTACTTCTAAAAAAAATCACATTGCCATTTTGATGCCTAAAAAACTTGCTGTCTATGAAGTCACTAGTAAGCAACCAGTCTTCATTATTTCATTAAAAAAGATCTAATTTTTTCGCCAAAAGATTTAAGTGATGGAAATGTCGAGCATGGCAATCAATTTAACCTTAAATTCGTTTATGAACACACACTTCAAAGAACGGCTTTTAACATGTGCAAAGGTCCTTTCGGTGGTATAAGTGGGTCCAATTCTGAACCTCATGAATATATTTGTGTTCAATCAATGGACGGAATGTTAACTATTTTTGAGTATGAAAGTTTTTCTCTAAGCTGTTTTATACCCAAAGTATTGATACCTACACCGATTAAATACATCGCTAAAACCGATTGTTTTGTCACTGTAAGCTCTTCATGGGAGCTCGAGACGTATAATTATCAAACACTTGCATCCTCGGCCAAATCATACGAAAGACAAACTGGTGATAGTTCAACAGTAAAATCTAAACGCATCCTTCCGGCATATTTTTACAATCTAGGTGAAGCTGTTCTCGATATCGAAGTGTATACTCAAAATAATAATTGTTCGATTTTAGTTCTTGGCGAAAGAAATTTATTCTGTTTTAGTGAAACATGTGTTTTAAAGTTCATGAAAAAATTCGATTTAAATCCAAGTGCTTTTTGTGTCTATCCAATTTATGACAAAGATGGAAATATAACTCAAACCAATTCAATCAATTATTGTGTTTCAACTCATTCGAAAAATTTATTGATTCATGAAGATGTTAAAGTTAAATGGGCAGCACAGTTAGGTAATATACCAGTCCAAATATGTGTTTCGAAAATTGATGGAATCGATGGAATTATTGTAGCTTTGTCTGAGGATGGTAAACTAAGCTGTTCATATTTGGGAACCGAACCGGCTTTTTTGAATCCTATGCTAAAAGAAGAAGGCTCAAAGCCATTTAATTTTGAAACTGCTGAAAAAGAGTATAGAACCTTGCAGTCACAGATTAAAAATGCGATTATGAACACTGGTGCTGTAGTGACTCCATCAACAAAAACAGGGCTTATAATAACCGTTGACGTCCCCAACAAATTCGACCCTCCATCATCGTTTCGAAATTTAGATACCGAATTAAAGGATCCGATTGACGCAATTCCGTCGATGACATGCAAACTAAGTCTTAAATCGATTGAAGGTGTTCAAAATGTAAGAGTTGTAGTTAATTGTAAACAACCACTTGTGGCTATCCCTGATACAGTATCATTCGCTTCAATCGGTGCAGTTCCTTACGAACAAGACATTTGTTTCTACTCAAAGACAAAGCATGTACCATCGAGTTTAGACGTTAGTGTGTGTGCTAGTTATTCGTATGCTACCAACGGAGCTCCAAGAGTTTCAGAATGTAAATTTTCTTTACCATTAAAATTAGTGATGAAATCTGGTCAACAAAGTTCTAACAATGATCAAAAAGAAAATAAGATTTCTCAAGTTAAAAAGATTACAATTGAAACCAACAAGCCATGTGTTAACTTGACCGAGTTGTTTCCCGAATTTGCGGCATCGTTTATCCCAGCAAATGGTAATGTAATATCGGGTCAATATTTTGGTCATGCAAATGTAAACATTTTAATCCAAGGCTCAAAAAGTGGTTCGAATAAATACAGAATTCAATCGGAAAATTTAGAATCTCTTTGGTTAGTGACAAAAGAATTTGTAACTCGTTTGAATTTGTTTTATTCAAAACAATCTCAAAAATGTGAGTTGACATTTCAAGATAATTTACCAACTGAAGACTTTCGACAAGTTATAGACAAACATTTGGAACTTCGTCAACAAATTGATGGCTACAAAGAATCATTAGAAAAAAGTTGTACCCAATTTCGTGCCGTACAAAAACGGTTATTGATAAAATTTAAGGATAAAAGTCCGAATACTTTGGATAACATGGACGCATTATTAGAAGCGACATATCGTCAAATAGTTACTTTATCTGAGAATTTGATCCAAATGCAAAAAGAATTGAATTTAGTCACAAATTCATTGAATTGTATAAGTTGTTTGTATGTTTTGTTGGTTAGTTTATCGTTTAAGTTTAGTAAAGAGGGCATAGAAATGTTAGAAGCAGCGATGACGACTCAATCGGGCGATACGTCTGAGTATGGTTGGGAAGAAATGGTAAACGCAGCTATTTCGAGTATGATGCGTTTGTATTTTAAAAATTCACGAGACACATCGATGCCTCCACAACAAATTAAAGGACCAATCGATTCATCTAAATTGGAGAAACAATTGAAATCGTTTGTAGCCAAATTAGAATCAGGCTCATCAGTAATTCCTGGTAAAGAAAAAAAAATAGATGAACGAACAAGTGTTCGAGAGACTGTTAGAGAAGAGCCAATTCGAAGAGGCGTTGTGGTAGAGAAAACTCAAAACACAATGGGCGAAGACTATGAATATTTTGATTCGAGTCAAAAAGAAAGTAAAAAGAAAGAGCCTGAGCGAAAGCCTTTTGGATCCAATAAGTTGCCAACTTTTGAAGAATTAATGGCAGAAGAGTTAAAAAATAAAAATGAAACAAACTATGAGTTAGATGATGATTAGATTTTAAATTAAAACTCTCAGTCATAAAGTCATTTCGTGATTTTTTGAATTTTTATTCATCGAATAAAATGCTTTTGATGTTCTATTTTTTTATTTATTTAAATGTTTGTTTCAACTCAAAAATATAGAACCTTTCCTCATCACATGTTTTCATGGAACCTCTTTCTTAGCGGGCGTCATGAAATCTTTAAAATATTGTTCATTTCATGAAAACGATTGATCTATTGTCACAATTTCTCGGGATTAGCCTCGTTTTATTTCGCAAAAAAAAGAGAAACCATGTCCAATATGTGATCAAGCCGATCTTGCTGGATTTGTGAACATCGAGCTTGATCGGTTCAAACCCAATTAGAATAGATCTAAAAAGAGTATTGTGTTTAAAATTTTCGAAAACCCTAAAAATCTGCACATGGACGTTGTAATCAATTTATCAATGACATTCGAAGCGAGGTGCCGATATCCTTGCACTGTCACAATTTAGAGACTAGTCTTAGAATTACAATGGGTTCATCAACAAACAAAGCATTTGGTACTGTTTAGTACTGTTCGAAGTCGTCCACTTCTGAGTCATTAATTTCTGCATCTTTTTCGATTTTAAGGTTAAAAAAATAATAAGTTTAAATAAAGATATCGGAGTGTCTATTGAAACACTTTGCGTCAATAAATTATTTTATTGTGACACTATTGTACAGTATGGGGTTTTATATATTTTATAAATTTTATATTTTCATAATAATTCCGCAAACACCTCTTCTTCTGAGAGAAAAATTTCCACCTACCTTTAGTTAATTGAAGTACTCACTTTTTTACCACTCTTGCATCACAAAAAGTCAACTCTCCTTGGAGTTTTAGAGACTAATTAAAGAGCTCTTTTTTTGAAAGCTATTTAATATGTGAGGATCAGGATCAGCCTATATAAAAGTGCCAAAATTGCATCAAAGACCTCTAGTAATCTGTTCTATCTTTTTCCTAAGAAGTTGCGAAAGCCTTTTTGGGCGTCTCTGGTGGTGATTCAAATACTTGAGAGTGAGTTTTTACAGTAGCACTATTGATTATGACTTAAGATTGCAAATACAGTTCCGGCAATTAACTTGTCACATGATATTATCTCATATCATCTGATTTCAACTAATCGGAGTTGATAGTAGATGATACCGTAATGGTCATATCTTCTGATACCAAATGATATCAGCTGATATATGATAACATGTTACAAGTTAATTTCCGTGACCGTAGTTAGAAAAGGAATAGCTTACTAAAGGCTGATGGTGTCTGATATCAGTCTCCATCAGTATCCGTTGACAATTCATAACGTATCTTATTCTCTTAATGATATTATCTGATATCAAATGAATTCAAATGATTTAAGTTGATAGTGCATGATATAATAATGGTCATAGATTCTAATAGCTACATATATCAGGTGACAAGTTGATTTAAGGGACTGTACTCCATACAAATAATAATGCCTAACTACAAAGCTTAACTTCATAGCATAAAGATTTTTTTCAGCCGTGAAAATCTTCAAATCGTTAAAAAATATTCGAGATGACTCAGATAAAGTAACATAATTTTCCAAAGATTACGAATCAAACTCGTCGACCAAACTGTCTTCTAAAATCATCTCAAAGACTCTTGGTAAATCTTAAAAAATATCCGATTTACTCACGAACTTGAACTTCTTTTCGTAGTTCATGTGCTATAAAATGATTGAAGCCAATGTTATGATTAAAATGACGAGAAGGCCCGTCACCGAGAAGGTCCATCACGGAGAGTAAAAAAAGACTGTGAGGCAAAGATAACAAAAATTTCAATCAGAGGGTTAGATGTAAACATTGACGAAATCAATTTGCTGTATTTACTTCAAAAATGACTTGGGAAAGTGAGATTTAATCGAAATGCTGTACCGATACCCTTTTTTTTTGGTTGAATGGTCTTTAAACATTGAGAATAAAAAAATTATAAAAAGAACATTTGTTAGATAATTAATTTATTTATTCTAAATTCAGAATTTGTTTTAAGGTATTTTTAAATTATTAGTATAACAAAAAACATGGTACAAAAAAATTTTAAAACAAACATTCGAAAATTATTATGAAATTAAACAAATTAAAAAAAAAACGAAAAAAAAAAGATTAGATCAATAAAATCTTTTTTTTTAAGTATTTGTTTGTTTAAACGACATCATTTAAAGGGTTTTCTAAAATATTTTTATTTTAAAAAGATAAGTTTAAACTGGAAATGGAGAGAATGAATAAATAGAGTTTTTTTTTTTATGTAGATGTATGTAACATACGCTTCTCTTGCATTTCTTCTTCACCTTCACGATTTTGAACACGTACTTCGGTTAATTTTAATGAATAATCTTCTGGTGTTATCCAATTTGGTTCATCATCGAACATTTCCTCGATGTTTTCGACTTGTTCGAATATTCGAATTCTCATTACGAAACCTGTTAAAACACCACCAACGATTGCCATAACAAGAGTAACTGCAATAGCTGCCATTTGATAACCACCTTGCATTACTGCAGTTCGACCTGTAGTCTTAAATAGAGTAGTGGTGTTTGTTGTTACATTTCCAAAATCACTCGTGTTAAACATTGGCGCTCTTGATGGATAGAATTTTTCTAAATTTCCGTTGTATTTTTCAGGAGTGGCGATTGCAGCAACAATAGCACTTGCAATACCAGATAATAAACCAGGCATACCGTGTAAGTTGTTCACTCCACCTTAAAAAAAATAACAGTTGAAATAAAATTTTTTAAAATGGTGGAAAGAATGGATAGACTTACAGGTATCATGGACGACGGTTTCATTTAAACGAGGTGTTATATATTGGTATCCTAATGTTGATATTATTCCAGCAAGTGAACCAATTATCATTGCTCCGTACGGTTCAACAGCCATATCAGCTACAGCACCAACTGCTACACCACCAGCAAGAGTTGCATTTTGTATGTGTACCATGTTCAATCTACCTTTACCGACTAATAATGACATAATAAATGTTGAAATACAAGAAGCAGTGATTGATAAGAATGTGTTGACTATTGCTCTTGTTTGACCTTCATCAACAGCTACAGCCGAGTTAAACGATGGCTTTTAAATATTCCATTATAAATATTGATATAAAGTTGATTGTTTTTTTATAATTACCCAGTAGAGGAACAAGAAAATTGTACCAATCATTGCGAATAAATCTGAATGATAATGAGAACCTTCTTTTGAGCTCTCTATTTCTTTTGATCCTTGAAGGACTTTTGAAACGGCCAAACCAAAATAAGCTCCAAAAATATGGACATAAATTGACTCTCCAACATCATAGGCCTTGAAAATAGATAATGTAAAAATAAATTTAAAAAAAATATTTTAACAAGATTTTTACTTGTAGATAATGTAAGCCTATAAGTTCGTTTATACCTTGGATTACAACTTCAAATGTAGCCATGACGATCAATTGAGATAAACTAGCTTTACCAATAACAGCACCGAAAGATATCAAAACGGCAGCAGCACAAAAATCAGCTACCAAAAGACTTAAAAAGAAACATTTTAGAAATATTCACAGTTGTTTTTTTTCAGTTAAAATACTTTTTGACACTAATGTTAAATTCAGCCCCGCCATGGACACCAGCCTCAAGCCATCCGCGAATCAAAATAGCCCATTCAAGAACATATGCAGCTATTATGAAATTTATACCGACAGCGCCATAGCCATATCGTTTGAGAAAAGTCATCAAAAAACCAAAACCAATAAACATCATACTATGTACATCCATAAACACTTTCAAAAAGAGGATATTTTTAATTTTGCAAAAAAAAAAGAAGCTTAATGCGTCATTTACTGGCATAAAGACCAGGTACCTCATCTTGACCATTTATATGTTCATATTTAGCGAATACAGCGAATAAAATAATAAAACAAACATGGAAGAGAATTAAAAAAGTCGGAAATATTTTCGATTTTATAAATAAACTATTCAAATTTTTAGCAGCCATTTTTTTCCCTAACAAAAATTGAATTGTGAAAATTAAGGAAAGACTTGTTAATTTAAATATTATATTTAGATGTCTTGTTAGATTGGCAATAACTGGTAAAATAGCTTCTATTTTTATTAGTTTTTATAACTTGTGTGTATTTATTACTTGAACATGATAAATGGCAAGGAAAAAACGCGTTGCTAATAAATTAAGTATCACAACTTACTTGCATATAATTTGGAACCATTTGTTGATGTACCATCTTTGTCACCCAAATCATATTTTGAAAAAAATCCAATCAAAATCATGAATGAAAAATGAAATATAGCGAGGAATATAGCAAAAGAATATCTCATTCTAGGCACTGCATGATGCGTATTTTGACGTAAAAATTTATATTCTATAGTCTGTCGTCTTTCGGGATCCATATTTTTCATTACAAAATAATTCTAAAATTTTGAAAATTTTTAGCTTTGGCTATGGCTGGCTATTTAAAATCGAAACAAAAAAAAAGACGATTTTTATAATTGCGAAACAAAAAAGTGAAAAGAATAAAGAGCAATTTTTTAATCCCTCTTTTACAAAGACTTAAACAACAAAAATATTTCTATATTTAGTCCAAAAATTTTTTATAGAAAAAGCTCTAAATAATTCAGTGTTCATTCCCATTTATTTCCATAGAAGCTAACATTCCTTACTTATGATTGCAACTAAAAAACGATTCTAAATTTATAAAGTGATTCATTTACCCAAAATAATAATAAGGCACAACAACAAAATTGGTGCTATTTTTTGAACACACTCTCTTTTTCTTTTTTTCAATTACCATCCAACTTTGAAACAAATTTTTGATGATTATTAGAAAAAAGAAGACGCTTAAAGGCATTTAAACAGACTTTAAAAAAATTCTGTCATTACAAGAGTTCAAACCACCTTTAATTGAAAAAAAAAAACTTGAAATTTAACTAGAAATGATTCGTTTTCGTTGTAATTATAAATCAATCATTTTGTTTTAATGTTAAAATGACCACTTAAAGTTCTTATTTTGTGTGATGAACAAAAAAATTAATTTTTCGATTCAGATTTTTATCTTCGTTTCGCAAAAGGTGTAGCGTTCAGTACGACAAAAAAATTTTTTCTTTCTCAAATTTGGATTCGTTTAAAAAGAGTTTTCAACTTTTATTCTCATTTGATAATAAAATATTAGGATAATAAAAATATCATTTTTGAAAAACAAAAAAAACTTGAGCTATAAAAATATTTTAGATAAACTGTAACAAAAAAATAATGTTTTTAATCGTTTTTATCTATTTTAAACTCAACCCTGTCCATTTTTCTTTGTAAACATACTTGAATAAAAATTTTGAACGCTTTAATAAAAAATTAAATTTTAATTGTTTGAGATAAATCAAAATGTTTGGTTTTCATTTTATAAAAAAACTCAGCTTTTCTTTTATTTGATTTCTTTAACACAAACAACTGATTTGAAAAAATTACTCTTAAAGACATAACCAGATGGTAACAGACATTCGTTTTCAAAAAGCCAATAAATCAAATAAACGCTTTGAAAAAAACTGAAAAGAAGATAACCAAATCTTAGAAATGAGATGTCGATTTACCAAGATAAATTTTTTTTGACGGTCGAAAATTTCCTCAGACAGTGGAACTACTTGGCCTTTCATAGAATCAAAATCAATTTCAGAATAAAAGTTTTTACGCTGAAGTCTGGCTGAGCGTAAATTTCCATAAACCCCGATTAAAGATCATGGGTCTATTAAATCTAAATATCAATGATCTTCAAATTTAAAGATCAGTGAAATTGAAGATCAGAATTCTTAATGAAACAATTAAGTTAGTTTTGCTAATTTAGATTAAAAATGAAGAGCGTAAAGAAACTTTTTGGCAACTTGTAGTGCTTCTAAATCAACACGATACAACAGTTTTTTCTATAAACTACGTTTATTCTGCATGAAAGATAACCAGGGTTTGTTTTAATATGCAAGTTCAGCGGCTATCATATGCAACTTGATATGCGACTTATTTGAGATAATTATGCGAATTTAAAATCAAAAAATATGTGAAAATATGCAATTAACGTAAAGGCGCGATTTCTACGACATGTCGTTAAAATCGAATTGAAAAAAAAATCCAATCTTTTAACATTGGAGCGACATGTTGCAAAAATCGCGCCTTTACGTTAAATGCAAAAATATGCGATTTTAATTCAAGTTTTTTTAAAAGGTCTTTGATTTCGAAATTTTAGATGAAGTTTAGATTTTTTTTAACTCGGATGATGGAATTTTTTTTAGTCGATTTTACTTCAAAAAAAATTGAATATTAAAACAAATCTTGAAGATAACAATAAAACAGATCCTTGATACAGTGGAACTTCTCTAATCCGGCTAAATCGGGAAGAGAAATTTTGCCGTTTTATCAAAATTTCCGGATTTGAGAGGTTCGACTGTAATGAGTATCAATCTTATCTGCTTTTAAGCAATTTTTAAAATTAACAACGTTCTGTTATAAATGAGTTATGTGTAAAGTATAGTTTGCAGCATTTTACGACTGGTACAAGGATACAAGGTTAGCCCATATCGAAATGTCAACGATTTCTCAAATAAAAGACTACGAACCGCATGTAATTGTTGTTGAAATTGTTGAAATTGTTGAAATTTTATTTACAGTTATGGCCACTTACGTGTTCCTCTGGTGAACGAACTTTCCTCGGCTTTTCATTTTCACCGAAGTTCGCCGGAGTTCACGGTATTTCACTAGAGTTCCCCACTCTTAATATCATCTTCCTTATTAAAAAACCGAAATCAGAAATTTAAATTTTCACAAAGCTTTCAAAAGCATAATTTAAGAGACAAAACCAAAACAAAAAATTTTCTTACAGTCCATTTATTTCAAAAATTTGTATTTTTTGACACTTTAAATTTTGTCTGCGTCCCAGAAGATTATAAGCAATTTGTTCCCTTTTTCTTTTGTTTCCTCGAATTTATTCCCGTTGAATTTGTTCCCGAATCTAAAATAGTGAATTTATTCCCTTTTTCTTTTATTCCCTATCTTAATTATTCCCGAAAAAAAATTAAGGAAATTGTTCCCTTTTTCTTGACATCAAAAAAAAAAAATAACCAAAAAATTTTTTTAGTTAGGTGATAAATAAATAAATGAGTTATTCCACAAATTATCAGGGGTTTCAACCAATGAAAAACGGTTCAAAAAATTCAAATTGAAAAGAGTTATATAATTTGAAGCTATTTAAGAAAGAATGCCTTGTGCAGTTGCATTTGCAGTGTGATGATGTGTTTCAAGTATACTCACACAACATAAGTTGCTAAATTTGTACAGTGTCAGTCCGAACTTTTTAACTTTGAAGTCTGACTTTTAAGGCCCACTGTGATAGCTTGCTAAATTTAGTCTATCTAGTCTGTTTTTAAATAAATTAATTGAGTTTGAGTCTATTATATCTTTTGGTAGGCGATTCCATACGCTTGAAATTCTGTTGACGAAGAAGTTGTGACGCTGCTCGCAATTTTTAACCAATTGTCTTTCAATGGTCAAGTCGTGTGACCTCGGGCCTTGTCTTAATCCATTTGAAGAGTCGTTTTTGAAGATAACTGGATTGAACCAGTTGATCGTGTCAAAACCTTTTGCAAACTTGAACATTTGGATAAGATCACCCCTGATCCTTCTCAGCTCAAGAGTAGATAAATTTAGTTTTTCTAGTCTTTGGGTGTACTAATATGAACTAAAATTCAAAAAATCTCCAAACGAAAGAAGCTTCTGCAATTATCAAAACGCACATTGCAAATCACACACCATTTAAATGATGTATTTTTAACTGCGCCATTTTATGCAGATTTTTTGCAGAAGTTATATTTATCTATTTATTAAAAGGCTTATGTCAACTCATTTACTAGAAGGAAACCTATCCGAGAGTAAATGAGTTAGTTCAGGACCACCTCTGCTTGTTAAACAGAGAGATCCTAGACTACTTGGAAACTCAAGTAATCGCAAAGTAATAAAATAAAAATTAAAAATTTAAAAAAAGTATTTGATATTTGTTAATGTTATATTAAAGTTTGGCATAAGTTTCATAAAATTATCAACAATTTCACCATCAAACAGGTAAACATCACTCTTAAAGGTTTTAGAGTCTCCAAAAAAATCCAAACATTTGATATTTGATACGATTTTTGAGCATATATTTCTAAACATTTGAGATGTGACATGCTTTGTCTCACCAAAAATTTATCGCTGCAAAGCAGTTTCTATATTACTTTCCTTTCTATTAATGTTTAAATTTGAAATGATCGAATTTATCTTTTTGAATTGATTTACAACTTGAAATTGTCGATTTTTCAATTTATTGACCAAAATTCGTTACAAATTTTTTCTTAGAATAATACAGTCAAACCTCTCTAATCCGGCCGAATCGGGAAGGGGAAATTTTGCCGGTTTATCGAAATTGCCGGATTATAGATACAGTTATAATGTATTAATATGAAGATGGAAAATCGAAAAATTGTTCGGCAATCGAATTAGCTGGATTAGAGAGGTTCGACTGTATTACAAGTTTTTACTAGAGTTTTTTAGCTTCCAGTAGTCATTTTCAAGCAAGGAAAAAAATACGGTGAGCAAAAATGTACTGAATTAAATGACATTGTGACTGATTCTCTTTCTTTTGTTAAGCACACCTTCAGTCGACCAAATTTTTCTGACTTCTTGTTCGATCTCTTCGTTTGTAATGGTACTGATTCGTGTCAAAATAGCCATCACTTTTTCATCACTCTCTTCTCTTCTTTCGGCATACATCGCGTCCAAAGCCTCTCGATTTATCAAACCAGCTCTATAATTGAAGCTGATATCGTCTAGATTCTCCTCTGGACCGGTTAGATCTTTGAACAACCTGTTCATTCCTACTGAGCAGTTTCTAGTTACTGCACTTCCACCGAATTAAAGGCGTACCCGTACCGTACCGAACCGTACCCGTTTAAATGATAAGGTAGTGTTGGCAGTCGACTAATGAACCGACTGGACTAAAACAAGAATGATAAATTTTCACACAGGGTGCATACGTGCAAATTGTAGATATCTTACCCTGCTTAAAAATGATACCCTGATTGTCTTGATAGAGGCATTCCCTAACGATAAAAATGGACTTAGTTGAATTTAAAAACGATTTTCAGTTGCTTCAAGTACGGGTACGGGTACGGTATGAGTACGGGTACGAATACGCTTCAAGTACGGTACGAGTACGGTTCGGGTACGGTTTGAGTACGGTACGGTTCGGTACGGGTACGATTCGGTGCGGTACGGGTACGGCAAGCATTTAATTCGGTGGAAGTGCAGTACAACAGAGTATGCACAACAGAATTTTAATTTTTTTCTGTTGCTATTTTAGACAATTGGATAATTTTTTGAAACTAAAATTTTTAATTTTTTTGTTGCTTACGGAATCCTCTGTCCGTATTTTAGTCTTCAATAAAAATTCCGTGTCCGGATTTTAGTAATTCAAAAAAATTTTGTCCGTGTCCGGATTTTAGAGACAGTCTGAATTTTGGATTATTTGGAGTTTGTAGATGTTTCTTTCAGATAAAGAGTTTAGACATGGAAAAGAGTAATCTAGGATGGACCTTATGAGTGCTTTGTAGAGGTTACTTAGTGTCTTTGAGCTTAAACACCAGTTTTTGTTCGATAGAATTTTAATCAAGTTTAGTCTTGATTTGCAACGCTCTTTAATTTCGTTTATCATTGGAGTGAATGTAAGTCTAAGGTCGAACTTTATACCAAGGAACTTCATCTCTGTTTCTTTTTCAATTTTGTTCCCGTTTAGATAAAGTTTAAGGTCAAGATTTTCCTTAGTGCTTAGTGATTTTTCGATTGATATTTTCATCTTCGACTTACAAAGTTAAGGTTCTATTTCCTTTAAATAACTTTTTTTTCTACTCTCAATTTTGCCACTTTTCCCAAAGATGAAGAAAGTCACTAAGTCGTCCGCGAAGAGGAGAGAGTATTCATTATTGGTTTTATTTCTTCTTGGGATATCATTAATGAAGATACTAAACAGAATGGGGCTTATGACAGAACCCTGTGGAACTCCAGCTGTTATTGGAAATTCGTTGCTTAGATGACCGACATTGACTCTGAAAGATCTTGACTCTAGAAAAGATTTTACTCAAAAAATGAAATAGTGTGGGATGTTCAACTTAATCAGTTTGTGGATGAGCCCCTTATGCCAAACTTTGTAAAAAGCTTTAGAGATGTCGAAGAAAAGACAGCAAGCTTTTTTTCCTCTGTTGTATGTCGCAACGATTTTTTGAAGATCGTCGGCAGTACGACGATGTTTACGGAATCCTGATTATTCTTGGATAAGTAGGTGATCTCTCTCTAGATGGTTGTATAGTCTGGTGAAGATTATTCTTTCAAGTAGATTCCAAAACAACTACTAGTGATGCTTATGGGACGGTATTTCGAGGGGTCTTGGGTAGGGGAAGATTTTTTTGGTATCATATTTATTTTCAGATAGTGTCCAGACCGAAGCAACTTTTTAACAAAAAGAATCGTTCTCTTTTGGAATGTCTTACCACCAGAAGTTTCAATATAGACTTCGAAGAGTTATTTAAAAAAAACGTCACATTTTTTTAAAATAACTCTTCAAAGTCATTTCATCTATTATATCTTAGTACGTTAGCACTACGCTCCGCGAGACAAAACTCATTGCAGATTATTTAAAACAATATTAATTTTATTTAATCAAGGTTCAAGGCAAAGAGTATTCAAATCAATAGTATTTTAATATCAAGTCATTTTAGTGGTTTTTAGTTTGGAAAACCAAATAAAACAAACAATTAATTTTTGTTAAATTTCGGACCTATTGTCAATGACTAGCTTAAAAACCAGTATGCGAAAAAAGTTTAAAAAACTTCCCATCCTTTTCAATGTAATTTTCCAAAAAAAACTTGGCTCTGGCATAAAGACCATACTTTATGTAACACCAAGTGGGAAATCCAGCATAGAAACTTTATATAATTTTTAAGTGAAACTCTTAGGACGAGTCTGTCGCCTCATCAAAAAAATGATTATAGCTAATTTTATGGTTATTAAATCCTCACCCTATACTTAACCTTTCCCTAAACCTTACCCCTCAGTTAGCGGCTATAGATCTAAATAAACCAAACCCCAAATCATTTGTTTGACGAGTCTGTCGCCTCGTCAAAAAAATTATTATGGTTAATTTTATGGTTAGGTTTCTTTGATATTGTTTCTGGTGTAAAAGAAAAATACAAATTGCTATTAAAATAAATCCTCACCCTATACTTAAGCTTTCCATACCAAATATAAAGACCCATAAAGGTTGCATACGGATTCCTTTGATTTTATTGATACCTTTCTGTAAAGTACATAAAGTGCATAAAATCAGGGTTTTGCGCCATTTTTACATAAAGAGCAAAAAAGGTTGCATACGGATACATAAAGAGCATATAATTCAAATCTTTTATATAGGAAAGAATTAACATAAAGTTAAAAAAGTTTCCATAAGTGATTTTTATGCAGTCATTGACAATAGATGAAATTTCGCGACGTTTAGGTAAAACTATTAAAAGATGTTCGTTATGTAATTTGAAATATTATAATTTTTTTTTCAAACTTCAACATTATTCTCTGTCTTTTTAATATTAAAAACCTCTAAAACCGTATTTCTCTTAACTAAGAGCATGTACCTGTAAAAAGTAGATTTTAGGCGCTGAAAAGACACCAATTTGGTAATTTTTTGGAAAATTTTGAAAATCCTTTTACAAAAAATCCACGTATCTTTTTTAGAGTTTTCATGCATAAGAATTACGAATTTTTAGTCAAAAATTCCAAATTCCCTCATCTCGGTGATTTTTGTGAATTTTTTCGGCCTTTACTGTACAAAAAATAAAACGAATAAACTAATCCCTGTAGTGTCTTACATTAGTACCTTTGGTCCCGTCTATCCGATGCTTTCGTTAGACGTCTTGAGCATGCTTTTGTGCTCAAATGTGAAGGACGAGATTCGATTTAACTGGAATTATGCACATTTTCCCAATTTTTTTTTTGTCCGCAACATTAAACCAGAGTTGTTCCTCAAGTGTCAAGTCTCAAGTCAAGTCAAAGTCACGACTTGACTTGAGATTTTTTAAAGACGTTTTCCTACAAATTTTAACATATGGAATCGCTTTTAATCTCGAAAATCCGGAAGAGCGTATAATATACTTTGAAAAGAAATTGTTTTTTTATAGTTTAAAACATTTTTTCATGGAAAATTTTCAAGTCTTTACTCCAAAAAGTCAAGTCAAGTCGTGACTTAACTTGGAAAAATTAAAAAAAATCAAGTCAAGTCGTAACTTGACTTGAAAAATTTGGAAAAATTCAAGTCAAGTTGCGACTTGACTTGACTTTTTGGGGTAAAGACTTGAAAAATCGCGACTTGAGGAACAACTCTGCATTAAACACATTATCTTGTAGATTAGAATATGCGCTTTCAGGATATTTGCCCAATATATATGATTTATGATCAAATAGCTGAGATATCGGCCAGAATTGGTGACCAACTGACTCTTGTTCTATAAAACTAGGGAAGGGGACGAGAAGCTAACGCTTGAAGGAACTCTGGTTATTGAAAATAACCGAGATGAAAATCTCTAAAAAATATTCAGCAAATAAAGGTGGGTAGTTATGAGAATTTTGATAGCGAAAAAATAAACTAAAATCAAGTTATGAAAAAAACATCAAAATGAAATCAAGATATTCTATAAAACTTGTTCTTTACGTCGTTGTAATTGAAATTCTAATTTCGAAAGTTAACTTTTTAAAAGAAAATAAACAAAATTAATCCAGGTCTATTATGTAAGATGACTAATGAGTATATTTTAAAAATACAAAAAAAAATTATTTTTTTTTCTGACACGTAAATCAGATATAACTCTATTTATTCTAAGAGAAAGTACGAATTAGTAATATTTTATGTCTCTTTATTTAAAAAAGAGAAAAAACTTATATCATAAACTTAAAGTGAATATTTAAACGATTTTTATGAAATTTATATTTTATCTTATTTTTATTAACAATCATAAAATAAAATTTTTATTTTCGTAATTCTTTTTTCTTATTTTTTTTTCTCGAAGCTAGTTACTAACAATTTATTTTCTAAAAACGTATAAAAACAGTTAAGATTTGAATTTATTCATTCAAATAAAATATATTTTCTAAAAGATTTTTTCAAGAATGCCAATTACAGTCCAGCGACTTTCGGATGGTACTAGTTTTACACTAGATGACGTTAATCCAGGTACATTTGTCAATTCAGTTAAGAGTAGATTGAGAAAAAATTTTCCACCACAATTTAAAAATGGTTGTCGTTTAATGTTCAATGGTAAAGTAATGAAATCAAGACATAGACTTAAACATTATAAAGTCGAGGACAATACTGTTATTCAAATGGATGATAGAAAAGATTGGTCATCTTCATCATCGAGTTCATCATCGGAAGATTAAAAATTTAAAGCATATTAATTTAGATTTTTTGCTAGATTTCTAGTTGATTTTAAATGATAGTAATTTT
The DNA here is from genome assembly GCA_022207745.1 of Brachionus rubens. Taxonomy (NCBI): domain Eukaryota; kingdom Metazoa; phylum Rotifera; class Eurotatoria; order Ploima; family Brachionidae; genus Brachionus; species Brachionus rubens. The sequence goes on along the minus strand of JAJVHD010000001.1, from coordinate 3,806,484 downwards.
TTTAAATAAATTTTTTTAAAACCATCTGATTGTTTTGTGTTCAAAAACATTTTATGAGAAAAAAATGGACAGAAAGAAGTTTAGTCATATAAATTTTCGATATGTTAAAGATAATGTCAGCTTGGATGATGTAATTTGTAAAATTTATTTCATTATGTTTAAACTCTCTTTTGAAGCGAATGTAAATTCCCTCCAATTTGTTTTCATCAAGTCTTGAACTAATAATTTTCTTATTATGTGTTAAGGATTAAATAAAATCAGGTACGGTATGGGTACTGTATGGATACGGTTCGGTTCGGTAAGGCTACGCTTCAGTACGGATACGCCATTAATTCGGTGGAAGTGCAGTATTTTGAATAAAATGTAATACAAATGTCATTTTTATGTACTGTTTTCCACCGAATTAATGGCGTACTCGTACTGAAGCGAAGCCGTACCGTACCGAACCGTACCCATACCTTACTCGCACCCGAACTCATACCGTACCCAGACCCGTATTTTCGAAAAATAGAAATAAAATTTTACTTTTGAAATTTTTTTTTTGTTTAAAAGATATAGTAGGAGTACGGTACGGGTACGATTCTGTACGGTACAGGTACGGCAAGCATTTAATTCGGTGGAAGTGCAGTATAAAAATTTTACATCTATTGACAATACGACTTTCTAATATTTTTTACTCTCTTTAAATAAAAAATAATTCAAAAAATATCTCGCCGAATGTTGCAAAACAACAGTCGAATAAAGAAGAGAAGAAAAAGAAGAATTCAAAAAAGGAATGTTCTTTAAAAATCGCATGAGTCTTCAATGTAAAAGGTCGTACCTTATGTACTTTTTAAGATAAAATTATCGAAAGGGGTCTGGGACGAAGCCCCAGATAGGCTTCGGGTAGGGATTATGTGAGGGTCAGGTATCTGGTAATCTGATCTAATTTAAAAATACAAAAAGTACGTAAGTTTACATGGAAGACCCACAAGTTTATTATAAAAAGCACAAGTTTATTATACGAAGGTCGAGTGATTGGCTCTCGTAAAAACGCCCCAATGATGATGATGATGATGATGATCTGCAAATATCAAAATGAGAATTGCATATCACACTATTAAAATTATATATTATTAAATGCGTCATTTTTTGCAGACCATTTCCAGAAGTCAACTTCAAATTGCCATTTTGGGTAATATTGTAGTAAATTACAAACTCCTAAATTCGTTTTCAGTAAGAGATTGAATTATGATTCTTTAATAAAATATATTCCGACTAAAAAAGTTTTCCGACACGATCTTAGAAATATTCCTCGTAAAAAAGTTATACAATTCTACTTATCAGTAATCACCTGACTTATCAGTAAGATAAGGTTTTAATTAAAAAATTTTATCTCAGTTTAATCGGCTTAATTAACCTTTAAACCAACCCTAATATGCAAAAACATTTTTGCCAAGTTAAACAAGGCATTAATATAATAACAATCTATTTGGAGCAATAAATTTATTTTAAAATTTAATGTTAAGAATATGTTATTCATTATTTTAAATCTTTATTGATAAAATACAATTCAAAAATTCAATTTTTCGCAATTAGCTGTCAAAAAAGCCGAAATAACCTAAATATTTTAATTATTCAAGTGATTAGTAAAAAAAAATACCCAAAAAAGTTTGGTATTTGGGTATGGGTATGGCTAAAATACCCAAAAAAGTTGGGTTTTTAAGTTTGAGTATGGGTATAAGTAGACGTACCCAAACCCAACCCAAAACTCAACAATTTGTGAGTCAAAATGTCTGATTATGACCTAACTAAACTAAATGCGGCAATTTTGAATTTTTAACTAAATGCCGCTTGAAAAAAATTCTAATAAGTTATTTTTATTGTATCAACTAAAGCACAAGGTAAATGACGAAATACCTCGTAGAAATAAAATATTCACAAGCTTTTCTATAAAAAAAATATTAAAATTCGTTGTTATGATTATTCAACAGCATAAAAAAAACTCGACTTAAAATTTAAAGAAAAAAAGTAATCTTTATGTTGGCTTCTAAAAAAATTTAAATTTAAAAAACCTCGTAAATTTCAATCGGGATTGAATAAATAAATGCATATTTCCATTGCTTAATTTTTACCTGTTTTTTTTAAGAAATTGTCACAAAAAGTGTCATTACCTTACATTAAAATTTTAAATATTTTTAAAAAGAAATGTTTAGCATAGTATGAAGTCATTTTATTTTATAATAAAAAAAAACGAATTATTCAATAGTTACAAACGATGCTAAAAACTAGACGACTTTTTAGATCTGTTTTAATTTTTTTTTTAATTTGTATTTCATGGTTTGGAATCTCATATTTTGGTACAAAAAGACCTGTTAGACTTGGAAAAAATGAATTCGAAACTCAAACTGGTTCTAAATTAAACTGTTTTTTCAATAACAACACTCAAATAAACACAAGTGTTCCGTTAGTTGAAAAATACAATTTTATCGAGACATATCCTTTTATTACGAAATGTAATTTAAATTCGTACAGTCTTACAAAATACGAAAATGCTTTTAAAAAATTCCAAAATTTAAATGACTATTCAATTCCAGCGCCTGATGAAATTCATAAACTACGAATAATACGAGCTATTGTTTTGTATCTTCCTTTAGAACAAATCGATTATTTTTCATTAGAATTAAAATGGTTGTATCGAAGTTGGATCGAAATGCAGAAACATGAACCGTCAAAATGGAGAACTGACATCGTCATTTTTGTTCGCAACGAACCAAACATTTTTAACGAATCAACATTTCTTCTTAACGAGTTAAATTGTTCATTTACAAATAGACGAAAGTCTCCAGAAGATAAACCAATGTGCACTTTAATCAACTACGTTTCCTTAAAGCAAAGAGAATTTTCTACCTCAAAGTTCGAGGAGTACAACGATAATTACAAATTTTATCTTAAAAATGTGAGCATTTTCAATCAAAAAGATGTTGGCATCGATTATTTTAAAGATTTTGTAAAATTTCATGTTGACAGTTACGGGTATGTTGATTCAATAATGGTTGCTTTTGAGGGTTATGAATATTTCAAATCAGCTGGTTTTAATTATCTTATTCGAAGTGATATGGACGTTTTTTTTACACCTTTATTCTCAAAATGGTTGCCAAGAAAATGTAATGATTTTTATGTTGGAAAAGGCGGTTTTAGTACTGATTTTAACACTAAACGTTTGGGTAGAATTGCTAAGGGTATTGGATTAGAATTTGCGTACATTATGAATTTGGGCTCTACTTGGTACTCCACTCCCGATCAATTTAGACTAGTTTCTTATCTTACACTTTTTGGAATGACCATACTTGCAAAAGAAGAATTTTCTCAGACTGAACGTGAGAATAAATTAGGAGTTTTAATGTGGCCCGATTGGCATTACGGAGTTCTTTTGTTGTATGGACAAAGTATTGGACTAAATCATTTGATTAAAACAAATCAATTGAATATTGTTAAATTGGAGCAATATATGGACTATCCGTCAGAATACGAAACTGATGTTAACAAAGTTATTCACATTCATGTTTTTCATGGTAAGATACTTTAGATTCACATCTACACAACGGCTTTATTCTTAATTTCATAACCATAGAAACAGATTTCTTAATTTTTCAATTAATTTTTTTTTATTAAAAAAAGGGGATCAAATGTTTTCAAAATTTGCTTTCAAAGCAGGAAAATATGATAATATGACAGTAAATACGACTGAAGAAAAAAATGTTAAATATTATACTTTAAAAATGGCCTTAGATGGTAAGAGGTTCAAAAATTCGCAACTTTATCAGTTATTTTTAGAAGAAATTTCGAAAAAGAATTAATAAAAAATTGTTTCTTTAAATTTTAAAATTTCTTTTTTTTTGATAATTAGATCATGTCATGTACAAACCCGGGTCATTCAGAAGTTCCAAAACCGAACGTTCTTTGAATTTTCATGAACATTCACGTTTCAGCCGAATTCATCCGAACGTTCAAAAGCTTTCGGACCCTTTCATTAGCTTTCGGAACCTTTCGAAAAAATTCATACACTTTTGAAATGGTTTTAAAAAAAATTTTTTTTGGTTAAAAATGAATAAATTTGTCCATATAAAGACGATGTGACAAAGGATAATTGTCGTTTATAAATGGATGAATGTATTCACTGAACAATCTTTGAAACGAAACACTGTTAAGTTTGCCTGTAAATAAAGCTGGACGAGTAGCTCCTCTACTAGAAATTCCAGCTAAAACATGGATATTCTGATTGTGTTTATAAACTCCAACTCGGCCCCTTGAAGGCTCCTCTTCTGAGTTTCTAAACCATCTCTGCCAACTGTAAAATCTTACTTTTACAGTTGTTTCATCAATAAAAACCACATCATTCAAATTTTCATTGAAAAAGGTGCACATAAAACAATAAATTATACGTTATATTCTGTTCTTAGGTGAGACAGCTTGGCAATAACGTGTCCTTTGATACTTCCATTGTAATTCCTGAATGTATCTCCTGATACTTTTCTTTGAAGCTTTTAATTTTAAGGGTTGCGTTATAATTTATTTTTTTAAAACCATTTAAAAGTGTCTGAATTTTTCCGAAGGGGTCCGAAAGCTTTTGAACGTTCGGATGAATTTGGCTTAAACGTGAACTTTCATGAAAGTTAATGAATATTCAAGAAAGGAATTGAACGTTCAGTTTTGGAACTTCTGAATGACCAGGCTTGTAGTCATATGTTTTTAATTGAATTCAAGTCTCAGCTGTTTAATGCCTAGTAATATTCTCTTTGAGACGTTTGAATCGAAAAGGCTTTAACTTTAAAAAAATGAAAAATTGAGTTTTCTTATTCAAACAAACTCAAGGTAATAAGCAGGTATAAAAAAGGTAGAAAAATCATAATTTTTTTTAAATGAAATTTAAAATTTTCGTTTTTAGTCACTTGGGTAGTAAGCTAAATAGAATGCATTTTAATAATTAATAATTTAATTGAGAAAATGCGAAAGTTCGATTTAGACAAAATTTAATTTACGAGAACTTTGCTAGATCACCTTTGATTAAAATTGATAATTTATATTTTGAACGAAACTTCATTTAGAAAACTAAATCATACTTCGTGTGATCCAAAAATTTTGAAAAAAGATTTTAATTTCTCCAAGGTAAAATTTTTCAAGAAATTATCTGAAATGATTTTTGTCGAACAAAAACAATTCAACCATTTCGTTATTTTTATGACTGGCAGTATTAGAGTCTCAACTAGCTTCATTTGAGGTAACACATGAAAAATGATCGGAATCACAATTTTAAAATTTGAAAATCCTTGTTCATCTTAATCAGCTTTCCGAGCAAAATTGATTGTACTCTCAATTGCTTCAATAGGCTAATTAATAATTATGCCTATAAAGTTTTCAAAATATTCCGCATTATTTTTTATTTGTCTGAATTGTTTGCTTGCTTCTTAGTCCATGGTCATAAAGACAGACGGAAAAGAAGCCAGAAAATTTCTTGCCTCTAGCTATATTTCTGGAAACTATAAGACTTTTTATTAATGAATTTAAATATCTTTTAAGATTTAAAATGTCAAATTTTTGATTTTACAATAAGTTCTAACATGACCACAGATGAGATAGTGTAATGCAATCGAATTTGTTAATTTGTCTCCATTGAATAATTAACTAATTGATTAGATCTTTTGTTGATTTTCTTTTTAAAACAGATTCTTAATCTCTCTAAAATAGATATTTGGCTTCCTGAATGACCAAAAGAAACATTGGTTTCAAAGACTTAAAAATGACTTAAAATGTAATAATTGCTACTAAAAGCACTCCTTTCTACCAATCCAAAGACCCACACCTAAACCATTTAGAGAACTTTGCTGAACCGATGCTTAACAATCTTTCCGACTCTTCCAAGTTCGAGGCTTTGAAGTCTTGACAAACAAATATTAAAAATTTTTGCTCTGATCTAATCGATTTAAATCTCTGTTCAAAAGGGTCGCAAAAATTTAGAGTGTATAAAATTGATTTTTTTCATTCTCAAAGTTTTGGTACACTCATTCTAAAATAGTCTGAGCGTTAAGTAATTAACGGTTCTTAAATCCGTAAAATCGGTATCTCAGTGATCTGTTGTATACGTTCTAAGGCTCTAAGTCGGTATTTTAGAGGATTAAAGAGGTGCTGTCAAACTTTGACTCTCATGTTGTAGAAGCCCATTAGGAATCGTTTTTGTAAGCGATTATTAACCAAAATTGTCTTTTTCTGAAATAAAAATGATCGGGAGAATGTTGGAGTGCTTTTTTTTAAATCTCTTCGTTTAAGAAAATTTGGCATCGGAAAAGTCTAAATTCTCTGAATTGACTATACTCAAAGCGGAATATATTAGTCCTTTAAGAATTCCTAGATGAACATTTTTTTAAAAAGTACTCTTTTTTCGATTTTGTATTGTTTTCGTATTGCAATCATTTCTTTGATTTTCTACGGCAGGCTCAACTTTTTACAGAAAAATTGACTGAAAAAGGATATTTTAATGATTAGAATACCAATTATAGTGATGTTTTATTTTAAAATTAATAAACCTTTACTTGAGATGCAACTTTGATAGAAATTTTTTATATAAACAAGATAAATTTTTTTTTCATTTAGGGGGCTGAGCCCCTCGGCCTTTAAAATAGGGGGGCGCAAGCCAACCCTAGCTACGCCACTGATCTTTGATCACATACGAAAAAATTTTGTGGTCGCAAAAGCTGCGATCCGATGGTCAAATATTTACCTAGGCCTAATATATATTAGTAAACCATATTCTTAGGATGTAAGACGGCTAGTCTCCTGAAGTAATATGTGAAGAGCGTCTGCAGGGTTTAGTTGCAACTAAAGATCGTAAATTCAATTAAATATGATTTATTAATTTGTGAATGGCCCTATCAAGAAATACTAACTTCAAAGCAGACTAAAAGATCTACAATTTAAAAATAGCGCTTGATATGAGAATTTACCGTTCATGTCTTAGTCCAGATGCTCAATTAATCTTAATTGTGCATTGTTCAAATATATTATTTAAATTTAATAAAACAAAAATGCTTTAAGCCTTCAGATTTAGAAAAGATAAATAAATCTCAAAATGTAAATGAAAAAAAAAAATACAATTTTAATTTCTAAACTTTTAAAAATGGGCATATTTCAAGGTTATCAATTTAATTGATTTCTTTTGCGACAAAACCAAAAATGAAATTAGACATGATTTTAATTGACTTTCTTTATTTTAAAAGTTCTTTGTTGTTTTTTGATCTTTTCGTTTTCTTTTTTTTGTTATGGCTTGCAAATTTTTATTTTTTTTTAATTTTGAATCATTTAGAAACAACGACCATTAATTGAAAATGAATTTTTTTTTATTTTTGATTTTGACCAAGGTGTATCATCAAAATTTCTAATTAAAATAGTGCAATAAAACTTGATTTTAATTTTCTTTTTATTATTTTTTTTTTCTAGTTATTGTAGTTCTTTAAAATACTCCTCTTTCGAATTCAAAATTTTTTTCTCTTAGCCTTTTGCACGAACAAGAGACAATTAAAAAACTCTATTAATTAAGTTTAGTTATTTTTATTGTTTCAAAAAAAATATAGAGAGAATCTTCTCATGGTTTGTTTTGGTTATAGATTCAATTTTTGTTACGTTTCGTTTGAACTATAAAAATTAAATTTTTTTCTTGTCTTTCATTAGATTTCAAGATTTTGTTGTAAAATATGACCAAACAAGCGGAAATGTCATTGAATCATGAAACATCACAAACTCAAATGACTAAACGAAATTTATTAGATCATTTGTTGTACAATAATAGACAAGCCAATTTACCAAACATAAATTTTGCTCGCGAATTTTTAGCTTTTAATAAAATTCAAACGCTTAATAATTTTGAAAGGACATTATTAAAAGAAAGCTCTTCGTCAACTGCTTGTTTGAGAACTGACTCGAGTCCATTTTCTTCTAGAACTTCTTGTAAAAGCTCAGATTTTAGTCCAACTTCATCGTCTTTCCCAGCATCAAATTTCACTTCAAAGCAAAGAGCAATCTCGGAATCTAATATAATCGATAGAATTAATGATAAAACTGACAAAAAGTTCTCGTCTAATGTCTCTGTTAATTCAATAACTGATGAAGATTCAAGTCTATTAGACATTTCGTTTTCATCATCAGAGCATTCGAATTTTTTCGAATCGTTACACTCGATCCGTGAGTATAAAAAATTAGTCAAATCAAACTCAAATACGTCGGTAACTAACATTTCAGATTGTTCTGATCGTACTATTATGGATGTCAAGAGACCTAAAAAGTTAAAGAAAACCTCAAAAAATTCTAAATCTGAAATGCTCGAAAATGGTTGGAAAATGACTGAAAAAATTGTAAGATCGACTGATCGAACTGGGCTTTCAAAAGGTGCTTGTTCGAATAAAAGTCAAAAATTTAATAATGAAAATTACTCGACTACATTATCATCGATTGTTTTGGATAATTTACAAGATGATAAAATGTTTTGTAAAAATTCTATTTATCCTATATCGTTGAGATATTATCATCATTTGTACAATGAAAAACAAAAAAAAGTGAATAGTAAAAAAAATACGCCATTACTTTACACAAAAATAATATTCTCAAATGAAGCAGCTAGTTCGAGTCAATCGTCCGATGACCTTGTTCTAATCAATTTATTGAACACTAAAAAAACATTGAAAAATGAGCGGAACTACTACAAATACTTGGATTTAATGAAAGATTTAATAGACTATAACAATAAAAAGTCATCAAGTGATTCATCATCAGAATCGTCAAGTGATTCAATGCAAAATTTTAATCGAAAGATATCTGGTGTCCTAGCAGACATGAACAAAAATTATTTAAATACAAATAAAAATTGTAAATTTAAAGAGCATTATTTTAGTAATAAATCTAAAAGTATGAGTGCACAAACTAGTAAATCAACAAATAGTTTGGATAATGAATTAACTGAAATATTCAATCGATATTTGGATACAAAAATTGCAATGAGAAGTAAATCTGAATTTAGAGATAGTACAAAAAGTTCGTTTCATAAAAGTTGTAGTCCACCAAGATTTAGAAATAAATTCATTAAAAAACATGATCGTAGATCGATGGTTCAATGTGGTGAAAGTGATTATTATAAAAATGAAGCTTATAGTGGAGATATGTCTAATACTGTTGATACATCTCTTGGTAATTACTTATCAATTTAAAATTTGAATTCAATAATTAAATTTTTGTTCTTTTTTAGAACCGAGTGGAAAGGTAAGAAAATTTACTACTTGTAAAAAGTAAAGTCTATCTACAATTGTTAAGACAAAGCCAATAATGGTTAGTTTAATAAATAGATAGTTTGGGGGGCTGTGAAGTTTTTTTCAATCCAGTTAAACTTGAATAACTTTTCTTCTAGAGAAGATAAATCCATTCTGCAAATTGCTACAACTTGTAACAATTTTGCTACACCTGGGAAATACGTCTGCTAAAACTCTGCATTTCTTATGCACAATTTTTTGTAATCTTTTTGAATGGCGTGCAAAATGCATAAGAAATGCAGAGTTTTAGCAGATGAATATCCCAGGTGTAGCAAAATTGTTACAAGTTGTAGCAATTTGCAGAATGGATTTATCTAATCTAGAAGAAAAGTTATTCAAGTTTAACTGAATTGAAATGAGTGAATTGAAAAAAACTTCACAGCCCCTAGTTTGGGACAATCCTTGTTAGAAAAAAAGGATCTAATCGTCTAGAAAAAGCCGAGAAAAATCTTCCAACAAGGGAATAAAGAAACTAAGTGACCTGTCAACAAAATCTTAAGCAATTAAACTTTTAGGCCAAAATCTTCCCCTAAAAATACTATACTAAAATTTTGCTCTCAATCCCTTTGGTCATCATCAATACAGATTAAATTATTAAACATTTTAAAAGCTTATTGCTTGATTTAGACGAAGATTTCAAGCATTTAAAGTTTGATAATAGAATGGGGTAATATGTAAGGTTTAAGGGTAACTAAATTTTATAACTGTTTCTATCGTGTGAGGCAAAACTTTTTGAAAATTAATATTATTTAAAATGTAAGCTTGGATCGAGAAGTAACTGTAGAATTTGAATAAATTCTCGATATGCAGGACATGAAAGGATACCTAGGCGATTCGATCAATTACACGAATACATAAACATTTAATTTCCGCCAAACAGGCTCTCTTTTAAGCCGATCGCTAAACTTATTATATTATTCCATTCGGAATTAAATTTTAAATCATCGCGACTGTCAAGACTGATTATTTTAAAAACACGTCCCATTTGGCGGTGAATGGTTGTCATAATCAACAGTAACAATGCGATGTATGTAACGTATCCGCAGGGCTTTGTATTTGAAATTAGCTACTGAATTGAACATTGTGAAAGACCGCAGTTATAAGAAATACTTTTCTATAATTTGAGCAGTTGATTTTTAGGCAATTTGAAGTTGCAAATCAATTTATAAAAGATTAAAAAACTCAACTAAAAATTTAAAAGATTTAATGAAAGTAGGGATAAGGTTTTACTTCTGCAGAGTTATTCCATCAAGGTAAACATTAGATGTAAAACCTTAGAGGGTATTCTGCAAATACTTCTTAGAATGCAGACAGGATTAATTGATTTAATTGCAGAAATTTGCAGAACATACCCTAAGGTTTTACATTTAATGTTTACCTTGATGGAATAACTCTGCAGAAGTAAAACCTTATCCCTACTTTCATTAAATCTTTTAAATTTTTAGTTGAGGGTTAGGGTTAGGGTTAAATTTACAAAAATAAATTTATTTCTCTTTCAAAAATTTAAAATTGAGTCAAACAGATAACTTTTTCGATCTCGGCTGTTCTTTGGTCATTAATTGGTTTTAATTTTGCCTTATCTTAAATTAAAGTGGCTTTAATTTTAACATTTTTTAGTTTTGATTCTATATTCATCACATCTTGATCTTCACAAACTACATCGTCAGCATCATTGAAACTATTATTTATGTCATGATAAGTTATTGCCGAACTCGATTCTGAATTTAAAGTAACATTTTAACCGTTTGTTCTTAATTGACGCCTTCATTATCATCAGAGCCAACCAAAATATGCGAAACACAGCTAAAGAACGGCTAAAAAATCCGCTAAATCCCTTCATTTCGCATATTTTGGTTGGCCCTAATTATCATCTAAGCCATGTTCATCTTCGGCTTCACTATCAAAATGATTATTTGTTTAACGATCATCGTTTTGTTATGAACCAAAAACCAAACCGAACCGCTATCTTTCTCTGAGCCAACCTCGGAGCCATCTGAATCAACATCCTAAGCTGTTTTGTGATTAAATAATGTTGTAAATTAGGTGAACATAAATTTGTTTATGTGAACACATGACCCGTGAACATGATTTGGTCAAATATTATGTGAACACATGTTCACTTAATCGAGGAGACCCTAATTATTAACGCCGGGTTAAAACCCGAAAATCGGTTTTTAAAAATTATTAAAAAACTTGGTAAAGATGGTACATGAGGCAATTAATATCCTAAGAGGACATAAATTTTTAAAAATTTGAACCAACAAGTAGGATTTGTCGGCCGGTTTTTGTTAAAAAAATCCTACACATCAGAAGATGGATAATTTTGTTTTCTACAATTTGTTATATTATCTATTAGGACTCGACCATACAATGGAACCATACATTAAATAAAACGATTTTCTTAAAGAAGCCGGTTGGCCAACCCTAGTCTTAACTCAATTTCGACATGTCAAATAACCTTTTACTAGATATGAAATTTTGTTATAAAATAACAGTCAAACTGCAGAAAAATTTCTAGGCAGTTCGGCTACTTTAATTCAATAAAAGTGCAGGAATAAATCTTCATTTTCAAGAAAAAAAAATGTTGTAATTTTGAGTTAATCTTGAATTTTTTGAATTAGTCATGAGTAAATAATAAAATCTTTTTTTTAAAGTCAAATGATTCGAACAAAGAAATCAAGCTATCAAGTAAAAAAATAATTTCTTTCAATTTTACATAAAAATTAATAAAAGAAAAAAATATTAAGTTGATACAAAAAATACTGGCGGTGGTTTAGTGACAGCCGAAATAAAACTCAATGACAAATCAGTTAAATTCGATTTGAACAAAATAGATGAAACAAAATATGAATTAAAACTAAATCCAAAAAAAAATGGTGATTACCAAGTTTACATGTACGTTAATAGTCAATCAGTAAAAGGTTCACCATTTTCAATAAAAATCGACTCAGTCGATGATTTTACGAATAATGAAAAAAATACAACGAAACAACCGAGTAAAAGTTTATTCAAATCTTTACACGACGAGTCACCCAAACTAGATTCTCCATTAAACCAACCAAATCCTGATGTTAATAGATCTTTAAAAACTGATGTTTTCGAGCTAACAAATAAAAATGAAGACTTAATAGTCGGCGAAGAAGTTAAACTGAATGGTAAATTTAAACTCAATTGAAATAAAATTCCATCTATTCTAATCTTTTTTAGTCAAAGTAATCGACTTCGGAATTAAAAACAAAAAAATCACCCCAAGCATTGATACAAAAGTTACCCATAAAGATAAATTAGTTAATCATAAACTAGAATTATTATCATGTGGAGTCTATCAGATTAAATTTTTTCCAATGGAGACTGGTATTTATAGTGTATACTTTTTTCGAGAAGGAAAAAATATTGATGGTTTGTAGTTTGAACGAGACTTATTAAAGTTTATAAATTTTTTAATTTTTTTTATCTCAAGGTTGTCCTTATAAATTGACCGTGAAGGGTCGTTATTTAAGAGATTTGGTCAAACCAAGTTTTGCACAAGTTGGAGTACCTTACATCCTAAACAGTAAAAAAAAATGCTGACTTAAAAATATTGAGTCAAAGCTTTAAACATTTTTTTTCAAGTTGAATATTGTAACACAACGAATCTTAAAGTGATGGTATTCACAGAAAAAGAGAACTCTAAATCAGTTTTGTCTTTAATATCAAAGAAAAATATAGCTCAATTAGTAAATTTGCCAGTTGAAAAAATAATTGAAAGTGATTCAAAGTTAAGATTAAAATTTTTACCATTACAATCGTCTGAACATGTTATTGATATTATTGAAAATGGAATGTCAATTGAAGGATTCCCGATGAGACTTAATGTTTTTCCGAATCGAGACATTTTTTTAATCAATGAAAACATAAATGGAGTTAAGCTTGGTGCTACTGCAAAATTTAGAATTTATTTAAATGGACAAAAGGATTCATTAAACATTAAAATAACGAGTAATACATTTTTTTTTCATTATTATTTTTTCGATAGTTAATTTTACAATTTTTTATATTTAGACATTGATTCTGGTGATGGTCAGTTTGCGACTTTTTTGCTAAATGAAGAATATCAACAGACTAATCATATATTTGGCGCTTTATGCAAATTCTTAAGGATTAGTCTAAATCGAATCAAAAATAGAGATTTGACAATTGAAAATGGTAAATATTTTAATCAACTCAATAAAAAGAGGTTTTAGGATCTCTTCTGAATTCTTAATCGAATCTAGACAGAGAGCTTGGCCTGGGATCCTATTTAGTTTTCAATGCAATTATTCGTTCTCCAAAAGATGATCTCAGTGTTAGTAGTAAAATAAACTGCAACTTGAAACTCATAGAGTTAAAGCATTCGTTAACTCTTCTTCCCCAGCTGGTCATAATTCTTAAACTTGTTGCTTTAATCATCTCTTTCCGAAAAAATAAATTAACTATGGAAAGACAATTTTTAATTTTCCTCTGTGAGTTGTTCTGAACTAGTCTCAAATTTGAATTTTATGTTTTTTGCTAAATTTTCTCGAACTTGTTTATCAATAAAATGTAAGAGTCTCTTTTCGATGGAATAAGCTCCTTACGCAATTATCCATATTTTCGATTGATATTAAAACAGCTCTGAAAAGGACCATTTGTGTAGATAGATTAAAAAATCGGTAAAGATGTAAAATTTTCAAGTTAATGATGGGTAAACCCTATTTGTAATTTTGTATCTTAAGAATCGTTTGGAACATTATTATTACCCGCCATTTTATAATTACGAATTTCAAGCAGGGAAAATTTATTTTTTTCCGAAATTGTGATTTTTGGTACAATAAAACAAGAAAAAAAATAAAAACCGATACAGTTGAACTTCTCTTATCCGGCCTTCGTTTATCCGGCAAATTCGATTGCCGAATAATTTTTCGATTTCCCATCTCCATATTAATACATTATAATTGAATCTATAAGCCGGCAATTTCGATAAACCGGCAAAATTTTCCTTTCCTGTATACAGTCGAACCTCTCTAATCCGGCCAAATTGGGATGGGAAAATTTTGCCGGTTTATCGAAATTGCCGGCTTATAGATTCAATTATAATGTATTAATATGGAGATGGGAAATCGAAAAATTATACGGCAATCGAATTTGCCGGATTAACGAAGGCCACATCAGAGAGATTCAACTGTATTATTTTTCTTACTAGTGAAAAATCATTTCATCAGCTGATACAGGGACTGTTTCAAAAAACTAACACTTATGCAAAATCTCTGAAATAGTTCGTCATTCATAGATATTGCGCAATTTATTTTCAGAATTTTTGCAGAGCTGGTAATTTAGTGAAACAGCCTCTGTATCAGTTGATACAATTAGCAGAAATGTTTTTACACCAGGAGGAAAGATAATAAATCAGTTTTCATTCTTTATTTGTTTTATTCTTCCAAAATTCACAATACCATTTTTTCCCAATTTTTCAAGGAACTGTAGCTTTCAAACGTGTTCCAAAAGGAATTATAGCGTTCAGTGTCCCTCCCATTTCCATTCAAAACACCGTTCTAGGCTCCGTTCCAGATAGCATTCTCCGTACTTTTCCAAGTACATGGGACCGAACGATTTTTTTGAATTTTACATTTTGACGAGGAACCATTGTTACAGTTTCAACAAAGTATTTATTTTCAAAGGTCACACAAGAGTTAGTTTTATGATTGCCGAAGAAGAAAATCAAACAGAAAACAATTCGATTTTGAAAGAGCTAAAGCAGATAATAGAAACTGAAAAGTTTGTAATTATCGATTTAGGTCTGAATAAAACTGTTAAAGCAGTTAATACATCATTTAAATTTGGTAAAATTTAGCTTAGATTTATTAACAAGTTATTTCCAAACAAAGTTTAATTTTAAAAGGAGCAAAAGGAGAAAACGTTGGTTTTAAATTAATGAAACAGACAAATAAAGCATTTGATTATTTGGGTGAATTTCGACCACCATCGATTGGTAGATACCGAATTGATGTTGAAAATTTCAATCATCCGATAAATAACTCTCCATTTTTTATAAATGTTCATGATCCAAGTTTAATTAAAGTGGTCAGTATTCCAAAAAATGTGAAAGTTGGAAGCGAAAACTCAATCGAAGGCATTTTTTTTTATTTTTAATTTTTGCTTTCAATTCTTAAATTTATGAATTCTATTAATAGTTGAACTATCCGAAGCTGGTTATTCCTCTTTTGAGACCATCATAGAGTCACCAGATGGTTTTAAATTACCTTACAAAATTGACTCATCATTAAATCATTTTGTTCGATTTATTGCACGTGAGAAAGGTTTACACAAAATTTTTTTCAAAATTGGAGACAGTTTTATTAGAGGTAAATAGACTTTAAAAATCTCATTTCAATTAAAAATAACGAATTTTTTTAAAAGATGATCCTTATGAAATAATGGCTATTGAATCAAGCTTACCAAATGTATACGGCAATGGTCTTTTCAGTGGAATTGAGAATACATACGCTGTTTTTTATGTTCAAATACCCATAAAGAGTTTTTCAGAAGGAAAATTAGACATTGAAATATTCGATCCAAATAAAGTTCCAATTAAAATTTATTTATCAAAAATAGACGAATACTTGTACGAAATTAAATACATTCCGCATTGTATTGGAAAATATAAAATTAAAATTAATTTCAATGGAGAACTAATAACATCAACTCCTTGTTTTGCAAACATTATAAGCCCAGACAAAGTTAAAATTGTTCACGAAAATCAGTACTTTTTAAATATCCGAAATTTTGATTTGGAAATTAATGAGGAAAAGAGCTTATGTTTTAACACAAAAGATGCAGGATTTGGGGATATTAAAGTTGATATTGTTGCCCCTAATGATGAAAAAATTCCTTACAGAAAAATCATAACTGAGGATAACTTGCACAAAATTAGTTTCTTTCCTGTTTTTGAGGGTCAGTACAAAATAAGAATTTTTATGAACAACAATGAGTTATGTTACTCGCCAATTATGGCAAGAACAATCGGTTCTTCTTTTATTGATCAATTGAGAGTTTATGGCGATGGTCTGCGAAAGGCTGATTTGAACAGCGAGTCACATTTTTTTGTCGATTGCTCAAGATTAAAATTAATGAATGAAAATTTCGATTTATTTATTTCAGCTATTTCTGAGGATAGCAAAGAACTACAAATAAATGTCACACAATTTGAAGAAAAAGTTTATAAATGCGTCTATAAATGTGAAAATCGTGGAGTTTATTTATTAACTGTAAAGATCAATCAAAACCACGTGATCGGTTCTCCGTTCACTTTAAAGATTGGTATGGATACAGACCCCTCGAAAATTGTGGTCAATAAAGATGACTTTAAATATTGTATATTAGGAAACGAATTTACAACGGCAGTTGATGTTCGTAATGCCGGACCTGGTGAACTAACAGCTAGTTGTTTAGGTCTAATTAAATATGCAGACTGTGAAATAGTAGATAAAAAAAATGGCTTATTTGACGTTAAGATTCGTCCATTCGAGGCTGGTAAGCACACTCTACATATAAAGTATAACCAAATAAATGTACCTGGTAGTCCGTTCACATTTCGAGTCTCATATCCACCAGATGCTAGCAAAGTTGAAGTTGCTGGTCCAGGTATTTTCCATGGAGTAATTGGAGATTTTAAATCGAATTTCATTTGTGACACTCGAGGAGCTGGTGCAGGTCAATTGACTGTTAGAATACGTGGACCCAAAGGAGCTTTTCGTGTAGACATGCAAAGAAAAGATGATAAAGATAGAAAGATTGAATGTAAATATGACCCATTAGAGGTGAGAAAATATGTTTTTTTTTCAAAAAGAGTTTAATTTTTAAATTTTTTTTTATTTTAGAGTGGAGAATATCAAATAAATGTTAAATGGTCTGGTAAACATGTTCCAAATTCACCGTTTAATGTTCACATATTCAAAAATAAACAAGAACTCGATAAATTTCTGAATGATAATCCCGATCAAAAAGCTAAAGACAGAAAGTATTTGAATGAAGACAATAATAAAGAGATCATTATTTAATTTAATTTGAATTATTTATTAGAATAATAAATTTTAAACATTTTTTAAGTTGTTGGTATATTTTAACGTGTAAAAAATTTAAAAATAAATCTTTGAAAAAGCCTTATCAATCGCAACTGTTTATTTTGTTTGTTTGAAACACTTGTAAAATACAACAAGCTCATTTTCCATTTGAGAGCAAATTTGAAGAAAAATCTCTTTTGAAATACCTTCTGAGTAAATAACGGCTTTTTGAGTAAAACAACGTTTTATATTTTTTAGATCGGAGTTTTTTATCGGCCAAGTTGCATATAAGTGGCAAAATTAGGTGCTTTAATATTTAACTTGCCAAGTTTCATTTTTTAAAACTTGTCCTTTTGGTTGTCCCTAAAACCCGGAACCGGAAAACCGGCACCAAAATAAACACCGGAACACGGAAGCAGAGACTAAAACTCGGAATTGTTTTGACCCGGAACTTGAAGCTAAAATCCGGAACAGCATCAAACTATCCTAAAACCCGGAACGGAACCAATCAAATCCAGAAACTCGAAACTTAGTTCTATTTCTAGTTACTATATGAGCTTTTGTACAATATTTACTATTCAAAAGTTTTTTTAAACTCAAAAAAGCTTCGTTCTCAAAACATGCTTATATTTTTCTAAATTAATATTTACGGCATCATCTGAAATTTGTTCAGGGATAGTTTTAAGCATGGTTTCATTTATTAAGATCGGACTTTTTGTTAAAACATCTACATGATTGATAAAATATGATAATGTTTTCAGTTGAGATTTTGCGTACTTTCAAATAAAAAGCTTATTAAAAACTTATAGTTTTTTTGTTTGGTTCCAAATAAAATTACTTGAACACTTGGATTTACGTGTCTCAGCTTGAGATTCAAACGGTCTCGTCTCAACAAGCTAGCTAGAGAAAATTCGGTTAGCCTCGTCCACGCATATTGCTTCAGAGCATAGTTTAAAAAAGTTGTTCATCATAAAGTTCATTTTTTCCTTAAAATTGAAAGAGATTAAAATTTTAATTTTTCACTCTTTGTGCAACACCCATCCTTCAAATTATCATAATTTTTATTTTTGAAATAAAAAAATTTGCGTTTTTTAAGATGTTCCGGTTCCGAGTTTTAGATGTTAGAATTCCGGTTCCGGATTTTAGTCGATCCTTTTTACAATAATTTCGTTCCGTGTTTTTACGTTTTGGTTCCGGGTTTTAGTCTCTGGTTCCGTGTTCCGGTGTTTATTTTGGTTCCGATTCCGGTGTTCCGGATCCGGGTTTTAGGGATAACCTGTCCTTTTTAGGTAATTTTTGATCGTTATGAAGCTTTGTTTGAATAACGATGGATAAAAAATTTTTTCAAAAGTATTTTCTTCTAAACTGTAAACAATTGGAATTACAAAATCAACAGCTTCTTCGGTTCTCAGACATTGAATAGCTGAACAGCGTTTAATTAAATTAACGTTCAAATTATCTTTTGAAACTTGAGAAAGAACGTAATGATTAAAACGAACATATCCATTTAATAACCTGTCAGCATTCTTTGGTAATTGCTGCTCGGTTATTTCGATCCTTTTAGAACCCATATAAGTTTTCCAAAAAAATCTTGACTTTTACATAAGAACAATATTTTAATGATGATTGTTTTTCCATTTGTATGACCGATTTGTCGTAAGCATTTAGTAAAAGGACTTTGTAAATAGTAAGTTTCCCCTTTATCGCCTTGGTCAATAATTGAGGTGGCAATATTCAAACTGTAGCTCGAAGCTTTTGCTTTATTTTCAAAAAAAAACTATCTTGTTCATGTATTGAGCCGCTGGTTCTGCAAAAATTGGCTCAGACGGATACTCTATTCTGAAAATACCCTCATTAGGGTTTGCATGTGTGCAAACGGCCAAATATTTCGAAACAAGAGCTTGTGATGCTGATAAGAGAAGGGGTTGTAAAGTCCCTATTCTACTGCTTGAAATTGCTAAAATTTGCTCTGTATTGAGTTTGCTTAAATTTTCAATAGTGAACAAAGAATCGATTTTGTTTTTTTTTCAGAAAAAGATGGTCATGATGGCCTATGGAGATGATACCAAAATTATCTCGTTGATCAAAAACTTGATTCCATTCAGAAGCCATACAGAAACAATCCGAATTTTTGACCGGATAAAAAGTAATTCAAGGTATTTTAGATGTTTTGTTGTTGATCAAAACACGTTCAAAATATGAAAGAAACCAATTTAATTGTCAAAGTTTGCCTTGTGTACTTGATAAAAAAAAAGAAAAAATTACTTCTGAATTTTCAAAATTATAAATTTGAATTTTTTTTAGTGTAATCAACCCAGTCAGATATTTTTTAAAGATTTTTTCTTGAATATTGGACACTTTTCTTTAATATTACTCGAAACGCATCATCACACTGCAGATGTAACTGCCCAAGTTTATAATCGACCCGAGTCGTGCAAAGCATGTTCTCTCTCTTGTAAAGCCGGATCGAACTTTTAAACCCGACGCTTTGAATAAGAGTTGAACACGATATCGACTAAACCACACCACGTTTATCTTTCAACTATATCAAATAACATAAATTTTAACGGTCAACGTTTTGAATGACAATTACAAAGCCTAGCGCATTTTCTCTGACATTTTCGATAGACTTTATTCTAACATAATTTCTTGCTCAAAATGAGTAAAGGTAATTACAATTATTTGACGGTATCTTCTTATTCACTTCGATAAATATATTATTTAATATTTTTGAACTTGCCTGACAATTAAAATTAAGTCCGTCTCCTGTAAAATCATGGAGAGAATCATTAAGAATGAAATTGTCAAATTTCTCGAAAAAAACAAATTAGTTACAAAACATCAACATGTTTTCGTTAAATTCAAGTCGTATATTACAAATCTACTCGAAACATTGGATGTTATAACCGAATGTTTAAATAGAGGGTTTGCTATTGATATTTTATTTATAGACTTCATCAAAGCTTTTGACTTAGTCCCACACCTCGAGCTCATTTTAAAACTTAACGGACACGGTATTACGGGGAAATTATTGAAGTGGCTCAAGGCGTTATTATCATCTTTATAAATGACCTTCCTCTCGGTATATCAGTCTTATGTGAACTCTTTGCAGATGATAGTAAACTAATGAATGTCATACGAAACTCAAGCGACCGTGTAGAAATGCAAACTAATATAAACCGTATCCTAAATTGGACAATCGATTGGAAAATGGGATTAAACCTAAGCAAATGTAAAGTGATGCATATTGGAAATCAAAAAATTCATCAAGATCATCATTACTCGTTCGAAATTAACGATTACAGCTATATTCTTCAAAATTCAAAATGTGAACGAGACTTGGGCATCTTAATTCAAGAAAATTTAAAATGGGACAAGCAAGTAGATAATGTTGTTTTGAAAGCCAACGGTATTTTGAGTAAGTTGAAGAATAGTTTTAAGAATTGTTCCCTTAATTAGAAACAAAAACTACGAAGAAAGATTGAGATTGCTTGGACTCTCTAGCCTAGAAGAGCGTCGGGTAAGAGGTGACCTAATACAGTTTTACAAATTCAGCAAAAACAACAACTCTATTGATTGGTTTCACCAACTCAATCAGCCTCCTAATTCAAGCTCATCCGGTCCAGCTGGCTCAACGAGAAGTCAAAATCAACTATACAGACAATTTGTTAGATCATGTCCAGTACGTCACAATTTTTTTTTTCAAATAGAATCGTTCCCTTATGGAATGTCTTGCCTGAAGAAGTCAAAAACTCAAAAACTGTGAACAGCTTCAAAAACAATTTAGATAATTTTAACATAGTCAAAACAAATATTTTTTAACTTATTTTCATCTACCATAGCCTAGCACGTTAGTACTAGACTCCGCGGGATAAAACTCGTAGCAGATTAATTATAATAATAATAATAATAAGTCCACCGAATCGTTTGAAAATTGGTCAAGCATCTGTCATCATTGAAAACGGAGTCGATTAAATTTATGTTGACTTGATTGTTTCGTGGAGTAACTACGTTAGAAGATCAGTGTTCACCGTACTTATTGAATTTCGAGCCTTAGAGATCAGTGATGAGTCCAAGAAGTCTTTATCGACAAGTGGTTCGGCTACACAAAAGAGTACTTTAAAACCGCCCATCAAAAGATTGAAAACGTTCCTTAGTAAATAAAAAAAAATTATTTGTGAAACGTGGTAAAATCTTGAGCAAGAGGCCTATAAGATAAGAACCAATTAGTCAAGTTAATTAAAAAGAAAATCCTTAAAAAACTTACTCAACATTTATCTTTTTTTATTTTAATGTAAATAAAATACTTAATTTATTATTGGAATATTTGCTTACTTATCAATTACTACCTAGGTATATGATTGCATTCAACTAACTAACATCCTAACTCATTTGATATGATTCAGTTTAATATGATGCAATAGATAAATTTACTTAGAATCAAGTTTTATTTTTTTTTACGTTAACAGAACCCCTAATTAAAATTGTCTAGAATTATTTTGATCTTTTGGAAAATTAATAAAGTAATGTAAACCTTATTTTTTTATTGAAAAACATCTATGAATAATCAAATAAAGTAAATGATAAATATCTTAACTTTATCTTGCTACTTACTTTTTGTTGTTGTTGTTGTTGTTGAATTCAATCTAACAACATTAGGATAAATTAAACAAAACAAATCTTAACAACACAATAAAGTAAATTGATTATATAAGAACGTAATTTTTTAAGATAATTGCTTCACTCTCTCTCTCTCTTTTAAAAAAAACACTGATCAAAATTTATTAAAAATTCTGTAACTCAATTTACCGTCAGCTATAAAAACGTTTGCAAATATTTGGTAAATTTTGAATATAAGAAAATGTTTTAAAATTAAAAAAAAAGAAAACAGTATTGAAAGCATTGGGACCAGTTGTTTAAACGTTTAATCAAAGTTAAGTAGGCGAATTTATTCCCTTTGTTAGTGTCAATAATGTCTATGAGGTAATTAAATGTTATAAAATAAAAAAAACATTCATTTCAATTTAACCATAAATCATTTTGCGCCTTAGATATCTTGAAACTATTTCCGTTGGTATTACATATAGGAGAACTAGATGAATATAAATTGAAAGGAAAAGAAAAAAAATTGACTCATTTTTATAAATTTAGGGTCTGAGAACCAAGAATTTTGTTAATTGACAAAACTTAAAGTTGAAAAAGTAGAAGACAATGTTTAACACTAGAAAACCCGGCGGGTCTTTATGACCCGCGATTGAAAATTGAGGAAAAAAGTGATCTAAGTGAACTTTTAGAGTACCAATCGATGTACCTCATTGAAAGCTCTTTTTAGAATGTAAATTTCTACCCTTTTAGCAATCCGCAATAAACCGCGGAAATCAGATTATTTTCCTACATGTGTTATATCTCATACAAGAGTTGAAAACCTCTTTTGAACCAAAAGAGTATCTAATGAAAAGATAAATTCCGTTTTAGAGAATCATATTACAGACATCTGGTCAATTAGGCATGACATATTTACAAAACCTTTCCTATCACCCAATTTGTTTATTTTTCGAAAAATATTTGTGAATGAAATTCGATTTATTTCTTTATTCTGGCGAAAAAAAAAATTGATTCAGTGATAAAAGAGATATTTTATTTCCGGGAATTTTCGCGGTTTTCTGCATATTTTTTTAGATCAGAAGTCAAAAATGATCCAATTAATTGATAATTAAACAGCTTAAGTCTAAAGCCATCGATTGATACTCTGAAAAATGGTTTATCAGTAAACAAGATACATTTTTAATACAGGTCAGATAGAATCGTCATAGCGGTCTTTCTAGTGATTAGATAAAGATTTCGATAAAGTTTTTGTTTTAATTACGCAAGAATTCGATAAAATTTATAAACTTGAAAAAAATTTTGAAACCTTGATGCAATTTCATTTCAATTTTGACAGGTTCAATCAAAAAAAATAAACAAAAATGTAATAAAAAAGTTTAATCAGATTTCGATTTTTTATCTTTTAAATGCGCTATTATAAAAAAAAAGTAACAGATAAGTTATTATTTGATAAGAATTTATTGCTTTAAATGATTTAAACTGTTGCACATTAGACGTATAATTTCGTTATTGAAGCAATGCCTGTCATAAACACTGTCATACAAATCAATTTTCTTTTTTTTATTCTTCATTCAAATGATTTTTTTTCAACAGAATTCAGGGACATTAAATAAAGGAAAGACTTTGGAGAGAACTTTGTGGATGACTTCTGCGAACCTACTTTTGAGCATGTATTCTGGAATCCATAAAATAAGTATTTTGGAATATTTTTTATTCTTTCATAAAGAATACACCAGAAAGCGGGAGTAATCAATACCAACTTTTTCTTATCTTTAGCAAAAAACGTCCCACCCCTCTTTGATGTATTTGTCTAATAACAAGCATTTAAATGCCTAACACCAGTCTTAAATTCACATTCATTCATACAGGAGCCATTTTATTAGGCAAGATAGATATTGGACTAAGCTAGACTTAAAAATAGTGAAATTTGTCTTTTCAAATTGTATTTCAATAGCTGACCATTTTTAAGTACATGGGACTACTCTCGTAGAGTTGTATAGCCATCAACGTTACAATTATTTGAACGCTAATAGTTCAAAATTAATTAGGGATTAAAAAAGTTTGGTGCGTATAGTGTTATGGTAATACCAAAAGTTAAATTCCGCTGCTAATTTTAGTAGTTCTTTCAGAATAAACCAGATTTTAGTACAACAACACAAAAATTTTGTTGTTTTAATAACCATCTCGGGAAATGATAAGTAACGACTTGAAATTTTTTATAATTTTAAATTGTGACTTATGTTCAAATACAAAATTCGCAGTGTTTGCCAGTTTTAAGCGTAGCTGAAATACGCTTTTGGCAATCTCATTCTATTTAAAATATTCAAAACCAAGGTCTAAAAACAGTTTTAATTAGCAAGGTTACAGTCCCGGAAATTAACTTGTCACATGATATCAAATGATATCATCTGATATCAGTTCGTATCAGAATTTATGACCATACTGATATCATATGATGTTAGCTTCGATCAGTTTAAATCATATGATATCAGATGATATCAATAAGAGAATTACACACATTATGAATTGCCAACGAATACTGATGGAAACTGATATCATATGATACCATGTGACAAGTTAATTTCCGGGACTGTATTAAGAACAAAACTTCCAAAGAAGACTAGGTTTTAATACCAACTCCTCACATATCTTAAAGTGGTGCTATGATCACAAGAATTTACAAAATTTTACGTAAAATCTGGTAATATTACAATTTTTTACTCTTTTTTCCGTAAAAATAGGTAATTTTACGTAAAATATGGTAAACGACTAAAATATGGTAAATGGTTAGTTGAAAGTCATTTTGGATGAAAAATTCGAAAACCAGAACTAAAATTCGAGCCCAATGGATGGCTTCGATTGCATGAAAAAATGGGATCAATATTTTACATATCAATCAATAAGACTGCATTATCAAAAATTTTTTATAAATTTTGAATTAAAATATAAAAAATATTGAAAATCTCGTACATATATCGATATGTAAAATATTAATCCCATTTTTTTATGTAATCGAAGCCATCCATTGGGCTAGAATTTTAGGTCTAGTTTTCGAATTTTTCATCCAAAATGACTTTCAACTAACCATTTTTGTGATAATTGGGGGCGGAATTTGTATCGAAATGTTACATAGTCGTTTACCATATTTTACGTAAAGTTACCTATTTTTACGGGATAGGTAATTTTTGATGTTGATGGTTGAAAAAAACAGTTTTATGTTACTTAAATAGATAGAATTTACTTATGTAAGGGGTCTTGTTCAAAATTTTTGTAAATTTAAAAAAATTTTGTATGTAAAAATCTTAAAATAAAGAGCGGTGGATTAATGATGATAAAAACTATTCCGTTTTCAAAATCCGAGTTTCTCCAATTTTTTTAAATTACAAAACAAGCTAATCCAAGTTTAATCGATATGAATCAACATGATGTAAAAAACTTTCAATCAATAAAAAATTTGATTAATCATATTTATATTGCCCAACTTTAAAATGCTTATCACGCCTACCAAAAAACTTACTTTTCCTTTTAGTTTTTTCAATAAACAAAAGATAAGGATTAATTATTACTTAAGGGTACAAACATTTTTTTCAACATGCAGTGATAAATATTTTTAGTTCTTCCAACAAAAAATTTATTTTATTTTCAAAATTGTATTCAATCATCAATAAAAATCAAGTTCGCTCTAGGTTAAATTCAAGTTGATGATGTATTCAGTTACAATTGAAATTATTTGATTAATCTTTGAAAGTATAATTTATCAAAAGAAATGATCTTCATTATTATTAAATAGATATATCTCATCTAATAATCCTTTAACGTTTTTTTTTTGGGAGAACAAGTAAATTTTCAGGAACTTTGACTAACGGGCTTAAAAACAACATACTTTAAATTACGTAATATTATCTAAAATTACGTACTATTTGTTTAAAAAATATTCTAAAAATTTATTCGATTGTAAAAAAAAAAGAAAGGAAGGATAAAAAAGAAGAGAAGATAAATTTAAATCAATCAAAACTCTAGTTGTTTATTATACGTTTATTCATTTTCTGTTTTAGATTTCAAAAAATTAAATCTAATCCTGTAACTAACTTCTCTTTTTAAAAATTAAATAAACATTCACGAGATAAATTTTTATTTTAACTTAAAGAACCTTGGATTTCAAGTCAATTTTTAACATCATTGATTACGTAATAAACCTTTTTTTTTTCGTTCGATTGAAAGGCGCTGAAACATGAGTATAAACATTAGAAAAGCTTCATGTAATTTTAATATGGATTATATAATACAAACGTGTATTTATACAAGTCTCAAAGATCGAAATTTGATTTGATTTTATTTTATTTCTAAGGCCAAGATTTATGTTCTCAATGAAAAAGATAAACACACAAAAATTTGGTAAAACAAGAAGAAGATGATTTTTTCATATTTCTAATTTTTTG
Source organism: Brachionus rubens (assembly GCA_022207745.1). NCBI lineage: Eukaryota > Metazoa > Rotifera > Eurotatoria > Ploima > Brachionidae > Brachionus > Brachionus rubens. The sequence continues at coordinate 3,780,051 of JAJVHD010000001.1, read as the reverse complement.
AAATGTATGTTAGATAAATCAATTAATCATACAAGAACAAAACAGAAACAATAAAGATAGGGAACCTTCTTTTATTTCTACAAGATTTTTGTTTTTTAAAAAACATTGAATCCAAATTTTTCATCTTCAAACTATGTTTGATTACTTGACGTTTGAGATTAGCTCCATCAAACTATTCTGCAAAAAAAAATGTTTACGTTAATGTAATTGATCGTAATCAAAAAAGTATATTTAATCCTTGTTTCAATTGATTTTTGTTTAGATTAAAAAGAATTTTAAAAAAAAAATGAGCTTCCTGAAAAAAGCGATTTTAATTAACACGATAGTAACTTTAACTAACAGACCCTTGGCTTAATAATTTTATATCAAATATATTTTTTTTTCTTTCAAGGTTATACTTGTTTTAGTTTCATTGACTACTCAAGTATCACTTAGGACAAAACGTGAAGAAGGTCCATCCGAAACAGACATTACAGGAGTTTTAGATGAAAGTTTAAGACTTGATCACATGCCTGTCAATGACGAAACTGAATTGGCATCAATTGAAAATGATATTAAATTGACTCCTGATGAAAGTGTGGTTGAGTCGACACCACCTAATGAAACACCAGAGATTGAAATTTATATGCCAGTAACTGATGAGGCTCAAGTGGATGAAAGTGAATCGGGTAAATCAAATTCTGAAAATGAGTCAAACCAAGAAGAGAGTACAAATGAAAATTCAGAATCAGAGCAAACAGATATGGAGTTAACTACTGAACCAACAGAGACAACTAGTTCATCTGAAAGTGAAACCGATGAAACCACGGAAGATACAACAGAACAAGCTGAAGGTGCTGAAGAATCCGAGATAACAATCACGGAGACAATCAAAAATGAAGAACCTGAATTAAATGAAACAACCACAGATGCAACTGATGAAACTGAAGAGTCAAAGGAACCTGACGAAACAGATGATTCTGAACATTTGGTTGATAACCCAAATGAGGATCCATCACCTGTAGATGATGAAGAAACAGAACATTTTATTGATGATCCAAGTGATGATCAATTATTACAGAGTAAAAAAGTAGCCGAAGATTATGAAATCGAGTCGCAAACAACTACTAAAAAAACAACTGAAAAAACAAATGTTTGGTTCAAACCAACTAGAAAAACCAAAGTTAACGACACTTTCATCGATGAGAGCCACATTAGCGCCAATTGTCCAAGTTTGAACTGTGAATTTGGTTACAAAACTGACTTGTATGGGAAACCTATTTGCGCTTGTTTCAATCCTTGTTACGTAAGAGGAAACTTTAAATCGTGTTACAAAAAAAATTAAGTATTTTACTTCAAAATTAAGGAAAAAAAATGTGGAACAAACGTTTGCAAAATTGAAAAATTGACTGAAGATAAGTTTATTGGAGCTTGTTATGATCCAACAAAAATCGGTAAAATTACAAACCTCGTTTATTCTTCTGGGATATGTTTAAAAGTTTATATTTAGAACGACCATTACATTGTCATCTACCATTGGCTACTGGCACATGCAAAAATTACACTTCAAGATTCTATTTTAACTCATTTAGTCAAAAATGTTCGCATTTTATTTTCACTGGATGCAATGGAAATCAAAATAATTTTGACACTTGGGAAAAATGCGAGATGGAATGCAATAGTAAGGCTTTAAAAAATTTAAGACAAATTAAAAAAAAAACTTTAAAAAATTTATAGCTTGTAGTCTACCAGCTGTCCATGGTCCATGTCACGGAAATATAATTCGTTATCATTACGATCCACTACGTAGAGAATGTGTAGCATTCAAGTAAATTTTAGCTGAAATCATTTAAAAATCAAAAGAACCGGCTAAGTAACTTTTACTTTAAGTTGGGGTGGATGCAAAGGTAATGAGAACAACTTTTCAACTAGAAAACATTGTGAAGATTCTTGTATATTCCGAAAAGAAGGTAAGAGTTAAATTATAAAATGAAAATTAGAAAATAAAAATTTATTTTTGTTGTTTAAGGTGCCTTGTTTTTGCACGGAATGCCAGTTCGAGCAATAAGAAAATATCATCGTCAAGAACAAAATCAAGAAAAAAGAGCCTAATGAAATAACAAGCCATAGATATATGTCTTAAGGACAATAATGAATACAATCAATAATTTTAATCGATATTTAACGATTTTTTTTATTTAAAATTGAATTAAAATTGAAAAATTTTTGTAAAAATTAATCCTAGTTTGAAGTGTTTTATTTTTCTCAATGTTGTGAAGTTTTTATAATAAAATTTACCTACATAATTTTTTTATTTGGATTACCTTTCGTCAGTCTTTAGATTTCATCTCCTTGATTCGAGAAATTGCAGACATATGTATCTATTAATTTTAACTAGAGAACCCAGATTACGGTAAACAGTTGGAAAAAAAATTTAAAAGCTTTGAAAAATAATCACTATTTTAATTTGGATATGAAAATCAGAAACGAATGGTAGCGAAGAACTCTCCTCAATAGTATCAATTTAACCCTCAAAAATCATAAAAGTATTCAGATAAATCTAAAATTACTATGACCGTTTTTGATTTTGATTATCTTCACTAAAGTGACACTTATGGGCCATATCATTTAGAACCTTTATTTGCGTCTAATATGAAAAAGTAAGAAATTTAGCCCAGGAACGAAGTTACATATCTTTTTGAATGAGATATTTTCTTTTGTTAGAGTGATGAATGTTTCTTTGAGCAAAAACCTTTTAAATAATCTGGTAAATTGACATGTTGGGCCAATGTCCCGTTAGAAATTAAGAGTTTTTATGTTAACACTCAACTGACCGCGATCGTCACAGTGACTAAATTTAGATGTTTTTGCATTACTTTTAAATCAAAGAACATCGAGTAGAATTTTTTCTCATTTTCTAACGATAAGCTCATCTGTATTTTTTTTACCCCATCGATTTATGTATATTCGTCCAGGTGCTAAAGAGAGGGGCACGTGAAACGATCGGTTCATTTGAGTTTGGAGTGAGTCGTTCCGATCGTGAGAAAAAAATAAGAACCAAGACAACATGTTTTTTTTGGTCATTTTGTAAGTTATCAGAGAACAGTATCGATATAATTTTTTTCTGTTATTAAAACTTTTAAGAGGTATGACTGAGCTATTGAAAAAGACTGAAGATATGTACTTTCTTTCTTTCTAACGTAAAGGCGCGATTTCTACGACATGTCGTTATAACCGAATTTCGAATTTAACGACATGTCGCTCAATGTTAAAAGATGGGCATTTTTTTTCCAATTCGATTTGTGTCTCGGATTCTGTTGAGACTCAACAAATATCAAGTTTTACTTAATGAGCTTTTAAAGCAAAATTAATCCAAATGATTTTTTCTTTGTTCAAATTACTTTTCATGCCCCCTTTCTTTAGTGATTGATGCTTTCTAATTTGTATCTTTATGAATTTTTTTATTTAACTTTTTTTTGGACTTATGCAGGTTAATCAGATTAATCAATAATATGATTCTAAAAAATAATAACCACTCTTACGGGAAATTGTAATAGCCGTCGGTTACGGTAATTAGTTTCACGTTTTCACAGCTCTATTTGTTTAAAAATAATAACGTTGCATACAATTCCGTATATTCTATTTAACCATATATCAATCATGGTAAATCAATCAATTTTATTACTTGTAAAATTATTATCATTACGGAAGTTGACCTCATAGAACCCAGTGGCGTAGTCAGTGGTGGGGCAACAAAATTGGGTAGCTATCGTATTGATTATTTACGACTGATTTTCCTTACGAAATACTTTGTTCAAAGATTTACAACAGGCTTTCGATAAATCGGAACGCAATTATCCGGGAAATTCTGTTATCCGTATCAGTAGTTTTTTTTTATGATTAAATATGTTTAAAATTTTGATTTTATTTGGAATATTGTGCTAAAAGCCGGAATTCCGTTAAGGATAACTCGGAAAACTTTACCCAGAATACTTATTTTACAGTCCAAACTATTCCAGTTTAAAGAAAATTGAGTATCAATCATTTGAAACATGATAAAAAATCATTCAATAGGATCAGTTGTCACAAAAAACAACATTTGAATCGTATCTAAATCTAACACTTAATGGCGGTTTGTTGTCTATTCAAAAGTTATGTTTATTGAGTCCTTTTTTTTTATTCTAAAGATCATGTGATCAAAGCTTATATTTTTTAAATTTAAGAATTTTAATTCAACCCAGAAATCTGATTTTAATTAAAATTCTCTAAAATAAAGCTTTGAAGATAAATAATTTTTATCTATAAATTATATTTTCAAGTCATAATGAAATTTATGGTAAGAATTTCTTAAAATAATCGAATGTCCACTTTAATGAAATTCTCTACAAAAAAGAAACTCTGAACCTATTTTTAAACCGTAACGTTTTATTAGATCCTTTTGAAACAATTATCTTGTCTTAAGTTCATGAAACGGAACATCAAAATTTTCTCAAAAAACATTCTTTTAATTATATTTTAATTGAAAAGAAGGTAATTGGTGCAACTATTTTTGGAACTACAAGTTTACTTGGTTATGGTGTATGGGATGGTAATGAAAAAGTATATTCTAGAATAATCATGCCGATTGTACAAACAACTATGGACGGTGAAACTGCTCATAATTTTGCAATTCAAATGGCTAAATATGGTCTTGTCCCTAAAGAGAAATATTACAAGAACCAAGAAATTTTGGTACTTTTCAAAATTACCGAAAACCCCCTCTAATTGTATCCAGTAGTTTTTTTTAAATATTTCGATAGGTAAATTATTGTTTCAAAATCTCATACCTTTAGTTTATAGACTAGGTTTAAGGGGTTAGTATAAGGTATTTTCGGGACATTGATATAAAGAAATTTAAACCTAAATCAAATGTTAAAGACCAAATTTTCTTGGTACCAATAGAGGGGGTTTAAGGTAGTAAATTTTAAAATCTCCATTTAATTTTTATTTGAAACCCAAGAACGTTACAGTATTTGATAAAAATTTTAAAAATCCGATCGGTTGTGCAGCTGGTTTTGACAAAAATGGCGAAGCAATCGATGGATTGTTTAAAATTGGATTCGGTTTTGTTGAAATAGGAACAGTTACTCCATTTCCTCAAGAAGGAAATCCTAAGCCTAGAGTTTTTAGACTTTCAAACGATAGAGCTGTTATTAACAGGTAAGTTTTTCATTTTTTTTATTTCAATTACAAATACAAGTTTTTTTTGTTAGATATGGGTTTAATGGTGAAGGTCATCAGAAAGTCTTAAAAAGAGTTGAAGATTTTAATGCACATCCTAACAACAAGGATAAGATTTTAGGAGTGAATATTGGCAAAAATAAACTTCAAGAAGATGCTGTTAAAGATTATTTAAAAGGTATTGAAGTCTTTGGCGATAAGGCTAGTTACATTGTTATCAATATATCAAGTCCTAATACCCCTGGACTGAGAAGTTTACAAAACAAAAAGCTTTTAGAAAACTTAATTGATCCAGTAGGTCGAAATATTTTCTTAAATGATTAGGATTTGGCTTGAAGGTTTTTTTTTTTTAGTTGTTAGAAATGAGAGATCAAGTTAATAAACATTTACCTTTGATTATAAAAATTGCACCTGATTTAACAGAGCAAGAAATGAAAGATATTGCTGAAGTTTGCACAAGGAAAAATGTAATCAGATTTAATTTCAAAAATTTTTTGCTGTTATTTAACTTTAATTTTAAAAGAAATCGGTGGACGGGTTGATTGTTTCGAACACAACTATATCAAGACCTGATTCGTTGAAAAGTGAATGTAAAAACGAGACTGGTGGTCTATCTGGAAGACCATTGAAAACTCTTTCAAATCAAGCTCTAAAGCGTATGTATGAGCTTACTGATGGTAAATTGACGTTGGTTGGTGTTGGAGGCGTTGAATCTGGATCAGATGCTTTGGAAAAAATAAAATCTGGTGCAAGTTTGATTCAACTTTATACTTCGATGGTATTCGAAGGACCTGTAATAGTCAACAAAATAAAAAGAGAATTGATCGAGCTCTTAGAGTAAGCATAATACAAAAAATAAACTAAAGAAAGAAATATTAAAATGAGTTTAATTTTTAAGGAAAGAAGGCTATAAAAGCATTTTAGAAGCTGTTGGAATTAATGCTAATCTAAAAAAATAAAAAAAATTAAATAAAATGAAAAATTCTTTGGTTTAAATTTTTATTTTGTCAAAAAATTAGTGTATAGTAAGTATATATATACTTACTATACACTACTTACTATTACCAAAATTTTAGCATGCTAATTTTGGTAAACCAAAAAAAAACAAAAAAACTCCCATCACTACAAAAAATGTAAAAATAATGGTTCCGTTTCAAATAAAAGGTGGCGTTCAGTTAAAAAAACAGAAAGATTTTCAATTAATTTTATTTAATCCTTAGTTTGACCAGTTCTCTTCTTTGGAACGGACGGAACGTTACATTTTCTCAAAAATCACTGAAATCTTTAAGTTTCCAGTTCGATCAAAGGCTCTAAAGCTGAGCCATCACTTTTTTGATGCTTAAAACGATGTGGATTTCGTACCGTGTGGTTTGAGCCATTTCAATTAAAGCGCTCCTCTCCAGAAATATATTAGAACTCTGCGAAACTTAACTTCGGACATTTATATAACACGACTTAATCCAAACCAAAAAATCTATTTTTTTGCTTAAAAAAGTATTAAGTTGTTTAGTGTAGATCTTAAATCGATTTGTTAAAAAATGTAGCGTAAAAAAATCAAGAGCATTCAGTGTAATTAAAAAAAATAAAACGTTTGAGAAATTAAAAATATGCGCTAAGCTTACTTTTTTTCGATCGATTATCTAAAGCTTAGTTTTAATCCTATTAAACACGCATTTGAGTCAACTAACACACCCTTTTTTATGAAAGCGTTTTTTTTTATTCCAATTTTATTTTTCCACATTGTCTAGCATCATTTCAAACTTTATTCAAAATAAGTATTACGTCATTGATTAATTAAAATTAATAAAGTTAAATCAATTGGTACATACAAACAAAATAACGCTCAAGAAAATTTGCAAATAAAGCTATACCAATTTATTTGTTGCAAGACCGATCTATTTATCCAGTGGCTCATTTAAAAATCAATTTTCAAATAGCAACATTGAGTAAACAAGAACAAAAAAAAGTATTTTTTTTTTTAATAATTTAAAATTTAAAAAAAAAAAACTTTTTCTTTGATTTCCAGATCAACATTTTACTCAGATATAAAAATAATATGTGCTCTAACAGGTGCGTTTTTTTTCTATCTTTACCCTTTACTGAAAATAATCAATTTTTCCCTTAAAATAACAAAGAGAAATAATTTGCTTACACATTTGTGAGGATGGCAACAAAATGGCTAATGCATTTTGGAATTCACTTTACTCTGAATATGAGATTAAACCAGACGGCTCCTTACTTTCTCGAATTCAATTGGATGTTAATAAAAAAACTTTTTTTGACGAGTCAACACCCGAAAAGTACGTGCCTAGAGCAATGTTTTTTGACACAATTCCCAATCGATTAAATAGAGTAAGGACTGGTGAATTCAGAAATTTATTCAATAACAAAAATTTCATTTCAAATAATAAAGAAGATCCTAACACTGTAACCTACGGATTTTTTTTATAATATTCGTTGTTTTTTAATTTTCTTTTTAAGTTTTTCGAAAGCTACGACAAGGCAAATCAAACATTTATAGCTGATATTAATGAGGGTATTCGCAAAGAGGTAGAAAAATGCGATTGTCTGGAAGGATTTATGCAAATAAGAGGAGTTAGTGGTATTGGAGATTCAGGTCTCGGCACTCTTTTATTAGAAATTTTGGCCGATTATGAAAAAACAACAAAGCTTGATTTTAAGTTATATATGTCTCCGTCAGATATTTATGACGAACTGGAATCGGTTCTTAATTCAGTTCTGTCAACTCATATGGCTATTACACTTAATATAGATTTATCAATTTGTGTCGATAAAGGGTCTCTATGGAGAATATTTAAAGAAAATTTGGAAACAACTAGTCCGAGTTATGAAGATGTTTATCAATTGAGTGGTTATCTTTTGGCATCGTTGACGAACCCAATGCGATACAATGGGAGTCTAAATGGGGGTTTAAGAGACATGGCAAAAAATCTTGTACCGTTTCCGAGAATAAATAACGTAATCCCAGCAATCGCTCCAATCCTACCAGAAATTAAAGTTAAAAACATTAGAAATAGAACGCAAGGTTTAACTCAATTGGTCTTTTCCAAAGAAAGTCGATTCCTCGATTGTGAAGAGAACAATCAATCGAAATATATAGCCTGTTATTTATCCTATCAAGGGATAGATTTTAATCTAACGGATATAGATAAGACTATCAAGTCACTTGAATCAAAATTAAAGTTTTCCGAGTTTTCACCAGCAAGGTTTAAAGTTTGCCTGAACTCAAATCCACCTAGATCAACAAGAAAATTTTTTAATAACAAACACTCGCTTTTAAATGTTTATAATTCAACAATGATTTCAAGTTTTTTTGAGAGTTTTGACAAACGATTAGACAATTTTACTCGTAGTGACTTATTTAATGTAAAGTATTCATCGAACAAATTGTTCATTAGCGAAGCGAGAGAGAATTTAAAAGACTTAATTAAAGAAATTAAAAATTTGTAAATTTTAAAAATAAAATAATTGATATTTTGTTTTTAATTTTGTTTCTTTGAATAAAAACATAAGCCTTTAAAAGCTTAAATGAATAATCAATAAAATATTTTAATTTTCATTTTATAATTTTTAGCTGATGAAGGGACTAATCCAAATTCAAATAGGTCAATGTGGTAACCAAATAGGATATAATTACTGGAACAAATTGATAGGTAACCACTTTGTTTTTTATAAAATAAAAATGAGAAAAGTCCTTTGACGCATATTATATTCTAAAATCGCATAAAAAGTTGTGTGGAATAGATACGCTAAGTCAACTTTAAATTGGTTAAACTTTCATGCGTTTAAAAACTCTTGATCCAGAACTCAAGAGCTTGTCTCGAGTCCAGCAATTAAGAAACCCATAGGAGACAGGGATGAACTATTTTTTTTTACATAATCAAAGGTTCGTTCAATCTTTTGAAATGTGTAAAAGTTACTTTATCAAATCGGAATCGTAATCTAAAACCCCGAAAACCCCAAAAAATCAATTTTTTCATGGGGGTCAATTTCTGAACAAATCTATGGTTTTACTTTTTTCGTTTTTAGCTTTATTTCATTTTAAAAAGCAGACGAAAAGTGACATAAAAAACAAAAACTCTAAAAGATGACGGATCCTCATGTAGGAAACCCCTAGAAAACAAACATGATTATTGGATAAAAAAATTCTTTCAATTTTCCAAAAAATTACCTTTTTTGAACCAATTTCAGCATCCAAAATCGATTATTTTAAAAAACATGTTCTATATGAAGAGTTTTATGTTTTCTAGGGTTTTCCTACATGAGGATTACGAATTTATGGTCAAAAATATGAAAATCCATCATCTTTGTGATATTTGATTTTTTTTGTTTTTCTCGGCCTCGATTATTCAAAAAGTAAAAATAAATTGAAAAAGGTAAAACCACAGTTTTGTTCCAAATTTTGTCAGGTTTCAGAAGATTAATAAAAAAAATGGGGGTTTTGTGTCATTCCTTCGAGCAGAATCAAAAAAACCGTAAAAAATTTTAGTGAAAAAGGTTAAAAACTGGAACAACGTTTTTAAAAGAACCCTAAATTCAAGACCCCCCAGTCCAAAATTTTTTTTTTGACCGATTATTCAATCATGACTGCTGCTTGAATTGTTGTAAAAAAAAGGTTTTAACTAAATGGACTCCGACCCTCTGATGACTGAGAGGCCAGAAATAATTATAGTCTTAAAACAAACCTTCTAAAGTATTTTTTCAAATTGTTTAGATGAACATAAAATTGACATTAACGGTTGTTATGTTGGAAATCCAGACGACCAAGATTTGTTTTTGGGAAACTCTGAATTAATATTTGACGAAAATATTTTTAATGGAAAATATGTTCCACGTGCGATTCTAATTGATACTGAATCAAGTGTTTTGGAACGAATTAAACGAAGTCGTTTAAATAGATTATTCAATCATGACAACATAATTTACGATAATCAATGTACTGGTGGTGTTTGGGCCGCTGGTCATTATGGCCAGAGTTCAAAATTTTTAAAAATAATCAAAAATGCTATCCGAAAACAGTCCGAGACTTGTTACCCAATCGCATTTCATTTAATAAATTCACTAGGCGGTGGAACAGGCTCTGGTTTAGGGTAATCATAACAAAGAATATTTTGACTAAAAAAATGACTAATATTTTTGTTTTTAAAAAGGTCTTATTTAATTGAGTATCTAAGAGATCGATATCCAAAAGTATTGATTAACACATTTAATGTTATTCCATCGCCTGTTCAAAATGGATCCGTCTTGGACTACTACAACACAACATTATCAATGTCTAGTCTTATGAATTACGCTAATGGTTGTTATTTTTATGATAATGAAGCACTTAGGTTAACGTGTCAAAATTTTTTAGCTAAATGGTCAGGAAGAATGAATCATTCGAATGAGTTGATTTCGCGTACAATCCTTGGTTTGAGTGCTTGTGAAAGATTTCAAAAGAATCTATTGCCAACCGGTTTAAAAGATATATCAGATTCTCTTCAATACTCAAATCGACTGCATTTTTATATTCCTAATGTAACCCTAACCGATTGTAAAAGCATGAATCAAGTATTTAAAGATTTGAATAAAAATGGTCTAAATTGTTTATTGTCATTTCAAAATAATAAAACTTCAAAATTACTCTCTTTTGTTTCGATTTTGAGAGGAAATGTAAATTCTGATCCGGTTGAATCGAATAAGCCAGCAAATAATAATGATGTAAATAAGCACGAATTTTCTACTTCGGATAATAGTAATGATACGGTTTCAGTAAATGGTAAGATTGGAATTTGTGAGATACCAGAAATTGGTCGACACATCTCAGCTGCTACTTTTAGTAACTCTGATTCAATGAAACAAATTTTTTCTCGAGTTCAAGAGAATACATTTAAAATGTATTCGAAACGAGCATTTGTTCATTCGTATGTGAGTGAAAAAATGGAAGAAGCTGAACTAAGTGAAGCGTTTGAAAATTTAATTCAGTTAAAGAACGAGTATGAACTGAATAAAAATGTGCCAAAAAAAGACCAGGCAGCCAGTAATGAAACGAAAAAAAGCAACTCAAAAACTAAAGACAAAAATACAACTAAAAAATCCACGAAAAGTAAAACGTGTACAATCAATTAATTTTGAATAAATTAATTTTTTTTTTAATTTGTCTTTTTATTTGCATGACTACTGGTCCTAGAGAGACCATTATAGACTCAAATATATGGTTAATTCAACTTAATCTGAATTTAGATATGTCCAAATTATCTTTCAATATAATATTCAAGCTTCACAAATAGCTTCCATTAAAAATTTAGAGAATTTTTAGTATAGATACAAGTACGATGAGGTACGATTTGGGTACGCTTTAGTATGAATACGCCATTAATTCGGTGGAAGTGCAGTACCAAAAAAAATAAGTTTTCTAATGAAAATAATATTAATTTTTATTGAAAAAAAAATTTCTCGTTTCTCTCCCGATTAATAGTCAAAAGCTTTGTGGGTTATTGGTAAACAGCTTCAGCATTCCAATATTCTTTTTATGCTCTGTCTGGTAGGTAAACTCTGAGATCTTTGATTAGGGCTACAGACTCGTTCAAATTAATAAAACACCTTAAAAAACTAACTGATAAAATGATTTCTTATTTGTATCCTTTTGACACCCAAAGCCGATTGGAAGGAGAATATGGCTTCACTTTCCTTTAGATTAGGAATCAACGTCAACTGGTGCTTCTTAGCTTCCAGGCCATACTTTCAAATTAATAATGAATTGTTATTGAAAAAAACTTGAAAATAATTGTATGGATCGAAGGATACAGTACCGAAAAATATTTCAATAACTAGATCTAATTGAGACGAATTTAGTGTTAGGTAACGGTCAATTTGGCCTTTTGTATGGCTGCCTAGGAAATTTTAATCCTTTGCTAAGATAAACACTTTTACTAAGCTTACCACACCAAAATCTATAAGTTGGGACAGAATTTGATTGAAAAAAGTTTGTAAATTTTAAGCTTCAGGAGTCTTGTTTTTTGACAAGTTTTGAAAAAGTTTGGCCGTGCCGAACTCTAGACGAATTTTTAAATATTCATTTTTTGCTTGGGGTAAAATCGGTTTTCGTCCCATCTAGTAAAAATCGAGGTTTTACGGGAATATCGATTCTTCATATCAGTCTGCTAAAGCGTAAATTTTCTGGAAATCATCGAATCAGGACTCGCGAGTCGCTGTGACTTAAAATAAGAGCGTGGAAAGATGCAAACGTAGCGAGTATAAAAAAATTCTGTAACGGCCTACTCGGCTAAGAAGCCTAATCAGCTTCTGGAGCTAATTAAGTCTAGGATTGTTCTACTAGATGTTAGACCTGCACAGTCAAAGTATTAGTACTACTACTACTGCTACTAGATGGCAAATTTTGATAAGCATGGAAGTTTTCTCTAGCTATTAACTTAATGCTTGTCTGCATTTGAAGAATTTTGAAATATAAAGTTTAAAAATTTTATTACTTGAAAAAGATGCAATTTTTAAATTAGTCAACAAACGTAAAAAAAAGAGGAAAAGTTTAAAACTTGAAAAAATCTTTAATATTTAGGAGAGACAAAAAAACGGTTTGAAATTTTTTCTTCGGAAAAAAAATCTCATTCTTGTTTTAATTACGCTTTTTAAATAAAGTAACTAAAAAAAAAAAGACATATATCGTTTACAAATTTTTTAAACAATCGTAAATCCATTCTTGCTAGACACGGCTTGAGTATAAGTAGGAATTTGAGCTGTCACCGATGAAGATTCATTCTCTATTTCATTAGCAACAATAAGACTAGAAGTTGTTGGAGCTGTATTTTCTTTGACTACTTCTTCATACTTTGGTGGCAGACTCATATACGATTCTTCATCAAATTTAACACCGGTATTTGTTTCATCAAAATATCCATTACCAGAATTTGAATAGCTTGCATTACGAAATGATTCCAATGTTATCATATGACGATAGCAATACCATACAATAATTACAATGTAAAATTTAATTAAAATACTAGCCAATAAAATTGAGAATACAAAAAGATCTAATGTGTGATTGTCCATTGAGAGTAGTCTTGGTCTTAAAGGAAAATATCCTTGATTTTGAATCCAAAGACGAACATTTGGTAGACATGTGTAAAAACTTAATGTTGTTAATGTGGCCATTACTACTTGAAATACTTTGATACTAAAATATGGCATTAAGTAGCTTGGCTTGTTCTTTATAATGCCATATATGAGCATTGTTATTATTAGAGTTGAGAAAATTGTAATCAAAATATAAATTGATTTGTCTTCTTTTAACATAAAGAAAAATGAGTACTTTTTAAAAATGAATTTTTTTTTAATGGACAAAAATTTACTTGGTAAAAGAAAGTTGTTTGAGTGATTTGATAAAGAAATTTGATGAGAATAACCAAATTGAGATTGAATATCAACATGACGTTTGTGATTTTTTGAATTTTGAATTAAATTCGATACTTCGGCATATGGTAATGCGGTGGGTGCATCTATGATACCCGTTCTAGCTGATATAATTTGACAATTTGATGAAGGTGATGACATTAAATTGAATGAGTTTGTGTAATAGTGATCAAAAATGCTTGGATGTGACCATGATGTTATTAATGAAGTCAATAAAATTACATGCAAAAACTTTTATTGAAAAAACAAATTATTAGATTTTTTATATTTTAGGACTTTTTTGGTCTCAATGGGTCCTAATGAGAAAATTAAAATTTAATTAGCTTTACAAGTAAAACTTAAAGCGAGATTTGGATACTGTGTCAAGTTGGCCAATTACATGGGCAACTGAATTGAGTGTGGAGAAATGCAAAGTTATGCACATTGGACAGAATAATCCTTAATATGAATACTTAATCTTCAATAGACAGAGTACGGAACCTTTCAATTTCAATGTTGTTAAACTTCTTTACACATCACTAGTGAGACTGCTTATTGAGTATGGTATAAGCATTACAGGTTTTAAGAAGTTAGAGTATGATGAACGATAATCGAAAATGAATATTATGTCGCTCGAAGAAGGGGTTAGTTGATCTAATTTTTTAAGATCGTTAATGGTTTAGAGACTGAATTTGTTTAACGATATCAATTATAATTCACCAAAAATAACTAAAATTTAAGGGGTCATTCAATAGGTAACAAGAGAACTTATCGAGTATTATCAGTCGTGTTACATTTACATTACAAACGGCGTAGTTAATGATTGGAACAGTTTACCAAAGAATGTAGTAGAAGCAGTTTCGTAAAATTCTATCAAAGCAAAACTTAATGAAAGGCTTAATACAGGTTAATGGATGTGATTGCAATGAACTGCCATAGCCTCACGGCTTAACTTGTCGTAGTTATTTTTACTACTTACTACTACTACTAAATTACTCTCCAAGCTAATTATAACATTTTTCGGGATCCCTTAGGACTCGAAAAATTGGTTTTTCAAGCCTCAAAAAAGTTCTTGTGAAGCTTTTGTTAGGCTCTTGTAGTTTCTAACAGTTAAATGAGACAAAATTCATCAAGGGTGCCTTGAACCTAAGACTTTCCTGAAATTTGGCACTTTAGGGGGAGATCTCGCTTATAAAGTCGTTACAATTATTCAAGGAACCATGAACCATTTAAATCTACAAAAAAGTCATTATATGAAAGACTGTATGATTATTCTACTGTATTTACGCCAAAATTTTCTTAAATTTGATTAATTTTCCATTTTGAATGTCAAGTTCAAGTTTCAAAATCTTTCAATTTTTCATCTATACTGCTTCCCTAAAGCGATGTCATGAATATTTTAGACTATTTTGTCTTTTAAAGTTTAAATCTACGTCGATGACGCATGTCTCTTACCAGTCAGACCAAAGAACATGGTAAATAGATGTTGAAATATTCTAGACTGGATCAAAGCAAAATTAAAAAAAAAATTATTTACCAAATCTATTAATCCAATAGATAATGTTGCTGATTTGATTTTCAAACAGCAAAATATTGGTCTATTCATTCTCTTCTAGACACTTTTTTTTCTATATCTAAATTGAAAATTGAAAATTAAAAAACTGGATTTATTAAACAAAATGAACATAAATAATGAAAACAAGCTCTAAAACCTGTTACTCAAATTTAATTTAATCGCATCTCTTACTGTGCTGGACGTTCACGAATTAAATGGAGTTACGTTCCTGAACGTTCATGAATGTTCATGAATGTTCAACAGTTCTTAGACGTCGAACGTTCACGAACGTTCATGAACATTCATGAAAGACTTTTCATAGTTCATTCGCATACCGCGAACGTTCATGAACGTTCATGAAAGACTTTTCATAATTCATTCGCATACTGCGAACGTTCATGAATGTTCATGAACGTTCATGAACGTTCGCCGAAAGGCCTAAGAACTGTTGAACATTCATGAACATTCATGAACGTTCAGGAACGTTCCTCCATTTAATTCGTGAACGTCCAGCACAGTATTTATCATAATAAAAGCCTATTAAAACCCCTTTTACCAAGCTTCGGTTATACTTTAATCGAATTAAATATTAATAATTTGTTTAATGAAAGAAAATCTCTCACTCTGGTTGATAAGAATCTCTAGACAAGGAATTAGATTATAAAATTCATGTTACAGAACTGAACAAAAAAAGATTGAGACAGTTCATGTGGAGCAAGACAATAGGTTTAAGCCATGTTAGACAAAAAAAGAAAAATACATAAAAATTGAAAAAAAAAATAATTGAATAATTTTGTTTATTAAAACCACAAAATGACAATCAAAGATTAAAGGACTATTTTCCGAGAGATTATTTATGGGTTTAGAACGTAATTAAATAATTATTATATTTTCTTTCTGAACCAACAAATCTCTTCCCTTTAATAAAATAAAGATTTGATAATTTTTGGTACGATTTATTTTATCCCTCTTTTTGGCGTCTCTGTTTATTTTTTTATATTTTCTCAAAATACCAAAATTGAATGTGACATGCACTCACGGAAAACAAAAGTTATGCTAATTAATATTGATTTTTTTATGTTCATACATTGTAGTGACACATTGTTGTAGATTTGAATTAAACGACATTCATTTTAAAAAACTTGTCCTTAATGATTTTCAAAAAAAGGCAGCATCTTATTTTTGTATTCAATTGCAAATTGTAGAAAAAAAAATTTTAATGATCGAAATAGAATAATGCTCTTTTTTGTAAGTTTAACATAAAAAATTCTATAAGAACATTTGAAATATTTTAATGAGTGTGTGTGTGTGCTTAAATATTGATGAGGGGTTTGAGATAAACATAATTTTAAATATTTAAATACCCGCAAAAATTTGTCTTTTAAACAAAATGTTGAAATAACCTAAACTTTTGTGTTTCTTTTTAAAATAAAAAAACATGGGTTTGAACCGCCCAGTCAAAAACTAACATGTGTCTTGTTGTTTAAACTCTCTTATTTGCTTAAGGTTTTTCTTGTTTTATTACGTGACTATTTACTTGAACTAAATATTTTGACAAATAAAAAAAAACCCACTTGGATGTCTGTACACTCTTCCCTTTTTATGATAAAATTCTAATTCAGGATATTATAAGTACGTTTCAAAATTGAAATTAAATATCTAAATATTTTTGGATCTCTGATTAGTGAACATTTTATGCATCTAATCATATTTGAAAAATGCTCTAAAGAAATAAAAACATGTTATTTTCAATTCAATTATTTTATTTATTTATTTATTAAATCTTGAGCTAAGGCCACTTGTTGGGCCACATTTTCAGTACGCCCATAAATAGAGCGTACTGTTGAAAATTTAAACCAAAATTGTCAATTGTCTTGTATAAAGATGAAAGAAAGGAAAAAAATAAAAATACAGAAGAGATTTTGAGTAAAATTTGAGTGAAAAGTATTCCTATTTACAATTTGTTTTTCTATAAAATGTATTGTTATAAAAAATAAAAAATATTTAAATAACAGTAATTTGAAACAAATGGGATGAGAGTCACAATGCTTCTTTTTTGATGATGCTCATTACTGATCTTATCATTTCACGGGACTTGACGGGTTTGAGTTTGTTTTGTTGTTCAAAATAAGAAGGAGAAGGTTTTTGATCTCTTCTTGTTTGGCGTCGATTTTATGGTTTAAATCGGTTATTCTATTATTGACTTTATCATTAAATTCACCGATTTTTTCAATAGCTTTGTCCAAACAACTGTCGATCTTGGAAACGCTTTCTTTCAACTTGTTTATTTCTGTTTCATGGTTTTTCATTCTCGTTTTAAATGAATTGATATTTTCGTCAAACTGATCTAGTCTTTTATCCAGTAGTTGCTCAACGATTTCGATTACTGTGTCATTGTTTATGCCAAAAATGTCGATTTTTTTTGTAATCTTCCAGTCTGTTAAACGCTGCTCGGGACTTGAACTTTTCTCGATTTCGTTTGCTGTTCGGATAATTTTATCTGAACCGACTAATAAATTCGATATTTTGCCAAAATTGATTTCGTTTGCTTTACTGTCTTGATTTGTTTTTTGTTGTGGCACGTATGACTTAATTGATTGTTCGTTGTTTGACAAGGTTTTCGAAGGTACCGGTATTTTACTTTTTGTTTCTACTTGTTTTCTGTCATCCGTTGTACAAGGTTTGGGTCGTTTTAAGGTATCGAGTTGTGCTTGAGTATTTTCGATTCTTTTTTGTATTGTTTTGGCCCATTTTAAAACTTTATTGTGCGCAATTAGATCTTGTTGTAGTTTTTGTTCTAGAATTTGGATAAAATCAATAGAATGTGTTTCTTGTGTGGTTTTGTTTATCATTGCAGTTTTGGTTCGTGTAAAAATATGTTAATGACTCCGTGAAATTCTTGAGTTTCAAAAATCGTAACACAATTTTATCGTTTGATTGGGAGAACTACGTAAAAAGTCGGGCTGAGATGGTCGATTTAATTTTTTTGAAATTTCAAAATTTTATGTTAATTTTTTTTTTTTTTTTTTTGAGTATTCAGTATATTTATCAATTATTTTATTATTGATTAAAAAATTTTATTTAGAAACAGTTTGTTTTATATAAAAAACAAACAAGGAAGGTACTCAATAGCTGTACGCTTAAGATAATTTTACCGAGATACTTGTGAATAGGGTTACATACATGATTGATATTGCACAAACTCTTAAGAACCAATCTTCTATGTCTAAAAAGTATAACTTGGGTCTCTAGAAACATCGTCATCACGGAAAATCCTATTGAAATTCTTTATTTCAAAAAATTCTTTTTTTATAAAATTAACAAAATTTGAAAATATATTAAAAGCATCTAACAATAGAACGATTGAATGTTCTTCGTTGAGTATCATAAAGTATCACGATTCAAACATGCAAATTGAATTATACTCTATTTATCCTCTGGTTTATGTTAATAAAGATACGATACGATGTTTTTTATACTATTTAAACGAATTTGACATAAAATCAAATATTTTTGAGTTAATGCAGCAGTATTTTTTAGATTTAAAAAATGAAGATTTTATTTTTTTTTAAATACCGAATTTTTAATAAGCGTTTTAGTTAAAATGCTGATAAAAAATAAAATAAGCATGCAAAATCAGGTGAAGATTGGCGAGATGGTAAATAGAGCATGCTCTATTTACTAGACGTCTTTATCTCCGAAAAACTTCAGAAAACTTTCATATTTTCTTTTAACAAGTAGGGCATACAGAGGTGATTTGATAGAAGGATTTTATAAAAATTTATGTAAATTAATGAATTTTTACCAAAAATTACGTATAATACCGTAAAATCAAAAAAAGTTAAAAATTCGAATTTTGTGGTTTTTCTTGGGATAATTTTTGGATAATATTTGGTAAAAATAAAAAATACCAGTCATTTTTTCTGCTAAATTTCGAAAGATGACTAGTATTTGAGCGATTTTGTTAATGTCGATAATATTTTCCTCTAAAACCAAAAAAGTGACTTAGATCACGAACCTTTAGTTTCAAAAACTGATGAGACATCGCACTTAAACTCCTAAAAATGAATAATTTACCTGAAAAACCTTTAAATATGGTAAAAACCCGATTTTTTTACTTTTGTTATTTTACGGTAATTTACGTAAATTTTTAGTAAAATCCGTCTATCAAATCACCACTGTCAGAAAGCATTTTGTTTTGGCTAAAACGTTCCTTTTACAAATACCAAAGACTCAAATGTCTGGAACTAATTAAAAAATCTTTTATCACTTTTATTGAATCCAATTTTAAAATAGTTCCTCTCATCAGACACTTCTAAGCGGGTTTACTTGTTTAAATATGGTTCTAAAAGATTTTGACCGTAGATCAACCTGGTAGTTGTATGCTAAAATCTATATGACCTAATGTGTAATAACCAAATTCCTTAAAGATCTAATGATATAGATGGTAAAATAAAATCTATTGTAGTCCTTAGTAAGGGCTGATGTTAAAGTTTAGGAGAACTTTTGGAAAAGGGATTGTTGTTTTAACATACATAAAAACCTTCTCAGCATTAAAATCTTTTCAGCATACATCGTTTTATTCGCAGCATACATTACCCTTTCAACATACAAATTTCTGAAAAACATACACGATACTATTTAACATACACAAGTCTGATAAACATACTTACCGTAAAACCTTGCAAACTACCCCATGGGCTTTTCAATAAAAAATTGTGGGGTACTAAATTTACAAAAGTTTTTTACCACTGATTTTAAAAAATAAAAATACTGATTAAAAGTAAAAAGTTGGTAAGTCGTCTATTTACAGCCTTTAACGCCGGGGTAGTTTGCAAGGTTTTACGGTATGGCTAATGAACATACAAATTTAAGAGTACAAACTATCAAAATTTTATTAATAAATCGAGTAAAAATAGATTTAATATAGTCTAAAGAGCTTTACTGCATTTGCACACAAAGTTTGCCCTAAAATATTTTTTAAAAAAAAGGTAGAAAGATTTAAAATATAAATAAAATTTTGCAAAAAAGTTAGGAGCCGTAGTACATGTAGCTCCTTATACAATAGATTCTTCTAGTGGATCTTCTTCTCCTGAAGCTTCTAGTACTCGAACTTGCAACTCAGGTACTGGAAGCACCAAAAGATGTAGCTCCTGTACTAGTTGCTCAGATACTTGAATCTATAGTAGAACATGTAACTTCGATACTGTAAGCTCCAGGAGAAGTATTTCCAGTACTAGGAGCAGTTAAAAATTAACGTGTGTTTGCAAGCATTTAGTATGTTATTCAGCAAATTTGTATGTTAATCAGGTATGTATGTTGTGAAAAAATTTATGTATGGTAAAAAGATTTTAATGTATGTTTAGAAGATTTGCATGTATGTTAGGAATGTGGACTCTTTGGAAATTACAACGTAAACACAAAATATTTAATGTTATGCTGGACTAACTGACCTTATTTGAGCCGTTACTAGACATCCCTTAGATGATTGCTTAGCTTTTGAATGGAACCGTCTTGAGAACAAAAATATTAACGAAACCCGGGATCCAAGTAAGGATCGAGAATGAATAAATTTAAATAATTGAATTATTGTTGGTTTTCTCAGAAAGTGCTTTCCTTCCTTTTTAAAGAACCTAGATGTCTTTTAGATGCAAATTGAAGATCTAAAGATACAAAAAAAATACGAAATAAAACTTATCATTAAATTCAAGAATTTTTAGTTTTTATCCTGCTCGAACTTATCACACTATATCGAATGAAAAATTTTTAACCTTTAACTAGATTCTCGTTTTTTTTGTTGTTTTCTTTTTATAAACCTCGAGATATAACATTTTAAAAATTCAACATACACAAATAATTTCAGGTTTAATCTTTGGAACTAGTTTAAAATAACGATGAAGCTGTTCAAACAAATTTTTTTCCTACCTTTAGAGACTCAAAAATAATAAGATTAAATAGGTTATTTTTTGTTGTTTTTTTTTAATCTTTAATGTAAATATTTTTTTAATCGAACAAGTTCAATCAAGTTAGTAAATAGATAAATGAGCAAAAACGTTCTTAAATTAAAATTCAAATCATTTTAAAATTTGAAAATAATTTTTTTATAATTACTAATGTGCACTAAATTTTGCTTTCTCTACGATTTCGCGAAAAAAAAATTTAAATAAATTATTTCAAAAAAAAATTTAAATCATGAACAAAATAGTAATCAAAGCAACTAAAAACTAAAATTTATTATTCATAAAAAAAAAAAGTTTCAAAAAATAAATTCTCTTTTTACATACCAACCAACACCACGTAACTTTAAAAAAAAAAAAAAACAAGAAATTTCATATAAATTACAATCATTAAATCTTTGTTGTAAAAAAACAAAAAGAATTCCTGAGAATTCTCCAATGGGAAAACAATTGAAAATAAACGAACTAAAACGTGTTGTAAACGTTGACAAATTTAGCAAATATGCAAATATATTGAAGGATACAAATAATAATGATGAAAAACAAATCGATTCAATTCTAAACGAGTTGGGTCTGAAGACACCTTCGAGAGAAGTTCTTATGAAAACTAAACTCGGTTTTATTCTCAAAGAGATTTCAATGCGTGAAACGTTGTCTAAGAAATTGCGCGACAAAGCCCTTAATTTGAGAAATAAATGGAAAGATTTTCATAAAAAACTTTTATTAGCGCCTAAATTTGATGTTAAATGTGACAAACCAACAACTGAAAATCGTCAAAAGTCTCGACAAGCAATAACAAATGGATTCATTCGAACGAACAATAATAATAACATACTTTTCGATTCGAATAACGAAGAGCAAATAAGTCTTATTAACGAATTAGAATTTACAATATTTAATCAAAATGAAAATCTTGTAAATAACAAATACTTTAGTCTTGTACGAAAGTTTGTTAACTTAATTAACGATAATTCAAAAATAAGAAATGATTTTTTAACTTATGAACTTAATGCCGAAGATCTTATAAAACAATATTTGGTGACAAGTGTTTCACCGTTTAAAAATTTTGTTAGAAAAAACTCGTTTAGCAGTTTTTCTGATAAACCTAGTACATCTTCTTCGAGTGATGTTGTCTATGATATAGACGAGTTTATTGATATGTGATCCCTAAATTTTTTTCTTGTATAACCTCTTGTATTTATGTTCTTAAACTCTTGACAGTGTTAAAGCCAACTTTTGTCGTCTTTGAATTTTTCTACTCAGGTCTTAAATGTGTTCTTAAATATTTTGTAAATACAATGACTCGATTTTAATTAAAAAAAATTAATAAAAAAGACTCCATCTTTAAAGCTTATTAGAATTAAACAAAAAATATACCGCGTAAAATCGGTAAATGTTTGAAATAAACTTATAGATTTAATACTTAGATTTAACATAGAAAAAAAATTTTAGATCGATCTATTAGATTAATATTAAATTTAGTTTTAACCATGAATAATACAGAACAAACAATAAATATGGATAATATAAATTTAGAAGGTGAAATTGAAACTCCTCAAAAATCAAATTCAAATACTAATAATACAAAATTGCCTCCAAATACGGACTCGACATTTAACTTCGGGTAACTAATGACAACTCTTAATAGAAACTTTTTTTTGTAGAAACAAAAACATTCGAATTTTTTTGATTTTTTTTTGTCAAGAATGTTTTCATCAGTACCTTCATTTGACGCTTTGAAACCAACTGAATGGGTTAGTAAACGAAGAGAAAATCTTAAACCATGGACAGAATTTGCGAGTTTTGGTAAATTCAAAAAACCAGCGAGTCCCACTCAACTTGGCTCTCGTTTATTCAAAAACATTTTGTACTTTCAAAGTAATTACTTGTTCGTTTTTATATTCCTTGCAATCTATTGTGTGTAAGTACAAAAATTGACACCATGTTTCTATTATTTTTTATAAGACTTAATTTTTTCAAGATTGACGTCGCCTTTCCTACTGTTTGCATTCATGGCATTCGCTGGAGGACTTTACATAATTAATTTAAAGTACAAAGAAGGATCAATAAACGTGTTTGGAAAACAATTAGGAATGGCTCAATTATACACAGGTGCTGGTTTTTGTGCCATTCCATTATTTTTAATAGCTGGTGCTGGTTCAGCAGTATTTTGGATAATTGGTGCATCATTTTTTGTTATTGCTGTACACGCTTCATTTTATGCTAGAGAAGAACAAGACGATCCATTTATGGTTCAAATGAATGTTGTATAAGAGAAAATGAAATTTATCAATAACGACAATTTTTTACACAAATGAATTCCATTATTTTTTTTTAAAGTTAAATATTTTTATTTTTTTTAAAACGAATCAAATTATTTTAAGCCGAAAAATGTTTTGTTTTTTAACCAAATGAACAAATCAGAATTTTTGACAACTGAAAACAGAATTATTTTTTTTTAAAAGCGATTAAAATCTCATTTTATTAAATTATGAAAAAATAAACAATTTTTGATTCTATTTGTAATTTGATTTTCTTCAAGATTCCATTTAATAAATTCCAGGTCAAAATTACGAGCTATAAACAATTATTGGTGAACTACGTAATTTGAGCTATGAAGATCGACTGGAAAAGCTAAGCCTTACATCTCTCGAGGAAAGAAGAATGAGAGATGACTTAATTGAAAAATTTAAAATAGTTAAAAATTTTGACCAGGTTGATTGGAATTTTCCGTTGAAACAAACATCAGAACAATATGAGACAAGAAGTCACACTCAAGGATTTGAGAAACAATTGGTTCGAAATTGCAACCAAAAGTTCAATTTTTTTCATCAACCGTATAGCGAATGCTTGGAATAATTTACCTAGGGATGTTGTCAAACAAACAACAATAAATGGTTTAAAAAAAAGACAAGTTAAAGTTTTTTACAGATTTTCTCTTTCAAAATTTTTAAACCAGTAAAAAATCTGTGCAAATGGAGGTTTTGACAAAAATTAAAAATGGCAATCATGCAAGTCTGCAAAATTTGTGCAATTCAATGACCCATTTAAATAGAATCATTTTGAATGATGTGCAATCTGCATCGAATTTTCAGAATTCTGCAGACTTTTATAATAGCTGCAGCAAATTTTGTTTCAACTGCAGCCATTATTATTTTTGTCATAACCTCCCTTTTTACAGATTTTTTACCGGTTTTAAAATTGAGAAAAAAAAAATCTTTAAAAAACTTGGCACGCAAATTAAAAATATTTGAAAAACTTAGCAGGCTATTATAATTCAACTAAGCCTTGTGTACTGTTAATGATGATCATTTCTATACCCTTTATCTATTATTAAATCAATATTAAGTAAAAATTTCTTTTCTGTCTTTTGTTTATTTTACTTTACCCATTCACAGTCCTTTTCTACCTTTTCTGCCCTTTTCTTATAGAAGACTCAGATTTAAAACCTACCAGACCCCTTCCGAGAAATGCCTATGATCGTTTATCAAAATGCCTAACCCTCACCTTATCCTTGCAATAACCCTACCTGGGGTTCCGCCCCAGACCCCTTCCGAGAGATGGTTTGATCGTATATCACGATTTCTGAGTCCTCTATAAGAAAAGAACATTATCTGGCTTACAACAAAATGACAGAGAGATTTATCTAATTACTTTGACTTCATTGTCAATCGATGAAAATTACTTAGGGAAGCTATTCTTGGATGTCAAAAATGAGAAATAATTCCGTTTTATATAACATAAACAATATTCTGGAACAAATTATTTTTTCTCTGAAATGAGAAATTATTTCTGGATAGAAATTATTACCGTTTAAAAATGTTGTACAAAAACGTGTTTTCAACAAAAAAACCGAAAGCACCAGAAATAAATCTATATATTTAAAATTTCAGCGATTCTTTGCTATAATACTTTTACATTGTGTTAAAAAGATAGGAAGTAAAAGTAGAAAATTTCGAGACATAAAAAAGAAAAAAATTCCCACGCTCTCTAAATGTGTGACTTTTCGGTTTTCGTAGATAATTTACAGGTAAAATAAAAAGATATCAATTATTCGAGGGTTAATTGTTAATTGACACAAAAGAATTAACTGAAATATTTACTATCTTATGTTAATCAATTAATTTGACCGAAAACCTTCTTCTTAAACGTTCTTGGTACCAAAAAATAACCTTTTCGAAATTCGACTGATTTAAAAAAAATCGTTTCTTTTAATTTATTTTTTGGTTTTTTTTGCTGAAGGAGCATCAGCTCTACCAGTACTCTGCGGAATTTCTATTGAGAGTTTTTTTTCAAAAAAAAATTCACCTGTTGGGATTTAAAAAAATAGACAATCTCAGCTAAGTTCAAATTTTATCATTTACTTTTCTTCTAAGTGTGAGCTAATTAAATTAGATTCGACATTTAGTTTATCAGATGACTTCTCAAAAAAGAAAATTCTCAAAATAAGTCATGAGAAGAAATTCAAAAAAAAATTGGACACCCTCATATAATTTTTAGTACATATACATACCGTAAACTCTTGCCCACTTCTCTAAGAACAAAGGTAAAATTGAGGTTTGTTCTATATGGAACTAATACCATCGAAACCATGTTATAACAATTTTTTTAATTTTTTTAAGAACTCCTGACTTAAGACTAAGAGTAAGCTCGAATGTTCGCTTAATTTTTTGTATTTTTTCTGGAATAAATTCAAAAAATTGTGGAACTATTTCGAAATTGAATAAAAATTAATTAATTAAATTTTTTCATAATCCATCCTTTCCATTAGTCTTAAGTCAGGTTTATTCTAAAAAAATGAAAAAAAAATGTTATAACATGGTTTCGATGGTATTAGTTCCATAAAGAACAAACCTCAATTTTGTCTTTGTTCTTAGAGAAGTGGGCAAGAGTTTACGGTATCATAAACAGTTAGTTTTAAAAATTTCAACACAAGGTTAGCGTTGTCCAATTCTCAGAATGTCATTAAGTGAGAATAATTCTTCCAACCAAAAAAACTCCAGTATCGTGTTCCAAAAAAGTCAAAAAAGTACCCTCAGATTAAATTAAAAAAAGCTTAAAAAATTAACAAAACAACATTCAAACTTATCCCAATAAAATTTATAAATATTTGTAGTTTTATGTATTCCCAAACGAGATTAAAGTACAGTTACAATTTTATTATTTGTTCCTATTCGATTTAATATAGATAAAAAAGAATTCTGAATTTACCCGAATAATAGCTCGAATGAATTATCAGTCCCAGTTTTAATCTTTCTACGTCTTCAATAGCTTTTGTAAGTTAGAGATTTAGGAAATACAAGGGTAATTAATCACTGTGGAAGAGACTAGAATGGAAGAAAAATAAGGGTCGCGTCAAAAAGCCTTACGTTCACAAAATTCGAATCGCCTAAACATATGCTATGTTTTTTTATTCGTTTACCGTTAATGGGATATTCTAGTTTTTACTAAAAATCTCAGTTTCTTCGATTCTTATAGCAAATTGCACTGATATCCCTCTATATTTAGTTGAAACTCTCAGAGATGCCAGTATTCTCTGAATACAGATGACAGACGAAACTCTGGTGCTTTCGAAAGACGTGTTCTACACATTGCTGCAAGTTTTCTCCGAGTAAAGAGAAGTTTGTCTAAACGTATTATTAAAAAAGAAGGAGTAAATAAGCACCTTACAACAAATCTTGCGAAAATTTAATATTCCGTTCGGAACGTGTCCATTACGGTCTTTAAAAATCGATCCCATTCGAGTACAAAAGACTTTGAATAAGGTTCCTTTCTGTTTTCAAAATCATCCTTGGGACGATCCATTTTTTGTTCGCTTTTTTAAGTTATTTTTCCTCTGGATAAAATATATTCATTTGCATTTAGAAGCTCTTGAAGGTTCCCAGAAGGACTAGAAGCTTTTAAGATTCAAAGCCCAATTACAAGAAACGTAATTGCTCGAAATTTTTTTGACATTGAAAATGATTGTAATATTCGGTACAGTGATTCTTGTGAAAATGTAACATCCTGTTCGGAACACAGAGAGAACGGTTTTTTAAGACTTTCAATAAGGTCTCGTTCTGTTCTTAAAATATTCTTTAGAATGAGACCAGTCTTAGAACGGGTACTAAATCCTAAATTAAAAGTGTAATGAACTCGAATTAAACCGTTTTTAAAGACCGTTCTGAACGCGTTCCAAACAGATCGTTACATTTTCAAAAGAATAACTGAGTAACAAATGAAAAATAATCTTTTATGAGCTGAATTAATAATATTAAATAAATAGAACTCAGCCCTCAACTTTCTATGAATCACGTTTAAAAATTCCATTAATCGAAAAACATCCTAAAGCTAATAAATCGAGAAGTATTGTTATGCTTTTTTATTGAAAGAAGACAGAGCAGCAAAAACCTTAAATCAAAAACTAACAAATCATTTTCAATTTAAAGAAAAGGCTATTGGAGTTAGACTATGATATTCAATGATTAACTTAAAGAATAAACAAGAAGCATTTAAAAATGTATTTGATTTAATAAACAAAAAAATAATCATTCAATGAAATCTGATTTGATGTAAACATGTAATTTCAACAATCAAAAACAAAATTTACATGAACGGTAAGTTCATGGGTGTTGGATTTTGAAGATATGACATAACTACGGCTGATACAGATAACATGAAACAACTCAATATTTGTTTATTATCATCACCACCTTTGGCATTAGCAAAACCGACAATTGAACACAAAACTGACATCCAAGCACACCATTTTATCTACAGTACAAAGTTTTAGTTTGATCAATTTATATGTTATTTTTGTTTGAAAATGCTTACTTTCATCATAAGTCCACACATACTGAATACCATTCCTAGGACATTCATATATTCTTGGAGATTATCATCCGAAAATTGGAGCGTAAACGAGGATTTGAAACGTTTGATTTTATCACTACGACGCAAGTCAGAGGACATTTTTGGTGTAGGATAACAAGGAAACAAATATAAAAATTTAAAAAACTAACTTTAAAAAATATTATAAAAATGAATTACAACGCATCATATGCCTAAGCATAATTATTTATTTTAATCATAAATTTTTTACCCAGCGACCATTTTTTTGGCTTTTTTATTACAAATTATAAATAGTCTAAAAATAATTTTTACTGCACTTCCACCGAATTAAATGCTTGCCGTACCCGTACCGGACCCGTCCCCTACCCTTACTAATAATTTTGTTACCAATTAAGGCATTCCATAATGAGAAAAATGGACTTAGTTGCAACTGAAAATCGTTTTTAAATTCAACTTAGTCCATTTTTCTCATTATGGAATATCTCTATCAAGACAATCAGGGTACCATTTTGAAGCATGGTAAGATATCTACAATTTGCACGTATGCACCCTGTGTGAAAATTTACCATTCTTGTTTTAGTCCAGTTGGTTCATTAGTCGACTGCCAACACTACCTTATCATTTAAATAAAAATAAAAATTAATTTCTGAATTTGAAAAAATCTGTTATTTCTTTATTTATTCGAGAATATGGGTACATGTACGGGTACGCTTCAAGTACGGTACGGTACGGTTCGGTACGGGTACGCCTTTAATTCGGTGGAAGTGTAGTATCAGCAGAAAATTTTGTTGTTGGACGATTAGAAATTCGATTTTTAAAGTGCTAATCACAGTGATTCGGCTAATAATGTATTTTATTGAAAACCCCAACGTTTTTTGAGTTAAGGTATATCTGTAATCTACGAGCCCGAAAAACCAAAAATTACATATTTTTATTGGGCTAAAAAAATTTACCCACTCCTCTCACTCTATTTTTCCGACCTCATGACGCTATGCTTTATTTAAATATTTGAGATCTCATGATTGCCCAGTTATCTTTGATTTTAAAGCATAATTCGGAAGCTAGAAATTTATCATTAAAACTTGCCACCTAATCAAAGGAAATAACCTTTTTCTTATCCTTAATCTTAATTCCTAAGCGAGACTGTGCGTATTCGATTAAACCATAAGCTTGAAAAATATTCCAAAATACTGAAATTCGAAAATAGTTGAAAAACTTTTTAACTTTTAAATTTTAAAAGCAAAAAAAAAGGTTTTAAAAAAAAGAACCTCATCTAAAAAAATTAAACCTTAATCGAGTCAAAGTCATAATTTAGACTCGCATCGCTCGTCTAGAATATGATTATAGCTGGATTATGACAAAATTTCTTTGAAACTGATGACTGATATGTTTGTCCATGAAGGATAAAACGAAAAGAAAGTGAAACTGTTCTAACCAAAACCATTAGG
This sequence comes from Brachionus rubens, assembly GCA_022207745.1. Classification (NCBI taxonomy): domain Eukaryota; kingdom Metazoa; phylum Rotifera; class Eurotatoria; order Ploima; family Brachionidae; genus Brachionus; species Brachionus rubens. The sequence goes on along the minus strand of JAJVHD010000001.1, from coordinate 3,750,655 downwards.
TCAAGGTGGTAATCTTACCTTGTTAAGTCCCAAATCCGGATTTAAAAATGAGAGCGTGGTGATGTATCTGTCATCCAAGCATCATTCTAAATGTGCTGTTTTACGGGTCGAATGTCTACGAATCACGTTCGAATCTTGTAGTATTGGTTTAAGGGCTGGACTATAACTGAAATTTTATTTTGGCCTCATAAAAGGTGCAAGTTTTTTATGTTTTATTTAATATATATGGTACCATCAAAAATTTCCGCTGAATCGTTCAAATCTGATAAACTCTTAAGTGAAATTTTAACATAAAAATTACTAAGACCAGTTGAGAGTACATTTTTATCTTTTATTTTCTCCCAGTCTATTACGTTTACCTCAAAAACGTGATAATTGTGTTGAATTAATTGTTTTTGAAATACACAAGTCAAGTCAATTACTAAGCAAGTCAACATTGTTGATCAACCTAAAATTGGACAACCACTTGAAACCAAGTTATTGAAACCCGATTGAATGCCCGATTTGTAATAAAATATATGAGAAAAGAGGCTTAAAAACTCACATGACAAGGACACATTAATTTCTTTTAAATTATTCAGATTTATTAAGAAAATTATTTTTTGTTGGCCACAAATCTTAGGGACTGGTCACACATAATAAATGTTTTGTTTGCGTGAATTAATTAGCTTTCATTTTTCAAATAATTTTTGGACACCTATTTTTTTTTCAAATATTACGTGACCAATGTTGGTCACCTATCAAAAAAAGAAAAAATCTCATAACCCCTAAGACTCGAAACAACGCTGATGTATATTTGTTAGACAGAGTCTTTCTTTCTATACTTAAAAAAATTCTAAAAATTAACAAAAATTGAGTCATTCAAAATCGGGTACCATCCTAACTTGGTATTTTTCTCGTGAGGTAATGATTGCGTTAGTAATGTTATCAGATGATTTTATTGTGTGATAACATTATCAGTTAATGTTAAAATTGCTCGTTAGTTTAAGTTAAAAAGTAAAAAGTTGAAAAAAAATCAAGTTATATTTGTGAGAATACATAATTTTTTTTTTTGAGTCTGATTTTAATAAAAATTGTTTAGAGTAAATTGAATTCAACTCAAAAAAATAATAAGAAATATTTCAAAAACAATAATTTAGTAAACATTAGTTGAATTAGTCTAGACTTTTTTTACCAAATTTATCAAAATATTAAAATGACCGCGGTAAAAAAAAATCACGAACCTGGATATCTAGGTGGATTAGGTAAATATTCTCTTTTTTTAATACCATTTTTTTTGTCTTTTTAATTAAAAAAAAAACAATTTAAAGAAATGTTTTTCAAGCGAGCATGGGAGCAACTTGCTTAACACATCCTCTAGATACAATAAAAGTTCAATTACAAACACAAAAAAAAGTCAAACATGGGTTCTTTGGTAACTTAAAATTCACCATCCAGAATTAATGAACTCAAATAATTTTAGTTTCATTTTAAGGTATGACAGTTCAGATAATCAAAACAAGTGGTTTCTTTTCATTGTACAACGGTATGTCCGCTGCTTTACTCAGACAAGCAACTTACTCGACAACAAGATTTGCATTTTATGAATACGCCAAAGAACTTTTAGTTGAATTGGAATCTAAAAAAGGAAACGAAATTAACAAAACCCAATTACCTCTGTATCAGAAAATGATTATTGCTGGATTAGGTGGTGGTATCGGCAGCATTGTAGGTAATTGAAAACTTTTTCCGTGAAAATCTACTCACGTTTCATTTTAAACTAAATTAAGGCAGTCCGGCGGATTTGATCAATGTGCGGATGCAAAACGATTCAAAATTACCAATCGAGAAGAGAAGAAATTATAAAAATTGTTTTGAAGCTTTGTATAGAATAACAAAAACTGAAGGCTTCACAACTTTGTACACAGGTTTTCATATGTCAGCTGTTCGTGGTGTTCTAGTAACTGTTGGTCAGTTAGCATTTTATGATGAAATCAAAACCCGACTCATAAAAACGCCTTATTTCAATGACACGATATCAACTCACTTTTTGGCTAGTATGTGCGCTGGTTTTGTAGCTACTCTAATAACAATGCCAGCTGATGTTATAAAAACATTGTTAATGAACGCTAAACCCGGCGAATTAAATGGCATATTGCATACCACAAGAGAAGTACTGAAGCATGATAAGCTTGGTTTATTTAAAGGATTTTGGCCTCGTTATGTCCGTTTAGGACCTTTTACAATAATGTCCTTTGTATTTTATGAAAAATTAAAATCTGTTCATAATCATTTGTTAAAATAGGATTTTTTTTATCTAACTGTCATGTATTTTTTTTTTGCGAGGTTCAAAATAAATGCTAATTTTTAAAAATAAATGTAATTTGTAACCATGAAATACAATTTTGTAAAAAAATCTTGTTTATGCACATAACGCAAATTTGTAAGACCCTATTCTTAAATTGATGAAAATTATGATAAAACATACAATTTCCCTATTTTGGCATTTATTGTTTTTTTTTAATCCACGATTGATGAATACACCAAAGCATTTTACTACAAAATATATTATCCTTGAAGATTGCATGCTATGATTTTTCGGAATTGTTAAAATATCCATGTTTTTACCCGAATGAAAAAAACATAACGCCTTTTAACTCTTGTTATAGTTGGTTCTCATACCGTATTGTCTTGCAAACAAAGACCTCGTTTAAAAAAGAGGAGGGTCTTAGGGGGACCATTAAGTACAAGACATTACGGTATCTTAATGCCTTTAGCATGAGGGCTTTAAGAATTCATGAGTCCTCATGTTCACATTATAAGAGTAAAATTTAAAATTTTAATCAAAAAGAAAAGTCACGTGATTACTAAATAATCACGGTGTCATAATATTTAACATGATGATCCAGCTTGTCGAATGATGTGTAAAAAACTACGTAAAGTGAAAGAATCTTGTTAAAAGATCACACTTTGTGTGATCATAAGAAGTAAATAGAGAGCTTGCATTTTTTTAATTGTCAACTTACGACTAGAATTTTTATATCTAGGTATCTAAACATGATCACCTGACTAGGGTCTAATTTTTAATTTTTTATTGAATCTTTGGAAAAAATTATGTTAATCAAGACCAAACCTCTCTTAGGTCCCAAACTAAAATTTCAAAGAATAAACTTCAAGCAAAACAGTTTTTAAGCTCGTGTTTTGACGAATCAAAAAAAATTCTTCTAGCACTTTTTTATTTTACTCTAACACGCCTCTGAAACCCACCCTCAAATTTTGTATAAATATTTCAAGAGTTTTGCTCTTTCGAACAAAATTATTCTAAACACAATCGGTTCAATTTTGTTTCATGATAACTCTTCTCATATTTTGACTATTTCTATCATGTGCTCGCATGAAGCTATGTTTCATTTTTTTTTGAAAATTATAATAATTCATACTATTTCATGAGATTTTAAAAATATTTTATTATTTTTTTTAAAATAGAATCAAAAAAGCTTTTTTGTTATCAAAATTATTTTTGTACTCGTTTAAAAAATGGCTAAGGATAACCAAAAAGTTGTCAAAAAAGAACCATGGTATCTCGGCGGTATAGCTTCAATGGGTGCTGTTTTAATAACTCATCCATTAGACACAATCAAAGTCCAATTACAAACTCAACAATCAGTTAAGTTTGGTTTTGTTGGTATGACTGTTAACATTATTAAAACAAACGGTTTTTTTGCTTTGTATAATGGAATCTCTGCTGCTATTTTGAGACAAGCTACTTACTCGACTACCCGTTTCGCGTTTTATGAAATCATCAAAGACATGGTTCAGGGTTCTAATTCAAAAAATGGCCAAAAGCCTAAAGACATGCCGTTTTATCAGAAAATATTGATAGCTGGAGCTAGTGGTGCAATCGGCGGAATTATTGGCGCACCAGCTGATTTGACAAACGTTAGAATGCAGAATGATTCAAAACTTCCGTTAGATCAACGAAGAAATTACAAACACTGTGGTGAAGCTTTAATTCGTATTGCACGAACCGAAGGAATATCTCGTCTATTCACTGGCGCAACAATGGCTTCATCTCGTGGTATGTTAGTCACTGTTGGTCAATTGGCATTTTATGATGAAATTAAATTCCAGTTGATAAAATCAAAATATTTTTCAGATAACTTGTTTACTCATTTCACAGCAAGTCTTAGCGCTGGTGTAATAGCAACTGTAATTACAATGCCCTTGGATGTACTGAAGACAAGAATGATGAATGCCAAACCAGGCGAGTATTCTGGTATTCTAGATTGTGTTAAAGATGTACTCAAAGTTGGTCCGTCTGGATTTTTTAAAGGATTCACACCTGCTTTTGTACGCTTAGGTCCACATACAATTTTAACATTTGTATTCTTGGAACAATTGAAAAAAGTAATAAATTAGCCAATTTAAGTATTCCAAAATATTGATCTGAATTCGAACTTAGATTAGAGACAGATTGAGTCAAGAATGGAAAGTCGCGTTTTATTTTAATTTTGTAACGTTTTAATCAATTTATGTTTTATCTTTTGATTGTCTTAATTTTAGTCCATCGAATATTTGTTTAAAAATAATAATAAAATTTTAACAAATATTTTAATAATTCAATTATAATTTAAAATAGAAAAAAAGATTAGTAGAAGTGGTAGTACTGCAGTAGACAATTTTCTACACTAACGCTTGGTGATTTTTGTTCGATTGACTTCACCAATTTTTTTGCTCCCCGCTGAACCCTTTCAAGTAAACTAATGTCTATTTTAAAATAAGAACACCATGTACTTACCGTATATTCCAGATGTGGTCTGACTAAAGCCGTATACAACGGAACAACTGTTTCTTTTTCAAGGTACGAAAATGAATTCTTTATTTGGCCAAGAACACTGTTTGCTTTTGCCGCAGCCGTAGAACATTGCTTATTCCATTTTAGATCATTTGAAATAAAAACACCAAGGTCTTTCTCTTGACTAGTTTCACTTAGTGTGTGTGAACCAGCCGAGTCCATCATTACATATCCACACTTAGGCATGTTTCCATCAAGAAACATTGTTTTACATTTTTACAAATTAAGCTCAATCGACCAAATATTACTCCATTCACATAGTAAATCTAAGTCTTGCTGAAGCTCAAGTGACATTGCTGATTGTCTTTCAAAAATTCCCATTATTTTCAAGTCGTCAGCATATGATAGTCAGGAACTTTGTAACATTTCCAACAGATGGTTAATGTAAATGACAAGGCTTTTTAGTAACACCCAAATTGTGAAAAACCAACTCCGGGGCAAAATAAAGTTTTTAGCAGTTCAAATATTCAGCAATTCAACTATTAGGGTTCCGAGATAAAATCTCAAAAAGAGAGTGCGTAACATTGTATAACATAAAATTCTAAGATATGTTATGCATTCAAAAATTGATTTTAAGTTTTCCTCTTAGTCACCCAAAGCTCTGATCTTTTGTATGAATTGTTTGTTAATTAGTAGAGGTCGAAATTATTGAGTAAAATATGTTAAAACTCATAACATTAAAGAGGAATATAAAAATTACCCGTTAATATATTTTTTGAAGTCTATATTTGTTTTTTTTTGAACTGCTGAATTGTGAAGTTTTCAGCAATTCAGATTTTTGTGGAGTTGTCGAAGAATTACGTCAAAAATCACAAGATTTTTAGTTTTTGATAATGTTATTGTAATTTAATACCTTGCAATGGAAAAAAAAATGTTTTTTGAAACGGTTAAAAATTTGTATTATTTTTTCTATTCTTTCAATATAATAAAAAGGTGCTAAATTAAAACACTTAAGTTCTAAGGATTGGAAAAAGATATTTTACATATGCGCATATGGTTAGAAAGCTAAAAAGCTACGGTTGACGCTTAGATCCTTGTTTTGGCGAAAAAATTTTTTTTCAGACTTCAGAATCATACAAAAAATTTAATATTAAGAATTATACTTGGACCTTAAAAATTTAAAAAAAAAATTTTTTAAAAGAGGAAAACTTAAAATCAATTTTTGAATGCATAACATATCTTAGAATTTTATGTTATACAATGTTACGCACTCTCTTTTTGAGATTTTATCTCGGAACCCTAATAGTTGAATTGCTGAATATTTGAACTGCTAAAAACTTTATTTTGCCCCAACTCCGGGTGTAAATCGTAAAAATTAAGAGGCCATTTTTTTCGTTAACTTTATTTCTAGCGATCTGAATTCTTTAAAACACCTTTTTCATAAAAAAAATATTTATACATTACGTTTTCATACCTTGAACGAAATACAATTATCCCATTGTATACGGCTCTGGTTAGATCTCATCTGGAGTAAGCGGTAAGTACTTGATGCCCTAAATTTAAAACAGACATTAGTGTTCTCGAAAGGGTTCAACGAAAAGCGACAAAATTGATGAATTCGATTTAAGAAAAACCATAAGGAGAAAGACTCAGGATTTTAAAATTATTGAGCCTGATCCAAATGTTCAAAATAGTCCACAATCTCGAAGAAATTAAGTTGGTGAGAGGGATAAATTAATCTAGGAGTCTGTCTCTCAATCTAAGAAGATCAAATGATAAAAAAATTGGTGAGAGAAATAAATCGTAGGAGATTGTATCGCTACAATTTTTTAACAAACAGAGTAGTTGAAGTATGGAATAGACTATCGTCGAGTGCAGTGAATGTAAAGTCAGTCAATGGTTTTAAATCAATTGTTGATAAAGAAGTTTTTGGAATGGTTCAAAGAAACCACTGATACGGCTCTTTTAGGGCAATTAGCGTTAGTGTATCTCAACCGGCAGATTTAAACGACTAATCCTTCAAATAAAAAGGAACAATCGAGCAAATCTCAATTTGCGTAGATTTTCTTCATGAGATCGTAGATCCCCATGAGCTGAATGAAAATCAACGAAAAAGGAGGGTCGAGGGATGTTGCAAAAATTTAGACTTTATAGAGAGTCAGAGGTGGCGTCCTCTTTTTGAAGTCATCAAATCGCACCGACTAACATAAGTACAAAAAATATATTAATTTTGCGATACTATATGTCATGAAAACGTCAAGCACTTTCTAAATTCAAATCACATGACCATAGTCGGCCATCACTTAGATCCATGTAATTTTTGGTTATTAAACGAAATAAAAAAACGCTTGCTCGATCATACAAGCGATGAACTCTTCTAATCCCAAATTACAGAGATACTAAATTCGATTTTTAAATAAGAATATCGAAGGACCTTTCAAAAGTGGAAAGAACGAATGAAACTTTGCATAGAGAATCAAAGTAATTACTTTGAACAATTAAAAAAATAAAATCTATAAAGCATTTTTTTCTCTCCTCGACTGTCAAAACTTTTGGTATCCGCAATATATTTTATATGATTTTTGATGACCCAGAATTGATTTACCTACTGACTTCTGAAGGAAACACAGTTTACAGATCCCTTCATCATGAAATTGTTTTTATTGTAATCAAGATTTAAACAATGAATTTGAAATGTAAAATGTAAATTAACACTTAGAGCGTTATGGATCGACACAAACTTGGTCAATATTTTCTTTGATTGTTGCAAAAAATGGATAGGGTATATTATTTCGACTAGTGTTGGCAGTCGACTAATGAGCCAACTGGTCTAAAACATGAATGGTAAGTTTTCATACCAAGTGCATATATATCAATTGTAGATCTTTTAGTCTGCTTCAAAATGGTAACCTTGGTGTCTTGATAGGGTCATTGCTTAAGGAGAAAAATGGATTTAGTTGCAACTGAAAATCGTTTTTAAATTCAACTAAATCTTATTAATTCGTTTGAGAATTATCTTATCAAGACATCTAGGGTACCATTTTGAAGCAGACTAAAAGATCTTCAATTGATATATATGCACTTGGTATGAAAACTTACCGTTCATATTTTAGACCAGTTTGCTCATTAGTCGACTGCCAACACTAATTTCGACACAATCGATTATACAAACAACACAAAGCAAAACCTTTTCAACACAAAAAAAAATCTCCTCGCCACAAAAAATCGATGAACCTAAATAAAACTTTTTAACACAAAATTTTTGTGCTGAAATTTTTTTCAAATTAAATTTTTATTCCCGTTATCTCCCGCATAGTTTTGGGGGATTTTCTCCGTTAGTATTACTTGGGGAGCAACGGATCGAGTCTGGTCGACAGCAACTTGACTATTTTTACAGATAGTTAGGAAAGGAGCACGTATGTTAATTGAAAATCTTTGAGGCTGCTTAAAAATAGCATCTTAGGGGTCTTGAAAGAATCATTCCTTAAGGAGTAACTTTGATTTTGTTGCAATTAAAAATTGTTTTCATTTATACCAGGCTAATTCGAATTCTGTGATAGTTCGATTTAATTTTTTTCCACCATTATGAATGAAAATTAATTTAATGTTATACCTCCTCTATCGAATTAAAGTGAGATGACTGTACTATAAGTAAAAAAGCCGTTACACATATCTTCGGTATTCCGCCATAAAGCTTAAATTAACTTCCACGGTTTTTTCCTCTTGTGAACTTTCATGAACTAATGATTTGGAAAAGCTACCATTGGTTTATGAGTATCAAATGAAAACTAGTTTTACAAGCTTCAACTACAGCTTTTTAGCTTTCATTTTATTCCTATATGGAATAATGATAGCTTTTCGAAATCAATAGTTCATGAAACTTCACAAGAGGAACACGTGAAAGACCAAAACCGTAACTTTCAACGCTAACTTTGACTCGAAAAAACTTTATTCTATCAAAAAGTAAATGCAAGTAAATTATTGAATTACAAGAAATTTAAAACAAAAATTTATTCCAAGTGGATAAGGATGTAAAAGCAATTTATTTGACTTTATAATTAAATGTATACGATGATTGAAGTAGATAAAAATACAAAAAAGTTGAAGAGCATTAAATGGAATTTTACATTCCGAAGGATAAATAAATCGTGACAAATAACAAAATAAATTAAGAAATATAAAATATCAAAATTGAACTTTCTTCAATTTCTTCATTTCAAGTCATCAGCTGAAAACATTTTCTTAAAAAAAGAAAAAATTTAATAAGAATTTAAAGATCAATCATCAAATTGAGTGTGTTTACTTGTGCTCTTTTGAGAATAAAATCTTTTGATGGATCATACGCGTGCTCTTTGCTTGGTATTTCAAGAATAGCTGGTGTTAGTTTGCTGTAATTATCAATCACATGACGTACCATATCAGCTACATATTGAACTATCAAGAGAATAGCTATGTCATCTCTATTCAAAAAACCTCTAATTTGTTCTTCTAATTCAGCTAATGAGGTATCTTAACATAAAATAATTCATTAGAAAAATTATTTCTAAATAACTCTTGGGACGACTGGGTATACTTTTATCATAAATAAAATAGTTTGGCTGTCTCGATTTGTTTAATTCACCGGAACCTGACATTAAAAATCCAATTACTGTATCCTGTTAAATTAAAAAATTTAAAAAAAAATCTAAATTTAGTTAAATCGAAAGAAAATTTACTTCGTCACCAATGACAGCAATTAATTTTCCTTTAGCAGCTCCTGTGTTGGTCATTTTATGTTAGAGTTATATAGATCTTGAAAAAAATAAAAGTAAAAATAAATTTAAAGATCGAGTTTGTAAGATTTTTATTTTAAAATTAAATAAAATGATAACACAATTGTGGAAGAGTCAAAAACAAACTGGAGTCAAAATCTAGTTTTGAGTTTAAGTTTGAAAAAAAATAAATTTTAAATAATCTTTTTTTTGTCAGCTAATGAAAAAAAGCTATAATTTTTTTTTCATGAACAAAATCCAGTAAGATGAAAATTATAAATGAAAATTATGGGAAAAAGATAATTCTTTGAAATAAGAAAAAAACTTGAATTATTTAAAAAATATATTTTATGTCTTTTAATGTTTATTATGTTAAATTTTGAAAGAAGAATGGTTTAATAATAAAAAATTGTTGATTACGTGACAAATCTAAGTGTAAATATTGTTTGTTGGATTTTGAGAATGTCTTTAAAAAAGTTTAACTGCAACTCGAAACATCGAGTAGAACGTAATGGGTATCGCAGTTTTTTACAAGCTTTTGGTTGTCCATCCAGCATTCATCTAATCTTGATTTGAAATTCTCGATTGACGTTGCTTCAATTAATCTCTGCGGCGAACTGTTCGAGTCTTCAACAACTCGATTCGTGAAAAAATTGAAACGGACTGCACAATTATTAACCAGTTCTATATTTATCCCCATCGAATAACTTCTTAAGTTGTATGTTTCTTTGTTTACTTTTAGTTTACTTTTTGTAGTTTTTGAATCGGCTAAGTCTCTCATCATACTCTAAGTTTGGAAAACCTGGAACAAGTCTTGTAGCTCTGCGCTGTAGCTTCTCAATTTCTTTTTTATCTCTGGACTCCACACGCTAACAGCATAGTCCAAATGCGGTCTAACCAGTGAGCTATAAAGAAGTCTTACCACGCTTAGGTTAAGATATTTGAAATTATTACGAATTAGTAGCTTATTTGCGCGGCCACTGCAGTGTCTAATATGTGTCTCCCACTTAAGGTCTTTGCTAAAATACACTCCTAGATCTTTTTCCAGCGTTGGGTACCTTCTTTGTTGAAAATTGTATAATCAAACTCTGGATTTCCCGATCCAATATGCATTACTTTACATTTTTTGAATGTTTAAATCACATGACTAAGTCATCGACCAACTGGATATCGTATCTATATCTGATTGTAAGCTTAAGTTGTCAGCAATATCTCTTATCACAACTAAAACCTTTGTGTCATCAGCGTACTTCTTTGGCTGCATGATTGATTGTCTAATAGGTCGTTAATAAAAATTATGAAAAGAATCGGATCGAGGACCGATCCTTGAGGGACTTCGGTTGTCACATCAAGCCACTCTAAAGCAACACAACCCAATAGAACCCTTTGCTTCCTGTTTGATAAAAAATTTTGATCCAGTCTAAAATTAGACCGACGAAACCATAATTGGGTAATTTGTAAAAAGTCTATGCGAAATTCTGTCAAAAGTCTTTTAAAAGTCTTTGTAAACTATATCTATAGGATCTCCATTTGCTAAAGCATTTGTGATAATATCAAGTGTCTCCAGTAAATTTGTGGAACATGAGCTATTTGGTACAAAACCATGTTGGGCACTTGATAATAGACTGTTGTCTTTGAGATGTCTCAGCATCTTTTCTTTGACACTTTCTAGCATCTTACAGAGAATACACGTTAATGAAACAGGTCGAAAGTTTTCAGGATCTTATCTGGAACCTTTTTTGTAGAGAGCTGTAACATTTGCCTGCTTCCAGATCGTGGGAAACTGACCTGTAAAAAGTGATTCTCTGAAGATTATGAAGATTGGGAGACATAGATTTTGATTTTGAGCATATCTTTAAAAAAGATTTATTCACTTAATATTTTAGTTGTTCTTGCGAAAATGTAACAGTCTATAAAAAACATTTATGTCCTCGTTCCAAACTTTTTCCAAAAGGGTTTCGTTTCCGTTATTAGACATATTGCCTTCTAAGGCCAAACTAGATACAGAGCGGGACCATTTTTGAAAGCCTTTGGGACACGAACTATACTAAGATCTAAATGGGACACCAACGCACTTATACCAATGCTTAAGTGCGTTGGTGATTTGAATAAATTGCCGGAGGAGATAATTGAAGCAAGAAGCCTGAACAGTTTTAAGTCGAAGCTTGATGACTGGCTGGCGAGCCAATGTATAACGACTAGTAAAGCTCTATAAGCACACTTTATTTTAATACTACTACACTGTCAAAAAAATGTCTCAAAATTGACACACATTCTCTCATTTTTTAAAACATTTATCTCTCAAAAATTAAATTTTGCTTAAACATGTAATATATATTTTACAAATTTTTTGATTATTTTGATCGTTTTGGCTTTTACTTTGGATCTATAGATTAAGCTTTAGTTTGGTTACGTTTTAAACCAGTGACATTACACTTTCATTAATTCTACTGTCCATAATTTTATGTAATTAAAAGTAAAATTTTCGAGTCACTAATTTTAAAAAACTTCCAATTTCCCAGAAACTGTTACATTTATATCTTTTTGAGAATATTCGGCTAAAATTTTAGTTCAAAATAGTTGCTTAAGTTCTTTTTTATTTAATACTTATTAACAATTTTTTGAAAGGTCGCATCTGATCCTCAGAAGTCTCAATATTCAATTATTATTATTATTATTATTATTTTATTCGTTTAAGCCTCATAAGCAGTAAAAAAAAAAGAATAAAAATCAAAAAAAGAACTTTTTACAAGTTTAAATTAAAATTAATCTTGAGAAGATCACTTACTTGTTCATATAAATGAAAATATTCTAAATTTGAGTTTATGTTGTCTTTTATAAGCATAAAAATAAACTTTAACGAGTCTCCAAGCCTTCATTTTTACATTTGAGTAAGTCATCAATTAGAATCAATCAAACAGTTACACCATAGACAGTGCAATCAATAAAGGCTATTTATTTTTTTTTAACTTAAATTTCTGATTCTAACACCAATTTTACTGGAACAAAAACCAAATTTTCTTTATTTTCCTAAAATTATTAATGTTTCTAATTTTTCTGATGTCTATTAAAACTTCTGATCAGTAATTAAATTTCTAGATTATGAAGATATTGAAGGTATTTTTTTTATTGATTAACCTGCTTTTCTAATCTTTTCGCCAATAGTTAGTTAGCTTGGTAAAATTTAGCTCTGTCACAATAAATTAACAATCAAAAGCGTTTGTAATATCAATAAATACCTTTCTCTCGATGTAATGAAGTTGCTTGCAGAATGTTGTGTTTTGTCTTTCGAACTTTTTATAGTAATTTTTGAGAAATAATGAAACATCTTTACAAATTCTATCATTCATTAATGGTCTCAGGAATCTTTGGTTACATATAAAATTTTTTAATATTGTCAATCTTTAGAGGCTGATTTAATGGGCTACTTCTTCGAAACTTCTTAATTTCAATAGCCCTCTTGATTCAATTTAAATAACAAATAGATTTTCTCTCGCATTCAAAAATTAGCGAGCGACCTTAATCAGCACATAAAATCTCGCCTTATAGAAAAAAATTAGGCAGACGGTAGAGGGCCAAATTTAGGATAACATAACACAAAAATTTTATCACATTTTCTTTTTATTCCCTATATCTTGTTCCGTAATCAGTTACGGTTTCGTAGTTTAGGTACTTGTTCCGGAGGACTGATTCCGTAATTTAGGTACCTGAAATTCCGATTCCGTAGTTTTAGAACAACCCAAAATTTCGTGTACATTTTAATAGATTTTTTGTGTCACATGCATGTGATCATTTCTATTTCTTTTATGTTGCATACAGTAGCAGCAAAGTTTAGCTTAAGGATGGTGAAAAGAATATAAAATAGTTTAAAAAGCAGATAAAATGAAGTTCATTTAGGTGCCAAACAGGTCCGTGGCCTTAAAAATATTTAATAATAACAGTCGAGACAGTCGTAAATCCGGGTTAAAATTACAAGCTAATCACCAGTTTTGTAAAACAAACATGAATTTCAACAATCATAGAAATGTAGTTGCGTGTACTACGAATGTTGAGTAATCGGCTTTCGAAAAGACACCCGAATAATTATGATGATAATGAATTTAATTTCCAAATTAAAGTCAAAATATTGCTAATTGTAGACTCAATTACTGTAATCTACGACCCAGAAAACCCAAGATCACCATACAACTGTTAAATATCCTTGACAATGCCCATTCTGAAAGCTCATGAATTCACGAAATCATGTAGAGATTAAAAATAGTTATTTTATCTTGAAGACATAAAAATTTCTCTTAATTTGAAAGAGTTTCAAAACTAAAAATAACGAGTATACTGCAAGAAAAATAAATTTTGAAATAATTCAAGCTTTTTTCTAATTTAGAAATGCAAAAATTCGATTTCTGTTCTAAACATAAAGCAAAAATAAGTGAATGCAAAAATTATTTAATTTGTTTAAAAGTTACATAAAAAACGCCTCAGCTTTTCATCTCGTATCCCTATTATTAAACATTCTTATTCCAATAATCTTTAGATCAAAAAATGTCCAAATCAATTCAATTGGCGTTTTTGGGCAAAAAGGCTGCCAAAAGTTTTTTAAAATCGTCGATCAACAATAACTTTAACAATGTTCTCCCAGTCAATAGCGTTCTTTCACAACAAAAAAGGTTCATTTCCAATTTTTTTTGTAAAAATAAATTCACGATTTTTCGATAAATTTAATTTTAAAGATTTAAATCATTTTTTGGTGAACCGAGCGAATTCAAAGCTACCGATGAGCAAGTCATTTTAGCCAATGACGAGACCGCTTCAAAATGGAAACAAATGCCAGCTAACTGTAATTCACCTTGTTATCATTCATATTCAAAAATGTAAAGTTGAAACTTTTTTTGTTGATTTAAGTTTTCGGTTCGGAAAAGATTACATCATCAGCTGGTCAAAATGTAATTCTTAACTTTGGTCCACAACATCCAGCTGCTCACGGTGTATTACGTCTAGTTTTAGAATTAGACGGAGAGGTACTAATAATTAATATAGAAAAATTCAATTATGTTGTTTTTAAAAAATTAGATTTTAGCTTGTCAGAAGAGCAGATCCTCATATTGGTCTTTTACATCGTGGTACTGAAAAATTAATCGAATACAAAACTTACACTCAAGTAAGAAAAAAATCTTAAGAGATTTAAATTTCGATTGTTTGCCCCTTTTTTACAGTTTTGTTTTTAAAAAAGGCTTTGCCATACTTCGATCGTTTAGATTATGTAAGTATGATGACAAACGAACAAGTTTATTCAATGGCCGTTGAGAATTTATTGAAAATCGAAGTACCAGAGAGAGCAAAATTTATTAGAAGTAAATTTACATTTTATTTTTTCTATAAAATGAAGAATTTAATTTAAAATAAACTTGTAAAGCTTTGTTTGCTGAAATAACAAGATTATTGAATCATTTGATGGCGATTGGTTCACACACTTTGGATATGGGTGCTTTGACACCATACTTTTATCTTTTCGAAGAGAGAGAAAAAATGATGGAATTCTACGAAAGAGTTTCTGGTGCTCGTATGCACGCTGCTTATGTACGTCCGGGTGGTGTTGCTTTCGATTTACCAATTGGTTTGATGGATGATATTTACCATTTTATTAAACATTTTGCTCAACGTCTTGACGAAGTTGATGATTTATTAACAGCCAATCGTATCTGGAGAGCTCGTACTATTGGAATTGGTACCGTTACTGCCGAAGACGCGTTGAACTTAGGTTTCAGTGGTGTCATGTTACGTGGTTCTGGTATTAAATGGGACTTGAGAAAAGCTCAACCCTATGATGCTTACGATAAAGTCGAATTTGATGTCCCAGTCGGTGTTAACGGTGACACTTACGATCGTTATTTGTGCAGAATGGAAGAAATGAGACAAAGTTTGAGAATTATTGAACAATGCTTAAACAAAATGCCAGCTGGGGAAGTTAGAACTGATGATCACAAAATTGTACCACCAAAAAGAGCTGAAATGAAAGTAAACTTTCAACCCATTTAACAAATTAAATATGTTTAACTAATAGGAATAAAATTAATAGGAATCCATGGAAGCTTTGATCCATCACTTTAAATTATTTACAGAAGGCTTTCAAGTTCCACCAGGTTGTACCTATACTGCTATCGAAGCTCCAAAAGGAGAAATGGGTGTTTACTTGGTATCCGACGGAACCAGTCGTCCATACAGATGTTATATTAGAGCTCCAGGATTTCCTCATTTGGTAAATTTTTAATGATAAATAATAAAAAATGAAGAAAAATAAAACCTTAATTTATAGGCTGCCATGGACAAAGTATCAAAGAACCACATGATTGCCGATATTGTAGCCATCATTGGTACCATGGATATTGTATTCGGAGAAATCGATAGATAAAAGCGAAACATTTAAAAGGAAACTTTTAGAAATTTATAGAATTAAAAATTTTTTAAATAAAAAAAAAAGTTTGATTTTTGCTGATCGATCTTATCGAATCATTGTTTATTATAAATAAATTATTACTAAAGACTATGTTTCTTTAAAATAATAAAATTTTATGAAATGGCTTCAAAAGTTAATTCAATAACCCGAAATGGCTTGAGCTAAGCTCTTTAACCTTGTTATGAGTAGCTTATTTTTAAATTTGATAAAGATTGCCCGGAAAATCAGAATCTAGATAAACATACCTTTTTTGGTTCCAAGTCCGGATGTTGACATTTGAATCATTTTCAGATTTATTCTTATAGATAATCTTTTTTTCAGATTTTAAGATGCCTAAAATCATAAACTTTACTAGTTTTAAATTATGTTCCTCTCCTGTGATACAAAAATAACAAGTAAAAAAGTGTCTTAACATCTTTCTAACATAAATCTCTCTAGAGATAGGTGAAGATTTGTCCCTCAACAAATAGGTTGCTTTGAAACAAACAATTTTTCTAAAATTTGAGCATTTTTGGTTGAAAATTTACGAAAACTGATAATTCAGACATATTGTAATATCTAAAGTTACTTATCGTTTGAAAAACCCTCAGTTTTTTTTGAAGAGAAGGACTTAATCTACCAAGCTGATGGGTTTGTTTCTTATCAAGATATAAAATTGAAGAGAAATTGGCTCTCAAAAAACACGAAAAACTAACTAACCTTTACGATTTGGGACATCTTACGAAAAGATTTTATAATATTTATACCATTTTCATCTCCAAAATTGTTTTCTATTTATACTGAAGATCTTTCAGATATTATAACTGCTCAAGATGTGTGGATAGAAATTAAGAATATGAAGATAGACGCAATTGTGTATGCAGATGATATTGTTATTCTAAGCACAAACAACCCGAGAATAAAAAAACGCATCACTAAACGCGTTAAAACACATTGTTAAAACAAACTCAAAAAAATGCGTTTAAACGAAACGTTTTCTTGCGTCAATCTGCGTTAGAAAATTCAAACTTAGCAGACAAAAATTAACTGATTTTTTTTTCGTTTAAACGCGTTTTTTGGAAATAGCTTAATTCAAATCTTAAAAGATAACTTTTTAATGTAAATCGCAAATTTAAAAATTTTGTTTCAAAGAAATAGCTGACGTAAATTGGACAGGGATGAAAAGGAATTTCTGAGCATCATTTTTTGATTATGTTTTATCTGGCGATATATTCGGTCTTTTAGAAAAAAGAGTATATTTGAAAAATGAAAATCACAAACATCGTTAAATTTAACGAAGCGGCAATTCAACTTTTAAATCTTAGAAAACAAAAAAATTATGTTATCTGTGACAAAATACGTTAAAATTTTAATATTTTGTTGAAAATAGCTTTGAGGGGGGGGGTCCAAAATTTCGGCTTCTAGGTCATTTTCTTACATGGGGAGGGGGGGTATAACCCTTTCAATTTTACCGAATCTTTCCATCCCTCTTATAAAAAATTGAGTTTACATATTTTGATTCAACAAGAAAAGAATAAAAATATTTTTAAACTCCGCCTTTTATTTTATCTATAAAAATAGTTGAAAATTTTTGAATTTCAATTTCATTTTTAAAATATTAAAAATTATTACTTTTCTATTTTTTAAAAATTTACAAAAATATACAAAATTTACATTTCTTTTCAGATAATTCCTTTTTTTTTTAAAGATTTACAAAATTTAAACTATCAAAAACAATTTTCTCTATGGTAAGATTTAGTACAACTTTTACTTATAATTTTAACTTTTAAAGCAAATGTTATTTTTTTTCTATCGTTGTGTTTAAAAGGTTGAGTTAAATTTTGATAACGTTTATTTTCACACATTTTATGGGTAAATAAACAAGAATCGATACACACAAAAAGTGGATGTGGATTTTGAAAAATTTTATTTATTAAGCCACAAATTAAAATAAAAAAAAGAAAAAGGATTAACAAGTTTAGTTTAATTATTAATTAGCAAAACAATTAGAACAGTACCATTTCTTTAATTTTGGTACATAAGATTTTTTAGGCACATTTTTAGTAAAAGAAAGGTTACATGTATTACAAACTATATACTTTGAATCACTAATTAAAGAACATAATTTGCATGAATTAGACGGTTCCTCTGATCTTAATGTTTTCAGAGTATTTTGTAAAATTAATAGAGCGTCAGTAGGAAATCAACTTGTTATAAGAGTAGATATATCACCATCAGAATTAACAAAAGTTGATGTGAATATCTTTTGATTTATTTTGGATGGCTCAACCTGAATATGCTCTTCATCTATTACTCTATCTTTAGTTAAAAAAGATTTAAAAGATGGTTTAAAATCATCCAGAAGAATATTCTCTAAGAACTCTTTAAATTTTGATGCATCGTTCGACTTGAAACATTTAGATTTTTGTGTCGTGATTGTGTTTGCTTTGGTCTTACGTCTGCGTTCTTTCAATGAAAAGAGTTGTTCCATGTTAATGTAAGAAAAATGGACAAGTTGGATGAATACCTTATCGTATTTACTTTAATTGCTCAGATTGTCAAAATTACCGTAAACTCTCGTTCACAATTAAAAGTAATTATAGTTGAAATTTCAACTATAATTCAAATAAATCCATAGAAATTAAACCGTAGACTTTCGATTACAATTGGTAATTGTGATCGAAAGTTTACGGTAATTGATTAGAAGAGTTTCTCTTTTTGAAGATTTCAATGAAGTACATTAAAAAAAATTCTCAATTTGTGGGTAAATAACTAATTAATTCGTACAGGTAAGAAAAAAAAATTGTTTATTTTCAGGTAAATTGTGTGTGTTTATACAAGATATTTACCCACATTTTGTGGGGAAATAAATTCACTCTTAAATTTTACTACAGTCAAGTCACACATATCTAACCTTTTGTACAGCCATTAAGCAGTGATAAAAATGAAATACAAACTATTTGAATTATAGTGGTCTAAGTATGATAATATCCGGAAAATCGGACCCGGACTGTATATCCGGAAAAAGTCAATACAGACTTCGATTTTATGACCAAAAATCTTCTAACTCTCGTCAAGCTGAGTTTAAATTTAGTTTTTAAAAACGATAATCCATGCTAGACTGTAAAATTATTCCCTTAAATTATTCGATACTTTTTTCCAAATCTATTATACAGCAGAAAAGTATACCTCTTTTCACTTAAACAAAGACGAAACAAATTCTTGCTTAATTATTTTAAAAGCCTTATAAAATTAATGTTTTTATCTTTCTAAAAATCTTATAAGTCGGATTGCTTAATGATGAATTCTACACACACTTTCTTGAAAAATTTTGATTAAAATACCTCCTTGGAGCTTAATAGATTTTGAAATTGATTGCTATGAGAAGGACCTTAATATGCTTTGGTTACATTACAAAATATCTCGATTTTCTTTTTAAACATTTTATTTAGTTCTAACGTTAATAAATTATGAAAAGAATTGCCGTTTTTGAGTATAAATTAAACCTCAAAATGATGCAATTTTAAATGTTTAAACGCGTTTCCGAAAACCAATGTTTACTCGTTTAAGTGCGTTTTTTGGTAACGTTTTTTTATCGTCAAAAAACCCTTAAAAACGCATTTAAAGTTGCGTTAAAACGCATAAAATGTATCTGTTTAAACGCGTTCCTAAACGCGTTAATATTTTCTCGGGAAGGCAGGTATTCAAAAATCCTTGGATATAATCTCCGAATTCGGAAAGCTAAACGAGATTAATAAGTCCATCGTAATGGTATGTAATTGTAAAATTCAAAGAAATATGAATGAGCGTAAAGCAGGCATTTGGCAAGGTGACCTGTTTCTTGATGGAGAGGTCATCCGAAAGGTAAATGTTTTTAAATACTTCGGGGTTCACATTTATCAAGATAACAACGATTCGGACCATCCAGAAAACAGAAAAAAATAAAAAATGCGGCTCAAATTACGCTTTCAAAACTTAGAAAACTAGATTTAATTGACGAAAAAACAAATTCATTCTTAAAAGGTCACTTATATAAAACGTACATAATGCCAGTACTGTTCTATGGCTTTGAGACACTCGAATTGAAGAAAACAGTTGTTGACGAGTTGAATAGTTTTGAGAACAATATAATCCGAACCATTTACAATTTACAACATTGTGAAGTTTCGTTCAAAAAGTTCAGTTCAAAATTTAAAAATTGAATATTTTTTTCTAGGAAATCAAGATGTTGTTACGAAAATAGTGTAACAAGTTGTAACAAAAAATGTTACACAACTTGCAATAAAAAAAGATTAAAAACAAAATTTGATCAATCGATTATTGATTTTCGTTAAAAAACGGATGTAATGTTAAGTTTATTTAGACATCATGAGATAAAAACTTCAAATAATCGATTATTTACGATGAATTGTTCGAATTATTGAAGTCAGTGTCCAAGAAACCCGATTCCATAATTAAATTAAAATTAAGTTGCCTTTTAAGCCCGTAAATCATGAAATTTAAATATTCTAGAACTCTCTCCTCTAATGATTGACCAGGGATCGAACCCGAGATGTTTGGATCAAATTTAGATTTCTTTTTGTAAAATACTCTAACCACAAAAATAAAGTGCAAATAAAATGGTTGATTAGGAATATATCAAGAAAACCATAAACCTCGGTTAAGCCTTTGAATATTAAATAAAATACCTTGGAGATTTAAATTTTTTGTTTCGTGATGTCAAAATAAACTTAACATTACATCCGTTTTTTTACGATAATCAATAATCGATTGATCAAATTTTGTTTTTAATCTTTTTTTATTGCAAGTTGTGTAACATTTTTTGTTACAACTTGTTACACTATTTTCGTAACAACATCTTGATTTCCTAAAAAAAAATATTCAATTTTTAAATTTTGAACTGAACTTTTTGAACGAAACTTCACAATGCTCAATTTACCCAAAAGATGCAAAATGACAAATTTAAAGCTAATTAATAACCTCAACACCACATTGAACAGGGCGAAACGTTTTCAAGTAGACTTCTTCGAACGTCTTCTGGAGAATGAGATGACTAAAACTGTTATAAAAGAGTCATTGGATTCAAATCAAGGTGAGGACTACGTAGGAGAAATTTTGAAGCTATTAGATGATTTTGAGTACGAGGATAAAACAAACATAGTAGAAAAATGTAAGCTTTACAAACATGAACTTGGGATGGGACATAAAGCAAATAGACGAAACAAAATTGTGTTTGATCAATTAAGTGATGTTTTCAAGAAAATCAATGACAACAGCTCATTGATGTATGGCATCCTTAGGTATGATAACCCGATATACTAGTAAATTTTTATTTTAACATGATTCATTCATTGTTGAATAAATTGGATTTTAAGATGAAAAAGACAAATTACATCAAGTTTGACCATCATAAAGATCGTTTGTACTCTTTTTTTTATTTATCATAGCAATGGTACTATCACCATTGAAACGCGTCTTCTTACTTTTTTTTCTAAGAGTAGACGTGTCTACTTGCTTTTTTTTGAATTTTTTGTGCGACTCGTCTATTCTTTTGTCATTTGTAGACTTTCTATTTCCAACGAAAAACTTTCAAATGATAACTTTACAACAGATAAAGTGGAAAATTTAATTATTCTATATAAAAGCTGATGACCAATTCGGGAATTTCTTATTATCTCAATTTTGTTTAATGTTTGAAAAAATATATATTTTGTTCAGTGACATACCGTAAACTCTTGCCTACAACTCTAATGGAGATGAATGGGAATTTCCAATCTCTCCCCATTAGAGTTATAGGCAAGAGTTTACGGTAGCTCTTTAAGGAAAATGACGACTGGCAACCGTTCATGTAAAAAATTACATCAAAATACAGATATTAGGAACCATAAAGTCTGAGGAGATTTTTTTGCCAACCTTTAAGAAGTTTATTCATAAATTTGAAAATAAACAGTAGTAATTATTTTATGTGTAAATTGGGTAAAAATACTTTTAGTGAGAGTATATTTAGTGTAGATAATAAAAATTTCACCCAATTTTTTCGCTAACATGCGTTTTAGACATGAATCTTAATTCATTTTAGGATTAATCAAGATCCTTTACCGTTCTTGAACACGAACTAGTCACGTACTAGTTAAGATTTCTCGTAAGATTTGCTTTATGGTTACAGTTTATCCCATTAAACGAATAGATATACAACACTTTAACTTTACCGGTTAATTGGGTGACTCAAAAACTTAGGTCGAATTGGGGTATTAAATTTCGTCTTTCATGGGATACAAGAAAAAAAAAATTCTGTACACTAGGCCTAGTTAGAAATTTTTACATGCTTAAATACCCTTCCACCTGTCAAAAAATCTATTTTCAGGTTTTATTCACCTTTACCTTTAATTTTCAAACTCAATGATTAACCTCGTCTTTGTTAAGACATTGTAAAAAGTTGGTCAGAAAAAAAATCTATCAACTTGTCATTGACCCCCTACACCATTTTAACGATATTGGAGACTAAACTGGTCAATTTGCCGTCGAACTTTTACCAAACACTGGTTTTTTAAATTTTTTAGTTTTCCTTGATTCCTATCTCTAACATTCGAGTCAGATTGAACCCGTCAAAATGAGGACTAGAATATTTAGCCCTTAACCGAAAATTCGTTATAAGGTGTCAAACCATATCGATGCGTTTTTTCCTTCCGAAATTAATTCGTCCAATTGGACATTAACAAAATACTTGAAACTAAGATTGTGGGTTATTTGAAAAAGTCGATTAAGTGCTTGATGTCTTTTTTATGGATTTTTTTTCTAAGAACATCGTTTTGGAAAATGAGCAAATATTTATTTTTAAGCTTTTTGTAGCTGAGAGGAGTAAAAATAAAGAGCAATGAATCGAGAAATTTCAAACAAAAAAAATACTGAGTAAAACATCACGCTCGATTTCACTTTAATGACTTTATCTTGAATATTTTTTTTTATATGAACAAGTAAATGATTTACTTAAAGTTAACTTTAGTTTAAATTGTAAAAAGAACTAGAATATCCCATTAACGGTAAACGAATAAAAAACAATTTCAAATAAAATAAGTTTTTCTTGGGATTAAAAGTAAGAATTTTTCCCTTACCCCTTCACTCCAAATTCATGAACTTTCAGAAATGGACATTTTGAAAGACCGGTATTGTAAGGCTTTTTGATGCGACCCTAATTTTTCTTCCATTCTAGTCTCTTCTACAGTGATTAACTACTCTTGTATTACCTAAATCTCTAACTTACGAAAACTGTTGAACACGTAGAAAGATTAAAACTGGGACCGAGAATTCATTCGAGCTATTATTCGGGTAAATTCAGAATTCTTTTTTATCCATACAGTGTACACCAAAAAATATCGAATAGGAACAAATAATTAATTTGTAAGTCTACTTTAATCTCGTTCGGGAATAGAGAAACCTTAACTACAAATATTTATAAATTTTATTGAGATAAGTTTAAATGTTGTTTTGTTAATTTTTTAAGCTTTTTTTAATTTAATCTGAGGGTATTTTTTTGACTTTTTGGAACACGATACCGGAGTTTTTTTGGTTGAAAAAAAAAATAATTCTCATGTAATGACATTCCGGGAAATGGACATCGCTAACCCTGTGATGGAATTTTTGAAACTGACTGTTAAAGAAATATTTATGATATGTATATGTACTAAAATGTATATTTAATTTTTTCTCATGACTTATTTTGAGAATGTTCTTTTTTGAGAAGTCATCTGATAAACTAAATGTCGAATCTTATTCAATTAGCTCAATCATAGAAGAAAACTAAATGGTAAAATTTTAATCTAGCTAAGATTGTCTATTTTTTTAAATCACGGCAGGTGAAATTTTTATTTAGAAAAATAAAACTCTCAATAGAAACTCCGCGGAGTCTAAAACACTTGCTTGAGAGAAAAAATGTGTGTCATTTTAATATTTTCACTAAATAGACTTTTTCCAAAGATATTAACCACATACAGTTCAGTCGTCAGACTTGGTTTTCTTCTAAATTCGAATCGCAATTTTTCTACTTATTTTCTTGCCTTGACTGAAAGGCTGGAGCCATAGCTCATAAGAGTCAATCGCTAAACCTGCTACATTATTACTTTTGGAACTCTTACATTTAAGCCAGTACTTCTCGCAAGTCTGATCTTTTTCTAATTAAAGATCTTTATCTAATTCTACATAAGATAGTAAATATTTCAGTTAATTCTTATGTGTCAATTAACAATTAACCCTCGAATAAGTTGATATTTAATCTTTTTATTTTACCTGTAAATTATTTACGAAAACCGAAAAGTCACACATTTAGAGAGCGTGGGAATTTTTTTCTTTTTTATGTCTCGAAATTTTCTACTTTTACTTCCTATCTTTTTAACGCAATGTTAAAGTATTATAGTAAAAAATCGCTGAAATTTTAAATATATAGATTAATACCGATATCTCGTGACCACTACTCTAAGAGATAAGTCTAAATTTGGGTTTGCTCTATAGGGCTTTAATCCCATCGAAACCATGTTATAACATTTTTTTTATTCTAGAATAATGGTAAGATCCTGTCTTTATACTTAGAGTAAAGACCAAAGTTGCCTTTTATTCTAGCGAAAAATCCGCTTTTACTCTAAAGAAAATTAAAAAAAATCAAAAAAATTGTGGAGTTAACTTAAAATAATTTAATTTTTAAGGTTTAGCAGTCACCAAACCTATATATGAAACACCCACGATAACAGAAAGAATTTAAATAATGAATTTTTTGTTTTTCACAAATATCTCCCGAACCCATCGGTAAAAACAAACGAATTTTTGAAATGTTATTTAGCTCTTAAAAACTCACATTTTCCACCCGGTATCGAGTTTAAAAGCGTTAGGCGCGAGCCTACAGTTTCGATATACCGAAAAATTCTGCTTTGATTTCAACTGCCTAAATATCCCTGAGATAATGGTTCCATTTTTAAAGACACACATTATCTAGTAGAAAATTTATTCCTTTTTTATTTTAAATCATTTTTATTAATCAAATGTTTTTATTTGGGTTCAGAAAATTTAAAAACAAAAACTGAGGTTTCGGGTACCCTAAGTTTCGAGGTCTATTACTCTTGAACGGAAAGTCTACCGACTAAGTTTTCTGCACCGAAAAATTCTTCTGATATATTGAATATCTCATAAAAGATTAATAAAAAAAAATTATTTTGCTGCTAAAGGTCCTTTAGATTTATTTTAAAATCCGAGTTAATTCTAATAGTACAGTGATGTTTTGATAGGAGGATTTTGCTAAAATTTACCTAAATTATTGACATTACCACAAATTATGTAAAATAAATTGGTTTTTCAAGAAAAAATAAAAATTTCCGAAAACTTACCTGAAAAACCGAATTTAGCATACTGTACTAAATGTACCATACATATTTGTGATTTTACGTTATTTTACGTAATTTGTGGTAAAAATTCAATAATTTAGGTAAATTTTAGCAAAATCCTCCTATCAAAACATCACTGTACTATTAGAATTAACTCGGATTTTAAAATAAATTTAAATTTTAATTGTTTTTATATTTTAAGTTAACTCCAAGGCAACTTTGGTCTTTACTCTAAGTATAAAGACAGGATCTTACCATTATTCTAGAATAAAAAAAAATGTTATAACATGGTTTCGATGGGATTAAAGTCCTATAGAGCAAACCCAAATTTAGACTTAGCTCTTAGAGTAGTGGTCACGAGATTACGGTACGTGTTTTTTATACTATTTTTTTATATTTGCCCAAGAGGTTTAAATTAATAAGGAAAATAAGTAAAAAAAATTATTATAATTACAAAATAGCCGGTCAACCCTAGAAAACAAAAAAAGGAAACTCAAAAAATGTTTATCCTTGAATTTTGTGCAAAAGTCAAAATTTATAATCAGATTTTTCATTTGGTCTTTTTTTTATCGTCTTCATTTTCATTATGTGGTGTTGTATAAAAGTAAGGATATATAAAAAATTTCCCTACAGTCCAACTAACAAGACATCCAATGAAAATGTACCACCAAAAAGCAATTTCAGGTGGTAATGGCTTTGTCACTGTTTCCCAATCGAATTTTAAACAAATTAACAATTCGGTCATTAAAATTGCTAGACATACCCATGTTTGTGTACCCATTTTCTTGCATAGTCTAAACAAAAAATTAGTTTACTTTGTTTAAGAATAAAAAGTTAAAGAGCTGCTTACGTATTGTCAAGATACTCAAAACTTTCTCTCATAGCAACAGATCCAACGAGCCCCATAAATATAAGTCGACCGAAGCACAAAAAGTGTGGTATTCGAATCCATAAAATGAATTTTAGATAAAATGTCGCCAACTCGCCAATTAAAAATAAAACAATGAGTACAAGCATGTACAGCCAACGTTTTAAACTAGATGTTGGTTGCCAATCGTATGATACCCAGTTGTATGGACTAAATTGAGTCACAATACGTTTTATTTTTCCTTTGAATGTTGGAATATTCCATAATCCTCTCCAGTTGTACGGTTTCATTGCAAAATATTCACACGTTTTCATGCCAAAATAAATACCTAAACCATTACAAACTAAAAAGTCCAAAATCCACTTGAAAAAAAAAGAAGCCTTGTTTAACTTAATTTTAATTTGGGTTTGATTTTAAACTTACATGATCCCACCAACACTCGCTAAAATTTGGCAATTGATGTTGTAAAGAGTACTCCAATAACTCAAACCCAATGCTTATTACGATACACAACCAATAATCTCTGAGAATTAAAGTCTTTGCCCACCAGCCTAAAAAGTGTGTCGGAACAAAACCGTCAAGTTTATCCTTAAATTTTAAAAAATTTTAAACAATGCTTTCAAAAGTGATAAATGTAATTTAAGTACCAAAAAGTTGTAATATGGATTTTCCTTATTATCAGGATCATAAATCTTGCAGTTGCCTCCATAATCTTTCTCAGGTAATGGTTTACCTAATGTTGGATCCAAATTAGTCAATAATTGTCTTGCATCATCTGCAGTCTGAAAAAAAAGAACATGAGATACTCAAAGTTAGGCTCGTTAGGCTTAAAATCTTACTTGGAATAGAATATAAATGAGAGCTATTTCGTATAGAACACTAAGGCATAAAACCAATCTCCAGAAAACTTGAGGCAAAATTTAGAATTTGAGAAATTTTTATGAATTATAAATTAAACCTACCTGGATGAGGTCTAATAAATGGCCCATCTGGAGTTTGAGTTACACCAAAAAGAACAAAAAAACTAGCACACGCAATCAAACCTCGTTTTACGTTGTAACTTTGATCTTGAACTTGTTGTTCAACTAATGATTCATAAACAAGAACACATATAAAAATAACAAGAACAGTTATGGTATGAGCACGCCAAAAGAACGATTGAGTTCCATCATCGGAAACAGTTTGATTTTTAGATTTTATTTTAGTTTTTTCCCATTCTTTTGATGTCGATTCTGTTGAAATAACCCGAGATAATGAATTTCTAATGAGCTTTTGCATTCTTTTAAGCTCATGCGTCAAGTCTCGTTGAAAGATTTTTTTTTCTATTAAATTTTGAGTTAACAAAACAAAAAAAATTAAAGCACAAAATTGATTACTTGAGGCTGGTTAAATCAACAACCACGTGATCACAAAATTTACCTGAATTTTTTACCTCGTCAAAAATAAGATCCCGTGATCCCTAAATTTACTCACTAAAAAATAAAAGTAAATCTTTTCCTAAAAAATTGCCAAATTTATGTTGAATAGATATGGATCTTTAGTTAAACCAAAATAAATGAAATATTTTAATGCTTACATTTTTAAATGAATTTTTAAGTTAAAATATGTTTTAAAATGAAAATTGTTTTAAAATGAGTTTAACTCTTTTTAAAATAATTTTTCTTAAAATTTAAAATCCAATAAGGGATACTTTTATCCTTAGTTAAATACAACTTTGGTAACTTTACCAAGTCTAACATAGAAACAGATAAATATAGTCAAAAATAAGAATATAAACTATATAATAATTTGAAAATTTAAAATAATTCGAAAAGTCAAAACTAAATTTTATAATCTAAATCTCACTTAAATAACATAAACTTGGCAATTTTTTAGGAAAAGTTGGTCTAAAGATTTACTTTAATTTTTTAGTTAGTAATTTTAGTGATCACTTTTTTTTGACGAGGTAATAAATTGAGGTAAATTTTGTGATCACGTGGTCGTAGATCTGATTGGTAAATAATTTTTAATACAGAAAAACTTTTAAACATAAAAATATTTGTTTAATAGACTTTAAATATTTTCATGTTTAAAAGTTTTTCTGTATTAGAAGTTATTTATTGACTTAAGTAATCAATTTTTTCTTAAATTTTTTCAAGAAATATTTAAATGAAAAATATTTTTATGCATGAACAATTACTTCTAACATTTATTTGTTAACATAATCGATTAGTTGTTAACATAATAGTTACCAATTATGTTAACAAGCCGAATATCAAAACAAAGTTAAAATCCAAAAGACTATCGACCCTATTCATTATATATTTATGTGGCATAGATGTAATTAAAAAAATTTCATTAATGTTGAATTCATGACTTCATTCATGTAATTTTTTAAGTTACACGAATTTTACATCAAAAATAACATTAAAATAACATCAACTTAAGTTATTTAATATTTTTCAATTCATCTCAATTTGTTGCTTAATTATCACTGTACCACTACGAATTGTCGGTCCAATTTTTTGTCATCTTTCACAAAGGATGCACGCATTAAGCGAGAAAGAACGAAGATGTCTATTTCAAATTCAGATGACCTAACACTCGTTTACAAAACGTCTTTTAGCCTCGCGTTTGAATTTATTTATTCTAAATAGTTTGAGAGGATACCTCGGGCAGCATAGAATGGATCTAAGCCATTCTTCTTCTTTTATAAGATATTACTGATGAGACCCGTGGAGTGTCGGAGTGACCCGTGGAAAAAAAATATAAAATAATAAAACTAAAATTTTGTTCTTATTGAGCAGCATTTGGTCCATTTGTTTAATTGTCTCGACTGTCTTCACTCATTTCGAAATCACTCATACCACTCTCATTTATGATCAACACTCCATCGTCATAGTCTGAATCGCCATAGAGATCCATTATCTCTTGATATAAGCTCAAGGGATCTTTAGATGTTCGAGCCTTTGAATCAATTAGTCCGTCGTTATGATTATCAATGAATCTTTCTATTTTCTTTAAAAATTCGACTTTATTGTCTGCTTCGACGAGAGGTTCGAACAAGTTTTTCTGAGTACTCTTGTTGTTATTCTCTGAGGTCGGTTATTTATGAATTTTTATTATCGTGAGTGATGAACCGCTTGGTAAAGTCCATTGTTGACAAACGTAATTGACAGCCTCCTTATAAGGCTTTGGAACTATGACCTTATCATTTGGTCTTCATACATGGGTATGTTTTTCAACATTGATTTGATTTCCCATGTCCCAAGTCTTTGTCTTGATTGGGGGTTCAAAAAATTTTTTATTTATTCGGTACTTTTTGAACCTTAACACATCGTTTTCCGTAGCCCTACTTGTATACGCTTGAATCGAGTCTCTTTGGACATAGCTTGTCTCAAAACTTCGTCGTCGACCTTTACAGCCATTAATTCGGGAATCTTAGGAGTTTCTGGTTTGTAAATCAGATCCAACTCTTCCCAGTCCCCACCAAACCTTTGGTTTACCAAATTCAATTGATTGTCCATCAAATTTCGTTGTTCCCTGAGAAGATTCTTGAAATTATTTGTCTCTGAGCTGTTCCAACTCTAAAGCATTGACTGTACCATAGCTTCGTGGTCTCGAATTGAGGGTTTCGCGGACAATTTGTCTAAGTCTTTGTTCGGTTTTTCGTTGATACTTGCTTTTACGGGTCATTTTTGAGTTTGAATAATTAATATTTCAAATAATCTAAAGATATAAAAATGGGTTTAAGCGATTATTTTGTTTAATCGATTATTATGTTTTGATTATTAAACCTCGGTCTAGAGATACGACCCGATTTTGTCCTCAAAGGGAAGTCTCTGATATTTTCTTGTAAATCGAATCTGTTAAGTTCTTTTTTCTTTAGATTATTTACGTTGATGACTCTATCCTTACCTTTGATGTTCACTAAAAGGTTTTGCTCGGATAAAACATCAACAACTTTATATGGTTCGCTCCACAAATCATTTCTTAACTTCTTTTTTAAACCTTTCTTAGTTAGAGTTTGCTTAATCCTGACCACTCCGTTTTTATGATAAATTGGAGCCGGTGAATTATATTTTTTTTCATAATAATTTTTATTAATTTCGGCTTGTTTTAAGATGTGAGCCCTTGCTTCAAGCCATATTTCATGCAAGTTTGTTATAAAGCTAGATGGTTCGTAACCTAGATATTGATTATCTAGGTCCCCTAATCTTGGTTCTCTTCCGTAAAGTAAAGAAAAGGGTGTCCCTTTAGTTGAACTATGTTGACTAGTTCTATAAGCAAAGAGTACTAAAGGAAGATATAGGTCCAAATTCGTTTGATTTGAATTCGAGTAAGTTGCAGGCATTTGGCGAAGTGTTTTATTAAATCTTTCAACTAAACCATCAAACTTAGGATTATAAGGTGCAGTAGTAACTTTGTTTATTTTAAGAAGTTTACAGATGCTTGTAACCAATTCTGATAAAAAGTTTCTGCCTTGGTCACTCAATAATTTCGACGGACATGAATGTCTACCTATGATTTCATTAATAAAAATTTTCGCTATGGCGTCGGCTGTCATATTCCTTATAGGAAAAGCTTTAACTCATTTAGTTAACTAATCAGTGAAGACAACTACGTATTTGTTTCCAGAGCTAGTGGTGCTTAATTCTAGGATGTCAACCGCAATCATATCAAATGGTTTGAAATAATCAGTGATTGGTTTAACTTCTGCTCTATTTGGTTTCGGACTTTTGAGTCTAGCGCAAACTTCACAGGATTCAACGTAATTCTTAACTTCTTTAAAAACAATTTGGCCAGTAGAATCGGTTGCTTTATTTTGTCCATGTCTTTTCATTACCAAGGTAAGCACCGAAATAATGATCATGACAGAGCTCAAGTATGTCTCTTTTTAGACATTGAGGTATAACGAGTTGTTTAAAAATCTTGTTTCTGGATTTTCTTATTTTAAGGAGTATATCATCTTCTAAGTTGTATCCTTTAATCTTCTTAAGCTTAAGTTTATTTTTTAATTCTTGGATTATTTTATCCTGATTTTGTAATTTTTATGTGTCCTTACTAAAAGAGGAGGTTTCATTTATGGCGCCGATGCTCTCCTTATTAGTAAAGTCAGTACAATTAACACCCTGGTTATCTAATAACTTATTAATTAACCTTGCAAATGAGTGCCAATTATTTGAAATGATAGGAAATGAGAGATTCTTTATTTTTAAAGTTTTACATTTCATTAAGACATTAGTAAAAGACCTTTTGATTATTTTGGGATTAGGTCTAGTTCTTCCGTTAATAACATTCAGGAAGAAAACAATTTGACCGTTGATCTCTTCAGATGTGATGCAATTACTTATTTTTCCTTGGATTTTTGGTATTTTTATACCCAGTTTGTTAATGGCCAAATTTACAAGCTTATTTTTATTAACATTACGTAGAATTGTAAATAAAACAATTGGTGATTTAGAACCTAAAAGATTTGTATAATTGTTTTTTTTTGTCTTCATAATGAGTTTGAGCCTGAGAGATGGTTAAAACTGATTTCGAGAAAATCATCTTTTGAAACCCCGTCTACAAGTTCATCTTGTAATTCATAGATCCGAGATAAGTTGTTGTCTTTTTGTTTTAAAACAGCACCTAATCCAACTTTAGATGCATAGGTTGAGAGGATAAAAGGTTTATTAAAATTTGGATAAGCTAAAATTGGGGTAGTGGACAAGTGTTTTATTAAAGTTTCAAAAGCTTTATCACAACTTTCGTCTCATTTGAATCTTGTATTCTTTCTTGTAAGTTATTTAGAGGATCTACAATGCCTTAAAAATATGGTACAAATTGTCTGTCGTATCCTACTAGACCAAGAAATTGCTTAATTTGTTTTGGAGTTTTAGGTTTTGGGTGATTTTGGATAGCTTTAATTCTATCTTCATCAATTTCAACTCCTCTTTCGGATATTTTGTTTAGCTCTTTCGGAAAGTTTTATCTGCCAAAAGCCTGAAATGCAATCTAGTGAGGTGAAGAACTTAGAACCGTGTAGTTATTTAGCCTATTTTCGATATTGAGCATTGGAAAGCTATCCTTGATGGTTGAGGCGTTGACCTTTCGATAATCAACACAAAAGCGTTCGCTCCCATCTGGCTTTTTAACCAATACGATTGGCGACGCCAAGTTGCTATTTGATGGTTCGATAATATCCATCTTAAGCATCTTCTCAACACACTCCTTTACCACTTGTTCTTTAACATGAGAAATAACATAAGGTCTTTGTTTGATGGGCTTGTTTTCACTTAATTCAATGTCGTGTGTACCATATTTGTCCGATAGCAAGCCAATGTCTTCATCATGTTTAGAGAAGCACATCCAATATTTGTTTATTAGCTTCTTGAGTTTTTGTACTTGGTCTTGGTTTAATTTTGAATTTTTGAACTGAATTTGTTCACTAGGCTTCCTGGGCTTAGAGTCTGATTCGGCTACTTGATTCACCGTCTCAATGTCCATTTCGACCTGTATGAAATTATTAAACTCTTCTTGATTTGAAATCTAGCTTACGAGGTCACATTTATGAAGTTTTCCTAAAATCGTATGCTTCCGGGTAACTCTTTTTGTTAGGAAATTATTTACTAGAAAAATTTCTATTTCATCCTTATTCTCGGAAATTCCTTCAACTGCGTTAACCTTAGTACTTGATTCAAACAAGATAAGTTTATCTTTGAGGTCCTCTGGTACTTTCACTTTATAAAGTTTTTGGGAGTATGGGTCAATTATAATTTCGGACAAAGCTTAAATAATTGGAGAAGTTTTAGCCTTAAGTTCGACTTGTTGGTTGTTTGATTTCAAGATGTATTCCTTAAAATCTATGATACAATTATTATTTTTAAAGAACATCAACTACTAAAATAATTTCGTTTGAGAGATTTTCAGCGATTATGAAATCGCCTTGAACTAATTTAGTACCAATTCTTAAATTTAAAGATGTCTCTCCATCTACCTTTAGTGGAGAGCCATTAGCGGTTACCAAAAATTTAGGATTTTTAATGGGTTCCGGTTTTATGTTTTCACTTAGTGCGAAGTTTTTACTGATGAAAGATGTTTGGGCTCCAGTATCTACTAGGCATGTTTTTAGCTTCTTATTTACGTATAGAGAAATGGACGTGGCTGCTTTATTAATAGAATTTAAATTTACAATTTATTTTTCAACAAGTTTATTTTTCTTATTTTTACTATTTTTTCTTAGTTTATCTACTGTTTTGAGGGAATTTACTATAATTACCGAATCCTTTCCCTAGGTAAGATCGGTTTTTAATGGTTTAAATTTGAACTTTGTTAGGTGTAGAGTAGCGACCTTTTTGGACCGAGTTCGAGTCCTGATTGCCACCCTTGAATCGAACATTTTTTGTATAAGAATTTTTACTATAGTTAGACGATACTATGGGAGGTGTTTGTGTTTTTGTAGAAAAATTTGATGCCTTTAACGTCTCGCACATTCTCTTCATCTCCCTACATTCAACAAAAAAATGATTTGTAATACCGCAAAAGTGACAAATCTATCAACCTTGACTATGTGTCTTTCGTTATTTTTAATCTTACACTTCTCTTCTTGTCTCGAGTCATATTTTGTCAAAATGATACCAAAAAAAGCATGTATAACACTCGATTGACTTTTCCAAACATAAATCCGAGCTAACTGGACATGTACAGTGAATCACTTTCGTATCAATTAGTCTTCTTAATACTTTCCAGGTATTTTTATTAAAGAAAACAGAAAGAGAGTCTAGATTAGACTTGGTCAAAAAAGCATCACTCAATTCTCTATGATCTGAGATGACCATACTTGATTTGATCAGCAACTTACGTTTAGTTATCTTATTTATCAAATGATTATTATCAGCATGTAAAATTTCTTTCAAAATATATAGGGATTCCTCTTTCGAATGAACTGATGAGTTCGCACTTTGAATATCAATCGAA
This sequence comes from Brachionus rubens, assembly GCA_022207745.1. Lineage (NCBI taxonomy): Eukaryota > Metazoa > Rotifera > Eurotatoria > Ploima > Brachionidae > Brachionus > Brachionus rubens. The sequence goes on along the minus strand of JAJVHD010000001.1, from coordinate 3,716,523 downwards.
TTAACACGATGAGCCTTTCTTTTACGTCCAGTTGATCCGGAGTTTTTTGAAATAGTTAATTGGGCTAAATTTGGTATACGGTAACTATTGCTTATTTCTATCCAATTTATTGATTGTATAGCTAAAATATGCGAACATAATTGTTTGTCAATACACGTACAAGGAGACTTAGGTAATAGTTTAACTTGCTAGCTGTTGTTAAATAAATGTGTAAAATACTCAGTATTTAATTCACCAAAAATTTAGGTGTTTGTGTTATGTGTTGGTGTTTGAAACACATACACCAAATACCAACTCCTAAAACACCTTTTAAATTTTAATTTGGTGTTTATGGTGTTAATAACTTTTGAAAATAAAGTAATATTTATTTTATTTTATTAAAATCAGAACAGATAAAAATAAAAAATAATGGACTAAATTTTTTTTTATAATTTTATACCTTATCTAAATTTTTACGGCTTTCACAAAAATTCCTAACGATAAAAAGTAAAAGAATTTACAGTGGTGGCAAAGGTTTTGTAACAGTCCGTCACCTAATGTCACCAAACGTTAGATAGCGTCAGGCTACCTCATTCAGGTAACGTCAGCTGACGTCAGATGACGCCACCTTAAATTATCCAAATCAAAGTTTGGTAAACTCAAGTTGCAAATGACGTCAGGTGAAGTTAGCTTACAAAAACGATAGTTAACTTGTCAGATGACATCAGCTGACAACATTTACATTTCGTCGACGATCAGATGACGTCAGGTTACGTCATTTTCGATAGTACCAATTGTTAACCAAAATGATTAGCACAATATGCTAACCATCTCATGTTACCATGTTTAGTAGATGTGATTCCTCTTGGAAGATCATACACCCGTTTCGCCTAAGTAAGTAGTGTTTCTTTTGTGAGTGCATTAGAATACCATGTATACTAGCGAAGCTGTAATCAGTCACGATTAATCGAAATTGAACTACTCCTTTACTTACGTTTTATTAAAAGCATATTTTAACTCGTTGAAAAATTCTTCGATTTTGACAGTTGAATGACGACTTGTTATCATTTCGGCTACTTCGACAGAAATTATTTGTGACGTCTGGATGCAAATCATTTTTGTCTTTTAATAGGAAAAAAAAGTTCGTTTAAAACTTTGAGACTGGTTGATAGTTTGTCTAGTTGGTTTGTGGTATCTAGAATTAGAATTATTTTTTAACACCATTTCTTTCGTGTTTGTGTTTCAAACACCAACACCTAACACAAACATCTCAATTTTTGGTGTATTAAATACTGAAAATACTTCAAAGAAACTTGGCTCTGTAAGTGGAAAATGAAGATGAGTAATGTAATTATCTGATTTTTGCACAAGGGAAAAATTCGGACAAAATATCCCCTACCATTTTCAATGAAAAAATCCCTCAAGAAAGTTCCGTAACTTTCTTAGGAATAACAATTGATGACAATCTATCATTTGGGCGATTAGTCGATGGAATAAGAAGGAAATGTTTCTCAGAAACTCATTGGTCAAGAAACTCCAAGTAATTCAGAACTCTGCTATTAGAGCAATTTTGAAACTTCCATACCGTACCCCGTCGGACGAATTACATATGTTAGGCCAGCAACGCCTCAACCTCAATCGAATAGACCAACGATTAGATGAGCTCACTGACAAGTATGTAAAAAATGGCTTAGAAAAATCTGTCTCAGTTGTTGTTCGACTTGTTAACGAGTACAAGAGGGCTTTCAACTCTCTTAATGGCAACACTCCAACCCCTTTGTCTAACGCGTATTTGGTCATTGACCAGTTTTCTCACATCTCTTTACCTTCTTTCTAGTCAAAATGATTATCTTTTAACCCTTATCTTTTTAATTTTTATCTTATTTTTTTATTTTTTTTGTTTTTAGTTTATTTTTATTTTTTGTTTTTGTTTTTTTTTTTTTATGCTGAAGGAGCATTAGCTCGACCAGTTTTTTTACTAAATAAATAAATAAAATAAAATCAAAAATTTAAAAGTAAAAATTTACTTACAGTATTTTTATTTAACTTTTCACTTTAAGCGCTACTGAACGATAGAAAAATTGATTTGCAAGAATTTTTTTAAATGAGCGAGACTAAGTTAGAGAGGTAGTATGTGACTGAGAGACTAAGCGCTAGAGGTACTAGGAGAGTAAGAGACTGAGTGAGAGAGGTACTAGAGAGAGAGTGTGAGACTATATGTTAGGAGTGTAAGATTGACAAATTAAACTTTCTTTTTTTATTAATTTATTTCATTAAATTTTTTTTAAATAAATTTTTTTAAGTTTTAAAAGTTCTTTATTTAAAAATCACTCCATTCCCCTTTTCTTCTTATTATTTTCTCTAGAAACCTTCAAAATTATATAGACTTTGAGAATTATTGATTTTTTTAATTTGATTCCTTTTTGTGCATTAAAACATAGTTGCAACACTTTTGAACATTTAGCTTATTTTCTACAAACTTGTATATTTATTTAATTAACTCTTTATTGGTTTCATTGGTTCTTCTTAAGAATATATTTTTTTAAATAGGCCCAAACAATTTCAATAATGTTAATGTCTGGACAGTATGGAGGAATTTTAATCATTTTTTATAAAAATAAATATCAAAAAAATTTTTTAACCCATTCTAAATTATTTTGTTCTCTGAGAAAATTATCGCAAATTTTATAAATCTTACCACTGGCTCTGATGGGCCTTTAACACTTATAGCAAGCCAAATATTTATAGTAGCACTATTTCGGATTTTTAGAGAAACACATTTAAGATACTTTTTCGGTTTCTTCATGTGATACAATCCTCTTTTATTTATCTGAAAAGAGGTCTCATCTGCAAAGACAAGATTTTTCAAATCTCTGTCAAAACTGTTAAGTGCAAAACTATGTCTTTTACTCTTAAATTCATGAGTTTCTTGCTTTGGTTTACTCCTTGCTCTACGAAGTTTATATCCTTTATAAAAAAACAATCTAATTAAAGCAAAAAAAAACATTAACTTTCCATGAGACAATCTCTGATTGTGTAAACTAACTTGTGTAAGATTAAGTGTTCTAAGAAAGCAAACAAAAATCTTCAAAAAAAACTTTTTGTCTAATAAGTTTACCTAGACGAGACCTATAAAAACTGATTGTATTCGCTTTTAATCTTATTTTAAGGTATTTGAAAATTTTATTTGAGATTACTTGCGCAAACATATATCCATTCGAAACATCAGTATAATGCTAAATAAAAGATAAAAGATGAAATACATAATAGATACAAACTTCCTAATAAAAAATACGAACTTTAATCAAATAAATAATTGTTCTGTTAAATTTTTTTAAACTGTTTATGCGGAAAATTTTTATCTTTCGCTTTTTAAAAGAGTAGTAACATCTCTTTAAACTCTAAAAATTGAGAATAAATCAAATGGATACTAAAAATTCATTATTCTTAAAGATACCTCAAATGAAGGAATATAGCCACCGCTGTTTAAATTTTTTAGAATTTCTAATATTTCCTTTGGTTTTTTGTTCGACTCTTCTTTGACATAATTATAATTATTTTTTTTTCCTAAAAAACTCGAAAGCCTCTCACAGATAGATGTTTAAATTAAAATTTTTATAATTTTTATTAATTGAAAAAAAATCTGAACAAACTTGAACTATATAAAAAAAATTTTTGTTCCTTTTTCTAAAACACTAATCCTCTCTCTCTTTTTGTTGTGTTGATTTATGATTTTTGTTCACCACTAAAAATTATTTCATGCATTATTTTTTGTTTTATTTCAAAAGATTTTTTAAAATGTTAAAGAAAAAATAATTCATTAACAATGGTTATAGGAAAAAAAAAAGAAGAAGAAAATGTAGAAAAAGCTTTATCTGGTACTCAAAAAGAGCCAATGAAGAAAAGTCAAAATAAGAAAGTTCAGGACTGTATTCTCCTTAAGGTTAATGATCAAAAATTAAATCCTGACCTTAGAGGAGAAACTATTCTGAACAATCTTGTTCATTACCCAATCAATGAGGTTATAGGAAAAGATAGAGATGAGGTATGTTAATTTTCATTTTCCAGAATTCATTAAGATAAGTTTATATATTTTGTTTAGCTATCTAAGGAAACTGTTTTAAGTTTGCCATTTAATTTTCAAAAGAAAAAATTTACAGCTGAAAGAGAACCTTCTAAAAAATTTGAGTCATTCGGTTGAAAAACACTTCACTCTTCAGCAACAAGTAAGCTCAATTCATCAAAAACTTGGTGTTTAAGATGGTTTTTTTAATCATATGTAAATTTAGCTGATTGAGAACCAAAATAAACATCTTTCCTTTTTGGAGATGATTGTAAATCAGAAAAATCAACAAAATTTACCAACCCAGCAAGAAAACAATGCTCTTCAAAGTGTTAGTAGACTAAATCAACTGAATGGGTTTCAAACTCAAGGTATCGGAAAAAATCCAAGAAGGAGTTCAATGGTGAGAAATCACCTTCAAAAGACAAACTCGTCTGATCAGTCAAAAGTTTTTATTAAATTATCATCGAGTGAAAGTAAGTGTATTTTAAACATTCAAATCAACTTCTGTATCTTTTGGTGTTTAAGTTGTTAAAGACTTAAGTCTGTCTTGGGTCAGTTGTCGCACGATAGACTTTTAACCAAAACGAAGGGTCAGGTTAGGCTTCAGGACTAAAACAGGTTTGGACATTTTTAACTTTATTTAAAAAATTTCGTAAAAACTTTTTTTATTAGGTGAAGATGATGATGGTGATGAGCTGTATCTCACCTTTAGGGATACCTTTGTTTCCTTAATGAAAAAAAAATTACCCGAAACAGCCTTCAGGTTAGATATCAAAACACTTAAACTCATTTATTATAAAGAAATGAGCGAGATTGAAAGTGAGTTTCAAAAACTTTAATTTTAAAATAAAAACAATAAATTTTTTTTTAACTTTTTTAAAGATACATTGAAGAAACTGGTAAATCATTGGGAAGAAGTTTTTAAGCAGTACTTGAAGAAGGCGACATATCATAAACGTTACTTAAAACAAAAAATTAAATAAGAATGACTCCAAAGCAAAAAATGAAAAATTCTATTTTAATCGATTAAATTTATGAAAAATAGAAAAATTTAAAAAAACAATCTTGTTTAATTGAACCTCTATTACTTATTTTCTCAGTCTCACACTACCTCTCTCACTTAGTCTCTCAGTCTCACAATACCTCTCTCACTTAGTCTCTCACTCTCTTAGTACCACTCGCGCTCTGTCAATTTTAATTAGCGGATGTTTAGCACTTTTTTAAAATTGAATTCACACATCCCTGCGCTTTTTTAAAAAAAGTAAATTTTTATTTATTTATTTATTTAAAGGCTTATGTCGACTCATTTACTAGAAGGAAAACCTATCCGAGAGTAAATGAGTTAGTTCAGGACCTCCCCTGCTTGTTAAACAGACAAAATCCTAGACTACTTGGAAAACCAAGTAATCAAAAAGTGATAAAATAGAAAGAATTTAAAAACAAAACAAAAATTATTTAAAGTATTTAAAATTTGTAAATCTTATATTAAAGTTTGGCATTATTTTCATAAAAATATCAACAATTTCACCATCAAACAGGTAGATTTTAATATAAAAGCACTGTAGGTATCTTAAATTATGACATTGCTTCAAATTTCTTGCATCATTTTATTTTTTTGGATTATTTATATACTAGATGGAAGTTTTTAGTAGAAACTTTTTCTTTAAGCTGAGAATAGACTGAAGGTAGTGAAAGAATATACCTTTCGTTGGTTTGTTTGTCTTTAATATTTCAATTTGGCGCGGTCGGAAAATCAAATTCAAAATTGCCCTCTCTGGTTTTGTTTAAATAGTGAATAACTACAGTTAAGTTTTTTTTTTAGATGAAAATAGTCGTCTATGACAATATTTTTATCTTTGTAAATCAGATGATAATACGATTTGTATAGTTTAAGAGGATTTGGTGCAGGTAGGGAAGGCTTTCTTTACCCTTGATTTTTCCAAGACATTCCTTCAACAAACCCTTCACGACTTTTCGTTTTATCGGCAGACCAAAATAAAATAAACATTACCGTCGTTGACAGTCGTTGAGATTTTTCTAAAATCTGTCGTCAGTCTTTCAAAGACAATTGAAAAGACATTCACTTTAAAATTCAATTTTTTTTTTGTTAAATCGTTTAATTTTTATGTTTTAATTGTTTTTATTTAAGCGATTTTTATTTCATTTTTATTAAAATTATCTTTTTTTAACAGTTCATAATTTTCGATTTTAATTTTTTTTGCGGAATTCCGTTTTCCGTAATACCGTTTACGCATATTAGGGACAACCTTGTTGTTAGACTTATAAGAAAAGGATAGTTAACACTTATTTAATGATTTTTTTTCTTAACTTTCCCCTGAATAAAAAAATATATACATTTCATTTTCTAGCTTTTTAAGATGATTGTTGCAACTTTTTAAATAAAAGAATTTATTTTCTAAGGAGGGGTTTAAAGTTTATAGTCAGGAAGTTAACAAAAATTTCCAAAAGATTAAAAAAAGGAGGAGTTTCAAAATAAATTATAGTTCGACTATGACATTAACGAAATATGGCAATGTGAAGTTTTGTCTCAAAATCCCAAAAATCTAAAATGTATCAAAAAATATTATTTAAAATTATTGCAGAGATGGATATTATTGATAAGAAGTAATTTCTTGATACAGAGAGCTCTTGTGCATAACTCTGCAAATCTGCAATTTTAATTGCAAAGTTTAAAAAATAAAATATAGTGAAAATAATTAAAATTAACTACGCAATTAAAATTGCAGATTTGCAGAGTTATGCACAAGAGCTCTCTGCATCAAGAAATTACTTCTTATCAACAATATCCATCTCTGCAATAATTTTAAATGATCCTTTTGTTGTTATAATGGAATATTTTTTGATTCATTCGGGATTTTTAGGATTTTGAAACAAAACTTCACATAGCCCGAAATAGCAACCAAAATGCGTAAAACAGAAAATCTGAAAACGAAACTCACCAGCACTAGAAACCAAGACATTCCCACTCTTCCAAAAAGTTTGGAAAAAATAGATTTAACAAATCAACGTTACATTGAAACTTCGTACCACAAGCGATATCTCCTATTCGATTCAAAAGATGATGATAGAGTCATTGCACTTTCGTCCGACATTCAACTAGAAATACTATCCAAATCGAGTCGCTGGCATATCGTTCGTACATTTAAATGCTGTCCTGGATTATTTTATCAGGGGTTTACTATACATGGCTGGTATCAAGAATACATGTATTATGAACTAGCTATATGGTTTGATCAAATCAAAGCACTAGCATTTATACCACCCGCTTATGTTGTAACTGCCTTTAATTGTTTGACTTCGACAACTCCATCCCAACTCAGGACAAATCAGAAATTCTGAGAGTATGTTAATTATTTGTACAAAACATGGATTCGTGGTAATTTGAAATACATTTATGGAACCAGTTTAACAACACAGGCCCAAGAACTAATAATCATGCTGAAGGATTTCATCGAAAAATTGATATCGATTTAATTACAAGAAATCCAAACTTGTATTTTTTCATAGACTACATAAAGAAATTAGAATCACAACTACTCAAGCTTATGTCAACGTGGAGTACAGTTCGTCGGGAATTGGTTTAAAAATATCAATATATTTCAATTCGAAATAGTTTTTATACCAATAAACTTAAACACTAATCATTGGGTATTTGCGACAGTAGTATTTGCGACAGTTAATTAAAGTTTTCAAATTCTAAAGTTTTTTAAAATTTTTTGACTTGAAAGTTATTTTATTAACTTCAAAATATGAATTATTGAAGATAGACTTTGAAATATCTTTTCAAGTTTAAAAAATAAAACTTAAAACTCTGTAAAATCCTGCTTGAAATGAGAAAAACGTCGAATTATTCGACTTATGTGCGTTTATAAAGCAATTTATAGTATGTTCTCATCATTCAGAATGTCCAGGAAGATTTTTACCTTAAAAAATTCATGATTTAACACATTTGAAAGGTCCAGAAATCAAGATTACTTTGAAATATTTGTGTTTTTTTAAAGAACAAAATTTCAAGTATGAAATCTTTTTCTTTGAAAAACTTTGAAGTTGAATAAATTAGCTTGAAATTTTTAAGAAAACTTTATAATTAACAACCCTAGACAGGAGAGAATTTCAAGTGCAAAGTTACAGTTTTTGATACTTTAAAAAACAAAAAAGAAACCGTTTTGAATAACTTAAAAGAATACCTTAATATAAAATATTTCCAATTTTATTGTTTACCGTTAACTACTCATTGGGCTTTTAAACAAGAATTGGAAATTCCACTACAAAGGAAAAGTTTTGATCCTGGAATATTTTTATGCAAATTAGCACAGTTGCAATCTTTAAAAGCTGAATCTTTTAATTTTTTGGATAGGGATATGGACTTTTATCTTAAAAAAGTTCTTTATTCTATCTATTTAAACAAAATTCAATTTGCAAAATTGAATTAGACGTTAAGAATGCAATATTTGATTGTTTCGGCATTTTACGAACCGTTTGTTTCAATCATTCCGATCACCCGAACCTCTTATGGAAAATTCGAGAAATCTTCTAAGCCGCAAGTGTCAGAAATTGTTCATTAGAACTTTTTCACAACAAATCAACAATCAAAAAAGCAGCAGCTTTTTTGGACACTTCTTATAAGGCTATATGTAAAATTCCGTTTAATTCTGGTATAACTCTTTGCATAAAAGTGTAACGACCAGGTAGTTCAAAAGTCAGCATTTGACTCAAATATGGATTTTAGTTACTAAGTGTTTTTTCAAATTTCCCGACTCACCATGTAATCTTAGTATTTTCCACACATAAGACTTATTTTAATAATGCTATCTTAAATGAAAATCCAATAATCAGCAACCTAATTGATGAATTTAATAACATCTGTGAACTTGCAGCAAAGAATTTCCAAACCTTGTTATGTAAATATCTCAATTAAGAAGTAGCAAAAAAAATTAACAAACTAAAGACAAAAAACAAAAAAAACCTAGCCCAAATTATTTGAAACTATTTTTGATTTTAATTTTTTTTTATCATTCATTCGAAGATGATTTCCAAAAATTCACTTACACCTCCGACAATCAACGATTTTTACAGTTTGATTCGATTGGTAAAGGTCTGTCAATATGTTTTTGTTTGAACGTACAACTTGAGATTTTGTCAAGCTTGTGACGCTAATAATTATTCAGTGATGTCAAAATACAAATGTCTTAATGGTGCAACTTTGTTAACTACTCCTGATAGCTTTAAGTTGTTCAATAACTTATAATCAAATTTTTATTCGATTTTAATTTTCTTTTGTTATGTCTCATTAAACGTTTTTCCAAAAAAAAAAGAAAATTAAATTTTATTAGGGAAATTGGTTTTTGGATTTAATATGTCGATTAAAACTGAAAATTCGACTGAAAAACGATTCTTAAAGAAATAAAAATAATTTTTTTTTTCGAAAAATTTGGTTTAAATTTAAAAAATTGTCTTAAGTTATATTCGGTACTTTGTGTGAGAGGCAACTCGACTGTCTCAAGATTCTCAAAAATTTTTTGTTCTTCACCCGTCATTAAATTATCTTCATTTAACTATACTGTATGTTCTGTTGTTGTAGCTTGTACCAATGTTGCAAATAGCAATGAAAGGTTTGTAAATCAATGTGGTACGAAAATCAGTATGATATTATTTTCTAAACAAAAACTTCCAACTTGCACAGTAAAATGACAACGAGCCGAATCAATCATTAGCAATATTTTGTCATAATTTTAAGCAATTTTGTAAGGAATTACTATTGGCTGAATGTAAAAACTTTTGTTTTAAAATAATCTGAAAACCGACGCCCAGTACTTTCGTTTTGGCTGGTAGTTGTCGGAGTAGAATTCATTTTTTAGAAAAATTTTGGAAAATCTTTGAACTGTATGACGCTTTAAAATTCAAGCATCCAAATTTCATCCACGCATTAAATCCAAAAATCAATTTTCTAAAAAAATAAATTTTTCTTTTTTAGGTTTAATGAAAATAATTTTCTTTATAAATCGAAATAATTAAAAAAAAATAGTGTGTTCTTGTCATGTGAGTTTTTAAGCCTCATAAATTTTATTACAAACCGGGAATTCAACCGGGTTAAGTTTATTTCTGAGTGCTTGTTTTACTAATTTTACAGCTTCTGGGTCGACTCCTGGATCTTCAAGTGATTGTTTCTTGTAGATCAAATACTTGTTTTTTTACACTCGAATTTTTTTTATTTTGTAAACTTGAATTGATTTTATCCAACATGTCTTTATTGCTTGTGTACCTTGATGATTCATTCGATTGGTGTTCATTATTCGGAACGTCGAGCTTAGTCATTGAATATTTGAAATTTAACTTTTATTTTTTTTATTCATTTTTCGGCTTTTTTCTGAATAATTTTTTGTCTTAAAAATTTATGTGACCAGTGGAAAAAATTTCAAATAATTTTTGATCACTTTTTTTTTTCAAATATTACGTGACCAGTGTTGGTCACCCATCAACAAAAAAAAATTTGGTCACATAACCCCTAAGACCCAAAAATCCTTCCGAAATTAATTCGCCCAATTAGACATTAACAATATACTTGAAACTAAGATTGTGCGTAATTTGAAAAAGTCAATTAAGTGCTGATGTCTTTTTTTGGATTTTTTCTCAACGAACATCGTTTTAGAGGAATCCTTGAATAGTTTTTTGAGTTTCGAAGCTTTTGATTCTCGGATGAGGGTTTTCAGTTCTAATAGTTCATTAACTTAGGAAACTGTTGATGAAAAATATGAGCAAAGATTTATTTTTAAGTTTTTTGTAGCTGAGAGGAGTAAAAATAAGAAGCATATTCATTGAATGAATCGTGAATTTCAAGGTTTATTTTTATTAGAAAAAAATTACAATACATTTTCAAACAAAAAAAAATACTGAGCAAAAAATCACGCTCGATTTCACTTTAATGACTTTATCATTATCTTTTAATAAGAAAAAAAATCATAACAATTACAAAATAACCGGTCAACCCTAGAAAACAAAAAAAGTAAACTTCAAAAATTTTTATCCTTGAATTTTGTGCAAAAGTCAAAATTTATCAATCAGATTTTTCATTTGGTCTTTTTTTTATCGTCTTCATTTTCATTATGTGGTGTTGTATAAAAGTAAGGATATATAAAAAATTTCCCTACAGTCCAACTAACAAGACATCCAATGAAAATGTACCACCAAAAAGCAATCTCAGGTGGGAATGGCTTTGTCACTGTTTCCCAATCGAATTTTAAACAAATTAACAATTCGGTCATTAAAATTGCTAGACATACCCATGTTTGTGTACCCATTTTCTTGCATAGTCTAAACAAAAAATTAGTTTACTTTGTTTAATAATAAAAAGTTAAAGAGCTGCTTACGTATTGTCAAGATACTCAAAACTTTCTCTCATAGCAACAGATCCAACGAGCCACATAAAAATAAGTCGACCGAGGCACAAAAAGTGTGGTGGTGGAATCCATAAAATGAATTTAAGATAAAATGTCGCCAATTCGGCAATAAAAAATAAAACAATGAGTACAAGCATGTACAGCCAACGTTTTAAACTAGATGTTGGTTGCCAATCGTATGATACCCAATTGTATGGACTAAATTGAGTCACAATACGTTTTATTTTTCCTTTGAATGTTGGAATATTCCATAATCCTCTCCAGTTGTACGGTTTCATTGCAAAATATTCACACGTTTTCATGCCAAAATAAATACCTAAACCATTACAAACTAAAAAGTCCAAAATCCACTTGAAAAAAAAAGAAGCCTTGTTTAACTTAATTTTAATTTGGGTTTGATTTTAAACTTACATGATCCCACCAACACTCGCTAAAATTTGGCAATTGATGTTGTAAAGAGTACTCCAATAACTCAAACCCAATGCTCATTACGTTACACAACCAATAATCTCTGAGAATTAAAGTCTTTAACCACCAGCCGAAGAAGTGTGTCGGAACGAAACCGTCAAGTTTATCCTTAAATTTTAAAAATTTTAAACAATGCTTTCAAAAGTGATAAATGTAATTTAAGTACCAAAAAGTTGTGATATGGATTTTCCTTATTATCAGGATCATAAATCTTGCAGTTGCCTCCATAATCTTTCTCAGGTAATGGTTTACCTAATGTTGGATCCAAATTAGTCAATAATTGTCTTGCATCATCTGCAGTCTGAAAAAAAAGAACATGAGATACTCAAAGTTAGGCTCGTTAGACTTAAAATCTTACTTGGAATAGAATATAAATGAGAGCTATTTCGTATAGAACACTAAGGCATAAAACCAATCTCCAGAAAACTTGAGGCAAAATTTAGAATTTGAGAAATTTTTATGAATTATAAATTAAACCTACCTGGATGAGGTCTAATAAATGGCCCATCTGGAGTTTGAGTTACACCAAAAAGAACAAAAAAACTAGCACACGCAATCAAACCTCGTTTTACGTTGTAACTTTGATCTTGAACTTGTTGTTCAACTAATGATTCATAAACAAGAACACATATAAAAATAACAAGAACAGTTATCGTATGAGCACGCCAAAAGAACGATTGAGTTCCATCATCGGAAACAGTTTGATTCTTAGATTTTATTTTAGTTTTTTCCCATTCTTTTGTTGTCGATTCTCGGGACGTATCTAGACTCGACATAACCAATTTTTAACACACAAAAAAATCAACAACTCGAAGTTTTACAATCTATAATTTTTTGAAAACTATTAGAAAAAAATTTGTTTATTTATACAAAACTTTATCTTTAAGGTCAACTGTAAAAACGGTTAGAAAATGTTTTTTGTTTGCCTACTATTTATTGATTCTTATCTTATCTGAAAAATAAAACCAATAGTTTCTAGAAAAAAATGTGTTTCAAGTGTTTGAAACGAATATCTCCCATCACCAAAAATCTTAGATAGACTAAAAAATTATGAATAATTTTCATATTTTCAAAATCTTTCGATTTAGAAACAAAAAAAATGTTATAGTAATTTATACATTCATCTCTTTTCTTTTTTGTTTGTTTAATTACAAACTTAGTTAGCGATCAAGATAATTTAGCGTCATTCCGTCATTGAAGCAGCAGATGATTCTGATTTTGAAATGTTACAAACACTATAGAGTGAATAAATGTAATTAAAAAAACGAAAAAATTAAAATTTTATGTGTTAATTAAAGTTGATTAAAAGATATTAAAAATTACTGAATTTGCTAATTTTGTTTTTAAAACATTTTTTTTTCAGCTTGCTTATTGCATTACTTTGTTAATTATATGCTTTGAAAAAATTTCAGAATTATATAGTCGTTTTTTTCGGCAAGAAACAGCAGACATTTTGAAATGACTTGGCTTATTATGTTAATGAACTTTTCTAAATTTTTGGGTCTTAGGTTCAGCTTTATTTGTCAGAATTTAACATAGACGCTTAATATGCTCATTTAAAAAAAAAATTCTTTTGAAATTTTTCTCAACTTATATTTCAATTAGTCTTAAATATTTTTAATCATAGCCTTCAGACTTAGAAAAATCAACTTGACAAAAAATAAGCTTATGTCAATTAATATTTAGAGCGGTTGAAATAACTCGAGATAATGAATTTCTAATCAGCTTTTGCATTCTTTTAAGTTCATGAGTCAAACGTCGTTGAAAGATTTTTGTTCCAAACAAAAAAAAATTTAATCAAAAAATTGATGACTTTAGTCAGTTAATAATTTCTAATGTAAAAAAACTTTTAAACATAAAATTATTTTTTTAAAAATAAACATAAATTTTGAAATAACAATTATGTCAAGCAACACTAGCAATCAAAGTCAATAGCAACACTAGTTGGCGCACCAATTGATCTGAAAAACGTATCGTATGATTTAAAACTTCCGTTAGATCAACGAAGGAATTAAGTTAGCTTTAGTTCGTATTTTGGAGAATGATGTATGTATGTATGAATTAAAAAGTTCAAATTACTCGTCGTCATGTTATACAACAAGCTTAATTTCAACGCATTCATTCGACAGGAGTTAATTTAAATAAATAAGGGGCTCAATTCGAAGACTTTTCTATCTTCCGTTTAATGTGAAGCTAAAATTTTTCATGTCTCTTATTCTTCGATGTTTTGATTATTGTAGTAACATATTTATCTACTACAAGTTCTTTAAAAGATTTTTCATATGTATTATATTGTTATTGCTAATTTGCGACAAGGGATTTAAAAACATAACTCAAAATCGATCGAAAAATTGGACATGTTAGATTTTTATGATTTAAAATCGCTAAAAACTAATTTTTAAATTTTCAAAAACAACATTTATAAAAATTTTATAATAATTTTTCATTTTAATTGAAGTCTCAATTGAATTTTATTGTATTTAGTTTTTGTCATGCGCCCCCTATTTTAAAAGTCAGAGGGGCTCAGCCCCTCCAAATGAAAAAAAATTATATCTTGTTTATATAAAAAATCTCTATCAAAGTTGCATCTCAAGTAAAGGTTTATTAATTTTAAAATAAAACATCACTATTATTGATATTCTAATCATTAAAATATCCTTTTTCAGTCAAATTTTAAGTAATTTTTCTGTAGAAAGTTGAGAGGACCTTAAAAAATCAAAGAAATGTCTTGACTTAAAACAATCCAAAATCGAAAAAAGAGTATTAAAAAAAACATTCCTCCAGGAATTCTTAAAGGACTAATATAGTCCGCTTTGAGTATGGTCATTTCAGTGAACTTGGAGTTTTCCGATGCCAAATTTTCCTAAACGAAGAGATTTAAAAAAAAAGCACTCCAACATTCTCGCGATCTTTTTTATTTCAGAAAAAGTCAATTTTGGTTAATAATCGCTTACAAAAACGATTCCTTATGAACTTATGAACTACAACATGAAATTCAAAGTTTGACAGCACCTCTTTAATTCTCTAAAATACTGACTTAGAGCCTTAGAACGTATACAACAGATCACTGAGATACCGATATTACGGATTTAAGAACCGTTAATTAATTAACGCTCAAGCTATTTTAGAATGAGTGTACTTAACAAAAAATGAGTGTACAAAACTTTGAGAATGAAAAAAATCAATTTTATACACTCTAAATTTTTGCGCCCCTTTTTGATCAAAAATCCTGGCTACGCCGCTGCGTCATAGCTTTGAAATAACTCACCTGCTCTCGGATAGGTTATGCCTTTCATCAGACGAGTCGACATTTGTGATATGTTGAACATATCTTTAGACTCTGGATCAAATCTAGGTCGAAAAAATTTTATATAAATAGAAGTTGAGATATGATCCAGTGGTTGTTGTTCGTTTTTGTTTAGACAGTGTTTGTCATTTAGTAAAATATTAAAATTAGAGTCTCTCTCCCTCTCGACCCTCTTTTACACGCACTCGCGGTAGTCATATCCCTCTCACTCGTTAAGACTGCTGTTAAGACTGTTCTGCTGTTAAGACTGTTGAAAGCTTAACAGCGGTTGTATGTTACACATTTTAAAATAGAATAAATTCAATAATACTATTTTTCTTGAATTTCTTTGATTTTGATTCGTTTCAATTCGAAAAATCGGTTTTCCGACCAATTTCGAGTGTTGAAATTTCCAATTATTTTTATCATTTCGTAAATATTTAATGTAGTTTTTTTCGAATTTAGTCTCAAGCGAAAAATTTAGTTAATCGGTTTATAACACAATTCCCACGCCGTTCTTGAGACGCCACGGGACTCGGCATCTGATCTCGGTTCTAGCGGCCGAGCGTCCATCGGTTCATCGGTTGACTGACGCAGACCTTCGATTTAGGGTCAGCTTGATTTTCATCAGTGGCCAAAGTATTGTCGACCTGGCGCTCTAATTCCCGGTCGACGGGTTCAACACTTGCTGCCACGTTGCACAGCCGTCCTATGATGGTCTCATTTAAACCAACATGCCCAGTGAATCCACATCGACCGTCACTCTAGACCTATCAACGTTTCCCCGAACCTGTAGCTAGTGAGAAGTGCCTTCGAACTCGAACCACGGGGATCTGAAAATAAAATTTAGGAGGACGAGACGATAATGGTCTCCGTAGAATTTCAAAGATTCTCAAAGAAAACTATAAAAAATTCGAAAGACATTCTGCAAGCAACTTGGATACATCAAAAGAAAGGTATTTTTGATTGCACTGACTATGGGTCAATATTTCATTGATTCTAATCGATGGCTTATTCAAATGCAAAAATGAAGGCTTGATGGAATCGTTAAAGTTTATTTTTATGCTTATAAAAGGCAATATGAACTACCGTATTGCCTTGTAGCTTATGGCGTTGCATTAAAACTCAAAACGTTTACTTTAGCAGCGGCCTTAGACATGTAAAAACGATTATTTTTTTTATTCTATAGATGCCGCAATTAAACCCGAATTTTAATTTTTATATTTTCAAATTTTTATCATTATAAGCCGCATTAAAAACCAAAATAAATTCAATTCGATCGAATATTTTACATTATTTTTTATTAAATTTTAATAGTTTAAAAAAAAATAAATGTCATTAAAATTCAAATTTTCGGTACATATTGGAAAAAAAAATGAATTATCAAATGTTTTTTTATTCTTGCTACCTTACGGTCTTCCTCTTTGCTTTTTTTGAGGTACTTGTGACAAAGTCTCACTCGAAAGAGATGGTTTTCGGGTACTAGACATGATATTTTCATCATTTGTAGCTGTTATTTCCTCTAACTCGGCTGAAGAATTGAGATCGAGTTTACGTTTTTTTATTTGTGACTGTGTTTTGGTCGATATTGGTGAATCTCCATTACACTGAGAACATAAAATAACATCAAATAGTCTCAGATATTTTTTTTTTTTTTTTTTACATAAATATTCAAAAATAATATTTTTTTTTTGCTTTTTTTTTGTCTTTGTTGCGGCGTTTATTTTTAAATTTTTGAATACTAGAGCTGCTTCATAAGTTAACGTTTTGACTAATAACGCTGCATTTAAACGAAAAAAAAAATATTCACTTTTACATGTTAGATGCATGCATTAGTTATCGAAATTTTGAGTTTTAATGCCGCCGTATCTTACAAGGCAATACGGTATAATTTAGAATATTTTTATTTATATGAGCAAATAAATGGTCTTCTCAAGATTAATTTTAATTTAAAATTGTAAAAAGATTTTTTTTCTTTTTGATTTTTATTCTTTTTTTTACTGCCTATGAGGCTTAAACGAATAGAATAATAATAATAATAATAATAATAATAAAAATTCGATTCTGTTATCGAGTATTAAAAATCGACTGCCATCACTAGTTCTGTTTAAAAAGTTAGAGATCCATTTTTTTACCAGACTGAAATCTATTTTGTTTTTTTAAATTAAACCATCTTATTTCGCGGTTAGATGTTACCTTTTGTCCAAAATTCGGAAAAACTTTAAAAAGTATTTTTAAAAAGTATTATTGGACCTATAAAAAATCGATATGATTCCGAAACCTAATAAAAAATAACGAAAAAAATCGACATGAAACCGAGACTGAACCAAAGATACATTAAATTGAGCTGGTAATCAAATATTCTGTACTTTCTGTTTCAGCATAAGTTAATTAGAAGAATTTTAAGCAAAGAAGGTTTACTGAAAAATAAATTGAATTGATCACTTGTACTCCCAAAACCTCAAGAAATAACCTTAAAAAAACGGGTCTCCTATATTAGGTGAACAAGTGTTCACATAATATGTGACCAAATCATGTTCACGGGTCAGGTGAACAAAATGTTCACCTATTTTTTTTTATACAATCTGGTGAACAAAAAAATTCAACTGTAAATTTGACTAAAAAATAGGTGAACACAAATAAATCGACTGGAAAAACCTATGTGAAGTTTTTTCTCAATTTCTCAAATTCTTAATTTCTTAAAATAATTTGAGAAAAAAAATAAAGTTATTTCTCAAACTCTTAGAATCTAAGAAAAGTTGAGAAAAGTTGAGAAAAGTTGAGAAATTTAAAGAAGTTGAGAAATCCCTGAATTTTATTCTTAGTCGAATCCTTAAGCTGCCCTAACCCTCACCCTAAACCCAACCTCTAATCCCTACCTCAATACCAACTTAGTCTGGAAAAAGATACCAAATTTGAATAATTAGATAAAAATCTTAAATTATCATTCTTTGGCGTATTTTTTTGATAGAAAACATTGTTATCTGGAACTTCGACTTGTTTATTCTTCTTTTCTGACATCTCTGCAGGAAAACAAACATCTTTACCTTTTCAGAATTATGAGACCTTCTACCATTAATGAGAATTTAACAATTTTGTGAAAGGGAATGTTCCATAATGCTTTCCAATCTTTAAAAAAGAAACTTTTCTATATTTTTTTTTCTCAAAATGTACCGTTCATTTTTTTTATTTCTCAACTTTTCTCAACTTTTCTTAGATTCTAAGTATTTGAGAAATAACTTTATTTTTTTTCTCAAATTATTTTAAGAAATTGAGAATTTGAGAAATTGAGAAAAAACTTCACTCTGGTACTGGAAAATCATAAAAAGAAATCTCAATTCGTCAAAATATCATAGTTTACGGGTAAACAAACGCTCAAATTGTTACCTAGTACTAAGCTAATTAAATAAATCATAATGAAAATTCAAAATTCATAATTGATTTTTTGTTTATTTAATATAGAATTAGTTATTAAATATTCAAGGATTCAAGAGTATCAAAATTAATCAATTTAATTTAAAAATAGATTTTTAAAATTTAGTTACATTCTTCTTCTTCTTCTTCTTTATTCGACTGTTGTTTTGCAACATTCGGCGACGTATGATTTCCATAATTTGCGATCACTGGCGAGTTTCTCAATTTCAGCTCTTGTTACTTCCGCACGTTTCGGGAACAATAATTCACAGATGTATTTAAAGTAGCTCGTGGGCTTACGTCCTCGTTTGCAAGTGCCTAATCCGGCTTCGGGTTCGTAAAATATAAAAATTTTTGCTGGCTCACTTTCTGGTCTTCTAAGCGTGTGACCAACCCAGCAGAGCTGTCTTTGGAGGAGCTTCGATACAATCGGTTTCTGCTCAACTCTTTTGTAAATTTCTTCATTTGTTACTTTGTCCAAAGGCTTTATACCTAGCCACATTCGATAGCACGTCGTAGCAAAACTATTCAGCTTGTTTTTTATCTCGTTGTTGACAATCCATGTTTCACAGCCGTATAGAAGTATGGACACTACTGTAGCTTCAAATATGCTAGCTTTCAACTTGATTGGAACATAATTCGCTTTCCAGATCTTCTCCATTTTCCAATAAGCAGCCCATGCTAGTGACTTACGATGGATGAAATCCGCTTCCGTGGACTTGAGTTTTGAACCTAAATATTTAAAATCCTCAACTTTATTTACCTGTTGGTCTCCAAGCGGTAAAGCGGTCGCTGTCGATTGCCCGTTTAGGATCATACACTCCGTTTTTTCAATATTTATTTCGAGACCCACTCTCTTTGCTTCGGCACTTAAGCTCGCCAGTTGATTGGTAGCTAATTCAACTGTTGATTCAAGAAGGGCTATGTCATCGGCGTAGTCAAGGTCGCTTATTCGTTGGTCACAATGTCTTCGGCTCTTTCTTTGTTTATAGATAAAACCATAGTTGTTTTGACTTCGTGTCATTACGTAATCAATAACTATTATAAACAAGTAGGGGGCTAGAACGTCACCTTGCAAGACACCTGAACTGATGTTGAATTCATCCGATAGCTTGTTCCCCACAGAAACGGCAGATTTAGAATTCACGTAAAAAGCGTAAATAGCATTAACAATTACTTGTGGAATCCCGTAGTGTCTTAAAATAGCAAACAACATCTTACGGATTACTGAGTCGAACGCTTTACGGAAGTCTACAAACGTAATTATTAACGGCAGTTTCTTATAAATCGCTTTCTTATAAGTTACATTATATTAAAAATTATTATCAAAATCAAAAATATATAAATCAAATTTATGATTGATTTAAAACCTAACAAAAAAAAACGAGGTGAACTCTTATAGAACAATAGTCAAATGCTTCTCCTTTATTATCTATATTGGATTACATCAAAAAATAATAGATAATAAATTTCTTTTTATTTTATTGAATACGAAATAAAGATTCTCAATTTCAACTTTTGACAAGATATCCATCAACTAAAAAGCCCACTAATTACAAGATATTTAGATTTAAATTCGATATATTCATCTTTATTTTTTTGTTTGATGATTCTTATCGTAAAGCCCATTTAATACAAAAAAATTTTGATTAATTTTATTTTGTTGTTATTTTTTTTTTGAACGGTATTCCTTTATGGTGTTATGCAAATTTAAGACGATATCTTGAATTATTAAGGGGGAAAAGAACTCACAAACAATATCGCAAATCCGCCGTCTGACTTGGTTAAACAAATTTTCATTTTGAGAATACAAATAGTTAAATTAATTTTCTTTAAATCAAGTAAATTAAAAAAAAAGAAAGAAAAATTCTCCTAGTCAAATACAAGTCTCTTTTCTAATTTCAATAAAAGCTTTTTTGTTGTAAGTTATATCGATCGATCATATGTACATAATTGTTTCACAAAGTAAATTATTTTGTAAGGAAGTAAGCATCTTGGATTAAAAACATGAAATGATTTGTCATTTGTATTTTTTTTTCGAGAAAATAAATTTCAAAACCGGTTCATATCAATAAGGCTAAAATGAAAAGCTAATCTTTTCTTCTTATAAATCTTTCATTACCGATTGCGCAATATTGTCATGATTTTATATAAAAAATTATGTTATTTTAATGATAGATCTAGGATGATACACGGAAATATTATTGACTGATCAATTTATGAGTCAAGTACAAAAAATCATTTTCAAATCTTCCAGAAAAGTAGAAGAAAAATAAGAAGGAGTTTTTGATCGATTAAACAAGTTATTTTTTCTTTAAAAATATTAATCAAAATTGTATTTCAATTTTAGAATTATTTTTTCTAATAGAATAAATTAGATAACGATGACTTGAGAATTATCAAGGGAAATTTTATGTTATTTTCTTGAAAGAAAAAAATTAATTTATTTGATAGAACATTCAAAACATTTGCATCATCAACAAAAACAACAACACCAAATAATAAAATTATTAGATTTTCAGCACTTAAAACTATCTCAAAAATTGAATCATTGATTTAAATGGTTTATTTTTTTGTTGACAAAAATTATGGGTCAATTGAAGTATCGATTTTTTTTCTCCAATTATTTGTTCCATTTAAAAACTTTAAGAGCACATAATAAATTGTTTTTTTTTCTCGAAATGCCCTTTTTATTTATTAAACAACTGTCACCGATTTTTATTTTGGTTTAAATCAATCTTTTCGATTTGTCAACTGTTTTTCGTAAAGGCTCATTATAAATGCCAAAAAAGAAAGTATGACTATTATTTTGTTTATTTATTAAATTACTAATTTTATATTTTTCGAATTTTTAAAGTATTAATTTTCACAATATATAAGCTCTGGGTTTCATTTATTTTTTCAAATCACACATTGTCTTATTAATGACTTGAATAAAGTTTTGACCTGAAGGATTCTTTCAAAGAAAAATATATTTAGCAATCTCTTTCTCATTCATTTATTTTTATTAAGAAATTAAACCTGTAGGGTTGATTCCACGCAAAACGTCAACTCTATCTGAATTTATGAAATCTAACTTGTTAATCGTGTTCCAACACAAATTTTTAGGGATGAAAATATTTTTAATTTTTGAGCAATGTGGGTTCAAGTTTGACGATCCTTTAATCGTCAGCGTTGCCAGAATATAACAGCGGGTTTGCTAATTATACAGTGGTGATTCGAAGGAGACAGATGATTCTAACTTACGTAAATTACCGTAAATTATTGAATTTTTACCACAAATAACGTAAAATACCGTAAAATCACAAAAGTAAAAAATTTGGATTTTACCATATTTTCCGAAAATTATCGTAAATTTAACTGAAAAAAAGTTAAATATGGTAAAATACAAATTTTTTACTTTTGTGATTTTACGGTATTTTACGTTATTTGTGGTAAAAATTCAATAATTTACGGTAATTTACGTAAGTTAGAATCATCTGTCACAATCACAAATAACGTAAAATACCGTAAAATCACAAAAGTAAAAAATTTGGATTTTACCATATTTAACTTTTTTTCAGTTAAATTTACGATAATTTCGGAAAATATGGTAAAATCCAAATTTTTTACTTTTGTGATTTTACGGTATTTTACGTTATTTGTGGTAAAATTTCAATAATTTACGTAAATTTTAGTAGAATCCTCTGTCTCATTCGAATCACCACTGTAGTTTCAAAATTGTAGTTTAAAACGAAAAATAGACATAGTCTTTAGTTTTTCGACACCTCCTCCGAGGAAAGATCTACAAAATATACAGTCAAGTCTAACTTATATCACCACACACTTAAGTAACTATTACACTTATATCACTGGAGTAATTTAGACAAAAGGGTCACTTTTAATGCAAATCGATTTCAGTTAAGTCACATTTCATTTTTATCACTGAAAAATGGCTTGACAAATAGGGTGATTTAAGTGCAACTCGACTGTATTTTTATTTAAGTCAGATTTCATAAATTGAGATACCGTGGACGTTTTGCGTTGGATAAACCTTAATTATTAATTTTAAATATTTAAGTGCTCTAAAGCTCAGCACGGCAAGAGTTATTAATCAGAACATAAATTTTAGTTATCAAATATTTACCATAAGTTAATTTACATTTTTGTGAGTTAGATTGTGATTAATTCCATTTTAACGAATTACATTTCATATACAAGGACTTTAGAGAGATGAAAATATACTTTATTATATGGAAACCTGAAGATTTGTACGTTTTTACTGCTGTACTATTCGTCAGTTTTATTTAGTTAAATGAATCAGAATCCCTCATATTTGAACCACACACAAAAATGAATGAAATATCCTTGACAATTTAAGTGTAAAAATTTTGTACACCAAATGACATATTTTGTAGATGGGGTATTTATTGAAGAAATATTCAAAAAATGGAATCGTACAACAGGACAACCGTACCAATCTTCAGGTTGCCTTAATATAAAATTAAAAGGCGAAGTTTAGTTTTTCGATGACCGAGATGCTTAAATTCAGTTAAGAAGACCTCGTTTCACTTGCTGTATTACTTCTTTCAGAACTAAAATTTTAAGTCATTCCGTCAAGCCTGAAAATTTTTTCCCTCAGCGGGAAGTTTACCATTGAGAAATTCAATACGGCTACATGAATTAATTAGTATCAGCACATGAGATCATTCAGAAGGATGTCTAAATTTGATTCCCTTTAAATAAGAGTTATGAAATTTCTTCCAGAATTAAGTTAGACTTTCAAAACTATTCTAATATTAAATTATATTTAAATCATAAAGTAAAATATTGATTAAAAGCTAGACTAGAAAAATAAAGCAATTTTAATTTATATTTGGGTTTCAAGGAATATTGTAACTAATCAAAAAAACTTAACATTAATTCTAAGAGCGATTTGAGAAAATTAAATATTTGTAATTCGATGAATTAACGATGAAATTGTTTATTTTCAGTAAGTTACCATGTCAACTTCCAATTTAATTATTGATTGATTAATTGTATACGATTTTTTTCTTATTCACCGTCATGCTAATTTCATTATAATCTCTAAGTAGAATTTTGTTATAGTTTTGTTTCGTTCAGTTTAAAATGTTTGCTAGCCGTATGATAACCAAAAGATTAATCTAATTACAACTAGATTTAGATTTTTAAAAATTAATTACGGATCGAATTTTTAATATTAGCCCTCTCCTTCTTTTTTATTTTTTGTTTTCTTTAATGCATTAAATTTAGTCTCGAAATTTAATTACTTTTACACTTAAAAATCATCCCTAACAAGCAAACGAAAAAAAAAACAATGAATCCACGGATTTCAACTCATTTCAGAATTTTGCTAAAACTTCAAAAAACAACAGACTTGAATAAAATCAACTTAATAAAACGAATAGACTAAAATCAAAAACTTTCTTTTTTCCAATCTTTAAATTCTTTCAATTTTTTTTAATGGCTTCATCATATTTCAGTCTATTATTCTCTCTCTCTCGCTTTATCCGTTCAAAAAAATATAATTTTCTAATTAAGCTTCGAATTTTGATTTAACTCGATAAACTAATATCCTCTCAAGTTTTTGTTTTTATCTTTCATTTAGAATCAAATGCTGTGTTGTACAAAGCCAATCCACCTTTATCCACTTCGAGTTCAAAATTTAGTTTAAATATTAAAAAAATATTTAAAGAGGACTCGATCGAAACGAACATTTATTCACCGGTTAATTCGACCGATTCGACAAATACCGAAACAGATACATTTGCAAGTTCTGAGAGCAAGAAACGATTATCTCCTAAGTCAATTATAATCGTAGAGAATTCAACGTTTAATAAACCGTACAGTCCAAGTTATCATAATAATGTATAATTTTGTAAAAAAATAATTTTTGAATAATTGTTTAAAATATTGTTTTTGTAATAATAAAGAATTTTGAAGATGTCTCAATTATTTAATCTTAACCCAAGTTAAAGAGAAAGAAAGAAAGGGCCTTCTAACTTTTCAATACACATCTGACTCGGTTAAATTCAAATCCGATTTATTCTAAGTCTGCAAAACTGATAGGCAACAAAGATAGCATTTTATCTGTACTTAAGCAAAAAATATAATTGATAAAAAAATCATGAAACCAAGTTTCTCTTTTTTTCTCAACTTGTAAGATATATTTGTTTTAGTATAAATAATTCAGTTTAATTTATTTTATCAGAAAATTTGACACTCATTATCTTAAAAGTATGATTTTCATATTTTTCTTAAAATTAAAACAGTCTTTACGGGACGATCATGTGATTCACAACTCAAAGGAACTATAATAAGGTTCAATTATTGCAATAATAAATGGTGTTAACTGTAAAGAACATTGAAGATAAAAGTTTGAAATAAGTCTGATACTCGCATATAAAAATATCATTTTTCAAGCGTCTGTCCTTCATCAATAAAAACCGACGATATGTTTATTTTTTGTTTTATAAGGTATGGAAACTATCCAATTTATTTAATAGGTGTATGTTTTTGAGTTCCTTTTTTTTCTGAAACTTGACTAGCCCATGATGTTAAGTCTCAGAAATTAACTAATCACATAATATCATATGATATCAGTTCTTATCAGAATTTTTAACCATAATGAAATCATATGATATCAGATTATATCATTAAGAGAATTACAAACATTATGAATAGTCAACGATTACTGATGGAAATTTTTTTTGTGTGTGGTTCAAATATGAGGGATTCTATATTTAACTCGATTAAAAAAGCCGAAAAATGCGTGATTTAATGTTAAATTGCGTCTAATAAACTGTTTGAAAGAAGAATTTCAAGATATGATGCTTATACAGTGGTTTTTACGAAAATGTCACGTTCGGTTCGGAACGCGTTCAGAACGGTCTTAAAAAACAGTGCCGTTCTCGTTCCAAAAATTTCCCAAAAGGGTTCCGTCCTGTTTCTCGTATTTGATTAGAAGGAAATAAGTCTGGGAATGGAAACAAAACCCTTTTGGAGAACGTTTGGAACGAGAACGGCGCTGTTTTTTAAGACCGTTCTGAACGCGTTCCGAACCGAACGTTAAATTTTCGCAAAAACCACTGTAATATACAATTCTGACTGTTACAGTCGACTCACTTTTATCCGAACCACCTTAATCCGAATTTATTACTAGTTCGGTTAAAATTTGTCTCCCATTCAAGTCTCGATACATGTAAATTTACTGGCTTAATCCGAATTATTTTATCCGAACCCAATTTTCTGCCTCCGAAAATGTTCGGATTAAAGCGAGTCCACTGTAACAAAGATCAAAAATTAACGTTCATGAACATTCAAGAAAGGATTTTTTTATAGTTTAAAAATCACTCAAGATGATGTGAATTACTAACCTGGTCGTTCACATGTTCCAAAAAGAACGTTCGCAACTTTCATGAACATTCATGAACGTTCGCGTTCATCCGAATTCGTCGGAACGTTCACAAGTTTTCAAATGTTTTCAGAACCTTTCATAAAATTTCGGACCATTTTCATGATTTTACGGTTACTTTCAAAATTTTCATAAATCTCCGAAACGTCCCCGAAAATTTATGAAAATCTCCGAAAAATTATGAAAAGGTCCCGAAATCTTATGAAATGCCTCGAACAATTTTGGAGGTTCTGAAAACTTTGAAAACTCTTAAACGTTCGGACGAATTCGGATGAACGTGAACATTCATCAAGGTTCTATTCTAGTTCTAGTTCTATTCTTAATGTGCAATTTCGTGTTAAAAGTTTTTTGATCATATTGTGTCCTATATCGACTAATAAGTAGTCCTGGTGTATCTCTTCATTTTAAAAAGACTTTTATCACATCCGTGCAAGTCTCCACTGTTTTGCAGAGCTATAGCAGACTTTAAAAGGAGATGCAGCAAATTGAAAATTTATTAAAGTTTTTAAGTTACCATTTCTTATGTCGTCATTCAAGTCAAAATAAATTTTTTATTCAACAGGATTTCATACGCATAAATAACTTATTAACTAAGAAGAACTTCAGTTAAAAGCTTTGAATAATCACATTACAGAAAAATTATTAAATAATGATAAATTTAATGCATCAATACCCTAAATCACATCGAATTTGAATTGAATGCTTTTTGAAATCCAAAGTACTTAAACTTAAAGACTGATAATAACTCAAAACAAACTTTTAATTCATGGATATTCAATTACACTACCGTAAAACCCGGCGAGTTAACCCACGGGGTAAAAGTAGTTAGTTAATTAACAGATTTTTGAAAATTTTCATTTTGATAAAATTAATGTTAAGCGATGTATAAAACTTTGCTGTAAATGCATTAGCATTTTTTACCTTTTCAAATTATCTTATTCCTTTTATTCTAGCATGAAACTCGCGGGGTTTTACGGTAACCTTTATTTGGTAATATTTTCAGCAAGCAAGATTTTATTAAAGATTTAACTTTTATTTCCTTTATTAAATGTCAAATAAAGATATAACTAAGCAAATTTTCTGTATCGGGTTTTGATTTCAAATTGAATAAAAAACAATCCGTTTTTAAGCATTGCTTTTAACTTAAAAAAAGAAGAAAGTCTAATTACATGAGAAGATAAAATCCTTAAAAACTTCTCTTTTTTTATAAATAAAGATGAATCAAAAAAATCTGTTTAAATAAACTTAAAGTAAAAAAAGATCATCTAAAACAGCCAACAGTATCGAGTTTTATTCAAAATGAACTAAACAGTTAACAAGAATCGTTTGAGAATTATTGTGAAAAACAAAAAAAAATTTTATTTTGTTTTTAAGTTTCAAGAGATAAAAAAATTAATTTATTACATTTTTAAGAAGAGAACAACAAAAGGCAATTTTATTTTTTATTAGTTTCATAAAGCTTAACATTTAAGATAATTGCAAAAGAAACAACAACAACAAAAGTATTGTTTACTGGTTTTAGTGTTTTGTGAATAACATTCAGCAACATAGGATATTTACTTTTCAAATTTTTATTTTTTAGGCAATAGAGCAAATTTGGGAATTTAAGTTTACCTTTAAAAGCGTCACATCCAAAAACAAAAAAAAACGAACATAACGCTACACGACAAAGAGAACAGAAAATAAGAACTGTTATGAATGTGATTTTCTTATTGATTTTTCATTATTATTTAGGTTTCATTAAATCAATAAATTTTAAATTATAAAAAATTATGTAAATCGAAATGTTTGCTAAAAAATGTTCAATTCAAAAAAATTGATTTTTTATTTATTTCAAGTTTCAAAATGCCTGTTAGTCTAGACATGATAAGCATTGTGGAATAAATTTTGGAGGGGAGTCTACTTATGAATTACATAATTGTGGCCTTAAATTATGCCAAGGTTAGCTTCTGTTTAAAGATGAATTCAAATTATGCTAATGTTTTCAACATTTTATTACTTTCAAACACACACACACACAAAAAAAAGAATTTTCGTGTTGAATTGCTTATTTTTACATAATTTCTTTTTTTTTTGTTGTTGTTGTTGGATGTTGTTAGCTTGAGAAATGTTTAGAATTTTATTTTATTATTTTATTTTTTAGAAAAATA
This sequence comes from Brachionus rubens, assembly GCA_022207745.1. NCBI lineage: Eukaryota > Metazoa > Rotifera > Eurotatoria > Ploima > Brachionidae > Brachionus > Brachionus rubens. Next base: position 3,688,328 of record JAJVHD010000001.1, on the reverse strand, counting down.
ACATTTTTGTAGCATGCTAAAATTATTTTTTTAAAAAAAAGAGAAAATTACAAAAATTAAGCGTATTAGAATCCTAAACTTTCGGTATAAAAATTTTAGTTCCCAACAAAAGTTTCTTTTTTTCTATTTCTTTCTTCTTCTTTTTCTAATTAAAATTCATATATGTCGTAAGAGCTGTAAGTTTCATTTTATTTGTTATAAAATTTAATAAGATTGGAATTGAAATTTATATAAATAATAATAATAAATTTCCAAAAATTCTTGACTATATAAAAATGATGCCAACACATATTTTTCATATTTAAAGCTACAGCAACATTAGCTTCACAAAAAAAAATGGCATCGAAAAAAAAAAAAATGTTTGCTTAAAACTAACACAACTCGAAGAACATAAAAAACGCTTTCTTTACTTTTTTTCAATACGCTAGGCTGTGAATCAAATAAATAAGTACACAAAATTTATCTTCAAGCTAACAAATTTCAACCATATTTTAAGTAGATCACATGATTAGGAGAGACGCTTTTTTTCTTGTTTCATTCAGGTATAATTTGAATAAGCAAGCAAGGATATTAAGTTGTTTTTATCAGACATGTATAACGTGTTTGAAGAGAAGAAAAAAATCTTATCTTATCTGGAAGGAGTCTAGGTAACGTTTGAATATACATTGAGAGTGTATAGGATAACAAACATGAAGGTGAACATATTAAAAAAAAAGCAATTTAAGGAGAGAGAGAGAGATAGAGAAAACTTGCATACAAAAAGAGGCTTGCAAGCGTTTTTTTTTGTTATTTTAATTATTATAATAACTCAACTCGAGGTTAAAATTAAAATTGAAATTTTACTTTTTTTTTTCCAATATATAATAATCACAAGCAATATTTTTTTACTCTTTTCTTTAACAAATTTTTTTGCTTTTGTTGCTTGACTGTAATGTACGAGCATGCTCATTTGAAAATTACTTTTTTCTCCCTATTTTATCTTCACAATTTAAGCTTTTTATAATTTTTTTTTCTAGAAATAAAGAATACTCAAAATTTATAATTTAAATTAGAATTTTTTTTTGTTATTGCCACAAAAATTCTCGAAAATAAATTAGAGAGCACATTTTTTTGGTAAGTGAAAAAAGTTTTTTTTTTTTTTTAATTAAAAATGGAGCCGCTGTTCCTTTTTTTTACAATTAAATCGTTTTAAAAGTTCACCCGTAATTCCGAACTTGAGTGAGATATTTATATGGCTATAAAAATTTTAAATTTAAAAAAAAAGATATATATAGACCTGAGTTTGTAATATACGGGTAAATTTTTAAATCACGTATTTTTCCACCGGATTAAAATTAAGTCAAAATCGATCGAGAATTTTGCTTGAGGTAGTTGGTTGTATGGTTTAGAATTAAAAGTACAAAATACTTTTTATTCAAGAATTGGACTAAACAAAAATGGATGGTATGAGATGAATTTTAAAAAGATCAACGATCAACTTAAATCCATGAAAATTTGGTCCTTTTTTGAATAAAACTTAATAACTAACCATACAACTTTCTAGCTTAAATAATATTCCTTGTCAAAGCATCACTGGATCAAATGGAATGGAAATGAAATAACGAATGCATCATCCCTGAGACCCTAACTTGTGATGATGTAAAAAGACTATGATTTTATTCACAGGTTAGATTTTCAGGTATAATGCAGTCTGATTTGAAACATCGTACAAATTTTCCACAAGATTATTTTATTTTTTAAAACCCGTAAAATTTAATAAATTTTTTATTTTTTATTGTTTATTTATTTTAACTTATACCCAGATTCAAATTAAAGCATTCCCAAATATTGTCTAAAAAGCGTACTTCTCGAAATTAATTTTTATAATTGGTCCTTATGTCTTTGATTTAAAACAATTTCTTGAAAAAAAATCCTTTTTTTTAACCATCGAAAAATCGTTACATGATCAGGAAAATCGTAAAATTTTTATTTATTTCATTAGGCACTTATCCTTTTAATACTTATTTTTATGTAAATAAGTACAGTTTTCGTCTTTTAACGGGTTGTAGAGTATTTTCTAAGACAAGTTATAAAGCAAGCTAGACACTCATTTGTCTTAAAAGAGACAATTCGAGTCTCGAAAGTCGAAGCAACTGATTACTCTCCTTCATCTGAACCTATAGAAAAATAGAAAAATCATAAAATCTTCTGGTCATCTGACTATCCTTACCAAGTCTAACTGAAACAGTTTTTCCAGAGTTCAATCATCTCTAACAAACTTTTTGTAACATACCACCAACCTTCTCAAAGGAATAAAAAAATAAAATATTGTTGTTTTTACAGATCAAATTTATATTCGCAATGCATATATATATTAATAGTATACAGTGTATCCAAACATTAAACATTTATATTTTAGAAAAAATGATTAATTTTAATATTGACAGATCGCTCAGTTGGGACTTAAATTAACACCTTTTGATCAATACAGTATGCAATATAAAACAGGATTGGCGAATCGTTTAACTTCTCAACAATAAAGCTCTTTTAAGAGTTTACAAGCAAAAAAAAATGAATCGGAAGGTTAAAAAGAAGCAATTTAAATATTTTATTATCTACTAGTAGTCACCCTTTGCTTTTCTACAGGTTTTTTATTAATTATTACGTTGGAAATATTTGAACTTAACAACAAAATTAATAAGTTGAAACATAAGTTGGGCATTATAGGAAAAAAAACAGAGAGAGAATACAAAATAGTAAGATTTTGGAATTTTTTGATGTGGACAGTTAAGTGAATCAGCCTAATGAAGATTTTTAATAACACTAACCGTAAAACCCGGCGAGTCGTGTCATGGTTTTCTCAAAAGAATTTTGAAGGTTCAGTAACAGCGTTTAGAGAATTTCACTTACTTTTAGGCTTATTTAAAACTTCCCACAAAGATTTTCTATTAAATTTTACTTTTATTTGGCAGAAAAAATCCCAAATAAAAATAAATAAACTACAGTTTTTGTGATTCACGTGTTCCTGTTGTGAACTTTCATGAATTAATGATTTCGAAAAGCTACCATTGATTTATGCGTATCATATGAAAGCTAAAAAGCTCTAGTTAAAGCTTGTAAAACTAGCTTTCATTTGATACCCATAAATCAATGGTAGCTTTTCGAAATCATTAATTCATGAAAGTTCACAACAGGAACACGTGAATGACTACAACTGTAAATGTCAAACAAGGATAGAATTCAAAAAGAAAATGATGATCTTTGAAAACAGATACGATCTTAACTTAACGATAAATTAAGCACTGATCACACTTTCAACATAAATCGATTGATCATAAATTACCTGATTAACCGATTACGCTATCAATAATACCTTTTTTTCCTGCTTTTAAATAAGATAGCACGCAATTGGGAACGGAGCAATTCACGGTGCTTTACGGTATTAAATCATGAACTATACTTTTTTTATTTTTTCTCATTACCAGAGTAAATTAGTTTAACACTGTTACTAAAGGATACCGCTTTCATTTCTCAACATAAAGCTTATTTAAGATTTTGCAAGCAAAAAAAAAATTAATTGGAAGGTAAAAAAAAGCAATTTAAAATATTTTATTATCTATACAATAAAAAAAAATGTCTCGGTGGTTCTTAAAACATTGATTGCCCAATTTTGACATTTGCTTCAATTAAAAATGGCGAATTTCCTTAAATTTAAAATAAAAATGTTAAAATAATGTTTAAAAAACTACATCTCTAAATATAACACATAAAAAAAGGTTAACAATAGTACATTAAAGCTGGTGCTACTCGTGCAAATTTTTTTAAAAAAGTTTGTTATGTATAGTTAAGTGTTGATTTGTTTTGGTTCTAATCTGTGATTCTATATTTAAATATAGAATGTTGAAATTTTGATTACTTTTAAGAATTTTTAAAATATTTTAATAAGAAGAAGGTTGGTTTACGGGTAAACAATTGAATATTGGATTAAAAGAGTTTAAGAACGAGCAGGTCAAAAACCAACAATAAGTTTTCTATGTAAATAAAAGAATTACATTTAAATATTTAAAGTTTTTTTTTTCTTTTTTCTAAAAGTCAGTTGCAGTTGATTCACTAACAAATTTATCTGTTTGTTTTCTTACGTGCAAATCATCAAAATCATTTATAATTTCCCAAACTTTTCTAATAAAAATTTTCATAAAAAAATTCTTGTTTCAAGCAAACAGAAATTTTATTTTAACATTTATTAGGCATGCTTTCAATCATGCAACAAAAAAAAATCTAACAAAACTTTATAGAAATTTTTGTTGTTGTTGGTTCAGGGGATATGGCATGTTAATGGTGGGAATGGTCGGGGTCCAAAAAATATAATCTATGCAAAAATTGTTTTTTTTCAAAAAACCTTTTCTGAGTGAAATTTTACAAAGCACAAAAAAATACCATCTCTAAAATTTCTTTTGAGGACCAACAGGATTTGAAATATCCCTGAATTTAAAAAATTTATTAAATAAGCCAAAAGCGTTTTTTTTTTTTGGTTTCCGAATTTTGGCGCCAACAAAAAAAAGCATTATTTCATTCGTAAAGCTTTACAAAAAACTTTTCTTACAAATTATTACTTTTTCTTTTTTACAATTTCATAACTTGTTCTTTGAAAGAACTGTAAAAGAAAAATTAAAAATAATAATCGAATATTTAGTGCTTTTTCTACCAAGTCATGCATTAAAGCACATTTAAGACTTATCATCCATCTTTTAAAGCTTACATCTAATAGTTTACCCTTATACTTTAAATCTTAGATCAAGTTTTGTAAAATGATAGAAGATGTTTTTATGAGGATATTTTATAACTTTTGTTCTAAAGTCACTATTTTTAAGGAGAAAAGTTTGAACCTAATTTTGTTTAATAAAAATATGGAGAATAATTTTTTAAAGTTTACCTATAGTTGATTTCACCATCACCATCAGGGTCAAGCTCTTGTATAAGTTGATCAATTTCTTCTTCAGTAAAACGAACTCCGAGCTCTATAATACCGGCTCTGAATTCTTCTCTAGTAACTGCCATACTACCGTCTTTATCAAATTTATTGAAAAAATCAATCAATTTTATGTGATGTTTGTCGATGTAATTTTTCAATTTTAATATTGGGTTTATTTTAATTTTAGGCTTCAGTTTGACACCATCACAGCCAGTTCTCACTTGAATATGAGGCAATGCTGCTTGAAAATTTTTGAATTCATCTTTAAAATATTTGTCTACAATTATTTCCTTTTGAATAAGAAAATTATATTTTAACTCTTCAAAATTAAACTTAGCCTTGACTTACTGAAAAATCAATTGATTCAAGTTTTGTGCTAGGATTTTTTTGAAGTGCTTTTATTATTGAAAAACAACCTGCTGACTCCATCGGATTCATGCCAATCTATAAACCAGAAATCAAAAATGAAAATTTACCGTCCTTTGAGTAAAGACCTACTTTGAGAATCTTAAGTGTTTGATTGGTCATTAAACCTTTGGCTATGTATACAGCACCTTCTGTTGCGATTCGGTTATTTCTACAAATTGAAAAATTTTAAAAAAGTTTTTTTTTTTTGGGTAAAGATTTTTTACGTCAAGTCAAGTTCTTCTAAAGTCTCATTTTCTTTAAGAGTTTTCATTAATGCTTTACATCCGTCTTGCGAAAGACCGTTCCAACCAATGTCAAATGATTTAATAACACTATTAGCCTGTAAAAAATGTGGTAAGAAATAATATTTTGAACTCAAAATAGTGAGAAACTTACAGTTAATCCTTTTGCAATACCTAAAGCACCTTTTCGTCGAATATTATTCCAACTTAAATTTAGTTTTTTAATGCTTATATTTTCACCAATGGCTGCACCTAACACTTTACCAGACTCTTCACCAAAATTATTATGACTCAAATCCAAATATTCAATTTTAATTGTGTTCTTAAAAATGAGATACTTATTAAGGCTAGTCTAACGTTTCTATTCGTAAAAATTAATTTACTGAAATAATTTCAGCCCAAACAGGAGCTGATGCATCATCGAATTTATTGTTACGTAATGTTAAATGAGTTATTGAATTGTTTGTTTTGAGCACCTCTCTAAGAGTTTCACAACCATGAAATGAAAAATTATTTTCTGATAAATTCTAAAAATAATTTAATTTTTATTAGGTTATTTTTTTTTGTTCTTAAATTGAAAGAACTCTTACTAAATCTGTGATGAAACAGTTTTCTTTAAGCATTTTACAAATGTGATCAGCACCTTCAGGACCCAGCCAGTTATCACTTAAATCTAATTTTGTAACAATTGAATTATTCTATTTTGAATTAATTTATTAAAACAATATTTTTGATTATGATGTGTTTAAAAATTTACCATAAGAGCTGCTGATACTGGTCTGACACCAGCACCACCAAGACCATGATGTTTTAGGACAAGAACTTGGTCGTTTATGTGACGTAAAAAATATGAAACCGGAATTGTTTTTTGTTTTCTACAATTATCCAAGTAGACTGCTTCACATGAAAAATCTTTTCCTTTCTCCTCTTAAAAATAAATTATTTATCAGTGGTACTCAAGGTGATTAAGGTCCGAAAGGGCACTCCTACATAATTCCGAACCCTTAGATTATAAAAATGAAAAATTTTAAATCTTAAATAACCTCCATTTTTAGTAGATACGTTTTTAAAGCTATCAACACGACTAGTGCTTATTTTGTTGCTCATTGAACAGTTCAATAGATTTGTATTGTACTTGAAATCAGTCCTTAAAATTCGTTCTGAGTCTTCAAGATTATCTTTACGTTGCATGTAAAATTTAGCTTCTTCTAATAAATCAACTGTTTCATCGGAACAATATGACAACGTATCTAAATTTGTGTCATCGACTAAATTTTTTAATAGATTAACATGTCTTTTATTGTTTGGTTGAAATTCGTCATTATAAGCCGCTTCAAAAAAATCATCACCAAAATTTTCATTTTCTAACATTTGTATCTCGTCAAAATAATTACTCTCTACATTATTAGTTTCAAATTGATTTCGTTTTGAATCAATAATTTGTTTTTCATGTTGAACGCCATCGTCAAATGACTGTCGAGGTGCATTTGATTTAGCCACAGACATCGGACGAGCTACATGTTTACTAAATCTAAATGGCTCTTTTGATATTGAACTCGAACGAACTTTTACATCACTAGACGAATTTTTAGCACTTGTCTTAACTGGTTGAAGTTCACTTTTTGGCATTTTTATCATTTAGTTTTATTGTAGTCGAAAAAAATATGTTATTAACAGAAATCAATAAAGAAATTTGATTCAGGAAAAGAGTTGTCAAGGCGTAAAAAAACACAATATACTTTTTTTTGAGCAAACAAAACAAAAACAATTTAATACGTAAAATCCTCTTGAAAAATTAAAAATTAAAATAAAACAAAACACTTAGGGTTTTTTTATCTTTAGTGCTTTTTCTAACCAAAGAACCGAATGGAATTTTTTTATTTTTGAAAATTTTGCTCGACTAAAAAATCATTTAAAAAATATTTTCATGATTACGATTCACTTAATAAACATTCTTTAGGTAAATTTTAATAAACATAATCGTTTTTAATTGAAAATTAAATTCAGCACTTCGATTTTAAGCTTGTTGTTTCATAATTTAGAGTTTTTTTTTCAGTTTTTTTTTATTATTAATTTGAGAACCCTTAGATATTTTTTTGTCAAAACGAGAGAGCTAGCTAAAATATAAATATACATCGAAGAGGTATTGTTAAAAGCAGAACTCTTTTAAAACACACAACATTATTTTTTTTTCATAATTTTCAAACTACGAAAAAAGCAAAACTTTGATCGGAAATATCGGAAGGAAAAAATAATTTAACAAAAAAAAAAACTAACCTTCTTCTTCGATATCAGTGTTCCATTTTTCATCGTCCATAATATCCATTTCAAAATCGGATGTAGATGCTAATTTACTCATTTTTCTATGGTCAAATTCTTGCAATATTTCAAAATTTTGTTCATTCGCATCCTCTTTTATTTCAATATTTTCCGGTTCAGGATTTTTTTCTTCTTCTGATTCATTACTAAATGATTTATCGAAAACTTTTTGTAATCTTCCATCGTCAACTGTTTGTGGTCGTGAGTGGTTTTTTGGAGTTCTCGACAAAATCTTAAAACAATAAATAAGTGACTTAAAGGATTATTAGTAAAGTTGTAACGTTTCTGGTCTTTTTAAAGGCAATAACTCAATTTATAAGACAGTTGTATCATTCATACAGACTCTTAAAATCAATTTTTTAAGGATGTTAGTTTAACGACAATTCTAGAATTTAGAGACTAATATTTTTTTAGGTAAAAATTTATTGATTGTTTTTTTTAAAGGTAACAAATAAAAAAAGTTTGTTTATTTATTAGACTCTATTAATTTTTTAATGGAAATAAGTTGAAAACTTTTTAGACATTCAAAAAAATTTTTGAATTTTTTAACAAACCAGCTATATACATGCTATCATATATGGTAAACCTTACTTTGAGTCCTGTATTCATCGAATCAAATTTGGAGCTTGCAAATGTCTGGAAGAAAGCAATAAATAATTTTAAGCAAATGGTGAGAATAAAAGATGATCGAAAAAAACGTTTTTTCATGTAAAAAATCTTTAATAAATTTTTCCTGTTTTTTAAAATTGTTCTCTTTTCAGATTAAATTGAGCACTAAAATTTGCCTAGAATTACATGAAATGAATTAATGTAAATTTACGAATTCTGACTTCATGTTCATTTCAACGGTGAACTGAAGTTCATTACGTTCGATCGATTCAAATTAAATGGAAAAAGAAAGTTTGTTTTACAAAAAAAAAATTTTTACGATAGAAATTAGTAAGAGCGAACGTCATTAACTTCAGTTCGCCATCTTAGTTTAGGTTGAAAAAGAGAAGTTCTTTTAACTACTTTAGTGGGATTATTAATTGACCGACTTTCCAATTTTAAGAATAAAGCAAGATTAGAGCCTCACATTAACATTTAACAGCGTCTTTTTTACTCGTCACATTAAACCCAGGATAATAATTGTCTCTGGAGTAAGACCCAATTCAGAAATTTTCAAAATTCTCAACAAAATCAACAGTTAAAATTTGATTGTCTTCATTAATGACTCCTCAAGTGCATTTAAAAAGCCTGAAATTATAAGGCTTTACTTTAGAAAAAAAAACTGGTTAAAAATTTCGAACAACTAAAAATATTTTTTCGTTTACAGAATTCCAAGCGGATAAAATTATTTATCGAAAATAATGACAGACCAAAACCCAGTGGATTATTTAAATAAAAGATTAGATCAACTGAGTTTAGTTGAGGCGGAAAATTTCCAAGGAAATGAGACTAAAAAAAGCAATTATATATATATATATATATAATTTTCATAGTTATTAACCCTTAAACGCCCTATTGTTCGATTTTTATGTTACTGTTGTGGTCATTCACGTGTTTCTCTTGTGATATTTCATGAACTATTGATTTTGAAAAGCCTTCATTGATTTATAAGTATCAACTGAAAGCTAAAAAGCTCTAGTAAAAGCTTGTAAAACTAACTTTCATTTGATACCCGAAAATAAATGGTGGCTTTTCCCAATCATTAGTTCATGGAAGTTCACAACAGGAACACGTGAATGACCACAACAGTATCAAAAAAATGAACACAATCTTTACGATAAAAGTTAGGCTAGATAATAAATGTATAAACAAAATAAAAAGTTAATATGGTCCGACTTTGGGCTTTCTTGCGCAAGAAAAGACCTTAAAGACATTTCTGATAAAATTGGTTTTTCAACTACACTACTAACATGGTCGTTCACATGTTCCAAAAATGAACGTTCGAATCCTGCCATGAACTTTCATGAACGTTCGTTCGTGTTCATCTGAATTCGTCTGAACTTGTCTAGACCTTTCATAAGTTTTCGGGACCTATTCATAATTTTTCGGGAATTTTCGTAAATTTTGAAAGGCTTCAAATAATCATGAAAGGTTCTGAAAACTTTTGAACGTTAAGGCGAATTAAGACGAGTGTTCATGAATGTTCATTAAAGGATTCGAACGTTCTATTTTGGAACATGTTAACGACCAGGTTTCTATACCCATAGAATTATAGTTTTTTTTTTCTAAGTTTTATTACAGTGTGACCTCGATTTTGTGAAGTGTCTGGATAAATAAAAAAAATTTCACAAATTCAAACCAGAAATACATAAACAAATGTGTTCTCTAAATAGATAGAATACAAGTCAAATGATATGATCGAAAATTTCAATTTCAGATTTGGCAACCAATTCTCTTCAATCAATTTAGTAAATTCTGATAAGATTAGTTTTTTTTTACTTTTATAACTGGTTAACCGCAGTTAACCGGCTAAAATATCCAAGTTAACCGAATTTGGTTAACCATAACTGATTTTGAGCGGTCGCCCCCGCTGCCCCTCTCTGGCTACGCCACTGTTAACGCTAAAGCATCAAGTTAAACCGGCTAAACTTTAACCATGCGCATCTCTATAGACGAGTATGATTAAAAAATGGTTTTACAGTTTCCCCAGTGGATCTGTCTACTAGCACTAGTAAAAAGAATATCACTAAACGAAAGCATGCTTCTTTTATTTTTAACAAAATATGATTTACCGTAATCCCCCCAATATCCCACAATTTTTGTTGCATGTTATTTTAGGTTTTGTTTTTTAGCTTCTTTCTATGGTTTTTTTACTTATTAAACTTTTAACTCTTTTTAATTAATTTCGTAACTTCATTTAAATTCAAAAGGGATGGTTAAAATTGATTCTACTGAACTTTTGGTGTCAAGCTTAGCTGTACAAAAGCGTACCAAACGGTACAGTACCTTAGGAAAAAAAAATTGGTTAGTACTGTACGGTACGGTACGTTTTGGTATGTTTAGTACGGTACAGTATGCGTATGATCGAGTAAGCTTCGCTTCTTTTCCACCAAAAGCTCGGTCGAAGTTCAGTAAAAAAGCTCAAGTCTTACTCATTAAGTTTTAAAAAGTCTAAGAGATAATTTAATTATTTAGCATAAGGAATAGAATTGGTATTTTTAAAAGAAAAAACGATAAAAAAATTGCCACTGAAATCCAAATTTTATAGATTAAAATTTGTAAAGACATTATTAAAATGAAACAATGCGTGGGAAATACTAAATTATATAAAAATTTTTGGTTTCTTTACTAGAAGTGGAGTTTTCATTTATTCAGCAAACATAATTATACCTTATGTTTAATTAATTGATGAAATCGCATAACAATTTTATCACTCAACATTTTCGGAAAGAGGTCAGATTTTTAAGATCAGAAAACGTTACAAAAATTATTCAAACAAATACCCGTTTTTGTTCAACAGTAGTCGGTCGATATCTATATTGATTGTTAAATAAATTGCTTTGTGCAGGCTTAGAGACAGTTGAAGTCGCCATTTTTGAATATTTTACAAATGTATAATTTCCGAATTTTTAATATTCGGTTTAAATCTGAAAGGTTAAAAAATACATCTGTTTTTCGGATAATTTAACATATTTCCTACAGCAGGGGAGTTGAATTTTCGAAATTTTTTTGTTCCTTTGCGATAATATCAAACAAAAGAGTCAAGTAGTATACTTGATAAACATACAATTAATAAACTCCCGTAAATACTTTTTCTATTCAAATAAAGTTGATATTTTTTTTGTTGTTGTTTTGCTACCAATTAAAATTAGGAATTAAACCAAAACAATAACAACAATAAAACAACACATGGGAGATTAAAATTTCTTGGTTGGTTACACGGAATTTATTGATTTTAAAAAAAAAAAAAATTTTATTTTTGAATTTAATTTTTGTTGTTGTTGTTGTTGTTGTTGCTATTCGAAAGAAAAAAAAAGAAAACGAACCTTAACTAATTAATTTTTGTAAATATGCTTAAATTATAATAAAAATAATAATATAAAAGAAATCCCGTTCGAGACTTTATAAATATTGGATTTCTCGAAATAAAAAAAAAAAAAAAAAACTTTCATTTGAAGCATTACATCAATGTCAAAAAAACAAATATTTAAACAAAAATAATAAAAAAAAAACCGTGTTCGATTAAATATCAAGAAACAAAATGTTTGTAAATTTGAAATATATACATATAATTATTTTGAAAGTTGGACCTGTAATAATTTATAAAAAAAATGAAACAAAAGCCTTGGTAACCATAGTTAAATAATATATGAAAGATAAAAGAAACAAAAAATCTTTTCACCCTTTTTTATCTTGAATTTTTGTAAAATTTAAATTTTATTTTCAGGTAAAAAAAGGCCCGTGGGAATGAGAAAAAAATGTTATTTTAAAATTCACTTTTTTTTTTCTTAAATTTTAACAAAAAGTTTGAGGACTTTTGGAAAGTGCGAGTCTTTATCAATCGCATTCTTAATATTTTTTTTTTTCTAAATTGTAAATATTTGTGAGTACTAGTTTGGCTTCGAGACAACTTTTTGTACAAAATAAAGTGTAAATTTTTATTTTTGAAAAAAATTGAATGACTTCAGAATCAGAAAACAAACCTTCTAAAGCTGATCATTAAGTTTAGCATACTTTTAATTGCGTGAGTATAATTATGTCTAGATTTAGACTAAAAAAATCGTGTTTAACCGATTGATTCCAAAACACCTTTTTTTTCTTAAACTTTTTATTTTTAAACCTTGCTTAAGGGATCTCTTATTTTAAGCCAGTTGTTGATACAGACATTCTAATTTTAAATTCAAATCATGAACAACTATTAATAGAAAAATATCAAATTAATTTGATTCAAATTTCATTTGATTAAATAAATGACTTAAAAACTCAGTTTAGAGTAAATGTCAAATTGATTAAAAGTATGTCGATTGACGAACTGGTTCATAAAAGCCTGACATATTGATTTGCTAAATATGTTTGATTTGATTTCGAAAGCTACATAACGGAATCGAATATTAATCGTTCTTAAATAAAAGCCTTAAAACCCTTTCTGCTCATTAACACCTCAAAATGTTTGTTTAAAAATTAAGAGACATTTTTTTTAGCAAAACTGTGAAAGGTGCGATGCACCCGAATTGGGTTCTCGAGTACAGTGCTGGTCATTCACGAATTTAATAGTAGAACGTTCGCAGAAACTTTTTTATTGGGCAAAAGCTCATTCTTGAACCTTCATGAACGTTCATGTTAGTTTGCAGAATCGAAAAGAGAATTAATTTTCAAGAATGAAGATTCAAGAATGAGCTTTCACCATTAAAAATATTTTGTGAACGTTCTACCATTTAATTCGTGAATGGCCAACACTGTATTAAAACTCTATTTATCGATATTTTCAAGTATTTACGCCTAGATATTGACCGAGAATCTTTAATTAGTGCAAGGTTAATACTCGAAAAAGTTCAAAAATGCTTTTTAATATCCCACTTTTTTGGAACTTTTTCGGTCAATAACAACGCGTTAAAATTTGAAAAAAGTGTTATAACCCAATTCGGATGTATCGCACTTTTAAACTTTTTTTTATAACATTGTAAGGTCTATGTAGGTTCATGCGTCAGAATTGGCAAATTGAATTTAATATGCGCATTCTTAAAAACGGAAATACGTTAATGAATTACTGGTGACAATAAAAAATACTTTTTAAATGAATATTCTTCCTGGAATGAAACCCTTCTTAATTTCCGTTCGGTTATAGGAAAGACTGGGAACGGAACGGTACATTTTCGCAAAAATTACTGTAATGGACAGTATTAACAGACAAAAAGGTCACAATAGAGAAAATACCCTAAAATCTTGCATACTATCCCACCCTAATTACAAACTTTTAAACCCTCCAATTTCGTCTGGAAGTACTCAAACCATGTGATATCGGTTGTCAACAATAGTGAACATGTAGACAGATTAAAAAAAAGCATGGTTAAAACTTATTGCTTAATGCTTGTAACCCTCGTCTAAACAAAGCAATAAGTTTTAACCATGCTTTTTTTTAATCTGTTAACCATGCTTGAGTAGGAAAAAAAACATTTAACAATTTTAAATTTGTCTGAATTAATCCAATTTTGAATCTTTAGTGAAATGGAGGTATCACTTGGTCCGGGCCGGTTTTCAAACACTGTACGAAAGGAAATCATTCCGGAAACTTGTCAAAAAGATTTATCTACTCGAACTAAAAACCAACTAATACCTCCATTTCACTAAAGATTCAAAATTGGATTAAATCAGACAAATTTAAAATTGTTAAATGTTTTTTTTCCTACTCAATATAAATTCCGAGTCCTTACTTATCAAATAGTGTTGGGTAACGGCCACGCGGCCAACTGGCCGGCCATTTTTTCAATTTGGCCGTTTGCATGACCACCTAGGAAATTTTAATTCTATTCTAAAATAAACACTTTTATTGAGCTTATCACACTGAAATCTATAAGTTCAGACCGAATTTTATTGAGAAAAGTTAGTAAATTTTTAGCTTCAGAAGTATTTTTTTTTGACAAGTTTGCCCGTGCCCAATACTATTATCTAAGCAAATTATTAAAAGGATTACATGATTCCTAGCGTTCCATATTCTGGTTTATATCTCAAAAAGGGCCTTTATGTTTAGTTGATTTTTAGGTTTTTAATGAGAAAATATTAGATAAAAAGAATAATAATGAAATTTGAAAATTTAGAGATGAGTGTAATGCTTTAAACAAAATGCTATAAATTTAACTAAGTTATCAAAATAAAAGAAGATTGATTTTGCTTGATTCATGTCACTTCACGCCAATTGTCAACGTCATGTCAAAATTATATCAAATAATTTGAATAGTTTAGTCTTGAATACGTTCAACAGATCAAATTATAATATTGACTTAACAGCTGAATAAATTTGCGTAAAAGACGTGCTTCTTTGGACTAACAGCTTTGTGTACTGCAAGGGGTTGAAAAATTAAACAAAATAAAACATGATTACTGTGCAACGATATTAAATAGATGAACTTTTTTTTTATTTAGTTTTAAAATTTTAATTTAAAATCTTTGATAAATTTAAAAAAAAGTAGAAATAAACACTGGATAAAACAAAAAATAATCAATAGTTGATCATTTTTCTTCAAGTCTAAACAAAAAAAAAATTTTCAAAAAAAAAAAAACAATATCGAAATTTATCAGATCTTTTAAAGATACAAGTATATAATCTCTCTCTCTCTCTAAAAATTAAATAAAAAAAAAAGAACTTTTTATCAACACGAATTCCGTTGTTCTCATGTTTTAAATTAGTTTATTTAAAAAAAAAAGGTGAATTTGGAAACGAATTTCGTATGCTATAAATATCGAAAAAAAAGAATAAGCTTTCAAAAAAAATCCTCACATTTTCTTTTATTTGTTTTAAATTAATAAATAGTTAAATTTTAAATTTAGTTTTTTTTTGTTTTTTATTTTGCTTCAATTGCACCGTTTGTGACTGAGTTACTCTTAGACATTTGACCATTTGTCTTTCCATTTTGCTGCCTTTTGTTTTGATTTTGATTGCGTTGACCTTTGGGCGCTGGTGCACGCGAATCATTTTGCGCCGTATTCCTGTTTATATTTTCATTTGAAGACGAATTTTCGTTATTTTTTTGGTTAGAATGTGAATTTTCTTGACGTCTGTTTCGATTGTTTGAATAACGTTTATCAGACTGTTCCTCATACGTTGTATCACCGTTCATATTTTTTCTGTATCTTTGATTACGATTTCGGTTAGATCTATAGTCGTTATGTTGACCGTTGCTGTAGTTGTAGTTGTTGTTGTTGTTGTTTCCGTGTCCGTTCACATTTTCCTCATTTGATTTTTGGTCGTTTTCGGAAAAGTTCGATTCAAAATCAGCTTCATTACCAACATCACCACCAGCTTCACTCAATGTGCCTTGATTTGGTCTTCGTCGATAACGTGTATTTTGATTAATATTACCATTACCCCGTCTATATCTGTTTCTATTATAATTATTTTGGTAATTTTTATCGTCAAATCTAGACTCTGACCCACTACGATACGATTGATTTCCATTCATCATGTTTTGATTTCCTTTATAGTAATTACTCGAAGTGTTCATTAGACTCTTTAGTTGTTCGTCCATTTGTAATTTTTCTTTCCTTAACTCGTCTAGCTCCTTTAGTTTGTCTAATTGATATTCGACTAACAATTTAGCGTTGTTTATGTTCTCTACAGTGCCGACAAAAACAAAAGGTACTTGGTTATCATCACGAGGCGTTGTTGTTTCAGTGTCACCTTCAATTTTAACTCGAACAACCCCTGATTTATCAACAATTTCTTGTATATTTGAACCGTTTTTACCAATCATTTTACCAATGTATTCACGTGGAACAAGACTAGCATCTTCGGAAAATTCTAACATTGAACGTGCGTGTTTAACCGCTTGTTCTGTGTCACCGCAAATTTTAAATTTCGATGTATTTTCATCGATTTCAATTGAAGTAACACCACGTATCTTACGAGCGTCTTGAATATTAGAACCGTGTGATCCAATAGCTAAACCCATTAGGTCTTTTGCAACACTAAATTCTTCAATAAACTTTGCATTTAATTGTTGTTGACGATTTTTTTCAATTTGTTGGGCTATTTCATGCGTCTTTTTTAACAACATTGCTTTTTGTTTGATCGTCTTAAAATGCATTTCACTCAAAATAGTTGCTCTTTTTATTCCACTTTCTTGGTCGCACTTTATAAAAAATAATTAGTTCTAATTAAATAAATTTTTAACTTGAAAAAACACTTACAATAACTGAAAGACTGTGATTGCTTGGATCGTAGTAAACACTTATGGCATTACATACTTTCCTAAAATCTTTGCTTGGATTTTCTGTTTTGTAACTAAAAATAATAAAATTTAAGAAAATAATTTAAAATTTTTTTTTTTAAATTACATTTCTCTGAGGTCGTCTGGAACTTTGAATTCGGCTTTGTGTAAAAAGTTTTCTCGTAAAGGACCGCTATAAATTTGAATAAATAAAAAACTTGTTCAAAAGATATTTAGGGTTAAAAAAAACAGTACTTTTTATTTGGAGATCTTATTCGATCGGATGGAACTATTTCACTTTTTGTTTCATCCTTAAAATCAACAACAAAAAAATCGCCCTTAATCATTTTAACATGAGCCGAATGCCAACAACTCGGTTCGTCATCGCTTGTTCCATCTACTAAAACTTCACACTCATCGCCTTGCTTTAAATTTGGCATTGTTTCGGATGAAGACGGTAGACGAGCATCAGAATATTTGTGTTTAGCTGGTGTTTGACTATTTTGATTTGTTTTAACAAGGACTCCTTCTTTATCAAAATCTATAAGTATAGCTCTATGCCACACTGAATTTGGTCCCAAAACTTCAATGTAATAATCTTCCATTATGTTAATAATTTTTTTTCTTATATTTTTATCTAAATAGGCAAAATGAATTTATGATTTAGATTGTTCAAAATAAATCATTAAAAAATATCGTATTCTAAAAAATAGCAACATCCGAATCGTACAAGAATAAAATTTTATTACCCCTCTATTTTTTCCCCCCCTGAACAAAATCTTAATTCAAATCAGACTACCATTTCTAAGTTGAAAATAAAATTACTAAAAATACCACTAAAAATGATAATTAAAAATTATCTTTTTATTTTTGCTATTTGCCAAGCCGATTTAAATAATCTATTGATAAATTCGAGAAAAACTTATTTCTAACATACTCTATAAAAGAAATCGAATTATTGAAAACTATTATTTTTTTGTTGTGTTGTATTTCAACGTTGTAAAACAAGAAAAATTAGCATTAGATGAATAATATAAATTATGCCTATGACCTAGGTCATTTTAGAAATTTACAAGTTTTGATATTTTTTTTTATTGAGTTAGTGATTTTAATTAGAAAGTTAGAGGAATATATTTTTTTTAAAAATTGATTGCGAATAAATAAGATATCAATTTTCGATATTATTAATAATTTTCTAGAAAGAAGTAAAACAAAAATAACAGCATACGGGTTACCATGTAAACAATAAACATGTGCTTAAATATTAATCTAAAGATATAATAGAACAAAAAGTGTTGAACCAACGTTTCATGTTTTTTCAGCAGATTCGTTAATTTGGAATTTCTTAACTTAATGAAATTTTTAACAACAACAAAAATTAAAAAAAGAAACAAAAAAGCGGACTTAATTTCACATGAAACAAAATTAATAGTTTAAAATAGAAGGATTTATGTAACAATTCGAGAAAATGCAATAGAACATTATAACAAAAATTATAATTTATTTGCAAGCATATATGCATTTGAATTTTGAACATACCAAAAAAAAATTTAAAATGAGGATATTAATTTATTAAATTCTAATAATTATAAAAGCACTATGGTGAAAAATGGCATCTTCTAAACCGATTATACCAATACTTAAGTTAACTAAGTTCAAAATGGATTAAATTTATGCTTTGTTTTCATAATGTTCCTTATTCAAAAAGTTGCTTATTGCATTTGATTTTAATTATAATTTTAATAAAATAATGAAAATTTTTTGTCTCAACAGCTTGTTCAAATAATCAATGCAGTTTCTCCATTTGTAGAATTTTAGATGCCCAATAAATGATGAATTGAAAAAAAAAACGATCAAAGAAACCATTTATGAAAACAAAATTGGAAACCTTTAAAAATAAATTATTCATAAACTTGTTTGTGTCATCTTTTCATTTTTAAAGTCTTAGGTTTGAAGGATAAATTTGATGTCTCATTAGTAAAAATTAACGAGTAAATTCTAAGAAGAATCATTGAATTTTCGAGTGCTTCTAATAATGAAAGTAAGGTTCAGTCGGAGCAAAATATCCACTCTATCTGAATTCGTCATTTTTGACTATATAACGTTAATCTACGACCTCGAATACCCCAAAAAATTAATTTTTTCATGCGGGTAAAAAATCAAAAATTCTATCTTCAACCCTCAGCTTTTTGCAGCCAAATGTGCTTTATTTAAACATTCTAGTAAACATGATTGGAAAAAGTTATAATTGATGTACAACATGTTCTGAAAGCTAAAAAGAAACTATTGATGCTGGGACCATTGTCGATTGGAAAAAAATTCCCTAAAGAAATACACGAGTGAAAACGGTATAAATAAGGGATTGTAAAGTAGTGGATGATAAAAGTCATAAAAATGAAAAAGAAGTGGTATTTACCACTTTTTGACTTAAAATTCTGAATTCTAGTATAGAAAAACCCTAGAAAACATATATATTTTTATATCAAATCAATCCCTTTAATTTAAAAAAATAGGCTTTTTGCACCCTTTTTAGCCCTAAAACCGATTTTCAAAAATGGGTATTGCGGCTCCCCTAGGAGAAGATGCGGTGTGACTGAAAAATTCCTTATTTTTACCGTTACGCTTATTTTTACGGCTTCATTGTAACCACATCTAGGACACTTTTAATGACATCTCATATTTATCGAGCTTTTACATTATTTACATGGCCTTAAGATGGTAATTGATTCAATTCTTTTGATAGTCTTGATTGTGCATTTTAATGTTTAAAATTCGTTACATCAAAACACCGAATTCTTAAAACTTTTGATGAATCAGACTTATTAGAGGTATTTTTTTCAATTAAAGTCTTGGCCACAAAGAATTGTGGAGGTAAGAAAAATGATTTCTACATGAGACTTGGGGGAGTCAAGGACCACATTTCTCGTCCTAGGGTATCCCTTTTGTAATCGATTACTGGTTTCTATTGAGGCTATTTTATTGATGAATCCAATAATCCAAGTTAAAACTAGTCTTACAAATTTGATCTTCAAATTTTTTTCATGTCAAAATTCTAAGTTAAGGGGTTCTCATAGGATTTTGATAGTATTGTCTTAGACTCTTCCAAGTTTCATAGAGAAATCACTTTTCATACATATCCCATGCCCATAGCCTAGAAATTTTGTGACTTGAAATAAAGCACTACTTTTCATTCGTGACGATTCGTGGCGATTCGCGTTCTTTAAAAAAATATTTTCACGAACGTTCGCCGAAAGATCCTGTGAATGGTGAACATTCGTGAAATGAGAAGCTACCATCGCTGAATGCTTGATATTATCGACATTGTCCCAGTAATAGCATGCTGAAAATACAATCTCGATATGATTGAAAAATATAGATGACCAAACATGTGTCAAACTGCTCAAGAGAATCATCGAAGAGGACAATCACCCACTCACGAGTAAGTTAAATAAAGTTTCAGACAAGAGCAAAGCAAACAGTGCAAAAATAAGGACCAAAGCTTACGAGAACAGCTTTGTCCAGAAGTACCTCAGGACTCTGAGAAATAGAGTGTCGAAAATATATAAAACTAGACTAAACCCTAAGAGACTAAACCTTTACTTTCTATAACCTACTTCAAAAATTGTGCAAGAAATCAAAATCTTAGCAGTACAAAAAATAAGTTTCGGAATATGAAAGTAGATTTTAAAAATTAAAAAAAACATTGATGATTGAACGTTTGGGCATTTTGAAAGACCGGTATTGACTTTGAGTTTGACGATTTATTGAAAAACCAAAACTGATATACTGATAGTTATATAATAAAGATACGCTTTTAAAAATTGCTCAATGCCACAACATCCAAACAATTACGTTAAGTTCTTGAAATTATTCGTTAAATAGAAATAAACCCCGTATGGCACCATAAAAAAAATTGATATTTATTTAAAGATACAAAAATTAATCTTATTTTTTAATGAAATAAATCTAATACTGAATGAATATTTGAGTGGTAAAAATTTTATTCCGTAAGATTATAAGAATAAAATTGATTACATAAAGATTTTAAGTTCTTTAATTTTAGTATTTTACGTTAGGGTTACGCAACTGTTAAGTTTGATGATAAAAGCACGTGATAATAAGATATTTTTTTGTTATAATAGTATAAATCAAATTTAATTCAAAGAAACAAATAAAAAAATTAAAGTTTAAAAAATATAACGAATCGTATAATATTATTGAATAGACGCTTTCAATTTCATAATCATTTTTTTGTATTCAGTCTAAATTTCAAGCAAAATTCAATAAATTGCATAAGAATTTTTTTGTTGTTGTATAGGTATTTAATCATAAATAATCAATTTATCAAAAAAATTTCTTTTAAATATCAAGTTATAGAGGTGCTGACTTTCGAAGCTGGAGGGAACAAAAAGAAGTTATCTAAAGTATATATTTGATTATTAATACCGCCAAATAATAATATGACTTGCTTTCTAAAACGTCCAAAACAACAAAAAAAACCTCGACCTAAATCGATCGATTTGATACTTGCTCATTTTGCTTGTTAACCACGTTTAGTTTAATCCAAACTAAAAACAAAAAAATTGAAGAAGAAAAACAAAGAGAAAAATTTTTAATTTGAGATTATTGATTTACAAATCAATCGATAATAAGCCAAAGTAATCCCCCTCCTATTTTTAAGTAAACGGATATCTAATTCCAATTCATTACCATCGAAGTTTGTTCAATTTTCCCTTGATTGAATTAAAATTTTTATAATTTGCTGCATTTTTTTTTTGTTTTAAGATTATTTTAAACTGAAAAATAACAGAAGAAAAAATAACTATTTCTAGATATGAATTTAATAGATCATTTGAAAAATTAAAACAAAAAAAAAAAAAACTAAATTGAGCTTTTCTTGAAAATTCATTCTAGCGAATCTAAGAAGCATATTTTGTTTTTACATTTTTAAAACAAAAAATTTGTTAATTTTTTTATCGCTAATTAGTAATTATTGAATTCCAGAGAAAAATCTTCTCCATCGGTCATTCCATATAGAATATTATATTTAGTTTGTAATAAAATTCTCGATTTATTTTTAAGAGTTTTGATTAATTAAAATCAGATGATAGAAGATCAATATTTATACGAAAAAAAAGCTCTCGCTTTTTTTGTTGTTTTTTCAAATGAATAATTTATTTCAATTGTTTCGGCTGAAAATTTTTATTTTTTGAAAATTCTTTGAAGTTATTTTTGTTGTTGGTTAACTTTAGGATACTTAAAATTATCTTCTTTTTTTTTAATTCGAGTTTATCATGAAAATAGTTTGGCTACGTTTTTGATCTATTATTAGCAACTAAAATTTGTGTTATCTCTAGAGAATCTCTTAAAAATAAAATACAACACATAAGGCCTAGTTTAAACCATTGAAACACTTAAAATAGCAGATATATTAGAATAATTAATAATTTAAAATTAGGTTCCTTGAAAAATAAAAAACCCGGGAAAATGTGTCTTAATTATATTTTGCTTAAAAATAAATTTAATTATTCGAATACTGATAAAACGAATTGCTTCTTTTTTTTTCTCTAAATGTTATAATCATTTTTAAATAATCGAGGAAAGTAGAGTACTTGAGCATGAATTTTTTGTTAGAATATTTATTTATAAGAGTTGTATATAGCTCTCGGATGCAAAGAAGTTCAACAAAAGAAGAAATTCTAAAAAGAATATAAGAAAAATTTTCAAACTAGATTTTTTTCTCTATAGATACTTTCGTTTATTTTTTTCGACTATTAATCTCTTGTTAATTTATCAATCCATTTTCAACAACAACAACAACAAAAAGGGTTCTTGTTTGTATAGAGTGATGATTAGCGATATGATGTTAAACCGAGGTTTTGTTGCTTCTGAGATTTTTTTGTTAGTTTTCGAAAATTTCGAGTTTTTGTTAGAAAATTTAATTCGAGTAAAAAAAAAATTTGAATAGCAGTGAATTAGTAAAACTTTCGCGTAAACGTAATAGACATTTTTTTTCAAATAAGAAAGGATTCTTACATAATTTTGTTGAATCGTAACCATGGTAATTAAAAAAAAAATATTACTCAATAGATTGTTCGTTGTTTTTTTTCCCTGAAAGTAATATTTTATGATTTTAATAGAAGTTAATTTCTCAAAATTTGGCTAATTTTGTTATGTATTCTTTTCCGTTAATAACAACTAGTACTGTAGTACCTGTTCTACCTACAGTAACTACAGCTAGTGTTACTACTTATCCAACTACATTTCTAATGAATACTGTTGCGCCTAGTATTGTTTATGAGAGAAGAATAGGTGCGCCTGTTTTTACAGGAATTTTACCCGCTCTTGGAATCGAGTACCAAAAACCGAAAGTAAAAGAAATCCAAGAAAACGAGTTTATGAACGAACAAAAAATGGATGAAATAATAAAACAAAAAGTCGATGATCAGATAAGAAAATTTCATCAGGAAGAGAACGAAAGTTTGAGACATTCAAACGAACAAAAATGTCCTTGTAGATGTTCATGCAAGTTTGAATCAAGTTCAAAACAACATAAAAGGGAATTGACAATAGATGAAAAAATTCAACGCATTCGAGAAGAATTCAATTTGCCAAGCGAAAGTGATCAAGATAAATTAAATTGTAGATTACACCACTATCAAAAACGACACGAAGAGCATACTAGAACAGAAAAAATCGATCAATCGTTCCAGTATTCCGAAAACCCAAGAACACATTATAAAATCAACTGTTTAGAAACAAGATCACGTTCTCGAACTCCAGTTTCAAGAGCTAGATCTGCATCACGTTCAAAATCAAGATCACCATCAGCAAGTAGACCACCATGGATCCCTACAGGCTCAAATGATTACACTTCAACAAATTTAAAACGAGAAGCCTTAGCTGAGAAGCAAAGAAATTACATTCCATTTGACTCAGAACAAACCTCAAGCCTTGTATTTTTTGACCATTCCAAAAAATCCGAACCAGATACTTATTATTACACACAACCAAAAGAAACTTATTATTATACACAACCAAAAGAGAGCTATGTCACAGTTGAACAAGTTAATCCAGCAAAAACAATCATAAAAACAACAGTTGACTCGAAAAAAACTGTAAGAACAGACCCTGCTTACGTTTATTGTCGCACTAATTATGTAACTGACCATACGTATCAACCAAAATCTAAAACTGTTATGTATGAATATTCGAAGAAAGAACCTTTATACTACGAAAAAACTACATATCCACTTGGTAAAGAGTATTATTATCATTCAAAAAAATCAAGTTATAAGAAATAAATACCTTTTTTTTAAAACATTATAATTTAATTAATTTTTTTTGGAGCTTTAATTTAAACAAAAATTTTAAAATAAAAGCTTTCATTAGTTTTAGATGATTTTATGTTGAACTCGTAAAATAAAAAGTTTATGTAATAACTCTAGTCGAAAGAGTTTGTTTATTTGTTAAGACCAAAATGTAGACTTGAGTTTCCATGAGAATTCTAAGCATTCTTAAAATTTCTTAAAATTTGAAACTTTTGGTAAAGGTAGAATACAAAAATAATTTGACTAGAGAGATCTCTGTTTTTTATTTTTAAAAATTAAAAAAAGAAAACCTGAATTGTCACATAAATATAACATTATGTTTTTTATGTTTTTTGTTGAAAAATAGAAAATATTGTTTCCCCTCCCATTAGCTTAGTTTATGAATTCATTGATTAATAGGAATTTTTTTTTTACTAAACTACAAAATATTTCAAGTGAATTTTATTAAATTTAGAAATGCTAGAAATAGTTTTTGTTCGTCTTTTAGTAGATCCCGAAGTGAGGCAACTTAAAAAAAAAGAAAAAGTTCTCGTTGTTGTTGACAAAATTTTCACCTCATATTAATAAAAATGGCGTATCAAATAGGGTAAACCAAACGAATTATAAAACTCACAATCTAAAGATATTATCTAAGTCTATAAAACTATTAAAATATTTTGTTAGTTGGATAAAGATATTTTGGCCTAAAGCAATTTCATTTTTTCTTGTCAAATCGTAATAAATTAAATTAGTCTTTTTTGTTTTCAATAATTATATTTACCGCTTGTAACTCAACACAATTTGTTTTTTACTAATTTGAAATTAATATATATTTGCTTAAAAGTATCATAACCTTTATGAAGTTAATGTGTCTTTATCATATTTAGATTGAATCATCTAAAAAATATGATTTCTTACACGTAATAAAAATTTCGTAGTAATTGTTCATAATGGATCATAATTTAAGCGACTTAGTAATGGAGAAAATTTCACAGCTCCTAAATTCAATGCTCGATATGGATGAACGAACTAAAACCGGCTTATCTTCGGCTTTTGGTATTTTTCTTACTCTTTATTCATTGCACAAAATTGAAGTAAAACTCAAAGAATTGGTTCAATTGATTTTAACATTTAAACTAATTTATATAGTCCTTATAGTTTTAGTAATATCTTTATTAGTTTATGGATTGATAAAGTACAAGTATTACCTCAGAGTATTCGATTATTTTTATGAAAATTTTGAACTCAAACATCTATTTGTTGGTTCGATTGTCTTTTTGGTTTTTGTGACTATTGGTAGTCAATTTATAAAACCAAATGAGACACAAAGTCCAAAATTAAACTCGACCGATTCAAGTCCGATCGATCGAATATATCTAAACGATAATAATTTAAATGATTTTAATCAAAATTTTTTAAAAATTTTATCAAATTTAAGTCGAAAACATTTAACAAACGATAAATTAAACCTAACCGAAAAATCAAAAAATAAGTCCAAAGTTCAACCTTTAAGCGAACTCAATAAAAATTTAAGTAATCCCCAACTAGAGATTTTTAACGATTCAATAAAGCTTTACATGTTTTTAAGCAACTTTTATATGACACACCAAGACAAGCTTCAATTAAGTTTTCTAAAGAATCATCTAAACACTCAGTCCAAATCGAGCTCTATATTCGACATGTGGAAGTTTATGGTCAAGATTATTATCTTTTCAATTATTAATCTCTTGTTCATTTACTTGATTATTCGATCACTTATGTGGGTGATTGTCGAAACAAGTTCTGAAAAGAGTATAGACGAAGATAATATATCAGGTCTTGATTTAAATTTTAGCCCAACATCTTCGATCGATCGTACCGAACCAACTCATGAATCCGAGACAGACAATTCGAGTGAAATTTCAAAGAAAAGAAGTTTTTATATTAAAAATAACACTTTACGAAAATCACCAAGTCGTTTGGAAAAAAAAAGCTTACTCAAAAAAGCTCTCAAATCGTCCATATCACTTGATGGAAATTTAGACTCGGATCAATACGACCATCTACCTATTCTTAACACCCCTAAAAAGTTAATAGCTAGTCTAGTTGATTTATTTAAAATTGAAAATACAGAACCAGTGGAGGAAATACTTGTTCAAAATGAAGTTGCAGTTGAAAACGAAATACCGAACGACATGCCTGACGAAAATATTCAAGATGATTTTAATTTAGAGTTTTTTATCAATTGGCTTACCAGTGACAATATTTGCAACGATTTTAATTTAGACAAAGAAATTGATTGTAATTTGGCTTATATTGTGAACGAATCAGTCGCAAATATGATCAATAACGAATCAGTAAATATTAATTTGATTTATTTTTTTTTAATCTAAAGAGACAGGGTTCATTTAATTAGCAAAAAATGACAAGAATTAAATTCAATTTCTAAGTTAAAAAGTGTCATTTTATTCAAAATATTTCAAAAATCATCACGAACTCGCTTTTAAGTTGAAAATCAAACTTATAAAAAGAAGGGGTAGCTTTTTTAATAGAAAAAAAATACATTTTAAGTTGCTCTGTTTAATACCAACTAATTTAAATCAATAATTCCCGTGAAATTCTTGCAATTTTGATTAACAAAGACACAGCTTGATTTAAGTTTTAGCTCAAATGAGAATTTTTTGAAGAGGATATTAATTTTAAAATATGACTAGATTTTTCTGAAAAATAATATGGTAATATTATACATGATTATTAGATTTTTGACTCGCATGTCATAAAAGCAAATAAATTTGAAATTCAAAGCTTTTTGTTTTTGTTAAGAAAATTTGAATGCTGTAATGCTGCGTTTAAGAGCCCATGTTCTTTAGTAAAGTGAATTATACAACTCGTGCAAATGTTCAACACGTATAATTTTTTGGCTTGTCTGTTCTCTT
Organism: Brachionus rubens; assembly: GCA_022207745.1. Taxonomy (NCBI): domain Eukaryota; kingdom Metazoa; phylum Rotifera; class Eurotatoria; order Ploima; family Brachionidae; genus Brachionus; species Brachionus rubens. The sequence continues at coordinate 3,661,331 of JAJVHD010000001.1, read as the reverse complement.
AGAAACAAATGTTCAGTAAGACTATTATCAGGAATTTTCGGAATATCCTCTTTCATAAATTTTCCATACCTTGAAAGCCCTCGAAAAATTTTGAAGGTAATTTTACTATTCTTTAACCTTTTACATAAAATTAGGCAAATTTACGTTATTTTACTGTGGTGAAAAAAAGTAAATTTACGTAATTATTACAAAAGCCTAAACACCAATGTGAAGTTACTTCTCAGTTCTTATGATCTAAGAAAACTTGAGGAAAGTTAAGAAATAAAAAAAAATTAATCGTAAATTTTTAGGAAAATAGATAGAGAAAAGTTACTTATCTAAAGGTTGGAGGGCCTTTGAAGAACATTCCCTATCACAAAATCATTATATTCTCATTAATAAAAGAAGGTCTTATAATTTTGAAAAAGGAAACATGTGTAGTTTGCTGCACAGATGTTCGGATCAAAATTTCAAGCAAGTCGAAGTTAACACGTTTTTTTTTAATAAGCCAAAAAAATTATAATTTATAATTTTTATCTAATAATTCAGATTTGGTTTATTTTTCAAGTCTACTTGAAGTTACAAATCAATTCATAAAATATCAAAAAGCTCAATTTAAATTTTAAAAGTTTTAACAAAAGCACGGATACGGTTTTAGTTTTGCAGAGTTATTCCATCAAGGTAAACATTAAATGTAAAACCTTGGGGGATGTTCAGCAAACTTTTGCAAAATTATTGCGCATTTAAATCAAATCGATTAACACTGTCTGCATTCTGAACTCTACAAGAAGTATTTGCAGAACATACCCTAAAATTTTACATTTAATGTTTACCTTGATGGAATAACTCTGCAAAACTAAAACCGTATCGCTACTTTTATTAAATCTTTTAAAATTTTAATTGAGTTTTTTTGATATTTTATGAATTGATTAGCAACTTCAATTTGCCGTCTAAGTTGGTATTGAGATAGGATTTAGGGTAAGGGTATGACAGCGAAAGCATTCGACGAAGCATAAAATTCAGGGACTTAGAAACATTTTTTCTCAAAATTTTTTTTTTTCGATTTCTCAAGTTTTCTTAGATTCTTAGTATTTTAGTAACAGCTTTATTTTTTTTCTTTAAATATTTTAAGAAATTGATTATTTGAGAAATTGAGGAAAATTTTCTCATTGGTGTTTTACGTTTAAAAGGATTAAAAATGGTGAAATTTTGAAAATTCCATTGATCACAGTAGCACTGTAATTCTTCTATTTTATCTTATTAAGTTTATAAAAATAAATAGAACCCTTGGTTATTTGAATGACCGGGTAAAGGATCTAACGCCGAGTTACATCAACATGCATTAAAAGATATCTCTCTCGTTAACACTAAGGTCATAAACCTAAGTTTCCAAGAAAAGTTTCAGCAGAAAGTGTAAAATTCTAGGCATACAGTTTTCATTATTATTACTTTGAATATTTTTAAAGATTTTTTTCCTAAGATTCGGTCAGAGCTAAAGGTCGACACTATCTAAATTCGTCGTTTTTGACTTTATAACGTTAATCTACGACCTCGAAAACTCATCAAAATTATCTTTACAAGTCAAATTATGTGGTCAAAAATGAAAAAATGTGACCAAGGAAAAAATTTTGTGACCCGAGACTATTTTATTAACCAAAAAAAAAAGATTAATAAAAAAAATTAAATGAATATTTTAATTCAAAATAACCGTAACATTAATCACAGTCGGTCACATAATTACCTAGACCCGAAAACTCCAAGAAATTAATTTTTTTATGAAGGTAAAAAATCGAAAAAATATATATATTTTTATATCAAATTTATCAGTTTAGTTTTTAAAAAACAAAGTCTTTTTTGCACCCTTTTTAGCGCCTAAAACCGATTTGTTTATATAAAATGTTCACTATCGAAATATATATGTTTTATAGGGTTTTTCTATTCAAGGATTCAGAATTTAAAGTCAAAAAGTGGTAAATCCCTTTATTTTTTGGTTTTTCATTTTTATGACTTTTTTCGTCCACTAGCATACAAAAATGAAAAATTAAATAAAAAAACGAATTCCTGAGATTTGTAGAGAATCGCCTCTTGTATTGACTGAAAAATTCCCTTATTTTTACCGTTTTCACCCGTGTATTGCTTTATGGAATTTTTTTTCCTGATCGACAATCTTCTGAGCGTCAATGGTAGCTTTTTAACTTTCAGAAAATATCTTTACATCAATAATAGCTTTTTCCAATCATGTTTTCAAAAATGTTTAAACAAAGCGTCTTAACGTTTTTCTGCAAAAAACGGGAGGGTAGGGTCAAAATTTTTGATTTTTTAACCCCATAAAAAAATTAAATTTTTGGGGTTTTCGAGATCGTAGATTAACGTTATAAAGTCAAAAACGACCAATTTAGATAGCGTGGACGCTCCGACCGACCTTAAAATTGAAGGGCCTAAAAGTTAGGAGAATTTTCACTGATTAGGTTAGAAGGGTCAACACGTTAGAACCGAATTTATTACGCCTTTAATTTCCCATATGTAAACATATTTAAAGCAAGTTCTATGAAGAATATCATTATTGGTATACATGAAATTTTTTAGATAGTTTTCGATTTGATTTTGACCAATTAAAGCTTTTTCAAAAAGCGGCTATAAATACTAAGATTTATGACTTGTTGAACCTTAAGACCATGAATTTATTAAAATTGTTTTAATACCCTCAATTTTTTTTCCAAAAATAAGACTTATTTTATAAAGCTCTCGAAAAAAATCTCAATTATTTTCAATTGAAAATTAATCCCAAAATCGGCTTTCAACAGCTAATATATGCTAATATACAGAAATTATACTCAAGATATTTTTTCATTTATTCAGGGTTTTTATAAAAGTAATGTTTAAAAACGAACCCATATATATTGTTTCTTAGTATTGAATTTAAAATTAGAAAGCTTACAAAATAAGAAGGTAGAAACAACAAAAAAAACTACTTTTTGTTGAATAAAAATTTTTTGTTTAAAAACATTCCCAGAACGAATTAAACAGGCATAAACATTTATTATCTTTTAACTTCCTGATTATTTTAAGATTAAAATATATTTAAAAAGCAAGGATCTTGTTACAAATTTATGAAAAACAAGTTTGTTGTTTCTTAGACGATCAACAGGAAGACAAACTTTTAAGAGATAGATTTTAAGCAAACTCATATAACAAAGCTAATTGAAAATGATAGATGAAACAAAACACGAGTCGTAAAAAGAAATCCTCAACAGATAAACTAAAATCTTAAAAATTTATCTGTTAAGAAGCATAGGTTCAGATAAACGAATTAGGATCAAGCTTGCCTTCATAAGGTTTGTTTCTATTAAGAATTATTCAAATATATTATGTAATCGATTCTAAAAAAAACATAATAATTTTTGATTGAGGGTTAAATAACCTATCAATTAGTAAGTTATATTTACTAAATCGTTAAAGAAGCCAAAAATCAATATTATTTTAAAAAATTGATTTTAAAGAATATAAAATAGATAAGGTATTAAGTAGATTTTGTTGTTGTTTTTGTTGTGTACAAGGAGATATAAAGTACATCCACACAAACAGTATAATAATTAACTTAAAGAGAGCTAAAACAGAAATTTTTGCAAATAGATTTCGTATGAAATTAATTGATTTTATTTATTTACTGCTCAAAGCTTTCAAACAAATCCCAACAATCTAACAAAAGCGTTAGCTGTTGTTTATTAGAACCTTTATCAAGAACATTAGAAAATTATTTTTTATGATAATTCCTAAACATGCCCAAATTTTTTTATAAAATTTTTAAAGCTTTTTTTCAAGTTTCTAAATTTAACTTTAGAAGTTCTGATTTCATTTTTTTTCTATCTATTTAAAGCGTTTCATGTTGTTGTTATTTTCTTAATCAGTTCTAATTTTTTGTTGTTGATTATACCCTTGTAGTACGCCCTTCAATTAGCTCTTAATTACGTTTGTCTAATTTCTGGTTCAAATTAAAAAAAATTAATGGAAAAAAAATAAAAAAAAAAAAGCTTGAAGCGTTCACTCATAAATTGTATACGAACCAATTGTTTTGTTCGTATATTAAATTTCATGTTAGCATGTACCAAGAGAAATACAAGAAAATGGTAGGATAAGAAGATTTCAATCAATAAATGTTAGAAAATAAGAAAAAAAAATATTATTTCAAATAAATAATTAATAACTCCCTATCGTTTCTAGTTTTGTTTAAGTGTGTGTGTGTTTTCACTATTTTTTAAAAGAATATTATGTAATATTATTTTAAAATAATGATTTATTATCAAAATTAAGTTTAGCTATAAGGTACGAAAAAAAATATTGAATAACAATTTTTTTAGAAAAACATAAAATTTTCCCATTCAAAATTTATCTTAATTATGAAGATCTAAATGACATGGATCTAACTTTTTGCTGCTTTCAATAATTGCAAAAAAAAAGTTTTTTTTTTATCTGATTTGTTTTAATGAAATAGAAGGAGAATATAAATGTCAATAATTATTTTTTATCAAATATGATTTATTTGATAATTTAATTCTTTTCGTCGAAAAAAAAATATATTTCAACAAAAAAAATTACAAATTATGTCTTCAATAGTCGATATAAACGAACCGGTAACTGTAACCGAAGTTTCAGACACAGCTACACCCGAACCAACAACACCCACGACACTTACAATAACAACCCTTATGACAGGACTTGATTACATTTTTTACATATGGACATTTCTCTTAGTCGCAATCGTTACCTACCTAAGCATCTATAAATATTATCAATATAATCAAATGAATAAACAAAAAAGGAATAATAATACAAAAAAGAATACTACACAACAACCCCAAAGCCCTATGCTTTATTATTTTCTACTAATATTTAATTTGTTTTTTAATATTATTATTTTTGTATTTAAAAATTTAAAAAATGTCTTAGTTAATAATAGTTCTAATAATTCGTTTATTAGAGATAATACGAGTTTCCTCTTGTCTAGTCAAGACTCACTGATATGTTTAAACAATTGTTTAAAATGGTTCTATTTTAATTCTGAAACGAGTAAAAAAATAAACAGTACTATTCTAAATTTGATTAACTCAGGAACAAATAAATCTTCGGTTAGTTTTATTTTGTTATATTTGGAACCCTGTTGCTCAAAATGTTTGGATAAAATTTACAGAATTTTTTATTTTTATTTTTTAAGATCGATACAAAGTATGATGACATTAATTTTACAACTGTTGATACTCTACCGCCAAAATTTACAAATATTCAAACTGTAGTCAGTGATAATCATAATTTAGTAAGTTATTTTTGTTGATTTACTTTATCTGAAATAAAAGTTACACGACTTAGATGTAGAGATCAAAAGTATCAAAGAAAATGGCGAATAGTTTTATTAATGCCCTTGTACCGAACTTTTATCTTTTGCGGAGCTAATCGTGTTCGTAGCGTACCGTAGCGTACCTGCCGTACTACCGAACCCTCACCGTACCTACCGTAGCATACAGAAAGATCGTATCCTTGTCGTATCCAACGTACATCGTGCCGTATTTTTGGTTATCTTACATTTTTATGGTACAGTAGGTACGGTGAGTACGATGGATACGCTACGCTTAAGGTACGCATTAGGTACGGCGGTACGGTGGCTCCGCTTTTTTCGGTACCCTACGATTCACAAAGGGTACTTAAATGGTGAAAAGTCGGTACAAGTGCAGTACAGCAAAATTTAAAATTATCCGAATTAAAAATATTATGCAATATTGGGTTCAATAAAGTTATCCTTGTTCTAAGTTGTCCTCGTGACAGCAATTGAAAAAGCCTTATTGTACATAACATTGTAATAAATCCGGTAAACACTGGAAACATGCGGAAATTACGAAAAATATGGACAAACTAAAAAAAAAACAACAAAATTGACCCATTTTCTTCGAGCTTCAAGAATTTTTAAGTTTTTTTTAATTTTTGCAAATTTTCATGTTTTCGATGTTTTCCGGGCTTAATCCATTAATTCCGCTTTTTTCCCGGTTGATAATTAATTTGGGTTTAAAATTTACAATGTTATGTACAATAAGGCTTTTTCAATTGCTGTCACGAGGACAACTTAGAACAAGGATAACTTTATCGAACCCAATATTGTATAATATTTTTAATTCGGATAATCTGGACTGACCTGATTTTTGTAACGCTTTTTTGATGGGAAACCGCGGTTAAAGGGCACAGGAAATTCGTCCTCAAGAACACGAAATACTTTATAGAGTCCGTCAATATTTCACACCCGAGACCCACCCTGATCTTTGATATTAATTAGCCTTAGCTGTTCTAGATCAACCAGCAACATCAGTATTAATTTTACACATTCGTTTCTCTTCTTACAAAACACTTAAAAGGTTTTGTTTACCCTTAACATAAAGTTACGTTTTTACCCTTAATATAAATTTACGAATTGATTTTCAATCGGCTAAAAACTGAATGTCAAAATCTCCCTATTTAAAATTCTAATTTTAGCTAATTTTGGTAATAATAATAATAATGTTCTTAATCTGTTATTTTTTTAAAGACTCTTAAAAGCAATGTTGAATTCAAAAATATTGAATTGAAAGCCGAGTTTAAAAAAAGTCATCGTCATATAGACGTAACTGTTCAAACAGCAAGTGGACAAGCATTAATTGTTCTTGGTCAAAGTAAAAATTCAGCATCTTATATTCTTGATTGTTCATTTGATCCACAATCCGAATTATTAATCGAATTCAAAAATGACCAAGTATTTTTTATCTGTTAAAAAAAAAAATTCCAAAAAAAAATTCTAAAATTTAATTTAAAGAGCATTGAAAAAGGCTTGATCAATTTTTTAGAAAATGTTCTCAAGAATACGATCAAACAGTTTTCACTTAATCTTGAACTCAACTTTCAAAATAAAAAGTTAACTGGTTCTACAAAAGTAAAAATTTTCGTGAATTTTTTCATTTTTTTTAATTAATGTAAAAGAATATTTTTTAGATGAACACACAGCATCATACTCCTCATCCGAATATAAGCTTTACAAACCAAAATAGCCCTATAACAATTTCAAATAAAGGTCAATCTTCTTCTCCTCAACCTCCGAATTCCAAAACAAGCCCTGAACCAACTAAAACTAATCAAGACTCTCAAAACTCAAACCAGCTAAGAAATAGCATCAATGAGAAGAGACTTTTGGTCAAGCTTCTCAAAGCTAACAATTTAGCAAGTTTGTCTTTTTTTTTAGCTAATTTAAAATTTAAATATAACAAAAAATTGAATTTTGAAGATTGTGAGGAGCCGTACTGTGTTGTCGAACTCGACTACCCTATGCAAAAACATCTAACTGATGTTCACAAGGACATTTCTTCGATAAATGAACAATTCTTGTTCGATATAACTCCCAATTCTGAAGAGTTAAGTATTTATGTATATGACAGAGCAAAGGACTATGGAAGTAATTCATCGAATTTGATCATGAAAAGACTATGAAAACTTATTTTTGATTTTTTTAGATGATTTGATTGGAGAGGCTGTCCTTCCTGTTAATGATTTATGTTCAGGAACTGGCGGAAAACGAGTTATTCAATTGCACCGTTTTGGCTCTCAAAAAACTGGGTCAGTAACTGTTGAGTTTATATTCATTGAACCGGTTAATCCTAGAATTGAAATCAGAGGAACAAGAGGAAGTTTAGCTTCACGTACAAGTCGATCACCGTTTGATCCATCGGAAAAACCAACAAGTGTACTCAATGAAATGAAAAATGTGTTTAACTACAGAGGTAATTTTTTAACCCAATATATTTTGATTAGATGTCTAAGATTTTTCTTTCAAAGATGAGTTACAAAATGATCAAAAATTAAAATCTAATTTAGATAATTTATCGCTTAACTCTTTGACTGGCACTAGACCATCTCATAACTTCGCTCATAGTCCTATAAGTTTAAATCAAAACACAAATATTCAAATTTTAAACGATTCTACGACACGACATCATTACATCCAACCATCACAAACAAACGAAAGCTTATTGACTACAGTAAATCCAGGAACAAACTTAACTACTAATCCTAAAATTATAAATCGAAATCATTTACAAATACAACCAAGCAATCTTAAGTCAAATACTCTTAATTCAAATCAATTGTTATCGAGTATTTACTCTGATGGAAGTTTTAAAACAAACGATTCAGAGGAGCATAAAAGAACAAGATCGATTAGTCGAAGTGTTCGAAGTTTGTTTAAACCAAAGTCTTCGAAAAAACGTGACAAATCTTACGATGTTCAGACTGCTAATAATTATGACTTACACAGCGGTAAGACTAAAAATCACTTTTATGCAACGTTATTTGGTCTTTGGATCAAGCCTCAACTGAAAATTATGTTGAAATAAGGGTATTGTGAAGTTTAGCGCAAAACAGAATAATTTTTTTTCTGTTGGTCTTGTGATGGTTCTGCATATGTAACAAAATGTAACAAACATTGTTACACCATTGAGCAATATCTGCTAAATTTTTGCAAAGTCTCTGCAAAATGCACACTATTAAAACCTATTGAAATTAAATGCGCAATTAGACTGCAGAGTTTTTGCAGAGATTTCTTAATGGTGTAACAAAATTTGTTACACATTGTTACATTTGCAGAACCATCATAAGACCAACAGAAAAAAATTTATTTCGATTTTACAAAAATTGTTCTGTTTTGTTGTACTAAACTTCACAATCCCTGAAATAAGACACTTAAAGGCAAAATAACACATCGAGCGATGTGATTAATCAGGAAGTAACATTTTCTTTTTTTAAGTTGATGGTGATAATCTAAAAAAAACTAAAACAATTGGTGGAAGTTTAAAAAAATTGTTTAACATCAAAAAAACTTCTAAAAAATATGAAGGATCAGTTCATGAAAAAAGACCAGGATCGCCTATCAGCATAACTGTTTCAAGGTAATTAATATAATTCTAAGCCAAAAAATGATTTGCTTTAACGTTTTTTGTTGTTGATTAATTGTTTTATGATTTTATTTAGATCGGATTTGAGTAATGACGTTGTTTTTTAACCAGCATTTTGAAGATTGTTTAAAAAAAATATTTTGTTTAAGTTAACATTTAAAAAAAGTATCTTAAGGTTTTAAAAATTGAGATTATTTTTATTGCATTAATTCGCTGCTTACAAGCTTAACACTTTTGCTTTTTTTTTTGTTGACTAACCAAAATCTTTAAGCACGAGAACTCTTTTCAAAAAAATGAGATTTAATTAAATTCGTAACTTTTTTTTTGTTTCTAGGCCAATTGATTCAAACTTCTCAAGCTCACAACACACTGGACATTTATTAACATCGGTAAATACGGACTATATGAGTTCTAGTCAACCCAGTTATCAAACAATACATTCAAATAACTATGGTGAAATGAGCAAAAATGATGATGAATCTTTTGAGCGCAAAGAACCGCTAATACTCAAACGTAACTAAAAAATGTGTTTACCAAAAAAAATCAAAATCATCCACTAGTCGCAATGTTATTTTGATTTATTTATTATGAACAAACAAAAAAAAAAGAATTTTAATTAGATAAAGTGAAATTTTTTTCAAATGACAAAAAACATGGTAATTTATGATAATCGATTTCAACGAATTGTTTTTTTTTAAAGAGATAAAAAAAAGTTTAATCTATTTTGTTGATCTTTTTTTAGTTTTGTTTTTTTTTTAATTAATGAATAAAATTTATCTTATTTGTGAATAAATTTTTCCTAATTTTATTTATCCAAGTTTAGGGTACATAGTCCTATTTAGAAATTTTTACATGCTTGAACTAAAAAGGTCTTTAATTTTCCAACTCAAGAGTTCGCCTCGTCTTTGCAAAAACATAGAAAAAAATTCTTTTATTTGGTCAGAAACCTGATCTCCCTCCATCATCTCAACGAAGTTAGAGACTAAACTGGCAATATATTTGAATATTTTACATTACCTTTCGACAATCAATACTTGCAGTTTCCCTCTCTAAATCTGTATATTCAATATCTAAATAAGGGGTCAGCCTAAAACCCGGAATCGCCGGAACGGAACGGAACCTACCCGGAACTCAATACCTAAAATCCGTAACTTTCAATACCGGAACAAGTGACTAAAATACGGAATGAGTTCCGTGTGCTTTTCTGAAACCCGGAATGAGTTCCGGAACAAAAAAAAGTTAAGAAAATTTTTTTTTCAAATTGATTTTATTTTATTTTGCATTTTACAAAATCTTTTCATGTATCAAGAGCTGATAGCGTCATCGATGAAAATTAAATTTTAAAAAAACACATTCAAGTCTCTTTCATTTTTTCAAACAAAATTTGAAGATGTGTTCCAAAGATGCTTTATTAAAAAATAAAACATTAAGCTTAAAAACAGCTGAATATTTTAATATTTTTCGTGATTTTGATGTTAAAAATAAAAATTATGCCGAAAAATTGATACACCAGTTGGCGGAGATGTTTGGATATTTTATTCGGATAATCAAAATAAGACGAGTAACCTAAATTTGTTAGATTTGTTAAAAAAAATTAAATTTTTACATTTATAATACTTAGAAGACTGGCAATCAGACTCAATGCGATGGAAAAACAACGGAAAACAATGCTTGCCAAAAGATGATCCAATAATATGTAAAACATATTACATAATTGATACACCATCAGGAGCGAATCAATCTTTTGCAAAACACGTCATAAATATGATAGGCTCTGATAACCCAACGCTGGTTCATTATATAGGAGACGAGACCTTATTCGTTGAATTTAGCCATCGTTCGTCGAAAAATACCGAAAAGCCCTTTGTGAGAACACCACCTTCCGTTTTAAATGAGATTGCTCAAAAAGTCCGACAAGAAGATCCAATGTCACTTTATCGTTCTCTTTCATCTAGCAAAACAGAAGCCTATAGACCTAGGAACCCTAAGCAAGTACGAAATCTCAAGCATTTTATTAACCGAAACAGACGAATTGGATAGGATGAAATCTACAACTGCCACATTATTCAGCAAGAGTTCAATTGCGTCCATGAAATACGAACATCGCCTCAACTGATTGTCATAGCCTTTGATTTAGGCATTTTGGAAGATACCAAGAAAATGTTTGAAGTGCACGATGGTTATATACTACTGTCTTATGATACTACTTTTAACATTGGGAATTTTTACGTTTCAGTTTTAATATGTCGTAATCAAATATTAAAAGATCAGCCGCCATTTCCTCTCGCGTATGTGTACCATGATGAAAAATCAGAAAAAGTTCATCGATCGTTTTTCTCACTTTTAAGGGAAATGTTTCCTGAATTAGACACAAAAGCGGTTTTCGTAAGTGATGAAGAAACCGCAATCCGTAATATCATTAAAAGTGTTTTTCCGAGAGTAAGTTTATTAAGATGTTTGAGGCATTTGGGTTCATGTTTGGAACGTTGGATTAAAAACCATGGTGGTCTTAGACATGATATAATTTTCTACAAGCACGAAGTCTATACAATTATAAAAAAAGAGTCAAAAGAAGAGGCGTTTGAATATATAGATCGAAGAAAAAATTTATGGGATATGGCTTTCGTACAATATTTTAAAGACTTTATTGAGCCTGATTTAGACTCATTGGGCCGTTGGGAGCTAACCAAGTTCAATTTTTATAATTCAATAAATGGTCTAACGACAAATTGCTCGGAGGGTTTAAATAACTTGCTAAAGATTTTGGTAAAACGAAATGAGGTCCCACTTGATGTCGCTTTGTTATGTTTTAATAAATTACAAATCTATTATTCAAATGAATTTAGACGAGGGTATGCCAAAAAAGGTCGTTATGAATTGAGAAATGAATATTCGCATTATGAAATCGATGAGACTCTTATAACAATTCGAACATGTGAGAACGATGTTGACGACATTGGCAAAATCTTAGATATGGATGTAGAAAACCTTATTGATTTTAATAACAATAATCTTATTGAGATTTCAGAAGCTGTCCCAGAGCAGGAAAGTAGTACGAGTGTTCAAAGTTCAATTCAAATATCCAAAATATCAAACCAGAATGTACCTGTTATTCACAATAATCTTACCAAGTTATCGATCGCCAAGTCAATCGCAGCCACAAATAAGATTAAAAATGTTCCGAGTATGCACGTTTTCAATGTTGAAGGACTAAATGGTACAATTTATTTGGTTAGACTGTTCCCAAACGAAGACTGTAGTTGTAATGAGAAAAATGATTGTGTTCATATTTTGGCATGTAAAATTGGAATAGGCATGAATGTTTCTGTAAATTCAAAGAAGGTCAATTTAACAAAATTAAGAGAGAATAAGAACAAGGACAAGAGAACGGGACGAAAGAAGGGAGGAAAAAACAAAGAGACAAACTTTTCAGTGGCTTTAAATAAAAGCAATGTTGTGTCCGAATGTGAGACTGGAAATTTAGCCCAAGAACCTAGTCCAGAATCAATCAGAGGTTCGTCTAAAAACGATACAGATTCTGACTTGGAATCTCCGTGTTTAAACAAAAGAGTCTTTTGTTTTAAAAGAAATCAAAATACACAAAATTGTATTAACGATTCGATGATATCGTTGTCTTTAGATGATAATGTAAGCCCTGTACAAAATGAAATATCTATAATTGAGAATGAGCGTCCAGTAAGAAATAGAAAACAAGTAAAAAGACTTGGTTATTAGTTTGTATGTTACTATTATTTGTATGTATTTATTTGTATTTTCAAACTTTATTTTTTTTCGATATACCCTAAATTTTGTTTCGAATCGTGTTGAATCTTTTTTTTCATAATAAATTTTTTTGTATCTAAATGCGTCGATTCAGTTTTCTTAACTTTTTTTTTTGTCCCGGAACACGTTCCGGGTTTTAGTCAAACCGACGGAACTCATTCCGGGTTTCAGAAAAGCACACGGAACTCATTCCGTATTTTAGTCACTTGTTCCGGTATTGAAAGTTCCGGATTTTAGGTATTGAGTACCGGGTAGGTTCCGTTCCGGCGATTCCGGGTTTTAGGCTGACCCCTAAATAAGCCAGTCTGAAGTTTTATAAGAAAAACAAATGATGATTTTCAGTTTTTAAAAAAAATTTTCACTTTCTTTCAAAATGAAAAAAAGGGAAATTTTATTATTGTTCAAGCCTACTGAACACCCCCCCCCCCCCCCCCCTTATTATTGAACTTTTTTACATACCGTATTCCCTCGTTCGGTTATGCAGCACTACGACCCAAAATCCAGATTTTTAGGAGGGTTTTTTAACGATTAGAAAAATGCTAACATGCTTAAGACATTCGTCAAATTCTAGTTTTGAAAGCAGAGTCTGCTTAGAATATTTTACCAAAGGCCAATTGGTAAAAAGAGCTTCCTAAACTTTTGGATTTCGTGTTATGATGCTGCATAATCGAACGAGGGAATACGGTATTAAAAGTTTATTATCCATGTTAAGTTATCAGATAAGATTTTTTGACAGTGAAAATATACCACCCTCCCTGGCGTGTGTCAGAATATCTAAGATGTTGCCCCATGATCCAAGTCCTTTAAAATGCAATTGCAAAATGTTATTCAATTTGGAAGAATTAAAGTAAAAACGTTAATCAGATTATCAGATAATTTTATTATAAAGATTATTATAAAATGCATTCAAAAAAACTATTTTCAAAAAAAAAATTCAAAACTTGGAAGTTCCATAAACTAAATCATTTTGAGCAACTTTGTCTTTTTGATCATTATCAATTGGTAACCCATGAACTAGTTTCATTAGTATTTGATTTTGAATTTTTCTTGGTTTCCAATTTTCGAAATCAGGTTTAAAAAGAGTCAAGAAAGGCTAAAAATAAAAAATTTAAAATACAAAACTAAAATATTTTACTGGAAGATTTGGAATTAAATTAAATTTAATTGTGAATCCTCCTTATATTAGCAGTCCTCTTAACTACCGAACCTTTTTATTTAGGTTATACATACAGTGGACTCGCTTTAATCAGAACATTTTCGGAGACAGAAAACTCGGTTCGGATAAAATAATTTTGATTAAACCCGTATCGAGGCCTGAATGAGAGACAAATTTTAACCGAACTAGTAAATAATTCCGATTAACGTGGTTCGGATTATTTTGATGTGATAAAATACTTTATGGCGTTTTTGCTTAGTTAAGGTATCTTTTTTTGAGGTTTTGAAATTTAGAGCAAATTTACTTCCACCTAATCAAAGGCAAACCCGTACCCGCACCCGCACCCGAGACATATCCGAAATTTTTGTTAAAAAGTTCCATTTTTATAACTTTTGTTTTTGTCATTAGGGTTAGCATTTTAAAAAAGAAATAAGAAAAACGTTCATGTAAGCATACGGGTTCAATACATTTCATCTATTAATTAGCCCGTATTTCCGAGAGGTCGAGGATTCGCTCCCCGCCAAGGGAGAAAATTTTTTGACTGTTTCTGTAGTACGGGGCGATGTGTATGAAGGGGATGGAAGCTCAGTTGGTATCATAGAAAGATCAATGCTCAATGTGTTACGCTACGAAAGTAGCAGTTTGAATCCCGCACGAGTCAAATTTGTTTCAAAGAAGCAAAAATACTAGAGAAGCTTTCAAATTCCATTGGTGTAAAATCGAGTAAAACACCGAAGCTCTTAAATAATTCGATTTATAGGTACAATACTACGTACGTGCCACTAACTGTGCCAACATTATTTAATAAATAAAGATATTATAGAACTAATATTCGAAATTTAAAAATATAATGCCGCCATTTCTCGATTTCTTGGACAGATGAAGCGTTTATAAGGAATCCTAAAGCCGATAATAAAATCCCGATCTATTATTTCAAGGGACACTAACCTAAAACACGGAACAGAATATAAAACTCCGGAATCAGCACTACCAGTCTTTTTGTTCGCTAGTGTTGTTGACCAATATCGAAGGGCTTGAATCATCCCTGTCGAAATTGTGTAACTTGAGATTAGAATCTGGGAGTATGTAATGTTTTACGGTAGTTAATTTTAGAATTTTATTTGATTTTGTGTTTATTAAGTTTTCTAGCTAGATTTTAGAATCGAGTTCCATTTCTCAGATTTAGATTTTGAGATTCTCATGTCTATTCTGAAAATATAAATTAAAGCCTTTACCTTTTTTCTGATAAACAAGCAATCAATGATAGTCCATACAGCCCATATAAAAGTACCCGATAAAGTCGATGCAGCTAACAATTGTCCTAGTATATGAGCCCAATATGGATACACATAAGATCCAGTCTCTAATGGTTTCGTATTAATAAATGCCAAAATTGTCAACGCCTTTTTTTTAAATTTTAAAAACATTTCATTGCAGTTAAAAAATAACTTACGATTAAATATAACGGACAAACAAAAAACCAACAGAAATACCATCCATAAAAAAATTTGCTTTCAGTAATTTTATCACCAATCATTAGTGATAGGTCTTTTTTAAAGTTATTCAAACCTTTTCAAAATTATGTTAAAAGTTATACGAACGAGTCTTTAGACTAAAAATTACCATAAAACCACGATACTGCTATAGATTCAAGTGCTCCGACTAAAAATACAGCCCAGTTTCCTGAATAGTAATCGACAAATTCTATAAAAGAAAACTTGTCAAAGTTTGTTTTAAATTATATTCAATTTTTTGAGGATACCTATCCAATATGTTCCCGATTGGAGGGTAAAGTTGAAGCTGGCAATGTAATGAACCACACAAATTATTGTAATGGCAATGTATTTGTAAATTTTTTTTGTTCTTAATTTTGGGAACACGTCTAAAATACTTGTAATTGTTGTTTCAACACTCGTCATCTTAATTTAAAATTTTAATTGTACCGTTTTGGTTTTTTTGAAAAAAAAAAGAATTTTTACCATTGTATCGAGTCCTAAAACAATCATCATAACAAAGAATAAAATGGACCACAACGGTGCAGGTGGTATAGTTGTTACTTGAATAATTTTTTTTCAAAAAATCAAAAAGTTGTTTAGATGTTAATAAAAATTTTGTTACCAGCATAAGGATACACTATAAAACTAAGACCTTGGCCTTTGAATTCAAAAAATTTTGAACTTGTTTTTTTGTTTTTGTTGTTTAAATAATGTAGAATTTACCCGCTTGGACAACTTTATCTATTGATTGACCTGTTACATGAGATAAATAACCCATGTAACTAAAAACAACAAATCCAGCAAATACGGAAGTCAAACAATTACTCAACGATACAATTATTGCATCTCTCATTATGTTAGTTTCAAATTTGTTATAAGAAGCCAATGATGTTAGACCGCCGTAAGCAACACTTAAAAAATACTCAAAAACTGTATTTCATTCTAAATGGTTTATTAGTTGGGGTTATAGATTTATAGAAAAATTATAAGCATCAGAAAATTATCCAAATGACTCGTAAAAAATTCGCAAGCCTTAATTATTAAGAAAAAACAATACCGTATCCCCTTTCCTATGCATCTTATTAGCGATAAGATGGGAATATTTGATACGAAAACAAATGTTTTAGTGTTTTAACAATTTTTTTTTAACTTGAACTTTTTCGAAAACCGAAACTGAGGGTCTAGGGACGCCTATAGGAAGCCTTGCTGGGGATTACGATGCTCAAACAATTATGTTTTCCCTGTTTACCTCATCCATACATGCATATATATTTACAAATTTTATTTATGATATAATAAAATAATTTGCCGACTATTAAGTAGGCAAAAAGACAGCGTACATTTTTCATGGATTTGTTTTTAAAAATTGATTGGGGTTTTGAGACCTGTTTCAAAGCTAGTTTAAGTATGCGACTTAGACCCAACTGAATAAAGACGCATGATAAACTAGATGTCTTTTAGGAGTGAACTTGAACTTGAGGAATCGTTATACAGAAACAATCAGAGTACTATTTTGAGATCATTTGCATATTTCCTTTTTAGTTTTAGTCCAATTTGGTCTAAAATCGATTTACAAAGCTATTCAAACCTTAACTAATTAGATAATTTTTTGAAGGAAAGGTTAGCTTATCTTAGGTAAAAGGTTTGGTTTTTAATGCTTTTTGTTATGGAAGCTGTGTTTGTAGTAATTAATCTGCATTTAGACAAGAATATAATTTTAAATCATATATTTTAAAGGCTATGTTAATAAACGCTAATGCAGAGTTTTTCCTTTTAAAAAACGATAGTAAAAATTTCAAATTATGTTAATTTGTTACCTTAAAGTGAAAAATATCTGAGCTAAAAGTAGTAAAACTAAATTGTAGAACAATTGAAAATTGAATAAAAAAAATAAAATATTCTTACATGCTGCATCGGTCCAAACATTTATATCTGAAAGTCTCGAAATATCTGGTTTTATGTAAAATTCAACTCCAATTGAAGCGCCTGGTAATAGCCAACCTCTAATACCAAGAATTAATAATATTACATAAGGAAACAAAGCAGTGAAATAAACAAGTTTTCCAGACATCTTTGTGAAAATTAAATTTAATTTTTTTCTTTTGAGTAAAACTAACAAACCTCTATTCCCCTAATGACCATGCACCATGATATGATCCAAGATATCAGTAAAGCAACCATTAACTGCCATACAAATACGCCTGGTTCATCAATACCTGAACTCTTTTTCAGAATCACTTGACTTTAAAAATTGAATTCGTTAAAGTAAATTTAAGTCTTTGATAAAAAAACTTACTTCCAATAGTCTTGAGAAGGAAAAGTAGGATTCCACCAACCAATTAAATTTAGAGAGCTTTGGTTCATACTGCAATCTGCTAAAGAACCATTTAAACTTGTCGCATTAAAACATTTTCCGTTATCACATTTTAGAGTGAAATTCGATTCACAGCTATCAAATCGGAACTTATTTGGGCTATAGTCGTCAACACAATCTTTTAATTTGTTAGAAACTTTAATCTAAAACTCTGAAAAATAGTAATTACTTGGACTCGACCAACTGGGATTACATTCTTGCCATGGAAGCTTCGAAGTAAATGATAAAACCAAATAGTAAAGTGAATATGCAATTATCATGTTGTAGTATAAGTTGGCATAAGAATTTACAATATTCATTGACAGACCTATGCCTCTAAAAATTGGAACCATTTTCCAGCATGTGAGAGGTCCTTGGAATAAAATTTATTAACCAAGTTCAAATTTATTCTTAATTACCTACCGCTAGACATAAATTGGCCTACTCCTAGCTCTAAAAAGACAAGTGGTATTCCGACCAAGGCCATAAAAATGAAATATGGAATCAAAAATACACCGCCGCCATTTCTGTAGCATAAATATGGAAATCTTAAAAATAAATTTATGTTTGAAATTAGAAGTTTTGTAATTTAAAGTGTAAAATCTTAAACCTCCATACAGCGCCAAGACCAACTTAAAATAAAATTTGATTATACTGTTTTGTTTTTCAAGTAATAGTATTCAGGTTTACCTGCGTATCCGAGAGCTGATAAAAAAAAATCAAACTTTCCTGTCCATGTTTCACGCTTATCACTTGATTCAACGCTAATCGTATCTTCTTCTTTGTAAATGTCGATATCAAAGTCGGTTTCTTTATTTTTTGATTGGCTTTTTTTGTTTGAAAGAAATTTTATTTTGTTGAATATTTTTTGCATTTTTTTCCTGGTCTTGGATTTTTTTATGTTTTTTGTAAAAGGTTTTTTAGGTAATTTTTTTTTTGTTTAAAATCTTTAGAAAGCTATTTTCAAACAAATAAATTTTGAAAGATTAAACAGAAAATTTAATTCAGAAAGAGAGAAAAAAAAACCTCAAGACAAATAAAGCCATCTAATTACCTGTTTTTTTTTGCATAAAGATGAGTTTTTATTTTTTTATAAAGCTATAATAGAATCTACAACAAAAAGAATATAGAACGAATTATAATTCCATTTTTTTTTTAAATTGAATCTTGATTTACACTTTAAAGTATTCAATCTAGGTTTTCATAAAAAGAACCTATTTTTAAAACTGGTTCTTCAAAAAAGATTTATGGATCTATAAATCATAAAGTGCAAGTGGACTTGATTCAACTTGAAGGTCAGATGCTAAAGGTCCAAAGTTATCGAAATTTGCACTTGAAAGTACTTTCCATTATGCAGTTTACTGGTTCATGGATACCATACATAAAGACTCGTCGTCATCAAATATTATCATTCGTTTAATTTTGATTTATTGTCGTAACGAAAAAATTCTCTCGACTTGGTTTTCATGGTGTATTGCTCTAATCTTGATCAGTATACTCGATAGATGATTGAAAGACCGAAAGTATGCAGTTATTGCTCTATCTGGAACATTATTAACCATGAAATTTCAATCTTTTGTTGATTGACTTGTTGTTATGGACGTTGATATTTTTTTGCCTGAACTTTTTAGCAGTCGAGATGAATTGAACTAGGATCCTTAGAGTAGCCATCAAACGCTCTAACCACTAAGCCAGCAGGACTGCTTTGGACTTTGATTTTGAGTTTTTCGATAATATTATTCGTGGCTAACTTTGCATCCTTGATTATAGTCATCATCATCATGGCTCGGGCTATTTAAGCACGGCTGCTTTGTCTCTCCAACGGTTCTTGTTATTTCTTCCTCTTTTAATTTTTTCGCTCGATCTAGTGTTGTAGTAGTTTGATATTTGATCAAAATAAGACGTTGGTCTTCGTCCTAGCCTTTTTGCGTCTCTGACTTTAGATTGATATAGAGAGAAAGCGCTGTAAATGTTTCTGACGAATTTTTTCGAAAGTTCTTCAATTAATGTCCATTATTCATAGCCGTACAGGAGTATTGAAACACATGAAACCTTTATGATTCTCACTCTCAGATGTATTGAAAGATTTTATGAGCTTATCAAAAGAATAGATAATGATCAAATAATTTACACTTATGATTCTAGTAGAGAGAATTTACTGCATAACATGCGAAAAAAGTATAATTCTCTTTTATATTCTCTTCCAGATCCCAAAAGTAAAAAATTACTTAATTTACTAAATTTACTAAATTAATACAGTATACTCTCGATTTTGTTAAAGGTCTGGGGAACTCTAAAAATTTAAACAAAATCAAATTTTAACAAAATCGAATCTATTTAACATAGAAAAGGCTTTCGTAAGGAATTTAAAATCCTTTAACAATATCGAATTTTAACATAATCGGGTTAAACAAAATCGAGAGTACACTGTAGAAAATAGTGTTTTAAGGTCTAAAATTCTGCATTTGCTGATGCGGTAAAATTATCGATAAATAATTTATTTCATGAAAAATGGGGGTCAGTATTTTAGTAGGACCTTTTAATCACGTAAAAATTTTAATTTACCATTTCATAGT
This sequence comes from Brachionus rubens, assembly GCA_022207745.1. Lineage (NCBI taxonomy): Eukaryota > Metazoa > Rotifera > Eurotatoria > Ploima > Brachionidae > Brachionus > Brachionus rubens. Next base: position 3,641,028 of record JAJVHD010000001.1, on the reverse strand, counting down.
TTCTCAATATTCGAAAATCTTGTTAAAATTACTTAATCTGTTTTAATGATGAGTTGTCACAAATTGTTCGTTTGTTATCATTTTTATCATGAAAAAATAATTTTATTAGATAGCAGGTAGTTGCATTTATACAATTTTTTTCTGACACTCAAAAAATTTGCCACTAATCTGCACCTACCTGCAATTTGATCTTTTTAAAGCATTTTCAAGGTCATCACCAGTCTATTGTGACTGCAACATCTCGCTTCAAAGTAGAGCCAGTCCTTAGACATGATCTGTTCTTCTTCTTTTTTACTCGTATTATAAACATGTGATCCAAGTCTGTCATCAAAGGTGATAGTAGGGTTTTAAGGGAAATAAGAGTGAACAGATTTAATAACTTGAATAATGAGTCAGAAATTCTAAAAATATATGTCTAAAATTTTTTATTAAAAAAATTTTTGTATAAATGAAACAAAATGATTAAAGCTAAAAAAATCGCAATATATTTATAACGTTTTTGCAATTAAAATCGAGATTCACCTTGAAAAGACTAATAAAAAAACTTAAAAACATAAAAAAAACAAATTTTCTATATAAATAGTCTTACAGCATTTTCCATCCCTTCAAGTTTATTTTTGCTTGCCACTCGTTTAGGTTCAAACCCATGGGCTATTCTCATTTGCTCATAATGATATCCTTTCTTTGGTCGCCAGTTTTCGTAGTCCGGCTTTATCAGTGATAAAATTGGCTTTTCAAAAATTATTAATTTTTACTAAAGATTAATAAAGTTTGTTAATAATATACCTTCTTTTTGATAAAAACTGTATCAATAGCTATCCATAGAGCCCAAATTACCAATCCAGCTAACGTTGATGCTGTCATAAATTCACCCAAAACATGAGTCCAATCAGGAAACTCATAGTCACCTATTTTGATTTTCTTCAAATCCAAAAACGACAATATTACAAGAACCTTTAGAAGAAAAGTTTTAAGAGACGATATTAAGAAATATTATAAAATTACAATCAAAAGTCCAGGTGTAATGACACCCCATAAAACATTCCAAATATAAAATAGCTTGAATTTGGTGTATCTTCGACCGATCATAAGTTCGATGTCTTTTCTTATATTAGCAAATCCGTAGAACCAACTTACAGAAATTGCTTCAAATGCACCTACTATAAATACGGCCCATCCACCAGGATAGGTATCAAAAAGCTCTTAAAGAAAAAATAATTTCTTATTTTTAAACTAAATAAACATATTTTTTGAAAGATACATACCGACCCAATAGGTACCCGACTGAATTGTGAAGAGTAAACCAATCAGGAAAAAAATAACACAAATTGCAGTAATTGTTAGATATCTGTTCAATCTTGTTTTTTTCAGAATTGGAGCTACGTCCAAAACACTGGTTATGGTTGTTTCAACACTAGCCATCTAATAGACATCATTTAAATAAGAGAAAAAAAAATAAGAATTATAGTTTTAATACCATTGTATCTAGACCCAAGATCAACATCATCACAAAAAATAGAATGGCCCAAAACGGTGCTCCTTTGATTGTAGTTGCTTTTTTAAAAAAAAATTAAGTTTTTCAAAATTCTGTTTTTTAAGAAGACCAAGGTTACCTGCATATGGGTATACGATAAAACTGAGACCCTGTCCTTGAAATTAAATCTTTAAAAGAAATCTGAAACAAAAATGTCTTGATATAATTACCTGCTTGAATGACATCGCTAATTTCCTGTCCGGTTGTGTGAGATAAATAACCGATAAAACCGAAAACAACAAAACCTGCAAAAACCGATGTTAGACAATTACTTATTGATACGACTATGGCATCTCTTCAAAACAAAGGCTTTGAAAGTTGTAAAATTTTGGTTAGATTTTTAAAACCAAACCTTAGGATATCATTGTTGAATTTGTTATAAGATGATAGGGCTACAAGACCACCATAAGATACACTAAAAAATTTTGATTATATAAAAAAATAAAAAATTTTATTTTTAAAGCTTACCTTAGAGTGAAAAAAATCTGGGCTAAAAATTAAAAAATATAAGAAAAATAATGTAAAGTTTAATATCAAATACTTACTTGCAGCATCGTACCATACTTTTACATCTTTTAATCTTGCAAAGTCTGGATAAATGTAAAATTTGATACCCTTAGCAGCACCAGGTAATAACCAGCCTCTTATTCCAAGAATTAACAAAACAACATACGGAAAAAGTGATGTAAAATACACAATCTTTCCCGAGACCTTTAGAAAAATTTGATTAGTTTAATTTTAATAATTATTCGAGTCTTTAGCTTACATGGATTCCTTTTATGACCATGGCATAAACTATTATCCAAGCTACCAACAAAGCTACAGCTAGTTGCCAGACCATTTCTCCCGATTCTTCGATTCCGGAACTTTTTTTCAAAATTACTTTGCTTTTTAAAAAGTTATGATTTTCCATTTTATTATTTTTTATTGGGTTAATTAAAACCTACTTCCAATAATCTTGTGATGGAAATGTTGGGTTCCACCAACCGACCATTTGACTTAAAAAAATGTTAATGTTGAAAGTCTGAAAAAAGCAACCTATAAAAATATAAAGTTACAGAAGACTTTGATTCATATTACAATCAGCCATTCCACCATCGATAGTCGTCAAATTAAAGCACTTACCACTGTCGCATTTCAGTGTAAAATTCGAGTCTAAACATTTGACAAATTTAAATTTATCTGGACTGTAATCATCAACACAGTCTTTAAACAAATTTAAAAAAAAACTTATGTTAACATCTGATGTATAATTACTTGGACTGGACCATTTTGGGTTACAAGTTTCCCAGGGTAACTTCGAGTTCAGGGACAGAACAAGAAAGTATAACGAATAAGCTATAATCATGTTGTAATAGATTGAGAGATAGCCGTTAACAATATTCATGCTCAAACCGATCCCTAAAATAAAATCATGAATGCAACTATACGACAAATTCTTTCATCCTAAAAATACCTCTGAATATTGGGACCATTCTCCAGCAAGTAAGTGGCCCGGTAGAAGTAAATTGTCCTTAAAAAAAACAAAAGATTTTAATTTAAGTAAATTAAATTCTGTCTCAGAAGTTAGTTACCAGCGCAAAGCTCAAGAAATACTAATGGAATACCGACTAGAATTAGAAAAAAAAAGTATGGAATCAAAAATACACCACCACCATTTCTGTAACACAGATAAGGAAATCTCCAAACAGCACCTTAAATGAACTGTCAATTGATCATTATTAAGAAAGAATTTTTTTTTATCCAAACCTAATCCAACTGCATAGCCTAAAGCGGATAGAAAAAAGTCAAATTTTCCAGTCCATGTTTCTCTATGTTCACCATCTTCACTCCAAGCGTCTAACTGTTGACTCTCTAATGACTTTTAAAATGATATAAAATTTGGGTCTAACAATAAATAAGATGTAAATAATCGTACTATTTCGCTGACTTGGTCAAATTCTTTTTCTTTGGATTTTTCATTTTTTTCATCTTTTAACATGATTCAAGTTTTCTAATGTTAGAATAGTGAACAAAACAAAAAAAATATTTTTTTCTAAACTTCAATTGTCGTTCTATTATCTAATAGAGAAAACTTTTTTGAAATAAAAAATTAAATTAAACTTTTTATTAAAAATGATAAATTATTTTTGACCTTTTACCAAACAAAAAAAACCAACAAACCCTAAGCTTTTTCAAAAAACAAATTCTCTTTTTTATTTGAATAAAAATAACTTAATCAAACATTATGAACATCTACCTTGAGGTTAAATAACATTAAGACGAATAATTACCATGTACATACCAAAAAAAAAGTATTTGAATGTATTTGTATAAGATATTTAAGTTTCTTATGACAAGATATCATAAAACCTGTCAAAACAATTTAAAACGGATTTAAAAGTGCAAAAACTTTTTTCTACTTTTTAAAAAATAAATAGAGTTTAAAAAATCAAATTTTTTGTATGAAATCGAGTCAAAGAGATTTTCGACAAATTATTTTTTAAAATCTTCTTATAAAAAAAAAATGGTATTTTAAATATTTGTTTAGCTCTTTTGGTTGGTAATTTAAATTTTTAGACAATATTAAACAAAAAATAAATGGGGAGAACATCAAGTTAATAAAACTCAAAACTTGAAATTTATTATCTATACCATTGTTTGCTTATTGTTTTACTTAAAAAACCCTTTTTTTTTTCAAAAATTTATTTTTTTGTCAAGGTGCCATTTTTCTTTGATGCTCTATTTTTGTTGTTGTTGTTGTAAATCAAAGTGAAGAGCAGTGCAGGAAGCCTTATTACAAGAAAAACTAATAAAAAAAAATCTTTTTTTAGAAATCATAAATGAAACCAGTTTCGATCATGCTCTAGAAATTTAAACTAAACATTCGTGTCACTTTTGAAAAAATTTGTTTACTAAAACTTCTAGATAGATATTTCAAAATTTAAAAAAAATCAACTTTGAAGATCTTTGATTAAATTGTGTCACAATGACTCTTTTTCAGGACTCTTTTGACTAACATAATCTTATTTATTTGTATCTTAATCGTGTTTTTTGACACCCAAAAACATTTGATATTTGGAAAATTTACAAAAATTATACAATAGGCTGAATAAATGTTTCCCGTTTAGTGAATGGAAACATTTTATTTAACCAATATATATTTTTTAATGAGTTTATTACTAGTTTATGAATAACCTCATTTAAAATTAATAATGAAACATCCTGTTTGAAATTCATTTTAGTGTCAGCTTAAATTAAAAAGTAAAAAACTTAGAATCAAATTCGAATCTAACCACAAAATGTAAGTTTAAATAAGTTTAAATTTTTCTTTGATATTATTTATTTTCAACCTTTGAAAATCATTTTTGAACGGAAAATCTTAATTTTCTGCTTTTTGTAAACGTGTCTTCTCTAGAAAATTCAGGCGTTATTGACTGACATTATACCGACCCATAACTGAGCAACAAAGTGTTACTTCTTGTCCCTTTCAAATTCTTTTGGACCAATTCTAATATTGTGTACTGTGTCCATTATTTGCAACTATTTGGGCGATTTAAGATTTATTTCAATTTTTCTATTTGACAACAGTAATTTAAATTGTAGAGATTTTGCATACTTTATAGTTCGATGCAGAAAAATTTGTTTCAAGTGCAACAACTTTGTTTATGATCAAAATCAGTTATTGAGAATAAGAAAATGAGGGAATTTTAACATATCATTTATTAGGAGTGTTCTCATGTTTTCACATTTGACAAAACATTATTGAACATCTTAGCGAAAAATGCAAGAAAAGTAGGACTCGAGATAAACGTAAAAAAGACAGAAGCACTCACCAATCAACAACAGACAGACCAAAACATCATGCTGGATGGTCAAAAGATCGAATGGGTGCAAAACTTTAAGTATCTTGGATCTATGGTTCTATCAAGCGAAACCGATATACAGTTGTGGTCATTCACGTGTTCCTCTTGTAAAATTTCATGAACTAATGATTTGAAAAAGCTAATATTGATTTAAAGGTATCAAATGAAAGCTAAAAAGCTCTAGTTAAAGCTTGTAAAACTAGCTTTTATTTGATACCCATAAATCAATGGTAGCTTTTCGAAATCATAAGTTCGTGAAAGTTCACAAGAGGAACACGTGAATGACCACAACTGTAGATCAGAAAAGTACAAGCATGGGGTGCCTTTTGGAAAATGAAAGCACTGTTTCGCTCAAGATCATTGCTAATACGAATAAAAATTGACATATTCAAAGCGGCGTGTCTATTAATCTTCTAATACGGGAGGGAAAGCTGGGTTATAACATGCCAGCTGGAACAAACTCTGGACAGTTTCGCAACAAATTGTTATAGAGTGATGCTCAACGTGAGAAGATTAGATCATTTAAGTAACAACGAGATCTATCGAATGGTACAAATGGACCGTTAAACAACAACAATCCAAAGAACGACAGTTGAGTTTCGTAGGTCACTGTCTAAAAAAGAACAAAGACGAATTGATAAATCAATATGTCCTCTATTACCCAAGACCAAGTCACGGAAAAACAAAACCAGATAGACAGCCAATGACATACCCTGAATATATTGGCAAACTGATAAATAATGACACACCACCATCAGTCGACGAGATTAGAAAAGCCGAAAGTTCAAGAACAGATTGGAGACAGAAAATTGTGAACGCTTGTAAACCAGTCGTGTTTACAACCGATTGACGATAATGATGATGAGGAGTGTTGACAATCGAAGAAAATTAGTAGAGGGATAGGTCAGCGAAACATTCTAGACACCTTTATTGAGACCTATAGGGCAATATGAAGATTCGTATCAAAAAACATTTGTATCAAATGTATCAAAATTTAAAATAATTTTTTAAAGCTAATCGAATAGAAAAAACTCTGCACAGATGATTTTTGGTGATAAAAATTCAAAAAGCCACTCTAAGAATAAGCTCTGCAAAATTCTGCAAATCTGCAAAAAAAAAAATTGCGTAGTTATTTTCTATAGAAAATTTTAAAATACATTGTATGTATTTTTTAAAATGTTATAAAATGTTATAATATTAAATATGGAATTTTTTTGCAGAGTTTTGCAGAGCTTATTCTTAGAGTGTCTTTTTAATTGTTTATTACCAAAAAGCATCTGTGCAGAGTTTGATAATATTGGCTTAGCTTTAAAAATTATTTTCAATTTTGATACATTTGATACAAAGTTTTTTAATACGAATCTTCACATTGCCACCTATAGCTTGACACTAATTAAATGTATTCCTTTTTTTTGTTAATGTTAACTGTTCTTTCACTTAATATTATGGTTCACTACTGTTAAAAATTTCCTATAAAACTAAACGAAAAACAACTAATAATTTGGATTTAAAAATACAGTACTCTCCGGTTATAATGAACTCAAATTTGCACTGAAATGAATTAGAATTTTAACTGCTTAACTCTATTTAAAAAAAAAGCTTTATCAACACAAAATAAAAAAAAACAAATTGGTTATATTTTTAAAAAGAAATTTATAGAAAAAAAATATTTTGTTTGGATTTTAGGAAATTGTATTCACTCAGTTTCATGATTATTTTTAAATTAAAATCCAAACAACTTTTTTATATTTCGAACTTTCAAAAGTTATTTACTGCTTCGCTTTTTTTTATGAAACAAAATTTCATATTTTTTTTTTTATTAAAATTAAATTTTTATTTGTATTAATAAAGTACGGCAAATTAGATTTTAAAATTTTTTTGTTGTTATTAAAGACGAGCATAACTCTTCCAACCAAAATTTAATCATTTATTTTTTAGTCTATAAAAAAGAATGAATAAAATATCAAGTAGATAAATCGGCTTTTTTTTGTTTTTTTCGAATTAAAAAATTTTTATTAAAAAAAAATTATTATAAAAAATAGTTTTCAAAATTATTTTTTTACAAATTGAATTAAGTCTTAAGACTTTCGTTTAAAAAAAAATATGATTCAAGAGATAAATTTCAATAAACATGTATTTACATGTTAAAACTTCTCAATTTCAACCACATCGAAACCCTATTAAGTAAAAAAATATTAGATAAAGTATTTTTAAGTGTAATAGTAACAATATCAAACCTTGTTCATGTTTCCATTCTCTTCATTTTCAGAATTTCCTTGATGCATCTTGCTAACAATCAGACAATGCTCCAACTTTCGTGGTTTCCATCCATGATCAGGAACAAAGAGTGTTTTTAATGACTTTTATTAAAGTTAGAGTTATAAAGTTGACTTTTTTGTAAGAAGCCCCAAATCATAAATCTTACTAGCTTTAAATTCTATTCCACCTCTATGACACTATAAAACCAAGAAGATAAGTTCCTTAGCATTTTTCTCTGATAAATCTCTCTAGAGATAGGTGAGCGTTTGTCATTAAACAATTAGATTGCTTTGATACAAACGATTGTTCAAGAAATTAATAACGTTTATGATTTGGGGCATCTAAATTTAACATAGTTATAAATTATACCCTTCTGTTGATGAAAAGTGCGTCAATTAAGGTGATAAAAGCCCATATGAAAACACCTGATACTGAAGATACGGTTAGAAGATTACCCAGAAAATTTGACCAATATGGAAAAACATAACCATTTGATTCAAGACCTTTGTAACCAATCCAACTAAATATACAAACTGACAAAAGGATCAATGGACTAATAAATGTCCACATTATTTTCCAAAATAAAAATGTTGGATTGTCTACTACTTTTCGACCTAACATTGCACTTATGTCTTTTTTAAAATTTTCGAATCCTTTTCCGAAAACATTAAAAAAATTATATTTTTTTAAGGAAAAATTTTGAATTGTAAAATACCGTAAAACCATGTAATTGAAATACATTCAAACGCGGCAACAAGCAATACTGCCCAATTAGCGGAATATGTATCGAATATTTCAACCCTACAAAAATTATAAATTTTCCGATTCAATTTTTTTTGTTTGGGAATAATTACCAATAAGTTCCTGATTGAAAACAAAACACTATCCCACTAAGAAAAAGAATTAAACAAATAACTGTTATTGAGACAACTCGTTTAAGCTTTGTTTTTCTTAGACTCGGAATTACATCAAATATTGAAGTGATCTTTTATAAAAAATTTAATTTGAATTTTTTTTTCTTTTCGTGAATGAAGACTTACAAGAGTCTCAACACTTGCCATCTAAATAAAAAATAATTAAGTCAAGAAAACGTAATATAATAATTAAAATCATACCGTGGTGTCAATACCTAGCACAAGCATCATAAAGAAAAATAGAAAAGCCCAAATATGTGCCCCTTTTATTGTTGTTATAGCAAATGGATAGACTACGTATGCAAGACCTTGACCAGCTTGTATCACATCATCAATATTCTGTCCAGTTTTGAAAGCCAAATAGCCCATATACGAAAATATCACAAATCCTTAAAAAACAGAACAGTGAAAAAAAGTCTGAATTTTTCTTGGTCTTGAGCCTTACCGGCAAAAACTGAAGTAAAACAATTACTTAACGTTACCAGAATGGCGTCTCTTAAAGAAAATTGGTTAAAAATTTACACGGAAAGAAATTTCATACCGTCTTACCTCATAATGTTTGAATGAAAAGTGTTGTAAGAGCTTAAAGCAACTAGGCCTCCGTATGCTACATTTAATGTAAAGAATAACTGAACTGCCGCATCTATTAAAAAAAAATTAGGCTTGGGGCATAAAAAATGATTACAATTATTTAAATACCTATCCAAACTTCATAGTCATTTAGACGAGACAAATCCGGATAAATATAGTATTTAATACCGATTTCGGCTCCTGGCAGAGTCCAGCCTCTAATGCCTAAAATAAGAAGTACAACGTACGGAAACAACGACGTGAAATAAACTAGTTTTCCTGACACTTTAATTCCATTTAAAACCATAAAGTAAACAATAACCCAAGCGATAAATAGAGCCAAAACTAATTGCCAGATTATGTGACCTGTTTGATCGATTGAATCTGTTTTTTCCAATATTATTTTGCTTCAAAATTTGATTAAAGATTTTATAAAATTTAAAAAATATTCTTAACTTGATTTACTTCCAAAAATCTTGAGATGGAAACACTGATTTCCAAACCCCGAGACTAATTAAATCTGGTGATGAGCAGTTAGATGTTTGATTAGTTGATGTCAGACGGTCGTAACAAATTCCATCATCACATTTTAGGTATTCGTTTGCACAACGAAATAAGGTCAAATTAAAAGTGTTATTTTCATCAAGACAGTCTACAAACAAAATGCTTAACAACAAGTTTAAAAAAAAAAAGGGTTGATATTTTGAATTACTCGACGATGACCATATTGGATTACATTTTTCCCATGGAAGCTCATTAGCCAAATTTATAACCGTGTGATACAAGAAGTAAATCGAATAAGCCAAAATCATATTGTAATAAATACATAAATATGTATTGACAAAGTTCATTGATAAGCCGATACCTCTAAAAATAGGTGTCATTCTCCAACTAGTTAGAGGTCCATGTGAAGTAAATTGGCCAACACATAATTCAAGAAATACCAATGGAACACCGATTGTTACCAAAAAAATAAAATATGGAATCAAAAAAACTCCACCACCATTTTTATAACACAAATATGGAAACCTCCATACGGCTCCTAGACCGACAGCGTATGCCAAAATGGATAAGAAAAAATCGGCTTTTCCTTTCCATGTTTCTCTTTCTTTGTGCTTCGGAGTCTCGAGACATTTTCCTGCTATTTCTTGCGAATCCAAGTGGATGAACTTGAAGATAATTTGAAAATCAAAAACGTTATGAATAAGAGTTTAGTTAAAAAATTACATTAATAGGTTCGATTTTGTCTGTTTCAATGCTTACAGAGCTACTAGAACTTTCATCCTGGTTTGGAATTTTGTTAAAAATATCATTTTCATGTGACATATTTTATTTTGGTTTGGTTTCATTAGTTTTTAAAAAAAAATTTAATCTAAACGATTCAAAATCTTGATTTGTGAAAATTCGAGAAAATGGACAAGAACAAAACGCGAAGTTAATAAAAATTAAAAAAGTTCATCATTTGACCTTCTTTTTTGCTTCAAACCAAAAAATAATTAAAAAACATTTTTTTATTTACTTTTTAATTAAAATAATAATTCAATTTTTTCTATTATTGAAAAAAAGAATAGGCATTAAAACCTTATAAAATGATCACAATTTATTTTTGTTCTAACAAAATGGATTTGGTCTTTAATTTTCATGGGTTCAAGTGTTAACTAGATTTTTTTTGTTAAAAAATTAATTTTCAAAAAAAGAAGACCAAGATAAATAAATAAAAAAAAAATTGAAGGATTATGAAAATTTTTTTCAAATTTTAAATGTAAGATTTCAGTATCGTTTTTGTTTTGTATGACAAGGAGAAATAAATGTTTCATACTTTGTGTGTTGATTTTGTTAGTTTTTTGTTAATGAATAAATTCTCATGGACTCCAACCAAACAAAAAAAAGATGAATAATTTTTTTTTCTCTATGTTGAAAAAATTATTACGCAAAACGATTTAAATTAATTTTTTATGATTTTTTTTGGACTAGGCAAACAAGTTATCGGCTTAAAAAATTTAGAGTATTTCATCAGGAATTTGTTGAAAAAACATCGAGATTGATCGGTTTTCAAAAAGTTGTTCTTTAATTAAATTTTTGTAAAAATCCCAAATCTTTTAACTATACAAAATATATTTTTTCTTCCAATCACCAATCACCTGAATCAATCTGAACCTATTCAAATTATTTATTATATTTTTAACGAGCAAAACAGGGACCGTAGAGCAACTTCAATCGGACATAGGTAATCTTATACAGTGGTGCAATGAATGGTCAATGGATCTTAACAACGATAAGTGTGAGGTTATTCATATCGGCAGAAACAACCCTGAAAGTGAATATTTTATGTTCAAGAACGATCGACTTCACAGACTTTCCAAAACAACAGAACAAAGAGACTTGGGTGTAATCCTTACTGGAGACATGAAATGGAGTAAACAGGTGAGTACGTCGGCTGGGAGGGCAAACAGAATCCTTGGACGAATTTTGAACGGTTTAAGAAATCACGGCAAAGAGATTATCAAAAAAATGTATACAAGCCTTGTTCGACCCCATTTAGAGTATGCGGTGTCGGTATGGAATCCTTCCCTAAAAATATATATTGACATCCTTGAGAGGGTGCAAAAGAGAGCGACTCGGAGCATACATGGCTTTAGAAAGTTTGAATACGTGGAAAGACTCAAACTGACAAACCTTACAACCAGAAGAAGACGAGGTGATCTCATCTAAATGTACAAGCTCCTAAACAAGCAAGATCACGTAAACTGGTATAAACGATTGGATAACGACGAAACAGTCAATCGGATATACGAGACAAGAGGTAATCGATATAAACTAAGACGAGAACTTGTGGAAAACTGTGCACCAAGATTCAATTTTTTTACAAACCGTATCGTGAATGACTGGAACGGGCTGACGAATGAAATAATTGAATCAAAATCAATTAACAATTTTAAGATTAATTTAGACAAACTTTTGAAAGACTAAAACATAGCTTATGGTCTGGATAGAACCAGACTTAACGCGAGAGCGTAGCAATTATTTTAACTACTACTACTACTACTACAACTACTACTACAACTACTACTACTACTACTAAATCTAAAACGAGGGGTCTTGTTGCTTGTGTGGCCAATTAACTTTTCGTCAAATAGTGGCCAATTAACTTACAACATTGGCCGACAATTTAATTAGTTGCCACCTTTTTTCTTACTTGGCCGCCAATTTTTTTACCTGGCCATCTAAAATTTTGTAATTTGACAAACAAAAGTGTTAAATTTTCTAATTGATGATTTGAATTTTTAGTTAGAAAAAAAAGGAGCTATTTTGAAATTAAAAATTCATATGATAAGCCGATAAATATTAAAGTAATCTTCGATTCTAAGGAAACGTTATAAAGTTTACATCTTGACATAAATGCAAAGTATAATTTTAAAAAAACAGAAATCAGTTTTCTCTGTTTTCTCCTCATTTAATTTTTAATTATTATTCGACATCCATAATAAATTTTAGTTAATATTGGGCAAACTGAAGTTTCTTTCAATTCGCTCGATTCGCTCAATTTAAATTAAAAGAGACAAATAATCTACACTGTCAAGTTATTGAGTGAACATATTCAAAAAATTTAAAATTTAAATTTTTGTAAAATCTTTTTGAATTGAGCGAATCGAGCGAATTGAAAAAAATTTCAGTTTGCCTTAATATTGGCCAGCTTTTTCACTATTTGGCCGTCAATTAAATTAGTTGGCCACCTTTTTTCATACCTGGCCGCCAATTTTTTTGTTTTTTTTTCTATAAAAATGATTGGCCATTAATTGAAAAAAAGTTAATTGGCCTGACCAATTGGCCACACAAGCAACAAGACCCAAAACGAGCTGTTTCAACACTTGTCCCTTTTACTCATAATTCTGATCAAGGACCCAGAATAAGATTTTGAAAGTACCCAAGAACGCAATCTCATTAAAATTCTTGATAAGAAAAGTATCGGAACTTGACCGAGTTCAGTATCTTATCCAGTATAATCTTAATAGAATATAAAATTCTTAATCGTTTCTTACATAATTTTAAGAAAAAATAATTTTTTAAAATAGTTTTTTCAAGATCTTATCTTTTCATGGAAAATCCTTTTTAAAATTTCATACAAGATTTTTTTAAAGGATCCTGTGTCAGTCTTTTAGGATCTTAAAATCAATTTTAAAAAATTTTCAAGATTTCATATGAAACGCTTAAGAATCTTATATTCAATTAAGATTATCCTTGATCAGATACTGAACTTGCTCAAGTTCCGATACTTTTCTTACCAAGAATTTTAATAAGATTGCGTTCATGGGTATACACAAATACTAATGTTTTTATAACCCAATTTCTCTGATCTACAGTATTGTGAAAAATTTGGAGAACGACGATTATTTTTTTGAGAATTTTCATTTTAAGATTAAAAATACCGAAAATTAAAAAAAAATCAAACATACCAAAATGAAATCCTAAAAAATACATGCTTTGGTTATACTAAAAAAGTTTTACTAAGTGGGGTCGACAACATACACACCTAAAACTAAAACCTTAAAAAAGTTGATCAAAAAAAAAATCTAGAAATCGTGGAAAATTAAGAGAACTTATTTAAGAGAACTAATTATTTTATACAATTTCAGATGCTCCTTACTAATTTTCTAGCTAGGCTGAATCTAGGTACCAAGAGCCGAGATAGTTATGACAAAGTTGAGGCTTTTTAAGTGGGCTTCTAATAGGTTGACTTAACTAAATCGTTAGTTTCAATCACTAAATTTAGAGAAATCAAATCATATGATATAGATTCTTGTAGAAAATTTACAGTTCTACAAGCTGAAGAATAAGGAAAATTAAGATGTTCTATCATTGAGTTTTAAAATTAGAAAAATAACTCAATTATTGACACAGTAGAGAAAGCTTTTATAATATTTTAGGTTTGAAAAGTTTGTAGGTTTAGATTTTCAAAAAAAAAATTTATTTTCGGTTTTTTTCACGGGTCAAAAATTTCACGAAAAATGCGGATCAGCTTTTTAGTAGGAGTCAAAAATATTTCCAATAAATTATAGTTTCGCCTCAACTTTTGTTTCAGTCTTCTGTTTTGAATAGATCTTTGTTTGTGCTGAAATGTTTTATAGTTGTTGGTAACCATTTACCCTAATGAAGAATAAAGAAGTGTAAGTTTATTTACAGTATTAAATTTAACAACTCAAAAAATATTTTAACGAAAAATAAATTTGGATAGTTTATATTTTATTTAATTCATATAAAAATATAAAGTCGCACAGTACACCCTTAGGGTATTGCATCTGTAAATTACTTTAAATTTGGTTAAAGCGATTAAAATTTTTAATTAAAAAAAGAATAAAATTATAGATAAAATAAACGCATGACACGATCTCATATGTGTTTTGATCCCGCTTTTGTCAGTGCTTCGATATTTTATGGACACTTCGTTATTCGGGTTAGCGAGGAGTTTTGATACTTTTGTTAGGTTTATCGTTTCGATTAGTTCTTTAGCATCAAGTAGATTGGATTTATAGAGTGCTTCGTTTTTGTTGATACCGATGATTCTCAGGATTCGTTTTTGCAGATAGCCGATTTCTGTCTTGATTCCTATACTTGCTGTTGAGAACAACAGCTTTTGTAATCTAGGTGGCTGGTGACTAGGCTTTTATATAATGTCAAAAAATCTTCATTAATTATTCAGTGGTTTTATAATTGAAATTGAATGACTTGGCATCAAGCGTTCGATAACGTATGACGCTACATAGGAGATACTAAAGTACAGTAAACATTATGTAATATCATTGCAAATAATTATGCGAAATTAAAAATAAACAAATGCAATAAATAAATGTTAAGTGGACTTTGCAATTTTAATTAATTTTTAGTGAAAAATGAAAAAATTTTAGTGAACAAAAGTTGTTCAAAATATAGACAATACCACTAAAAACAAAGTTATTCAAGTAATTAAGATTTTTTATTCTTGGTTCATTTTGATCTGATTTGAGCTGAAGGGCAAAATCTCTAGTTTGTTCCAGACATTGTACTTTTATCTGGACCAACGCTTTCGGTTCATTTTCAAATCATCCTCTTATTAGAAGATTAACTCACATATAACCCATGAGTTTTTAGGAAAAAAGTATTCATTAACAGAGAAAATAAAATTTTAGATTCTTTATAGATTGACAAAAATTCGCCCAACTTAATGGAAGGTTTGACGCAGTATTGGTTGACTTGCGAAAACAAGAACTTGATGCACAAATCCAAATATTTGGAATTTTTTTAAAAGCACTCGAAGCTTTAAAAGAGTTCAAAATCAAAATGTTGACCAAGATTTTATCGAAGAAGATGCCTTGATAATAAACGATTTTCAGGGTGAGGTCAAAAAAATGGAAGGTACCGCCAAGACAATATAAATCTCTTTCAATGACTGGCCTCAATCAATCAACAAGTGTTTTGTTCAATAGTACCGCTAATAATCTTGCCAGTAAATCGAGGCATAATAACATTAACAATAAACCGATGAACAATTACCCCAATTGAGCAAAGAATTAAACTTAATCGGTAAAATCAAGCTCACTCTTTTTGACGATATCGTGGTAAAAACACAGTTCTTAGAATTAGTTAAAACTTATTTTTCTCTTAAAAAGTAAAGATTTATTGTAAAATAACAGCCTCGGCTTTAAATGAAAAAATAAATCAAATATGTAACATAGGAGATACGTTTTGACGAGTACAATTCCGATGTTACTCATGTTATTGTAAAAGAAGTTAATGATCAAAGTTTAACTACCTAACCCAGAGTAATTTTTTAAACTTTTCAAAGAGGTGATGAAAAAAGTAAACTTTTTTGTTTAGAGTTAATATTGTGACGATAGATTGTGTAAGCAAAATCAATTGGCAGATTGTATAATGTATTGTGTAATTAAAAACGCTCTTAATTCTGTTAAAACACCCAAAAAAGGTTTTCGGATTTTTTTGATGAAATCACTTATTACGGATTATTTTAAAAGGACTCTATTTTATTTACATTTAAATTAAAAGCTGTCTTTATTTCGAAACTATCTTCAATGACTTAACAAAAACGTAAATAAAAGATAGGTAGCAAGTTATCGGATTATCTTCGATTAATAAGCATCTTATTGTATAATTAAATAGCTGACAAAGAGCTAAACCAGCTTTTCCTTCTTTTGTAGAATATTTGACCAAATAATTTATAGCCGCTGATTTATCAAGGATACTAGATATATTTAGGTCTCGACTTAATTTTTAGTTGCAATTAAAATAATTTTTATTTTCTCTTGGTGGTCGAATGGAAATTAGAATCGGTATTAACCAGAGATTTTGGATTAGCAATAAATATTTATTCGAAAAACATATCTTTAAAAACAATTTACTATATTTTCGCAATCATTTTCTATATCGTCAGCATTTTTAATCGAGCAAACTAGTTGATTAGGTATACTATTTTCAAAGAATTCTTGGATTCATAGCATTAATAAAGGTAACTGTCTCTAAAGACTTGAGTTATTATTTTAACAAGGTCTGGGAGATTTTTTAATTTTACAGCTCCATCGGTGTGAATTGAGGATCGTAGCAATGCCATCTGCTAAATGTGGGTTGTTAATTAGTTTTTTGTATTTTTCAGACTGTTTATTTGCTCTTTGCATTAATCGATGAAGTTCATCACAGCGATGAACTTTATTGCTAACAGTGTAGCTTCTTGTTTGATGAGTACGCACTCATTTTTATCATTAATAATTCACTTTGGGTTTTATTAATCAAATTCTTTGATCGTTAAGTTAGCTTTATGTACATTATGTTTTAAAAACACTTTGCATTTTTCCTATTTCAGATTGCATTTTTTATTCTATCATCTAACAAGATTAGATTTTGATCAATTATACCATAAGAATTATAGAATCACAATCTACGTCAATTGTTTCACTATTTTTTTTTTCTAAAGTTTCGCCTGAGAAAAAAATATCGTCCATTGGTTTCTCGTTCATTAATACTTCTTTGTTAGTTAATAAACGAAAATTTTTTAATTTCAAATATCATTTGAAGTTTTCATTCATTTCGAATTACCTTATTTTTGACTCTTTTTAAAAAAAAAATGCGCAATATGCTACACAATAAATGTTCTATATACCACATACAATCACAGTAATAATTTGTCATTTACTCTATTTAATTTAATTTGTTGAGAGATCTACTACAGCTCAATCTAGAATTTTTGTTGTAATTAATGAGAGATGAGGTTTGGGTTTTTTTGGTTAATGTGTTTGGAATGCTTGTAATATATCTATGTATTCGGAACTGACGTCTTGAAAGCATTCGACTTTTAGGTTTGAATATCTTTAATTATTTAGAGTTTTTTTAAATACATTTAGATTTTTTTGTATGTGTAAATTCTTTTGACTATTTACGTCCTGAAATTTTTTCAAAAAATATTTGATTTTTATTCGTGTGTAAGTATCATTAATATGCTTTAACATTTTATTTATAACTACATATTATTTTTTGTTTAATTGAAAAATTATTTTGTTCACGGCATCGACAGAATTCTTCCATTACTTTTTTTGATTCTTTTTCACCCTCCTTTTTATCAAAGACAATTGATCTTATGTCTTTTGTTCTTTTTAAGTTTTTTTCTCACCACCAATCATTTTTCCATTCACGTTAAACTTACTTAACAATTCTGATGTTTTGAAAAGCCTGGTCATTAGATTCGTCATTAGATTATTGATTATACAAAATTGGGAATCAGTTTTGACTTATGATAAATCAACGGGATTTCGGGATGGTGAGAGGAATTACCTCTGGTTCATCTTCATCAGTTTCACTAGAATCACGGTCATCTTCAGTTGATTCTTCTGAATTGAGTTTAATAGGAAAACGTAGAGGAGTCGACATCCTCGCATTTGTCCATTTGTTTCTTTTTAGCAATAAGATATTTTTTCAATTCGGAAAACTAGTCTTTAATCGGCTCTTGTATCTTGTTATGGACGTCTTAGACAAGAGGGTACTTGGAATATTTCTATACTAGGACCATCATGTACTTTCCACACTTTAATTTATCGTAAAAGTCAGAACTTACAAGTTTCCAAGAACCATCCGGGAGTTGTGATGGTTTTAAAGGTTCGAACTAAGTGCTATCTGAGTTGATCTGACATCTACGGGAACTTCTTTTCATTTGATCACTCTCGACCTCTAGTAGCTACCATGACTGATGATGAATGCTCCGGATTCGTCACTCCAAATTTATACGGAAACAATCTCAAACACTATCTCTCTATACGGGCTTTCGGCTTTGATCCTTGGCTCCCGAATAATAATTCAACAGCCTTGTTGTCTGTGATGATCTCAAACTTGAACAAAACATACACATTTTTTTAAACTATGCTTTTGTCTAGTTTTACTAACGCTTAATAATATTAACGCCAGGGCCCTGCTATAATATTTTTTAGAATTTATTAGTGCGAAATTTATTAGAGATAAATTGCTTTTATCTTCTATTTACTTGATCAACACTGATAGAGGTTATTATCAATGAAAACGAAATGAAATTTGGGAATCGATCGATTTTTTTGAACATGTTATCTTTATTCAAGGCATAATCTGACAGCTAAAAAGCAACTAAATATTACCTGTGTTTTCTAATTTATTACTTTACTGTTCCTAAATATATCTAAAATTATTATACAGCCCTATAAAGCTCTTGAATCAAATTTAAAGAAATTTCGGAAACATTCGGGCTCATCCGAACTTTTAAAAGTTTCAGAACCTTTCATAACTTTTAGCAGGGGGTATCAGTAAGAAAAATTTTTAACACAAGGTCCAAAAAAAAACAAGGTTATGCCCCCCCTCCCCATGTAAGAAAATGACAAAGGAGCCGAAATTTTGTACCCCCCCCCCTCCTTCATAGCTATTTTCAACAAAATGTAAAAATTTTAACTTATTTTGTCACAGGAAACATAATTCATTTGTTTACAAAGATTTAAAAGTTGAATTGCCGCTTCGTTAAAAAAAATATGCGTATCATAGCTTTTTTTCACTATTATTGTTCTTCAATTAACAAACATGTGTGAAAAAGCGGATAAGATAAATCAAATAGTGAAAAAAGACAACTAATTATACCAAACGATTTAAGCCAATCAAAGTTCTATTGAATTAATTATAATAATAAAAATTAAATTTTTAGAGAAAAAATGCAAATTATGTAAAAAAGATCAATTAGTAAATATAATTATTTAAAATGGACAACAATAAATTTTTACGGTAAAAATCCATATCCTTAGACAAAAAACAAAAAATGTTAGAACCTTTCGATAAAATCTCAGCATCCTTACAAGTAAAAACCCCACAGTCGTGATTAATGGGAAGAGTGAAGTTTGGAGCAATTTTTTTTCGAAGCAAAGCAATTTTAGAAAAGCTGTTTTTTTAGAATAAAATTAGGTATAGTACATAAAATAAAAATGGTTTTAGATTGTAAATTTTTTGTTAATTTTCAAAAATAATTAAAAAAAAGGAATAATCAATATTTGATTATTAATGTTAGTTTCGATTTTTTACAAAATTTGAAATGCATACACTAAATTTAAATAAGACATTTTGGCGCGAACATTTAAAACTTTTGAAAATTTCAAAAAATCCCGCCAATTTTACTTTTGAAAATTTGTACTTAAATTGAAAATTTAAAAATTTAATTTAAAAATTCATTATAATGTTAACAATTTTGTTTTAAAAAATTTAATTATTGACGAAAAATCGATCAATTCAAAAAATTGAAAAAAATATTTTAAATCAAGTTTAACAAATTTTGTTTAGTTATGTTAAAATTTTTAGGGTCTAGGTAATTATGTGAACATATGTTCACAACTTTCGTGACCAAAATCTTTTCTCGTATTATGTGACCCGGGCTGTTCACAGCTTTCGTGACCTGAAACTATGTGATCAGAAAATTTTGAAAACGATCTCATTTTTTTTTGATTGATCACATTATTCTTTTAATGGTCACAAAATTTTTTTATAGTTCACATTTTTCTTTTCTTGATCACAAGATATTTATTTTGATCACATGATAATGTAAACTAAAATTTGCTAAAAATTACAAACTGTTAAGATCACTGAATGAAAAAAAACTAAAACTAGAAATTTGTGATTACATCATGACGAAGTAAATTTCAAAATCTATATTTAAGGACAGGATTTTTGAATTAGTGAAGCTTTATTATTTTCAATTAAAATGAATAACCAAGATATTTTGGAAACCGAAGAAGGAAAAATTTTTGTTGAAATAAGAGACTTAGGTTTGGTTTATTCTAAACAGATTTGTACAGACGTTAATTGTAAAAGATATGGAGAAGAGATGAACTTGAGGTTTAGAAAAAGAACAAAAGACTCCAAGAGAATTTTAACGTGGAGATGTTCATGTACATATAAAACAATACTTCATGGTTCATTTTTCTCATTGTTCAAAAAGTCAGTGTTCATTTTAGTCTATTTAATCGGTTAAGACAAATTTGTTCGGTGAGTCTAGACAAACAGAATCTTGAATTAGGTGGAATGGGAAAGATCGTCGAGATCGATGAGAGCATGTATGCCAAAGTCAAACATTGGGTTGGTAAAGACTTGAAAAGAGCCCAGGTCTGGGTATTTGGTTTGGTTGAAAGAAGTGATTTGAATTGCGGTAAATGTTATATGGAAGTTGTAGCAAATAGAGAGGCTGTTACTCTTTTAAAAATTATTTATTCAAAATGTAAAAATGGTACTACTATCTACTCAGATTGCTGGAGTTCATACTCTAAAATTTCAAAAATGAAAAATTTCAAACATAAAACTGTCAATCACAGTTTAAATTTTGTTGATCCTGACACAGGTAAATTAGTTTTTTTAAGTTATCATTCTTTAACTTTTATTTTATTAAAGGAGCTTGCACTAACAAAATTGAAAGTCTATGGAACGTATGTAAACGAAAGTTTAAAGAAATTCACGGTTGTAACCGCTCGTATATACAATCATATATTGATGAGTTCTTGTGGCGCTACAACAATCATGTTTTGAATGATAGAAAGAAATGTTACACTTTAATCTTAAATGAAATCAGCAAGTTTTATGCTCCTGGACAAGAGTAATTTTGTATTTAAATTTCTTCGTTCGTCTAAGATCTTTTAAAAATTGATTTGAATTTTAAGTTTAATCAAATTTGAAGAACTGGTCAATTTAGCCAATGGTGATCCAGAGGTTGAAGTTGCATTTGAAGATGTTGACTCGGAGTCTGATTCGGATAAAGATTCTGAAGTCGGTTCGGTAGCTGGCTCTTTAGGTGGTGATATTGAAGATTGTTTTGGGGATGAAATATTGGAAGAGGGTTTGGTTGATGACGAGGACGAAAAAACTTTAGATGCTCCTAACTCAGTAACATCAAGTACAGTTACTGACACATGTGTCAATGATGACACCGATGATGACGACATAAATGAAGTAAGGGAATCTCTTTCTGGTATAAATCTCAGAAATGAAGGCCAGAGTGTTAAAACAAAACTTGATTATTATGAACGTAAGTCAAGAGAATGTGTTAATTACTCTAGCGAAGTTGAAGAAGCAGTTAGCAAAGTTGTGAGTAAGAAGAGAAACCCAGTAAAGTGTGATAAATGTGACGGTTATTTTGAAGGGCAACGTGGTCTAAAGGCTCATCAAACAAAAAAACATTAGGATAATGAGCAATGACATAAAAATAACTTCTTTAAAAAATAATTAAACTTTTATTTTATTTTTATCAAGCTAATTTTTTATTTAATAAACTAGTCTCGGGTCACATGATTTTTTTCTCGATCACAAAATTCATTTCTTGGTCACAAAATTTTAATCAAGTTCACATTTTTTCAATTTTGACCACATAATAATCCTTGAAAAAATAAAATTTTTATATCTTAATTTTCTGATCACATAGTTTCAGGTCACGAAAGCTGTGAACAGCCCGGGTCACATAATACGAGAAAAGATTTAGGTCACGAAAGTTGTGAACGGTCGGTCACATAATTACCTAGACCCAATTTTTAAACTAGGTTAGGCCCATCTATTTATTGAATTTTACAGTTTTAAAAAATAAAATTTGCTTTGCTCCAAAAATTTGCTTCAAACTTCACCGTCGCGATTAATGTTTTGTTCCGGTATATCTTTGGCGTTAGAAAATTTCCAATGAGATGTTAAAAAACGTTGTAGAATTGACGATACTTGAAATTCAAAATAGAGTACAAGTTGTCCAACAAATTTGAATATTCCGTTTGAAATGAATCATAAACTGTTACTTCACATTTGTTGTTGTTGATTGCGCACAAAATCCAGTGATTGCCGTTTATATTTATCGGAATCAAAACTAAATCATAGCTGAATATGTTGTGTTTTTTTTACCGATTCTGTACCGAACTTGTTCCATCCTTGTGTAACCTTGAATAAAAGAACGTTTCAAAAGTAAATATATTAAGTTTAGAATGGGTTTTAAGCAAATTAAAATAAAAATTAATAATGTTGTCATTTAACCAAACCCCGGGTTTTAGCTTTAAAATATCTGCAATATATGTACTCTGGGCGACGTTTGTTAATTAACTTTTTATCGATGTAATTTAAGCTTACTTCCAACTCGATAAGCTTAGCATAATCGATAAATTGATATATATTTGGATGAGTTATTAATAACTCATTGTTGATCTTTCTGTTGTGTGCTTCGACGTGGTTGTTGGTTCTTGGACCACTGTTGGTGTAATGATTCCAAATCTTTAAGTCGTATTTTCGAAATAGCCATGTTGTTTCGAAATATTTAATAAAAGCATCGAAATGAGCTTGATTAATTTTGGCTGGTTTTATTGATTTTATAAAATTGTAGGCGATTAAAACATAATTTCGCGGTAAAAATGCTTTAAGCTTGTTAAACCAAACTCTCGTTTCATTATCATTTTGATATTCAGTCTTTAAATGTTTAAATCCCATGTTTTTCCATATACATTGAATGTAATGAAAATAGCAACCATGAATGTAATGAAATTCTACTAGTGGGTGGCTACAATGGTCTTTTTTACTAACACTTGTAATATCAGTATTTAATCCGGTTGTTGTTACTGATGCTGGGCACTTTGCTGTGGGATATTCGACACTTCTCCAATATAATGTACCATTTGGTCGATCTTGATTTTTGTAATACAAGTTTTTGTCCATAAAAAGCATTTGATTGTCATGACTTGTGGCAACCAATCGTTTGTTTTCGATTTGCATTTTATAAGAATTTCAAATTGTTTTAATATTTCAAGTATTTAATGTTTCAATTTCAATAAGTGTTTTATTTTAAATTTCAAGTTTTATATTTATATCATGAGTTTATTCAATTAGATTTCGATTTCAATGAGGATTAAGAAGATAAGCTTAATTAGGTAAAGACGATATTAATTTTTTAAAATTAGAGTTGTAATGTTGCAATTCGTGCAATAGTGTAAAAAAGCTACTAATTAGTATTAAGATTTATTTTTTTTAATATTGAATTTATAATTAGTTAACACATAAAATCATAAAAGATACGCTAAAAATTATGTGATGGAGGAGATTGAAAATAGTGAAAAAAAGCGACGTTGCCAAAATATGGGATTAAACAATCGCTTTTATTTTTTTTTCAAAAAAAAATTTCTCCTGGGGTCTTGAGGGGTATGTCTTTGATTTATCAAAGTTGAAAAAAAATTTTGATTTCAATTTTTTTCTCGTCATATTCCCCCCCCCCCCCCCCCTAAATTTCTGACCATTTCATGTAATTTTTTTTTATGTTAATTAGTAAAAAAAATTTAATTTTTTTCAATTTACTAAGAAAACTCCCCCCCCCTACCTTGTGTGTAAGATTTTTTTTTTTCGTACCCCCAGCTTTTAGGCACCTTTTCATAAATTACGTAAATTGTTGTAAATATCTAAGAGTAAAAAATATATTTTGACAAATTTTAGAACGATTGTTTAGAATTCAACATTTAAGCTTCTTGAATAAAAATCGCTTTTTAATGATAAATCAACCTTTAAACTACCAAATAAATAAAGGAGTCCGGCTCTAAAGTCACTAAAAGACTAAAAATGGGTTTGATCTTGACATTTTGTTATTTACGGACCCTTGAAAAACATACACCAAGGTGTAACATTAGACGAAGCGAGACATGCAAAAAATTATTTTCATAAAAGGTAGAGTAAATGAAGGACTACTAAATGACTACCTGTGAAGTTATTTGGGGAAGAAAACTGATTTTTCACTTTTCAGTCTAAAAGGACCCTAGCGTCGCAAATTAATACATCATAATACAAAGTAACAATTTTATCTATTTTCAAAGGTCATATTATGGTGTAATTTGATACTGAGAACTCGAATTTAAGTTACTCGAATTTAAGTTATTCAATAAAATGATCTTTTTATCATTGTACTTCGAAGTACAATGATAAAAAGTCTCTCTATCGAAAAGAGTTTACGATTAACACCTAGATAAGTCTCGGAGACTAGCTCCATAAAATTTAACTTCGAATAATTAAAACTATTAATTTAAACTTTTTTACAACACTAATTTTTAAGCATTTGACGATTACAAAATCAGGTATTTCAATTTTTTCTTTAAAAACCATCTAAAAAGTCTGGCTCCAGTTAATATCGACTTCGTTGAAGTTACACCAAATAGTTAATTAATCAATAACGCACTCGAATTCTTTTAGAACCTTATCTAGCTTTGAACTTTAGAGGCCTTTTTAAAAGTGTGATGGCCCATAATTTTTTCCTTTGTATGGTTGACAAGCCACATGTCTTTAAAGGTAAAGGCGTATTTGTTATAAATTAAAATAGTTATCTGAAATAAATTTACACCAATTTCGATTCCACGCTGAAACATTGGTAATTGTGCGCACATTTAAGTGTGGCATGATTTATCTAACTTCAAATTCTGTGTTCCTATCCCGGGTTTTCGTGTCTTTTTTTTGTCATTACTCAATCATCATGTGACTTTTTTAAATTAAATCTTTTAAATAAACAAGGAGGGGGGCTTCGCCCCCCTTCCTTGTGATCCTCCCCCCAAATAAATCTTGTTTTTTTAGCGGACTACTGAGTGATCTTCAACATCAAATGTTGTTAAACCACTCCTAACTTAAAGGTAACCGATCTTCAGCTTAAAAGAAAATTGAATTCTGATCCATAAAATAGCTTAACTTTCGGAAAATTTTAGCTTCATTTTTTGATGTTCCACAAATTTCATAGTCTCCACGTGCATGTATTATATCGTTGTAGTTCAAACCCATCGGATTCGAATCGGTCTTATTCTATAGATTCGGAATGAAGTCACAGAATTATTTTCTTAAAAGAAAGACAAACTAAAATTCTAGGTTAAACGTAGTAGTGATACCATTCAATAAATCAATTAAAGTATGAACGGGAACTGAACTGCTTTTAAAGATTGTTCTGGACGGGTTCCAAATAGAACTTTACATTTTCTCAAGAACCACTGTATCTTATTATTAATTAAATTTCGTTTTTTTTTATAATGTATTTTGTAAAAATGTTTAAGACTTCATTTTAATGATGTTTTTGGATCCCTAAAAAAAACTCAAACAAAAAGATATATCCTAAATCAAAATCTGAACACATGAATTGGTGAATTATAGACTTTTGTTTAATTATAGCTATTTAACTTATTCCGTGTATTTAAACACGATAGGCAATGATGTTATAAAAAAGCAGATTTTTTTTTTGCGAGTAACCAAATGTTAACCTTTAATATAGTCATGACACGATCCGGTAATGATCTAATTTTCACAGACATAGTTTCATACTTAATTTCAAAAGTTTCATTATCGGAAAAGCAGAATTAGCCTTATATTTTCAAGTCAGTCGTCGACAAAATGATGGAGGATAAGATTAGAATAAATTATTATCGACCTAATAATTATATTGTTGACCAGCCTAATTAATTTAAGCTTAAAGTTTTTATTTTACTGGTTCTGGTTGTAAGCTTTTATCGCTTTGAATTCATTTCTAAACCTAAGACATTGCAAACATTCTAACGATCTTACACTCTTCGACTTTGGCCATGATTCTAACTGAAGATATTACCATAACTTTTTACTGGTCATTTCATATCAAAAAAATGTAAATGTAAAACCTCTTTATAACGAAAACATTTGTGTCTTTTTTTTATTTCATAGAAGTAATCAACGACCACGATTTTTTAATTTAAAAATCAAATAACGTAATTTTTTACTGAAGACATGCGTCCGAATATTATTTTTGTCTTTTTTTCTTTAACAAAAATAAATTCTGGAAAAATAGATTTTAACAAATTAGAATCAATTCGACATGAAAAAATTTTGCAATTTCGTACGGGAACCAAAATTCTTTAGCAAAATGAAGATCTTACTGGATTTGTAAAACACAGATCGGATCCACCCTTTTCAGCAACTCATTGTAACGACTCAGAAAATTTAGATAGTTTCTGAATTTTCGAGTGTCGAAACGAATAATCTAATCCAAATGTAAATGAAAAAAGCATTTAATAATAAATTTAAACAAAATTTTTTTGAAGGTGAATACCGTTCTGTTTTTGAAAATTTTAAAAGGCATTATCATCTAACTTGGTACGCATCTTAAATTAATGAAGTTTATCGTTGTTAATGAGTTTAGAACCTGTTTGGGACGTTTTTTAGTGAATTTTTCGAAATTAGTTTTTTTATTCAGATGTAGCCATTTATTTAAATACATTTGCTTAAACAACTTTTTAGCAATCAAGTGAAAAAAAAGGGCACAAATGATCAATTGTATTGGATTGAGCGCATTTTTTAATTTTTTCAAGGAAAAAAAGACAAAAAAAAAACGATGATGAATAAAAAGATGTTTTTGAAGTTTAACACCGAAATTCTCGTATACCCATCTTTTAACATTGCCAAAAAATTTTCCTATTCAAGTCTATAGAAAAAAAAATATTAATTTTATATAGTTGTTGTTAAAAATTTTCAAATTGTTGCTTTCACAAAATTATTATTTTTAAAATGAAAATAAATCAGAATACGCGCATAATAGGTAATAAAGTAATATTAGTGCCTTATCGAAAGCATCATGTAGAAAAATATCACGATTGGATGAAAATTCAGGAAATTCAAGAGTTAACCGCTTCTGAACCATTGACATTAGATGAAGAATACGAGATGCAAATGAAATGGCAAAATGATCCAGACAAGTTAACATTTATTGTTCTAAGAAAAGATTTGTACGAGAGTTGCTCATCAAATGATCAAACCGAAAAAGAAATAGTATCAATGATCGGTGATGTTAATTGTTTTATTTCACCTGATTACGATGAAGAAAATAAATACGTTGGCGAATTAGAAATTATGATTGTAAATAAAGAAAATCGTGGATCGGGCTTTGGATCAGAATCGATTCGTCTTATGCTCAATTATTGCATGATTTATTTAGATAATCCTAGAATAGATACATTTATGGTCAAAATAACAGAAGGAAATGAATCAAGTATTAAAATGTTCGAAAAGCTTGGATTTAAATTTAGTAAAAATATCAGTGTCTTCAAGCAAATTGAGTTTAAAATGGATCCAAGTGAAGTCAAAGAAGGTAGTAATGATTCAAAATTGGATTTTACGATTGATCAATCTTATTTGATTTAAGAAATTTAATAAAAGCATATGTCATTATTTTTACCATATATAACCTTCATTTTTTTTTGCTTAAATTTAACTTGAAAAAATGAAGTTCAGTTCCTTTTATTCATTTTATTGTGTCCACTGACTCGACACTCTTGATTCGGAACTTGGATTTTTTTGTTTTGGACTGAATTGCACAAATAATTGTATTGTTCCCAATTGTCGAATGAAACATAAAAAAATTGGTTAGTATTTATATGCTATTGATTTCAAACTTACTCATTTGCTCTCGGATAGGTTCTTCCTTTTAGCAGATAAGTCGACATAAGCATTTAAAACAAAATAAAATAAAATTGATTACAAAAGCATAACTTTTGTATTGATGAGCTATTGAAGAACTACTTTTTTTGACAAATAAAATATTTTAATTTTTTCAATAAAATTTGTAATTGTCAATATAAAATGAGCAAATGACTTTTAAGAAGCTATTTTTTTCTTTGATAACACTTGCAGCGTTCGGGGATATTAAAAATTTTGTCTTTTGAAACATTCAATTTCATCATAAACGTAGGCAAAATGCTTTCTTCTCTTAAGTCATTCCTTTTTTTTTTAAACGACTATGGGAGTGAGAAACTTTTTGATCAAATTGCCTTTTTAGAACATGAAGTAAATTTTGTTGAAACCATGTCTTAACCGTCGATGGAATGATTTTAAGTATGAATGGCATATTCTAATTTCATATTCCAAATCGTGGCTAAGAGGGTAAAACAAAAGCTTTGGCAGCTAGTTGCACTAGTTCGAATAATGGTCGAGTAAAAAAAAATTCGGAAAAGAGAAAAATTAGAAAAAGCGATTTGAAAAAAAATTAATGGAAATGAAAAAGTTTCATTAGTGTTGTTCTGCTTGGAATATCTGACTAGAACCATCGACTAGTAGTTCAATAGGTGACCTGGTACTAGAACAACATTTAAAATCACAGTTTCGAGACTCACGATGACATAAAATAAAAGCGTTGTAATATGCAAATGTCGTGAGAAATAAATAATTCTGATACGGCCTACGTTTAGTAGCTTAAAAATCTAAGATGAAAATCACTTGATGTCATTTAGTTGCAGTTGCGGTAAAGACAAACTATACCAACGCACTTGAGCCTTTTAAATGCTTTGACAGCAATGGTTATTTCGATAAATCACGGTAACTAAATAATTGTGCTCAAATTTTGAAGAAAACAAAAATGGAGCAAAATTTACTTCATCCATTAGTAAAGTCTGCAAAATCTCTGCAAAACGAATTGCGTATTTAATTTAGGGGCTAAAAATGATGTAAATTAAATGCCCAATTTATTTTGCAGAGATTTTATTGACCTCGCACATTTTCTTCTAAAAACACCTTGGAAACAAGATTTTGGTACAATTTTTGGATTCGAAAATGTTGATAAAATTTTAGTGATTCCGAATCTTTGGAAATCTTGCTAAACCTTAGATACATGTCTACTAAAACTATGCAAACCAATTGCATATTCTTTTTTAGTGGCGTGCAAAATGTATAAAAAATGCAGAGATTTGCAAACATGTATCTAAGGTGCAGCAAAATAGTTAAAATTTGTAGAATTTTGCAGAATGAATTTATCACTTCTAGAAAAAAAGTTATTTAAACTTATATGAATTCAAATGAGCGAATTGTAAAAAACTTCACAGACTCACTTACTTATAAGCAAGTAAAATGTCGAAGGATTTTGAATGAAATGAAAATAAATTAAAATTATACCTTAGGTTTATTTTTATTTCAGTCAGACATTAAAATAAATAAAAAACAATCAAGGTAATAGAGAAAAAATCTAATTTTAATTTTACATGTGCAAAAACCGCATTCATTTGTTTAAGCAATCAACTTTTGTCTAGGGAACTATTTTCTTTTTCAAATTGATTTTATTAAGTATGGTTAACACCTTGATTTCATACCTCAGATTTTAAATGCTTTTTTTTGAAGTAATTTTTGTTTTCTCAAATCGGGCTTGAAAGCACGTTGCAACATAAATTTTTGATATGTATCTCATTTACATAGAGAAACAAGATTCAGCAAAAATTTAGTTAAAAAGAAACTTAAAAAAGAAACAAAACCTAGACAAATAAGAAATCTTCTTTTTGAAATTTTTATTTTCTTGAAGATACACCTCTTTTTTATTTTTCAAAAAAAAAAGCCAAAACTCATTTTATTGTAAATTATTATAAAAATTTTTATAAAATCTAATATCGATTTCTAAGAGCGAATTCTCTTTAATTTAAAAAAAAATCGATTATTATAAATTATTCATTCTTAAAAAAAAATGAAAGCGAGTTCTTTATTTCTTAGAATTGGTTGTAAAGCATGCGTTAAACATAAACTTTTTTTTTGTTTAATGAAACACGTTGAATTTTTTTTTCTAAGTTCTAGATTTTATTAACTTTGTTTTTAAAAAAAAAATAGACAAAAATGTCGAATCTATGTCCTGTTAAAAATTTTATTAGACCAGACAAACCACATGGTTGTACTTATGTTAAATCTTTGGAAGCTGGTTCAAATTTGCCTTCACCACATTCCCATGTCAACAAGTCAGAATCTTAAAATAACCCATCACACTTGTATTGTTCTAATAGTTAATGTTTTTTATTTGTAAGACCTGAAAGACATTCAAACAAACCATGTAATAATATTCTTGACATGGTAGGGAATACTCCTTTAGTTCACCTCAAAAATCTGTCCGCAGACTACGACATCAAATGCAATTTATGTAAAAAAAACTTTTTTAACATTCAAAAGTTAAAACTTAATTTTGAATCATTCCATAAGATGCCAAATGTGAATATATGAACTCAGGCGGTAGTGTTAAAGATAGAATCGGTATTTTGTAATTTTAAATTTTTCTGCAAGATCATCGGTTCCTAAACTTATAAAATTCAAGGTGTACGAATGATCGAAGAAGCTGAAAAAGCTGGTCAAATTAAACCAGGTGATTACATTATTGAACCAACAAGTGGTAACACTGGTATCGGTTTGGCATTGACATGTGCTGTTAAAGGATATAAATGCATCATTGTAATTTTAATCTTTACTTTTTTAACATTCCATATTTAACATGTTTTAAATCAACATAAGGTTATGCCAGAAAAAATGTCAAAAGAAAAAGTAACTGGAGAAAATAGGGATATTCTAAAAAAATTTTAATTAAAAAATTTTCAAATTAAGAACGATGTTTTAAAAGCTCTTGGTGCAACTATCATTCGTACTCCAACAAGTGCTGCTTTTGATGCCCCAAATTCTCACATTAGTGAAGCTCAAAGAATTAAAGAACGTTTAAATGCTGAAAATCCTGGTTGTGCGCACATTTTAGATCAATACACAAATCCATACAACCCAATCGCCCACTACGATGGTACAGCTGAAGAAATTATAAATCAATTGAACGGTAAAGTTGATTTAGTTGTATCAGCTGCCGGAACAGGCGGTACTATTTGTGGTATTGCTCGTAAAATTAAAGAAAAATGTCCCAATTGTGTTGTAATTGGTGTCGATCCAGTCGGTTCAATTTTAGCTGTTCCGAATCATTTGAACGATTTTTCAGGTTCTGGATTTTATGAAGTTGAAGGAATTGGTTATGATTTTATTCCAACTGTTTTGGATCGTTTACACGTAGACGCATGGTTCAAATCAATCGACAAAGAATCCTTTAATCTGTCTCGTCAATTGATCAAACGTGAAGGCATCTTATGCGGTGGTTCAAGTGGTTCATCAACATATTGTGCTTTAGAGGCTATTAAAAAATACGGTTTAAAAGAAGGACAAAATGCTGTCGTTATTTTACCTGACTCCATCAGAAATTACATGTAATTTTAGATTAGTAAAAAAAATATTTTTTATGTTTTTAATCAAAAATATTTAATCAAGGACTAAATTTTTGAGTGATGAATGGATGGTGGCTAGAGGTTTTACAGAACCACAAGCTTCAGATAAAGACCCATGGTGGACAACTGCTCCAGTCAAAGATATTAAAGATAATCTCAAAGCAGTTGACGAACACATTATTGATGAAAGTGTCGATTGTGCTAAAGCTTTACATATTTTACGAAGCAAATCAATCGATGTTTTACTTCAATTTGAAAATGGGTAATTTCAATTTATTTTTTTCATGATCAAAAGACACCTGAATTAAAATTTTTTTCAAATTTTAAGATTTTTAAAAAATGTTATAACCAAGAAGAACATAATGAGTAAAATGGTAAATGGGTCAGTTAAACCATCGGATCCAGCTGTAAACGCAGCTTTGGACAGATACATCACGGTATTTACAACCTTAATTTTTTTATAAGAATTTTTTTATAAAAAATGTTTTCATTCGTCCAGATTTCGTCTGAAGATAAGCTTAAAAAATTACAATGCAGCTTGGACTCAGAAGGTTATGCCATTGCTCTCAGAGAACATAAAAGTAAGAACCGGTATAATTTACATTTTCAAGAAAAATCTAATTTTTATTTTTTTAAAAGCTTCGGAAATTCGAAAGGAAGACATATTTGGTATTGTAAACGTTGATCAATTTTTAGAGTACATCAGTACTAACAACAATCACTTATGAAAAAAAGATTTATCCTTTAAATGCTAGATTTTTTTTAAGGAATAAATAAAATAGTCGTTTAAAAATTTAAAATTTTTTTTATTCTATTCCAAATATCATGTTGATTTCAAGACTCCTAGGCTCAACATAATTGATAGCAGTGTTAACCTTTTTCTTCGTGAAACTGTTGAAAGGAAAATTGATAAGATCTGACAGCTCGCGGTGAAAGCATAAAATTTGATATTAATTTACAAAAAAATAAAAACAAAATGATTGAATAATCTTTGTTAAACAATTGTCTAACAATGGAACCAGTCACTAAATATTTATTGACATTAGTAAAATAATGTTGGTCTATAAGGATTTAATTTAAATGTAATATTTCCAACTAGACAAAGCAATTATTTAAATGAATATCGTTTTATTTTTTTAAAAACGTCATTTCTGAACTCTCTTACCTTAATAAAAACCTACGTGAAGAAAAATCTCAGTTCTCAGATATTCTCGGTTCTTAGAAACTTCTGAGAACGAAAACTTTTCTTTCTGATTTTTAAAGTTTTTGCAATCGATTAAATAGTCAATCTAAGATCATTCTGTCCAAGAATTAAACTAAGAAAAAATGTAATTTCTCGCGCCAAAATTATGAACAAATTGTTTTTAGCTTCTAATATAGATCATTTTAAACAGAAATTTTCACTTTTGGCGGATTAAGTAATGATAAAATGAAGTGAAGTAAAATATTTATCTTGGGTCCTGGTGATTTGTTTTTTGGTTTCTCTAGTATACTTTCTACGGTGGACAAAAGTGTAATCAATTAAAAAGAATTAAGAATTTAACATAAAAAAAAATACGTGAAGTCTAACTACAAAAGTCATGCATTGAAAAGTCAATTTTGGCGCGAGAAATTAAATTTTTTCTTAGTTTAATTCTTAGACAGAATGATCTTAGATTGATTGCAAAAACTTTAAAAATCAGAAAGAAAATTCGTTCTCAAATGTTCATCTTCTAAGAATATCTAAGAACAACTAAGAATAACTGAGAACAGAAAAAGTTTTCGTTCTCAGAAGTTTCTAAGAACCGAGAATATCTGAGAACTGAGATTTTTCTTCACGTAGGTTTAATAAAAAGAGATTTTTCATTTTAGTCTCAAATTTAAGAAAAAATTAAGAAAAGCTTGTTTACTTAAGATCGATTTTATGTGACTTGAATTTTTTTAAAACGTTTTCAAATGATATTCTTCCTTCCTTAGTTAACTCAGAGTTAAAATTAATTTGGTGTGAGCGCATTATTTTGGGCGTAAAAGAGCGTTTGATCATTTTAAATACTAAAATGCATTTAAAAGAAGGAAATACACAATTACTTAAAAGTATAATTGTTTTACGTAATTTTAAGTAAACAACGGTTTAGCGCATACTAATTTTTTTGAAATTTTTTTCAATATAAGTTCGATTTTCTAGAATCAACAAATAATTCGGTTTTAATATATCAGGAAACAGTTATTGAGAAGCATTCTTTGTTTTTGATTACCTTAAAGGCAATTAATATTTTAAAAAGAGAATCCATTACATATTTAAAAGCGCAATGCTTTTGAATCGGTCAGAAATTGTTTTTTTGTTGAGAAAACATGATTTTTCTCTGACTGATTTCATCAATTTCTGAGTTTTCTTTCCCTTGTCAAAATCTCCGTAGAGATCTTTGGGAGATGTAAGGAGAATCCAAAGACTTTTTTCTCTTCGTTTTCTATTTGAGATCTCTTTTTGAACTTCAAGAGAATCTCGCATCAGTTTTCAACCGAGACTAAAAGAAGATTCTCTTGTATTATCTAAAGAGATTCTCATGGAAATAAAAGGGTAAATCAATTGGAGAAAACCAATCAGATCACGCGAGTTTCTTCTTAGAAAATATTAATTTTTCCTAAAGTGCATAACATTTAACAAGAAATCATTACTTGACACCATCGGTGCATGAATGTTTTACTGCACGGCTCCTGAAAAAAAGGCGTACCGTACCGTACCATACCATCCAACCGTACCGTACCGTACCACCGTACCGCTTTTTTAAATTTTGAAATTTTAACTAAAAATGAAAAATTTTTAATTTTTATTTTTTGGTACGGTACGGTACGATGGTACGGTACGGTTGGATGGTATGGTACGGGGTACGCCTTTTTTCAGGATCCAATTGTTTCAGATATTTTTCAAGCGCTGCGCAAGTCTTCCAAAAACATAGACAATTGAAATTTATTTTCCTGACTTTAACACAGTCCTGTGCGTATTGTTATATGTTTTCGAATTTTGTTAGATGGGACTACGAGATTCGATCCTATTTTTTAGTTTTCTTCTTAAGGAATAAAACAGCTTTTAGATCACATCTAATTAGATGTGGAAATTTAAAAACTCTAGTTAAGTATGTATTTGAACGAATCCTTACTCAGAAAAGTTAATTTTCTAAATTCAATTTCCATTTTAAGACTAATATCTCATATCTAAATATTTATGTCTTGTAAAGGATAATTAGCACCTTTTAAAATTCTATTTTTTTTTTCGATATTTCATGGTCGGAATTCATTTTTGTTCAATCGAAAATGTACTTTTTCGATATGAAAAAAAAACTTCAAATAATTGTAGATAAATGAAAAAAAAACAAGACTTTAACACTAGAAGCATCAATATTTTTTTCTCCGAGACGCACCAAAACGCGTCATTTTGACTATTTTTTAAAATCAGTATTTTGATATGAAATCTTAGAATTTTTGTGAACCTAAAATATGATTCTGAAACTAGAAGAAATTTCCTACTAGCTTATTATCCCATCTCGAAAGATATTTACAATCAAAAATTGTAAAGAAAAATTTAACAAAAAATTGCAATTTTTAAAAAAAAATTAAATCGGAAAATTTTGTTTTGAACGCCTTTTTTGGTCGTCAATATCTTTCCAGAGGAAAATTATCATAAACATAGTATAAGCTTGTCTAGTAAAAAATTCCTTCCAGTTTCAGAATCATATTTTAGGTTCACAAAAATTCTAAGATTTCATATCGAATTACTGATTTTAAAAACGAGTCAAAATGACTTGTTTTGGTGCTTCTAGGTATATATACTATTTTTATTAAAACCAATAATGATGGCGGACTAATTCTTTTTTTAAAATCTATCTCCGCGAAAAATAATCACTTGTGCAAAGTTTCATAATACAGGCAAAATTAAAAAAGATCGAAAAAAGAATTTTTAATCTTAAAACGAGTCAAAATGACTCGTTGGTGCTTTTAGTGTTAAGTGTCGGGTTTGTAAGCATTCTAGAAGTAGCGAAAGCATTACTGTTGGTCATGATGGGGCTGCTAGTAACGTTTTAAAAGATTCAGATATTGTTCGCGCATAAATTACTCTCAGTCATAGTTTTTATTTACTCACAATTATATCAGCTCTTTAAACTAAAACTAAACCCCAATTCTGGAGAAATGTGTCTAATTTTCCTTTAAATTCGTAATTATTCTGCAATGACTAATGCTAATTGACCATGCTTCAAAAGTGCGACTAGGCAAATAAAAAAGTTATATTGTGGAAATAAGTTAGAAACTTCCTTTAGACGACCAGATGCAAACAAACGCTCTTAAACAAATAGTAAAAATATTTGTTTCAAGTGCTTGAAAAATGCTCCTACGCATCAATACGTACATTTTTTAAGCAGATCGTTAAGTAACTACTGAAATGTCCTGTACATCAAAACATTTTATTTGCATTAAAATAAGTGCAATACGTCATTAGAACTCCTCCGTTCTAGTTACGGATGTCATTTAAAATAAAAATAAAAACTTTTCAAATATTAATTTATTTGATAATATGCCCAAAATTCAAAATTAAAATCAATGATCAGTATAAAAGTATGAACAAAATTTTAGTAGAGATTTTACAACAATTTAACTATGTAAATCTGTTCAATCATCCAAGGAATTATTTAATTTAAAAAGAGATCAAAGGAATATGCCAAATGTTTTGGAACAATTAGAATTATCCAAAAAGAACGATTTTAAAAAAGATAAATGACATTCCAAAATGAATGCAGAACCTACATTAAAAATTTTTTTAAAAGGAGAAACAGAATATGGAACAACCCTGGTCATTCAAAGCTTCCAAAAATGAACGTTCATGAACATCCATTAGTTTAAAAACGTTTAAAAAATCATTTTTTTGTTTCTCGAATGGGCAATAAATTTCAACTTTAGAGGAAAGTGGAACAAATTTTTTCATCAAAAGACCTCTTTAATTTAAACGAACGGAAAATCTAAAGCCGATTCAAAATTACTTTATCTTTTCTAAAGTTTATTTACTTTAGAAGCTCTACTTTAGACATAAATCTTTTCACTTTTAAAAAAAATAACCAACATACAATCCTGGTCATTTAAAGCTTCAAAAAATGGACGTTAAAAGGACCCTGAATGTTCAAAAGTCTTCAAATATTTTCAAATTTTCTCTAAAATTTTCATTTTTTTTTCAAATTTGAAAATATGAAAATTTTAGAAAAAAAGTCTTTTAGAAGTCTTTTAATGAAAAAATTTGTTCAAAACTTTCCTCTAAAGTTCAAGTTTATTCCCCATTCGGGAAACAAAAAAAAAGATTTCTTAAACGTTTATAAACTCATGGATTTTCGACACTCATTCCGACTACTAAATAAAGCCCATGACAATTCAGAGGCACAATAACCATATTTGGGTTTCATTTCGATTCAAATTGGGTATCGACCAACTGGCGACAATTACAGTCGACTCGCGATAATCCGTATACAGTTTAATCCGAATAATTTGACATCCGAACCGAAATACCCGGGCTCAGAGCCCTTTCCGATACTATTACATCTATTTGATTATCCGTGGATTTTAATCCGTACAACAATTTTCTAGGGCTTTTTGTATACGGATTATTGCGAGCCGACTGTAATTCAATTTATCGATATGTAAAAAATTGATCCCATTTTTTTATGTAATCTAAGCCTCCCATCTGGACTAGAATTTTAGGTCTTATTTTTGAATTTCTCATCAAAAAAGGCTTTCATCTAACCATTTTCGAGATATTTGGGGGCGTAACTTTCCAGGCATAGGATACAGTATTCAATTTAAAGAACTGACAGTCAACAAAAAAATATATTAATTTAGAAAATTCGAGTTAAATTTCTAATGTAATTTTTACAATGACGTTAATCTATTGAGCACTTAATAAGCAATTTTTACGAATTCGATAGTATGTATACGAGACTCATAGGTTTTTAATTCAAAACAATTGCATTTTGAAAAGAAACCTACGAGTTTAGAAATTATTAATCAATCAGTTAGAGTAATATGATAATTTTCGACACTAATCTTAAGGGAGATAAGGCTCATTTTAAATTTATCACTAATAACAAAACTTGTTTACCTTATATAGAATAAAATATATCATAATTAAATAGTGAGAGTACATATTAGTTGGTGTCATTAGAAATTTTTTTAAGGACTCTTGATAAAAAATCTTAATGATGTATTTTATCGAATTCAATGAGGAATTCTACTTTTTTTTTTCATCTAATCGAAATCCGAATTCGATCGAATCGAAAAATTTAACCGATTAAAACCGAGCCTTCTGTTTTAATTAAATTTTTCTTTAGATAGATTAATTTGATACTGTTCAATAATTATGGATCACAATGCGTACCAAAATGAACCTCTTGAATCCTATAGGATTTATGAACGTTCAGGAACGTTCCACCATTTAATTAGTGAATGACCAGCACAGTAGCTTGTTAAAAATGTGAAATATATTTTACTAATACTTTTATTTTTTAGGCAAACTTTCTCTTCGGCATTTTATGGAAAACATCCTTAATTTTAAGAATTTTACCGTATTACCTTGCTACGAAGTGCATGCACTTAAAATCAAAAACCAAAATTTAGCCCATGCATAAGCTCCCATCACTCCCGTGTTATAGTGGCCTTAAAAATAAGTATGTGGTATATTTTTTAGTTTTTAAGTTTTAACGCAGCGTTTATTTTCAAATTTCAAATTTCAAATTTAAATACGGGCTAAAAACCGAAATCGGAGACATTTTTTTTTTAATTTTTTAACTTATTTTTGGTTTTTGGATATAAATGCCGGACTTAATTGTGAAATGATCAAAAAATTCAAAAATTAAAAAAATTTAAATTTTTAATTCAAAAAATTTTTACTAAAAAAGCAAATAAAATGGAATTTTTTTCGTTTTAACGCTATCATAATTTAAACGCTTAGGACTTAAAAATCATATCTCACTTTCTATTGTATTGTTGGTTTTTTTTGATAAGAGCTCAGCTCTCAACTTGTAGAAGCACTCTTTGTGAAGCTGATTCTTGTATCAATTAAATTTTGAGTATAACCAATTAAGAATCCAAGGTATTTAAAGTCAGCAAAAAATGTATCCAAAGTTAGAAGTAAAATTTCAAGTCCAAAATAAAATTTCATTTTTTCGCACTTAATTATTTTAAATAGTAAGATGATAAAAATATTAAAAAATAATAATTACAAGGCTTTTTTTTTCTTGTCTTGTTATGATTATGGTAGGTGTATATTCCAGATTATGGTTCATTTGTGTAGTTGACACAAAAATAAATTTAAATTACGTAATTAACAATTTTAATTTCCGATAAACAGTACCAAAATAAATCTAGATGCACAAAATATTTGCTTAAATAAAATTCTAGCACTCCCAAAATGCTGCAGTCCATTGCTATAACAAACAAAAGTTTTTCATAACTCTTAATTATGGTCACTCAATTGATAAATTTAGACTAATTGAGAGATATGGGGGTTCATGTGAAGGGATATTTATGAAATTTTGAATTTATTTTTCTTAAAATTGAAAAAGCAATTTAGTAATTACAGATTAAGAAAACAATATAAAAGTAAATTCAATCATAGATGAGTAAGACATTTCATAGACTTAATTAAATAGAATTTTTCAGAGTTGTGATACTGACAGTATTTTACTGATCAGTATCAGTAAATTTCAGTATGCAGTATTACTGATACTATTACTGAAACTGATTTTAAAAATACTGATACTGAATAGAGTGCAAAATCAGTATTTCAGTAATACTGTTTAATACTGAAAATTTTATTTGTGATACTTTTTTTTTATTAATTTGAGCCGAATAAGTAAGATTTTATAGAAAAAAAACTTGGAATATTAAAAAAAATTAATTTGGAGAAACTATTGCTACTATTATTATTATTATTATTATTATTATTATTAAAATAATCTGCAACGGGTTTCCCCGCGGAGCTAAGAACTATCGTTCTTATCTATGGCAGGTGTGCTGTTGGAGTTGATATTCTCGATTGAT
Organism: Brachionus rubens; assembly: GCA_022207745.1. NCBI lineage: Eukaryota > Metazoa > Rotifera > Eurotatoria > Ploima > Brachionidae > Brachionus > Brachionus rubens. Next base: position 3,601,316 of record JAJVHD010000001.1, on the reverse strand, counting down.
AGGTGTGTGTCCAATTTGTTCTTAAATCCATTAATTGTTGATTGGTTTTTCACTTCTGTTGGCAGTTTGTTCCAATATGGAATAACTCGATTTGTGGAAAAGTGATGCCTGTTTGAACACGTTTTCACTAGTTGTCTGTAGAGCTTGTTGTTGTTTCTAGTTGAACCTGCTGGACCAGTTGAATACGAGCTAGGACATTGAATCATTGGATGGAACCAATCTATGATGTTAAAATTTTTATCTAATTTAAAATACTGAATCAAGTCACCTCTAAGCCGCCGATCTTCAAGAGATGTTAAGCCCAATAGTTTTAAGCGATCACTATAATTCCTATCCCTAATTGATGGTACCAGTTTAGTTGCTCTCTTCTGAACTTTTTCGATTCGCTTTATATCGTGTTTTCTATGGGGATGCCAAGCCATATTCAAGAATAGGTCTCACATAAGAGGTAAAAAGTATTTTGAACGTTCGAGTGTCCCAAGTCTTGAACGAGTTTTTTAATTAGTTAAACAAGTTGTCATTAAATTCCTTTCTTATATCAAATCAAGTTTCTGCTTATTTGTTTCCAGAGGTTCATTTGAGAGATCTCTGTATACAGTGAAGGTAACATTATATCATGTGTAAAATATTTTTTAACTTATGGAAATACTGATTGGCTAAATACTGATACTAATTTTCTCGATACTGATTCCGTAAATTAATACTGAATACTGACTGTTACTGATTGCCCTAAATACTGATACTGACTGATACTGATTTTTTCAATACTGATCACAAGTCTGGAATTTTTTGTTTAGGTATCCCTGATTGCTTTCATTTTCGTTTTTTAATGTCTCTAAAGATTTGTTCTTTTATTTTGATTAATTAAAAATGATTAGTTATCAGATTTTGTTTATTATCGAATGACTATGCAAGGAAGAATAATGTGATGTGGGTTGAATACTCTTATAATTCAAGTATGGTCCCATATTAAATAATTTTAAAGACAAAACAATTTGAAGTATTATTCAGTCGAATCTTCGTCGTCTTAATTGTAATTTTAACCACAATTTTTAATCATTTAAAGAAAAAATAGAGTATTAATTTAAATTGTGAAATTTAATTAGTTTAATTGGTAAAATTCTAAACTGAGATATTTTATTTTTTTAGTTCTGAGTAAATCATTAGAATTTTGAAGATCGAATGTTTGATCGAAATTAAATCCTTAAGATTTGATCTTAAATTATTTGTTTTTCGTTCAATCTATTTCGGTATTTTTTTTGGTGAATATTTTGATCGAAATATTTCTTAAAAACTAAAATCAAAACAAGATGCACCATGATTTGGATTTAATTTCAGTTTTTAATCTAAAACCCTATTATTTTACAAATTTTCATTCAGATTTTTTCATCATATGACAACTTTAATAAATACTTACAATTTTTAAAAATGTTGTTAAATATTAAATTTTTAAATTTTTTTTGTGTGTCCCTCGTAGGGTTTAAAAAATGACAGTTTGTTTTGACAAATGATCCCTTATTAATGATAATATATCAAAACCACTAATGTAAACTAATCACCGTAAAACTTCGCTGAGGGAATCTGTGGCATTGTGAAGTTAAGTACAAAAGAACAGAACAATTTTGAAAAATTGAAATAATTTTTTGTCTGTTGGTCTTATGATGGATCTGCCCATGTAACAAAGTGTAACAAACTTTGTTACACCATTGGGCAACCTCTGCTAAATTTATGCAAAGTCTCTGCAAAATGCACACTATTAAAAAGTATTGAAACTAAATGCGCAATTAGACTGCAGAGTTTTTGCAGAGTTTGCTCAGTGGTGTAACAAAGTTTGTTACACTTTGTTACATGCGCAGATCCATCATAAGACCAACAGACAAAAAATTATTTCAATTTTTCAAAATTGTTCTGTTCTTTTGTACTAAACTTCACAATGCCGGAATCTGTCTCAATGATGGAGTGGCTGATTTTAGAGCACTAAGTTAATGACTACATTCGTAATATGTCAAGAAATTATCGATTAAAATATAGTTGTTAATCAAGACCACTCGTGGTCAATTTTTCAATTAATCCCGAACCCAAGCCCAGTGTAAATCAAAAAGTGTACCAACTGATCCAAAAGAAAAACCGTATTTCCGTGGACAATAATGTACGCAAAAAAGTTTTTTCACTAAATAAAGTAAATATGAATAAGAACGCTAAAACTTGAAAAAATATTTTGATTACCCGAGTACCCAATGCGTACAACTGTAATTTCTTAATATTAAAAATAATTATTTAAAATTATTTTTGTATAAGATGCACCAAATCATAAATCTTGCTTATTTTTTTCACGGGTTTTAAGACCTAATTTCTCTTCAATTTTATATTTCGATTAGACACAAACTCAATATCTTTGTAGAATAAGTCTTTCTCTATAAGAATATGTGAGGGTTTTCCAAATGATACCGTATTTCCTTGCTTACAGGTGCTCCCCTAACACCCCCTTTTTGTAGACTGATGGAGATACGATGTGTCGCAGTCTTGTGATTTTGAAGTAGACCGGACTGAGTTGTATATGTATAATCCCTAAAGAAATTGAAATTCAATTCGCTTTGGCGTGATTTTACCACTAGAAAATACGATTTTTACTCGCTTATAAGCAAGGAAATACGGTAAGTTACTTTTTGTACTACAGTATGTGCAAAGTATCAATTTTCGTAAAATTTTGAGCAAAAATGTCTAAATTTTTAAAATTCGATTGTATCTAAGCAACGGGTCTAACAAGTCTAAATGATTCTTTCATTACGATGCTTTCTTAAACTAACAAACAAATGTCCATTATTTGGATGGAATCTACTGAAGTTGAGCTTTAGAATCTACTCTAACGACACATTAATCACTGTAAATTTTTATTCTTTCTATTCTTGACTTGGTTTTAGAAGATTTATGAACCTTCTATCTAATCAGAGGTCTAGTTTAGGTTCGGTTTAGTGTAAGAAAGGCTTAAGGTCTGGATTTAGATGATTGCTAAACTCAAGATGCTAAACTTTGTTTGGATGAGCGCAGTTATTGAAACAGATAAGGTGCCAAAAGCAACCCTAGCTTTGTAAAAGACAACAACAGCATCTATGCTCCTAAGTGCAAATAAACGAACACAATTAAGCGTTAAATGGTTAAGACAACGCATATCCGCCACCCCAGTTAAAATATCGGAAATTTTTAATGTCCATACCACTTTTCCCGTCGTTGTTTCAAAACTTGTTAACTTACTTGGAAATTTACTTCCCCCAACTCATTGACACTGAATGCAGTTATGATTAATTTAAACTTTTAAAGTGTTTGCTAACTTCTGTTCATCGTATAAACAAGTACTAGCTTTTCATTAGAATAAAGAGAGTACAATCAAGACTCTTGTTACACCATTTTAAGATTCCTGGCGCCGCTGCTGAAGAATTACACAACTTTTTTTTCAATTAAATTTTTTTGAGGATGAGGACAGATGATATCATCTGAAGACAGATGATATTATCTGATATCATGTGACAATTTAATATACAGGACTGTACATTTAAGTAATTATGGTTTCTTGTGTAATTATCAATCCATTAAGGAACTAAAGGTTTTTAAAAAATTTAAAAGAAAAGGATAAATTTTCACAAAAATGATTTGATTCAAGTATAATTTTATCCTAAAGCATTTTCGTAATTATCGCGGTCTAATTGACTAAGAAACAGATCTTTTTCATTCAGTGCACAGATTTAGAAAATTTGATGAAAAATTATTGACAACCTTTCATTGTTAAATTAAAATTTTACTAAAATTTTTGACTGCTCGTAGATTTTTTCCATTAAAATACACGCAAGGCTTGGCTTTTTTCTTTTAAAATAAATTTATTTCTTTTTTTTTCAAATATTTAATTTTCCTTTTAGTACTTAAACATTTAAAGTGGAGCACTTATTAAACCTAAATAACCGAAATTATCTTTTATTTAGGACTTTCAATTGGTTCAAATCGGATAAGATCTGATTTTAAAAATTTAACAAGACCGTTTCATTTGAAATTAAATTTCCGGTATTTCGAAAATGGCTTCATAAAGTGACTTGGTAAAAAAATTGATACGATTGTCAAACTCGTTTTTGATTAGTCATTTTATTTTAATTTTCTTCAATTATTCATTATTAATAATATCATTTGATAGCGTGGTAAATAATGTTTTAGATAGATTTATCAAATAAAATATAAATTCCAAGAAAATGATAGAATTTTTTTTTCATTTTAATTTTAATTTTTTTAAAATTTTATTCGTATTCCGCTATTTCAACCTTTTGATTGTGCATAATCGAACAGTTAATATTTTAACGGCTTATTTTTCTGTCACTTCTGATTTATGATGAGATTTTTTCGTTCCTCAAATTTTCATTTTTTTTTCTATTTTCGAGGATATGAGCCATTTTCAAAATAAATACCTAAACATAGCGTACTTAATAAAGCTCCGTCTTCAGTTATCAATAGAAAAATTACTGACAACCTTTCATTGTTAAATTAAAATTTTACTAAAATTTTTGACTGCTTGTAGATTTTTTCCATTATACACGCAAGGCTTGGTTTTTTTCTTTTAAAATAAATTTATTTCTTTTTTTTTCAAATATTTGATTTTTCTTTTAGTACTTAAACATTTAAAGTGGAGCACTTATTAAACCTAAATAACCGAAATTATCATTTATTTAGGACTTTCAATTGGTTCAAATCGGATAAGATCTGATTTTAAAAATTTAAGAAAACAAGACCATTCATAAAATGACTTCATATCCTTAAACGCTTCAATAATTAAATACCTAAACATAGCGTACTTAATAAAGTTCCATCTTCAGTTATCAATAGAAAAGAGCTTTATCAACAAGATCTAAATTTTAAATTTTGTATTGGCAACTTTCTTGTTTTGGCCTTTTAAAGCGAAAAGTAATTGTTTCGAAAATGTAACCTTCAAAGTAACCATTTCATTACAAGAATTGGATGAGATTAAAGTAAGAATTACTTTTTTTATTTTACTATAAAGAAAGATTTTCATATTCGAAACAAATTTTCTTATTCAAAAAAACAGTAAAAGTCTTACTTGAACGGAACGGTTACTTGGAAAGGAACCCTTGTCTGAACGGCGAACGGAATCATTCCGTTCGCCGTTCAGGTTGTAACGGTTACATTTTCGTAAGAACTACTGTAAATAAAAATCTTTAAAAATGTACTGCAGATCGAAATGGCCAAAAGTTTTAAGTTCCGGAATAGAGGGTGCATGACTTCATCATCAAAGTTAAATGGTCAAAAGATACAAATCAGAGCATTATGATAAAAATTAACTTTTATCCGATTTACAAATTATAGGTCAAAATCAGCAAATTTTTTTCATTCTGCTTCCTACTGAATCAACAAGAGGAATCCTACTGAATCAAGTTAGTTCTACGCTAAAAATCGCTTTAAAAATTTAATACTCCTGACAAAAGCATTAATAAAATTATTTCCACTCATGATTTACTCAAATGATTCAGTTTTTTTAATTTTTTGTTTTTATTTTTTATTAGTAATAAAAATTGTCATTAAATCGATTCTGAACCCGTCTGAATTGATTTTTGATGACTCTAACTTATTCAATATCTTAATATTGACACAAAAGCTTAATCAAAAAAATATGAATTAAGTATGACGTCCTAGGAACAGTCCACGTTCATGATCAATAAATACCTTATATTAATTAATAATAATCTCATTTTATTGTTTATATATTGATAAGATTTTGAATATTTTTTTCCAGATTATTTTGAAAAGTTGTAAGAATTTAATAGATTCTCTTATCATTTTATTCATTCTAAACTTACCTTACCTTATTTTATTTGTTATATTGTTTTTAATTAAATTGTCAGAAATGAATAAACATTGACGCCTTCGTATTTTTTGTGTTTTCGCTTTAAATTTCAAAATTATAAAAAAAAAAATATCTATAAAAACCGAAAATTTAATATTACAGAACGTAAATCTAAGAGTTTAACTTTTTTTTTTGAAAACATAAAAAATACCTTAAGCTCATCGAAAGAGATGTTTTCAAATGGTTTCTAATTTTCTAATAAGATAATCAAGCCTTATAAAACACCCAAAACTACAAAGTAATTAAAGAAAAAACAAAAAAGGAAGAGATAATGTTTCGAATATAAATATCTTCTTTTTTTGTTGTTGTTTCCACAAGTCAAAGTAATCAAATTAGTAGATACTCTAATATAATTAGATATCTTAGTAATTAGTAAAATAAATAGATAACTTTGGAAAAAAAAAAGATAAAAATTTATTTTTTAATTTTTGATATTGATTTTCGGAATTTTAAAAATATCTAGAGACCGCGTTTTCGATGGCATCATTAGTGTTAAAAAAAAAAACATTAAAATGATTAGAAAAATAATTAAAAAATATTAAATTTTTTCTTCTTTTTTTTTTTTAATTTATTTAAAATGGAATTGATTTCGTCTTTTTTATTGAATTAAACCATTTAGGGAGAGTATAAAAGAAAAATCAAATTTTGTTTTTTTTTTTTCTTTTCTAAATAATTTTGTTTAGGTCAATTTTGGGTAAAATTTAAAATTTTTAGATTTTGAAAAAAAAAAGTCTCTTGCAAAAAAATGAAATACAATACGCAAATAATAGTTGTTATTTCAACGTTGATTGTTCTTTTATGCTGTTTAGCAAATGCAGCTTCATTAAACGAAGCAAAACAATCAAAGTATGTTGCTTTTTTTTAATCGATTAACATTGAATGTTACATTTTTTTTTCATTTTAGGGTAAAGAGGAGTCCGTATTTAAGATTAGATGAATTAAGCACTAAAATTTACTTGGCTAAAAATAAACTCGGCGGTGGTATGATCGATCCTCTAGAAATGTAAGCTGAAAAAATTTTGATAAAAATTTAATTTTGAAATTTTTTTTTTTCAAGTGGTAAAAGATCAGAAGGTTCATTGGAAACAGCTGTCGATAATAGTGAAATACAATTGGCAGTAATTTTGTACGATGGCATTTTTGAGTGTATTAATCGAGACAATTGTTCAAGAGCATTGTAAGTTTTTATAAAAAACGTTTTATTTCGTTTTTTTTTCTAAAAATTTTTCTAATTCAAAAAAAGGAAATTGTTACTCGATAACCAATAAAAGTCTAACTAAAAAAAATACGAACAGTCAAAGATGTCAAAAAAGTCACTGTCAAATAAAATTTTAAAATGGTCAATTTTTTTCAACTTTTTGTTTCGTTTATTTCAAATTCTTCTTTTTTTTAAATTTAAACAAAAAATTTTAGAAAATTGAATAAATTTTTTTTTAACCAAAAATCCCATTTTGTGTCAGCTAATCATTTTTTTTTGTTTTTTTTTTAAATTTTGATAATTTTGTAAATTCTCAAAACCCACATTTTTTTTTACTTTAAAAAAGTATTTGATTTGAGCTTAAATTGGAATAATAAAGCGATAACAAAATTATAGTTAGTTTTTAAATTTAATCATCAATTTAGTTTACCGACTTCTCCTATCTTTGAGTTGAAAAAAAAAGTTTTATTAAAGTTCCTCTTTTTTTTTTATCAATTTATGTGTTTTTTACTTTCTACGATATAGACAAAACATTTTAATCAAATTATTTTCTAGCTTTTTACAAATAAAGTTTATAAACAATTTCCCATTATTATCAAATTCACGTTTTTTGGTATCACCTATCTTTTAGTTAAATAATTGCCTACTCATTTAATAAGTTAAAAATTGTTCAACAAAAACATGATTTTTGTTTGACATTTCAAAAAAAAAATTCAAATTAGATTATTTGTAAAAGGAGTGCCTTCTGTGTAAGTTAGCACCAAAATGTTATCTTCAAATAATATTAAATGTAAAAATTACGAATCATGTTTCAGTTGGGAATTTTATCTTCATACCTGAAAAAAATGTTTGTTACACATCCTCTCTTCATCACGTCTTTTTCTTTAGATCACCCCGAAAATCATACAGATGTAAATTTTTATCAAGAATTTTTTTAGAGGTTCTGTAATTAGCCTTACTGACCCTTTAAATCTAAAACATTATTTTGAAGCATATTTATTTGTTAAAAAAGGACCCTTGAAAAACATACACCCGGGTGAATTTTTGAAAACATACACCCAGGTGTAACTTTTACACGAAGTGAGTTATGCACAAAATTATTTTCATATAAGGTGGCGCAAATGAAGGGCTACAAAATTATACCATATTTAGACCCCCTGTGAAGTTATTTGGGGAAGAAAACTGAGTTTTCACTTTTCAGCCTTAAAGGACCCTCATAAACCCCCTATAGTTGTTGTATACACCCACCATTTTTATATATCAATCGAAAGCTCTCAACGAGATATAGATATATGATCCATATTTATCTGAGATGCTCGGTTATAGAGTTACAAATCGCCAAAGGAAAATGGCGTTAATTAATGAAAAAATCATTTAGGATACCAATAAATTATTGTATCAGAAATAAAAATATCTAAGCGTAATAAATCTGAAAGCTAAAAAGCTATCATTGTTGGCTATCATTATCATTATCACACCCGGGTGTATGTTTTTCAAGGGTCCTTAAAAAATTAATTTTTATTAATAACCAACGAATAGTAAAATGGGTTATAGATTTACGAGGTAAAGAGAAGTTTTTTAGCGGGTGTTAAACAAAAAGATCCATTTGCTGATGATATGAAGATCATAGCATCAACTGATAATCTAAATGATAAATTAGCTTTACAAAAAGATTTAGATACAGTATCAAGCTGGTCAATTACGTGGGCAACCGAATTGAGTTTGGAAAAGTACAGAGTTATGCATATCGGACAGAAAAATCCTTAGTATGAATGAACAATATTTAATAAGCAGGGGACAGAACTTTTGAATACAACAAACTTGGAAAAAGATTTAGGAGTTTATTTTCAAAACGAGTGCAGTGAGCTATTACTCGGGTAGAGCGAACAAGATCTTATGTATGATTTGGAAGACTTTTCTATATCTAGATATCAATGTAGTTAGAATTTTATACACGTCAATGGTGAGACCGAATATTAAAGTTCAGCAACTAGAATACGAAGAAAGATTTTCGAAAATGAGTCTTATGTTACTAGATACAAGAAGAAGAAGGGGTGATTTAACTCAATTCTTCAAGATAATAAATAGTTTAGAGGCTGTCAAGTTGATGAATGGTATCAGGTACAACTCTGCAAAATATAACTTTAATTTAAGAGGTCATTCAAAAATGGTTTCTAGAGAACTCATCAAGAATTATCCGCCCCGTTTTAAATACATAACAAATAGAGTTGTTAACGACTAGAATAATTTACCAAAGAATGTTGTGGAAGCAGTTTCATTAAATTCCTTCAAAGCAAAGCTTGATGAATGGTTTAAAACGCAAAGAACTGTCATAGCCTTATGGCTTAACTCGACTTGTTGAGTCGCAGTTGATTTTAATAACTTCTAAGTAGCTTGAGATATGGCAATCGTCCATCTCTCATAAATTTAATTTGTATGCGTAAATAAGGCTTTTTGACCAAAATCTAGCTTTTGTCTCCCTGGGAAAAAATTTTTGTTCTGATTCTGTTTTTCTTTTAAATAGTTTATAATCTGTTTTCACAATGATTTGTTATGTTTTCATTAACTTTATTTTGGAATGTACAGTTCTAGTCGTTCACGAACGTTTGCATTCGTAAATGACCAGAACTGTACTCCTTGATTCATAACTAGCATTTTATGTGCCTTTGACACACGCAAATACCAGCTTTAACATCTATTAATGAAAACATCAAGGTCATTAGTTGATAACTAATCAGATTATACATCTTATCTCAAAGAATCATTTTTTATTAAAAAAATATGCCATTAGGGAACTCTAAATTAAATCTATATTATTTATTGTTAACAATCAAATAGGGATATTTAGTACTATACTTGGTACGATCTTACAAAGATTTCGATGAATTCTGTACAATTTTTAAGGATTATTGTCCAGAAAAAATGAAAATTTTCCAGATGATTTTTCGAGTACATTAGTGTTGTATATACCGAGTTCGGATAAAAGCTTTGACATATTTGAATTAGTGGAAGCTTTGCCTTAGTTCTAAGGAATGATTCAATAAATCAGTTTAAAGGTAACATTAATAGCATTTTTAATTAGTATTTAGCTTCAAATTTACGTTAAAATCAAAATCGTGGAAAAAAATTGTCCAAAATTTTGTTGAAAGGTTTTTTCAAAGATGGTACAAGACCCATTAGACTGTTGTCGTTAGAAGCGTTTTATCCTGTTAAGTTCACTACTAGCGAACGGTATACAACCCTGGTCATTCAAAGGTTCCAAAAATGAACGTTGTCTGAACCTCCATAAACCTTCATTGAACGATATTGAAGGTTATTGAAGGTTCAGTGAATGTTCATTTTTGGAACCTTTGAATGACCAGGGTTGTTTATCAATAGATCCTAAAACAACTAAATTAAATATCGTTATTTAACGCATAATTTAAATAGATTCTATTACACTGCATCAAAAGAAATAATTATAAAAATAAAAAAATCCGAATCAAATAAAAAAAATAGTCTATCAGTCATTAATAATTTAAAAATTTGCTGCTTTTTTCTCTAAAAATTGACATATTTTGATTGATATTTAGTGATCATTGAATTATCCTGGTACTTGACAGCGTGTCTTAGGTTCATTTGACGGAGGACCTTTTGTAGTAAAAAGATTTCAAAGCCTTGATTTTATTTTTTAAAATTTTGTTATAAAAAATCTTACATTTAGAATTGATTGGTCTATTGATTTAGTTCCTTGCTTGTCTTCCAATTGTTTGAATAAGGCTTTAAGGGATTTACCGTAAAGTCCCAAGTGTAAATAAAGCTTGAGTACAAATTTCGAAACCTTTTAAACGATAAAAAAAATTTAATGAAGAGATTAAGACTCAAATTTTAGATGATCTTATCTCTCATTATTATGATAGACTGAGCTACCTGTTATTGTAATATTATGTTTATGTGAGTTAAAAGCTTCAAATATTAACAAGTGTTAATTATTATACTATCCGAAATTAAGATATCAAATTTTAATTAAAAGTGAATTTTTTAAAAATTTTAAAACGTCCAAAAAAAAAGCATCTCACCTTGTCATCTGAGATTTCAACATATTTTTGAATTGATCGATAAACGCCTCTGATCTCTTCAGTTAATTCAATACGATTATAAGATTCTTCATCATTTTCTGAAGCCCCATACTTTTCAATTAGATTCTTTTCGATCATGTAAAGACCTTGATATGTCAAAAGTTCAATCATCCAGCTCTTTTGATTTTCAAAATCCCTTTTATTTTTTAAACAAATTAATTTCTTCAGAAAATAAAAATTAAAACTTTTACTTTTTCGATTCATCGGCATCGTGATGTTTTTGACCTAAAAATTTCAACAAAGCGTCCTGATTAATTTTGCCTTGAGCAATTTGACACAAATCTAATATTTCATTAAGCAATTCTAATTTTATATCCGTCTCATTTTTGCCAAGATTAGTTAATTTTTTTTCCAAAAATTGAATTCGATTAATGTAAACAGGCACATGGTCTTCATACTCATTTTTTAATGCTTCAAACACATTTTCCACTCTTCAAAAATTTCAAATTCAAATTTTTTTAATTTTAATTTTTTTATCTTGATTTTTTACTTTTGAATGTAAGAGACTTTTAAATCACGTAAAGCCTCTTTAAGTTTATCTTCTTCACTTTTGGTCTTTACATTTTGATCATTTGTATCAGATTTTTTTGAACCTTGTTTTTCAGCTTTCTTACCATGATTGTTAATTTGATACAAAATTCTAAACGTATCAACTTTTCCTCCCGATGATTCTTTGAATAATGAAAGTTCACCACTTAAAAAGTGACCATTTGTAGCTCCTTTAGGAAGTTTATCATCAGCTATTGGTTGAAGATAAAAAGTAGACTCAGTGCTTTTTTGAATCTTTTCTGAACCGCTTTTTTTTCCTGATCCCTTCATTACATTAACCAAAGACGAGTAAACATCTTGGCTAATTGATGTAATTGAATGGCGTAGAAACAAACATGTATCTTTAAGTTTTTCAAGAGTCTCGATTTTTTCATGTCGTATAAATAAACGTACTACATAATCGCCTTTGTCCAAAGTTTTAGCGTACTTAAATTTTTTAACGTTAAAAAAAAAAGTTTTCAACTAATAAATTAAATGAAAGGTTTTACTTTGTAGATTACTGGAAAAGCGTCTCCACTCAAAACTAATCGTTTACTATTCGATTCGTATATCATCCAGAAAACAGATTGAAATTCATTTTCATACAAATAATTACTTAATACTGGAACTTCACAACCAATTTCTCCGGATTTTGTCTTAAAATACATAAATTATTTTACATCAATCGACTTAATCTTTTAATCAAAATTTGCCTTACTTGATGGAAATTATACACTAAAACCAATTGATAGATTGGTTTGATTAAACCCATTGAGGGCTTCACAATTTCAATATGATACTCATGGGGTCTGAGAAAAAAAAATTAAAATTTTTGATATATTTTTTTTTTTGAAATTCTCCAAAGTCGTACCTCAAGGGTTGAATTAGATTTTTATAACTAACGCTTGGTTCGCATTCTTCTGTTCTTAAATAAGAGCCTACGTCTAATTTACAAGCTTGACTTGACATAGCGCATAATTCATTTCCATTTCTTGGATAAAGTCCGTTTAATCTAATTTTGTACGAAGCAGTACATGCGCCAATATTGGACCAATTTTTGGCAATCGTAACTTGGAGTACTTTATTCGCCTAAAAACATTAATCTTGAAGTAGAACAAAAAAATAAAGTCCTAAAAAAACATTACTTGGACTTTGAATCTCAGTTTGAGTTCATTAGTAGCATTTAATCGATAAATTTCTTCAACTGCTTCATCTAATGGAGTTCGGAAATTATCCAATGTGAATGTTTGAATGTAAAAAAGAGGTGCGTGGTCTCTTGTTGAACCATTTTGATCCGTTGTCAATGTCAATTCTTTAAATAAAAATTTACAAGAAGAAAATTTTTTTTTTATATTTTGATTAAATACCAGCATGGGTAGCAGTTAATGGAGCTCTGATAAAGTGTCTGTAGATTTGACCTTGTTTGAAAGTGACATTTTTGAATTCAGCCTCGTAGTCGTTTGTTGACTTTTTACCATCGAAACTTGAATAAAAAAGGAATTACAGGTTTTTGAATTTTGAAGTTTCGTTCCTAAAATGGCTTACACTAATGGTTTTACGATTGTGATTGGAATTTTAAACAAACATGCTCTCTTAGGATCTTCTAAATCGAATGCTTTTAATTGAGCAAAATAGTGTCTACCTTCGTCGAGTTCGTTAGCTCTTATACGAATATGAAATTGACGCGTCGAGTTTACCAAGTATAAATGTTCAGGATATTCGACACAATTTTTAATGGCTTCGCTATTTTCAATTGCCAAAACTAGCTTTCTACTCAACGAAATTCTTTCTTTTTGAACTAAGCCGAACAAAAAAAAGTGAAATTTTTGATGTAGTCTTTTTTTGACAAAGTTATTTACCATTCAAAAGATTTGGGTCATTTTCGGTTGCTTCGTTAACCAAGTAAGATCGAGTGACATTTTCAAAAAACATGGGTTCAATTACAATCAGATAATCTCTTGTCTCAGTGACTTCGTCATTATTTTTCAAATAAATTCCTTTCATATTCTTTGGCTTTCCACTGTATTTGATATCAAAATGAATTTTTTGGAAAATGCTATCTTTGTAATCGACCAAATAGTCAAACGCTTTCTCTACCTATCAAATACTTGTTGTAAATATTTTAGTCTTTTTTAATTTAGTAAGATTATTTACTTGAATTAGACCAGCACCACATCCGATTGACTCGTCAACTTTAGTTGCCGTGTTCTCGATTGCTCTCTTTACACCAAAAGGATTAAATTCAACTCCATTTGATTTTAAACCGCTTAAAATTAGAGCCAAACATCCGCAACAATTTGGTGAAGCCATTGAAGTACCTGACATTAATTGTGTACCCCGTTGAGACCAATTGGGAACAGCAGCAAAAGCTCCGCCAGGTGCAGCTACACTAACTCCCCAACTTCCATCAACACATGGTCCACGAGAAGACCATGAAAATAACATTGAACTAGGATTTCCGAGTAATGAATGCTCTGCTTTTATCATATCACTACTAACATACGCAGCGACACTTATAACTGTTGGAATCGAACCACCCGGTGCCCCTACTGTTTCAATACCCGGACCGTTATTACCTGCACTCGTAACATAAATAACACCAAATTTTTCGACTAATTCTTGTACCGCTGCTAAAGCAGGTCCTTGATTAGCAAAAGTAATTGGCTCTCCAAAACTGTAATTGACTAAATCACATTTGTATTCGGCTACATAACGACACTTAAAGAAAAAACTTTTCATTAAAAATTATATCAATTCATTTTTCCTAAAATTTGCTTTACTGCGTTGACTAAAGCGAATGATGTTTCCATGCCGTTTATTCTGTTATCACCGATTTTGATCGAAATTATTTGAGCACCAGGAGCTACACCATTAATCTCTGGGTTATCTGGATAATAACCAGTTGCGATAGATGCAACATGTGTACCATGTGAGCCTTAAATAAAAAGTGTTACAAAAATAAACTAGCAATTATCGTATTTATGTAAATTCACTTGAATCGGTGACTATTTGAAGTTTATTTTCATCAGGCATTATACGAACTGAATAATTAAGCATGTCAATGTAACTGAATGTTGCGTATTCGAATGAGTCTTTGAAATTTGTAAGTACCTTGCAAGTTTCTAAATCACCTTTTTCTGTTGTATCAACACAAGTGCGCCATTTTTCACCATCATTCCAAACAATACAATCATACACAGGTCCAACGTCTTTAATTTTACTATCAAAATCTTTTAATAAATCTAATTGAGCTTGTAAATCTTCTTTGGTCAAAGAATTTAAAAGATCTTTTAAATCGTTTTGTTTAGCTTGATTTTCAACTTCAGTTTTTGGTTGATCGCTTGTTTTTTTTGCCTCAAATTCGTTTATTTTATTTTGAATTTGAAAGATAGCCTCTTCGTTTAAAGGTTGCCATTGTTTTTCCTTCCGTTCTTTTTTTAGTCTATCTCTCAAACTTACTGAGCAAAGGTCATAAATAGCTTTAATTCCGAGATGGAACTCTCCTGATGGATTTTTCCAAGCTTTTGGAATCTTAAATTTTTAAAATTTCAAAAAAAAAAGAAAGGTGGTTTTTTTGAGGGTAAAAGGTAAAGTACTTTCAATTTTCTTCCTGATAAACCAAGTAAAGTATCATTTTCAGCCTTTCGGACAGTTGAAATATCAACATCACCAGCTCCAGTGGCATCAATTAAGTCAATAATTTTCGGTTTATTATCAGTTGTTAACTAAAATAAATAGTTGAATGGAATAACAGAAAATTTTTCTAGATTTTTTAAAATACTTGAAGACCAGGCGCACCAGGATCGACACCAGTATCCAAAATAGCAATCAAAATACCTTTACCATCATAGTTTGGATATTTTGATAGAAACGACAGTGCACCAGTTTCTTTTTTTGGTAGAATTCCATTTGATGGAAAGCTAGAGTAATTTTCATCCATAATTTTTAAAGTTTTTTCTTTGTAAAGTTTTTGCTGCAACAACAAAATAAAAAATTGTTAATGATTAAAATTTCAAATTTGCAAGTAATGTTTTGTCGTATTTAATGAGTATATTTAATATAATTTATTTTTTCAATGGTTTATATTCCTTGTCTTTTGAATTTTAGAGTTTGCACTTGAAATTTTTTTTTAAAATTTAAAATCAGTAATTTTTTGTTGAGAAATACAAAATGAACATTGGATTAAATTTCAGTAATTTTATATACGAACTTGAATATTCTACTCAAAGGAATAATTACAAATGTATATCAAAAAAATTGTTTGACTAAAGTTTTAAGTAACTTTAAAGGAGTTTAAAGATATTTTTTTTAGAAAAAAAATTCGCAAATTAAAATTATGCCCTTTCTCATGTTAAGAGACTTTTGTGTTCAAATTTTCAATTTTTGTATTTAAGAATTCTAGCTTTATTAAACAAAGATTTTTTTTTAAGAAACGCAATTTTTTTGGTTTGTATTCCTAATCGGTAAATGATCACTTTAATTCTAATCATCGTCATTGGACAGACTTTGATACTTCGAAAGTATTTTCTCATGGTTTTACAATTTGGCCTTTACTTGATTAATTCAAATTTGAATGAGGTGAGATGGCCGTTTCTTGTTATTCAAAAATAAAATATATGCTTTCTCCAGACAAATTGATTTTTTTACGAATTCAAAAGTCAGTTCAAGCTTTTATCCATTTCGAATATTTGTCTTGAAAACCTAATTTTGCTTCAATTAGAATCGACGAAAGAAAATAAATTCTATATCCCCTAAAATAGATCATTTAATCTGACGAAAATATTAAACCATCGGGGACACTCAATTTTGTGGCGGGTCAGAGGAGCAAGTTTTTTTATCACAAAATTCATATTTCACATAATCGAATATGTTTAATGAAAAAGAAAGGGAGATTGAAATTATTGGCTTCAATTATAACTGCTTCAAAATCCACAGAATCTGAGGTCATAAATAACTGAAGAATTTTCCATCTTAATTTTGCGATGCTTTTGCGATCCTTCGATCCAGATGGTTGATTAAGTCAAGACCTCTTTTAATCCATAAAAAGAACTTTCAAATTAATCGAAACCCCTTACACGAGAAGCTAATCCGAGCTCTGACTTTAACTTTTCCTTATCCCAGAACACCAATTTCTTTATTTATTAGATTTATCCCATATGTTAAGACATATGTTTTCTGTGTTCTTTCTATGTTAGGATTCGGAATTTTAGGTAAAAAAGTAGGAAATCACCTTTCTTTTTAGTTTTTTGCTTCTATGGCTTTTTCCGTTCTTTAGTACACAAAAAGGAAGAATAAAATAGAAAAATGATACTGAGATTTGACTGGAAAATGTCCTATTTTTATCACTTTCCGTCGACTGGGCCTCAGTGTCAACTTCAGCTTTTTAAATTGTAGGTCACATCTTCAAATCAATGATAGCTTCTCTCAATCACTAGTTCTTTAATATTTAAATACAGCATCTTCACATTTGAATGCAAAAAATTTATGGCTTACAAGGTTTTCAATACCGTGTAATTGGTAAGACTTTAAATTTTTTGAACAAAATAGCAGCTAATAGTTCACCGACAGCATTGAAAATGGATATGGTACGAACAACCTTAGTTAATAAGAAATATGAACTATAAAGTAACAACAAGTTAGTACTGGAGACTAACCTCGCAAGATCAAAATTTGGCGACTTCATTTTCAAAAATATTTGTTCAAAAATTGTAAACAAAATTGAATGCCTTTACCTGTATGAAGACAAACAAATTTTCAAAAAAGAAGCGTACATTTTTCAAGATCTTATTGTACCAGAGTTTATAAAAAAATTTTCAAATTTTGATTTGAATTTACAAAAAATTAAATATTATAGATAATTTTATTGTTTTTCTGTTGTTTTTATATAATTAATTTTTGTATTTTTTTTGATTTAATTCTGTTATACCTTGTATAACCTGTTAAATGCATTTAGTGTTTAACTACATTAACTCACTTACTCTCGGATAGGTTCTTCCTTCTAGTAAGTGAGTGTACATAAGCATTTAAAAATAAAAATAAATAAATAAAAAAGTTGAGTGGTAGGGCTAAAATATGTATTTTTCCGTAGGTCGTAGATCAATGTGACAATATCAAAAACATCGAATTCAGATGGCATAAAAGTTTTAATTTAATGAACTCTTGCTCTATACTGTAATTTATCTCAAATATAGAGTTAAGCGTAGAGATTCATAGAGATTCAGAATTTACAAAAGCTTAATTCAGATAACAATGAGCAATTTATCTAAGGTATTGAGAACTCCAAGATACTTTGAGTCCTCAATAAATGAAAAAAAATTTCTCTCTACAATGAAGAGACAATCCAGTAACATTCGACATAAAAGAAAATTGATATGAGTATTAGTTTGAAAAAGTTATCTACTACTAGTAGAAAACTTTTTAAAATGTATCAGAGTTTGAATCGTTTAAATGACAAGTTCCACTACCTCGGAACCAACACCAAAATATTGCCATCGATCTAAGCTACAATTTGACACATAAAAGTGCTATATTTAACTTCAAATAAAAAAGTTGATTTTTGTGATCTTTGTCCGTACAGCTTATATGAGTTCACGTATTAAAATCGATTTTTACAGAGAACCATACATCCTACCTCGCTGATTTTTTTTTCAAATGAAAGCTTAGATGATTTTCTATCAAATTCTGATGGATAGATCTAAAGTTTATTTTTAGTTTTTGAGAAAACCATAGGTCCGTGGAAGTTTTTTCGGAATTTCTCACGAACTGTAACTTTTTGACTTTCAAAAACGAGTCCATATAAAAGTACAAGTAATTATCTATCCAATGCTATGTGAAAATCTTAAGTTGGACCTTCCCTTCAGAAAAAAAGTATAGGTAATCCGTGTTTTAGCAACAGCCTTTTATGGTTCCCGAGTCGCTAAAAAATATTTTACAAAGTTTACAATAAATCAAAAAAAAGTATTGTAAGAAAATAGAAGTCGTATTTAAGTTTAAGTTTAGCAAGTTTTTTTTATGATTTTTAATCTTAATCTCTTTTGAAATTAATAAAAAAAAAAATAAGTAAATATTAATGAGAATAAAAAAATGAAAATTTAAGCGAATAGATAAGAACAACTAAAATTAAAAATTAGGATACGAATGGCACAAAGGTAATTTATTTAATTTAATAATTGAAAAATAAAAAACTTTATTATACTCATAGTGTTTTTTTTTTTCAAGAATAAAGATAGAGTGAATGAATTAAAAATTTAATCAAGAATAAAATATTTAAAATTTAAATTTGTTCGAAAATGAAAACTGCTCTTTTTTTTTTTTTAATTTTAATCTTATCTTTTTATTTCAATTATCTTTTTTTGTTCATATTAGCTAACACAAAAAATTTCAATTAATAAAAAAAAATAAACTATTTTAATGCGATTAACAAACAAACTTCAAAAAAAAATAAAAAATAAAAAATTAAAATAATAAAAATTAAAATTTTTCCAAAAAAAAAAAAATTCTTCGTTTTGTTTCGTATCTCTCTTGTTGGTGTTTTGTATTTTATTTTTTTGTTTAAAGCTAACCACACAAGAGGAAAAGTGAACAAGATATTTTAGTAAAATATTTCATTTAGAAAATATTAAAAAAAAAAAAAGATCGCTTTGTAATTTTGTTTTGTAATTTTAGTTATGTGTGTGTGTAAAATGTATTGAATTTTTTCGCTCATTTTAAAGAGAGAGAGAGAGAAAACCTGATTCCAATAGACGTTTCAAAATTTTTTGCTATGATATAATTTTTTTATAAATATAAATTTTTTTTTAAAATGATAACATAGTTTTTTTTTTATTTGAAATTTGACGCTTGTTGTTAAAATGAGTCATTTTATTGTTGTTGTGTTTAAAAAAAGAAGAAGATTTCCTTGAAGTTTTTTTTCTGACTAGGATATTATAAGCACACTTCTTTCACAAAAATGTAAACAATCCAAATTTGAATATCTAGTTAGAAACGTGTCTGGAACCTGTTAGATTCGAAAGTCTCTAAAAATGTTTATTAAATAATATTGTGAATTAATCATTTGTTTTTATTTTTCTTTTTTTTTTGTGTTTTTATAACAAACAAAATTAAGAAAAAAGCTCAAGGTATTTCATTAGGCTAAACACTTAAACTTTATTTTGTCAAAAAAAGTTAAGTAAACGTTAAATTAAAAGAGTCTTGAGTTTCGTAAACGTTACAAATGTACGAACAAGATATGAAATTTGATACGAAAAACAGAGTCATCAAATTAATTTTTTTCCAAAACCGAAATCTAGAAATTCGAAAAAATTGTTTTTCAATTTCGAACAAATTTCAATTTTTTTCGTTCCGTTTTAAAACGAGTCAAATTTAATTAGTGATTTATAAAAACGCTTTATTGGTTTCTATCATTTCTAAGTTACTCGGCTGGGATTACAAATTATTGATCCCCATAACGCCCTCTTGTTATAGCAGAATTTAAGCCGAAGCAGATAATTGAAATGGAGCAAAACACGTTTTGGATGAGTCGTTTCAATTTTACAAACAAAAATTTAAACCAAAAAATAAACACTTTTAATAAAAGCACGAAAAGTTTGCTTATTTCCAATTGAGTTTATGCTATCTTGAAAAAAATTTAAACTTATCTAATAGTTATAAACATAAATAGTAATTAGTCCTTGTATAATTATCAAAGAGTTCAGCAAATTGTTACCGAATTTTCTAAACGAGTATTCGTCCTGTAGTATACAAAATGGAAAAATAAAATAAAAAAATTAATTCTTGAGATTTGTAGGAAATCGTCTCTTGTTTAAGCATTTGAATAAAAGAAAATTGTTTTGCGGGTACCCTAGGAGTAGATGTGATTTGACTGAAATATTTTCTTTTTTTACCATTTTCAAAGACTTTCAGGAAATTTGTATCCAAATCGATAGGGGTCAATGATAGATTTTTAGCTTTCAGGTCATTCTTTTTGGTCAACAATATCTTTTTCCAGCCATGAGTTCTTAAATGCTTAAAAAGAGCACCTCTTAAAAAAAAATATTTTTTTGAGATTTTTCGGGTCGTAGAACACAGTTATAATATCAAAAATGTCGAATTCGAGTTGCATGGAAGTTTTGCTACACCTGAACCATATGACAGTACTTTCTGATATGCAATTCCTAAACACAGCTAATATACACGGTGATAAATTATTTTTTTTTTAAAGGATGACAACATCGTTTGGATAAATCAATAAAATCAAATTCTATATACAGTCGACTCGCGATAATCCGTATACAAAAAGCCCTAGAAAATTGTTGTACAGTCGACTCGCGATAATCCGTATACAAAAAGCCCTAGAAAATTGTTGTACAGTCGACTCGCGATAATCCGTATACAGTTTAATCCGAATAATTTGACATCCGAACAGAAATACGCGGGCTCGGAGCCCTTTCCGATACTATTACATGTATTTGATTATCCGTAGATTTTAATCCGTACAACAATTTTCTAGGGCTTTTTGTATACGGATTATCGCGAGTCGACTGTACGGATTAAAATCTACGGATAATCAAATACATGTAATAGTATCGGAAAGGGCTCCGAGCCCGCGTATTTCTGTTCGGATGTCAAATTATTCGGATTAAACTGTATACGGATTATCGCGAGTCGACTGTAATCTTATTTAAACCTCTAATAACAATTCTTTCTTCCGTATTAATGAAAAACCCACACTTGACTCATTTGTTAACATGAATGATTTTCTTTAAAGTTTAGTTTATCTACCAATAAAAAGGATTCAAGACAAATTTTAATGAGATCTTTAGTAAAAAATCTTATGATCGAAAGCCAACAGTTTTTAAGCTTCCAATTTCAACTTTTTTATTGCAGTTTAACACAAATCAAAATTTTCAAGGACTCCAAAAAATGATTTCTCTTTTTCAGCAGCAACCAGGGAACAATAGTCCATCAGAGCATATTCATAGATTAAAAAAACTCATTCAACTAGGACAAATGAGTCCAATTATGAAATTTAAGTCCTAGAAAGTAAGACAAACATGTTGATTTGACAAAAATTGTTAAATGTCTAATTTAGCATGAATTCTAGGATACCAATTAAGTTTGTGTATTTTTTTAGTGACTTAATTGTTCAATATTTTCTCTTACATCATAACGTAAATATTAAAATCACTAAGTTTATTTGTTCTATTGAAAAATTTCGATTTTTTATTTCTTCTAAGGATTCAATAAGAATTGAATGCAAATTTTGTGTAAACATTTAATAAAAAAAAAAATTTATTCTAAAATTTCTAGTCTCGAATTTAAATTGTTTCTTTAATTAGAGAAGACTTATCAAATCGCGAACGAGGTACATTACCACCATGACCATGACAAAAACATAAGCAAAACGTTTTGAGCTTCAAATATTTGTTTTTATGAATCTTAACAAGCAAGAACAAAAAAAAAAATCAACAATACGAAACACTTTACCTGAGCGATAAATTTTTTTTTTCAAAACAAAAAATTCAGTTTTTTCGAGTTTTACAATAAAAATAAAAAAAAAATTATTTACATTCAAACACTATTTTTGAGCAATTTTTTTTCTTTTTAGCATTTTTCAAATTAAATAAAAAAACATAGAGCTATAGAGAGAAATAAATAAAGTATAAACTTTTAAGGAAAATTCTCGTTTTAGAAAATTATGCCATTTTTTTTTGTTTCGATGTAATAATTAAATTTTTTTTTTTGGTTTTTTTTTTTGTTCATTTTGAAACATTTAAATCAATTTAAATACTTGAAACCTCCATTAAGTCTTCTAAAACTCGTTTTCTTTTTTTTTCTCTCTCTCTCTCTTTGAAGTTTATTAAACAGAACGCAAAAAAATTAAAGAAAGCTTTCTTTTTTCTTTTGTAAGTCGAAAATTTCATAACTGTTATTTTTGTTACCAATAAATTGCGACGACCCGTAATGGTTCCCTTGAATGCATCTAAGTCAACAATCGGGTCCGAGATAATTATCTGAAATTTTGTTTTATCTAACCGTGAAGATATTTTTAACCGAAATCTACAAATTATGTTTTTGTTTTTCTGTCAAAGTATTTTAAAAAGTTGAACTTGAAATTTCGAAAAAGTATGGTTTATGATTCACAGGGACTTGTTATTTATAAAAAAAAGATTTCAAGTCATTCAGGAAATGTTCAAAAGAATCTTCTTTTCAAAAATTTATTTTTCAAAGTTTTGATTGATTTTTGTGAATAACTATAAAATTTTTTATTTAATGGTTTCTCGAGCATGAGAAAAAAATTAAAATTTGATTTGTTTGACTCAAGCTTACACTTCTTTGTTTATGAAACAAATGTTTTCCAATTATTTTTAGAAAGTAATCAAAGCTTGTCAACTTCCTTAACTCAAGTTTTTGCTTAATAAGGTCAAATTAAGCAAATTTTCTGACTTTCCCGAATGCAAAAAAATTTTTGTCTTTTCACTTTTTTATATCAAGCCATATAGCGATTAAAAAACTCTACAACATTAAATTTTGTTATCAACTTGGGTTTTTCATTATTTTTTAGATGATTCACTTTTTTTTCAAAATCAATTACTTGAAACCAACACTCTAAAAAAAATTTAGTCGTTTAGTTAAAGTTAGTGACTAAAGCTACTTATTTGACGACTTAAAGACGTTTACCTCGCAACTTAGACGCACAAAAACTGTCTTAAAGGATTACGACTCTTTATAAGTGTCTAGACACATGGCATTGAAAACAGTTAAAAGTGGCTAAGTCGTTGATTGTGCGTCTAACTAAAAATTAAGCGCTTGTAATGAGACTTTAAGCCGAAAAAGAAGTGACTTGGCCGTCTTATAACCGTCTACTAAAATGGAAATAAAGCGTCTTAAAAATTTTTAGAGTGTAGTAATCAAAATTCTTCATTTAAAACGCTGTCTCATCTACTGCTTAAAACCTTATTATTTTATCAAGCCCTTATTGTATTATGGAAGTTATTTCTTATTTTAAAACTTCAATAGTTTTAGGAAGTGCTGTTGTGCCTATTCAAGTGTTCCTCTAGTAAACTTAAATGAACTAATGATTGGGAAATTTTATCATTGATTCAGGGATTTTACATGATTTAAAGAACTTTTTCATCTTTCAGTTTACATATCTAAATCAATGATGGTTTTTCCCAATGATTACATCATAAACTTTCACAATTGGAACACGTGTAAGGTAACAACAGTATGTTAAGTTAAACAATACTAAAAATCAAGTTATATTTTGCTAACTAAATTACAATCAATTTTAAGTAAAATCCTACAAGTTAATAGACTAATTAATTTAATTATTATAGTTCATGAGAGAGGGAAATAATCTCGAAAGGTTTAAATATAACTGCAATAAATTAAACTTGAATTTCGATTTCAAGTTTTCCTTTTTTCTTTTTTGTTTTGTTTTGATCGTCTATAACATGTATAACTAGCGTGTGCTTATGCGTGTGTGTGTGTATAATAAATTTTATTTTTAAAATGTCTTTGGAAAGGAATAAAATTTATTAAAATTTTTTTTTTTTAAATTAATTTGTTTTTTAGAATTCGACTGCAATAATATTCATTTTAAGTTTTTTTTTTTTAGTTTTTAATTAACTTTGATTTTGTTTTTTTTTTATGATTCTCCTCCTCAACAATGATTTTTTTTTCTTTCTTTTCTTGGCTTGTTTAATTTGTTCTATTACTCATAAATCTCTAGTTAAGTTAACCATTGTTTTAAGTGAATTTTTTTTTTTAAATTCATTGTTTCGTTTTTTTTTCATTTTCATTTCATTTCAAGTTGGTAATATGTGTATTTTTTTGTAAAATTCTATTAATAATAAACAAAAATAAACAATTCCTTAAAGATATTTTTATATTAAATAAACATTTAAAAATATAAATTAAAAGATAGTGATTGCAAATTAACTTTTTTTCTTCTTTTTTGTTTTCAAAATTCATCTTTTGTTTTATGATTTTAAAAATTACTTATTTTTTAATCGTTTTGTTATTAAATTATTTGTTATCTATTTGACTATTTATTAGTAGACGGTTTTTAACCTTGCATATCATATTAATTACGCCTTGATTTTTTTGTTTATCAATACCCTAATTTTAAATTTTTGTTGTCGAATTTTTTTTTTCAATGTTAATTCTATAATTAATTGAAAAATGTTCAAAATTAGTTTAGCAGTCTTCAAAAAAATTCTCCATGACTATGTACAACCCTGGTCATTCAAAGCTTCCAAAAATGAACGTTCATGAACGTTCATGAACATTCGTGAACATTCATGAACGTTCAAAGGACGCTGAATGTTCAAAAGTCTTCAAAAGTCTTCAATTGTTTTCAAATGTTTTCAATTTTTTTCAAATGTTTTCAATTTTTTTCAAATATTTTCATTTTTTTTTCTAAAATTTTCATATTTTCAAATCTGAAAAAAAATGAAAATATTTGAAAATATTTGAAAACATTTGAAGACTTTGAACATTCAGGATCCCTTGAACGTTCAAGGTTTTGAACGTTCATGAATGTTCACGAATGTTCATGAACGTTCATTTTTGGAAGCTTTGAATGACCAGGGTTGTATATAGTTTAAACTTGTTAAATTATTTTAGATGCCAAATGCACTTATAAAATAGGCGACTTGTCCAAAAGACAAAGTTTTAATTTGAAATAGTCCTCTTCCAAAGGAAATATTAAACACATTGAGTTTTATTCAAATTATGGCCGAATTCTCATTAATCCGGTCGATCTGTTTAAGAAAGCTTTTTTGAGAAACAGAAATATTTATGAGTGGTAATTTTTAACATTTGAATGTGATTCTGTAGTAGAGAAGGTCAGATCAACAAGGTTATACCTTATAAAGCACTCGCACGTGACAAGTAACAAATTTTCGTAGTATCTAGTACAGCATGGCTAGTGGAAAAAAGGCGTTCCGTACTTTGCTAAAACTTTGACTGATTCGTGTGGATTCATTGTAAGGAGTACATCAGCGAAAAATATCTAAAAAAATAGAAATCTCTAAGACGAATATTTTAATGCTAGAGGATATTTCATTAACTTAATTAAATACACCCTACGAGTCTGCCAAAGTTTTAGTACGGTACGCCATTTTTTCACTAGCGGTGCTGTAAATTATTGATTTCATTTAAACCAAACAAAAAAGTTTTGAATAATTTGTTGACTGAGATTGGACTTGCCAAAAAATGTTACGCGCTTCATTTTGGTGAAGGCTTAAAAACGATGTGAGAGCTGTATGTTTGCAGAATGCCTATTCTCCTTGATCAACCATGTTCTTTAAAATCATGTACTAACCTGGTCGTTCACATGTTCCAAAAGTGAACGTTCAAATCCTTTCATTCATGAACGTTCTTGAACGTTCGCGTTCATCCGAATTCGCCTGAATGTTCAAATGCTTTCGAGACCTTTCCTATTCTTTCATAAACTTTCATATCTTTTCGGGACCTTTCATAACTTTTCGTGGACTTTCGGGGTCCGAAAATTTATGAAAATTTTTGAAAGGCTCCAAAAAATCATGAAAATAGTCCGAAAAATTATGAAAAGGTCCAGAAAAGTTATGAAAGGTCTCGAAAAGATATAAAAGTTAATGAAAGAATATTAAGGTCTCGAAAACTTTTGAACATTCGGGCGAATTCGGATGAACGCGAACGTTCATTTTTGGAACATGTGAACGACCAGGTTAGTAAAAACTGTATCGCTATCAGAATTAGAATTATTCAGGTAGATTCAACAGGTTGAAGAATATTTAACTACTCAACAGCAAATAAAAATTTACAGTATCAAAAAATATTTAAATTGTCTGTTTTTATTTATTCTAAACCACCTTAATTAGGTGAATGTCATGGGGAATAGTTTACCACTAAGTCAAGATTGATTTTATTGAAAAAAAGGAAGTAGCTAAAAAATTCCCTACAGACAAATTCAGGTGATTTCATTAATTTTTTTAAAAAATTTAAACATAATTTTATTTATTTTAAATTTCGTGTCTTTATTCGAAACATAAAAAAAAATGAGTTTATTTTATTACTAGACTTAGTCTTAAAGGAGTAATTTTGTTACAATTTCCGAATAAAAATAATCGATTTTTGTTTTTCCTCCTAACGAAAAAATTAAATTCTTCTAAAATAATTTGTATTTATTTTCTTGATTTGTTTAGATCGATTAGATTAGAAGCTGAACGAAAAGCGTTTAAAGTTAATTCATTTTATTGGAATAAAAAACAAACACGGCGACAACAACAACAACAACAACATCGACGACAAGTTATTTCAATCAAATGTAATTAACAAAAAAAAAAATTAGTTTCACAAAATTTTTTTTTTTAAAAAACAAAAATTAACTTAAAGGTGCTTGAAAAAATTGTTTATTTTGTAAAATATGTTTCATATTAAAATATCGTACAATTCTCGTTAAAATTATGGACAAAAATGAATCTTATAAAATAAAATCAATTGACAAAAGTTTGAGTACAAATGCAATGGTTGTACCAAAAGAAACAAACAACGAAACTAAAAATGTAAAACAAATTTATAATCTCGTTAGAAATGAAAATTCGGATAAATCGAATCAAAATGACCTTATAGCTCCCACTAGATCAAAAATAAAAGCCCAATCGTTTGAATCATCACTTATTTTAATGCACAAATTTTTCAAAGAACAAAAAATATACTCAGATCCAAATGATAATTTTAAACGTCGAACTGTTGTTTTGGTTCGAGCACCAAAAAAATCAAGTAGTAGCTCAAACTTAAAATCAAAAACTAACTTATCCGATTCGTCTCTAACAAAATTAACAAATAATTCCAGTGGTGAATTTGGTTTTAACTTGCAAACATACGGTCTCTTAAATTCGGTGACTAAAGATACCGAGTACATATGTTTTGTTAATAATGTACAGCCAAAATCCCCGGCTAAACGTGCCGGTCTGAATAATGGTGATGTTCTATTGGCAATCGATGGATTACAGATTGACCAATTTAAATCGTTTATTGAAATAACAAAACATGTTAAGGGTAAAAATGAGCTTCGTTTGGTCGTAATGGCCGAGAATGTGTGCAAAAAAATCCAATATCAACAACGAATTGAACAAATAAAAAAAATTCTAGCTGACAAAAAACTCGACTTGGACGGTATAACTAAACAAGAAGAGTTAATACTTAAAAAATATGGTATTACTTATATAAATATGCCGAGTCCGGTGATTGTTCCAAAACACGGCTTTAGTACTCCAAATGTAAATTCTATGTCATCGAGTACAAGTAGTTCGAATAGTGCAAATTTAGTTGTTAGTCCCGCTAATGAAAGTACTTTTATGTCGCCCAACTTGTCTACATCCGGTATAGTGTCCGAATCTTCTATAAACACGTCCACTTCGGTTTCAAATTCTTCGTCTTTTTCATCATCGGTCACAAATTCATCGTTGACTAATAGTAAAAATATGATTATTATTAAAAATTCGACACCTAATGAAAATTTTACGAGTTATAAACATGCCAATTTTATGACTAGTCCGACAGGTATACTGGATGAAAGTGACAACCAGAGTGGATTTATGCGCTCGTCAAGTGGAACTTCGTTTATCAAGGTCATTAAACCTAATGAACACACTAGTAAATCAAAGTCATTGGCGAAAAAGTATTTTCAACAAACTAGTCGTTTAGTTCGATCAGCATCGAGTTCATCTCTTAACTTGTTAAATAATTTCAAATCAACCTCTGAGGATAAATCTGATAAGACAAAAAAAATAATTTTAAAAGACGCTACGGTCACATCGTCATCAACCGATGATGCTTCATATTCTATTTTAATATCTTCGAATGCTCCACCGAATAAACGACTTAGTGTTGATAGTCAAAACGATTCATTTTTGAATCGTATAGTAAAACTTAATTCAAATCACGAGGGAAATTTTAGTAAAAAAAAGAGCTTGTTTAACAAACTTAATAGTTCATCGCACACATTTGATTATTCGTTTAATCGAGCTAATAGTCTAATTAATAGAGATTCGAATTCGCGTAAAAATAGTCTAACACTGAGCTCAAAAAATGCTCTCTTCAATATCCTATCGAACAAGCCCAAAATATCTAAAACAAGTACTAATGAATATGCTAGTATTAAAACAGCTATTTCTAAACAAGATGAACAAAATGTAATTGTACAAATGAGATCTAAATCGTTATCTAGTCCGTCGAAATTTTTTAATAATGAAAATATTGGTATAGCAAGAATAAGAAGCAATGGTGGTGCAAATAGTTCATATTTGGATCAAAGTGAAATTTATGATCAAGAGTCGAGTTTGGATCAAAGTTCATTACCTATTCCGTTAATTGATTATAGTAATGAAGACTATGTAGTCACGAGACTTTAAAATTTATATTTGTGAAAATTTTTCTTTTCTTTTTTTTTTTGATTTTTCCAGTTTCGTCCATTTTTGCATTTAAAATTTTCTTTTTTTTTTTAAAGTCAGAGTTTAATTCGAATTTTTTAATAAATAAAACAAATTTTTGTACACACGGTGCATTCTGGTGGTTTTTAGAAATACTTTTTAAATTCAAATTTTTTTTAATTTGTAAATTTTTTAAAATAAATTTTTATAAAGAAAAAAATTTTTAGCTTGACTTTGATGATGGTGCTATAAAATAATCTTCATATTTGTATTTTGAATTCATGAGTATTTTTTGGCGCCATTTTTCGCTTGATTCTTTAACAGCTTCTTCTGGACATATTTTTTCGTCATCTTCTCTTAGTTGACAAGGCCTTTTTTTATTCAAAAGTTTTAAATCGAGATTTTTGTTGTTAGACAAAGACAATTATTACCCTAAATGTTCGTAATAAATTAAAGAATTAGTTTCCTTAGTTACTTGAGCATTGCACATTCGTTCGACAACATTTATGGCATCATTCAAATCGTTTACTATTCGTTCATCTAAAGTCAACATTGAACATTTTTCCAATTTTTTTAAATCAACATTCTTAGAATTTACATTAAAATCTTCTGTTTATTAAACCAATATTTTTGTAGAAAAGCTTACGTTTATTTTTTTAAGTTTCTTTTGAGCAATTAAATTCCAAGTTGGTACTTCAGGTATCTTTTTTTTGAATAAACGTAAATCAAATAAGATTGATTGAATTGTTTTTTTTTGTTGTTTGGCGTCGGAAAAATATTTTTTGACTTATTTTACCTAACTAGAGTAATCAAATATTTGCTTAAATAAACTCAAAAGAATCGAAATTCAATTTTAACAAATTTGAGTATCAAATTTAAATTTTAGAAGAGAAAGTTACTTGATTTTGTGGAAGAGATACATTTAAAGACAATAAAAAATATTTTGATATGTGAAAAAAACTTTCTTTTTGACGATCAGATTTGAACTCAAGCTAAAGGGTATAAAGACCCTTAGACAAAGTTTAAAGTTATCTTCGTATAATAAATCCATAGCAAACATGCATAATTGTTATATTATAAAATAATCAATATCAGTTTTTTGACATAAAAGAACTTATTTGTACTATTTTTAGCACCCAAAGTCGATTTTGTCATATGAATCTATATGACAAAATGAAATAATGAGAATTTACAAATTTTCCAGAATTTCATCTAGTTCTAAGGTAATCCCTAAATTTACTTTTAGCGTAAAATACCGGTATTTCAAAATGTCCATTTCAGGAAGCTCATGAATTTGGAGTTAAGGGGTAAGGGAAAAATTTTTTACTTTTAAATCTATAAAAGCATGATAGTCTTGCGTTTTCAGGGTCGCAGATTACGATAATTGAGTGGACAGTTGACCAGGTATTGACCTTCAGTTGAAAATTAAAATTCATGAGGTTTCAGAAATGGACATTGTGAAAGACCGGAGTTGTACGATTTTGTCATATGAATCTATATGACAAAATCGACTTTGGGTGCTAAAAATAGTACAAATAAGTTCTTTTATGTCAAAAAACTGATATTGATTATTTTATAATATAAAAATTATGCATGTTTACTATGGATTTATTATACGAAGATAACTTTAAACTCTGTCTAAGGGTCTTTATACAATAGATAAGGCCTCATTAGCAAAGACTTTGTAAAAGACAGCGAAAGCATCTATGCTCCTTTGTGCGATCATTAATAAATGAACACAATTAAGCATTAAATGTAGCCAATCAGCCAAATAATTGCGAAAAGGGCGCACATCCGCCATCCCAATTTTCCGACCATTTTTCATTACAGACTAAGGGGGTCACAAAAATAGATGGAAATTCTAAATTCTTCGTAAATGTAAATCAAAAAACGCCAAATTGGTGATTGTGTTAGCTAAAAATACTAACACAATCACCAATCTGGCACACATGTCTCGATACATGTAAATTAAGGCGTTTAATCCGAATTATTTTATCCGAACTCAATATTATGCCTCCGAAATTGTTCGGATTAAAGAGTCGACTGTAGAACGTCGACAATTTTTATAAAGAACTATTTTTGGTTCAGTTTCGTTTATTTCTTTTCCCTTTAAAAATTACTTTTTAATAAAGCAAAATTCAGAGCTAAAAGCAATTTAGAAAGAAATCAATAATTTTTTATAATCAATCATTAGCTATTAGCTAAAAAAAATAACTTTTACCCTATGATCAACTTCTAGACCCTAGAACTCAGAAAAGATAATATTTGACAAGTTAAATCCTTGGTAACCTAATGTAATTTTTGGTGGAAATTTTATTTGCAACTTATGCAGCCATCGTTTTTGAAAGAAAAGGCTATTTGAAGTTTTGTCCCAATATCCCAAATGGATCAATAAACACATTTCATCATAACAATTGAAGGATCTTTTTTAAATCTTTACAGAGATGGATAGTATTGATAAGAATTGATTTTTTGATTCTAGAAGCGCTTGTGCAAAAATCTGCAATTTTAATTGCGCATTTAATTTTCAATAAATTTTTTTTTTTTTAACTGTGCAATTAGAATTGCAGAATTTCAGACTTTTGCACAAGCGTTCTTTGTACCAAGACATTATTTCTTATCAATTATATCCATCTCTGCAATGCTTTAAAATGATCCTTCAATTGTTATTGTTTCAAATTATTTTTGATCCATTTGGGTTTTTTTTTGGGCTTTTTGGACAAAACTTCACATAGCCAAAGAAAAAATTTTTTGAATTTTTTTTGAATTTTAAAAATTCTGAATATTTTCGGACTTGATGCCGCATTAATTCCGAAATTTCGACTTTAAGTGCCACATTAACTCAAAAATTCTAGGATTAAATGCTGCATTTATAATTATTTTTTAAAAAATCTTTTTACGTCCAAGATGCATGGATTTATTCTGGAAATTTCGATAGGAACACAATCTTATTTAAATTCTTAGCAAGAACAGTATTTGAACCTGACCAAGTTCAGTATATGATCCAGAATAATCTTAGATTCAATTTATATTTAACGTGAATTAACCTAAATTTTTCAAATCTTAAATAAAATTAGGTAAATTTACCATTAAACGTAAAAAATAATAAAATTACCGGAATTTACGTAAAATTCTGTAAGTTCTAGGGATCATCAAACCACAAATCAATGCGAAATAATAAGGAAGTTAAAAATTTCATTACCTGAATACAACAAAACAAATATCAATTAAATTATTTTTAAGACATTAATATCAATTAAAATGAATTTCAACCACCCGTGAAACCTATTTAATTCATTCAAAGTTCTTTTTTTATGCTTCACTCAACTATAAAAGTGATTTAGTGTTTCTAGTGTATGGTATTAAATACTTGGTTCGACAAAAATCAAGTCACAAAATTGCATAATAATTAAGATACTTACACATTTGGAGTATGCTGCTAAACTTTTAATAGAACTCAATGAGTTTAATTTAATTAAATATCTCAAAGTATACATTATCTTCAAATCAAAATAACTTTAATCTAAATGAGGTATCAAACTAATTTATTATTCACATGTTTAACTATTACATGATGTTACGCTTTATAAAATAAAAATTTTATTTAATTTTTTTATTTAAATAAATTATTTTCCATCAAAAATGTTACACTGAATACTTTATTTGGACTTAGGAACGTAAAAATGAAACTTATGCAACAAAAAAAAAATAAAAACAACAAATTTTGATATTCACTAAAACCGAAAAAATAAAAAACAGGTTTCATCAAATTCTTAATCTCGGAACTTACAGCTGATAATTTATCAAAAATAAAAAAAAAATTCAATGTTTTCTTTTATCAAGTTTTCCCATTGTTAATAATCTAATCTCCATTAAACATTGATCATTTCGTCTGTTTTTTTGTTATTTTTTGAGCTTAATACATCTTGAATGTCATGTTCACGCTTCCAATTTATCAGTGTTGGTTTATAACATAAAATTTTCATTTCGATCAAATCGACAAAATTTTGCATAATTCCGAAACTAGAAAATAAATTATTAACAAAAAAATCCTATTACTTTTTTCTGGGACTTAAAACTTACTTGAAAGGATTCGTATACTTTCCGTCTTTCTCAAAGTATTTGTATCTTTTATAATTGAGTCTTTCATTTGTAGTCATGGCGATAAACACAGCTTGGTAAACGTGGCATATACACAACGATCCAATCCATATTAAATTCAATAAAGCTATTGCTGTGAAATAAGTTACCCACGAGTTACATTTGGAAAATTGAACAATTTCTCTAAAAAAAGACATTTTCGGATAAATGGCTAAGTCTGCTGGATAACAAGTATCTTGATAGTCTAAAATAATTCAAAATTATTTTGAGATTAATATTAAGCATAGAATTTTAGGGTTGAATCTTACAGGCCATAGCGCCATCCATGTAAAACATAAGACAAATTGGAGTCCAAAACAAAAATCCAATAAAATATTTTAAATTGTTTTGACCAATGCAATTGTCAACCCAAGGACAGTGATGGTCGAATTTGGCAATGCATCGATCACATTCAGCGCAATGTTTAGATCGTAAAGGTCTTCTTATTATACAAGATGAACAAAATTGATCTAATGAGAATTCGTTTTGTTCAACTAGTTTGAGTATTGTCTTAAAAAATAAATTTTAGTCGTATCTTAAATTTTCAATAAAAAAAAGTTGACAATTACCATTTTTATGGATTCTTTGTTAGAGTTAAGTGTTCCGGGATCTGTTTTGTATGACATGTAAAAGTTGTACCATGACAAAGCAGTAACAGCAATAAAAACAATACTGTACAAAGAAAATTCAAAAACAAGCGGTCTAAAATAAAAGAACCATGTCACATATAACCAAGTAATAATTGCACTAGCTAAAGCCATTGGAACATAACGGGTCATCCATCGATCAAAAAATAGCCTAAAAAATTACTAAACTTTATTCTATTCCACAGATTATATTTCATAGTTTACTTACATTCTAAAAAAGTAACTGAATCCATAAAGAACAAGATACATGAAGACTTTTACAAGCCAATGGACTTGCATTTCGTATACAAATATTAAATAATACAAAACAATAAACGGATATAATCTTGTAAAAAATTTTTTAGTCTCTTTATCACGTGAAAATGAACGAACACAATTTGGTAAATTTTCTTTTTCGTCTTGATACGATTGTAAAAATTGAACGGCATTCATTTTTTTACGATCAAAAGCCAAATCAATTGGAGTTTGACCTTTTTTATTTCGAACATTTAAAGAAGCTCCTTTTTTTAATAAAATATCCATCACTGTTGCATTATTAAACGCTACACAATAATGTAAAGGTGTATTTCCTTTATCATCTTGAGCGTTCAAATTTGCGTTGAATGTTATTAATAATTGTGCTGGATCACGACTAGAATGAAACAAAATTTTAAAAATAAGTTTTTCTTTTGAAATAGATTCAAGATCTTACGAATGGACACGTTGGGAAGCGAACATTAATGGAGTTGTTCCATTTTTGTCAGGAAAATCAGCCTTAAAAAATATTTTTTTAAAAATTTTTTTTCACATAAATTTATTATCTTACGTCTAATTCTTTGACTAAGAGGTAAGCTACGACATTTGAATGTCCAAACATGGTGGCAACATGAATTGTTGAGAATCCTTCGACATCAAACAAATTAGGATCAGCTCCATGTTGCATTAATAAAATACACATATGTACATGTCCACTACGAGCTGCCCAATTTAGCGGTGTTGTTTCAAGTTCACCACCATATGGGTCAACTTTAACCCCTAGACCCAATAAATATTTAGCTATTTCAAGTCTATTATTTATAGCAGCCCAATGAAGCAAGTAAACATTCTCAGAGTCCGGGACATTCGGGTCTGTTTGACCAGATTCGATTAATTCCTTAACGCGTTCCAAAACGCCATATTGAGTCGCTTTAACCGCAGTTAACCCCGAATAATCTTTATTTGAAATAGCATCCATAATTTTAATTTCCTGTTCTTCTTTTTGCTTTTTATCCAAGCTTCTTTTGTTTATTAAATCGTCTAGTTGAGTGTTGTTTAAATTTCCGCCTAACAAATCAGCTGCTGTGTTGTTTCCTGATGAAAAGTTTTGCGGAGGTTTGGGAAGTAAACCTTCGGCTGAGCTTTGAGAACTAACAGATTTTAGTTCGGACATTAATCGAGCTTGTAATTCGCTTGCTTTCATAGTTAGTTCTTTCATAGCTTCTGGGTTCGATTGACCACCTTTATCCATAAATTCTTTCATTAATAGTTGTCTTTGTTCGAACGATTTTTTTATTATTTCCATCATTCTTGGGTTATTCTGAGCCTGGCTCATCATCATCATCATTGGATTCATTGCCATTGTTCCGTCATTTTGGTTTGCATTTTTCATTTGTTGCATCATTGCCATCATCATGGGATTCATCATTTGTTTTGGTTTATCTTCATCCTCATCGCCGAATCCTAAATTACGTGAACCTCCTCCATGACTGTGATTACAAGCACCACCATCATGGCTATGACCATGTGAGCCGAACATTTTCAATTTCAAAAATCCTTGATTTCGAAACAAAAATCTTATATTATTATTGGATTGTAGGACAAGGCTCAATAAAAATCTAGAAAAAAAAATTTAAGGTATTTGACCATATAATTTTATTAAAATAGTAATTTTTTTTTGTCGAGAAAAAAAATATCAACAACAATAAGAGCAATAACAACAACAACAAAAAAAGAAAAAATTTGATTTTATTTTAATTTTTTTACCAGGGTATTATGATAATAGATTTAAAATATGCAAATATTTTTATAACTCATTAGTGTTTATTGAAATAGAAATTGTTCGTATGAAAATTCAATATCGCAAAAAAAAAACCCATTTCTTTTTTAAAAGACCTCATTGACGCAATTATTTTTTAGAGGACTGCAAAAGAAATTATAAATTCTTGTAAAACGAGAGTATTTGTTAATTTTTTTAAAAATGATTGATAGAGAAAATTCTCAAAATTTTTGATGAAAAACAAAACAAAATAGGTTTTGTTAACGTTTAGACTTGTTGCCATTGGATTCGTTTTTTATTTTTTTTTTGTTTTAGAACTTGAAGCAAAACTTGACTGTTTATTTTCGATATGAGTAAAAAATTTTAAGTTATTACAGTTTAGGATACATTTGTTAATTTAAGTTTAATAATCTTTCGTTCGTACATTTGCTATTTTTTTACATCACGGTTGGTGAAAAAAAGGCTACCGATTAACTCGATACCGTATAACCGTTCCATCGTACCATACAACCGAACTTTACTACTAAACACTTTCTCCTTAATTAAAATAAGTCTGCTACGTTATTATTTATCAGGAGACATACATGCCACTGTTTATAAAAAGCTTGAATTAATGGAAATTAAAGGCGATTTAAGGGTTTTTTTCCTGATAAATATTAATGTAGCAAACTTATTTTAATTAAGAAAAAAGTCTATAGTAGTAAAGTACAGTGGTACGGTACGGTAAGGTACCGAGAAGGGTACGCCTTTTTTTCACCAACAGTGCTGTATTCAAAAGTTAATAAAAAATTTCTAACACGAGACCCGGGAAAAAAATGTCCCATACGATAATAAGAGTCAGAACTTTCAAAAACTAGCATCCAATCACTTTTACTCTCAGTGTTACAGTAGAATTCTCATTTTATTTCTTAAAAAATTTGAACAGAGTTGTCCGTCCCGTTTTAACTACATAACAAATAGAGTTGTTAACGACTAGAAAAGTTTACCAAAGAATGTTGGGGAACCAGGGTCATTAAATTGGTTTGATCGCAAAGAACTGCCATAGCCTTACGGCTTAATTTGACTTGTAGATTCGCAGTTATTTTTACTTCTACTACTACTACTACTACTAGAGAATGCTGGATATTTTTAAATCTCTATTGTAATTTTTGCTCCAATTACCATCAAACTCACTCCAAATTAATCTCAAAACGATGTTAGTTAATTGAATCAGAATGATGAACCCTCAAGGCTCAGTTCTTAGTCCACATATTTTTCCTATCTATTTTTTGAGCTTTTTGCTGATGATACGAATCTCACTAGAACTGTATAAAAGACAGATGATGTTTTTAAATAATTTGGGTTCGTAATTGAAGAATTGAACTGGTGTTATTTCAACAAGATTGATATTAACTGTAGTAACGTTAGTTACGAAAACCTGTCTAGATGTAAATCGCAAACTCGACTTTCGTATCTTTACATCTTCTCTTACAAAATTATAACTTTTGGAACCACTTGCGAAATAAAAATGATTTTATGGTAATAAGCTCAAACTCAAAGAGTGATTCGAATACATTTGGATGTGTGTATTCAAAAATAGCTAACAAGTACATTTTTAACAGACAGGTCCTAAAATTCAGTACTTTCAAACATAAATTTAATTTATAACGAAGAAACTTAAAATTTTTATTGACTAAATTTACAATTTATAATTTTTTTTTATTGAATAAATAGAGAGTTAATCTGTTTTTAATATGGAAAGGACAATACTCTGTTGATGTTGATTTAACCCCAAGTTGAATAAGAAATTAAATTGATTTTTAATCCTTCCATTTATTTTTTTTTAGAAAGACTAGCCCATCTCAGTTTTTTTTTCTTTTTCTTATTCACTCTCTTCCCACCCTAAACTAACAACCCTACCCGGTCTCGTGTAAAAACTCCGAAAAAACATCAAGCCCTGTTGATTTAATCGAAATACAAAACAAATTTTCAGAGAAAAAAACAAAATTTGCATAAAAAAATTCAAACTGCTATGAAAAATAAAAGCTGAATCATTTCGTATGATTCAAACTTGGTGTACTTTTTCGAAATTGTTATCTCATAGTTTGTCTATTAGTCATCAAGTGAATTCAAAACAAGATAAACTATTTGAAAATATCTATTATAAAAGGTATATGTTTAGAAGTTGCCATAGTAAAATAATAGATATGGTATTTTAAGATAATTATTGAGTTGGAATATACAAATCCAGTCTTTCAGAATGCTCAATATAGTGTTTTCTAGGCCGTGGTTTACTTTAATTGAGTCGACAGTTAACCAAATTCTTAGGAATTTTTCATCTTCAGAGGAAAATGAAAATTCATGAGCTTTCAGAAATGAGAATTGTGAAAGACCGGATTTGTAGATTGAACCTTTTTTTTATTCAAACTTGGTTAGTTTTAAACTTTTTGTTTAAATTCAAACATCAAAGAACAGTAATTTTTTGGGGCTAAAAAATTTAGAAACTAAATTATAAACCTTATCGGTTTGTATATTTAGGTTTTATCGTGTGAGCCCTTGAATTTTACAATTGCTTATTCAACTTTAAAAATCATTCAAAATAACAACTTCAAGGCAATTATTTTAACAAGTTTCATGTGTTCGTGAAACGGTTCAGAGAAGAGCGACAAAATAACTGACAAAAGTTATTTATATTTAAAGAACCTTGACGAAAGACGGCTACAGTACGAAGCTGCACAATATTTAACTTAATTACTCGATTTTTGTGACATGTCATAATCGGTTCTTGCTTAGAGAAAATGCTTATCTTTTAATTTTATTTTTGCTCCGATTGTCGAAAAACAGCAATTATTGGTATAAGACTAGAAAGTAAAAACGATTTTAAGTAGCATGTCAATATTTAACAGCCAAATAGGAGACCCTTTAGTATTCTAATAATTTGAGGAAAAAATCCTTATTTTAAAACTCGGTCCCTGTCACTATACCCGAATACCTTTCAATAGTGACATGTCATAAAAATCGAGTAATTACATTATTCAATAAACAAAATAATAAACATGATCATAAAATAAACACATTCAAAATTAATAGGTAAAAACAGAAAATGAACACAATAAACATTTTTTAGAAAATTTTCAAACACGTGTTTAAACATTCTTAAACATGATGTTAATATTTCAGCTTTGTACTGTAAGACGTAACGTAGAGATTCAAATAAATAAAATCGTTTAGAATCTCGAGACGAAGTTGATGTGAGAATTCAATGATCCTTGAGGTTTAGCTCTGAATCTACAGTAATTTTAATGATGTGTTTACTCACAGTGTAGGAAACTGAAAGCGTAGGGAAACGTTAGGTTCGTAAATTGTTAGCATTAGAAGAGTGTGATAGTTGCATAAGAGTGGGCAATTTCAGTGAGAGAAGGAGGTATTTCTATCATATGTTACGTTATATGGCCGCTGGACAAATTATTAAATTTTAAAATAAAACCCGAATATTAAAATCATGGTGACAATTAAATTTAAATGATAATCCTAGCGTTCATTTCACATTTTAATTAATACACTAGTTTTTAAATTTTAGGCTGTTCTTACACTTTGCCTTTCTCTCCAAAACATAGTAAAAAAATAGTAAAAAAATTGTTTAGATAAACAAATTACAGAGGATTGTATCGTGGGTACTTCTATGCAGTGGAGTAGCCAGGGGGGCTAAGGGGGGCTTGCGCTCCCCTATTTTTAAAGTCAGAAGGGCTCTGCCCCCCCAAATAAAAAAATATAAAAAATCGTTTATATGAAAAATCTCTATCAAAGTTGCATCTCAAGTAAAAGTTTATTAAATTTAAAATAAAACATCACTATAATTGAAATTCTAATCATTAAAATATCCTTTTTTCAGTCAATCAGTCTTTAAGACTGAAAAGCGAAAACTCAGTTTTCTTACCCAAATAACTTCACAAGGGGTCTAAATATGGTATAATTTTGTATTTTCATTTACTTTACCTTATATGAAAATAATTTTGTGCATACCTCACTTCGTTTAAAAGTTACACCCGGGTGTATGTTTTTCGTTTATTCTATACTCGATTTGTTTATGCAATAAACGAAATTTTTATGCGTCAAAAGATGTCCTCCTAAATGAACTTGTTAATATTCGAGACTGTATCATCGTGCAAACAGAGTTGATTGAGGTAAAATCGTTTAAGCTAATAATTTTTCTATGTGTTTAAAGAAAAAATAAAAACACAATTTAAACTTGATGAACTATCTAAAATTTTTGGAATGTAAGTACTTGGATTTTATGAGAGATTTAAAAAAAAATAATTTCTTTTCGACTGAAATAAAAAACACGATACTCTTAAGATTGAAACAAAAAAAAAGGATTCAAAATTTCTTAAGGTTTTTTATTATTAAATTAAAATTATGTTCAAATAAAAATTCCATAAAATCAGATTAAAAAAAAAAGGCTTTATATATATATATATATATACAGTCGTGGCCATTCACGTGTTCCTCTTGTGAACTTCCATGAACAAATGATTTGGAAAAGCCATCATTGATTTATGGGTATCAACTGAATGCTAAAAAGCTCTAATTAAAGCTTGTAAAACTCACATTCACTTGATACCCAAAAAACAATGGTAGATTTTAAGAAATCATTTGTTCATGAAAGTTCACAAGAGGAACACGTGAATGACCACAACTGTATAATATAAAATAATATGTATATTTTCAAAAAAAAATAATAAAAACAAGTGAAAAAAAGACTTCTTTAAAAAATTTAAATTTTGATAAATCCTAAACGGTAATCAAAAATTTTTTTTTGAAAAAAAAATTCTAAACAAAAAATATTTCTCAAAAAAAAAATTATGGCTTCTGGTTCTTCTTTTTCATGATCAACTTTCCAATATCATTTTGTTTCAAAAATAAATAAATAATCATCTATCACAATTTGGATTTCTTTCCACTTTGAGAAATTTCGATTGTTTCAAAATTCATTTATAGTTTTAATCCCTGGTAAATATTTCACCAAAGACTAAACCAATCAAAATGTAATTTTAAAGTTTTTTTTACAATTTTTTTTTTAAAACCGGTTTTTATGAATAAAATTTAGTACGACATCGAATACAAACAAAACAAATTTGAAAAAGAAAGTACGGACTTTAATTGGCTTTGTTTCGGTACATTGCACCGAGTGTAATCGGGCAACAACAGCAATAAACAAGAAAACAAAAAACATCATTTTTTTTTCAAACATAGACAAAATTTTGTACACAATTTATACGTTTTATCCTTTCTTTTCGATTCCAAATTTTAATCGTCAATACTTTTTTGCTTTTTGTTTATTGGTTTTTGTTTTTTTTTTAGCTGGTTTTGTGTCGTTTTATGTGAATGTTCAAATGATCGCTTCGAGTAAAGCCTCTATTACATTGTTTGCAAACAAATGGCTTTTGACCTTTTAATAAAATAAATTATTAGAAAATGTTTTTTAATTTTGATGTGCCTTTTGTTGGTTTCAGAGGGGTCTTTATCCTTTAGAACCTTCATGACACCAAGCTAATTTATTAAGCCTTCTAAACTATCACTAAATTATTAATTTTCCAGCTACTTTCCTGAAGAGGGATCCTCAGGCGTACCAAAAGAGACTGGGGACGGTGTGTAACACCCAGTACTAGATACTGGTATGCCACCGTAGTAGACACTTTTTGAAGCGCATTAATATACTGGTTCTGTTACTGAATCAGATTTGCTTGGTTTATAGGAGCTTTTAAGTTGGTTCTGAGAGTGAATTAAAACCCTTCATCTGCGAACGTTCGTCCATTTAATTCGTGAATGACCAGCAATGTATACAAAAAGTAAAAAAGTAAAAAGAGAATCGTCTCTTGTTTAAGCAGATGCATCAAAATATGAGGGTATTGCGGTTTTCCCAGGAGGAGATACGATCTGACTGAAAAATGCCCATTTTTTACCGTTTTCAACCAAGTGGAAATTTTATCCCAAATCGATTATGTTCTTATCGTCAATATTTTATTTCATATTTTAAAATCAATTATAAATTTTTTTCAATCATGAGTAATAAAATATTTAAATCATAATCGCAATTCGCTGCAAAAAGCTGAGATGCATGGAAACTTATCTCTACCTCTCGACTTTTTATTTTTATACTCACGAAAAAATTGGTTTTCTGAGTTTTTTGTGGTCGTAGAAAACGGTAAAAATATTAGAAGATTTATCATGAAAGTTTTGAATTTTTAAGAACAACCTTAACTTAATTTAAATGTAATTCATGTTTGAATCAACTCTAGAATCAAACAAAAATTTAATGAATACACGAGGTCATTCGCAAATTCTAATAAGCTTTAAAATCCACGCTTGAAGAACATAATTCTTAGGCGACCAGCGAAAAGAGCTTTTCAATTAGATTGGATTTGAGTTTTCTTTTGGAAAGTTGCTTCAGCCAACTTTAACTCGAACCATTTTTTACAATTTTATTTTACACTTACTCTTACTGAAACCCCGATCAAGCTAGGCATCGGACTAATTAAATGCAAATTAAAATTTTAAAAAGTTTCCTCTGACATCATTCGCCAACCCTGTTGGAGATAGATGAAAGAATCTTTCTGGGACCGATTAAAATTAACCGTTACTTAGAATAAGGGCTCTGAAAGGGACAATATTATTGATTTTCACTTATTGAGTTCTAATTTTAACGAGGATATTTTTAAGTAGATTTCTGAATCAAGGGTTTTAATAGGATTGGATCCAGATTTACAAATGTTTAACTAACTAACATAAATAAATAACATTATTGTTCTTACCTGTATGTTTGCGAAAATGTCTAGTTAACTCATCTGAACGAGTAAATTGCCAATTACAATTTGGCCAACTGCATTTATACGGTTTTTCACCAGTATGTGATCTATAATGTTGTTTTAAATGTGAACTTTTTAAATAGGACTTATTACATCCCGGATATGTACATTGAAAATTTCTCGGTCTAGCCGAGTTATCACCACTCATCGGATTCGTTGTCGAATTATTAATTTTACTCAAGCTCTTGCCAGTTTCACTCACAGAAGCAACAGGACTTTCAACTTGTTGTTTTATTTTTATCGAATTTTTAGATGCTGTGTCTAATCGAGTAACTGGCGGTGCACTTACAGCCAATCGATCCAGCCAACTCGCTTGATTTGTTGACGATGGATTAAATATACCCTCGTTAAAACTGTTCTCAAAATAAATACTACTCGAAGGTTCGATTTTAATGGGCACACTAAGTTTAGTTGCTTTCGAATTAATTAGAGACGGATCATTTGAAATTCTCATATATTTTTGACTCGAACGACTTGATTTACTCATAAGACTATCTTCATCGTTCAAATACTCCTCTTCAAAAT
Source organism: Brachionus rubens (assembly GCA_022207745.1). Taxonomy (NCBI): domain Eukaryota; kingdom Metazoa; phylum Rotifera; class Eurotatoria; order Ploima; family Brachionidae; genus Brachionus; species Brachionus rubens. Next base: position 3,558,003 of record JAJVHD010000001.1, on the reverse strand, counting down.
CTTCACCATTCGAATTAAATTGTCTATTTCGTTTTATAATTATACCATTTTTGTTAGTACTTATTTTCTTACCGTCAATTTCACTTTCTTTTTCGTCATCTTCATTTTTATTCAAATTAAGCTCGTCTATTTCTTCTAAATTTTCCAAATCTTTTGATTTATCTCCCGAATTAGGAGAATTATTACGCTTAAGTACACGTTTTTTATTAGTAATTCGTTTAGTTAACTTTGAATTTGAACAACTTTTTTTAGTTACCTTTAAAGTATTGTCTAAAAAAGATGTTGTTGGTAGAGTTAATGAAACATTTGGTTTTGAATCGTTTTTATTAAAATTTAAACTAAAACTCGGACTCGTATTTTTATCGTGTAAAAATAAATTTTGTTGATTTAAATACATTAGATTAGTTGGTGCTGATGTTGAATAAGATGAATGTGAACAAAACGATGCTGGTGATACGGATGGTGATGGTGTAAGTGAAGTTCGATCGGATTGTGGTGATTTTTTATTCAAATCGCTACAATAGAAATTATTTTCAGTTTCATGAAAATCGGGTTGTAAAATATCTTCGAGAAAAAAATCCTTATCAGAACACTCGGGTTGGCCAAAAGAATCGTCTAGGATAAAATTATTATTTTCATCTAATAGATTGGGTTGTTGTAAATTGGTACGATGCACATTTTTATGTTGTTGCAATTGACCAAGCTCATAAATTAAATGATCCGTATTTGGTTGAGTAGTCTCCAAACCGTCTGTTTTCGAATCGTTTATAATCGACATTAGAATATCATCATCGACTAAGCTTACATCGTTCAAAATCCCAGGGTTACTTTCAATATCAATTTTAGTCAAATCTTCTATTTGATTTTGGGTGCCGTTCGATTCCGTCTTTTGACTTCCATTAAATCGATTATAAAAGTTATAAATAGTGTTTATAAATCCATTTGGCTTTTTGTTGTTATTCGAGTTTTCATTTTGATGAGAATTTTCGTTACACAACTCGTCAATGTCTTCGAGTTTAATACGGGAAAAATCGAGTTGTGGATTGTCCATAGAGCCCAAGTCAATCTCCGAGTTTTCGTTATGCTCGTTATTTTTCGAGCTCAAATCGATGTTAGGGATGTACGCCGAGTTTTTTTCGATCAAGTTTTGAAAATTATCGAACAAAAATTGAGGATTGTAATCAAATTTATGCATAAAAAGAGTTGGTGGTGGTTGATTTAAAAGATAATAGTTGTTTGGCGATTGACTCATAAACATATTATTAGTGCTATTTGAATTACTATTCGTTGTTTGGTTTTCATTGGTCATCATCAGATTAGACGATGAATTACTTGGCGACGAAGACATTGATAATAGGGATTTAATACTTGTTATTAATTTTAATGGACGTGTAATGAACGATCCGTTGTTTGAGTTTAAATCGTTTTGAGAAAACGTCGTTTGTGGAGATGTTGATAGAAAATTCGATGATGATGACACTCGTTTTGTTGTTATTGACGATTGTGATGACGAATTATGACTATTTTTTGTTAGGAAATTTTTATCCAAATTTTGGTCGCTCGTTTGAGGGTCATTTTTATTTAAAGTTAATAGAGTTGGATTATTGTTTGTTGTCAAAATAGTATTTAAAACATCCTTTTAACAATAAAAAAAAAATAAAATCTTTTATAAAAATAATATGATCCTCTGCTAAAGATTTCAGAGGACCGGTAAGTTTAGAACCCTGCCTGACTCGATTTAAAAATTGGCTGAGAATTTTTCTTTCGGTTTGGAGAATGCGAATATAATAGATAAATGTTACAGCGGAAAGTGCAAAACATGTCTGATGATCAGCTTACTAAAAAGCTAAGCTGGTACTGCAGGTCTAATCTCAATTATGGCTATTTAGAGACAAATTAGGTTCCGCTAATTCAAAACCTCCACGCCATCTAAATTTCCAAAAGCCGACTCGATAAACGTGTTTTTCATACCTAAAAACCTATAATTCCATTGTTTTTAGGGGGTTGAAAAAAATTTAATTTTTTGCCTTGAGGGGTCCCAACTTTAATAACCAAAAAAGAGTTGTTCTTTGTAAATCGTTAGTAAATATGCTAAATAGCAATAAATATGGTACTAATGATACCGATTCTGATAGAGCGTAAAATTCTACATATGCAAATTTTAATTTTAGAATTATTGACATGGTAAATTTTTAAGGAAAAAATAGAAAAAATTGCCTATTTTTTTAGCTTTTTTAAATCTCCCAGAAATGTCTCTAAGTATATCAGCGTGCAGAGCAGAAAATTCTGAACAAAAAGTTGAGGCTGGATTTTTCAATAACTGGTCTAAACTATAAAAACTAAACGCCGAAAAGTTTAAAATTTTAGAATTTACATTTTTAGACCTTAAATTCGAATTTCCCATGTATTTATTTATATAAATGATTCCTTCAAAAAAAGTGGCCAGATTTTTACTTAATTTAATTTAGTGGAGCCTAAATTTTCTACAGTTACAGGACAGAAAAATGTAAGCTAGTATGGATGAGTTTGTAAATCTCAACTGATGCGGTAACAGTAAAAAAGATACCTTATGCCAAACAAGCTTTAAATGCGAAGTTAGAGTAAATCTGAATACGAGCTCTGTAAAGGCATACAGTGAAGGACAACCATTTTTTATAGTTTAAAAAAGAATATACCCTTTGCGTTAATTCAATTGGTCAACTTTCCAAAGAACATCAGAAAGTAACCGAACTATCTTTGGGCCTCTCGAAATAGTTAGAAAACTTTTGTTTTAAATCCATAATGATATTAGGAACTGTCTTTAAAACACGGACTCGGTTTGAAAATTAAATTTACAGATCAAATTATCACTATTTGCCGCAAAATTGGAGTCATTAATCGACTTCTCTCGAAGTCATTTCATAGATGTTCCGGCATGGAAGGGGTTGGTGGGTTTCAGAAGGCCTGTTTTTATCACTTATTTTATGAAATGACCCGGAAATTCTCGAATTTTAGATCTTAAAATTCCTATTTTAATCAGCCGAAATCCGTATCCGAGTTAGCGAAATAATGACATTCAAAGAACAGTTTGAAAGATTTTAATTATGCAAGTAAGCCAACATTAAATGAAGAACAACTGTTCTAAGTAAAAGTTATACAGTCAGTTCATGATGTAATTTCATTTGTTTTATTTATCTCGAAATAAATGACGCATTTTAAAATTCTAGGGGTTAGAGTGGCGATATTTTAGGTCTATTATGTAACAGTTTTAAAGTTAAGTTTAAAAAGAGAATATTTACAATTTCGAGATCGTTGTTTAAATCGTTCCTAAATGGAACGTCGTCTCGACACAAATTTATGTTGGACTCATTAATACAGTTAAATAAATCGGTGTCATTGATAACGTCCAAATCCATATAACAAACATCAATAAAAAAAAATTTCAACAAAAAACAAATATAACTTCTTTTTTTTTCTTTTAAAAAAAAAATAAAATATTGCTAACGAATCGGATATGTTCGTTGAATTGACAAAAATTTATTAAACTTTAAACAAAGAGATTAAATTAAATTAAAACAACAAAAAAAAATAAAGCAACTTTTTGTTCTGTTATTTTGGGTTCATTAATCCCAAATTGAAACAATAAAACACACTCGCTCACACACACACACACGCACACAAACATACAAAGAAAAAAAAAAAAGAATTTAAAAATTTTAATTTTTTTTATTATCAATTTGTGTTGAGAAAAAAAACATTTTAGTAAAAAAAAAATGAGATTTTGTTGTTGTTCAACAAAAAAAAATAAGAGAAAACGAATGCAAAAAAAACAATCATAAAAAATTCAAAATTTATGAAATAAAGCGTTGCGCATCATACATAATTTGAAATATTGCAACTAATTTTTTAGTTTTTTAAGAACATTTTTATAATATCATGATAATAATATTAAAATTTTTAAAGTTTGCTTTAACAAGAGAGAGGGTAAAAATTTGTTTAAAACAATATGCTTCTCTTTTTTTTTATTTGTTGCATAGTTTACTTAAAAGTTATACTCAAAAAATAAAAAATTCCCCGAAAAAATAATCTAGTTTGCTTAAAACTTTCTTTCCAAAAAAAAAATATTTTTTAAAAATAATTGAAATGCTTCTGTCTCAAAGTAAAAATTTATCAGATCATAAAAAATTGTCTAAAAACAAAAAGGAATGTCTAAAAAACTAAAGTTCAGTTTTATCAGAATTTTTAAAATGAATTCTATTGGCGTAACCATGTTGTTTCAACTTGTCTTCGATTACATTTGACAATTCATTTAAATCCAGTGGGAGCAATTCTTCACCAGAACCCCAATTCTTTAAAAATAATAAACTTTAAGTATTTTAAGATTTTTTTATTTAATCGTATTTTTTTTTACCGCGTAATTTGAAGTAGGTATTGGATAAAATTTAACAGTTGGGTATGCTCGAATTCCGCATGCTTGACATAGGTGTTGATACTCTTGACAATCTACTTTTCCAAAATTAACTCTATCTTCGAATTTCTTAAAAGAAGATAATTTAAATCTTTGTTTCATTAATCTTTGTTTTAACTTACACTCGCTACGGCTTCAAATGTTGGAGCAAAGCTTTGACAAGGTCCACACCACGGAGCATAAAAGTCAATAACCCATGGGAATTGATTATTTTTATTCGTAAGAACCAAGCGTTCAAAACTCTCTAAATTCAACATCACAGCAACTGAAGGTAAATAATTACTCGCCCATTGATACAATGAATTAGCGTCTCTCATCCAACCTTGGAATTGTTCAAAACGGGAATATCCCTTGACACCTGTTGGGTAGAGACGGATGTTCGGGTAAGAATGAACGCCCTGTTCGGCGCAAAGACGTTGTTCAACTACACAATCGACTTGGCCTACTGTGAACATTTTTTTGTCCACTCTCTGTCAACAAAAATTTAATTTGTTAATCGATTCGAAAATTTGAAAAATCATACCTTAGCTAGTTTTCGCCATTCAGGTGCCAACTGTTGACATGGACCACACCAACTGGCATAGAAATCAACCATCCAAATTTTATCAGTTGGTTTTGAACCGACCAATTCTTTAAATGAATCATAAGTTAAAGTTATCACGGACGGATTTAAAATATCCTTCAAAGTTAAAACATTTAATATTGAAAATGGTTAAGTCAATAAATTGAGGTATACCTGAATGAAGCCATTTATGTCTTGAGCACTATGTTGACCATGATAGATATTTGGAATCGAATTATTGAATAAAATTGTAGTCGGATAAGAGCGGACATTAAAATTCAGACATAATTGTGCATTAATTGAACAATCAATGGTTCCAAATAAAATTGAATTGGAATTTTCTAATTGAGATGATTTTCTGAATTCGGGAAGGAGATTCATACATGGTGGGCACCACTTGAACATAAAATTAAGTCTTTCGAAAAATTACTAAAAATTTTGAGTTGAGCTTACAGGAGCAAAGAAATCGACAAAAAAAGCCGATTTTTTGTGCTTTAAAAGTTCACTTTCGATAAATTGATTATCAAGTCTATTCAATGTACGAACTTGAGTGTGAGCATTTTCACGTACAAAATTAACCAAATCTTCAGGTGATACTCTATTCCCGTAGTATATTTCATACCAATTATCCTCACCCATGTTAATATTTTCATTTCTAATAGAGCTTGCTGACTTGAATAGCACAAATGTCGGATACTTGACTATCTGCAATTGAGAACAATAATCTAGACTTGTAAGCTTATCGCAGTCGACTCGACCGAAATTTGTGTCTACCAAAAAAAAATGTTCAAAATGATCTCTATTTTTTTTTTTCTAAATTACTTTGTCCGAGCAAGTTTGGAAGTTTTTTGTATTCAAGATCTTGATTTTGATTGTAATTACGAACAAATTGTATCAACCATGGTTTTTCATTTTTTTCATTATTTCGCAAATTTTCTAAAATATTCTAAAAACAAAAGTTTTAACTTTTCTAGACAGTTAAATGTCTTCAAAAAAAAATAATACTTTTAAATCTGACTGTTCTATTTGTTTAGTATCTGGCAATAGAGTTAAAATTTGTTCAAATATTTTTTTATAATAAGTAGCTGTAATTGAAGAGGCTTGAGTGCTTGGATTGTCTAAATTTGGAAGACTCGAATAGAAAACAATTGGCGATGATAATTTTGGTTGTAATTTTGAGCATAAATCTTTAGCTTGTTGTTTAGTGCAATCAACATGTGCAATATTGACAAGACCATGTGACATTATGGCCAATTTACGAATACTCATGTCGTCTAAACAATTCAATTCATAATTCAACTCTTCACCTGAATCTATATTCGGTGTTAAACAATAACTAAATAACCAAGGTTTTTCTGATTTTTGATTATTGTATAAATCAACACGATTAAGTTCGTACACTTTACCACTTGTAAATGATAAGGCGAATTTTAATAAATTTTTTAAATTTTTAGTCTCGACAAAACGTTCACCCTTAAAAAACCAACACGTAAATTTTAATCCACGGAAAAAATGATAACAAATTTTACCTTGGGGTACATGATAAGCGATGGGAATGCTTGTATTCGTTCTTCGTTACACAACATCCAGTCATCCATACAATTAACAGCACCAATTTTAACAACTCCATCTAATTGTTTGGCTAGTTCTCTCCACTTTTTTTTATAATGTAGGTTAAAATTATTTAAATTTATACAAAGTCATAATTCATAAGCAAAAATAATCTTAATGATAAACGTTGATGATAAGAACCCCCTTTTTTGTGTGTTATCAAAACTTGTGGTTTATGTTTGTTGCAATTTATAACAAAACTTTATGTAATTTGAACTATTTTCGTAATATAAACGTTGAAATTAGAAAAACATTTTTGTTTAGCTTAGCTAGGCGTTAGATAAGACTAACTTTTGCTTATAAATTATAAAAAAATAATTTAATTACAGTCGGTGCCAAATCGTGACAATGTGAACATTGAGTTGAATAAAAATTTATAAACCAAATTGTATCACTGTTAACCACTGCTTGTCCTTGGTTAAAAACAAAATTTAATTGTTTTCAGATTTGATATTTTTTTTGAGGAAATTACTGAAATCAGATCGACTTAGAGTAACAACTTCCGGGTCTTCGTCGTAAATGCCAAAATTTTGATTATAAAAATTCCAACTTTGATAATTAAACCCGCTATTTTGGTTATCCTTGAGACCATCTTCACCAAATTGATCGTACTTTTTTCTCAACTCTTCGTCTTTTAAAATCTCATAGGCACGATTTATGCGTATGAATGCTTCGTTTGCGTTTGGATCATTCTAATTTTTGAAATATAAAACAAAATTTAAAGGTAATTTAAATTTATAATGTTTTTAAGAGAAAATAATTTGATATATTAACTCTTGAAGTTTGTTTATCTCTTTGCTTTTTTTTTAAATTTTTACTTTATGAGATGATAAACGAAAACGTAATTCACCTAGAATTAAAATTTAAAAAAAAATTGAATAAAATAAGATACCGTGTTCTTGTCTGGATGTTTTTCGAGCGCAATTTTTTTGAATGCAACACGTATTTGTTTTGTTGTAGCTGTTTTTGAGACTCCTAAAAGCTTGTAAAGTTCTTCGTTGTTAACGTTGCCAGCCGATTGAACATATCTCAAAAAATCATTGTTTAATAAAATAAATACGACAATTGTTAACTTGAGTAAGAGAAACGATAACTTGCAAGTGGTTAACTTAATACAATAATACATCTATGGTCAAAATTAAACAAGAAAATTATAGAAATGGATAAATTTTTATATTTTTGTTGATTGGGTATATTTTAGAGTCCCAATTTTTGGAATAAATAGATTTCTAGTTTTATCGCTTGAATAAATAGATTTCCAAAGAAAAAAAGCTGAAAATCGTGTTTATTATTGATTGGTTTGTGTTTCAAAGTTTAAGAAAATTTTTCGAGAATCAAAAAATTTAAACAAGAAATTAAACGATTACAAACAAAAAGGTAGAAAAAATTGAAATTTTATTTTTAAATTCGATTTGAATTTAATTTTTTAAAATTAATAAAAAATTATCATAACTTATTTTAATTAAAAATTTATTATTTAAGTTTTTTGTCTGCAAAGCATTTTCAAGTAAAAACGATTCTTTATCCGTATGTTTTAAATTTTTTAATAAAAATCTAATTAAACTGTCTGTATGTATAATTAATGCATAACATGTATTTTTTCCTAGTACGTAATTCGATCCCAAGATAAAAACATACGCAAATAACGCGAACGTTTTAACATGAACTGTGATAAGGATTCAATTTATTAGTTTAAAAATTATTCTACAGATTAATCGGTAAAAAATGAATGTTTATTTGATCTTTGTATCAGACTTGTAAAACATGAACTTGTTTAAGTAACATTTAACAATATTGTCTTAGGAAAATGAATGAATTTTGATTATTGAATAGATTTTAATAACTTTAAGTTTATGACTTATGAAACAACAAAAAATCCAAATGGATTCTTACGGATTATTTTATTAAAAAACTTATTTTCGGTAGCTAAGGAGCTTGCAAAAAGTTTAAACAAATATTTTCAACTAGCACTTGATAGTGCGATTATTAAACCAAAAATAAATTAAACGTATCCTTCAACCTTTTTCAAAATTTTTAATTTAAGCATTCAAATGTTAGAAAAGGCGAAATTTAATTGTAGTAACAAACTTAAATTAAAGAAAGCATTGAGAGCTGATAACTTGAGATAAACAAAATGGCGTATCGTAATCCCTCATTTTTTGTACCATGGCGAAAATAATTTCTGCATCTTTGTAGCTTGTAAAAGTTTTTAATATAAGGTTATTTTTTTCTCTTAGTTTCAAGACGATTACACTATGTTATTACTTAGTAGATTTTTCAAAATTAAAAAATTCAAATGCTAAAAACTCGCTGAAAATTTTTTGCCCATGGTACAAAAAATAAGGGATTACGGTAATTTTTTTTAAACAAAAATATTGAAGAAAACTCTATGATATGTTCTAAATCACTGTCATAAATGGGTAGTAGTAGTTAGTTTTACTGCGACCCATTACTTAAATGTTGCTGTGGTAGTACTTAAACGATTTTCCTTAACAATGCAGGTGCAACTGCGCAAGTTTATACTCGACCCGAGTCGTGCATGGCATTTTAAGAGATGATTGCACTCTCTCCTATATAGCTTCAAACGGGATCGAACCTTAGATGTTTTGAATAAGAGTCGAACATACTATACCGTTCCTAAACCTATCGTTAAAAGAAAAGTTAACATCTCTGCTATCTTAAGAAATTTTTCAGACTCTATAACATGCTTGCTTGTGAAAAGTATCTTTAATATATTTTAACTTTTCAATAAATCTTAAAACAATAATCTCGATTATTATTATAATGCTCTAGGTTATTTATCTCCAACGATCATGTCTATCGGAACTTAATTATCATCAACGATGCATGTCCACACCAAGAAAGATAGTGATTAAAATTGAGCATTTTCGTAAAATATTTACAATGTAACGATGACTTTGTTCTCCTTTTTCTTGTCAAAAAAAATTTAGAGGCCGTCACATTTAGTGTTTCATGTACTTTTATTTATTGAATTTGTAAAAAACTTAATCCAAGAAACTTCACTAAATCGAGGTCAAAAGCACAAGATTTTTAAAGTTGCTATGGTCTTAAGAAATTAAAAATTTTCTTCTCATTCAGGCATCTATATCCATTTATTTTCGGATATTGAGTAGGTTTGAGTAACCCGAAAAAATTGGGTTTTAGGGTTCAGGAAAGATATAAATTACCTATAAATTTTGAGTTTTTGGGTATAGGTTGGGTTTTGTTACCCATATAAATAGGGTAGGCCCAAAACTCCCAAAATTTATGGATAACCGAAAATAAATGGGTATATATGTCTGTTCTCGCCGATCTTTTCACTCTCTCTTTGCTTAGGAATTTTCTTATTTTATTTCTTTGAGTTTTCTTCACGTTTCGTAAAAAATAAGTTTTTCAATTGATACTATTTGTTTTAATTTCGTCAAATCTAAATTCTTTATTTTAAAATGCCATCAAAAAATAATAATTTGCAAATTATTTATCTGATCTGAATCATTCATACTTAAGTTAAGATAAATTCAACTTTATTTTGGCTCAATTAAGAGTAATAAAGGAAGTTTTCTCAGTTATTACATTTTGTTGGAAAAAAAAACGAATAAAATTAACTCTAAGTAGATCATTCTGTATAGAAAATAGAAATTTAAATGCGAAATAAAACTAAACACAATATTTTGAAATTAAAGGTTTAAACAAAAAAATAAATAAAACGTAATTCGATTTGAATGACTCAAAAGTTAAGCTAATTCTTAATTATCCACGCAACAGAAAATAAAAAATGGTTTTCCTTACAGACTAGTAATTAAAACAACAAACAGTTAAAACGACAAATGTTTTGAAAACTGCTGACTACTGGAAGATTTGACAAAACAAAAAAGCTTCAGACAATACAACCGTAGTTTACTTGTGAAATAAAAACCTTAATCAAACACTTTTGTTTTCATATCTAAATTCAATAATTTAAAAATAGTCTGTCAATAAGAAAACTAACTGTCCTATTTATTCAAGTTCGATATTCAGGTCATATTTTACCTTTTAAAAAACATATTGTTTGGGCATATGTGATTAATTATGCTTAAAATTTTAATATTTGAAGTATGTGGATGATCGTTAAATTTTTAAGGTATTGATTTGAAAACGAGATAGAAAAGCGTTTTTTTATTTTCGTTGAACTCCTTTTTTGTTTTGTTTTTGTTTTCTTTTTCAAGGATAAACATAGTAGCGTGACATTTCAAATCACGATACAAGCATGTCACAGCGGGTTGATACGCTTCTATTAATGTTGAAAAAAACAAATAAATATCAGAATATGTTGCATTTTAAGAATTTAAATAAACGAAATTTTATTAATTTATTTTGAAAATTTGAAAAATAGAATAAAAAATAAAAACTTTGTCTTGGGCTTTAACTTATCAAAAATCGATAATGCCGTGTTTCAGAGTCAACGGTCTTTGCACTACATGATTCATTTTAACGTAAAGGCGCGATTTCTACGACATGTCGTTAAAATCGAATTGAAAAAAAAAATCCAATCTTTTAACATTGGAGCGACATGTCGTTAAATTCGAAATTCGATTATAACGACATGTCGCAAAAATCGCGCCTTTACGTTATTAGACACTACGCTTTTTTACAACAAGTAATATTTCATTCTTAAGACCATGCGATTTTATTCTTTGAGATATCTCAAGCAATCGTATTTTTCCTTGTAAAACCCTTGGAATGAATTGGACGCTTAATTTTTCTTAAAAAATTTTTGATTTTACTTTGAATTTTATTGAAATTATTTACTTATTCAAATACCGCTTGGCTATCAAACTTTAATACACCCATAAAAAAGAATTTTTTGAAATTAAATTGGAAATGCTTGAAAAAAACAGAAATTTCAATATCGAAGATAAATTTGTAGCTTTTAATAGTAAAATTAACTTTAATTTTTGGCATTTAAACTTGGTGAAATATGTAGTGAAGCTAGAGGAAAAAAATGAAAGTCATTCACCATAAAATCGCCAAAAAAATTGAATGTACTCAAATCGAAACAAGACAAAAAACATGTCTTGCAAATCAAATTGATTCTCCTCAGACCTCTACCCCATCTTCAATCCAAATCGAACAAAATATTAATTTAAGCAATAAATAGAGATCGTCACAAGCCAATACCAACAAACGGTGACAGAGGGGTATGGGACATTTCATAGCATCTCTTTTTTCATAGCATCATGATTTTCATCGCTAATTTTTTTTCATTCAGATAGCACTAAAAGTAACCTTATTAATGTATTCTGAATGTGATATGTTGAACATATCTTTAGACCCTGGATCAAATCTAGGTCTCAACGACTGTATATAAATAGAAGTGAGATTTGATCCAGTGTCGTTGTTCGTTTTTGTTTCAGACAAAGTTGTCATTAAATAAATATTAAAATTAGACACTCTCTCTCTCTCTCTCGTTCCTCTCTTACACGCACTCACGGTAGTCACTTTCCTCTCACTCGGGTTGCTGTTAAGACTAGTGAAAGCTTAACAGTGGTTGTACATTACATGAATTTGAATCATCAATGTCTGATGAAAGCGAGCCTCAAAACGACGCGAAGACGATTCAGAAGACGACGATGACCTATACCTACTAATAATTTTGGACCAGTTGAATAGTCTCTCACTTGGTGAGATTGGATTATGACTGTGACAACACGAATTGGGAAAAAGCTAATTAGCAAAGGGACGCGGCACTAATACGTTAAGTAATAAAAGATGGAAATGTGAAAAGACAGCGGTTTAATAGGGACGTGTTCTCAGTCTTGACTTTAAACTACCATTAACGGGAAACAATCAAAACATAGGAAAATAAAAAACATAGAAAAGTCAAAAAACGTAGAATGTCAAATCATAGAAAAATAAAATTCATAGAATATTCCTAATAACATAGAAAGATTTGAAACATAGAAAACCAAGAAACGCAGAAAAAAATTTATGATCTTTTACCACACAACATAATCTTATTCAAACTCATTTAACTAAAGTTTCGATTTTTATAGCACAAATTCATCAGAATGTGTAATAAAGTAAACCTTTTAGCTCATAGAAAATAATAAACTATACCTTTTTGGTTAAACTGAGGAAAACCTTGAGTGAAAATACATGCTTTATCTAAACTCTTAAATAAATAAATTTATAAATTGATCTTTTTTATTTAAAACTGGAATCTGCTTCTTAAATTTTTCTATGTTTTTTAATTCTATGTGTTTTATTTTCTATGATTTTTTTCTATGTATTTTTTTTTCTATGTTTTATCGAGATAAATAGAATTCTATGTTTTTCCATTTTCTATGTTTTGATACACTCCCACCATTAAGCGTAACTGTCAACCATCTAATTTTTTTACCTTGCTATGAAACATGCGATGAAATTTAGTTGCTATGAAAATATGATGCTTTGAAACGTTACAGAGCCGTGACAGAGTCACAAATAAATGGAACAATTTCAACCCCAGTTCCAACCAGAAATTGATACATTCCAGACTAAACCGTTTGTGAAATGGCAGCAGCATCTTCAATGGTCCTCCAATCGAAGTTATTTAAGTTATTTACTCTCATTCAAAATCTTAAATTCTTTCTTAAAAATTTTTCTTGAAATGAATAAATTTTCAAAAAAAATCATCCACACAACACAATTGCACTTTTTAATCGTTTTCTGTTCTATTGGTGTTCCAGCGTCAATGGAAGCTTTTTAGCTTTCAGTTCATATCTCTGATAATCGATGATAGCTTTTCCCAATAATAGGATTTTTAAATAAACCAACTCGGATTCGAAAACCAAAAATGTTTCTTAGAGCGATTTCTATTCGTCTTAACGAGAGTAAGTTGTAGCAATAAATCAATAGAAATTGTGAAATATCTTTATAAAAATTGTCCTGGAGGTAATATACCCTAACTTTTACTTGTCTTATCTTTTACAATGTCTTACAGAGCCTCAAATCGGTATTTACAAAAAGCGTTTTAATTTTTTACACCCATGAATAAATTGATTTACCGGGTATTTTGAAGGTTGTCAATTAAAGTTATAAAATGTCGAATTTTCAATTTAAATTTGTAAAGCCGATCATCACTACTAAGAATTCTCAATTTTTTCATGAATCTGATGCAATAATTAAAGGCATGGAAAGGCAGTGGTACAAATTTTATTTAAAGATTCAAGATATTTACATTATACACTGAGTAATTTCAAAATTAATTGAAATTTTGTAAGTTTTATAATGCAAATTATTAGCACCTCTTAAATAAAAACCAAATTTCAAAAAAAAAAATTATTTTATTTTATTTTAATCAAATTTAAAATGCCAGTTAAAAAAAAAGTTAAATTTGACGATAAAAAAGAGTACAAGCGATACCAAAAGGAAGAAGAATCAGAACAATCAGATGTAGAAGATGACGACGATTCTAAACGTAAACCAAAACATTCGCTTGATTCTGATGAAGAAGACAATACCGAAAAATATGAAGCCCTAAAACGAGAAGTCTTAGATGGTATCTTAGATGGATGCAAATTTTCAGAATCAACTAATTTTTTTTGTTTAAAGAAATTGGCCAAGAAGCTAAGACATCCGAATTTGACGAAGAAATAAAATTAACCCCATTCAATATGAAAGAGGAAATGGAAGAAGGAGATTTTGATAGAGAAGGATACTATCATTGGAAAAAAAATGTAAGATACTTTTCTAAAAATTAAAGATATGAAAAAAAAATTATTTTAAAAATCAGAAAGACGAAGTTAAAGATGCTTGGTTAGACAACATTGATTGGGCAAATATAAACTCATTCAAAAAAGGTGAAAATTTACATAGACAAGTCGAAAACAATGAAAATGAAGATTCAGAATCGGAAGTTGATTCGGTAAATATGGAGGATGAGGAAAAAGAAAAAATTGAAATTTTCAAAAAAATTCTTCCTCATTTAAAATACGGTGAAACAATTTTGAAAGCAATTAAACGATTGGGAAATTCAAGTAAACAAACAGGAAGTTCAAGTTCTTCGGCTAGTCAACGATGGCTTAAGAAAAAAAATGAAACTCCATTGACCGATAAGCAAAAAGCCGACAAAGAGGCTCTTGAAAAATTGACTGGATTTGCTAATTCGTTTATTGACAAAGGTTTCTATGATATTTATGAAGAGACTTATGATTCGTTAGAGAAAAAAATTCAAAATTATGAGAATAAATCATCTCAACCTACTGAAACATTTGATATGTTTGCCGAAGAAGTTGTAGAAATTCAAACATCAAAAACAACTAATTTGGAAGATAGTGTTGTTAAATGGATCTACAAAGTAACAAACACTGAGGATGCTAAAATTCTAGGACCTTTTACATCACAGGAAATGTTAGAAAAGTCTGACAAAGGTGATTTTAGCGAAACAGGTGTTTGGTGTCGTAAAGTTGATGATTCAACTGGAACGTTTTATAATTCGAAACGAATTGATTTTGATTTGTATACATAATTTTTGTACATTTGAAACTGGATATTAAGAATGGATTGTATTTCGTTGCCTACCAAAAAAAAAAAAATAAAAGAGAGATGTATTTGAAATTATTATTTCTTTTTTTCGGTTGAAATTTCTTTTGAAATTTGATTTTTTTTTAAATATTAAAATAAAAAAATTTAAATTTTTTGTCTTTCAATTGTTTACTTGTGTTTTATTCGATTTTGGTGAAACCTTTTTTTTTAAAGTTAAAGTATTCGTTTAAAGACGAATCAAAAATAAAATGGATGCGTCAAAGAAAGTTCATGAAAGCTCAAATGAAGAGCATGAGAGAATAATTACTGAAAGAAAAGAAACTTCTGGTACCGTCCAAAAAGATAATCGAAGTTGCCTTTACAAGTGAAACTCTTTTTTTCTTATAAAAATCAATTCAATTAATGTGATTAATTATTGTTGTTAATAGAGTCCTCATTTTCATCGGCCTTATAATTCTATTTATCATTTTATTTGGGTTAAATTTTGGCTTAGGAGTTTATGTTGGACCCAAAAGTAAAATTTAACATTTAAACCTTGTTAATATTTTTTAATAAAACTTTTTAAAATCAAGTACTAGAGCTATTTAAAATAAAGAATGGTGGTTTATTATTCCCTTAATGTATTTGATAACTCGGATTTAATTTTTATATTTAAAGGTCAAAGTGGTTTAATTGATCCATTAGAAACGTCCGAGTTCAAACTTGATTATGAAATTTCAGTGGCAGCTAACACGCCAAAGGATGAAGTGATGGCAAGAATAATGAACCAGGTATTGTACCAAAATTACAGATTGTATGTTCTTTTACTAGAAAAACTCTCAAGCCTTCGAATTTTGGGTTCTATTGACAATCGGTAAAAGAAGAGATTTCTTAAGCATTCTTTCAAGTTTGAAAGTCCACTAGCCTGTTGACAAGGGGTACTAGCCTTTTGATTAACCATGAACTTAAAAACTTGTCGCATAAAGTTGATTTCTACTTGGATAATTAATTAGCTGTAGGGTGCTATTAGGTGATATCTTCTATATTAGACACTAATGGTATCACAATGATTTTAAGTCGCTTCAGCGTAGTCGTGGTATATGATAACCATGAAAAACTTGTCTTTAGGAACATTGTTACATTGAGGCGAAAGGGGTCCAATTCCCAAAAATAATTTTGGAGAGGGACCACTGTTTATCGTATACTTTAAGGATACCCTGTTTTTTGTAATTTTAATTGAACAAAAAATTGATTGAGTCTAGTTTGATAAAGATTTATTGTCAAAACTTGGTCAAAATTATCAACGTTACCTTATCAACAATATAACATGTATTCCGAATCCAGGCAAAAACGATCAAAAATGTTTCATAAATTCGTTGATTAAATTCAAGAAAAAAATTGGTTATGAAGTATCGAATAGTACTGATTCAAACATTGGGGAAATGTATGTCGACAAAATTTTAAATTATATTAAAAGTGATCCACTGAAGAACGTAACCTTTATTACAGATTCATCTAATCTAAAAAGTAATTTTATTAAGTATTTAGTATTTTGTAAAAGCTTGAATATTTTGATTTAAAGATAAAAACAAAAATGATCTGTTAACTTCTGCAAAGTCAAGCGGAAATATAGAATTTGGAAGTTTATGTACTCGAAAAGAAGAATGTGATACAAATATGACGTGTCTCTTTGATTCTAATGAAAACCTTTCCAGATGTAGATGTACAACTGGATATGTGCCTTTGATTTCACTTAACACTGGCTTTTTCGAATGCAGTAAAATAACAAAGAGCTTTAATTCAAACAATTTTGAGCCATCTTTTTTTCTTTTTAAGCCAAGGGAAAGTTGAATTATCAAGACAATTGCACTGCGGATTCAGATTGTTTGCCAAATTCAGTTTGTTCAAAGAGTAAATGCATATGCCGACCTGGATACGAATTTAAAAATGGACAGTGTGGTAATTTAGAATTATTTTTTTTAATTTATTAGAAACTTTTTCAAATTTTTTGAATTAAAGTAATTGGTTCTGATTCATCAAATGCATTCTGGTCTTGTAGCACTGACAACGAGTGTCAGGCAAAAAGTAAACTTATGAAATGTGTCAACTCTTTATGTGTTTGCTTCATGGGATTTCATTTTGATGATTATTTTTGCGGTAAAATTATTTTCAAAATGGAAAATTATTTTTGAGTCTTAAAAAATCTCATCTTCAAGTTCCCGGGTCAGTTAGATTGAATTCTCCGTGTTCGTCTCAATACGAATGTGGTCTAAATGCATTATGCAATAACGACAAGATATGCTCTTGCCAGAACGGAATGTCTTCATCAAATGGCTACGACTGCTGTAATAATTTAAAATATTGTCTAAAAAGCGAATAGGATTTTCATTATTTCTAAAAATTATAGATCAGTCTGCAATAACAACATCAAGAATTTACCTACAATTCGTTTATCAAGATACTTTAAAACCTCCTGATGAATTCGATCAAATAATGCTTTTGACCAGAAATTCCTATGATCAAGCTTTGTTTAAACATTCATCAACATCAATTGATTTTTCCAATTACAACTCATTAGAAACTGAGGTTTATGAATACTCAACCGAAAAGGCTAGGTGGTACGTTCAATTACAAATAGGTCTGAGCCAACCGATTAAACTAACCCAGGAGTTGTTTCAAAGTTTAATAAAAGTTTTAATGTCTCAAAAAGATGTTATACTAGCAACTGCTTTGAATAGCACTGGTAAGATTATAATCAATTTTTTTTTTCAAAAGAGTTTGTAAATTTTTATGTTAAGGGTATTTACATAATGAATTTATGAACTATTTTAATGATATTTATCCTGTTAAAACAACATCTGTGAGACAAATCGATGAATTTTGTAATATAAATACGGACTGTGCTGACCCTAATTCAGCATGTGTAAGCACTTGTGTCACACCAGGTTGCTTGAATTCACAAAAAGTTTGTAGATGTAAAACAAACTATTACGAAGCGATAAATATTGCTAACAATCAGGTCTCATGTGGTAAAATGAATTATAAAAATTATTGTATTTTTAGATTCTAAATTTGACTTTAAGCTTATGGAAAAAAACTTAATTCACCCTGTAGTCAAAATGATTTGATTCCATGTGGCTCTTTTATGACTTGCTCACAAGGTAGTTGTATTTGCTCAAATGGCAACGTACAAGCTTTTAGTTCTTGTGGTATGATTTTTTTAAAACTTTATTTTATCAAATATCAATAAATTATTATATTATTCTAGTTCCACAAAATAATAAATTACCAAATTCAGGATGCTTAAAAAATAATGATTGTCCAGCTTACGCAAAATGTCTAAAGGGCACGTGCATTTGTTATACAAATTATGTTCTAATCGATGGATTTTGTAGTAAGTTTTTAATAAACCATTTTCACCTACAGACACTGAAGTATTGTGTTTAATATAAGAGTAAACTGCGGCTTCAACCACAGCTACGGTTCAATTATTAATTAACAGGACCATGAATACTAAGATATTGGCGTATCCAGGAATTTTCTCTAGGTTCGACTAAGAAATTTTTGTTACATTTAGACTGGTCAATGGGGGGAAGGGCGAGGTCCATGATTTTTATATGATATTACAGTCGAGTCGCTTTAATCCGAACCAGGTTAATCCGAATTTTTAGGAATTTCGGTTAAAATTTGTCGCCCATTCAGGCATCGATACATGTTAATTAAGGCGTTTAATCCGAACAATTTTATCCGAACTCAATTTTTACAGTCCCAAGAAGTTCGGATTAACGCGACTGCACTGTATATTAAAACCTGCTTTTTCCAAAGAATCTCTTTCAATCATTTCTTATATACTTGATTTTTTCATAAGAAGTTTTTAAGCAAGAGGATGTTCTGGATTTGATTTACTCATTTAGGTGTTAGTTATTAGTCATTTGTTCTCAATTTGTCATCGTTCACTTCACAAAATTTCTTTCTACTCCAATCTAGAAGCGCAGCTGTATATTAATACAATAATTTTTGCGGGGATAATTGGATCGGTCCGAATTTAGATCTGGTATACTTTCAAATAAGACCGGTACAAAAATAGGATACGCCACTGCACCTAAATTGAAGACAAAATAGTAGCATATTAAATATGGGCATTAAGGGTTTACTGGGATCCTTTCGCTTCATTATGATTTTAGGAGCATTTTTCCCCTTAAAAATAGATTCAGTGATTTTAAGACCACGCCTTGAAATCAAATATAATTTTTTTCAATTTTGAGTTTTTAGAATATTTAATTAAAGCAACTCGACTCTGCCTATATAAAGCAGAAGAGGAGTTGTACAATTTTTGAGTTTTTACACTCATCTAAAAAATTATTTGCCCTTGTTGCCGTGCTACGGTGTAATCCGGTTCGTAGATTTCAGATTTAATTTAATTTCAAAGGACTGTTTTCAAGTTTCTAAATATTTTTTTATTCATAGAACAACAGTTTAACCAAATAGCAAATATTTCAAGCGAAAGCTGCCTTGGACACACTTATTGCGGTCGAAATTCACAATGTAATAATAACAATAATACATGCAGATGTCTTAATGGATTTCAAGTTGTTAAACCGTCAAATCAAACTTGTGGTAAGGAAATTAATAAGAAAAATCGGTTAACTACAACACCGTGCATTTCTGAAAGTTCATGAGTTTGGATTTGAGGGACATGGGAATTTTTTTTTATTTTTTTACTAGAAGAAAAACATGATAAACCTGTGGCTTGGAAATCGTAGATTACAGTTACCGTTTTGATAAAAAAATTTATTTTTTTTTAAATGCCCTAGATCATAAAGTTTAGTCAGGTAGAGATCAAAATAAACACCCAAAATAACTATTTTAGGGTTGTTAAAAGCGAAAAAAATGAGGTCTAACCACTGATAAAAAAGTCAACCGCCTTTTTTTTGCTCTAAGCTTTAAGATCACATTAAATTTCATAGGTAGATTTGTATTCGATAAAAAAAAAACTTTCCAACATAAGATTCTATAGCTCTTTTAATCTTTTTTTTCAAAAAACCATGTATTTTTTCAGAAAAAATGTAACAACTCCCGAAAAAAAGTCCAACAAAGCCAATTTTATTTTTAAAATGTTCCTTGTCCCTTCCGCTATAAAAGTTGGTAGGCTCTTGGCGAGGGTCCTATATATACCTATCGTGCGATCGTACTAAAGAACATATACTTTTGATGATATGATATGTTTTGTGTTTTTTTCTAGTTTCTGTAAAATTTGAGAATTTTTTTCGAATTCTCCGAGTCAGAAAACCCTTTTAATGATATCTTGAGAGTCTGAAATGTTTCCTTTGAATAAATATATATTTTTGGTAACGTGTTGCCTTTCTTACTGCATCGAAATTCCAAAAAGCCTAACAGGTCAATAATTCTGCATGGTTACATCAATTACTACGTCTTCTGACCCGTAGATTTCGATAAAAATGCTTAACTCGTACAAAAGGTACTTCTTGATTTTTATAACCACCATACTTTTTTTTGCTATAATAATAATTATAGCATGTTCAAAATTTTGTTAGCTTTCAGGTGATATATGGAAAAGATCTTCAGTAAAATAAAAAAACATTAAAAGAGATATTTTCCCAAACTAACCCTTCTAAAGGCTATAGATAAGCATTTTTTTTTGTTTAAATTTTGCTTTTTCGTTGGACGAGACTTTATGATCTGGGGCACTATAGAAAGTGCAAATATATGAGCTTTCAGAAATGGGAATCGTGAAAAACCAATGGTGTAGTACCAACTCCCATAATCATTTAAAACTTATTTTTCTAGAACCTGTATGCAACTGTTGATGACATTATGGAACGTAAACAAAAGATGGCACAGAAAATCGATTTTAAAATAACTTTATTTTCCAAAAAAAAAAAAAAATGAAGAAGATTAACCAAAAAAACTTTTGTTTTAAAAAATTATTAGAAAATATAAAAAATTATCTAATTTTGAAAAAATCAATAAAAACGAAAAAAAAAAAAAAACTCAACAAAATTAGTTCGATTGAAGTTTGTTTTTAGATTAAATAAAAAATCCTATAAAATAATAATAAAAAAAAATTTTTTATTAGAAACCCGGTTGACCACTTATAAAGTTCCGTGAAAATATTTTTAAACATCATTATGGAGGAACCGGTGTTTTATTTACAAACGAGAAAATTTTGTTTTTTTTTGTGATCGTTTATCGGTCATTTTAAAACCAGATTCATTCGATTTTCGTTAGAAAGTCATAGACTAGTTGTCAACATCAAAAAAAAAAGTCTTATTTTTTTTGTTATAAAACGCGTCTTACTGTTTACATTATTATTTATCGTCGAGTGGTACGGAATTTTATTTTAAAGAATAGAGCAAGAACTATCTGAGCTTTTTGACTCTTTATCATTAAAACTGTACTCGATTATATTATTATTGCTAGTATTACAATTTTTAGATTCGACAGATTTGTTTATAAGACAGCAACAACAACACGGTAAGAAAAAATCCGATTTTAAAAAACTTGAATTTGATTTTTTAAATTTAGTTGTTTCTTTAAGAGAATTTGAGTATGAAGAATTCGAAAGATTTGTTTTATTCGTACCATTTGGATCATTTAGCTTGTTTAGAACCGGCATGCTTATTTTTTTCATTTTCTTTTTATCCTTACGACTATTTCCGTTATAACTATTCGATTGTATGTTCATTTCCTTGACAATTTCGGTAAATAAACAATTCACAATTGTTGAATTTTTAGCTGAAGTTTCTATGTAGGGTACACACCACTCATTGGCAAGATTAAATCCTTCTTCAGTGGTTACTTCTCGTTGTGGACCGATTATATCACATTTATTAGCAGCTAATACAATGGGAACTTTTTCAGAGCCCTTAACCCGTAATATTTGTTCTCTAATTAGTTTCGAGTCATTGAAACTTTGTTTGCTCGTAAGACTATAGACTATGATGAAACCTTGACCATTTTTAATGTAAAGGTCTCTCATTGAAGCGAATTGTTCAGTGCCGGCCGTGTCTAAAATTTCTAGAATTGCAGGGTAGCCATCGACTTCGATTTCTTTGCGATAAAAATCCTTTAAATACAAATATAAATTTATTCAGAAAATTCTTTTTTTTTAAAAAGAGATTTACTTCGACTGTAGGGTCATAACGTTCGACAAATTTTCCACTTATAAATTGAACAGTTAGAGCTGATTTACCAACACCACCAGGACCCAAAATAACAACTTTATACTCTTTCATTATTATTTCTTAAAATAATTTCATTCTAAAAAAAATAACTTTTGCTGAGATTCTAAAAAAAGAAGATTTTTAAGATAATAAGAACCAAGATTTAGTATGATTGATTAGAATCCATTGTTTATGTGTTAAAATCAATAAATCAAAAAAACACAATGAAGAAACAAAGTAACAAGAAAAAAAAAGTAGATTCAACATAAAGTCACATACTTCAAATAGAAATTATTATCAATCAATTTAGATTAAAATCTGTTTAGAGAAAACAAAAATGATTAAAAAATTGAAATATTAAGACAACAACCCTACCAAACAAGAAAAAAAAATAAAACTAACTTGCATTACAAATGAATATTTTGTAGTTGAAACGGATAATATTCTCGAATTTAACGATACATCGTCAAGAGATTGATTGTGTGAGATTTTTTTTGTTGTTTTAATGGAATTTTGAGCATGACTTTTTGTTGAGCGAACAAAAACAACAACATAAGGAAGGAAGTTGTTTGACTTGTTAAATATATTGTTAAGAATTTTTTTTTTTCAACTTAAAAATAACAACAACAACAAAAACCACTTGTACTTAAGTGATTTTATATTAATGAGAACTTTGTTGTCTAGTCGTAAAAATTATTACAACTAATTTTTTTGAGTTTCATGTTTTCTTGGATCGGGGGGTCTAATTACAACTGTTTTGAAATTTACATAAAAATGAAATTTAAAACTTGTTTCATCAACGAAATAAAAATGGACGCCTTTAACTAATATAAAAATTGAATACCTTTATTTTAAAATGAATATATGACCCAAAATATTTTGTAAAATAAGAAAAAAAAAACTTATCTATTGGCTAAATCAACTTAGACATTTCATTAAAAAAATTTATGAAGTAGCGAAATTTTTGTTGTTGTTATTTTTTTCTTCTCCTAAGTGCTTGGTAAATATTAACACAAAAAAGACCGCAACAACAACAAAAAAAAACATCAATGATAAGATAAGTTTTGAAAAATAAAATTGTGTTAACTACTTGACTATTGGGCTAATTTTATTTTTGTATGAGATTGAAAAATTTTTCAACTCTATTCTAAATTGGTCTCTGAAAAAAAGTTAGGTTACATTTTTAAGTTGAAAGCACTTTGATAAACTTTATGAACTTTGATTGGGTTGCTCACAACTTCTGCATACTAAAATATTACTGTAAATAATTTATATTCAAATTATTCATTTTCGTAACCTTAACTATTTTATAAATGTGAAGTTTAATACAAAAATCCAGAAAATGGAATTAGTTTCCATAATTGAGCATTTAATTTCAATCATTTTAGATGGCGCGCTTTTTGAAGAGACTTTGATTAAGGGTTACAGTTACAAAATACAATACCAGAAATTAACTTGTCACATGATAGCAGATGATATCATCTTACCTAATCTGATGTCATAACCTGATGGTATAACCTGATATGAGTTTGTATACGTCGGAAATTCATTATGTTTGTAATTCTCTTAATGATAGCATCTGAAGATTTCAACTGATAAGAGCTGATCGTAGATGTTTTCATAATGGTCATAAATTCTGATACAAAATTTTATCAGCTGACGTCATTTGATATCATTTGGCAAGTTAATTTCTGGGACTGTTATTGAATAAGGCTTACAGACAATTCGTGTTAATTATATGTTCCTGCAGTCCCGGAAATTTTTGTGTCACATCATGTCATTTCATATCAGCTTATGTCAACTATTGTAAGCTGATATGAGCTGATGTCAGATGATAACAGCTTTCAGTAAATATCAGTTTATATCATTAGGTATCATGTAATATTTTTTAGTTAAAAATTGTTGGGTCTGTAGAAACTGTTAAACTGTAGTTTTAATTGTAATTATAATCTTTTAGCATTGAGATATGAAAGAAATCCGTTCTTCAGAAGAAGAGTTATTATAACAAGATCGTGACGTGATTATTATGAGCGATGACTTTAAGTTCGACTTCTTAAAACAAAATAACGATTAGGAAGCAGTCGATTCATGACTTGTTGAATCGATATCCGACGCTAATACTAATTCTTTCTTCTAGTAGAATTTTTACCTAACTTTTTGAATTACACAAGTTATTTAATTACTCTTTTTTCGAAGGTGACTAGGGACGTTCATTATATTTTACCAAGTAGTATAGAAAAAATAATAATTAAAATTTCACTTTTTTCAAATATTTTTTTTTCAACATTCAGCTCATTCAAAAAAGATAGATTTGTTAAAAAACAGGCTTTTGGAAAGAATTTAAAAGGAAATACTTAAACTGGTATATTTTTAACATTTATACTTAAAAAACTTAATATTAAATAAATGTTTTTTCTCATTTATATTACTAAATCTGTGAGTAAATCACAAGTATAAAAAGTATAAAATAATTAAATAAAACTTATTCTAGTACCGAACGGAAACTTTGCCGTAACGTACATAGCATTGTGAAGTTTAGTTCAAAAAGTTCAGT
The DNA here is from genome assembly GCA_022207745.1 of Brachionus rubens. Taxonomy (NCBI): domain Eukaryota; kingdom Metazoa; phylum Rotifera; class Eurotatoria; order Ploima; family Brachionidae; genus Brachionus; species Brachionus rubens. The sequence goes on along the minus strand of JAJVHD010000001.1, from coordinate 3,533,161 downwards.
TCAATTTTGAAAAATCGAAATAACTTTTTTCACATAGGTCTTATGCTTGATCTGCATATGTAACAAAGTGTAACAAACTTTTTTACACCATTGAGCGATCTCTGCAAAAAACTCCGCCAACTAATTGCGCATTTATTTAAATACTTTTTAGTGGTGTTCATTTTGCAGAGAATATGCACACATTTTGCAATGATGAAACATTTGTTACACTTTGTAACATAAGGAGAGCAAGCATTAGACTCGTGCAAAAAAAGTTTTTCCAATTTTTCAAAATTGAACTGAACTTTTTGAACTAAACTTCACAATGCTCCGTATCTACCGTAGCATACAGAAAGATACCATTGTCGTATCCAACGTACATCGTACCTTTTTTGGTTATTTCAAATTTTTAATTTTTCTAAAAAATAAATCTTTACGGTACGATTGGTAAGGTGGGCACTCTACGCTTAAGGTACGGTACGGATCGCTAAATCGATCCGGTACGGTGGCTCTGTTTTTTTATGGTACGCTACGGCTACACAAATGGTGAAAATTCGTGTTCGGTTCTGTTCAAGTGAAGTATTTTTTTTTTGAATATTCGTTATGTCGATAAATGGTATTTGAGAAAAATACAATTTTTTATACTTAACCTTATAGTTTTAGTCAGGTAAAGTATAATGAACAGCCCTAGAGATGACTGAAATGTATTTTATCTTTTTTCTAAATGCTCCCTTTTACACGTCGTTTACACTTATGATGAAACATAATTATTTTAATTTAGCCGGGTCAAAAATTACCTTTTTATTTTTTCTAAATTTTTTTTTAATAGGATTGAATTTTTTTCTCATTGGGTTTTAAAAAAGACCCTGGACTTGCAAAAGTTAAAGTAAAACTAAAGTGTCATTTTTAAATAGTCTTGGCAATCAAAGCAAGTGAAGACGACTAAATCTTGAAAAATATAAAAGTTTGCTTAAAATAGTTTACTAAGAAAACCTAAACACGATTATTGTTTGTAAATCTAAATGCTCGTAATGGGTATTGTAACGAAAAATAAAAAATAAGTAGCTTAAAAACAAATTTTTATGCTTTGATTGTTAATGAATTCTCTTAAATTCTGATAAATGAGTTACTCTAAGTGTTTTACTCGATAAAACCTTATTAGCTATTTTTGCGATATACAAATAAAAGTATAAAATAAGTCTTTGTGTTTTAGTATTTACACCTCATTTATAAACTAATCTTTGTCATTCACCATTTGGCTAAATTGGTTGACTTATCTCCAATCAATTGTTCAAGATAAATTATTTGATTTGACGATTCGTTTTTTGTGTCAGCTGACCAAGTATTCGAAATTAGTTTCTTATCAGATAATCTTTAAAAAAATAAAATTTTTTTTTTTTTTCGTTCATCTAACTGAAAATAAAAAAAAAGTCGTTTTGAATACAAAATCTCAAAATAAAAAAAATTGCTTAAAACAATTTTAAAAATTTAATAACAAAGCAACTTGCCTGAGGATTAAAAACAAAAAAAAAGTTTATTCCCTCATATTTGAATTCAAAATAGGTTGCTATTTTCGAATCTTGATGATATTATTATTATTAAAAAAAGAACAAAAAATTTGACTGACCCCCTAATATGAAATGTTTTAATTTTCTTTTATAAGTTTAAATATCTCAATTGATTCATCAACAAAGAGGATCTCTAATTAGAGCTTACATTGATATTTTAAATATTGACATTTAACCCGAATGATTGCATGTCAAGAAATTTTTAATGTTTCAAAAGTCCTAGTCTTAAATTTTCTTTCACCCTCAAGAGCAACATGATTTAATTAATTAATTTTATTCAAATAAATTACAACTTAAGTTTTAAAAATTTACAAGATTGGGTTTTAATTTCATTAAGAAAATTGGATGGTTTTTTTTTTTTAATCAATTCTTTATTGTTGAAAATCTGTTTTTAAAATTAGATAAGATGCCTTTGCTCTTTATTTATTCTGATTCTTCTTTATTCCTATAAGGAATGCTACTTAAACTTAATTAATTTCATTGAATAAAATTTTTTATATTCATGCTAAACATTCAAAGGAAAAAACGTCTATGTACTGTTCTTATTGTGAACTTTCATGAACTAATGGTTTGGAAAACCATCATTTATTTATCAATTGCTAAAATGCTCTTATCAAAGCTTGTAAAACCAGCATTCACTTGAAACCCATAAATCAATGATGGCTTTTCAAAGTGCATGAAAGTTCACAAGAGGAACACGTGAATGACCCCATCATTACCTTTTAATATAAAAAATAAATTATTACTTAAGCATAGTTCTTAAATTTTTTAAAATCTAGCTTTTTGGAAATTTACAGTCGATTCAAAAAGAAGTCGATGATCGAAATCAACAAGCTATTTTATCTTTATCTGTAGTTTATTGTTTCCATAGAAGAGCGAAGTCACGGATCAGGTGAATCGAATATTGAATGCTGAGAAATAAATATCCAAAAAATTTCAGAAATTTTTCAAATAAAAGAGGCATGTTAAAATTTTTTATGATTTTTTATTTTTCAATCACAAAAAAATAGAAAATAACCTGTGCAAATGGGACTTTTGGTAAAATAAAGTATGCAGCAATGTGCAGCAAAAAATGTTGCATTTACTGGCAAAGTCTGCAAAAACACTTCAAATTTAGTGCAAAATGCACAATATTAAAAATGATACAAAATTAAATGCGTAATTGATTTACAGACATTTTGCAGACTTTGCCAGTAGATGCAGCATTTTTTGCTGCACATTGCTGCATACTTTATTTCACCAAAAGTCCCATTCGCACAGGTTATATTCCATTTTTTTGTGATTGAAAGAAAAAAAAATAAAAAATTTTTTTATGCCTAAAAATACACTGATTTTTCAGATTAAAAAGGTTTTGGGATTCTACACTTCCGATTAGTGACGCTAGACTGTAATAGCTAATGATTAATTTCAATTTCAGAGACTTAATAAATCATCTATAATCTATAAAACTTTTTGTGTAAATTGATATTGTTAAATTGAACTAAATAATAATTAAAACAAAACTTTAGTCTCATTTTATATTTGTTACACTCATATAAAAACCTTCACGAAGGTTCAATGAAGGTTTATGAACATTATCGAAGGTTTTTCAAGGTTTAGAATGGCGATGGTTGTATATTTCGATAGAACCTTCTGTTCCTGATAATTTTCAAATTACCCTGTGAATTAAAATAAACAATTAAAATTTCAACAGTTCTTCTTAGCATTACCCAGTCCACTTCAAAATACTCCAGGTCTAAGTTTGATTGTAAAACCCCGGCCGTCCTTCCATTTTGCAGTGATAAATTTTAATTAAAAGAGACCTTTTTTCAAAATTTCTCTAGTTATTTAAGTGTAATAAGGACAAAAGTGTGCAGTGATATAAGTGTGATTTGACTGTATTAACATTCACTAATAATTGGGTCTCAATTACATTAATTATTCCTTTACTAAGACGCCAATCCCAATGTTTTACCATTAAAAAATGGTTTCAGTTTGTTTCAACTTAAAAGTTTTATGAACCAACATTAATGTAATACTTGCTTATTTTCTAATTATTTCTCAATTTTTAAAAATGCCTAAAGAATCGTAAACAGTAATACATTATAATCGATTTAATACTCCTTTTGTTCTAAAAGTTCTTTTCCTAGAAAAAAAAATACTTCCTAGAAAAAAAAAAAATTGAGTTCTCAATAAATTTGTGAAAATTTTTTCTAGCTGTTATTTATAATGGGACTTGTTCTTCTTAGTTTAAAAATAGTTTTTAAAAATTTGCCTACTTAAAATCGAAATAAAAAATGAAATCAATTTGAGAACATTTTGAGCATAGTTTAGTTTGACGATAATTTAATTTTCAAAACAATAATTTTGATCGAAATTTGCATAAAACATTCGAAAGCTATTATTTTTCAACTAAGCTCAAAGGGATTCTAAAAGTCGCTCGGAGGAAACTTTCTTTCATTTTATACTAAAAGATTGTTTTAATTTACTAAATCTCAATTTTTTTTAAAAATTCCAAAAATACATCGATAGTATCTTAATTTTTACAAATAAAAAAAAAAATACGCCTCTATTTACTTATGATATTTGCAATCAAAATATCATAGAGTATTTAAAATTTTATTTTTTTAGGCAATTTTATTCAAAATTATTTTTTTGAAATAATACACCTTAACAAAAAAAAAAGTGATGATTAAAATTAGATCAGATTTAAAGGTTAAAAAATTAACCGTATTATTAATTTACATGCTGTTTATGTTAACGATGGTAAAATGTCGTTGGGTATTACGAAAAATAAAAAAAATTACAAAACGGAATAATTTTTTTAATAAATGATGATTCTGAGAGGAAAAAGAAATATGTTTCTCATGAAATTAAGACATTGACTTTGAACAGAAACTGTGATGACATAATCACATACAATTACATAAGACTATATAATTCGCATATTTGTTTTTGTTCTTTAGTTTATCAATGATTAAAGTTATCAAGTTGTAGGAGGTCTGGTTGTTTAAAAAAAAAATCTAATCAAGATCAGGAATATATTTAGAATTAAATATCAACAAAAATTGAATAAATTACACAGAAACAAAAGGATTTCTAATTTAATTTTTTGAGAACTAAAAAATAAAAAACAATGAAAAAAATCTTAAAAATAATTTTTTTTTTGGATCTAACTTTAAATAAATGAATGCAATTAAAATATTGAAAAAAACTGTTTTCATTGAAAATTTCTTGAGTTTTCTTTTTTACGCATTTTGTGAAAACAAAAATTTACTCTTAAACTATTTCGTTTTTTAATAAATTAATTTAGGGTCGTATTGAAAACTAAAATGTAATAAACAATGCGAGTAGTAATAGCTATGTAAAAGTTTAAAATATAGCTATTAAGGAATTGATTTTTATTTTGTTCAAGGACGTTTAATTTAATAACTAATTAGAATTTTTTTTTAAATTGAAAATTAATTTCGTACTTAAATTGAATTTAAAAAAAAATAATGCAATTATTCTTAATTAGTTAAAAAATATAAAATATGCGATCTTATATAATCGATTTTAGAATTGAAATCAACCCTCTTATCAAAGGATTTTCTTATAGCGAATGCATATATAATTTGACATTAAATTGAGAGCTATAATTTCATTAAACGTAATAACAAATTTTTCGGAGTTAAACCATAGGACAGGGATACAAATAAAATTCTCTCCAAGGCCGCATAAAGAGTCTGTGAAATTATTTCTTTTCTGCTAGTCCGATTTTGGAAAAACAGACCGAGATCGCATTGTTTTTTTTTTAATTCTCAAAAATTTAAATTAGAAATCCTTTTGTTTCTGTGTAATTTATTCAATTTTTGTTATACAACCCTGGTCATTCAGAACTTCCAAAAATGAACGTTCATGAACCTTCCTGAACCTTCAAAAACATTCATGAACCTTCATGAACGTTCAAGGTTTTAAAGGTTCAAGAGTCCATGAAGCTTCATATTTCTTCATTTTTTTTCAGATGTTTTCTAAAATTTTCATTTTTTTTTCAAATTTGAAAATATGAAAATCTTAGAAAAATAATGAAAATATTTGAGGATATTTGAACCTTCATTAACGTTCATGAAGGTTCAGGTAGGTTCATGAACGTTCATTTTTGAAAGTTCTGAATGACCAGGGTTGTATAAATCGACCGGTTTTTATCGTAAAACTGGTTAATTTTAATTTATGGTTTCACGGAACGGTCGAATCCTTATAAATAACATACAAGTTGTAGGAAATAAAATTTCCTAAATTTTGGTACCCTCAAAGTCGAATTGTAAAATTATTTTCATTGATTACATGTAATTTTCCCTTAAAAATTTCGGTTATAAAAAACGGTTCTAAAACCGGTCAAATTCAAATATAAGGCTCAATTAGAAGTACAAATGCATACACACATACCAAAAGATAGAAAATTTGATTTCCTGCAATCTTGTATGTGATTTATAAGGATTATATCATCATATGAAACCATAAATTAAATAAAACAATTTTTTGAAGAAAACCGGTCGACCAACCCTAATCGTAAAACAAGCTATTTTAGTTACATCGGTGGCATTCTATTCTTAGCCGGTTCAAAGCTATCAGAAACTGAAATCTCGAAAATTATAGTAAGCTCTGCATGTCGCCTAATGCTGATTTATTTTCCAAAAAGGCTGCTGAAATAGATTCCTACACTAACTGGAACATAAAGCTTCTATTAAAAAATATCTTGGGTGACAGGTATCCCTAGAAAACTCTATCAATTATGATGAAGATAAAAAGTAAAAATATTATTGAGACCAATCATATTTTAGACTGTGAAGCAAAGTAAGTTTTAATAAATTCGATTAATAAATTTCTATAATCTTGTGTCCCATGATTATTAAATTTTTACGATTCAAATAATAGAATCCTGAAAACTTGATTCGATAAGTTTTTTGATTTTGATTTATGTAATCTTAATTTGATTTTGATTAAAAGGCTTTTTACCCTAATTACCGTATTCTCTCGTTTATTTATATGGATTCATAAGACATATGCTCTTACATATTGTATATTTTAAAACATCATTGAATGCTAAAACGGAGAGAGAATATCATGAAAAAGGTGGCAACGGATCATCGCCAACGAGCGGGAATCATCTAGACAACCAGCAAAATCGATCCTTGATTTTGACTTTGCATATGATATCGCCATTTTGGGGGGATCTTTTTGGAAAGAGTATAAAAATATGTTAACTATATTTTTAGATAGGTAAATGGTCTTTTTAAAGAATGTACTAGATGAAACATTGTTTTTAGCGTCTCGTAACCACTGCTGGGATTTTTAGGCTATATTATATGACGGTGTAATGGGGTGAGTGAAATTTTTGGAACGATAGTTTAGATGTAAAATTTATTTTTTAAGTAACTTTGAACCTGGCAATTATGTGAGTTTTCATCCAAAATAGATTTTAACACGTCGAAGGTAAATATATCAGTAAGTGGCTTAAGGAGCTTATCCTATCCTATATTAGATGAACTATAAATAGCTGACAAAATAAATAACCAGAGGGTTTAACTGATCATTTAAAAATGGTATACCTTTTTTTTTGTTTTTACTGGTAATAAAAGTATGGTTCATTCACTTTATTCTTATGATTCATGTCCCTTATTTATACCCAATTTGAAAGACGCCAAAATGAGCTACCTACTGATATATTTACCTTTGACATGTTAAATCTCTTTTGGGTCAAAAACTCACATAACTGCCCCATTTTTATTCATTTACACTTTAACAGGGTCTGTACCATAGTTGATGTGGATGATATCTAAGCTGAGGATATTTGGTAAGCTTTATTCTTACAATCGTTCCGAAAATTTCCTTCACCCCATTAGGCCGTCTTACAGTATCTAAAACATGGAATTACAGAATACGGAATACCGAGCTAAATTGTAAAAATACGAAATTCGCCGCACGGCACATCATAAAAAATGCCATATTTTAGCAACGGAGCCTTATAAGGGTTTAATTAAAACAAAAACTCATCGTTTAAAAATCTTAATTTTAAATCCAAATTAAGTTATTTTTTTGTCAACTTATTTTAGCTCTTTACTGTAAATTAATCAAAAACTATGAGTCGACTTTTATTATCATAGAAAATTTACAAAAAGACAATAATTTTCTTGATAATTTTAAAATTAAGATTATTGGCAAATAAAAAATTCATCGAAAAATTTCAATTAACGAAAAAAAAACAAAGATCCAAAGTTAATATGTTGTTCGTAAAATCAAATAACTTCAAGACGAAACAAAAAGAAAAACTCACCTATTTAAGAAAAATCTATATAGACGTGATGATATAATACATCATGTCAAAATTTTATTAAATTAAAATTTTTTGAAATACATAACATAACTTTAAGCGATCTATAATTAGACTTTGCGAACCAGAAAATTTATTTTTTTTCTACTAAATCATTCGATTGCACACTTTAGAACAATAAAAAAAGAAAATTTATTTTTTTTTCGTCTCGTTAGCTGTATATATTTTTTTCATAATTTTATTTTTTTCAAAATAGATTCCATTAAAGTAAAATAAAAAAAAAACTAACTTAAGCACATGAGAAAAAAACGACAAGAACAAAAAAAATTGTTTTCCCTTAATATTCAATTAAAACCATGAGACAGAATTATGTCTTTTTTCCAAACCAAGACCAATTAAAATATTTTTTCGTCTTAAAAAAAAAAACAGAATAATCAACCCTTAATTTAACCATTTCGAAAAAAAAAATAAATTTAAAAGCAAATAAATAGGTATTAAATTAAATATTATGAACTAAATAAAAATTTCTTCGTCTTTTTGTTGTTGGAGTTTTTTGTTATTAAAATAAAGGATTATTATGTGTTGAAAGAAATGAGAAATACAATCAAAATGAAACAAGTCTTTCGATGGTTATCTAATCTAGAAAATAATAAACCATGGTTTGTGGTCCTATGAGAAAATCTAATACAATAAAAAAATTATTTTCTCTAGCCAGTAAAATATGAGAGGCCAACAACAACAACAACAACAAAAAGTTAAATTACACAAGTAATTTTACCATCATTGTAATAACTCTTAAAAAAATAAATAATGAAAAATTCAAATATTTAAAATGGATATTAGAAACTTTTTTTTTTAAATATGTTTCTTAAGATAACCCATTAAAGATTTTTTTACGAATAAGAATATTATGATCTATATATTTAAAATTTCAGCGATTTTTTACTATAATACTTTAACATTGTGTTAAAAAGATAGGAAGTAAATGAAGATAATTTCGAGACATTAAACAAAAAAAAATTCCCACGCTCTCAAAATGTGTGACTTTTCGGTTTTTGTAAGATAATTTACAGGTAAAATAAAAAGACCAAATTTCAACTTATTCGAGGGTTAATTGTTAATTGACACAAAATATTTTAGTATCTTATTTATCGTTTTTTACCTAATTTTGTTAATCAATTAATTAACTTGACCGAAAACTTATGAAGTGAAAGTTTTAAGTAAAAAATAAATCGTTCCTTTTTTTTTGTGATGAAGGAGCAGTTCTAAAGTAAATAAATAAAAAATAAAATCGAGGAAACCGTATTTCAGAACAAGAAGATATTTGATTTGGATATGATGAAATTTTCAGAGTGGTGACCAATAATTGAAAAGTTCAGACTAAAACAATTAATTTTAGTTAAATTTGCTCTTCGTCCATCCAATACATTTGCTTTAATTTTTTGTTCTTTAGGCTCAATAATGTCGATTTTTACACCTTACTATTTTTACATTGTTCCTTTCGGAGCCCTTTATTTAAGTCACCACCATTCCCATTTGGTGACAAATGGTTGCGCCCATCTAGAGTTACAATGAACGGTATATAGCACGTTCGCACGGTTTTGTGTTTTTGAATTTTAAATTTTACATAATGTAATGACCGAAAATTTTCTACCCTCGAGGGAATGCTACCTCTTGGTCCGTTGGATTCGACTCGCGCCACGCAGCCAAGCGCTTACTGATTTAAAAAATTATCAGGCTTGCGAGTAGTGGTGGCTTAAAAGAGAAGGTTCCGAAAGGGGCAATTTAGCAGGTATAGCGATAGACTCTGACGAGTTTATGGCACCAGCCTTTCGATCGTGGTAGGAAAAAAGGCGCCCAGTAAAATGTAGGCAATGTAGGCAAAAGAAAACGAAGGCCATGGTCTGAAATTCGACTAATTCAGAGATACCTGAATTTCCTCTCAAATTTATTTAATAACATTTTTTTTTTCAAAACAAAAACTAAAAAAACTAAAATATTTTCTTACATTTATTCGGCAAGTTAAAAAAGGGTTAGTTCGCACAATCTAAAAGGAAATAATTTAAACATTAAAATTTCACCTTTTTTTTCATCAAGTTTTTTTGCTACAAAAATTCCACCGATATAACAAGCGATTTTAATAATGTAACCAAATTTTTCTTATTTTAAGGTCATAATTTAGTTTATTTCTGAGATTGATCTAATGGAATAAGATTCGAAATTTTGTTTATCTAAAAATAGAACTTGATAAAAAAAAGTCATAAATAATATTTGACGCCTATTTTAGCACATTTGATTTTTTAAAACATAAATCTTTCTTCAACAGTCAGGTTCAAAAAAAAAATTTCATCAACTGGAAAGTTAAAAAAAATTTACTTGAAGCCGCTTACGCGATATTAATCTAAGCAGAGTGGTTCAGATAAAAAACACTAAATTTCGAATGCATATGATAAGAAAGGGAAGTGGAGATCTCCTTTTTGAATCCTTTCATGGCCTGCACGCCGTTGACCTGTAGAATTTAGTCAAGAAAATTAAGTGCCATATATTTAGAAAAATGTTAAATTGCATCGAGATAAATTAAATTTTTTTCGGTCCGAATACGCTTTTAGGAAACAGTTAAAAAATCCGAATCGGTGTTTTTAGGTCCCCAAAAAATCCGTAAATAAAATCCGTTCTTTTAGGGATAAACCTAAAAAATTCTTCCAACCAAAAACACTCACCCTGTCCGGGAAACACCCACAAGTTCCAAAAACTTCAAAAAATTACCCTCTGACTAAAATAAAACAAGTTAAAAAACATCATTTGAAATGATGCCAATAAAAAATGGAAGATTAGGTTTCTGTATTCCTGATCGAGACTGAAGAACATTTACAAAAAAAGTATTTGTTCCTATTTGATGTTTTTTCGTATACACTCTCAGAATTAAAAAAGAATTCTTTACCCTTGAAGAGCTCAAATGAATTCTCAGTCCATTAATTCAGATTAATTTAGGTGATCTTAGGTTTAGATTGAGGTTTAGTTTAACTTTGATCTTTCTACGTGTTCGATAGCATTCGTCAATCAGAGATTTAGGAAATACTAGGGATATGGATCAATATAAAATAAACAAGAATGGAAGAAATAAGAGTCGTCTAAAAAAGCCTTAAGTTGACCAGATTCGATTCTCCGAAACAAATGTTATTTGAATGTATTTATCTTTATTCGTTTACCATTGAGTGGGTTTCTAGTTCTCATTAAATAAAAACAAACTTTAGTGATCAATTAGTAATTTAATAAAATAGTATTAATCATTTCAGTTGCTATTCGAAAACATAAAATGTTTATAAACTACGGTCTAATGCTCTCTTTGGTTTTATTGGATTGAAACATATGTTTTATTTTCTTTCTTTAAGGATTTTAAAATTGTATTTTTTTGAAATCTAAATTAAGTACATTTTTTAAAAGATTCGAATCGATTTTTAAATTACTTATTTGTTTTGTTTGAGCGTTTCAATTCATTCTAATTAACGATGCAAAATGAGGTCGTTTTAAAAAATTAAACTAATTATAAAAACTCTTCTTTTTATATCTTGATGTTATAAGGATTAAAGCAATCAAGCTGGTGTTCTTCTTAATAATTAAAAAATATATATATTTTTACTTCTATTTTAGGGTATTTGAAACCTTTTATTAGAAAAAATAAAATAAATTAAAAAATCATGACAAGACATCAAAATTTTTAAAAATGAATTTTCAAAAGCGGGATGTCCTCGATTTTTCTGTTTTACATTAATGTTAGAAACGCTTTTCTATTATAAATGATGTAATACTTAAATATTTGCGAAGAAACACTGAAAGAATTCAGGTAGAGAATGTTAAATTTTTTTTTCTTAGCTGTCAGGTTAAATAATTTAGAATTTTTCTGAATAATAAACACATTGCTTAATCAAATTTATTTTGCATGTTTGAATGGCAAAGGTTTTACATATTTTAATACAATTTGCTTTAACACAAGTTCTAAAAAACTAATCTTATTTGGCATTTTGGGTCACAGGTTAGAATTTTTGGGGGCACCTAACAATAAAATATAAATTTTTATGCTTCAAATCATTGATATAGACATTCGTAATATTAAATTTTCTTTATGATAGTTTAATATAGTTCACGTGTTCCTCTTGTGAACTATCATAAACTAATACTGATTTATAGGTATTAAATGAACGATAAAAATATCTAGTTAAAGCTTGTAAAACAAGCAAGAGGTACACGTGAATGAATACAACAGTTTGATTAATTTTTGTTCATTTATAATCTGAATTTCCCATATTTTTTGTTCAAACATATAATTTATGTTCTTTGTATAATGCTAAAACAAAACACTTAACGGCTTAAGGATCATATATGATCCAACGAGCGGTTAAGGGTTAAAAAGGCATGTGACTCAGAAGTCGAATGTAATTGGTACTAATCACTTATACCTTAATTATGAAAATTTTTGTGCAATTCGAACATCCAACAATAGTGATGGGCATTGATCGTATTTTTGGATCATGATCGGTTGATCCAATGGTTTAATTAAAATCCGATTGTCGATCAAAGTCAAGCATTTTGTTCAGATAAAAAATCGTATTAGAAAAAGTCAAGGGGATCACTTTTTCTTTATTTTAAACTGCCCCGATCATCGATTTTTCTGTTGATCATGATCCAAAATTCCGATTATTGCCCATCACTATTCGCCTTTTATAAAAAAATTTGTATCGTTACTAATTTTGATTAGGAATGTTAGTGATAAAATCGGATCTCCTTTTTCGCTTAGTCACATGATTTGTTTTAAGAGTTTTATACCTAACTGTTAATTTTAAAACAATTTTTTTACTGATTTCGCATATTTCGAATTATTTCTTGCAATTAAAAGTCTGATACTTGAAAATTCTACAGTATTTATTTATTTAGAGTTTGAGAGCACAGTGAACTTAATACCGAGGAAAAATGAGAATTCTTTACAATCAAATATTTCCAACTTGGTCTAATATTAACTTTCTTACAGGACGTTTTAAAATGACCAATATAATTTTAATCACCGTTAAAGTGAACTTTTTCTCTAACTGTGGAACATTTATCCCTAATTCTCTTCTTTCTTATTTTCATCCTGTTGAGAATTAAGTACATTACAGTTACAGTAATGTTAATGATTTTTTTTTACTTTTTTCGAAGACTTTTAAAATTAACATCCCTCTTATACTTCAATTGACGAGCCTAACCCACCTCCCAAACCCTTCTAATGCTAACGATTTACGAACCTAACGCTTTCAGTTATCATTTACGCTTTTTTATTGCTAACGTTTCCTCACTATTAGTGGAAAAATCACTAAAATTACTGTATATATACAGTTAAACCATTCATATAGATCGAGTTTTTAGAATAATTTCTCAAAACTAACACCAGCATACTGATTTCACTTAGCCTGTAAAAACTCTTTTATTGAAATCGAATTTTCCGAATTGACATTTTCCAAAAAAGAACCCCATCTTAGTTAAATTTTACTTCCTTATTCACTTTTCATATAATATTAGATCAAATGACAAATGAATAGTGGCATATGCCTCTAAGTCTTTAAATGAATATTAAACTATTAACTTTTAAAACCCCTCCATACCTTGTACAAAATATATTTTAACAAGAACAATATAAGTCTGATAGTTGATATTGATGAGAGACATGAACGGTGTTCCTTTTTTTTTAAAGTTAGAATTCTTACAGAACTATCAGCAGATACTTTGAATGAAACAAAATAATTTCTTTCATGTGGGGAAAAAAATCTCTCTTCATTTTGATAACTAAACAACTAGCCTCCTTTTAACTTCATTAATCAATTTAGAAAGAAATCAGCTTAATTTGACCAAGAGGAACTGATTTTTCGTCTTTTTTTCCATTTTACTGATCGCTGGTGTCAAAAAGGTTAGACACCATGAACCAGAACATGTTGAAATTTTTTTCAATGCATTGAAAAATTTTAAAATAATAAAAAAAAATCTAAAAACCCTGGAATTCTGCTCAAGGCTTATCAAAATCAATAAAAAAAATCAAACCAAAAGAAAGGGCAAGACATAATTTTTTAAAAATTATATATTACCTTATAATTTACTGAAACCGAAGAAAAAAAAAACAAATTGAAAAAGGGATTCTTTGAATAGAATGAAAAAATCTAATCAAAATTTTATAAATCAAAGATAAAAGTCATTAAAAGATTTTTTAATAACAAAAATATTTTCTATTGAATTTTAAATCAGACATTTAGTTCACTAAAATCTAATTAAAACTTGAAAAACAAAATCACAAAAATGACAAGTTAATTGTGTTATAAAACAGCTTATGATTTTCTTTTTGTTGCTACTCCTCATATTAATGCAAATTTCTCTATTTTTTTTTTAAATTTGAAACACATTATTGGAAAAGACTTAAATAATAATTAGATAACTTAAAAAAAAAATTTTAATAATTTATTTTTTTGTTAATGCCAAATCATTCACTGTTTAATGATTTATTTTTTATTTATTTTTGTTGTTAATTAAATTCTTTTCTTCCGTTTAAAATGTCTATTGAAAAAGCACATGATACTGAAGATGCTGAAGATCATGAAATATTTGACATTAATGATTTTACGACAGCTTCGGATTGGGAGCGTTTTATTGTACAAATTGAAGAGCTTGTTAATGAATGGAAACTTAACTCAAACATTTCAGAGACATTTTCTGATAGTTCAATTGACGTAAGGGATAGATTTAATCATAAAAAAATTGTTTCTTAAACACGAATTTTAAGGTTAATTTTGAAAATGGCGAATGGCAGCAAAAGACAGAACAAATCCAATTTGCAGAAGAAATATCTTTCACTTTGACTTATTATTTTTTAAACCCAAAAAAAACTGTCAACAAAATATCGTTAAAAGACGAGGAAAATTCTAAAAAATCATCAACTAAGGAATCAATTGACTTTGACTCGTCTATAAGTCAATCTTCTAGAGCAACTGCTGAATCAGACGAAAATTGTGTTAATTTAGTAAATTTACCTCCCAAATCAATGGCTGATTTACTTAATAAAACAAACGATTTTCAAACAGTTACATCTAATCAAGTAACAACGCCTTCAATTGCATATTGGTATGGCTTATGTAGATTTGTAGTTATTTCACCTACTCGCAATAATAGCTTTATTGATACTGAGAGTCGTGCTAATGTAATTTTAAGCTCGATTTCAATAGCTATCAACAATACAGGATGGTTAGAAATTTGTTTTTCTAAAACTTGTTTAAATTTTGTGATACTTATTTTTTAATTTTAAGCGTTATTCCAATGTTTGTCCAAGTGAATTCTATTAACAGAGACATGTATCTAGGATTATGTGAAGGAAGTGCTTTGAAAACACATTTTCAAATCGTACACTTTAACTACACACCTCAACAATATTCATTTCTTCCAGGTCTTTTAGAAATATTCAAATCCAAATTGGTAAATTTTTTAAAAAAATTTTAATTAAAAAAAAAAAAAAGAAAATTTGGTTTAAAAAAGGGAAATCATTTGACTAATTCGTCGTTTTTAATATCCGTTTCTGTTCGTTTTACTTATTTAATTCAAGAGAGTACTTTTTTGGATACTCAACAAATGAGCATTAAAACAAGCTTTGATAAATCGTTTCAAGATGTCGATTTAGTTGATGATAGTATCGAGGACATTTATCCTGATATTAGAAATTTATCATTTGGATCAATTCAAGATTGTATTGAGTAAGTTTAATAATTTTTGAATTTTATTTATTTAAAAAGTTCGAACTTGAAAAAAAATTATTTGAATATACATTGTTCTGTGTGCGACTTCTGACAAAACTTCTATTAGAGATTATATTGATGTTTTATAGAAAATCATCCAACTTGTTCTCGGTAGATCTCTATGACATCACCATCTACCATCCCTAATGATTTAGGGGATTTTTCATCACAAATACGTCCTCCATTGAATAGAAATCTTAATTTATTAACATGTGTACCTATTCGATCGCCGTAAGACTTGAATATTTTACTAAAATAAATCGATGAATTTACAGTAATAGATAAAGAGTATTCAACGCCATATTTGTCCATATCAATTAGTTCTAGCTTAATGCGTTCATTACTGAAATAATCATCTTCACTTGATTCATTACTTTGTTGGATCATTTTCATTAAAACTATTAATTTGTTTGGTTTCAAAATCTTTTTGAATAGAATTTATTTGATTTTCTAAAATTTGGTGAGATTTCTATTAATTTAAATTTCGAGACATATTTCTCTGCTTCGTTATGCTTTTTGAACACATTGTAAACTTAATTTTTCAATTTATCTAAAAAGCGCTGTTAATTTTCTTTGTTTGTAAATTGAAGCATCTGAACAAGAAACACGGGATCATGGTTCGTTAGTATTAGAAGTCATATGAATTAAAATTGGATCTTTAGGTTTAGCGAAGTGCTGTCGTTCGAACTTCCAATTATTTTAATGTTTAAGGACGCCCGAGAGTAACAAGTTCACAGACATGTGTATCCATTAATTTTAAGGTATTCGGATGATTTGAGTTACCCGAAAATTTCTGGTTTTGAGTTCCGGTAGGGTATGGGTTACCCAACCGAGACTCATACCTGGAATCTGTCCTACTGGAACCTAAAACCTGAATTCTTTAGCAAATCTCTTAAAATAAATTGGTACATATGTCTGAAAAAGTGAAGTTTATAGCTAAGGAGAAGGAGCAATTTTGCAGAAGCTTTATAAAAGTTTTTCCATAGCATCTGTGACGAAAATAAAAGTTGTGTTAATCGAAACAAAATTTTTTCAACGTAAATTCAACGTCTGCAAAAACTCTGCAAATGAATTGCACGTTTCAATTAGAATAGTTTTTAATGTCGTGCAGAGAAAATGCATAGTTTTTGCAGACGTTAAATTTATTTTGAACAAATTTTGCTTCGATTAACACAACTTTTATTTTCGTCACAGAGGCTATGGAAAAATTTTTACAAAGCTTCTGCTAAATTGATCATGCTCCATAGCTCTAAACTTCACTTTCCATATGTCTGCAAGTTCACTTATTTGCTTGTAAGAAGACTCCTGAAAATAATAAAAAAAATTCAATTAAATATTTTATTTAACTCTAGTTCAATCTACCTGTCTTGTATTTGGTCAAATTTATCAGAAGATATAATAATAGACAGCGAGTCTTACAGTGATTTAAATCCTTTGCATTCAAATGATTGGTCGATTACGTTGAATAACATGCTAGACAAATGTGAATATCAACTAACAAATTCTCTAAACAAATATTTGGATGAATTAAAAAGAACAATCGGTGTAAGTCAATTAGTTGGTCCAGCTGTTTTAGCTTTAGACCAAAACATTGAACAACAAAATGAAGAATTGAAAAAAAAATCTCTACAAAAATTAACAAGTAGCAGTTCGGCATCGAGAAGACTTGACAAAATGTATTACATGAGTTCAAATATTGTAGAAAAGGCTACAAATAAAATGAAAGCTCTAAACACAGGTGACAATCAACTTCCAATCGACAAAGGATTTTTAGACTATATAATGGATGTAAGAAATTTTATTGAAAATAATTTTGGGACGCAAATTTTTTACTTTACTTTAAGTATTTATTTCCCGATGCTAATTTACGGTCTAAAGAAAACATTAAAAAACAGTTTGATCAATACAAAGAGGAAATAAAATCGGAAAAATTTTTAAAAAAAATGTCACTAATGAAAGCCTCGAATTTGGACAATAATGGTCTACTCAATAGACTTGTTAATTGTTTAAATCTTGTTAACAAAATTGGTCAAACGACAGCAATAGCTCAATTATGGCAAGAGTTTGTACTCGAATTACGATACCGATATGAATCGTCAATTTTGATTCCGGGTCTTGAAAATGAGTCGAAAAAATCAAGTCAAGATTCTGGAATAATCCCGCCTGATTTGTCTAGATGTTTACTTCATCAAAAAATTCAAATGCTCAATTGTTGTATTAAAAAAAAACAAGAACGTAAAGTTCTCGAAAGAGAAATGAAAAAAGACACCGAGAAAAATAATTCCGATGATGAAGAATTTTATGATTGTGAAGACGATCAATCAGTTCAGCCAGCTGAGGGTCGTTTAAAAAAATTCGGGGATTTAACCTTATTGAATCGACCTACAGAGCCAATTTATGTTCCAATAACCCAAGTAATAATAAAAAAAAATATTTTTTTTTAAAGTTTATAATCTCTCTTTTGCTTAGGAATCAACGCCAATGACTGAAGACATGCTTGAGCAACATGCCTCAGTGCTAGTCAATCTCGGAAGTAGTGACGATGCATCGCTACTAAGAGCTAAAATTCAAAGTGCATCATTATTATCCGATATGCAAGCATTTAAATCAGCCAATCCCGATTGTGTTTTAGAAGATTTTGTCCGATGGTACTCGCCAAGAGATTGGGTTATGACTGAAGAAAAAATAATAGATTCAGACACAAATGAAGAGAAAATAGTTAAAAAGTATGATCTCAGTAATCGTATGAAAATTCCAGGTAATATGTGGGTTGAAGTATGGAGTAATTCCAAACCGATACCAGTTAGAAGACAAAAACGTTTATTCGATGACACCAAAGAAGGCGAACAAGTAAAATTTAAACCAAATTTTTTAAAACTCTTCAAAATTATTTTTCCAAAAAGGTCTTTGAATGGTTGAATTCTTTAAATATTGGTCAAATTGTGGAACAAAGTCTTCCAATAATGTTCTACTCATGTATCTATACATGTTACATTGAAGCTCAGAAACTCGATTTGAATGATATAGTGGACCCTATTTATGATGGACTATTGGATAAAGCAATAAAAATAACAAGAAATAACGAGACTAAAAAATATCAGGTATTGTTTCAAAGACCAATTTGAATATCCTGACTTTACAGTATTTTTTTTTGTCACAAGGATCTTGTTAATTACATTAAATTGATCGAGCAAATAGTCTCTTTGATGAAGTCATTGAATATCAAGTTTATGAATAAAAAGGCCAAAATAACGAATGAAAATGTAAAATTTCTAAACTCTACTTTCAAGTCGAACAAAAAATTTAATGAAAATTTAAGGAGCAAGAAGTTAAAGATTTTCTCAAAAAATTACTTAAACAATCGTTGGAACAAGAATCATGCGAAATAAAAATAGAAAATGGAGCACATGGAACGATTGGTAAATTGATATCAAAGCTATGCACTAAGAAAAGACCATCGTTAAAAAAAACAAAATTAAATCGCACTCAATCAAATGAATACAAACATTTAAAAAATCTAGCAGATAATGAAGATTTAGACGAAGATGATGATTCAGAGGGTCATGAAAACTTTAACAATATTCTTCTTCCTTATGATAAGCCGTTTAAACGGGAATATATTTTGAGGTCATCAGTACCAAGACCGGCGCCGTATTCAAGACAAAGTCCTCAACGAATGTACTGTTTAATAAATAATTTAGAATTTCGACTCGCTGGAGCTTTTACTGAAGACACAATGTTTTTTTAAAAATAATTTTTTATTTTATTTATTAAGACACAAAATTTTTTTTAAACGAGTTTTTAAAAGTATCTATTTGAACTAATTGTATTGAATAATAATGAAATAAAAGTCATTATTGAAAAAAGAAAATGTTTAATTTAATAAAGATTATTTATTGATTTTAGATTCTTTAACTTTTGAAATGATTTATTTAACCTTAAATGACTTGAAGATGCCAATTTTAGGATGTAGGTGGTTTCAGTGAAACTTTGAAAAGCATTTAAAATTTTTTTATATTTGTTATTTTAAGTGGGGACTTATAAAATTAAAAGTTTTGATTTATGCTATCAAGTAGTTGAAAATGCACTTAAAAATGGTTATAGAATGTTTGGTAAATAATTTTTGAATTTTTATTTATTAATTCCTTATTTTGTGGTGGTACTGGTGTAATGGATACCGTGATCGACTCTTAAGGCATAAAGGAGTGCAGTCATCTCTTAACATGATATATGTTCAATAGAAAAAATTTCACAATTTTACAATTTTAAGAAATCATTTTTTAGACTAAATTTTACATAAAAGACAAACATTATGAAACTTCCTTAAACAAGCTGGAGTAGATTTTACTGTAAGAATTTCTATTTATGATGAACTATTGGATAAAGCAATAAAAATAACAAGAAATAACGAGACTAAAAAATATCAGGTATTGCTTCAAAGACCAATTTGAAATTCCTGAAAGAAAAGAGTTAATCAAGTTTTTTCTAAAAGGCGATACTTTTTTGGAAAAGCATAATCAGAATCAAAGAAACCTAACCATAAAATTGGCCATAATTTTTTTTTGACGAGTCGCACGACTCGTTGTAAATTGTAAAATTGAATCTACCAAAAGATTTCTTAAAATTGAAAGTTAAAATTGAAAATTAAGGAGGACGTATATCCTTAACATGCACGAGGCGGAGTATAAACTTGCGTTTCGAGTATAGTCACAGACCTAGGATTAGTCATCGGATAGCTCTTTGCTTTAGACTTAGGCGATAATAAATAATCTAAATCGATTCCCTGAATGAAATAAGATTCAATATTTTTAACGAGAGTACCCAGGAACACAATCTCATTTAAGTCTTAAGAAAAGATTATTTTTTACGACAAGTTCATTCAACATCTTTATTTTCTTAATGGAAAATCCTCTTGGAAATTTCAAACAAGATTTTTTAAAGGATCTTATACCAGTCTTTTAGGATCTTAGAATCAATCTGAAAAAATTGTTAAGTTTTGTAAAAAAAGCTTACGAATCTTATATTCAATTAAGATCATTCAAATACCGAACTTGATTAAGTTATGATACTGTCCTTGCCACGAATTCAAATAAGACTGTGTTTCTGAGCAGACATGCCATACTACGCGTTACGTCACAGTTTCGGCAAAGGCTTAAAAACTACGCGAGAGCTGAATCAACTTAAGTTCAAAACCTGCCAAAAAGAGAAAAAATAAATCAGTAAGTAGCCTATTCTTAAGAATAAAATATTGTAGGTTCGGTACCATAGATGATATCTATAAGAAGATACAAGAAATATATTGGCTTAATAATTTAATTTTCAGATACTGCTCAAGTATACAAGAACGAAGAAGATCTAGGACAAGCGTTTGAATCTCTTTTACCAAAATACAATCTAAAACGAGATGACATTTTTATCATAACAAAAATAGGTATTCCCAAAAAGTGTTTTTCTTGATTTATACCAAATATTAAACCATGTTTTCAAGCAACGTATAACCATGCTGATAAATGTTATGAATCAATCAAAGAAAGTTTAAAAAAGTTAAGAATAGACTACGTAGATATGGTTTTAATACATTGGCCAGGTGTTAAAGGATTTAAATTGGACGATAAACGTAATTTAGAGTACCGAATCAAAACATATAAAGAACTCGAACGAGCTCATTCAAATGGACTTATAAAATTTATTGGAGTATCAAATTATAATATCAGACACCTAAAGGAGCTTTTTTCGTATTGTAATATAAAGCCAACACTTTTACAGGTATTAAGAGTTTATTAGCTTCTCCATTGACAATAAAAATAAGCTAACTTTTTTAGTCTGAGTACCATCCATTATTGATTCAAAGTGATCTAGTTGAATTTTGTAAAGAAAATTCAATGATTTTTCAAGCCTACTCGTCATTAGGTACATCGGATAAACAATCGACAAGAAAACTTGTTGAGAATGAAACAATTCTAAAAATAGGATTTAAATATTCAAAGACACCAGCACAAGTCTTACTCAAATGGGCTGTTCAACAAAACCTAAGTAATTTTAAAGTTTTTTTTTATTCAAAGATAAAAGATAAAATTAAAAAGTTTTAAAATTAACAGGTGTTATCCCAAAATCTACTCAAGAAATTCATTTAAAAGAAAACATTAACATATTTGATTTCAACTTGGATGAACAAGACTTAATTTCAATAAATAAAATAAACGAAAATTTACATTTATGTTGGAATCCTGATACTGTGTTATAAGAAAAAAATAAAAAAAAAAAAACATTAATAAAAAATTAATCACTGTCTAAAAAAATATCTTAATCGTAACCACTTCCTATTGAAAATGATGCCTTTTGTTCATTTAAAAGTCCTCTTGTTTCATTCTTACGCATTTGTTTATACTCGATTTGACTTTTTTGTTTTGATGTTTTAGATGAACTCATTGTTGGTGTACTCTTTGAAAATGGTGGCATTACATTCGGTGGTAGTACAACACGGTTTAATTTAGTCTTAGAACTTATTCTTGGCAAATTATTTGCAGTTGATGTCGTATGTATAGAACTAGTGTTTGAATTTGATCGTTTTCGAGTGCTTAATTTTTGTAATTTCTTTTTACGTTCAGCTTTTGTTGTAATTCTCAAGTAAATAATAGTCAAAAAGACTGAAATTGCAGATATGATAGCAACAACCAAAAATACTTGCATAAATTTGGCAAAATTAAATCTTGGATATCGTGTTTTTTTAGGAGGTATAGTTGTCGTTGGATTTTTTAAATTGTATCGTGTTATTTTTCGGGTACTCTTAGTCGTTGTAGTTGAGGTAGTTGTTGTCCTAGTTGTAGTAGTCGGATTACAAAAATATTCCAAATTTAAAAGACCACATGACACCTCTTTTTCGATTATGTTCTCGAACATTTTAGTTCCATTTTCAAAATATTTAAGTTGATTTCGATAACAAAATGGTGCTTTGTACTCCCATTTTGGGTAAGAATAATTTTTTTTTGAATACAAAAAATAGACTAAACAACTACACGTTTGATTTCTTTGAAGACTTACAAGTGTGTTTGGGGATAATACTTTTAAAAATTTACACATTAATACTTTTTGTTGATCGAGGTCTGTATTCAACATTGAAAATTCTTGATTAGCTGTATTCGAGTCCAAGTTTAATTGAACTAAATCTAAACCGTGTAACCAAGATCCGCCATTTTCGATCGATTTCACAACTTCTATCGGTGTGTCTTTCAATTGAATCTCTTTTAAAGATTTTTTAGAATCCTCAAATGCTTTTTCGTGTATAAAACTTAAATTCATTGACTTGGAAATTCTTAAATCTTGGAGACCAATGAGACCCTTTAAGGTGAACTGATCTATCTGTCTAATCGGTGTATGCTCGATCGTTAGTCTTTTCAAACTCGATAAATCTTTAAAAACTTCATCTTCTAAGTTTACAATAGGATTGAAACTTAAGTCTAAATATTCCAATTGGTTAAGAAATCGAAAACCATTTTTATCAATTTTATTAAAATTGTTCGATGAGAGAATTAAATTTTTTAAGTGTCTGTACTTGTAAAACGTAAACGCTTTTATACTCCTTAAACTGGGACATTTTTTAATTGAAATTTCATTAAAACTTTCTTGATCAACAAACGAAGGTAATGAATGTGAACATAACGAGTCTATTTTGTAACTTCGTAGCACTGAAAATTTGTTTAATATTTTACCATTGGGTAAATTTTCACCAATGTCAATGAATCCAATAAAATTATACGAATTTTCAATACTAATTTCTGATATAATTGAGTTATCAAAAATTGAATTGACCAAAAATTCGTTGGTTATGTTGTCAAGGGTAAGCAAAAGAGCTTGTAAGCCTCGAAATGGTTTTCTTTTTGATGACAAAATTAAATTTGAATTCGTAAAGCGAATTTTTAATAACAATTCATCGGTGTCTATTTTATTAGTTTCTGATTGTAATTGATGTGTTAAGACTAACGAACGGTTGATAAAATCCTCGAATGAACCGTCTTCGATGTCGATTACATTTTCAAAATCAATATGATATATTGGTAGGACTGTTTTCTTTAACTCGTCTAAAAATGACTCGAATGAACTATGATTCGATTTAATTGGTCGTATGTTGCTGAATTTTGATTTGTAAAAATCGAATTTAATTTTATTAAAATCTTCTTTTTTAAGACGACGAATAAAACTGCCCCTAAAATCGAGCTTCGAAAATATCAAATCTGTTTTAGAATCTTGAAAATTTTCGTCGTACAAGTTATAAATTTCGTTAAAATTTGGAATTTTTTTTAAACTAGGATCATTACAGTACAAAAAGTAACGTTTAATTTCTTCATTAAACGAACAAAGACATTTTTCAAAAAGACTGTTACAATCTTGAAAAAGTCTTGTTGATGTTGTTTGAAGTGGTTCTTTGTGTTTAAAAAGCTTTAAAATTGAGTTATTCGAAATTTCGGCACTCGAATCTTCATACGATTCGATTGATTCAATTTCTGAATGATAAAAAAATGTGTACGAATGTGAATGATTAAGTGATACATTATCATCCGATTGAGTGGGTTGCAATTTTACACTCGATACATAAAACGCTACAATAAACAACTTGATAATAAAAATTTTAAACATTTTTTTTTTGAGTTGCGAACTGAAACAATGTAACACTACATTACATTTTAATGTTGTAATTTGATGTGTGTGAATGTAATTTTTATCAATAACAAACGACTTTGGGTACAAATATTTGAAAATAAAAAGTTCATCATTTGATTTATTTCTTGTTACTTTTAAAATTTCAAGAAAACAAATACACACTCACACAAATAAAAAAATTATAAAGCTATAAATCTATATAAAAAAAAATGGATTTGGAGAATTATATTTGGTAATTACTTTATTTTAAAATCATTAGTTTATAAAACAAACAAAAATTAAATGCATCAAAAAGAGAGAGAGAGAGAGAGTTATAGGCTTATTTAATTGACGAAAACAATAAAAATACCGAAAAAACACGTTTATTACAAGATACAGTTAATTTGAAATTCATAATCTTTATTATTTGTCTAAACTTATATCCGGGATTCTTTTTTTTTTTGATTTTGTCGACGCATTAAATTTAATGTAATACTAAAATGTTTGTTTTACAAGTCATATAACTTTTATTTTTAAGTTATGATTTATTTTATTGCTTCTTATTATTAAGATAAATGGTTTTCTTGGAAAAATGCGATAAATACAATTTAAAAAATTGAGTGGAAAACGTAACTTAAACAGAAAATTAATCTTTTATATTCCTAAATGATGCAAAATTATATAAATGATTTAAAGGGGAGTTAATAGGATAATTTTGCTACTTAGTGTTGTGATTGCTGATTCATTTTTTTGAGTCTCAATCGTTCTTGCTTTAACAATCGTTACAATTTCTGCTAAGGGTAATTGGACTCGTAATGATTACAAAATTTTAATTGTAGATAATCCCTTTCGAGTTTAGAGCAGTCTAAAGATTTGTACGGTCGTATGATTCGATCGTTTAATATGTCTTCGATCAAAGCCTTACGTGATATATTCAATTATGCACTCTGAAAAATTTAAAGACGTTTTTTTTCCATTTTAATATACGGTTCGGGGTCACTACGGTACGGTTCCAAAAGTTTGGTAGAAACACAATAAAGATTCTTAATTATTTAAGATAGTGCGTCTGAGTTGCTAAATAAGTCGTCTAATAAGTAGCTTTAGTCACGTAAGATCCGTCTTCAAAAATGGAAAAAATAAGATTTAAATTTTTTTTAGAAGTTTAATGAATGATGTGTCACAAAATCGAAATGTCACAGAATAGAGAGCAGACTAAATTAGCCACTTTGGTGAACTTTGTATACTTTAATAAATAATTTTTCGAGAGATTTAAGGTTCAAAGGTTCCTTTACTAGCCTGGTCGTTCACATGTTCGTTTGCCTTCATCCGAATCTGTCTGAACGTTCAAAAGTTTTCATAACCTTTCAAAGATTTTCGAGACCTTTCATAATTTTTCGATGACGTTCCGAGTCCGAAAATTTAAGATAAATTTTGCAAGTATCTGAAATTTTCTGAAAGGCCCCGAAAATTTGTGAAAAGGGTCCAAAAAGTTATGAAAATATATTAAAAGTTCTGAAAACTTTTGAACGTTCGGACGAATTCGGATGAACGCTTGTGAATGTTCTTGAAAAGATCCGAAAGTTCATTTTTGGAATATATGAACGACCAGGTTACTAACTGTGTAAAAATGGCAAATAATTCAAAATGTGCAACAGTACAAATCTTCTGACTTCCGAGTTTATTCACTGAATTTTTAGCTGATTGTCCATGAATACTCAAAGGCCTTTTTATAAAAAAATATTTTCTATTGTGGGATGAATACAACTAATCAAAGTCATTTTATACTCTTGTTCACGTTG
Organism: Brachionus rubens; assembly: GCA_022207745.1. NCBI lineage: Eukaryota > Metazoa > Rotifera > Eurotatoria > Ploima > Brachionidae > Brachionus > Brachionus rubens. The sequence goes on along the minus strand of JAJVHD010000001.1, from coordinate 3,507,084 downwards.
ATGGTTAAGCAAAGTTGAGCTACAATTATCCAGTCTAATTGACGAGCGTTCGTACAAAATCTTCCTTAATTCTAAATTTAAGAACTTTTCCTTTAATAAAAATTTATTCTTACTCTCAGATTCTTGGAGATTAAACCTCATTTTTCTTTGAATGTATCAAATTAAATCTAAGCGGTGTAAGGAATTTTAATTGCGCTAATTCACTGCCTATTAAAGTAAAAGTCAATCAATTTTGAAAAATTTTCCCACTCTTAAAACAGAACATTCTAACTTGAAATTTAATCTAACTATCTTATTTTACGAATAAAAGAATTAGTTTTCATATCAAGCCTGTAGAATAAATAAGGTAAAATAATTTAATCAAGTGCATTAATCAAAAGGGCTTAATAAAATTCATATCGATTTATCTCTATCTATCTGAAAAGTTCTTTAAAATCGATTAGTGGAGAGAATCAAAAAATATTTGAAATTAACTTTTTTAATTGTAAACAAAATTTGATCCTTTAACGAACCGTAAACCTTAATAAATTTGAATTAACCGATTCGATTTTTTTGTTCTGATTTGATTTTTGAAAACAAAAAGAATGATATTCATCATTAAAATTCAATAATACAAAATTAGATGGAAGCCAATTTCGTTTGATTGAACTAGACATAATGATCGTTAAGGTAGGGATGTGATTCATTTTAATTATGATTTCATGTAATTTAATATCTTCTTTTTTTTTAGTATTCAAGTTAAGTAACTACACAGTGCAATCAAAATTCGACACAAAATCGAATTTGTTTTTTTTTGTTGTTGTTAAAATTTTAAATGTTAATAAATATTTATTTTCAGTTCTTTTTTTTTGTTATTTTTTTTGGAGAATCTGAATCAAGTTCCTAAAATTTGAATGAAAAAAAAAAACAATAGTTGAATTTTAAAAAATTCCGAATTGTTGTATGGACAGCAAACACATTTTCTCGGATATTTGTTTTGAAGAGCATTTTTTAAAATGGATTCGTTAATTTGAATTTGATTACAACGCTAATTTTTATTCAAATTTTGACAACGGCTTTTTATAGGACAACGGTTGAATGTTTGATCGTGTGTTTTCATTCAAAAATGTAAAAAAGAATGGCTTCTTTTAACTACGTTATACCAAATGGCTTTTAGTTGATTTTTTGTGACAGAAGTTGTTTGATCTTTTTTTAAATCATCACCGTCAGCCGATTTCAGCTGTGTCTTTTAGCGTTGGGCTTTACCTTCAAGTTTTAGGTAATTTTTTTTTAGTAGTAGTAAAAAATAACTGTGAGCCGACTTTAGTCGAGTTAAGCCGTGAGGCTGTGGCAGTTCATTGCCTTAGTACCATTTGACCGTTAATTTGTTCTAAATCAGTCATCAAGTTTCGCTTTGAATGAATTTAATGAAGTTGTGTCCACAACATTCTTCGGTAAACTGTTCCAATCATTGACCACTCTGCCAATGAATGTCTTGAAACTTCTTTGGAGTGACCCCTTAAATTACAATTATTCTTTGCTGAACTATACCTGATACCATTTATTAAGTTGACAGCTTCTAACCCATTAACGATATTGTAAAATTGAATCAAATCGACCCTTCTTGTTGAATCAAGTGACATAAGATTCATCCTTGTTAACTGTTCTTCGTATTCAATTTTTTTGAAAACCGGGATCATTCTCGTCGCTCTACGTTGAAATTTTTCTAATTGCTTTTTTTCACCCTCAAAATATGAACGCCAGACGTTAATACCGTATTCTATTAGCGGTCTCACTAATGACGTGTAATGGAGCTTAACCAAATATTCATCTAAGTACTCAAAATTCTTCCATATCATACCCAGTATCTTGTTTGCTCTCCCTGAGGAGTAGTCAACTTGTGCCTACCATTTAAGGTCACACCAAGATCTCTTTCCAAACTAGTTGTATTTAAAGGTTCAGTTCCGTAATTATTGAAGATTGTTTAATCATGTTGTCGATTCTTCTGTCCGATTTGTATAACTTTGCAGTTCTCAATGCTTAATTCAGTAGCCCATGTAATTGACCAGGTGTCCAAATCTCTTTGTAAGGCTAGCTTATCATTAAAATTGTTAACTGTTGCTATGATCTTCATATCATCAGCATAATTCTTAGCTTCGTTAATAAAGATTACAAATAACAGCGGTCCGAGAACTGATCCTTGATGAAGACTACTTGTAATATCCAACCATACTGATGCAACATCTCCGAGGACAATTCTCTGTTTTCTATCTATTAGAAAATTTTTTACCCACGCTAAGATCTTACCATCAAATCCATAGACTGCTAATCTGTAGAGTAACAGTCGATTTGAGACTTTATCGAATGCTTTAACAAAGTCAGTGTACACGATGTCAATTGAATTTCCAGACGCCAGTAAACTTGAAATGAGATCCATTGACTCAAGCAAATTGGTAAAGCAAGATTTTCCCGGAACAAAATCATGCTGGGAACATGACAAAAGTCCATTTTTTTTAATAAATGTGATAACATCCTTTCTTTGATTAAACTCTCTAAAATTTTACAAACAATGCTAGTCAGTGACACTGGTCGGTAGTATCATATTTACAGGAGTAATCTTTGTTGAGTCTTTGAAATAAAATGTTAGAACTGCGAAGTTACCTGGAACGAAGTGTCTTAGAATAACTGTAATTTTTTTTGAAGCGTCCTTTTCAATATAATTTTATTACCGCAAATTGAATTTATCAAAAATCACTGATAGTTGTTCATGCTTGATAAATTTTGATAAAGAACTCTTGTGTGGATGATTCAATAATGCAAACGGTTACTTCTAGTTGAACATTGGTTGAGGTTTAATCACCAGCTTTGTAAAACAATTATGATTTTCGACAAGACAAATTGGCTGTATGTTGAGTGATCATCCTTCAAAAAGACATCCAAATGATGATCGAGCAAGCCTAATTGGACGGCTTTAATTTCTGAAAATTATAAGAAATGGTTCTCTAAGGAACAATTTTTTTAAGTCAACCCTAAGCTCTATTTTTAATTGTTTCTAGTTTCACTCTTAAGTTATAAAAAATATTTTTATTGTTTCGTAAGAATTCAATTTTGTTTTCGTAATTTAAGCATTGTTCTGAAAAAAAAAGAACCATCAAAATTCGTTAAGAGCACATAATAATTTTTTGTTAATTATAAAAAAAATATTAATGGATACGATTAGCATGATTTTTTAAAATCTTCAAATTGACCAGAGGATTAAATTTTGTTTCAAAAAAAAAATTATTTTTTTTTTAAATCTCGACTTTTTTTTTCGCAAAAATTAATTAAAACTATTGAGGTTAAAAGCACCGGAACTTGATGGTTTATGTTTTTTATTTGATTAATTTAAGTCATTATTATGTTGCTTAATTAATGAATACTTGAACAACAACAAAAAAATGCTCTTGAATTAGCCAACCTAGTTAACTCGATAGAAGCCATTTTGAAAATCACCAAACATAATTAATTTGAGAGTTAGATTTTTTTTTAAAGAACCATTTATTTTTTTTTTTTTGATTTACACTTAAAACATAAGTTGTTGTTGCTTTTGTTTTTTATGAATTTTCCAAAATATTAACTGATGATATGTCTCTAGCCAAATAAATGCCAAGCAAAAAAAATCCAAAACTTTTTGTAAATTGCCTAAAGAGATTTAAAAGTAAAAAATTTTTTTAATAAAAATTTTAAATGTTTTCAAGTTTACCATTTAGTTGGATCTTCGTAAAGTGATTTTACGAATTCTGTTGTAGTTTTAAATGTTGATTGACTTTTATCCTTAAGAAATTAAAAGGTCGTTTTATATTTGGTTTGACTTTTTTTATTTTGAATGTTTTACCATTATTTTATTCTTGTTGGAACCTTTTTGAATTTTAATTATTATTTTTTTTTTCAAAAAAAAATGCTTTTCAAGCTTTTACTTTGTAGTAAATGAGAAATATTGCAATGAAATCAAGATTTTTATTACATTTCAAATAAAAATTATTTTTTTGATTTGAACAATAGAGCCGACTTTTAAATCGTCTCTATTTTTTCAAGTGATTTAATCTTAAAAATTTTTGTTCTCGGGTCATAGAAATATTAAGTTATTAAGGTACAATACCGGTCTTTCAATATGTCCATTTCTGAAAGTTCATGAATTTGGAGTGAAGGGGTTGGGGAAAAATTTTTACTTTAAAGCCCAAGAAAAACATGATAATCGGGCGTTTTCAGGGTTGCAGATTACGATAATTGAGTTGACAGTTGACCAAGTATTGATCTTCAGTTGAAAATCAAAATTCATGAGCTTTCAGAAATGAACATTGTGAAAGACCGGAGTTGTATATCTCATCTTAGATAGAAAATAATGAAACATTTTCAAGTTGTTCTTAATCTTTGGAAAATAAAAGTTATCTAACATTAAGTTAAATACCTTTTAGTACCTTGCGATAACATTTTGGTACTATATATTACATTTTATTATGAGATTTGTTTTGTTTAGTACTAATAAAATTTTTTACTTAGGACGAGTGTATTTGAAAATTGACGAGGCTTACGGTAGAGTTAATGGAAACGTAACTTAACTTTCTACAAGTAAAGGGGAACGCAGTATAAACCCAAACTCATCTAAGCAATTATTTTTTGAACTAATGTAAAAGTAAACTTATGTTTCGAGTCACAGGCTTTCATTTAAACCTATAGAATGACGTTTCCTGAATTTATAATCGGTAAAAAACGGCTTTTTTTAGTATGGTTGTCTTTGCCGCGATATTCAGCCGAAACTAATACCGATAGAAAAAAGCAAAACATGTCGGCGTGTACAGAATTAAATTTAGAACAAACTGATCGGAGCATTTTTTCAGAAAAATATTTTAATAATATGAAACTAAATGATTTAAAAAAAAAATTCAAGGATGTATTTATTTTGAAACCTGTAATGAACTGAATTTTCTTTCAGAGGATGATGCCAATCAACCTTGTCAAAGTTCCTTTTTTTAAAGACCTTTAGATCAAGTTTTAGTTTGGATACAGTTACGGTCTAACCCAAATGACGTTAAATTTCAACTGTATTAACATTTTAAAAGCAAAATTCTACATTCAGGTTTTATTTTTTATGTCACCTTAATAGTACTGTATCCAAAATTGGATGACTTGAGAATTTTTTTACTTGAAAATAAAATAAACTCAAGTATAAGTAAGAATTTTCCAATTCTCTAGTCTATTAAAATTAAATCAAATAAAAACTTCCCCCCCTGGCTTGCAGACAGATTATCCAAGAAAGTTTTTTCTATGCCGAGTCTGATAAAATCGACAAGTGGCTTATATCGTCTCTGGTCACCAGGTAGCAAAAGTAAATTCGAATAATGAAGATGCAATACAAACAATGAAATTATAAAAAAAGCCGTCGATGAGAAATTTCGTTGTAGGTCATTTATTAAATAAATTGTGATTTTGAGAGCCTGAAAAATATTCACAAGAATAGTGAAATAATAGAGCATGGTCATGTGTACAAAAAAAATTTAAGTAATGTTTTTCGCTGACTTGATAGGAACAACATGTGACTGAAATTTTTTAATTCAATTATGTTAATATACAATCAGATAAAATTTTGATTCTCTTTTAATAATGGAAGAAGTTTTTGGTCAAAAAATAGATTTTTACGTACTGCACGGCTCCTGAAAAAAAGGCGTACCCCGTACCGTACCGTACCATCTTACCGTACCACCGTACCGTACCGTACCAAAAAATAAAATTTAAAAACTTTTCATTTTTAGTTAAAATTTCAAAATTTGAAAAAACGGTACGGGGTACGGTACGCCTTTTTTCAGGAGCCGTGCAGTAAATAAATTAAAAAATTTCAGTCACATGTTGATCCTATCAAGTCAGCGAAAAAACATAACTTAAATTTTTTTTGTACATATAGCCGGATGATTATATATTAGGCATTACATATAAGATGATAACACATAAGCAGTGGCGTACCGTCCATACGGCAAACCAGGGCTTGAGCCCCCCCCCCATCTCTAAATCTTAGATTCTTGAAAATTTCACTTTTAGTCTATTTTATAGTATGATAAATTGAACGATATAGGGTTCGCAAACAATTATAAACATTCGATTCTTAAATAAAACATATGATTCTTAAATTTTATTCCCACTAAAGACTAAATGTGACCTTTTTTGTTACACACTCTACCCGGGTTAAAATTGGTTTAGATTAGCAAGGATTAATAGTTAACCAGACGCAAGATACGGTCTCGAACAAATTAGCAATTAGTTATTTTCTTCTATTAACAAACCAGAAAATCCTTCAGTTGGTTATTTCGTCCAGCTACCGGGATTAAACTCTACATGGCTGACAGCTGACAGCACTTTAAGACAACTTTGCCCGTATCAATTATTTCAGAAAGTTTCAACAAAATGAATAAAATATTGAATGAAATTAAAGATGCTTATTCGACAAAAATCTTCAACACTAAGTCTTTTCTATGAATCAATCTCATATTATTGAAAGCAATTTAGTCGGTGTAATCGGAAGGTTTATTAAGATAATAGTTTAGGGTTCCGGTATTTTGGGGAGTGAATATTTTGTATTTTTAGCAAACACCATTACCAATTCGGCGTTTTCCTATTAATGTTTACGAAGAATTTGGAATTTCCATCTATTTTTGTGACCCCCTTGGTTGAGCCCCCCCCCCATCTAAAATTGTCTAGCTACGCCACTGCACATAAGGTATTATTGTAAATAATATTCCGACATAAATTTGATGCAATCAATTATCAAAGTTTAATATTCCCGGACAAAATTTGCCAAAAAGACAAATATTAATTTTATCATTAAAAAAAATAAAAAGGACTCTCATAAATCGGGGCTTCCTCAATTTAATTATTTTTGATAAATGATAAAATGAAGTAAATAAAACTTAACAAGAGAAAATATTTGATAGGACTAATTCAAAAAAAAAAAAGATAATTTTTTTTTTGTTTAACAGGGAGGCCGTTGTCGTTTTTTAAAAATTTTTTATTATAATAATAATGAATAAAAAAAAATTTTTTTTTTTTTTTTTTGAAATTTTTTTTTTAATCAAACAACAACAACAAAAACAAAATTTCAAATTAAAAAAAAATGATGAATAACTTTATTTTTTATTCTTTAGTTGAAATCAAAACTTTTTCTCTATTTTTTTTTGTTGAAAATTATTCAGACGAACTTTTTTTTTTTCTTAAGAAAACAAAGATACTTTGAATTTAGGATATTTTCAAAAAAAACTTAGTTTATTGTTCCAATGAAAACAAAACGAAAAGTTATTAATACAAATAAATAACTAGAATGCATGGCTAGTTTAGGAATCTTTCTCATTGTTAATAACGAAATCTTGATCATTAAAAAAATATGTTTTAAATACCGTTTTGAAATCGAAGAGTACAATTGAAGATTCAATTTTAAAAGTGTGTTGATGTGTGATAGCTCTATAAATCGTATGTGCTAGTTTTTTTTTTGTCAAAGATTGATCTTAAATTTCTATTTATCTTCTCGAAAATCTTAACTTGATTTCAAATTGGTGTCAATCTCTCTCTAAATCTTATTTCAACAACCTAAATTTTTCAAAGTTTTCTCATTTTACATTCTTGATCTAGGTCGATTTAATCGAATAAGCAAAAATTCAACATTTTAAAAGAACAAGACCAGTTAATCCTAGCTAAACCATTATCTACAATTTACCAAAATCTTTAACCTTTTTTTTTCGAAACGACTGGAGATTAGTTTTAACCATTTTTGTTTACAATTAAATAAATATTACGTCTTTTATTTTTTGCTCGTCAAAAATTTTGGATTTGTTTATTGATTTTTGTTTTTTGTATTGTTGGCTATCAAGTGGAATAATCACGTTTATGTTCAGTTTGACAGTGTTGTTTTTTTACCGGTCGATAATTTTTGTCCCAATCAAAATTTTTAACATATTTTGTTTTTCTCTTATTTTAATGAAAATCAAATTATTTCTTGGAGTAACAAAAAAAATAAAAATGCTCATTTCTATTTGCATTGGATCGCTAGAGCAAGCGTTCAATATTTGAATTTTAATTATTATTTGTCATCGTCGAATTTTCTCATCGATCTCATTTTTTTTTACCCATTCTCTCTATTTTTTAGACCTAATTCAAATTTTTTTAGGTTTTTGTTTGAAAAATGTTTGGTGCTCCCAAAAAGTGCGCTAAATGTGATAAACAAGTCTATCCAATAGAAGAACTCAAATGTCTAGATAAAGTATGAGATTTTAAAACCTTCAACTCGTTTGGATAATTTAAATATTTTTTTTTAATTTTAGGTATGGCATAAAGGATGTTTCAAATGTTCCGTTTGTAATTCAACTTTAAACATGAAAAATTATAAAGGCTTTGACAAACAGCCATATTGTTTTGTGTAAGTAGAAGCCCTTTATTAATTGTACACTTCCGATAAAAAAAACTTTTATTATTGTTATCCTAAAAATGATTGTTTATTTGAAATAGGAGAAACGTGAAACTTGAGATAGTCTTCTTAAAACTTTTATTTATTTTTTATTCAAGTCACGCAATTCAGATTATCCAGAAATGGTTTTATATTTCTGGATTTTTCTAAGACCGTTTTTTTTAAAAGCGAATTCAGCCAAATCAAAACTGCTCTGATATAAAAACTAAGTGGATTGTATAATCTTTGAAATTAGATCCTTTTGGTAAACAATTGAACTATAATGGTGTTTATTTTTTTAAATAACTTGAGGCAGTTGAAGCATGCGTTTAAAAGGGAAATTAAAAGAAGAATAACTCCCTTCTATTCTAATGATTAGTGTTGGTGAGTAGATAAATTTTGAAGAAACCTGCATTCGTAAATTAATCACGGGTAATTCGAATGATTCGATGTTTTTACCTTAAGCGAATAAAAAATAATTTTCATTCAATTGATTTGCTCACAAGAAATTTTGTTTTTTTTAATAAAGTTTGTCATCCATAATCGCTCCTATATTCTCAAATTTTAACCTTCATTTAAGTGTTAATAATAGACTTTTAACAAACTAGGCTAAAATGAACATCGTAACTTTTTAAAGCCTGCTTCAAAATGATCCTATGAACGATTACTTGAGAAGTAAATAAGGTTTAATTGACTTAGAAATCATTTTAAAATTTAACTACCGTAAACCCCCTCTATTTGTACCCAGAAAATTTGGTCTTTAACATTCGATTTGGTAACATTATTTTATAATTCTATAATACTGACTACCTCAACCTATCTATAAAACTAAAACATGAGATGAGATTTTGAAACACTACTTTACCTTTCAAAATATTTTAAAAAAACTACTGGATACAAATAGAGGGGGTTTACGGTAAATCTTACTTTTTAAGAAATCTGTTTATAAAGCACACATATTTATCCATTAATTTTAAGGTATTGGATGGGTATAGATTACCCAGAAATTTCGGATTTTAGCTATGGGTTAACCCATAAAATATGGGTATTTTAAAGGTTTTTTAGTTTTTTTTTCAGCAAAAATTGAGTTTTGAGTATTTATTCCCAAATTTAATGGGTTACCCAATCCATGCCTGAAATCAAAAATTTCTGTTTAACCCATGCCCTACCCGACTCAAAAACCAGAATTTTTCGGGTAACCCATACCCACCAAATGCCTTAAAATTAAAAGGTACACATGTCTGCTATAAAGACAACCATCATATCATTTTGTAGCAGGCTAAGAGAACGAATATTTTATAAAATTGTCGTTCCCGTTTTAGCTCAGTCGGGTCAAAAGTCGATCAACAGAGAAATACATTTTCTTAAGCCGAATTTTCGATCACTTGTGGTTTAATGAATTTACATTGTCGAAATGAAATGAAATGAAATGAAATGAAATCAGGTCTCTTGAATTTGAATTTTCGATAGAGTTTGACAGGTACGCAGTTCATTTGATGGTTCCTAATATATTTTCTGTGTATGCTCATTTCTGAGCAGTAAACATTTTAAAACTTTTCAGAACATTTTTTGGAATTACAGATAAAATTATCCGTTTTGTACAACAGGTTTAAAATCTAGGTTTTGTTCCGAAGCAGTTTATAAATTATTTACACAATATGAGAAAAATGATCATGTTTTTGTTAACTTTGTTTTGAATCTTACTGTACCAAATAGACTTGACCGCGTATGGACCGTAAAATAAAACCAAGAATGCATTACGATTTAATAGATTTTATTTTAAAAGACTTCACTTAAATTTGTTTCCTGTCAGATTTCGGAACGGTCCAATACACAGGAAGAAACTAAAACGATGGCTAAAATTAATTAAAAAAAATAATTTAAATACCCCTTTTCCGACTATAAATAGCCATCTAATTTGATTTAAACCCTTCGAGGTATTTTTGAAGATTCGACTTAAAAAAGAAGAAGATTTTTTTTAGAACCAGGCAAATATTAATTAATTTAAAACAAACAAATAATTGAAATTAATTTCTTTCAATATTTGAACAATTTCTGCCAACACTTGGAACTATTTGTTTAAGAAAATAAAGCTTAACTAATCATTGATAAAATTATTTGAATTCTGCTTATATTTTCATTAAAATTACTGATATTTATTTTTTGATTGATAAATAGAAAAAATTAATTTTGTTTATTTTTAAGTCATTATCCTCAACAAAAACCAACGGTTGTAAGCGAAAATCCTGAATTATTGCGTATTAAAGAAAATACAAAAATTCAAAGCAATGTAAGTTTGCTATAAATTTCAACGTTTGAAATTATTTTTAAAATTATTTTATTTTGATTAGGTTAAATATCATGAAGATTTTGAAAAAAGTAAGGGTATATACACAGTGGTAGCCGACGATCCTGAGACTCGACGTGTACTTGAAAACAGTAAAATAATCAGTCAAGTAAAAAAAAATTTCAAAGTGTTGGACTTATTTAGATTAATTATTTTTTTTGGAAGGCTAAATATCACGAAGAATTTGAAAAAAATAAAAAACGACACGTACAACCGATCGATAATTCTGAAAATAACAAACCTATTAACGGTACTAAACAATCAAATCAAATACACGAACCAACATCAATAAGAAAAGGACTTGTGGCAACGTTTAAATCTGGTGAAAGTCTTCAAATGGAAAATCAAACACGTAAAATAGGAAACATTGCTGATTATGATCCTTTGAATGATGAAAATTTTACTAATCGAAACGGAATGAGCAAACTAGGAAATTATTCGACTAACAATTTGTATCAACCACAAACTAAAATACAAACATTTAATTCATTATCGAATATAAATTACCAGAATGGGTCTAATGGACATGGTCTAAATGGGACTCATAAATACACAAACGGGCATGTTAATGGTCACGTGATAAAAGATAAAAGTTCAAATGGATTGGTTATACCACAACAAGCCATAGATATTCAAGCTCTTAATAGAGATATTAAAACAACCGTTTATAGAGCTATATATGATTATGATGCTAAAGAGGATGATGAAATAAGTTTTAGAGATGGTGATAAGTTTATTAATTGTGAGCAAATAGATGTTGGGTGGATGATAGGTGTTCACGAGAAGACAGGAAAACATGGTATGTTTCCGGCTAATTATGCTGAACCAGTTGATTACTTCTAAAAAAATTCGATTCAATTCGTTAAAATTTTGTATAAAAGAAATAAAAATCCATTTTTTTTCTATTCTTGTCCAAATGCTTCTAAGCTGCTTTTTTTTTCTTTAAAATTTTTGTAAAAATTTGATTTCCTAAATAACTTTTTTAATTTGAAAATTTTGGAATAAAATTCAATTTTTTATAAACTCTTACTTTTGAGACTAATTAATATAAAAATATTCTAAACTGCTGGTTATCCCCAAAGTACGCAACTCGGAATCCGAGAGAAAAATAAAAACAGAGTCAAAGACTTAGACACGAGACAAATTTTTAACCGAAATCCTGACGAAAACAAGATCTAGATTTTTTTGCTAAAACCCGTAACCAAAGAATTTTAAAATACAAATATTTATCAATCACATCGAGACCAAGTAAACACTTTCTATTTGCCGATACTTGGGGGTACTTTAGAGCCCGGCAAAGAAGATTTTTTAGAAAAAATATCACAGACACCTCGAAAAACAACTGTAGACTAAAATAAAGCCAAAAATTTAAATAAATGCTTTCTTTTTTAATTTTTTTAGGTTTCCTGTTTTAGTCACCCGGTTTCGTTTATCAAGACAATGTATAATGGTTCCATGTTCCGTAGAGAGTGATTTATGTAAATAAACTCCATTAATAAATAGACAAATAATTTTAATCAAAAGTTGAAATTTTAAAGTCCACCAGTTTAAAGGCAGTTATGCAACTCCGGTCTTTCATAATGATCATTTCTGAAAGCACATGAATTTTAATTAATGAGGATCAAAATTTTCTTAACTGTCGACTCAATTAATGTAATCCAATGTCAACGTAGTAGACTAGCCGTATACAGTGTGACCTCGATTTTTTGAAGTGTCTGGGTAAACACGGAAAATTTCACAAAAGTAAAATTTCACAAATTCAAACCAGAAATACATTAAAAGTATTAGGAGCGTCTCTCTTTTTTATTTCACAAAATCACGGTTTCACAAAATAGAGGGTAATAAAATCGAGGTTACGCTGTATACGCCAACGTAGTGGACACTACAGTCAACCCTTGTTAATCCGTTTCCACTTTTATCCGTATATCTCGTTAGTTCGTATAGAAATCACAGGCTAACTGTAATTCCTTTCAATAGAAAATACCTTCTTAAATCGTACATATTTTTAATCCGTATGACGATTTGATGGGGGCTATTTTCGTACGGATTAACGAGGTTTGACTGTATAAATCCAAAGACATTTTTACTTATTTTCAGCTTTTTTAGTTTTAATAAAACATTGTGGTTCTAGCTTAACCGTTGGCTACGAAACTTTTATACGCTCATGGATCCATGGATATTTTTCTGTTCTTCGCATACAGCTGATTTGCCTAGGCTACATAGAATAGGGTTTTATCATCAATTTTCAAATAGGTTTTATCCAAGCACCAAGCATCCTGAATTGTCTCTTTCTTATTTTTGAGTGAAATAGTTTGACAAAGAATAATGAAGCATAAATCATGGGATAGGAAAAGAAATTGCGTTTATACACGAGGCTGGGAGAGTCAAGGACCTGGGAAACCTCCTCTAGAATCGATTATTGATTACTATTGAGGTGATTTTATTGATGAAATTCATAATTCCAATACAAAATATTCAAACTGTGTAAGAGGTCGTTCTTAATATCGCCTGATGTCAAAAAAAGTCTTCATTACCGAAATGGACCCTGAAAAATACTGTCTTGTTCAGTTCATTTTGAATTTATGAGACTTTTTTGTGCATAGTTATCAATACAATTTCCCAACCAGTCTTTATGAAGTATTTTTATCTTCCAGAACTAATCGTTCAGAGACTTTAAAATCACTTTCTTTATCAGATCAAAAACACTTCGAGCTATTATTTAAATGACCTTCCTTTATCTTTTTCAAATGCAATAAAAACAGATAATATTTGAACAACATAATTTAACAAGCAATCTTATGCATGCTTACATTGCAAATTTTTTTTCAATCAGTTTCAATTTAAATATTTAAACATAAAAAATTGCTTTTAAGTTTATAATTAAAGTCAATCAAAATGAAATTAGCACACTTCATTCTTTTTATAATCTCAATCAAATTGTACCATTGTAAAGAATCGCATGGTAAAGTCATTTTTTTTGTGATTTTATTTGATCGTTAAGTTAAAGAGTTATTTAAGGTTTTAATTCAACAACGTGTGGTTACAATAAAGCAAGTAGTGAATTAAAATGCTCAATTAGAAATCTTTACGAAGTCAAATGTCTAGCGTTCGCTCATTTTCCCCAAGGAAATTTTACAAGAAAATTTTTGATTGGCACCCACACTCAAAATCAAACATATTCAAAACAAACTCAATTCATTCTATTTCCGAAAGAAAAAAATCAAACATACACACCCTATAACAAGTTTAATTTGTACACTTCAAGAAAATTTGAGAGCTTCGGAATCCGAGTTAAAGACTATACATGTTTTAGACGGCTCGTCAAGTTGTTCAAACAATCACCAGAAATGAAGTATGAAAAATTTCAAAAAACTGGTAGTAACTTTGATGTAGCCTTGTTGGGACTTTTAATTGTTGATAAAAATAAAAAAAATCATCACAATCATTTGAAAAGTTTATTGAATGATTTGAAAAAATCAAAAAAGAGCAATGAAAGTTTACTTAAACAAGGAAGACCAAAAAATCAAGATGAAGACTCAAGTGATTCGAGCGGTTCAAGTGCATCTGAATCTGAAAGTTCAGATGATGAATCTTAAAATTCAATAATTTCAAATTTTAGTTTTTTCAAAGTTTTAGTACGAACGAATCTTTTTTTAGTTTTTTGTTAATTTCAAATTTTGAATCGAATAAATTATTTTTTCATACTTTTTATGTGCATCCAAAATAAAATCCTCTTACACCGAATCCAAGAACAGCTTTCTAAAATTTAGATTGCAAGCAAAGCCCTAGAATAATTTTTTATGGTTCTAAAAAGTTTTTTCTTAATGCCTTGATTTGTTTCGATGTTAAGTTACAGTGATGACTTTAGAAATTTATCCTTTAAGAGATAACCAAGAGTCTAAAGCGATCATTTAGATTATGACACTCATTGATGCATTGGTAGAAAAATTCATACAATGGACGAAACTCTAGACGTTCCATTTAAAAAAAAGATTTTTGATGAAAATTTATTGTAATTGTTGAAGAGGTTCGCCAGATTCATGTATTTTCGACTGGGCTTCTTGTTCAAGAGTCTTGGCGTCACTTGCAGCAATTTGTTTTGACTTTGAGCAACTTTATTGCTTGCTGTTGTTGATACCTCAGCCTTACAATTGAAAAATCCGAACGCTTATTTTGCGAATGATCTGAAAGCGGTGTTTAATCTTTTCTTCGGCTCATGTAGTGGAATTACTGTGGGTTTTCGACTTTCAATAGCACACTACTTTTGAATTCATTTGGAAATGAATCTTCACTAAGCTTTTTTTTCAGAATTCAAACCTCGTTTTTTTTGTTCAAACTTGAATAGCTATTGAATTTTTGAAACTGTAAGCCAACTTTTGAATTTGAACATTTCTAAAAATATTTTTCTAAACAAATTTCTCTCTCTGTGTCTCTTTAGAAAGAGAAAAACAATTGAAAAAAAAAATTCGAGGCTGAACGTTTTTTTTGTTGTTGTTGCAAACATTCTATTCAAATTACACTCACACAGGGGTTTTGAAATGATCCAACACAATGAAGTCACGTTTTGTTGTTTGAAATCAAATGTTTCTATTCAAAACAGGGTATAGAAAAAAAACTGAACAGCTAGTGACTTGATTGATAAGCCTCTTTAAGAAAATAGTATAAATAGATGATAAATTTTTTCAATTCAACAGATCAGATTTGAATCGGAAGAAGACACACACACATAGAACTACACAATGAAAAATTTAATTCTAATTTGTTCGCTATTGGTGACGACTGGACTAGCAATGGACAAACGTTTGGAAAGAAGAGATCATTCAACCAATGAATTTAGTCAACCTCCATTTCCTACAAATTCTTCATTATGTGTGTTTCATCACGAATTCAAAACAGTAATGTGTCATGGGTAAAGTTTCCTTCAATCCAAAAACGTGTACTATAAATTTATTTTTTTTTGTTTTCAAGTCCTAGAGGTAGTGTTGAGTGTGATGCAGTTGCTAATGTTTCCTCGGCACCTTTTAGATTTTTTGGAATTGGAAAATACGAAAATTTTAATGGCACAACTCCGGAATTCAAATACTTTTTGTATCCAAGAAACTTTGAAAATCAAACATATTACAATTATACAACTGAAGTGGACGGTAAAAATTACGAGTTTTATTTGTATCATTCAATGAGCTCGGACGAATGCGGCTTTAGAGTAACCAATTTTGAATGTTATCAAAAACTTGTTGATGTAATTCAATCATCAAGTGATCATCGCACTGTTAAAATGCAAGCTTCAGAGTCAACAGTAACATTGTTTGGAGAGGTTTTTTACTTTGATAAATCAGTTGAAAAGAGATGGTTTTGGTTACCATTTTATTCTTACGGTTGGGGGTATCCTTACATGTGGGGTTAATTTATGTGCAGATATAATTGTAAATTATTTTTCATTTTTTTTTAATTTTGTATTTTAATGACGATAAATTTAAAATTTTTTGTATATCTTTAAAAAAAAACATTTTGGACGAATAAAATTTTTTTCAGCATTTTAAAAAAATCCTCTTTTTATTAATCCAAAAAAATCTTAAAAAAAAATTCTAGTCGCTTAAAAGTTTCCTAGAGCTCTTAACTCTAGGCGTATTAGCTTGCTTAATACGCTCCCAAGTGTCAAGAACTTGATCAAAATCATCAGTTGGCACTCCAATTATATCCGCCATAAATTTATCAACTGTTAGCTCTTCAGGAAAATTTCTGTCAATCAATGAACTTATTTCTTCTTTAGTTAAATCTTCAACATCGTTATTCAAATGAAGTAAATTTGAAATACAATCGGCCAATTCATAGTCTGTCAAATGTTCGCCTCTTGTTTGTAGTTCGTTTAAGAAAACGTGTCGTGGCAAGTAGTCAGAATTTGTTTGTTGACTCAACACTTTGAATGCATTGTAAATTTCATACGGATCAAGACCAAATGCTGGTCTATGGTTAATGTAAACTTAAAAACAAAACTTTTGAAATTTGTTTGCTTGAAACTAAGTTTAATTTTGATTACGTCTTATGAAGTCGTCTAAGTTTATAGTCTCCACAAACTTGTTTGTATCTACATATTCACTAAATTTAACTTCGTTGATCATATCCTCGATCTTAAGAAATCAAATTGTAATCTCTGCAGACTTTTTTTTGAAAAAATTTACCTCTTGTTCAGTTGGATAGAAACCTAGACCTCTCATTACGAAAGGAATTTCGCTTAATGGTATGGTCAATTTGATAACTCGTTCAGTGTTTTCACTGAGACCATGACTAATAAAAAACAACAGATATAAAGCTTTCAATGAGTTTAACATAATAAAAGATCTTACTGTCTCAATTGAGAATAATAGAATAATTCTTTCATTTCTTTAAAAAATTCACCATCTCTACCACCATCAATAAGACCGTAAAATGGTTTCAAATCAGGTCCTCCTAAAACTGATTGGGCTTCCAACGCACTGTAAAACATTATTAGAATTTTTTCATAAGAGATAAAAAATCACGATTTCTACCTGACGTTAATGTTCCACATAAACAAATTATTATTTTCACCACCAGTCGTAAACAAATATTTTCCATCATGACTTGTGGCCAAGTTGGCAACCTTTGAGATCAATATTTAGCATTTGAAAAAATCATCAATTTAAAACTTACCCCTTCAGGATGACAAAAAATAGCAACACTATCAAATGGATTACCTGTTACAGGAAATTTTTGTAACCCTAGTTTGTCTTCAGTAATATAAGCCATGTATCTATTTTCGGTCAATAACCCTTCCGTTGGTAAAATTAAGACCCTTAAAATAAAATATTAGAAAATTTAATTTTACAAAGAAATGGCTTTACTTTTTTAAAAAGCTTCCGAAGGTTGGACCCAACAATGTTTTACGACACATTTTAGTAACTGAGTTATAAATCTTGTACTTCCATTGGTCATTTACAGTAATGATAAATGACTCAGTGCTAATTGGTGGGTGCCAAGCCATGGCTAATGGAACCGCGTATTGCTCAATTCGAGTTTTTTCTTTAATCAAAAGATCATCGTAATTGCTCATTACTAAATCGTATTCAACCATTACACGGTCTTTGCCGAGTGATAATAGTCGAGTTTCGGAATTATCCGGATAAACTCCAAACATTAACCCTACAATTTCTTTATAATGTGATCGATAACGACCTAAAAATGTGTACGGTTCAGTCGCTATTTTTTTGTTATCTCTCTCTGATATGAAATTATATTTGTAAACAGAAACCGTAAAATCCGCTTCCTATTGAAAAATTGATTTAACTTCAAGAGGAAAAATTATAAAATTTCAGCTTACCGCTGTGGCCATAAAAGATGAATCATGGGAAAATTCAATGTGAGTAATAGCTGCTTTCGAGTAAGTAAAAGGAGCTTTCAAACAATCGTCTAAACTTATTGAATCGATTATTTGTAATTGACCGTTCTCAAAACCAATCGCTATAAAATCTCCTTGGGGATCAAATTTAATACATGAAATGTGAGCATGTCTGTGAAAATTTCTCGAACAAATCAATATTCTTTAAAAATAAACATGTTAATAACTAAAAGAGCCTTGATGTTTATTATCTTACTTTTTCTCATAATCCCAAATTTGAAGGTATCCACTCGAGTTTCCAAAGCAAATTCTCGGACTTTTAAAAAAGAGACTTAAATCTTCTAATCTTTTTGGATTGTTTTTTTTTTTTAAATTACAGTGTAGAATGGGTGTCTAAGGCATAGACCGAATTATCAGATGCTTTATTCACAACCTTTCATATTCATCAAAAATAAAATTTATCAGAATCTTAAGAATTTTTTTTAATTTACCTCAACTTTTGCTCCAGCTTTAGTTACATGACCAATTACTGCGTTTGATGTTCCAATTAAAAAGTCTTTACAGATGAATTTTTCATACTCAATTGTCGCATCGTGTTCAACTTCAGAATAGTCCAAAACTCTATTTAAAATATGATTAATAGTCTTTCAATCTTGAAAAACATTAAATTTACGGTTTATAGTCTTTGTTTGTTTGCGAAAAGGACAATGAAGTAATAGGTCCCAAATTAAAATGCTTGAACCACATTAAAACATGTAATTTTTGATCAATAAATTTAACATGACCCTCAGAGTCTCCAATTACAATTATACTAAATTTTTTAAACATAAATCAAAATATTATAGATGATAGTTAGAATAGAAAGGTTACTCGTTCATTAATTGAATAACATTTATAGATTTCTCTTGAAGTTTAAACAATTTTAGAGCTTTTTTATTCGATTTTGGGGTGTCTCGACCATCAACAGTTTCCCAAACAACAATGTTACCCAAAGAGGTTCCAGTCAAAGCTCGGTTATTCTGAATTTGAAATATTGATTGTGTTAATTTACCCACTGGTTTATTGAAAGTCTTTATGAAAAATGTATTAACACCCGTGTCCATTTGATTATTTAAAGGCTTACCGTATCGTTTAAAATAGGGGCGTAAAAAATGAATCCCTTATCAAAACTCCATTCATAAAATACCACTTGAGAATAACTGTTTGTAACTAATTGAAACGTGTTTTCTGAGTTGAATCTAATATTAGTTTGTGGACCATGTTCTGGGTCTAATTCAGCAGTACATATAGGAGATTCACTGTCTGTTGTCCATTCCCAAACAGCAAGAACTTGAGGATATTGAGCGCTAATTGAAGCTATATACTTTGAATCTGGTGTAATTGCGACACTTATTGTTCCTTCTAAATGTGTGTTAAAATATGTTTGAACTGGAAGACTGGAAAAAAATTTTAAATTTTGTTTAGATTGTTCAGTTTTTTAAAAATTATACTAAGTTGTTAGATCCCAGACAATTATAGTGCTATCTGGACCAGCGTCAGCTGTAACTAACCATCTTTTATCTTCACTAAGTGTAAAACAGCTAATACTGTTTCTCTAAAATTAGAAAAATTTATATCTTCTATTGGGTTTGAGTTTGAAGATTGTTTGTTACATGTCCTTGAAGAAGTTTTTGATCGTTTACCGCAAAGTCGTAAACAACCCCAATGTGTGATGAGGCTAAGAACATCTTTTTCGAGTCGTTAACACACAAATTTAAAAGGCCTAATTTCTTGTTGTATCCAAAACACCATGATAAGTTCTAAAAGTAACCCTCAAATTTTTATTTTAAAAGATTTGAACGTTCGGTAAAATTTAATTACCAAAGCAGTTAAGTTATGATTTTTTTCATTATTCTCATCGTTTTGGTTTTCATTAGTTTTATCACTTACAAGTGGAATTGGAGTCGGCGGTATTGGAATATTACGTTCGGATTCCATTTTTTATTTCAACAAAAGGTCCGCAAATTAACTTATAATTTTTAAACTTTATTTATTTTTGATTGATTCTTATTTTTTTTCTTTTATTAAAGTTTTACATTCAAAATAATATTGTACATATGCACGATTCTTTTAAAAAAATTCGTTTCCATGACAACTATTTTTGTTTTCCTTCGTTCAGGTTAAACTTAAATTTTGAAGAGTTTGGATTGGTAAGATAATTGTGGACAAAAACAAAATTAGAGAAATAAGTTTTAAACTTTATTTGAAATAGATGAAATATTTTAAAAAAAAATTTAATCTTGATTAATTGTCAAAAATTGAATCTGAACAAATCCATTGAAGATAAGCACACATGGTTATAAACCTTGAGCTATCAATTCATTTTGCCTAGAGGTTAATAATCGATTAAACATTCCAAAAAAATAGTTAAGAAATCTAAAATTACAGTTGAATAGATGCACAAGGACAACAGAAAGTAGCAATTGCACAATCATTACAAACATTACCTTTGATTCTAAAACCAGTTCTCAATTTTGTTCGTAAGGCTACTGTGGCGAATGGAACAAACATTGGTGTGCATAAACACTCTCCAGTTCTTGAAAACACTAAAAAAAAACTTTTATCAAATTTTATTAGAAACTTTATTCCAAAAGTTCAATTTACATTCGCACCAAAAACAACATGGACATACAAAAGCGCCTATTTTACAACAATAAAAATTTAGATTTATTCTATAGCAATTTGAGAAATAAAGATTACAGAAACAAGTTTTAGCATTTGTGCAGCAGTCGAATAAAGTCTTTGTCCATTCATTTTCATATTCCCACGCATTTTCGGTCTGCTCTGTCAGAATAACCCTTAAAACGTCATCATTGTATAAAAAATGAAAATTAAAAAGAAATTATGTCCAAACCTTCCAGGATGTGGTTGTTCATAATTTAAATTTGTTCGAATAGCTGCCATTATCCGACTACAAAGTGACCAGTAATAATAATTATAATAAAATAATTAAGGAATTATAATTTATTTTCTTGTTAAAAATTTAATACTTTTTTTTTTCTTAGTTAAGTATCTGAGATGAAAGCCATACAGTTTTTGTTGAAACTTTTTTTTTTATGAGCTCTTGACAAAAAAAGCTAAAATAAAATAACGGTAAAATGAATTTAGTGAATCAATCATAAAATATAATTTTCAATAATAAGTTTCTTATTTTTTAATTTTTTTTTTAATTTAAAGAGTAGTTTTATTTTAAGAAGCTTATTAGAAGTTTTTCACTTTAAAAAAAAGGTGTCAACAAACAATATTGATCACAAGTATTTCGTCATTCCCTTTTTCAAGTTCAATTTTAATGGCCTATTAAATTTATAGTTAATTAATTTCTAAGAAGTAAATTTCTAAAAGTCAATCAGACTAAAAACGCTTATGCAGAAGTTGTTTATGCAGAATTTTGCAGTATTTCTTGGAGAACAGGATGATTGGTTCAATGCATTTTCAGTTTAACGTCCAAAATTTATTCAATCGGGTAAAAACCGAGCGAAAAGAATTAATGTTATCACTAGAAAACATATTATCTGAAAACTCAGAATAGATTTAAATTTTTTGTATTTTCTTTGGTAAAACAAGAGAAAAAGCACTTTTTGAGACTTTTAATGCAAAATTCAGGGTTCAAATTTTTTAATTTCCAAACTTATTGCAAAACTAATTTTCTAAATTTTCATTCTGCAACAAGCAAGTTTTCTTTAACTGTTTAATAACTGACTAAGAAATCATAAGACAAATTGCGAGACTTAGAAAAATTTCCAATTGTTAAAGCTGCTTTGATTAACTCATTTGCTCTCGGGCAGGTTCTTCCTTTAAGCAGTTGAGTCGACATAAGCATTTACGATAATAAACGTGTTCTCTATTTATAAAAACCTAGACACTAATGTTCATGCAGTGCAAAACGTCCAGGGATTTTCATACACAAGGATTGAACTGTCCCAACAAAACTAATGTCACTTCACTAAGAGCATTTTACTGGAAAATCAAAGCGTGAGCGTGTTCCTAGATTTTAGGCACTTAAAAGGCACAAATTAAGTGCCAAAAATCGAGTCAAAAACATGAGTCGTTTCTAGAGGTTTCATGCATAATGATCATCTTAGTGATTTTTGATTATTTTGACCTCGATTTTGTCATACAAGAAGTAATCCCAAAAAAGTTGTTCAAAATTGTATCTAGTTTTAGAATAGATATAAATGATTACTGTGCCAAAAACACCCAAGGACATGTTTAAAAAAATAAAAAAAGAAAAATTGCACATTTAAATGGGACTAAGGGATCTATTTCAAATTAAATATACTTTATATGGGGTTATGGGTTAAATATTAGAGTGATCTTTTAAAAAGTGAAGTATAGTTTTGAGGGGTCTAGATACTTTAGACTCATAAGGTCCGAAAAGCTATTTGGACACATCCTAAAAAATTAGCTTTCATAGGTTTTGATATGTGTATATTACGATTTTGAGGTCAATAATCACTTTCTTACATGGTACGGACGTTTTGAATTGCCAGAACACTAAAACGATTTTTTGGAACAGAGAGATTTCTTGATTTTATGGAAAATTTGGCGTTTAATCACACACTTTAAAAAATAGAGGTTACACTGTTTTAGTTCCCAAATTTTTAAGGTGTCGAAAAAATTTTTAATTTTTGAATTGAGGGATCAAATATGGCTCTATGTTGAAACCAATACAAGCAAAATAGAAAGCTAAATTAAAATTTACTTTTCTAAATGTGAGTGAAAATTTATTTTTTACAATTTTAGTCTTTTAATTTTTTTTATGTATTCCACTTATTAACTCAACTTTTGTTTTCAAATTTTCTTTTTTCATTCAAAATTTTCGGTGTAAAAATTAATAAAGGTCCGATTTTTCCTATTTTGGAATGACCAGAGTGACATTGAAAATTCGGACACCCATCACCGGCCGTCATAGATCAAATTTTAATTTTCTATAGCATGGATTTCGGTATTAATCTAATGGGATCTGATTAAAAACTTTCAAAATTAAACTTAAATTAGATTCTTTATTAAAATTTAAGATACTCATTAAAAAAAAAATGACTGAAATATCAACAAGGACATTTAAATATTTTTAAAAAAAATTAAAAGAAAGACACAAATTTACAAATTTTATAAAAATCGGCAGACATCGTAAACTAATAAAGCTATATTGTTTAAAACATATAAGACTCTGTAAAATTCGCTTCTTGAAATTGTTCGGCTTCGTACTTTTTAATCTTTTTAAAATCGAAAATATTTTTAAAAATTTATACTTTAAAGTTGTTTTTTCAAGTTTACTTGTTCTTCGGCTAAAGCTAAAATAGGAAGCCATGCATCTTCGTCTTTTAAATTATACTCAACATCAGTATTTTCTTTTGCTTTTAAATAATGATTATTATTGTCATAGCTATATTCAAGAGATGAACAAATTGTCGATATTGCATCGGCTGAAAAATTTTGAAAATTTTTAACTAAATGTTTTTCTATTGATTGTGGTAGTAATTGTGAACTTTCACGTCTAATTTGCATCCGACTTTCATTCGTTTTATTTCGAACATCATCTTCCATTGACGAGATGTCTTCGCTTAAGCTAACATTATAAGCATAATTAACATGTGAATTGTCATATTGTTCAATTATTATTTTTTTTTGCAGATTTTTTTTATCAACATTTTGTTTTGCTTTTTGTTTTGTTGCTGCTTTAACTGGTGTTGAAAATATTGTAATCTCTCTTGGATATGCTAGTTTATTCAAAAATTGATCTTCAACTTGACTATTTGATCGACTAGTGGAAGATGTGTGATTTAGGCTTGAAATTATTGATGTGTCATTACTACTGCTATGTAACGTCATATTAGAGCTTTCAGAAGATCCTTTACGACTGAAAGAAATAAATTTTTAAAATATTCCAAAAAAACAATAAATTTAAAATTTCATGCTTTACATGCTCGAAAAAGCAAATTAAGTGAAAAATCTTATACTTTAACTGTGACCCCCTAGCCTAACAACTAAAAAATTTTTAAATACTTTTGATGATTGCTTGGTTGATATATTGGGTAATTGTATGTGTATATTTGATTATTTTGTAAATTCAATTTGTCTTTTAGCATCTTATAACTTGTCGATGAACCGTCTGTTAGACAAACAAGACCTTTTGGTTTTAACAGTTTCTTTTCTTCAATGTCTGTGTAAATCTCAGTCGATGAGGCTGTTGATGGATCATTTGAATTTCGTAACGAAAAACAATACCTCAGGTCGACAGTTGCTTCAGTTAACATTGCTGGAGGTGGTGTTGATTCACCATACGAGCCAACAACACTCATATATTCAGTTGATTCATATCCAAGTTTTGTGTATGATTGAGTATTTTCTGTCGAAAAGCTTGGCTCTTTGTGACTCGAATCATTCAATTTATTCTCACTTAGATTATTTTTATCAGTCGAACCACTTAAATAACTCGAATTTGAACCCGATAAAAGTCTTGATGGATACCTGAAAAACATGTTTTAAACGAACAAAAAAAAAAAAAACTGTACTCGTCTTTTGAGAGCTTAAACTTTTTTTTTGTTAATTCATGAAAAAATTGATCCCTCAAATTCCTCATAGACGTTAAAGAAATAGTTAAAGCTAGTTAAACAAATGCAAGCTTAAAAAAAATTATTTGAGATAGGTCATGATTTAGTTGTTGACATGCAAAATTTTTTCAAGAATTTCAAAAAAAAACAATAAGCTTCACAAATATAACAAAAAAAACAAGCAAGATTAGTAAAAAAATATAAAATTTTATACTTTTTTGATTTTGATTTGCATCGGTTTCGACAAATTGCATAAATCAACAAACAAATAAGTGACAAAATAACAAAACCACCTATTATTTTTGTTGTTGTAATTGTAAAAATTATATAATTTAATTTCAAAAATTTATGTTAATTGAGTTTACCCAATGCGGATATTGATGCAATGAGTTTAATTTTGCTTGGATCATAATCTTGTACTGAACGAATCGTACAAAAATCACCTGACCAAAAATGAGTTTCATCTATATAAGTGCATCTTAATTAGAAAGTTTATTAAATCATTTTTACGATTTCAGAAAATTTAAAGGAAAAATTTTTTTTTTTAAATTTATATTACGAGCAAGTTGGTGTTGAATTCTGTAAAACACATATTCCACTATTTTGGCATATTCCATAATGCTCAAAAATCATACACGAGTTTTCGAGACGAACTAAAATTGAGAAAAATCAAATTTGTTAAGTCTAATAATTAAAAGGCTCAAAAGTAGAAAGATTATAATTTTTTGGTAAGACTGACTTTGGTACCAAATAGTTTCTATATTAGAAGAACAAGCTGAATTTCATGTTTTTGGGAGTTTAAAATTTCAGGGATAGTTAGATGCTCCTTAATCGCACACTGAATCGGTCCTGGAAAAACTTCATAATTTGAATTTTTTATCCACGGAAAATTTCATTCTATTTTCTTACTAGAAACTGAGCTCAAGGAACCAACGAGCTGAAAGGATTAGAACAATCCCCTCTTCCTCTTCAATTTTTAATAGTTGTTTTACTCTCTATGTGAACTGCTTTTAGAACAGCAAAATATTTTAAGCTGCTTTTAGAAGCCGAAGCTTCTAAGTTTCTCACTTGGACCCGAACCTGGAATTTCTTTTTCCGAACCTCAAAGGTATTTTTTTATCCATAAAATTCTCCTATTATGATATTTCGCAAAAGTTTTTAGAATATCTCGACTCCCTTTTAAAAGAATTCCGCAACGCGCTTGATGCCAAAAACTAAAAGCTTTTTTTTTAACAAACAAGCATTCAACCTTTTTGAGGTGTATAATTAGATCAGATCTACCGCAAACTCGGGAGTCATACTGCCGGAATAAAAAGTGAACACTCGGTTTTATACAATTTTTCAACGAATCTGAAAATTAAATAAAACCGAGTGTTCACTTTTTACCCCCGGGTTTGTTTCCTCGAGTTTACGGTAAATGAAACCATGAATTATTTCATTATAGAAAGACAGGAAATAGAATGGATCAAGTTACGAACCGTAAACTCACGTTCACAATTAAAAGTAATAATTATTTTATTTTCTAATATAAAATTGTTTTTCTACATGAGGCTGGAGAGAGTCAAGGACAACCCACCATGTGCTGGAGGACTCTCTCTACAATCGATTATTGATTGCTATTTATGTCATATTATTGATGAATATTATAATTCCAATACAAAATATTTAAAAGATTTGTGTATTCTAATTTCTTTCATATCAAGATTATGAGTTTAAGAGGTCACCCATGACTGGGAGGAGTGACCCTTTACTCCCCCAGACTCGTGTAGAAATCCTTTTTATTCCTTACCCCAGGTATGAAAATTTACCATTAGTCGACTTTTAACACTAAATATATCTATGAATAATGCGATTACATTTTTTACGAAAATCTTGACGATTTGTATAATCGTTAAGGAAAATATTAAAATTTTTTTGAAAGACAAAAGACACTATAACATCAAACCTCAATTTAAATTTAACTTTTCACACTAAGAAAAGAAAAAATAAACTTCAGCCTCATTACTTGAGAAATATGTGCGAATCTTTGATTTTGGTAGATTTCGGTACCTTATGATCAGCAAAATCTTTGGAAATATTTACAAAAGTTTTTCATCTGAAAAAATCGCTTTTTTTGTCGTCCCTGTTAATTATATTTTAAGAGCTCATTCAGAAGCTTATCTAAACTACCTTGCTTTTAAAATTGGATAAAATGGGTATTCAATCTCTACTTTTTTAAGTTCTAGATCAATTTTTACTGTAAGAATTTAAATTTATCAAGTAATTACTTTGGGTACCATTTCCATCAGAGATATAACTTTCAATAAACTCGACATTTTGATCAAACTTTGTGTCCACTAGATAACTTTGAATAGTATTTACTTTTTAAAAAACGTTTAATTTTTCTAAATTAAAAAAATTTTCAAAATTTTGACTTACTTGCATCAAGTTTAGAAAAATTATCAACTGGATTTTTAAACAAAATATAGTGTTGGATATAGAAATTAAAATTATTGAGGCTTCTTGATTGTTTGACAGCATTACGTTCTATTTTTTGTCGCGTTGAAGGGCATCTATGAACACAAAAAAAAATGTTAAACTTTTAAAATCAAATGCCTCAAGTCTTAATCACAGACAGACTTGCTTAAAACAATAGCAATCTATAATTGAAGAATCGTACCTTGATGTTTTTACCTTAATGTTTTTAAAAAAATAGGAGTTTCACGTGTTTTTGTAATTTTGAAAAATCAACAACACACATGTCAATTAATGACATTAAGTAAATATTTAACTTATAATCATTATACAAAAATGGCTAATATTGACCTAACTATGGTAACTTGTTAGAGTCATTCACGATAAAAAAATTTTAACTTAACAACAATTTAAAGGAAGTCTTTTTTTTTGATTCTAATGGTCAGTCTAGATTTAAGGTAAAGTTTTTAGTCAATTGAATTTTTATATCCTCAGGGTTTTCGAGAATTAGAAAAACAAAAGAGTGTCAAGATCCTATTTAAGGATAAAAATTACTTTATATTTTCAATTTCTTTGATTTCAACTCGATCAAAATTTTCAACGTCTTTATAAATTTCGTTTAGTTTATTTTTGAGTAATTCTTTGTCTTGTAATAGACTTTTGAATTCATCTGAACATTTTATAACTCGACCACTAAACGATATCAAAACAGATCTATCCGTATTAAAGTTTATTTGAGTCAATTTCTTTTGCGATTTTGCGCTCATTTTTAAACGTTTTTCGGGCAATGGACCCAATTTAAAATCACTTAATTTTTCAAATTTTTGATTTAACGCTTTAATTGTAAAAACATTAGCACTTGTTGTAGAGGGTGTTTTCGTCGTTGTTGTTGTGGTGGCGGTGGTAGTAGTAGTACTTGGTTGAGTAGTTTTGATTATTTTAGGTTTAATAGTCGTAGTACGAATTTTAATTTTTGGAATAGATGTTGTCGTAACAATATTAGTGAAAACAGTTTTTCCTGAGTTTTTTGCTATTTGTGTAAACAAATTCGGACACGGATTTATTTGCTCACTTTGGGTACTTTCGTATCTAAATATAGGCGTACTCAACAAAAAATAAGTCGGATTTATTGTTGAGTAAGTCTCATCTGTAAAAACGGCAATTCTTTAAAGAAATTAAAATATCAATACAACAAAAAAAGTTAAGGATCTTTGAAAAGTACTTACACAAAATAAATGTCCTCGTGAGTATTTGAAGGTGTCCAAACTTGATCAAAAACAGTGTCTTGTCGATTGTTTCTATGTCCAAACACAGTCTTGAATTCAAAATATTTTAAGAAAATTGGAAAGAAAAATTTTTTTTTTTGTGTTTTTTTTTATATAATAAAAACAATTTTTCCAAAAATACTGAAATGAAAACCAAAAGCTAATTTTTGAAATATATTTTTTTACCTTTATTTAAAGAAAAGTTAATGATTTGTTTGTTCTAACGAACAAAAATAAAAGAGAAAGAGAGAGAGAGAAAAAAAAAGCGAAATGGCTTATTATATAATAACTTTTAATAATTCAAAAAAAAAAAATAAAATTATGGCACAAAAAATATTTAAGAGTTGGTGCTTGTGCTAGCATTTGAAATCTCTCTCTCTTTTTTTTTACCTAATCAAAAACTTATTTTTTGTTTTCTAAAATGACAATTTAGGCTACCAAAATTAGCTTTTAGAATTTGTAGTTTTGATAAAAAAAAATTACATCATCTCGATTATAACAATAAATAGTATCAGTTGTAGCTGATTGTATTAATCTCCATGAACCAACTACTGAATTTGTACAAGCACTTTTAGCTACTAGTAAATACCATAACTGATTAGAATCAGCTTGTTGATTCATAAAATTGATACGAACTTGATGAAAAAAACAAATTGGAAAAAATTAAAAAATTTGTAATTTTAGAGTAAAGCTTACTCGTTATCTGGCTAGTTGTGTTGAAAGAATTTGATTTAGAAAATACGTTAACGTAAAAATCTGGTTTCTCACCATCGACTTGATCGAAAATATCAATTTTTTTAGTCAGAGCCAACGGGTCAAAATTACAATAGTTTATAGTTTCTTGATCGAAACTTTGTTTATACGAACTTGATGAATATTCAAGTTTTTGAGAATCATCGATATTGAATAGAACTATTTGGTTTGTGTTTGCGCTTTCGTTGTTAATTTTTGTACTCACCAAATGAAATAAATCGATGTACATCAAACAAAAAATTAGATTGTATTTGCTTGGGGTTTTCATTTTTTTTTTCTTTTTTTAATTAAGTTTAATTCATTCTTAGTTTCGATTTTTAGTGTAAAGTATTTTTTAACAAATTATATACAAAATAACATTTTTAAGCTATTTTCTTAAAGGAAAAAAAAAATAATTTTTTTATAAAAAATTTACCTTAAAAAAACAACAACAACAACAAATCCCTAAAGATTATTGTTATATTTACAGCCTTACAAGTGCTGTCAACACCGAAAATATTCGTTTAAAAAAAAAAAAACTAGATTTAAAGAATTTATTTTTTTGTTAAACTATTTATCCTCGAATAAAATATTCGTAATGACATTAAGGTTTTTTGTTCGCAAGTTTTTAATTTATTAAGCTAAGTGTAACTCAAGGACCTTATTTTTACTTTTTTTTCTCTATTAGAAAAATATTCAATTAACTAAAATAACAGGATTTTTATTTCTAAAAAAATAAGAGCCTTTTTTTTAAATGGTTTTGATTTTATTCTAGGTTTCAATTTCTTAAAATGAGCAAATCATTAAAGCTATGAAATTTCACATGAAATGTATTCAACATCAACTTGATGTGTATCAAGTTTTACTCTCTTTGTAGAAGGAGTTTAAATTAGTCTCTAATTACAAAATAAGATCAAGTAGAAAAGTGTTTTGTCATGCTAATTTCCTCAGCTATGGACGATAGAAACCGAAACGATAATCGGTAATTCAAATTTTTTAGGCTAAAAAAATTATGCGGATAAACTAGGCTTGATTGTATGCAAGAGTATATACCTTAAACGCTCGCAAATTACCCCGGGCTAAAAGTGGACAGATCGTTTTTGAGCCCTGGGTTTATAATGTTTTTGACCTCAATTTTTTGACTCTTTTTGGTTCAGGTTAGAATCAGTTTAAGACCAGGGATATTTAAGGTTTATCTGAATTAAAGGACATTCTTTTCAGTTAAAACGGTTTTAAATGAGAGTTATAACAACAGTTATCAATTTTTTTAAACTAAACTATCTTTGAATTAAGAATCAAAGCTTAACTACATTAGTCCCATTATTCCCGCTTTTTAACCCAGGGCTAAAAATTAATTTGGACCTTTAGAAACATCAAAATTAACTATAATTTTAATTTTCTCGATGGGACAAAAATGATCAAAAATTTGAAGTCAAATGTGTAACTATCCCTGGGTTTAAAATAGTCTTTCTACTTTAAATCCCAGGGACAATTTGCGAGCGTTTATGGTAATATACTTTTAACAATCGCGCAATATACAACCCTGGTCATTCTAAACTTCCGAAAATGAACCTTCACGAAGGTTCAAATCTCCTCAAAAATTTTTCTAATATTTTCATTAATTTTCTAAAATTTGAAAAAAAATGAAGAAATAAGAAGCTTCATAGACCTTTGAACCTTCATGAAGGTTCATTTTTGGAAGTTTTGAATGACTAGAGTTGTAAGCGCATTGAAATTGAGAGCTTTTTATTGAAAACTCATGATCCTGTAACTGTTAGTTTCTCACTAATATACGAACCCGACTCAAAGATTTTATAACAATAATGAATGTTCGGTTGATTTTCCAAAAAATTTTAACAAAGTAACAAGAAATGTGGTTAGCATGAGGTAGGTATGAAAAGTTATTATACACTTGCTTTCCCCTAGCATCATGTAGGAATAACTTTCTTACCTGCCTCATGTTTTTAGTATTGGAATCGAAAGACTTTGATTTTCTAAATTTAATCAAAGAATGTCACTTGTCAGCCTGATGATTCGTCTATTGGGGTTTTAAATATTAATTTTGATAATTTAAAAGCTGTTTTAGTGAAGATGATTTTGAAGCTTTAAATATAATGTTAAAAACTAAAAAAGAAGTCCAGATCAGTCCTTAGAGAGGAAAAAAGCTTTTTGTTGTTCCTGGTCCGTAAATTAGTAAATGTTAGTCCTGGTTTAGGAGAAAATATTTTAGCCAACGTCTTCGTAAAATTCTCTTATAAATGAACTCAACTTATTATGACTGAGATCGATAGGCTTAACTCAAGCTTAAAGTAACGGTGCCTAATTTAACAAAAACTTTCTTTTGAATTGCTTGCATGCTTTTCATGCAAGACTTTTAAATTTAACGAAAGTAAAAGGTAAATTTTATGCTTGAAAATCAAACTAGAAGAAATTTGAGCATGAGCGTGAAACAGGCTTAATATATTCTTAGATGAATGAGAATAGTAGCATCGTTATTTATTTAATCCTTCTGCTCACATTCATCTTTATCTTCATGGAGTTTGTTCGAAAATTCGCAAACAAAATTCGTTTAACTCGAACTTTGAGGTTAAAAACGAGATGAGAAGTTTCATCGAATAAAATCATCTTGAATCAAAAACAACTTGTATTTTGAAAGTTTTTTTTTTCCATACGACTAACACTGGCTAGGTTAGAACAATAAAATTGACTAACTTCACAATTATTTTGGTCTTACATTAAGGTTTCTCTTTCATAATAGATAATTATTTTTTGTATAATCTAGATATAATCTCAACCCCATAAAGAAATAAAAAATTAAAAAAGTTAATACTTTAATTCATAATCTTTTTTTTTGTTTTAAAAAAAATGAGTTTTGATAAATTGAAGGTAAAACACGAAAAAAAATTTTCTTTTTATAAGGAAATTTTTTTACAAATGAAAAAATTTTTATGAAATAATCCTTCAAAGTCCATTTAACTTGAACAAAAATTTTCCTTCAATTTTGAAACCAAATAAAAAATTCGGGTGATTTTCGGTGCTATTCAAATAAAACAAAGAGAGAGAGAGATCGGTTTGTTGAGGATTATTGCAATTTTAAAAAGCAAGTACAAATTTAATTTACTCAGGTAATAACTTCTCTCTAAAAAAAAAATAGAGCCGTACGGGTAAAAAAAGAAGAAGAAGAAAGAAAAAGAGCTCTTCAACGACCCTTTCAAATATTTAATAATAATTCGTTTTTTTAACAAAATTAATTTTATTTACACTTGGTGTCACATATAAAAATATTGATGGTTTTATTTTGGTTTTAAACCTCTCTTTTTTTCGGTAAATCCATTTTTTTTTAAAACAAAATTTTTTGTTTTATTTAGATTCCATTAACAAACGAAGGTTTCAGTTATTTTTAAACCAAATAATAAAATTTCTAGGCCTTTTTATTTCAAGTTTAAAAAAACTTACTTGAAATGATTCAAATTTTTTTTTATTTTAAGTCGTTTTTTTTTTAAATCTAATCAACCATTATATTTATTCTAGTTTCTTTTACTATTTATTTTAAAAAGTGAACAACAAAAATCTTAGTCCTTTTTATTAATCGCATTTTTTTTATTCGAAATTTGATTAAAATTGGAATTTAAACAAAAT
Source organism: Brachionus rubens (assembly GCA_022207745.1). Lineage (NCBI taxonomy): Eukaryota > Metazoa > Rotifera > Eurotatoria > Ploima > Brachionidae > Brachionus > Brachionus rubens. Next base: position 3,474,257 of record JAJVHD010000001.1, on the reverse strand, counting down.
TCGACAACTGTAAACAAAAAATAATTTAAATATTTTGAACCATTTATGACAATCTTAGACGGCTTTGATTGGACTAATATATTTAAAAGTAAAAGGAAACACTTTTGCTTGTCATCTCTGGGAGGTTTTTAATAAAATATTGAAGTTGGGAATTTTTTTTTAACTAGTGATTCAGATTTGATATCCTATATGAATTTGTTATTTCTGATATTGTTACCGTAATCTACGACCATAAAAACCCCGAAAAACCAATTTTTACAGCCAAATGACAATGTGCTTTATTTAAACATTTAAGTAGACATGATTGGAAAAAGTTATAATTTATGGTAAGATACGTTCTGAAAGCTAAAAAGCTGCCATTGACGCTGGGGTCATTATCGTAAAAATCCCTTAAGCAAATGGAATTTTCTAGTCAAACCATATCTCCTTCTAGTGAAGCCGCAATACCCAATTTTTTTCTGGATCAGCTTAAACAAGAAGCGATTTTCTACACATCTAAGGAATTACCTTTTTATGCAAAGTGAAGCTTAGTTAATGTCTTGTGAATTTTTCCATTAATTTTACTACTAAAACTACATTACTTTCTTTTTAAATCTTCATAACTAACATTGAATCAGAAAGACTCCATATTACTAAATCCCTCTATTACAAACTTGAAACAATATAATAAAATTTTGAATAGTAATAATTTCAAAATAAACTATAACAAAATCTTATATTTTAAAACTATTATTTACCTTAAGTCTTTGTCTATGAAGCTATAACCGCATAAACTAACAGCATAGAGATAGTATTGTTATCGGAAAAAGTGGCGATTCGCTTAGGTCCAATGTGAAATAAATAAAAGAAGTTTTATTACTTGAAACTTAGTTTATTAAACTTAAAGCTAAAATTTAGACTGAACTAAAAACTAACTTAAAACCAACTTAAAACTAACTTAATATATTCTTTAAAATATCTTTTCATTTCCCAGTCAAGTTACACACTAAGTCTAGTAACTCTTAGTTAAGTTATATTATTACAATGTGCCGCCAACAGTATATATCTTTTAACTCATATCAAAAAAACTCATATAATAACTCATATAATTACTAATCAATCCAAATTTTTTACCAAAAACTATAAAATTCAAATATGCAAAAATCAAGAAGCATTAATATAATCAGTTTGTCAAAGTCTACATCAATTGCAGGCGAAAATACAGAAAATAAATACCGAAAATACAGAAAGAATCATGGAATGGCTTGTATATACTAAGAGATTTTAGTGAAAGTCTTTTTGAGCTACAACCTGATCTTAGTTTTTTAAACATTCATAATTAATAGAAATTTAACTAAATATCTTCTTTGGTAGTCACAAAATTATCATATTTGATTCGTTGTGAAGTCGCTTTGTAAAGGGAGCGTAGTGACACAATACTTGTTTTATTTTTCATTTTTGTATACGCGTATACCAACTAGTACTAGTTGACGAAAAAAGTCATAAATATCAAAAACGAAAAAGAAGTGAGATTTACCACTGTTTGATCTAAAATTCTGAATCCTGGTATTAAAAAACCCTAAAATTGATTGAAAATTTTTTTAAAATCGCTTTTGGGCACTAAAAAGGGTGCACAAAAGCCTGTTTTTGTAAAAAAAGGATTAGTTTAATATTGCACTTCCGCCGAATTAAAGGCGTACCCGTACCGTACCGAACCGTACCCTTACCGTACCGTACCGTACTTGAAGCGTACCCGTACCCGTACCGTACTTGAAGCGTAACCGTACCCGTACCGTACTCGAAACGTACCCGAACCTTAATCAAATCATAACTGTACCCGAGTTGTAACGTAACCGTACTAAAAATTCTCTAAATTTTTAATGAATGATTTTACGATGAATTTGCGATTTTTTAGTACGGGTACGTTACAACTCGGGTACAGTTATGATTTGATTAAGGTTCGGTTACGCTTCAAGTACGGTGCGGGTACGGTATGAGTACGGGTACGGTTCAGTACGGTACGGTACGGGTACGATTCGGTACGGTACGGGTACGGCAAGCATTTAATTCGGTGGAAGTGCAGTATAAAAATATAACTGTGGGGTAAAAAAATAAAAAATTTATATCCCTACGAAAAATTGATTTTCTGGGTTTTTTGAGGATCCGGTAACAATATCATAACAACTTCAAATAGCATGGAAGTTTTGAATTCAATGAACCTGTTAGCGGGTGCTTATGTGCGCATAAGCCGGACCACTCTCATGGTTAAAAGACCTTTCATACTAGTTGCTATTTGTAACTAGTTGGTTGCTATATTAATAAACTTAACTTGGTTATTTCTAAGCGCTTAAATATTTATTCAATTTAATTTAATTTACTATTTAGAATGCATTTAGTTCATTCTATCTTTTTCTATCTTTTATATCTAAGAGTTATGAGAAGTACTAATAATAATAGTTGTGTTAATAATAAAGTGTTTTGTTGAACAAATAACATCTTTTATTTATTGTAATTCCTACAATTACGCCCGCCAACAAGTGGTGCCGTGACCAGTATAAAATAAAATCGATAAATGGCGGAGTTAAGTATACAGTGAATAAATTCGAAAATTAAGTGATGTTAAGGTATATAGAACAATTTCGGGTTCAGATGAACTAAGCGCTGAATGAAAATGATTGAGAATAAAATATTTGTAATCGTTCTAGGAGTTTCTTCATTTGATTTAAATTCGATCCTTTTACACAACGAGCAAAAGAGTTACAAAAATTAAATCAGTATCAGTTACAGGTAAAATTTTTAATACTAAAACTTGGGATCATTACTGCAGTTTTGGGGTGAATTATTTATCCAACCTTCCCGTAGACGTCTACGTTCCTTAAAGAAATCTATCTCTCATCTCTTGGTTCCCAATTGGCTCGAAAAATTAAGTCGTCTAAACCAAGTTATGATATGAGTTAATCTAAAAGTGTTTTAACTAGTAGTTAGAAGTGATACTGTCCTCATTATGTTAAGAGTAGGTTCTTCGGGTTAAGTACCTCGAAAGGGTTCATACCTAACTGTAATCGTCGTAAACTATTCAATCAATGATATCGAGTGATTAAGGTAGTGATACCGTGATATTGACAGTGATTGTGATGTTTAAATTGATTCTGATTGATAATTTTAAAATTTATGAAATATGATTTGATCAAGAAAGGAAGATTATAATGCGATTAAACAAATTCCAGATTCTGAGCTCAAGTAGAAAAAGTTTGGTTTCTCGTTGGTCTGAAAATGTGTTTTTAAGTCTGAGTTGTGTTCTTTCGAATGATTTTCGTTAGAATAAAGAAAAAATGTACCATTTTTACCGATCAATCTTAGTAAAGACATCGGAATGTTAATGATGTCGATGAACATAAAAAAAAAAAAATAAATGTAATCATTATAATTGTAATTACAAGACATAGCTCTTAAATTGACATAAGCTGATTGGATCTAAATTATAATCAATATTTGTGCCCCTATTAAAAAGGAGTCACAACTAAATGATTCATCGTCCAGTGTTTCAAGTTAATCGTTCTTAAGATTGAATGCTTTAAGTTTATTGAGCACCAAAGAGAATTCAATTCCTAAGTCGTAATGCCTAATGAGATTTGATTAGCCTTGCTCTTCAAAACGGAATAAATATATTTTTCGCTCGTTATCAAGTGATATTAACGCTTTGATTTGATGTTCTTATAATACTAGAGACAAGTGTTCGATATTCCGTGTATTAGATTTTAGATTAATAATGTTTTGAAAAATAGACACATATTTGTCCTGTACAAAGTGCAAAATGTAAACAGGATCGTAAACTTCAAAATTTGACTTCTAAGTCGAGATTATTTGATATTAGATTTGAAAGTATTCTGAATTTGGTGCATATCGATAAATTAACATAAGCCGAAAATTAAAAACATAAAAATTAAACCTCGTTTTAAATATGTTGGATCGATTGAAAACTTTTACATGTTTGTGAGTATGGATCGTCTTACCGAAGTCATACGAATACGATTATTAAAATTTAGTGATCATTGCCTCCGGAATACTAAAACTAAAAAGTTAATTGTAAGATTCCTCATCTGGTTCGTGATGAATTGTTGAATAATGATATTCCATTATTGACGAATAAGATAAGAAAGAGAGTAGAACTTAAGTTAATAAATACAAAATCGTAACGCAAGTAGAACTTGTAAACGAACTTACAAACGACTACTGATAAAGAAGAAGCGATATGTGTTACTGAGCCTTTTTGGTTTATAAAAAATAATACGCTAAGAATGCTAGCCTTATAAAGTTTTATAAAGTTTCTCAGCAAATGTTAGTCGTGTTATTTGAGTGGTAGTCGTGATAATTTCGATTATGCGCAGACACCAAAGTAATCGCTTAACTCATGATGAGTTAGTCAAAACATAATTAGCTTCAGTTTGGAAAATAGCGGGAAAAAAAATGGGAAGTCAAAATGGTTTTAATCACAAGGAATGATGAAAGTTATTTTTGAAAAATTGAGATGCAGGCTGTTCATTACAATTTAGAGAAAAAAAAAAACAAATAAAACTGATTAATATTTTGATTTTTTTAAATTGTCGATAAGGATCTTGAGTAATCTTTAATTATTGTATAACATTAAATATTTAGTCGATTCCTAATGGAGAAACTGAAATGATCTGGTTTAGAGTTAACTTAGCTATTTCGATTAGTATTCGAATTGCAATGGTAAATTATGGATCATTAAATTTGTGAAATTAATGTCTAAAAAAAAAAATAATACAAACTGTTACTAAAGATGATGATGAAATAGAAAATGTTTTTCTTCTAAAGATATTTTACCGAATTCAATATTCGTAAATTGTTCTGAAGTTTTTCAGAATAGTCGAAAAGTATGATTAACAAAGAAAAATAAACGCCGAATTTAGTGGTCGACACATTAAAAGAATGTTCATGTTTATGATTTAAGTTAGGGCATTGTGAAGTTAAGTACAAAAGAACAGAACAATTTTGAAAAATTGAAATAATTTTTTGTCTGTTGGTCTTATGATGGATCTGCCCATGTAACAAAGTGTAACAAACTTTGTTACACCATTGGGCAACCTCTGCTAAATTTATGCAAAGTCTCTGCAAAATGCACACTATTAAAAAGTATTGAAACTAAATGCGCAATTAGACTGCAGAGTTTTTGCAGAGTTTGCTCAGTGGTGTAACAAAGTTTGTTACACTTTGTTACATGCGCAGATCCATCATAAGACCAACAGACAAAAAATTATTTCAATTTTTCAAAATTGTTCTGTTCTTTTGTACTAAACTTCACAATGCCTTAAGTTAGCTCCTATTTTGAGAGGCTAACAGTCTAAATTCTATCGTTTCGTAGATCAATACGTAATATTGTTTAACTTGTTGTTTAACTAGACAAGTTTACTGTTGATAGGTTGTCGAATGAAAGAGATGGTTAACTTTTGGTCACTACATAAATTTTTAAAGTGATTTACTAAGTTGTTTAATGATTTTTGACCGTTAACGTTTGTGCTTGATTAACTAAAGGTACCACGTTTTATTATGTTTCGTCAGAGCTAAAAAAATAGAGCTTAGAATTCAAGATCAAAGAAATATGAATCAAAGCTTGTTCAAAAACTATTGTTAAATTTATTTATTTAAAAGGGCATAGAAATAACTATAGGTTAGTGTTTGCAACACTGTGAGGGGACTGGGAAAAGCAGATCCAATTATTGGTATAATTGGATAAGGATCACGGGATGCCCTGGGTAGTGGACCGGAACAATCTACCTCTACGTGAGGAAAGGCCTTCCACATATAGGCCCAGGACGGTGTGTAACACCCGGTAGAGAAGCCGGCATGCCACCGTAGGTAGACATACCCGTAGGTTCGAGTACCGAAAATATCACATTGAGGTGATATTGGAAATCGTGGCCACGTATTCCAGAAGAGAGTCGGTACTCCAGCAATGAGGACATTGCTGCTTAACCAGGGGGAGTGTGTTAGCGGGTGCTTATGTGCGCATAAGCCGGACCACTCTCATGGTTAAAAGACCTTTCATACTAGTTGCTATTTGTAACTAGTTGGTTGCTATATTAATAAACTTAACTTGGTTATTTCTAAGCGCTTAAATATTTATTCAATTTAATTTAATTTACTATTTAGAATGCATTTAGTTCATTCTATCTTTTTCTATCTTTTATATCTAAGAGTTATGAGAAGTACTAATAATAATAGTTGTGTTAATAATAAAGTGTTTTGTTGAACAAATAACATCTTTTATTTATTGTAATTCCTACAATTACGCCCGCCAACAGAACCTTTTATAAAAAATTTTATAAATGAACCAAAAAAATTGAATCCATTTTTGGAAAAAATTTAATGAAGCAAGTTAAAGATTACAAAGTTAAAATTGTCTTGATAAAACATCTAATAATTTTCCATTATCATCATTTGGATGTGATCTCTAAAGTTTATCTAATACCTTTGGGAGTTCATTTGATCCTACTGTGATTTACCTTAATCCGTAAAGGTCGCACTCTTATCTTGGTTCAAACTTTGTACAAAAATTTCAAATTACCCGTAACTTAAAATGATTAAAATGATGAAGATAACTAAAGGTCGTTTTTAAAAAAAAACATGAAAAAAATAAAAATTTAAAAATGAAAAATTTTTTGATAAATAGAAATTTACGTAATTTAGATCAAAAATGACTTTTAAAATGTCAAATTTGTAAATCAAGCCCACAGATATGTCTATTTGAAAATTAAATTGAAACCAAATTACCCGAGAGTAAATATATAAAAAATAACCCTCTTTTATGAGAAACATGAAATAAAAACAAACTTGCCTCGAAAAAACATTACATCAATTATCTGATTTAATCTTAACTTAGCACTTAATATTTTTAAAATAGACCATCGCCACGCTATTTGGATAGAGTTTAATCAAATAAAGGCTACAAATCTTTTTTCTTGCTCGAATTTCAACAATCCTATTGAAAGTATTTATTTTATGAACTAAGATTAATATAAAAATAAAATTAGCAATTAGAAAACAGGTTTTATAAACGAATAATAAATTTAATTGCGATGAATGAAATTTGAATCGTTTAATTTTTGTTGTTGTTGTTTGGTTGTTGATGAAAAAATATTCTCCAAGAATACGTCTTAAGAAAATAAAGAGTTGAGATATTTATTAATTTATAAAATAATTAAACTTTTTTATTTTGCGAAAATTGTGTGTTAGACTTGAAAGTCAGACTTAATTTTTATTTTTTTCACTTTGACAATCAGTTATATCGACCGATACCCTAGAGGTCTTTAACTTCTTAAAATTAACTCAATTCCGAACAAAATTTCATTGTTTCTTACGAATAAACGAACAATAATTTTGATTCATGGATTTTTTGAAATTTAAAACTTTCAATTTTTGACTTAATTTCGACAAAATTTTTCAAACAATTTCAATTAGATGCCCAAAATAAAATTTATTCATTTCTCTCGTGGTGTTTTAATAACAAGAATTCTTGGTTTAAAATTACAAATGTCTCAATTAGAAGTTATGCTCTGGTTAATCTTTATATTCTAAATACAATTACATGTTGTAGGGTAACTTCATTCACCTAGATAATAATTTTAATTTTATGTTTTTTAAATTCGCTATTAGTCTAATGCGAAAATCATTAAAGTGTTGTCGAATTCAGTTAACGTATCCACGGGGACTATGATGTTTCATATCAGTAATTGACATTTTTATGGACCAAGTTAACGTGTTGAAAAGATTTTCTTGAGATAGCTAAGAAAAAATATTTTTTTTTACCAGCATGGTACTGAGCAGAGAATACAATAAGTTGCTCAAAATTTAAATAAAAATTTATCGGTAACTAACAAAATGGACGGTTATCCGGCTCAAAAAAGATAAGATTTCTCAGGACTGTTTTTAATCAGAAATTTTTCCGAAATTTTTGCTGTAATTTCTGAAATAGCAATCGAAAAGTTGTCAAAAACAAGTCAAAAGTCTCTACCGCACAATCCCCCCTTCCCAATGCATCTTACAAGCGATAAGATGGGAATATTTGATACCGACAAAAAATGTTTTAGAGCTCACAGTTAAGTTAAACTAGTTGCTAATATCTTTTTTTTCAAAATTGGACTTTTTTGAAAACCGAAACTGATGGTATAAACCTCAATTTCCGAATAGACGACGTTGCGAGGGATTACAGTTCTTTCTTTTTTTTCCAGAATAGACACGTCTATCTAGTTTTTAAAAACTGAAAGCACCCCTGCTTAAAACGTAAAATTTATCTTAATTAATTTTATCTGACCTCATAATCGTGTTGTTATTTGAACATTATCATTCAAGAAAAATATTTTTACTATTATTAATAGAAATTTTTCTCCCTTTTTTCTCATTTATAAAATAATTGACATGCTTTGTGCAAAAATCAGTACTATTTTTTTTTGATATGTATCAAATACCGTAAACCCACAATAGATGTCCTAGGGGCAAATACGAAAATTTGCTTTTGTACCATGTGATAAATACATATTTTCCGATTTTTTTTTTTACTTTAAATTATCCCGGTACATTTCAAGACATAATTGGAAAAATCCAATAAATTCTTTAATACTGTTGTTGTCATTCACGTGTTCCTTTTGTGAGCTTTCATGAACTAATGATTTGGAAAAGCCTTCATTGATAGTTTTACAAGCTTTAAATAGAGCTTTTTAGCTTTCAGTTGATACTCAAAAATCAATGATGCTTATTAATAGGGTATCACAACAGTAATAGGGCTTAAAAATGTTATTATTAAATTAAATAAATTCGACAATTTACACTAATTTTATTCAGTTTTATGGCGCCAAAAGAAGGCTTTCCAAAAACTGGAATATAATCCATAGAATAAATTCGAACTGGCAAAGAAGGTAACATTAATAATACTTTTAAGCCTATAAATTATGGGATATGCAAAAAGAAAAGAGAAAAATATTTCTGACTTATTTTTAGCAAGTTGTTTCAACTTATCCCGAAAAATGTCTGAAAATGTACCGGGATAATTTTAGGTCAAAGAGTGTCCATAAATACAAATTTTGACATTTATACTTGTGCATCTATCGAGGGTTTACAGTTTATGGTAATCTAAAAAAATTTTGACATTTTAAGATAAACTCCATAAATTTTGACAATTTATTTTGATAATGGTCCTATTATTACTTTGTATGTTTAAATTTTGAATTATGCATAATCGCTTCAAATTTATAAAAGTAATATGAAAATTTAAGTGTTTCTGATAAGAGACAAAAGAACTCTGTCTCAACGAGGTTCGGTTTAAAATGACTTAATTAATGTAAAAATCATTAATTTAAAAAAAACTACCGCATTGTCTTGAAATCAGCATTAAACATGTAAAAATGATTATTTTTATTATTTGAATAATGCGGCATCATTATCTGACTCCTTGATTTCAAAAGCAGCTCCAAAAGATTGAAAAAAAGCTCATTATTACGCATTATTGTAGGGTTGTTAAAACAAAAGGATTTCAGATTTTGAAAGAAAAGATTTATTTCGAAATTGATTTTTTTTTCACAAAACTTTTATTTTTAAATTAAAAAAACAAAACAAAAGTTTTTCTTATTTTTCAAAACAAAATTGAAGAATTCTATTTTTTTGAAAAAGAAACATGCCTATTTCAAAAGGCTTTTAAAAAAAAAAAAATTGAATCATAAATTCACGAAAACTAGAGATTAATAAAGTTTCTCCATAATAAGAACATACTAATACCATGCTTGTGTGTTACTGAAAATTTTTGCTTGGAAAATGCACAAAGATTAGCCTGCTTCCCTTCAAAATAAAAAAATTAGGCTCGACAAGAATAAACAGCTTGACTAGAAATTTATTCTATGTATGTAAATATTGGCTCAAATGCACAGGAGGATCTTTTTACGTTATATTTTTCTAGAGTCTTAAGCTTAAGACATGTCATAAGAGTAGAACTTAAAGTTAAAGGCGCATTAACAAGATTTAGTTATTTTACTCTCAATACTGAACATGCAAATATATTGTTTTTTCCCGATTCGTAATATTCGCATCTATTCATTTCCTTTTGTAAAAGAATTTAAAGATTAGCTCTTTTGTTTTATTTTTAAGTATAAAATTCCCTTTTGCTTTCAAATATTTTCTAAAATTGTAATTTTATGAAACAAAAGTATCGCCGTTTCAAACTTAGAAATTTGAAACGGTGATTTGTTTTCCGAAACGGGATAATCAAATACTTTTGAATTTGTCTCTTTGTATAAACAACCCTACATTATTGTTTAATATTTTTTCCTCGATGGATTGCTTACTAACTTGATGATTTCAATCAAAAAATTTAATTGAAAATATTGTTATCTATTAAAACCCAAGTATAAATGCCGCATTAAACTCGACTAAATTCGATTGAATTTGACTTTTAATGTGGCATTTAAAGATAATACAAAATAATCTTTTTTACATAGTTACTGCGGCATTAAAAACCGAAAATTTAGGTTTCAATGCAATGCCACTAATTTCAAGGCAATACAGTAAAGACAGCTAAAAGCTATTTTTTTTTTTTTTGAATCCCATGATCAGTTTTTTGTTGATCAACTGATCACAAAGTTCATATGATCCTTGACAATGACCCTTCATATTTCATATATAATCTCGGCCACTCCGAACTTACAAAAGCTTTAAAGAATCCTTATTTTTTGAAAGTTGTACTTAGAAAGTGTGAAAATTTTGCATGAGTCAAACTTGTTGTTAAAAAAACTAGTTTTAGGATAATATTTTTTTAATTGGTAATTAAAAAATTTATGAAATCTTTCTCTTTACTTAAAATTTTATATTAAAAATTTTTTTATCTTGATTTACCGTCAATTACAAGTACCTGCAGAATGTCTTGACTTTTCCTAATATTTAGTTAACAAGAAAATACTGTATTATGCATCAATTAGGGTACAAAAATTCAATGTGGCTATTAAAGTAAAATCCTATTAGGATTAATATATTATCCACTTGCGAAAAAAAAAGAAAAATTTAACCAACACTTTTAATAAAAAATGTTAAAGTGTTAGTTCAAAATAAAGCAAAATATAAACAAAATTTTAAAGAAACAGAAAGTGTACATAGTTTGACTATTAAAATACTTAACTATTTTTTATTCATCATTTAGGTAGAAGAAATAAGAAGATTGATTTTAATCCTTTTTCCTCTTTAGCGTGTTTAAAAATATTTCATTTTTTCTCCACATATAAAAGATAGAGATAGTGAAATTTTTATTACGAAATGCGATTAATTAACAAAAAAAGAAGAAACTTATCTTTTTTTATTTCTATCAAGCTTTTTTGTTGTTGTGACACAAAGAGAAAAAAATAAGTGAAACAATTTGGTAAAAGAAAATAACAAAAATTGTTTGTTTATAATAGCCTTAAAATATAAATGATAATTGTACTTAACTAAATATGAAATAAAAAAAATCTTAAAAAATTTTAATAAATTTATTCCTTTTCTTTATTTTTTTTTTATAATTAAATATTTATTTCCAGCTCAGTTTTTTTTTTTTGAAATTTTGATTGAAATATAAAATCTTCATTTTTTTACTCTCAAATTAAATCTTAATTACAAGCTCAGAGAGTGAATCCAGGAAATTAAATATTATTGTTTACTTTTTTTGTAAACGTGTTAAACTCTATACATTTTAACGGTTTGAATTTCTTGATTCGAACCATCAAAATGTAAATGAACTTGGATAACTTTACTCGAATCTAGCTTGATTGTTTATTTTTAAATTAATTAATTTTTCCTCTTCAAAAGGTATTTAATGGATTTTGAAGAGTTTTGGTTAAAATGAGTCTTACGAGGTTCTGTATATGTAATAAAGTGTGACCAACTTTGTAATACCATTGAGAAACCTCTACTAAATGTGTGCAAAGTCTCTGCAAAATGCACACTATTAAATCGTATTGATACTAAATGCGCAATTAGACTGGAGAGATTTCTGAATGATGTAACCTCTTGAATATTTGACCCGCAATCTAAGACCCTATAAAGGTTATAAATTAAAGGTCTTTAGCTTAAGGCTAAGGTTCAAAAAACCATAAAATCAAAATCCTAGAAATCAACCATGTCTTGAAAAGTGTTTAAAGAAAATTTCTTAAGAAGGCCATAATAAATATTGTTAGGTTTGCAATTAAAGTTGGTAGTATTTCATCTTTTCACCTGTAGTTTACAAAAAAATATGCCGGTAAAAATAAAATTTTTCTAAAATTCTTGAAAAAAAACGGGTTTTCTTCAACTTTGGACCCTCTCCTTTTTTCTAAATATTACACTTGGATTAAGAAGATCCTCTTGTGAACTTTAATGAACTAATGATTTCGAAAAGCTAACATTTATTTATGGGTATCAAATTAAAGCTAAAAAGATATAGTTAATGCTTGTAAAACTAGCTTTCATTTGATACCAATTCATTAATGTTAGCTTTTCCAAATAAGTTCATTAAAGAGGAACAAGTGAACGACCGCAATTGTAAATTATTTAAAAGTTAAACTACAGTCGAATCTCGATAATCCGAGTACACTTTTATCCGAATAATTTGATAACCGAACAAAATTGACCGGGCTCGAAACTATTTCCTATACCTTTACATTAATTGATTATCCGAATATTTCAATCCGTAAAAAGATTTCTTAAGGCGATTTCTAATCGGATTATCGAGAGTCAACTGCAGTTACCACCAAATTATCTTTGTATCTTATTTATTCGGTATGTTGCTCGAATAACTTGATTTTAAATTTTGAAACTCAGTTCTTCAATACAACACTCCAACCTCGCGGTACTACGAAAGTGATCGTGTGTACTACGAAGGTTGAATGATCGGCTCTCGTAAAAACGACCGAATGATGATGATGACTCCAACCTCGATTTTTTTCAAAGGAAAATTATTATCAAATTCAAGTGCTAATAAAATATTAAAATATAAATATTAATAATGCTTTTTTTTATTAAATTTCGTAACATTAACTCGAAGTATTATAAGCTTGTCATCAGGGCTAAAAAAATCAAGGTCTAAAATATTTTATTCAAGAAATTTTCCCCTTTTTAGCAATTTAGATGCGATTTAGATAAAAAAAATGAAATAATTTTTATCAGCGAAAAGAACTATATTTTAGTTCATAGCTAACATTACACTTCGCGTGTCCTAGTATATCCTAGTATTGGTGACTTTGTATATAGATTTATAGAAAAGTTATATTTTGTGTAAGAGACTAGTTTTCTTACACCGAAAATAAAAAATGTGTTTTTTAGCAAACATTAAACTACTGATTTTTGAAAGAATTGCAAACTTAAATGTGTTTTTTGAATAAAACTATAAACGATACAATAAATGTCCTTTTAAGAGACATTTTACTCATACAAAATGAAGAAGCTTTATGACCAAGTTAGAATAAAGGATTACGAACCCAAGAAAGTCTTTTCTTATGCCATTAGAAAAATCACTCTACAACAAAATAATTGTATTAGACTGAAAGTCCGAGTTCTATATTTGACACTGAGTATGTGTCAAACGAACAATTTTAAAATAGAAAATGAGTCCATTTTTTTTCTTCTAACAAACATACCTTTCTATTAATCTAAAATCTTCAAGAACTTACTTAAGTCCTTACCGTTTATAATTTGCTGAGAAAATATTTGATATAAAGCTCAAAATCGATTTTAAAAACAAAAAGTAGAAACTTCAACAACCTTAAAACCATGTCAAAATTAAAAATATTTAAAAGAGCAATTTAGAAACAAGTAAAACATTAAGGGTAATTTAGAAAAAATCATTTTTTAAAAATTTATGTAACTTTGAATGCCTAATTTAAATAAATAAATAAAATTATAAAAAATAAACCATAGCTATCTTAGAACGATTTTTAAAATTTGATTAATCAAAGACTTCAAAATTAAACAATTAAGAACAAAAAAACGAGACAATTTGAACAAAAAAAAGAGGAAAAAAAAATAACTTTCAAAAACGATACAACTTAAAAAAAATACTTTTTTGAAATAAAATTTTCACTTTAATTAAAAACTTAGAAACAACAAAAAAAAAAACGAAACAAAAAAGTAATTTGACTCAGTTAATTCTTTGAAAATTTTTGAAAATTTTATCAGTTTAATTATTAAAAAAAATAAGTTAAAAGTCATGCCTTTTGTTTTTTTTTTGTTTCTAGTCGATTTGAATAGTACGAGAAATGTGACGTGCTTTACTCTTAATAAAACAAATCAACAACAAAAAAAAAAGAATGTTTCCTTTAGAGTAATTAAAAAGTTTAAAATGTTAGATAAAAAATATAATGTTCTTTTTTTTTTTGACTTGAATCTAAATGAATGAGAAAAAGGTTAAATAAATAAAAAGTCTTTTCTTTCACAAATTTAAATATCAAATTTGAAGGATTTTTTTTATTTTTCATTTTCAAAACTTTCTCGTTTTTTTTTAATTTTAAAATCTATTTGTTCTAAGTATAAAACAATTTAATAAATCATGGAATTAAACTAAAATTAACAAAGCCTTTTTTAGTCATTTAAGAAAAAAAAAAACATCTACAGTTAAACCGTATTCCCTTGTTCGATATTGCTGCACCACAAGTTAAGACACGCCTTTGGACCATGCACCAAAGTACATCTCGCCCATGCTATAACATTGTTAACTTTAAAATCGAGCCTTGATGACGCATTAAACTAAGACTTTCAGTGTTTGATGCTGACCTAAACGCGTCATTACGCTATTAGAGCATGCGCTCCAAGTTAACAATGTTATAGCATGGGCGAGATGTACTTTGGTGCATGGTCCAAAGGCGTGTCTTAACTTGTGGCGCAGCAATATCGAGCGAAAGGTATTTCAATTTTAAATTATTTACCAATCTCGTCCAAAACTGAGTTAACAATGGTTAGGTATGTTTTAAAAAACTTAAATAAAAAAAATGCGAACTAATTAGATTAATGATGCTTGAGGTCTTGCCTAAATAAAATTGTTTACCAAAATTACAATTTTTTTGTTAAAAATTAGAGCATGGAAAGAATGTCCAATAACACGTTAAAGGCTATTTAAAATTTTTGTTTAAATCGTCGTTACAGGGCGTAATTTTAAAAGCTTCCTCTTTTTTTAAGTTTTTCGTTTCTCTGTGAAATTTTTCTTAAACTCGTTGATTTGAAATGCTTTGAAATTTTGTTCTAAATTTCTCCAATATAAACATTATTAACAAAATGTGTACTTTGTTATATAATTTTTTTACAAATGACTTTCAGAGGCGAATTGTACAGACTAGTGATGGGCATTGATCGTATTTCTGTATCATGATCGGTTGATCCAAAGGTTTAATTAAAGAGCGATTGTCGATCGAAGGTACGGATTATGTCCAGCTTGTAAATCTTACTCAATAACTTGTAATGTTTACTCAATAACTGCAATCTAAGACTCATAAAAACGTTTTTTTGATCGCTTTACGTCAACTCTTATGCACTTTGTCAAGATCGGAGTTGTAGCAGTTTAATATCGCATTTACGTCATAAGCTCTTGAAAGGATATCCAAATAATGAAGATGATGAGCATCTTTGAAATTTCGACACACAGTTAGGACGTTGTCTTATAATATTTATGAAATAACCTTTAAATTATAATCAAGAGGGTGGTAAATAAAATTTAATAAACGCATAGTTACTCTCTCTTAAAAATTGTGCCTAATGCTTTAATAAAATTAACTGGAAAAAACGTAGGCATATTGAAGTAAAAACATTATTAAAACGAAATAAAAAAGCATTTCTGAGCAATTAACAATGAAATTATGTAAAACTTATCAATACTTTTTTAAAAAAATGCAATGTTCCACTCTGATAGGTTTTATCCTTTTTAGAGAATAAATACTGGCCTCCCTGAAAAAGGATGCCCTTTTTATCACGGGACCTTAATCAAAAAAGGGTAAAAAGTAAACCCTTTTCTCTGGAGGATTGAGATACTGACCCTAAAGCTATAGAATTCTTACCGAATTCTATAGCTTTAGCTATTATTCTATAGCTAGAGTCCAAGACAAAAAGTATATACTTTTCCGAACATTTCGACTCATAATAAAATTAAACTTCGAATTTAATTCCATAAACGGAATTGTTGCCCGTTCAACGACGGGGAGCAAAGTTAGTAGCTGCTTTTCGTAATATGAGTTATGACGAGCGGTTATCGTTACTCGTTCTAACAAGTCTAGAGGAGAGAAGACTGAGAGGTGACTTAATTCAATTTTATAAAACTGAAAACTCTTTTAATAAGATAAAGTGGTATCATCCTGTGGTCAATTGTCCTAGTTCAACTTCAACAGGTCCGGCTGGCAACACCAGAAGACAGAACAGATATTATAGACAGTTTGTCAAGTTATGTACTGTTAGACATAATTTCTTCACCTATAGAGTGATACCAATTTGAAATGATCTACCGGATGAAGAAAAGTATGCAAAACCAGCTAATACCTTCAAAAATAATCATGATGATCACATAAATGGAGTCAATGCCAAAGATTATCTGCCATAGCTAATTACGTTGGTAATTAGCTCAGCGGGTTCACCCGTTGCAGATTAATAATAATAATAATAATAAAGGATTTTAAAGCTTTTTTATCATTGTCAATAGATGGAATTTCTCATCCAGGCAGGTGTTTAAATCTAAGTGTAGCTATTTAACGGGCTCGACGTTAAATTTTTGATTTTTTACATATTTGGAATTTATTTTTCTTTAACTAGAGCGTATTTCCTTAAATTCTACTAGGGGAAAAAAAACATAATTGACATAAATAAGTTTTATTACATTGAAAAGATAATATTAACTAGTTACAACAATTTTTTTGTATATTTTTCCAGGCTGGATAGCAAATTTAATAAAATAATTTATTTTATGAATGTCCGAAGTATTTAAATTTTTTTTTTATTTTCGAGAAATATTAGAACAAACATAATCGGGTTATAACGTTAACAGTCATTTGACAATGACATTTATTACATGGGATTTTAAGTTTCGAAATTCTGTTCGAAAACTACTCTAAGCTTATAAAACTTTTTTTATTAATCGTAAGAGATATGTAATAAAATACTCTAGTCTAACAACATCAACAACAACAAAAAATATCTATGGGTCAAAATTTTCGAACAAATATCAAATATTTATAAATTTGACGAAAGAATCCTCAGCAAAATGACGAAAGAGGCTTCTTTATGTGGGACAAAAAAATCATATTTAATTACTTTGGTGATATAAAAATTTGTAATTAATTAAATATTTTGAAAGTAAATAAAAAATTGACCATTGAAAAAATTAACAACAACCAAATATCACGAATGATTTTTAATGTAAATAGAATTCTTCCTTTTTTTTCTTCATTCGTTTACTGATGATAAATCCGCCCCCTCCCCTTGGAATCGTTAATCAAAAGGTTAAAAATTAAAATTTTACTAATATTTGAGAGCACATTCTCAGGTATGTTTACAAAACTTGGAATTAAAAAATTATCAGAAACGAGAAGAAGAAGTGATTAATTTTAAACAGATGCAAATTTGCTAAAAATGAAAATAAATATAATTATTAAAAAAAAAATCTAAACTTTATTAAAATTCTCATTAAAAAAATATTCTTTTTTTTTTTTTGAGTTTTTTTTCTTTGAATATCCAACAAAAATATTTGATGGCTAAAGCATGAAACTATCTTTTAATCCTTATTATTTCAACTCAAAACATAGCTACAAACATGCAATTCTTTTGGATATACACATAAACAATTACATAATCTGCCTCAGGGGTTAATTTTTTTATTAAAAAAATTTAAATCTCGTTTTTAAAACAATGCGACTAACCCATTTTAATTGCTCTATTTGTTTTTTTTTTGCAGGCTTTGAGTACATTTTTTACATTAAGTAGAATAGTAAAAAAAAATTATCAAGACTAGCCTCTCAGTTTCATTTTCTCTAATAATTCGTACAATATAAAGTTTAGATATACATTTAAAATAAAAAAAAAAGAGTTGTCTACTTAACACCATTATTAGTGATTAGACCTTAAATTAAATAAATGCAACCTTGTTTTTTTTTTGTAGCTCGACTCACACACACAAAATATGTGTACTTTTTTTTTAAGTCATCTAACAAATAGTATTTGTTTAATAAAAGCCAGACTCGATTGATTAAAATGAATTAGATTTAAATTTGAATGTTTATTATTTGAATTCGTTCTCTACGTTTTCAAATATATTAAAATCAATACCTTAGACGAGGTATCAGGTTACTTGATAATTTTACCAAACGTGCTTTCAAGGTATTTTTGAACGAACGTAGACGATATTAAACAAAAAAAAAAGGTGTCCAAGTACATTTTGAAATGACTTTGAAAAATAATTATCTCAATATTAAAAAAATAAGAAACTTTTAAAATCTAAAATGAAATCTTGAAGAAAATAAAAATGACTTTTATAAAGTTTTGACCATACGCTTTGAAAATAAGAAAAAATAACGTTAATATTTTATTTAAACTTAAAATTTCAAAAGATTAATTTTTATCCGGGACAAGATATGTAAGAGACACATACAGCGTAAAATTAAAAAAAAAAAGAAGAAGAAGAAGAAGAAAGAGATTTATTTATTTAAGGAACAATACACCACCGTTATTGTTTTTATTTTATGAATTGTCTTTAGACATTTTTCTTTGTCATTGATTTCTAAATGCCAATATAAGTTTCTTTTATTTTTTGATTTTTTAATCTTATTAATTTCAAAAAACTCATGCAAGAAAACATCTAGATAAACATTAGACGTTGATTTTTATTTTTTTTTTGAAAATGAACCGTATCAGCCTGTCGTTTTAAAAATAAATCAGATGTTAATGTTTTCGTTGACACATGTTGACATGATGCTGCTATTCGCTTTTAGTTTTTTGATTTTAAATTGGATTTAACTGAATGACTTTTCTTTATAATCTCGTTAATGAATATTTATTTTAAGTTTTTAGCAGGATATTGTGAGCACGAATCATAGTGTTCTTTTAAAAAAGTGTATGTCTCACATATCTCAATTTGCTTAGAAAAACTTAACAATTATTTACCTATTGAAATAATTTTGAGATCCGGCATAAGCTCCGGGTTTACACCACTTTGTTGGCGGAGAATTATGGTAACTAAAATGAATGAAAATATGTCCATAAGTACCAGTCACCTAGGTTCTTACTGATAACTGTGGACAAAACATTCATCCAAAATCTATTGAATCTTTCAGTCTTACCGTTAGCTTGTGGATGCCTTGAACTGCAAACTACGTTACAAAGTCGCTTAAAAAGTTCAAGTAAACTGAGTTCCTTAATCAATAATTACTTTATCCGGACATCTATATATACATTAACAACAAGTAAAAGATACGTGGAGGTGTACAAAACCTCAGAATTGATGGATCTGTTATTAAAGATTCTTCAAAAATAGCAGCACATCTTAATAATTATTTCAGCTCTGTCTTTACCAATGAACCGAGTAATAAGTTTGCAAACGAACCCGAGCTTGAATCACGAACACAAAAAAATCTTGAAATCGATGTAAAAACTGTGTTTAGCCCACCAAGAATCGCAAAATTACTCGGTGATTTGAAATCGGACAAATCTACTGGTCCAGACGGAGTGAACCGACACTTTTTGAAGTGCTGTGCTAGAGCAATATCGATTCCGTTATCAATAATATTTTCGAACTTATATTAACAGGCGAAGTCCCGGGTATGTGGAAAATAGCAAACGTTACCCCTTTGCACAAAAGTGTTTTAAAATTGGAACCTAAAAATTAAGACCCGTGTCACTTACGTCAATACCTGGAAAGGTAATGGAAAAACTAATTAGAACATAACTGATATCGTTTATTCTGGTAAACAAGCTGATTAGTCAAAAACAAAATGGAT
The DNA here is from genome assembly GCA_022207745.1 of Brachionus rubens. NCBI lineage: Eukaryota > Metazoa > Rotifera > Eurotatoria > Ploima > Brachionidae > Brachionus > Brachionus rubens. The sequence continues at coordinate 3,454,302 of JAJVHD010000001.1, read as the reverse complement.
TCAAGACGAAGAAATCATGTAAAACGAATTTAATAGAGGCTTTAGACCGGATAATAGAGGCAATTTCGGCGGGCAATGCGGTCAATATAATTTACACGGATTTTTCAAATGTGTTTGACAAAGTTAGTCACAGAAAACTCCTAAAGAAGCTCAAAGCATATGGTATTAATGGAAACATTTTCAAGTGGTTCGAGTCATTCTTAACGGGACGAGTACTCAAGAGTAGTCCTGGGCGAGGCTATGTCTACACCGCATCGTGTGACAAGTGGAGTACCACAGGGTTCAGTTTTGGGGCCAATACTGTTTGCTCTTTACATTAACGACTTGACGGACGTCTTAAAATGTTTTCACTTACTTTACGCAGATGATGCAAAACTAATTGAAATAATTAAATCAACTGATTCGTGTGTCAACCTTCAGCAAGACCTAGATTCACTTGCACAATGGACCAAAAAATTGAGAATGGACTTAAATCTCAAGAAATGTAAACGAATGCATCTCGGGAAAGCAAACCAAAATTTTGAGTATTCAATTAAAGAAAATGGCCATAGATATTATCTGTCATTGACTTATTTAGAGAAAGATCACGGTATACATATTAGCAGTGACTTAAAATGGGAGAACCAAGTAAGTCAATCGGTAAAATAAGCCAATAGAACATTAGGTATGTTAAAAAACTCGTTTAAATATGTTAACAAGAAAGCTTTTAGGCTACTCTATACTTCATTGGTGAGACCACATCTAGAATATGGCAATAGTGTTTGGCACCCATACCTAAAGAAAGACATAGATGCTTTGGAGAGAGTACAAAGAAGAGCAACAAAGCTAGTAAGAAGTATCAGTCACTAACCATACGAATCAAGACTTAAAGACCTTAAAATTCAAACTATAACCGAACGTCGTAATCGTGGAGATCTGATTCAGATGTTTAAGATCGTTAAGGGGATTGAAAACGTTAACTTGAATAAATGGTTCAATTTCAACAACCATCCAAATCGGCAGATGAAGCTGAGAGGTCACAAGAACAGATTAGTGAGAGAAATAGTGTGAAACTGCTCTCAAAGACATAATTTTTTGACAAATAAAGTCGTTAATAAATTGAACAAACTCACAATCTCAATTAAAGAAATAGAAAATGTTAACAACTTTAAAAGAATTTTGGATATTCATAATTTTTAAATTTATTTTAACTTTTTTTTGAATGGACAATCGCAAATAACTGCTGAAGTCACTAGCTGGCTAGACGCCTTAGGCGTGTGTTAAACATTATTTTATGCAGAGCAGTTTATTATTATTATTATTTAGTAAACTGAGTTCGTTTATCAATAATTACTTTATTCGGACATCCACGACGAGTGATAATTAACTTATAAAAATTTTCGACAACCTCCTACGCTTCGAGGGCCTTAAGTGCACAAGCCTAGGAGATATGGCTATCAGGGACATACAAAGAATGCTCGAGCAAACTCTAAATCTGAATCAATTTAGGAAATTATTCTTATCATCTTCTGCCAAAACTATCATTTGAGAAGGCACATTTATCAACTTTCAATCAGTTTCGGTAACTTTTATATTGAAAAAAATTATTAACATGTGAACATCCTTTTTTATTAGTGACTGAGCATAAATTTTACTTTAACACAATAATTTTACGATGCTAAATTAGATGAATGGTGGAAGGGCAAGTCACATGGGCTTGCAAAAAAACTGGTATAGCTGTAAGGCTCTACTCGATTTATCGAGTCGCAGTTAAAACTACTACTACTACTTTCTTTTTTTTCCCAAATAGAAAATTAGTTGACAAAATATACTGTTTTCTTTTTATTCAATTATTGAAAAGATAAATGTTGAAAAAATATACAGTTGATAAATCAGGCTATACCTAAAACACGGAATTCGACTACGGAATTACGGAACACGGAACGGAACATACTTAAATACGGAACATGGCTTACGGAACATGATAGAATACGGAATAAATTTTTACGGAATAATATCTAAAATACGGAATAATTTTTTTATAAATTACAGAATTGCAACAACTAAAATACGGAATTTACATGGAACAAAATATTTATTAAATTAATTGACGAAAGAAATACATAAATTAAGTTTTTTATTTATTTTTTGGCTTTTTTACCACGTTTTGATTTCAAACAGGATTCCGAACAAGTGGCACAATACCAATATTTTTTCTTTAAATCTTAAAATAATTGTTAAACTAGCTCTTTCAGTCGATACCCATAAATCAATGATGGCTCTTCCAAATCATTAGTTCATGAGAGTTCACAAGAGGAACACGTGAATGACCACAACTGTAGTTAAAAAAATCTATGTGTGTCTCTATTGTTTTACGCTCATGAAAATAAAAGGCCAAAAGAAATTGGAGGTGAGACTCAATCTGACTTTTCTATTAACGGGTGTTTGTATGCAAGAACATAAAATGGTCAACATTACATGTAAAACCTTAGTGTAAAATCTGCAAAATATATTTGCAGAGTACAGAATGCAGACAATGTAAATAGATTTAATTTAAATGCGCAATTCTGTTGCAGAAATTTGCAGATCTTACATTAAGATTTTACATGTAATGTTGACCTTGTAGGTATATCTCTGCATAAGAAGAAAACTATAGGTACTTTTTCTAAAGATTTTAAAAATAAAATTGAGTTTTTTGGTTTTATTAAATTGATTCGCAACTTCAAATCGCCCATAAAATCCACACAAATTGAATGTTGTGTCATATGAGAAGATGATTTTTTTATTTTTAGGTATGATTTGTGGTATTTTTTTTGTTTCTTTGAGCAATTTTCCGTCTAATACAACTATTCTTACATCTGGAACTGTTAGAACTTGCTTCACAAAGCCAATTGAAATATGTAAAATGTGCATATTGATTAGTTCATCAGATGAAAACCTTTTTTGTTTATTGAGGTACATTTTTACATTTTGGCATTGCTTGAGATTTTTTGGCTTGGCATTCATAGGTGCTTGCTTATAAATTGTACCAGGATCATCTTTCTCACATTTTTGTTTTATTAGTTTCATAGTTGATGGTAATGTCTGAGTAAAGGGTGTTTCTTTTTTTTTGCTGTTTCCGTGAGCTCTTACAATCGCCACATCGTCATTGCCAAAATAGTGAATAAGAGCAGAAACAACACCAGGCATTTTATTTTATTAGTATAATGAATCTTCATGATAAAACATATAGATTTCTCCTGACTTTGGGTTACTTATTTTAGTAGCGTATACATCTTTTGCAGGATCAAAATTGATTAAAATTTCATAGGCATCTTGTGTCGTCAGAGGGGATTTTTGTGTTTTGAAAACTTTTTTTTGAAAATCTTCCATTTTTGTTTTTTTAAGCTTAAAGTTCCAATATTTATCTCGTGTATCAATCAATCAATATGTTTTACGGAGATAAAAGTGCGCAATTTTATAGATCAGTGAGACTAAGATTTTTCGAAAATATGCTCGGGATCAATATAGATAGATCTTGACGAGCAGATTTCAAAAATAATATTTGTTTTTTGAAATATTAAATAATTGATATTGTAACCTCTAATTGAATATCAATAATTAAATATTTTAATTATTAAAATTTTGGAACTTTTGTTAAGGATCAAAACTATTGATTTCGAAAAAGAGAACATATAGCTAAGAAAACACTATAGCTAAGAGAGAATTTTTCACTCTTAAAGTCAGTGTTTTCTATTACTTATCTTTATTAAATGGAGTACATAACTTTGTCAATCGCTTATGTCAATTAAACGTTATTTTATTAAAATAGGAAAATATTGGTAAACAAATAAATTTATGTATCCAAGAAAATTATAAAGTAAAAATTTTCTCCTTTAAAATAGACCATAAAATATCGAATTTAAAAAAAATTTAAGGCATGAACCCAAACAAGAGAATTAGCAAAACACCTTTTAACGTTCATTTTTTCCATTGCCTATTGAAAAAAAAGTCGATATTTACAGGTATATCAACCTTCGATGTTTTTTTTGCGAAATAAGTCTAAAAGAATAAAAAAGGCTCGAAATTTTTTTTGGACATTTTGATATTTACATTAATTTATGTAAATTTACCTGATTTTACGTAAAAAAATATTAATTTTACAAGAATTTACGTAAAATTTTGTAAAATAGAAAAGATCATAAGGTCAAAAACAAGAACATCAAAACTAATAAAACATATTATCCGATTATTTAGTTGCTTCAATTTAGTATTTTTAGTTTGAAAAATGTATTTATACATCGAGGTGTAGACTATTGGCCATTAAAACCATTGACCTAAAACCTGAACCGTATATTGTTACACCAATTTTAAATAAGGTGTTTGATAGGAACATTTATTGAAGTTAAAAAATTAATTTGTTTTAACTGAAAATCGTTTTTAAATTCAACTAAACCTTATTTATACATTTTAGAATAATCTCTATCAATCCTTTAAGTAATATTTTGAAGCAAACTTATAGATCTAAAATGCTTGTTACACTTGAATTGAAAATTTAACGATTATACTACAGTTAATTTGTTTAATTAGTCACCGAAAGGAATATATTAAGTTTTAGTTTATTTTATTTAGATATTGAAATTTTATATCAAGTTTTAATTTCGGATAATATGTTTTATTAGTTTTGATGTTCTTGTTTTTGACCTTATGATCTTTAGCCACAAAACATATTATATGTTTGTCTATTGTGATAGACACTTTTAACTTGTTTATACTTAAATCTCGTGTATGTTCAAACTTTTATCTTCAATCTTTTTGCTTGTTTTAAATACACGCAATAAAAATTGAATCATGTTTAAAATTAATGTCTGCTCCGTATAAATTCCGTATTTCAGAAATAATTTTGTTAAATTTAGTATACAAACATAAGCCAGCCATGTTTTAAAAATATGTCTGCTCCGTAAAGATTTCGTATTTTAGATGTAATTTTTTTTAAATTCATTCCGTATTTTAGACACATTCCATGCTCCGTATTTTTATTCCGCATTTTATCATGTTCCGTAAGCCATGTTCCGTATTTTAGCATGTTCCGTGTTCCGTAATTCCGAATTCCGTGTTTTAGGTATAGCCATAAATCAATAGTTGACAATTTAGTTTCGCCCAAGAGAACCATTGTTTTTCGTGTTTTTTTTAGTTATTTTATATTTCGATAATACACAAACTCTTTAGCTTCTAGATTAAGTCTTTCCCTACAAGAAAAGGTGAGCATTTTTCAAGCGAAATGTAACTTTCGATACTACTATATGTCTGAAGTATCAATTTTCATGAATTTTCAAGTAAAAATGTTCAAATTTTTAAAAAATAGTCTGTATCAGGGGCGTAGCCAGGGGGGGGGCTGACGGGGGCTTGAGCCCCCCTATCAAAAAAATTAGGGGGGCTCAGCCCCCCTATTCGAAAGTTAATTTTTTCAAAATTTTTCAAAAATTTTCTGTTGAATTTTAAATTTTAATGCATGTACTCGCCAAATTATGATTTTTTTCAAAAAATTAATTTATAAATATTTTTTGACATATATACTTGCATTAAAAATAAATCACTAATTTTTCAATAAAAATTTAACTTTTCTTTCCCTAAATCAACCAATCATTTGTCGATAAAAAATTCTTTGAATACGACAGCTGATCGAGCAGCTAAAGAAAACAAAGCTCCGTAGGTTTTCTCATGGATTACCAGGAACGACCAAAAGTTTCTTTTTTTTTATTAAAAGTTGCTCGAAAGTTGGTCATATGTTGCAGAGATTGCTAATATTTTTTGCTTTTTACATACAAAATTTATTTAAATCTATTAAAATTTTAAACAAGACTCCTTTTTTAAGTAAATTCAATCTATTTGAGTAACATAAAACTGTTATCTTGGTCAAAATTCATCTACTAATATTAAAGCATCTTCCAATTTTACAAATGCTGAGTCGTTAACTTTATTTGACTAATTACCGTAAACGCTCGCAAAATGTCCCTCGGTGTGAAAGAAGAAAGACTATTTTTAAACATTTGACTTCCAATTTTTGATCATTTTTGTCCCATGGAGAAAACCATATTTAACTTTGATGTTTAGGAAGGTCCAAATCAACTTTTACCACTGGGGGATTAAGGGAATACTAATGGCACTAATGGTCAAGTTTTTTTTCTAAATTTAAATTTAGGAGAACTAAAAAAATTGATATCTGATGCTTAAGCTCTCATTTAAAACAGTTTTTACTGAAAAGAATGTCCTTAAATTCAGATGACGCGTAAATGTCCCTGGTCTTAGACTAATTCTAACTTGAGCTAAAAAGAGTCAAAAAGATATTAGACCCATGTATCAAAAAAGGTTTTCCACTTCTAGCCAGGGTTAATTTGCGAGCGTTAACGGTAACATAGCCCATATAGCCGAGTGGTTTGCGAGCTAGTCTTGCAAGCAGAGGGTCGGGGTTTTGATCTCTGCAAGGTGAGAAAAAATTTCGACTGTTTCTGTTTTATGGGGCGAGGATGTTAAACCATTCATTTCTACAAAAATGGTACGGCTTTTGTCGGAAAGCAACTGTAAGTCGGCTTTAGGATGGAGAAATTCGTCTGCGTAGATTTAATCAACCACATGCTGATAAGCAGGCCATGAAATGATTATCGAAAAGGAGATCGGCGCCTCGTTTGCATACTCCAATGCATTTCGGTAAAAAGAAGACATTTGTTAATAAATTTAGACAGAAATTAGCAAATTTATCTTTTTTTATATGCAAATTTTAACAAGTTTTGCATAGGTGGTAACATTATCTCATTGTTTTTTAATGTTATTTTTTGCATCAATTAAAACATAATTTTATGTCAATTCCGTTATGTAAAATGAATTTTTGTAATTTTTTTTTTCTACTTGAGCCCCCCTATTAGAAAAAGTCTGGCTACGCCCTTGGTCTGTATTAAAGCAACCTATTTTTTAATGATAATTAAATAAAATTTAACTCAAAATTCCTTTTTGATGCAGCATAATGAAAGTTTGAAACAACTTTTTGTTTGATCAAAATCACCTTTTGCACTGTTTTTATAACGTTTATAAAAATTGAGAATTAGCAAAAAATTTTAACATGCCACCATAATTCACTAGATAATTAAATTATGTTAGATGAACTTTCGTGCAAAAGTTAAAAACCAAAAATTATCCTCCTTTTTTGAAAGTCGAAAATCACCATGAATAATCTACTTATTCTCATTTATTTAGTTCAAAATTATCAACAAAAAAAAAGAAAGAAAACTGAAAAATTATAATTATATATGTGTTTTCGATTATATTTTGCATTGCAAAATTTCGACTCTCTTTCTCTAGTTTTAGTACGTTCAGTACCTAAATTTTCAGTAACTTTTTATTTCAATTAGTTCACAATCTCTCCCTCTTTTTAAGTTCTCTTAGTTCTCTTTTAATCGTCAATAAACAAAAGAAATAAACAAATACTTTTTATTTTCGTTTCCAAAAGAAAATCGAAGTGTCACCAAATAAACTTTTTCTAATCAGTTTTTTTTTTTTTTTAAAAGATTTGAAAAAAAAAGATCATAAAAAATGTTTGATCATGTAAATGCAAATAAATTTCAATTCGTTTCGTTTTCGTTTTTATTCACAATTCTATTTTATTCGTGTCTCTTTTTGTTTCGCAAACATTGGAGCAATTTTCGTAAACTAGACAATACAATTCAAATCCAATTTATATCGAGAGTTGTATCGAGTTTTCATGCTGTTGTGGCTACTCTACTTGGAGCTTATGTACTTGCAACTGATAATGACTTGTATGCAAATAAACTCATGTAATTATCATCATAAAATTTTATTTTAAAACAAAATCGATTATTTTAAATGATTATTAAGATATCGTTCAGGCTTACTTGTGTTCACTTACAATTTTATAATAGGATATTTATTTTTTGGTAAATTATAAGCTTTGAAAATTGCGTTTCTTTAAAAAAATTAATAATTTGTTTTGTGTTCTCTCGAAAAGATTATTGTGCAATGCTATTGTATAAAAAAGAAATATTCGATTGGCAATTTGTTGTTCATCATTTGGTATCATCCATTGCATGTGCAATTAGCATTGTAAGTATCAAAAGTATATACGCCTTTTTTTCTAAGTATAAAACCAAAATTTACAAGATAAAGAACAGTGTTGTAAGACATGTTATAACAATTGAGTTTATATTTTCGCATAAGTCTATTTTTTGTTTAGGTGTTTGTTAAGCTTCATTTGTTGCTGTAAGCTTGTGTGTTAGTGAGTAAAACGCCTCTTAAAAAATCAAAATGGGTTAAAGTTTAAACAGAAAAATTTGATGTGGGCGGCATTTTTAATGTTGATCTCAAAAAAAAGTACTTAGAAAACATCTAAATTCTCTTAAATATTTAATCCTACCAGAAAACAGAACCAAAAAACGTGCAAAATTAAAATATATGTTATTTTATTTATTATTTTTTATTTGAAAGCATTATGGAGTTTTCGCAATAGTAGCTGCAATTCGAACTCTTAGCGAAGCGTCTACATTATTCATAAACACAAGATGGTTTCTATTATCTCTCAAAATGAAAGACTCAAAAATCTACACAATAAATGGTGTTGTTGCATTCGTAATATTTGGGCTTGTACGAATCGTTACATTGTATCCAATATGGAAGAGTTATTACGAATATCATTGGTATCCTCAATGGGAATCAATTCACATTGGTTTTAAGCTTATTTGCATATTAACAAGTTTACCTCTTGATTGTTTGAACATATTTTGGTATTATCGTATTTTAATAATAATGTACAAATCAATTTTTAATTCAAATAAAAAAGATTAGTTTGGTTGGTGTGTTTAGGCAATTAATAATAATAAAATAAAAAAAAATGTTTTAATTTATATTTTTTAATTCCTTGAATGCTACTGTAAGCTGGATTAACCCTTAAACCCCAATGAACAACAAAAACGAAAAAAAAAGAAGATTAACAAAGCATAAGGTTTACCCCAAAATCAAGATGTTTATTATCTCAGCTCAGCTTAACAAAACAAAAATAAAATAAAGTTACAAAGATAGTTAGTTAGTTGGTTAATACTGACGCTGATTATTTATTCAGAAGTTCAGCAATAACTCTCTTGTAATAAATGGAATAAATTAGTAAAGTTTTAAGTATATAATGATAAACTGCCATATTGTTAATTGAAAAGAAAATTTTCTACTCCAAGCACACACACACACACACACTCGCATACAACACAGCTTAAACATTTAAAACAAAAAAAATTTAATTATTGATAACTTATTTCTAAAAAATGATTATGAAGAGATGAATTTTTGTTGTTTTGTTTGTTTCCCACCCGCAAATTGTCATTACTTTAAATAGTAAAACCAATCTTTTTTTTTTCTCTTTTTGTATCTTCTTGAAAGAGTATCAAATTAATTACACCTGTAGAGTAAGCAAGAATAGATAGTTAGATAAATGTATTAATCAAGGATTATTTTTATTATTATTGAATGCTTTATTCTTTTTGTTGTTGTGTTTCTTTTCGTTTATTTTTAAAGCTATTGCATAATCTCAATCAGATATGATTCGAATTCGATTCGAAAGTTTAAAAATATAAAGATTTGTAATTTTTGTTATTCAAATAGAAATACCTGTTCATTTATTGCTCTAAAACATTTTCTTTCTTTTTTTAAATCTCTCTCTCTCTGTCTGACAAGAAAATTTCAATTCAAGAAATGGATAAAGAAAAAAATACGAAATTGTACCAAATTTGATAAAATTCATTTCTTTATTTTGTTGTTTACAAATAAACAATCAATTTTTTCTTCTTATTGTTCTAAACTTTTATATAAGATCCTGGAAATAAATGTAGATCACTTACAACCATAACAACAACAGATGGTGGTGGTGGTTGATTTGGTGGAGGAGCCCGTGCTCGACTTTGATGAAATATTTTATGAAATTATTTTGTTATTATCTCTCTCCTAAATCATTCATTTTCAAATTGTTGTTGCTGTTGTTGTGAATATAATATTTTTAAGACGAAAAAGAAGATGTTAAGAGAAACAGAACAAAAAAAAGTGGCTTATAAAAAGCAATCAAAAAGAATTATTTTGTCTGAACTATTAAAATAAAGAAAAAAAGAAAAAATATTTTGTTGTAGTTAAACGTTAAGATGTAATAAATGGCTAATGTTTCAATTGTCTGTTTTAGTTTAAATATTTTTAATTAAAACTTGAAAATAAAATGAAAAAAAAAAGCAATAGTTTGCCAGATATTTTTGGAATAGACACTTCTGACAGCTATAACTAATGAACAGTAAATCAAAAAAAAATTTATTTTATAACAGATTAAAAAATGTCCATAAAAGATTTTATTTTTATAAAATTAATTTAAAATTAATAATAAAGAATGAGATGGAATTTTTATATTTAGTATAAGTTTAGAAAATAAGAGCTCTAACACCCGAAGGACCGACAGGACAAAATGACTTTTTTTAAGATGAATATTGTTTTTTTTTGAATATCATTTATTACGTATGTTCTAAACAGTAAAGCTACGATTTTGTGTTTTTACTAATTTTTACGTGATTTTACCAAGATTCACGTACAAAGAGGTAATTTTACGTAAAATTACAATCGCAAAAAAAGGTAAATTTACCTTTATTTACCGGATTTTACGCAAATTTACCTGAAATTACGTAAATTCTCGTAAAAATTAAAAATTCCATCTCTTTTTCTGATGCTTTTAACAAAAGCGCTCTGAATAATCCTAAATTTTTATTTTTTTGGGATATCAAAACTATTGGAGAATACGTCGTAATCTTTAAGACGTACTTTGGATGGATTTCAGTTTTTTTGATGAGTTTTTCGATGTCGAAGTTTAATAATCAAGAAAACAAGTGGTATTTTTACTTTTTACGATAATTTACGTAATTTCAGGCAAATTAGCGTAAAATCCGGTAAAGAAAGATAAATTTACCATTTTTTACAAATGTAATTTTACAGTTGTGGCCATTCACGTATTCCTCTTGTGAACTTTCATGAACTAATGATTTAGAAAAGCTACCATTACATAGATTAATGGGTTTAAACTGAAAGCTAATTTTACAATGTTTAACTAGAGCATTTTAGCTATCATTTAATACCCCTAAATAAATGGTGGCTTTTATAAATTAGTCCATGAAAATTCACAAGAGGAACACGTGAATGACCGCAACTGTATGTAAATTTTGGTAAAATCACGTAAATTTTCGTAAAAATTAGTAAAAACACAAAATCGTAGCAATACTGTAATTCTTGTTAAAGGTCAATTTTTTTATGGGGAAAAAAGTTTAAAAAAAAATTAGCTCAATATCAGTTATAGTTTTATAAAAAATTTGTGTATAACCAAAAGGGCCTAATGTGTGATTCTGAAACTAGAGGTACCTATCAACAGTTTAGTTTCATGTTTCATTCAAGCAACATTTTGGGAGGAAAATAGAAAAAAAACTAAGCCTTTTTCCGTCCTAAATTTTGTTTGAATTAAAGATTATACTATAGTGTTGATAGACTTATCTTGTATGAATTTTCTCTAGTTTCAGAATCATACACAGTCGCCGCTCGTTTTTATCACATCATCATTATGTCACAATCCACTTATATCCCACTATAATCATTTCACATTCAATACAGCACTATTCAAAATTAATCTAGTTATATTCCAACCATTTACATCACACTATTTTAGCAAAACAAAGAGGCTGATATAAACGAGCGGCGACTCAGAAATACGAACCCGGATATTTTTCAGGTTTTAAGTTTGGGTTGGGTTCGGGTGGACCACTCAAACTCGATACCCAATTACCCACTTTTTTGGGTAACCAACCCATAACCCATACCCATAACACTTTACTTTTCAGGTTACGTACCTGAATCTGATACCTTTTTACTCAAAACAAACCCGAAAAAATCGAGTATGTGGTTATCGATTTAAAATTTCAAACTAATAAAATGTTAAGTTTATTTTGCAATAAAAATTTGATCCAGCCGGCTCAGGTTCAATCCCAGTTCAAAAATCAAAGAATTTTTTTGTTCTTTTTTAAAAAATAATTAAAAAAATTATCATTTATTGATTAAATTTTTATTAACTATGCAAAACTCTTTTTTTCTTTAAGAAAATTAAGTTTTTTTAGAAAAAACAAAAAATTTTATCTCCATTTTGCATTAAGATCAATTACGTAAATGCTTTGACAACTTAACCATTGTACAAAGAGTTAAGCTTGTGATTCGAAAGCCGCATAATTGCCAAAAAGAGTTCTAAAATAATTTTAATGACATGATTTGTTTTAAAAGATGACGTTTTTCACTAAAATTTGAAACAACGGAGTAAATAAAGTTTAAAAAAGTTAAAAAAGTTTTGAAATAACAAGAAGTCGTATTCCTTCGAAAGGCTTTACGGCAATGAAAATTATTAACCAAAAACTCTATTTTTTTTAAATTTTAAAACTATAAATCAAACGGGTTATGAAATTTCGAGATAAACAAGAACGACAAGTTTGATGGAACCATACAAAAAGAGATTTAGAAAAAGCGGTAAAACATAAAACAAAACCATTTACTCCAAGAAAGTGGCTGATCTAACCAAATCTTTTCTAAAACTTTATTGGATTAACAAAACCCAATCAGGTAAAGAGAACTTACTGCCATTTTGGCCATGCAGGTCATTTTTTAACCTTCCTCAATACATGTTATAAGTGATGCTAAACCTAAAAAGCTTTGAAAAGTTTGGCTAAAAAGGCCATTTTCTGGGTAAGTAGTTTTGCTATGTTTTAGCCGAATTTCCTCGATCTCTTACATATGTTTCCACCAAATAACCTTGTCATTCTTGGGAAAAATCAATCATTCCCGTCAAATTTAAATAAAAAAAATCGAAGTTTTGATTAATAACAGAAAAAAGAAAAAAAAGGGGAACCATCTTTAAAAAAAAAAAAAATTCTATTTTGAAAATAATTCAACACAAAAATTGGCACGTTTTGTAACATAACATGGTGCTCCACTCTCTGTAATATAATACAGGCCATCATATGGACCTTTATATACAAATCTCCCGTTCGCTTTCCCTCTACTCTTGTAAATTCCCACAATTTCGTCTGTGGTTTTGTATAATAAATCGATCGGATGAGTTGCCTAGAAAAATTAAAATTCATAAAATAAATTTTTATTTAACTTAAAGATAAATTACCTTTTTTAAAACAACATTTGAGCTTTGTCTTTTTAAAATCGGCTTGATTGGTTTTATGAAGTCTGAAAACTTAACTTTCTTTGATTTTTTAATTTCCCTTTCATTTTCAGAATCGTAATCACTATCAGAATATGAATCGCTGCTTTCTTCTGAGATCAGATCAAAGGAAAAAAAATTATCGTTTTCAGTTGAATTAATTACACTACGCGCCTCTTCATCTGACGCTTTCCTTAAAGGTAAAGATCTTAAGAACTGTTTTTTTCTTATAAATTTTAATGAGTTACTTATTATTTGGATCTTTTTTTTTATCAGCTGTTCTTTTTTCTGCATCTTTTGAATTTGGAGGAAAAATTTCGGCATCCGATGGCTTGAACGGACAAAATAAAGCCCTAAAAAAATAATTTAATAATTTTTAAATTCTTTTTTAATAAAATTTTAGGTTTACTTTTTGTGAGAACTTTTTGATGGATTCAAATTTCCTTTGCCGCCACAAACTTCATAAGGGCAAGAACATTTTTTTGAATTCAAAATTAAGAAATCTGGATCGTTAGGCAATTTGAAACTTTTTTTTAATTCATCGAGTTGTTTCCCCAATAATTCATTTTGATTTTTCCTAAAAAATTTTTGAATAAAATTTGACAAATTTTACTTAACTTTATAAAATACTTTTCTATTAATTCTTTTTTTAATTTTTCAATATATTCTTGTTTCAATTTTATATTTGCTGACTTAAGACTCTTTTCAATCTCAAGTTGATTCGTTAGGTTCCTTATTTCTACTTGTCTAAACAAAAAAGTGAAATAGATAAATAGAAACAAAAATTAAAAAAAAAAACCTTTTTTCTAGAAGTTCATTATATTGCTCTTGAATAAAGATTATGCTTTGGCCATCATCCTCTTCAGTTTTTTGATTTAAAACATGTCTAGAAAAAAAAATATCATCTCTAAAGAAAATCAAAACAAAGCTGAATACAAAACATACATTTGGCGTTTTAAATCTAATATTTCAAGGTTTAGTTCCTGGATCACTTGTCGTAAATCTTTTTTTTCTTTAATTGTATTAAATTTTAACTCATTGATTGCAATCATTTTCTCGTATAAAAACGATTCCCTAGATATGCCGAATAATTAAAAGTTTAAGTCAAATATAAAAAGGTAATATAAATATCCTTTACTTTTCGGAAATAAGGCGAGAAACTTGCTCTTCTTTTTCTTTTAATTTTCTTTTTAGCTCTTGAACTTGGTTATTTTGGTCATTATTCGAGCTTTGCTGAAAATTTTCCAATCTGGTGATTTCACTTTGAAGATTAGTGCTAGAAAAAATAACATTAACGTAAATTAGAAGATATCAAAGATTTTATCTAAAATTTACATTTCACTCTGAAGCTTTTTGTTATGAGCAACTAAATTTGTATGTTCGACTACTTTTTGATTTAGTTGTTCGTCGTGTTTTTTATTAAATTCAGCTAATTGTTTCGTTAGCTTTGAAATTTCATCCTTGGCCGACTCTCCGGACTCTTCAGAGGCCTCACTTTAGTTAAATAAAGACAATTTAAAACAAGAATTAATATTTAAAAACAATATTTACTTACTTTTCGGAAATAAGGCGAGAAACTTGCTCTTCTTTTTCTTTTAATTTTCTTTCTAGCTCTTGAACTTGGTTATTTTGGTCATTATTCGAGCTTTGCTGAAAATTTTCCAATCTGGTGATTTCACTTTGAAGATTAGTGCTAGAAAAAATAACATTAACGTAAATTAGAAGATATCAAAGATTTTATCTAAAATTTACATTTCACTCTGAAGCTTTTTGTTATGAGCAACTAAATTTGTATGTTCGACTACTTTTTGATTTAGTTGTTCGTCGTGTTTTTATTAAATTCAGCTAATTGTTTCGTTAGCTTTGAAATTTCATCCTTGGCCGACTCTCCGGACGCTTCAGAGGCCTCACTTTAGTTAAATAAAGACAATTTAAAACAAGAATTAATATTTAAAAACAATATTTACTTACTTTTCGGAAATAAGGCGAGAAACTTGCTCTTCTTTTTCTTTTAATTTTCTTTCTAGCTCTTGAACTTGGTTATTTTGGTCATTATTCGAGCTTTGCTGAAAATTTTCCAATCTGGTGATTTCACTTTGAAGATTAGTGCTAGAAAAAATAACATTAACGTAAATTAGAAGATATCAAAGATTTTATCTAAAATTTACATTTCACTCTGAAGCTTTTTGTTATGAGCAACTAAATTTGTATGTTCGACTACTTTTTGATTTAGTTGTTCGTCGTGTTTTTTATTAAATTCAGCTAATTGTTTCGTTAGCTTTGAAATTTCATCCTTGGCCGACTCTCCGGACTCTTCAGAGGCCTCACTTTAGTTAAATAAAGACAATTTAAAACAAGAATTAATATTTAAAAACAATATTTACTTACTTTTCGGAAATAAGGCGAGAAACTTGCTCTTCTTTTTCTTTTAATTTTCTTTCTAGCTCTTGAACTTGGTTATTTTGGTCATTATTCGAGCTTTGCTGAAAATTTTCCAATCTGGTGATTTCACTTTGAAGATTAGTGCTAGAAAAAATAACATTAACGTAAATTAGAAGATATCAAAGATTTTATCTAAAATTTACATTTCACTCTGAAGCTTTTTGTTATGAGCAACTAAATTTGTATGTTCGACTACTTTTTGATTTAGTTGTTCGTCGTGTTTTTTATTAAATTCAGCTAATTGTTTCGTTAGCTTTGAAATTTCATCCTTGGCCGACTCTCCGGACGCTTCAGAGGCCTCACTTTAGTTAAATAAAGACAATTTAAAACAAGAATTAATATTTAAAAACAATATTTACTTACTTTTCGGAAATAAGGCGAGAAACTTGCTCTTCTTTTTCTTTTAATTTTCTTTCTAGCTCTTGAACTTGGTTATTTTGGTCATTATTCGAGCTTTGCTGAAAATTTTCCAATCTGGTGATTTCACTTTGAAGATTAGTGCTAGAAAAAATAACATTAACGTAAATTAGAAGATATCAAAGATTTTATCTAAAATTTACATTTCACTCTGAAGCTTTTTGTTATGAGCAACTAAATTTGTATGTTCGACTACTTTTTGATTTAGTTGTTCGTCGTGTTTTTTATTAAATTCAGCTAATTGTTTCGTTAGCTTTGAAATTTCATCCTTGGCCGACTCTCCGGACGCTTCAGAGGCCTCACTTTAGTTAAATAAAGACAATTTAAAACAAGAATTAATATTTAAAAACAATATTTACTTACTTTTCGGAAATAAGGCGAGAAACTTGCTCTTCTTTTTCTTTTAATTTTCTTTCTAGCTCTTGAACTTGGTTATTTTGGTCATTATTCGAGCTTTGCTGAAAATTTTCCAATCTGGTGATTTCACTTTGAAGATTAGTGCTAGAAAAAAGAACATTAACGTAAATTAGAAGATATCAAAGATTTTATCTAAAATTTACATTTCACTCTGAAGCTCTTTGTTATGAGCAACTAAATTTGTATGTTCGACTACTTTTTGATTTAGTTGTTCGTCGTGTTTTTTATTAAATTCAGCTAATTGTTTCGTTAGCTTTGAAATTTCATCCTTGGCCGACTCTCCGGACGCTTCAGAGGCCTCACTTTAGTTAAATAAAGACAATTTAAAACAAGAATTAATATTTAAAAACAATATTTACTTACTTTTCGGAAATAAGGCGAGAAACTTGCTCTTCTTTTTCTTTGATGTCGGACCTTATTCTTTCTAACTGACCAATTAAAAGTTGATTTTCTCTTTGGAAATTTTCCAATTGTTCCTGTTCCTTTGGTAAAATTTTGTAAACTCTTTGTGATTTAATTAAATTTTTTTATTTTTACTTGTTTTCTTATTGGACAATTATGCAAAACTTGATGATTTTGTCGACCAAGAATATTTCCTTCACTCTTACATATTTTATCGAGTGGACATTTTTTTTTTGAATTCAAAACAGAGTTTTCGTCTTCAAGCTGTTTATTTCTCTCAGCGTAATCTTCATTCATTTTTTTTGATTGGTTTAATCGATTTTCAATATCAAGAACTTTTTTTTCGTGGACCATGTTTCTTTTTAAATAAAATACTTATTATAAAAATTCAATAATTTTTTTTTAAATATTCTTACTTTTGTTCTACTTGTCGTTTTAATTCATTCACCTGTCGATATAAATCCTCTTCAATGGCCTCATCTCTTTCCATGATATTTGTCAATTCTTCGCACTTATTTTTGTAGCAGTTCTAAAATAATAAATTTTTAAGTGTTATCCTAAATATTTAAATAATCATTAATATTTATTAATATTTACTTTTAATTTATTGTAGTCATTTTCCAAATATTTATATTCGGTTAATTTATCCATTAAGATGTCTTCATATTTTTTCTTAGTTTCTTCAAATTCGTTATTTTGTAGCTTAAGAATCTTCAAAGTGTTTTCCAATTCAGCTCGAATCAAATTAGATTCAGAATCTTTATCTGACCTGATTACATCTTCATTGAATTCAAAGGCTTCATCTTGTGTTCTATCGTGAACCGGAGTTGATGAAGTTAGACTCGAATTTTCCTTAATAATTCAATAATATTTAAAAAAAATTTATGAAAAAAATTAAACAATGCTAAATTTACATGATTTTTTGAAGTTTTTTTCGGCTGTTTATCCTTGACAACATCAACGATATTGTTAAAAGATGATTTTACAGCCTTTATTAAAGTTTTTGACACATTACTAAATTTTTCAAAGGATGAATTCTATACAAAAATTAAAATTACGAAAAGGAGATTTTAAATAATTTAAAGATCTGTCATATTTACTAAAATGTTTTCACTCGTTTTTTGTTCATCTCCAAATGAATCATCAGTATCAACCTTATCCACCTCAATTTCTGTTTCGAGATCCTCAATTAGGAAAGCAGTTTTTTGAAATTTTGGGCTTTCTGCGATCTTGATCATGACCTTTTTGTTTTCATTTAAGGAAACCAAATTGTTTGCTTTAAAATCTTGAGGATGATTAGAACTAGAAACAACATAAGTTTTAACAACATCGTTATCATCCAAACTTTCGTTTTCATGATTGATTTCCGATTGACGTTTTAAGTTATTTTTATTGGATTCTGAACTCATTTTCAGGTTTTTCGAAATAAAATATTGATTTTTTTGAAAGATCTAAGATTTTTAACAACATTAAATTAAATAAAAAGAAGATCTAGGGTTTATGGTTTAATATAAATAAGATTCCAAAATCTCAATTTTAGTTCTACATTAAAAAAAAATTTTCAACACCAAAAAATTTATTTATTTAAATTAAAATATTTAAAATTTAAAAGCAAAGTGGGCAAACAAATTTATAATCGGTTAATTTTAAGGTAACGCCGCTCCGGTGTTCAGTACATATCTCGTGGAATCGATGTTCACAATCATTCTTAACTATTTTTTCATCAGATTCGAAATCAGCTCCACATAAAGAGCAAAATGTCGTCTTTGAATGTTGCTTAAACAAATGATTTATCGAAGTCCTTTGCTTTTCGAGGTATGATTTTGAGTTGCCAAAACTTAGTTTTTTCTCCTCAAGAAATTGTTTGAGGAAAAAACAAACAAACAAACCACAGTTGATCGAGTCTTTCTGTCTTGTGTGTTCTTTTTTTCTTGAAATGAGTTTTCGATTGAAGTTCTTAATGAAGTATTTACTTTAAAAAAAAACTAAAATGAGATTCCTTATAAACAAAAGAAAAAAATTTTGTTTACTTCCAATTGTTGAAAATAAATTGTGATTTGGTTTCATCTTCTCCCAGTGGATCAATATAATAAAAAAAATTTTTTTTCAGATCTAGATAAATCAAACACCAATGATTGTTATTTTGAAAGTAAAACCCGCTGACAAATGTCAAATTTTCAAGCTAAAGTTGAATTGAAATAAAATGAAAATTACGAGAAGATTTAAAATGTGTCATTACTTTAAAAAATCGGTCATTGGTTATTTTTCCTTTTTCACTTAATTGATTACACTTGTAGCTTGTCAAAAATAAACCAATCTTTTTTGAAATTTTAACAAAAATTCTTGCACATGCTTCGAGTATCTTTTAAAAAACGTTTTAAAAAATAAAGATCAGAAATTCAATGAATAAATCTATACAGTATCTGAAAGCCAATTATTATTCAGAAGATTTTCAAGCTCTCTCTTACTAATCAAAACTTTTTCAACCTTGTAGTAATATAGTTCATTTTTTTCAATCCCATTATCACCAAAAACATCTTCTGTCGACTTAAACAAATCAGCTCCCACTTCCATTTTTTCTTTCAAAAAAGAAAATTTTAGTTTTTCGAATTCATAGTAAAATGATTTTCTCTTTTTACCTAGACTACACTCAGAAGGTTCTACATCGATAATGATTTCTGAGGAATCACGCTCTTCAAAATATTCAGTCAGTTCATAACTTGAATCACTTTGTTCTTCTGAAAAATCATAATTATTTATTTTGGAAAGAAATTTAAAGTAAAATTTGAATTTGATAATAAATAAATATATTACCTTGTAAATTATAATCCTCAAAGTGTTTTGAAATATCGAAAGATTTTGTTTTTTTGTCAACTAAATCCTTAATATCATCTTCTTCATTGTTAAGAAAACTAAAATTCGAATTATAATAATTTGCAATCGATTTAATTGGGTTTTTATAACTATATTTTTCGGTCGAAATTTTATCACCAATGTTAAAATCTTTTTTCTTGTTTAATCTTTCATAATTGATATTAAAACGGTCTTCGTAAAGGGTCGAATATTTTCGATGTAATTCAAAAAATAGCGGAGTGGCTAACTCGTTCGTATAAAGTTTACGGCAATTTCGAACACTTTTATTTATTTTTAATACTTTCGTTTTGAAATAACTAAACCAGCCCTCAACAAAATTGTTAGATAGCCGAGTTCTTTCCATTCCGATAATCTTAAACATAAGTCCTGACCAAAGTGGAACAAGATGAAGTTTTTTTTTAATAATGTTGAACAAGTTAGGAAAAAATAAATTATTTTTATTAAAATTCTTTATATGATTGCTCTCAACACTTTGATCGAAGAGTAATTTGTCGAAATATTTTGAAAAAGGTGAATCTTGGACAAAATTAATGTTCCTATTCTCGACGAAATAAATTTTAGATTCTTGTTCGAAAATTTGCCTTTTTTTCGAAACGAATTTTATATTTCTTATCCAATCTGAATTGCAAGTTGAATTGATTTTTTCAAGTTTAGCCAAACTGTCAATAAAAATTTCGTCCTTGAGTGTTCTGGTGAAAATAATTTTGATGCTTTTTAGTGCAATGCAAAATTCATCAAAACAGACGCAGTTTTGTAATAAAATGAATGATTTGATAAACTTCCGTTTAATAATCCCTCTTTGATCAGGATCAAAGTTTTTTAAAACATCATTTGTTTCATCGATTATATTTTTTAGAAAATGTGTAGAACAAAGGTAAACTAACGTTTTAATAGGTGCCACAGCATATCTTTTCTTTTCAACCAATATTTGGTAGGTCAAATTTAAATAATCGATTATTTCGAGATTATTGAAAGATTTAGACAATGCATGTAAGTTTGCCCATGAAAAATCTGTAACAACAACTTTTGGCTTTTCAAAGTAAAAATAAAGTCCAAACCTTTGAATTATTTTCGTTAGATAGCAATTAATTGTAACTGTGTCGTTTGCACTTGAAAGAAAATCAGCGATACTGATGCTTGTTTTGTTTTTCGAATCATTTACAATGATTGAATAGAGAAGGGTCTCATTTTGATTTGGACATTTGGCCATTAAACTACCAGTTGCGTCGAAGTACCAAACTGGATCTGATTCTTTGATCAAAGTCCAAATTTTAACTTGAATTTCGGAAATTAAAAGAACCCCGAAAGGATTTGATTGGATTTCTTGTATATAACCTTTAATTGATTTGTAATCTTTTCTAGGTAGCATTTGATCAAACACATTTTTCGCCGAATCCGCATCTAATCTAAGATCATGTGATAGCTGGTGTCTATGACGATGCTGGCTACTCATTTTTCTGATGTTTTCATAGCTAATATCTTGTTTTTCTGTATTACCTTAATAAAGATCAAAAAAATAAAAAGAAAAAGAAAATTTTAATTTCTGAAACTTATCCTACCAAAGGCAAAAGCTTCGTTCCGAAAACTAGCTACACCCTTAGAAAATATTTCGTTCATTAGATTTTTTCTCTCATCTCCACTTATTCTTTTACGAATTTTGATTGGTCTGCCTAAATGAACACATTTTTTGCTGTCAGCCAACAATTTTAACTTAAAATCTAAATTTCCCGATGGTTTATTTTTAATGAATGCCCGAACGTCTTTCTTACAACATTCGCATTTAAAAACACCGCTCCAAAAGTTTTTGTTAGCCAAATTCTTCTTCGCAGTGCTAAAGAAATTAAATTTTATTTTGAAGAAGCATTCGAAACCATTTGACCGTATCTTATTTGAAAAATCTTGGTTTGCTGCAGCGACAAATTTTTTCCTCTGCCCTAAAGAGATACACTGCGATAATTTCTTCCATTCTGCGCCAGAAAAATCGATTTGAAACTCATTTGAATCATGTTTGGTTGATGTTAAAAGTTCTTCTTTTTCCGCTAAAAAGTCGAGCACGTTTGTTCTAAAATTCTTGTCGTTTCTATTCCACCTTGTATATAAGTTGGCCAAAGCTTCCTCACTAATTACACAATCTTGATATTTTTTCAAAATACTCCTAAAATGATTTTTCTCTGGTCTGTAACCCCCTTCCAAGTTTTTTAAACCGTTTTCGAGCATGTATTGGACAGTAATCAAAATAAGTTTTTTTTCATCTTTAAAATGATTGTTTTTTGGAGACATTGTTCAATCAATAAGCAATAACTAGTGTTTAATGAATCTAAAATAATGACTCTTAAAATGGAAAAATTTTAAAGTATATTAGGGTGAAAATTTTTTTTTAAAATGAACCCATGAACCCATTAGGGCACGGCGTTTTTGCTGCAAGCTCTTTCACTAAGTAAGGCCTTAGAAGCTTATAGGGGTTTGTCCAACAACCTTCTTTAGTAAAGATGTTTCTTCTTTAATGGCTTTGGCTAGGTCTCGAAAGCTTTTTAAAGCTAACCCTGAATTAGAAAGAGCAAATTTAATTTTTGAAGATTGTTGATGGTTGCAATCAATTTATAATCTACCAGACTTTATTTTTTAGGGTAAACATTTATAGAAGCTATTTAACAAGCTGGATTCCAAGATTTCAAGAAAACTCAAATTTTCCAGATGTTAACGGCATTCAGAATCTGGAAACTATTAGAAAAATCGGAGCTAATTTTTTAAAAATTATTTGTGAATTCAAAAATTATAAAAAAATTTATTGATATTATTTATGAATGTCATTAACCCAAACGATTTTTATTTTTTTAAATTTTTAATGAAATTAATTTTGAAATTTCGAAATTTGAAAAAAGGAAAAAAATTTTTTTTATTTTTTAAGCTTTTTTTTTCGGACTCCCATGATGAATCCTCAATCGGTCCTTTACCATCAAGGGCAAAAATTTGATTTGCAATATCATTTTGCTCCTGGGTGAGATCAAAAGCACAAATAAAATCATTTGATGCTCCAGGATTATTTTTATACAAAGGATGATCTCTTTTAGGACCAAGTTTCTTGCGGTGTTCAAATTCATATTCATCAATTAATGTTTGAGCTTCTACCATGCTAATTGTTTCCCATGATCTTATAAAAAAAATTTTTCAAAAAGAAGTTATTTGAATTAAATTTTTAAAATTACAATGGAAAAGTTTTCTTCATTACATCAAAATATTCGAGAAGTAATTCGGTTTTTTTTGTTATTGGATTAACTCGATCACTGACAATTGATTTGATCTATTAAAAAATGTAATGAGTAAGTTTGGTAACGGCTGCGAATCATTATTCATCGCTAATCAAACGTCCTGGAAAACACCAAGACGAATGAACAAAAATTTGATAGCTTCAATAGTTACGACAAGGCCAGAGTCTGCCTCATCGCTTCTTTTGATAAATCAAACGCCCTGGAAAACACCAAGACGAATGAATAAGAGGTTGATGCTTTCAAAAGTTACGACAAGGCCAGAGTCTGCCTCATCGCTTCTTTTGATTAATCAAACGCCCTGGAAAACACCAAGACGAATGAATAAGAGGTTGATGCTTTCAAAAGTTACGACAAGGCCAGAGTCTGCCTCATCGCTTCTTTTGATAAATCAAACGCCCTGGAAAACACCAAGACGAATGAATAAGAGGTTGATGCTTTCAAAAGTTACGACAAGGCCAGAGTCTGCCTCATCGCTTCTTTTGATTAATCAAACGCCCTGGAATACTCCAAGACGAATGAATGAGATGCTTAAATAAAATGTTTTTGATGATCCTAAAATCATTTAGAATTGGATTTACCTTATATTCAACATTACGAATATCATAATTCGTCATGTTTTTGAAAAGTTCTTCGAGTCTCTTTCTCTTCTCTTGATTTTTTCCATTTTCAAACATTGCTTGATTAGACGTTTTCATACGTTTTCTGGATCTCAACTCAATTGACATGATTTGTTGTTCATCCAACACTGCATTGCTAGGCTCATTGGTTAGCTCATTTCTAGGCTCATTGCTAGGCTCATTGCTAGGCTCATTACTAGGCTCATTGATAGGTTTGTTATCTATCTTTTTTTTCCTCTCAATATCACCAACCGAATTATTTACGGTTTTCTTGCCTGCGACTTCGATCTTTTTCTTTTGAGCTTCTTTTGCCTTATTTTCAGCATCACCACCATCATTTTCTTCTGTTCTCTTGTCTTTAGAGTTGATCGTTCTCTTTTGAACTTCTTTTGGCTTGTTTTCTATCATATTGCCTTTTACAGCATCACGAACTACCACACTTTTTTGAACATTTGTCTTCTTTTGAAATTCTTTTGCCTTGTTTTTTGCATCACCACCTGAATTTTTATCGATTCTCTTGCTTGCGGGTTCGATTGTTTTTTTTTGAGCTTCTTTTGCCTTATTTACAGCATCACCACCATCATTTTCTTCTGTTCTCTTGCCTTTAGAGTTGATCGTTCTCTTTTGAACTTCTTTTGGCTTGTTTTCTGTCATTTTGCCTCTTACAGCATCACGACCTGAGACATTTATTTGAACATTTGTCTTTTTTGGAGCTTCTTTTGCCTTGTTTTCTGCATCACCACCTGAATTTTTATCGATACTCTTGTCTTCAGAGTTGATCTTTCTCTTTTGAGCTTCTTTTGGTTTGTTTTCTATCATTTTACCTTTTTCAGAATCAGCACCTGAATTTTTTCCGGCTACCGTGTCTTCAACATCAACATCTTCTTCGACTTCAACATCTTCATGTATTATGTCGTTACATATCTCTTCCACTTCATTAGTTTGATTGGCTCTTTTAAGAGAATTTTCGATCTGGAGGTTGTCGACATTCGCTTCCCCTTCGATCATGTATTCAAGAGCTTCTTTTTTGATTTTTTTTTGTTCAATAGCTTCTTTTTGCTCAACCATTATTTTCACGTATTTCGGAATAAAATTTGAGTAAAATTCTTCAACAACTATTTCATCCATCTGTATTTCGAATTTTTCGGTCTCAAAATTAAAGATTATATGGTCAGCGGACACATCATTGTGATTCTTAAAATCGGGTACAATATCATTATCTAATTAAAAATAAAAGGTTAAATAAATTAAAGCGTAGTTTCTTATAAAAATTTACCTTTGATTTTTAATTTGAATTCGTCATTTGAAATCAAGTTATTTGTGATTATTGCGTAAAGAATTTTACAGCGAAAAAAACAACTTCTAACTCGATCTCTCTTTTTGCTGCTGCTTGATTTCTTAATTTAATTATTTATTAAAAAAGGTTAGCTTTTATTTTCATTTTATAAATACTTTAGAAGACAATGAAACCGAACTATTAGTCGAGCCTGTGTCAGACGAAAAAATTTGTTTAAACATATTTAGACTGTTGAAACGTTTAGAAAACTCGTTTTGACTTTGCTAAAACAAAATTTAATTGATTTCCCAATTGAAAAAAGCAATAATTACTCTATCTTGTTGTAAGTTTTTAAATGTTTCCTCCAAAGTATTTAAATAGGCTTCTTGAGCATCGTACAGTTCAAAACAGTTTTTTGTGCTGTTAAAACTTACGGACATTTGTAGCTCACCATCCGTTAGTTTATCAGCCTCGAAGAAGGTGATGTTTTTTTCTTATTTAGAATTTTGTTTTTTAATCATAGACAATTATTTTTTTTAAAAAAAAAATTATACCTCTTAAATGGAGTAAAAACAGCTTTTGATTAAAATCCATAAAATCACTATCGCAGGTTTTTTTTAATGCCAAGTAACACTTGTAATAAAAAAAACCTTCCATATCTCTTCGTTTCTTATTTTTTTGTTGTTGCATTTTTTTATCTATAGAAAATAGCAAATTAGCAAAATATTTTTAAAAAAATTATGATAAAAAGCAGAGTTTTATTTCTGCTTTATTGAAGTAGTTTTAGTTTTCTATTTTCCTTCAAATCATTTTGACTCTATTAAAAGTCGGTTTGAACTCTACAACCAAACAACTCTATACCGGTTGGGTTCATACAACTTGCTGAGTCCATCGACTAAGTCTTTTGGTCCAAAAGATTAAGCAGATTTTTGAAAGCATCAAGTTCGGGTGATTACAAATAAAGAAATTGGGGGCACTCCTCCGACGGTTCCAAGTAAACAAAAATTGTGTTCGGACTCACAAATTTACGTGTACTCGAACTCTAAACCATGTCTACAAACTAGAGTACCCGTTCTTTTGTTTAACTAGTAACTCTGATATTTAAATATTTGAGGGTGGTCTAAATCACAAACGTTCGACAGGACAATTCTTCAAGATGATGTTGTTTGACAAAACTTGTTCATTTATTTTAAAATGATCTCGCTTTGATTTAAATCGTTCGAATAGGATTTGAAAAAATTCGGTTAAATATTCATTAAATATTTTGTTCTGGACTTGAACATTATTTGCACCTTTCAAACATGAGGTCTCAATTGATCCTTTCTTAAAAATTGAAGAATCACACAAAAGGAAAATGATTTGTCTAATTTGTGTTTACGTATGAAACCGGCAGAGTTAAAATTTTATTGTGAAATGTTTTGGGTATTTTGTAAAAAAGTATCGACGGCTTGAAAGTTTGATGATTGAATGTACTTTTCACGAAAACTTTCCAATAAACCTTGATTGTTTAGATTTGTTGTTTGACAAAGTTCTTTTTCTTTGTTCAAAATGTATCTAAAAAGTTGAAAATTTTTAAATCTTAGTTACTAAAGTTAAGTATTCTCTTGTAGAGAATAACGCTTGGTTTGTGGTTCCAAGCGAAGTCTAAATAGTTGTCGAGTTCGCAGCTTCAGCTCGGATAAGTGACACTGTTTATGATGAACGTCCCACAGTAGACTAGAGTCTTAACCATACCTTTACGGCCGGTCCCAAGTCCGGATGAAAAAATGGGAGGGAGACTCGAGTAAGACTTAGGGTCGTCATGAAGGATAAACTATCACAATTTATGTGAGCTTCGATCCCCGATGCGACAAAAACCTTTGGTGGGACTTCGATGGGCTAGATTCAAGGAGTCACCTGAGTTTAAGGCGTTGACGGATTTTGTTCAAAATTTATTTTAACTTTCAACCAAAATTCTTAAAGACCCTACTTAGGTATACTCTTTAAACCCTAAGGGGAGTAATGACAAACTAGGGGTTAAGTATCTGAATCTGAATACGTTGGCCCTATCGTTGGAGGGTTCAATTAACACTCTTCTAGCTTGAGGAGTTTCAATTTCTGAAAGACCAAGGAAGGTCCAAAAATAAATAATCATAAACCTTCCACCTTCTTTTTAAAAAGTTGACCCAAGGCCGCTATTACCTATCTGCCAGTCTAGTCTCATCTTCAATGCAAGTTTGAGTCCCTCTTTTAGCCAGAGAGTCCAGATTTGATGTGAGACAAAAGGTAGACTTAGGTCTTTATTTAAGTCCAACGCTAAGACTGAATGTCGGCATGGCTGATAAACCCCTGATGCGATAGTCTTGAATCTTAGGTTGGAAGTAGCTACATCGAAGGGTCACATACTTCTCTTGAGTTAAAGATTTTGGTGGCTCTGATGGCGTTACTTGACTAAAAACAAGCGAAATCACCCTTAAATCCCAGAGTATGAACACGTTCTTCTTACTGACAGTGCCCATACTCCCCATCATAAAAGAATGGATTTTTTCCCCAGATCGATTAGGATGTCAGCGTCAAATGGGACCCATTCGCTACATTTTCATATCTTAAAGTCACTGATAGCTTATTCCATTGAGGAGTTCTTGAATGTTAAAGTAAAGCACCCAGTGTTCAAGAGAAAAATGATCGCTTTTTCGTTAGGAAATGAACCATTAAAGCACACTTTTAGTCATCTTCTACTCGGAAGTGTTCAATTTATGAGAGACCGAGACTTTTTTTTACCCTCTTCATCACGAAAGCACCCTTAAATCTGACTGTAAAAAGTAGAGGTTAAAGTTAAACACTTACCGCAATTGGGATTTCGGAGGGTGACCCCGGCACGAGATGACTAAAAATTACCTCCATTCACGAACTCTACTTCCTTAGGTTACCCTTTAAGCTTTTTCTAAAAGGAAGACCGTCTCGATGAAAATTGGTTGAAAATTGGCATTTTAACTCTAAGGATGAGATCTTTGAAGAGTTCATTTAGCACTCTTCTTGGTTAAGGAGTTTCAATTTCGTCAAGACCAAGGAGAACATGAACTCCCAGTCATCGTCACCAGCTTCCTCAAATGAACACTTTGGTCTCTTTGATTGAAGGCTTCAAGGCACAAATTGACGAGTTTATGATTCGAGGGTGAATGAGCGTTAATAGTTTAGGGTTGTATTTTGTTAGTTCATGTTCAATGGGGTTCGAAATTGAGTTGCATTGTAAGGTTGGTTGTTGACTTCGAGTAAAGGTCTGATAAAGTTGGTTTATGTATGGTTCACTTGAAGAGTGTTTGAAGATCTTCCAGTTGGTTGGTCTGAGTGACGATGAACATAACGGTGAACGACCCAAAGCTGCCATCGGACTAAAATTTCTTTGACAAAACTCGCTCAACATACCAAACAAAACTCGCCAACATCACTAAACTTATCGTTAATGTCACTTAAAGACGAATGACTAAACGCTTTGATCATCTTTAATTTGTTGAGTTTGATCGTGTTTTGAGTGAAAGTATTCGTAAAATAATTTACGTAAAAAAGTTAGTCTTAGTTGTGAGTCGCGAGTTGAGACTTTGTTCTAACTTTCTGAACAATCTCAAATTAATTACTTGAAGATTAGCACTTGAAAAATGTCAAATTTTAATTTAAAAAAAAAAACCTTTAAAAGATCAAAACTTACGGGTTAACTTAATCACTAAGAGTTTAGGTCACTGTGAGAGTATCATCATACAAGTTTTTTATTGACGAAATTGTTTTTTTTAATTTTAAAAATAATATTTTCTTTTTTTATATGTATGGACGTGTTTAAATTTTGTAATAAAAGTTGCAAAAAAAAATTAATTTTTTATTTGCCACAAAGACTCGAGATTAGACAACATAATTTGATTGATTTTAATTTATTGATAATTCTAATCAATAAATTAGCAAATTTATCTTTTTTTATATGCAAATTTTAACAAGTTTTGCATAGGTGGTAACATTATCTCATTGTTTTTTAATGTTATTTTTTGCATCAATTAAAACATAATTTTATGTCAATTCCGTTATGTAAAATGAATTTTTGTAATTTTTTTTTTCTACTTGAGCCCCCCTATTAGAAAAAGTCTGGCTACGCCCTTGGTCTGTATTAAAGCAACCTATTTTTTAATGATAATTAAATAAAATTTAACTCAAAATTCCTTTTTGATGCAGCATAATGAAAGTTTGAAACAACTTTTTGTTTGATCAAAATCACCTTTTGCACTGTTTTTATAACGTTTATAAAAATTGAGAATTAGCAAAAAATTTTAACATGCCACCATAATTCACTAGATAATTAAATTATGTTAGATGAACTTTCGTGCAAAAGTTAAAAACCAAAAATTATCCTCCTTTTTTGAAAGTCGAAAATCACCATGAATAATCTACTTATTCTCATTTATTTAGTTCAAAATTATCAACAAAAAAAAAGAAAGAAAACTGAAAAATTATAATTATATATGTGTTTTCGATTATATTTTGCATTGCAAAATTTCGACTCTCTTTCTCTAGTTTTAGTACGTTCAGTACCTAAATTTTCAGTAACTTTTTATTTCAATTAGTTCACAATCTCTCCCTCTTTTTAAGTTCTCTTAGTTCTCTTTTAATCGTCAATAAACAAAAGAAATAAACAAATACTTTTTATTTTCGTTTCCAAAAGAAAATCGAAGTGTCACCAAATAAACTTTTTCTAATCAGTTTTTTTTTTTTTTTTAAAAGATTTGAAAAAAAAAGATCATAAAAAATGTTTGATCATGTAAATGCAAATAAATTTCAATTCGTTTCGTTTTCGTTTTTATTCACAATTCTATTTTATTCGTGTCTCTTTTTGTTTCGCAAACATTGGAGCAATTTTCGTAAACTAGACAATACAATTCAAATCCAATTTATATCGAGAGTTGTATCGAGTTTTCATGCTGTTGTGGCTACTCTACTTGGAGCTTATGTACTTGCAACTGATAATGACTTGTATGCAAATAAACTCATGTAATTATCATCATAAAATTTTATTTTAAAACAAAATCGATTATTTTAAATGATTATTAAGATATCGTTCAGGCTTACTTGTGTTCACTTACAATTTTATAATAGGATATTTATTTTTTGGTAAATTATAAGCTTTGAAAATTGCGTTTCTTTAAAAAAATTAATAATTTGTTTTGTGTTCTCTCGAAAAGATTATTGTGCAATGCTATTGTATAAAAAAGAAATATTCGATTGGCAATTTGTTGTTCATCATTTGGTATCATCCATTGCATGTGCAATTAGCATTGTAAGTATCAAAAGTATATACGCCTTTTTTTCTAAGTATAAAACCAAAATTTACAAGATAAAGAACAGTGTTGTAAGACATGTTATAACAATTGAGTTTATATTTTCGCATAAGTCTATTTTTTGTTTAGGTGTTTGTTAAGCTTCATTTGTTGCTGTAAGCTTGTGTGTTAGTGAGTAAAACGCCTCTTAAAAAATCAAAATGGGTTAAAGTTTAAACAGAAAAATTTGATGTGGGCGGCATTTTTAATGTTGATCTCAAAAAAAAGTACTTAGAAAACATCTAAATTCTCTTAAATATTTAATCCTACCAGAAAACAGAACCAAAAAACGTGCAAAATTAAAATATATGTTATTTTATTTATTATTTTTTATTTGAAAGCATTATGGAGTTTTCGCAATAGTAGCTGCAATTCGAACTCTTAGCGAAGCGTCTACATTATTCATAAACACAAGATGGTTTCTATTATCTCTCAAAATGAAAGACTCAAAAATCTACACAATAAATGGTGTTGTTGCATTCGTAATATTTGGGCTTGTACGAATCGTTACATTGTATCCAATATGGAAGAGTTATTACGAATATCATTGGTATCCTCAATGGGAATCAATTCACATTGGTTTTAAGCTTATTTGCATATTAACAAGTTTACCTCTTGATTGTTTGAACATATTTTGGTATTATCGTATTTTAATAATAATGTACAAATCAATTTTTAATTCAAATAAAAAAGATTAGTTTGGTTGGTGTGTTTAGGCAATTAATAATAATAAAATAAAAAAAAATGTTTTAATTTATATTTTTTAATTCCTTGAATGCTACTGTAAGCTGGATTAACCCTTAAACCCCAATGAACAACAAAAACGAAAAAAAAAGAAGATTAACAAAGCATAAGGTTTACCCCAAAATCAAGATGTTTATTATCTCAGCTCAGCTTAACAAAACAAAAATAAAATAAAGTTACAAAGATAGTTAGTTAGTTGGTTAATACTGACGCTGATTATTTATTCAGAAGTTCAGCAATAACTCTCTTGTAATAAATGGAATAAATTAGTAAAGTTTTAAGTATATAATGATAAACTGCCATATTGTTAATTGAAAAGAAAATTTTCTACTCCAAGCACACACACACACACACTCGCATACAACACAGCTTAAACATTTAAAACAAAAAAAATTTAATTATTGATAACTTATTTCTAAAAAATGATTATGAAGAGATGAATTTTTGTTGTTTTGTTTGTTTCCCACCCGCAAATTGTCATTACTTTAAATAGTAAAACCAATCTTTTTTTTTTCTCTTTTTGTATCTTCTTGAAAGAGTATCAAATTAATTACACCTGTAGAGTAAGCAAGAATAGATAGTTAGATAAATGTATTAATCAAGGATTATTTTTATTATTATTGAATGCTTTATTCTTTTTGTTGTTGTGTTTCTTTTCGTTTATTTTTAAAGCTATTGCATAATCTCAATCAGATATGATTCGAATTCGATTCGAAAGTTTAAAAATATAAAGATTTGTAATTTTTGTTATTCAAATAGAAATACCTGTTCATTTATTGCTCTAAAACATTTTCTTTCTTTTTTTAAATCTCTCTCTCTCTGTCTGACAAGAAAATTTCAATTCAAGAAATGGATAAAGAAAAAAATACGAAATTGTACCAAATTTGATAAAATTCATTTCTTTATTTTGTTGTTTACAAATAAACAATCAATTTTTTCTTCTTATTGTTCTAAACTTTTATATAAGATCCTGGAAATAAATGTAGATCACTTACAACCATAACAACAACAGATGGTGGTGGTGGTTGATTTGGTGGAGGAGCCCGTGCTCGACTTTGATGAAATATTTTATGAAATTATTTTGTTATTATCTCTCTCCTAAATCATTCATTTTCAAATTGTTGTTGCTGTTGTTGTGAATATAATATTTTTAAGACGAAAAAGAAGATGTTAAGAGAAACAGAACAAAAAAAAGTGGCTTATAAAAAGCAATCAAAAAGAATTATTTTGTCTGAACTATTAAAATAAAGAAAAAAAGAAAAAATATTTTGTTGTAGTTAAACGTTAAGATGTAATAAATGGCTAATGTTTCAATTGTCTGTTTTAGTTTAAATATTTTTAATTAAAACTTGAAAATAAAATGAAAAAAAAAAGCAATAGTTTGCCAGATATTTTTGGAATAGACACTTCTGACAGCTATAACTAATGAACAGTAAATCAAAAAAAAATTTATTTTATAACAGATTAAAAAATGTCCATAAAAGATTTTATTTTTATAAAATTAATTTAAAATTAATAATAAAGAATGAGATGGAATTTTTATATTTAGTATAAGTTTAGAAAATAAGAGCTCTAACACCCGAAGGACCGACAGGACAAAATGACTTTTTTTAAGATGAATATTGTTTTTTTTTGAATATCATTTATTACGTATGTTCTAAACAGTAAAGCTACGATTTTGTGTTTTTACTAATTTTTACGTGATTTTACCAAGATTCACGTACAAAGAGGTAATTTTACGTAAAATTACAATCGCAAAAAAAGGTAAATTTACCTTTATTTACCGGATTTTACGCAAATTTACCTGAAATTACGTAAATTCTCGTAAAAATTAAAAATTCCATCTCTTTTTCTGATGCTTTTAACAAAAGCGCTCTGAATAATCCTAAATTTTTATTTTTTTGGGATATCAAAACTATTGGAGAATACGTCGTAATCTTTAAGACGTACTTTGGATGGATTTCAGTTTTTTTGATGAGTTTTTCGATGTCGAAGTTTAATAATCAAGAAAACAAGTGGTATTTTTACTTTTTACGATAATTTACGTAATTTCAGGCAAATTAGCGTAAAATCCGGTAAAGAAAGATAAATTTACCATTTTTTACAAATGTAATTTTACAGTTGTGGCCATTCACGTATTCCTCTTGTGAACTTTCATGAACTAATGATTTAGAAAAGCTACCATTACATAGATTAATGGGTTTAAACTGAAAGCTAATTTTACAATGTTTAACTAGAGCATTTTAGCTATCATTTAATACCCCTAAATAAATGGTGGCTTTTATAAATTAGTCCATGAAAATTCACAAGAGGAACACGTGAATGACCGCAACTGTATGTAAATTTTGGTAAAATCACGTAAATTTTCGTAAAAATTAGTAAAAACACAAAATCGTAGCAATACTGTAATTCTTGTTAAAGGTCAATTTTTTTATGGGGAAAAAAGTTTAAAAAAAAATTAGCTCAATATCAGTTATAGTTTTATAAAAAATTTGTGTATAACCAAAAGGGCCTAATGTGTGATTCTGAAACTAGAGGTACCTATCAACAGTTTAGTTTCATGTTTCATTCAAGCAACATTTTGGGAGGAAAATAGAAAAAAAACTAAGCCTTTTTCCGTCCTAAATTTTGTTTGAATTAAAGATTATACTATAGTGTTGATAGACTTATCTTGTATGAATTTTCTCTAGTTTCAGAATCATACACAGTCGCCGCTCGTTTTTATCACATCATCATTATGTCACAATCCACTTATATCCCACTATAATCATTTCACATTCAATACAGCACTATTCAAAATTAATCTAGTTATATTCCAACCATTTACATCACACTATTTTAGCAAAACAAAGAGGCTGATATAAACGAGCGGCGACTCAGAAATACGAACCCGGATATTTTTCAGGTTTTAAGTTTGGGTTGGGTTCGGGTGGACCACTCAAACTCGATACCCAATTACCCACTTTTTTGGGTAACCAACCCATAACCCATACCCATAACACTTTACTTTTCAGGTTACGTACCTGAATCTGATACCTTTTTACTCAAAACAAACCCGAAAAAATCGAGTATGTGGTTATCGGATTCAGGTACGTAACCTGAAAAGTAAAGTGTTATCGGTATGGGTTATGGGTTGGTTACCCAAAAAAGTGGGTAATTGGGTATCGAGTTTGAGTGGTCCACCCGAACCCAACCCAAACTTAAAACCTGAAAAATATCCGGGTTCATATCTCTGCGGCGACTGTACTTGAATTCCAATGGAAAAGAAGATTTTAAAAGAAGTTAAAATTGTGGTCTTTAAAGTGTTAAATTAGAAAATTTCAATTTGATTTTTATAACTTTCGGTGGGGCTCTTTTTTTCCTCAACTTTATGGACCGATTTACGAGTTCCCCAACAGTCTCTTAGAACTTTTCAAGACTCTAAAAATTTGTTTTGATTTGATTTAATTTTGCATAATCTAAACTCAAGGAAGCATTTAAATTAGATCATTTTTTTTTCATTTAAAGAAAAGCACTTGTTTTAAACCGTCAAATTAATTTGAATTTGTTTAAAGAAAGAGAGAGCAGTAATGTAGATCGATGATTAGTTGTAATTTTTTTCAAATCATCAATAAATCTTGAACGAAAAAGAAGAAAAAAAAACGATGAGACCAAATATTTAGATGTTAAGATAACAATCAAATAGAAGAGATAATTATTTTTTGCTGATAACTAATAGCATGCATAATTATTTTAACAGTCACCACCACCACCATTAGCAGTAAAACCTAAAATAATTTACATAGCAAAAATATAGTTATTTTGAAAAAGTAACTTGATATAATCAAATGTATAATGATAACCTTTTTGTTGTTGTTGTTGTTGTTGTAATCAGTAAAAATAAACAGATAAAAAAAGATTATCTCTTTCTCCCTTTTGCTTTCTCCTTTTTTGTTCCAAAAAAGAAAAGAATGTAAACTTGATGTATTTTTCCAATTATGATTTTTTGGTTAATTAAATTACTATTCGCCTCTTTCTTTTTCTCTTTTTACTTTTTTGCATTTGGTTTCATCTCTTTTAAGAGTTATTTGTTCTTAATTATATAACCTGAATTATGATAATCAATAAATCGAATGTGATTGAAACAACAACAAAAACAAAACAAAAAAATTTTTTGTTAAAAGCTTTCAATGTCTTAGAAATAATTTTGTTAGCTTTAAGGTTAAAATAGCTCAAATATCGAATAGAACTTGCTTGCCTAGCTTGTTGCAAACATTCAAAAAAAAAACGAACACACTCTTTAACTAATATGTATTAATATTCAATAAATTATACAGTTATGCTTGTGTTTTCTTGTTTAAGACTTGGTGCTATCTTTTTTTATTTTATTGTATTTTGTGTTTAGATAAATAAATTTACTTCTTTTATTTTTATTTGATTTTGTTTTTTACCAGACGAAGAACGAATTTAAAAGTACGCTTAATTTAATACTACTGCTGTTGTTGTTGTTGTTGTTGCTGTTGTTTTTATTGCTGGCGAAGGTTATCAAATGTCTCTATACACGAGAGGTAAAAGTGAAGATAGACGATCTCTTTACAATTATGCGGCCGATACATACAAACCAGACTATTCGTTTAGGACACGTTCAGTGTCAAGAGAACCGTCTGTTTCGCGTATGATAAGAGGCGGGTCAGTTGGCCGTTTTCGACATCCGTCAATCGATCGTGACTATGTCGTAATCAAAATTATTTTCATATATTTATTTAAACATTCATTTTTTATTTTATTTTATCAAAAGGAGACAACATCGAAATTAGAAAACGCAAACAAAGCTTATCATGATTACCACTCTTCGTTTTTATCAAAGAGATGGGAAAATAAGCATTATATTAGCGGTATGCAAGACACTGTGAGTCAAAATAAGAATAGATTTTTTTTTCTTTTTTAAATTTTTTTTTAATTTTGTTTTGGTTTAGGTAGTAGATCAGGGCGTGCAACTAAACCGTATTCTTCGTCTATTAGAACAAGATGAAATGGCTCTATACGAACGTTGTAATTTGTATGATTCAAGAGTTCGTCATCATAGTAGAGCCTCATTTTATAATCCCTTTGAATCGGCTTATGAAAGATCAGCAGCGGCTTTGAATCGTCACAAACTTTTTAAGGTATTTTTTTTTTCAATTTTTTCCTATTTTTGAACACACATTTACAAAATCTGTTATCCATTAATAAATGTTGTTTAGTTCATGCAGACTCGACTCTTAAATTAAGCTGTTTATCTAATATATTAACTTAACTATAGGACCTTTTATTTATTTTTTCTCTTATCAAATATAAATTGTTCTTATAAATAACTAACGCTTGGCACGTAATTGATACCAAAAATAAATAATTATTGAATCCATGATTTAAGATACTTGAGTTATCTTAAGTTAAGGGCTTTTAATGATTTTGAAAATAGATATTGGATAATAGATTTTGGCATTATGTATGTGAACATGAATTGTGATTTATTAAAACTTAATTAATTAATAATAATAATAATTGATGACCATGTATGAATAGATGGACATGGAAAATAGAGAAAAAAGCATTGAAAATGGAAGTCGCTATAGATCTAAATCATTACAGGTTCGATTAATAAAAGCTCATCCGGTTTCGTATTATGTGTCTTATTTTGAGGTGTTTTAGAACTAATGTTACCACACAAAAAAAAAAAAATTTTTTTTTAAAAGAATGAACACACATGCACATACACTCTAAAGCATCACACATACTCTCATTTATCACATAAATACCGCTTATAAAGCTTTGTCTCGTTTATCGAAATGCTTATCCTCCTTCATCCTACCTACCCTTCTAGAGTCTACACACTTCATACACAAACCTTTACCAACGAACCATCCATGTACCGCTTTGGTTTTTTTATTATTTTTAAAATTTTTTTTTGGTAATCTTCTTTTTTTTTTTTAAATTGTTTTAAGTCTATGAACGATTTGAATGAGAGATTAAAAAGTCTTGAAAGTAAAAGACATAAATTTGAAATACCGGACATGCATTTACCGGACAAAGTTGACTTTCAGAAACCCGTTAGGGATAGATCGGAAACCACGAATAAACGTGATGAAAAACAAAAATTTAGACGCATTTCTGAAGAGGACAACGAAGAATACGAAAAGTATCAAGAAGAATTAAAAAAACAACGAGAACAACGAGAAAAAGAACGTCAAGAACGAGAGAAACAAGAAAGAGAAGATAGAGAAAAACGTGAAGAGGCAAGACGATTGAGACAACAACAAGAAAGAGAAAGAGAAGAACGCGAAAAACAAGAAAAAGAGCAAAAAGACAGAGAGCGACGTGAAAAACGCGAACGAGAACGTAAAGAAAGAGAAGATGAAGAGGAAAGAGAAAGACAAGAGCGTAAAGAAAAACGTGAACGTGAAAGGCGAGAACGTGAAGAAGACGAACAACGCTCAGAAAAAGAGAGACAGGAAAAAAGAGAAAAAGATAAATTAGAGCGAGAACGTGAAAAACGTGAACGCGAAGAGGAAGAAGAACGTTTACAAAATGAAAAACGAGAAAAAAAAGAAAAAGAAAAATTAGAACGTGAGCAAAAACAAAAAGAAGAAGAGGAACGTCTCGAAAGAGAGCGTATGGAACGTGATGAAAATTATCGAAAAGAAAAAGAGGAACGAATGGAAAGAGAACGAAAAGAGAAAGAAGAACGTGAACGAGAACAAGCCGAACAAAAACGCAAAGAACGACAAGAAAAATTAGAAAAAGTCAAAAATTCAAAAATAATTTTTGTAATTGGTGGACCTGGAAGTGGAAAAGGCACTCAATGTGATTTAATGGTCGAAAATTTTGGCTACACTCATTTGAATCCTGGTGATTTGATTCGCGCCGAAATAAAAGCAGGCTCCCAAATAGGCAAACAATTGGATGAACTACAAAAAAATGGTGACATACCAAACGATTTAATTTTGGAATTGTTAAAAAATGCTATGGCTGATAATGTTGATAGCACTAAAGGTTTTTTAATCGATGGGTATCCTCATCATGTAGAAGAGGGTATTGAATTCGAGAAACAAATTGGAGAGTGTGAGTTTGCTTTGTATGTTGAAGCGAGTGATGAGACAATTAAGAGTCGATTGATGAAAGAGGGAGAAAAATTAGACGAAGCAACAAAACAATCTCGACTTGAAGTATTCCATCAAGTTACACAACCAGTTTTGGATCATTATGAGAAGTTGGGAAAATTGAAACGAGTCAACTCGGAAAAGTCTCCAAAAGAGGTTTTCTCAGACATTGAGAAAGTAATAAACGGCGAGTCTGTGCAAACATTGGCCGAGTATTTAAAAGAAAAAGCCGAAAAAGAAAGAGAGCGAAGAGAGGCCAAGTTAAAAGATGCCAAAATTATTTTTGTCGTTGGAGGACCGGGTAGTGGCAAAGGAACCCAATGTGAAAAGATGAAAAATAAATACGGATTCACTCATATTTCAAGCGGAGATTTGTTGAGAGATGAAGTCAAAAAAGGAAGCGAAAGAGGTAAAATGTTGAATGAGATGATGCAAAAAGGACAATTAGTTCCGAATGAAATTGTCTTGGAAATGATCAAAGACGCCATGTTGGAAAAGGTCGATGATTCAAAAGGATTTTTAATTGACGGCTACCCGAGACAAGTTGATCAAGGCACTGCGTTCGAAAACAAGGTAAGCGACTAAAAAGAGCACTAATTTTTGTCATTTTTACAATATTCTGAATTTGAATTTAGATTGGTGCATGTGATATGGTGTTGTACATTGAAGCAACAGATGACACAATGACACATCGTTTGTTAGATCGTGGTAAATCATCAGGTCGTGTCGATGACAATGAAGAAACAATTAAAAAACGTCTTGACACTTTTCATCAATTGACTCAACCAGTAATTGATCATTACGAAAAACAGGATAAAGTAAAACGAGTCAATTCGGAGAAGGCACCAAGTGAAGTGTTCAAAGACATTGAGAAAATAATGAACGGTGAACCAGTTGAGTCAATGGACGATTGGCTCAAAGATCGCGCTGAAAAACTTAAGAAATTAGAAGAGTCAAAAATAATTTTTGTTGTTGGTGGACCAGGCAGCGGTAAGGGTACTCAATGTGAAAAAATAGTCGAAAAGTATGGCTTTACTCACTTGTCAAGTGGTGACTTGTTGAGAGACGAAGTAAAATCGGGTTCGGATCGTGGTGAAATGTTAAATGAAATAATGCAAAAAGGAGGTCTAGTACCAAACGATATTGTTTTAGACATGATAAAAGAGGCCATGTTAGAAAAAGTTGTCGACTCGAATGGATTTTTGATCGATGGCTATCCGAGAAAAGTCGAACAAGGCATTGAGTTTGAGAATAAAATTGGTCAACCAGAAATTGTGTTGTACGTTGACGCAAGTGATGACACAATGAAAGAAAGACTTTTGAAACGAGGTGAGACATCGGGTCGTGTTGATGACAATGAAGAATCGATTAAAAATCGTTTAGATACATTTCATCAAACATCTCAACCAGTTATTGATCATTATGATAAACAAAATAAATTGCGAAAAGTCGATTCAGAACGAGATCCAGACCTTGTTTTCCAAGATATTGAAAAAATTTTGAACGATGGTAATTTTTAAAATTTTAAAATTAAAAATTTCTTATTTTTTATTTTTGTTTAAAGTAAACAAAAAAAAATTGAGCATGGACAAATTGAATGAAACAGTTGATAGAATTGTTCATCAAGTAGCTCACAAAGCTCAACACAATGAAGAAGTTAAAGAAGACGTAGCTTTTACAATTCAACATGCAATAAAAGACATAATAAATAGTGAATTTAGGCCTGATGAAGATTCAGGATTTTCACTAATGGAGTATCATTCAGTTGAATTGTATCAGGGTCCAACACAATTGTTAGATTTTATAGAAGAAGATGGTGTGAAACGATCTCGTAAAGCCGAAGAAATGGACGATCCAATTAAACACGGTGAAATAATTGTTATTGTTAAAAAGGGTGACAGAGTAGTTGTGCGCGCAAATGAAGAACACGATACAATTATTTCAAATATAATTCACGGTGAATTGATTATTCGACATGTTGATACTAATTTAATAATAAACATAGCTCGTGGTGCTATTCAAGATGCTATTGATTTTAATATTGTTGGCCAAGCTTATATAAGAGATCTTAGTGGTAACATTAAAGTAAAACAATTTAAAGGTATTGTTGTTGTTAAAAACGAAAATTAACAAAAAAAAATAATTGAATTTTTTCTTTGGACTCAATTGTTTTAGTTTAATATTCAAATTTCATATTTATTTTATTTTTTTTTTGTTTTATTTAATCAAATCTCTTTTTGTATCTAACCGATTAAAAACGAAAAATTTAAAAAAAATTTTTTTTTTTTCAATTTTTAGTTCTAGTTTATCCCTCTTTTTTAAATTTTTAATTTTTTTTTTCAAGTCTTTTATAAATATTTTATTTTATTTATTTATTTTTTATAATTAATAAAAAACAAAAAATCTAAAATCTTCAAGGGTCTTTTAAAA
Source organism: Brachionus rubens (assembly GCA_022207745.1). Lineage (NCBI taxonomy): Eukaryota > Metazoa > Rotifera > Eurotatoria > Ploima > Brachionidae > Brachionus > Brachionus rubens. The sequence continues at coordinate 3,413,729 of JAJVHD010000001.1, read as the reverse complement.
TCTCAAAATTTCCCCCCATCCCTTGAAAAAGGGAGGCAAATCTACAAAAGTTAACAAAAAAAACAACCGGCTTATTTTAATTTTTTTGATTTAATATTAGCAACAAATATATAAAATTAATATTTTTTTTTCAATGAGATTGAATGGAAAAATTTTTTGTCAATGTTACACGATGGGTATACGAGAATTTTGCTGTCTAATGTCAAAAACATCTTAAAAACCATGTTATTTTGTCCTTTTTTTCCTAAATTTTTTTCAAAAATGCGCAAAATTTGTTTGATTTAGAATTGATCATTGGCGCTAAATTTAATTGCTTCAATATATTTGAAAAATAGTATTTAAATGAGATATTTAATGTTTTTTTTTAACACAAATAATAAGTTTTATATTTTATTAATGGACTGGTAAGGGCTGTGAAGTTTTTTTCCATTCACTCATTTCAATTCAGTTAAACTTGAATAGCTTTTCTTCTAGACGAGATAAATCCATTCTGCAAATTGCTACACCTGGGATATCCATCTGCTAAAACTCTGCATTTCTTATGCACAATTTTTTGTAATCTTTTTTAATGGCGTGCAAAATGCATAAGAAATGCAGAGTTTTAGCAGATGGATATCCCAGGTGTAGCAAAATTGTTACAAGTTGTAGCAATTTGCAGAATGGATTTATCTCGTCTAGAAGAAAAGTTATTCAAGTTTAACTGAATTGAAATGAGTGAATTGAAAAAAACTTCACAGCCCCGGACTGGTATCCTTTAAAAACAACACCCGTCGACAATGCATAAAAACAACACCGAGTGTAAATCACAAAAATTAGATAAATTATTGATTACACCGAAAAACACCCCTCTTACCTTCAAGATACACCTAAAAACTGATATCATTTTCGGATAGAGAATGAAAATATCTATTAGGAAATGCGGTTCTTTTATTGTGGATATGTGGTTAAACCCTTAATAAATCGATAAAACCTGTTGAAACCGTAAAAACAGCAAAATTGATACACTCTACGTAAATCGTAAAAATTAAAGTTAAGCTTTTAAAAGTAAGGTGATTTTTGGGGTTTTCGACCCTTAAAAACCCAAAAATGTGGTCAGATTTCGCATATATATGTTTGTTTCAAAAGGAGGTTCGGCTAGAAAAAGAGATCACAGTCATATTCAAAGGTGTGTCACTAAATCATTAAAGAGCATATTTTTTGAAAAGTAAAAGGTTGATTATCATATAGGATCTGAAAGCTAAGAATCTCTAAATTTTTTCAAAAAATTATATAAGAATAATATAAGAATAATATAAGAATAAGTAAAATATTAGAGTTCGCTGTTAAATTTTCATATTAATGTCAACTTTCATTCTTTAATTGAATTTTTCTAAACGTTTCGAGAAATATCCCAGCATTTACTAGAGATTCTGAGAAAGCAACAATGGACGAAAGTGAAATTGTTAGAGTATTAACACATCAAGACGAAAAGTATTACAATTTGTGCAAGCAATCTCATTCGACTGAGAAGCCAAGCAAAGAGTCAAATAAATAATATAAGAATAAATTTCTTCTTTTCTTTTTCTTTTTTGTCCTTCTTACTTTTATAAGAACCTGACCTGACCAGGGACTAACAATATTCATCCATTTTTAATACTAGGTCCAATAAAAGAAGAACAAATTAGTCCTGATCCACCAATCCATATTTATTATGATGTTTTTAACAGATAGACAAGTTGAAATTAAAAAAAAAATTTGCAAGAAAAAATATTTTCGATCAATGTTTCAATCATCAAATGGCACATTTGTTAAACTGAAATCCAGAATTACTCAAGTATGTTGTCTCAAAGACTAATATCATAAGAAGCTAAGTTATTAAATCAATCGAACTTGTTAAATCAATCAAAAAGTTAAGCGCCAGAAAAGGGTCAGGTAAGTTTTTGAGCATTCGGTTACTTATGTTGTCAGGCCCCGATAAGCATTTTTTTTCCCAAAAATGATAAAAATCAAAACTCTAATTTGATCATTAAAAGAATTTTTTTTTGCTTGTTTTTATAAAATTTGAAAGAAAAAACAACTATTTTTTTCTTCATTTTAAAGTATTCTTTTGACCAAAAAGACTAACAAATTAAATTTCTTAAGAATACCATACAGTTTTTTATATCGCGAAAAACAACCCTGGTCATTCAGAACTTCCAAAAATGAACGTTTAAGGGTCCATGAAGCTTCATATTTTTCATATTTCTTCATCTATTTTCATTAATTTTCTAAATTTTCATTTTTTTTTTTCAAATTTAAAAATATGATAATTATTGAAAATTAATGAAAAATTTTGAGGAGATTTGAGCCTTCAGAAACCCCTTGAAGCTTCATGAATGTTCACGAAGGTTCAAGTTTTGAATGACCAGGGTTGTACACGATTTAAAAACTTAAAACTAATCGATATAATTTAAAACCAATTAAAACTCTTTTAAAACACACAGAAAAAAAGAGAAAAAAAAACAACAAATTAAACTTTTTTTATAAAAATATCTAAGCACTCTGTTTCTTTTTTTTTTAAATCAACAAGTATTATTGATCAACTAATTTAACTTTAAAAAAAAAGGTAATATATTTGTTTAGTTGTCAGGGACAATTATGAGATTATACAAAAGAAACAAAAAAATTTCAACTTCTAAAAAAAATAGTTAAGCTCTTGGAATTATTTATTGCTTTCAATTCTTTTCTGTGAGTTTTGTTTCGTTTTTAAAAATTTAAAAAAAAAAAAATAAGAAACTTATCAATTTTTTTTTAGTTTTTAAATTCAAATTTTCGAAAGGAAAACTTAACTTCTCAATCAAAAAAATAAAATTTTTTATGTTTTCCTGCTGCAATCATAAAAGTATCGAATTGAATTAATTTTTTTTTTTTTAAATTTAACTCTACCTGAGCTTAGGCTCTTGATTTGAAGTCTTGATATGCGTTTTTTATTTTAAATTTTGCTTAAGCTATATTAGATATATTGGTTTTAATAAATAATAAAATATAAAATGGAAATCGAAACTAAACATGAGTCGGAACAATTGTTGGAACAGAAAAAAGCTGCCATCAAAAAAAAAGTCAATGACCATGCGAGTAAATTTTCTGGTTCAAGAAAATCAAGTTTAGAAACAACTGTCACCAATGTTAAACATAATTTTCCCCGAGTTGAAAACACATTTAAGTTGTCACCAGATGATAATAAACGTTTTTACGCATTCAAATTGAAACCGCATATTTATGAGATTCTTAAAGAAAATGTAAATAAATCCGATTTGGACATGGGCAATCCAAAGAATCATTCGATTTTATCACGCGAGTTAGCAAATAAAATTCGAGACGAGTCCAAAAATTTAGGTCAACCAAGATATAAAATAGTCGTTTTTGTAGCTCTTGGTGACAACGTCGGACAAGATGTACGTGTTGCTTCACGATGCTTATGGAATCCGGATTTTGATAATTGTGTTAGTGTTATGCATAATACAAAAACAATATGGGCAACTGCTGTTGTTTATATTCTTTATAATGACTGATCAATTAATTAAGTCTTCTTCTTTTTTTTTTTAATTTTTCACGATTTTTCACACTTTTATAACTTAAAGAAATGTTTAAAATAACATTTTATTGTTACTTGTCTCTAACCTATACACAGTTGCTGTGAACTATATTTTATTATTTATAAAAACCAACACATGATTTAAAATTTACAGTTTTAAAGATTTTATCTATCTGCTGTCGTTATAAACCGTTAGAACATGTTCTGTTGGAAGTGGTCTTTTTTAATTCCTTTAGTGGAGCATACGAGCAATTTGTTTTCGAATAATGAATTTTCGAATAAAGAGTTGGATGATTCAACTCTTTCTATGTTGGTATTTCATGTATTACAGGTTGGTATTTCAGGTATCCAACTTGGATCGCATGACAACGAAATACCAACATACTTTGTATTTAAAATATTAAGTTGATTCAAAGCGGTATTTTTTCGAATGATTCGATTTATATCAGGACACATAACTTCCATGTTGTTGGTTATATGTGAAAGTTTTACGACACAATTTGGCTCAAGGTACAAACAATTCAAAATTGTCATGATAAAAGGACACTCAGTCAGCCACATCGAAAAAGTTTGAATTTTCGTTTGAAAATGCTTCGCTTACGTGAGAAAACAACTTGTCTTTTGTTTCTTTAAGCTTTCGTGTGTTACTATCCTGTTCCCATAAGTTATTATAGGAAGTCGCTTAAACACGTCTAAATGATCTTGTAGACATTGTGAAATCACATGATTTAGATTTAATCTTTTTTTCCAAGTCATGACATGATCATTAAAATTATCCTTTTCTCTAATCATTTGTTCGAGTTGTTTAAACATTTATTTGATTCAGACCGACGAGAGTCAATTTTCCTATTGTATTTTTGTTCTCAAAAAGTTGTTTAAACATTTATTTGATTCAGACCGACGAGAGTCAATTTTCCTATTGTATTTTTGTTCTCAAAAAGATTCGAGTCTTGGATCATGAGTTCTGAACACTTATGAGTTCGATTAAGTCATCAATATCCGGTTTGATTCAAATAGTACATTCTTAATTTTAATCTAATCAAAATTCAACTCTTCATTTATGAGTGTCCATTTATATTTTCAAAATATTGAAGTTAAATCATCATTTTGACACATAAAGACATCACGTGGGCGATAGAAATCCACTTGTTGTCTCGTGTTGACAAGACAAATTATTTTCTAACCATCCACTTGATTAATAGAAAAATTTTCAATTTCTTTAAACTATTTAATTAACTCTTTGGGTTCATGTGAGTTTTTTTTTACGAGATTCTCCAAAGCATAAACGCAAATCTTAAAATCAACTCGAATGTTTATGCCAATTATTTCGACTAATTTAAGACAATAATCGGGTAATCTAACATAACAAAGATCAGGATCAAACTTGTTATTTGAACAGAGTTGAGTTGGTTTGTGTTTAAGTTGACAAGCCTCGTTTGATCATTTAAGCATTCGCAAAATTTTGACAAATTTACAATAATCCTCATTTGAATTTAAAATATCAAAAGCCAAATCACACTCAATTTGAGTGAATTTATCTAAAGACCTTAGGTGGTAAAAGGCGAATTTAATTCAGACAAATCAAGACCAAGTCTTTTAAAAAAATATCCCCATTCTAAAATATCTTGAAATGTCGAGCCTTTAATCAACGTGTCATAATCGACTATAAAATTATCATCATTGGGAAATTCAAAACAGAGTAAACTTGGCCAATTGACTTGCTCACTTTGTATTGGTACTCTCTTATTGTAAAGATTGTTTTTAAATCCTTTTTTACAAAATCAAAAAAAATCTAGTTTCTTTTTTTGTTTTATTTTAGTTAATTTGGAATAAAAATTATTTTTATTTTGAATAGCTACATTGTTTTTTAAACTCATTTCCAAACTCTCTGATCCATTTATTAGTAACCCATTTTTGACCATAAATGACTGGACATGCAGCGTGAATGGTTCTTTCATCACTCTTTCCATCATCTAATAAATTATACCAAAAAACAGCTGATCCTCTTTTAGGAATTATGCTTACATTTAATTTGGGAAACACTGTTGACCCACCTAGTTCAGGTGCCTCTAGCTAAACAAAAAAAATATTAAATCTAATTGAAATTGAATTCAAAGATACTGCACTTCTAGCTAACTTTCTCCATTTGCGTAGCCGTACCGTAGCATACCGTACCGTACCGTACCCGATAATCCGTAGCCAGCATACCATCGTACCTTTAGCGTTCCCGTAGCGTACCCCAAGCGTACCATACCCACCGTACCGACAACACAAAAGACCTGCTTTTGATTAAAAAAAAACACTTCACTTCATTTTTTTAAATTTTCTTTAATTTTAAAAAGAGAAAGCAAAAATTCATTCAAAAATTCTGTTTTTAATTAAAAACTCTTGGGTACGCTACGGGTACGCTAAAGGTACGGTGGTACGGTTGGTACGGTGAGTACGGTACGCAAAGGATACGGTACGCCACGCAAAAGGAGAAAGTTCGCTAGAAGTGCAGTAAAAAGAAAAAATGACTACATAAAACATCCATGTTGCTAAACGATTTCCTTGAGTTAAAATGTCACTTGAATTAATTAAATAATCATAATGTGGATTGTATTGACCACCGATTCCGTAATTTGCAACCTTTGAAAAAAAAAATCAAATTATGAAAAATTATTATTTATAATATTCTCTTAATACCTGCCATGGCTCTGCATACTTTAAATTTAAATTTCTAACCGAACTAACTAGACTTGTTAAATGAGATAATTTGTGTTGATTATCATCATTAATCCAACAATTTTGACTTACTCTAACTTGGGTTTTAATTAATGTACCATTTTCTAGTTTTATTAGAGCTCGTTCCAATTTATTTCTGCATAGATTTTTTAATGTTTGTATTTGACTTTCGGTTATTAAGTCATAGTAAACCCAAATTTCTGGGTCTATGTTAATTTGTTCTTGTTTAATAGGTCCAATTGTCAAAAATGGAGAGTTATTTTTATAAGCACACTTGAGAGAATTTGATGAAGAAAAAGTTGAAACATTTTTAAGGCAAAGATTAAAATAAATTTCATCATTTGGTTCAACATTTTTTAGATATTCCTTGGTCTCTTGGTCTCTTATTTTTGGATCTCGCAAAATTCGTTCGTATTTTTTTAAACTTTTAATGTACTTTAAAACTCCTGGTTTGTCTCTGTTACAATATTTAATGACTTCTAGAGCTTCATTTATATTTCCGTATTTTTCAGCTGAAAAAGCAATGTACTCCAAAACATCGTAAACATCAACTGTTGGTTTATCACCTTCAGAATTTTGAACTAATATCGATTGATTAAACCATCTAAGTGCATCGTAAATTTTATTGTTCTCATATGCAGCTTTGCCAAGCTCGAAACAAACCAAACCTTAAAAATTAAAAGTTATACTAAAAGTTTACAATAGTTTTTTTTCATTAAACCATTTAAACGTCTTGATTTGTATTTGTTTAAAAAATTTCCAAAAACAAACTCTTCTGGTTCAATCGAATAAGTTTCAACTAAACGAGTAATGGCGTTTAGTGCTCCTATGTAATCATTTTCGTCTGGTAATTCGTATTCCAAATTTGAGTTTATGCTTTTCAAGTAATTATTTAATTCTTTACAATCTCTTATAAGAAGAAGTGAATTAATTGGATGTGAAACGAATTCGTCTAAAGTTTTGTAACGTTTTATGTCTCTTTGTAAAATGTTGATTTTTACAGCTAGTCTTTGTTTCAAAACAAGTGAGTTCAAGTCGAATTTTTTTTTTAATTTATTTAAAAAGGTTACTTGTTAACTTCAGGAGATTGTTGTGTTGATTTTAATGTTTTTAAATGCTTAATTAGTTCAGGCACTGTTTCGGCTAGTTTGCGCAATGATTCAGTCGATGAGTATATTTCTGCATGAGCATGAGAAATTTTTAAGAGAACAAAAATCGTAAACAAAAAGCGTAAACTCATAAAAAGGCCATTTAATTTCATGTTTAAGGATTAAAATTTTTATCAAAAATTTAAGAGTGAGGATTTTTTTAAATTTTTTTAAAGCTTTAAAAGATTTTAGCGTAACAACTTGATGCGTTATTAGTGCGACAAATGTCTGTTAAATTTTAAAAAATTTTTATTCAAATTTTTCATTTTTTTTGTCATCTAAATATAAACGTTTTAGATAAAATTTTATAAATGATCAAAACATTCAAAAGTAGCTTGATCACCATTTGCATCATTATATTCCTGATCCGGTCAAAGTTTCAACTTGTTGAGAGGTTTCTTTGTTTCATTAAATTGATTTTAAAAACTTTCTTTGATTGAATCAAATTTGACCATCGTCAAATTTTGCTCGTTTTTCAAATCCAAATGAACCCGTTGAAACACAAGCAAATAACGAAAAGTATAGTGTTGGCAAAGGCTTTGTAACAGGGCGTCATCTGACGTCATTTTTTAAGAGTCAATTTAAGCGTCAGCTAATGTCATATGCGTCATTTTTCTATCACGAGTGCTGACTTCGGCTGACCAATGAACACGAAATTTTGTTGTGCGTCAGCTGACGTCAGCACTCTTAATAGAAAAACGACGTCAACTTCAGATGACTCCCTGTTACAAAACCTTTGCTAACACTGTAAATGCCGCATTGCTCAGCAAGGCATTACCAAATGTTCCAAGTACTTGCATTATATTTTTCCTTCAATTTTAGATGCAAAAAAGGCTCAAAGAGTTTAAGCTGCTGGCTAAAACAAACTTGCCTTTCTTTTAAAAAATTAACAGATGAACTAAATCTAAATTCTCTAGAAAGTCCAACTATCCAGACTAGCTTGGAACCACAAACCAAGCGTATTTTACATCAAGTTGAATACTTAACTTTGTAACTAGAGCTACATCTATTGCTAAATGGGTCTGATGTAAAACAAACTCTTGAATCCGTTCTATACGTTGTGATGGTCAAAGCAAGCGGCACCCCAATACGAAAATTCGAACGCGATCCGTAGACTCACGTACCTGTAATACAGCACATTTAGAATTGTTTTAAAAGTTTGATAATTAAGGACCAGCTATCGTGATCCAGTCAACAAGCTCTATTATTCAAATGTTTTTTCAAATACTCAAAATATTCAAAAAAATTTTTCAATCGATTTGAAAACGGAATATTTCAATATTTAAGCATTTTGACAAAAAAGTGTTAAGGACCTCAAATGCTGTTAGTAGCCTTGAAAGACAGTTTTTGGTCAACAAAACCACTTATACTCAATCTTTTGTCAATCATGTCAATTTGAACAATTAACACAAGTTTTATAGGAAAACGTTTTGATCCACCTTTCTATTTTTGCCATCGTTTTACTTGAACACTCACGAACGTGTCTGATCCAAATCAACATTCAACAATCAAATGGTTCATTCAAAATGTAGGAATTAAATTGACGTTGGACTTGCCTAAATTTCAACTGCATAGTGATTTAAAAAAAGTGTTCCACTTGTGAACTTTCATGAAATAATTATTTGGAAGAGCCATCATTGATTTATGGGTATCAACTGAAAGCTAAAAAGCTCTATTTAAAGCTCGCAAATAGTGTTGGCAGTCGACTAATGAGCCAACTGGTCTAAAACATGAACGGTATATTTTCATAGCAGGTGCATATATGTCAATTGTAGATATTTTAGTCTGCTTTAAAATGGTACCCTAGGTGTCTTGATATGGTCATTGCTTAAGGAAAAAAATGGATTTAGTTGCAACTGAAAATTGTTTTTAAATTCAACTAAATCTTATTAATTCGTTTGGAAATCATCTTATCAAGACACCTAGGGTACCATTTTAAAGCAGACTAAAATATCTACAATTGACATTTATGCACCTGCTATGAAAATATACCGTTCATGTTTTAGACCAGTTGGCTCATTAGTCGACTGCCAACACTACTCGCAAAACTAGGTTTTAGTTGATACCCATAAATCAATGATGGCTCTTTCAAATAATTAGTTCATGAAAGTTCACAAGTGGAACACGTAAATGGCCATAACAGTATTTCAAAAAGTGGGAGAATGTAAAAAGGACTCAGCTTTCGGGGAGATCATTCCTCAGCAATGATTAGCCAAAAAGTCGGATGAAAAATTTAAATTTGTTTTTTCCTACAATTTGAGAGATAAGATTGACCAACCCAATTCTTGATCAATTGTATTTCTAAATTACATCTAAGCTTTTATGGAAAGCTTTCAAATCAAACTGGAATTTCTAATTAGTGACTCAAACTGAATTTTTATTGCTTCTTATGCACATGAAAGTTTATTTATGACAAACTAAAATTTTTCAAAAAACTATGGTTTTGAACTGTAAACAAAATTTTATTGCCTTCTTTAATCCAAATCATTCTTGAACTTGTTAATAAATAAAAATTTATGATTGAAAAAAAAAGATGATTTTAACCAAATAGAAAACTGTAAATCTATGTCAAAACATAAAAAAATAAAGTTACAATTTGAAATGATTCAAATAGATTCATTCATAGAATAACTTGTTTGCTAGCTTTTCTTGATAACTTGATTTTGTTTTTTTTTTTGTTAAACCACTTGAATATACATTCTTGAATTTATAAATAAATAATTAAATAAAATTAGAACAAAATTTTCAAAAATAAATAAACTTTGTAATTTTGATTTAGAATATTGATGTAAGATAGAATGCCGAATTTATTATTCTGGCAAAGAAAGAAAAAGAATGAACAAACAGAAGCTAAATATGAAGAAGATCAGAGTTTGCCGTTTGATTTAAGTATTAACAGACCAGTGTATAATAGAACAAAATTTTCTCAAAAATATCAACAAGCAAATTACGTTGGATTCAGCTTTGTTTTATTTTTGCGTCAATTATTAATCAAAAATTGTTCACCTGGAATAAGTTGTGCACAAAAAAATATATTGAATCGCATACCAGCGGTAAAATGGTTGAAAACTTATGATATTAAAGAAATGCTCCTAGCAGATTTGTTGGCTGGTGTTACAGTTGGTATTATGCACATTCCACAAGGTATGGGCTACGCTCTATTGGCTAATGTTCCTCCAATCTATGGTCTTTATACTTCGTTTTTTCCTGTTTTAATTTATTGGATATTCGGCACGTCCAGACAAATATCAATTGGAACATTTGCTGTTGTATCTTTAATGGTTGGTAGTACATTAACTGATTTAGAGTCTAAATACGTTCCACCGGCTGACTTTAATCGAACTCTTTACGAATCGAATTTAATGAAAAACATTTCTCAACAGATTGATCCTACACATTTTTTAAGTGATAACCGAGAAAAGGCAAGAATTTTGATCGTTATGGCAAATGCATTTTGGATAGGTGTCATCCAAATAATAATGTTCGTTTTTCAACTCGGATTTTTAACTTCGTATTTAAGCGAGCCAATGATTAATGGTTTTCTAGCAGGTTTTTGTTTTTATTTAACTAATTTCCAAAAAAAAAATCAAATAAAAATTTAAAATCAAGGAAGCGCAATTCATGTATTCACATCACAAATGAAGTTCATTCTCGGAATATCTCTAACAGGATATTCGGGTATCTTCAAAATTCCAAAGGTAAAATTTTTCAAAAATTAAAAAACTGCTTTTTGAACTGCATTTTGTTTATTCTATTTAGACATACATCAATTTGATTTCAAGGATAGCTGAGGCTCATTTGGCAACAATTATCATTTCGGCAGTATGTATTATCATCTTGTTCGTAATAAAGATTCATTTAAATGAAAGATTTGCTCACAAAATGCCTGGTAATTTCTTTAACCCCTTAAATTTAATTAAACTTCTTTGAACCGTGTTTCAGGGTCAAAGACAATTTTTGTCGATTGTAATTGTTAAGGTTACACCCATAGCGGCTGAAATTATGTACCATGGTCTTTTAGCGAAAGGTTTGGATAAAATTAAATTAAATTTAAGCTCGACTCTAATAAAGCCAGAGATAGGGACTCAAAAATTTGACTCTAGTCTTTTTTTTTTGTGACTTGAGCCAAGTTCTTTTTTTTCCTAGAATTGACTCAGACTCAGAGTCGACACAAAATAAGTGACTCAAGCTCGAGTCGAGTCGCTGTCATTGAAAAATGACTCAAAATCTCATCTCATAACGTCATGTCATTTGAATATTAATTTAATTGAAATACACAATTTGTTTTTGCGGACGCTGAACATGGGTTAATGTCAAATGATTCAAATCATGCTCCTGAGTCATGGCTCGGACTCAGACTCATAAGTCATTAATCAAAAACTGACGGACCCAGACTCATTGAGTGCGCTACATTAGCTTTTGAGTGATGATTTTTATTTCACTTAAGCAATTTTTTAGAAATCAAATTTAACCTTATCGAATTAAATTGTTGTAGCCATTTTTCCATGAAAGCTTAAAGAGGAGTTTAACTTCAGCTATTTCTTAAAGCTTTCAGTCTAAATGAGAAAAGATTCCAAAATCAAAATAAATAATATTTAAAATTAATTTTTGTTAAAAAGTGCCATTTCCAACGGAACTCATAATAGTAATTTTTTTAAAATATTGTATGAAATTTTTCATTCTTAAAATTTTAAATAAAGGTCATTTTTGGTACTTTAATATCATACTTGTCTAAGTTTCATGACAACTTTCATGTAAAAGTAATTGGTCCGATTCCAGCAGGGTAACAAATAATTTAAATGAAAAAATATTTTTGAAATTTTAAAATAAAATATTTTTTTTAAGAATACCAGTACCACACATTCCACCGCTTTTTATCGTCAAAGATATGGTACTACAGAGTTTTTTAACTGCAATTGTTTCATTTGCAATCAACTTCTCGCTTTGTGATGTTTTTTCAAAAGCTCATCGATATAAAATTAACACTACTCAAGAATTATTTGCTTACGGTGCAAGCAATGTATTTTCGTCATTCTTTTCGTGTTTTGCTAGTGGTGGTTCATTGGCACGATCTTGTGTACAAAATAATGCTGGTGGAAAAACACAATTGGTCTCTATTGTTTCTTGTTTTATTGTCGGCATGGTTTTAGCCTTTATAGCTCCAATTTTCAAAGAACTGCCCCAAGCTTGTCTTGCATCTATCATTGTGGTTGCTTTAAAAAGTCTTCTTATGAAAATTGGAGAGCTCAGTTTCTATTGGAAAGTAAACAAAATCGAATTTGTAAGTCTTAAATTTTTGTTGCCCTTGAACTTTAAAATAATAAATTTTATTTTTTAGTTTCAATTTTTGCTTACATTTTTATCTGTTACGCTTCTCGACGTAGACGTAGGTCTTGGTTTAGGTGTATCTTTCTACATTTTAGTTAATTTGATTCGATCAACACAGTAATTTTTTTTGTTTCTTAAACGAAAGAAATAATAAATAAATCTAAATTTAAGACCGTATGCTACACTTCTAGGAAATATCCATGGAACAGAGTATTACAAAGATATTCAGCTATACAAAGATGTAATTTAATTTTTTTATATTGCCCCATATCATAAAGTTTAGTCGGTCAGGGATCAAAATAAACACCCGAAATTACTATTTTAGGGTACCATTCTAGAAGCGAAAAAATAAAATTTTCACGTCCAACAAAGCCAATTTTATTTTTTAAATGTTCCTCGTCTCTTTCTCTAAAAGTTGGTAGGATTCCAAAAAGACAAACAGGTCAATAATTCTTCGCTATGTTTTCTGACCCGTACAATTCGATAAAAATGCTTAAATTTTATAAAAACCTACCAAATACCCTAAAACATGACACGAGCCAAAAGTATGTGTTCTTGGGTCGGGTCGTACAAAAAATATAATTAGGACCCTCACCAAGAGCCTACCAACTTATGTAGAAGGCATTGAGATCTACAATTTCTAATTCTAAATAAAAATTCTAAAAATGCACCATTTTTCCATCTTTTCTTCTTTACTTTTCGATTAAAAGTAACTTAAAAGTAAATTGGACGATTCTGAGGTTTTCATATACCGTAATGCCTTTTATTTTAATGCCCCCCTAAGACCCCCTTGTGCGTTGTAGTATCACTATAAATTTTACTTTGGAGTATATTGTTAGACTATGTTAGGATGTATCTAGAAAGTATCAGGTATACTTTAAAATCGATTGGCTTCCTAGTTATTTTGGTCCTCAAAGGTGCTATTTTGGGGGCATTTGTTTGCAAGGCAATACGGTACGCTGATTACGAGTATAATATAAGTTTTGCGAAATTTCCAAGACCTGAGATTTTTGTTATTTTGTCTCTATAATAAGTAACGGTACCAATATATAAGCATTATTTTTTTTTTAAATTTTGCTTTTTCTTTGGACTAGACTTTATGATCTGTGGCACTATAAATTATCGAAAATTATTTTTTATTTCATTAAATTTTGAAGGCTCATGAAATTGATCAAATAAAAATTGTTCGTATTCAATCCGAATTACATTCGACTAATTCAGCAAAATTTAAAAAATCTGTCTATGAACTAACTAAGCTTAAACCACAAGATTTGATCGTTGTTAGAAACAAGATTTTGGAAAAGAGAAAAAAACTCGCTTTGAAAAACAAGCCATCTTTATTTTCAAAAGTGTGTTAATTTTTTTTGATTTCTTAAGGATTCAAATGATCATATTTGAAATTCTTTTATATTTAAGTATTTACCAAAATGTTTGATGGTTGAAAAAAACACGAGTAAGATCGCTGATAAAAACGTCAAAATTTTTGTCATTCAAAACGATTCTACAAGTATTTTTTTTTAATTTACCTTAACATTTTTCAAAATTTAAATCATCTTGTCTTGTAGATGGTAAACCTCAAGAAATTAAAGAAGAACCGAACAATACAGTTTTAGATGAAAATTATATGACTGAATATGAAATGAACGAACATCAAGCGAACAGAGAAAACGCTGATACGGAATCACAAATCGGTGACAGAATTGATTACAATAATAAAATGAATGGTTTAAATTCAAATTATTCTGAAGACGATGAGAATTTTAATGAAAACTCTAAAATTCCTAAACCTAATTTCAAATTTTTAATTATCGACTGCTCGCCGATTAATTTTATTGACTCTGTTGGAGTCAAAACAATTCAACAAGTGAGCTTAAAATTGTTTTAAAAATTTAAAAAACAATTAACTTTTATGTAAAACTTTTTAGTTGATATCTGATTATAATGAAATTGATGTCACAGTGTTTTTAGCAGATTGCAACGGTAAGGTGTCTTCTGATATATAAATTTTACTTGGTTTTCATTGTTTTCGATTTAGATGCGTTCGTTGATCGAGTTAAACGCATGCATAAAGTAAGTTCAAAAGGGCTGTCGAATTTTGATGATAGGATTATACATTTATCAATACATGATGCAGTTGTTCATGCCTTAAATATTGATAAGCATAATAAACTAATGAACATAAGTTAATAGTTTTATCATTCTCAGCGATCATAGGAATTGATAAAAAATTGTAAAAATTTTAGAATGTAAATTTTTTTTAAATAAATACCTAGGTGGACTAATCATAATGTAATAATAAGTTTGGGCAAATTTTTTTTATTAAAATAAAATAATTAAAATATAAATTTCTCTTATTTTCTTTATATTTTTGTACAATTTATACAAAATTTCCTGATTATATTTTAAACCTAAATTTTGAACAACTCTAATTGCATTTTCGGATTACGTTATGAGCCTGTTATTCTCTTTACTCGGTTTTGATCATTTCACATACTGTTTATCTTTTTTCTGATGTATTCTCAAGATTAGTTGAATATAATATTCACAGCATATATAAATAACAAATAAATTAAGTTTTTGTCGAATCCATTTGAAAAATTTGAAACACTTTTTGAGCACGTTGAACAATGACATTGAGCTTGAAAATAAAAAGTTTGTTTAAAAAAAAAACATTAACATTAACATAGTAGAGTTTCTTAGTTAATTTTGAAATATTTTCCTGCTGAGAATTATTAATGTTAACTAATTGAATATGGATTAAAAAACACGCTTATAGCTTTGTTTAACATACTATTTCTATCTCTATTCGATTCACATTGACTTTAAGCGATTATTTAAAGAAAAGGGGAGACTATAAAGAATTTTTATTAATTCTATGACAGAGATATGACATGACTTTAGAAAAAAAAGGATAAAAGTGTGACTTCCAATGACTTCTAATACGTTTTAATGAGCAAATACTTTTTTTAAAAAAATCCAAATTTCATTATGTCACGCTCATCACATATTACTGTACTAAACATTGAGAAAAGTTTCCATATTTAATTTTTGTAGATAAAAATTTTTGAATAAATCACTTCTCATGAGCGTCTGAAAACACAGATTTTTAAGAATCTTTTAAAATTCAGATCCACTTCGAGAGGGGTGACATTGTTCACCAAAAGTTCGATAGAAATTAATGGAGTTAAGTGTATAAAGTTTCAATTGAGTTTCAAAAGTTTTAGTTTTAGTTTATGTTTGGATTCTCTATTTAAGGACTAATGACGATACCAATTTTTTCCATTCTAGACCATCTGATGGTTGTTTTATCCAATCCTTTCCATAACAATGTGGACAGTCTTCTTCTAGACATTGTATCCATGGTATTGTTGGTCAATTCAACCTTGACCAACCTTAGTCAATTCAATTCTTTTTATATGACCAGCTCGTTTCAACACTTGTCTAATTTTGGTTATTTTCTAGAAATCCCTTTTCATATTTGTCTTACATCAGGTTTCGGCAATCAAGTTTCGGAGCCGAACAAAGGTACTTATAAATCTGTTGCTTGGTAAATTTGGTTTTGTTCTTAGATTCAATCTCGATCACTTTCAAACTGATTTACTGAGGTTTTAAAACTTTGCAATCGCAGTCGATTCTTATCGCTATTTCATCTTGGCATGTACTTTCAGCTGAGACGTAACTTCCTAAAATTGTCAAAACATGTACCTCTTCTAGTTCTTCATTTCTAATTTACATCATCATGAAAAATCTGATCCGCCTTTTTTATCGTTAGTTTTACTATTTGAAGATGTTGAAATATTTTCAAAATAGAAATACTAATAAGTCTCTTAAATTATGAAACAACGCCAAAATTAGAAAAAATCCTTGAAAATCGACTTGAAAATCGACTTGAAACTAAACTAAACGAGTTAATTTTTGCTAATTAAAACTTTTCTTCAATTTGATCTTAATTTTTTTCGATTAAATCAAATTAATTTTTGTTATTTCGAATTTTTTTTAAGTCGTTTTAATTAAAATTTTTTTCTTAAATTTCATCTGAAATTGTGATAAGAAAATTTTAAAAAATACTTACATTCACTTAAGATTAGAGTTGGTATGAATGAACCCCAAAAAGTACAATATTCAGCTCTTAAATTGTGACTTATTTTAATTTCTTCTGTATTTAAAATTAAATAAGCTCTTTGATTATCATGATCAGTGTTTTGTTGTAATTCATATTTTGGCCAATATTCTAACGGTTGATTTCGATCAATACTTAAATATTTGCTTTTAATAGATTTCGAATTATTAGTTAATATTTGTTCGTGATTCGCTTGTGTTTCAACGGGTCCATTTGGATTTGAAAAACGAGCAAAATTTGACCAATATTTGATCATTTTTTTTGACAAAATTCTTTCCTCTTGTGTATAATTTAAATGAGTGTATAAAGGTTCACCGAATACGAAAGTAATCTCATCGCCATGCATTACTCCAAGCCAATCAGGCCAATGATGTTTTGAGCTTCTGTGTATATAATGATAGAGGTAAACGTCTTGATTATTTAAAGCGTATATATTTGCAAAATCAACTACTGGACAAAGAAAATGAAAATCACCGGCTGCATCGTCTAAATTTTCAAAATTTTTTTTCATATTATGCACATTATCTTTGAACAAAAAAAAGTTTATAGAAATGTAACAAAATTTAACCAATTTAATACATACCCCAGTTTGTGTATCGGTATATAACCGAATTAATTATTGCTCTTGAACTAGTTGAAGGAAATTGTGGATAAAAATAGAATAAACTCGTAATAAAATCTTTGAATAATTCATAATCGATATTTGGCGAAGCGCTAAGGTTTCTGTACTCTGGAAAAGCGTAAACAAAAAACCAATTGCCTTCATCTTTATTTGCGCCCAAAAGTACTGGACACTTTTTAAACTTGCCTCTGTTTAACAAATTAATTGGCTCATCTTCTAGAAAAAAATGATCAACTACTGGTAAAAATGTAAATTGAGCTACACCTTGATTCGCTTTTGTAAAAAAATGTTCATCTGATTTTTCAATGGCAGTCTTTGAGTCTACTTTACGGGCACATTCAATCATCTCTTCGACTGGTCCAGTACAACCAAAGCTTTTTATAATTTCACTGTTTCGTTTAAAAGCTTCGGCTCCTTCTAATAGAGCCCAATCAGCCAAAGCTGATCCACTTTGTAAAATTGCATTACTGAATAAATTCGATGAAAGTCTTGAAAGCAAATGTAAACTAACACTAACAGAACCTGCGCTTTCACCAAAAATAGTTATCTTCGAATTATCACCACCAAAGTACTGTATATTATTGTAAATCCATTTTAATGCTAAATATTGATCGATTAAGCCTTGATTACCCGGTGCATTTTCGTGATTCATGTACAAAAAACCGAATATTGAAACTCGGTATTGAATGCTAACAAATATTAAATTCGTCTCTGCGACTATGACTCGAGGGTCATAAATTTTTAGAGTAGAGGTTCCTGAATAGAATCCTCCTCCATAGATCCATACCTTTTTGTTATGAACCAAACTTAGCTAAATACCGTAAACTTTCGATCACAATTGCGAAATTGTAATCGAACGTCTACGGTTTAATTCCAATTGAAGTACAGTAAATATTCGATTATACAGAATAGATTATACAGAATGGATATGATCTTAAAAAAACAAAAAATGTCAATTTAACGTACAAAAAGATTGAAAAACTAAAAATTATGAGACAAAAAGTTAATAAGGAGTAATTTAACACCGAAAACTCTATGATTAGCTGACTCTCTTAAAAATTTTCGATCCTTTTTTCTGGAAGCCCAAAATTTAAGCCTCTTGTTTAAAATTGACAAATTCTAAGACAAAAAAACATGTCATGTTCCATTTTCAAAATTCTGTATAATCGAATTTTTGGATAAGCGAATTCTGTATAATCGAATATTTACTGTATATTGCAATTATAGTAGAAATTTCTACTATAATTACATGTAATTGAGAACGAGAGTTTACGGTATTTTAAAAACCTACCAAGACTGGAGTGTTGTGTGATCGGACTGCAGGTGCCCAAATATTCAAGTATAAACAATCCTCGCTAACATTAGTATTCGGATTCCACATTTCGACACCATCAAACCCACTAATTACCATATCTGGTAATTGATAACAAGAATTTGGCAATTCGTTTGCATCTAAAACGCCATCCCATTTTTTAATAGGAACTGATCGTTTAAATCTAAGATCATTTATTGGTTTTTCGGCGTATGGAATACCGAGCCAAGCGTGAAATCGATGCTTTATTTTTTTTTTATTAGCAGCATTTACTTCCACTTCTTGATATTCATGATCCAAATTAAATGTTCTACCTCGGACATAACCACTTTCAGTGTTCACAACTAGTTTATTTCCTTTACGAAAACTGTATTGATTCGATGACGAGTAATTGTAATCATTTTCTGTGTATATATATCCGATTAATAAAAATTTTAAAAAAACTACCTTTATCAAATAAAATTCATTCATTTTTCAATTTACGACAATAATTACGTAAAAAAAATATTTTTATTTTTTTATTAATTTTAGCGAATCATTCAAAAGACTAACTTCTTCTTCTTCTGTTTAAGTTTATTTTATTCTCTCTCTCTCTTTTTCGTTCTCTATTTATTCCTAGAAACCATTGTGTTAAAAATCTAATTTTTTATTTCAATCACAAACTTGAATGAACAGCAAAGCAGTAAATATATGAACAACAGCGACACTATGTAATAGAAAATATAAAAAAAAAATTAAGAGAAAAACACTTTTTTTTTTGTCAAATTATTCCAATAAATTTCCAGTATCTCAAAAATATAAGGAGGAAAAAAAATATTAATTCTTGGTTAAATTAAATAATTAATTCTTATTTAAGAGTTTTTTTTTTAAATTAATTCACTAATGAGATTTCAAAAAACAAATGAAGAAATGAAAAAGAAATTTTTTTTTTAGTCGAATGTTTCCTTGCTCACACACACACACACACAGAAAAGTTGATTTAAAAAAGCTTATTAATAATAGATTTCTTGTTTTTTATTATTATTTAAACTTTAGTATATAAATCGATTTTAAGATCTATCAAATAACAATTCAGATTAAATTCAAATTTTCGCTGTTGTTGTTGTTGTTGTTGTGATATCAACTTTCCAAATTGATTTCAGTTTTCTTTAAAAAAAATAACTTTTTTTTTTTAAATGTAAAAAGACTTTGTCTATTTTTAGTTGAAACTTGTCTTAAAATTAATCTTTTCCTGTAAAAAAAAATGGAGAGAAAAGTTCGATTGAAATAAATTGAATTTTTTTAAATTTCGAAATTTTTAATTGCTTTTTTTTTTCTAAATAAAACCCCAAGAAAAAAGAAGAAGAAGAAGAAAAAAAAATGAAAATTAATCTAATTTTTTTAATGAGAAATTGAGATGGAATCCTTGTTCTTAGGAGAGTAATCTATAGAATTACAAACTAATCATCTAAAATTATTACTTAAATTCTCTTGTTAAAATTTAATTCGTTGTTTATTTGTTGTTTATTTTTGTAATTGAGATTCATTTTTTTTCTTTCAAACTAAAAGTTTTTTGTTTCCCCTCAAATGATATGCTAATAAAACGTGTGTGTGTGTGTATGTGTTAATTGTCATTTTGATCATTAACAAAAAGTTAAAGTTTGATTATATCAAGAAGTTATGAAACAATATTTTTTATATGAAAATTTCAATTTATTTTCTGTTAAAAAAAAAACAACAACTATTTCTTCTTGTTTATTGAAACACTCAACATCAATTAATTATGCTCGGATTCATTGTTATAAAAAAAAAACAAGTTAAATACCCTTTACGCTTTTTGCAGTTAATCTTTTTAAATAAATTTTATTTGGAATAATTGAATTTTTTGATATATTTAATATGCTAGTACCAAAATTCAACCTAAATTACTTCAAGATTTATCTCACATTGTTTTTAATCAGTTAAAAAGCAAAATTAGAAAAAAAAAGGTTAGAGCAAAAATAAGCCTGAAAAATTTTACATTAACAGGAAACAAAAAAAAATCATTTATTAATTAAAAAAATAAAATGGTTGTTCGGTCATAGGGTGTCTTTAATTGATTATAAATCTTGAAGAGTTTTCAATCGACATGAAAGACATGTTTCTTTTTATAGAATAATTTTGAATTAACAAAAAATTGCTAATAAGGTACTTGAGAGGCAATTAGTGTATTCAATAGAACACTAAGAACTCGAGAAAAATTATGACAATTCTCAATTGAGAAAAGTCTCTTTGTTTAGGTATTAATGTATAAAAGTAACTCCTTTAATGAGTCGAAAACAAAAGTTAACCAAACTTTTCCTAAATTAATGAAGTGGAAGTGGAAGTATTCAAAAAAACATGATATGCTCCATGTTCATGATATCAACACTAGAAACACCAAAATTTTCGTCGAAAATCAATTAACGTAATTACTCGATTTTTATGACTTGTCACTAAAAATCGACACTTGAAACTACCATCCCTTTAACATGGTAATTTCGGTATTTGTGACATGTCATAAAAATCGAGTAATTACGGTATTTTTCAGAATATTTTTAAAAACTACTGTACGGCTCCTGAAAAAAAGGCGTACCACGGTTTTTAGAATTTTTAAATTTTAACTAAAATGAAGGATTATCCGGTACGGGACTATACGCCTTTTTTCAGGAGCCGTGCAGTAAAAATTTTGATTATTTAATGAAATTTTAAAAACCGAGATACCCAAAACAATTGAAAAAATAGTTGTGAAACCTCGATCAAGTGGAAAACTATTAAATTTGAACTTTTATTAATAATATATGATGGACATTCATATAATCGAAACCCAATAGGTTGCAAAGTACTCTATTAGATGTCTAATTTCTGAGGTATAGTACTTCAAAAATTTTAAAATGCCAAAATAACCCCATCGGTGCTTCTAGTGTTAAATGGGACTTTTGACGTAGATTATCCATATTAGAATTTTTATTCGGTCGATTGTCCAAGTTTGCTTAAAGTTGTTTTTTGTCTACTTGGACGGCTTCACGTTGGTTAATTAATTTTAAAATAAAATTTCAAGCATAGTTTATTAATTAAAAAAAAATGAAAAATTCAATTATGTAAATACTCATAAAATCAATAAAATTTTCGCAAATGATAATTTAAAAAAAAAAATTAAAAAATAATCTCTTAAGACAAATTAATCAAAAAAAAAAAACAACTCAGAATTACTGGAGGGAAAAGAAGTTAGAGGAAATAAATTCAAATGATAAAAGAAATCCTTAACCAAGATTTAAAATCCAAGAACAAAAAAATCCAAGAAAAAACCAAACTAATTCGTCTATATGAGATAAGAGTAAAATTTTTTTAGCTTCTTATCGATTTTAAATAAAATAATATTTTTTATTTAACATTTAAAAAGGATTCTAAAAAGAAAAGACTAAAAATGAGCCCCAAAATATAAATAGAAGAAATTATTTTTTTTTTAAGAAAATAAAGAAGATAGCCTAATTTTTGAACCATTGTTATTTTTAATCTTTCAAATCAATAACCATTGTGTAATTCTAAAATTTAATCGAAATAATTACAAAACTTAAAGCTTGTTTTGAGAACTCATTTTTCCTTTTAATTAGATCAACTCCTTGCAGTTTGTAATCAAAAATCAATACTATAATTATTGGCAAATACTGGACTGGAATAAGAACGTTGACGATGTTTCGAGATGTCTCAAGATGATTTGAAATCCGTTAATCGGGATCCTGAGGCGGATAGCCTCAGTTAGAGTTTAAGATAAAAATATGCAAATAAAAAAAAAAGATGAAGATGATTTTGGAAAGGTTATTTTATTGATTTTCAATGTGTGCATGTGAGTTTAAATGAGTTTAAAAATTGTCTCATTTAATATGTGTAGCTCGAATGAGGATTTAAAGTTCCATTAAAGGTGCATTCATCTTGATTTTGAACACCTGAAAATAAAATTATAAAAATTAAATATTTTCTTTATATCGCCGAAAAATTCAGAATATCACGGAATAAGAAAAACCCGGCAAAAGCTAGGTTAGCTGCTTAGAAAAAAAAAGTTGCCAATTGTTTTTTAGAATTTTTAACAAAGTCTTAGAACTCGGTTTGGTTGTGTTTTCAGACTACGGACTCCTCTGAAACCAGCATTTTGGTAATACACAAATCCAGTGACGTGAGACGAACCACGGTGGACCGTACGTCATTCAAGTTCCAAAGACTCGAGTCCCTCATTCCGATTCACGAACTCTGGTCTATTGTTCCTAGGTTAACTAATTTACTTTTAATGAGCATTTGTTCTATGTTACTGAGCTTTTTAATCTAAGTAAGCCATTTAAGTTTTGATCAGGAAAATAATCCTGGAATTTATTTAAAACAGCTACGTTTTTAACCCTCAACATATATTTTGCAGTATCAGCAAAAGATTGAGCAGTCCTCCCTGATTTAACTCGTGTATCTCTCGTTCAAAAATTACTGTTTGGTCCATTTGAGAGAAGTGTTACTGGATGGTCTATTTAATAAGGCATCTTCCACGACAATCTTTTTATATTCGTCCCTGTTTGTTTGGATCGAACCCAACATCCAGTTAGACTTATTTTTTAAAGAACACTTGAAACTTTCTCGATGCTAAATGGCGCGTGATTCTCGCTTCCAACTCCGAAATTTTTTACGTTGTTAAATCTGTCATAAGTACGTATTGACATGAGAGTCCAACGTCATAAAACATCCAGAAAGTTCCAAAGAAATTTTCTAAAATTTTTGTTGAGCAGAAACCGACAAAAATTCGGTAACTCGGTTTCGATTTTATTGAAAATTTATTGATTTTTTTTTCAATTAGGCAATCGTACAAAAGTAAAACCCTACCAATTGTCTTGTAGCCTTAAAAAAGATTCTTTGATAAAAAAATCATGGATTTTATAGCACTTTTTTTTTACTAAGAAATTATCAAATTTGAAATTCAATGAATATATTTACTTTGTGACGAAAGGAAAATTAAAAAAAAAATTAATTAAACTCAAAATTCACACGATTAATATGCAAATTTAATACAAATTTCTTGATCAACTAAAATTAGTTTCCTTCAAGGAAAACATTTTTCTTTAAAAATAATGAAAAAATGTTAAACTTGCATCAGATCAAGTATCGCTTTTAAAATTTAAAGTTCAATAGTTTCAATAGTTTATTAATGGTTTAAAAAGGCTTGAGCTTGGCTCTTTTGCATGATTGCAACGTTTTTTCTAAAAATAATGGCGCCAAAATTGAGATATTCTTAATTGTATTCGATTATGTTTTTTTTTAAACTTATACTTGACCAATACACAATGACCTACTACGAAACGACCGAGAACGAGTGGGTACCTTCTATTCAAATCCGACTGAATCCTAATACCTTTAAGACCCAACAGCATAAACACATATTGTAAGTCTAATACCAGTAAATGATTTTAACATAATTAAATTTCTTTCAGTCATTAGAAAATAAATAATTTTGGCGCAATTTTTTTTTAAATACCCGTTGCAATTATGACTGTTTATCATTCAATTATTAAGTTGGATATTATTGGTTCTTATCTTAGAAAACTTCTAAGATCTAAGAGCTTTCTCCACGTAGGTACTTCAATTTAACAATATTAGTATTCATATTATGGTTAAAGGCTCCCTCAGAGAAAATTGAGGAAAAATTAGCAAAAAAAAGATTGAAAAGCAATTAAAAAAAAGTTCTACATAAAGTTACAAGCGGTAGCAATTGGCTTAAATTCCGGATATGATAAATGTTAAAAATGCTCTATCCTAATAAAAATAATATAAAATTTAATTATTTGAGATCACGTCGTTGATAGAAAATTAGATTATTTTTTTATTTTAATTTCCTTAAATTTGATAATGAAATTATTTAGAAAGGGTTTATCGAAATATTTGTATTACCTCAATATAGAACATAAAAAATATTAATTCCCTAAATCAATTAATGTTGAAACAAATGGATTGAACTTGACAAAATATACTTTAATATTGATTTAATTACTTTTTTGAAGTAAGCTGGTTAAAAAAATTCTAAGTTGGAACTTTATTGGATACCATTTTTAGGAACATTAAATTACAACTTTCGATCTGGTAAAGACGAATTATCGTAATTAAGCCGAAAAGTTGACAAAAGTTTGAAAATAACCCTACGAATTAATTTTAATTGTCAACTCAATGAACAATACTAATGATGCTTTAATGAGCAATAAGCATTTCCAACGATTTTCATTGAGGAAATTCAAAAAAAAACAATGTGTTTTAATAGGGAACGGGCATAGTATCGAAAATTAAAAAGAAGGGTGAAAATATCCACAATGAAAAAGATCGAATCACCTTTAAATTTTTATCAAAATAAAAGATATCGAATTATCATTTCGTATTTTTATCGAAACGAAAAAGATCGAAAATAAAATTCCGAAACTTTTGTGTTCTTCTCCTTAATTTTACTATCTATACGCCTAAATCAAGCATGTGATGAGTGGAAAAATCAGCCATAAATTTCACACTTAAACACTTTTTGGAATATATTGACAGCTTGATCTGAAAACTATTTCTGAATGAAGTTGAATAAGTTTAAGATGTGGCACAAGTCCATACGTTTTACCGCGACCACTACATTTTTTACTTCTCAACATCGCCAATTTACCACTTCAGCTGTTGCAAATATTTCTAGATAGACTTTTCCGTTATATAGCCATTACCCATACTGAACAGCTTATTACCAGCCAAATTGAACAGCATTTTAGTTTCACAATTAAAAATTACTTTGTTAATTATGAACTCGGTTTAAGTTGTTAATTAGAAAATCTAACATTTTCGATATTCTATTAGTCGATATTTTTTTTCGA
This sequence comes from Brachionus rubens, assembly GCA_022207745.1. NCBI lineage: Eukaryota > Metazoa > Rotifera > Eurotatoria > Ploima > Brachionidae > Brachionus > Brachionus rubens. The sequence continues at coordinate 3,388,053 of JAJVHD010000001.1, read as the reverse complement.
TACTTTTAACTAATCAATCTTTTTAATTTTCGATACCGTTTTATACGTCCGTTTTAATTAAAAGTTCAAATTCAATTTGTCAAAGCTTAATATTTATTTCAATTTCAAGTTCAATGACCTAAGCAAGTTTATATTAGTTCTTTTACCAACAAGTTTTCTATTTAAAAATCGAATCAAGAATACAGTGCTGGTCGTTCACGAATTAAATGGAGAAACGTTCGCACAAAGAGTTTTTATGATGAAAGCTCATCCATGTATCTTCATGAACGTTCATGCATTTTCGTCTGATCGAAAAGAAAATTGAATTTCAAGAATGAAGATCCAAGAATGAGCTTTCATCATTAAAAACCTTTATGCAAACTTTCGCCCATTTAATTCTTGAACGGCCAGCACTGTACTTGATTCTGATGTTAATCTGATGTTGTTTGCAGTCCTGCGATTAAGGTTAAAATTATTATTGACTAGGACATGGTTGGAAATATTGAAATATTAAGTTTAATCCGTTTTTTTTTATAAATCTAGTAGGAATTAGAAAATTAGTTCTATTTGAAGAAGTGAACATTTTAAGTCCTATCCTAATTGAACCATTCAAATCATATTCAATTAAAAAATTTACCTTTAGATTTACTTTTGAATTCAACCGAGCTTGAAAAACGTCGCTCAAAAGTCTAATGATTTTAAATTACTCTCATCTTGCCTAATTATCGTGTTTCCTTGCTGATAAGTGCCCCAGAATCGCCTCTCTGATCGATAAAATCGTAAAAAATGTAAAAGACTAATAACAGAGTAACAAAAAGAGATATCAGTCTATTAGCGCAGTAAAATTCTTTGATAATCGATTTGAACAATTTCGCTTTTTTATTATTAATTCATTAAAAATAAATTTGATTTTAATTTTTGACTTAAGGTTCCTTGAAAATTTGAATTCTATAAGCTTTCTTCTAATTCAGGAAAAAACAAATCAAAATTAGCTTACCATTAAAGGAAATCTAATACAAGCCGAAGAAGTTGAAGAGATACTTAGAAAAGTAAAAATAAATTTTTTTTGTTGGCTAGCCCTCGTTAATAGAATGTGACTTTCCGGCAAAAATAGCCTTTTTTGAATGCATAAATCATCGTCTTCGGCTCATTAATTAATTTTTTCTTTTATTGCAAAGTGAAGCGTACCGTACCAACCATAGCGTTACCAAAATTATTTGACAAACCAAATCTAACCTAGTGAACTAAAATTTCAAATCTTAAATACACGGTTTCAGATCCAAAATATCGACTTTAAAAAATCAACTTTATAATCTCCTCAATGAGAGGTTATTGTGTGTTCCATTAGAAATTAGCTCCAAATAAAAATCAAAGATAACGTCAAAAAAGAAAATTAAATGATTGATCGCAATTTATATAAATTTAATCTTTATCTTACTGACAACAACGAGCAACAATTCATTTTCGAATAAAGCCTCTGAATAAGCTCATTTTATATCCAATAAGATCAGACCATATCTCGGCAAATGATCTCGTGAACATATTTGAATATCTTTGAGATCTGCACATTACTTGAGTCCAATTTCAAAAATGTTACTATTATATTTTTAAGTAAGAAAGGAATATAAATGGACCGTAAGAGAAAAGTCATTTTAGTAAAAGAAGTACTTTTAACGGTCATATTGTGTTTTTATTTTCAACTAAGAGAATTTAGAACTAAATTTATTTATTTATTTAAATAATAATTTAAGGGCCGGGGCCCTTGGGCAGTTCAGAATGGTTAGGGAACCTTCTTTTCAGCCCGCATGCGCTTAAAAATATGTTTTTACAAAAGAGGTATTTACACATTATAAAAAAAGTTTAGTTTTGTTGAGAGTTTAAAAAATTGTCGAATGGCGTTTTAAATTTTTGGTTATGGTTCGGTACGTAATTTTCGAGGGTGTTTGTTATTAGGTCGTCTTGATCTTTTGACGAAACGAATTTTTGAAATTGAATCTTTAGCCTTGTTTCAAGTAGATCGATTTTTAACGTTTGGTGAATAGTGTCGGTCGAAGTTTTGAGTGGGAATCGTTTGATTGATTTGAGAATTTTGTTTTGAAAAATTTGAAGATCTTTTGAGATTCTCTGGGTACCAGTGTTTAGGATCACGTGAGAGTAGTCGAGTGTTGAACGAATAAGCGAGTTGAATATCATTTTGCTTAGTTTGATTTGATTTTTTAGTTTTAGGGCTTTGATTTTTTGTAACATTTTGACTTTTGGCAATAATTTTGTTTTGACACTTGTAAGATGTTCTCGGTAATTGAGCTTTGGGTCAACTTTAATACCAAGGAAAGTTGGAAACGGGTCAACTGGAATGTTTGTGTTGTCAAGGTTTAGTTGAAGTTTGTATTTACTATTGTAGTTTGATCTATAACCGGCTGTTGTAAAAGTGGTGTGAACTGTTTTCGTTTTGTTAATCGTTAAACCGTGGAAGAAACAGAAATTGTTGATCTCGTTGATTGCATGTTGGAGTTGAAATTCAATTTCTCTCTTTTTGTTTCCTGTAAACCAGATGGCCAAGTCATCGGCAAAAAGAGCATGTTGAACTGAAATTGGGATATGTTTTGCGATATCGCTAAAGTATATAATAAAAAGTGTTGGTGAAAGACAGCTACCCTGCGGGACGCCGCATGAGATGTTCTTTGTTGTGGATAGTTTGTCTTTGACCTTTACTTGAAACATTCTTCCTTCAAGAAAATTTTTTATCCATTTTTTGATTCTTGAACACATAGGAAGACTGTTGATTTTGTTGAGAATGCCATTATGGGGGGTTTTGTCAAATGCTTTTTCGAGATCGAAAAAGACTGCCCCTGTTATTAGTTTTTTGTTGAAGCCTTGAATGATTGATTGGTTGAGTCTAAGTATATGGTCTTGAGTACTTTTTTTTCTTCTGAAGCCGGATTGAGTTGGAGGTAAAAGGTGGTTCTCTTCTATCCATTTTTGAAGTCTTGAGTTGATGATTTTTTCTAGGCATTTGCTTAGGCAGCTGATTAGGGATATTGGCCTGAACGAGGTCACTTGGTCCGGTGGCTTGTCTTTTTTCGGGATCATAACAATTTGAGCAGTTTTCCATTTCTTCGGAATATAACCAAATTCTAGTGAGGCGTTGAATAGGTTGAGAATTTTCGACATCATAACAATCGGGAGGTTTTTTAAGGCTATATTGGTGATCCCATCATTTCCTGGTGAAGCTTTGTTTGGACAAGCTTTGATGTTTTCAACAAGTTCTCTTGGGCTTATTTTTTTGAAGGGTTGGTCGATTGGAGTGGGGTCAGGTTCAATTGTAAAGTCTTTGTTTTTAAAGACCTTGTCCAGGTTTTCGGCAAAAGCCTCTGCGATAAGTTTAGGATCAGAAGTAATTGTGTTACTTACTGTTAGTTTTGTGTGTTCATATGTTCTTTGGTTTCCATTTTCGAGTTTTTTAAGAAGGTTCCAATGTTTACTTTGAGACTGGTTGAACATGTTTAGTTCTTGAAATTCGTGTTTCATCTTATCGAGTTTAAATTTTGAGATTCCGATTTTACATTTTCGATTTAGTGCGTTGAGTTGAGTCTTTAAAATGGGATTTTGCGACTTCTGGAATAGTCGTCGAAGTTTTCTTTTCTCTTTAATTTGGTCGATGAGATCGTGGGGTATTCGGCAAATGTTTTGATTTTTGTCAGACGAAGAGATGGAGTACGAGCTTGTTGATGAGGAAATAGCTGACAAAATGGAGTTGGTGATGTTTGCGGCTTCTTCTTCGATGTCTTTTTCTGTTTTAAGTCGTTCAATTTGTCCCGGGTTTTGACTGGTTAATATACGGTTGAATACGTTCCAATTGATGCTTTTAAAGGTTTTTTTTGTTGGTTTTGATTTAACGTTTTGAAAAGTTGTGATTGTAGGTTGATGGTCACTTATGTTTGTATCCAGAACTTGGTGTTTTAAGAAAAATTTTTTTTACTGGGCTAGAACAAATAGATAGATCAATAACACTTTGTGATCTTCGATAAGTTGGGATTGAGTCGTTAAGGACACAGAGGTTGTTACTTTTGATAATTTTTGAGAGTGTTTTACCTTTTTTGTTCTCGTTCTGACAGTACCAGAGTTTATTTTTTGCGTTTAGATCTCCGTTTATTAAAAAATTCGGGTAATTGTTTACTATTTTCGCAAATAGATTTTCGTCAACTGTAGATGATGGAGCGATATAAATGTTAAAGATGGCAAGACTGTTATTTGAGTTGATATCGATCGTTATCCCGAGACATTCGTTTTCGCTTTTGGTGTCAATTTCGTTAAATGTGATTGATTTCCTGATTAGGATCGCTGAGCCACCGCCTTTTTTATTTAATCGATCTTGTCGTAGGATATTGAAGTCTGGGATAGAGAGTTGGTCTTTTGGCTTCAAAAAAGTCTCATTGAGGGTAATGATGTCAATTTTGTGATTTTTTGTAATGTATTCGATTTCCATTTGTTTTGATTTGTCCTTAATGGACCTACAATTGAGGTGGAGGATTTTTATTTGTCTATTGTTGTTCATTTATGTTTTCAATATAGGGGTTGCGCATTTCGTGGTCTGTTTCGTCGTTTGTTTGGTTCTGGTGGCTTATTTGAAATAGAGTTGGGGCTACGAATCGACTGTAGTTTGCACCTAGAGTGCTGGAAATGAGGTTGAGGATATGTTGAGGATTTTCGTTGACGGACGATGTTGATTGATTTATGTCTTTCATTAGTTGGATGATGAACAGAAGAAGATTGTTGATGGTTTGATGAGTAGAGTGGCTTGATGCCGATGCGTAAGAAGCGTAATTTTGGTTGACTTGAGTTGGATGTATTTTTGGTTTGTTCTTGGTTTCTAGTTTTTTATTTTTTTCGATTACAGCTAATCCGTTTTTTTTTATAAATCTAGTAGGAATTAGAAAATTAGTTCTATTTGAAGAAGTGAACATTTTAAGTCCTATCCTAATTGAACCATTCAAATCATATTCAATTAAAAAATTTACCTTTAGATTTACTTTTGAATTCAACCGAGCTTGAAAAACGTCGCTCAAAAGTCTAATGATTTTAAATTACTCTCATCTTGCCTAATTATCGTGTTTCCTTGCTGATAAGTGCCCCAGAATCGCCTCTCTGATCGATAAAATCGTAAAAAATGTAAAAGACTAATAACAGAGTAACAAAAAGAGATATCAGTCTATTAGCGCAGTAAAATTCTTTGATAATCGATTTGAACAATTTCGCTTTTTTATTATTAATTCATTAAAAATAAATTTGATTTTAATTTTTGACTTAAGGTTCCTTGAAAATTTGAATTCTATAAGCTTTCTTCTAATTCAGGAAAAAACAAATCAAAATTAGCTTACCATTAAAGGAAATCTAATACAAGCCGAAGAAGTTGAAGAGATACTTAGAAAAGTAAAAATAAATTTTTTTTGTTGGCTAGCCCTCGTTAATAGAATGTGACTTTCCGGCAAAAATAGCCTTTTTTGAATGCATAAATCATCGTCTTCGGCTCATTAATTAATTTTTTCTTTTATTGCAAAGTGAAGCGTACCGTACCAACCATAGCGTTACCAAAATTATTTGACAAACCAAATCTAACCTAGTGAACTAAAATTTCAAATCTTAAATACACGGTTTCAGATCCAAAATATCGACTTTAAAAAATCAACTTTATAATCTCCTCAATGAGAGGTTATTGTGTGTTCCATTAGAAATTAGCTCCAAATAAAAATCAAAGATAACGTCAAAAAAGAAAATTAAATGATTGATCGCAATTTATATAAATTTAATCTTTATCTTACTGACAACAACGAGCAACAATTCATTTTCGAATAAAGCCTCTGAATAAGCTCATTTTATATCCAATAAGATCAGACCATATCTCGGCAAATGATCTCGTGAACATATTTGAATATCTTTGAGATCTGCACATTACTTGAGTCCAATTTCAAAAATGTTACTATTATATTTTTAAGTAAGAAAGGAATATAAATGGACCGTAAGAGAAAAGTCATTTTAGTAAAAGAAGTACTTTTAACGGTCATATTGTGTTTTTATTTTCAACTAAGAGAATTTAGAACTAAAAATTTTAATAATTTTTGATACAATTTTATATAAAAAATGAAATAGAGAGTCAATCTGTGCAATAATGATGTAAACATCTATTCTTTTAATCAATTTTGATCTTCCTAGAACAAAAATTTAAATTAAATATAAGGAAGTTTTCGTTTTAAATTCTTACTTTTGAGGAATAAAAAAATTAACCATGCCTTTCAATATATCACCCAAATGATCTTTTTTATCGTCATCTTAAAATAGTGGAATATCTGATTAATAGTTGAAAAAAAAAGTTAAAAAATATTATTTACATTCTATTGGCTTTTGTATTTCTTAAATTAAGAAAAATTTAAATAAAATTTTTAAAATTGAAAAATTATAAAGCATGAATTTTCGGGTCATGTCGACTATGTGACCTTTCTTTTCTCCAAAATTGTGTTCGTCCAATTGTGAATAAATGGCTAATTTTCCATTTTATCTTGGATTTGAGTCCATATAATTTAAGTCAGAGCGACTAGCGAGTCCCAATACGACGATTTTCAAAGTTGTTAAAGTATCAGGCCATGTAGACTCTAGATGGCCTGATACTAGATTCTAGAGAATGACTAGTAGGTGATTCTAGTCGGATCGTTTCCTAGCAGCACAATGACACTCATCCATTTCCATTTTTATTTTTTTATAAACGTTACAATTTGTTTGACTCGACCAGGATTCGAATTTAAATGAACAGAAAGATCACAAAGTCGACTTGAGTACCATGACCACATTTTATCGTGACCATAGTCGAAATAATAGTGATGTTGGTTAACCAAGCTTTGGTTACTGAGGTTAGCAAATTTTGATTAACCATGTCTGGTTAGCCAAAAAATCTGGTCGACAAATTCTGGTTAGCCAATTTTTTGGTTAGCCAAATCTGGTTAAAAACCAGTCGACCAAATTTTGGTTAACCAGATTTGGCTAACCAAAAAGTTGGCTAACCAGTTTTTGGTTAACCAATTTTGGTCGATTTGGTTAACCAAATTTCGAAAATTCGATTTTGTATATAAATTGATATATCAAAAATAAACGGGCTGTATAAATAATGGTTTTATGATGAACTTTTCACATTTCATTTTTTGGATTATGAAAATATTGTGTTTAACGTCTTTTTTAATTCTAAAAATTAATAAAAAGTTGAAAAGTTTAAATCTATCCAAAAAAAAATTTTTAATTGAAATTTTTTTTTTCATGATTTAACAAGTTTTCACTAGTTGAATTTTGTAAATTCATATAATAAATGTCCTTTTTTTTCATTTTAAGTAGTGATGCTGGTTAACCATGCTTTGGTTTGCCAGGTTAGCCAAAAAATCTGGTCGACCAAATCTGGTTAACCAGAATTTTGGTCGATCAAATTTTGGTTAACCAAAAACTGGTTAGCCAATTTTTTGGTTAACCAAATTTTGAAAAAAAATCCGTTTTTTGGGACATAATTTAAGGAGAAATTACTTTAAAAATTGATTTTTTATCACCTCAAGATGAAAATAAAGGACATTTAATTTATGAACTTACAAAAATTAAACAAATTATAACTAGTAACACCATGAAAAAAAAATTTATTAAAAATTTTTTCAACAAATTTAAACTTATTGATTTAAACTTTTCAACTTTTTATTAATTTTTAGAATAAAAAAGACGTTAAACACAATATTTTAATAATCCAAAAAACGAAATGTGAAATGTTCATCATAAAACCACTATTTATACTACCTGTGTTAAATTTGGTTAACCGCCTAACCAAGCTTAACCAGAATCACTAATTTTAAGGTAAAAAAAATCAATTTTTAAAGTAATTTCAAGTTAAATTATGTCCTAAAAAACGGGTTTTTTTTCAAAATTTGGTTAACCAAAACTCGACCAACCGGCTTGGTCGACCAAACCAAATCTTGGTTAACCAAAACTTGGTCGACCAGTTTTTGGTTAACCAAGATTTGGTCGACCAAGCCGGTTGGTTAACCTATTTTTGTTTAACCTGGTTTTGGTTGACCAGATTTGGTTAACCGGCTAACCAAGCTTAACCAGCATCACTACGAAATAACTCGAATTTTCTATAAAATGTTATTTCTCCTATTTTTAAATTGAATGAATTACCTTCACGTAGCTCTTTGATTGATTCTTTGAGCTCTTAAAAAAAAATTAATTAAAAAAAAAATACTTCAACTGTAAATTATCTATTGAACTAATACAATTTTATAATTTTAATTATTAATCAGAGTTTGGGAATCAGCTTTTTTATAAAAACTCAATCTCAGTCTTTAACCAGTTCTTTGAAAAAAAGCCAAAGACTTCATCCCAGTCTCAAATCCCATCCTAAACAAAGGCTCGAGATTTAGCTGAAAAAATCGCTTTAGTTTGGTCTGCGTTTTCAGATCTCTTCTGATAAGATTACGGATTCAGGGCTTCTCTGAACCATTTTGGTGAGTCTAGTGCCGTAGTCACGTGAGGCTAACTACCGTAGTCCGCCGTACCTATAATGTACGATTGAATTAAATATTATATATCCATCGTCCGAGGGAGTGGTGAGGTACCTCTGATTCTGGTCTTGATACACCACTGCGTGAATCTATGAAATAACTTGAACAGCTATTATTTATGGAAAAAGATATGAAATTTATTATTTATTACCGAGCTTGTATTTGATTAGATCGTTGTATTTCTACATAGATCTTAATTACCGTTATTTTTTAATTCATTCTCATCGAAGTCAAATTACTGTTTGAGGTTGACGGAGGAGTTTTAGAATAGTGTAAAAGAACTTAGTTGCCAGGAGTCACAAAGAAAAATTCGAAAAACTAAATAAATTTTTTCTATTTCAGAATCGAATAAGTTAAAAGTCACCGAATCTCTTTTTTAAAAAGACTGAGTCTCCGAGTCTGAGTCTTAAAAAAATCATTTCGGAGATTTGGATTTTGAGACTCGAGACGGACTCAGATGGGATTCAAAATAGTACAGAAAAATAAATTTGCTCTGTTTCAACAATTTTAAATTCAATTAAATTACCTTTTGTGCTTTTAGACAGCATTTGCAATAATTCTTAAAAAAGATCAAAAATTAGTAAAATTTAAAAGTTTTTTGGTTTCGCTTCGAATCGAACTTTGACTGAACACTCTTTCCTTAGCTTTTTCTTTGTTTCATTTAATAGTTTCTAGGAAGGGATCATAGACCCGAAGTCCCTTGTATCCTTAGGATTACTAAACCATATTTAAATAAATAATAGTTCTTGAACTATAAAAATTCAAATTTTTGAAAATTCAAAAGGGGCTAATTTGGAATCCAGGCTGTGTATCAAAGACTTTTCAAAGAAAACTTTATTTAAATTAAAAAAAAAACCTCTTAATTGTTCAAACTCTTTTTCATCTAATTCTTTTTCTGTGTCTATTTTGGAAATCGTTTGATTATCTTCCATTCGTGTCTAAAATCAATAAAACTAAAAAACATTAGCTGAACAGTAACAAAGAAGAATGAAAAAAATACGGATTATAGAATAACTTATCAATGAAGAGTTATTTAGAAGAGAAAAAAAATTCAAAAAAATTGAGAATTTTGAGAAAAACATGTCAGTCAAAGTATCTACTAGAACAGAGCTGGATCTTAGGTTTAATCATCACCAAAAACCTAGCTTTTATATCCCTTTCTACGGTTTTAGGAAACTTCATATTTTGGTCTTAAAAAAATCAAACATAGAATAATTTATTTTAAATTATTTCTAAAAAAAATATACTTAAGAAGGTTTTTTCATAATTAACATTCTAAATTAGAGTGTAAATGCATTTTGAATTGTCAAATTTTCTGTCTTTTAGTTTTAAAATCTATTTATCATATTTTAAGTTCTGATCCTTGATTACATAAATTAAGTTTCTTCAAAATCTTTTACTCCTAGAATTGATATTATTAGAATAAAAATTTGGTAGGTATACCTCAAAGCTCCAATTAAAACCCCAGTTTTTGACTCTACTACCCTATTTTTAAGTGTTACCCAACCCAACATATACCCAAAAAACCTTAATTTATGGGTAACCTATACCCTACCCGAACCCTAAAACCCAATTTTTCAATCAATATACCCGAAAATAAATATATACAAATGTCTGATCGAAGCTCCTTTTCAAACAGAATCGCACTCAATACACAGGATATTGTCTATCACTTAGTTTAGAAGCATTCGAACGCATGGAAAATTTTTTGATTTTTAATAATATATCAATGTCACATCAATTTTATCCAAAGTTTTCGAAAGGATTCTTTGTAAATTTATTCTTGAAAAAACTAAGAATATATGGAAACCAAACAAACAACATGGATTTTTGCCAGGTTAATCTACAATGGATGCCATCATTAAATTAATAGACGACTTGATTTTGCTAAAGCGTTTGATATCGTCAGCCATCAAAAACTACATATATAACTTCGAAAGCTACTACCTGAAGGGGAAAGTATATTGGCGAACTTTCAATGAGAAAAACACACCAAAGAAAGAGAATCCCACACTTAAATTTTTTCAGAACTAATAAAATTATAATTTTAAGCTTTTGTTAAATGAGAAAAATAAATTGAAAAAGGAAAAAAGTACACTTTAAAAGACGCGAACACACTATTTTTTGATATTCACGCACTATTATATGAGACCAACGCACTTTCATAAAATAAGTAAAAAATAAAAAAAACTGAAAGTTTTAAATTTGTGCCATTCCTAAATCAGATTTAAATATATCTAACTTGGGATATACCGTATTGCCTTGTAAGATACGGCGGCATTAAAACTCAAAATTTCGATAACTAATGCATGCATCTAACATGTAAAAGTGAATATTTTTTTTTTCGTTTAAATGCAGCGTTATTAGTCAAAACGTTAACTTATGAAGCAGCTCTAGTATTCAAAAATTTAAAAATTAACGCCGCAACAAAGACAAAAAAAAAAGCAAAAAAAAAATATTATTTTTGAATATTTATGTTTTTAAAAAAAAAAAATATCTGAGACTATTTGATGTTATTTTATGTTCTCAGTGTAATGGAGATTCACCAATATCGACCAAAACACAGTCACAAATAAAAAAACGTAAACTCGATCTCAATTCTTCAGCCGAGTTAGAGGAAATAACAGCTACAAATGATGAAAATATCATGTCTAGTACCCGAAAACCATCTCTTTCGAGCGAGACTTTGTCACAAGTACCTCAAAAAAAGCAAAGAGGAAGACCGTAAGGTAGCAAGAATAAAAAAACATTTGATAATTCATTTTTTTTCCAATATGTACCGAAAATTTGAATTTTAATGACATTTATTTTTTTTTAAACTATTAAAATTTAATAAAAAATAATGTAAAATATTCGATCGAATTGAATTTATTTTGGTTTTTAATGCGGCTTATAATGATAAAAATTTGAAAATATAAAAATTAAAATTCGGGTTTAATTGCGGCATCTATAGAATAAAAAAAATAATCGTTTTTACATGTCTAAGGCCGCTGCTAAAGTAAACGTTTTGAGTTGTAATGCAACGCCATAAGCTACAAGGCAATACGGTATTTTTAGTACCCTGTAATCCCATTTTAATCATTGATGAGGTCATAAACTCATACTCTTGGAAACGTCCTCGAAACGAAACAAACTCATGGCGGACGATACTAATGTTATACCATTTATTTATTAAAACATATAATATTTTTAATAGAAACTACCATAAATTTATTAAAGCCACATAAAAGAATTATTTGTATACTAATTTTAATAAAATACGAACAAAGAAAAGATTTTTATACTAATTTCGAAAAAAAAGATATCGGAAATATAAAAAAAGCATAAAAAAGATAAAAAGACACTAAAAATTTTAGTTTTAATAAACATGGTTCTCTTCTGGGCACGTTTTTGCGTTCAATTGAGCCATTTAGTTCTACTAGAAGAGGATAGTGATTAGATCCCATTAGATTATTACGAAGTTTTAAGCTTTAAAATTATCGTACAAAGAAGACGACGAGAAGATAAAGTCTAGAATTTATTCTTTTCGGTTAGAAAACGAGCGGTAAGCCAATGAGTCATCGCTAAGTCAAATAATCTTACTAAGAAGAACGACATTTTCCAAGACTCTTCCGTTTGGGTTATTAGAGGTATTTTTTAATAAATATATGGGTATAGATTATAATACGCGACTCATGGAACAAGTTTTACTTATTATACAAAGAGTTAATTGACTTACCTGATCCTGTACAAGCATTGGAAAATTTACAACGGGTTCAAAAAAACGCTGATAAAGGACAAGATTTAGAGATCGAAAATAAACAATTGAGAGAAACTTTGGATGAACACAACGTCGAGTTTGCTGAAATAAAAAATCAAGAAGTCACTGATGGGGTGATTGAAAAAAAAATTCAGAACACTAGACCTATTTAGAAATTTTTACATGCTTAAAAACCCTCCCCCCGGTCATTTCGATTTCGCATAAAAGGATTTTGAATTGTTATTGAAATTTTTTATTATTGATACTAAACACTCCCCCCTTAATTTTTATACTTTTTTTACATTTTAAAAATTTATAATACAGTCCTGGTCATTCCCAGGTTCCTTTCATGAACGTTTACATTTAAATTGTTCCCCAACGTTCCCAAAGTTTCCCTAATTTTCTCAAATTTCCACAAAGTTTCCCCAAAAATTTTCAAAATTTCAACTTTTTTTATTATTTGAAACTAAATCAAAGATAATTTAGTTTTATCTGGTCTAATCACGTTATTTTGTTTATATTTTATTAGATTTGGAAAATTATGAATCAAGTTTGGATACCTGAAAAAGCAATACACCTTGGATTTTTTAAAAAAGCACCTTACCCATATGAAACCCCTGCACATCCTCAATACACTCTTTTTTTACATATCACTAGAAAGAGAATTTAAAGAACTACAAAATTGTAGCCTCAAAATTTCAATATTATTCTTACTTTTTGAGATTTTTGAATTTCTATTAAAAAGCGTAAAAAAAGGTCCTATGGTGTTTTAAGCTATTGATTCTTAAAGTGAAAACTTTTTTACGATTTTTCACTTATAAAACTGATAGAAATTAAAAAAAAAAATAAACCAGAAATTCGAGTTCTCAGTATCAAATTATACCAAGACATAACCTTTGGAAACTCTTTTAACTACATAACAGACATAACTCTTTTTTAGCTCTTTTAATTCTCTATCTAGTGATATGTAAAAAAAAAGAGTGTTTTGCTTTTTTCAGGTATCCAAACTTGATTCATAATTTTCCAAATCTAATAAAATATAAACAAAATAACATGATTATACCAGATAGAACTAAATTATCTTTGATTCAGTTTCAAATAATAAGAAAAGTTGAAATTTTGAAAATTTTTGGGGAAACTTTGTGGAAATTTGAGAAAATTAGGGAAACTTTGGGAACGTTGAGGAACAATTTAAATGTGAACGTTCATGAAGGAACCTGGGAATGACCAGAACTGTAGATGTAAAAAAGCTATCAGAAAAGCTTTTTTGACAGTCAAAATATACCTCCCGACCCCGGCCTCATGTGTCAAAATTTCTAAAATGTTACCCCATGAGTCACTATTAAAAAATTGAAAGACAAAATAAATGAACTCGAAGAAAAAAGTGAACAACAAATTCAGTTACGTTTGAAAGAAAAGGAAAAAGAACCTTTAAAATCTTAAGCTGACAAAGAAGAACAATTACAATCGAATCAATTAGATCTTGTAAAAAAGCTAGGCGATACTGAAGCGAGATCTTTAAATTTACAAAATCAGTTACACAAAGCCCATACTGATTTATACGATTTAAAATCAAAGCAGGATGAGTTGTTGAACGCAAAGTCTTTGGAAATCGACATCTTGTTAGAGGACATCGATAAACTTAACGAACGAGTGACAAACGCTGAACGGTTAAATGACCAATATGTTCAACAGTTGTCACAAAAAAGCTCTGAATTACAACAAGAAGAAAAGAATAATTTTTTGAATACCAATTTTCAGATATCGGCGTTGGAGATTTAACTTTCAGCTAAAGAAAAAGAAATCTCTCAATTGGTTTATGATGTTCAAAAATTACAGTTAAAGTCAAACAAAACGAATCGCAAAGAGCTCAACTCGAAGAAAAACTAGTTAGTAGAGAGCGTACATTGGAACAGTTAGAGTACGAGGATAGAAAAAAGCAAGATTATGACGAAATTAAGAAAGATTTAACTACAGTCGTACCTCAGTTATATCATCCTATTTGTCCGTGGGGGTCAAACATGATATAAGTGAAACTTGATACAAGTGAAAATGTCCATTTGAGAATAAGCCATGTTTAGGGTTACCAATCAAATTGAAATACTTAAGATAAATGTTATTTTTTGAATTAAAAAACTAAATCTATACGAATTAAATGTAATTTCAGTCATAGAACTATAAAACTGTCTTTTAGTGAAAGTTCAAAGGTATTTTTTTTGTTTTCTAATAACCTTGCAATCAATTATTAGCTTTTTGACTTATGACAAAATAATGTCTAGACGCATAAATGATATAAACGGGTTAATTTATAATGAGAAACAATGTTTTTTGACTTTTTTGTACGCATGATATAAATGAAACATGATATAAGTGAACATGATATAACTGGACAAAATTTCAATGTAAAAGTATTGACTGCCGTTTGTCTTTTTTTATTGGATGATATAAATGAGGCTTGATATAAGTGCATAGTGATATAACCGAGGTTTGACTGTATTTTAAAATCAATCGAATTTAATGAAGAAATTTATAACAATGAAAAGGAAAATTTAGTAACTAATGCAGTTGGTGCACCAAAGGAACAAGTTCAACAACTAAAACCAATTGAAGTTGTATAATTAGAAAAGAACCGGTTTTTACAAAATGAAAATACACACGCGCAATACACATTGAGCGAGTTTCAAGCAAAAGCGGAAAAATTGTCCAAAGAAAATTTGGGTCTTATGAATTCAAATTTGGAGCAAAAAACGTTGATAGTCGAGCTTGAAAAGGATTTACACTGATTTAAAATTTCATCATAAATTTACATTAAATATAGGTAGATTTATATTGTCAAGTAGATTGGCACGTCTAATATTTTGTGGTTACTTTTTTGTTATACATTTGTTGATATTCATGAGTTTGTACACAATGGCACATAGATATGCATCAAATAGAGATTTCTCAGCCGAATGTTCTCACGCTTATCAGGAACATATAGCTCAAGTACATGGACAGAAAGGCTTCGAGCCACCCTATTAACGGAAACTTTATGACATTTTTTTTTGTTTAGAAATTAATTTTATTTTAAGAAAAAAAACAACATTTTTATTCTTTTTTTTTCATTATTTTATTCAGATTTGTTATCAATATTCAAAAATAAAGCCATTTTTGCTAGATTTTTTGGTCAATTTTTTTGCAAACCTGAAAAGCATGCACCCAAAAAATATTTTCAACAAATTTAAGACTAAAAAATGATACAATTGTTAGGCCACTAGTTCGATACAATAGTTCAAATTCATCATTAAAAAAACTTCTCTTTTTTTTGCTTCGGCAGATAAATCTTAACTTTCAACATCACAAAATTTTAAGTCCCCCCTTGTTTTTCTAATACACGCTTAACATCTGCTTATAAAGCTCGTCACGGCTTGTTCGTTCCTCGAAATTACCGAATATTAGTAAAAAATTAGTCAAGACAAAAAAAATTCAATCTTTTGAAAAATTGGATACCAATAACTTGAACAAAAACTAAGTCTACAATGCTTGTGAAAATTTCATGTTTTTTTTTTGTTTATTTAAGATTAATAAAACGCACAGTTAAATGCATGTGTATACTTTTCATTTTTTTGATTTAAATTTCTGCAAAAATTTGAAATTTTAGCTCAAAAACGAGCTAAGAGCTCGTATCAGATCTAATTAAGTATTTTTTTTTCAAAAAATTTATTAATTTTTCATAAATAGAATAAATAACAAAGGACTTCTAAAAAATAGAATGTCACCAACTTCTTTAAAAAATTTTAACACAAGGATCAAGTTAATTTTTCTTTAAAATAAAAGTATTTAGATTCTAAAATCTATAAAATCAATAGTTCGAATTCAACATGTCTGAACAAAATAATCAACCAAAAGCAGAAGGCGGCGATGAATACATTAAACTAAAAGTGGTCGGTCAAGATAACAGTGAAGTTCATTTTAAAGTTAAATTGTCAACCAATATGGGTAAATTAAAAAAGTCATACAGTGATAGACAAGGTGTTCCAGTTAATTCATTAAGATTTCTATTTGATGGAAAGCGTATTAATGATGAAGAATCACCAAAAACATTAGAAATGGAAGATGGTGATGTTATTGAGGTGTATCAAGAGCAAGTTGGAGGATTTTAAAATAAAAAAAAGAAAACTCCTTTTTAAACATGAACATTGGAATGTTAAATATGAAAGAAATACTAGTATCAAGTTTTCTTAATTTTGGCTATATTTTTTGTAATAAAATAATAATTAAACTCTTTAAAACAATTTTGCTTTTTTTGGTTATTTTTGAGCCTTTTGTACCTCATTCAATAATTCTTAAATGATTCCATTTTAACACTAATAAGCTGTTGTAGATTCTAAAAAAATGTTCTTTTATTAGATTAATTAAGCATTTGAATTTGAACAATAGAACACGGCATAAATTAAAATCAGTTTTGTTTTACTGTCCCGTTGCATCATGTTTATTGCGTTTCTTTAACAATCTTTTAGCGAATCGGACTATAGAGCGTTTTTTAGTGAAAAATATGTTCTGAAAAATGTCATGATACTTTAATGAAACAGCTCTTAATTTTATATAATTCTAGAATCGGTGCGATCCCGGTCCTATGGGTTCGAATGACTTTGTATCCGCTGTTTAATGTACTCCCATTTTACGAATTTTCAGTTTTGTGAAGTAAAATGAATTTTCTTTTTATAATGATTTTGGTACAGAAAATATTTTACATCACGATAAAGAACAGCCGAGATCATTATCTAAGCAAAAGTAGATGAAATGTTATTTCATCATTAAAATTAAATTAATTAACATTTTGCATGCCTTTATCTACGCTTTTTCATTATATTTTATTTTTGTGAATTTACCATAATTTTTATTTTTTAATTACAATTTACCAGATGTGCCTCACAGAATCAGTGATACACTGTATTAATTTTAAATATTTGATATAATTGAATAAATTTTATTGAGGCTCGCTAGGACTCGTATCGAAGCGAAAGCTACAAATATTCTTCTGTGATTTTCAAGAATGAAGATATTTCGAAAAAAAGAAGAATTCGATTGAAAATGAATGAATTTGTCGAATGAAAAAGACTGAATGGTAAAAGAACAAGTCCTACTTGTCAGAAACTCCCTCAGCCTTTAAAACTACCGTAATCCCTCATATTATACTACATGCTATGCACGAATCGGGTCGAGTATAAAATTGCGCAGTTGCATCTACAGTGTGATGATGCGTTTCGAGTATTAGTCACACAACTCGGATAAGTCACTACATTTGTAGAGATAGCTGTATTGCTTCTGATTGCGAGAATAAATAACCTGACATCAAACTACAGTACTGACAAGACTTTGGGATTTTACTAATATTCGAGTTAATTTACGTAATTTCACGTTGATTTGCATAAAATCCAGTAAACCTAGGTATTAATACTGTAAAAGCATAATTTTTCACTCTCTTAATTTTAAGTAAAATTACTCGGTAATATTAGTAAAAATAAAAAATCATGGCAGTACTGTAGTTGAAAAGCTTATTTTTTAAAGTTTTAAAAAAATCCAATGATTGGATGTCATTATTTTTAAACTTAAGTTTTTGAATTTTTTTTCACTTACGGAATCCTCTGTCGGTATTTTAGTCTTTTTCCGAGTCCATATTTTGGACAAAGCTATTCTGTGTCCGGATTTTAATGACAGCCCCGACTACACTTTGTTGTTACTTACCACATTTTTGATATTTTTTGTTAAAAATTTCAATTGTTAAAAACAGGCTGAAAATTGTCCATCGAAAAAAATGAGGTATTACAATAAGTATTTTTATCAAAATTAATTTGGAATGAAATTATTTTCGCAGTGTATGAAGCTCAAAGTATAAATATTTGTAAACCGCAAAAAATTTAAGATTAAAAAATCACAAAAATTAACTTCCAGTTTGACAATTCAATTTAAACAATGAGATTATTTAAATTTTGTAAATATTTATCCAAATCGTATTTCAAGTATTTGGGATTTTAAAAACGAATAAAAAAGCACAATTTAAAGATTTAGAATAAATCAGCTTTATATTTTTCGAGTCTTTAACTTTATTTTTTACCAAAATTTTGTCTCAAAAAAAGATAGATCAAACCTCAATTTGAATTCCATTATATTTTAAACTAGGTTATGTAATCGTCATTTTTGAGCCAAATAAAAGTTTGCTAGCAATATTTTTATTTACTTTTTATTCAATTAATATGATTGATTTATTATGGAATTTTGTAAACTATCTGCTTAATACTTTTCTTGTTATTTTATACTTTCTTACTAATATTGCAAATATTATTGCATAAAGCAAATCATATTCAATTAGCATAATTTTAAATTTAGCATAATTTCTTCATCTATTAACAGATTTCAAAGTTTCCCCTTTAAAGAAAAAATTTAACAAAAAAAATCTTTTTCGAATCATTTTAAAAAGTCTACTTGAAGACAATTTTTTTTTTTAGTTTTCCAAGTTTTTTAATAAACAACCTTCAAGGTTTATAACAAAAACAAACTCTTATCTCTTCATTTGTTTTTTTCAAAACTACCATTCTTAAAATTGAGTGCTCAAAAATAAGCATAATAAATTTCAAATAATTAAAATGAAGATTATCATCCAGCTTGTTAGCTCTATTGTTTTTTGTTGTTAGTTATTCCATAGTAAAAAAAAAATAATTTTGGTTTTTTATTTTTTGATTCCCCATAGCTCTGTTCACAAGTTGTGATTATATTTTAAAACTTTTACATTCACTTCAAGGTTGAGTGTATTATATAAATAGGAATTTTTGATGGAATGTTTTTGATATTTTTAATCTTCCCCCCAACCTCATTTTTTGTGTTTTAATGAACCAATTTTTTATTTTTAGATTTTCAAAATAAATCTCACAAAAACTGGACTTGTTTTATATTATTTTATTGTATAATGACTCTTGACACTTCAACATCTGCTTCTAAATCATCGCCTCAACCAGTCAATGTGGTAAGTAAATAAATTTAAAGCCTGTTTTCTGAAATTTACGAGCTATAAATATTTTCAAGATCAAGAAAAGCCGTAATGAGGTAATACGAACTATCCAAGAAATAACCAAAGTAGACGAGGCAACTATCAATCAAGCTATAGAAGCATGTCAAGACAGTGAAGGTAGGTACTCAATGGATACGGTTTTAAATATTTTAATGGACGAAGTAATTAAAAGAATCTATTTCAATTTATTTTTTGAAATAAATTGATTTTTTAATAGAAATATTCACACGAACAAAAAAATCGTGAATCAAAATCTGAAAATGATAGATATTCACGTCAATACGGAACTTCACCATCAACAGATGATTCGAATAAATTTGCTTCACCTGGTTCAAAGAGAAATTTTAATCCAAACTCGAGCGATAGAAATAAGTATGTTTTTGAACAAGATTTTTAAATTATCGAAAACTTTAATTTTGCTTTATTCGAAGCTCTTTTGGACAAGGAAATAATATTGAAGAAGACGATGAAGATGATTACGAACAAATATCAAATTATACATCGAATCGTTTTTCATTGGATCATACAAAATCCCGGTCATTAGAAAGTAGCATTATACGTGAAGAGAATCGACCATGTGGTCTTAAAAATGTTGGAAATACGTGTTGGTTCAATTCAATTATTCAATCATTATTTCATCTACCCGGTTTTAGACAAATAATATTTTCGTTTCAATTGGATGAAGTGGATCTCTCTAAACTTGACGATCAAGTAATTTTATTAAAATTTTTTTTTTCAAATTTTAAAATTTCAAAAAAAAAGTTGAGAAATAAAATTTTATTCGTTGCTGAATTGCGTAAACTGTTTGCGTTAATGTTAAAATCAAAGCGTAAAGTTATTAATCCGAATCCGACGTTAAGATGTTTAAAAAATTGTAGTAAATACGATAGTGACATGTGGAATCAAGAAGATGTATCCGAGTTTATGACCATTTTAGTAAATATAATAGAGGAAAGTTTTGAAAGCTTAAGCAATCTTAAACAAACCCAAGTGCAACAAAATCAAACAATCGAAGAAAATTTAGTCTCAAAATTAAATGAAAATTTAAATTTTAACGATACGACTAAAAGTGAGTTGAACAATGATAATCAATTGAAAAATTTGAGTTTAAAAAAAAATAAAAATAATCCAATTGTTAACTTATTGGACGGTGAGATAGTTGTAAAGCGAAAGAATTCGGGTATTTGATGACAAAAAAATTTTATCAAGTTTTTTTTTTTAAATTTTTATAAAAAAAGAAGAAAATAGTGAAAGTGAAATAACGGACATATTTCGTGAGGTTAACATTCAAATGTTGAATTCACGTAACTTACACGCTGGACTAGAACTCGAATGGGGTGAAACATTAATAGACAAACAAATATCAACACAAACTCCATTAAATTCAATAACAACAACTTTGACTGGTGAAAATCGACCTTCAATCGATCAAACGTCTTTGATTAATCGTTCGATTTATCAACAAGAATCGTGGGTAAAAAAGTTACCAAGAATTCTATTTATTTGTTTGAATCGATACAAATTTGTGCAAGCAACACAATCTTCGTCTAAAATACTTGAACCATTCGAATTTTATCAAAATGTTTATCTAGACAGGTACTTAGATGTTAATAAAGATATTATAAAACAAAAGCGAAAGCAATTAAAGGTGTTGAGAGACGAATTGAAATGTTTAGAGGACAAATTGAACAGGTTCGATAGATTTTATTTTTGTAAAAAATTTAAAATTTTTGTTTCTAATTGTTTTAATTTAAGTATTAAAGAATACAAATATGATACTGAAAATACTTATGCATTGGATGAAGCGCTTAAATGTGTTTTAAATTTTGTAAAAACAGATTATTCAACAGATGAAGTCTTTGAGTTTGTTTTGATTTGAAATTTTTAATTTTTTTTAAATTCGATCCCCTTTCACGTCATATGTTCTTATAAATCGGCTCAGATTGATTTTTTTTCACAACGGATCAAATATTCAAAATTTTTTAACCTCCGTTTTAAACAGCCCGATGCCAAGGTGCTTTATATAAGTGCGAGCTTTTTAGATATTAGATATGGTCTAATATCTAAAAAGCTCGCACTGACGTTGGAATCTTAATCGGTGGGAAAACTTTTTTTTCTAAGGCAACACTCGGTTGAAAACTGAAAAAAGGGTATTTTTCAGTCAAATCCTAACATGTTTCAATTGAATCCATTTTTTATAAAAAAAATCTTAATGCTCGTATAGGAAAGACCTTATAAAATCAAATCAAAATTATTTTAATGTGTTCTGTGAGAACTTTCTAACACTTCCTGACGCTAATTTTTAATTTTCTAAAAACTGTAAATGGGTTTTTATACATGAGGATTAAGATTTTTTGGTCGAAAGTACAAAATCTCTCATCTGTGCAGTTTCTGATTTTTATAACTTTATTAACCAAAGACTTTTTTATGACTAATTTACAAAAATAAAAAAAGTATTACCTGAGATTTGTTCTATGGTTGTTAACTGCTAACTTTTCCGGTTAAAGACTAATAACGGTTAACCAAAGTGTAAAAAACTGGTTAACCAAAGATTGCTTCAAGAGCTAAAATATTCGATTAACCATCTTATTTGAACGCCTAGAAGCGGTTTAGCAACTGTTAAGTGCAATAGAGCCAAAAAATTCACCTTTTTTTTGCTAATTTTATAAAGTAAACTTACTCTAATCCGAACCACTTTAACCGAATTTTTTAACCTTTCTGTAATATTTACTCCCATTCACATCTTAATCCATGTATATCTAGGGGTGTAATCCGAACTAATATTTTTGACCCCCAGAATTTCCGGATTAAAGCGAGTTTACTGTAGTAGACAATTTCATGCTGAAACAATATAAAACGTGTTAAGAGTAGAGAATTCCAGGTTTATTTACGGAACGATATAATTCAATTCAAATGATATGATCTAAAATTTCAACTTAAGATTTATGGGAACCGATTATTTTTAATCAAATTAGTAAATTGTGATAAAATAAGTTTTTTTTTATTTTTACAATTGGTTTACCAAAGTTAACAGGCTAAAATACTGCACTTCCACCGAACTTATGGGTACCCGAAACGTACTTAAAACATACCCGTACCATACTCGAAGCGTACTTGTACCGTACTATAATTATAACCGTACCCGAACCCGTACTAAAAAATCGCAAATTCAACGCAAAATCATTCATTAAAAATTTAGAGAATTTTTTAATACGGGTGCGGTACGGTTATAGTACAGTACGGATACGTTTTGAGTACGGTTCGGTACGGTATGGGTACGGCAAGCCGTACTTAATTCGGTTGAAGTGTAGTAACTAAGTTAACCAGAATTAAGTTAACTGAATTTTGTTAACCATAACTGATTTTAGCGGTTAGCCATCAAGTTATCCGGGTTAACTTTAACCGTAAGCATCTCTAATTAGTACCTTTAAATTCATAAACTACTAAAACTTTCGTATTACATTGTAGTTTCATTCTAAATTTCTGCACATGTCGTGATTGACAACCACTGAAGTGTCCTTTCGATAAATAAAAACATTATGGCCGGCAACAATTTTTGATTAAGGATTCTTATATAATTAGTTGATTGATTTCTATTTTTTTTTAAAGAAAAATCAAACCGGTTACAGAACAAAATCATCCGAACGACTTAGCCAACAATCACGAACTTGAACTGAACATTGTAGAAAAATGTCTTAACAATTGGATAAACCGAACCGAACTTAAAATAAACGAATTAAACGAAAGCATTAAAAAAATAAAAACAAAAATCGATATGGCTTTTGACGAAGAAGATTTAAAAAAATATCGTTACAATTTACATTCAGTTTGTATTCATGAAGGCACATCTACATCTGGTCATTTTTGGACTTACATTTGGAATCAAAAACAAAATAAATGGTATAAATACAATGACACTGAAGTGAGTGAAACAACTTGGGAAGACGTGTATGCCAATTCAATTGGAGGTTCAAATCACACTAGTCCTAATCAATTAAATGATTTGAATAATTCAAAAAAAGTTGATACAACACCTTCAAAGACAAATAATGATAACGATCTATCGAAATTTAAATCAAAAACAAGTGAACGCATACCGAGTGCTTATTTTTTAATTTATACCAGAGCTGACGAGCCAAGTCTATACCAAGGTATGTCCAAATCATCAAAAATTAAAAAATTTATTAAAGTTAGTTTTATATTTGTTGTTTAGAAAATCATGAACTTGGTACGGATCTTCAAGAATTTTTAAAAAATGATCTTACATCCCTCGAGAGTCAATTGAATAAATTAAGATTCAAAAAAATTTTAGAAGACGCCAACGATGTGTTGAAAAAATCAAATCAATTGATTGTTCAAAATGGACTACAAAACGAACAAAATAATCAAACTTGCATGGAACACGCAAAAGCCTTTCAAGACTCAACACTTGAAGCTTTGTCTGCTAGTTATGATAAAATAACTATTTCGTCGAATAGTAGTGGAATTTATGATCATACAGCAGCTGAAGATGCTCTTAAACACGTGAGACTCGATTATTTATAAAATTTAATGTTTTTATTTAAATTTGTGACTTTTGAAGGCCATGGAATTTGAATTGAAAAAGTACACACAGACTAAAGAAGAAATCGAAGATAGACTACCCAGCACAGACACTCGTATAAATCATATTCTAATTTACGCAAATGCAAACTTGGTATCACCTGAGCTCAAACATATAGCTCTACTTGATTTGTTTCGTATGCAAATATTTCAAGATACAGACATACGTTTGAAAATTTTACAAATATTAGCTCAAATAAAATACAATGAGTATATTCTTAAATCGAGTAAAACAACGAATCTATCAACATCGCCATCTAGCTCGGTTTCGATATTAAAACAATATGAAGGTTTCTTGAACGATTACAGAGACTATCGTTCTATAATAGCAGCTTTTATAAACGCTGTTAATTTTATGGACTCGCAACGCTATGAAGATGCTACGCCATTTTTTTGCGTTGCTTGTGAGTACAATGAAAGAATTATAACCACGGCTAGTCTTAAAATGAAAGGTATGCATAACGAATTTTTGCTCGCAAATCGACGTAAATGTATCAAATTATGGAATCAAACTACAATTAGAAAATTTACATTCAGAAATTTACGAACAAGTGACACGGATTCTTTTGATCAAAGAGGTGCTCAAGTTCAACATCAACTAAATCAACAAGAATTGAATTCTTTGTTTGAAACTATGATAAATAAATTTTTGCCATGTTTTTTTCGATTATCGAACAGTACATCAGAGGACAAGGCTGTAATTGAAGAAATACGACATGAATGGTTGAATGTTTTAGATTCCAATTTACCAGGTAAATTTTTTATTTCAACATCCTTTGCATCATCATGAACTGAAGAATCTTATCTCTGTGTTATTCAATATTCTTAATTGTCTTTTTCAAGAAACAGTGGTGTCGATTTAATAAGTACTTTTTAGGACGGGAGAATTTTATCTCGTATTATTAGGGTGATTCATAAAATTTTGTTTTTTTTTTGAAGTTTTTTATATTATTGAAATAAAAAAAAACGGTAAACATCTAATCTTCAAAATATCCACCATTGTGCTCCATGGTCTTAAGTCATCTATCAGCGAGCAATTCGATACCCCCCTTGTACCATTCCTGGCTTTTTGAGCTAAAAAACTCAAGGCAGCTTCGCATCGGTCTTGGTTAGTAAAATTTCGTCAAATAAATCTTGAAATCTTGAAGAAACAAGCCAAGCTTTCGGTTTATCAAAGAAGGGGATTTTGCTTACATTCGTTCTAATTGTTCACAATAAAGGACAGCATTTATCGTACAACCATCAGGACCAGTTCAAAGTCTACCAAAGACCTTGGTAATACCACCAAACGCACAACATTACCTACTTTTCCAATCGTCCTCTTTTAACTAATGGTAGGGCTGGTCGAGATGGGTCAAACCACTGGATTTTTGAATAGTTTTCTTCAGATTTCGATAAGACGTTGAATATCAAAAGGTTTCAAATCGTGTGGAACAATTCGGCAGCGTCTAGTAACTTTATGGATCAACTAAATGTGACGACAAAGTGCTAAGGTTACTTTATAGTTCGCGATTTCTCACCTGAGGGTTACTCTCTACGGCCGTAGACAGGGCGTTCTGTTCGAAACTTCCAGACCCATTTTTCTTTCAAAGGCTAGTATCACCACGGAATTAAAATTATGAGATTTCATAAGAGTTAGAATCAATAATAACTAACCATCTAAAAAAACGCGAAATTTTACGAATCACCCCAATAAATTATTCGGGCCTAAATTTTCATTAATTCTACTATAATGTCTCTTGAAAATAAAATGCAATACATTGAAGATAAATTGGCATACCGTGGTAAATTGAAGTTAAAAATCTTTAATTTCAATTTATTTAAGGTGACGGTGATTTAAGGTGAATTCAATTTATTGTCTATGTATTATTATTATACTTACTAGCATTTGATTTTATAGTTTTATAGTCAGATACATTATAGTAGAATTAATCAAAATGTAATGACACTGATTTACACAGACAACCTTACCGGTGAAAACCAGTGACGATACATTTGCATTAATTCTACTTATTAAGCATATTTAGTTTTTAACGCGACCAAGAGATATCAGCTAAGGATTCTCTAAATATGATTGCCTTTGTTAAAAGAGATGTCACTTGAAATTTTGTCAACAGTAAGACGCTAGTTTTTGAAAAAATTAAGGAAATAGGTCAGTTTTTACCTTATTCTAAACAAAAGGAAAACCAACCCTCCTACTAACAAGACTGATCTCTTTTTAAATATCCTTAATGAATGATAGAGTCTCGTCTCATTTTGTTTTGATCCTTAGGAAAATAGGAGACCTGATCACCAGGTAAAATTATATTGAAAAACAATCACCGTATTTCCTTGCTTATAAGCGACTAAAAATCGCATCTTCTAGGAGATAAATCATGCCAAAGCGTATTGAACTTCAGATTCTTTAGAGATTATATATATATACAACTCAGTCCTGTCAACTTCAAAATCACAAGATTGTAACAGATCTTATCTCCATCAATCTGCAAAAATGGGGGTATTAGGGGAGAACTTGTAAGCAAGAAAATACGGTAAAGCCGTGAATGTTTTAAAATTGTAACAAAATATATTAATTCAATTTTTGTTTTAAACTTAAAGGTCTTCAGGTGTTTCATGATTTTATGGGTAAATTATTTGAAGAGCCAACCACAAACCATTATCATTCATTAAATGTAAATAAAACAAACTTGTCGGTTCGATACCTAGAAGTTGTTCAACTGGTTAAACGAATCTAAAAAACAAGAAATGCAAATTCTTACAGAATCAATGTTTAAACGAAACAAAAAGAAATGGCTAGTTATTACAGAGTTTTTTTTTCCTAAGTTGTATTTTTAAAATAAAATTTCGATAAATTTTTTAAAATTTTTTCATCGTTTGGACTAAGACGTTTTTTTTCCTTTTCTTTTTTGTTTTGATTTTGCTCTTTGAAAGCAAAGATTGTTTGATTCGTTTTATTTTTTTTGGCAATTTACTTTGGGTAATAAGATAGATTTTTTAGACTCTTACGTCATCTTTACTTTCCTTTGAAAACTAAAAATTAAATGAAACTCTATTTTTTTTTTACTTTTTTTTAAATTAAATTATTGTCTCTATTAAGCTAACGTTGTTGTTAAACAAAGCTAAACCTTTAAAAAAAAACATTTCGGATATATTTTTTAATTAAAATAAAATTAATTTTCAACTAAATCATCTTTCAAATAATTCTAATAAAACAAAAAGCATGAAAGCAAATGGATTTAGTTGCAACTGAAATCCTTTTTTAAATTCCACTGATCCATTTTTCACTGGTCCTATTAAGACACCAGTGGTACCATTTTGAAGCAGGCAAAAAGATTTACAATTTTCATGTATTCACTTGTTTGTAAAATTTTTGTCAATTGCCGACACTAGCAGTGATACTCTAGCAGAACTATATTGAGCTATATAGTATTCTTCTATTTAATGTCATAAATTTAAATAAAATCGGAACTCAGAAGCTCTTCTACCAGTTTAGTTTCACTTTTTAAGACAAAAAAGACACCAAAAACTAATTGTAAATTCAAGAGAAAGCACAACTGGTAAAATTTATAAAGTGAGTTTAAAACATTTTCTAATATAAGGTATCATTGAGTTGGTCATGTTTGTACAAGCTTTGATTTGGTTGTCTCATCTGAGATTCTTTTTTATATTTCAAGACAATTCATATGGTTTTATGATTTGCCGATTATAAGTTTACCTTAGGAACATGGTACTCATGTCGACTTTTTTGTGAACCTAATTTGTGATCATTTTTTGTGAACAATTAAAATAATTTTCAATAATGTTAGTTGATTAATAACTTGATTTAAATAAGGCCAAATAATTTATCTTGAATTGAATATTGCACCCAACAAATTCGTTGTACCTGCTCAAGATATTTTACAGTCATCTTTAACGTGCAGATGAAGTGGATAAAGAGATTTTTGAAATAAATTGGAGGCTTCTCTTTTGGATTTTTAAAACAGAAATCATACTTCGATTTAAGAGAATTAAAATTTTTTCTAACAGATGAGATGGGTTGGAACCTTTTTATTTGACTGAATTTGCTTACTATTAAGGATATACTCAAGCAGCTACCTAGTACAGAGACGTTTTAGAATGGAATTTTTTTTCTTTCGAAAATCGGGTCAAGCTTCAAGACATGATTTGGGCCTATTTAACTCGCTCCCGATAGCGTGAAACAATTGTGCAAGTTATCTTGACCTTACAGTATTCATACTGTCCACAAGGGTTCCCTTCGGGTGCATATTATACTCCGGAGACATTCTTTTGAAAACCCGTCTACCGAAAAGTCTGATATTTTTCCCTCGGCTTGAATGAAGGTTTCTGTGCTCAAATAGATTTAGATTAGACAAGATTTCATAAAGATCGGTCGAGTTTTCGCTGAGTACGAGAAAGAAATTCAGGTCGTTCTTTAAATTTTTCACAAAAAAATTTTTTTACAAAAAAAAAAGTTTTTTTTTATAATTTTAATGTCCAGACTGATTTAAATCGCAAACCAATGAATGAGAGCTCGTTCGATAGAAGAAAATGTATATATTTGACTTAAAGAAAAAACCAAAACGATATTCCGATCCTATGACGAACTATCGGTCATTGAATATAAATGAAACAAAAAAATCAAAAGCGTTCTCTAATTTTTTCACAATGCTGTATACCAAGTGAACAGAGTTTTACAGAGTTTTGATAAACAGAACGATCACAAAGTCGACATGAATACCATGATCGAATTTTATCGTGAACAAATGTTCAAATAGTCGACATGACCCATAGCTGGTCATGAATTTGTTAACCTATGGATGGAGATGAAATACACTTTGCATGTTTCGTCTTAACTCAAATTTAAATTAGAATTTCCAAAATTGGTGTAGATCATATAATAAAACTGCATTAAAATGTTTGAAAACCAATAAACAAAAGGACCTTTTTGTTCTATTAGATTTGAAATTATTTTTGAGATGAGTAAATTTTGTTTAAATACATACAAATTTCCATGCAAAAAATACATGAACATCATTCTTTTTTATGTGGATTTTTTTTTTAATTGAAGAAATTTTTTAAAATATTTTTTGAAATGGCATCAAATTTAGAACATTCCGCAAATCCACCAGTGATTTCAGGTAAACTTTAAAAACAGCATTTAGACCGAATTGAATAAAATTAACTTTAAAAACTAAAAGTAAGAAGCTCTGAAGGTTTATATCTCCTCAGCCCGAATCAAAACAATTACTCTGAGTTGTCTAAATTCAATAACTTTCAGTAAGTAGCAGCAAGCTTTACATTTTAATGTAATTTTTTATTAGAATTTATTCTGTCATAGAGATGATTCTAAAAACTGTCGTATAAGTACTTTTGATCCAACCGGAAAGTATTTTGCGTTTTGTAACAATGCACAGTAAGTCAACAAAATTTTGAAAAAAATATCGTTTATTTATCCTCCTATTAACTTAAGGGTTAAAGTCGTTGATTTAAAAAACAACTGCACAGTTTTATCAACAATCGATAGACCACGTACAAGTTATCTCAAATTCAGTCCTATGGGAAACTTTCTTGTTCTATGGGAAACATTCCACAGTAAGTCGATAAAGTTTGATTCGATAGAAATGTTTAAAATAAAACCAAGTACCATTTAAGTTTCCAAAGACGCACAAAAAGAAGGTTCCAATTTAAATATCTATGAATCACGAACGGGTAAATTGATTAAATCAGTCGTCCATAAAAAACAGCTTGAAAGGTCTGCATTAATCGGTCGAACTAACTTTAATGTATTTTATATCCTATCTATTTAAGGTTTGTTGAATGGTCTGCAGACGAGTCTCTTTTTACTTTTTTGTTTAATGGAGAATTGTTATTCTTCGAAAAATCTAATCCAGGTAACATTCATTCTGATTTGAAAATTTTAACGAAAATTTTAAGCTTTATTTTTTTTTAAAAGATGTTGTCGCAAATAGAATTAGAATGGAAAATTTAAGTGAATTTAGTTTCAACTCAATTTCAAAAAATATCGCTGTTAATGCATCAGGAAAAAAGGTAACAACCAACAAAAAACAAAATTTTTTTTTCCAATTTTTGAATTTGAAAAAAATCTAGAGCGAGCCATCGTTTATTCGTTTGTACAAATATCCAGATCTCACAAATGCTATTTCAAATAAAAGTTTTTTCAATGCGGAAAAAGTTGAATTTAGATGGAACAAATCTGGTAAGACTTGAAGTACTTATTATTATCTTAACGAATTTCGTTAATTTTTTGAACATAAGGAACCAACTTATTGCTCTTGTGTAGCACTGAAACATCACAAAACTCTTATTACGGAGACTCAACTCTTCATCAAATAAACACTAATGGAGAATCTCAACTTGTTCAATTGAGCAAAAAAGGTCCTATTTACGCTTTAGATTGGAATCCTGTGCGTGACGAGTTTGTAGTTGTCTATGGAAGTATGAATATGAACTCCAAAAAAAAATTTAATCTTTAAGGTTAAACATTTTGATATTTAAGCTATGCCAGCTAAAGTCACTCTTTTCAATGGAAAAAGTGAAGCTATTTACGATTTTGGTACAGGTCCTCGAAACGAATGTTTCTTTAACCATCAAGGAAATTTGTTGTGTCTCGCTGGTTTTGGTAACCTGAGAGGTAGAATTGAAATTTGGAATATTAGCTCGAGTAATAAAGTACCTCAAGAGATAAGTTCGTTTCAAGCCGATGATACGACTTATTTCGAATGGTCGCCAGATGGTGAACACATAATGACAGCTACAACTGCTCCTAGATTAAGAGTATCAAACGGGTAAAATTTTAAAAATGGACTTTCAAAAAAAAAAAATTTTATTGTTACTTGATTTCAAAGTTTCAAAGTTTGGAATTATTCCGGTGAAATTTTATACAAGCATCAAATGGCTGGTAATAATGAACTTTGGCAAGTTCAATGGCAACAAGGTGTTTATCCGACTAAACCAGTTTTTAAAAAAGCCGCACAAGCTGCTGTAAAGGAAGAAAGTATGTCTTTAGTTCTATCCAAAATTATGTTTTCATTTGTCTTAATTTTGTATAAAATAAGCTAAAGCATATGTTCCTCCACATCTAAGAGGAGCCAACAAGCCTTCTCAAATTGTTACAAAATTGCATCAAGATGACGAAAAACCGGACAAAGTCTTAAAAATAAAACCGACCGAAAAAGCGCCTGGCGAAGACATTGAAAAACAAATCAAGACTCTCAAAAAGGTAAAAATTATTTCTAAGGTTTTTTTGTTTCCTTGGTCTTGGACGTTAATGTTTATATTTTTTTTAGAAATTGTCTCAAATTCAAGATTTAAAAAAGAAACAAGCTTCTGGGGTTAAAATGGAAGCTAATCAATTAGAAAAAATAAAGAGTGAAAATGAAGTGGTTGCTGAACTCAAAAAACTTGGCGCTGTTTAAATTGACTTTTCTTTGATTTTTATTAAATTCGTGTCTTGGAACTCGTAAAATTCGTCAATAAAATTTTTAAAACTTGAATAATTTGAATTTCCAATTTTATTTTCATCTGAAAAAAAAGTTAAAATTCCGATATATTATTAGTAAGGTTGTATTTTATATTTCCAAAAAGTTACTAGAGACCTTTCCCAAGAAAGCAAAAAAACACGAAATACTGAATTTGAATATTTATCAATCCATTGGATTTTACACAATCCAGTTTATTTTATTGAAATTTATTGAAATTTATCTTGGTAGTATTTTATGTGAAATATCTCTCTTTTTTACGGATTTATTGAAAGTAACCATGTTGTTTATAGTTTTTTTTCTTGGAAAATCCAGTAAATTTTATGTCAAAGTTTTTTTCAATTTTTGATCAGTTAAAAAATCAAATTCCGAATTGATGGTTATTGCTAAAACACGGACACCACTTCCAACCAGGTTCTGCGCTACATGCAAGCTAATTATGCTTTAGCACCGCGTAATATTTAAAATTGTTTAAAAAATTCAGCTTAAAAAATTTAACGGATATTTGTTTCATTTAAACAAGCCCTAAAAATCTTCAAGAATCATCAACGACTGACCTTAGATCTTTTGATCGACATTTTTTTGTGCTCTATCATGAGGGCCAGGTGGCAAAACTTAGGGGTTTTTGGTTAGGGATACAAGCTCGTTCAAATTAAAAAAATACCACCACTTTTCCGCCGACCTAATGGTCCGCCAGTTTCCGCCAAAAAAGAATCCGTCCGGTTCAGGTAGAACTTTTTATGCTATATCCTGTTAAAACTAGAGCAAAGCTTTGCGACCTAAAGTTGGGGCTGCATGTGCGCTCAAAGCAAAAAATCACTAAAAAATTTCAATGGACTTTGCCGCCAAACCAAAAGCCTTTCAGTTAACGAATACCGATTTTCCGGTTGAACTTTTAGTGCTCTATCTAAAAGTACCCTTTTAAGTAAATAAAAGTGAATAACTGTTTTTTTCTCATTAAAAAATTATATTACAGTCGAACCTCTCTAATCCGGCCAAATCGGGAAGGGAAAATTTTGCCGGTTTAAAGAAATTGCCGGATTATAGATTCAATTATAATGTATTAATATGGAGATGGGAAATCGAAAAATTATTCAACAATGGAATTTGTCGGATTAGAGAGGTTCGACTATCGTTGTTTCTCTACTAAGAGTTCATGATTTCTTGTAAACCGCTGATCTTTTGATTAATTACTTGATGGAAACCGATTTCATTTTCGACCATTTATTTAGTCGCCTTATTTAACAACTTATTTCTTAATTAAGAAAAATAAAAGGAGAACACGCTTATAAAGTCAGATTTCATAATGTTTTGCTTGGAACGAACCTTATACCTTCCTTTCTTAGTCAAAATTTAAAATAAATTTAACTGAAAACTATGCAAAAATCAAAAATTTTTTAAATCATTCATGTCACAAGACCTTATCTTGAACCTTAGCTAAATTTTCATTGAAAAAAAAAATAATTTTTTAATTATTTTTCAAAATAAAATGGAGACTGTGAATTTAGAGGAAAACCAAAATGAAACTTCTTACTTGGTTATAAATGAACCAGAAATAGAGTCAAGTGACTTCGATGAACCAAATTCAGTCGGAATCGACGAAAATAAATCAGTTGATAAACACGAAAAGGAAAAATTTGCAACTGAAATTTTACAAAAACAAGACGAATTATTTGACCAATCGAAAAAGGAAACTCAAATCTCTGTTAAAGCTATTGAGCCATTAAAAGATAAATACGATGTCGTTATTATTGGCGCTGGTATATCTGGTCTTTATTCAGCCTATTATTTATTTAAAAAATGCAAAAATCTTAAAATTTTAGTAATCGAAGGAAAAGACAGAGTCGGAGGTAAGTAGACTCAAAATTATTTTGTTGCTCAAGTTTAAATTTATTTAATTTAGGTCGAACTCAAACTGTTGAAATAAAATGTTCAGAAGATGGTCAAAAGTCCAAATGGGATTTAGGTGGTCAATGGGTAACTGATACTCAAACACACGTTACAAAATTACTGAAAGAACTTAACATCGAAACATATCAACAATTTGTAGATGGAAAAAAAATTCTAGAAACAAACGGAAAAATTGTTTCATACAATTCTTCTATACCAAGCGTGTCTATTCTAAGTTTAATAGACATTCAAATGGGTTCCATGAAAATTAGCACTAACGCTAAAAAAATATCAACAATAAACCCATTTGATAATTTAGAATTAGCAGCTCGTTTAGACTCGGGAAATTTTGATGAATTTTTATTGTCAAAATCGTTTAGTTCTAAATCAAGGTCTCTTTTGGATCCAGCTATTCGAACTATTTATGGCGCAGAAGCAAGTCAATTAAATGCGCTTTTTGGATTAATGTATATAAAATCTGGAGGTGGTACTCTTGAGTCATTAGCTTTGTCAGATAAGGGATGTGCGCAAGAAAAAAAAATAATAGGAGGCGCTCAACAAATAAGTGAAAAGTTGTCCAAGTTAATTAACGAAAATGGCGGCACTATTTTATTAAACTCAGCATTGACTGAAATAAAACAAAATGGCGAATCATCGGTTCAAGTTTTTATCAAAAGTTTAAACGAAGAAGTCCATAAATTTGAGTGTAAAAAAGTTATATCATCGATTCCAATAAACCAATATGTTCATATTGATTTTCAACCGGAACTTCCAAGTTACAAACGAAATGTATTTCAATATTGTCAAATGGGTAATTTAATAAAGTTTATAGTGACTTATAAAATTCCATTTTGGAGACAAAAAGGCTTCTCTGGAGAAGTCGTTTCTGATGGTTCAGTGTTATGGCTTAACTCTTCGAAAATTTCAGACCAAAATGAGAGCTACAACTTACCTAAATCAGGGCCAATAGCTTGTATATTTGATGGTTCAAATGAAAAAGATGATCCAGCATTAGTAGGTTTTATTGGAGCCAAAATGGCTGTCGATTGGTTAGGTAGTATTTTACTTTAAATCATTTTCTAAGAACTTTAAAATTCACGAATTTTTTCAAGATCAAAAAGAAGAGCTTAGAAAACAAGAGGTTATAGAAGCTCTTGTTCGATATTTTGGAGAAGAATCAAGAGATTATTTGGAATATGTTGAAAAATTATGGGCTAGAGAGAAATATTCAGGAGGCTGTCCGACTTGTAATGTAAGTTCATCTGGCGTAATGGAAGATTATGCGAGAGCGGTTCGAGAACCATTTTTAAATTTACATTTTTGTGGAACTGAATCAGCTACTGTTTGGCAAGGCTACATGGATGGAGCTATCCAGAGTGGAGAAAGAGCTGCTAATGAAGTTTTGTTTAGTTTATTTAGAGATGATATATCAATTGAATATGATTATGAAAATACATACTTTTACCAAAACGAAATTTCAAAAACCAAGTCAAAACAAAAATAATTACAAACGATTAGACTTGAAAATTAATTTTTGTATAGTAATTTCTTTATTTTAAGAAAAAAGGAAATTTTATGCACTATATAGTCAGCTAAATAATAAAAATTGATGAAAAGTCGAATTTTTTTTATTAGATGAACCATATCAGCCTACCGATCAGTACTTAGCATTCGAATTAAATTTTCTGAATATTTGGAATTATGAATCTTTTTTAAAAAAAAATGACAAAAAGATTCTCAATCCTTTTTTAGACTAGAGAAATTGGAAGACTTCAAACTCTAACAAGTCACCCGGAGCTGACATACTGAAATGGTACTGAAAGAGTGTGCTGAAAGATTATCCGAAGCATTATGGGTCATTTTCACTGAGTCCATTAAAGCCCGGACATTAACAGAACAATGGAAAGAAGCCAGTACTTAAAAATAGCAAAAAACTGATCCTTCTGTCAATAACGAATAAGTAAAAGAATAATAATCCGCAATATCTAAAGTTTAAATTCAACTTTAACATCGGTGGTTGGAAAAGTAATGGAGAGAATTATTAGAGATGAGTTGATGTTATATTTATTGGAGAACAAATTAATTGATCAGAGACAACATGGTTTTATGCCTGGTAAGCCATGTACAACTAATTTGTTGGAATTCCTTGACAAGGTATCTTACGAACTGGACCAAGGTAACTTTATTGATATAATTTATACGGACTTCTCGAAAGCGTTTGACAAGGTATCCCACGAATAATTATTGATTAAGCTAAAAGAGTATGGAATTGTTGTTGAGACTTTTGAATGGATCAAATCATTTCTCCTTGTCAAGAAACAGCGGGTAGTACTTGGTGATACCGTTTCAGAGTGGAAGCAAGTTACGAGTGGAGTACCACAGGGTTCTGTTTCGGGACCGATTCTTTTTGTAATTTACATCAATGATTTACTTGAGATGTTTCAAAGTGATTCACTGTCGTATGCAGATCTAAAATGATCTAAAATGAATGATGGTTTGATCTTAAATTGTTTTTCCTAATTATTGGAACGAAAACGTCGAACGTAAAAGGAATAAATTGTTTTTACCATTATTACCTACAATTTTTACCTTTTCGGTACTTACTAACTTAAATTTATAAACTAAAATTATTCAAATATTTTTAAAATTTGCTTTTCGTTATTTACCGAACTTAACCGATTATACTTATTTTGTTGCCAAAGCTTTAAACTCATTTGAATTTAGTCTTAAATCGGTTAAGTTCGGAAAATAATGAAAAGCAAATTTTAAAAATATTTGAATAATTTAAGTTTATAAATTTAAGTTAGTAAGTAAACAATTAATCAAAGAAAACATGGATGTCAAGACAATTGTCGCCAATGCAAGAACAAATTTGGGCCAATCGTTCCTAAACAAACGTCCAAATGAAGACGATGAATCAGTGGAGCCAAAAAGACAACTTGAGAAGATTTTGATGTTACTAATAGTTACATTAAACACTACATAATTGACAAAGCTGACTGGTCGTTAAGTGTTGAACAAATTCTTTCACTTTTTAAAGCTGTCAGAATAATGGTATTGGACCAAGAAAAGTCCAAAGATGGTAAAGTGACACCACATTATCATATTCTAGGTGATGCAAAAGTATCTCTTAGAAAAATGAGGGAGTTTTATACAAACAATCTCAAAGCTGCCGGTATACTAGGTGGGCTAGAAGCAAAAGGATTTTTCCTTACTAGTCGTACTAAAAAGATTCAGAACAACCAACATTTCAACAATACGGTACAGTATCTATTACGAAAAAATAATACTTTGTACGAAAATCCTAGTATTACTTTTACTACTGCTAGTAATCCTATTTGGAGGATACTAGATGAAGCTGATGAACCGGCGAAATATTCTGAAGAAGAGATGAAGATTATTCGTCAAAGGGTTCCATTGATCAATTCGTGGAAGAAAACTTGTGCGGTGAAAAAATTATCAAAGTTTGTTGTTAACCAATTGGCTGAGATGGAAGCTCAAAGAAAATATGAAGATAATATAAGGGACTTAACGTTTGATGAAAAACATGAATTACTCCCTAATACTCCAAACCTAAGCCATGCCATGAACTTCAGGGCACAATTGATGAACCATGATCAGAATTCTGTTGTATGTCTCATTCTATGTGGTGGTGCGTTGATGTGTAAATCAACGATTAACAAAATCATTGCAGAGTCATTTGGAGAGTTTGCGATATGGCCAGGATCCCAATGGATTCAAAGAGATGCGTTAAAATTCGACACCGCGGCTCGCCAAGGTATATCAACCATTGTAGTGGAAGAAATGCAATGGATTGACTTACAAAATCGAATAACATTAGAAAAAACAATAAACTCCATTAAGGAGCAACTTACTGGCGCTGGTCTAGATGTTCGTCTAGCAAAGACAAAATCGTCTTTGCAAGATGATATTAAATTTAAAATGGAATATTTATTAATTTCCATGAACGAAAATGAGTACGTCAACTATAAAACGTTGGCTAATCTCATAAACTCTAAGCCTGAATAAAGGAGAAGATTTTTAATTATAAACATGGACGACGCCAAATATTCAGACATTCCACCATGTCGAAACCGACAAGACAACAACTGGATTGGAAATGAACAGCAAATGGAATGGTTGGCTGGAAAATGTCTTAAAAATGTAGATGCTATCAATGAAATTGAAAACATGTACGAATTATGGGTTCAACGCCAAAACGAAAAACGTGCTATATTTGACATGGTAGATGCCAATCCTGATATATTTGAGATATCAGAAGAAGAAGCGATCCAAGATTATGTCAAAAAAATATTGGACGATATAACAAATAAAATTGAAAAAGAAAATTTTTAATTAAAACTTTTATTCAATAAAATATATTAAAATTGAATTATCTTCTTTTAAATCTTTTCCATCCCTGTTAGTAAAAAAATCTTAAAAACCACTAAATGGTTCTTTTAAAATTGTCTTACTTACTTAAACTATGTTTTTATTAATCTTATTTGAATTTGAATGTAAACTTGCTTTATACTTCAACTCTAATACATCTAAAGGTTCTGTGACAGATGTTGTAAAAGTTGTTGGTGCAATCATTTCACCTAAATGATTGTAATTAAATCCTTGCGATGTTGCAGTATACGTTATTGCAATTTGAGTTGACTGTGATGCCAATACAACATGTTCTCTGGTAGGAGCTGCGTCAGTTCCACTTACTCTAATTAAATGTCTTGAGTTGGAAAATTAAAAACTTTTTTAGTTCAAAGGTTGAGTTTTTGCCTTAAGAAATACCAAACCGACTTTTTTTTAAAAAAATTTTATTTTTTTTCGAATAAGAATTTTTTTATTGAAACCATTTTGCGTTTATAAAATGTTAAAATGTTAAAATTATTTTTCAAAGAATGCAAACTTTATAGACAAATTTTCGACTTTTGTGTTAGTGAAAAAAATTGGAAAAAAAATTCCCGGTCAGAACATTGTAAGACCTTTAAAAAGACATCTTGAACGACTTAAAACTCCCTACCGTTCATTTTTTATAAACGGGCAAAATTCATATGTTAGACCGGTATTGTTCTTTGATTTTTAATTCATCTTAATTGACCAAATTTTTTTTTGTAGACATTTTCTCAACAATTAAACAAAGTAAAAAAGATTCCATTTTCCTTTTATTTGAAAATTACAAAAAAAGAATATGAAAATTCGCAAAAAATAATAATAAAAAAAAACTTTACTTTAACTGACTTTAGTCTAGTCAGTTTATAATATAAAAAAAAATAAATTAATTCAATAAATCGTTTTGTTTATATATAACTTTAAGAATCTTAAAAGATTGAATAAAGATTGATGAATGAGATCATTTTTTTTAAAATAATAAAAATCTGAAGTCTGAGATAAAATAATTTAAATAATGATAAAATTTCAATAGAGAATATATAGAAAAATAAATGCTTTTTTAGTAAAAAAAAATAATGGACCATTTCTATTGTTGATTGTTAAGATACTGTTTGGTACTCTCCATGACATATTCTTGTAGTTCAAATTGATGCTTTTTGAGTAGATCTTCAATTTCTTTTCTTTGTCTAAAGAATTTATTTAAAAAAAAATTAATCGCAAAAGATCTTAAATTAAAAAAAAATTCCTTTTAAATTAAGAAAATTGGGAAGAGGATACTCCATCGGGTAGCATATGCACGGCAAACTATAGAGCTACAGTCTACCCTCATTTATCTGACCAATTTTTTTGAGAGCTTTTCTGTCGAAAAATAAAATTGTCTGGCAAGTATTTATTTTAGACTTTGTTTGATTATCCTAGTGAGGTTTGCTGTTCATAAAAAAATATTTGCCCCCGTTAAACGAATTGGCGTTTAATGGGGTAACTGAAAAAACAGGCGAAAATTCGGGTATTAAATGTCGCATTTTCTAACATTTGAATAATTAAATTCAAATTTTCGAAGAAGGTTGTCACCCTGTTAGACCAGTTTAGTATATTCATCCGCTTTTAGCAGACCAATATAAATACATGTAGAAAAAAGCTATCTTTGACTTGAAGATACGGCCTGAAAACTTAAAAGCTTCCATTGACGGTGGTACTTAAATTTAATGGAGTAATTTCTCCCCTATCGATAAGAACAGGAGAAAGTGGTACAAAAATGGACTTTTTTGGTCAATTCGTATTTAGTCCGTACCCATACCTGAAAATTTATATGTTGCTTAGGGTTTTTCTACACAAGGATTAAAAATTACCTTGAACTTAAAAAAATACTTAGGGAGGCTAAGGATCTCGGTATAATCGCAATTTAAAACATGTCAGCAGTTTGTATATATCCCTAGCTAAACTCCGATAAAAAATCGACAAACAACGACATGATGTAAATAACTGGAGTTTATCATCTAGAATACTTATAAGTATTCTTTGCAAATTTTTTTGAAAATATGTATTCTTTAAGTATTCCGGAATACAAAATTTAAAAAAAATGTATTTTTGTCCTCTGAAGAATATATAAGTATTCCGGAATACATACCTATGTATTCTCGAAGTTAATTAACCTACGTTTGAGGGATACATGAATTCCAGTTTATCTAATGAAAGTTATGAGATTCAAATAAAATTACCTTGAAAAAAGTTCATCTAAATTTGACTTGTTAATAGTATTTAAAAGTAAGCTTGCTTGAAGACAAGCTAAATTTCTGTTTTGACTTTCAATTAAATTGTAAATTTCACTTAAATTATTCAATTGTTGTTGTTGGTGTTGATGAAGAATTTGTTTTTGTGGTTGACCTGTAAACTGTTGGCATTGAGATTGCAATTGATGATTAACAATCTGATTCGATACTTGAGCTTGATTTAAACTCAAAGTTTGTTGATTATTTGTCATTTGGTTTTGTTGATAATGAATTTGAGAGGTCTGTTGTTGTTGTTGTTGTATTGCTAACTGATTTATCGAATGTGGCATACTTAACATTACTTGTGTTAAATTATTATCATTTGTCTGTTGTTGCTCATTTATTTGTCCATCTACTTGATCAAGCACTTGATTGAAATTTTGAACCTTTTGTTGCTCAACAGGTTTTACAGTTATTGTAACTTTTTTATCTTTTAAATCAATTGAACTTCGTCGACTCATTGAAGGCGTGTATGTTCCAATAGACTCGTTAAAATGTTGTTGATGAAGATTATGATGAATCGCATTAGCCTCATTAGATTGATTATAAATAATATTCGAATATTCATTAATTTGATTTTGATCTCTTTCAGTAAAAAGATGTTTAACTCTTTCGCCAAGTTGAACTAAAATGTCATTTGTTTGCAAACTGTCCAATTTTTGATTGATCGTATTCTGTATAGGCACTGACTGCAGTAGCTTTGAATCGTCCAAGTTAATATTCGATATTGACAAGTCTTGATCAATTCCTGCTTCATTTGAATGAATAACAGTCGAATTTATGAACGGATCGGCTACATTTAACGATTGTTTTCGAATTATAGAAGAATTTAATTCTTGTTGTTGAGGTTGAACTTTCACCACTTGATTTTGAGGGGTTTGGGCTAAATTTTCGTTCAAATTGTTTGAATTTGTAGCGACCACAACGGCATATGAAGGCTTAGTTTCAAGTTCAGAATGGTTCAAATAATCATTTGACTCTATTTTTTGTTGGAACATTTGATGTAGCTGACTAGTTGTCACTTGGTTATTTGGAGAAGGTAATTTTGAAGAATTATTCGAGTGTACAGGCGCAGAAGCAGGTTCAATGTTTGCTGAAATTTGTTGAAGATTTAGTTGGCCAACATTATTTATAACTTTGGTCCGCTGTAAATGAGATGATTCAGGCAAAATAGTTGACTGAGTGCTCAACAACTTGCTCATTAAGGCATTCTGTAAGAGTGATTGATAGAGATTTTGAGCTTGTTTAGCTGAATGATCTACATATTCAGCTTGATTAATTGATTTAATTGGATTTTGAAAATTTTGTTGCGATTGAGCAAAGCTTTGATTTACTTGATAGAGTTTCGATTGATTGTTATTTAAACTTTGAGCAACAAACGGTTTCGTCGATTGATTGTTTAATGAATTTAAACTTTGAGGTTGATTTTCAGTATCAAGAGCATTGAGTAAATTTTGAATTTCACACGAAACTTGATATTGC
Source organism: Brachionus rubens (assembly GCA_022207745.1). NCBI lineage: Eukaryota > Metazoa > Rotifera > Eurotatoria > Ploima > Brachionidae > Brachionus > Brachionus rubens. The sequence goes on along the minus strand of JAJVHD010000001.1, from coordinate 3,346,567 downwards.
CTTTGAATAAGATATTTTGGTGGGTCTAAATATGAACTTTGTTGTTGCGAAACTGGTTGAAGTTGATGTTGTATTAGAGATTTGTGCTGATTTAATTGTTGTGTTTGGACTGGTAGAGGATTTTGATAGCTTATATTGACCAAACTGGAAGATTTTAACGGTGCTATAACTTGATTTTGAGTCAACGGTTGTTGAATCGGAGTTGTCAAAGGTTGTTGTGGGCATGATATCTGAGACTGAGTCAAATTTTGTTGCAAAGCCATGATATTATTTGAAATAATCGATTGTTGACTAACTAATGCATCATTAGCTGTGATTTTAGTTTCATTTTGTTCAATCGATTTCTTGAAAAAGATAAAAAAATAATTTAAAGAGTCTTTGTGGTGAAATTAAGCGAAAAAAAATGTACTTTGGATGATTGTAAATTTGTAGAAAATCGTTTGTTCTTTATGCTGTTATAATTTTGTTTGTTTGCCTTGATGTACTCAATTATGTTTCTGATGATTTCGTTCAATGAGTTTGCATAATCGTTGGTCAATATTTCTTTTGAAACATTTAGCTTTTCAATTAAGAAAAAAAATTCAGTTTGTTTTGAGACCACATTTTAGCAAGATGTGGATATAGATGTAGAGTTGTTCTACAGTCGCCGTTCGTTTATGGTTTTGTTAACCATCTTCTTGATTTTTCTTAAAGAGTGCATTTGGATATAACTAAATTAACCCATGGTGTAATGAAGAATGATACAGAAAAAACAAGAAAACCGATTAGGAAAAATCAAATAAAATTTCTGAAAACTACGTAAATAAATCTGAGATTCGCAAAAAATTAGCCTTAAACGAAAAAATTTCGATACCCAACTTTGGTACGGTCTAATTTGGTATAATTTTCAAGTTAATTAAGAATTTTTGGTCCATTCGGTAATTTTTTCTGAATATTAGGCTAAAAAATAATTTCATTTCAAAACTTTCAATGCTTGATTGACGATAGTCCTGGTACATCGGTTTTTAAAACCGCTTCAAAAAAGAAAGCATCACTTTAACAAACTGAATTTCAAACTGACTCAAGAAACCGGTTTTCTTTGCAGGGCTGGTTTGAGGAATCGATTTTGAAAAAACTGTTTCAAATACAAACCGGTTTTTGGAACTGGTTCAAGTCGGTTTTATAGGAAAATTTTAACTAAAATTATAGGCTCCTTGTACTTTGATTTCCGAATGGACGAATTTCGTGTAATGTTAAAAGATTTTGGTTTTAGTGACACTTGATCTTGATTTTAATGAACCGGTGTAAATAAAACGGTTTCAGATTCCAAGCCGAAATTAGAACCGGTCTAGGATCCTAAAACAGCTTTAAAGCCTGTTGTCCAAAATAAACAGGCTTATTAGTCCTAGTCAAGTCGACGAAACTTAAAAATTTGAATTTTCACTGTAAAAGTTTTCTAGTATAACTAAACACTTGAAGTTACTATCTTCTGAACATTCTTGTCAAAATCCCTTTTAAGATATTCGGCAACATACAATTTTCAATCGTTTGCGAGATTTACATCTTCAGTTACCTTTTTTTGAAACATAAAAGCATACCCAATTTGGCAAAACCAAAAGGGTGGTATAAACGAGCGGTGACTATAGAAGACTACGCAAGTTCAGACTCAACCTGAATCGGACATGTTTAAATGGTCTGAAAATTAAGCGAAATATTGACACCGCAAAATATGGCAAATTTTTAGACTTGAATTCAGTATCAATCATAAAAAATACTTACAAGTTGATTAGCGATATCTTGTGAAGAATCTGCGCTTAATCCGAATTTAAACTTTATTTCTTCTTTGTTGTCTAGCTCTAGAGTACAATGAACAACTTCACCAGTTCCAACAATTTCACTCCAATCAGTTATCGTTAATAAAAATGAAACATCTTTGACACCATTCTTGATCGACTCGTCATTACTTTTAATTTGATCGCTAAAATGAACTTGTTTCAATGATTGTCCAGACACAGTAGTTTGATGTATAATAGATGGTTTAATTGGGTTAGAAGGTAAAATTTGACTTTGATTTTGACTTAAATATTGATTTTCGTTGTTTGAACCATTAACAGATGGTTCATTTGATACCCTTTGATTGTCATTTAAAACTTGACTTTTTTCATTAACATTTTCTAAAGTATTTCCTGGTTGTTGTGAAACAACATTGTCGTTAACAACAGACGGTGTCTGACTACTATTTTGACTCAAAGTTGGTGTCTCATCGGTTTTGTCATCATGTTCAAGTTTAAACACTGATATCTTGTCTTTGATCGCTTGAATCAAAAACTTGATGTCCTCATCACATATTTTATTCGTTTTGTCTTTCAATTCTTTGACTATTTGTTCAGGATCATCGTTTTTGACATCGAATGAAAATTCAATTTCTTCATTGTCTGGCCACAGAGGCCATGTTGGTTTTCGTTTTGTTTTATCGGTTACTTTGAGCCTGAATGTGATTGTACCATCAGACTTTTGTACTATTCGATGATTTTTATCTTTCAATGTTTCCAGCTTTAACCCATTACTTTCCATAAACCAAGAGTGATTCAACAACTCTTTTACAGATGGTCGTTCATTGCATTTCAAACGAATACACAAGTCAATAAGTTCTTTCAAGTCTTCATTGTCTATTTTATAATAATTCTCAGGTTTGACACCGTTTGTTACTCGTTTGTAAATTTCAAATGGTTTTGAGCACTCTTGATACGGATACTCGCCTGTCGCCATCTCTAATAGACACATGCCAAAAGCATAGACATCGATACTTTCATCGTATTGTTCCGAATACATTTCAGGTGCCATGAATTCAGGAGTGCCTATGACCGATTTGGCAAACGATGCCTTCTTCAAAGTGGCTAGGCCAAGATCTCCTATTTTGACTTGACCTGATTGACCAGTTACAAAAATGTTGTCACATTTCAAGTCTCGATGGATAACTGGTGGCGATCGACTGTGCAAATAAGCCAAGCCTTTCAATATTTGAGTTGCAAAATTTTTAATGACTTTTAGTTTTGTTGTTCGAAATCGTTGAACATAGGCTTTCAAAGTACCCGATGTCATGAGTTCAGTGACAAGAATTATTTTCTTTGGTTTTACTTTTGTGTCTTCCCAATACTCATAAAATCGAACGATATTCGGATGCTGAAGTTGTTTGAGCATTTCGGCTTCTTCAATAAAACGAAGACGTTCAGCTTTATTAAATTTTCGATCATGCAATTCGCACCAAGCGACAGGTACACCACTTTCGGTGTCCAAACCTTTGAAAACGGTTTTGAACGAGCCGTGACCAATATCTGTTTCATATTTTAAAAAACGTTTATCTGGTGATTCATCGATCGGTTTTTCATCTTCCAAGATATCTGTATCTCTGTTTGATTGTACTTGATCGTTTGCTATGAGAAAAAAAATCATTTTTAAAAATTAAATTTTACTGTTTTAGATTTTCTAAGAAAACTTAATATTTTAAACATGACCATGTTTTAAGCAGAGAGATAACTTTTCATACCACAAAAAATTCAAAAGGCTTATAATAAATCCTTGAAACCTTCTTCAAATCATAACCAGACTCAGACTAATAAATTTTACAAGTTAAAAATTTTTTTTTTTGAAAAAAAAATTCCTTTAAATGCTTGACTGAACATTTAGTTTGGTTTTTTTTAAAATATTTTCAAATACGAAATATTAATTCGTAATTTATATTCGTAAAAAAAGGGTTTAGTTAAATGTTATTAATCTTACGTTTTTCTAATGATGACATTTGAGTACTAAGATCAGAATTTTTGCGTTCAATCATTATTTCATTTTGTTTACTTTGTAAAAGTAATGATTCTTGATACTGAGTCATACCTAGATTATCAATAACTTCTTTAATCGATGATGATTGTGTATCTAATGAAAGACTTTGTTGTGTCGTTAAATTTGGTAGTTTAGGTTTTGTATCATCAGGTGTATTTACATTTTCGGTTTCATTTTTTTTTTTCAAAACCAAATCGGTCGAGTCAACTTTTTTGACAGTAAATTTACTTATTCTTCTTTCCATTGTTTTAGTCTCTTGTTGTGGCGATAAACTATCGCCAATGGGTTCGAGTTTACTCTCATTTAAATTCAATGTTAATTTTTCTTGATTTAAATCGGATGTATTCGGTAAAGATGTGAGTTTGTTTAAATCAGATTCGATTGTTTTGATTCTAAATCGATCAACAGAGGGAGAAAGTGCTGCATCGGCGGGGTTAATTTCAGTCGGCGGTGGTGATTGAGTTATTTGTTGAGCAACACTTTGAGGAGTTTCTTCTTTAGGTAATGTCATTTTTGGATTTAATTTAAATTGATTCGATATCGAACGGTTAAGAATTTGTGCACATTTAGTATCGAATTCAGGTTCTTGTTTCAAATCGTTATTATCAGTCTTATAAAAAATCGAAGGATAATGCAACCAAGTTGATATAGACGAATGTGAACTAGCTTGTTTTGCTTGAGGTTTTACGTTTTGATAAGGATACGAGAGACGATTTAGAGTCAAACTAGACGATAAGTCATTAAATTTAATTTTGGATTGAGTGGAATTGGTAGACAATGACTTAGATAAATAATCTGAATTTATAAATAGTATGTTTTTTCGTCTTTTATACAGAAATTACATACAATTTTGAAAAATACATTGAAAAGGATTATAAATTAAAATATAATTTTTTAAAAAAATAAATGAAAGTAAGATTTGCTATATAAAATATTACAATTTTAATCTCACTAAAAAAAATGGATTTAATTTATTTTAATACTTTTGGAAGATGAAGGAAACAAAAAAAAGGATATTTCTTGTTAACGAAAATTAATAAAAAAATAGATAATTCTTTGAAATACCTTTGAAAATACTTGGGGAAAAATTGGAAGAAAAACGATAAAATTTAAGAATGAAAAAAACTTTGAAAAATTAAACTTTTTTCATTCTTAAAAAGTTTGATTCGATTGCTGGAATTGGTTGAACCAAGTCCTAAAATTTTGTTTCGGACATTTTTTAACTAATTACAGCATTGGAACCATTGTCCAGAACTTTTTGATTTTTACTCGCCTGTTGAGCTGTTAAAGGTTCAGCAGGAATATCTAGTTTAGATTGATTAATTTCGTTCAATGTTAAACTATCACAAAGTCCATCTTCTTTTAGAATCTTAAGATCGGGGTTCGTTTGCGTCGAAGTAAATGTACTTGAATTTAGCAAGTCAGATTCGAGTGTTATCATAGTAACGCACAAATGTGCGTTCCCTATAATATGTTTCGCGAAGCGTTAGTGCGTTAATTCAAACGCCTTTTTGCGAATTTGAAAATTCCCTGAGTAAGAAAGTACCATAAAAAAATATACTAGCTTGCAGGAAATTTCAAGAGGAACAAGATGGTGAATTCACTTTTTCATATTTACCAATTCATTAACTAGTACATAGCCCTTAAAGATAAGCAAAAAGTTAAATTTTTAATTAAATTTTTGATTTTTGCGAATTTGAAAATTCCCTGATTTAGGAAGTCCTATCAAAATTTACATCAGCTTGTAGCAAATAAAAAAAGGAACAAAATTTTTTCTTTTTTCTTAAAAAAATTCAAATTTTAACTAGAAAATGTATCTATATTACTATTGTGTAACGGAACGAACGTTCACTAACATTTCCCGTCTTTTTAATTTTCCCATAGTTCACCGAATTTCATCGTAATTCTTCAGAGTTCACCGAAGTTTCCTATAGTTCATTAGAAAATTATTTTTGTTTTTTATCGGGGTCATAGATATCAAGAAATTTTCAAATAACACTACATACTTTAAAAAACGAATATAGCTTTTTTTTAAATTATGCTATTGATAGACTTGGTTTAATTTTAAATTCTAGTTTCGGATTTCGATATTTTAAAAGGAAATTGATATTTAGAGTGCGGAACTATGGGAAACTACAGTGAATTTCGGTTAGCTATAGGGTACTTCGGTGAGATTAAAAAGGTTCATGAAAATTCATTACAGTAACACGTGAATGGACACAACAGTACATACTAACGTGTAGAGATAGAAACGGGAAAAAATTGTTTCTTTAATTTTTTATTTGAAGAGTTATGATTTATCTTATATTTAATAGAAGGCGTAGATCCATCGAAAAAATATAGGTAAATCACGTGTACTTTCGGAAGCATAAATTTAGAGCTTTAGTGTTACTCAAAACTAAGTGCAATGAACTTGCTATTTTTAATTTGAAAAATTTCTTTTTTTTTATATTCAACTTATTGGCTTATTTTCTTAATTAATTACAGGACATTGGTAAAATAAATAAATAAATTAATCTTTTTTTAAAAAAAGGTTCAATGGGAGAGAGACAAGTACAATGCTGCCTTTAAAATATTAAAGACAATGCGGCTATAATATGCTGATCATGCAAAGGTAAAGAGACAAGCCAACAAGGGAACATATTATAACCCTTCCAATTGTAATTCATTAATTTTAATTTCTTAATTAAATAACGTCAGGCTCGATAAATATGACATGCCACTAAAATTGAGTGTTTGAGTTTAGTGATTAGTCATATATTAACGGACACTGTGTTTTCAAAATCTGTGAATTCGCTATTAATGGCATCTCATTAAAAGCGAAAATTTTAATTCAGCATTTAAGTCCGGTTCTTCTTGGAAATTGAACTTTTCGAATAACGAATTAATTTTGAAAATTTAAGAGAAATCCAGTTAGTGAGATTTTACGTTATTTCATTCAATTTAACTTTATCAATTGGAAGGGTTATAATATGTTCCCTTGTTGGCTTGTCTCTTTACCTTTGCATGATCAGCATATTATAGCCGCATTGTCTTTAATATTTTAAAGGCAGCATTGTACTTGTTTGAATTCTGAATCGATCGACATGAGTCAATGCTGAATGTGTTGGTGTTTCATTAGTTGAATTTTGTTGCGGCGAGGCCGACGAAGAAAGAAAAAATGGAGTTGACGAGCTGTTTTGATTAGTCTGGTTGAACGTAGGAGGAGAGGAAGAAGAAGAAGCAGTTGAAGAAGCTGATGACACGGTTTTAAGATTGGGGGTGTTTAGATTCTCGCATACAAATTTTTGTTTATGATCAAATTTAGGTCGAGTTTTATTTTGATTAGGAATTTGTCTTAACGAATTAAAACTATTGTTATCTGTTTCGTCTAAATTTTGACTACAAGGGTTCGATAAAGTCAAGAGTAAACAAATAGATTTTTTTGAATAGTGGATAAGAATATTTTAGCATTTAAATTCGTTTTAAACAAGAAAAATTAAAATCAAGTTAAATATTTTGTAAAGTTGAAATTGAATAACTTGAATTCAAAAAAATCATTATCAAACCAGTGATGTTTACAATTTTTTTAGTAACCTATAGTTGATACAAACCACTAATTCAGTTTGTCTGAAAAGATGATTAATTTCAAAACGATTACAATTTTAGTTTTACCAAGTTTAAATTGAGATTTTTCAGACTCGAATCGGTTGATATCAGTTTGTCATCTGAAATTGGATTCCAGAATTCACCATCAGATTCACTTTCAGCTATTGACAGATTCAACTGACACTCGTCAAGATACAAACTGCCTTGAACACTTCAAGTTTCTTCGTTGTCTTTCAAAGTGTCAGATTTTGAATGGGTTGGTCGATCGGTTTTCTTCAAAAAATCGTTTTACTTAATTCATTGTTATATGTGATAGTCTAATCCTTATAAGTCACATCCCAGATTGCAGGAATTTATATTCTTTATCTTTTAGTATGTAGATTATAAATTTTTAATTCTAATTGAGCCTAATATGTGATTTAGATCGGGTTTATAACCGGCTTTTATAACAAATTTTTTTAAAGAGAAAATTGCTGTGTAATCAGTGAAAATAATTTTTCTAAATATTATATAAAAAACTGCAGCGGCATCTTGAACTAAACAACATTATTCCAACCGAACAATCAGGCTTCAGGAAATTCAAATCGACACAAGACCAAATTCTACGCCTAACTCAATCGATCCTGCATGGATTTAATCACCAAATGATCACCGGAGCGATATTTTTCGATTTAGAAAAAGCATTTGACAAAACACCTCATTCAGGTATCATAAACAAACTAAAGTCGACAGGATTAAACTCTTCTCTTATCAACTGGATCGAAAATTTTTTGACTGATAGATCGTTTTCCGTCCAATACAAAAAAGGGCTACAGGACAATTAGTACGATTTTACTATTGTACGATTGTACGATTGCTATTTGAGAAAGAAGGAGACCTAATTTATTTTGCAGTCGATGTACAAAATTATGTACACTGTGTAGATTCTTTAAAAAACGCATGGATATCATTTCAAGTATGTCGTCAAGTAAGTACGAAAGGTCGGTACGAAAGGTAACTAAAAAGAAAAAACTTCCAATCAAGGGTAATTTTGATCGACAAATTCGAATTTTTTAGAATTTTTGATAAAATCTTTATATTTCTTATATTTTCTTATAAGTAGGATTAATTATTGATTAGATACATGAATTTCGAAAAAATACTAAAAAATTCGAATTTGTCGATCAAAATTACTCTAGATTGGAAGTTTTCTTTTTAGTTGACTCTTTTTTCTGCGAGAGTCCCAAAAATGTGGTATTTTTCAATCCTTTTTCATAAAAGTCATCTACAGTCCTGGTCATTCCCAGGTTCCTCTTGGGAACGTTCACATTTAAATTGTTCCCCAACGTTCACCAATGTTCCCAAGTTTTCAAGTAAGAGTTATTGTTAAAAAAGCCTAGTTTTCAGAAAATCCCAGATTGAGGGTTCTTCGAACTGTTCTAGCACTACACTTAAGATTCAGCTTTTTTGCAATCTCGTGAGATGATGTTTCTCTTTTTTTCAAAACTTATTCATTAATTGCAATTATTTCTTCGTCGATTAATATTATTTTTTTTGAGTTTTCTTGTTTTGGAAACTTTTGATCCAACCTTTCCTAAATAAAAAGTATCAAGATTTTTTTTTCACTGAACAAGTCTTAAAGTCTTTCTTAAGAAAGACAATTTCAAATCATGTTTATTTAAAACAAGTTTTGGATGGGTCTTTGATTACTGACACGACCTAAAGATCAACCGAAATTCAGAATTGAGATAAAAGCGATTATTTTTAATAAGATGCAGTTAAGAAAAATTTTGCCTGTGATATCTCTTAACAATTTTCTGGATAGTTTTTGCCGAAACTTTACTATTTTGTGAATTTGGCAAATGAGATATTTTTTCGTTAGTCCGTTTGGACTCCTTAGGAAATGTATAATTAATTTAGAGAATTTTCATTTTTTCATAAATATTTAGCATCGTTAAAAAATTTTTATAATTCAAACATGATATAATTTATCAACTTCGATATCATCCTTATGCAAACGGAAAAAATCGTTTGACGCATAAAAAAAACTTATATAGAATAAAGAAATTACTTTTATAGAATAAAAGAAATTTTTTCAAAAAAATCAAAAATTTTACAATATATTAATTGGGAATTTAATCAGAAAATTAAAATATGACCTCTTCTAGTTATACACTCGTTTTCTTAACCAACTCATTAGGCTATTTCACTTTAGAAGCATTCGTCAATCTTTAAATATTGGAAAGCTTTTGGGTTCAATGGATGAGTAAAAGCTACCTTTACAACTTTCCCGAAGAAAAAAAAATAAGCCAACATTAAAAACTTGTAATTTTTTTGAAAAGTTTTTTTTTAGTCTTTAAAAAATAGAAGTTTATTCTATACTCGATTTTTTTATGCTATAAACCAAATTTTTATGCGTCAATAGATGCTCTCCTATGTAAACACTTTTTAAATTTTTTACGAAAAACTAAATTTCCTTTTTTCTTATTTGAAATTATTTTGAAAAAAGTTAAAAAAATTAAAATTTTTTAAAGAAACTTTTATAAAATTTTTGAAACTTTGGGAAAACTTGGAAAACTTTGGGAAAACTTGGGAAACTTTGGGATAACTTGGGAAAACTTGGGAACATTGGTGAACGTTGGGGAACAATTTAAATGTGAACGTTCATGAAAGGAACCTGGGAATGACCAGGACTGTAACTCTTTGTAAATCAATTATTAAAATGCAAAACCACATTTTTTCTTAGTACTATAACTATTCAAACCATTTACCATCGATTCATTTACCATTTTACAATTAACACGACGAAAACCAACTACAGTCAACCCTCGTTAATCCGAACAAGTTTTTTTTATCAAATTTTATTCGGTTTATCAAAAATTCGGATAATCGATAAACCGAAGAATAACAAAATTAAAAAAAATTCGGTTTAACAAAAATTAATTTATTCAAACAAAAACAATTCATTTACAAAGAGCATTTTCCATAAGAGGATTTTCTGGCGGTCTAAGTCGTTTAGTCCCTAATGGCCTGAGATTTTGTGTTGAAAGGAATTTTTCTCTGTTCGTAATCAAGTCGCACATTGTACTTGTACCTATAACTAATTGAAACTTTTGATTGTATTTAGCGATTAATTCTATTTGTTTTACTTTTTTGCCGCATTTTAAATTCTCACAATAAAACAAACAAATTTCTCTTTTTTGATCAAGAGTTAGCTCTACTTTTTTTCGGGGTGGAGCTTTATTAGATAACAAAGAATTTTTTTGTGTCATTTTTAATTGTAACAAACAAAGAGAATGAATATTTTTAAACAACGAGTCAGGGGGTATCAGTAAGAAAAATTTTCAACACAAGGTCCATTTTAAAAAAAAAACAAGGTTATACCCCCCCCTCCCCATGTAATAAAATTACATAGGAGCCGAAATTTTTGACCCCCCCCCCTCCTTCAAAGCTATTTTCAACAAAATGTAAAAATTTTAACGTATTTTGTCACAGATAACATAATTCTTTTGTTTACAAAGATTTAAAAGTTGAATTGCCGCTTCGTTAAAAAAAATATGGGATTAAACAATCGCTTTTATTTTTTTTCAAAAAAAAAATTTCTCATGAGGTCTTGAGGGGTATGTCTTTGATTTATCAAAGTTGAAAAAAAAATTTTGATTTCAATTTTTTTCTCGTCATATACCCCCCCCCCTAAATTTCTGACCATTTCATGTAATTTTTTTTATGTTAATTAGTAAAAAAAAATGTAATTTTTTTTCAATTTACTAAGAAAAACCCCCCTCCCCCCCTACCTTGTGTGTAAGATTTTTTTTTTCGTACCCCCTGAACGAGTGAATGATTTTAAAAAAAAAATTTTGCACATAGCAACAAAAAAACACTATAGATAATCATACTTAACCTTACATTTTGACTGATTTTTATTCGGATTAACAAACTTAAGAAATTCGGATTATCAAGGTTAAATTGCATGTATTTTACATAAAACAGCTTTTATTTGAAATTTTTTTTCGGATAAACGAGTTATTCGGATTACAGAGTTTCGGATTAACGAGGGTTGACTGTACACAATTTTTACACCTGGTGGACAAAGAGAAAACTATCACCACAAATACAACTTGGACCTAGAAATAAACACGATTCCAAATCCGACAGTCTTAGGTATAAAACTTGATCCGAAATTAAAATTCGACAAACATCTTGACCAAATCAAACAAAAAATGATAATTAACCTACAAACTATCCGTAAAATTAAAAATCTCAAATTCAAAAACTCATCATCACTCGGAACTTTGATTTACAAAGTAACAACAAGATCTATCCTAACCCGAGACTCGAAAAACAATAAAAAAACGCCCGTTAAACGTGACTGTTTAAAACGCCGTAAAACGCCCCAAAAAACTCTCAAATCCTAATATGATATAATATGTGAAAAAATCTTGTTCTCAGGTTTGGTGAATAATTTGTTCACTTAATTTTTTGTTCACGTATAGGTGAACAATTTAGAAAATATGTGAACAAGACTAGATTTAGGTGAACAAACTTAAAATTATGTGAACAATTTTCATGTGTAAAATTTTGAAAAAATGTGTATTTTTAAATATATACTATACTTTAAGTGAAAAATTCGAAAATTAAGTGAACAAGTTGTTCACCAAATCTGAGAACAAGATTTGTTCACATATTATGTGAACAGTTGTTCACCAAACCGACTAGACCCCAAAAAAAATCACTCAAAATTTTTTCAATTCGTTTAAAACATTTATAAATTATTAAATTTCTTATTCATCCAAAACTTTAAAACCTTAATCATGTTCAAAGATAAGAGATGTTTCAATCACTATCTTTTTGTTTCCAAATTCATAACAAACAAATTTTTGATTTAGTTTTTCATTTTTTAACAGAAAAGTTTCTTAGTCAACATAAGTCCAATAACTGTAAACTGTTTTCGAAATAATTTCCTGATCTTAATTGTTAAGACTTTTAATTAAAATTAAAATTTTTTCCAAACTGAAAAATTATCAAATTCAAACATTTTTGAAGGGATTTTTTTAACCAACACCTCGTAGGTATGCTTTAAGTTATGTCACACACATAATTGGTTCAATGGAAAATATTTAATATGAATCAAATTCAAAAAAAAATTTTTTGACGATGAACGATTTCAAAAATTTTAGAGTATATTTATTCAACATTTTAATTTTAATTATATAACTTTTAAATATTAAAAGGAATAATGATAGGTTTTGATATTACTGAAGATGAGCTTAAGAAAAAATTGTCAGATTCAAAGAAGCAAAAAATAACGTTTTTTAAGGTTCCGGAATTTTAAATGGGGAAATTTGGTATTTTTGACCAAGTATTCGTAATCCTCATACAAGAAAACCTTAGAAAAGATACATGGATTTTTTATAAAAGGATTAAAATTTTTCAAAAAATGACCATATTGGTGTCTTTTTCAGCGCCTAAAATCGACTTTTGAAAGGAACAAGCTCTTGGTTAAAAGAAATATGTTTTTTTAGGTTTTCATGCATGAGGATTATGAATTTTTGGTCAAAATTACCAAATTTCCTCATCTTAGTGATTTTTGATTTTGTCTAATTATCAGACTTATTTAAATCGAATGGGGACTAAAAATAAGGCGAAAGTCATTCGGGATAGTTCCAGGGGTTTCCCAAATACTGTTGTGGTCATTCACGAGTTCCTTTTGTGAACTTAAAGGAACTAATCATTCGGAAAAGCTAACATTGATTTATAGATATCAAATGAAAGACAAAAAGCTCTAGTTAAAGCTTGTAAAACTAGCTTTGATTTGATACCCATAAATCGATTATGGCTCTTCCAAATCTTTAATTCATGAAAGTTCACAAGAGGAACACATGAATGACCACAACAGTATATTTTCTTAAATAAATAAATATTCTCTCTCAATTTAAGTTCATTGTATGGTCTTTTCAACCAAAGCTTCGTCTGTAACATCTGAAAATCTTTTTAGCTTAGTGGGCTTAGTTCAAAGTAAGATTTTAGACAGGATAGATCGGTCAGCATAAGACGATAAATTTTATTATAAAAAACAAATATTAGATTTCTCGTTTTTATTAATTTCAAGAGTCGCTAAATTTAAAGAATCGATTTTTTTTCAAAGTTTTAGTCAATAATAACGGGTGTTCCAAAATGGTTGTCGTCATTTTAGAATTATAAATAAACTATGAACGGATAATCGGAAATCAATGAAATTTTGTACACATGTACCTTGTCCTTTCTAATTTACAAAGAAACTAGACAAAATTTGGAACAAAACTGTGGTTTTACTTTTTTCAATTTATTTTTTACTTTTTGAATAATCGAGGCCAAGAAAAATAAAAAAAATCAAAAATCACTAAGATGAAGGATTTTCATATTTTTGACCATAAAATCGTAATCCTCATGTAGGAAAACCCTAGAATCATAAAATTCTTCCCAAAGAACATGTTTTTTAAAATATTCGATTTTGGGTGCTTAAAATGGTTCAAAAAAGGTAATTTTTTGGAAAATTGAAAAAAAATTTTTTATCCAATAATCATGTATGTTTTCTAGGGTTTTCCTACATGAGGATTACGATTTTATGGTCAAAAATATGAAAATCCTTCATCTTAGTGATTTTTGATTTTTTTTATTTTTCTTGGCCTCGATTATTCAAAAAGTAAAAAATAAATTGAAAAAAGTAAAACCACAGTTTTGTTCCAAATTTTGTCTAGTTTCAGATGATTAATAAAAAAATGGGGGTTTTGGGTCATTCCTTCGAGCAGAATCAAAATAACCGTAAAAAAACACAAAAAATTTCTTTTTTGCACCATAAAGTGTAGCTTAAAGGTACTTATTGATCATAAAAAATGCTTAACCTTGTACAAAAATGTGTTCTCTTTCAGAATATGTATAAGTATATGGACTTTTGTTTGAAAATTTTAGTGAAAAAGCTTAAAAACTGGAACAACGTTTTTGAAGGAACCCTGAATTCAAGACCCCCCAGTCCTAAATTTTTTTTTGACCCCCCCTAATGAAAGCTTTTTCCTAGGTTTTTATATACGTAGATTACGAATATGATATCGGAAATGGTCGATTTAGATAGTGCTGTCATTTTGCATGACGCGAACCTTATATTCATATTTTTTCGTTAAGACCCAAAACATGCAATTTTATTCCCGAAACGACTTGGTCCCGGAAAACACAAGAATTTCCGGGAAAATTAAGTAATGAGAAAACTTTTTGGGCTTAATAAATAGGGCAAAAAACAAGCTTTAAAATGCTGTATCATACTTAACTTTGGCAGTTGTTACGAATTCCTTTTATTGAACTATTGTATTATCTAACCCAAACGATTTTTTTTGAATATGTTCGATATAATTTTTTAGAATTCCCCATTTTTGTTCAGAAGACTGTTGGCTCCTACCAAACAAATTTTGGTGATATTTGCTCAATCCATTAAAAAGTTATGGAATAAAAAACAGAAATACCCATTTTTTTAAACTTTGAATTGTCAGGGTGAAATATAGAGGTTTTTTAAGAATTCCTGCGGAAAGGAACATAGTAATTTTATGATCTATATATCGTCTTAATCCTTTAATCCTTTCTCTATCGAATGGTGGGTCAAACTCATTTTTCCAAAACAAAATTACCGAGGACACTCGAGGAGAATGGGTCGGGTCACTTCCAAGAACCCTTCTTCCGAAAAAAAACTTTTACTGAAAAGATGACAAGGTACATGTGTACAAAATTCCGATTATCCGTTCATAGTTTATTTATAATTCTAAAATGATGACAACCATTTTGGAACACCCGTTATTATCAAATTTTTAGTTTATGTTTAAAGTCATTTTTTTTTAAAATTGAAATTCTATAGTTTTAAAGTTACGAATTTAAACCTTAAATATTCTAAAATAAAATTATTATCCAAGTCATTTTTGTTTTAGATTAAGATTATTTTGAAGCAAACGACTCATCTTAGACAAAAAATTTTAAAATTCAGCGACTAAAATTCACCATAGACTCAAGTTTTTAAAATAAAATTCAAGTTATAAATAATTATGGCAAAAATCGAAGTTTTTTTAATCAATGTGGAGAGGTTTAAAGATTTACTAAAATTTTTTATTAGATTTATCGGAACTAATGTCACCTTTTCCCTAGGCTACTTTACTAGTAAGGAGCTTTTTAAAACTGCCACAGTTCAAGTTATATCGAGAAAGATAAAAATTTGAACCTTTTTCTTTAGATTAAAGAGATTTTTTAGTTTTGTTGTTTATTTTCAGCTTCTCTGTTTAGGTCTTGTCGACTTTGTGAACTTGGGGTTCACATAATCTGTGATCAAGGTCATCTTGCTGGTTTTGTGACCGATGATGTCTAAAATTTTAGTGATCACTGTTTTTGTGATCTTATAATTTTAGAAAATTGGATGAATAAAAAATGTGTGATCAAAATTTTAAATGATGTGACCTTTAAAAAAAATAGTGATCAACGAAAATTTTAAAGATAAAGTAAAGAGTCTAAAAGAACTTCGCATCTGCGCATATGAAATTTACAAAATGTGTTCCTTACTTATTTTACTGTAACACTTTCCCCATTTTCTAAGAGCTGTTACTGAACGGTCAAATTTCTTTTACCCCGTGGGTTGACTCTTGGGCTTTTACGGTATTTATTTTTCCTTAAATATGGACGAACGCCTTTAAAATAAAAACGGTGTAAATTTAGTGAGATTTCATAGTAGTTAATTCTAATAGTGACATTTCATTAATGGCGAGTTAACGCTGAGAGAAATAACATAAGCAAAAAATTTTTAAAAGAACTTGGACTATCAGTGTGATCTTTAAAAACCTAGACGTGATCAAAATATTTTGTAATCATTGTTGGCCACAAAACCAGCAAGATGACCTTGATCACAGATTATGTGTACCCCAAGATCACAAAGTCGACAAGACCCCTGTGTTTTAAGTCTAGCCGTGGACTCCATCATCTTAGATTTGATTTTTATGTTGCTCTGTTACTCAAACAACATGGTAAAGTAAAGGAAAAAGCGTCAAAAATTTTTTTCTATGGTTTTGAATTTTTATTTATTATTTTCTTAAATTTATTTCGATTAAAACATATTTACAAGATTTAAAAAATTAACAAACAAAATTTTAAAAATAAGGATACCTTTTTTTAAAAAATAAATTAAATAATATAAAAACTCATTTAGCTTAATAAATTATCAAAATATATAATTGATTTTTTTTAAGGGTTTTAAAAAATTTCAAAAATAAAGTGGCTAAAAAAGAAAACAAACATTTAAAAATTTTTTGTTAAAAAAAATCCTCTTTTCTTCTTCTTCAAAAAAGAAATAAACTCCCAGACGCTTGAACAAACATTCAAAAAAAAAACAAAATTAGTTTTAAGTGAGCTCAGCTAAACAATGTGTATGTTTTGAATATATAAAATTTTAGACTTTCATAAACCATTTAATAGCTAAAACCCCCAAGTAAGAACCGGATAATGTGTGTTGTTCAGAGCACCTGAATTAATAGCTTTTAAAAATGCTTTTTTTTTAAACAAACGAGCTGAAAAAAAATAGCTTTAAAAAGAAGAGAAAATAATTTTTTTTTTAAACAAGGCTACATAAAAAAAATATTCCTAGATGAACGGATTTTAAGAGGAATAAACACGATCTAAAAGCAAAAAGAATTCTAATTCTTTTTTTTGTTTGTTTCTTATTGTTGATTATTTAGGTTTTGTTTCATTTGTTCCACTATAAACGCTTGTAATTCAAGTTGATGTTTACGAAGTAAATCTTCAAATTCTCTAATTTGTCTAAAAAATGCAACAAAATTAATTTTATTGAAAATTAAAATTTTAAAATTTTCTTACTTTGAAAAACACTCTTCTAATTTTGACCTACTGGCAGCATTATTCAACAATTGATCAATAAGAGGTTGTGCTTGTTGCTTATGTTGTTGTTGATTAGTATTTAAAAGTATACTCGGATGTTGATAATTCATAAAATGACTTTGATTTTGTTGGTTCGAATTTTGTTGATATTGAACTTGTGATATGGATTGGTGTTGTTGTTGTTGGGGTTGTTGATACTGCATGTTTAGAATATTATTCGACTTAATCAAATCTAGAATAGCTTGATTAAACGCGTTGAGTTGCATTTCTGCTTGACTTTGGTCGATCGGAGGGCTAAATGTTTGTGTTGGATTAATTTTCGATTGTTCATTTGATTTTGTAAGATTCTTTTTTTCTTTTAAATCAACCGAACCACGTCTACTCATTGATGGTGAACCAATTGACTCATTTAAATGTTGTTGATGTGGATTGTGATGAATTGGATTGGGAATTATATTTCCTAATTTACCAAGAACATTTATAACTTCTGATTCAAGTTGCATCCATTTGTCATTATCCGATTTTTGTTTTTGTTGAACAGGTCCAAACTGAGACATTTTCGAGTCATCTGTATCGTGTTCATTTTCATTCAAACTCATAAAATTCTGATTTAAACACGATTCAGGTACATTAAATGATTGTTTTCGAAGAGCCATTGCAGAATTAACGTGTGGTAAAGACGAAGGTTGACCTAAATTTTGTAAATTTTGAACAAGATTTTCATTAATCTTGACCAAATTATTAACGTTTAAAGTCTTTGAGTCAAGCTCAGAATGAAAATCGTTGGACTCTAACTTTTGTTGGAACATTTGGTTAATATGATTAATGGGGACCTGATGATTGGGAGAAGTAACAATTACTTGATTGTTTGATTGAACAGGAGCAGAAGCGGGTCCAATATTGTTCGGTATTGATTTTATATTTTGAATTGGACTAACATTATTCATGATTCTAGCTCTTTGAAGATTATTTTGTTGCTTTGAAAGAAGCGTTGAATGATCGTACAATATTTTGGAAGTTATAACGTTATTTAGCAATGTTTGATATGCAGAGTTTTGATTTTGCATAGTTGATGAATCACCAAATAAATTTTGAAAATTTAATAAAAATTGATTTAAATTTTGATTTATTTGATACGGATTACAAGAATTAGATTGTTGTTGAGAATCTTTGAGATATTGATTTAATAAAACAGCCAATAGAATGCCTTGTTTGTCTGTATCACAGACGTTTAGTAAATTTTGAATTTCGTTTGATATTAATTTTTGAAACACAAGACGTTGGTTAATGGATGGTTGATTTGATTGGGCTTGTTGTTGATTTGTCGATTGTTGTGTTTGATTTGTTTGAAAATTTGTGTTGATTGAACTTGGTTGTTTTAGAATTGGATTAACAGTTGGAGGCCGTGGTTGCCCTTGTTGTTGTTGAGGGATGGTCTGAGATTGTGTTAGATTTTGTTGCAAAGCAAGTATATTGGTGGTAATTATTGATTGTTGATTGACCAAAGACTCATTGGCTACTAAATCATTCAATTTCTGTAAAGATAAAAATATTTTAAAAAATGAAAAAAAATTTTAAAAAAAATATTTCCAATACTTTAAATGGTTGTAAGTTTGAATGGAATTTCTTGTTTTTGATATTGTTTATATTTTGCTTATTTGCTTTAATGTACTCGATTATGTTTTGGATTGTATCGTTTAATGAGTTTGCATAATCGCTTGTTAATATTTCGTTGGATACATTCAACTTTAAAAATATAATATTGAAGTTTTGATTAACAAAAACTTTGGATGATTAATAAAAAAAGGAAACCTTATTAAAAAAGTTACTAATTTTAAATCTTCGAAATGATGAATCACCTTTTTAAAACTTAATCTCAAAAGATTTTGTTGGCTTAACTGTTAATTCTTCAAAAATTGTGAAAATTTATTACACTTACTATCAGCTGACCTCACCTGATATCATTATGGTCAAAAATTCTGATACGAACTGATATCATGTGACAAGTTAATTTCCAAGACTGTATTAAAGTAATTTTATGTTTTTAATTTAAACTAAAATGTAATCTTCAATATTAAGCTGCTAAAAAAACTACAAATAGACTCAGCTTATTTTCAAACTAATTGGAAATAAAAATTTTATATTAACTTCTGAAAAACTATCAGTTGATATGGCTGTCCCTAAACTACACACCCGGACACGGACACTTTTCAACTAAAAAACGGACAAGGTTTTTAAATTCTAAATAACAGTCTCAACAAGTATAACGTTCTTTTGGGCTCTAAACGACCAAAAATTTCAGTACAGTTTTCGATGGTGTCATAAATATTAAGGAGAAGCATAAAAAATAACTTAAAAGTCTAAAAAAGCCATTTTTTTGGTTAATATAACTTTTATGTAGATTTTGATCTCTGATATCTTTCTAAGGGTCGAATATAAAATAACATCTTTCCAATTAGCTATTAACTTTAAAGGATACCCAACTTTTGATGGATGGTCAATTTTTAGCCCCGAGTAGTCAGAGAAAATGATATTTGAAAAGCTAATCCTTGTTATTCTAATGTATTTTTGAATATTTTTTGTTGAACTTGAGTAGACCGTAATTAAGTCTTGTTAAAAAATATGCGACCGTATTTTAGACAGGCTATTTCCGTGTACTTACCAATCGATTAGTGATATCTTGAGATGAATCAGCACTTAACCCAAATTTAAATGTTATTTCTTTTTTATTGTCCAATTCTAAAGTACAATGAACAACTTCTCCAGTACCGACTATTTCGCTCCAATCAGTTATGGCTAGTATAAATGGAACTTCTTTTTGAATACTCGAATCTTCCTTTTTAGTTTGATCGGTTAATTGAGCTTGTTTGATAGATTGTACCGGGACTGATAGGTTTTGAACAAATACTTGGCTTTGATTAAGATGACTTTTGAAATTTTGTGTCTCACTGATATTGTTTGTGAATACTGTAGATTCATTGGTCATTTTTAGACTCTCATTTAAAACTTGACTTTTTTCATTAACATTTTCTAAAGTATTTCCTGGTTGTTGTGAAACAACATTGTCGTTAACAACAGACGGTGCCTGACTACTATTTTGACTCAAAGTTGGTGTCTCATCGGTTTTGTCATCATGTTCAAGTTTAAACACTGATATCTTGTCTTTGATCGCTTGAATCAAAAACTTGATGTCCTCATCACATATTTTATTCGTTTTGTCTTTCAATTCTTTGACTATTTGTTCAGGATCATCGTTTTTGACATCGAATGAAAATTCAATTTCTTCATTGTCTGGCCACAGAGGCCATGTTGGTTTTCGTTTTGTTTTATCGGTTACTTTGAGTCTGAATGTGATTGTACCATCAGACTTTTGTACTATTCGATGATTTTTATCTTTCAATGTTTCCAGCTTTAACCCATTACTTTCCATAAACCAAGAGTGATTCAACAACTCTTTTACAGATGGTCGTTCATTGCATTTCAAACGAATACACAAGTCAATAAGTTCTTTCAAGTCTTCATTGTCTATTTTATAATAATTCTCAGGTTTGACACCGTTTGTTACTCGTTTGTAAATTTCAAATGGTTTTGAGCACTCTTGATACGGATACTCGCCTGTCGCCATCTCTAATAGACACATGCCAAAAGCATAGACATCGATACTTTCATCGTATTGTTCCGAATACATTTCAGGTGCCATGAATTCAGGAGTGCCTATAACCGATTTGGCAAACGATGCCTTCTTCAAAGTGGCTAGGCCAAGATCTCCTATTTTGACTTGACCTGATTGACCAGTTACAAAAATGTTGTCACATTTCAAGTCTCGATGGATAACTGGTGGCGATCGACTGTGCAAATAAGCCAAGCCTTTCAATATTTGAGTTGCAAAATTTTTAATGACTTTTAGTTTTGTTGTTCGAAATCGTTGAACATAGGCTTTCAAAGTACCCGATGTCATGAGTTCAGTGACAAGAATTATTTTCTTTGGTTTTACTTTTGTGTCTTCCCAATACTCATAAAATCGAACGATATTCGGATGCTGAAGTTGTTTGAGCATTTCGGCTTCTTCAATAAAACGAAGACGTTCAGCTTTATTAAATTTTCGATCATGAAGTTCGCACCAAGCGACAGGTACACCACTTTCGGTGTCCAAACCTTTGAAAACGGTTTTGAACGAGCCGTGACCAATATCTGTTTCATATTTTAAAAAACGTTTATCTGGTGATTCATCGATCGGTTTTTCATCTTCCAAGATATCTGTATCTCTGTTTGGTTGTGCTTGATCGTTTGCTATGAGAAAAAAAATCATTTTTAAAAATTAAATTTTACTGTTTTAGATTTTCTAAGAAAACTTAAAACTTTTTCATTTTACGTCCAAACATTGATGATTCACCATCTTAAGTCTATTTAATGTTTACCTCCCTTTCGTTTAATAATTAAAGTCATTACTTTGTTTTATTCTTATCCTAAAAGATTCAATTTTAAACATGACCATGTTTTAACAGAGAGATAACTTTTCATACCACAAAAAATTTTGCTTTTCAAGACTTATAATAAATCCTTGAAACCTTCTTCAAATCATAACCAGACTCAGACTAATAAATTTTACAAGTTAAAATTTTTTTTCTTGAAAAAAAAAATCCTTTAAATGCTTGACTGAACATTTAGTTTGGTTTCTTTGAAATATTTTCAAATACGAAATATTAATTCGTAATTTATATTCGTAAAAAAAGGGTTTAGTTAAATGTTATTAATCTTACGTTTTTCTAATGATGACATTTGAGTACTAAGATCAGAATTTTTGCGTTCAATCATTATTTCATTTTGTTTACTTTGTAAAAGTAATGATTCTTGATACTGAGTCATACCTAGATTATCAATAACTTCTTTAATCGATGATGATTGTGTATCTAATGAAAGACTTTGTTGTGTCGTTAAATTTGGTAGTTTAGGTTTTGTATCATCAGGTGTATTTACATTTTCGGTTTCATTTTTTTTTTCCAAAACCAAATCGGTCGAGTCAACTTTTTTGACAGTAAATTTACTTATTCTTCTTTCCATTGTTTTAGTCTCTTGTTGTGGCGATAAACTATCGCCAATGGGTTCGAGTTTACTCTCATTTAAATTCAATGTTAATTTTTCTTGATTTAAATCGGATGTATTCGGTAAAGATGTGAGTTTGTTTAAATCAGATTCGATTGTTTTGATTCTAAATCGATCAACAATGGGAGAAAGTGCTGCATCGGCGGGGTTAATTTCAGTCGGCGGTGGTGATTGAGTTATTTGTTGAGCAACACTTTGAGGAGTTTCTTCTTTAGGTAATGTCATTTTTGGATTTAATTTAAATTGATTCGATATCGAACGGTTAAGAATTTGTGCACATTTAGTATCGAATTCAGGTTCTTGTTTCAAATCGTTATTATCAGTCTTATAAAAAATCGAAGGATAATGCAACCAAGTTGATATAGACGAATGTGAACTTGCTTGTTTTGCTTGAGGTTTTACGTTTTGATAAGGATACGAGAGACGATTTAGAGTCAAACTAGACGATAAGTCATTAAATTTAATTTTGGATGGAGTGGAATTGGTAGACAATGACTTAGATAAATAATCTGAATTTATAAATTCATTATCATTTTTATAATTAATATTAGTTGTTTCAGTTTGAGTTGAATTCGAAATTTTTTGCTGTATATATTGTGTTGCGTTAAGATTTTTTATGTTCTTATTATTATTATTATTATTATTATTAATATTTGTTGCAAATATATTGTTCGAGTGTACAGAATTTTGTTCTAAAGATGTTGTTAGATTAGTTAAATTTTCAGATGTTGTTGTAATCAAATGGGACCGTTTATTATATTGAGGATTTAAAGATTTTTCATTTCTTAAAAATAATTCTTTACTCAAGCACGATATAAATGTAACTGGCTGCTTTCTATTTGAATTTTTTTTATCTAAACTTTTGTGTTTAAATGATGATGATGTTGAATTATTTGTTGTTGTGCGAGTTGAATTTTTTAAATTTTTTGAACATAAATTTTTATCATTTTTTTCGTATTCTTTATCCGTTAGAAAAGTTGAATTTTTGAGAACATTCTTTTTCGAGTCGATTTCTGGTTCCATGCAAGCGAAAGTTTTTTTCTCTATCTCGTTGAAATTTCAAACAGATTTTTTTATTTCACTTGCAACTATAAATCATCGTCAACATAAAAAAAACAACAAGCTAATAAAACAAAAAAAAAGGTCATTACAATTCAGTTAGATAAAACAAGATAAAATAAAAAAGATAAGAAGTTATTCACAGAATGACATATATTCCAGGTCTTGATTAAGATCTCTGTTCAATTTTTTTACTGGAAAAAAAAAATAAAAATTCAATAAATTTCTAATTTTCGGTTTATTTATCTTTATAATAAATAATTATAATTTTATAAGTTTTATGCGAAGGGAGAACAGGGTGCAGATCTAGGAAAACTTAACATTTTTTAAAAATTAACAATTTATTAAGTAATTTTCAGGCTTAAGAGACCCCTAGCACTTAATAAAGCAAGCTTTAACGAAAAAATAGAAAATGTTATTTGTTTCTCTGAAAATTAATTATTGCGATTCTTTTTTTTTTTTTTAAAAAATTTTTGTGTTTCTATTTCGTTTAATTTTTGTATTAAATTAAAATAAATTAACATAAAATGTAACTCGTTTTTGCAACAATGTAAAGCAATTGAACAATAAAACACAACATTTAGAGTCACTTGAGGAATGTGCTCTGTTGTGTTGTTCTTATTGTCGAAAATAAATTTTAAATTACCGATTAATTGACTATGAAATTTTGTTTTTCTTTTTTTTTCTTTAAAAGGTGTGCGTCTGTCTACAAAAATTTTTCTCCTTAAGCTCAAAATGATTTATTAACTAAATAAAAAATCAATTTAAAATTAAAAAAAAAAAAAGTTCATGTGAAAATAAAAAGAAATATAAGCTTAAAATAGATCAAATTAATTAAGTTTTTAGAATATGTGTCTTTTAAATAAAATACTTTAAAGAGGGTTCTCTATTTTAAAATTATTGGTATCTAATGACATAAAACTAGAGTACTTTATCAATAAAGAAAAAGATCTGGTGTTAACTTTGTTGTAATTTTAAGCCAAACTTGATTTGATTTTGAGTCTAGATAATGATTTTGGAAAGATGAGTATAAAATCCATGATCATTTGATTCCGTATCTACTTACCTGGTTCGTTTATTTAACGTTCATCAACTTTCAATTTGCTTTTTGGGACCTTTTCATTATTTTTTCGGGATCCGAAAATTTATGAAAAATTTTGAAAGGCTCCTTAAAATCATGAAAAAGGTCCCGAAAAGCTATAGCATTCGAATTCGGACGCGAACATTCATGAACGTTCATTTTTGTAACATGTGAATGACAAGGTTATCATGTAATCATTAATTTTAAGGTACTGGGTAGGGCAAAGGTTTTAGAAATTTTAGATTTCAGGTATGGGTCTGGGTTGGGTGATCCAATAGTTTGGTTATATTACTGGACCGAGTTAATGCTTACCGTACCCGTACCCGTAATAAAAAATCGCAAAATCATGCATTAAAACTTAAGAGAATTTTTAGTACGGTACGAGTAAACTTTGGTTCTGTTCGGGTACGCTTTTAATTCGGTGGAAGTGCAGAACCCAAAACCCAAAAATTTCTGATAAAAAAAAAAAAATAGAAAACCTATAAAATTAAATTTTATGGATGACTCATACCTAATACCTAAATAATAATGGGTTCATATGTCTGTTTGATTCATAAAACTTTTTTGAAAGCATTTTTTTCAATCGTACTGTAAAATACAAAGCATTTAATAATAACTCGAAATTCCTCCGGATTTAGCCCGATAGCAAAACCAGATTAAATGAAAATCACAAATAAAAGAGAAAAAAAAAACATTTTTATTTTCAATTAAAATTTCGATTTTTAATAAAATATTTGAAATTTAAGACCAATTTTAGAAACCCTAGTTCGATCTTGATTATCTTGATTCAACTCAGTAAATTTAAAACCTTAAAAAAATCTTATTACGACACATAAAAAACTTGACGGTATGAATTTATTTATTGAATAGAATTAAATATTGTCAATCAAATTACTTGATTAGATTTTCGTTTTTAAAAAATTGATAAATCTTCAAAAATTTCGATTTTTGAGTAAGCTTTTAATTTTGCTTTAAACCAAAAAGTATGAGCTAGACTATTTCATCAAGGTCTATCTTCAAATTTCAACGTTCAAGATTCCTAGATTTTTCTAAATCTGCTGTTGAATAAACGAACTTTAAAATAAATTATAAAATGAGATAATTAGTTATACAAAGAATATTTAGAAGTTCATTTAGAAACTTTGTTCCCTCTACAAGATAACGCTAAGCCTTAAAGTTTATTTGAATTTTTAAAAGACGATTATGCTTTTTTAAAGTCTCCTTCAAACTATTTTCCAAAATTGAACACTTGTAACAAAATTTAATGGTTTTTAGTTTTTGTTATTAATTGTTCTATTTAAAATTGAAGTCATTTTCACCTAAAAGTAACTATTGACTAGAACAAGATTAGAAAATAACTTGCCAAAATTAATTAAAAATAAAAATTACATTGACAAATAAAGTAATAACTCTCATCATTAATGAGACAATCTCAGCGTGTATGAATGTATATTTAAGGATTTAGGTTAATTTTTATTTTGAGAAAAAAAAAAATTTAAATTTTAAATGAAACGCAATTGAATTTTTTAAGTAACGTCAAAAACTTATTTTTTTTTTTTTTAATTGTTGGTTATTATTCTTATTGTAGATCTCATAAAGATTTATTTATTCGAAATTAATAGAAAGGTTATTAAAGTGAGAGAATAAAAAAAATTTATATAATTAGAATAAAAGTAGAAACAAAACCCAAAAAAAAAATGCGAAATATTTTTATTTATTTGCCAAAAACTAGAAATAACAAAATTAAATATTTTTGATTCATTCAAAATATTGTACCTAGAGCTTTGGAATGAAGAGAATTTCGATGCATCTTCTTTTTTTTATTATTTTGAAAATTCGGAATTTATTATAAATAAGTCAAAGCAAATTGAATTAACCTATTAGACAATATTCTAAAAAAAAAGCGTATATTTTGTGTTGCTAAAGATCTAATGAAATAAACCGAAATCCCTTGAAAAGAAAAAAAACAACTACTTCTCAGCAAGGATCGATATTTATATTTTATGATTTCAACTCTAAATTAACATTGATTTTTGTTGTTATTGCTCTAACCAAAGCCCAATGGTGAATTAAATTCTTTAGTCATTACTCTTTATTTCTTTTTTATTTGATTTGAATTAATTATATTTTAAGAAAATCAGGCGCGTTTCCTTTTATGTTTGGCGGAAAAATTTGCATTTAATTTAAAATTTTCTTTTTCTCAAATATTAATAATAAAAGAAAAATAGTCTCGACAAATATTAAATACTCTTTTTTTGAATAGAAAAAATATTACTGAATTATAATTTTAAATGTTTAAAAAAAAAAACATTATTTGTCTTGTTTGTTGAGAATAGGGAAGCACTTGATTTAAAGTAATAATTAAATGTACATTTTAAAATTAGTTTAACATTTAACTAAACCATTAAATGCTTTAGGTCTTTTTGAAAATTTGGATTTCGTAAATTTTATAAAATCAAATATTTAATTAAACAAAAAAAAAATCTTGTCTGGCTTATAAGCATTTTACTTATTTTAAGTCTTATGAACATGAGCATTAGAAGATTTTTAACTGATGAGCAGGTACGACCAACTTTTGAGCTCTTTTCGGGCAATTTTAGGAAATAATTCGGAATTAAACGCCTATGATAATTTCTAAAGGACAATTTTTGGAAAAGAAACAAAAAATTATTGGCAATGTGAAGATTCGTATCAAAAAACATTTGTATCAAATGGATCAAAATTGAAAATAATTTTTTAAAGCTAAACGAATAGAAAAAAGCTCTGCACAGATGTTTTTTAGTGATAAACATTTAAAAAGCCACCCTTAGGATAAGCTCTGCAAAACTCTGCAAAAAAATTGCGTATTTAAATATTTTAAAATACATGAAAATGATTGAAAATAACTACGCAATTTATTTTGCAGATTTGCAGAATTTTGCAGAGCTTATCCTAAGGGTGGCTTTTTAAATGTTTATCACTAAAAAACATCTGTGCAGAGCTTTTTTCTATTCGTTTAGCTTTAAAAAATTATTTTCAATTTTGATCCATTTGATACAAATGTTTTTTGATACGAATCTTCACATTGCCAAATTATTTACGACGTTTGAAATAATTACGAGACACGAAAATATGCTCAAAGAAGTTAACTAGTTTGTTTAAAGGCGTTATTTAGCTTCTTTTGGCGTTCTTATTAAGAACACATATTCCTAAAAACGCATAATTATTAATCATGTTAGACCAGGTTTTTATCTCAATTCCTCGTATCTTAAGCAATTTAGATTGGTATAGGGGTATTCTTTAAATTTTTAGTTGATTTTAAAAAGTTTTGAATAAAAAATCTTATAATAATTAGCAACCTACGCAACTTTAAATGAAGAAAAAAGCAATTCCGAAAAGCAAATGTGAAAAGCAAATGCTTAAATATCATATGATATCAGCTGATATCAGTTATTATCAGAATTTTTGACAATTTTTGTATCATCTACTATCCACTCCGATCAGTTAAAATCATATTATATCAGATGATATCAGTAAGAGAATTACAAACATTAATAATTGCCAACGAATACTGATGCAAACTGATATCATATCATATCATGGGACAAATTAATTTTCAGGACTATTTTATGATTTTTCAAGTAAATTTTTTTGATGAATTTGGGAAATTTTGTTAAAATTAAAAAATGAGAGCTTTTGAGTCTTACAAAGCTTTGGTGCGGTAAACGATAAATGAATAACAGTATAATAGATTTTCTGTAAGTTGCTTCTCAAAAGATAACAAAAAATCAAATTTTAAAAATTTTTTGAAAAATGTAACTTTAAAAAGAGCAAAACTTTAACAAAAATCTATCGACAACAAACAAAAATGACAATTTTTTTAATCCAAGTTATTTTTAATGGACTAAAAGACAAGAACTTTTTTAATCAAAAATTTGTGAGGTGCCAAACGATAAACTGTCAAAAAAATGTGTGTTGCTCGAGCAATTTTTTGTTGTATCTGGCAAAGGTTTCATTGAAAAAATCTAAACAGCTTAGGATCCAGTCAATTTCAATTTGCTGTAAAACCACTGTAATTTGAACATTAATAATATTACATTGATATCACATTAGTGCACTATTGATGTTTTTTGATTGAGTTCCAATTACAGTGGTTATATATCATATTTTCTGAGGATACCGAAAAATTTCCAACAGTAAACAAAAAAATGAAGCTTTTTTTAACAAGGACTGTCATATCTTAAGACTTAATTATGATTATTTTTGAAAATTATGAAAAAATTTGGTTAAAATATTTTTATTTTAAATGAATAATATTTTATTTGAATGGGTAATTGGATTTTAATAATCGATTTAGGCATAGACATTATAAATTTTTTTCATTTAAAGCTTAATTAGGATGATTAACGTAAAACTTTTGAAAAAAAAATAAATTTACTGTAACTAAGTTTGATTATATAATGAGAAAAAAATAATAAATTCATGGATGAATTAAAATGATAAAATAATGGTAAACATAAACCTTGGAAACTCCCTGTTCATAATTTCGAACTTATTATGCTTGCAGTCTTCTTATTAACCTAAAAATTAGCCTTTAATGAAATGATAAATTTAACTAGTCCGAAAAATCAACATTAAAATCAGGAACTTGTGTGAAGTTTCAAACCAGAGTTGTGATACTGTCAGTATTTTACTGATCAGTATCAGTAAATTTCAGTATTCAGTATTACTGATACTGTTACTGATACTGATTTTAAAAATACTGATACTGAATAGAGTGCAAAATCAGTATTTCAGTAATACTGTTTAATACTGAAAATTTTAATTGTGATACTTTTTTTTATTAATTTCAGCCGAATAAGTAAGATTTTATAGAAAAAAAAACGTGGAATATTAAAAAAAATTAATTTGGAGAAACTATTGCTACTATCCCTTGTTTTTTATTCAATTGAAATTTTTTTTACCGCTTGTGTTTAAGAAAATAATTTTTTTGAGGGGTGAGTCTTTTTTTATTTATCGGTCTTCCTTTAAATATTTTCCTTTAATAATCCCTTAATAGAACGAAATGATATATTTTATGTAAATAAATTAACTTAGATATAAAAACAACGTTTAACAAGTTGTGATTAAATTCCTTTATTATATCAAATCAA
Organism: Brachionus rubens; assembly: GCA_022207745.1. Classification (NCBI taxonomy): domain Eukaryota; kingdom Metazoa; phylum Rotifera; class Eurotatoria; order Ploima; family Brachionidae; genus Brachionus; species Brachionus rubens. Next base: position 3,316,912 of record JAJVHD010000001.1, on the reverse strand, counting down.
GTTTCTGCTTATTTGTTTCCATTTCCTTAAGGGGTTCATTTGGGAGATCTCTGTATACAGTAAAGGTAACATTATATCATGTGTAAAATGTTTTTTAACTTAAGGAAATACTGATTGGCTAAATACTGATACTGATTTTCTCGATACTGATTCGGTAAATTAATACTGAATACTGACTGATACTGATGGTCCTAGTACTGATACTGACTGTTACTGATTCCCCTAAATACTGATACTGACTGATACTGATTTTTTCAATACTGATCCCAAGTCTGTTTCAAACCAGTTTTCCAAAAAACCAAAAAAACAGTTTTAAAACTGTCTCAAAATTTTTCAAAATATTTGGTTTTTAAAAACAGATTTTTTCCAGTTTTTTATTTTAGTGATTCGTGTTCATTATTATCTTAACAATCTACCTTGATTTTTTTTTTCGAAAAGGAGATCAAGTTAAAAAAAATATTAGTAGACAAAACTTTTATTGATTAAAAAAAATGATATCCAAGTATGGAGCCCGTATTTAAGGAAAGACATCATGAGTATCGAAGGAGTTCAAAGAAGGGCAACCAAGATAATCGGCGAATTACGTGACTTAAGTTATGAAGAACAATTGGAGAAGTTAAACTTAACTACTCTAGAAGACTGAAGAATCAGATTTAATAGAACAGTTTAAAATTATTAATAACTTTGAAAAGGTTGATTGGCATCATCCCCTGAAAGAAAATTCAGTTCATTACATGGCTAGAAGTTACCGCTATGGTTTCGAAAAACAAATAGTCCGCAACTGCAACCTCAGATTGAATTTTTTCACGAACAGGGTGGTCAATATTAGGAACAATTTACTGAGTGAAGTGGTTGAACAAAAAACAATTAACAGCTTTAAAAATAAACTTGACATTCATATGAAAACACATAAAAAAGATTTTACAGGCTATGAATAAGGAGAATGAATAATCCTCTTTTTTCTAAAGCCTTAACTTTTATTATATTATTATTAAATCATATCAGCTGATATCAGTTGGTTTCAGAATTTATGATCATTGTTGTATCATCTCCTATAAGCTCCGATCAGTTTAAATCATATGTTCAAAAATGTATTTGATTGTCCAAGAATCAGGTCCTTTTGTTATAAAATATTTTATTCGCAAGTCAAAATATTTGTCATCATCTTGTTGGAAACTGGTTTAAAAATCCAGTTTTATAATCCAGTTTTTTGTTTCAGTTGAGACAGTTTTAAAACTGTTTTTTTGGTTTTTTGGAAAACTGGTTTGAAACTTCACACAAGTAAATCAGGATTTGACCAAATAAATATGAATTATTGACATTAAATAAACACAGTAATAAAATTTTTATTTTAATCTTTAAAAAACTAGTTCATCTTCTAACATCGATACTTTGTTTAAAGAAGGTAAAGAATTAAAAAAAAATTGTTTGATTTGTTTTAAAGTTTTTGAATTTATTATAAATAAAACGTTTAATTTGATCTAAAAATTAGCATATTTATTTTGTTGAATCTTTTAGGTAAGCAATTAAATCGGCTCTTTCTTGGGCTTTTTTCAAACCAGCAAACACCATCTTTGTACCTGGGATATATTTTTTTGGATTCTCCAAATAAACGTTTAAAGTGTCTTCACTCCAAACAATACCTTAAAATAAACATATTATTAATATAAGAAAATCTTTGAGTTATGTTTTGTAAAATAACCTTTTGAGACATTGGCGTCAGTGTATTGATAACCTGGAGCTTGACCAGTTTTTCTACCAAAGAGACCATTCAAATTTGGACCAGTTTTATGTTTACCACCAGCTTCAACAGTGTGGCATTGGGAGCAACTTCTGACGAAGATTTTTTTACCGTTTTCAATGCTCATTCTAAATGTTAAAACTGAAATCTAAAATACTAAAGTAAAATTTATTGAGAGTTGCTTTTTTATCTGAAAACCTTTGAAATATTTCAGCTTTTTTTAAAAAAAAAATACATGTTGAATGAATTTCTAATGAAGCAACACTCTATTTTAACTTTGTTATGTAATGCTAAGCAAGTCTAAAGCGTCTTTTCATTCTTCTTGCGTTACGTTGCTTAGAAAATTACATAAAATAAAAATTATATTGCAAGCTTAACTCAATATTGCAACATTTCATAAAGAACAAGAAAACATAAAATATGAGAATGCGAGAGTGGGAGATCGACATCGTTTCTATAAATGTCTTGATTTTACAATAATTATTTGGTTTCAACTCAGTTTTTGAATTATGTTTTGGGTTTTAGATGAAGGTGTAGGAACTTTTGTCTTAATTTTTTAGTTTTAGATTTTGTTTTCACTTGTTTTACAATGCTTATTCATTCTTTAAATACTTTGATTAAACTAAACGGGAAATACTTTGATTAAACCAAACCAAAAAAATTAAATACAGTTCAGGCCAAAAGCTAAAATAGCTTCCAAATATATTTCCTGTGTTAAAAAATTGAGATTTCATAAAAAAAATAAAATTTTTTACTTTTGAAATTTGTTCACAAAGTTCATTGTCTTTAAGTTTATTCGTTTTCGTCTAGTCGATATGATTAAACATTATGTAACACGAATTTTGATACCTTAATCCAAAGATAATTTTTTAAATGATAAATTTTGATTAAAAAAATTCTTATCTAAATGAATGAATAATATTGTTAACTCTTATCATTTAAAAATTTTGCGGATCATGAGGTAAAAAACAGAATCTTATGCTTAATTAAGAATTTTTGCAATCAAAATTGACAAAATTTTACTACCGAAAAAATCTCTTTCAAATAATTCATTTTAGCCATCGAACATTTATAGATTTTAAAAAAAAATTTCATTCAATCTTTCATGTCTTTTCCTAAAATAGATTGAAAAATTCTAGATTTAGCGATCAAATCATAATAAGATTTAGGACTGTTAGACCATACTACTTATTAGCTACCATCAGGTAATACTCAATTTTTTTCAAGCGTTTCGATTTTGGATGAAATAATAAGATGCCCCAGAAGGTTAGAAGCTTTATATTCTATTCCTCCCCTGTGATACAATAAAACCAAGTAAAAAAGTGCCTCAACATCTTTCTCTCATAAATCTCTCTAGAGATAGGTAAGGGTTTGTCATTAAACAAATAAGTTGCTTTGATAAAAACGGTTCCTCCAAAAATTTGAGCATTTTTCCTTGAAAATTTACGAAAATTGATACTTCAGACATATGGTAGTATCAAAAGTTACTTATCGTTTAAAAAATCCTCACCTTTTTCTGTAGAGAAAGACTTACTTAACAAAGCTGATGGGTTTGTGTCTAATCTAGAAATAAAATTGAAGAGAAATTAGCTCTCAAAAAACAGGAAAAACTAAGTAACGTTTATGATTTGGAGCATCTTACTTTTTTGTCGAAATTGTGACAGTTGTGGCCCTCGTGCAACAAACAAACTTTATCCATAAACTTGTTAAATCTCTTGTAAAAAAGGGCAATTTTAGTCGAAAATTAAATGAAACATCTATATTGCCTTATACAGTATCACTAATAAAAAAAGGTTCATCATGATCCGTATTTTAATATTCAAGCTTGTCAAATAATGATTTGATTTTTAATCAGAGATCACGATGAATTTAACCGTAATTCTATTCGTGCAGCAAGAGTGTGAACCAAATGACGTTTTTTAATATCCAAATAAAGTAAAGTCTATATCATTTATTTCACTTAAATTTTGGATTAAACTTTCGACATCATTCTCAAAATCATAGTGATTGCTAAAATCTTTATCGAAATGACTATATGTTCATACAACGGCAAATAAGGGTTGAAAGATCCTAACGTCACATCATCGTCAATTAAATCGAATATACATCCTCATCATTGACATCTGTACTTAGGTCTTCTAAACGTTTAACCAAATCGTCTTCCTTATTTTCAAATCGAAATTTTTCAGTAATTGTCCATTTGACCTATAAGTATTCATCCAAATATGAAGCAAGATAATCACTGGAAACACTTTTCATTGTTTTAAGATGGGTTTTTGCCGAATACCATAGTTATACAATAGTGTTCGTATGAACACCTGTTTTGGGGTCAACAAAGAAGAGGTCGTGATTGACTGTGTGGTGTTCGAATTTCTTGTCAAGTCTGCGAATAATATTATAGGACGACAAACAATCAGAATAAATTATAGTGCCGGGTAATATAGTTTATAGTTTATTTATTTTATATAAAATGGCACAATAATTGATACACACAGAGTGTTGTATCTGTAAATTACTTTATTTTAGGTTACATCGGTTTAAATTTTAAATTAACAATAAAAATAAAGATAAAAAAAAATAAAAATAAGTTTGAAAATAAAACTAAAATAAAATAAAAGGAATTAAGTTTTTTTTTGGGAATTCTGAAGGCTATATTTTTGTAACATGACATGATCTCATATGTGTTTTGGTTTCGATCTTTTCTTCAAAAAATTTACCACAATTGGTGCATTCTGTTTTAGGTTTAATCGACTTTTTCACAAACTCACAAACTCTGTTTCTGCGTTGTTATCTTTCGTTGTTTTTGCAAAATTAAATAAATTTTTCTTGACATGTTTTAGGATTACTTTTTTGCACAATACTATCTTGGTGTGTAATCGTTTTTGTCGGTTTTGTTTTGAAGTAAAAATCAGAGTTTGATCCGTCGGTGTTTCGATATTTTATGGACACTTTACTATTCGTATCAGCGAGGAGTTATGATACTTTTTTAAATCTCATCGTTTCGATTTGTTCTTCGGTATCAATGATATTGTATTTATCAAGTGCTTCATTTTTGTTGATACCGATGGTTATCAGGATTCGTTTCTGCAGATCTCCGATTTCTGTTTTGATTCTATTACTTGCCGTTGAGAGCATCGGGCTGTTGTAATCAAGGTGACTTACTACTAAGCTTTTATATACTGTCACCAAAATGTCTTTATTGAATCCTAGACGTTTGAGTTGTTTTATCAAGAACGGGACGTGACTCGTGTTCTTTTCGATATGCTCCCATTGCTGACTTCAGTCTAGTCTGTTATTAATTTCAGTACCTAGGTATCCACACGATTCTACGATTTTTATTTCCGTGTCGTTCAGTTTAGCTTGGTTAATTTAACCGTTTAAAAGCTAAGGAAAATTTAAAAAGCTCTCTCGAAAAACGACTACGAATATCCTCAGTCCTAAAATGAAAAATCTCTTGATTTTTTAGCAACATTTTTAGTTTTCCAGTTTTATTTTTACTCAAGTTTGCTGAACCATTTATAATGCCATTTTACTTTTTAAAAGTGCTAAAGAAGCGTTCGGATTTTTTATTTTTTGAAGACTCGATTGGACACAGATTGACATTAAAAAAGTACTGGGTACTTTACTTACAAATACTGGTAAAAAAATACAAACTTCTTTCCCTAAAAAATTAACTATTTCCAGCACTCTTTACCATATTGGCGCGTGCGGTCTCGCTTAGGGAGTGTGGTTTTGGGAAGGGATTAGGTAAGGGTTAGTCTTATATAACAAGCTTAAAAGTGGATAAATCGATTTTAATGCTGGTAAAGGGAGTGCTGGGAGTAAAGGAGGATCAATTGCTTAGAAAAAATCTAAGACATTAAAGCCTCATTTACCCTTTAGTAAAGTACCCTTTACCTAAATAAATGAATTCATTGTGAATAGATCAAATAAAAAAGTGAAAAAAAATTCTATGACATAATTCTTTATTAAAAATTTTTTGAACTAAAAAAAATTTAATTTCGAAATATATAAAACAAAATAATCTTTATTTTTCCAAAACAAAATGTATAAATAGGATGGCGATTTCTACCGAAACGGAGATCGCTTCAAACAATCCAAAAAAAAAAGAGAAGAAATATACAGAAGAAAAAGAAAAGAACTCATTGACTCATGAACCTAAATCAAGAATTCAAAGGAACAACAAAAAAATATAAAGAAACAATATTTATCACATCATACATCCTTAGAGACAAAATAAAATGCACCTTTTTTTTATTTGGCTTTTGCAGTTTGTTGCTGTTTTCGTCACTTACACACACACAGTCTTGGAGCGATGCTTTCTCGCCATCTCTCAATTTTAAAGAAAAAAAAAGTAAGCATCCATCTCAATCACTCAATAATAGAAACAGAATAGAAAAGAATTTTTGAGACACAGGATTCAAGGTTTTTTTTTTGTTTGAAAGAAATTTTCAAATTAGAAGAAAAGAAATAATATATTTTTTGTATTTTCATGTTTTGATTTCGAGTTTTTTTGTTTTGTTTCAATTTTTAAAATTCAAATCTTGGTTGTTCTGACGACGATGTACTTGGTGGTTGTTGAAAGCCAAACGAGTATGTATTTTGATTTTCGGATATATTTACCGGCAAGTCTTCGTCTTCTTCGGTAAAATATTTATCAATTATACTATAGGCAATCTTGTATATTTGTTCATTACGATGATTTTGTAATTCTTCGATTTTATCTAGACCACCACACTCTTCAATTTGAGACGTAACTGAAAGCAAATCGTTTTCATTCGACGATGCCAATTTAAGAATATTGTTAAGCGCGTCTAAAACAACAATTAACACTTGAGGATCTTCGGTTGATAATGATTGACATAAGGGTATAATTGCACCGTGTTGTAAAACGTATGCAACTTGTTCTTTTTTACCACTTAAACTCAAATTATTGATACACCAAGCAGCTTCTCGTCGTGTTGCCAAGTCACCACGACCTAGTAAATGTATAACCTGAGGTATCAAACCAGCGTCAATGAGGGCTTGGATTTGAGTTTTTGTTCCAGCGGCAATGTTCGATAAAAACCAAACGGCTTCTTTGTTAATTTTTGGCTTAGGATGATTGAGCAAAGCGTGAAAATACTTGAGGGCGTCTTTTTCTAACACTTCTTGGGTTTGTTCATCAGTACCAGTGACTATGTTACCAACTGCTCGTAAAGCAGCCGTGACAACTTTAACTTCCGAATGTCCGAGAAGAGGGACTAAATAAGGCACGAAGCCCGCGTCGATTACCATTTGAATTATCGTGTTTCCGGCATCTGTTAGATAAGAAATAGCCCAAACTGTGTCGACTAAAATATTAGTGTCTTGATTTTGGATCAAAAAAGCCAACGCTGGAAGAAGTTTTCGAATAGTGTCTTCTGGCGGCGGTGGATCTTTGCTTCGGCATAAATTAACAATTACCCAAGTAACGTTTCTAAGAAACGACATTGGAATTTCAGGTCCGATGAAATGCAACAACGGTTCGACAACTCCAAGATTGATAACCAGATCACGACAGTAAGGTCCATCACCAATTATATTACCCAATGCCCATACGGCTTGTTCGCACACATTTTGATGAGGTGAATTTAGTAACCGCAAAAAGTGCTCGACCGCACCTGCCATTACGACTGATTGTGTTTGCGACGATGAACCCGAAGCAATGTTCGTAAGAGCCCAAGCAGCTTCAAATTGTAAACTCGGTTGATCATCTTTAGTCAAACACTCGACCAAAATCGGAAGCATATTTGCCTCGATTATTTGATCGATTGGCGGATTTTTATCACTCGAAAGCAATTTACGAGCCGATTGAACAGCATTTAATTTAACACTCGGATCTTGACTTTGTGAATTTGATATTATTTCTTCGATTGAAAATTGACGTTGTTTCAATTCATCGTCTTGATCGGATATGATTTGATTTATTTCATCGTTTTGTAATGTAATATTACGCTTTTTTTGAACTGTATCTTCTTTTTTATTCTTGCGTAGTTGTATGGACGATTCTTGACGTCGACGACGACACTCCTCTGGGTCTTTGCCCATGTATTTATATTCTTTAAGTCGACCTTTTTCATCCATCGATAAATCGATTCAAAAAATATTCTAAAACAAAAAAATTAAATTTTAGATTTTTGTTGGTCTTTTTTATTCAAAAAAATTTCACAAAATTTAAATTAATTTCTAAATTAGTGTTATAAAAAATTTTTGGGGGAAATTGCACCTAAAAAATTTTCAACGATACTATTTTTATTATTTTAAATGGTGGAATAGTATCTTTGCTTCTTTTTATTTTTTTTGAAATACATTAATTATTCTTCATGCTTTTAGTTATTTTTTATTTTGTTTTGTTCTCTCTTTATTTTTCAGTATATTTTTTTGCATTTTTGCACAAATTTTTTTTTAAAAATTAAATTAAATATCTTTAATTAGCTCGATTCAATGATAATGCGAATATTTTTGTCTTGGGTAAAAAAAAATGATTGATTAAGGAACCAAAAACATATATTTGCATTTCGCATTTAGTTGAATGAAATTCGGGTCAAAAAATTCAAATTTCTTCATCAGATTTTTGTTTTTTTAGCAGCATTTTAGGCACATTGTTTTTATTCTACGCGTCAACAAATAAAATATCTAAAACCAACAACATTTTGTTCAGAAATTTTTGCTCTACACGCTCGTCCCTAATAAAATATTTGTTTTGGTGGTAAGCTTCGCCCAATGCAAAACTTCCACGCTATCTAAATTTACAGAATCTGACCACATAACCGTGTTCCCCATATATAAAAACCCAATATTTTTTTTTAAATAATGAATCTCAAATATTTAATAATCAATCAATTTGGAATATTATTTCCTTAAAGAAACCATTTCATAAGTTAGAATAATATTTCAAGGAATTTTGTTAGAAATGATCTTGTAGAATGAGAATAAAGAACGTTAATAGAAAGTTAGAAATCATTCAGAAGATAGAATTCGAAGAAAAAATTTAGCGCCACTATAACTACAGTGTTGGCTAAGGTTTTGTAACGGACCGTCAAAATACGTCATTTGATGTCAAATGATGTCATATGACGTTATTTTTTTAGATCTTTAAAAGTGTCATTTGACGTCATTTAGTCAAGTTTTAATTAGAATAAGGTTCAATAAATTCAAAATGTCCATAACAATTATGACAAAGTAGGGTTGTAAAAAAAAGAAAAAAACATTTTTCAGTTTCAAAATTTATTTAGTTGAACTCTTTTTTTTTATTTCGAAAAAAAATTTAAAGAAATAAAATACAAAATTTCAATCACTGTTATTACGAAATGAAAAAAAAAATTTGAATTTCATTTCAAACGTATTTCATTCTGTCTATATTAAATTGAACAAAACAAAAATGAAATTTTTTTCAAATCTGTCCCTATAACATCAACGGTAACAATATTTTCGTAATCCTTGTGGTCTAGTTAACTTATTGATATCCTGTAAACTCTAAAATTTGGACAAGAATGTTTAAAATTAGTCACAGAAAAATAAGGGATTTCCATTTTTAATATTGAAATCGAATTTGTCGAAATATTTTTTTTAATTCAACTAAATTTTTGAAATTTTTCACAAAACTATTGAATAAAAAAAATTTAAAATAAAATATAACGTAGGACATCAATAAAAATTTCATTTTTTCTCTTTACTGTTGAACTAAAAAAGTTATGAAAACTTACGAAGTTTCAAATTTCATTTAACAACCCTACTGACAAAGTCAATAACAATTATGAAGAGGGAGGGGATCAGGACACCCCTTGAAGCACACCAGTACTGATACTAAATTTTTTTGACAGTTTAACATCAACAAAAACTGCTGCCTATGAGTTTTCGTAGTACGCCGCGATTATGTGCATAAAGAGTTAAGTAATACTTAAGTGTCCTGTTCATTACTTAAGTATTTACTTTAGAAAATCTGAAAAAAGGACTTAACTTTAAGTATTTATTTTAAAATATTTCCAATTTACTGGCGATGTTAAGTTTTGTATCAAAATATCAGTATCAAAAATATCAGCAATGTATTTCGATTTTCTGATATTTTTGATAGGCATATGTCTGATATGTGAACTGAAAATTATGTGCACTTTCTTAAAGTTGATAGGTGAATTTTTTTGGATTAATTTTATTTTATTTAAATTGGCACCAGCGTAAGCCGTTTTAGCCAAAATCTAAAGAAATAAACAAAAAGTCTAATATTATAAAGAATAAGATTAAAAGTTAAAGTTTTTTAGTCCGAGTTAAAAAAAGTACATAATAAAGTTTCATATTGTTTCGGTGCATGTTTACTGCTAGTAATGAATTCATCCATTAAATTATTTATAAGAGGGTTGTTGTTTATAATACAATTGTTGAGGTATGTTTTGTTTAAGTCTTGAAATCTTGTTTGTATGGTACAAAGACCCGAAATTTCTTGTAACTTGATTGTTTTCTCATCGTATTTTTGTTTGTAAATAATGCGAATTGCTGTATTTTGAATCGCTTGAAGTTTTTTGGTTCTTGTCTTTGATAGTCTTGGGAGTATGAATGATGAGTAATCCAAGATCGATCGAATTAATGACTTGTAAATGTTCGTTAAAGTTTTATGAGTGAGCGACCACGATTTTTGACAAAGAATTTTGAGGCAGTTGATTCGCTTGTAGCATTTTTCACGGATATTTTCAACTTGATATTTAAAAGATAAATTTCGATCGAATGTGATACCTAGAAACTTTGGCTTGGGATTGTGTTCTAATTTTTTGTCGTACATTTTGAAACAGTATTTTTTGATTGGTCGCGTTCCATTTGCAAAAATAGTGTAATTACATTTGCTGGGTGCCATTTTGAGTCTCCAATTATTCAACCAAGTCTCAATCTGTTTTAAATATTTGTTCACAATTTTTTCCAAGGAACCATCCTTTCCAAAAATAAAATATGTACAAAGATCGTCGGCAAATAGAAGCGAATAAAAAGTGTTCTTTTTTGTTTTGGTCTCTGTATCATTGATAAAGATCGAAAAAAGAAGTGGACTCAAGACTGATCCTTGAGGGACTCCGGCTTCAATTTTGAAATCTTTCGAGTTTGAGTTGTTGAGACGAACCAGAAAACTTCGGTCTTGTAGAAAGTTCATGATCCAAGCAATTAAGTATTTTGGTACACCATTTTTTATCATTTTGTAAATTAAACCTTTGTGCCAGACTTTATCGAACGCCGAGGCTATATCGAAGAAGAAGGCACATACTTTTTTGCGACGGTTAAATGATTCTACGATTTTTTGGGAAAGATGGACTAAATTGTCTTTGGTTTGTCTTTTTTGTCTGAACCCGGATTGCTCGATTATTGTAATATTGTTCTCTTCGATAAATTTTATAAGACGTCGATAAATTAGTTTTTCACATAATTTTCCAAGGCAGCTAGTGAGACTTATCGGTCGATAATCTTTTGGATCGTTACTTTGTCCAACTTTTTTGGGGATCATTGTCATCGTGGCTGTTTTCCAAAGCTTTGGTATTTGGCTTGTTTTTAACGTCAAGTTAAAAAGTTTTAAAATAAGTTGTTTGAAGTGGTCAGACGCATTGCTTAACATAAGATTGTGAACTTGATCAGGGCCGGATGAGGCATTTCGATTTAGTTTTTTTAGCTCGTAATTAAGTTCATCTATAGTAAACGGTTGATCTAGTTGAAAGTCGAGATTTGTTGTTTTGACATCTCTTTCGATTAGATTTTTGAATTTTTCATTAAAATTTGCGTCGTTCGTATCTTTAAATGTATTTTCGAGAAGTGATCCAAAAAGATTTGCTTTTTCGCTTTCTTCGCGATACGATTTGTTTTCGTAGAAAAGAGTTGGTATTGTTTGTTTTTTTGATTTCGGATTAAAAGTTTTTTTTATTCTTTGCCAATAAGGACGAGATGAGGACGCTTTCGAACCCAAAGAATTGACGAATTTTTGCCACTTCAAATTTTTATAAGCTTTGATTTCGTCTTTGATTAGTTTTTTCAGTTTGTTAAGTCTCGTTTTGTCTTCGTTTGACTTAGTTTGAAAACGTTTTTTGCATTTGATTAAATCGAATGCAAAAACTTTTTACTTTCTTAAAGTTGATAGGTGAACTAAGTGCACGAAAATTTATAGACAAAAAAAAACGTGAACTGATCAATTAATACGTGAACTTTATTGATAATTAAAGTGTTAATTCGAGTTAATTAGATAATTTAGTAAAAATAAAGTATCACAGTGTTTCAATTTTTTTTATGAGTCCGACTTACATGTATTTTTAGACCCCACTCATTCAAACAATATTTCTCTTTCCTCAACTGACTACACAATTCACATAAAATACCACTTGTATTAGTTTCAGATAAATTTACCACTGGCTCTTTGAGTTCTTACACCGAGCAGAAAGTAAACTTCGATCGTCTTTGTTTCGCTTGCGTTTTACAATTTTTAATTCGGAGTTACAACTTGAACAATTTTTATTCGATAGAATACCCATCTTTCGAAATTGATGAACATAGTCTAGTTCATCGACGTTCAAATTAGAGTTCATTATAAAAACAACAGAAGAGACTAAATTTGTTTGTTGCTTAAGTGCAAGAAAAAATGAAATAAAAAAAAGATCACACTTTATGTGCACTGAAAAGATCACATAATTTTCAGTTCACACTTTTTCGTGCACTATTATTCGAGAGAGTGCACATAATTTTTAGTTCACATAATTTGTGATCTATAGTGCACATATAAGACATATGCCTTTTGATATTTGATATTTTGATACTCATCGCCAATTTACTTAAGTATTGAAAATACGATTTAAGTACTTAAAGCACATCCCTGGTTGGGAGAGACTTAAATTTAAAGTTCAAAAACGAAAAGCGTCGACAACATTTCAGATGGACGGATAAGAGTTAATGGTCTTTCACTAGTTTTACCTAAAAAAAAATTTGTTATACATATCCTCGATTTTGTCATCGGTCCGTGTAACCAAAAATGTTGACAAAATCAATTAAGATAGAAACTTTGCATCAAAATAAGTAAAATACTACATACAGTTAAAGTTCTGGGTTGTTATAATCGAAGTGACTCACTACTAAACGATTATATACCGTTTCCAGAATTTCTTTGTTGAAGCGTTTTAGGTGTTTAATTAAGAATGGTACAAAACTGGTCATTCACGAATTCAAAAATGAACATTCATGAACGTTCATGAACATTCATGGACCAAATGAACCTTCATGATCATTCATGAACGTTCATGAAAAAGAAATAGCCTCTAACTGATGTTCAAAGCTTTTCATGATCATTCATGAATTTTCATGAATTTTCATTAGAACTATTTTGGCTTAAATTTTCAATAAAAAACAAAGAAGAGTCAAAATATTATGCTTTACTAACAAAAATTACCTAAATAAACTGTTTTTTAGTAAATAATTTGAAATAAGTCGAAAGGTAGTAACGTTATTACTCGATTTTTAAGACATGTCACAAATACCGAAATTGCCATATTAAATTGATTGTAATTTCGGTATTTGAGACATGTCACAAAAATCGAGTAATTACGTTATTTTAAGTCATTAGTTTAAGTTTAATGGCATTTAGATCCTTAAAAAACTTAAATAATTTAATTTTCGTTTTAAGTTATGTAATTTTACTCACTGGGGATTAAGCTGGCTATTTAAAATCAAATACTGAGTTTTTGTTTAAAAAAATATTGTTGAGCGGCTTACATTTTTAGTGTCGTTATCCATAAAAACTCGCCATCAACATAATTCGCTCTAATAAAAGGCAAAAGGATCATTTTCAAAATTTTTTGAAATCCCTGGCTATCTAATTTTCCCTCAACTATTACACCAGTGATGACCCCTGTTTTGATATCCCACCAAATACATGGACCTTAAAAATCGGCTTTATTCTTCAGAATTGTGCTTGGACTTTCCGACTTTACAAAGATAAATTAGTTTGTTTAAATTTAAGTTAAAATTTTATTTTAAAAGCATAATTTTTTGACTCTTCTTTGTTTTTTATTGAAAATTTAAGCCAAAATAGTTCTAATGAAAATTCATGAAAATTCATGAATGATCATGAAAAGCTTTGAACATCAGTTAGAGGCTATTTCTTTTTCATGAACATTCATGAACGCTCATGAATGATCATGAAGGTTCATTTGCTCCATGAATGTTCATTTTTGGAATTCGTGAATGACCAGTATTGTACATGCAGTGGCGTAGCTCCATTGATGCGAAGTGTGGTGGTCACCACACCATATTAAAATATAATATCGCGCCGCCACAGTAAAAATTTCTGGGAATTATAAATTTTTTCACTCGAAAATTTTAATAGCATTATTTTTTCACTCACCTCTTTATTCATCCTAATGATAGTGCTCACGGGTTAATGAGGAGTCGTTGAAGATTAATTGGAACGTGTGGACATAAGTGTAGGTTTTTGAAATTTAAGGGGGTCCCATCTTTTTTAAACAAACACTCAATATTTGATTTTAAATCGCCAGCTCAATCCTCAGTGAGTAAAATTACATAACTTAAAACGAAAATTAAATTATTTAAGTTTTTTAAGGATCTAAATGCCATTGAACTTAAAACAATGACTTAAAATACTACCTTTCGACTTATATCAAATCATTTACTAAGAAACAGTTTATTTAGGTAATCTTTGTTAGTAAAACATAATTTTTTGACTTTTCTTTTTGACCATGATCCCTTAAATTTTTTTTTCTATTAGTTTGAGCACGACTACACTATGTTGTTATAACAACATGAAAAAAAGTATTTTAATCAAAATGAATTTGAAACGCAACGCTAAGGTGTCTTGTATGAAGCTCAAAGTATAAATATTTGTAACCCGCAAAAAATTTAAGATTAAAAAATCAAAAAAATTAACTTCCAGTTTGACAATTAAATTTAAACAACGAGATTATTTAAATTTTATAAATATTTATTCAAATCTTATTTCAAGTAAATGGGATTTTTTAAACGAATAAAAAAGCACAATTTTAAGATTTAGAATAAATCAGCTTTATATTTTTCGAGTCTTTAACTTTATTTTTTACCAAAATATTTTGAACTCAGTCTTTTGAGTAGATTTTTTATTTTGGCTCAAAAAAAGATAGATCATAACTAAATTTGAATTCCATTACATTTGAAACTAGGTTATGTAATAGTCATTTTTGAGCCAAATAAAAGTTTGCTAATGAACTTATGGAATGTGAGGTTCCAGAAAAAATAGCCTTTTTTGAATGCATAAATCGTCTTTGGCTCATAAATTAATATTTTCTTTCAAAATTAAACTTTCCATATTCTGTTAAATTTAACGAGAAAGATTTGAGGAAATGTCGAAAAAATTTTCCAAAAACTGCACTTAAACCGAACTTTCGCCATTTGCGTAGCCCAAGCAAAGTGAAGCGTACCGTACCAACCAAAGCGTTACCAAAATTATTTGACAAACCAAATCTAAGGTAGTGAATTAAAATTTCAAATCTTAAATACACGGTTTCAGATCCAAAACATCCCCTTTAAAAAATCAACTATATGATCTCCTCAATGAGAGGTTATTGTGTGTTCCATCAGAAATTAGCTCCAAAGGAAAATCAAAGATAAAGTCTAATCTCGGGACAAGGGCAGATAAAAAAGAAAATTAAATGATTGATGGCAGTTTATATAAATTTTATTTTTATCTTACCGACAACAACGAGCAACAATAAATTTTCGAATAAAGCCTTTGAATAAGCTCGTTTTATATTCAATAAGATCAGACCAGATCTCGGTAAATTATCTCGTGAACATATTTTAATATCTTTCAGATCTGCACCCAGCCCAGGAGAAATATGTGTTCTAATTACTTGAGTCCAATTTCAAAAATTTGATCATTATATTTTTAAGCAAGAAAGGAATATAAATAGAGCGTAAGAGAAAAGTCATTTTAGTAAAAGAAGTACTTTTAACAGTCATCTTGTTTTTTTTATGTTCATGTTAGAGAATTTAGAATTAAACATTTTAATGATTTTTGATACAATTTTATTTAAAAAATGAAATAGAGAGTT
The DNA here is from genome assembly GCA_022207745.1 of Brachionus rubens. NCBI lineage: Eukaryota > Metazoa > Rotifera > Eurotatoria > Ploima > Brachionidae > Brachionus > Brachionus rubens. The sequence goes on along the minus strand of JAJVHD010000001.1, from coordinate 3,301,096 downwards.
AATGTGTACAATAATGATGTAAACATCTATTCTTTTAATCAATTTTGATCTTCCTAGAACAAAAATTTAAATTAAAAATAAGGAAGTTTTCGTTTTTAATTCTTACTTTTGAGGAATAAAAAAATTAACCATGCCCTTCAATATATCACCCAAATAATCATTTTTATCGTCACCTTGAAGTAAATGGAATATCTAATTAATAGTTGAAAAAAAAAAAGTTAAAAAAATATTATTTACATTCTATTGGCTTTTGTATTTCTTAAATTAAGAAAAATTTAAATAAAATTTTTAAAATTGAAAAATTATAAAGCATGAATTTTCGGGCCATGTCGACTATGTGGCAAAGTAAAAATTTTGCTCAAATTTCAATTTGCTCATTTTGCTCAAGAAATTTAAATACGCAATTTAATGCATTGCAAAAATACAGAAGGCTATCCTTTTTTTTTAAATGTAAAAATGAATCTTTTAACAGTTAAGTTAGTTCTGTGACCTGCAGTGCATATGAATTGCGTATTTAATATTTTTGAGCAAAATGAGCAAATTGAAATTTGAGCAAAATTTTTACTTTGCCGACTATGTGACCTTTCTTTTCTCCAAAATTGTGTTCGTCCGATTGTGAATAAAATGCTAATTTTCCATTTTATCTTAGATTTGAGTCCATAAAATGATATTAAAATCCTGAAGATATTTAAGAAAATAAGCATTATGTTAGTAGTAGTAGTACTATTTCTGTGCAGATCTAACATCTAGGGGAACAATCCTAGACTTAATAAGCTGCAAAAGCTGATTTGGCTTTTTACCCATGTAGGCCGTTACAGAATTTTTTTATACTCGCTACGTTTGCATCTTTCGACGCCCTTTTTTTAAGTCATAGCGACTCGCGAGTCCCAATACGATGATTTTCAAAGTTGTTATAGTATCTGGCCATCTAGAGAATGAGTATACCGAATCAGAATACTTTTTTTGTTAAGCTGCGTCATTGAATATCTTCAGATTTTTTATGGACTCAAATTTAATGTAAAATGAAAAATTAACATTTTATTCATAATCTAATGCAAAATAGGCGAACTCAATTTTTGGTGAACAGAAAGATCACAAAGTCGACATGTGTACCATGACCACATTTTATCGTGATCATGGTCGAGTTTTCTAAAAAGTTATTTCTCCTATTTTTAAATTGAATAAATTACCTTTATTTATCTTTTCGATTGTTTCTGTGAACTCTAAAAAAAAATTAATTAATAAAAATACTTGCTTTTATTAAATCAAGATCAACTGCAACTTATCTGTTGACCTAATATACAATTCTGGCCATTCACGAATTAAATGGACGAACGTTCGCAGAAAAGGTTTTAATTGTGAAAGCTCATTCTTCATCTATTGACAATAGATGAACAATAGATGAAGTGAAATCCTTAAAAAAACTTTTAATACTTTTTAAAGAAATTTTCAAGTGAATTTAAAAATCTTAAGCTGCTAAAAAAGAATGTCCTTTTTGTACCTTTTTGTACTTTTTGTGTAGGTAGGGTTCGGGTAGGGATTAGGTGAGGGTCAGATATCGTCAAAATAAAAAGTACAAAAAGAACATATTTTATGTGTCCAAGTCGTTATTTTACTTTAAATAAGTACTAAAGTATCTATTGCAAAGGTCAATTTTAAAAGTATAAAAACTTTAAAAAGGACTTTACTTCATCTATTGTCAATAGCTCTCATTCTTGGATCTACAGCCATGATCATTTGATTTTCTTTTCGATTCCGCGAACGTCCATGAACGTTCATGGAGGTCCAAGAATGAGCATTCACCATCAAACAGCATTTCTCCAAGCGTTCGTCCATTTAATTGTGAGTGACAAGCACTGTAATTTTATAATTTTAACTATTACGCCAGTGCCCTGCCATAATATGTTTTGAAATTTATTGGTGCAAAATTTGTTTATTTTGATTACTGTGACAAGTGAAAACAAAGCAGGAAAATAAATTTACTCTGTTTCAACAATTTTAAATTCAATTAATTCAATTAAATTACCTTCTGAGGATTTTACCAGCATTTCCAGTGATTCTAAAAATATCAAATATTAGTAAAATTTAAAATGTTTTTGGTTTCGCTTCGAATCGAACTTTGACTGAACACTCTTGGCGTAATTTAGCTTTTTAAAGTTCTTTCATTTAAAAACCGAACTCTTTTTACAGGGTTTATATATGTTGCATATCTTCAATCTGATTGGCCAATAATAATTTTTGTTTTGATGATTCCTCCCAATAAAGACATGGAAAATTGTGCCAAAGGGGTGCCGATTGTGTTTCAAAGACTCTTCAAAGAAAACTTTTTTAAATTAAAATTACCTCTTAATTCTTCCAACGCTTTTTCATATAATTCTTTTTCCGTATCCATTTTGGAAATCGTTTGATTATCTTCCATTCGTGTCTAAAATCAATAAAACTAAAAAATATTAGCTGAACAGGAACAAAGAAGAATGAAAAAATACGGATTATTGAATAACTTATCAATGAAGAATTATTTAGAAGGGAAAAAAAATTAAATATGGATGTTGAGCTAAATTGATTTTTTTTTGTCTTAACTTTTTAGCAGGGGAATTGAACTAGGGTTCCTAGATTCGCCATCCAACCACTAACCCAGCAGGTTTTGAAATATACTGATTTTTGAAAATCATTGTTTAGATATTTATGACGAATAATTTATCGCTTCTTATCAACATTATTAATGCCCGATATCTAAAAATTTCAGATTTTGTTTCATTATCGAGTTCATTTTTTGACCTTTATGTCTTATATGACATCGTCAATTATTTTATTTAAATGTATAACTTAAAAAAAAAACACACACACAGTCATACACGGACATATTTTAAAAAAAAATTCCACACATGTATTTAATGAAATTTAACCCAATTTGTTTTGTACGAAAGTCAAATTAAACCGAACAAAAAATACGATTTATCAAGTTTTTTTTTACATGTAATAGTATTGGAAAGGACTCCGAGCCCGGGTATTTTTGTTCGGATGTCAAATTATTCGGATAAAACTGTATACGGATTATCGCGAGGCGATTGTAGTCTAAGTGTCTACTAGAACAGAGCTGGATCTTAGGTTTAATCATCACCAAAAACCTAGCTTTTATCTCCCTTTCTACGGTTTTAGAAAACTTCATATTTTGGTCTTAAAAAATCAAACATAATAAAATAGAATAATTTATTTTAAATAATTTCTAAAAAAATATACTTAAGAAGGTATAACTAATATAAAGTTGTATAACACTAACACTTGTAACACTTATAACACTTATTATGTTTTACGATCAGTAACACATAAATTATTTTCGAAACACTTAGTAACACTTAATAAAAAAATTTTTTTGTCTTACAGTAACACTGTTAATATACGATTATTCTGATCTTAGATAATCTGTTCAATGTCCAAACACACATGGATAAGATCATCGTCAAAGGTTAAGGAGAGTCAGGAACGAGTTTCCTTAATTCATTTATTGCTATTAACGAATGATGAGAATTCATGCGAGATTTTTTTAGAAAGAAGGTATTGAAAGATTTACCGTATTTCCGTGTATTGGGACGCGTGCATTAATACCCAAAGAAACGTGTGTTGTGCATGCAGAGACATAGACTTCAGCCATGTTTAAAAAAAAATGTTTATAAGTCCGACGCACATGAGCCGGAACTTTGGGTTTTAACAAGGCGTTATAACATGAAAATTAAATTCAAAGATTTGACGAAAAATGGGGGTCATCGTTTTAGTAGGACCCCCAATAACCAGGAAAAATCAAAAAAAAATTTTTTAATTTATAAATAAATTTCGTTTATTTCAAGTTTTGCAGCAGCTCCAATACCCGAAAAGAGAGAAACTATTAATTTATTTTAATTTTTATTTTCAAGTTTTAATGTTGCATCAGTCTAAGATTTTTGAATATAAACCCATCATTTAAATTTAATTTTCATGTTATAACGCCTTGTTAAAACCCAAAGTTCCGGCTCATGTGCGTCGGACTTATAAACATTTTTTTTTAAACATGGCTGAAGTCTATGTCTCTGCATGCACAACACACGTTTCTTTGGGTATTAATGCACGCCTTCTTAAGCACGGAAATACGGTAATATTAAGATATTACATAGTCAAATATAAAATGAGCCAAGGCGTCATGAGACCCATCAAAACGTTTAATTTGGTGTAATAATCACAATGTAGGAACAAAAAGTGTTTAAGTGCAAAAAACGTTGATTTTGAGAGTTTTATTAAAATTTTTGGTTCAATGAAAGAAAAAAAAAATTTTTTAAGACTTAAGTAAAACTTTTTTATGTAAATATCTGAACTAATCAGATAGTGATCTTGTTACTACCTCTGTTTTTGAAATTCATGTACGTAATTGTTTCGCTGATATTTTATTTTAATACATACAAAAATTACGTTTTGCTCAAGTGTTACAAAGAAATGAGTTTTACCAAAGACAATATTTACGAATATTTACGATTTTTCGATTTTTCGAATATTTACGACGCTTCTTTGACTTTCTTGTAATGTTTAAGTTTAACCCACGATTTGATTCTTAAAAAATGTCTTATCAAGTTCTTGACACGATTTTTGCAAGTTCAGGAATCGATCTTAAAAGATTCCAGTTAAAAATGAGAAATTTGAAAGATTCTTAAGTAAGAAGATGTCATGAAAAAATAAGAAGTAAGATTCTTTAAGCTTCTTTAATATATTTAAATTTTTTTACTGACCAATTTGGAATACACCGGAAGCTAAAAGAATCTTACTTCTTATTTTTTCATGACATCTTCTTACTTAAGAATCTTTCAAATTTCTCATTTTTAACTGGAATCTTTTAAGATCGATTCCTGAACTTGCAAAAATCGTGTCAAGAACTTGATAAGACATTTTTTAAGAATCAAATCATGGGAACAGTCTTTTTGTCGATAGTGTTCCATTGTGTAAATGGATAAAGGGAAATTCCATGGACCAAAGTTGTACATAAATATTATGTTTTACTTGATAAAAAATTTAAGTTTTACAAAAAAAAATAAGTTTTACAAAAGACAAAAAAAATTTTTATTAAGTGTTACTAAGTGTTTCGAAAACAATTTATGTGTTACTGATCGTAAAACATAATAAGTGTTATAAGTGTTACAAGCAGGCCTGTTTAATTGTTTCAAAAATTTAATGCATTGAATTTTGCATTAATAGAACATTTTTTTTTGGCATTATCATTAAATTATTAAAAAATTTATAATTTTTTTGGATTCAAAAATAACTTTACAGATTATTTTAAACTAATTAATAGCCACCAGCTCTCCTGTTGAGAGTATATTTGGTGTTTATTTAAAGATGACAGATTCAAAAAATATTTGTATTAAATTTTTTGTAATAAATTAATGAAAAAAATAATGCTAATTTGAATTATCATTTGTCTTGAAAAAAAAAACAATGCATTGTTTACTAATGAGAATTATTTTAAAACATAAACACAAATCAAGTTAACGTACATACTGTCTTCAATTACGCAAACTTAAATATCTTATATTTTTTTATAAAACTCTTAATGTGATTTGTAACCTATGACTTTTTAATTTATCTATTTTTATTTTAATCTTTTAATAAATAAAATCTAAAAAGTAATGAGAATTTTTTTTTAAACTATTAATACACTACACTCACTAAATACACTCTCTCTCTTAATGCACTCTCTTAATGGACAACGGAAAATTTAATATTGAATAAATTATTAAAATTAAAAATGAGGCCTATTATGGATATTATTTTTGTAACTCTAAAGTTGTTTTTCATAATTAAGTTACTAGTAACTTAAATGTTTTTTGTAACTCTGGAGTGTGCATTTCTAAAATATATGTCTAGAGTTGCATTTTTGCAACTTAAAAAACTCTGAGTGTGTACTGAATTAAATTTGTGAATGTTTTTAGACGAATTGTTTTAAAATCAAGGCTTTTTTCATTGGTTAAAACATCTAAAACTAAACGAAGAAAAACTAAATTTTTTATAAGCTTAACTTAAATGAAGCTGATTAAAAAAGTTTTTGAAAAGTGAAGCAACCTTATTTTCAATAAATCCAATTATCCAATTACCAATTTCAATGACTCATTTGGTCTATGGGATGGTTTTGCTTTTTATTAAAATTAAGTTTTGACAAAAATCACTAAAAAATATGAAATACTTGAAATACCTTAGAAAATCATTAACATGCTTTAATTATAAAGATTAATTGGCTTTTCAACAATAGAGTAATAGCATAATCTAAAAGATCTGATTTCGTTTTTAATATTGTTTGCTTTAATGAAGAAAGACGGCAAGTTACTAACATACGGAATGTTGATAAATGATTATGCTCATCTTTACTTACAATACTCTCTTTTGTTAAGAACATCATCAAGTCTTCGTGATAAGTTGCCTAAAGGCTCTTTTTTTCGCTTGGTGAAGGAGAACTACTGAAGAGTGTTAAACGAAAACACATTTTCTGCTTTCGATCTGTGACTTGTCGTTTGCAACAATTCACAAAAGATATCATCGAATTTCTAATTAAGAACTTTATTCTATATGCGTCAAGATATCGTGCCCAAAGTTTTAAGCATCGATGCAAATATCTCAATAAGTGGACTCAAATCCAAAAGTGTTTTGGTCAAATAAAAGGATTTATACAGTCTCCTCATTTTTCAGAAAATGCATTATTAATGCCAAAACGACAGGCCTGGTTACAAGTGTTAGTGTTACAACTTTATATTAGTGTTTTTTTTTTGTTAAAAAGGTACACAATAATAATATACAAGTACAAATACAGTAGAAATTCGCTTATACATAATGGAAAAATTTTGAGATTTATGTTAGAGCGAATTTTATGTAAAATCGAATATGCATAGTGACACTTTTTTTGACTTATCGGAAATATAATTATTTACAAAAGTTAGATTGCTCAACGATTTTAGCGGCTTTTAAACTTCAAGATTGATGATTTTCTCTTTAGAAGACTATTTGAATCTTATCTAAAGATTTGCTTCATGAAAAGCCTACTGTATTTCCTTGCTTATAAGCGTCTAAAAATTGCATCTTTAAGGGATACAACTCCGTCCGATCTACTTCAAAAAGATTTGAATTGATCTGGTCTCCATTGGTCTGTAAAAAGGGATATTAGGAATGTATTGTAAGCAAGGAAATACGGTAAGGTTTTCTAATTTCTAAAACTCAAATAAAATTTAAAAATCTAGCTTGGTGCCCTATCATCAAGAAAAAAAATTATGTGTTATTGTAATTATGGTAATTTTAGGTATTCACTTTTTTATGCTTTTTTAATTGAGGTTCATAGAAAAACTTGAGACAGTTATTTTGTCGTCATACTTTTCAATATTATCTTTAAACGAATTTATGTATAAACGAGCTCTGTATAATCGAATTTTTACTGTATCCATGTATTTTAAAAAAAAATCAATTAATTAATTCATGGGTTGAAAGTTGCTTAAAAGTTGTCAGAATTGCTATCTATTTCATCCATGCCTTCCCAGTCTGCTCAAGCTTTGTGTCTTCAAATATTTTGTTTGAAAGGCTGAAAAACTAAGCTTAATGTGTTTTTTATCAAAATTTTCCTTAGAGAATTTGTCGACAATTGTAAATCAAAACCGACAAAGCCCTAAAAATGTAACCCTAACCTATACCCTAAAACCCAATTTTTCGGGATACTCAAACCGACCCAAAACCAGACAATCTGTGATCACGACTATATCATGTGTCGGAGCCAGAGAGACTATCGCTGCTTCAACAAAACGCGAACGTGTAGACATGTTTGATTCGCCGTTGAGCTGCAACCATCTTTCGATTTCATCTTGGAGACTCGGTTTTTGGGCCAAACTTTCGGGTTTAAAAAAATAGTAAATTAACAACAATTTACGTTAAATTTTGTAAAATACAAAGATCATAGCATAGTGATAGCTAAGTGATAGACAATATACTGTGTATTGAGTGTGATTCTGTTTGAAACGGAGCTTCGATCAGACATTTGTATAAATTTCATATTGGCTATTCTTTATAGTCAAAATCAAAGCATTTTTTCTTTCTAATTTTTAGTTAATTTAATATTTCAATTCATCTATAAAGCGAGCATATGTTTTTTTTTCTTTTAATTTTATTAAACAAAAAAAAATTCCAAAAAATTTTTGTTTTTTTTTAGCATATTTTGCTAATATTTAAGTTCATAATTTGAATCAATTCGAACATAAAAAAAACTACTTTAGGTCGCTTTAGATTTTAAGCAAATCGAAAAAGATTTTTGTCGGGTAAAGAAAAAAAATAAAAGAAAATTTTATGAATTTATTAAAAACTTTCATAATCAAACTCAAACATTTGACAAAAATTATTAAAAATAAAATTTTGTCAAACAATATTTTTTGTCATCACAAAAATTGTGAAAAACTAGCCAATTCAACAAATCACAATGAAAAAAATCTAAAACTTTTTTGTATCGTCAAAAGCATGCTCAAACTAAAGTTTTTATTTAAATATTTTAAAACCGATTTACTCATTAGTATCGGTTCTATATGCGAAATATGTTTTTCTATTTTCATTTTTTGTTATGCTGTTTATCCAAACATGTGGACCATGTCTCTTATTGTTCTAGGGGTTTTAGGTAAACCACGATATCAATTTTATCTCAAACTTGGACTCTTAATCTTATTTTTTTTTGAAGGTGTTCTCTTCAATAACCAGGATTTATTTGTATACCATCCGTCCGAGCCACCCGAATCAAAGACTTACATTGAACTTCCGTCAATTTACAATTTACCATTCGAAAAAGTAAATCTCATTACATCGGATTCAATCCGTCTACACAATTACTTAATCAAACAAGAAAATGCACTGTCCGTTCCGACAATAGTTATGTTTCACGGAAATGCTGGCAACATTGGACAAAGGTTTGTTGCCCTAGTAACTTCATAATTTAATAAAAACAAAATTTAAACATTTTTTAAAGGCTTTGCATCGCTCATTATGTTTATCATTACTGTGGTTGCAATGTGTTTTTAGTAGAATATAGAGGCTATGGTCTAAGTGAAGGAGCACCTTGTGAAAAAGGTTTTTATAAAGATGCCGAGGCAGCTATTAATCATTTATTGACACGAAATGATATAAACACTTCAAAAATAATACCATATGGTCAAAGTATTGGTGGTGCTGTTGTTATTGATCTTGTAAGTTTTAATACTTAAACTAAATTGGAGGGAAAGTGTTTCATTAAAATTTTTCAAGGTTCATAAGTTTGATGATAAACTTCACGCATTTATTGTTGAGAATACATTTACAAGTTTGCCTGAAATTGGAAAAGAACTATTTAGTGCAATTCCTGGGATTTTTTATTTACCAGAGATATTTTTTAAAAATCAAGTAAGTAGTTTTTAATATTTTGTTCTCGAGAACTTTAGACCTCAGTTACATCACAAGGATTCTAATAAAGAAGCCTAATCAGAAAAGGCAGATAAAATTTCTGTCCAACCGTTTTAGAATGCTTGAAATTTTAATAATTTACTGTCATATTAAATCTATTTCTTATTTTAGTATCAAAGTATCAAAAAAATAAGAGACATAACTGTTTCAGAACTTTTTATAAGTGGCTTGAGTGATACTATGATTCCTCCAAGAATGATGCAAGCATTATTTGATGTAAGCTCTTTAAAATTTAAATTTAAAAGAACTTGTATTTAATTTTAAAAAAATTTATAGAGATGCAATAGCCGTATGAAACGAATGCTTCAAATTCCTGAAGGAAATCACAATAACACATGGATTTTACCAGGCTATTTTCAATTCATGCTTAAGTTTATACAAGAAGTATTAAATCTTATTTACGAACTTCATGAATTATTTTAAACACACTATTTTTTAGGCATCAGCATCACAATTCGGAAGTGAAACTTTAACAAACAACTCTCAGATACCGGTTAATAGCCAAGTATGGTTTGTAAATACACAGAGAACCTAGAATTAGTCTTTATCTATTATTATTATTTAATTAGGATATTATTTTGTTTTTTATGAGTTTAATTTTATCTAATAAAAATTATTTTATTTAACATCGAATTTTTTTTCAAACTTGAAAATGGCGCATATTTGTTTCAGACAAGACAACTTATATTTAGGCTATAGTACCTATAGAACAATTTTTATAGCAATTCTGCACAATTGCTATTGCTTCACAGCGCCTTTGAAAATTTGGTCCGAAAACGGAGTCTCTTAGATAAAAACAACTTCTAAATCTAAAGTGAAACTCGAATCGAAATTTTAAAAAAGATTATATGATTGAGGTTTCAAGTCTCTTTTGTTTTGAATACTTCAATTGGGAAATAACAGAAATTCTAATATCTCGGATCAAACATGTATTCAGATATGAAAAGTAGAAAGGAACAAGCTTGACTGTCGCTTGGAAAACTTGAGATAATCAGGACTTCAAAAACAACATGAATTTGACTGAAGGTTAAAATTTTTGGTTAGGTCTAAAATCCAACCCGTTCGAAAATTCATTTACACTGACTCCATTTTTTCTTGCTACAGAACCATCAAAATAACCTGAAAGATATATCAATCGATAAATCATTTTTTCCTCTTTGAGATTTTTGCAAAAAATCTGTGTGTTTATTTTTCATCATCAGTGTGTTTTTGTTTTCTATGTATCAAAAAGGCTAGGTTGAGTCTCGAGTTGAATTGAAATAAGAAAATTTCTTTAATTAAATTCTCGGACGGGTCTGGGTTTTAGACCTAACCTTCCTATTTCATTGAAACTTGAAACTTCTTTGACACATGCTTCCTCGATAAACAGATGAGCCAGTATGAAATTATATTCGGTAAGAACCGAGTCAACAAATGGGAAAACCAAAACAAGAAAGGCAAGCAACGAATTATGCCAGGTACAAATCTAATCTTAGAACAATCGTCATTTTAAAATTTTTATTTATAAGATGGAGAATTAATATTTCATTAAAAGATGAGAACTTCATCTTCTTGGAATTAAAAACGAGTACTCGCTCATTTTTAAAAAAAAATCAGTAATAATAAAATGATGAGTATAAAACAAGTTTAGAAAAAAAAAGTTATTTGAAAAAAAGAACAAATAAAATATTGTTTAAAATTAATGGCAAAGCATTTAACAATAATATTTTTAAAGTTATAACTTGATTAAAACTATTTCCAACACTGCTATACTCGTCCATGTCTCTTGGCCTTGATGTTTTTCGGGTAATTGTTGTGGTCGTTGTCGTTGTTGTAGTAGTTTTAATCATTGCTCTTTTGAAACAATCACTAACTGCACTAATGACTGGAAACGAACCATTCTTGCAAAACTTTCCGCTAAAATCATCCATATCCAAAGTCCTTTAAAATAAAATTAAAAAACTGCCTTGTAACCTTGAATTAATTTGTAATAAAAATACCAAAACATGGCTCCATTAAGACCCTCTTTGACTACATAATCACATTTAACTCTAGCACCATCAGGATCATCGAACCCGATCCATGTACCTTTTTTAAAAGCAATTGCCGATTGATGATCTGGATGCCAGTATCGCTTGAATCCTTCACTGTTTAACTTCATACATACTTCAAAATAAGTTTGAATACCTGATTCACCTAAGTATCTACTAGTTAGACCTCCGTTACCGCCACCGCTTTGACCCCAAGACTTGATTGGATCTTCACCTGCAAACGATCTTTCCAAAACATAAGGTTTTAAAAGAAATAAAAATTATAAAGTTGATAATTACCTTCCATAAGTAGGAATTCCTATAGCGAGTTTTTTTCGTGCACAACCCATGTCGATCCAATGGTAAATTGAAGAATTCTAATAAAACTTGAATAATTTAAGAACTTGATGATTTTTTTTGATTGAAATTTACAGTGTTTAATTCCTTATCCTGTCCGGTTTCATCCGGAGTACCATAAAGAGCAGCATGATGTCCTACTTTATTGTACCAACCGCCATACAAATCCTTCAAATTTATTCAAAAATATTTTCAAAGCTTAGCTAGTAGGATAAAACTCTTACGTATGTCATAACATTAACGAAATCGAGGTACCTTTGAAGCAAGTTTTAAAATTTAATTTTTATTGATTTTAAGACTTACTTGCAAAGAGTTGGGACATCGTAGCCCTGTTTTAAGAGATACTCTCCAGCTGCTGTAGCTATACTTGCTAATAAACGAGGTTTATTCGTTTTCTTGGCCTCTTCTTCAAAATTTTCTCTCATCGCCTTTAATTAAAAACCTTTATTTTAAGAATTTTATGCGTTTAGCATAAAAATTCAAATACTTTTGCTAAAAGACCAAACTTGACTTTATGATCAGCCCCTGGAAACTCCCTTAATTAAACAAAATTCAAAATTAAGTTTGATTTTTAAGCTTTGTTTTATTCATACCAATCCAAATCAATTCCGTCAAAACCCCATTTACGACAAAAAGCAATTACATTTTGTGAAAATTGTTTCCTTGAAACGTAAAGTTTGAACAAAAATCATGAAGTCTTTTATTGTTCTGTTTCGGCTTACCTAATCTCGTCATTGCCAACTATTCCTTCAAATTGACCAGCTTGACCCCAACCACCACATGATATTAAAATCTTTAATCGTCTATTTTTTTCTTTTAATTTCATTATTCTTTTATACAAAGGCTTATTTTCAAAAAAATAATAATTGGTTTGTTCCTAATTATAAAAAAAAGAAAGCGTGGTAAATTACTCCTTGTCCTTCAACGTCATTTTGAATATCATTTTGGATTGTGTGTTGAATATTACCACCGCTAATCATTCCAAAAGCATAAATTATATGAGTACACTTTTACAAATTTTATTATTTAAATTTTTTTTTTCCAATTTAAAAAAAAAATATTGCTTTTACCAAATCCGCAGGAATATCTTCAGGGTGCAGTCTTGATTCTCTTATCTCTCGATGAGCTCCCCAATTTGTAAAATACTATTAAAATGTATTAGTTTTATTTTAATGAAGCTTAATAACAATGGACAATTTGAAAATTTTAAATTTATAAACCCAAACTTTCTTATTTAGTCGCCTTGAAATAAACTTGTTGGTATCACGTATAAACAGTTATCGTTGGACTCAGAAGTTTTAAATGAATCAGTTTTTTTAGAAGAAAATGAGACTTAAGCTTCTGAGAAATGTGTTGCTATGATTAAATACGTCACTGGTTCTTTAAAATGTAAGTTTTTCTAATGTCACATAAAATTAAAATGCCCAGGAATTGATTCCTGGAGAGGATCCTAATTGGCTAAATCTGCCTGTTCTGTACAAGAATCCAAATGATTCATTTTTCTTTGGCTTTCCAAGATTTTCTTGGATAAGATATTTTGAACTTAATCCGATTGAAGATATTTTTAAAGGATTCTGACAAGAAAACTAATCCTTTCCGAAAATTTTTGATCTCTGCAGATCCTTGCCAAGATTTAGGACATGGGTGGTCAAGCTCAGGTCGCTTTCGCGAAGGAAATATTCCCCAAAAGGGAATTTTTTACAACCATCAAAAAATCTTCTAGACAACCCTCTCTCCATCAGTGGCGTAGATCCATTGAGGCGAATTGAGGTCACACCATAGTAAAATATTCTGAGAATTATTTGTCAACTGAAAATTTTAGATAAGATTTTTTAACTTTTTTATAATACCGCAAAGCTATCGTTAACGAGAATCTATTTTTCTCCCGAAACTTAACATTTTTTTGCATTCACCTTTTTTATTCATTCAAATGATAGTCCTCTAGGTTTACCTCTAAAATCAATTACCAAAAGATAAGTTTTGAATGGATAACGATTCTTACAAAAGAATACTTGAAATTGATATGTAATTAGCGTCTAGTTAGGACCATTAATCGAATATTAATTAGAACAGCTTGGAAAAAAAACATTACCTAATACGCTTTTCAGTAAGACAGGAAGGGGTACGAAGTCTTCGAAGAATAATTGGTACGTATGTACATGAATGTAAGTTTATGAAAGTACGGGGGTATCATGATATGGATGAATAATTAAGCTGATAATACTTTTAGATCGTACTTAGCTAAGAGTTTTATTTAATTTAATTTGGAAAGTTAAGATTAATGTCCATTGTTAGCATATATGAATGCTTACACAAATAGTTTTGAATTTTCCTTCTTTTGAAGCCTCTGAAAAATAGAATCATTGTTTAATCATTCGTAAAATTTTTCCAAACAAAGATACTAACCATCGTCAACGTCATCATAATAATCTGGAGGTATTTCTTGCATAGGACTAGGGCGTGAATGTTTAAATAAAGTGAACATAAATAAAACAAACGATACTGTATTAATTGATTTCATTTTTAATAATGATCCAAAAATGCTGTTTTATCATCTATCATAAAACGAATCAAGCAAAAAAAAACTAATCTAAAAATCTTAAGAATTTCTATAAGTCTCTATAAGGTTATAATCATCGGTTTAGCATGAAAATCATGTTTTTTTTGACTACGACAAAAAATATCAACAAATCTATATATCTTAAGAGTTAATGTTTTCTGAGCTGTCTCTCATACGATTTTACAAATTGACAATAACCCATCAAGTAAACAAAACAAAAAAATAACGATTTAAGACGACAGTCATTTAGTTAAATTTATCTGTTCTTTATTTGACCAAGAGAAAAAGTAAATAAACACAAACACACAAATAGTGACCTTAACTAAATTTCAAAAAATAAAAAAGTTATTTTCGTCTAAGTCTCTGGACTAATCCTTTCGACAAATCTCAATTTTTATGTAAAAAAAAGAATTGTATTCTATTTTTCTCGATCAATCTCAAATCTTTATATATTTCAATTTTAAGCTATTCAAAGGTTCCAATATTTTTTAATTTATTTAATTACGGCTCAAGTTAATCTTTTTGGACTCGTAAGTCGTTTAATCTTTTACGAGATACACTCAAGGTTACCAGTTAATGGTGACTTTTTAATCAACGGGATTTAAGAAATTTTTCAAAATTTTTTTATTATGACAAAAGAAAACAATTATGGTAACTTCAATATAAAATAATTTACACAACAAAAAAATTGTTTTCATTAGTTTGATCAATGTGAACTATGTTGTTATTTTTTCACTCAAGTTTTGGGATTAAGGCCGCCTCGTGTTTTCATTGAAAAAGTCGAGTAAAATAAATTGAGCAATAATTTGAATTCTTTATATGACTTTGTTATTGAGTTCGTTGATTAATTGAAGATCTTAGTAAAATTTTCGAATGAAGGTAAAGAGTAAAATATTCCTGATTGTGTCCTTTAGGTTTAAAAATTTTAAATGTCAATTTTAGAAAGGTCAAATTCATGGAACACTTTTGATATTTTTTTTTAGTTTGGTAAAATATTTTTGGATCTCGAAAAGAGAAATTACTAGGGCTGTACTCTTTACAAATCCGGTCTTTCACAATGCTCATTTCTGAAAGCTCATGAATTTTCATTTTCATATGAAGATAAGAAGATTGTTTTTGTTGGTATAAAAAATTTAAAATAGCACCCTTACCACCCCACTCCAAATTTATGAACTTTCAGAAATGAACATTCTGAAAGACCGGATTTGTACTTTAATTTTGATGTTTGAACCTGTAAATCTAATGATTTTGTCTTCTTTACTTGGAATTTTAATTCATAAAGTTCAGTAAATGACTTATAAATAATGCAATTATTGAGCTCCCATCTGATAAACTCACTGCTTTACCAGTCTTAACTTTCCAACTTTACCATAGAGTAAAGTAAAGCGTGCACCCCTAGAAATGACTTTGAAGGATTAAAATAAAGACCTTGACCAAGTAAAAATGTTTTCAAAACTGTTCCAATTCTTGATTCTTACTATCGAATTTCGTTGTTTTGTCAAATTCAAATAATTTATTAGTGTAATCCAACCAATAGGCTAAATTCTTTTGAAGATCATCTATTGAATGACTTCGTGAGTTTATACCTCTTTCAAAGCACATCTTAAACCAATAACTTAAATAAAATCTAATTTGAACAAAATTTTTAAAAATCTAACCGTGTAAATGTGTTCAATTGGAAGCTTGGATAGATCTTGATTTAATAACTTTTTATCTATTTCTCTCAGCCAATAGGCATAGTATGCTAAATTTGAACTTGTAATTAGATCAAACACTCGTCGACTATTTTCTACTCTCTCTAAAAGATACTTAAAAAAAATTTTTTTTTATTTTTAATAAAATTCAATATTTTGAAATTCTTACTAAATGATCATATGTTAAATTTTTAAGATTAAACTCTGGTTTCTTTAAAATTGGTTTTAGCGCTAAAACTTCTTCGGAAGTTACCATTTTACCATCTTTAATCTTAAAAACAAAATGTTCTAAATCCAAATTTTAGAAAATAAATTGCAAAAATAAAATTCACCCTATCTACTAAATCAAATAAAATATTCTTTGCCAGTGTATCACTTAATTTTTCATCTGCATGAATGAGTAATAGCTCTAAAATCGTGCTATAATGTTTAACTTTATTGTAATAGTCGAATTCTCCGAATTTGAGTTGTTGTTCCAAAGTCCAAAATTGATTCGAAAGAAGCTTATGTGGATATGCATAACTTGAATAAAACATTAACGCTTTGAATGTAGACAGAGTTTAAATTAAACTTACGCTATAGGTAAAACTATGTAATTAAGCACTGGAAATGAAGATATTATCATGACGGGTGCAACTTTTTTCCAATCACGAGTAATCTAAAAATGTTTAAAACATAAACTCAACTTCTAAGGTTGGTAGACGAAAAAAGTAGATTACTTGTCTGTAGACTTCAACTTCTTTCCAAGTCATTGTTTCAATAAGCTCCGGATTTTTCCATAATTTAAATTTAAAGCTAAAAAAAAGGAGAGTCTCTTTTGAGAAGCGACTCGTGCCGTTTTTTAAAACAGATATGAGACGATATAATTTCGGATAGCGTTGTTGAAATTTATTTCCATAAGGTCTTAGGGTAGTTGTTGAAGATGAAAAAATATTTCGTATTAAACTTTTCATTGAGTTAAATCGGATAGAAAAAGAAAACAAACAATTTCCCTAATACCTAGATTGGATTTTTAGTTTTTGAGTTATATAACAAATTATAAAGAAAATCAAGTCTTGAAAATTTTATTTTGTTTTCGTTGAGTTTGAAATATTCAAATCTCTGATTGAGTACGTTGTTATAATTTACACTCAAGTTTTAAAATTATTACTTTGCCCGCAGAACATTTTTAACATTGTGGTAGTTTTTTTTTTTGTTGAGCAAAAAAAGGTAAAACTAAGTGAACGTTTATGTTTGAAATAAATTAAAATGTGTCAAATTCTTTAGTTGAATTTTTTTTTAATAATTTGTTTCATAAAATAATTTCTGGTACAATAAAATGGAAGAGACTGATAAAAGCAATGTTAAAAAGACCCAGGAGCTTTTAACTCCCGAAAATCAGACACAACAACACAACGTGAACAACCCGATTTCGAGAAAATTGAACAAAATCTTGGAAAGCCGTGTCGAAAATGATAAGGAACTACTTGAAGCATTGAAAACGTTGTCGGTTTTTTTTCCAGAAAATAGCATGAGAAGTCGTAGAAATTTAAGAAGTGACATTGAAAAGAGGAGTTTAGTTTTAAATGAAGAATTTTTAGGAGCTTTTCGAGGCGTCAAAGAAGTATTTTGATTAAAAAAAAATTAATCAAGTCTATTTTTTCAATTTAAAGCAATTGGATGATATTTGTGGTGTCATAGGATCCATGTCGGAATGTAGCGATAACATGTTAACAAGATTAAAACAAGTTAAACTTCAAACTAACGAGTTAATTTCAAAGACAACGAAATTACAGAATGAAAAGTATTTGACATTTATCATGACTTTCCAGTTGTAAAATTTTGCTTTTTTTTAGCAAAGATGTTGAAAATAAATTGAAAATAGCCGAAAAATTTATTACCAAGTTTCAATTACAGCCTGACGAGGTCAATTATTTAACTCCAAAAAAAGATGGAAGTCTACACCCAGTAAATTTTATCTTTCGAATTTTTAGACTGACAGTATTATGCGTTAAGCTTTTTAATTTCAAAGGATTTTTTCAGAGTTCTTGAAAAAGTCAGAACTATTCATGAAAATTGTAAAATTTTATTAAGAACCAATCAACAAACTGCTGGGTAAGGAATAATAAAGAAACACGGTTGATTTGATTACTTATCGGACCTTTTTTAGGTTAGAAATAATGGAACAAATGGCTATTAATCAAGAAGCTGCTTATGAAAGACTTTATCGATGGATGCAAAGTAATTAAAATTTAGATTTCAAACAAAATTGTAAACTTAATTTCTTAACTTTTAAGATGAATGTCGTCTTTTATGCAACGACACTGTTGAGATAAGTGACTTCATGAGCACTGCTTTGTTTACACTTACTTTTAGACCAATACTCTACAAGCAAGAATTTTTAAAAATTCATAAAATCCTATTACTATTGATATTAATTAAATATATCCCAGGTACATATTGGACGAATATTGTAATTCAAGACGGAATGCAATTTTGAAACTATTCATAGACGCTTTGACAAAAGGAGGACCTAATGGAAGTCCACGACCAATAGAATTGAATTCTCACGATCCGATTAGATACATGGGAGATATGCTTGCTTGGATTCATCAAGCCACAGCATCTGAACATGAATTTTTAAGATCATTATTTAGAAAGTTTAAAGACAATACAGGTGAGTCTACAGTTATTTTTGCTTTCCGGCATTAACGTTTCCAAGGGGTTTGAATCCATTTTAAAGAAGGCTCAGCTCTAAGTATTCTAAGATAATCAGGGGCGCTCAATAGTTGCAACTTACGAAACCACCCAAAACAACAAAGCAGTGTCATTTGAAAAATATTTTCATAATCAACTACCCTAATTATCATTTTCAGAAAGCATATTTACCACTTTTCAAGAGGGCTTTAGAGCTATTTCAGCACTTTCATGTTGAAAAAAGCAACTTTTGGGCGTCCCTGAAGATAATGGAAAAATATTTATGATTTTAAAATTTATTTAAGATTTAGAATCGACAGTAAAATCAAGCTTGGGAATCATTATGGATGGAGTCTGTCGAGCTTTAAGAGTAAGCTAAATACTTTAATTTAATTGAGTATCTCTTAACATGTGATTTAAACACAGGTTAGAATAGAGCAAGTGTTGGTCTCTCAACAAGACACAATTCTTTACAAAATTTCAAATTTAATCAAATTTTATGATTACACCATTCGGTAATTTAAAAAACTATTTGAAAAAATTGAATTTTTTAATAATATTTTAATTGAAGTCAACGAATCAGCGAATCATGTGAGCTCATTCAAACATTAGCTGAAACCTATCAATTGAGCTACAAGATGTTCTTGAACTCATTGAATATTCATGCCACAAGATTATTGGATAAGGTTTGTCATATTGAAAAAAAAGCTACCTTAAGTCAAAAAATTATTTTTTCAATTTTTAAGATTGAACCGCCTGGTTTTGAATTATTACCAAATCAAGAGTTCAGATTAACACTTACACTTATAAAAGACATTTTCGATTCTTACAATAATTCAGTTGTTTCAGTCAATTCAAAGAAAGACGATTACATTCAAGTAATTTTTATTTACAAAGTAAAATCTCTATTGTTTAACTTAAAAGATTAAATAGATATTGGATTGTGTAATCGAGCCAATGCTTCAAATGGCTTCTTTATCAGCTATTAACTTACCTGCTATTGACATGGCTGTTTACATGATTAATTGCATTTATTCAATTCATTCCATGTTATCGCTTTATGAGTACACTGACTCAAAACTTGAAAAACTTGAAGCTCAGGTAAGCCTACTAATATAAATTAATTTTTCATTTAACAACAAGTGTATGCAATTTTTTGAAGATTGATGCCCACTTGGATACATTATGCAATGAACAAGCATATTTTATTTTATCCAAAACAGATCTTTTAGATGCTTACAAAATAATACAGGGTCATGATAAAAAAGTCCGTGGTCCATTGGTCAATGTACTTGGCATGGACAGTAACACTCTTAAATCAGCAATGGTAATTTTTAAAATTTAACAAACACGTTTAAACGATAACAACTTTTTTCTAAAGAGCAAATTTGATGTTTATCTATCAGGTCCAGATAACTTGATCGTTTCTCAATTTAATTTGTTACTAAGCTCAGCTATTCGATCTAAACTAAAGCAAAAAAGTGTACATCTCGTAAGCGATGCTTTCAAGTTAATTTATGATGCTATAACAGATCCTGAAAATGGTTATACAAATAGTACAAGCATAGTACCAAGAACACCAGATCAAATATTAAAACTAATTTTATAAATTCTTCTTTTTTATTGCGTAATTTTATTTCAATTTTTATTATGAATAAACTATGGTAACCATGGTAATTTTTTTTGCTATTACCGAAAGGAGTAAAAATAATAAATTTTTTGAAACATTATTTTAATCATTCAAATTTCTTGAGAAATTAGAAAAAAAAATGTCATGTTGCAGTTGTTGCCGACCAACGACATCCTGTCACTCGAGAATAGATTACGATTGTAATTGTTGTTTAAACGATGAATTGAACCTAATCAAGTTAAAAAACACGAATCACGAGCTTAAGAGTTTGATAAATCGTTTAGACCACTTATCGACTTCAGTAGAATCAAGTTTTAATACACATCGGTGTAGAACAGTTTTTAATTGCCATCAAAAATGTAATTTATGCCGGAACTGTGGTATCGATATGAACAAGTATTACTATCATTTTGATGTTAGTATTTGTGATGATTGCGATCGTATGCTTCGTGTTAGCGATGAATTTGACAAGATTAAAAAAATTCAAAGAGACCCTAACGTTTATCCACTTACTAAGTACCCGTGCGGTAAACAACATTATTGCGACAAATGTGATAATTGTGTTGACGTGGTTAGAAGACGTTCAAGATCAAGATCTAGAACTTGTTCACCAAGTCGGGTGGTTACACCAGAACCTAGACCAATTTGGAACGCAGGTCCTTGGGTTGCATATTATCCAATGACTCAATGGAAGTTAACTGAAATGAAAAAATAATATTTTTTTTTTACTATAAAAACCTTGCTTAATAGTTTCATCGCTTGTAGACCCTCATTCCAATAAGTTTAATTATGAGACTTTTAAACAAGGTTTAACATTTTTCACTTTTTCTTAGAGCTTTAAAATGAAAATAAAAGGTTTTTAGAAACAAATAAAAGAATTTTATTAACATTTACAATTGTAACAAAATTTATCAGTTTAACAAAAAATTGAAATTATTCTAAAACAACTACTTCACCAACAATGGGTACACGTTTGAGTCCATTTGAACCTATTATTTTAACTTGGTATGACGTACCATGTAAATTGAAAAACCCTATCAATTCTTTGAGACAACCATCATTTGAGACTTGGAATCCAAAATTATTGATTGAACTCGAATCGTGCAATGAAAAGGTCACACTACTTTCAGCAACTAACGTGCGATTATTAAGTGGTTGAATGATTTCCGGGTAAAGCATTAATTTTGAAGTCATCTTATCTGTGTCACCGATTAAAAATTTTTCAATATGTATTGTTTTAAAATTATCTATTGGCATTGATTTCTTGATTCCTGCACATTCGATTTCATTAATGTTTCTTCAAATAAAAAATTTTAAAATTTTATAATTTAGGCAAAACACTTTTATTTTACTTGACACATTTTAAGGTTACCGTGGTCATATTACAGCTTATTCCTGTAGACTTTTGATCCAAATTTAAATCTCCTACATTACGTTTATATTCTTCTGAATCAAGGGACTCAAAAAAACGAGAAAGAATTTCTTCAGACACTAAAAATAAAATATTTTATTCTCTGCAGTCGATAAAGCTGTCTGGGAAATTTACTTGTATCATTAGTTTCTTCAACTGTTCGGACATCTTTTCCTTGATATGGGTATATCCTAAGAGCTAGAGAAAGCTTAAGACGTTTTCATTACCGTTAAAAGCAATGTCAAACTTACGACCAGCTTTGCTTATCTGCTTCTTAATTGAGTTATTCGAATCATCTGAAATAGAATAAAATTTTTGAAAAGAGTTTTAAAACTTAAAGTTTAAATTTACCGTTTAGTGCAGATAAAGTTCCAATTAGAACAAGGATAATTGTAAATTTCATCAACATGATATTTAATCTAGAGACCTACCCTCTATTTTTCTAAAGATGATATTAATTTTACTAAAGAATGATGAAGAATGATTTTTAAGCAAAATTTTGAAATTCAACAAAAATATTTAAATGCAAGAAAAAATTAAAAATTTTCAAACTTTAAAAAAATGTTCAAACTTTTGGCTTTTTTGATAGCAATAATCACACAAATATGTAAAGCCGATAATGAAATAAAATGGGAAACCATACCAATTGTATCAAACAGTACTCAGTGTATTTACAAGCTTGGATCTAATATTTTGTCATGTCGTGGTTCTTCGATTGTAGTTGATTGTCCAGCTTTGGTTGAAATTCCTTATCCAATCAACACCAATTTGGACATATTCGGCATTGCCAAAGAACCTTTAAGCAAAAATTCCACTCGGTCATCAACTCGATTTTTCTTACATCCAAGAAAACTAGAATCAACTGAGTACCTTGATTATGTTGTTCAAATTCAAAATAAAACTTTAGAGTTGTTTCTTTATCAATCAAAATCATCAACTTCATTTGGTATTAGAGTGTTAGATTCAGAGTGTTGGGATAGACTTTTAGAAGTCATAAATCAAGATGATCATTTTATAATTAATAAAGATTCAAGTGTGCTAGCGTTATTGGGTGAAATTTTGATAGCTCGTAAACCAGCTAGAAAAAGATGGATCGGATGGGGTATTGGTTGGAAACAAGGATGGGGTTGGGGTCTAGCTGGATGGGGATTACCACTTTGGGGTTTACCATGGGGAAATTAAATATTTTTTTAGTAATTTCAAATTTTAAATCGATTCAAATTTTTCAATAAAATTATTTTTTGCTTAAAATTTGTCAAATTTTAAATTTGGTTCGCTAAAGTTCAAAGAGAAATTTAATCAAAATGAATCTTGTTTTTTTTTTAACAACAAATTTAATTGAAAAGAAGCGATTTCAATGAAAATAATTTTTGCTCTCACGATTTGCTTTCGAAAGAGTATTCGAGAATTTTTTTAATTTTTGCTTAAAAAAAAGATATTTTTTGTAAGAGACCCCACTCTTTTTGATGAAACACATTCGAAAAAAACTTGTTGCTTTTCTTGAGTGAATCTAATCTCTCTTTCTTAAGATTGAAGCTTCTATAGAAAGCTATTTTTTTGATTAAGAAATAAATTTGATTGGCTAAAAGCGAATAACAATTCTTTTTTTAGCTTAATGTTGTGATGCATATAAATAAATGCAATTAGAGCTTGATAGAATCATTCAAAAAAAAAGAAGAACAGAAAACCATTGAATAATCGCAATTCTAAAAATGATGAAATTTGCTTTGATGTTTGTTTTGGTCGGTTTGGCCGTCGCTGGTGAATTCAACTGGGAACAAGTTCCATTGGCTGGTAACGCAACACAATGCATGTACAGACCAGATCACAAAGTTTTAGGGTGCAGAGGTTTAGAAAGAGTTGTTGAATGCGGTGTTGAAGGTCAATTACCACGAGGATTTGAAGTTTTCGGCTTAGGCAGAGAATCAGTCGAAGAAACTCCAGTCGAATCAGTCAGCTACTGGTTGTACCCAAGAGAATTGAACCAAACCGTTTACGAAAACCACGTTGTCGAAGAATCAAACACCACACACAATGTTTCATTATTCCACTTAGAATCATTATTGACATCAACTGTTGGTTTGAGAGTTCCAGATGTTAAATGTTGGTCAAGAATTGTTGAATTATTGAATGCTACCGTTGAAACCCACTCCGTTGAAGTTGAAGGTATGTCAACTCAAGTCACATTGGTCAGTGAAGTCTTGGTCACTGATAAATCAGCTAAAAAGAGATTCTTATTACCTTTATTGGGTTTAAGATTAGCTATGGCCGCTCCTCTTTTCGGGTGGGGTTTAGGTTGGGGTCTCCCACTCTTCCCATTATTGGGTTAGATTCTTTACGAATCGGTTTAATTTTAAAAAAATATTTTACAATGTAATTCGCGAATAATTTAAAATTTTCTAATTTCAATTTTGTACACAATACATTTTAAAAATCAATAAATTTTAGGATAATAAATATTAATTTAAAAAAATACAATTTATTTTATCTAATTCCAAGAAATTTAAAGGTGCCCGTTTATCTACGACACGCATACGTTGCTTTCTGTTCACAAATATTGTTAACATAATATTGCTTCAATTGAAATTGTATTCGAAAGTTTACCTAAAATTGACGCCACTGAATCGAGAAAATTATTTACGATCAGTGCTTTGTTTAAATGAATAAGTAATATTGAAAAAAAAACTATAATTGATTTCAAGACATGGTCTAAATACAAAAAAGCTCGTTTTGATGCTGTTACAGCGCTGGTCATTCACGATTCACAATTAAATGGGCGAACGTTCACAGAAAGAGTTTCTTAGATTAACTCATTCTTAGATCTTCATTCTGGAAATTTTTATTTTCTTTATGATTCAGTGAACGTTCGTTAATTTAATTCGTGAATGGCCAACACTGTATATCGACTGAAAAAATTCTAAAACTAAATGAAACCTAAAGATGAAGAGTTTCACTCCTTTAAATTTTAAACCTCGCATAGAAAAACTTTAGAAAAAATATATCTCTACTTAATTTTAGGTGCTAAAACGGATACTACAGTCCCGGAAACTAACTTGTCACATGATTTCATGTGATATAATTTCGTATCAGAATTTATGTCCATATTTATATCATTTGATATTAGCTTCGATCGATTTTAGCATATAATTTATTCTCAACGAAAACTGATGGAAACTGTTATCAGATGATACCAGATGACATCAGATGAGGTCAGATTAAATCAGATATCCAGGATCTTTCTACATGAGGATTACTTACTTCAGGTCAAAAAGTGAAAAATTTTTTATTAAGGTATTTTTATATCAAGCGTTTTCTGATCTCTAGTGTCCCAAAAAAAAACAGTCATATTTTATAAAATTTAGCTGTTATTCTAAAGGGTTACCTTTAATTTTTTCAGCTATTTTTTAGCTATTTGAACACTCTAAACTAAGTATGAAAAAACTTTAAAAATTTAAACACCCAGCACAACATACAACAGATTTCATCAACAATTCTTCATCATCATAAAAAATAATAGAATCCTTTTAATGATAGAGATTTTTTTTCGTTACTAAACATTATGTGCTCATACCAAGGATTTTTATAACAGCCAATGAATTCTTTATGGTCAAATTATTCTCTACACTAACTAGATTTATTTTCTTTTAATCTTAAAAAAATTTAAATTAAAAACATCCGATTTGGACTTGCCAGAATGGCCCCTCAACATTTAATGTGTTATTTAATATTTCAAGTTACAGTTGATGACTTTAACTTGTTAATGATGCGAAGTTTCGTGTAATTAATTATGGAGTTTAAACATTCTTTGAACATAATTCACGGCTTTTCCTTATCAATTTGTCTATAAACGCGAAAGATTAAGAAGCGGCCAAAATGCTAATTTCTATTTTAAGATTTAACTGTTTCATAAACGGGATCGTTTATAACTTACCTTAAGTTTTATCATTTGTATTTAAGTCTTAGATTTTACTGGATAACGATTGATACTTCCATTTTTTAAAATACAGGATAATAAAACCATGATTCAGTTACTTACCAATAGTATATATATTAGCTTTTTTTAATGATTTTTTTCAAGTATTATAAGTAAGAAATTTTGGTGATGTTTAGCTTAGTATCAAAATATCATTATTGATTTTCTGATATATTTGGTATTTTGATACTAAGCTTAACATCGCCCAAATTTGAGACTTGGCTCATGTCTTGTCATAAAAAAAACAATAGAAGAGTTATGACTTGAAGTTGATTTTTGTAGTTTGAAAGAAAATGAATTCGCTTTTCGCAAACTATTCGTTAAAAGGTAGTATTAATGCAAGTTATGCGAGTATAGTTTTAACTACTCAAAACTGGACAGAAAACAAGACTTAAAGTCTCAAGTTGGTACGATTTTTTATAATTCAGGTAAGCCTATACGGACTGACTTTAACTTAATAAACTTACCACTATTTCAGCTTAAGAATGATTTGTGTAAAAAAGTCAATTATTATTTCTACAAGCTAAAAAATTCTATCAATTTCAAATTTTATGATATTTATATCAAATGATTGTTGTTGTTAATTATTTTTAAAATTCACTTTATTAAGAAATACCATTAGAATAAAAGGAAATTCTATGATTAAGACTATTCAGTCTAGTAAATTGAATATCACTTGAAAAGAAAAATAATCTGCTGACTCATTTATATTAGAGTAAAAAATATGATTTTAGACTCTCCGAATTGAAGAAAGCGTGATTCAGTGTTTTTTTTCAATTTTCAATGGTTCAAAAAAAGTGGATTTGAAATTAATCATTTTGCTCGAGACTTAGAATAAGCATTGTCATGTTGAATAAACTTCTAATAACAACAAGCATGGTTTTGAGATGAGAAAAAAATTGCTTGATTTTTTATTTGACTGTGATGTATAATGCATGTGTATAATAAAGTTGTGATCAAAAGCTTACCAAAATTTTTTTTTTTATTATAAATATTGAAGTTTCTTTTGTTTATTCTCAACAAAGATTGAATAATTGCAATTCTTAAACAATGATGAAATTCGCTTTAATGTTTGTATTGGTCGGTTTGGCCGTCGCTGGTGAAATAAACTGGGAACAAGTTCCATTGGCTGGTAATGCAACACAATGTTTGTACAGACCAGAATCAAAATTCCTAGGGTGCAGAGGTGTTTCTGGTATTGTTGAATGTGGTGTTGAAGGTCAATTACCACGAGGATTTGAAGTTTTCGGCTTAGGCAGAGAATTAGTCGAAGAAACTCCAGTCGAATCAGTCAGCTACTGGTTGTACCCAAGAGAATTGAACCAAACCGTTTACGAAAACCACGTTGTCGAAGAATCAAACACCACACACAATGTTTCATTATTCCACTTAGAATCAATGATGAACACCACTCTTGGTTTGAGAGTTCCAGATGTCAAATGTTGGTCAAGAATTGTTGAATTATTGAATGCTACCGTTGAAACCCACTCCGTTGAAGTTGAAGGTATGTCAACTCAAGTCACATTGGTCAGTGAAATTTTTGTTGCCGACAAATCAACTAATAAGAGATTCTTATTAGGTTTAGGCTTTGGAGGTTTAGGCTTAGGCTTTGGAGGATGGGGTTGGGGTTTAGGTTGGGGTTTGAGCCCATGGTTGTTGGGTTAGATTTTTAATTCTAACTAAACCAAAATATTTGTATTAACAATGTATAATTCGCGTAAAATATAATAAATTAATTTTTTTTTAATTTCTATTGCAAAAGTTTTATATGAATACTTTTTTATTCAATGAACAAAAATTTTAAAAATAAAAATATTACAAAACAAAAATTTTTTTTATTTTAAACTTTAATTTCAATTAATTTGTCCTAACAAAAAAAATCCATTTTTTGCTTCTTCTTTTGTTGATCTTTCTTTTGAAATCATTTTTTTTCCAAAAAATTTTTGATATCCATCCTACCAGTTTTTACATTCTAAACTGATCACTCACAAATTCCAAAAATGATCATTCCTAAACCTTTATGAATTTTCATGAATTTAATTAGAACCATTTTTGTTTAAATTCTTAATAAGAACAAAAAAAAGTCACAAAATTATGTCTTTAAAATAAAATTTAAAGTCCTCTTGGTTTTCCTTGTAAAAAGATAATTTTTTGATAAACACGTCAATAAAGTTTAGAAATTGTATTTTTTAACATTCAAAACGACCGCATTTAGCTTTGATACATGCCGCGATTGGTTTTGGCATAGATTCAATCAAATTTAGGTTCAACCATTCGTTGAACCGTCTTCAAGTGCTCAATTGACGTTATCTTAGTTTTTACCAATTTATGGTCAATATATGATCACAAGTTTTCGATAGGATTGAGATCTGGGGATCTAAGACGATAGGGAAGTAAAGATATATGTTTCTCCTCAAACCAGTTTGAAATGGAATGTGCGGTATGAGCGCTTGTCCCGTCTTGTTGGAAAATCCAATCTTGTTTCCTTTTTCGAAAAATAGCTCGGCTGATGGCAATAATTCGTTTTCTTTCCAGGGTTTTCTTGTAGACAAACTTGTAGTATAAATAGTGCAGCACCCAGTTCCATTGTAATTAAGGCAACCCCAAATTCCTACAGAACCACCACGATTATGTAGCCTTGGTAAACAAAACTTCGGATGATACTTCTCATTTGCGAATCTTTTGACAAATACTCTTGATTTTCGGTTTAGAAACTCGAAATTTGACTTATCGCTGAAAATAACTTAGACCAATCTTGAATTGTCCAATCATATCGTTCTCTAATCCATTTGAGCCTTTTTAGTCTGTTTTTAAATGTCAATAGGGGCTTTCTTATAGTAACATACGATTCAATTTTTTTTCAAAAGAATTTTTCTAATGGTGTCTTTGCTAACTCTAACCTCACCAAATGTAGTACTAAAGTCAGCAGCAAATTGCCTTTATCTGATTGAAGGGTTCACTCTGACCTTTCTAAAAATGTGTGATTCATCACGACTGGTAAGCTTTGGTGGTCTAACAGACCTTGGTAATTCTTTGAAACTGGAAGTGATTTCATAATTTCGCTTAATTGTAAAGACGTATTTCTCAGAAACACCAACTAACTCCGCTATTTCTTTTTAAGACGTGGCGTTGTCTTTCAGCAGACCAATTATTTGCCATCTTTGGGTCTCGTATACTTTTTTTTACCCATTTTTATGGTAAAATTAGGAATACTGTATAGGTTTTGGAACGATTTTTAATGTTAAGTAAATGGTATTTTTATTGGAGTGCTATTCAAAATTAATTTTAATAGCTGTTCTGACATTACCAAAAAAAAATCTCAAGGATAGATTGGGTGTGGTTTAATTTTCTACGAAAATCAAATTTCTAAACTTTATAGACAATTTATTTTTTACTTAATTTTTATCTGGAAAGTTAGAGACAAAATTAGCAGTGACTGGAATATTTGTTTGGGATTTCCGACATATAAAAAGATAGCTGATGAAAATATCTACAATATAGGATGGTTAATTTAATCTGATAAGTTTTAGTTATTTTAAGATTTTTGATTAAATTAATAATTTAATTTTTTTATCGAAAGGTAGTATATTATCTCATTGCGTACAAGTTCAATGGTAATTAAATCCTAAAAAAGCTAATTAATTTTCTTTTTAAGCTATTAACAGTATACTGAGTGTTTATTAAAAAGATTTTTGTCGAGCGGTTCACATTTTTAGGATTGTTATCCATAAAAACTTTTAAATTAACATTATAATTCTCATTAATAAAAGACAAACAAATTTATAAAATTATTTGAAATCCTTAACAGTTCATCTTATTTTCCCTCAAATATTACACAAGAGATGGCATGTTGTTTTGATATCCCACCAAATACATGAACCTTTGTTAATCATTTTGTATAGTGTCAGTCAGTGTCTTTTAAACTTTATAGTCAGACTGGGAAGCTGAGTCTGAGTTAGGACTGCACACTTTACTTTATGGTCCCAATTTCAAATTTAAAATCACTGAATAATCACTGAGGAGGGAGCTGTTTCATCAATTGTCCTTGTTACTTTATTCATAATTCTTTTAAAGGATCGTGCGTAAAATTTCGAGAGTATATACAAGTACCAATCGTTTGATATACTACATGGCTTGTTCTAAATTATTATCCTTAAGTTTCAGACCCCAGAATAATTATTGAAACTTAAGAAAACTTATTCATATTCTTTTTGATAAGAATAATTTGTCTAAAAATAATTAGAACACATCGACTAATAAATAGATTAGTATTAGTATATTCTTACGAAATCGTATACTGGATCTTTGATAAGAACAATGAGTGAAGTAAAAAGGAAATTTGATGAAACAGCTCCTTAATCTGTACATTCAGCGGTTTTACATTTGAAATTGATTGAACGGGGTAAAGTTGGAAATTAAAGAATGGTAAAGCAGTAAATTTATGAGATGGAAGCTGACTTAAAGCCCAAGTAAAAAAGACAAAATCATTAGATTTACCTGTTCAAACATCAAAAGTAAAGTAAAGAGTGTATCCCTAGTCTGAGTTTGCTATCTAAAGGTGAATGTGAACGTTAAAACTAAAAAATGCTACAAAGATTACATTAATGTTATATCAATGTAAAATTAATACATTATTACTGTTTGCCGGTTGAGTTCCAATTGCAGTGATTTTACAGTAAATTTAATTGACTGGATCACTATCAACTTGCTCCAGTCTTTGATAAGTCGATTTTAATTAATTTTATTGAACAGTTTGAGAGTCTCGAGTCCTGGTTTGTCGTGGACAATACGTCATTGATCGAATTCGATTCAAATATGATTGTCAAATTCCGAAGCCTTTATTCACTTGTCAAATTAAAACATGATTAAAATGATAGATTGTAAATGATAAAATATTTAACCTCTTTTTAGTTAAGTTTAGAGAAAATTAACCGAACAATCACAAGATTTGGTTATTAAGGCGAAATGAAACTTGTTGACCACTAAAGTTTCTGTTAAGCAGGGTGATTTAGTTATTTCTTGGAGTAATAGGTTAAACTGCGGCTCTAGAATCGATTAGGGTCTGATGGAAATAACAGGAGATTTTACTGCATTTTAAAAATAACAAGAACAATTTCAAATTTAAATTAATTTATTTTTAAATTGAAATTTTTGAAAATTTAATTAAATTAGAAATACAGAAAATATTAAAAAAAATTTAATTGGCGAATAATTGATTTCAATACAAAATTAAAAATAGAAAAATTTTTGGCTGGAAATTTCAAAATCTAACCCCACAACCATGGGTTCAAACCCCAACCCCATCCTCCTAAACCTAAGCCTAAACCAAATAAAAATCTCTTTTTGGTTGATTTGTCAGCGACAATTATTTCACTTATCAATGAAACTTGAGTTGATAAGTCTTTAACATCAGCAAGATGGGTTTCAACGGTAGCATTCAATAATTCAACAATTCTTGACCAACATTTGACATCTGGAACTCTCAAACCAACAAAACTTGATTCTAAGTGAAACAAAGAAACATTGAACATGGTGTTGTTTTCATAAACAGTTTCGTTCAACTCTCTTGGGTACAACCAGTAGCTGACTGATTCGACTGGAGTTCCTTGGACTGATTCTCTGCTCAAGCCGAAAATTTTAAAATTTTGAGGGAGTTGTCCTTCTACGTCGCATTCAACAATACCAGAAACACCTCTGCACCCTAGGAATTTTGATTCTGGTCTGTACAAACATTGTGTTGCATTACCAGCCAATGGAACTTGTTCCCAGTTTATTTCACCAGCGACGGCCAAACCGACCAATACAAACATTAAAGCGAATTTCATCATTGTTTAAGAATTGCAATTATTCAATCTTTGTTAAGAATAAACAAAAGAGGCATCAATATTTATAGTCAAACAAAGTTCTTATGGATACAAAAATATTGCAATTAAATAGCGACTAAGCATTTTTTTAAGCTGAGTAATTAACGGAATTAACGAATCAAATTTTAAAAATTCTCAAAAAAATTTTTAAAACATAGCTAGCCATCTAAATATTTTGTTTAAAATAACAAGAGCTTTTAAAATTTATCTTCGAGACTTTCTACGAAAGCCAAATTTCAATTCTAACTTTTACAAGACAAAACAATCTGCTTTTTTTAAAAAAAAATATTCAATATAATCAATAATATATAATCCAAAATGGCGATTTATATTAAAAATCAATAGACCATAAATTTACTAAATGAACTTTTTCCAAACAAGATTTGTATAAATTTAGCTACATTATATCGAGTTCACAAACACTAAAATAAAAAAAATGTCAAAAAATTTTTGTGAATTTTTTATTGTATATTGCTGCATCTGGTCTTTTGGTTATACTAAAAATGTTGATCAAGCAACTGACAATACAGAGAGACAACTCATTAACACTATAGACAACTTACCAGGTAACTTTGAATGCTTAACAAAACAGGTTGAAAACAAAATTTAAAGCTTAATTTTTAAGTTGGTTGCCAGATTGCTAAGAGTGACTCAATGTTTAAATGCGATGGGTAATTTTTTAAAAATTTAGTTTTTAGTGCTTGTGTGGGGATTTTTTTTTTTAAATTAAGAGGTAGAATCGAATGTCCAGCGGTAAGAAACTTCTCTGGCGAAGGTACTGAAAAATATCAAGATTTTGCGATAGGTTTTGTGCCAAACCAAGATAAAGTCGACTTGCCAGAACTTGTCAAATTTTATTTATATCCAAGAATTGAGGACGATTTTTATCAAAACTATACGATTCAAATTGGATTTAAATTTCACAGATTTTCAGTTTATTATTCGCAAAGTATGTTTGATGATGGATTTAGAATCAGCAATCTAACGTGTTATTCAGAAATGGTCAAATATTTTAGAACAAAAACTGTTGATAGAGTTATAAAGATTCGAAATGACGAGTCGAATGTTCAAAATGTCACTGTTTTTGGATTTGTTTCATTGGATTAACTCAATTTTTATTTTCAATTAGTTTTACATTAGATATTAAATAAATGATGAACAAAAAAATTTTCTTTTATGATTATTTCTTTTTATTGGATTGATCAAGATTGCAAGGATCTAATTGTGAATATAAACACCCAAAAGATATAGTCTCCAAGTTCCCAATTCTTTTCATGGAGATCAGTTTTTGCAAAGTTTGGAAAATGAAATCAAATATTGTTTCATGTTAAACACATAAATTATGCAGCTCTCAACTTCGAAGTTGGACTACCAAAAAAATTAAAATTTACAATCAAACTTTAGCTTAATTTTTGATGTACCAAATAACTTAACATGTTGAGACTAAAGACTCTTTCTCGATTGAGTTTATTTTGTTTGTCTAATGATGATAATGTGCTTTTATTCAAACCCCTTTGAAACAGTAAAATCATCTTTGAATTAATACACTTAATTTAGAAAACATTAGAAAAAACTGTAAGCTTTAATAAGTTGTTTTGACAAATATTAGAAAATAGAAATCAAATGCATGATCTAAACACTAAGTTAGTGGATGATGTTTTTCAAATCTGTAGAAAACGATTTACACTGAGCAAAAAAAAACTATAGAAATTTAACATGAAACGTGAATATAAATTTCTATTGGTTAACACTGTAACTGTAAAACTTTTTTTCATTGTTACATAAGTATAATAATAAGCATAGTAGTAAGCTCTTTGTTTTTGTTTGAATTTCCACTATAAAAGCATATTACACTGCGCTTTTAAAACTTAGATTTAGAAGACTCCGATTTGTAAAAGAAGGGAATTAAGCTTGAAGAATGAAATTTTCAGTTTGTTTATTGTTAGCCATCGTTGGCTTAGTGTTCAGTGAAGTCATGACAAATGTCGAAAGAGAAGTTGAGAGAGAAGTTGAGAGAGAAGTTGAGAAAAATGTCGAAAGAGAAGTCGAAAAAAACGTTGAAAGAGCCGTAGTCGAGCGTATCATGAACACATCAAGATGCATTTACTTTGCCGAAACAAAATTAGTTAGCTGTCAAGGAGTAAGTGGAGAAGTTGAATGTGATGCTTTCCTCGAATTATCCGCTTTAGGCTCAAGATCATTCAACTTTTTTGGCATCGGTCAATTACCAGCTGATTTTGATTACTCAAAAGTTGAATCAGTTAGATATTTTGTCTACCCTAGAGAATTAGAAAACACAACCTATTTGAACTATTCATTACCAGTCAATGGTGAATTTGTTGATTTGGCCTTGTACTATGGTGAAACTGGTGTATGCTCAGGTATCAGAGTTTCAAGCTTATCATGCTGGGGCAGATTAGTTGAATTGTTGAGAACTACAGTTCAAACTCAATTGGTCAGAGTTGCCGGTGTTGAAACTGAAGTCCCATTGATCGGAGAAGTTTTGGTCAGTGATAGAAAATTACAAAAGAAATGGTTGTGGGGTTACGGTTTAGGTTATTATGGTTATGGTTTAGGCTACGGTTACGGTTTGGGTTACCCATACCTCTTTGGTAAATAGATTACCAACCAATCGAATCGAAATGGCCTTTTTTAAATCGTCACACAAAATAGTTAGTCACTAAAATTAATTTCCTTCTGTAATATTTAATGTTTTTTTTTGTTTAAATGATGTAATTTCAATTTTTTTTACACGGTTTTTTTTATCAATGGTAAATTTTGTAAACAGAATTCAATAAATTCAATAAAAAAAAAAAAAACTAATTTAATTTTTTTAAATTTATTTAATGACTTAAAATCCCTAAACAAGAGCAGCACAAAAGTATTCACGGAATTCAGACTCTTTTTGACTTTAAGATACCTTTAGTTTTGATTTTCTTTATTTTACTGTCCTCAAATTTCCAAGTAAAAAACGCACTAATAAGCTTCTTCAGTAATTTAAGTAATTTAAGCTAAAAAATAATTTGTATTCGTATTGCTACCCTGGTCATTCGCATGTTCCAAAAATGAACATTCAGATGTTTTCATTCGAATTCATAAGCGTTCAAAAATATTCTTTGAATTCAAATGAAACCATTTGAACGTTCATTTTTGGAACATGTGAACGACCAGGGTAGTACGTGGGATTTCGCTGCTTCTCGCACATAGCACAATATTTTCTTTAAACAGAAAAACGATTCTTGAAGCTGTAATTACAGATTTTTTCTTTTTATCTCTTAGAAGTTATTATTACGGTTTTTGGACTGTTGAGATGATATTTTTCTTGATAGAAACATTTAAGGTATCCAAATGCAAGTTCGAATTCTTAAATAGGACCGATGTTTCATTTCCTAAGTAGGGCTGGTAGACCGGTTTTTAAAGCCGGTTCAAAAACGACTTTCACTCAAACTGGCTCTTGAAACCGGTTTTCATAGCAAGACTTGTTTTACAAACCGGCTTTGAACAAAAAACTGGTTTAATAAAGCGGTTTCATGTTTAAGCCAGTTTTTAGAAGCAGCTCAAGTCGGTTTTAAAAGAAAATTTTAATGGCAATGTGAAGATTCGTATCAAAAAACATTTGTATCAAATGGATCAAAACTTAAAATTATTTTTTAGGAGTAAACTTTAATATTTTCTAAAATGATTTTTAATATTTTTCAAAAAATGGCCTAATTGATCCCTTTTTCAGTGCCTAAAAACGACTTTTGCAGGAACAAGAGAAAATATTAAAGTTTATCTTAGGGGTGAGATGACCATTGCATATGTTATATCAAGAAGCGAATTTGTTGTTCGTTTTTATAAAACTTGAAACCTTGACTTTAGATTCCATAACCCAATGTAAAAATATTCGAATAAAAGCCGGTTTAAACCAACTTTAAACCTGTTTGGTCTTGGAAAATTGACTTATAAACCAGCTTGATTTTAATGAACTAGTTTAAAAAACCGGTTTTAGAAGTGAAGCCGAATTTAGAACCGGTTTAGGATCCTAGACCGGCTTTAAAGCCGGTTCTCCAAAATAAACCGGTCTACCAGTCCTATTCCTAAGTAAAATTAAAACAAGAAACGATCAAATGATTAGATTTTTTAAAATTTAAGTTAATTTTAAGTATAATTTTTTTGTAAATTGTGGATAAGTAATGACCTGGTCGTTCACATGTTCCAAAAATGAACATTCGGATCCTTTCAGAACGTTCAAAAGCTTTCGAGGATGTTTCACGTTCGAAAATTAATGAAAACTTTTAAACGTTCGTTTTTGGAACTTGTGAACAACCAGGCTTGTAAACGTTGTTTTGGAACCAAATTGAAAATTTTTCAGGGCAAGAAGAAATATATTGCAAAGCCCCCGCTTTGAAGGATGAAATTTTTAGAAATTTTTATGAACTGAAAAATTTGTAATTTAAGATGTGTAAGAGTCATATTTTAACCAAATTTAGTGTGTAAAATTTCAAATAGAAAATTACAAACTAGTGTCCAATTTTCCGTTTTTTTCAAAACAAGATTTTTTTAATAGAGAATTTCCTATTTTTGTCCTTCTCAGTTGGTACAGCTCGAAATTTCTCGATCAGAATCTGTATCAAGTGAATGAATAAAATTATCTTTGTTAATGAAATGAGGTAAACAAGTGAGTACGTTGACTGAGAGGAATCCTTGTTCAATTTGGAACGGTTTAAGAAATCACAGCGCAGAGATCTTCAAAAAATGTAAAGGAATCTTGTTCGACCCCATTCGGTCTCAATATGGAATCCAAATAAAGATTCTCGAGAGGGTGCAAAGGACTTGGAAAACATATGTAAGATAGATACCAAGATTCAACTTCTTTACAATGACTAGCTTTATAGCTTTCAGTTGATATCCATAAATCAATGATGGCTCTTCCAAATTATTCATAACACGAAATCCAAAAGTTAAGTAAGCTCTTTTTAGCAATTGCCCTTTGTTAAAATTTTCTAAGCAGACTCTGCTTTCAAGACTAAAGCATGTTGAATGTCTTAAGCATGTTTTAGCATTTTTCTAATCGTCCTAAAAATTTGGATTTTGGATCGTAGTGCTTCATAATCGAACAAGAGAATACTATAATCGCTCCAAGCGATTTATTCGAATCCACCCTATCAACTCTAAACCCCTTCCTTACTTCCTGTATTTTTAGTTATTCACAATTATAAATTTTTCATCAATTCTAGGTTATCTGATATGCAGAAGACGCCAACCATAAATCCCCTTATTTGTATCAAGTAGTTTTTTTGTAAATATTTCGATAAGTAAAGTATTGTTTCAAAATCTCATACCCTAGTTTATAGACTAGGTTGAGGGGGACTACAGTGGTTCTTGCGAAAATGTAACGTTCCGTTGGGGACGCGTTCAGAACGGTCTTTAATAACAGTTCCGTTCAAGTTCCAAACGTTTTCCAAAAGGGTTTCGTTTCAGTTTCTAAACTCGTTACCTTCTAAGGAAAAACGAGAAACTGTCCCGGTACCTTTTGGAAAACGTTTGGAACTAGAACGGAACTGCTTTTAAAGACCGTTCTGAACGCGCCCCAAACGGAACGTTACATTTTCGCAAGAATCACTGTATGTTTTAAATCAAACTGATAAGGATATCCTCAAGGCAACTTAATTGTAAATTTAATTTCAGAAACTTTGTTATATTTATAATGAAAACGTAAATGTTTTTTTCTATTCAAATTATGCAATAAAAATAAATATTGTATACCATGGCTTATAAACTATGCATTTTTGCATTCGTAAAAAAAGAAAAGAAAATATCTATGTAGTGACTGATCACTTTAGAGAAAATTATGTCCTCGTATATTTGCATGCATATTTCTCAATTAGAAAAGGAATAGAAAAAAAAATTAATTTATTTTTCTCACTTTTAAAGGCATTTTTAAAAATATTGAACACAAAAATTAAGTTTCACCTTAGATATGTAAAATTTCAAAAAAATTATAAAATTTATCTAGTTCATAATAGAAAAAAAAAATTATTGAAATTTTTCATAATATTGTGAAATTACAATGAAATATTGTTTCAATGAAATCTTGTACCAAAAAAGATAAGGCAAACGAAAACAGGAAATATTTTTTTTCTCTTCCAATTTACCAAACGTTTGTGATTTTGGCAAAATTTTATAAACTTTGTTTTTCGTTTATACACATACATGGTTATTTTATTTTTTCAAATTGTTTCGTTTTAGTCTTTTTGCTCTCATGGTGTTCAAACTTTATTTTTTCGAAAAGAAGAGAACAAAACAAAAAAACACACACACGCATAGAAAATTTAAAATAATTTTGTTTTAATATCGAAATAACTAAACAAAAAAAAAATTTACACACTTTATAGATATATGCTAAAACTTGTTTTTGAACATATGCTAAATTGGATCTCCTCACTCTCTCTCTCTCTTTATTTCTCTCTTCTTAAAAATTTTTAACTTATATCAAATCTTTTTTATCTTTTTTTAAGAAAAAAAAAAGGTGCAGTAAATAAAAATTTTTTTTGTTTTAGAAATTGAAATTTTTTGAATTTCAAAATTTGCCAAAATGGCTGATTTGGACGATTTTTTTAAAAAACGTGACAAAAAAAAGAAGACTACTAAATCAAAATTTTCGACTTTGGACACAGAAGAATTTGCCAAACAATTAGAGGCAACTACTGTACGAACGATTGAAGACGATGCTGAATTTCAAGAAAACGGCGAGTTTCCAACTTTAACACCAACCCCTGCAGTTACAGGCGAAAATTTAGACGAAGAATGGAAACCATTCGATTCAGAAGAAAATAAAGATTACACAGGGCTTCGAATAAAAATACAAAATTGGAAAGTTGAAGACGAAGAAAATAATAATGAAGGAGTCGACGTTGAGCAAGAGAAAAAGGCTGCTTGTCCTTGGGGAGTTTGTTCAAGTACAAACAAACAAGAAGGCGAAGAAGATGAAGAAGAAGATAAACCAGAAGAGCCTG
Organism: Brachionus rubens; assembly: GCA_022207745.1. Taxonomy (NCBI): domain Eukaryota; kingdom Metazoa; phylum Rotifera; class Eurotatoria; order Ploima; family Brachionidae; genus Brachionus; species Brachionus rubens. Next base: position 3,262,450 of record JAJVHD010000001.1, on the reverse strand, counting down.
CTAAAGTCGAAGTTCCAGAACCAAAAAAATCTGAACCAGAGCCAGCACCAGCTTCTGCCAGTTCTTACGTACCTCCACATTTACGTAAACAACAACAACAACAACCAACTGCCGCACCGGTAGCTGTAGATAAACCAACCGCTTATGTACCACCATCGTTACGAAAAGCTCAAGAATCTGGTCAAGCTTCTCGTAGACCAAAAGCGCAACCAAATATTATGGACACAATGGAGTTCCCGACTCTCAATGCTGGTCCTGCAGAAGTTGTCGAAAAACAGACCAACGGCGGCGAAAGGTAAGTCAAATAAAAGTTTAAATTTTTAAAGTTTTTAAATAAATTTTCTTTATAGATTTGAGCTTCCGAAAAAAGGTGGCCGTGTTGAACCAAAGTCAGCTGGTGGTTCGATCGAAATTGAAAACAAATTCACCGCTTTATCTTCCACAAATAACTAAAAAAAAATTGTTTTTTTTTTCTATTTTATTGTTTCCTATTCTTTGGATTTTTTTAAGTTTTTTTCTTTAATTTTTAAATTATTCAAGAAAGAAAATAAAACTAAGAGGCAAAAAGGATTTTTTTTTAACTTGATTCACCCAAAAATTGTTATCTAAATTATTTTTCGAAATATTTAAGACAGATCTTGTCAGTCCAAGAATTATAATTGTCTTGATCCCAACTACTTATTCAAAACGATGGTCAAAGAATCTTTTTTTCAAAATATATAACCATATCAAATCAAGTTTGGTTACCATTCAAGTTTATGTTAATCATAATTTTTAGAAAATTGAGAATCATTGAAAAAAAATGATTTACCGTAAACTTCAAATTTAAAGAAAATATTTTAGAAACGCTTGAAAATATCAATAAGCTAGATCGAGAAATAAAAAATTATTATGAGTTTTAATTATAATAATTTGACAAACAATACTAAAATAGTACAAACACACTGAACGGCTTTTGTCCCTGTGACATCTATCGGAGGTTTACGGTAATTCACATGATTTATCTAATTATCTTGATGAACATTAACAATAAATTAAATAGATAAGGTAATGTGACTTAATAAAATGTATGAAGTAAGTATAAAAAATTTAAAAATGTAGAATTTTTATTATAAATTTTTACCAACAGTCATATAAAAAAACAAAACAACACAGAAATTAATAAAAATTTGTTAAAAAAGTATTATACATATTACATTACAATATTCCTTGAAATTTTATCATTTATTAAAAAAAACATGTTCGACCCCACTCAAATCAGATAAAAAAGAAGCATTGTGTTTTTTTTCTAGCTGTTTTAAAACGTTTAAGGTGTATGACAACGAGTCATTTCTAATGGTTTGAGTTGAGCTGTTCAAACCAACATGTTCACTACCACTCAAATCAGATAAAAAAGAAGCATTGTGTTTTTTTTCTAGCTGTTTTAAAACGTTTAAGGTGTATGACAACGAGGCATTTCTAATGGTTTGAGTTGAGCTGTTCAAACCAACATGTTCACTACCACTCAAATCAGATAAAAAAGAAGCATTGTGTTTTTTTTCTAGCTGTTTTAAAACGTTTAAGGTGTATGACAACGAGTCATTTCTAATGGTTTGAGTTGAGCTGTTCAAACCAACATGTTCACTACCACTCAAATCAGATAAAAAAGAAGCATTGTGTTTTTTTTCTAGCTGTTTTAAAACGTTTAAGGTGTATGACAACGAGTCATTTCTAATGGTTTGAGTTGAGCTGTTCAAACCAACATGTTCACTACCACTCAAATCAGATAAAAAAGAAGCATTGTGTTTTTTTTCTAGCTGTTTTAAAACGTTTAAGGTGTTTGACAACGAGTCATTTCTAATGGTTTGAGTTGAGCTGTTCAAACCAACATGTTCACTACCACTCAAATCAGATAAAAAATCAGATAAAAAAGAAGCATTGTGTTTTTTTTCTAGCTGTTTTAAAACGTTTAAGGTGTATGACAACGAGGCATTTCTAATGGTTTGAGTTGAGCTGTTCAAACCAACATGTTCACTACCACTCAAATCAGATAAAAAAGAAGCATTGTGTTTTTTTTCTAGCTGTTTTAAAACGTTTAAGGTGTATGACAACGAGTCATTTCTAATGGTTTGAGTTGAGCTGTTCAAACCAACATGTTCACTACCACTCAAATCAGATAAAAAAGAAGCATTGTGTTTTTTTTCTAGCTGTTTTAAAACGTTTAAGGTGTATGACAACGAGTCATTTCTAATGGTTTGAGTTGAGCTGTTCAAACCAACATGTTCACTACCACTCAAATCAGATAAAAAAGAAGCATTGTGTTTTTTTTCTAGCTGTTTTAAAACGTTTAAGGTGTATGACAACGAGTCATTTCTAATGGTTTGAGTTGAGCTGTTCAAACCAACATGTTCACTACCACTCAAATCAGATAAAAAATCAGATAAAAAAGAAGCATTGTGTTTTTTTTCTAGCTGTTTTAAAACGTTTAAGGTGTATGAAAACGAGTCATTTCTAATGGTTTGAGTTGAGCTGTTCAAACCAACATGTTCACTACCACTCAAATCAGATAAAAAAGAAGCATTGTGTTTTTTTTCTAGCTGTTTTAAAACGTTTAAGGTGTATGACAACGAGTCATTTCTAATGGTTTGAGTTGAGCTGTTCAAACCAACATGTTCACTACCACTCAAAACAGATAAAAAATCAGATAAAAAAGAAGCATTGTGTTTTTTTTCTAGCTGTTTTAAAACGTTTAAGGTGTATGACAACGAGTCATTTCTAATGGTTTGAGTTGAGCTGTTCAAACCAACATGTTCACTACCACTCAAATCAGATAAAAAAGAAGCATTGTGTTTTTTTTCTAGCTGTTTTAAAACGTTTAAGGTGTATGACAACGAGTCATTTCTAATGGTTTGAGTTGAGCTGTTCAAACCAACATGTTCACTACCACTCAAATCAGATAAAAAAGAAGCATTGTGTTTTTTTTCTAGCTGTTTTAAAACGTTTAAGGTGTATGACAACGAGTCATTTCTAATGGTTTGAGTTGAGCTGTTCAAACCAACATGTTCACTACCACTCAAAACAGATAAAAAATCAGATAAAAAAGAAGCATTGTGTTTTTTTTCTAGCTGTTTTAAAACGTTTAAGGTGTATGAAAACGAGTCATTTCTAATGGTTTGAGTTGAGCTGTTCAAACCAACATGTTCACTACCACTCAAATCAGATAAAAAAGAAGCATTGTGTTTTTTTTCTAGCTGTTTTAAAACGTTTAAGGTGTATGACAACGAGGCATTTCTAATGGTTTGAGTTGAGCTGTTCAAACCAACATGTTCACTACCACTCAAATCAGATAAAAAAGAAGCATTGTGTTTTTTTTCTAGCTGTTTTAAAACGTTTAAGGTGTATGAAAACGAGTCATTTCTAATGGTTTGAGTTGAGCTGTTCAAACCAACATGTTCACTACCACTCAAATCAGATAAAAAATCAGATAAAAAAGAAGCATTGTGTTTTTTTTCTAGCTGTTTTAAAACGTTTAAGGTGTATGACAACGAGGCATTTCTAATGGTTTGAGTTGAGCTGTTCAAACCAACATGTTCACTACCACTCAAATCAGATAAAAAATCAGATAAAAAAGAAGCATTGTGTTTTTTTTCTAGCTGTTTTAAAACGTTTAAGGTGTATGACAACGAGTCATTTCTAATGGTTTGAGTTGAGCTGTTCAAACCAACATGTTCACTACCACTCAAATCAGATAAAAAAGAAGCATTGTGTTTTTTTTCTAGCTGTTTTAAAACGTTTAAGGTGTATGACAACGAGTCATTTCTAATGGTTTGAGTTGAGCTGTTCAAACCAACATGTTCACTACCACTCAAATCAGATAAAAAAGAAGCATTGTGTTTTTTTTCTAGCTGTTTTAAAACGTTTAAGGTGTATGACAACGAGTCATTTCTAATGGTTTGAGTTGAGCTGTTCAAACCAACATGTTCACTACCACTCAAATCAGATAAAAAAGAAGCATTGTGTTTTTTTTCTAGCTGTTTTAAAACGTTTAAGGTGTATGACAACGAGTCATTTCTAATGGTTTGAGTTGAGCTGTTCAAACCAACATGTTCACTACCACTCAAATCAGATAAAAAAGAAGCATTGTGTTTTTTTTCTAGCTGTTTTAAAACGTTTAAGGTGTATGACAACGAGTCATTTCTAATGGTTTGAGTTGAGCTGTTCAAACCAACATGTTCACTACCACTCAAATCAGATAAAAAAGAAGCATTGTGTTTTTTTTCTAGCTGTTTTAAAACGTTTAAGGTGTATGAAAACGAGTCATTTCTAATGGTTTGAGTTGAGCTGTTCAAACCAACATGTTCACTACCACTCAAATCAGATAAAAAAGAAGCATTGTGTTTTTTTTCTAGCTGTTTTAAAACGTTTAAGGTGTATGACAACGAGTCATTTCTAATGGTTTGAGTTGAGCTGTTCAAACCAACATGTTCACTACCACTCAAAACAGATAAAAAATCAGATAAAAAAGAAGCATTGTGTTTTTTTTCTAGCTGTTTTAAAACGTTTAAGGTGTATGACAACGAGTCATTTCTAATGGTTTGAGTTGAGCTGTTCAAACCAACATGTTCACTACCACTCAAATCAGATAAAAAAGAAGCATTGTGTTTTTTTTCTAGCTGTTTTAAAACGTTTAAGGTGTATGACAACGAGTCATTTCTAATGGTTTGAGTTGAGCTGTTCAAACCAACATGTTCACTACCACTCAAATCAGATAAAAAAGAAGCATTGTGTTTTTTTTCTAGCTGTTTTAAAACGTTTAAGGTGTATGAAAACGAGTCATTTCTAATGGTTTGAGTTGAGCTGTTCAAACCAACATGTTCACTACCACTCAAATCAGATAAAAAAGAAGCATTGTGTTTTTTTTCTAGCTGTTTTAAAACGTTTAAGGTGTATGACAACGAGTCATTTCTAATGGTTTGAGTTGAGCTGTTCAAACCAACATGTTCACTACCACTCAAAACAGATAAAAAATCAGATAAAAAAGAAGCATTGTGTTTTTTTTCTAGCTGTTTTAAAACGTTTAAGGTGTATGACAACGAGTCATTTCTAATGGTTTGAGTTGAGCTGTTCAAACCAACATGTTCACTACCACTCAAATCAGATAAAAAAGAAGCATTGTGTTTTTTTTCTAGCTGTTTTAAAACGTTTAAGGTGTATGACAACGAGTCATTTCTAATGGTTTGAGTTGAGCTGTTCAAACCAACATGTTCACTACCACTCAAATCAGATAAAAAAGAAGCATTGTGTTTTTTTTCTAGCTGTTTTAAAACGTTTAAGGTGTATGACAACGAGTCATTTCTAATGGTTTGAGTTGAGCTGTTCAAACCAACATGTTCACTACCACTCAAAACAGATAAAAAATCAGATAAAAAAGAAGCATTGTGTTTTTTTTCTAGCTGTTTTAAAACGTTTAAGGTGTATGAAAACGAGTCATTTCTAATGGTTTGAGTTGAGCTGTTCAAACCAACATGTTCACTACCACTCAAATCAGATAAAAAATCAGATAAAAAAGAAGCATTGTGTTTTTTTTCTAGCTGTTTTAAAACGTTTAAGGTGTATGACAACGAGTCATTTCTAATGGTTTGAGTTGAGCTGTTCAAACCAACATGTTCACTACCACTCAAATCAGATAAAAAATCAGATAAAAAAGAAGCATTGTGTTTTTTTTCTAGCTGTTTTAAAACGTTTAAGGTGTATGAAAACGAGTCATTTCTAATGGTTTGAGTTGAGCTGTTCAAACCAACATGTTCACTACCACTCAAATCAGATAAAAAAGAAGCATTGTGTTTTTTTTCTAGCTGTTTTAAAACGTTTAAGGTGTATGACAACGAGTCATTTCTAATGGTTTGAGTTGAGCTGTTCAAACCAACATGTTCACTACCACTCAAATCAGATAAAAAATCAGATAAAAAAGAAGCATTGTGTTTTTTTTCTAGCTGTTTTAAAACGTTTAAGGTGTATGAAAACGAGTCATTTCTAATGGTTTGAGTTGAGCTGTTCAAACCAACATGTTCACTACCACTCAAATCAGATAAAAAATCAGATAAAAAAGAAGCATTGTGTTTTTTTTCTAGCTGTTTTAAAACGTTTAAGGTGTATGAAAACGAGTCATTTCTAATGGTTTGAGTTGAGCTGTTCAAACCAACATGTTCACTACCACTCAAATCAGATAAAAAAGAAGCATTGTGTTTTTTTTCTAGCTGTTTTAAAACGTTTAAGGTGTATGACAACGAGTCATTTCTAATGGTTTGAGTTGAGCTGTTCAAACCAACATGTTCACTACCACTCAAATCAGATAAAAAATCAGATAAAAAAGAAGCATTGTGTTTTTTTTCTAGCTGTTTTAAAACGTTTAAGGTGTATGACAACGAGTCATTTCTAATGGTTTGAGTTGAGCTGTTCAAACCAACATGTTCACTACCACTCAAATCAGATAAAAAATCAGATAAAAAAGAAGCATTGTGTTTTTTTTCTAGCTGTTTTAAAACGTTTAAGGTGTATGACAACGAGTCATTTCTAATGGTTTGAGTTGAGCTGTTCAAACCAACATGTTCACTACCACTCAAATCAGATAAAAAAGAAGCATTGTGTTTTTTTTCTAGCTGTTTTTAAACGTTTAAGGTGTATGACAACGAGTCATTTCTAATGGTTTGAGTTGAGCTGTTCAAACCAACATGTTCACTACCACTCAAATCAGATAAAAAATCAGATAAAAAAGAAGCATTGTGTTTTTTTTCTAGCTGTTTTAAAACGTTTAAGGTGTATGAAAACGAGTCATTTCTAATGGTTTGAGTTGAGCTGTTCAAACCAACATGTTCACTACCACTCAAATCAGATAAAAAATCAGATAAAAAAGAAGCATTGTGTTTTTTTTCTAGCTGTTTTAAAACGTTTAAGGTGTATGACAACGAGTCATTTCTAATGGTTTGAGTTGAGCTGTTCAAACCAACATGTTCACTACCACTCAAATCAGATAAAAAATCAGATAAAAAAGAAGCATTGTGTTTTTTTTCTAGCTGTTTTAAAACGTTTAAGGTGTATGAAAACGAGTCATTTCTAATGGTTTGAGTTGAGCTGTTCAAACCAACATGTTCACTACCACTCAAATCAGATAAAAAAGAAGCATTGTGTTTTTTTTCTAGCTGTTTTAAAACGTTTAAGGTGTATGACAACGAGTCATTTCTAATGGTTTGAGTTGAGCTGTTCAAACCAACATGTTCACTACCACTCAAATCAGATAAAAAATCAGATAAAAAAGAAGCATTGTGTTTTTTTTCTAGCTGTTTTAAAACGTTTAAGGTGTATGACAACGAGTCATTTCTAATGGTTTGAGTTGAGCTGTTCAAACCAACATGTTCACTACCACTCAAATCAGATAAAAAATCAGATAAAAAAGAAGCATTGTGTTTTTTTTCTAGCTGTTTTAAAACGTTTAAGGTGTATGACAACGAGTCATTTCTAATGGTTTGAGTTGAGCTGTTCAAACCAACATGTTCACTACCACTCAAATCAGATAAAAAAGAAGCATTGTGTTTTTTTTCTAGCTGTTTTAAAACGTTTAAGGTGTTTGACAACGAGTCATTTCTAATGGTTTGAGTTGAGCTGTTCAAACCAACATGTTCACTACCACTCAAATCAGATAAAAAAGAAGCATTGTGTTTTTTTTCTAGCTGTTTTAAAACGTTTAAGGTGTATGAAAACGAGTCATTTCTAGCGGTTTGAGTTGAGCTGTTCAATCCAGAATGTTCACTAACATTTTTTTCTGAATGTTTTAGGCTTTTGTCATCGGCAGTTTTTTTCGGCCTTTTTTTAATGTTTTTTTTATCTTGATTTCCTCGATCTAATTTTTTTCTAGTTTTTGAATTTATCGACTCGTTCCTCTCTACCTTTCGTCTCGAAATAACATCTTCACTACATTCGATCTGAGTCTAAAATTATATTGATTAACAGTTTATATTAGAATATTTTAACATTTTATCTTTACCTTTAAACTAAGCTTTCTTTTACTTTGTCTAGTTTCCATTTCACTTTTATTTCGGCTTATGCCTTTTTTTTCTTTGTTTCAAATTCAAATTTAAGTTTGAAAATATTTTCTATTGGCTTCGAGAATGAAAATTTTCTTAATGCAAAATTCGAGAATGAAAAATAAGATTTCTCTTAGCTTGAATTTTAAGCTTTTTTAAAAATTTTTGAAATGAATGTTTGAAGAATATATTTCAAGGTTTAGAAGAAAAAATTTTTTGTAAAATTTTCTATACACTGTGTAATGTAATAATTGTTCTTCGTTCTGTTAGAAATAAAATGTAAAGACATACGACGCTATCGTGAATCTTTTGTGTTTTTCTAATTTTTTTTCGATAAGGTTAATTAAAAACTGATTCAAAAAAGTTCATTTTAAAATTATACCTTTAATTTCAAATAATCTTTGATTAAAATTAAAATAATTCTTGTAATCTTTCTTTCTTATTATTACTTGGAAACAAATTTTGAAATATTCTTCGCAATTAAAGAAAAATTCTGCTATAGCTAACATTATGCATAACTGAATTCAATATTTTGTCTAAATCTTGAAAAATAAATGATATTGTCTAAGCATAACTCAAACCGTTAGAAAACTCGTTGTCAAACACCTTAAACGTTTTAAAACAGCTAGAAAAAAAACACAATGCTTCTTTTTTATCTGATTTGAGTGGTAGTGAACATGTTGGTTTGAACAGCTCAACTCAAACCATTAGAAATGACTCGTTTTCATACACCTTAAACGTTTTAAAACAGCTAGAAAAAAAAACAATGCTTCTTTTTTATCTGATTTGAGTGGTAGTGAACATGTTGGTTTGAACAGCTCAACTCAAACCATTAGAAATGACTCGTTGTCATACACCTTAAACGTTTTAAAACAGCTAGAAAAAAAACACAATGCTTCTTTTTTATCTGATTTGAGTGGTAGTGAACATGTTGGTTTGAACAGCTCAACTCAAACCATTAGAAATGACTCGTTGTCAAACACCTTAAACGTTTTAAAACAGCTAGAAAAAAAACACAATGCTTCTTTTTTATCTGATTTGAGTGGTAGTGAACATGTTGGTTTGAACAGCTCAACTCAAACCATTAGAAATGACTCGTTTTCATACACCTTAAACGTTTTAAAACAGCTAGAAAAAAAACACAATGCTTCTTTTTTATCTGATTTTTTATCTGATTTGAGTAGTAGTGAACATGTTGGTTTGAACAGCTCAACTCAAACCATTAGAAATGACTCGTTTTCATACACCTTAAACGTTTTAAAACAGCTAGAAAAAAAACACAATGCTTCTTTTTTATCTGATTTGAGTGGTAGTGAACATGTTGGTTTGAACAGCTCAACTCAAACCATTAGAAATGACTCGTTTTCATACACCTTAAACGTTTTAAAACAGCTAGAAAAAAAACACAATGCTTCTTTTTTATCTGATTTTTTATCTGATTTGAGTGGTAGTGAACATGTTGGTTTGAACAGCTCAACTCAAACCATTAGAAATGCCTCGTTGTCATACACCTTAAACGTTTTAAAACAGCTAGAAAAAAAACACAATGCTTCTTTTTTATCTGATTTTTTATCTGATTTGAGTGGTAGTGAACATGTTGGTTTGAACAGCTCAACTCAAACCATTAGAAATGACTCGTTGTCAAACACCTTAAACGTTTTAAAACAGCTAGAAAAAAAACACAATGCTTCTTTTTTATCTGATTTGAGTGGTAGTGAACATGTTGGTTTGAACAGCTCAACTCAAACCATTAGAAATGACTCGTTTTCATACACCTTAAACGTTTTAAAACAGCTAGAAAAAAAACACAATGCTTCTTTTTTATCTGATTTGAGTGGTAGTGAACATGTTGGTTTGAACAGCTCAATTCAAACCATTAGAAATGACTCGTTTTCATACACCTTAAACGTTTTAAAACAGCTAGAAAAAAAACACAATGCTTCTTTTTTATCTGATTTGAGTGGTAGTGAACATGTTGGTTTGAACAGCTCAACTCAAACCATTAGAAATGACTCGTTTTCATACACCTTAAACGTTTTAAAACAGCTAGAAAAAAAACACAATGCTTCTTTTTTATCTGATTTGAGTGGTAGTGAACATGTTGGTTTGAACAGCTCAACTCAAACCATTAGAAATGACTCGTTTTCATACACCTTAAACGTTTTAAAACAGCTAGAAAAAAAACACAATGCTTCTTTTTTATCTGATTTGAGTGGTAGTGAACATGTTGGTTTGAACAGCTCAATTCAAACCATTAGAAATGACTCGTTTTCATACACCTTAAACGTTTTAAAACAGCTAGAAAAAAAACACAATGCTTCTTTTTTATCTGATTTGAGTGGTAGTGAACATGTTGGTTTGAACAGCTCAACTCAAACCATTAGAAATGCCTCGTTGTCATACACCTTAAACGTTTTAAAACAGCTAGAAAAAAAACACAATGCTTCTTTTTTATCTGATTTGAGTGGGAGTGAACATGTTGGTTTGAACAGCTCAACTCAAACCATTAGAAATGACTCGTTGTCATAGCTCATATATCAGTTGAATTAAGAGTAAACTGACTGACTGATAATTTAGTACCAAAGGTACAAGGGACTTTGGGACAATGATCAATTTTAGCCCTTTACAGTTTTTTTTCTTTTTTTTTTGTTTTTGTTTTTGTTTTTTTTTTTAAAAAGATAAAAATAAAAATAGTATACAAAACTGGTCATTCACGAATTCCAAAAATGACCTTCAAGAATAAAAAATTATTAAAAAGAAGCATTCTGGAATTCGTGAATGACCAGTATTGTACACAAAAAATAATTTATCATAATTGAGCATTCCTCGTATTTAATTAAGATTAAAAAAAAATTTTCCCAAATTTATAGTTTTTTTTCGAAAAAATGGCATACAGATAAATTAATTTCATAATCAGATCTTAATACTGTTAGAGTACAATTTAATTCTTTTATTACTAAAAATAAACAATTTATCCAATGTTTTTAAATATATTATCTCTTATCTAGGACATTCGTCAGATTTTAAATTATTTTTTATGCATTCATTTTTTTTTGTAACAATTTTCCAACATGTATCAATTCGAAACGTTAAATAATTTTCAAATTGATTTTCAAATTCTTAATCTATCTATATGAAAACCTAGGAAAGTCAATTTTTTAGGGTGTGAACAAAAAAAATTTTAAAAATGATTTTTAACCCTTTTTCGGCGCCTGAAATCGCATAGAATTAGTTAAGAGAAGTATGTTTTTAGTTTTTTTTCATACACTGGTCATTCACGAATTCCAAAAATGAACTTTCATGAATGTTCATGAAAAGGAAATAGGCTCTAATTGATGTTCAATGCTTTTCATGAACGCTCATGAATTTTCATTAGAACCATTTTTGGTAAAATTTTCAATAAAAAACAAATAAGCTCAAGAATTAGGTCAAGCTTCTCGAAAACCAAAAGCTCAACCAAATATAATGGACACAATGGAGTTTCCAACTCTCAATGCTGGTCCTGCAGAAGTTGTCGAAAAACAAACCAACGTCGGCGAAAGGTAAGTCAAATGAAAGTTTAAGGGATGGGATTGTTTCATAGCATGTATTGTTTCATAGCATAATTTTTTTTCATAGCAGACTACATTTTTTTCATAGCATAAATTTTTCATTGCATCATCTTTTCATAGCAAATATTTTCATCGCATGTCCTTTTCATAGCATAATTTTTTTCTTGTTCAAAAGCTATCCACCTCATTCTAAGGTTTTAACTGACAGAGCAAAGTTATTTAATTTAAATTATTTAATTTTTCTTTAAATTTTCAATAATTTAAACTCATAAAAGAAAAAACAGCCGTAAACTCCAAATATGCGTGGTGTCTTCAATTAGAAAAAATATAGTGAGGCAGTATATGAACTTTGAAATGTTAAAGAAAATTTTCCGCATTTGTGATTTTAATTTTTTTGTCATTTTGATTATGCTATGAAAAACTTGCTATGAAAATTTTTATAATGCTATGAAATTATAGTGCGATGAAAATAGATGCTATGAAAATTTTGGAAAATGCTATGAAAATTTAATGGTCTGCTATGAAAAAAAACATGCTATGAAAAAATAAATGCGATGAAACATTACAGGATCAAGTTTAAATTTTTAAAGTTATCAAATGAATTTTCTTAATAGATTTGATCTTCCGAAAAAAGGTGGCCGTGTTGAACCAAAGTCAGCTGGTGGTTCTATCGAGATTGAAAACAAATTCACCGCTTTATCTTCCACAAATAACTAAAAACTTTGTTTTTTTTCTATTTTATTGTTTTCTATCTTATTTTTTTTAATTTCTTTGCTTCAATCGTTCCGGTAAAAGAGGTCTAAATATGATATATTATAATAAAAATAAAGATATTTGAATTTCATCTGCGAGTTTATTATAAAATTTTAGGGTTTTATGAAATTTTTTTTTCGATAATTAATATATTTATGACACCATTTATTTATTTATCTTTGCTCCAAAATCAAATGCTCAAGAATTATAATTGGCTTGATTACAAGGACTAATTCAAAACGTTGGTCGAAGAACCTATTTTTCAAAAATAGTTTGATCATAATAACGGGTGATTATTAATGGTCCAGAAAATTTTCAATTTAATAAAAAAATAACTTAGAGTAAAGACATAAGGCTAATTTTTTGCACATTTATAAACAGGTATGTCCTTTGTAAGAAATTAATTTTTTTTTCTCAATCCTTCTATTGCGTTAGATTTGGCGTCCTAAAGTATACCTCTTACCTTTCGAAAGGTTTGTCCTCCCTCAAAATGAACTTGAATTGTAAAATAAACACCGTCACTTTGTGCCAAATCGTCTCCTGAATCTAAAAATATATTTACATTTTTGATTCTATAATCCTATCAAAAGTTATTTTTGAAAAACCACAAAAAATTACTCAATTCTTGAAATTAAGGAAAAACACGAAAATTCGAATTTTAATCGATAATTTTTCAATGGAACATCGTATTGCTCTGAAATTTTGCAGGCTTATTTGTTACTATGTGACTAATAAAATAAATTAGTAAGAATACATAATTGCTTTTTTTAAAATAACTTTTTCAGAAAAAAAACCCAAACGACGTATGGGTTACTTTGAGCTAATTATACGAGGTCACCAACAGACGAAATTTAAAATTTTGAATAACCGGATTAAAGCTTAAAAATTAAGCTTTAAAAAGATATATATATTTATATGATTACACAATCGGTTTGGGTAAAAAAAAAGTGTAAGTTTTTTGTCTTAAATAAATCTTTTTTTTTCTAAATCCTTGAATTAAGTTAACAAGTAACAATTACTTGTAATAAAACAAAGCTGCTTTTTGAATATTTTATTTATTACAATAACCCCCCTTAGCTTTTTCTACTTCTCTGACTCGACTCGTGAAAGACTCGACTGCTTCCCTAATCTTTTTAACATTTGTCTTTAGAATAGCACCTTCTATCTCTTTTTTAAATGTCTCCAAATCAGAAAATTTTGATTGGTTCATATTCGAAACAACAGCGTCCCAAAAATGAAAATCCAAAGGGTTCAAGTCTGGTGAATTTGGTGGCCAATTATTTTTATCCATAAATTTGGTAAAGTTTTTTTTGCACCAATTTTGCGAAATTTTGGCTGTATGTGGCCTGGCACCATCTTGTTGGAAGACCCATTTTTCTGAACCTATCAATCGATTCCCTTCTCTTTTTGCAAACGGAAGGATTTTTTTTACATAATAATTTGAGTCCACTGTCTCTCCTTTTTAAGAAAGCAAAAATTAGTCTCATTTAGATAAAATTAATGAGAGATCGTTCGAAAAGTTACCTTTTCCTATAAAAAAAGGTGCCGTGGATCCATTTTTTGTAAGACCAACCCAAACCATTATGCTTAGAGGAAATTTCATTAGCCCATAAAGACCTAAATGAAATAAGTTCAAAGTAGTCATTATAATTTCTGTTTTAGACAAAAAAAAACTACCTCCTCTTTTGTCAGCTTCATCGCGTGAATAAGCATAGACACGATCGTTTTGAGAATTTAATCCACCGTCTATTGTAAAAATTTTTTCATCTGAAAACATGATCGGCATTTTTTTATAGAGTCGTTTATTGTTTTTTCTCCAAAAAACTGCGAAATTATAACGAGCTGTAATATGTTTTTTAGTGAGCAGCGGAATCTTTCTCTTTTTATAAGGCTGAAAAAAATCATTAATTAGTAAGAATTAATCGAATAATAATAATTATATAAAAATAAATACTTTTAGGTTCAACTCTTTGCATATTTTTACTACAGAAGACTGAGATATTTTTAGCTTTCGGCTAACAGCACGACCGGAGTGATTATTCAAAAGGCGTTTAACTTTTTGCTTATTGATTCGAGTAGTAACTGATGGTTTTCTTCCAGGACTTGACAAAGAATGCACCCGACCAGTTGCCTTAAATACTTTAATCCATTCTTACAGTGAGGGCATGGAAACCTTGCCACACAAAAGCTCGTGAATTTCTTTAACGCTTTTGTTTTTTTCATGATGAACGATGGCTAATTCTCTTAAACTGTTGGCTTTAGTACGACCCATTTTACAAAATTTTATTTTTTTAAAAATATAAAAATTTATTTATGTATTAACTTTAGTTAAAGATACAAGCACATGAGGTTACTTGTTAACTTAATTCAAGGATTTAGAAAAAAAAAGATTTATTTAAGACAAAAAACTTACACTTTTTTTTTACCCAAACCGATTGTGTAATCATATAAATATATATATCTTTTTAAAGCTTAATTTTTAAGCTTTAATCCGGTTATTCAAAATTTTAAATTTCGTCTGTTGGTGACCTCGTATAATTAGCTCAAAGTAACCCATACGTCGTTTGGGTTTTTTTTCTGAAAAAGTTATTTTAAAAAAAGCAATTATGTATTCTTACTAATTTATTTTATTAGTCACATAGTAACAAATAAGCCTGCAAAATTTCAGAGCAATACGATGTTCCATTGAAAAATTATCGATTAAAATTCGAATTTTCGTGTTTTTCCTTAATTTCAAGAATTGAGTAATTTTTTGTGGTTTTTCAAAAATAACTTTTGATAGGATTATAGAATCAAAAATGTAAATATATTTTTAGATTCAGGAGACGATTTGGCACAAAGTGACGGTGTTTATTTTACAATTCAAGTTCATTTTGAGGGAGGACAAACCTTTCGAAAGGTAAGAGGTATACTTTAGGACGCCAAATCTAACGCAATAGAAGGATTGAGAAAAAAAAATTAATTTCTTACAAAGGACATACCTGTTTATAAATGTGCAAAAAATTAGCCTTATGTCTTTACTCTAAGTTATTTTTTTATTAAATTGAAAATTTTCTGGACCATTAATAATCACCCGTTATATAACCTAATCATATCTTAAACCCCTAGTTCTTGTAAACCATGATTTTCAGTAAATTGAGAATCAATAAAAAAACCATATTTTATTTCAGTAAATTGAGAATCAATAAAAAAAACATATTTTATTTCACTGAATGGGATAAACAAGAAAAAAGATTCAACAAGAAACGAAATGAATAAGGTTAGGGAAAGTGACTTATTAAAATATTTGAAATAGGTGAAAAAAGAAATAACATAAGGGCCAAATTTTTAAATTGGTTAATTTTTATTATAAATTTTTAAAAACAGTCATTAAAAAACAAAAAACAACAGAGAAATCAATCATTTTACATAACAACATTAAAAGATATTTTTTCAGTCCGATTCACTCATGTTCACCACCATTCAACTGAGCCATAAAAGATGAATAAACGTTTTGTTCAATATGTTTGAGAAACAAGGAGCCATTCATAACGGTTTGACTTGTGTTTTTTGAACCAGCGTGCTCAGCACCATTTAACTGAGCCATAAAAGATGAACCCAGGTTTTTTTCTGAATGTTTTGGGCAGGTCTCGTCGGTAGTTTTTTTTCTTCCAGACACAGGTGTTTGTTTAATGTTATTTTTATATTCTTTTCCTCGATTTATTTTTGACGTTTTATTTTTTCTTGTAGTTTTTGAAAGCGGCGACTCAATTTTGTTCTTTTGTACCTTTCGTTTCGAACTTACATATTGACTACATGTCATCTGATTTAAAATCGTAATTATTAAATTTTTAGAGAATTTTTATAAGATTTTTATTTTATTACCTTTAAACTTAAACTTTACTTTCCCTTACTTTGTCTTGTTTCCATCTTTATTATTTTTCGGCTTAGTGTCTTTTTTTCAAATCTAAGTTTTTTTTAATTTGTTTTTTTTTTGAATCTAGAATTTTTATAGCTTTCACTGAGCAGATTGAACAAAACGTTTATTCATCTTTTATGGCTCAGTTGAATGGTGCTGAGCACGCTGGTTCAAAAAACACAAGTCAAAACGTGGCTAATTTGAATTAAGAACAAAAAAAAATCTTTAGATTTATAGTTTTTTTTCGAGAAAATGGCAGACAACTAAATAAATTTGACAATGAAAAAAAAATTTGTTAATTTGGTTAGAGTGCAAATTAGTTTTACAATATTTAAAATAAATGATTTATCCAAAGTTTGTACTTAACTTGTATATATTATCTCTTATCTAGGACATTGACCAGACTTTAAATTATGCACCTTTGTCGAAAATTGTCAAAAAAATCATTAAGTTGAGGTGATTTGATATTTTCGAACAAAATATCGTAATCCTTATGTATGAAAACCTAAATCAAACATAAATTAAAAAAAAAAGATTTTTATGCCTTTTTCAGACCCTAAAACCGAATCGAATTAGTTTAGAGAAATATGTTATTGGGAGTTCAGAATTTTGTCTAGTTGGTCGCCATTTTTTCTCATATGATCGGATGGCCCTTAAAAAAATTAATCAAAAATTAATCATTGTTACGAGTATAAAAAGTCTCTAATCGATTATTAGTCTTGACTGTATTTTTCAGATTTTTTTAATAATTCATGAATAGAAAAGTTAATTTCATATTTCATATCTCATTTTTAAAATCTTGAATAATAACAAAAATAAAACTATTGCCTATAAATCAAATGGAGATGAGTGGGAATTTGGGAACCAATATCATTTTGTGACTTTTATTTGTATGAGACTTTAATAAAAAACTTTCAAATGAAGACTTATCATTTAGAGACTTTTGTTAGAAATATCATTATGAGACTAGTTTCATTTAGAGACTTTTCGCCTTTGAGTCTTTGAAAAATAAAAAAATAAATCTATCCTAGCATCATAATATTATCGAAATTGATTGAACAAGAACAAGAACGAATGTATTGTTTTAGAGCCGAGTATCCAATCAGACGACCCTTATAATCAAAGCATTGTGAAGTTTCGTTCAAAAAGTTCAGTACAAAATTTATAAATTGCATAATTTTTTATAGGAAATGAAGATGAAGTAATAAAAATAAAGATATTTAAATTTCAAGAATTATAATTGGCTTGATTACAACTACTCATTCAAAACGTTGGTCAAAAAAACTTTTTTTCAAAATATATAACCATATCATATCTTAAACCCAAGAGTTTATCATGATTTTCAGATTTGAGGATCAATAAAAAAAAATATGATTTACCGTAAATCGATGATAATAAAATATGGTAGGTAGTGAATAATGTGAAATCTTCGTATGCATGTAGGTCTCAGGAGTATTGTTTTATGTAAACATCTCTACTGAAAAAAGTTTTTATATGGCACGGTACTTCTTTTTTTTTCTAAAGCTATATCCGTCTAAAGGTGAGTCAAACCCCAACTAAAAGCCTTCTCGATAAAAAAACGATAATTATCGATACATTTTCCGAGTTGTTCTTACTTTAGCTCTTGTATCTCTCGTTCAAAAATTGATGTCTGGCCCATTTGAGAGTAGTGTTGCAAGACACAATTTGAAGCCTGATGAAAAGGCAACTTTCAAGACAATCTTTCTGTATTCGACTGGCGTTCAATTGGCTTGCTTTTTAAAAAATATGAAAGACTTAAAGTCTTTTTTTACTTAAAAATTGCAACTTTCTCAATGCTAAATTACGGTGAAAAATGACAAATGAACTTAAAGAAGATTCCAACCTCAAAATGTTTTGCATACTTTAGTCTTCCATAAGTACGTATGTCATTTTTGACATGAAAATCCACCGTATCAACGGATAAGATCTTATCCGTCCAATTTTTTAGGCACGCAAAAAAATTTTTTTGCAAGTCTGCTGCGCATTTCTGAGACAGAGTGTCAACTGATTTCAGAAATGTACTTTATGAAGCTATTAAATATTCTTAACCATGTATATTTTACTACAATCATAAGTTACCTCTTAATTGAATCACTTTAATCCTTTTTATATTTTTCGAATTACGATAAAGATTACTGCAAATATTTGAGAATCTTTTTTTTAAAATATGGTAATCCACTAGACAGCCATGCGAACTTTTTTAGAGTAAGCTAATTAACATGGTTTGCGAAGGAAGTTGAAAACCAGTAGACCACTAGTTTAAAGGGCCTTTTTTTAAATCGATTCCATTCCATCGTCTCACTTCATTTTTATCACTGCAAAATGGTTGGAATAATGAGAAAGAGATTTTGAACAATTGATACAACACTCGTGAATTTCGCTTGAAAATTAGATTATTAAATACCGAACACCCTTCGAAAAAAAATTCTGATGATGCAACAAAAAAAATTGCCGAGTCATGATTGTTTGGCAATTTTTTATAAATTACAACATCCTTGTTTAACTTAAAGATTTTGATATCATTTTTTTTCTGAAGATGATTTTGTTCATTAACAAAATAAAGCAAGATATTAAGGACACCTTTTTTTTTAATTAAACTTTGACAAACAACCCTAGAAAACAAGACAAATAATACCTTTTTTTTTGAATAAGAAAATTTATAACAAAATTTGAATAAAAATTACAAGTTTTTTGGAAAATATGAATAATTTTTTTGTTTATGATGCATCAACGGTTTTGGTCTCGTTTTGTCTTGTTATTTGTTCATATGCTGCTATAAAACAATATTATAAGCGTAAAAAGTATTGTCATATACCAGGACCACCAACAAATGGGTTTTTATATTTTTAACTGGAGATTATTTTTTTGAATTTTAAGAATTTTTTTTTTTCTGTTTAACAGAATATTGGAATACTTTTTTGGCAATTATAGCTCAATTTTAAATTGTCTCAGAAATGATAAAATAATCTCTGATCTTTATGTTGAATGGTAAATTAATTTGTATTAACATAATTTATTTTACATGTTTAAAATTTGTGTGTTCCAGGGCTCAAAAATACGGGAGTATGTTCAAATTCCAGATTTTTAGTCAATTTATTATTGTTACAAATGAACCTGATGCTATCAAAGTACTTAATTATAAAAATCTACCATCTTTAAATATTTTTCTTAGTCATCTACAATTAAGGATATAATAATTAACAAAAATTTTCCTAAAAATGGAAAAATTTACTCAAAAATCGGATTTCCTTATAAACAAAGGTAACCTTAAATTATATAAAATTTTTAAAACAAAAGTTTTTGGAAAAATTTTTTGTTTGTAGGTTTATGGGTCTTGGGCTTGTGACTGACACAAACGAGCAAAGATGGAAGAAAAGACGGGCTATTTTTAATCCTGGATTTCATCGCAGGTAAATAATAAAAGAACCTTAAACACTCAGCTTCGTCGCATAGATAGAATAGTTTAAGTCAGTCTAATCTATTCTGAGGTTTTGCAAATTTCTTATACAATCTCACTCTTCTTCTTGAGTCACCCAGTTAAGAGACCCCATTGCAAAAATTAAAAAATTTTCGGAGTACAACTGTGTTTTGCAAATAACACTGAGGATAATTTCGGAACTCGAATTTTTTGTCACGACTTGGATTTGAACCTTCACCTTCTGAATTGAGGTCACGAAGGAACCAACTGAGATATCCTCCCCCTTAAATCTCGTAAATAAAGGGTATATTGTTTCAGCACAATAGAAAAACTTTTCAACACATTTGAATTTCTTAAAAACACAATTGAAAATATTTTATAAATATGAATCCTAAAGGCTAAATAATGTAAAAACTTAATTCCTAGAATGCCATTTATCAGCTTCTTTTGGGCTGTCTTTATTAACGAACTGACCATTATTTTAAACAATCCTTTCAAGGCCAAAAGGTAAGTACAGTACCCATATTTCTTGTAGTATTTACATGAGCATGAACATTTCATCATGTGCAGTATCAATTTATAAATACCCTTCTGCGAAGATTTTTATTGTGTTGAATAGATAGACCCGAAATAGAGCATGTAAATATCTTTACCCTTGTGCCCATTGACTTTCATTGTAAGAACTGCAACCCCTAAAAGTAGATTCCTTAATCTTCATTTTTTAAAGCGTACTAATGAACTGCTTAAAACAATTCAATCTTAAAACGGATATTCTAATGGAAAAATTACGAACACTAGCTGATGGAAAAACAGAAATTTCATTATTTAAAGAAATTAATCGAATGACTTTGGACATTATTTCGAGTGTAGCTTTTGGATTTTGAATAGACACAATTAATTATCCGGATAATGAATTTAGTCATAATATAACAAAATCATTTGAAGCTGTAAATCGTTGTCTCTCGGATCCTTTATTCATGGTACTTGTAAACTTCAAATCAATCATCAACATAAAAATGTAATTTTTTTATTTTATAAGATTAACCCGTTCAGTTATTGGAAGAAAAAAGAATACAAAAATGTTATTAAGGACCTAAGAAATTTTGCTAGAGAAAAAATTTTAAAACGGTTAGAAGACTTAAAAAATAATGAGTATGCACCTGATGACATTCTAACAGCGATTGTTTCAAGTTGCAGTAAGATAACTTCAAAATGATCAAAAAATTTAAATTTAAATTTTTTCAATTTAGAGGATGATGAAATAGACTTGGAATCGTTAGTCGATGATTTTATAACATTTTTCAACGCTGGTCAAGAAACAACATCAAATATTTTTTGTTTTCTCGAACTCGGACGTAACCTTCAAGTTTACACCAAGTATTAAAAAAATTAACATTTCAAAAACACAGAATCTTACTTTTTTATTAAAGACTTAAAAACGAAATTGATCTTGTAATGGGTTCCAAGACGGAAATTAACTACGATGACATTGCTAGTTTAGAATACACTGGGTGTGTTGGTACCCTGAAAATTTGGTCTTTTACATTCGATTTATGTTTAAATTTTTTTATACCAATGGCTCGAAAATATCTCATTCTAACCCCCTCAACCTGGTCTATAAACTAAAGGTATGAGATTATGAAACAATACTTTACCTATCGAAATATTTAAAAACTACTGGATACAAATAGAGGGGGTTTACGGTATGACTAATTAAATTAAAATCTGAGAAGTAAGTAGAAAAAGGAGAAATAAAAGCAAATTTTAAAAATTGTCATGGATAATTTTTTATTGAAAATTTTTACAAAAAGTCATTTAAAAACAAAAAACAAACAGAAATTAAAAGTATTTGTGAAAAAA
The DNA here is from genome assembly GCA_022207745.1 of Brachionus rubens. NCBI lineage: Eukaryota > Metazoa > Rotifera > Eurotatoria > Ploima > Brachionidae > Brachionus > Brachionus rubens. The sequence goes on along the minus strand of JAJVHD010000001.1, from coordinate 3,240,889 downwards.
GTACTTAAGTAAAAAACATATTACAAAATTACTTGAAATTTTATTAGTTATCAAAAAACAATATCTTCACTACCGCCACCACTCAATTGAGACAAAAGAGAAGTGCTTACGTTTTTTTCGAGCTGTTTTAAAACATTTAACGTAATAGACAAGGAGTCAATTTTTACTGATTGAGTTGAGCTGTTCAAAGTAGCATGTTCACCACCACTCAATTGAGACAAAAGAGACGCGCTTGCGTTTTTTTCGAGGTGTTTGAGGCAGTTATCATTGGCAGTTTTTAGGCCTTTGTTTTATGTATTTTTTGTCTATTTTTTTCTCGATTTTTTTTTTTTTCAGCTTTTGAATGTGGCGACTCATTTTTATTCTTCTTTAACGCCTCGAAAAAAACGCAAGCGCGTCTCTTTTGTCTCAATTGAGTGGTGGTGAACATGCTGCTTTGAACAGCTCAACTCAATCAGTAAAAAATGACTCCTTGTCTATTACGTTAAATGTTTTAAAACAGCTCGAAAAAAACGTAAGCACTTCTCTTTTGTCTCAATTGAGTGGTGGTGAACATGCTGCTTTGAACAGCTCAACTCAATCAGACAAATGACTCCTTGTCTCATAACGTTTTAGCGACATGTCGCTATTTAAATTTTTAAATTTTTGATTTAGATGTCGTTAAACTAGAATATTCATGAATAACGAGAGTCGTTTTTCAAGTTTAACGACATGTCGTAAAAATCGCGAATTTACGTTATCTCATTTGAATTAAGATTAATCTGACTGACTGATAATTTAGTACCAAAGGATCAAGTGACTTTCGGACAATGATCCCTTAATTCAGAAATCTCCCAAATTAAGATTAAAAAAAATTTTCTCTAAATTTATAGTTTTTTTTTCGAAAAAATGGCATAAATCAGATAAAAATCTTAATACTGTTAGATTGCAAATTAATTCTTTTATTACTAAAATATATAATTTATCCAAAGTTTGTACTCAACTTAAATGTATTATCTCTTATCTAGGTTATTCGTCAGATTTTAAATTATTTTTTTTACATTCATTTTTTATGGTACCAATTAGTGTTACGAATCGATTAAGGTATAATCGATGAAAGTGGCGATTTTTTGTTTCGAAATAAGATAACACTCAACGATTAAGGAAAAATTAATCGACGAATATTTAATGAAATTTTTTTTAGTTTAACATACTAATATAAAAGTTATTTCAAAAAAGCAGTAACTTTAGAATTTATTTATTTGTACTTATGCTAAGGCCACCAACGGGCCACCTTCCCGGCACACTGTAAAATCTTTCATTTTTGTGAATTTCCGTTGAAAAAAAACAGATAGGTAAATTAAAATGAAGAAATGGAATTTATTTTAATAAAAAAATAATGTAAGCCCACAAGTTCGAATGTTACAACAAAAAAATTTATAAGGTATTTAAATTTAAATTTTAGAAAATTTTAAAAAGAATTATTTTTCTTCGTCATCAAAATCGTCGTCTTCATAGTCTTTAGTTTCAGCGCTATCTTCATTTTTAGTCTCTTGTGAACTCTTAATTTTATCCAAAGGCTTTTTTTTATTCAAATTAGGATTCGATAATGATTTTTCTTTCTTGTACCAATCTTCTGGATAAGCCGATATGTTGTCCATAAATTTAAGAGTTTGTCTCCAATCTTTGTCTAATTGTTCGGTCGAGATCGCTGGTTTTTTGTTATGAATTCTTCTGAGCATATTCATATTCTCTTTGGCTATTCTTAACATTTCTCTTTCTCGTCTGCCACGGCTCAAGCTTAAAATAAAATTCAACTTATTTTTATGTTCATGTGAAATCTCAAGGGTTTTTATAAATACCTTTTGAACACGACTTCATTTTTGTTATCCAATTGACCTTTTGTTCTCATTGTATGAGACATTTTTTCTAACAAAATTCTGTTATCCCTTTCAATGGTTGCTAAACGTTCTTCTTCAAGCTTTGAATGTATTTTTAAAAAAATTCTAAATAAATTTTAATAATCCAAGACTTACTTGTAACTTTTTTAATTTTAAATGTAAATGCATGAAAGTTATTGGTGGACTTGAATCAATTTCAGGCTTAGCAATATCAACATGTTGCCTATGCTTGCCAAAACGATTTTCATCCCATCTTTTTTGTAAAAGTTTACTAGCAACTGGGTTATACGAATTGTACGATCGATGCATCGTTGAAAAAAAAAGTACTTTATATGCTGTAAATAAATGAAATTTCGTCTGATTGTTTATTTTCTAAAAAATTTTAAAAAACAGAACTCAATAATGTCAGTTACTTTAGCGATCTCTCTCTAAAACATATTTTTTTTCATTATGACTTAATAATAAATATTCTCAAATAAATCGACAAACTTAATTGCATATTAAAACTAAAAAAAACCGAAATCTTTTTTTTTAAACAAATTTTAAGATTACTATAGAAACAAGATTTTTTTTATTTAGTATCGGCTTATTGGAATATATTTTTAACTGATCAAAAGTAAATTCAAATGGGAATTTTTAATATATGTGGAAAAGAAAAAGAAAGAAGCATAAAAAATAACTCATTCATTTATTTTAATAAAAGCTGATTTTAGTTTTATTTTTTATTTTCCTTCAGAAGGTATTTTTTTTATATATTTTAATTAAATCGTGAAGGTATTGCTCAAAATTTTTAATAATACTAAATTAGACTTCGGCAATTTATTTTCTCTAAAAGACAGTTTTAATGTTTATTTTTCTCATGCATTATATTTTTTTTTCTTTAACATTCTGAATATTTAACAATAACATTTAATTTAAATATGTAATCTTAAGAAACTTTTTGTTTTTATTTATTTGACTGAAATTTAAATTTAGCTTAATACTTTATATCTGATTTAAAAAATTATTTCGAAATAATACAGTGGTGGCAAAAGTTTTGTAACAGTCCGTGACCTAACGTCATTTGCAACTTGAGTTTACCAAACTTTGATTTGCATACTTTAAGGTGACGTCATCTTACCACTGTAACATCGTTTCTACCTAATTAATGCTGTACATAGCTCAATCTGAATTTTAGCATTATCTGAATCCCTGACTTTTATGCTTAGTCGAATCCTTACGCTGCCTTATCCTCACCCTAAACCCAACTCCTAATCCCTCCCTCATTACCAACTTAGGCTTGAAAATGATACTAAATATGAATTATTAAATAAAAATCTTAAATTATCATTCTTTGGCGTATTTTTTGATAAAAACCTTGTTATCTGGAAATTTGACTTGCTAATTCTTTTGATCTGAACATCTGTGCAGCAAAAAACACATCTTTAACTTTACATAATTATGAGACATAATTAATGAGAATTTAGAATTTAGATTAAAGAAACTTTATCTTATATCTATTTTTCTCAAAATCTCCGGTTCATTTTTGTTTCAATATTTAGACAAAAATAAATTTAAAATTTAAGGTTCTGGAAATGCAAAACGTCCACACAAATTTTTAAATTGAATTTCGACCTCAAAATCGTAATCTTCACATATGAAAACCTAGGAAAGCCAATTTTTTATGGGGTGTCCATAATAATTTTTTCAGACCCCAGTGTCGAGCCCCCTCAAAAACCATACTTTACTTTTTAACCTGTAACTCTCGTTTTTACCCATCATCCACATATAAACTATATATATTCTAAAAAGGCGTGGAATTTTCTACAAATTAAAAGTATTTATACTGATCCTTGAGTTATTTGAAGGGTGCAAATTAAGGGAAAAAAGGCAAAATTTACCTACTCTTTTTTTTTTACTTTTTTTGATATAGCTTATGCAAAAAAATGAAAATTTTAGAAAAAAAAATTGAAAATACTTGAAAACTTTTGAAAATATTTGAAGACTTTTGAACATTCATGGTCCCTTGAACGTTCATTTTTGGAAGCTTTGAATGGCCAGGGTTGTATTTACACTAAAATTACAAGCTACAGCACACTTCTAAAATAAGTTTACATATTTCGGAGATTTGCTTAAGACACTGCTACCCATTGCCTAAGCAAAAAAATAGTTGAAAGTATGTGTGTAAAGAAATAATAAAATTTAATAAATTTTAAGACTTTTTTAATAGAATGAAGCACTTCGTTGTTATAAAATTTTGCTTTGGACCTAATAAAGTTTAAATTTTGCTATAATAATAGCTTACGTTATTATTATTGCAAAATTTAAAATATCATAATGCCCTAAAATGCTATAGAAAACACAATTAAAGTTCAATATCAAGAATTTTGGATTTTTTAATTTAAACTCTAAATATAAAATTTTAGTATAATTGACACTATACTAAAGAAGTATCCTAATTTATTAAAGTGCTGATATGATACAGCTGAGGCAACCAATTTATAACAAACGTTATATAACGTCATCTAGCATCATGTAACGTTATTTAACGTTAGGCGTTAGCTAACTTTAGCAAAATTAGATTTTTCGAAATGTTAGCAAACGTTATTTGACGTTATTTAACGCAAGCTAATGTCAGATAACGTTATTGATTAATTTTTCGCGAAAAGACTATTTTTCAAGCTTAGATCATATTTTTGAGCTTTAACTATGTTTTCTAATGTTTTTTTAATACATAATGAGTCGCTACAAATGAATTATGAAATTCACACGTCTTACAATCGGTGCGGTGGCTAATTAGGTCTGTGATATAGCGACATCTCGCTGATATCACTGGTTTAGTTAATTAACTTAACTTTAGAAAGTTGAGTTAGTTTGAGCATAAAAGCATGCTCAAGACGTCTATCGAGAGCATCGGATAGACGGGCCCAAAGGTACTAATGTAAGACACTACAAGGTCTAAATTAAAGTCCTAATTAAAAAGCAGAATTATTTGCAGGCTTGCTTATAAGAAATGTTACACAAGCAGAACCATCAAATTATAACTAATTTTAGCGCATAGTCGATCATAGGTAAAAAAACATTCAATGGTATTACGCATGATCGCCTTTGTGCTAGAGTTCCGATTTTCAAACAGTAATCTTATGGTAAAAACAAATTATTTTACTTGCAATACTAGAAAGAAAAATTTCAAAATATTTCAGGCATTACGAAAACGTCCTTAGATTAAAGCCAGTCCAGACTTACAGTCGCCGCTCGTTTAGGTCACGTTATCATTATGTCACGGTCCACTTATATCCCACTATAATCATTTCCTATTCAATACAGCATAATGCAGGTTATATCCCAATCCATTTACATCACACTATATATAAACGAGCGGCGACTGTATTTAGAATTTTATTTTGTTTTATTCATTCGAGTAGCCAGGTTGTTTCCTTTCATATGATTTTGATCCTGAGAAGAATTCGAAGCAAAAATTCGCATAATAACATTCACAAAAAGAATATTTACGTCCGATAAAAGCATAAATACAGGACATTTCATTTTAAAAGTTGACAGCTTGCTTAAGCAATGTGCAGCATTCTTCGAAACTTCGCCCAAGTTGGCAAGATAATTGCTCTGGCGCAGTGCGTCGTAAGTCAGGGTAAGCTTAGTCTTGCCGGTACTGTATCTATCTCATTTTACTCTCTTTTAGTAAGTTTCTTCATCAATTTTTCTTCTGAAAAACAATTTACAAAATTCCATCATCGCTCCTAAAAAATTATGCTTTTAAATTTTAATTATAACACGGATGGACAACTAAGCACCTTTATCCACCTAATTTTAACACTATAGGGGATTGTGCTAGGACGCCCTATGTAGAAAATGTTGTTTACATTCTCGAAAATATCAAAAAAATAGTTACAAAAATCCAAAATAATTCTGATTAAGGTTCGTGTCATGCAAAACGACAGCACTATCTGCTGTCTATTTTAAGGTGGTAAAAAGTTGATATTTTTGATTAGTTTTTAAAAATTAACCTTAAAAATATTGAAATTTAAAGGAAAAAAAATGAGTGTGGTGGGTCTTTTATTAAAAAAAATTTTATTTTAGGAAAAAAAATCCCTTTTTTTTGCTGTGTTAAGTTCGTCTAATTAAATTGAAACGTTTTAGGACGAACTTTGAAACCAGAATGAAAATTCTTTAAATTTTTTCTTAATTCATATTTGAACAAATTCAGAGTCGCCGACTAAAAAAATTTAATGAAAATACTCGCTACTTTTAAGTAAATATTGAAATCCTTTCTCTTATTATTAACAACCAACTTAAATAATGTGATAACATAAAGAATAGCAAAATATTAATAAAATGTTATTGGGAAAGTATAATGGTAAAGATGACTCCCGTTAACCTACTTTTTGGTGTGTATTACATAGGAGAATACATTTTAGAATACATCTAAGAATACAAAGGAGAATATATACTGGAAAACATCGAAGTAAACTTTGGGGTTTATGATTTTTAGAAGAAAACCGGAAACGGTTAAAAAAAAACTTTCAACTGTTACAGTCCTGGTCATTCCCAGGTTCCTTTCCTGAACGTTCACATTTAAATTGTTCCCCAATGTTCACCAATGTTCCCAAAGTTTCAAAAATTTTATAAAAGTTTCTTCAAAAAATTTTATCTCAATTCTGAGTTTCGGTTGATCTTTAGGTCGTGTCAGTGGTCAATGACCCATCCAAACCTTGTTTTAAATAATTAATGATATGGGTACTAAACATGATTTGAAATTGTCTTTCTTAAGAAAGACTTTAAGACTTGTTCGGTGAAAAAAAAATCTTGATACTTTTTATTTAGGAAAGGTTGGATCAAAAGTTTCCCAAACAAGAAAACTCAAAAAAAAAAAATTTTAATCGACGAAGAAATAATTGCAATTAATGAATAAGTTTTGAAAAAAAGAGAAACATCATCTCACGAGATTGCAAAAAAGTTGAATCTAAAGTGTAGTGCTAGAACAGTTCGAAGAACCCTCAATCGGGGATTTTCTGAAAACTAGGCTTTTTAAGCAATAACTCTGTGACCGTATTCGGTTAAATTCTCTTTCTAGTTATATGTAAAAATAAAGAGTAGGTTAAGGATGTGCAAGGAGTTTCGTAGGGGTGAGTATGTTTTTTAAGTATTTTTTAAATTTTTCTTTAGAAAACTTACTCAAAACTCATGATATGGGTTCCAAACGAAAGATTTTGAAATTTCTATACTATCAGTTTAAATATTGACATCAAAATAAATGTTTTACACTAGGGTTGTTAAAACAAAAGGATTTCAGATTTTGAAAGAAAATATTTATTTCGAAATTGATTTTTTTTTCACAAAACTTTTATTTTTAAATTAAAAAAACAAAACAAAAGTTTTTCTTATTTTTCAAAACAAAATGGAAGAATTTTATTTTTTGAAAAGAAAACATGCCTATTTCAAAAGGCTTTTTAAAAAGAAAACAAAATTGAATCATAAATTCACGAAAACTAGAGATTAATAAAGTTTCTCCAAAATAAGAACATACTAATACCATGCTTGTAGGGTTGAATAAGCGAAAAAATATTTAATTTCGTAAATTCGGCAATAAAATCAAAATCAATTTTCTGTCTAATAATGAAGATAATGCAAAAAAAAAGGTATGTTACGCAAAAATTTTCGGGAAAAAAAGACTCGAATCTTTTTTGTGGTTTTCGTAATTTAAGCAAAAAGTTCGTAAGCGAAAAAACGAGATCCGATGGTACTTAGTCGTTTTCGTAACCCAACCCTACATGCTTGTGTGTTACTGAAAATTTTTTCTTGGAAAATGCACCGAGATTAGCCTGCTTCCCTTCAACATAAAAAAATTAGGCTCGACAAGAATAAACAACTTGACTAGAAATTTATTCTATGTATGTAAATATTGGCTCAAATGCACAGGAGGATCTTTTTACGTTTTATTTTTCCAGAGCCTTAAGCTTAAGACATGTCATAAGAGAAGAACTTAAAATTAAAGGCGCATTAACAAGATTTAGTTATTTCACTCTCATTAATGAACATGCAAATATATCGTTTTTTCCCGATTCGTATTATTCGCATCGTTTCATTTCCTTTTGTAAAAGAATTTCAAGATTAGCTCTTTTGTTTTATTTTTAAGTATAAAATTCCCTTTTGCTTTCAAATATTTTCTAAAATTTTAATTTTATGAAACAAAAGTATCGCCGTTTCAAACTAAGAAATTTAAAACGGTGATTTGTATTCCGAAACGGGATAATCAAATACTTTTGAATTTGGCTCTTTTGTATTAACAACCCTATTTTACACCCCTATGTGCTTTTTTTAAAAAATCCAACGTGTGCCCTTTATTCAGGTATCCTAAAATTTTTTGGACATTTTGATATTTATAACAATTTACGCAGGTGGGTACCAGTAAGAAAAATTTCCTACACAAGGTCCATTTCTCATGGGAGTCTTGAGAGTTGGTCTAAGATTTTATCAAAGTTCAAACATAAATTTTTGATTTCACCCCTCAATTTTTTGACCATTTCAGGAGATTTTTTTTAATTTTCATAGAAAAAAACCCTACCATATGTGTGAGATTTTTTTTTCATGCCTCCTGAATTACGCAAATTTATCATTTTCTTGAGTTTAGAACGAATCCCATACCTTCATAAATAACACCGTATTTCCTTGCTTATAAGCGACTAAAAATCGCATCTTTAAGGGATAAAATAATGGCAACGCGGATTGAATTTGAGGTTCTTTTGGGACGTTTTATATACAAATCAGTCTATGTTGTATATGTTCAAAATTATTTCAAAAAAGTCCAAATAACGTTATCTTTTTAAATTTATTTTCTAATTGAGCGTAACCTTTTCATAATAAACTATCAAAAATGGCTTCAAAAATCACCTAGAAATATTTTTTGGTAAAAATTTGAGATCCGATTATTCAAATGGAAAATTATTTTGCCAATGTTTGTTTATTCTAACATTTTTAAAGTTGACTCAGTTGATTCTTGTTGATTTTAGAATTCATTAATTCTTAAAAATAAATCTCTTTTTCCTGCTTAAAAATTTTGTTATTATTGTGTTTTTCCTTTTTAAATTTTCACCTACTTTGAAATTTTCTTTTGTTATTTCATGTAAAAATGACAGTAATGCAAGTTATAAGGCTTTTGGATAAACCATTATTAAATCTGAAAATAAAAGGAAAAATTTTTCTAAATTTAATTACGTAATTATAAATACTAAATACTTAGTCAAACAATACTTTTGAAAATCAATCATAATTATTTTGACAAAAATTTTTTGTTACTTTTCAATACTTAATCGATGTTTGCCATGGATACGACTTGAGGATTTAAAGAATTTAAAAAGAAAGAAAGAAAATTTAAAATTTTGAAAATAACGAAACATAAAAAACGATTTTTGTTTATACCATGGTAAATAATAATGTTGTTGGGCCAAAAGAAACTCAAGAAAATATTGCAAATACTCTAATTGACTCAATACATAATGTGAATATAATGAAAAACACCAACAAGGAAAAATATTAACATTAATTTTTTTGATTTTAAGGCTAATATTGGAAGTTCAAATATTAAAAGATCTGATTGTTGTGTTTTCATTCCTGGTGAAAATGAAATGTAAACAAAACAAATTAAGGTCTTTCAATTGACTTGTTTATTTTTTGTTACTTTAGATGTGGATGTGGTTTGCATAAGAGAGATCATAAGCAGAATTTGCTAGAAAAATATTCAAAAACTTTGAAAGAACTACCTCAAAAATGGGACCCATTGACTTGTACATGCGAAGAAATAGACACCGATGCTTATGGTGAAATTCGATTTAACAATCAAGAAAAGACCTCAAAATTTATACGAGTTGCCGAAAATACTGACATAGTCAAGATTACACAAATTCTATTTGAGACATGGAGCTTAGAACCTCCTCAACTATTGATATCAGTCACTGGTGGTGCTATTAATTTTAATCTTAAAGCAAAATTAAAGGATGCTTTTAGAAGGGGCCTGCTTAAAGCAGCCCTTAGCACAAGTAACTCACTCACATTTAAAAAAACTCGATCGAATTTTAACTGATTTTTAATTTAGACGCATGGATTGCATCTGCTGGGAACAACGTAGGCGTAATGAAGTACGTTGGCGAAGCTGTAGCTAATGCATCTTTAGATCCGAACAAAAAACTAGTTGTTTTAGGCATAACAAATTGGACAACAATAACAAACAGAGATCTACTAATCAAAAAATCTCTTGATGAAAACGAAATATTTGATTATGATACGAGTAGAGAACATTCGGGTGCAGGCAATAAGCACGCTCATTTGGATCAGAATCATTCTCATTTTATTCTAGTTGATAATAGCAAATTGAACGAATTTGGCTCTGAATTAGTGTTTCGCGCTAGACTCGAAAAAGAACTCTCAACAACTTACAAGGTTCCAATAGTTGTTTTGGTACTTGAAGGAGGCGAAAGAACTATTTTAAATGTTTTAAAATCGGTGAAAAATGGATCTCCTTGTGTGTTTATAGAAGTAAATTTGTCTTGAGCATATGCTTTTTTTAGACTTGAATGTTAAAGTTTATATTCTATTCTATTAAGGGCTCTGGTGGTTGTGCAGATTTTTTCTCCTATGTCTTATCTAAAATAGACGAAAAATCATCAACAACAACTTTGAGCGATTCGTTGAGAAATGATTTTACAAATAAATGTAAATTAACATGGCCGAAAAAAAACCCAACACAAATAATCAACTACCTAGAAGAAATTATAAAATATCCAAATTTGTTGAGTATATTTCGTCTTGACTCGACAAAAAAACAAAACGAAATTGATGTTGCTATTTTGAAATCACTTTTAAAAACTCAGAGCGACAATTCAATAGGTCAATTAAAATTGGCTTTAGATTGGAATCGTATTGATATTGCCAAATATTTTATATTCACAGAGGACAAAATTTGGAAAGAAGGGTCACTTAATAATGTAATGTATTCGGCCATTGTAAATGATAAAGTAGATTTTTTCGAATTTTTCCTGCAAAACGATTGTGATATAAATACATTTTTGACATATCGTAGATTGATCAAGCTATATAATGATGTAATGATAATTTTTTCTTCTTACCTCCTAAAACTTATTATGCTTCTGTTTAGATTCCAGAGTCTTGTCTATTGTACAGAAGACTTGTCAAAAACAAACGACTTAGACACAAACTTTATGATCCAAATAACATTACATTCAAGTTTAAAGAAATTGGAACTTTTGTTCAAGAAATTTCGGACAAACTTTACACCCATAATTTTACTGAAAATCCACTTGTCTCCATAAAGACTCAACATATAAACGATCTACTTGCTCAAACAGTACGATTACTAATCGATTATTTAAACATTAAATCTAATTTTTTATTTTTTAAAGGATGATTTTGGCAATGTAAAAGATTTTGTTTGTTTTGTTTTAGATACATCACGGCTAGTGATAAAAAGGCGTACCGACCATCCTTCCAAAACTTTGGCGGACTTGTGAGGTGTATAAGATTAAGTTAAAGAAATATTCTTTCGCATTAAAATATTCGTCTTAGCGAGTTATTTTTATTTAAATATTTTTCAGAGATGCACTCTTTACAATGAATCCACAGGGTAAGGTACGGTACACCTTTTTTTCACTAGCCTTGCTGTAACAAAAAATCAATTAAATTAATTTATTTATTTTTCTAAAAAAATAAAGCCTAAAAATCGACATAAACAAACAGTTAAAGGTAACAATAATTTTTAAAATATTAGTTCATTTAAAAATCAACAAAATTTTTGAAAAGATCCTCGAGCGTTTGATTTTGACACTAGATGCAAAAATCCTCATCACGAGTTGTTTATGTATTGTATTTTGACTGGTAGATCAGAGATGGCAAAATTGTTTTGGAATTGTTCTGTTTGGCAACATTCTTTAAAAACCTCTTATATATGATATAAATTTAATTTTTTTTCTGCTTTTAAGAATGAAATAACTTCGGCTTTAGTGGCATCGAAAATTTTTAAAGAATACGACAACCTCGTTGCCGATGATGAAGAGAACTATGTTGAATCCATACAGTAAGTCATCATAATGTTTCGCAAAAAAGGCTCCGGCAATTCAAAACTTCCACGCTATCAAAACTTTTCAATTTCGATATCAGATTCGGAATCTGCGTCCCAAAAAAACCCAATAATTTATTTTTTACATTTTCGAAAAAAAAATTGTTTTACCATCCCTTATTCCATGGATTAGTTTATTCGTTTTCGTTTTACTTTTTGTACAGTAAAGGCCGAAAAAATTCACAAAAATCAAAAATTACTAAGATGAGGGAATTTGAAATTTTTCAAAAAATTTTTTTTCGAAAATATAAAAAATAAATTATTGGGTTTTTTTGGGACGCAGATTCCGAATCTGATATCGAAATTGGAAAGTTTTGATAGCGTGGAATTTTTGAATTGCCGAAACCTTAATTAAACCAAAAACGTGTTAACTTTGACAAATTTCCAAGTGAATATGAAAAGATGGCAGTCGATGTGCTTCAATCGTGCTATGAACAAGATCAAGAAGACGCACAGTTAACTGTACTAAGACAAGTACCTGAATATGAAAATTTAACAGCTCTTATAATGGCGTCTAGTTTTGAGAGTAAAAATTTTATTAGTACTTCATGTTTTCAATTGATTTTGGCAAAGCTTTGGCATGGCCAAATATTCACTGATGCACCCCGGATAAATGTAGGTTTAATGCAGAGACAATAATCAAGAAAAACGCAAAATATATATTTATTTTTTTTAATTTAAAAGTTAATACTTGCACTTTTTCTACCTTTATTTGCTCCGCTTTTTCTTAACTTAAACTCTGACAAACACAAATTTAATTTTGAGGTAATTTTTACAATAACAACATCAACAACAAATAATTTAAACTAATAATATTTAAGCTAATGAACGCTCAAGCCGAACAGGAAATTAACTCAAAAGAAGCTTTTTCAAGAGGAACAAAAACGTAAAAAACAAAAATTAACAACAAAAAAAAAATATTTAAATTTTTTTTGTTTCTATTAAAGTGACCCAAATTCAAATAAAGAGTTTAATGATTTAATGGACAAAAAAAAATCAAAAATATCCTATTGGTCAAAAATCTATTATTTTTTTCGCAGTCCAATTGTCAAATTTTTCTACAACCAAGTAATGTCTTTTTTTGCTGCTTCTAAAATTATTTTAAACTTGATTTAATTTTGATAATTTTAAGATATTTTTTGTTCTTTTTTTGTTGCTCTTTAGCTACGTTGTTTTGTGCAACTTTTTTCCAATCAAACACTTGAACGAAAACGCTATTGAAATTGGAAGAGACATATCATGGACCGAGATTTTGTTGATGGCATGGATAGGTGCATTTGTGCTTGACGAAATTCAACTAGTATTAAATTTGTTTTTTTCTCTTTAATTAATTCTAAAATTCAAATAAAAAAAATTTTTTCATTCTTGTAGCTGTATGACATTAAAAAATACAGAGAGATAACAATTCGAAGTTTTTTTACAGATCTGTGGAATGTAGTTCAATTCATTTCAATTATTTTATTTATAATTGGCTTTGTATTACGCTTCATACCCAATTTACAAACCTATTTGGCTGCAAGAATTATTTTGTCAATAGACATTTTATTATGGTATTTTCTTAGTTTGCGTGGCTATTCTGTATTTCGTAGCCTCGGACCTAAATTGGTCATGATTAGACGAATGCTTAACGAATTAGCTGTGTTTATTCTAATTGTAATTGTTTTTATATTTGCTTATGGAGTATCGACTCAGTCTCTAATGTATCACAATCAAGAGCTTAACTTTTCATTACTTAAAAATGTGTTCTTTGGAGCATATTTTGTGATTGGAGGCGAATACTTTGAGAGAGAGAAAATGTTCGAAATTGACAAATGTGAAGACGAAAACGCTAGTACTATCTTAAATACGGACATATATACTCAAGAAAATTGTCCGGAAAAGTATGGCACAAATGTGAGTTTGGCACTCTTAGTCGGCTACATAATGATGCTTAACATTCTTCTAGTTAATTTATTGATTGCAATTTTCAGTAACGCTTATGAGGACATTCAATCTGAGTCTGATAAGATATGGAAATTTCAACGATACAAACTTGTAAGCGAGTATTTTTATCGTCCATTCTTACCAGTTCCGTTTACAGTGTTTTATTATGTTTTTGCAATTACTCGCAAAATTTTGAGACTTTTATTTGCACGATGTTTAAATATAAAAGCACAAAAAAGAATTGACTTTTGTAAGAATTTATTTCCGCTATTTAATTAGCAAGGCCGTACTGTAGCGTACTAAAACTTTGTCAGAATCGTGAGGTGTAAAAAATTAAGTCAAAGAAATATTCTTTAATTTTAATATATATTTAAATGTTTTTCGATGATAAACTTCTTTTAATGAATCCAGACGAATCAGCCAAAGTTTTGATACGATTCGGTACGTCTTTTTTTCAATAGCCGTGCTTAATCTAGAAATGAATTTTTTTGTGTGTTGTTTAGGGTCACCGTTGCTTGGACCGTCTGAAACGAGTCGATTGAAATCGTGGGAAAGCTTTATAGCTGAGGATTATCTCAATAAAAGAGACATGCAAGAAAAAAACGGTCAAGAATATAGAATTCAAAAAAATGCTGAAAAGTAACAAATTATTTTAAATCACAAAAACAACAACAAAATTTATTTCTAATTTTTTTTTAAAGGATTGATAATCTGCATGGAAGAATAGAAAAGATGAATGAAATCCAAGGCAAGCTTGCTACTAAAATTAAAACAATGGATGAAAAACTAGACTCTATATTGACATTACTTTCAAAAAAATAGATCCCATATAATCTTTTAACAAAAAACTAACAACTTTTTGATCCAATTTTAATAAATAAGCTATAATCGTCTTTTGATCAATTTTCAAATAATGACATGTTTTTTCCACTTCTATTATTATTTATACCCTTGAACAAGTAAAGTTCATAATGGGACATGAAATGTCCACAAAAGGACAACAAAAGAGTTTTGTTAGTCAATATTTTATTCTAAATGTTTTTTGGCCACTCTAAGTAGCCCGGAGTTTAATTAAATAAAAATAAAATTATAAAATAAGAAATTGTTGTGTTACAAAAAGTGAAACAACAAATGTAAATGTTTCTAAATATAAATATAAATAAAAA
The DNA here is from genome assembly GCA_022207745.1 of Brachionus rubens. Lineage (NCBI taxonomy): Eukaryota > Metazoa > Rotifera > Eurotatoria > Ploima > Brachionidae > Brachionus > Brachionus rubens. The sequence continues at coordinate 3,225,797 of JAJVHD010000001.1, read as the reverse complement.
GTAGTAACGTGCGCAAACTGTTTGTGATTTCTTTAAGTTTCAAAATATAAACAACTGGTTAAGGATTAGCAAGTTTTAGCTTTGCTTACAATTAATCAAGCTATAATGCTACAACACTTCAGGACACTTAATTAACAATCTAAAAAACTTATGTTTTAAACTACACCAAATTTAAATAAAAGTTATTATGATTATTTCTATTGCTTTGACCATTTGAAATATTCAAAAATAAAAAATTGTCATTTTCGAGAGTAAGTTTTTTGAGGAATTTCTTTTGATTTATTTGAATAATTGTTTCTTTTCTTATTTTCTAAAGGTCAATCCGAAACTCTTGCTCAAGATTTTACTACGTTTCAAAAATAAATTTTTGTTTTTTATTCTAAAGAACGTTTTCAATCTTTTGAAAGACCCTTTCAAGTTCACTTTTGTGTAGCCGTAACACTTGTCGGAAAAGACTTCTTGGACTCATCAATGACCTCTAAAGCTCAAAATTCAATAAGTACGGTGAACACTGATCCCCTAACGTAGTTACTCGACAGGACCATCAAGTCAACATAAATTCAATTGGCTCCGTTTTCAATGATTACAGATGCTTGACGAATTTTCAAACGATTCGGTGGACTAAATTGTCAGGCGAGTTCAACAATCTAAGTGAATAAGAAGATACCCGAGGCTTTGTAGTTGTCATTGAAAACTTTAACCATTAATTTTTTCGTTTTTTTTGATATACAGTCGACTCGCTTTTAATCGGAACGCTTTTATCCGTAAAATTCCGGATCCTTACATTTTTCCCAGGTCCCTACCCCTTCTCCAATACTCTCTTCCTGTACACTTCGATACAGGAAAAAACGATCTCTATAAATATACAGTAAATATTCGATTATCCAGAATTTTAAAAATGAACCATGACAAGTTTTTTGTCTTGGAATTTATCAATTTTCGACAAGAAATTTAGAGCTTCCAGCAGAAAGGGTCGAAATTTTTTAAGAAAGTCAGTAAATCATAGAGTTTTCGGTTTTAATTACTCTTTATTAACTTCTTGTCTCATAATTTATATTTTATCGATCTTTTTGTACCTTAAAACGAACATTTTTTGTTTTTTAAGACAATATTTAGTGTCCATACCTAGCACTTGACTTTTGATTTAGGCGAGAAAAAATAATCTCGATCAATCGAATTAAATTGATTGAAAAAAAATCTTAAAGAAAATACTGTGCTGGACGTTCACGAATTAAATGGAGTTACGTTCCTGAACGTTCATGAATGTTCATGAATGTTCAACAGTTCTTAGACGTCGAACGTTCACGAACGTTCATGAACATTCATGAAAGACTTTTCATAGTTCATTCGCATACCGCGAGAAAGACTTTTCATAGTTCATTCGCATACCGCGAACGTTCATGAACGTTCATGAAAGACTTTTCATAATTCATTCGCATACTGCGAACGTTCATGAATGTTCATGAACGTTCATGAACGTTCGCCGAAAGGCCTAAGAACTGTTGAACATTCATGAACATTCATGAACGTTCAGGAACGTTCCTCCATTTAATTCGTGAACGTCCAGCACAGTAAATGAAATTTTAGAGAAAAAGTGAAAATCTTTAAATATTCTCTTATTTTCTTTAAAGGAATATCAAAGAAAAATGTCCAATATTCAAAAAAATTCTCTTAAAAAATCTCTGTGGTAAAGGACTCAAGAAACCTTTAGATGCATTTTTAACACTAGAAGCACCGGCCATTTTTAGCTGATTTTTCAAACTAGATTATATCATTAAATACAGATTACAACATTTCAAAAGAGAGCTCACTTTGAAGCTCGAAATAAAGGCTACATAATAGTCAAAAATCATTTTGGTCGAATTTTTCTTAAAATAGTAATTAGCATTCGAATTTTTGAAAATACTCTAAAATAGTGTATTCGGTGCTTCTAGTGTTAATCAAGAAAACTGCGTTCTAACCACTTCGCAACTTGATTTTTTTTTGATGAATTGGGGATTGCTTTGTAAAAAATTTCATTTTTAGGAAAAATTTGTAAGTTTCTAAGTTCGCTGGATTTGGCTAAACTCAAGCTGAATATACAGTCCTTTAAGAATTCCTTGTAGATTTTCTTAAAAATAAATTATTTGCGATTTTGTTTTGATTTAATCTTGCACTGGTCGCGTGTACTACGAAGGTCGAGTGTTTGGCTCTCGTAAAAACGCCCAAATGATGATGATGATAAATCTTACTTTGTTAATTTTAGAACAAATTAACAGAACTTTAGGTCTTATGGCGGTTCTGCACATGTATCAAAGTGTAACAAACTTTCATTAAACCATTGACCAATGCTGCGACCAATTTTTGCAATTAGCTGCAACCAATGGTCAACATAAGTTGTTACACTTCGATACATGTCACATTTATTAAAAAAGACTATCCTCCCAGACATATTCAGTCCTTCTGGTTACTCCTAGATCCGGTCGATGAAGCAAATCCCGAAGAAGAATTCTCGTCCATTTTTTGATCTCAAACCAACGAATTACAATAAAGCAATTTTCACTACCAAAAAGAAGGGATAAGGTAAAGGCAAAATCAAAATTATGTTGACTTATAAAGTGACTAAATTTCGACGAATTTCGAGTAACATTATCTTGCGCTTTAGGGTGTGCTGCTTGATTGATTGATCTTCTGTCATTAAAAAATACAACTAAGTATAAAGAGGACCGTAATATCTCCACTTAATCAAACGGTCATTCTTACAGTAATTGGAACCCATAAAATTTATTTTTTAATGGTAAGGGCGTATGAAGTATATTAATTACTTGTATTTATATTTATTTAGCGAAAAAATAAAAAAATATCCTATATTGAATTGGTCTGTCTTATTTTAGAAAATCTTTTCTGAAAACAATGAAAATAAATCACATAAAGAAAAAAAATAAAAATGTAAAAAAAAAAATTCATAAACATTTTCTTCGACATGTTGTTCGTCCCATGGTACTCCATCCAGTACATCGACAAAATTTACTACAACAATCCGTATGTCGCCTACATGGCTTTGAGTTTAAACGGCATGCATTTTTACTACGAATATTTATACCAGCTCGTTCGCCGTAAATATTGTACAAATATTTTCCCATTGAACCTATTGTCAAATATGGATAATATAAATACGACGAGTTAAATCGTCTCCAATTTAATTTCGATTTTATGTCATCAATTGGAAGACCTTTTAAAAATTAAATTTTTCTATTTAATTTTTGTTCCATTCCTTTATTTTAATTAAACAAATATATTTACTTTCTCTCCAGCCACAGTAAACAAATTTCAAAAATAATAATAAAATTAAGCAAATAGGAAATAAAAAAATTCTAGTCATAATATTAATTTAAATCTTTTGCTAGATTAATGATACTACTAGATGGAAGATTTTTTTTTTTTTAATGATTAGTTTTTCTAAGAATTTTCGAAAAAATTTCACTCATTCAGGTTCATGAATTTTTTAAAGTTTAATCGATTGTGAACTTAACTATTCACGAAATTAAAATTAGAACAAAGAGACATAAATTATTTTTTATAGTCGTTGTTGTTGTATGTTTGTATTACTGTTGCTACTCCTGAAGTGATACACTTACATTTACTAATTAAACATGGATTATTTTCGAGGTTGTTTCGAAAATCACTTCAGGAGTAGCAACAGTAATACAAACATACAACAAAAACAATAAAAATAATTTATGTCTCTTTGTTCTAATTTTAATTTCGTTAAGAGTTAAGTTCACAATCGATTAAACTTTAAAAATTAATGAACCTGAATGAATGAAATTTTTGGGTTACACTTCGTTCGTAATGATTGTGGCTTAAATATTTTGAGTGTAGAACAATTCGACTTGGTAAAGAAATCAAGCAAAATTAATTGATAAACTTAATTATTTTTTGTCTTTTTATGGTCAAATGTGATAACTGATGCACTTTTCAGCCTTAGGAAAGTAATAAAAAGACAGTAGCTTTTTGAGTGACATGTGTATTTTTTTATTTAAAAAGCTACAGTCAACGCTCGATGAAGTCACGTCACGATAAAGTCACAATTTACTCTAAGAACATATTTTTAGAAGAACCGTTTTCCTCCAATTAAATTTAATGTTAAGTTTGATTTTTATAATCACATTTTACAATCACATATTTGATGTAAGCACACAAAATTTTAAGACAAAAGTTACATATTACAGCATAATTAAATTGTCTTATAATCACACTGTTTTATTCTTTTGTTGCAGAAATTTTATTATAAATTTATTCCTCCAATAAAATTCGACTATAACAGTGGACAAAAAAAATGATAAAAAAGGTCAAAAGAGAACTTAAATTTTGAAAGAAACGAAGGGAGCCATAATTAAAATAAAAAATGAAACAAATAAAACTCTAATTGCGAAACTTTTGAGATAACAAAGGACATGTATATTTTAAAAGGTCTTGTTAGATAATGATTCAAAAGTTATCGAAGAAAATTTAGATCTTTGTGATAAAAAAGAAGACGAAAATAGAAGGTTACACTACTTTAAAAATAATAGACTTATTATTTTATCCTAAATTCTTTATTTTTGTTAAAATGTTTAAATATAATAAATGATCAATAGAAATTTTGTAATCACTATTTGTTATAGTCACATTATTTGAACCAGGCAAACGGGGTGATTATATCGAGCGGCGACTGTACTTTTATTTTCGAATAACTGGATTAAATCAAAACAAAAAAAACAGTTTTGAAACTTTTTATCCTTTTATAAGAGGAATTCTGGCAAAACAAAAAAGCTAACTTTTATTTCGATATATTATATGGTCAATAATTTGAAGTGAGTGTCCTTAAATTAAAATTAAGTTGTTTTTTAAGCGCTAAAATCTAAATACGCTCGAACTCCCTCCTCTAGAGATCGAACCAAAGATGTTTTGATCACATTTAGATTTCGTTTTTTATATTTTGATAAACTTAACATAACATCCGTTTCTCTACTAGAATTAATAATCTATTGATCAAATTTTTTTGCTAATTCTTTTTTATTGCAAGTAGTGTAACATTTATAACAAGATCATTTATTTCAGCAATCTCTTTAAAGCTTAGTTTTTTGGTTTACCAAAGTCAAAATAAACCTTAAGCAATTTAATTATCTCTAGATATTTTTATTAGAATAAAGATTTATTTTAAAGGGAGGGAATCTTTTGACGCATAAAAAAATCTTAGTATAAAATAAATTTCTATACAGTGGTATCTCGGTTATATCCCCCCTTCCGTTCCATTTAAATTAGGGGTTATAACAAAATTTTAAGTTTTTGAATGAAACTTGACAATGCTGTGTTTGGCAATAACTGTGCATAACTTAGATTTCTAATTAATACAAATATAATACATGTAAATTATTATGTATTATGGGTGCACTTAGTTGTGATTTAATAAGTTAATGAATTCTTCAATTGAAATACGACCGTCATTGTCTTTATCTATAGATTCGATTATTTTTTGAGCGTCAATTTTTTTTACAAAGCATTTTAATACTGTTTCAAGTTCACATGTCGAAATGAAGCCACTTTTATCTTTGTCAAAATGATCAAAAGCCATTCGAATTTCTTCATTTGTTAATTTTTTGGAATATTTATCAGCCATGACGCGCTTAAATTCAGAGTAGCTTATTTCGCCGTCATTGTTACGATCCATTTGATTCATTAGATGTTTTATCTCATTTTCGCATGCATTTATTTTTAACTTTTTGAACACCTCGATCAACTCGTTCGATGAAATACTACCCGAATGATCCCTTTTTACAAAATATTTATTTAAAAAAAAAAAGCCACGAAAGACTACGATATTTTAAATTACTTGTCAAAAATATTAAAGGCCTCTTTGAGCTCTCAAAATTAAACAAAAAAATTTCAAATTCATTCAAAAGACTATTTGCATAAAGTTAAATCGATTACCTTTTTCTTGATTTGGCGTTAGATTCGTCATTGTGAGAGAAAAAAAGAATAATTGGTGTATTTTTTTTATGAAAACTTTTATTTCGTATTAAACAAGCTTCAATGGGTACAAAAAGGTTTTTTTTATTGCTTTACTGTTGCTATAGGAACTTGTAATTATAATAATATTAAAAAAGAAAGAAAAAATAAAATAGTCGTCAATCGATTAATTAGCAAATGTTTTGTACAAAAGGTTAAACTAAGTTGAGAATCGATTAAAAAGATCGAGAGATTGCGTGCATTTGTCAGTTTTTATTTTTTCTGAATAAATTTTAAAAAATTCTCAAGAACAAAAAAAGGTCACAAGCATAGACAAAGACATTTGACAAAACAAAAAAAGAATTCCACTTGGCTTTTAACTTAAACTCAAACAGAGTTAATTGACCTAATTTAATACCTTGCCTTTCTATAAATAGAATTTAATTTAAAAAAAAAAATTAAATTGCTTAAAAAGCTGATTTATCATTTGATGTTTCTAAAAGGCTCAAATTTGTTTCTAATCGTACTTCTTTGGTGTAATGTAAAAGCTCAACAATCGATTAACAATATTTATCGTGAGCCTTCTTACATTATTGTAGCTCCTAAGGTCATTAGACCACTTGATAAAATTCGAATTAGTTGTACTATTTTGAATAAACAATGGAATAATTTGATGGTTAAAGCATTAATATTTACCAGAGAAAAACAAATAGTCTCAAGTGCACAAGAACTTATTCCAAATGAGCTGAATACAATTGCTATGACCATGCCGAGAAATGTTCGCCAAGAAGACTATTATTTAAAGATAGAAGGAAAGCTACCTGACGGTGTAATTACTTTTTCTGAAACAAAGCAATTAATATTTGAACAAAAAGCCGTTTCAATTCTAATTCAATTGGAACGACCTGATTATAGACAAGAATCGATATTAAGATTTAGATGTATTACTATATATCCTGATCTAAATGCCTATCACGGTACTCTAGACGCTTTTCTAATAGCGCCTTCAGGAATTATTATTAAAAGATGGGAAAATGAACAAACAAGTTCTGGTGTTGTAAGTTTGTCCTATGTTTTAAATGAGTCTCCAATACCTGGAATTTATACGGTTAAATGTGCAGTTATGGGCTACGAGGCTACCAAAACATTTGAGGTTCAAGAGTTTTACCAATGGAAGTATGAAGTTAATGTGAGCATGCCTCATTATTTTTTGACAACATCGCCTGGCATTGCCGGAGTAGTTGTAGCCAAGTACTTTTTCGATTTAAAAATTTATAAACAAAAAAAAATATTATTATTTTCGCTTTTTAGCTACACAACTGGAAGTGCTGTGCTAGGAAAATGTTTAATTAGAGCTATTGTAAAACAAGCTCAAGTTTCTACATCCGAGCTTAGCCAATATCCATATTTAGAAAAGTATGTAGAGTTTTTTGATGGAGTTGTTGACTTTTTTTTTTCAATGAATGAGTTATTGGCAATTAGTGGTCAATCGAGTTTACATGGTCTCGAAGTTTTTGTTGAGGCACAAGTCGATGATCCATTTTTTACTGACCTGAGCAATGGATCATTCATTACTACTCTTTACGATCCAAAAATTAGACTCAAATTTCTTGGTGAGCAGCCAAAAGCATTTAAGCCTAAAATGCCATTTACAACTTATTTAGCCGTGTCTCAACATGACGGCACAACGTTACCACCTGAACGATTAAAAAATTGTTTTGTGAGAATAAGGATCGAAATGACTGGCATTTATTCGTTTAGTAATCAAAGTGTTTTAAGAATAGATCCATCAACTAGTATTGTTAAATATACATTTACACCTGATGACAACACTCAATTTATTCGAATAATAGCTATATTTGTCGAAAATGGAATTGAAAACGCTGAGACAATGACAACCGAACGAGCTATTCGATACAAATCACCTACAAATAGCTTTATATTTATATCATCGAGCACAATTAATCCTCAAGTAGGCGATTATATGATATTTACTGTTAGAGTGAGTCATCCAATTGATTTGGTTCATTATCACATAGTGTCATCGAGTCGTATAGTTTTAAGTGATGTCTTAAAAATGAATCACAAACAAAAAACATTTGATGTAGCTTTAACTAGAGAAATGGTACCTTCGTCACACATAATTGCATACTATTTTCGATACGATGGTGAACTAGTTGCTGATTCTTATAATTTTCATGTTAACGTTTCAAGTGTTCAAAATAAAGTAAACATGACCATTAATAGACGCAAAGATTTTACTGGTGATACAATTGAAATTCTAGCGTATGCATCGCCACAATCGTTTGTGGGCTTTGCTGCTCTAGACGAGTCGATAGTTCGTCTATACAACGGTGGAAATATAATAACAGAGCTAATGGTTTATGATGAATTGTACTCGTTTGATAAAAATGCTAATACAAGTGTTCAACATACATGGAATGTTGAATCGGGTGATCCGTCGGATCGAATATTCTATTCATCACAATCGTATGCTTTTGATGCTTTATCGACGTTTGCGTACACGGGTGTACTTGTTTTTACAGATATACATTTATTTGATTCTCTTAATCAATCAAATGTTATATGCAAGCAAAATGGATTATTAACGTGTTTGGACGGTGCTAGTTGTTATTCGTCTAGTCAAAGATGTGATGGAAAATGTCAATGTGAGCGCGATTGTTCCGATGAGTCACAGTGTAAAATAAACAACGAGCCTTATTTTCGACCATTACACGAACGATTTCAACCAAAAATAGAGCGTATTTATCATTTGAGCTGGCTATGGAAAGACTCGTTTACGTTACCAGATGGTCGTGTTCAATTTGTTGCACATGTTTCAAAAGACATAGCCAATTATGTTGTAAGTGCATTTGCGCTTTCAAGTCTAAATGGTTTTGGTATTTTAAAGTATCCAAGCCGTATATCGACAACAAGACAATTTTACATTCAAGTTGAAATGCCACCTGAATGTCGACTCGGCGAACAAATAGGCATTCGTGTGAATGCATTCAATTTTCAACGTAATCGAATCGAAGCTTTAATTATTCTTAATCCATCGGATGATTATAAATTTGTTAACGTCGAAAGAGATGGCATTGTAAGAAGTTTTTCTCCACGTTTAACCACTGGTGAACATCATGTTTTACTTATTATTCAACCGGGCAAGTCAAGACGAATTCATATACCAATAGTTGCGACACGTTCTGGAACTATTAAAGTTAAAATTGAAGCTTTATCAGGCGCTAATCGAGACATTTTTGTTGGAACAATGAATGTTTTTCATGAAGGTATCACCAATATTTATCATACACCGTTTCTATTAAGTCTTAATAATATGCCGCGTATGGTCACTGAATTCGAAATAGTTCTTAATCAAACTTTTATTTTGCCACTTCAACAAACATGATCATACGTGCCTGGATCTGCTAAAGCAACAGTTGCCGTAACAGGCGATGTATGTGGTCCATTTTTTTATCTTGGCTTAGACATTAAATTTAATTCGGTAAATCAAGTTAGAAAATCAACGTCGTCAATTGAGGCTGGTGTTTTTAGCTTTGGCATGATGTATAACTATTTGATTTATATGAGAAAAGGACATGGTGGAAAAAATTTTAATCTAGAAGAAGTTATTAAGGTAATCGATTGGTTAAATTATGAGTATCAACGCATACTGAATACGTATGAAAAGCGTGGATCTTTTAATCAATTTGGTAAGTACTTTATTTTAAGAGTTTAATTAATTTATTAATTTTTTGCTTAAATTAAATTTTTAGGTGTGCCAAAAACAGACAGCATTTGGGTGACAGCATGGGCTATTACTGTCATAAGAGAAGCTGTTGATTCAAAATGGGAACAATATGGCCTGTATATAGACACAGAATTGTTTAATAAAACAATTCCTTGGCTAATATCTCATCAAAATCATGTCAATGGTTCATGGGGCGAAATAGGTCCTGTTTACGATCGAAAATTTGTTTCAAATGTAACAAAAGATTGGGACGGTAAAGACGTCCGTTTGAATTTGTCTTTAACTGCTGAGTGTTTGATTGCGCTTAAGGTCAACTCGGATTTAAGAGGCTATGCAGCTAGATTAATTAGCGACTCGATAAACAAAGCTAGAGTCTATTTGGAAAAACATTTTACAAAAATAACTGATGCGTTCGAACGAGCTATTGTGACTTATGCACTCCATGTTGCTCATTCGCCTATTAGAGATTTTGCATTTCACATTTTGAATTCAACTAAATATCAAAATGAATATGGAATTTACTGGTCGAATAGAGAAATACCAAAAATAAAAGTATCATGGCCGTCAAAAAATCCAAGACAAAATTGGAAGCCCGAATCGAATTACGAGGCTCATGCAGTTGCAGCTACTGCTTATGCTCTATTAACTCATCTACACAGAGCCGAAAAAAACAATAAATTTGAAATAATGAGTTGGCTTCAAACACAACGTAATCATATTGGAGGCATGTCAAGTACATATGATACATTATTAGCTCACAAAGCATTAACTTTGTACGCCATTAGTACAGGAGATACGATAAAACAATATAATATAAATTTAAATTTTACATCATCGTCTTCGAATGATTTGGACTTTTCACATATGACGATTAATGACTCGAACATAATTAATATGCAAGAGTATAATGTTCAAAATGTTTGGGGAAATTTAATGATCGATGCTCAAGGTACAGGTTATGCATTAATACAACTCAAAGTAGAGTACAATGTTGAATATCCATGGTTAATCCGTAAGCCACCATACGAAGCATTTAACATGTCAGTTAAAACAAGATTGTACGGAAGAAATTTTTCCTATATTGATTATGATGTTTGTTTAAATTGGTTACCTCAAAATAGTGTTTATTTGAATTCAAATCAATCGGGACATGCTCAATTTGAAATTCAAATACCTACTGGTTATCGAATTGAAGAGCGCAGATTAAAAATGTTTGTTGGAGTGCTTAGAAATTTGGGTGATGCTGAAAATGCACCTGGTCCTTCGGTTAATTTTTTGTTTGATTATTTGGACCAAGAGCCAATATGTTTTACGTTTACTATTGAACGTTACATACCGGTTGCTAATTTATCACGTTATTATGAAATGAAAGTCTATGAATTTTATGAGCCTGGAAACGCAAATCGAAACATGTACACGCTTACAGATATTTTTAGTTTGAATATATGTGAAGTTTGTGGCTCTTATCAATGTCCATATTGTCCATATTATGCATTTGCTTATCAATCTCAACAGATAAACTCGCTTGTTTTTTTAGTATCGTTTCATTTTTTTCTATTTGCTGTTTATTAAATTTTTGATTTGATTTTTTTAAATAAAAAAACGAAGACAAAAAAATTAGTAAATTTGTATGTTAACTAATTCAATGTATCCCGCGGAATCATAACTTTTTTAAACTTTTATCTCCCGGGTTTTGTCAATTGTAGAGATTTTAAACAACCTAAACAAACTTTCCAGAATTGAAAGAATAAAAAATTTCAGCAACGTCGCTCCGCGAACGATCGAGTAAAAGATCTAGCGAAAACACTAAAACACACTAAAATATATTTCTATCGTTTTCAAATCAACTGGATAACTAGTATCGAATATAAGAGTTATTTCTTGAACAGGCTCTCAAAAGGTTCTCATTTCGATCAACGGACTAGTGTCTTTAAAGCTCATCAGATCCAATCGAACCCGTTTATTTAATTAAATAGAAAATTATAATTATTGCGATTGGTATTTGAGTACTATTTTCAGATGCATACACACTTTAATTTTGCTGACACATATATGTCGATAATTTTCCATGAACTAGGGTAGCAGTGCTTCGCTCAACCAACATCAAGAACTCCATTGAATGTTTTTGACGAAGCCAGGATTTGATCTCACTGTAACATCTTAGAAAATTAAATAGTCAACTATGAGAAGATAAAACTTAGGATTGATACTCTTGCTTCAATCGACAGAAACCAGCCGGCCGACGCTTATTCCAATTATTAATCCGCCTTTTACATATGGTTCTAATGAGCCCATAAAAACTATTGGAAGATTCAAAGCTAACATGAAGATCTTTAATAATACTTCATACATACTTCATAGTTGCATGTGGTAATTCAGGTAGTTTAATTGGGTATTCAACGTGTTTAAAATTAGGAGTAGATCCAATTGCTCAAACATTTCATAGCATAGGTGACTCAGATGAGGATATGAAACTTCGGTATAAAATCTGAATCTTAAATTTTTCATAAAATAATAGAAAAGCACTCGAAGGCATACCAAATCAAACTAACGCTACCGACGACAAACTAATTATGGACAGTAAATATTGACAAATGTGTATTTGTATTTTGCAAAAAGTCGATTACCTTTTTCGGTTTAATTCTTTCCAATAAATCAATATCTTTAAAAGGACAAAAAACGTTAGCATTTAAAAACGCAAGTGCTCTTAGAAATGCTTCCGATTTTCTGAGCTTTCTAGGACTTTCGATTTCTGATTCCCTATGGGCTCTTCTAAAAAATGGTGTAAAATTCGAATGGACAGCGCGATACCAATCTCGTTTCGAAGAAGTAAAAAAGAATTTAGGTTGTCCCTAAACTCCGGAACCGGAACAAAAAAAAAAACCGGAACCGGATCACCTTCATACTAAAACACGGAACCAAAAAAGTTAAGAAAAGAGCGCGTTCATTTTAATTTTTAAATTGGGTGTTAAAGTTATTAAATAGTTTTTGTTAGTACCTCACCCAGACTTATTGAAATCTTTCTCACACTGGTTTCATAAACTAAAGCACTTTAAAACTTAAAAACACTTTTTAGTCACGCGTATTATGCTTAAATTTGTTTAGAATTAAAAAAACTATTTGGACACTAGGTACCGATTCTTAGATAAGATCTTTAAAAGATTTGAAGACATTTTTTAACTCAAAAACAATTTAAAAGAATCTAAATCAAGAAATTATCAAGAAAAAATAGGCACAAGTACCTTACTTTAATCTTATGACTATTAATTCTTGATAATTTGGATCATGAATCATTAAAAAGAATACTAAAGATCTTACATAATAACTTAAAAGGAATCGTTTCCAGGTTATTTAAAAATGTTTAGGTTCCGCGTTTTAGACTAATACGGTTCCGTTTTTTAGATTGTTCCGGTTCCGAGTTTTAGAAATAAAAAATTCGGTTCCGGGTTTTAGCAAAAAAAAACTTAACCTTGTTTTGTTCCGGATTTTTGAAAATTTGTCCCGTGTTTTAGTCTTTGGTTCCGTGTTCCTGGTTTTTTTTTTTGTTCCGGTTCCGGAGTTTAGGGATAACCAAGAATTTAATCGAATCAGTTAATCCTAACTGGAATACTCAAGTTTCAGGAGATATTTTTCCACACGGTCTAGGAGGCGTGTTAACTCAAAGTGATCCACAAAATCATTCAAACGTAAGAATAATAATGTTTGTAAGTATAATTTTGACTTGGAAGAGCTCGGTTCCTATAGTAATACAAATATATAATGTAATGAAGATTTTGTTGAAAATGTCGAGTAACAGGTTCAAGAGAATAATGTTACAGATACCAATGTATCAAACTTTACGGAAACTGAAACCAGTGAGAACATAAATCAAACTTTAATAAAGTCAATGCTTTTACACAACAGCTTTTAGAGATCATTGGACACAGTGTGAATAATTCTCAAGAAAATTCAATAAATAAATAAGACTCAATTGCTATACAAGCAATAATTACGGTCTACACAGAGAATGAAGAAGCTGTTGAGCGGAAAAAGAAGAAGCGGCTAAGAAGCGAGAAAGGACAAGGTACAAGTGTATAAAATTTCATTAATTTCCGATTATTCGTTCATAGTTTATTTATAATTCTAAAATGACGACAGCCATTTTGGAACACCCGTTATTTTCCCTATGTTTTTTCTTAGCAACCAAAATTGATCTTCATTAAGTTTGAAATAAAATAAAATCGTGAATTTTATACGATCGTTACAAAAAACACAAAAACGAAAAAAAACGAAGAATTTGTTTTTAAAAAATTTTTTTTTTTTGAATATTTCTAAGAATATCTTAGTAAAAACAATAACTCTATTTCTAAGTTAATCTTAGTAAAAACAAAAAAAAATTAAGCTATTCATTCATGAATGTTCATGAAAAAGAAATAGCCTCTAATTGATGTTCAAAGCTTTTCATGAATTTTCATGAATTTTCGTGAATTTTCATTAGAGATATTTTTGCCTAATCAAAATCTTATTCTGAATTGATAAGAATAAGATTTAGATAAGCTTCTTTAAGATTCCAGACTAATTATAATTGGCTTCAAAGATTTTTCAAGAATCTTATCCGAATCTTATTCTTATCAATTCTTGGTATTTTCTTGAGTAAGATTTTTTAAGGATTCTTAAATCTTATTGGAATCTTATAAGATCGGTTACTGAACTTAAAAAAATCGTGTCAAGAACTTATTAAGATCTTAACATAAGATTTAGTTCTTGGGTATTTTAAAAATTTGAATAAGATCACCTCTAACTCTTCTTGACTCAAGTATAGTTAAGTTCAACTTGTCAAGTCTCTGCATATAACCCAAGTTTTTCCCTATTAAAAATATTCCCCCTCATAATTATTTTAAAAATCAACCAATCAAAAATTACATAGGATAATTTTCTAAATGACAAATATAATCCGTGCTAAAATACTCTAAAAAAACATTTTAAACTAAAGTGTCCATCAGTAAATGAACTTTCAGTTTTTATGATAATTAAAAGATATTCAGGTTAGGACTGTCTGATACCACTTATTAAAAGTAGACCTTTCGGTTAGCTAATGCACGTATTTAAGAAAATACATGCAAAAATGAAAAACTTATTTTTTTTTTTTAGGTTATTTATTCTCTCCTAGGTCAGAAGCCATAGGTTATATCTACAAATGTAGCGACTAATCGGAGTCTTGTGACTAATACTCGAAACACACCATCACACTGCAGATATTATACTCGACCCGAGTCGTGCATAGCATGTTAAGAGATGATGATTTATGACCTATGAATCTAACCGAGTTTTAAATTACTTTTCAAAGAGGTTCTTATAAAAATTATAAAACCAATGGTCTTATGAAAGTCTTTAAAATCTTAATTCAGTTATTATACTGCACTTCTACCGAACTTTTGGTGGCAAGCGTAGCCGTAGCGAAGCGTACCGTACCCTTCCCGAAGCGTAGCAAGGAGCCTCCGTACCGAAGCGTAGCCGAAGCGAAGCGTACCGTAGACACTCCGTACCGTACTAAACGTACCGAAGCGTACCTATTCTATTATAGCGTACCGTAACGTAGCGTAGCGTACCGTACCTATTCTATTATAGCGTACCGTACCTATTCTAATATAGCGTACCGTACCGTACCGTACATATTCTATTATAGCGTACCGTACCGTAGCGTACCGTACCGGAGCTATTCTATTATAGCGTACCGTACCGTAGCGTACCGTACCGTAGCTATTCTATTATAGCGAACCGTACCGTAGCGTACCGTACCGTACCTATTCTATCATAGCGTACCGTACCGTACCGTAACTAACCGTACCAAAAAAATTAAAAAAAAATTTTTTTATTTTGAAATTTTTTTTTATTTTTTAAAAATTTTTTTTTTTTATAAATTTTTTTTTTTTTCTTGTTCGGTACGGTACGCTTTATTAGGTATGGTACGGTACGGTACGGTATGGTACGCTATGATAGAATAGGTACGGTACGGTACGGTACGCTATGATAGAATAGGTACGGGACGGTTCGCTATGATAGAATAGGTACGGTACGGTACGCTATGATAGAATAGGTACGGTACGGTACGCTATGATAGAATAGGTACGGTACGGTACGCTATGATAGAATAGGTACGCTACGGTACGCTATGATAGAATAGGTACGGTACGTTACGGTACGCTTTAATAGAATAGGTACGGTACAGTACGGTACGCTATAATAGAATAGGTACGGTACGGTACGCTTTGTTAGGTAAGGTACGGTACGGTACGCTTTGTTAGGTACGGTACGCTTTGGTACGGCACGGCTTCGCTTCGCCTTCTGGTTGCTACGCTTCGCTGCGGTACGGGTACGCTTCGGTTCGCTTGACACCAAAAGTTCGGTAGAAGTGCAGTAAATTTTTTTTTTTATTTTGGTAAGAATTTTAAGTTTCTTAGTTATAGAATAGGTACGGTACGGTACGCTATGATAGAATAGGTACGGTACGGTACGGTACGCTATGATAGAATAGGTACGGTACGGTACGCTATGATAGAATAGGTACGGTACGGTACGGTACGCTATAATAGAATAGGTACGGTACGGTACGGTACGCTTTATTAGGTAAGGTACGGTACGGGTCGCTTTGTTAGGTACGTTACGGTACGGTACGCTTTGTTAGGTACGGTACGCTTTGGTACGTTTAGTACGGTACGTTACAGTAAGCTTTGATATTTTTTTGGTACGGTACGGTACGCTTTAATAGAAAAGGTACGGTACGGCTTCGCTTCGCCTTCTGGTTGCTACGCTTCGCTGCGGTACGGGTACGCTTCGGTTCGCTTGACACCAAAAGTTCGGTAGAAGTGCAGTAAATTTTTTTTTTTATTTTGTTAAGAATTTTACGGTACGGTACGGTACGGTACGGTTCGCTTTGTTAGGTACGGTACGGTACGCTTTGTTAGGTACGTTACGGTTCGGTACGCTTTGTTAGGTACGGTACGGTACGGTACGCTTTGGTACGTTTAGTACGGTACGTTACAGTACGCTTTGATATTTTTTTGGTACGGTACGGTACGCTTTAATAGAAAAGGTACGGTACGGAACGGTACGCTTTATTAGGTAAGGTACGGTACGGTACGGTACGCTTTATTAGGTAAGGTACGGTACGGTACGGTACGGTACAGTACGCTTTATTAGGTAAGGTACGGTACGGTACGGTACGGTACGGTTCGCTTTGTTAGGTACGGTACGGTACGGTACGGTTCGCTTTGTTAGGTACGGTACGGTACGCTTTGTTAGGTACGGTACGCTTTGTTAGGTACGGTACGCTTTGTTAGGTACGGTACGCTTTGGTACGTTTAGTACGGTACGGTACGGTACGTTTGGATATTTTTTTGGTACGGTTCGGTACGCTTCGGTACGTTTAGTACGGTACGGTCGGCTTCGCTTCGGTACGGCAGGGCTTCGCTTCGCCTTCTGGTTGCTACGCTTCGCTGCGGTACGGGTACGCTTCGGTTCGCTTGACACCAAAAGTTCGGTAGAAGTGCAGTAAATTTTTTTTTTTATTTTGGTAAGAATTTTAAGTTTCTTAGTTATAGAATAGGTACGGTACGGTACGCTATGATAGAATAGGTACGGTACGGTACGCTATGATAGAATAGGTACGGTACGTTACGCTATGATAGAATAGGTACGGTACGGTACGCTATGATAGAATAGGTACGGTACGGTACGGTACGCTATAATAGAATAGGTACGGTACGGTACGGTACGCTTTATTAGGTAAGGTACGGTACGGGTCGCTTTGTTAGGTACGGTACGGTACGCTTTGTTAGGTACGTTACGGTACGGTACGCTTTGTTAGGTACGGTACGCTTTGGTACGTTTAGTACGGTACGTTACAGTACGCTTTGATATTTTTTTGGTACGGTACGGTACGCTTTAATAGAAAAGGTACGGTACGGCTTCGCTTCGCCTTCTGGTTGCTACGCTTCGCTGCGGTACGGGTACGCTTCGGTTCGCTTGACACCAAAAGTTCGGTAGAAGTGCAGTAAATTTTTTTTTTATTTTGGTAAGAATTTTAAGTTTCTTAGTTATAGAATAGGTACGGTACGGTACGCTATGATAGAATAGGTACGGTACGGTACGCTATGATAGAATAGGTACGGTACGGTACGCTATGATAGAATAGGTACGGTACGGTACGCTATGATAGAATAGGTACGGTACGGTACGCTATGATAGATTAGGTACGGTACGGTACGGTACGGTACGGTACGGTACGCTATAATAGAATAGGTACGGTACGGTACGGTACGCTTTATTAGGTAAGGTACGGTACGGTACGGTACGGTTCGCTTTGTTAGGTACGGTACGGTACGCTTTGTTAGGTACGTTACGGTTCGGTACGCTTTGTTAGGTACGGTACGGTACGGTACGCTTTGGTACGTTTAGTACGGTACGTTACAGTACGCTTTGATATTTTTTTGGTACGGTACGGTACGCTTTAATAGAAAAGGTACGGTACGGTACGGTACGCTTTATTAGGTAAGGTACGGTACGGTACGGTACGGTACAGTACGCTTTATTAGGTAAGGTACGGTACGGTACGGTACGGTACGGTTCGCTTTGTTAGGTACGGTACGGTACGCTTTGTTAGGTACGGTACGCTTTGTTAGGTACGGTACGCTTTGGTACGTTTAGTACGGTACGGTACGGTACGTTTGGATATTTTTTTGGTACGGTACGGTACGCTTTAATAGAAAAGGTACGGTACGGTACGGTACGCTTTATTAGGTAAGGTACGGTACGGTACGGTACGGTACAGTACGCTTTATTAGGTAAGGTACGGTACGGTACGGTACGGTACGGTTCGCTTTGTTAGGTACGGTACGGTACGCTTTGTTAGGTACGGTACGCTTTGTTAGGTACGGTACGCTTTGGTACGTTTAGTACGGTACGGTACGGTACGTTTGGATATTTTTTTGGTACGGTTCGGTACGCTTCGGTACGTTTAGTACGGTACGGTCGGCTTCGCTTCGGTATACCCTCGCCTTTGAACTGATTCTATCGCGTTTATGTCCTTTCTCAATTTAGTTTTTTGAGGAACCAAGAAAAGCAAATTTAAGTTGAAATATCATTTTAATAAACATAATTTTTTGACCTTTTTTGGTTTCTTATTGAAAATTTTGGCAAAAATAGTTCAAATGAAAATTCATGAAAATTCACGAAAATGAAAATTCATGAAAAGCTTTGAACATCAATTAGAGGCTATTTCTTTTTCATGAACATTCATGAATGATCATGAAAGTTCATGTGGTCGGCAATTTGAAGTTCAGTATTTTCGTACAATCGTACTATCGTACTTTTTATGAAAGAAAAAAGATAGAGTCCCAAGATTTTTTTCGTGAGTGTACTTTTTCAAGAGCTTTTGAGACATGCTTGTTTTAGACGATGAAACTTGACCAGACCCTTACACATTACGATACAATCCAAAAAGCACTAATCAAGGAATTTTTTAGGTGTTTCAAGGAAAATTCACAGTACTATAATAGCTTTTTATTTTCCTCCCATTTGTACACCTTTAAAATTAGTAACGTAGTTTTTTCTATTTTCTTTACGAAAAGTTCAGAAAGTACGATTTATTACGGTACTAATATTTAATAAGCTCTAAATAAATTCAAAAGAAAGATTCACATAATTGTTATATAATTAGGCCGGAACTTATTAATTTTGCGGAATTGAACTTCCAAGGGCTAAAGTTATCACTAGTGGTAACGACAAGTTTTCTTCATTACGTCCAAAAAAACTTGTTTTTTGTTTGCATTTTTTTTGGTAAATGTTCTTAAAGGGTTTTAATGTTAATTTATAAAAAAACGTTTGTGTCTTATTTAATATATTTTTTGACCAAATTCAACGATCAAATCTTAATAAAAAAAATAAAATTTTAGTGTCTGTTAGCTCTCAGCGAAACTACGAAGTCATTTCAACAGCCAGCAAATAGCACCTTTGATTTGTACAAAATGCTGAACGATTAACAAAAGTCTAGGAAAGTTTTTTTATGGTTCGCCAAGCTCTGAATAACAGCACGAGTTATGAATGAATCCAAAAATATGTAATAATTTGAAAACCCCTGCCTAATTTGAAAAATATAACAAGGTTGACTCTTTTAAAATAAAAGTTCGTACTTTGGGTTCGCAGATATATCATCCCGTTTGTCCGGAGTGATAAACGGGATATATCTAAATTGTGATAAAACTAAAAAATGTCTAATTTATTTTCAAACTGTTTGAATCGTTATTTATGTGTATCTTGAAATCAAAAGGGTTAAAGGTCTTAGCTAAAAATCTTTTATCAAAGGTAGTAATTTTCCGACATTAATTAAATTATTTTTCTTTTGAAAAAAATGATAAAATCAAACATTTTACTTACTTCTACTGTTCACCATTTATTATTAACTCTCAGATAAAATATTTAAATCATCCATTACAAGTATTGTCTTTGTACTATTCAAAAAAACTTATTCTCTTTTTTTTAATTCAATTTTTTGTACTATGTTGTGATAAAGATGAGACTATTTTATACTAGATTGTATGTAATTTGGTGCGGAAAAATCGGGATAAATATGTGATATCGAAAGGGGAAATGACTCAACACTTTTTTAATGTAAAAGTATCTGAGGAAATCGGTTCTTAAGAAAATCGGGGATATATCTGAATTGTGATATAAGTTATGGCTGATATAATTGCGAACTCACTGTATATCATAACTGAGGAATGATTTAAAATTTATCATAGCATTATATAAAATGAACAAAAACCATACTTTTTTTTTATAAAACCTAAAGGATTTTACTTCATACATTTCGTACTATACAAAATAGTACTATTTTTCAAAAAAATTTTTTGGAATTTATTTTCTAAATCTGAAAATGACAAAATGTGTACAAATTAAATCTTTCTTTATTCATCGAATAGTTCTATCTATTTTTTCTATGATTGAGCTTAAATGAGCAAAAAACACAATTTTTTCTTCGACCGATAGTACTATAAAATTATTTAACATGAATATAAGCAAAAAGCCCTGTACATTTCTGATAAGAGTCAGCACATTATATTAATCTGTCTAAATGATAAAATTTTTTAATTTAAATAGAATAGTACGAAAATAGTACGGTACGAAAATACTGAACTTCAAATTGCCCATGTGGTCCATGAATGTTCATTTTTGGAATTCGTGAATGACCAGTATTGTACAAGTTCAACCAATCTTTGATGCTTTTTTGGATTTTTCAAACACTCTTGGGCTTAAAGCGTCATTTCCAATTTGTGATCAAGTCGATCATGCTGGATTTGTGAACATTGAATTTTTTTTCTGATCACAAAATCGATGTTCACTTAATTTGTGATCAAATTCCGATCACAAAAATAAAAAAATGTTCACAGAAGCAAGGAGCCTAAAATCATAAATCTTACTTCCTTTAAATTCTATTTCTCCCCTATAACACTATAAAAGTTGTTCTTCAAAGTAAACAGGTTCGCGTTATATTGGATGATAGAATTAATTAAATGAAAATGCAATGCCAATACCAATACCAATTTTGATAGCTTTGTTATCAAAGTAAGTAGCCAGTTGGATTTACAAAAAGGAGAATCCTACAACTTCAAAATCATCTAACATCCTCCCCAGCGTCAATGAATGCGTTTAAACGCGTGTCCGTTATAAAGGAGTACATAACTTAAAGTTATTACAGCTTTAAATTAGAATTTAGATTTCAGCAAGTGCTAAAACGATTTCGGCTTTTCGAGCTTTTCGGTCGTGGAAAAAAAAGATTAAACCTTTCAATAAAACTTCTAAGTTGGATCTTTGGATTTTTTGTAGATCAAAATGAACTAAGTCGTCGGTTAAGTAGCCTTTTTTCATGATGTATTAGGGCACTAATAATAATTAAACTAAAAATAAAATATTTGAATTATCGAAGTTTAAAAAGAAATTTGATGAAAATTCTTTATTTGGTAGCAATAAGTTTATCGACCTTAAAATTTCACAGTTTTTCCGTGGGAGGATCACAAGGATCACTTGTTTATTAAAAAAAAAAATTAACTTTTTCCAATAATTATTTCTCATTCAATAGAGCCAACATTAACTTTCTAAAATCACCATTTGTTTCTTTTTTAATAGCATCTGACAAACTAATTTGATACTTTTTTTTAAACTCAGCCTTAATCGAATCAAGATCAATCTTAAAAAAAAAATTTTTATTGCTTTAGCATGAAAAAAACTTTTAAAATAAAAACGTACATCTACTCTTCTTATCACTATTTGTAATACATCGGTTTCAAAGTCATCATCACGACGAAAACTTGTGTACAATAACTCGGCAAAATATTCAGCTTTATAAACCGCACACTTAGCTTTAAATAAAAATTAAACTAAATAAAGTATGTTTATAGGTATAAATCGTTGGGTCTCTAAGTTAACATGTGTTCACCTAATATGTGACCAAATTGGGCAAGGTGAACAAAATGTTCACCTTTTTTTATATACAATCAGGTGAACAAAAAATTTCCAAATCTGTTAACATAAAAAAATTAAACTTATCTTAGATTTGAAAATGATAAGCCCTCAGTAGTTAATAATGTTTTTTATGATGTTGAATCAGATGACTCGGTAGTTGTCTCAAAGATAGCGGTTCGGTTTTTGGTTCATTACAGAACAATGATGTTCAACAAATGATGATTTTGATTATTATTTTATTGATCTTATTTTATTGTTCGAATATATATTTTAAAATAATACTTAATTCAAAGGCATTATTACCTATTAAGATCCGATTGGGTAATTGGGTACATTCTTTACGAATTTAAATCCACTTGAACCTCAAGTCTTTATCAAGGAATAAAGAATTAATGTAAATCCTATATCATTAAATGGTCTTAACAAGAGTTTTTCATTTACATTCGATAATGCATTAAAAATAATAATTTTGGCGCATTTTTTTTAATAGAAACCGTTGAATACATGACAGTTATTCATTTAATTATTATGTTAAATATTACTGCACTTCCACCGAATTAATGGCGTACCCGTACTGAAGCGTAGCCGTACCGTACCAATAAAAAGTCAACCTCCTTTTTTTTTTGCTATAAGCTTTAAGATCACATTAAATTTCATAAGTAGACTTGTATTCGATAAAAAAAACTTTCCAAAATAAGATTCTACAGCTCTTTTAATTTTTCAGAAAAAATGTAACAACTCCCAAAAAAAACGTCCAACAAAGCCAATTTTATTTTTAAAAATGTTCCTCGCCCCTACCTCTATAAAAGTTGGTAGGCTTTTGGCAAGTGTCCTATCGTGCGATCGTACTAAAGAACATAAACTTTTGATGCTATGATATGTTTTGTGTTTTTTTCTAAGTTTCTGTAAAATTTGAGCATTTTTTTCGACTTCTGCGAGTCAGAAAACCCTTTATTAGTGATATTTTGAGAGCCTGAAATGCTTCCTTTGAATAAATTTATTTTTTTGGTAACTTGTTGCCTTTCATATTGCACTGAAATTCCAAAAAGCCAAAAAGGTCAATAATTCTTCATGGTTATATCAATTTCTAGGTCTTCTGACCCGGAGATTTCGATAAAAATGCTTAAATTTTATAAAAACCGACCAAAAACCTTAGAACATGACATGATCCAAAAGTATATGTTCTTGGGTGCGGTCGTACAAAAAGTATAAATAGGACCCTCGCCAAGAGCCTACCAACTTTTGTAGAGGACATTGAGATCTAAAACTTCTAATATTTTTGGGGGATTTAGAAATATTTCTTCAAGAGTTGTTACATAAAAACTCTAAAAATACACCATTTTTCCGTCTTTTCTTCTTGATTCTTATAACCATCATACTTTTTTTGCAATAATAATAATTATGGCATTTTCAGAATTTTGTTAGCTTTCAGGTGATATATGTAGAAGATCGATCTTCAGTAAAATAAAATACCATTAAAAGAGACATTTGCACAAACTAACCCTTCTAAAGGCTACTTTAAATTGACCCTTCACTGGTCATAATTCCTTCTTTCAAGTTACTTTTCAAAATTGGACAATTCTGAGGTTTTCATATAAGCTGATTACGAATATAATATGAGTTTTGCGAAATTTCCAAGACCTGAGATTTTAATAAGAAATATTGTCTCTAAAATATTAAACGGTAACTGAGAATGGAAAAATTCTTTCAGATTTGTAATCAGCGTATCTGATTACCTATAGATAAACCTTTTTTTTTTTTGAAATTTAGCTTTTTCTTTGGACTAGACTATATGATCTGGGGCACTATAAGATTTCTAAGATCTAAGAATTTTCTTAACGTAGGTACTATTTTCCATGTTCACATGTTTTCAATGTTCATCTAAATTTAAAGTTGAATTTTTTTGATCACCTGACATGTGAACATGATTTAGTCACATATTAGCACATGTTCACTTAATCGAGGAGACCGAAATTGCTTACCTATTGCAATAAGTGCATCTCGTAAATAACCACTAAACTCTTCTCTTATTACTCGAGCCAAGTCTTTACCATATTTTTCGGCATAAATTGCATTTATGCAACTTAGCTCTGAGAATGATCGCGTGCACAGAATACGTATAAATTCTTTTTCATTTGTACCAATTTTACCTTGACCTGCCTGTTAAAAATTTAGAATTATAAAAACGTGTTTGGTTTGAGTAATTTAACTTACGTTATACAAATTTTCGGCTTCTTTGGTCACAAATTCAATATCGTAGCCATAATTTTGAGCTCGACCAGCACTTGTCAACGATCTTATCAAACGTCCTAAATCACCACTTTCTTCATCTTTTATATCAGCGTCAAGTTCTCGACGATAAACTTAAAGAGAATTTTTAATAATTACTCTCACATTATGTTTCTTTAGGACTTACGCTTTCTATAAGCCGATTTTAATTTTTTTATCTCTTCAGCATTTTTAGTGCACAAAATTTCGATTACTTTACTCTCATCAGTTCCAAGACCCTTTTGAAGTCGTTTAAATTCAAAATATTGTTTGTTATGAATGACTTACTTTTATAGCCTTTCTTAGAATGGATGCCTCAAATTCGTCAACAGGAGTGAATAGTCCAATTACAGCTTCACGAAAGTGGCCACTCAATTCTGAATTTAAATCATCGATTAGATCTTTTTTACTGAGCAATTTGTACTTGTTTTTAATCATTTGTCTTTGAATTATATTGTAAGGTAGTATTTCTCTGATGATCCTATCTTCGTCTGTACCTAATCCTTTCATGGCCTTATTTAATGACTTGGCGGCCTCATTTAGTTTTTCTTGTTCTTTTTGATCCATTTTTGAGCTAAGAAAATAAAAATAATTTAGTAAAGTAAATTGTAAAAATATTTATATAAGTTACATGACGTAAAAGAATTATTTTCAAGTTGCCATGGTTTGTATGTACAGACAGAGACTTAAATTTTTTTTGAGTTTCATGTAATCATTATTAGTTAAAGAATTATACTTAATAATTTTATTGATTTTTTTTTGAAATTAGTCTCAAAGGTATTTTGGTATTTTTCATAAACAAACATTGATTATAGCCTGACTTACTAGCAAAAGTTGAGTCTTTGAAACCTTGTCTAAAATCCAAAAGTAACAAAATATGAATAAATAAATATATAGAAATTATTTAATTCATTGAAAGTCAATTCATTCGACTTGAAAAATAAAAAATTCTAATAAATCTAGATTGAAATCAATTGAAAACGATTTTATATAAATAAAAGTTAAAATTCAATTGAGATAAATTTGAAAAAATTTTTCGAGGAAAATTGAATTGAAACCTAATTGAAACGGATTGAAGAAGCTTAATATCTTATCTCCAGAAACATCAATATTTTAAAGCAGAATATTTTTTTGTTTTGAAGAAAGTAACGAAAGTAGTGAGAAACTAACGATTAATAAGTAATCGTAATGCAAAGCATTACTTGAAAAAGTAAAACTTGAACTGTAAAAAGTAATAGCTTGGTAAAAAAACACTGAATTACTTTACCAGGTTTCAAATTGAACTCAAAATTTATCCTTTTAACTTCTTTAACAAATTCCGTAAAAAATATTCCGTATTTAATGTTAAATTCCGCCTTTTAGTTTTGAAAAATTCCGTAATTTTTTAAAATAAAATTCCGTATTTTAGGCTTATTCCGTATTCCGTAATTTAGTAGGCGTTCCGTAAAAAAAAATGCCGTATTTTAGCAATTTCCGTTTTATGGATTCCGTATTTTAAGGGTCTAATTCCGTTCCGTTCCGGCGTTCCGTAATTTGATTCCGTGTTTTAGGTACAACCGTTATTTTAATGCTAGCATTTTTTGTTTGATCTTGATTTTATCTTACGATGATTTTTTCGGCCAATTCGAAAGTCAAAGTTTTGTATAGTACAGGACTATTAGAGGCTATTGTTAAAGAAGTTAAAAGGATAAATTTTGAGTTCAATTTGAAACCTGGTAAAGTAATTCAGTGTTTTTTTACCGATTTATTCACGTTTCAGAACATTCCCGAAATAGATTGTCTTAAATTTGAACATTCATTTTAGAACATATTTATTTATCGCAAAAGTATACATGAAAAAAATAGAACGTGTAGCATTTCAGATTATCACAAAAAAGAGTATCTCAAAATAATATGTGACAAAATATTAGTGTAAAAAAATTTAAATCAATTAATTAAAGTTTAACTACAGTTCTGGCCGTTCATGAATTGCTTCTGCGAATGTTCATGAACGTTCAGGAAGGTTCATGAAAGTTCACCTTTCGTATGAAAGTTCGGCGAACGTTCATGAACCTTCATGAACATTCGTGAGCATTCGTGAACGTTCGTGGCTCATTCGCCACCATTCATCACTGTTCATAAACGTTCGCAAGTCATTCGCGGCCATTCGTAGCACATTAATAAAATTTTTTTTATAATTTAAAAAATCTTCTTTTTTAGCTTTAAAAAAAGTTACTGTTATGTTTAGGGTCATTATCCATGTACAGATTATGACCATCAGGATAGCGTTCGTCTAAAAAAGGAATTAATCATATTCTAAGTAGTTTCACAAAACTAAAAATAATGAAATCAGTGGCTCCTCTTATTGAAATTCCAGCCCAAACATGTACCTAGGTTCAATTTTAATTGATAATTTTACTCAAAGAAATCTAAAAAAATACTTTTATTGGACTCCTGACTCTCCTAATTCTCTGGTAACGTTTAAGTTTTGAAACCTTGTACCAAATACTTGTACCAACCAAGCTATTACTTTTTACAGTTCAAGTTTTACTTTTTCAAGTAATGCTTTTCATTACGATTACTTATTAATCGTTAGTTTCTCACTACTTTCGTTACTTTCTTCAAAACAAAAAAATATTCTGCTTTAAAATATTGATGTTTCTGGAGATAAGATATTAAGCTTCTTCAATCCGTTTCAATTAGGTTTCAATTCAATTTTCCTCGAAAAATTTTTTCAAATTTATCTCAATTGAATTTTAACTTTTTTTATTCATATTTTGTTACTTTTGGATTTTAGACAAGGTTTCAAAGACTCAACTTTTGCTAGTAAAAAAATTCCGTATTTTAGCAATTTCCGTTTTATGGATTCCGTATTTTAAGGGTCTAATTCCGTTCCGTTCCGGCGTTCCGTAATTTGATTCCGTGTTTTAGGTACAACCTAAAATAATAGGATTAGAAAATAAAAAATTTTTTTTTAATTTTTTGAAAAGCCGATTTAAAAAATGGGTACGTTTATTTTCACGTAAACTATCTGAAAATATACAGAAATGATTACACGTAAATTAAGTGTAGGTGTTATAAAAAAATACTTATTTTCACGTAAAAAAATTAGCAAATAATTGATAAGTCCCAATTAATTTTAACGATCTACAATGTTGCCTTTCGGGTTATTCTCAATTCAATTGACAACTTTTTTCAGAAAAGTACTATTTCAAATCACAATGCGGAAGTTTAACGTCTACCTCCTCAAAGTTTAAATTTAAATTCAGTTGATTTTACTCCGGTTGTTGTTTATAACAAAGATGGGAGTGTTCGTAAAACACTAGGTAGGAAAAATGAATCAAAAAACAAAACATACAGTCAACGCTCGATGAAGTCACGTCACGATAAAGTCACAATTTATTATAAGAACATATTATTGGAAGAACCGTTTTCCTCTAATTAAATTTAATGTTAAGTTTGATTTTTTTAATCACATTTTACAATAACATATTTGATGTAAGCACTAGGGCTGCTTCATTTACTTTACTTTACTAGTAAATGGTAAAGGTACCCTTTACTTTCCTTTCGATACTGGAATGATTATTTCGCTGAAATAAAGCGTTTTAGAGAAAGTAAAGGAAGTAAAGGATTCCTTTACCTTTTACTAGTAAAGGAGTAAAGTATCAAAAATTTCCTTTACCTCAATAAAATCATTTTTTTTAAGATATTGGGTCATTTGCATCTCAAAAAGCGATCATTAACTTCCCTTTACCTTTACTTTACCTGAGTAAAGGGCTTTTTTTGTTATTTTTTAAAAGTATATGATTTAAGAAAGATTATGATGGACATCTAGTAATTAAATACGGTACTAATTATTACGTACGGATAAGAGTAATGATTATTTCGGCAGGAACGACATTAGCTACTTAAAAACTGTTCCAAATATCTCTCAGAAGTTTTGATTATAAGTCCACCACGATCCCTCGCGGATAATTCACAACAGGGAAAAATCCAAGTCGGGTAAAAAGGTAAGCTTTAAATCTGACTCATAAACCAATTAGTAAGGTTATAATATATTTACGAATCTACCGATTGAAGCTTCAAATAATAGGTGACACTTTTCGGACTAAACCGTGCCAAGCTCGATTTTTAGGGGCCCAAGAGAACTTAAGTGATAAAAGTTAGGGAGGTATGGATGATTTTATGGTTAATTTATTCCTGTCATCAAACAAGTTTTCAAGCTTCAAATAGTTTTGAAAAGATTATATTGCTTGAAATGCCCTCTAAAGTATCATTTTACTATCTTTTCGATAATGAAAATTAAAAAACTGCATCTGATTTAGTAGTAGTACTTTTCTGTGCAGATCTAACATCTAGTAGAACAATCCTAGACTTTATTAGCTGCAGAAGCTGATTAGACTTCTTAGCCGGGTAGGCCATAACAGAATTTTTTTATACTCGCTACGTTTGCATCTTTCGACGCCCTTATTTTAAGTCACAGCGACTCGCGAGTCCCAATACGATGATTTTCAAAGTTGTTCTAGTATCAGGCCATCTAGAGAATGACTAGTCGATGACTCTAGTCGGATCGTTTCCAGGCAGCACAACACTAATGACACTCATCCATTTCCATCATTACTTTTTCTAAACGTTACAATTTTTTTGACTCGACCAGGATTTGAACTCGTGCCACTAGCTGCCAAAGCTGTTGTTTTACCCACTCGGCCACGATCTCTACATATGATATTTATGATAGATATTTATGGTTATCTTCGCGAGTCAGATATCGATTCAAGCAAAGTCTTAGCAATAGATTTGTAATTATAATATAATGTAATTACCACAATTAATAAAACCACACTATTCACCTAGACCACTCGTATGAGTATGATATTTTGTTTATAACAGAGACATGGTTCAATGAATCATCAGTGGTTTTTATAGAAGGTTACGACTGTTTCCAGCAAGACAGAGGACCGAATAAAAGAGGTGGTGGT
This sequence comes from Brachionus rubens, assembly GCA_022207745.1. Taxonomy (NCBI): domain Eukaryota; kingdom Metazoa; phylum Rotifera; class Eurotatoria; order Ploima; family Brachionidae; genus Brachionus; species Brachionus rubens. The sequence goes on along the minus strand of JAJVHD010000001.1, from coordinate 3,196,352 downwards.
GTGTGTATTTACGTAAAGAATTGCTTCAAGGCATTCGAAGTTAAGTTCGATGTGCCAAATGGTGAACATTCGGTAGAACAAGTGTGGTGCCAAATCAAATGCGGAAAAGAAACAATTTTGTTCGGTTGTATTTATTGCCCGTACATCAGTAACTCGGTGAAAGATATCAAGGAAAGTATGATTAGAGCAAGAAAACTACTCGAGACAAAAAAGGTAAGTGGTCTTTTGATATGTGGCGATTTTAACAGCCCGGGGATATTGTGGCACGACGATGGGGAGTGGAGTACAAGTGATTCTACGAGACCAGAGGAACTGGAACTAATACAGGCCTTGGAGGACTGCTTTTTAGTTCAGAATGTATCATACCCAACGTTTCAAATGAGTGACTCGAACCAATCATCAATACTAGATTTGGTTCTAACCGAATGTGACACAAGAGTATTAAATTTGAACACTGGCCCAGGACTTGGAAATCTAAATCGAGGGCATCTGAGTATTACATGGAATTATTATTATTATCACTACTCAAATGTAGATGATGTTAACGAATCATTATTTCACAGTGAAATGTTTAATTTTAAAAAAGGAAATTATTATTTAATTTCAAAGTTTTTCAAAAGTGTTGACTGGATTAGCAGTTTCAAGGGGCTAAAGGTAGATGAAATGTATGAGGTTTTCATGAAACTATTCCGATGTGCTTGTGAGATGTACATCCCTAAACGAGTTGAGAATGCAAATCGTAAAAAACAACCCCCGTGGATGAATCGTGAATTAAAGAAACTGATTGAAGAGAAGTACAGTTTATGGAAGAAGGTGGTTTTTGGAAAGAGAAGTGAAAAGCCGAAAAATTTGAAATTACTCAATCGAGCGAAGAACCTAGTTAAGCGAAGAATCAAAGCAGCCGTCCGTCAATATGAAACGCTGCTAGCAAAGAAGTCAAAAAATAATCCTAAGCTTGTCTACAGGTACATCAACGAGAAGCTTCAAGTCAAGCCTACAATTCACACGATTAAAAGAGACGATAATTCATTGACAAACGATTATGACGAGATATCAGAGTTATTCAATGAGTATTTTCAATCTGTTTTCACAAAAGAAGGTGATGATCAACGAATGTTTCCGGAAAAAACAAATGTAACTTGCGAGTTAGATATAGAATGTGACATGTCCCCATTGATTATCACTAATCTTTTGAAGAAGTTAGATGTCTCAAAAAGCACGGGAGTCGATGGTGTTAACCCATTTTTTCTCAAGAACACAGCAGAGGCCATCTCATATCCACTGTGTTTAATTATGAAAGAGTCATTAAGGACAGGAGAGGTACCAGAATTATGGAAGATGGCAAATGTTACTCCGATCTTCAAAAAAGGTGATAGATGTGATCGTATGAATTATAGACCCGTCTCAATAACGTCTGTAGTATGTCGAATAATGGAGAAAATTATTCGAAACATTTTGTTGCGCCATTTAACCCAAAATGGACTATTTAGTAAGCATCAACATGGCTTCATTCCAAACAAGTCATGCACGACGAATTTACTGGAGAGTGTCGATTTGATAACATTCGAATTATGGAAGGGAAACTGCATCGATATTGTGTACACCGACTTCTCGAAGGCGTTTGATCGTGTGAACCACCGAAAATTGCTCAAAAAGTTGGAAAGCTATGGTATCAAAGGGAATCTACTCAAGTGGATCGAATCTTTTTTATCAAGTAGAAAACAGCGAGTCGTGCTTGGACATTCAAAATCGGAATGGCTGAATGTGACAAGTGGCGTTCCCCAGGGCTCAGTCCTTGGGCCACTTCTGTTCGCGTTATTTATCAACGATCTCCCCGATAGATTCAAAAACGTGTGTTCACTTTATGCCGATGACTGTAAGATTTATTGTATTTTTAACGAGCAAAACAGGGACTGTAGTATAGAGCAACTTCAATCGGACATAGATAATCTTATACAGTGGTGCAATGAATGGTCAATGGATCTTAATATCGATAAGTGTGAGGTTATCCATATCGGCAGAAACAACCCTGAAAGTGAATATTTTATGTTCAAGAACGATCGCTTTCACAGACTTTCCAAAACAACAGAACAAAGAGACTTGGGTGTAATCCTTACTGGAGACATGAAATGGAGTAAACAGGTGAGTACGTCGGCTGGGAGGGCAAACAGAATCCTTGGACGAATTTTGAACGGTTTAAGAAATCACGGCAAAGAGATTATCAAAAAAATGTATACAAGCCTTGTTCGACCCCATTTAGAGTATGCGGTGTCGGTATGGAATCCTTCCCTAAAAAAAGATATTGACATCCTTGAGAGGGTGCAAAGGAGAGCGACTCGGAGCATACATGGCTTTAGAAAGTTTGAATACGTGGAAAGACTCAAAAGACTCAAACTGACAAACCTTACAACCAGAAGAAGACGAGGTGATCTCATCCAAATGTACAAGCTCCTAAACAAGCAAGATCACGTAAACTGGTATAAACGATGGGAAAATGACGAAACAGTCAATCGGATATACGAGACAAGAGGTAATCGATATAAACTAAGACGAGAACTTGTCAAAAACTGTGCACCAAGATTCAATTTTTTTACAAACCGTATCGTGAATGACTGGAACGGGCTGACGAATGAAGTTATTGAATCAAAATCAATTAACATTTTTAAGACTAATTTAGACAAACTTTTGAAAGACTAAAACATTGCTTATGGTCTGGATAGAACCAGACTTAACGCGAGAGCGTAGCAATTATTTTTACTACTACTACTATAGTAGTAGTAGTAAAAATAACGTCTCGTTACTCGCATATAAAGCCTTGCTTCCCTATCTTAAACATGAGTTTTCAGTTAGTTTTTACTATTTAAATAACTGTTACATTAAGAAATCATTAAGAATATTTCATGTTTCAGTAATTTGAAATTGACTGGGCTCTTCTTTGACAAATCAAGATGTCAAACAAATTTCAAGAAAAAAAGTTGCCTGTTACTTAATTGACTTATTAACGCTTTTTATTTTGAAGTAAAGACGCTACTAATATTCGAGAAGTTATATATTCTTTTAGAAGATCATGATTGTATTCCATTTTAAATTGTTTGCTGAAAAATTCGATTCAATATTGATCAAATAGATAAAAAAATAAACAAATTTTATCTCAAATTTTGTTAATTTCACCTTCAAATCAAATCTTGATTTAAACACAATTTGATACAATGTTTCAAAAATTACAACATTTACGAAAAAAACATGGCAAGCAATCAATTATGCCCTGAAAATGAATTCAAGATTAACAACAACAACAACAACTCTGATAAAATTCTATTTTATTCAACTTAAGTTTCAATATCCCTGTATGATCTTTTTATTTTGTATTCTTATGTAAATAAAAAATTGATTCTCTTTTTTTCTTGTTAAAATAAAAAACATCTAATATTTCTTGTGAGTTTTAAACGAGAAAATATTCTCTCCAATTTTTTGCTTGGTAAAAAAAAAGAAGAAAATGATAATCATTACAAAACAAAAATGAGGGAACCCTGAGTTTGAATCTATTTAAGAATTTGATCGTTTAAATGATAATTATCTCCTTACTTTTATTTTTGTTTCATCCAGAATAGAAAATAGTTACTAAATCTGGCTGGTTTTGTTTTTAATTTTTTTTTGTATTGAACCAATGTCAAACACATTAAAACAATTTTTTTCTATAATAATAAGCAAAAATAAACTCAGACCTGATCTAATAAAAATGAGATTATTTTTCTTATTTTTGTAATTACGTATAAAAACTGACAAAATAAATACTAAAATGAAATTTAGTTCAAAATTAAATGCAAAAAATAATAGAATCTTTTATGATTTAACCTTTTTTTTTAAATTTTTTTGCAATATTCAGCTTAACAACTACCAACACAACAACGAAAAGAAAAGTGTTAATTACTATTGATGTTTATTTATATCTATACAAATAACTATATCATAAAAAAAGCTTCCATTTATTTTGAAAACAAAATTAGAATATTAGCAATTCTTTTCAATTTAATCTATTAAGTTGGTCAGCTAATTTTGCCATAATATCCAATATAATCAAAATGTGTAGATCAGCTTAACAAAAATTGGATTTCCGTCTTAGCAGAGAGAGCTTATGGTAAAGTTTTACTTAGAAGCAAAAACCAAAAAACTTAGAGCTAAGGTTTTAACATTTCAAAATTTAATTCGTTTTTTGAAGCTTTTTTTTCAGCTTTGCAGACTAACAAACATTGGCCTGGAAAATGCGATTAATTGATGAGGTATGATGTTTATCTTGATAATCCATATTCATTAAATTTCAGTGCAAACCATTTAGGAAAGGTATTTTTTATATTGTTTTAAACTAAATTTGAAACAAAATATCATGTAAATAAATTACATTAATTTTCTCCAATTTAATTTTGTAATAGATCACTGGAAACGTTGGATCGTTTGGTTTAAAATACTAATTTTCAGTGTCAAATTTAAAAAATCGATTTTCTCCTCCATTTTAGAATATTCTCATATTCTCAAAGTGGGGGAGAAAAGGAAAACTATTTCATAACAATATTTTTTATTTTAAAGGTCGAAAAATGAAACTGAAAAAAAACGTCTTACCATAAAACCTTGTATACTACTCCACCCTAACCTCTAACATTCAAAGCCTAGAACCCTCTGATATCAGTCGTCAGTTATAGAGAACATTTAAAAAAAAGTATCAAATAGAGTCCTGAAACTGCATTGAAGTACAATTTGACAGTACAGTACAGGTTGCGAATATTCATGAACGAACGAATGCAATAAGAGAGTTATCTTTTAACAAGTAAAGCATTGTTTGTAAGAATTCTTGTAACTTTAGACTTTTTTCCAAGGTTAGCACGCATTTAGATTACGGATTTGTAGTCAAAAAATACAAACACCCAGTCAATCGATTTCAAATGTAAAACCGCTGAATGATCACTGAGGAAGGGGCTGTTTCATCAATTGTCGTTTTTACTCTACTCATAATTTTTATCAAAGATCCAGTATGTGATTTCGGAAGAATATACTAATACTAATCTTTTTATAAGTCGATCCCTTTGATCTAATTATCTACAGACAAATTATTACTACCAAAAAGAATATGAACTAGTTTTCAGAAAACTTATTCTTAAGTCTAAAACTTAAGCATAATAATTTAGTTCAAGGCATTTAGCATATCAAACGATCGGCACTTGTATGTACTCTAGAAATTTTATGTTGGATCTTTGATAAGAATTGTGAGTAAAGTAAAAACGACAATTGATGAAACAGCCCCTTCCTCAGTGATCATTCAGCGGTTTTAAATTTGAAATTGATTGACTGGGCATATTCATGAACTATATCCCATTTACGTTCATGAGATTATATGAAAACAAGGACAATTTATTTTTATTAAAAAAAATATGTTACGGTCTTGGACTTGGTTGTGCACCGAAGGCCAAGTGTAATAATAAAAGATAGACTTAGTGTGTAACTTAATTTAAAACTTAATAATAAAAAAGTAACTCTCTATGTATCTAAAATAGTTTATCAACACACCCTACATGTGTTATTAATATAACTGAGACACGCTAAGTTATATCCAATTAACTATCTAAATTCATGTCGTATGTGTAACGAATAGAATGAAAATAACGAGGTGGGGACTTCCTCGAAAATTAATGAAAAGGCCTCGACAATTTTTGAAAAGGCTATGAAAGGTTCTGAAAACTTTTGAACATTCGGACGAATTCGAATGAACGTTCATAAAAGGATTCAAACGTTCTTTTTTGTAACATGTGAACGACCATGTTATTACAGTCTACGCTCGAATTTGTTACGTCATAGATTTATCACTTTTCAGATTTATCCCCAGAAATTTCTGGAACCAATTTCCTTCAATAAGCATTGTCGACATTCATATTTGTCACGCCTGAAGTAACGAATGGGGTAATAAAATCGAGCGTAGACTGTACTTGAAGTTAAAAAAAATTTTTAGATGTAACATGACCAACCTATTTCAAAGTTTGTATTTGATTGTAAGTAAAGCAACTCTAGGCAATTTTTTCCTTTTAATTTTCTTTAAGAATCAAATTTAAGAAATAAAAAAATAATAATTTGAATCTAATTAAAACATCAGTTTTTTCTTTGTGTGTTTTTATTTTTTAATTGAAATATTAGATTTTAAAAGGTTTCGTTTTTAATTTTTTAAAATAATTTTCTATCAAAATCAACAAAGAAATAAAAAAGATAACATTTTTTCTTAAAATTACGGATCATATTTTTTTTTCTAAACTCATTTTAGACTTTCAAGTAAAGAATTTTGTTTTCATTTTCAAATTCAAAAAAAAAAGAATGGATTCTTTTCTTTCTTCTTTAAAAAAAATTAAGATACAACCAAGTAAATTGACCTGTATCTTATTTTCAATTAATATATCAACAATTATCAATTTATAAAAATATCATTTTTAAGATTTTTTAAAATTAAACAAAAAAATAAAATTTAACAAATTAAAGATATAAATAAAGAAATTGTTCTAAATATTATCATTTTCATCATATTCTTTTTAGTTTTTTTGTATCAGATTTCGAAAGCGATTTATGATAAATACATTGAGAAATATCAAAATCTTAAATAAAACTCTCTATCGTCATCGACAGATAATTATAAGATTTGTTTTTGAAAAAAAAATTTTATATTTTTTTTTTTTAGAAATTTTAAAATTGAAAGTAGTGGGATGAGCATAAAAAATTCTTCATCTGAATTTGAAACTGAAGTTGTGTTTAATAAAACCAATACACATTCTTTAACACATTGTGATGATTCGTATCAAATTAAGCTTTCAAATGTTGATGCTAAAAATTTAATACCTAAAACGAACAATTCCGCTGATACTAATTCGTTTGGTACGAATTATGTCAAAAAAATGTCAAAAAAATTACTTCGTACCCCAAAATGTGCCAGGTTAATCATAAGTTTTTAAGCTTAAAATTTCATTCGCTTAATCTAAGTTTCTTTTTTTTTAAAAGGTGCCGAAATCATGGCGTTGTTTCCTGTCTTAAGGTATATTTAATAATTTACGTCTTTGCTCGATTTTTACGAATATTAATGTAATTAATCGAAATTATGCAGCTTAATACTAAAATAACATGGGATAGACAGATATTTGTACTAATCGAGTGAATTCGCTAGAAAAAATTATTTAAAAAAAAAACTTTTTTTCAGGGGCACAAAAAATATTGTAGATGGCGTGAATGCAATTGTTCAAGTTGTCTTCTAGTTGTTGAACGTCAAAGAGTAATGGCTGCCCAAGTGGCTCTCCGAAGGTAAGTTAATGTAGAATGAATGTTAAATATTCGTTAGATTAATTTACGAGTCCCAAGTTATCATTAGAATTAGCCATTTTCTGTATATCAAGAGAAAGTTTTAAGTAAAAACCAAATATCAGGGTGAATTCAAGAAATTTTTAAGAACTCAAGTTATGAAAAGAAATATTTTTGATCTTATACAACTCTGGTTATTCAAAACTTCCAAAAATTAACCTTCATAAACGTTAACGAATTTTAATATTTCTTCATTTTTTTCAAATATGAAAATGTGAAAATATTTGAAAATTTTTGAGGAGATTTGAACCTTCAGAAATCCATTGAAGCTTCATGAAGGTTCATTAAAGGTTCATTCCGGTGTAAGTTTTAAATGACCAGGGTTGTAGTTTAAAAGCTCCTGTAAATGCCCATGTTGTTGAACATTTTTGTTTGGTAAGTCATTGGTGTTAGACACTTTATGCAAACATCCAAATTGAAAAAGAACTAAACCAGTTTTTAGACCTCACATAGAGCTTTATTTTGGTATATTGAAAATGGTTGGTGCGTCGGACTTTTATTAAAGTGCTTGAGGGTCCATTACGACTTCAAATTAAAAAAAATATTTTTCAGCCCAAATAGCTTCACTAAGAGACGTATGAGAGTATCATTTAAAAGCTAATGATTCACTCTACCCTGCATGAAATTTTTTTTTTAAGTTGCACCTTTCAAGGGTCCTAATGTCATTCGATTTATTTTAAATTTTATACCTTCGAACCAAAAATTTTGTTCGTATTTGATTAAATATGAAAGATCATTTTTAGTGAGCATCTAGATTTAAAATGATTCACAGAATTTTTCTCAATTTTCACACAGTTATTGATGTTATGATACGTCTATTATTGTGTTAGCTTTTAATTTCGTACTTAACGAATCATTATTTTCTAAAGGAAAAGGCTACATACACCCTATATAGAGGATATAACCTGTAGCCAAGTTTTTGATCGCTCAGAAGTAATTTCAAGAATAAACTATTGAACCATTTGACGAGAATTTTTAAGACTTCGTGGAAGAGTTTTTGGTTAAAAAAGACAAAAAGATTGTTATTAAATTGTATGTTTTTTCAAGGCATAATTTTAATGGAGATACCGGATCCTTAGAAGATTCAAGTGAAGAAATTATAGATGTAGATTCAAATACAAAACCAACTTCAACAATAAAAAAACTTTCACCATTGAAATTAAAAATGACCAGTGAGCTTCTAGAACAGCACAAAATATTTCATAAAAAACTCAAAGAAGAAAACAATATGAAAAATTCGGTCAAAAAAAGTAAATTAAAATAATTTTCTCAATCATAATAAATTGACTTATCTTTCAAGATTTAGAAAAAAATATGATGATCAAGTCCGATGTGTCGTTTTTACCCAATGGAGAATTGAATGAAGAGTTAGCTAAAGAAATAACAGAAAGGATTCGTAAAAGAAAGTGTTTTGCCGATACTGAATTGGAAGAACTTACTAAAACAACGACTAGTTCATCAAGCGCAATGATTCAAAGCCAATTGATGGAAAACAGGTTAAAGATTCAACAAGAAAATAATTTGCAAAGAAATTTAGTATCTGAACAATCAGAAAATTTCAAAAGCTTGTTAACAATTAGCCCAAATTATCTTTTGAATACTCTTAATGCATTTAACCCATATTTTAATCAGTTTACAAACTTGACCAATCCAAATCTCTTGTTGTTACAGGCTTCTCTGAGTATGATTTCAAAAAACGAAAATGATCACAAAAAAAATCATTTATTTTTTCAAAATTTGAGTCCGTTGTTTAATTTTATGTTTGCACAGAACGAAATGACTTCGATGCTAAGTGGAAGTTCAATTTCAAGTGATTATTCAAATGGATCTTCTAAAGATGAAACTTATTTTAATTTTGATGAAACAGATAATAATTCAACCAAATTGGATGAATTGAGATTAAATGAATTTGAAAAATCAACCAAAGAAAGCTCAAATAAAGTCAAGAATTTTTCAGTCGAATCACTTTTGGGTGTTGTTAAATAGAAATATGAAAAAATTTTATTTGTTTTTAAGTTAAAAAATATCACTTCCGGTTTTGTAAAGCTCTTATTTAATAAATATCTATTTGATAGCTTAAAAGGATTTTTATTTTTATCAACTAGAAAGGATCCTTGAAAAAACAAAACCCGCCTTTTGATCCAAATGCATACGCTCGGGTGTAATATCTCTATTTTGAAAGTTAGCTAAAATCTAAATGTTCTAGGAAATTCAGCATTGAAAATTCTTCAAAATGATACCCTCAACACCCTTCGGAACAGTTTATTTTCATTTGTACAATCAACTCTAAATTTTCGGGAAATAAACCATCCCCTCTACACGCCCCCCCCCCCATTTTATACAATACACCCTCTGTTATTTTTACATAAAACTACATATTTTTGAGTGCTTTTTTTGGAACTGGTGTCCTTTTTTTGATACAATCATTATTTTAGTCGCCAGAATTTGACCTTAAAAATGGACTCCGAAATACCCTCAGCGGTTATTAACCCTAAAAATCTACTCCCATCAGTTTGCTCTAAATTTATTTCTGTACATGCCAGTATTTTTCTTATCACGTCAAAAGCAAACATAAAATGAAGTTTTTGTTGTTTATTTCCCGAAAATTTAGAGTTGATTGTACAAATGAAAATAAACTGTTCCGAAGGGTGTTGAGGGTATCATTTTGAAGAATTTTCAATGCTGAATTTCCTAGAATATTTAGATTTTAGCTAACTTTCAAAATAGAGATATTACACCCGAGCGTATGCATTTGGATCAAAAGGCGGGTTTTGTTTTTTCAAGGATCCACTAGAAATCACTTCAACGTTCCTTAACATTTCTCTCAAATATCCTATCATAACCACTTTAAAATAAAGTCGCTTTCTTCACTCTATCTATTTTTCTTGTACACTTGTTCGTTCTATATCCTGCCCAAACTCGTATTCCCAGTATGTGTCTATAATGTTTTTGATCCAACTCTACCATAAAGAAGAACAGATAAGCAAGATGCTTGAAGTTTTCTTAGCTGCCTTTCTACATTTCATATCTTGAAGACATTTTTGATACAAGATATTTAAATTCATCAAAAATTTCTATTTAATCCACTTTGAGTTCCAATGATCGCTCTTTTTTCATTTTATCATAAATCTTATTAGCTATAAATTATCTCCTCTATGACGCTATAAGAGCACGAAGATAAGTGTCTTAACATTTTTCTCTCTCTAGAGATTGGTTATGATTTCTTATTTACAAATTAGTTCCATTAATACAAACGATTTTTGGGTCTTATAAACCTGATGACCAATTATTTTCGAAATTGGTCGTGTAAATTTTTACCTGGTCGTAAAATTTTTGAGATAAAAACTGACTTCAAAAGAAAAAATCACTAATTTTTTTATTTCTAGTAATCTAATAATCAATTATCAAATCATCAAATTATAAAAGTCTAATAATTAATAATAAAATAAAAAAAATGTTTTTTGTCGACCTCTTCCTCTTTTGAGTTGAATTTGAGTGACTACATCAGTTACGTGCCCATCTCTTGGATTACTCTCAAGCCTAATATTTGAAAGAGCTTGACTTAGGGAGTCTGTTTCACATAAAACTTCATTTGCTGAAATCGTTAATATTTTTTACCTTTTACTTATATAAATTTTAATTTTACCTGGTTGTCAGGTTTATAAGACCCCGATTTTTTTTTTATTTTAACCATTTAACCTAGAAAATTTAGTAAAACCGACATCTCGGGCATCTTGTAATTTCGAAAGTTACTTATTATTTTAAAAAAGCTCACCTATTCTTGTAGAGAAAAATTTGCTCTACAAAGCTTAAAGGTTTTCGTCTTATTTGGTGATAAAATTGACTAGAAATAAGGTCTGAAAAACCACGAAAAACTAATTAAGGTTTATAATTTGGGCTCCTTAGTTAGACCGACTTTTTCTGCTGTCTTGGATGTTTCGGTGAATTGATTTCAACTCCGTCAAAACTTTCTAGTAGTAGTGCTATGACATCAGCGTAGTTCAAATCAGTTAGCTTTTTTTTGGGGTGTTATTGAGTATTTCTTAGATGTGTTATAAATCCATTGTCTTCTTCTGATTAAATTAAAAAAGCTAGAATCAAACCGCATCTCCTCCTAGGGGAGCCCCAACATCCCAATATTTTTTGCATCTGATCAAACAAGAGGTGATTCTCTAAAAATCACAGGAACTACTTTTTTTATTTTATTTTTTATTGTTGTATACTAGAAAATGAAAAAAGTTATAACAGGGGGTAGGAGGAAAGAAAATTCTGCACACGAGGGGGTTTTCAAAAAAAATCCGCCTTTTGTAACCCACCCTAGGGAAAAATTTTCCCCAGAATCCTTTTTTTTAAAGGACCCACCCTAAAATTCTGACTTTGGTTTATGGAAAAGTTTGGAAATCAATCATAACGTTGTATTTCTACATAGATCTAAAAAACCGATATTTTTCAATTTTTTCTCATTGTAATAAAATTACTGTTTAGTCGTTTGTAAATCATAAAAGAAAGGATTATCATTAGAATCGCCGATTTCAACTATCAAAGAAATGAAAAATCAAAAAAGGCGGATAGATAAAAAGAATACAAAAATTGTCTTTGTATTATCGAAAGTTAATTGATTTGTATTTCTGACTATGTAAAAAAATTGAAAAAATTTTAAAACTTATTTATCTTTAATTTTTTTTATCGGTTGGATAAAAAGGAAAAAAAGGATTTTTTCCAAAATTGTGTTTTTTTGTCAAAAAAGACCCACCCAACCTCATTTTTCTTCCTGTGAATTTCAATATTTTTGATGTTAATTTAAAAGAAAAAATCAAATAGATCACTTTTTTACCCGCCAAAAATACCCACCCACCCCGGCCTCGTGTAGGAAAAAAAGTGAAAATGTTACCCCCTGCTTAAATTAAAAAATTTTGAAGTCAAAAAGCGGTAAATCCCACTTCTTTTCCGTTTTTCACTCTTATAATTTTTTAATACACTAGTATACAACAATAAAAAATAAAATAAAAAAAGTACCGTAAACTCTTGTCCACTTCTCTAAGAACAAAAGCAAAATTGAGGTTTGTTCTATATGAAACTAATACCATCGAAACCATGTTATAACAATTTTTTTAATTTTTTTAGAATAAACCTCAACTCCTGACTTAAGACTAAAAGGAAGCTCGAATGTTCGCTATTTTTTTGTATTTGTTCTGGAATAAATTCAAACAAATAATCCATAAAGAAAGAGTCATGTGTTCAAGTTCGTACCTCCACCATTTAAGCTCAATTGAAACGCTTTCCGAGAGATTACTCAAGCTAAGCGAAAACTATTTAGAGAATAATATCTTGTCGTTTAACCCTTTAATTTTAGATATGCTCGACAATCAAATATTCAGTACCAATGGTATAACTCCGATTGAAAAACTCAATGTTATTCGTTAAAACTTATTTTTTCTTTTATTTTTATTTAATGAACTTGTTTTTCTTTTTTTTGGTCTATTAAGAAAAATTTTACTAACTATTTTTAATGCTTTAAATCTAAAAGGAAGGCAAAAGAGCCAAGCTCAAGCCTTTTTAAACCATTAATAAACTATTGAAACTATTGAATAAATTCAAAAAATTGTGGAACTAATTTCGAAATTAAAGAAAACTAATTTTAAATTTTTGTTATTATTCTAACTCGCAAGCATCCTTTCCATTAGTCTTAAGTCAGAAGTTGAGGTTTATTCTAAAAAAATTAAAAAAATTGTTATAACATGGTTTCGATGGTATTAGTTTCATATAGAACAAACCTCAATTTTGCTTTTGTTCTTAGAGAAGTGGACAAGAGTTTACGGTAATCACTTGTTTGATCAGATGCAAAAAAAAATTGGGTATTGCGACTCTCTTAGGAGCGGTCTGACTGAAAAATTCCCTTATTTTTACTGTTTTAACCCGTGTATTGCTTAAGGGATTGTTTTTCCATCGACAATGGTCCCAGCGTCAATGGTAGCTTTTTAGCTTTCAGAGCATATCTTTACATCAATTATAGCTTTTTCTAAACATGTTTACTAAAATGTTTAAATAAAGCACATTGACATTTAGCTGCAAAAAGCGGTAGGGGTAAAATTTTTGAATTTTTACCCGAATGAAAAAATTGATTTTCTGGGGGTTTACGAGGTCGTAGAACAAGGTAAAAACATCACAAATAACAAATTCAGATAGTGTGGACATTTTGAATTTAATGAACCTTAATTTAAGGATCGGTAGGGGTAAAATTTATAATTTTTATTATAATTTTTCTTACGGTAAATATTATGCGTTTTTAGAAATAAGTTTTTATGTGGTTGATGAGTAAATAAGAGAGTTGTCATTTTAAAAGCAAAGTATCGTTTTTGAGGGTTCCGAGCAATTAAGACTCATTAGACCACTAATAATGGAAACGTAAAAATAAAAATTTTATAAGACAAATTGTTTTAAATCATGTTTTTTAAAAAAAAAATTAACATGAATTATTATGATAAAACTAAAGAATTCACATATCAACATATTCAATTTAAATAATCGGAGTGAAATTTCTTTTTTCAGATAAACATCATTTAAATCTGATGAATAATGGCGAACTAAAACAATAAAAAAATAAAAATACAACACTCGCAATTCAGATATTATGCAATTTTTATGCTTTATTTTTTATAAATAGTCCAAGTCTTTCATTAAAGAAACATTCTCAGTCTCAACAACAACAAAATATTTGTTAAAATTTAGATTTCTGTTTTTAATTTCCTTCAACAACAAAAAAACCAACGCAAAATGGATAAAGTCAACATGTCATTAGGTAAATTTCACAACATGTTTGAACCAATTGAACGAATTTTTAAACGTTAATTCTTTCAAGATCAAATCATAAAATTGAACCGTAATGGTCCACGTCAAAATAATCGTGGTAATAAAAAAATAGTTGGTAACCGACGAGATCAACGACCTCAACCAAAACAACACGGTCTTTTGAATAAATCAAAAGGTATTAACAAAAATAGACGATTGAATAATAATCGTCAAGGAAAAAATTTTGCTACTGGACCAAATCAACGAAGACAACAAATTAAAAATCGGGTACAAAAACGAATGACAAACTTGAGATCGCGTTTGTCAAAACCAAGTGGTAATAGGTTACCCATTAAGCCAAGACAAAATTCTAATGGAAATGTAAACAATTTTGAATATTTAAACCCCAATAAAAAGATCATGAGAAAATTTGTTAAAATTTATTAGAAATTTGGACAAGTAAAATCAGTTGGTTCGATTCGTTTACAACAACCAAGAAGAGTCAATGCAAACAAGTCAAACTCAGCGATACAAGCTGCTAAGAAAAATGTAGAAAAAGCTAAACGTCTATTGGCTAATCGTATTTCACAAGTCAAACAGCTTTCTGTAAGTTCAACACAAAAATTTTTCAACAAAAATTATTTTCTTTAAATTTGATTTAACAGTCACGTTTGGGTAACAGGAACTCGAAAAATGTTAAAAGACAACAACCGGTTAATAATCGTGCGCCTAGAGTCAAACGTTTAAACAATCAAAGACCAGTTAATATCAAGAGCAAACCAAGACAACAACAAACAAACAGGTAAAGTATTAAACGAATTTTAATCATTTCAACATGATTTAATCTTTGGATTTTTCAGACCACAGTTTAGACGTGGACAACAAGGTGGAATCAACAAGTCAAAAGGAAGAATGGTTCTTTATTGAATGGCCAAGTAACATGCACTTGGTTCAATATCTTTTTATTTAAAATTTTTAAGTTCTCACAATCTCATCACTGTTAATAAATTAGAATTTTTTTGTTTTTTTTTTATTTAAAAAAAGTCTAAAAAAAGTTAAATTTTTAAATTTTGGGTAATAAAAATTTTTTTTTGAAAAAAATTAATTTTCTAAATCAATGCTCTTGTAACAAAAGTGTACCATTAAAAAGGCACACTAGACAATACTGCCCTAACACAAAAATTAAACTTTATAAAAAATTGCTTAAGATTGAAGTTGTTTAAATTGGAATGACTATAATTGATTCGTCTTTGAGAGACAACGTTTTAACAATATTGAAAAAGAGAAACAAAGTTGAAAATGAAAGCTACTTTCAATTGGTCAAATCTCGTAAGTCTTGAACAAAAAGTTATAATAAATTAATTCTCGTATTCCTCTTTGCTGGCCAAACTAAATAAACTTTGTTTCATGTGTAAATGAGGATTCAGATACATTTTTACCACTATTTTTTATCACAATTATTTTCCCCCTTTCCCATTTAACAATTTTCCCATATTAACAATTTTCCTATGTATTAATACTCCCATAATAAATAAATAAAAAATTAGCCAATCAAAAAATTTTAAAACTTGCTATACGATTACTCATTAATTCTACATAATTTCTTTTTACGTTACCGTTGTAGCTTTTCCGGCATACCGCTGAATTTTATGAACTTACTAAATCGGGCATACAGACCATACTTTATGTAACACAAACCAGCATAGAAACTAAATATAGCTTTAAATTAAGACTCTTAGCTCTACTTGGACTTTATGTACTTTATGAGCCCTCGTTAATCTGATTTTGTGGCCTGGTCAAAATAATTTTAGTTAAAGATTCATTAAATTTTCATAAAACCTTCCGTGATTTTATTGATATCTTTGTGAAAATGACATAAGGTGCATAAAAATCAAAATAGTCTTTTATTTAAGAAAGAATTCTCTTAAAGTTAAAAAAGGCTCCATAAGTGATTTTTATGCGGTCTTTGACAATGAATCTTTAAATTTGCAGTTACTTTACATTGGAAAATATTAAGTGGAAAGAACTGAATATCTTGATCCAGAACATACAAAATATTGATTAAATACTTTTATTGGTTTCTTCTAGCTCCGCCTTGAAAGTGGGGAAAATAATAAACAGGGAAAAAAATTTAAGGGAAAATTGTACTGCGTGATAAATAAAAAGTGGGACAAATGTCAGAAGTGAAATAACAAAAATAGGGAAAAAAATTGTATGAAAAATGTATACGGGGAAAATGTTAGTGGGGAAAAAAATTGTGGAAAAAATGTACATTGACTTAAATGGTTGTTGAATAGTATTCAAAATGTAGATTTCACCTCATTATGCCTAAAGAGGTAATTGGTCATAGCGTTATTAGATTTCAGGTCTTATATTCAAATCAATAATAACTTAAATGAGATGACTCTACGTTTGGCCGCGTTAAGTGGATGAATAAGGGAAACAAAAAATTGATCCCATAAAAAAACGATTATCTGAGGGGTTTTTGATTGTAGAATCCGGTTAAAGCGTGAAAAAATTTCATATACCAATCAAAGTTTTGAATTACAACCCTGGTCATTCAACACTTCCAAAAATAACTCTTCATGAACGTTCACGAACCTTCAACAGCATTGATAAACTTTCATGAACGTTCAAGATTAAGAAGATCAATGGTCCACCAAGCTTCATATTTCTTCATGTATTTTCATTATTATTCTAAAATTTTCATTTTTTGAAGCTTGGTGGACCATTGATCTTCTAAACCTTGAACGTTCATGAAAGTTTATCAATGCTGTTGAAGGTTCGTGAACGTTCATGAAGAGTTTTTTGCGCTTCATCCTTGTTTCAAAAGAGTCTCGTTCCATCGTTTCGTTTCAAAATTATTTCTATTCTAATATTTTAAATTGGATGAAAGTACAATTTTTATTTTAACGAAGCTTTTCTTTTGATTCAAAGTTAAACTTTCTGACGAGAATCAGAACAATGTACCATCTGCTGCAACTTTCATAAAATTGAAACGCTTCTCGCATCTTGTGATACTTATCTTTTGGAGGGATTACTTGAGTTTTTTTTTGACTGTTCATTAAACTTGCAAGCTTGAGTAATATCTAGAGCTTCGCACTATAATTTTGATTCGCCAAAGACTTAAAAACTTAATTTAAAAGATAGCAAATTGGGTGAATTGAACCATTCACTAAAACATGAAATATCCGAATTAAAATTATCAAATCAAAAATTAACACAAGAAAATATTGAATTGCAAAAATCTGGTGGCGGGTAAGCAAAAATTTTCAAAAAAAAAAGATTTTTATGATTTTAACGAATCATTTTTTTTAGTTCATCAGCAAACTCGACTTTAACATTAGAAAAATTTCGCGCAATCGACGAACAATTGTTAAAATCAAAAGATGAAGTTATTGATTTACAAAAAAAACTTGTTGATGTAATTTTAGTCCTCAATGATTTTGTTTCTAAATTTTTAAATTTTCCATTAATTTAAAAGCAATCTCAACAAGTTATTTCATTGAATAAAACATTGAAAGATAAAGACGATGAATTGTCAAACAAAGAAGTCAAGTACTTAAAATTAACAAATAAACTTGTATAACCTCAATTTGAATCTTGGTATAATTTAAGAATAATTGACTTGGAAAATCGATGTGAATTGCTCAAAACTTTGAACAAAGAGTTAGACAACAAATTGGCTGCATACGAAGAACAAATTAAAGTAGAATAAAATTTCGGCCAGAACAGGTTTAAAAAATTTTAAAAATAAAAATTACCTAGCTATGGAAAGACGAAAGAGTAGAAGGTGAAATTCAATATAATTGTTTGCTTCAAAAATATGACAAAATGAAAGAAGAGTATCAACAAGTGTTGACTGCTTCTTTAAGATTTAGAGAAGAACAAATTGAAAAAGTTAACAAACTTAACGAACTTGAAGCCGAGTATGCCAAAATTTTTGGGTTATTTTTAAATGTTTTTTTTTTAAATTTTTGTTTAAAGGCGAGCTCAAATGAAACTTAGAGAAGAATTACTCAAAGCCCAAACAGATTACACTCATATTAATCTAAACGACACGTCTATGTCTGTAGGACCAATTAACCAGTAAGAATTCACAATTGAAATTTCATTTTTATTGAATAAAAAAATAATTATCAAAGTAATGTAAAAATACATCCTTTCAATATTCCACTTGTAAATAAAGCAGTTTATAAATTTGATTCAAACGAGGGTGAAGTTAACGCTGTTAAATATCATAAAAGTGGTAGATACTTTGCCACTGGTGGTGGTGATCGTAAGATTAAACTATGGGAGTTCAAAGATGGTAAAGCCGAATCAATTGGAAGTTTAATTGGAAGTAACGCTTCAATTGCATCAATAGACATTGACAGTGAAGTAGATTTACAGACTCTCCAATATTAATCAAATCAAGTTAAGCATTTTTTTTATTAACAGAATAACTTGATTGCAGGAACATCATTTGATTTTGCGTGTCGTCTTTGGTCTTTGAACGACAACAGGCTTAGAGTAAGTTTCCCTTTTTTTTTCAAAACATCTTATTCTATTTTTTTAATTTTAGATGACAAGTGGCGATGTCCAACCAACAGTAAATTTAAAAATTCTTAAAAAAGCCTTGATTTTATTTATTTTCATTACAGCATACCTTAACTGGCCATACAAACAAAGTACTAAGTGGAAAGTTTTTAGGTGTTATGAAAGTGGTTACTGGAAGTTATGATCGAACACTTAAAGTCTGGGATCTAATGCAAAAAGCATGTAAATGTGAAGTTTACTTTCTTAATTTTAAAATTTGAAGCTTATATTTTTTTTTGGAGGCATCAAGACCCTTTTTGCTGGTTCGAGTTGTAACGACTTGGTAACTTTGGACTCCCAGTCAGTAATCAGTGGACATTTAGACAAGAAAATTAGATTTTGGGACATAAGAATGGACCCGCCACAAACAGAAATTTCGTTACAAGGAAAAATTACGTCTCTAGACGTGTCGAGCAGTAAGTTAAATTAAACCAATTCTTTGGAAAAAATAAATAATTTTAATCTGGTCATAGACCGTAATTATTTGTTGGCAAGCATTAGAGATGTTAATTGTTTGAAAATGATTGACATTCGTATGAACCAAGTTACAGAGACATTTTGTTGTGACGAATTTAAACCAGGTTATGATTGGTCAAGAGCCATTTTCAGTCCTGATATAGACCAGCAATTTGTTTGTGCTGGTTCAGCTGATGGTTCTGTAATTATATGGAATTCTGTGTCTACAAAAGTTGAAAAAGTTCTTAAAGAACACAAGTAATTTTTGTTGTTCTGATGAATTTTTAATTAAAGTAATTAAAATCATTTTGTTTAAAGTTCTTCGGTTATTTCGTTGGCATGGCATCCTCAAGGGCAACACTTGGTATCATGTGATGCTAAGAAAAAAACAATTGTTTGGGCATATGCATAGAGAACTTAACGGTGATACTCCATTTTTCATGTTTAATAAATTTGATTTGTTAAAATTTTTTTGTAACTTTTTTTTTGTTAATTAGAATTATTTTTACTAAACTTTTGGTTAAAGTAATTTATTTAAATAAACGCTTTAAAGAATTTTTTAAAATTTTTACTGATTCTTCAAAAATTTGATTCTATCTTTCTAAGAGATGAAATAAATCTCCATTAGTTGTGCCTTTCTTTTATCAACAAGCTAAGATTCACTTGAAACGCTATTTTGTTGTTCAATTTCGATTGGAAAATCTTGGTTAGTTCGATTCAAGTTTGGATTTGATGAATAATTGTTTGAAGATTAGATCATTTGCTGCCGATTAATTAAATGAGATCTAGTCGTATACTGTGTTTGAATATGAATCGAATTTCGAATAGGACTAGTGAAACTATCTTTTTTGAGATTATAGTAATAAGATGACTTGGGTACTCTTTTAGTGGGATCATCGCGATATTGCTTGTAAGGCCCTCGTAGTTTTATAATTTTAGTAGACGTTTGAATTGAAAGTTTAAGAATAAAGTTAAAAATAAAGTAAGATGAGATAAGAAAAAAACTAGATAACGACAATTTGTTGAGAATCTTTTCTTTTTCAATAAATTCCAATATTTTTATCAAGTTAAAAAATTTTAATGATTTTCTTGGAAAAAGTTTAGTTTTAAGTTTTTTCAAATGTTTTTTTTTCGATATTTTCCAAGACATTTCAAGAATTTTTCAAATTTAAATTTTCTTTAACGGAGGGCCAATAAGTTTCAAGAGGTTTCCAAGAAATTTTATTTTCGATTTTTTTAAATATTGAAGGTCCAAGAAATTCCCAAGAAAATTTTTTTTAAAAATAACTTCGATATTGAAATTTGTGTTTTATTCAAGCATTTCCAATATATTTTCAATAAAACTTGTGATTTTATTTGATTCCAAGTGAAGTCAAGACTTTTTCAAGAAAAATTGAGAGTCCAAGTAATTTCAAGGGTTTTCTAAGAAAATCACGTATGCTTGGATTAAGGGTGAAATTTTTAGTTTTTTATTCCAACAAAAACATGATAATCTTGTGTAGATTAATGAAATTGTCATTCGATCATTTTTATTTATAAAAAATTTACAGTCGGTGTGATGACAGAGACGATGAGCAAACAAGATCAATTCAATATTATCAAGACTAATTGGACGATTTTCGGATGATAATTTGGTAGAAGATCTACAATATATTTGTGGAAACCATGAAATAACCAAAGAGGAACTAGCCGCTGGTTATTTAACTGCTTTTTTTAATGGTCGTACGTCACAAAAGTCATATAACTTTCTTTTTTTTCTTATATTTTTCTTGAAATAAAAAAATTTTCCTAACAAAATCAAGACTTTTTTTTTAATTGTCCCTTGAAATTTTCCTAAAATAAAAAAATTTCCAAGAAAATTTCAATTCATCTTGAAAATATCTTGGAAATTCCAAAAAAAAATTTTTTTCCAAGTTTGATTTCAAGAGTTTTCAAGGGTTTCCAAGAAAAATACGATTGCTTGGGAACTTTCCACTCCAAATTCATAAACTTTCAGAAACGAACGCCGGATTTGTACAAAAGAGAAACTCTGTCAATATCTGTACGAAGAACACGCTTATGTTGTCAGAATTTGCAAAGGGTCTACCTATTCAACACAATAAAAAATCTTTTCAACACAAACGGAAACTGTTCACCACAAAAGTGATCACTTCTTAGCACAAAATTTTTAAAACCAAGACAAAACTTTTCAATAAAAATTTTCTTAAAAAAAAATATTTAAACACAAAATAATATAAAAAATACGAAAGCAAAGTTTTTTATTCGAGGAATGATAAATTAGACAATTTTAAAATTTCCATCTTCATTGGGCAAAGCTGCCTCAATCACATAATTCTGTGCAAAGCGGTATCGAATCATAAAGTAATGCTGTGCGGTATCGAAAATTCTTTGCAAAGTCTCTCTTAGCACTGTTTTTAAAAAAGAACACTACCGGAGAATATAGGATCTTGAGTTCTCTCTTTTAGAAAAAATTTCGATTCCCATCTACTGGAGTTCCAAAAGAGTTCCAAAAGGGTTCCGTTCCTTAAAAGAACGGAACTCTTTTGGAACGGGAACGGAACGGAACCCTTTAGACCGTTCTTTTTTTGTAACGTTCCTGGAACGGAACGTTACATTTTCGCAAAAACCACTGTAAGAATCTTCGTATCACCTAAACAAAATTAAGATTTTTTTAATTTGTTAAAAAATATATTTTATTAAAAATAAAAGCAATTGTTATTCAATTAATCTTCATTTCCTATTTTAATTCTTGAAAAATTTTAAAATTTACAATTCAAACAAAATTAAAAAATAAAAAAAAGGATCTTTTCTTAATCTAATTTGCAATTAATTCTGAGTTGTATTTTAATAAAAAATCTAGTTCTTCTTTAAGTCTTGGCATCTTCAAATGTCTAAACAAAAAAAAAAATTTAAATTTAATTCTTTTAAGACTTTAATTTTATAAACCCTACTTTGTAAAACTCATCAACGATTTTACAAGATAACTTGCTTCGTCATTTTTAATCAAATTCTCATACGATCCAGTACATTCACAATAATTTTGTAAAAATCCAGCTCTTACCTCATTACACTTTGAACATTTAATATCTTGTGTAATGTAATGCATTATTTTTGAGTGTAATGCTTCGATCAAATGATATTCTATGAGACATAAGTCATAATACTCTCCACAATTTACACAAAACCAACCGATTCTTCAAAAATAAAAAACTTTAAAATTCTGTAGAGTCGTTTAAAGTCTAAGCTAAATACTGTTTAGATTGGTCAGTTTCGTTTAAATTTGCGCATGGATCACGACAAAGATCAATATCTCTACAATGATTACATTTCATACAAATTATTTGAGGTATGATAAAACTAAGAGATGGATCCACAAACTGGGCATCGCTACTAAACTCTCGAACATTTATAATTGTAAGCAAATCTTTTTTGAGCTTAATGACTTGATTCGTAATATTTTTATCCAATGATAAAATTTTGCAGACGTATTTTGCGAACTCTAAAGCTGGACAACGTAATTTGTAACGTGCGCCTAATTGTTCTGGTATGTCTTCATCGGTCAATTTTTTGAATATTTTTTGTGTCAGTCTTGCATTTAAAATTAAGAATACAGTTACAAAAAGAAGTAAAAAACAAAATGTCTACCTCATAAGTTGTTCTGTCAACTCGCCAGAAACGAGTTCTTGAGAAAACTTGGCCAAACTACCAATATCATTAGGCTACATCAATAAAAATCATAAATTACTCTTTCAAAAAAAAATTTTTTTTTTTTTCTACTTCGGAATTTGCTGTTTTGTTGCTTAATCGTTCAATGTACGCCTTGAGGTTTTCGTTTATGCTGTCTAAATAACCAGCCAACAATGCCTTTGGAATTTTAAACAGTTTAAGAACTTAGTTCATTAGAAAAAAAATAAAAAAGATTCAATACCAAGAAATTGTCTCGGACAATCGTTGGCAAAAATGTGCTCATCTTCCAATTCATCTCGACTTCCTCCTTTAAGACAAAAAATTAAAAAAAAAATCAAAAAAAAGAGTCTCAGTCAACACACTTTATTCTCTTTGTCTTCTTCATTATTTACGAACTTTATGCCACCGTAATTTGCCTTGACAAATAAAATATTAAAAAAATTTGTAATTTAAATAACCCAACATCTTACCGAGTCAAGCCATAAAAGTAGGGTCCATATTTTGTTTGTCTCAATATGAACAGTGCTGAACAAATCTTTATTTTGGACATTACTTAAAATGTATTTAAGTTGATTCATTCCATCCTCAACTGTAAACTTGTTAGTTCCAACAATAATTCTGCTCAAGTCTGCATAAATAATATGACCACCCAATTTTCTAAATTCATTTATTAACTAGACAAAGATAAATTTCAAAAATACTTAAAAAGTGATTTATAGAAATACTTACCAAAAGACATAACTTTTTCATGTAGCCTTGAAGAGTTCGTTTAATAGCAGGGTCATATAGTAAAGAACAAGGCGATTGAAGCCATCTATAAAAGTGAATAATCTGCATATCAGCAAATGCATTTCCGAACATTGCAATATCTTTAAGCCAATATTGAACCATTGTTCTCAGTATCCTTAATTTAAATATTTATTTTAAAATTATTTTCGATCAGAGTCATTTTATGAAATTACTTTAGAGCTGGAAGTGAAAGAGCAGCCTCGTCGTAACATGACGAAAAAATAGCTGTTCCCATATCTCCACTCATCATTTGTTCCAATGAAGCTTGAGGTGCAACACTAAAATTTACTGATGAAGCTCCGTCAAATTCGTTTATCTTAGTCAATTGTAACAACGCCGAAATTGACAAACTTGTAATTTCCATGTCAAGACAAATATTTTGATAGAAACCGGAATTGTTCATTTGAATACAAATCGAATTCGATCCAGACTCATCATTTGTTTGAATCAATCGATAATCATCGTATTCTTTGCCACCCAAGTCAGGTATACTTGTTTGTGAACACCATAAGACATGATTATTCTTGCTCAAGTGACGAGCATAGAATAAATCACAAGCATAAGCAGGAGCGTCGGGTGGTAAATTACCGACGGGTATTTGATAATATCGTGATTGTTCAATCATATTAGCAAGGATTGTTTGTGAATTCATGTAATGACCAATCATGTGTTTAGCAGCTACTTTTTGCCAGTCCAATACTTTGAATAAACCAGCTCTAAAAATTAAAAGATTTTAAATCCCTTGGGAGATATCATTTTTTAAATTTGGGTCCATACTTTTCTGTGACATTGAATTTTATGATCGGAAAATCATCTAATAATGGAACTTGTTCTTTTATTTGGCTTTCTTCAATATTCGATTGTAATAAGACAACAGTCGAGCCACGTTTATCGTCTTTGTAGCTTGATAACAAACGGTCCAATATTTTAAAAACCTTTTCCAATAAAATTTTAAAAAAAGTTTTTTTTTAAAAGCGATTAACATTATATTTACCTTAGCCTCATTTGTTTCAATTTTGATTTCAAATTTTTGACCGGCACTTGGCAAAAAATCTTCACCAATACCGCAATTGATTCTAAAAGAATTAGTTAGTTATTTGCTTAATGGTCTAATTTGGAGAATTAATTGTTTGCTAAGTTTTGTTCTTAAAAATTGAAGATAATTTGGTTGAAAAAATATATTTTCTATTCGTAGATATGGACTGAAAGCTAAAAATCTCCAGTTGACATCAGTACCATAAATTCGGTTCGCGTTACCCTGCAGTAACACGTAACAAATTTTCGTAATCTCCAGACACAATCTACCGTGATCCCGCGCAAGGCTTCGATCCTCAATCTCGGTTCTCGAAAAAACCTATTGCTACAAAAGTGATAGGAGATTGTGCAGAGGATTACGATATATTGTGAAAATTCCCTTCGATAAATAAGGTTAGGCTTACTAGTAACGCTATCTGAATTTTCAAACACCGACTCGATAAACGTGTTCTACATATTTTAAAACCTATAAATTCATAACTCTTTGGGGGTCGAAAAAAATTATAATTTTTGCACAGAGTGGTCCCAACTTTAATCACCAAGCAAGAGTTGTTCTTAGAAAATTTTAATACACAAATGCTAAATAATAATAAATATGGAACTTATGATAAGGCAGGCTAACGCTGAAGGCTTAAAAACGCTGCGAGGACTTTAAGACCCCCCAGATAACCTCATTTTCGCCCTTTTCCCATTTCGGCAATTTTATATCTTTGCAATCGTCCTGAAAATTAATTCACTAAAAAAATCGGATTTCTTGAAGAAAAAATAATTACCTCTTTTCTCGTTCCGAGTTTAGCAGGTTACTCAAATTAGGCATGTTGTTTGTCTTGACTGAATCAAGAATCAATACTTGAGCAGTGTTGTTTGTTGGCAAGAAAAGTCCAATTATCATTTTGGTTGAGCTTAAAAAAATTAAAAATTTCAAAAAAGTTCAAAACTTAAAACAATAAAATTATCTTACTTGTTATGAATGAACAAGTAAATTGTTTTTGGAAAGCCTGTGGTCAAGTATTCAACATTAGTTTGCGGTTCCAAGTCATTAATCTCAAATGTATCATAATCCTTAACAAAGAGTTTTTTAAGATCTTGTAAAATAATTTAATTTTTGTCTTACTTTAAAATTATTGATTTTTTTTAAGGTACAAACACATCCTAATTGCATTAAAATTCTAAACATCAAAGGCACATTCAACTCATAAACACCTTCGACATTCGAGTTGGAAAACTCATTCATAATCTCATTTTGATGTTTTTGAAAAACATGTTCAGGTATTGAATACTCGTATAAGTTATAAGTATTTTGCGAACGAGGCAAATGTTTACTTGCCTTACGACATAAACTAGACTCTTTTTCCATCGGTTTCAATTGATTTACATAAAAAATCCTGTTCATATTAATATTTATAACATACACATCATTATCACTTAAAACCCATACTTTGAACATACCACTCGAGCTTGTTTCACTTATTTGCAATATTTGCCATGGTCTCAACATTTTAGAAGTATTTGATTTATTAACAAAATCGCTTATAGTTCTTTTAACGTTTGGAATTTTGAACATTCCCGATTCATCAGTTCCCTTTTCCGAGTTTTTCATTTGACGACGAAAATCGATTTGTAAAATCCATTTACGTTTATGAAAAGTAATCCAAGCTCTCATTTCTTTTGAAGTCGTTCCCATTTTCGGTGGTTCACCTAAAACTTCTTTCCAATTAAACCGAGGTCTTTTCTCTTTTAGCTCGGAATATTTTCTTTTTGAACTTTGAGTACGACCTTCTGTAATTTCGGATGATTTTGTTCCTAATTTTTGGGTGACAGTAATTTGTTTGGATGAGTTCGAAGTCCCACCGGAAATATCTTCAATATCAGTTATAACAGGTCGTGGTTTAAACGAAAAAATATCATCGATTTTTTTTTGTTTCAAAGTACTATTTCTTTCAGCTAATTTTTTGTACAACCAATCAGGATGTGGTACTCTTAAGACCGGATTTGTAACACCCTGCAATGCCGCCGGTATAGTTATAATTTTTTGTATACACCCATTTAAACGTTCAATGTAGTATTCCCAATCGAGAAAATTTCTAACTTCAAGTTCTGAATTCGATTGGGCTTTGAGCCATTTTTTTAAATAATGTTTACAAATACTCGGCTCTGCTTGAAAAATAGCGATTGGAATTGCACGCTCAGCAACTGGGGCGCCTTCAGGTTTCTTTGAAATAATGTATTTACAATTTAGACCTTTGTCTTTGACCATTTCGTCGCCTAAAAACTCGGCTAAACGTTTAGCTGTTGAAATTGAAGTTGATTTTTGTTCACCGTATTCTTCCAGCGCTTTGCTCATTGTACGTTTTTCAGCGATCAAATCGAACAACTCGTAATCGGGCATATTCTCTGCTTTAGTATACAAAATATCCAACCAATAGTTAGCTATCTTCGCTACAGACTCGTAACATTCATCCAAAGTTTTACCTTTTAAAAACGCTTCGAATACACTTGATTGAAAAATTTTGATCAATTGTAATTCTCCATTACGTTTGATTTCGAAACCCTTTAACTCGGCTAGAGACCCATCAAAGTTAAAGACTGCATATCTTTTTTTAAGACGTTTTCCTTCTTCTTTTGCAGCTGGTAAAATCATGGCCAAATATGGTCCATCTACCTCAAAGAATACTGAATTCTCACTTCTAATATCGTATTTTAGTAACTTTTTATCAACGAGTTCATGGTATTGATCGTTTGTATAAAAATCTTTGACAAGTAAGTTTAGCATTGAACATGGGTATGAAATGGTCAATTTTTTTTTTGGATCAGTTGTTTTGATGACAAAATTTTCTGGAAACGTTGCGGGAAGGATACACCAAATACCGTCTGTATCTAATTCAAGTGGACGGCCGATTTTTTCAATCAACTCTTTTGCTCTTGTTATAATAGTCGAACCAGTGTGACATACAATACCAGCCATTTCCATTGAATACCATCTAGCTCCTTTACGCATTACATAACCGTAGAACGAATTCAAAATACATTTGTGGGCTAATTGAAGGGATTCGTATAGAATAATCATTGAATTACATTTTTTGATTTCCATGGCATCCTTTTGTTCTTGAGCAATTGTTAGTTTCTTTTTCCAGTCCTTTTGTAAATTTTTGAACTCGTAACGACGATCACGAAAAGCTCGTACAGTATCAACATAGAATGAATTTTCACGTTGACAAACTGTTGTCTCACGTAATTCTTCGCGTGTGACATGAATTTTTTTGTAAGCTTTACGACAATAGTCTTGGAGACGTTTTTTCTCAATTTCGGCTTGTTCTTCCAATGAAAGTTCATGAAAAGCACGATAACCAGTGCCAGGTTTTGGGACTGGAAATCTTTCATTTTCAAGTTGTTGTTGAATTCTTTGAAATTCACTTTTCGATGCAGGCATGTATTCACTTCTTGAAGTCCATTTCATTTTACGTTGACATCGTTCACCAGGTTTATTAAAATCACACGCTGAACAATCACTTTCATCGACAATCGCGCTCGGTTGTAAACGATTTGTCAATATAATGTTCGGATACATGGCACCTACGTCCAAATGGTAAATAGCAGGAGCTTCCAACCGATTTGGACAGTCTCTTAATTTTGATAACTTTTCAATTATCTCGTTACAAACATCATCGAAATTTACGACCATTGAAAGTGGTACATTTTCTTCGACTTCGATTGCACGCTGCATTGTTCGACGTACATCGTCAATTAGACTTTGAATAGCCTCTGACGAAACCTTAAACTTAGCCGGGATATCGGCACGAAAAATTCCAGATTCCAAAGCTTCTACACTCGCACCAACATAAGTCTCTGAATCAATAACAAACCCGTCCGGTGTGAGTTTATTCAAAACAGTTTCTTGTTTATTCGGATAAACAATATTCGCGTGATAAGCTTCAACCATAAGTAACATTTCACAAAGTGTACCAGAACCTTTTCGTAATACAGAGTCCGGCTCCATTGGGATAATCGTACACAAGGCAAAAATGAAAGGATGCACGTATTTCATGTACAAATAATAAGTCGCAACAGCGTCTGATACAGAATAATTAGACAAAACTTGAGGTTGCTCAACAGCTAATTTACACATTTCTTCCGGATCAAGCTCAATCGGATTGTAGTTTAGCTTTGCTTTGGCAACGGCTTTTAAGCCTTGACTACCAATTGGCAAGTATGAATCACGTTTTACCCACCTTTAGATACAAATTTAAAAAAAAAAATTTCTAGGGTCATACATTATGTTACTTGTAGCAGTCCATGTGAATACATGCTCTTGATTGGTATTCATCTTGACTGTCTTTGAAAAAACCAATCTCTTTGAACATGTTTATTTCGTGAAATTTTGCTCTTGCATCAACAAAAGGCCTTTAAAAAAAAAATAATGCTAACTTTATAAAAGAGCCAGGTAGGTTTATCACCTTACCAATCAAAAGAGTCTCCATTATACGTGGATATTACTTGAGGTTGAACCTCGATAATATGATCGAAAAATCTTCTAATTAAAGCTTTTTCATCAGATTCATTAAAAATAACAAAATGTCCCGGGAATTCGGGTTTTGGCGTAAAGTCAAAATCTTCAACATCTTCTGATATGATTTCTCTGTTTGTAATCAAAAAACCTTTTCCATCAATCATGTATGAAATCATCATAATTTGATCAATTGATGAATCTGGAAATTTAAGAGGCAATTTTGTTGTTTCAATATCAAAGGCCAAAATGACAGGATCCTTTTATGTTATAAAATAAAAAGTTGAACCACTTTCTGTTTCCCCCGCCCCCTTTGCTTACCGGTCTATCGACTAGGTCAGGTCGTGCTGTAATTAAAGGCATTTCATTCCCCTGGCCTTTTACTGAATACCAAAGACCAACGTTTAATTTTAAATCAATTGATACTCTTACATGGTATGGTACATCGTACTCTCTTAAATAACAAAAGGTTATAATATTGTAATATTCAAAATTGAAAGTCTACCTTATTTCAATTATATTTTCTAATTGATCTGATTTTTTCATTGAACTCTCGTCTATATAATTAGTCTCATAAGCGTTTTTCATGCTTGCTTCTTTGTTACGTTTAACAAAACTCATGAGCTCACGACGAACTTTGATGAGCTCATCAACATTTAAAAAGAGTAGCTTTATATACTGTTGCCTCAAGCCAATCAAATGATTTTTCTACAAAAAAAAACAAAAAATTTCTGTCAGTCTGTTAGCTTTTGGATATTTTTTTGATGATTTACAAGATCTAAATCTTCTTTTTCTATAATTTCCAATTTGACTACTTTGCCAAAATATTTTCTACTAAGAAATGCAAGAACATCTCTTTCGGTTCCTTCTTTTGTACCGATGTAAAAGTATGGGTTGTATGGAACTGTAGCCTTTAAGATCATTTGAAAAATTTTAAAATAAAATAAAATTTCAACATTTTTTAGGGGTTTACTTTGAATTTTTGATTATCTTCTCCAATGAAATAATAATCTACAGCGCTAACGAACCGTTTCAAATCGTCAATCATTTCAGTCTTTAGTTAAACAAAAAAGTTAATCTAAGTAATGGTCGAGTTTGAATGAAAAAAAAGAAAAGGAACCGATTGAAAATTGACTAGCCAACCAATTTTTTCGTTTGAAGTTTTGTGTTTCATAAATCCATATTTAGAGTCTAATTCTTCATTATGATTGATACGTTCGAGACGTTTATCAGCATTATTTTGTACTATCTCGTCAGAGTCCATTTTATTTTTTTTAAAATTCAAAATTTGGGATTCAAATTTAATGGTTTTTTTTTGTTGAAAATTATAAATTTGATTTTTTTATTAAAAAAAAGTGCTATTATTATTATTAAAACTAAAAAGCATGCAGTTGTTCATTAGTTTGTCAAATTTATTTAATATGTTAGACTTTGTCTTGGTTTAAATCAATCAACGGTACAACTGTATCCTTTAAACCTGATTTTGGCTATCTTTCCGAATATAGATATTTTTCTATCCGAGGATAGATAATCTATCCGAAAATACATTTTATATACATGAAAATACAGTGGTGATTTGATAGCAGGATTTTACTTAAATTTACGTAAATTACCGTATATTATTGGAATTTTACCAAAAATTACGTAAAAAAACGTAAAATCATAAAAGTAAAAAATTCGGATTTTACCATGTTTTACGGTAATTCAGGTAAATTTACGATAATTTCCGGAAAATTCGGTAAAAATAAAAAATGCCAGTCACTTTTTCTGCTGAATTTCGAAAGATGTCTAGTATTTGAGCGATTTTGTTAATGTTGATAATATTTTCCTCTAAAACCCAAAAAGAGACGTAGATCAACTGTTTGAAACATTTCGTTTCCAAAACTCCATCTTTTGAGACCTCATACTTGGACTCCGACCTCATACTTGGTAAATTTACCTAAATTACCGTTAAATATCGTAAAATACGAAGTTTTTACTTTTGTGATTTTACGGTATTCCAAAAATATACGGTAATTTACGTAAATTTAAGTAATATCCTGCTATCAAATCACCACTGTACATGAAAATACATGATATTTTTAAAATTATCTATCCGAGAATACATTTATCTATTCGAGAATAGATACCATCTATCTGAGAATAGATCTCATCTATTCGAAGAAACGGACTCCCAGTTTTCCTTTGACAGAAAGGTCGACTAGCTTTCGGAGACTGATATTCTTGTTTATCTTTTTGTGATCTTTCTTGTGGACCAGGTGGCTAAGCTAGGTTCGGGCTATAGACTCGTTCAAATAAAGAATACACATAAAAAAACTAACGGACCGCCACTTTTCCGCCGACCTAAAGGTCTGCCAGTTACGAATAAAAATTGCAGAATTTTTCTTAAAATTGTTGTTCTGATAATGATTAAACTTATTGTTTATACTATCATGTCTGTAAAAGAAGCTGTGACTAGAATTGAAGGTTTTGAAAAAAGTCATTTATGAAGCAAGAAAGAGCACTGAATAGGCTACCAGAAAATCGGTATTCATTTATTACTGGGCTTTTGGTTCGACGGCAAACTGGTGGTGGCGGTTGAAATTTTTTAGTGATTTTATGCTTTTGGCACACCTGTAGCGCGAACTAAAGGTCCCATTGCTTAGCTCTAGTTACATCAAGATAGAGCTCATAAAGTTGTAACAGAAAATGTGTGTCCAGTATAGGACGGACCTTTTTCTGTCAAAAAATGATGGTCCATCGGTATTCTAAAAATTTCAGGTCTGTTGTTGCTTTTAAGAGTCTGTATACCAAAGCAGGTGTACTAGCGTTTAGCTTTTAATTTTGCAAGAAAGGGAATTAAGTTTTCTATCAGAAAATCGGTGTTTTGATTTAGATTCGGGGACAAAAATAAAAAAAAAATAAAATACACAAAATGCAAAGTGTATATCGATTTAATCCAATAGCTTACAAGTCTTATTACAATTTGATAATTTTTTGAACATTCGCTGATACTTTGACCATATTTTATAGTATAATGAATATATTATAGATCTTGTTGGTGTGTTTGCTTTTTGATTTGATTGTAAATTCATTTTTTTTCGTCACCATCATACTCAATTGAATCGAGAGTTGCACAAACCCAATCAACAGCAAGTCTTTTAATTTCACCGATTGAGCCTACCGTTACCCAAATATCTTATCTTCCAGATGAGAGAAAAGATTTACAGACTGGTAACACGCTGTTTTTTCGGAATATCCCGCGAAATTATAACTTTTTTTTTGCTTTTTCATCATGTTTGGGTGATTTTAAAAAAAAATATTCAAACTCAAGATTTGTATATAAATCGCAAATCTTTATAAAAACAGCTCTAGTAATGTTTTTAAGCTTTCAGTGTGACCGCAATGTAACGCGTAACGTTTTTTGGCAAGTATGTTTTCGTTAAAAAAATGTTAAAACTCCGTCAAAAAATATTTTAATAATCAGGCTTATAATTGTTTATATCTTTTTTGAATCAAGCTTGCTTAAAACGAAACTCTTTTTTAGAACTGGAATGCTTGTTCGTACGAAATGGAGAATGAAATCCTTCTGAAATTGGGTACATAAATCTTATTTAAGTCAATTCCTTTAATAGAAAATATGAGAAGTGTACATTACATTTTCGTTTGAACAACTGTAGCACTGACTAATGATAGTTTTAATTCGTCAATATTCAAGAATTCTGCTCAAACTTTTGTCAACTTAGCTATTTCAGTTGTCGTTGATTTGACCCTCACTCGCTATATAGTAACTAGTTAGATATCTGGGTCTCCCCTGTTAGGTGAACATATGTTCACCTATTATGTGAACAATTAAACAAATAGGTGAACAAAAAATTTATAAAAAAATTGAAGTAACAATAGGTCAACTTTAAGACAACTTTACCCGTAGCAATTATTTCAAAAAGTTTCAACAAAAAGAATAAAATATTGAAGGAAATTTAAGATGCATATTCAACCAAATCTTCACCACTAAGTCTATCCGATAAATCAATCTTATATTGTTGAAAGCAATTTAGTCAGGTGTAATCGGCTGGTTTATTACGATATAAGTTTAGGGTTCCGGTATTTTGGGGTATGAAAATTTTGTATATTTAGCTTACACCATCACCAATCAGGCGTTTTCCTGTAAAAAATTGGAATTTCCATCTATTTTTGTGACCCCCTTGGTTGAGCCCCCCCCCCCTCCCATCTGAAATTGTCGAGCTACGCCACTGGTTTAAACAAAGGACGATATAAACTTTCAGAAAAAAGAAATAGGTTCCTCAAGACTTATTAATTCATTGTCCGTTGTTTTTTTAAAATTTTTTACAAATATTTTTTTGTTAATTTTGCAATAATTGTGTGTTACGATTCAGTATTACGATTTTTTATGCTATTTTTATCTTGTAATTGAAGAGTGTGTCTCTAAAATAAAAATCAAATTACCTTGATATGTTATAAGAATTGAACTACGCTGAAACAAAAAAAAATAAATTAGATACTTTTTACACCGAAAAAAGCACTCTCTCTATTTTTCAGACATTGAAAGAAGATTTTTTTTAATTTTGTTGTTCAGGTGAGTCAAGCTTAAAAGATTCATCAAAATAAACCTTTTTCGTGCCAAAAATATAACAAGTTTTTTTTTTGGAAAATTTCAAGATTGTTGATTTGAAAAATTTTTGAAGAAGCAATTTAACGTTAGTAATCAACGACTCTATTCAAAAAAGAACTTGTTTTAAACTAAAGAAAATATTCAAGAAAATTATTGTAAAATAAAAAAAAAACTTGCCGGGGTTCTTGAATAAATTAGAGCAACAACATTTCTGGTTTTTAATAACGCGATTTAAGAGAGAGAGAGAGACAAAGTGGAATAACATTCTTTTATTTTATGTCAAAATAAAAACGAGTAAAATTTTAGACCTATAAAAACTTAATAAAATTATTTAACAAATCAAATTGTAAAAATTAAAAAATAAAAAAAGCGATCAATTACTCCGATAAAATGGAGACTAGTGAAAAAAAACCAAGTGATAAATCACTGAAAAAGTCATCGATTAGTTTTGACTTGGATAGTAAGCATTAATTAACATCCATTATAAAAGTATCTAGTACACTCAATTATGAAAGAACTTTTTTGTCCTTAAGGCATGCAACCGGGTCTTAAAAATGGTCAATTTCGAAAACAAAGCTCGGTGAGTGATGTACGAAAAAGAAAACGTAAAATGTCCAAAGAGGAAATAAATGACTTGAAAAAAGAAATTGATGTCGATGAACATAAATTGTCTCTCGAAGCTGTTTGTGCACGTTATGACACTAGCTTGGAAACAGGTCTTACTGAATCTCAAGCTCAAGAATATTTGGTAAAAAATGGACCAAATGCTCTTACTCCCCCTAAAGAAACCCCACAAATTATTAAATTTTTGAAACAAATGACAAATGGCTTTGCTATTCTTTTATGGTTAGGTTCATTGTTCAGTTTTATTGCTTTTATAATTCAATGGAGTCAGGACAAAAACACTCCTTATGGTAATTTTTGAAGCCTATAATCTGCTGTATAAAAAATATAAAAAAAATGAATATTGTAGATAGTATATGGTTGGGTGTAGCTTTGGCTGTTGTTGTCATTATAACAGGATGCTTTCAGTTTTATCAAGATTCTAAGAGTGGTAAAATTATGAATTCATTTAAAAAAATGATGCCTCAATCAGGTAATTTCCATCTACCAAGCAAACATCCATTGATCAAATTTACCTAATTTTAAAATCTTAAGCTACTGTAAAACGTGGTGGGACTGAAAAAAATATAGCTGCTGAGGAGTTGGTTGTTGGTGATTATGTTTTTGTACGTTCGGGTGACAGAGTGCCTGCAGACATTCGAATTGTCAAATCAGAGACTTTTAAAGTAGACAACTCGTCTTTAACTGGTGAGGCCGAACCTCAATCTAGATCTCCTGAATGTACTCATGATAATCCTTTGGAAACAAAGAACATAGCTTTTTTCAGCACATTTGCAGTTGAAGGTACTTGTGAAGGAATTGTTATTAGGACTGGTGACAACACTGCAATGGGTCGTATAGCTACTTTAGCGTCAGGTATAGATCAAAATGAAACTCATTTAGCTGCTGAAATAGGACATTTTGTACACATTGTAACAATTGTCGCATTCGCGTTTGGTGCTTTATTTTTTATCATCATGTTAGCTCTTGGATATCCAATTATAAATGCTATAGTATTCTTAATCGGTGTTGTAGTAAGCAATGTTCCTGAAGGTCTAATTGCTTGTGTTACAATTAGTTTAGCTTTAACAGCAAAACGTATGGCAAAAAAAAATTGTCTTGTTAAACACTTAGAAGCAGTCGAGGCATTGGGTTCAGTAGGTATAATATGTTCAGATAAAACAGGTACACTAACAATGAATCGTATGACAGTGGCACACATGTGGTTTGGTAATCAAATAATAGAAGTCCGTCCAGATGATATTGAAACATCACATATTGTTTATAATCGAGCTTATGAAGAAGATTTTGACACACCGTATGCAAAGAGATTCTCAATAGCTCCATTTGATTTTGTAAACTCACCAGATTGGAGAAAATTGGTTCGATGTGCTGTTTTGTGTAATAAAGCTGAGTTTAAAACGAATCCAGAAAATATGGCAAAAGATGTCTGGCACCGAGAGTGTCTAGGTGATGCATCTGAGACTGCCCTTCTTCATTACACAGAGGCTATTCACGGAAATGTAATGAACTACCGAAGTGCTAATAAAAAAATAGTTGAAGTTCCATTCAATTCCACAAATAAATTTCAACTGTCAATTCATCAAACTTCAATTACTGGCGAAAAAGGTCTTTTAATGGTAATGAAAGGGGCTCCTGAAAGAATATTGGAAAAATGTGACAAAATTTTGATCGACGGTCAAACATTGCCAATGACTGAAGATTGGAAAATAGCGTTTAACAAAGCTTATGAGAGTTTAGGTGGAATGGGAGAAAGAGTATTAGGATTTTGTGATCTTCGTTTGGATTCTTCGTTTACACCAGATTTTCATTTTGATACGGAAAAATTGAACTTTCCGACTGATAATTTAAGATTTTTGGGTTTTTTTAGTTTAATTGATCCACCAAAACCAAGTGTACCTGAGGCTATTTCAAAATGCCGCACAGCTGGTATTAAAGTATTTATGGTTACTGGTGATCATCCAATCACTGCTAAAGCGATCGCAAAGTCTGTCGGAATAATAACACACGACACTAAAGAGGACATAGCAAAACGTTTAAATATTCCAGCTGATCGAGTGAATAAAAGTGATGTCATGGCGTGTGTAGTTAGTGGAAGTCAATTAGCTGAAATGACAAATCAAGATTTGGACAAAGTTATTCGTGAACACAAAGAAATAGTCTTTGCAAGAACTTCACCACAACAAAAATTAATAATAGTCGAAGCTTGTCAACGAACAAAGATGTTAGTTGGTGTAACAGGTGACGGTGTTAATGATTCACCGGCTATGAAAAAAGCCGATATAGGTATTTCAATGGGAATAACTGGAAGTGATGTTAGTAAACAAGTTGCTGATATGATTTTGCTCGATGACAATTTTGCGACGATAGTCACTGGTGTCGAAGAAGGAAGATTAATTTTTGATAACATAAGCAAAATTGTGTCGTTTACATTCACTAAGAATTTATCTGAATTGACACCGTTTATTTTATATGTTTTAACCGATGTTCCATTAGCTTTGGGAACAATTACAATTTTGTGCGTAGATTTAGGTACTGACATTCTTCCATCGCTAAGTTTAGCTTATGAAAGACCAGAGAGAGGAATTATGTCAAGAGGTCCACGTGATCCTGTAAAAGACAAAATGACCAATGGAAAGGTACATTTAAACATTCTTGAATAAAAAAAATTATTTTTCATTATTTTTATTAAGATGGTTTCTTTTTGTTATGGACAAATTGGTATCTGTGAGGCAAGTGGTGGATTTTTTGGCTTTATGGTTTGTTTAGCTGAGTGTGGTTTTTGGCCAAGTAAAGCATTAGGAACAAGAAATTTTTGGGATTCGCCTGAAATCAACGATTTACGTGACTCGTACGGTCAAGAATGGACTTTTGAACAACGAAAACGATTAGAAAGATCATCACAGACATGTTTTTTTATCGGTATTGTAATTTGTCAAATGGCAAATGTGCTTATAAGCAAAACTAAAAGAGAATCTATATTCAAACATGGTATTAGAAATATGCATATGAATGTCGCCATGGTGGCAACTATAGGTCTAGCTTGCTTTTTGACATACGTACCAAAACTGAACGAAGCATTAGGTCTTTATCCTATTTATTTTCTATGGTGGTTGCCTGGAATTCCATTCGCCATATTTTTGTTCACTTATGTCGAACTTAAAAAAGTTATATGTAAATTATTACCAGGCTCATGGTATGATGACGAATTAAATTGGTGATTTTTGTGTTAGCAAAAATTTTTTATTTTTACATGTTTTAAATTTTTTTTGAAATTAACAATAAAAATGATGTATAAAATTAAACAATTATTTTACATTAAAGAAAATAAATGTGAAAAAAATTGCAAATGAATGTTTTTTGTTTTTAGTTTTTTTAAATCAGATAATAAACAAATGGACTAAAATTGAATTTTTTATCCAATCACCGAGATTGACCATGACATACCCACATCTTTAAAGCGTGGTGCTGTATTCAGCTTTCGAATGCGCAAAAAATCAAAAATTATAAAAAATTATTACATTAACAGATCTTTTTTAAAATTTGCTTGAGTTTATTGCACAAAAAGAGATGATTATGTTACATTTTCAATATATCAGTTGGAAATGTTTTTTCGAGCAATTGAGACTAAATTGTTCATAAGTAAAATGATTGCTTAACGAGCAATAAACGAGTTTTATTTTTGTTTATTCTTGGTCTAAGATTGTAGTCAATCGACGTTTTTCGTTAACACTTGTTACAAGTTCATATTTTTGTTCATTTAGATTCGATTTATCAATTCTTAGACTGTTGATTAATTTAAAAAGTTCGTTTCGATATTTTTGACAAGTAATTCCATAAAATATAAAGTTTAAGCTGAAAATAAAAAAAAGCATTAGAATATAGAGGGCAACTTAAAATTTTTTTTCAATTTTCTTTTCATATTTTTTTCTATTTAAAAAATGTCTGCGAATGTGTTCCTTATGAAATAAAATATGGAGCAAGGTGAAGCAAAATTTGCGCCATCCATTGGTGAAATCTGCAAAATCTCTGCAAAACGAATTTCGCATTTAATTTTTATATTTTTAATGGCGTGCGCTGTTTTTAAATGCGGGTATGGGACATTTCATAGCAACTTATTTTTCATAGCATCTAAATTTTCCTAGCATTTTGATTTTCATCGCAAATTAATCTGTCCCATGGTATCATATGATATCAGCTCCGATCAGTTAAAATCATATTGTATCAGATGATATCATTAAAAGAACTACAAACATTATTAATTGCCAACGAATACTGATGCAAACTGAAATCAGATGAGGTCAGCTTATATCATATGATATCACGGGACAAATTAATTTCCACTACAGTATAATGAATAAAAAATTAACTTGTTTATCTTTTTTTTTTACCTTGCTATGAAACATGCGATGAAATTTAGACGCTATGAAAATAATTGACATGCTATGAAACACCTTGCTATGAAAACTTGCTATGAAAAAATGATGCTATGAAACGTCTCAGAGCCATTTTCATAAAAAACACATGCAGCCATTTTAGGTCAATTTTGTTTGAATAGAAAAAAAAATATGAAAAGAAAATTGATAAAAAATTTTAAGTTGCCAATATAGAGGTATCTTTTTTAGAAGAAAAAATCATTATTTACCTGTGATTCGAATAGTTTAGAAGATAAACCACAGTTGTTACTATTGTATTGTTTTCAAGAAGGCCTTTTGCGTTTAGAACTAAGAGAGGTGATACGAGCAAGAAAAAAACAAGATTTGTTGTTAAAAGTAAGTAAGATATTTGACGATTTTTAATTGTTCGTTTTCGCGATATTGTGTTGCTATAAGCACTTAATCGATTGTTTGTACTAAATATTTTTGTTATTATTATTATTGAACATATTAACATTACTGTTGATGGAAATATTACATAAAAAAATAAATCGATCCTTAAAATAAATATTGAATTTAGTTTTGTTTTGTTTCAAAAAAGTAAATAATCAAATTAGTTAGCTCAAGAATAACTCCAAATCAAATAGTCAAACTTAAGTTTTCATTATTTTTGAAATGTAAGTTGAAAATAAATCTTCTTTTGAAAAAATTCGATAAAAAATCCACACCAACAAGTTACATTTTTAGAATTTATTTTTGTATTTTACGAGGGAGATTTTGGTAACGATAAGCTGAACCAAAGAAAAAGCTTTTTAACTAAAAGACTTTTTGCACAAAAAAAATTCACAAAAATTCTATTCAAATTTTAACTATTGGAGTGTATTCGGAACCTAAAAAAACATAATTCCAAGACCCTGAACAATTATCCTTTCTCTATGGATATCTTTCTAAAAAGGTTATAGATCTGGGCTCATTTGACATTAGTTTTTTAAATTTTATTTCCCAGAAATCCGATTCAGGCTTGATTCAAGGTTCTTTTGATGGCTAAGAACCCAGGTTGTTTTATGGTGAATTCATGTTTCACAAATTCGTGGGGTCAAGACCAAAAATGCCATAATTCGATCAATAGATTATAGAAAAGATTATAGTCTTGTTAAATAAAATCTGCTTTATGGGATTGTTGCTTCAATATACCTAGAAATCTTTTCAACATACTTAAACTAATAAACAAACCTATTGCTGATAATAAATCTTATGTACATACTCGAAAATTAAAATTTTACTGAAAATAATGTCAATTACCGTATACCCTTGCAATGAGATGCGCGCACTTAAACCCAAATACCAGCTCTAAAGACGTGGTCTTATAATTCATGTCATTATAACATGGGTTAGATCGTAGTCGAGGTGTGGTTTAAAACCTGGTATTTGGGTTTAAGTGCGCGCATCTCATTTCGAGGGTATACGGTAATGTAATATATATATTACATTAAATTACACTTTAGTGTAATTTTTTTAAAAATTTAAGTGTAAAAAAAAGTATTCATATTAATGTGGGTCCTTTTTTAAAACCTTGAGTGCCTTATTTCCAAATTCAGAAGAATAATCCAAAAGAAGCAATAAATGCCCTCAAATTTTGTAATTTAGCCAGTATTTACTTGAACAAATTCGTGTGCTAGAGTCTAAAATAAATTGAAAATTCAACTTGAAGGCTTGTTGTACGTACGGGTTTCCTTGTAATGTTTTTTTTATTATGACTCATTTTTAAATTGTTGTAGCTTAATTTAAATTTTCGAAACGTTAAAAAGTCTAAAAGTCTAAGTATTTTTTACAGCAAAAAATTAAGTATGATGAAAATATTTTTGGGTATACTGATAAGATTATGAAGTATAGTTTCCCAGATCATAAAGTTTAGTCGGTCAGGGATCAAAATAAACATCCAAAATTACCGTTTTAGCGTTTAAGAAGCGAAAAAAAGAATTTTTCAATTCCAAGTCCAAGTCGAGTATATGCACTAGACTCTCATCGATTTTTAACGGATTCTACAGCTCTTTTAATTTTTTTTCTAAAAATCATGTATTTTTCAGTAAAAATGTAACAACACTTGAAAAAAACATAAAAAAAAGCCAATTTTATTTTAAAATGTTTCTTTTTCTTTCCTCTATAAAAGTTGGTAGGCTCTTGGCGAGTGTCCTATTCATAATATAACTAATATTTTTGGGGGATTTAGAAATATTTCTTCAAGAGTTGTTGCATAAAAACTCTAAAAATACACCATTTTCCCATCTTTTCTTCTTTATTCTTACAACCATCATACTTTTTTTGCAATAATAATAATTATAGCATGTTCAGAATTTTGTTAGCTTTCAGACCTGAGATTTTAATAATTTTCTAACAGAAATATTGTCTCTAAAATAATAAACTGTAACTGAGAATGAAAAAATTCTTTCAGATTTGAAATCAGCGTATCTGATTACCAATAGATAAGCATTTTTTTGTTTAAATTTTGCTTTTTTTTTGGACTAGACTTTATGATCTCGGGCAGGTGAATCTTCATTTCGACAAGTACATTTCGACAAGTTTTTTTGTCCAGTTATTTTTGACTAATTTTTTTTCGTCAAACTATATTTGGGCCACCTTTTATTTAATTAAAAACACGAACATAACCCGACTGTTCAAACAAAAGTCAAAGAAGTTAGTGCAAATATAAGAACTAGTAGGCTTATAAATTCTAATAACGGTCGATTCTCAAAATGAAAGATTTCGAGGAAATTTACGTTGATAAAAAAGGCCGTGGTCGTAACCCACCTGGAAAACCCTAAAGGTTTGATATTGCTCTATTGAATTGTGTAAACAAGACCAAGCTTAGATCAATCAAAGTATTTTTTTGTCGAAAGCTGTCAAAAATAGATTTGCCATTTTTTTTCTTTATTGATTAATGTCAAAATAAAACTTGTCAAAAAAAAATTTGTCCAATTAGTTTTTGTCGAAAAATACCTATCCAAAATATACTGGTCGAAATGTACTTGTCGAACTGTAGCATAATCTCTGGGGCACTTTATGTTGAACATATTTTTAAGTATGCTAGTTAGTCAGACCCTCTGCTTTATATAATGATAAATTTTATATTTCAAAATTATTGACATTTTTCATGCGATAGTCAAAATGTGTAACATAGCTTCGAGAAGTTTTAATATTAAAATTTTTAATTTATTCCAAAAGTAACAGTTTGATGATTGACGTTACATCTTAATTAGATGTACTTAAGTATAATTAAAAAATTAAAGTTTCAGTCAATTCCTGCTAGTAGGAGATGATTAATCCATCAAATAAACACTAAGGAATTATTATCTCTAAATAATTACATATTTTTTAAAATAAACTATTTAGGTTTAAACAAATCTAAAAATTACTTATATTTGATTAAAGAAAACAAAAACAAACCAAACTAAATTGAAGTTTAATTTCTTAGAAGTCGATTGAAATCTAATTGATTAGTCTTTGAGGCAACTCAAATAAAAAACTTTGTTTAATGAAACAAAATACTTACCAAGGAAAAAAATTAATAAGAAACGCAAAGTATTGTTTATGATCGGAAAAACATTCTAAATAAATATCTGGTTTTGATATATACAACGAACTATTTGCACCCAAAATTATTACATTATTAGTTTCAATAGTGCTATTTATTAAATAGTCTTGATTATTTTTTACATGTACATTGTTGGGCTCATTTTTGTACCCTGTCGAATTGTTTGTGTTATTTTCAAAACTTCTTTCGACTAAACTATTAAATAACAAAAAGTGAATGTTCAAAATTCCGATGGCAAAAAGTAAAATCCAAAAAACAATAGTCGCTATACGAGGATTTGATATTTTTGAACATCGTTTCATGTTTATTACTAGAACCCTATCAACGCTCATACATACCAACAGCATACTTGATGAATGAGTAAAAAATATAACCAAAAACGAATGAATTTTGCACGATACATTATCGATTAATCGAATATCAAAATTAAAATAAACCTCTAAAAA
Organism: Brachionus rubens; assembly: GCA_022207745.1. Classification (NCBI taxonomy): domain Eukaryota; kingdom Metazoa; phylum Rotifera; class Eurotatoria; order Ploima; family Brachionidae; genus Brachionus; species Brachionus rubens. Next base: position 3,153,481 of record JAJVHD010000001.1, on the reverse strand, counting down.
AATTGATCCACAACCAACAATTAAAACACATAAATCAAGTATTGACAAAAGTAACAAATATTTGAATGTTGTATGCTTTATTAGAGATGATTTAGAGAATATTATAATTGATACTAGATTGCCCATAAAGCCAAGGCATAACAATATTGGCGTGAATAATTTATTAAGCAATTCGGATACTTCTTTTTCATTCATTATTAAAATAATTGACTAAAATTTTAAATTAAAGATGGTTCCATTTATCTAAAAATTAAAATTTGGTTTAGGGTTTGTTCGTAAAAACCTTTTTGAAATGATTTTTGTTGTTGTTTTTGTTGTAATGGAGCTTATCATTTTTTTTCTGCTGATGTTAGTTTACATCAAGATTCTTAGAATTTTACGAAAATAAAAAATGGTTAAACATTTTTTTTCTCAAAGTGTGTTTTTCTTTCTTTAATTTAAATGTAATCAAATTAAAAAAAATTATGATTTCTTCTCAAAAAAATTAACTTGTGATGACATAATTTAGTTATTTTATTCTTCTTGTTCTTTTTTGTTTAGATTGGCGCTAGTTATATATTACACGAATTATTTAAGTTCTTTCCCTTTAAGGTTCCTTTTGAAATAAAAAAATGAAAGGAGAAATGAAAATTCTTACATTATTATATTCAATTTATGTGAATGTAACACAAGGTTCCTTCCTTAGCTGAACGTTAATGTAAATTCTTAAAGGAAAATTAAAGCATTATTTAGATCTAACATTCCGGTAAAAAAATGTCTCCATTTTGTGTTTAGTTTCATTAAGATGGTGGGTTAACTAACAAAATTCTGCTTTTATGTAATGAGCTTGAACACCTGTTTGTTGATTTACTCATTAAAAACAAAAATTACATGACAGAGATATTGAAGCTCATAGTATTGATTTTGGATCATCTTTATTAATAACTTATTCTCTCGCTTGAAATTTTTACTCTGTTAAAATTTTAGATTTTGCAAACTAACCCCATCTCGATGCACACTAGAATGCATTGAATGAGTTTATTTGGATGATTTCTATGGCTTTTACAGTTAATTTTTAAATGATTTTGTAAAATTTCTAGTTATTCACGTTGTAAATTATTAAATGAAATTTACAAACGATTATATAGATCGAAAATTCGTCACATACAGCTTATCTAGATCGACACAAACCAAATTGGACTAATTTATAGAAAATCCCAAGTCATGGTAATTAGTCAATTAAAAAAATTCTTTAATCAATACACCAGGGCTATTGAAAAAAAGGGCGTACCGTATCAAAAATTTGACTGATTCGTGTAATTTCATCATAAGAAGTAAATCATTGAGAAATATTAAAATAAATAAATCCATTAAGATATATATTTTAATATTGCACTGCTCCTGAAAAAAATGGCATACCCCATACCGTTCAGTACCACCGTGCCATACCATAAAATTTTCAAAAGAATTCAATATTTTTAAAATTTTAGAGTTGGGACGCTGGAACGGTACGTTGTATGGGTATTGTACGAACAACGGTACGCCTTTATTACGAATATTATGAATATTTCTTAAGCTAAATTTTATAAACCTCACGAGTCTACCAAAAAGGCGTACCGTCCATCGTTCGCCTTTTTTTTTACTAGGCGTGCTTTAATAAAAATGAAATTGCTTTTAAAAAAAATATTAAAACATACTGTTAAATACTGCATGGCTCCTGAAATATAGGCGTACCGTACCCCTACTGTAGCGTACAGTACCGTACAATCCAACCGAACCGTACCACTGTACCGGCGATTTGAAGTTGCGAATCAATTTAATAAAACCAAAAAATTCAATTTTATTTTTAAAATCTTTAGAAAAAGTACCTATAGTTTTCTTCTTATGCAGAGATAAACCTACAAGGTCAACATTACATGTAAAACCTTAATGTAAGATCTGCAAATTTCTGCAACAAAATTGCGCATTTAAATTAAATCTATTTACATTGTCTGCATTCTGTACTCTGCAAATATATTTTGCAGATATTACACTAAGGTTTTACATGTAATGTTGACCTTGTAAGTATATCTCTGCATAAGAAGAAAACTATAGGTACTTTTTCTAAAGATTTTAAAAATAAAATTGAGTTTTTTGGTTTCATTAAAATGATTTGCAACTTCAAATCGCCACTGTACCGCTTTTTTAAATTTTTAAATTTTATTTTCCGGTATGGTACGGTTGGATGGTATAGTACGGTACGGGGTACGCCTTTTTTTCAGGAGCCGTGCAGTATATATAATTTAATTGCCAATCTATAAATAAGTCGATTATTAGAATAAAAAGTAGTAAAAAAGATCCTTAATAGTCAAAAATTCTACCAAATACACATAGGGAATTAGATGTTATTAAATTCAATGAAAAACATTTTTTCTATCAGCTGATTTGATCAAATTTGCAAAAAAAAAATGAGATTTAAAATTTATATAAAAAAGATATTTTTTTCTGATAACTTTAATAATTCAAATTTCAAACAAAAAAAAAACAAATAAATAATAAAAAATCCCAAATGATTTATTTCAAGACTCAAAGTCTATTATTTTTTTCCTTATTAACACTAATTAAAACTTGAAGTAAATCTCTTAGAAAATTTGAGAAAACGAATGAGAGAGAGAGGAAAAGAAGATAAAATTTAATTCAGGGTTCATTACTTTAAAGCTATTTGATGCAAAAAAACAATAATAATTAAATTTGTATTCGATCATTTTTTTATCTCTCTCTCTCTCTTTCTAATTACATTTTCCTTTCAAATCAATAGTAGACTTGGTAATATGATTTACAAGTTTTTTTAATAAATAAAAAATATTACAACATTAACCTGAATTAACTAAATTAAAAAAAAAAACAAGAGAGAGAGAGAACATAAAAATCTAAATAACATTAAAAATTTTGAAATCAATGATTTCTAATAAAAGAATAGTTTAAAAAATCGTTTTAAAATATTTTCATGAGTAAATATTTAATAAAACGGAAAATTCTGAAAAAAACAAAAAAAAAAGGGCCATAAAAAAAACAAAACATTGTCACGATGAGATTAGAAAATCAATACTTTTTTCTAATTAAATTAACGGATAAAAGTAGATCGAAAACAAAATATTTGATTTTTTAATTTTTTTTATAATGCTTGATTTATTTCAAGGACCCTTTAAGCTGTGAAAAGTAGTATTCTTTAGGGGTAACATTATTTTCTATTTTGCTGCTTTTGTCTTTAACAGTAAAAATCATGATATTAACTTTTTTTTTGTTCTAATCAAATATTTACATTTGCTTCCATGTAGAGAAAATGAGTGTGTTGTAATGAATGTGATTACCATACAAACAAAAGCATTTTAATAAAAAAAGAAAAATTCTTTTTTTTTACGAAGATAAAAAAAATTAACTTTTTTTGTGTTTTAGAGGTATTAAACACTGTTTGCAAACGTAATTCAAAATCAAAACATTTTTTTAGCATCAAAAGTTTATTTTTTTTGTTCGTAAATCATTAAAAACCAGTTATTAGATATTTTTTAAATTTCTGTTTTATTGATTATTATGCTCAATTTGTAACAGTTGATTAATAAAATAAACCAGGTCAAGTAGACTAAAGACGTTGTTTTCTTCATGTGAAAATAAAACCTCTGGCTGTATCATAATAATAATAAAAATCTATACATCCTACTCTTAACTTATTTAATTTAATTTTTTCTTTATCAAGCTAAATACATTGTTACATTCGCTTGCAATGGAAAATGAATGTTTTGGATAAATAAATAAAAAAGAAATTATTTTTGATTAATTTTTAAAATTGAAATTAAAATACTCCTTAATTAATCAAAATAAAAAGGGATTTTAAATTATATACATAAAAGAATAAAAAATTTTCACATCTGGTTTTTAAAAATCTGTTTAAAAAAACTTTATGAATATACGCCATAGTCAAACATTGCTTATATTTTTATCTGAAGAGAAATAATACTCAGAGACGCCCAAAAGTTACAAAAAGCCAACTTTACCTTTTATATTGAAAACGCTACAGTTAACTTGTAGGATATGTTAACTTGCCTTCATTTAAGACATTTAGCTTTTTTTTTTTAATTTATCCAAATAAAATATACGACTGGTGAATGACTATCGATCAAATGAATGACCTTTTAGACCATATGAAATTGCTTAACAAATTACAAATTACGAAAGTCGCTACCTGAATTGCTTGTATCATGGGTAGCTTCATATCTTACTAACAAAAAACAACGAATCTGCTTGAATGGCAAAAAAAAACAGATCTGTTTTTTTTTGCCATTCTCAATCTCAGTCTCAATGCCAATGCCAGTCTCAATTTGTTTCCATTCGAATGGAAACAAATTGAGACTGGTGTTTTCCTAAGGAGTGTCCTCAGACCAGCTTTTATCGTAAAACCGGTTTATTTATTTATTGATTCTAGGGCAAAAGCTGCTAATCGGGCCACATATTCAGTGTGCCCATTAATAAAGCACACTGAATTCCAAGGCACTATTAAGAAAAAATTTTGTCCAGTTAAGTGAAAAGAACAACAAATAAAAAAGAGGAAAGAGTTAATACAAAATAGTACACCAAATTTTACCGAGTTAATACTGTTCAAATATGTTTTAGGCTAACCTAGATGAGCTCATGCTTTGAATTAAGGCTCTGATACTGTTAAAATTCGCATCTTGCTGGTATGACGCTTCTTGATGATTTAAGTCAATTTTGTTTGCAATCTTTGTTATTTTATCATCTAAGTCTGACACTTTATCTTCCAATGTACTCATTTTCATGTGGATACTACCAATTTTTGAATCAAGCTCAGTTACTTTTGTGCCCATACTATTTACTGTTTGGTCTGTACCGTGGAATTTTGTTTCAAGTCCGCATTAGTTTCAGTGAATCTCATGTTCATACTGTTCTCAAGTTCAATCGCTCGATATCTCATATTATCTAATTCTTTTTGTACTTAGTTTTTTACCCCTAATTTTTTAATTTTATACCCATCTAAGGTAAATTTTGTGTCATTTTGTCCTATTGGCATCTCTTTTGTTCGAACCTCAACTCCTTCTTGAAGACCATGGTCCATTATTTCAGTAACATCATCCTACATTAAATAGTTGTACTTAGTATCAGCGTTAAAGCTATCTTTATGATCGTTATGATTAGAAGACGGTATTGAAAAGTCTTCTTTTTGATTATTTGATGGTTACATATTGATTATGATGTTTTTAGGATCAATCAATGATGAAGCTGTGGTTAATTTCTCACCTGTAAACCTTTTATCTACGAGTTGTTTGTCTAATTCATTGAGCTCAGTGTTGGTTTCATTCATCAGTTGGGTCGTAGTTTTGATTTGGTTACTAGTTTTCTTTCTTTTTCGTTCAGTTTGAGAAATTCTATATTTTTAAGGATTCGTAGATTGATGTTTTTTGCCGATTTCATAACTTTTTTTAATGCTATAGTATTACTCTTTATATCGTTCTCTAGTTAAAGATATCGGTTTCTTGCTTTGTCATATATGTTTCTTGGAATTCCAAACGGAATAAAAACGAGCATAAAAATTCGTAAATTCTTAAATTCAAAATTCTCAACACGGTTTTAACGAGCTTTTATGTTAAAAGTTTAATACGAGACTCGACATTGGAATATTTTTTTCCAAAATTTAAAATTTATGTTCAAAACCGGTTTATTTTAAATTTTGGTTTAATGGAAAGGTCGAATCCTTATAAATAACATACCATATTATAGAAAATAAAAAATCCTAAATTTTGGTATCCTTAAAGTTACATCGAAAAATTATTTTGATTGATTACAAAGTGATTTTTCCCTTAAAAAATTCGGTCAATAAACCGGTTCTAAAACCGGTCTAATTCACATATAAGGCCCAATTAGAAGTACAAATTCATAACATACATACCAAAAGATAGGGAATTTAATTTCCTACAATCTGGTATGTGCTTTCAAAAAATTAGGCCATCAAATCAAACCAAAAATTAAATAAAACTGTTTTCTGAAGAAGACCGGTCTACCAAGCCTAGGCCTACTGTTTTCATTTTGTTTATCTCAGATATTAACGAAAACCTTCCGAAAAAGGATGAGATTGGAAAATATGCAGTTGAGATCCTAAGTCATTTGATTGGAAGAGCTTTCTGACAACTTACTAAATAGATTATCAACGGAGCGCAAAAAAGGCGTTTAATTATCATTTATGATACTTTGTTTAAGTAGTTAAGGGTTTTGTATTATCAAAAAAAATAAATAAGATATTAAGTTAAAGATCGTGAGAAGATAGATTTAGTGATAACACTTATAATGTCGTGCCGAAATATCTTTAAAAAGTTCACTTCACGTTCGTTCGTGCGTTTTTAGACTTCTTTCAAAATTTTCAAAAATTTAACGCAAATCGATTTTAACTCTTTATAAGTCATTTAATTTCACTGGAATAATCATTATTCAAAACACTAATTAAATCGAGAGTTATATGGCTTTAAGTGTTTTTCTTGCACAAAGTCTTGAGGCTAGTCACATTTACATGTCTAACTTTTTCCGTAAAATTTAATAACATGAAAATTGAATAAGTGTGTGTTTGAGGGTTAAAACTAAACCGGCTAAAACAAACATTTTCAACGATACAGAATTCGAACACTCAGAGATAACGAGGAAATGTAAAATTTGTTTAACTTCGCAACAACAACGAAGAAAAAATCGAAAACATGAATTTTTTTTCCAATTTATAATATTTTAAATTTTCAATAAAATTCTTTATAGGATCCTGACCGGGCTATATTTAGAAATATTTTAGGAGTTTCACGATTCATATGATTAGTACAGAACTATAAGTTGATGTCAATCAAAAGGTTCCAAAATCCGAATGTAAGGTATAGGTAAGTGTTGGGTAACCCATAAAATTTGAAACAATTTCGAAAAAAACTAAAAAATCTATAAAATACCCAAATTTTATGAATTACCCAACACAAACCTATACCTGAAATCCAAAATTTCTGGGTAACTCATTTCCTAACCGAACCCAAAACCTGAATTTTTCGGGTAATACAAAACATCTTAAAATTAATTGGTACATATGTCTGTCCGTTGAAAAGAAAATTTGGATAAACATTGAAGATGCGATTAAAAAGCTCGACCGATGAAGATAATGTCAAGACTTAAAAGTCTTATCGAAACATTAAGATTAAAGCTAATCTTTAATAAAACGTCTTCAAAAGGTGTTTTTTGACATACAACAATTTTTAGGTAAGAGTGGGGTTTTTGAAATTATTAAAATTAATCTAATCCTGGTAAAATCCATTAGTTTTTTCTAAAGGTTCCCTTTTACCCAATTGGTCAAAATTAATTTTTTCTGTTTTTGTCCAATGGTCAAAAAATTAGTGTTGGAAGATCGGACTCGAGCGCATAGGCGATCAGACGGTAAAACCATTCGATCGGTATGTCGATCGTGAATTAATTAAATGCCTTTTACCATAAGCTATTCGGAAAACTGATGATCGACATACCGATCGAATGGTTTTACCGTCTGATCGCCTATGCGCTCGAGTCCGATCTTCCAACACTACAAAAAATGATATGAAAATTTTTTTTAAAATTATGGTCAAAAAGGGTCTTAAAAAAATAGACTAAAAGCGAGTTTGCCTTAATGAATTTTCTAAGGTATTAAAAGCTCTATTAAAAAATATCAAGATTTTTATTGTCTTAAAAAGTTCTATTTTGAACAATATAAGTTGCCATAATATCTATAATAACACAAAAAAAATGAATTTATCTGATTAAGCTCGAAAACGAAGATATTAAGTGTTCATTTAAAATGGACACTATATAACATTCAAAAATAACAACAACTACAACAACTAAGTATTTAATTTATTTTTTTAATATTGAATTAAGTTAAACAATTGAACAAATAATTAAACACGAATAGGCTTGAAACTATTGAATTTATCTCAATATATAAAATTATCATGAAAACAATTCTTTAAACAACAATAACAAATTTATTAAATGCCAAATTGATAAAACCTAACAGTACTTAAAACTTTTAAATTGGCTTTATAAAGCTAATAAAACAAGCATAGGCACACCAAATTTTTTAAAAAAATCAAAATTTTAAAAATAACCTCTATGTTGTAAAATCAAAACAAGTTTATAATTTGATATGAAGTAAACTAAGACATTTCCGTTCTAGAAACTAAAAATCATTATTTAAGATGCGTAGTTTTTCTTAAACAAAGAAACAAAAAGAAACAATCTTAACACACAAAACGGTAAAGATGCTCTAAATTTAAAGAGAGAGTCTTCATAATTCAAACTTTAAATAAAATGGAAATAATCGAATAACAGAGATATATTTTTGTGTTTTCTCCCGAATAATAGAAATTTGATTTTCAAATTTTGTTTGTTTTTAACTTCAAAAACAAAAAAAAATGTTCTTTTCTTTTTCTTTTTTACTCTATTTATTAAAGCTATTCGTCGTGTATAACTTTAAATAAATCGAACGCAATTTCGATTTTTTTTTTATATTTAATAAATTATATTTTGCTTATATTCAAATTTTAATATAACTAAATTATGGGTTTTCATCTCTCTTGTGAGTCATAAAAAGGCAAGACCCTTTATTTTTCAATTACCAATTTTATCATTGTAATTAAGGACTTGATAAAAAATGTATATCTTGGGAAGCCAAGTAAATATCCTGAATGTTCTATTTGTCAAATTTTGTTTATATTTTTCATTTATTTTAGTGCTGGCAGACGTCCACGTCTAGGCGTACCTTTTTATGAATCGGGTCCATTTTTGACTTTGAACGTAAAAAATATAATTCTTTATATGATTATTTTGTATTATTACTGTTGTGGCCATCCACGTGTTCCTCTTGTAAACATACAAAAACTAATGACCCGGAAACCTATTATTGATTTATGGGTATCAAATGAAAGCTACCGTATTTCTGTGCTTAAGAATGCGTGTATTAATACCCAAAGAAACGTGTGTTGTGCATGCAGAGACGTAGACTTCAGCCATGTTTAAAAAAAATATTTATAAGTCCGGCGCACATGAGCCGAAACTTTGGGTTTTTGTTAATTTGCAATTAAATAGAATATACAATTATTAAATAGTTTAGACAGAAATTAACAAATTTATACATTTATTTGTGCAGATTCTAACAAATTTTGCATAGGTGGTAACATTATCTCTATTTAAATGAATTTTATAACAAGTACTGTGCTGGTCGTTCACGAATTAAATGGAGGAACGTTCCTGAACGTTCGCAGTATGCGAATGAAATATGAAAAGTCTTTCATGAACACTCATGAACGTTCGCCGAAAGGCCTAAGAGCTGTTGAACATTCATGAACGTTCCTCCATTTAATTCGTGAACGACCTGCACAGTACCAGGTCTGCCAAATATGGAACGTTCAAGAAAGCGAACTCAGACCTGAGGCCCGTATCTTCAAACCGACCCAGGCCCTAAACCAGGGCCGGCGCCACGGTGGGGCGGGGTATGGCGCCGCCCCAGTGAGACCTTTGAAATTTAGACAAGAAGTCAAAATTTTCTTTACTTTTCTCATTCTTGATAAGAAAAATTTTCTCACAGAAGGCAGATACACTTCTAATAGTCAATTTGAATTTGAAACTATTTTAAAAAGATGAACAGCCGACAGTATAGAAAAGTTTTTATGAGAAAATGTATTCAAAATGGGATTGATAGTTAAAAGAATAAAAAAATTTTAGAATAATCATTACCAAATACAATCCCTTATTTTCTTTTTTTAATTGAATAATTGACTTAGTAAAACCGCTTGTATGACGAGAAAAAAATTGAAATCAAAATTTTTTTTTCAACTTTGATAAATCATAGACCTACCCCTCAAGACCACATGAGAAAATTTTTTTTGAAAAAAATAAAAGCGATTGTTTAAATCAGATTTTTCTTTAACGAAGCGGCAATTAAAAATTATCTTATCTGTGACAAAATACGTTAAAATTTAAATATTTTGTTGAAAATAGTTCTGAAGGAGGGGAGGGGTCCAAAATTCCGGCTCCTATGTCATTTTCTTACATAGGGGGTATAACCATGATTTTTTTTTAAATGAACCTTGTATTGAAAATTTTTCTTACTGATACCCCCTGGCCTATAATAACTAGAGGACCCTTTGTTTAAAAGAAATAATATTCTGCAAGAAGTTAACGAGCTGGTTTTTGGACGTTATTCAGTTTCTTTTAGCATTCTGAGTCCTTAATTAGCAACATCTGCAACTTTTGAGCAATTTATATAACAACTTAAAAAAAAAATCAACTTTTGGACCTTCCTGATCAAGACATACTATTTCAAAGTCTTATTTAAATAGTCATACAATGACAACTAACGACCATGTGAATGATGAGTTCGGTGTATGTTTTAGGGCGCCATTTAGTGTCTGGAGGGTGGGTCGGATAGGTCGGATAGGTCTCAATGTAAATAATACACATCTTGCCCCAGTGAGAGAATGAGGCTGGCGCCGGCCCTGCCCTAAACGAAGCTTTGAGCAATCTGGGTCCGCCTTTGGGAACTCGAGAACTGGGCCCGGGCGCGTGACAAGACTAATTTATTTCTGTCGATGGAAAGAATTAAAATTTCCTTGACTTATCAAAAAAGATGTCACTCATCATTATGTTTCCAAACAACGAGACTCAATCACCTCCAGACGGTGTAAGAGATTTTAACAAAAATCTTATTTAAATTATTTCTTAAGTTGAACAACTCCCATGAAATGTTTTTTTTTTTATTATTTTAAATGGTTTAATTAATCGTAAAAGGAAGAATATGTTCATTTTTGTTAGTTATTATAATCATTTTAAAAGGTGCACCTTTAGATTTTTATTGCTAGAACAATTCATCGACTAAGGTTTTTTTGTTGAGATGAACAAATTTCAGATGTTATTATTTTGACTAGAATGAAATTTGTCTTCGAAAATTGCGTGTACGTTGCAATAAATTACGAAAAAAATGATTTGATAGTTAATTTTTTTTGAGAGTGATAAGCAAATCAATGACATTTTTTTGATTAATTTTAATAATCTCAAAAATTAAAGCAATTTATTAAACAAATTTTTTTTTCTAGAAATAGACAAATGATATCATCTAACATTCCTGATGGCAAATCATGATTTAAACAACTTTTTTAAAAATTATCTAATCTTAAAGTCATCAAGAACAATCTCATTAAAATATATTAATTATAAACCTGAGTGAATAAAATAAATTGAAGTTCGGGAATCAAAGTCTAGCGCCCATGTTTTTAAATCAAATATTCAAAAAATTCTGATAAGGAATTCAATCAAAAGGTTAAAAATAAAACACATGTACTTTTTAACAAATATCTTCAATCATTCTCAAACATTTTTAATTAAATAGGATTAAATATTTGATTGAATCCCCATTAGTCAAGTTTGAATCAAATATAAAATAAAACACGACTAAACACTTCTTCAAGTAAATAAATGTTTTCAGGACTACAGCGCACTCGCGTTAATCCGAACTTCTTGGGACTGTAAAAATTGAGTTCGGATAAAATTGTTCGGATTAAACGCCTTAATATACATACATCGAGGCCTGAATGGGAGACAAATTTTAACCGAAATTCTTAAAAATTCGGATTTACCTGGTTCGGATTAAAGCTCGACTGTAAAAACTTTTTATTATGAATTAGATTTAATTTTTTTCTAAGAAACTAACTCCTTCTTATACTTCAGAAGAGATCTAGACAATAACTGATAATATTTCATTTCAAATTAAAACTAAAATAATAATTGATTGAGTACGTTGATGCGGTTTTGTTTTGTTTCTTTCTTAGCAAAATGGCTGAAAAAAAAAATTTGAGTCATTTCAAATCATTTCATTTCAAATTATGTTGGATTCTTCTAAGATTCGCCAAGACATAAAACCGAAAAACTAGAAAATCTATTAGGTCTTGTAAAGTGTTTCAATAAAATTCTTCAAGAATGAGATTACAAATATTGGCATCTTGAAGTTTTTGATCATCTGGTCATGCTCAATCAAGTTAGTTTCTTCTATATAACTTTTTATTGAAGCATTAAAAATCAGTTATGCAATATGCTAAGTTATGCAAAAAACATGCTAAACCTTATAATAAGCTCTGCGAAAACTCTGCAAAATAATTACGCAGTTATTTTATATCATTTACATCGAGTGTATTTTGCATACAATTGCAGAGTTTTCGCAGAGCTTAATGTACGGTTTAGCATGTTTTTTGTATAACTTAGCATTTTGCATAACTAGTTTTTAATGCTCCAATAAAAAGTTATAAAAAATAGACTAGATTGATTCAGCAAACTAGATTGAGCATGATCAGATGATCAGAAACTTCAAGATATTCATATGTTGATAGATTTGCTTATGTTTAAATATAGTTTGAAAAAAATTTACCATAAGAAAGTAAATTGTTCTGGACTCTTAAGTTGATAGGTTCTGAAATAAAGAATCGGCTTTTGACTATAATCTTCTTCTTCTTCAATCTAACACTTTGCAGCATTAGGCGAAAAAAAAAGGCTTCGTTCATTTTCATTGTTGCTGTTTGAATCAGTTGAGACTAAGCTGTTACTGGGCACCTCGCCCATTACCCCTAAGCGCACCCAAATCGCGCGAACTCCAAAAATTTGCAATAATTTAAATTATGCAAATTTGAAATTTCAAAATTTCGAAATTATGAATGTGTTCTCAACGCAAATGAAAATGAGTGATATAATAATGAATCTTAAAATCTTGAAAAAATGGATTTGCGCCCCCTATTTAAAAGTCAGAGGGGCTCAGTCCCCTCAAATGAAAAAAATTATATCTTGTTTATATACAAATTCCTATAAAAGTTGCATCTCAAGTAAAGGTTTATTAATTTTAAAATAAAACATCACTTTAATTGATATTCTAACCATTCAAATATCCTTTTTCAGTAGTGATTCTGGTTAAGCTTGGTTAGGCGGTTAACCAAATTTGGTCTACCAAAACCAGGTTAACCAAAAACTGGTTAGCCAATTTTTTGGTTAGCCAAATCTGGTTAACCAGATTTTTGGTCGAGCAAATTTTGGTTAACCAGATTTGGCTAACCAAAAAATTGGCTAACCAGTTTTTGGTTAACCTGGTTTTGGTAGACCAAATTTGGTTAACCAAATTTGGAAAATTCGATTTTGTATATAAATTGATATAACAAAAATTAACAGGCTGTATAAATAGTCGTTTTATGATGAACTTTTCACATTTCGTTTTTTGGATTATTAATATATTGTGTTTAACGTCTTTTTTATTCTAAAAATTAATAAAAAGTTGAAAAGTTTAAATCTATCCAAAAAAAAATTTTTAATAAATTTTTTTTTCATGGTGTTACTAGTTATAATTTGTTTAATTTTTGTAAGTTCATAAATTAAATGTCCTTTATTTTCATCTTGAGGCGATAAAAAATCAATTTTTAAAGTAATTTCTCCTTAAATTATGTCCCAAAAAACGGATTTTTTTTCAAAATTTGGTTAACCAAAAATCGACCAACCGACTTGGTCGACCAAACCAAATCTTGGTTAACCAAAAAATTGGCTAACCAGTTTTTGGTTAACCAAAATTTGGTCGACCAAAATTCTGGTTAACCAAAATTTGGTCGACCAAAATTCTGGTTAACCAGATTTGGTCGACCAGATTTTTTGGCTAACCAGACATGGTTAACCAAAATTGGCTAACTTGGCAAACCAAAGCATGGTTAACCAGCATCACTATTTTTCAGTCAATTTTAAATTAATTTTTCTGTAAAAAGTTGATGCCAAATTTTCCTAAACGATGCCAAATTTTCTGATCCTCTAAAATACTGACTTAGAGCCTTAGAACACATACAACAGATCTCTGAGATACCGATATTACGGATTTAAGAACCGTTAATTACTTAACGCTCAAGCTATTTTAGAATGAGTGTACCAAAACTTTGAGTATGAAAAAAATCAATTTTATACACTCTAAATTTTTCCGACCCTTTTTGATTAGAATTTTTGTAAATTTTGGTAAAATAAAAAATGACAGTCATTTTTTCTGTCAAATTTTTTAGGAGTTTAAGCACGAGGTCTCAAAAGATTGAGTTTTGGAAATAAATGTTTCAAACAATTGATCTACGTCTCTTTTTGGTTTTAGAGGAAAATATTATCGACATTAGCAAAATTTCTCAAATCCCAGACATCTTTCGAAAATTGACCGAAATATGACTAGCATTTTTATTTTTACAGAAGTCTCACACTTATATCCCTACATATTTCTGTCCCCATCGAACTTATATCCCCAAATTTTAAGAGAATGGCCGGAATCCAATGTGAACAATGACAATTTTGATCACTTAAATCCCCAAAATAGTCCCCAAATTCAGTTGTATCACTAGTTTAATAGAGATCAATTAGGCAAATTTTCATTATAATAGCGTTTACTTTTATCTCCATCAAGAAAAAAAAACATTGTTTTAGAAAAAATGCAATTAAACAATGAACAAAAAAACAAATTAAACAATAAAGGACATTATGACAAAAAGACATATTTATTTTGATTTAACCATAAAATTATGATATGAAAAACCTGTTAGAAACTAACAATGGCTTTTTGTCTGAAAAAAAATTCTTTTTAGTATTACTCAGTTTTATCCCTTTTCATTTTTGTCACCATAAGTCTCAGCAGACATTTGGGGTGATACAAGTGAGATTTCACTGTATCAAAATTTCCAAAAATTATCGTAAATTTACCGTTAAATGTAAATTTTTTACTTTTGTGATTTTACGGTATTTTACGTAATATTTGGTAAAATCCTCCTATCAAATCACCACTGAATAATTAAATTTAGATAAAAGTTTAAAACAAAATAAACGTACTAAATTAAAATTATTCTGACAGTGTTTGTTTTTTTTTACCAAAAAATTTTAATTACATTAAGTACATTTACAGTATTTGATTTTTTGAAAAAAAAAAAAAGAAAAACGAAGCGCTCCTACTTTCTGGAAACTTATTTCAAGTATAGCTTCTAATTATTACAAATATAATTTAACTTAAGTACAGTAATTGAAGTAAAATAAAAAATTAAAAAAAAAAGAAAATTACAAAATGATTAGTTTAATTGAATCTTCAATAAAAACAAACAAATTTTAAGCTAATATTTCAAATTAAACTAAAATTATATATATGGCGAATCTGAAATTGAATTAAATTCAATTTTTTGATCTCGAATTTTTTTTTTAAATAAATTTAAACCAGTTTGAGCAACTTCTTAATCAAAATCCTTACTTTAAATAGCTGAAGAAGCCAAGTTAGCTTTAATTTCTTTAATGAGAAGAAGAAGAAAAAATAAAGTCTGACAATACAACTAGAATTTAATACTTGTTTAAACTGACGTCATTAGAATATCATTTAACCCTAAAGACTTGAATCTCATGTTCCCTTCATATTTTTAAAGTCTTAAATTTTAGCGTACAATTTTTATTTTAAAATCTCAAGTACAAGTAAAATTCACTTGAAAAAATAAGTATCTCAATGTCTAATCGAGAGGTAATCGTAGCTTGAAATTTTTTTTAACGTAATTCTTTCTTCTTGGAAGCAAAAAATAAATCTTCCTCTAGTTTCCCTTTTGTCATGCACTCAATAAGTATTTGTTTTTCAAGAATTGACTGGGATTAATTAATTATTGATTACTTTAAGGAAATTTAGTTCACTTAATATAATAAACAAGAAAGAAAAAATAACGAAAAAGAACAGTCTAAAGTTGTTTAATGTTTATTGTATTCCAGTCACATAACTTGATTATCACAAAAAATATGCAGCTCTGATTATAATTTTTTTAATAAAATGTTTAATTTATTGACTGTTCATTGACATTCATGGTAAATATTTACTCGATAAATTAATCTATGGCGTCATTGTAAAGCACAATAAATCCTTAATTTTTTTTTGTAACGTAGGAAAAACATCTTGAAATATTAATCTGATATTGTTGATTTCGAATATTGAATTAGAATATTTATTATTTAAAATAAGTATTCTATTTTATTGATATTTGATTAAAAAAATTAATTAGATGTTCAAGAGATTCTTTTTTCTTCTCAAGTAACTTGAGATAATAACACAAAATGATCGAACTAGAAGGTAAATTTTCAAACAAAAAGTGTTAAAGCTCTTTTCTTTAAAAACGTTTAAGACTCATTTTTCAAAAAGAATAAAAATATTTTTCTATAGCTCTTAAAGATATTTATGTTCCTTGAAAGTTTATTAATTGAGATTTTCGCCTTAAAAAATACAAGTTCTAATATTAGTCAAAGTTACTTTGAGATTTTTCTCAAGCAACATTTTTTTCTGTCTGTTTTTCAACTGACTTGAGATTAGATCGAATTTTTAGAAAAACAACTAAAAATCATGCTTTTTAAAGATGATTTAGAAAAAAATTGTATACTTAGCACATAAACAAGATCAACGGCTGAATAAAATTTTATCAACGTTTTTCCTAGTTCAAGTAAAGCTGATAATATCTAAGGACTCAAACCCATTAGTTCCTAAATTGAAGTGTTACGCATCTAGGCTCAGTTTGAAAAATTCATGACCCTGATCAACGAAAACTAATTGAGTTAATTGACAGAATTCGAATGCGAGAAATGTGCACCTCTAACATAGATGTCTCACCAAATGCACCTTAAAAAATAGGTCGCTCGAAAATTGTCCCTGGTGTCTAATGTAGAAAGCCTATTTTAAACCCCAGGGGTAGTTATACATTTGACTTAAAATTTCTGATCATTTTGATCCCAAAGAGAAAATTAAATTTTTACTAAATTTTGATATTTCTGGAGATCCACGCAAATTCAACCCCTGGGGTAATAACTGGAATATAATGTAACCAGGCTTTGATTTTTCATTTAAATCTAATAGAATTAAAAATAATTGAAAACAGTTGCTTCAATTCTCATTAAAAAATGGCCTGTAAATACCTCTAAGCTAGTTTTGACCTGAGCTAAAGGCGAACGCATCATAAAACTTCACGCCTTAAGGAAAAAAAAATTTAAAAAACAAACTAAACCACGTTGTTCAGCACAAAAAATTACACTAGTAAAATGGAAAAATCGAGACCTCGTTTCTTCTTCATACCCCTCGCCTTTAGTACCCAAAAAAGACCTCTTTAAAACCATCTAATAACAGCATTTTAAAAATTTGTAGACATATCGTTTTTTTTTGAGATTTATGAATTCAGCACCCCAAAATACGTTAGTGAACATATTTACAGATGGATGCCTAATTTTTTCGAACTGACCCCAGCAAAAGTATGGTTTTTTGGGGCTGAGTCGGTTTAAGACCTATGTTTACCCCAAACACCCTAATTGATGTACATAATATTGGTACCAAAATGTAGGAAATTAAATTTAGAAAAAAGTTATCGGAGCAAAATTTTGATTTAATATGTTTAATTTTGAATTATTAAATGTTTTAAAGTTTATGAAAATCAATTATTAAAAAGAACAATTTTTTGAGAATTTTTTATATTAAATATTATCTCTATGCTCAAAAAAATAAAAAAAATTAACATAAAATTTTGAATTGACTCTTCAGGACGACTTTCAGCGTAGTTTCCAAAATTTGGAGATAAAATCGTGCTAAGACCTTTGAAATTTAATATTTCACGAAGCCTGAAGTACATTTTTACCGAAACCAAACAATCAAAACTCAAAAATGACCAAAACACAAACCTTCGAAGATATCCCATGTAAAAACAAAACTTTAGAATACAAGATTCAACAGGACTTAATCGCATATAAGAAAATCGTAAAATGGGCAAGAAGTATTCAAGCTAGAATCGAAAAAGCGCTCGTACAGCTCGAATCTGAAGAACGAATAACGGACCTGACTAATAACCATTCAAACAATTTTTTTAATGAATGAAAACATCGAAATCAGTCAGCCAGCAGAAGATTAAAAGTCATTCAAAAGCATTGACAAATCTTCAATTGTCAAATATAAATTCAGCATCAACCAAGACTAATATTCGTATCAATCCAAAGAAAATTAAAACACCAATTCATCAGAGTAATGATAACTAGACACAAGCCAGACTTTCTTCGAATGACAACGTAACGAATCGAAACGCTGAGAACTTAATCCCATCATGAAAGTTTCAAAATCGAAAAAAAACGTCTTAAAAAGGTGCGAAATAAGGATCGGTTTGGACGACAAGAAAATTGAAAGAATGGTAAAGGAGCTAAGGTTCGCGTCATGCAAAATGACAGCACTATCTAAATCGACCATTTCCGATATCATATTCGTAATCTACGTATATGAAAACCCTAGGAAAAATGCTTTCATTAGGGGGGGTCAAAAAAAAAAATTTTGGACTGGGGGGTCTTGAATTTAGGGTTCCTTCAAAAACGTTGTTCCAGTTTTTAAGCTTTTTCACTAAAATTATCAAACAAAAATCCATATACTTATTCTGAAAGAGAACACATTTTTGTACAAGGTTAAGCATTTTTTATGATCAATAAGTACCTTTAAGCTACACTTTATGGTGCAAAAAAGAAATTTTTTGTGTTTTTTTACGGTTATTTTGATTCTGCTCGAAGGAATGACCCAAAACCCCCATTTTTTTATAAATCAACTGAAACTAGACAAAATTTGGAACAAAACTGTGGTTTTACTTTTTTCAATTTATTTTTTACTTTTTGAATAATCGAGGCCAAGAAAAATAAAAAAAATAAAAAATCACTAAGATGATGGATTTTCATATTTTTGACCATAAAATCGTAATCCTCATATAGGAAAACCCTAGAAATCATAAAATTCTTCCCAAAGAACATGTTTTTTAAAATATTCGATTTTGGGTGCTTAAAATGGTTCAAAAAAGGTAATTTTTTGGAAAATTGAAAAAAAAAATTTTTATCCAATAATCATGTATGTTTTCTAGGGTTTTTCTAACGTAAAGGCGCGATTTCTACGACATGTCGTTAAAATCGAATTGAAAAAAAAATCCCATCTTTTAACATTGGAGCGACATGTCGTTAAATTCGAAATTCGATTATAACGACATGTCGCAAAAATCGCGCCTTTACGTTACATGAGGATTACGATTTTATGGTCAAAAATATGAAAATCTTTTTTGGAATTTTCGCATATTTAGTTTAAAATGATCACTTATTTTCTGATCAAGCTTTTTGTGATCAAAATAACTTCTGCAAAAAACCTGCATAAAATAACACAGTAAAAAATACATAATTTTAATGGTGTGTGATCTGCAATGGGCATTTTGATATTTGCAGAAGTTTCTTTCGAAGCAATCGATTTAGTTGCAGATTTTCGGCTTTCAGCTCATATCTTAAAAAAAATATTAGCTGTTTCTGTTCGTTACTAAGATTTAAAAAAAAGGAAACCTTGTAATTATCCTAAAAAAGGTGGTGGGGTAGGGCGGAATTTTCCATTTTTTATCCCCATTAAAAACAAATTTTCGGGAGTATTTTGGGACGAAGACAAAATTTAAGGTGTGAAAAATAAAAATTTAAATAACTCGGAATTTTTGAAATAAATTAACTTAAAGAAAATTTTATTTATTGTTTTTGTCTCTTGAATTAGGCTTTTGAAAAGCTTTGTAAAATTTTAAATTTCTGATTTCGGTTTTTTAATAAGGGGGGTGATATTTAGAGTGGGGAACTCCGGTGAAAATCAAAAGTCGGGGAACGTTCACCAGAGGAACACGTTAGTGGTCATAACTGTAATAGATAATATTCAACTAACGTAAAGGCGCGATTTCTGCAACATGTCGTTATTATCGAATTCCGAATTTAATGACATGTCGCTCAATGTTAAAAGATGGGAATTTTTTTTTCAAATCGATTTTAACGACATGTCACAAAAATCACGCCTTTACTTTAAAAAATCTATTCCCAGAAATATAATTATCGAGCTAGGTTTTAAGAATTTTTGTTTAAATTTTGTTAGTCCGTTAAATTTGGTTAATTGTCCGTAGATTTTTTCCATAGACCGTGTTTATTTTCATCATGGTCGTCAAATTTTTTGATTGGCCGTAGATTTTTTTACTGTAAAAAAAAAAAGTTAAACTGGCCGTTAATTTTACCTGGACATAAATTAACGGACTATAGTCCGTCAGTAGACAAGACCCGCTTTATTTATGGGCGTACCGATAATGTGGCCCAATAAGTGGCCTTAGCTCAAAAACATATAAATAAATAAATTATCTCTATGCACATCCCCTAAAAAACTTTCAAAATATTACAAAGCGACAAAAAGTCGTCAGTAAATATGGGAAGATTTATCAAAAAATTGTCAGTTTCTAAATTTGTCAGTTTGTACACTTTTTGATGAGCTTTAAAACTTTGTGTCGATCTTGTAATAAAAAAAGTAAGGGAAAGCATTAAAAAATAACCTCAAAATCTAAGAAAGCCAATTTCGGCTTTTTTTCGGTCGAAACTGAACCAAAAGTAGTTCTTCTATATAAATTATAAAACTTTTTTGTAGTTTAGGATCTCTGCTTTCGTTATAATGGTCGACTTTTATAATATGTCTTTTCAATCATAAGCTATTAGCTTTAAAAGAAACCCAACTTTTGCCGGATGGTTAAATCCTGGGTATTCTAAAGAAATTTTTGGCGGAGAATAAGCCTTTCAAGTCGGTTTTTCAAAAATGAAATCTCGATTTTTGGGTCCAAAATGTTTTTTGCCATAATTTATCTTAAGACCTTGACGATAAACTATTTACAACCATGGTCATCCAGAACTTCATAAACTTTGAAAAGGTTATACACATAATAATTATCAAAAGATTAATATTGTAATATAAACTAAAAAATAATAATCTTTGTTATTCTGTAAATTAATGTTGATTAAGAGGAAAAAAATTTCTTAATTTGTGAAGGAAGATAACATGAATTTTTCCGTAAATTTACTATTTATTGCTTCAAACGCGTTTTCATTCAAATATTATGAATTCTGATTAAAAACTATGTTCTGGATGAAAACTGATTTATTGCAGAAATGTAAAAAATTTAATTACACTACGATAAATTCCATTCAATTCATTGGGATCGCAAAACAGAACCTTAGTAAAATTTTGATCTATGTAAACGTTCTACTTAAGGTTTTTGAATTTTGAAGTGAATGGTGAATAAAAATGAAATGTTAATTTAGTTAATTAAAACTGCTTTTGTTACCTAAGAAATTTTTAGGATAAAAGCTCGTTAATTAAAAAACTTGAAACATAAATTTTATTTTTTCCTGTTAATAAAGTACGAACTAAATTACATTTAGATTTCATTTCACTTAAAGCTAAATTTTTAGTTTTGCTAAATTTAAAGTAGAATGAAATATTTAAAAATTTGAAAGTCTTAAAATATCGAAAATGGTTGGTTGTTTGAGCTTTTGAAGCTCTTCAATTTCAACCTTTTAATAAAGATCTTTAATAAAACGCAAGCCTTCGGCTATGATAATACTAAACTGCAAATAACATTTTGTATTCGCCGTTGTCTAAATTTATAAAGATGTCTTTTTTTAATGATTTAACTAACCGCGGATCGGTCTACATTAAGCTAAGGGGCCATTTCTGATTTTTTTTTGACTTTTTGATAATAATCAATTTTTTTGTTGAATTCGAAATAATTGTTCTTTTCTTTCGGTTTAAGGGCGCTGTCATTTTTTTTCTTTTGTTTTTTTCTGTGAATGCAATTTGAAAGACAAAAAATATGGGTAATATCTAAAATATGGGATATAGAAAGGAGATACAACTTATCATTATTTTAATATAATACAATGTATGGAAATCCGTTCTAACTCAAATCGGAGATATATCCAAATTGGGATATAAGTGGTGTGGGATATAACCGAAGACTGACATTATCAAGCAGGGCTTATTGATAAAGAAATGCGTTTTGACACAAATTGATACTCTGCGTTTTCCCAAGTGCAACAAATATGTCAAAGAGCATGCGAATTTGTTTGCTCAGAAAAATTACTGGTTCTCTTATAGAATTCTATTAGGTTCGAGCAATTATTCCATCAGTTTTTCATGTTAAAAATGGAAGAAATAATGGAATTTGCTTACTTTTAAGCATCTAAAAATTCCCTTAAACAGTTTTTTCTAAATTGAGATCATGACGATTGAGTGGGTAAGAGGTAGGAAAAAAATGTTTTTTAGACTAGACTGGAAGGAGCGGTGACTCAGTTATGTCGACAACCCCTTATAGAATCAATTATTAATTTCATTTGAGGACTATTATTGATGAATTTCAAAATGCCAATACAAAATAGTCTAGCTATTTGAGTTTTCTAATTTTTTTCATGTCAAGATTCTGAGAATATGGGATCACCCAGGACGATCCTTGACTCATCCAGCCTCGTGTTTAAATCATTTTTCTTCCTTTCAATTTTTTTAAATAAGAAATCGATGTCTCTTAATTTTCAATTTTCAAAAAGCCTCAGCGGATTTACAGATCTCTTCAGTTAAATTATATTCTTGGGCCGATCCTGTTCGGCTCAATATCAGAAGTAGTCACTCTTGATATTGGTATTCCATGATGGAATATTTTGCTTCTTTCCAAATAATTAACTTTTCTACATTTCTTTTTGACCTCGCAATTGAATTCTACGTCCTAAGTGTCGGCTGATATTTTTATCGTTAATTTTTTAATTTTAGTCAAAAGAGGCCCTTAAAAAAACGATAAATTTTTTTTACGCAAAAAACAAGAAATTGAAATTAAAAACATATTAATCAGATTGTTCTTATCCTTTTATGCTTGAGTTATAAGAATTTTGATTGAAAATTTTTAAGTTTTAAAAAATCTGCCTTTCGAAACTTTTAGTCGGTTATTCCAGTGTTAAAATTTGTCAAAGATAATTCAAGCAAAAATTTGGTTTAAATTTCACCCAATTTCTGAAATTATTCTGAAATTGTTTTTGAAAAAAAATTTAATATTTAGAAAAACCACTTAAAAGGCAACTATTTTCAAATTAGTATTAAAAATGTAATTCGAAGGAAATTTTTGCCCGAATTATCTTTTCAAAAAATATGTTAACCTTTGAATATCTTAATTAAATTTAATCAAAAATGTCAATTCAAAATAAAATTAAAACAATAAAAAGTTGCGTAAAATGTTTGTAGAATGAATGAGCTATAGAAATAAACAATTACTTCTTATGAACAGTCTTAGTGACTCGATGATTTCGTGGTGACTTGAGTCAGAGTCAGTCAGTTTTTAATTAATGACTCACAAATTTGAGTCCGAGTCATGATTCATGAGTCTGACTTGAGTCATTTGAATAATTTTCATATGATAAGACTTTTTCATTTAAAACGGCAAATTAAAAATGAGAGTTGAACTTTTAGACATAGCTGAGATCTTAGTAAAAAAGTTATGAGATGTATTTGGAAAAATTAGAGTCATTTTGAGTCATTTTTCTATGACAGCGACTCGACTCGAGTCTGAGTCACTTTTTTTTGTTGACTCGGACTCTAAGTCTGAGTCTATTTTTCAGGAAAAAAATGACTTGACTCAAGTCACAAAAAAAAGGACTCAAGTCTGACTTGAGTCACATTTGACTCGAGTTAAATTTTTGAGTCACTATCTCTGCTTATGAACGACCATCACTGTCTCTTTTTCTCTTTCAAACATAAGGCTGAGATAAATAAGAAAGCAACGTAAAAATCATTTCAAAAGGTATTTATAAATCATTTCGATATCATAATTTTAGAATAGTAATCTCTCGTTTGTTTATTTTGACACAGTTTTGGTTATAAAATGCAAAATTATTAATCAAGCTAGAATTTAATTAAGCATTGTTTTTTGTTTGGTTAGCTTTAAAGAAAAGCTCAAAATGAATATTTGATTCAATCACTCGTATCTATTTTTAAATTCACGTTTCCAATGTCATGATTTTATTATATTTTGGATATATAGAAAAAAAATATTGGGTTTTATATTAAATTATAATTAATATTCTAATCTTACACAATTTAAAATCTAGATACCAGCTAGAAAATGCTAATTATACAACTCCATTCTTTCACAATTTCCATTTCTGAAAGCTCATGTATTATAATTTTAAACTGAAAACCAATACTTGGTCAACTTTTCACTCAATTATCGTAATCTGGGACCCTGAAAACGCAAGATTATCATGTTTTTCTCGGACTTGAAGGTAAAAAATTTTTTCTTACCTTCACTCAAAATTCATGAACTTTCAGAAATAGACATTTTGAAAGACCGGTATTGAAACAGTCCCAAAAAAAAATTAATTCTCTTTCAAGCCGTCGTTAGCTTTACAAGATTTGAGTTTAGTCCAGATAACAATATAATCTAAAATTTAAAAAGATGTTTTTAATGTATAGAATTACCATAGAAACATATAAACGATTCACATTCATATAAACGATTCTTTCAATCTAACAAAAAAGTGCCTAAATTATCTTTGAAAAAACTGCCAAAACCAAATTTCAGAAATAATATATTTTATAACAAAAAATATATGTTTTCCATGGTAATTCTATACGAGAATCCCGAATTTTGGGTCAGAAAATGCAAACTCCTTCATATTTAAGGTTTTTGATTATTAGCACCTTTTTAGGCACATTGTTTCTATTCTGCAGGTTGAAAATAAAAAATCTTGTCCCAAAATTTTGTAGAGGATTTTCTGCTCTCCAAGCCAATAGGTAAAAAAGTATATGTTTTGGGACTTTCCGCGGACTAGATCCCAAAAAACTAAAAAAATTGACATTTTTTTGTTATTTTATTAAAAAATAAAAATTTTCAAAATTTTTTTTTTCAAAAACCTTTTTAACTTGTGTAAAATTTTTTTATCTATCAGAATCCGTATGATAAATCATATAATTGTGTATATTTTACATTTATACAAACGATTTACTAAAGACAACAGACTCAAGAGTAGCTAAATTTAGGCACCCCTGGGTAAAATTTGAAATTTTTGACCTTACTAATAACTACAGTGTTGCTATGCTACATGGGTTTTACCATTTTTTACATAAAATGACGTAAATTAACATCATTTTACATCAAATGATGTAAAATTACGTAATTTTACATCATTTGATAAAATAGACTTTCTTGATTTTCAATTGACTTGGATTTAACAAGTTTTACGCAGGCTGGTCACAATATCTAAGTTAAGACATTCGGAATATGAGTCCTCAAGTATGATTTTGAAACCTAAGTTTATAATAATTAAAATTATAGCAAAGAGGGAAAAAGCTGATAATTGTAAGAGCCAAAAATAGTTGACAAAATACGCCAAAAATGTGGAAAACTTTTTTGATATTAAAAAAATATTTTTGAAATTTTTTTTTTGAGTATTAATCTTGCACTAAATACAGTCTTTTGGTCAAAATTAAGGGGTTGACTCGAATATAAAGTTTTTCGTGAGATTTTTTACTAGAGTGCGTCGTATGCAACTTTTTTTGTCTTACTTTATGTGGGACTCACTTTATTTATGTATTTTAATCTTTTTTTATGTTTTTTTAATCCTCATCCGGAAATACGGTACGACACCAATGGTAATTTTTTTTTTTTTGCCTGAACTTTTTAGCAGTCGAGGGGAATTGAACTAGAGTCTCTTGATTTGCCAAATAACGCTCTAACCAACGTTCATGAACGTTCACATTTAAATTGTTACCCAACGTTCACCAAAGTTTCCCAAGTTTTCCCAAAGTTTCCCAAAATTTCCGAAAGTTTCCAAAATTTTATAAAAGTTTCTTTAAAAAATTTTAATTTTTTTAACTTTTTTCAAAATAATTTGAAATAAGAAAAAAGGGAATTTAGTTTTTCGTAAAAAATTTAAAAAAGTAAAAATAAAAAAAAAACTTTTTCAAAAAAATTACAAGTTTTTAATGTTGGCTTATTTTTTTTTTCTTCGGGAAAGTTGTAAAGGTAGCTTTTACTCATCCATTGAACCCAAAAGCTTTCCAATATTTAAAGATTGGCGAATGCTTCTAAAATGAAATAGCCAAATGAGTTGGTTAAGAAAACGAGTGTATACCTAGAAGAGGTCATATTTTAATTTTCTGATTAAATTCATGGACCGAGATTCCATGACTTCGTTATTGAAAGACAACTGGTACGAAATAACCATCAAAGACATTATTTTTTTATCAATTTTATCAATCTGGTCAATGGAATCGACTGCCAAGTGAAGTAGTCAATTCATAAACAGTCAACGAATTCAAAACAGATTAGATAAAAATAAACTTGTTGTACAAAGCTATTACAGTGGACCGTAAAAATCTGCTTCGCGTGGTCTACCACGTTATAGCTTATTAATATTATTATTATTATTATTATTTTTGTTTAAAAAAAGGAGCGAACAGAAAAAATTTATATTATTAGAATAAATAATTAATTTTTTCATAAGAGGCGACGTCTCATAAATCCGAAATTTTCATGTACAGGTTAAGTTCCAATTACAGTGGTTTTACAGTAAATTGAAATTGACTGGGTATCTTATTTTGATGTATTTCAGACTTAAGATTTGCTAAACACCAATAAAATCACTAGATTGAATTGATTTCGTCAAATGACAAAATTTCCTTCAACTTATTAAGGTATCCAATTTTTGTAAGGAAAAATAAAACACAAAGCGAGTTAATTAGAAGCTAGAGCTTCAAGGCTTTTTTAATGAGAAGAGCAATTTAAATTTAAAAATTTAAATTGCTTGAGCTGAGTACAAGTAACCTTTTCTCGTTCAATCAAGCATTTTATTAGTACGATCTATTCCAATAAAATTTAGAAAAAACTTAATTAAAAAAAATCTGAAAGACGTGCTCCAAATTTTGATTGGATAGATGTCAATTAAAATTTTAAGAGGCTAAATTATCTCAATTCAAAACAAAATAAAATTGCCTGTAGAAACCCTAATAAAAAATAATCAAGAATTGAAATTAAACACACAAAACGAATCCTTAAAATGAACAAAAGTTTCTTATGAATCATCTATTTTTGCTTGAATTATCTTGTCAAATCAATCACAAAAATCTCAATGATTTAAATTGTTATGCTTGATTTAATCTATCTTTATTTTTACAATATAAATACAAAATAAGGTTTTCAAAATTTGTACATTCGGATTCGAATAAAGATTTTAGAAAGACAGTTTTTGATTTTGAGACTTGAATCGACCAAATATGGAAGTCAACGATTTTTGGAAAAGAAAAATCTATTTCTATTTCACTGAAATTCTTGACTTTGATAACGATGGACGAGTTAGCTCAAAAGATGTAGCTGGTTTCAAGGAAATGTACAAATATATGAAAAAATTAAAACATGACTCACCCGAATTGGATAAGTTCTCTAAATTTTTAAACGTTTGGATCAACAATATTTTAGCCATCACAAATAAAAAAACTGGCGGACATGAAACTTCAATTACACCAGAAGACTTTAGAAAATATTGTGAAAAAATTCGAAACGACTTAATTGGAAGAAAAACTTGGCCAAGTTCATTGAGTTACATGAGTGATTACATTGAAGCGTTGTTTAACATATTGGACACCGACAATGATCATTACATAAGCAAACGAGACTTTTTAAGTAATTCAGCGAATGCTGAAGATTTGAAAAGTCGTGAAATAAGTTGGGCGCTAATAACTGATAAGGATGATTCGAAAAAAATTGATATTAGATTTTTCAATGAACTTTGTATTGAGTTTCTTGTTAGCACAAATCCAAAAGATCGTGGAAACTGGATTTTCGGAACATTTCACTACTAGTTTGTAAACCATTAAAATGTGGACATTTTATTTTATTTTTTAGTTGATAAATAAATTTTTCATTTTAAAAATGTTTTTTTTTTATACTTGAACGTAATTTAATTTTGTACCTTATGGTCCAAAAATCTTGTTTCATTGTTAGCTTTTTCTCCATAATCGAATAAGTCAAATAAAGATGTTAATTTTTAAAAGACAAAACTAATTTTTTCATTAAGATCCCCAGACTAAATAATATGCGATTATAAAGCAAAAAAACTTGAAATAAGTTATCACGCTTAAGACGACTTTTGGTTTGTAGTTAAAACACGGAATCGAATTACATAACGTCGTAATTGAACGGATTTGCACCCAGACATACGAAACTAATTCAACGGAGCATACTAAACTACGGAATATTTTTTTTACGGAATGCCTACTAATTTACGGAACTCGGAACGCGCTCTAATACGGAAGGATTAAGGAAAACTTAGACCATTTTTTTTTAAATTAGCAACTGAGAATATTAACGAGCACGAATAAATGCTTTTCCAGTAGAGTATTTAAGACGATATTCGAGACTAAGTTATGCGTATGTTTGTTACATGCACATACAAAAAATCTCTCAACGCAGAAAAATTTGCCGGTTAATTTGATAAGTCAATTACAGTATACTTTAACATTGGGTGAAAAAGATTTTGTTGAATTAGGTCCTTTTTATCAAAAATATTTTAGCTAGAATAAGTCGGTATTGGAGACATTCGTAATAAACACGAAAGAGCTTTCATCTATAGTGTATTTATATAAACTACTAGGTCGAGGCATGGTTTATAAATTAATAACAAAAAATATTTTTCTGTAAATCATTATTTTGTTATTTTTAAACCTGTCGTCGAAAAATCTTCATTGGAGTTTGAATTCATATTCGCTTTTCAAGATCGAATGTTGATCCCATTAAGGTCTATTACCAAAAATTTAAATTTTTTTAATGCATTGCACATCTTTAGGGTTCCTCCTCGTACAGGTTTTTGGTTTCCGAATCAGTAAGCATCTGTTTCAAATTTGTTTTTTTGTCTTCGAATAAAACCGATTGTTAATATTTAACTTCGTCGAAAAAAATTTCAAAAATTTAAAATTTATTTAGTTGATAGACATGGTTATTATAAAATTTTCTTTTGTTGTAATTTTTGTTTCAGTCGAGACATTTTTTTTGTTTCGATTTTTACATAAAATTAGTCGGCTTAACATATTTTTTTCGAGTGATAGATCCGATGATGAAAGCGACCCGATAGACTTTTTTTCTAAGAACAAGTTAAAATATCAAATTTTACATAAGGTTGTCAGATTTATTTTCTGTGTTACAGCGACTTCAGTACCCAGTGAACAATTGATTAGCCATGCAGGTAAAAAATATATATTAACAAAATTTAAATAAAAAAATATTTTTCTTATATTGTCTATGTAATGTTGACACAGCATTAAGAAACCGGCTAAAACCTGCATATCTAGAAGATCTCAAATTGTTAAAAGATAATATGATGAATGAAAATAAAACTTCATGAGCTCTTAAATTCGATTTTTTTTTTAATTTTTTATTTCGAAAATTTTTTAACTTAAAAACTTTTTTTAACTCGCCATCGTTTTTATTTTTTTATTTCCGAATTTATAAAACAAAATTTTTACGAAAAAGTTTTTAAAAAAAAAATAATTTCTATAAATCGGTTAAATAAATTTTTTTTTAGACTAATCTTTTTTAATCGTTAAAAAACAAATAAAAAAATTTTAATCGAAAGCCTATTTTTTTTTTCGAAACCCAATTGTATGAAATTCTTCGATTGTCACATATTCGAGGAGTAACCCTACACATCTTATTCTAAGTCTTTGAAGGATAAATATAATGGTCACGTCAATGTTTTTAGTAGTATACGATGTTTACTAAATGGAATATTGGAAAACAGTGAAAAACGACAAGTTTTTAAAAATGAAAAAAATACATAGAAATTTGTCTGATTTCATTAAAAATAAAGATTTCCGATATTGTTGTAAAGTATTTTAGCGGATTCCGTGTTTTAGGTACAAGCCAATTTTGAAATGCCACACAGAAGTATTTCTGTGTTAAACGTGTTTATGAGAATCAAGTTTCGCTCTATGCGCTATTTTTAAGCAATACTTGAAAAATGAAACTCAAAACAAAGCAAAGCTTTATTTCAGTGGTGGTGTGGTGTAATTGATAGCGTGTTCGACTCTTAATCATAACGTCTAAAGTTCGATCCCGTTTGAAGCTACAAAGGAGAGCCGGAATCATCTCTTAACATACCATTAGGGACAACCAAAATATGCGAAACACAGCTAAAAAACGGGTAAAAAATCCGCTAAATCCCCTTATTTCGCATATTTTGGCTGGCCATGCACGACTCGGGTCGAGTATAAACTTGCGCAGTTGCACCTGCATTGTGAAGCAAAACGTACTGCCACAGCGGTTTATCGAGATTTCCGGATTATATATTCAATTATAATGTATTTATATAGAGATGGGAAATCGAAAAATTATTCGGCAATCGAATTTGCTGGATTAACGAAGGCCGGGTTTGAGAGATTCCACTGTACTACTAATATCATAATGCCCGTTACAAAAAAAAGTCTGTTATAATTTGTCAAAATGTGCCATTAATTTATTTTATTAAAATTTAATTGAAAGTAAAATTTAGAAACGATTTTTTTTTTTATTTGTTTGAATAAAATGTTTTGAATTATTTAATTTTTATGGTAAAAAGTCAGTTTCCGTTCTGCTTTTTTTAATATTTTTAATATGAAGGCGTTTTAAAATATTTTGTCTAATTATCAATAATTTGACGTAAAATTATGTATAATCATTTGCTTGTAATTTAATATTTTCTTTCCATCAAGACTAATGATTTTATTATATATATGTTTACTTTACCAAACAAATAATTATACTGTTGTTTAAATTTATTTTAATAACAAACAAACGTTTTTTCATTCGTGATTATTTTAATTTTTTTTTAAACAGAATCAAATTTTTAAAATCATGAAGCATTTTTTTTGCGGAATTCATGCTAAAATTATTTATTTAATTAGAATTAACCATTATTTGACACGACTTGGATTTAAACCGTGGATCTTTAACATGGACGTCCACGACGGTACCAATTGAGCTATCCTATCCAGATTATGAAAAAGTTGAACATGATATTTTTGTAATCCGGTATAAAAACTTATTTGAAAACTAAACTCACACACACAGAAGATCAAACAAAAAGCAGTTTGTTCGAACATCTGAAAAACAGTTTTTGCCGTTCACGAATTGAATCTGCAAACCTTGATGAACGTTCATGAACATTCATGAAGCATGCTTAAATAAAAAAATCTTGAAATCTTTTTTATTTTAGAACCTTAATAGTTTTAAAGCCAAGCTTGATGAATGGTTGTTGGAACGTGTTGAAGCGACTGCCATAGCTCAGTAGAGCTCTACTTGAGTTATCTCAAGTTGCAGTTTAAACTACTACTACTACTACTACTATTTAAACTTCTAATCTAATAAAAATCTTAAATATTTTTTTTAAGCTAAAAAAGAAGCTTAGATATAAAAATTCAAAATTCAAAATACTGAGCATACTCTCGGTGAAAGTATGCGCGCTGGCGATTTGAAATTTAATCTGGCCTTACTCGATGAGACGTTCTCAACAAAGGGGTACGTAACTGAAACCAGTGAACTATTCAGAAAAATAGTAAACTTGTGTCGTTTGATAGCAAAAGACCAGATGAACTGCTCTTTTTACAGAAATATCCTGTACAGAGTCCTGAGTGGGACATCTGTTGATTAACTATCTTTTTATTTTGTGTTTTTATTCTTATTTTACTTTTTTTACTCAATTTTTTGTTTTCTTTTTTGTATAATTTACTCTTTTTTATTTTTATTTTTGTAAATTAATTTTTTGGAACCACCTATGAGGTGTGGTATCTTTTTATTGAATAAATTGAATATAAAAATATTCATATTGAAAGATACATACAGTTTCTTTTTATTTCATCATAAAACATTTTTGTCTTTTAATTACTTATTGTCATTTGACTTTAGACTTTTTTTTTGTTTTTTTTTAAACATTTTTAACATTCTACAGTGGTGGCGGCGATAAAGTAATCCCGGCGGAAGGGAGTAATTTCCTGCGGTTTCCGGCTTTTATGTAGCATATTACCCAATCTTTACCATCAAAAGGTCGTGACAAAAATTGAAATGGCCTGAAAGTCCGTGACACTGTAAATCTGATACCCAATATTTTTCTTGACCCGGAAAAGGCCGGACATCGGGGGATATGCACGGAAAGTACCGGTAAAAGTCGGAAATTACGGATAAAATAGAAAAAATTTAAATTTTAAAGCTTGGTGTAGTTCAAGTTATATTGAGCATGATTTCGAAGGTACAATACCCGCTAGGGGAGCAATTTTCTTGAATTAGTAAATTTAGTGAAATGTGAGTTTTAGAAATGTAAATGAGGAGTCGGTTTGAGGTTAATCGGTAAAACTTGGGGGTCAACAGGGTGTCAAAGCTCGAAAAAATCGAAAAATTGAAATTTAAGGGAAAATAATAAATTTTTTGGAAAAAAATATGATAGCTAGAAAGCTCTTGAAGTTTGTATCACCTGATAGATTTTGATTTAAAAAAAAAAGCCGAGCATAATCGGAAAATTGGGCTAACAATCTTATCTTTTGGATCAATCGATCATGATCTAAAGAAAATGACCGATGTCCGTTGTACGGCTTAGTTGCGACATAAAGCAGAATAAGATCAAAAATGATTCTTGGTAGGTTTATTCGAATCAGACATATCCATCCTTATTATTCCGAAAAATTTTGGTTTAGAGAACCATTTATCACTCGAAAAAAATGAAAAAATATCACTCAAAAGAGATGTAACTCCTAACTCGATACACTCCGTAGTTCGACTAAATTTAGTAACATAAAGTAAAGGAAATATTTTTTTTTCATTTGAATTTTTAACTCTTTAAAAAACACGCTATCACCAGAGACGATACAAATTTCTAAATTCGATCCAAATGAACGAGATAGAACGCGAAACAAGATGAGGAATATTAGAATTTTTAATGAAACAGTGTTTGGAATAATAGATCTACATTTCAAAATCGATATGGCATTGTAGATTACATTATTTCTCATTATCTTCCCTTAAATTTTGCAATCTGTGTCGACTCTGGACATTATTTTTTTTAAGGTAAATATTCGGTATGAAGTGATTTTAGATTTATCTGAATACTTTTGTGATTTGTGAGAAATTCCTCCGTTTTTTTTCGTTTCCCTAATTTTTCATTTAAAAATTAAAATATTGATGATTTTTCAGACGTTTACGATAATCGGGGTACTCTAGTTGTTATAAAAATTAACCCATTAATTAATTAAATAGACTCTCCTGAAAAACTTTTTCATATCTTAAATAAAGCTCCCTTTTCTCACCTTTCTAAGAATTCAGTAGATTATCGAATCCTTGTTATCAAGGATTGGAAAATTCTTTAATTTTTAGGTTTCTTGCTGGAAAACTAAAAAATTCTTAAATAAAAGACTTGAAGTTGCAAGTTTCTTAAAGATTTCTTGTGAACTTCTTGATAAAATTGGTATACGATAAAATTTCCCCCTGTAAAATTTTCCCCCCGTAAAAATTTTCCTTAATTTTTTTTCCCCCAATAAATTTTTCCCTACGTAAAAATATCCCCCCCTTACATTTTTCCCTAAACAGGCGGAGAGTTATGAATATTTTTTGACCAATAGTAAAATTTATTACATTTTTTTATTCAACGTTCCAAAAATTTAATCTAGAACTTGAAGAAGATGAGAAAGAATAACTGAATTAAGATTTTAAAGACTTTCATATGACCATTGGTTTTATAATTTTTATAAGAACCTCTTTGAAAAGTAATTTAAAACTCGGATAGATTCATAAGTCATAAATCATCATCTCTTAACATGATATGCACAACTCGGGTCGAGTATAAAATTGCGCAGTTGCATTTTCAATGTGATGATGCGTTTCGAGTATTAGTCACAAGACTCGGATAAGTCGCTACATTTGTAGAGATAGCCTATGGCTTAAGCAAAAATAAATAATCTCAAAAAAAAATAAGTTTTTCATTTTTCATATATTATCTTAAATTCGTGCATTAGCTAACCGACCGAAAGGTCTCCATTTAATAAGTGGTATCAGACAGCCCTAATCTGAATATCTTTTAACTATCATAAAAACTGAAATTAAATTTACTGATGGACACTTTATTTTAAAATGTTTTTTTAGAGTATTCTAGCAGGGATTATACTTGTCATAATAAAATTATCCCATGTTATTTTTGATTGGTTAATTTTTAAAATAATTATGAGGAGGAATATTTTTAATAGAGAAAATCTTTATAGAGGGATAATTATTAAGGGGGACAAATTTTAATGGATAAATTTTCAATGGGGAAATTTTTTAGGGGCAAAATTTTACAGGGGGAAATTTTATATTGAATCATAAAATTTGAGTTGCGATTTACCAAGGAAAATTAAGATTTTAAAAATTTTCATACAATACATTGAAAAGTATTGAAAATAGGTTCAAAAAGGAAGACATGGTCATCTCGCTCTATCAAACCTGGATAGTAGAAAGAGAAAGAGAAAAAGTACAGTGAAATCTCACCCCAAATGTCTCTGTATCGGGACTAAACTAAAAGCTGACAAAACTGTTTTTACAAAAATAGTTTATTTACATAAGTGACCTAACTATACATGTGCTTGAATACTTTTCCATTGGTTCTGAATAATTTTGGTGACACAAGTCTATTGGGGACAAAAATATGCAGGGATAAAAGTGTGAGGCTACTGTATAGAATGTGTGAGAAAGTGAAAGTTTAAATTTGTTTGTTGACTCCTCGAACTTGTTTCTTAAGTGCAAGTAAGAAGAAAGTTTAACTTATGGGTACGAATTGAGACGATGAACTTGAAGTGGTCAATTGAAAAACAGTCAACGAGTTAAAAATCAGATTATATAAAAATAAACTTGTTGTTTAAAGCTATCACAGTGTACCCTAAAAGTCTGTTTCACGACCTATGTGAAGTTTTTTCTCAATTTCTCAAATTCTCAAATTCTTAAAATAATTTGAGAAAAAAACTAAAGTTATTTCTCAAATTCTTAGAATCTAAGAAAAGTTGAGAAAAGTTGAGAAACCGAAGAAAATAATTTTGAGAAAAAAATTATCTGAGTCCCTGAATTTTATGCTTAGTCGAAACCTTACGCTGCCCTATCCTCACCCTAAACCCAATCCCTAATCCCTACTTCAATACCAACTTAGTCTTGAAAAAGATACCAAATCTGAATTATTAGATAAAAATTTAAAATTAACCGTTCAAATTTAAACCATTCAAACCAAACATTTCAAATTTAAACACTTGTACTGTGTGTACAGACAGCAATGATGGTCACAAAATGAGGGTTCGATATCCCTACTGTTTATGTCAACCATCTTGTTTGACGCGTTATTTAATAATGACATGTATCAAAACCGATAAAATTACAGTGAAGGGATTAAATATTCACAAGCAAGATGAGATGGTAAATGTTGTTCAAGTCGAGCTAGTAAACAAGGGTATCGGTTTAAAGTTCAAAGAAGTAATCGAAAACTTAATTTACACTCAAAATATTTCAAAACCATACAACATTTACACAAAATTATTACTCGATTATCACGGCGAAGTACCTACGTTAACACAAATCCAAAATTATATCAAATATAGACGAAAAAAGCTTGGTGACATAAACAGCATCGAAGGTCTGAGTGATCATGTATCGGGACAAACGTATGATAAAATCGACTTGTTAAGCGTATCGGATGAGCAACCATTTTATTTTGGCGTTGACATCAATGATGGTAGTGAGGAATCTCATTTTCATCTTGGCATCACTTCAAAGAGATTGCTTTCACATATAAACTACGGATCAACGTTCCATGTAGACTGTACCTATAAAATAGTTAAGTATGGTTTTCCACTAATTGTGTTTG
This sequence comes from Brachionus rubens, assembly GCA_022207745.1. Classification (NCBI taxonomy): domain Eukaryota; kingdom Metazoa; phylum Rotifera; class Eurotatoria; order Ploima; family Brachionidae; genus Brachionus; species Brachionus rubens. The sequence goes on along the minus strand of JAJVHD010000001.1, from coordinate 3,117,673 downwards.
GTGCTACTGATCTCACTCGAAAATTCTTTCCGATATGTTATATGGTGACATCAAATGAACAAGAAAAAGATTTTACGTTTTTTTGGGAGTCTTTAAAGCAAGTGACTGATCGATTAAATATTGACTTGCTCAAATCAATTGAAAATTTATGCACTGATGCAGATAGAGCTATGGCGAATAGTGTTTCAAAGTTTTTAAAAACGACAAAATTGATCATGTGTTGGTTTCATCTAACTGCTAATGTATATTTTTAAAATTTTTTTTACTAATTTAATCATCCAATTAACTAATTATCTTTAAGATAAATAAAAACGCGAAAAAAATTCCAACAACAATGCAAGAATCGGTTGTTAAAGATATTCAACACTTGCATTCAACAAAATATGAAACAAATTATGAACCAAAAAAAAAAACAATTTTGTCAAAATGGAAAAAAACAAAAAATCTTGATGATTTTATTGATTATTTTGAGAATCAATGGCTCAATCCACCATTCAATAATTGGCAATTGTTTAAAACACCGGCTGGGTATGCAATGTCAAACAGCCCAATTGAAAGCTATAACCGTAAAATTAAGGACTTTTTTTTGAACCGGATTAAATTTAATTTGTTGCCCGTATTTTCGATCTTCGAAAACGTCGTTAAAATTCACTCAAAAGAACTAGCTAAATATGAAATACCATTATGTGTTCCGATAAACTATACGATACGACGCGAATCTAACCTAAAAGCTAATTTGGATATGGTGTCATTTGTTTGCAAAAATTCAGATAAAATGTTGGAGTATAATTTTAACGAGAAGCATAAGGTGACAATAAATCCTGAATGTTTTTGCCCAGATTGTACGTACTGCTCATGTGCAGTTTTCTTAGACAAAGCTATGTGCATTCATCTAGCTTGCTGTTGTCGTGACGCGAAAGTCCAATATCCTGGATTAGTTTTAAGTAAATTTTGCTCTAAAGTTAGTTCCAAGAAGCGTAAAATCGGTCCATGGTACCAACATGAATAATTTTTTTTTTTAATTTTTTTTATATGTTTTCGTGACAGTTTAATAGCAGACAATTATGTGTTTATTCTCTTTTCAATTAACTTTAAAATGACAAATATTAAAAAAATCTATATGTTTTTTTATCTTTTCTACATTCTTCAATTTTGGTAAATAAAAAGCATTTATGTTTTCGTGACACTATTATAATATTCGATATATGTTTTCTTAACTTTTGATATATCATCAAAAATGGTTATGTTTTACTAGTCGAATCCCGTTGCTTCGCTGCCGGATTTAGGGTACTCTGAATGGAAGGTGATGTTTTGGAGATATTAAAAAAAGCTTTCGACTGGAAATTGTCATTTTCACTTTAGTATTAATGTACGGAAACTATTTTCTTCATCGAGATGAACCATATTAGCAATGAAAAGTGCTTCTTGACAATAACTTCGAATCAACGATATATTTTTTCAAACATGATAACTTAAAGATTCAATGAAAGCACTGTAAAAGGCCAGAGTGTTGTATGTTATTTTTTTTTATCCGGTGAAAAAAGTCATTTTCTTGTTTTTTGGAGGGTCTTAAGTAACATCTATTATGTCAAATATCACAAATTTTTTTTACGCGAAATGTGGCGTATCTTGACCTAATAAGCTTTCTCTGTAAAAAGTTAAATTATCAACTTGAAAAGACCGGAATCAAATATACATTATGCCTAACACATTAAGATTTTTCTTATCTGAATATATTTAATACTCACGTGGACTACCTTTGACTTTCCTTGACTTTCTGATGGAAAATAGAATTTAAAAATTCGTTTAATATTGCATTGAGTCGCATTTTATCTTTGCCTTTATTGATAAACTCTCGTTATAACGGATTTGTTTTTTAAATAGTTTTCAAAAAATCAGTAGTTCTAAGCCCTATTTTATAAATTAATTAATTAGTGCGATATATATTAAATTAAAATCTAAAAATAAGTATAATTTTTTAATAATTGATAATCAATCAATAAATTTGTCGATAATCTTTCTAAAATTTTATTAAACAAATCATTTCATTCGCAAATCATTCGCATTGATCATTTAATCTGATGATCATCGTTTTATTCTCAGCATTTTAGGACGTTTACCTAATGAGACTATCGGCTTTATCTAAGAAAATTTTATTTAAAAAAAAATATTCTTTTCATTAGACTTCTTATAATTTTAGATTAATTAAATTCAAGTTTAACCGCTCTAAGACCATCTAAGGTGGTCGACTTTTGTGTCATGTCAATTATTTATATATTCCCCCCAAGTTGATAGTTTCACGAAGACATTTAATGAAAAACTTAATGATCCAATGAGTTTGGGAAGAACTTTTCAGTAAAAATCTTATTAATCTGTTAATATGAAAGAAATTGCACTATGCATGATTCGAAAAATCTCTAAAAACGTAGTCTCTAAAAACTGTTTCAGATAAAAAAACTAATGTTTGCAATCATATTTAATTAAAATTCGTCGCGTTTGGCTCTTACTGATAGATTTTTGATTAATCTTTAAATAAAAAGTCCTAAATAAAAAAGTCCTAATTAATGATATAACAACAAAAAGTTATTCAATTTTAATCAATAAATTATTCAATTAGCCTTTTATCAATCAGTCAATTAGTATTTTTTTCTATTTTGTAACCTTGACATTGCTAAGTTTAACCTTGACACGTATAAAATAAACAAATATTAAATAATAAGATTAACTTTAGATATGTTTTGTTAACTTTCTTTATGTGAGTTTCAACTCCTTCCTCATTCTTTGGCGTATTTTTTGATTAAAAAAAACATGTTATCTGGAACTTTGACTTGCTTATTCTTTTTTTCTGAACATCTCTGCAACAAAACAAACATCTTTATCTTTTCAAAATTATGAGACCCTCTACTATTAATGAGAATTTAACAATTTTGTGAAAGGGAATGTTCCATAATGCTTTCCAATCTTGAGAAAAGAAACTTTTCTTTATCTATTTTTCTCAAAATGTACCGTTCATTTTTATATTTCTCAACTTTTCTTAACTTTTCTTAGATTCTAAGAATTTGAGAAATAACTTTAGTTTTTTTCTCAAATTATTTTAAGAATTTGAGAAATTGAGAAAAAACTTCACACTGGTTGTTTCACGTTGTCTACCACGTTATAACTTTTTTTAAAATTTATTTATCACTTATTTTTTCTAAAAAGGAATTTATTGAATTTCAATTTTCATAATTTTATTAAATTAAATTAAAATAAAAAATTATCAAAGATTTTTAACGATCATTGGTAGATATTTGATCAACCAAATCATATAAATTTTCAAAAAGAAAAAAAATTTTTTTTTCTAAATTTGTCACCATTTAAACAAACAATTTTTTAGAATTTTTTTACAAAAAAAAATTTAAATGTTTATTAGATCAACAAATGACTTTAGAATGTAGAACTTGTTTCACGAGTCATTGTTTTAAAAAAACATTTATTTTGAGCGCTAAAAATCTGACTTTTATTTTTTTTGTTTTTTTTTGTTTGTTAAAATTTTAGAAATATAAAAAAAATTTACAATCATAGACAAAGGTTATAAAAAAAAAATGTATGAAATTCGAATACCATTTTAGAAAGTTATTGCAATAAATTAAAGGAAATACTATATTTAAAAAACAAGCAAACTGTTTAATTAAAATACTTCATTTTTGCACCTTGTAAATGAAAATTTCATCCAAAATAACAATTTTATAAATTATAAAACAAGACATTAATTAAATAACAATTTTGAAATTTGAAAAAAATCTATCAAATTGCTTTCATCAAAATAGACCGAATCTTAAAATAAAAAGATATTAACACTCCATCTTAAGCATGAAGCTTTCGATTCAAAGTTGTTTGACTTTAAACCGAAGACTTTTTGCTCGCATTTGAATTCTTACTTCTGCTAGATGTAATTCTGTCATTATTATCAAGAATATGAGTACAAACCAACCAATATATTGGGATTTCACAACAAATTCCTTTTACAAAAAATAGATAGAAATATGAGCTAGACTAATTAGTTCAATAATTTTTTTTACCCATGTTTTGTCAATAAAAATTGCTGTTAAAATCATGTCTTGTAAACTTAATGCACACATAATACGCCATAGAAACATTATTGTCAATGTTATAGTCGACTTTAGAACACTAATTTGTAAATTCTTTAAAAATAAATTTTATTAGATTAAATGATTAGAAACATGCGCAGTTAAATTATTCCAGTCTAAGGAAATTTAGCTCGAGATCTAAAAATTTATAAACCTACTGAAGTCTTTTCCGATTTCTTGACCGACATTTTTTAGACAAAATAAAAATAAAATTACCTGATGCAATTCAGAATAAGCAGCTGTATCTAAGAGATCTTCATAGGCATGAACACTACGATCCCAAAACAAAGCACTTATGGCTAATCGTATGCCCAATAAGCCAACAGTCGTTAAAATAGTAATTTTAGTAGCATAAAGTCCTATTTCTTTTTGGCTAGATGACTTATTATTGCGATAGTAACTTGACATTGTTGACGAGCTAAAAAAAAAGTTATCTGTTGAATTGCTTCGTGTAAGTGATGCCTTTTCGACATTTGGTGAACTTTCATTTGAATCATCTGCTAGACGAAAACACTTTGTTAAACTTTTATTCAATGGTTTATTTTTAAGTAAATATAAAGCGACTGAACCGATTAAACAAAGACCTCCAAAAACATCACTAAAAGCATCTACAAAATAACCAAGAGATCCATAATGGGACTTATAAGCGGTTTTATTAGCTTGGGCTCTAAATATGACACCGTCAAAGCTGTCTAAAAAATTTCTAAATTGAAACAAACAGACTCCCACTTGACGCCAAAATAGTGAATCATGTATCAAAAATTTTATGCTAACAACACTCAAAACACAGTGTGATATACTAACAAAATTTGCGCTTATGAATGGAAATATCGAGCTAAAACCCAAACCGTGTTCAATAAATTCGGCTAAAGGTGAGCGTATATAATGTGTTGATTCAGCCATCATTATTTTTTTAACGGGTAATGGTCGAAACACAGAATAACTATAACCTTGTTCAAATGTTTGAGTAGATGTAATCTCGTCGTTTGATGTTTTAGTTGTATTTTTAATTCTCATAGGTACATAAGGACCTCGATTTTTGGCCATACTGAATAGTTTAATGTCCATACATATAAAATAAAATGATATAACAATGGCGAGCGATAATATTAATTTGCTAGATAATAAATAACACGTTGGCAAACGCCGTTTAAAATTAAAATTTTTTATTTTTAACATTTCGAACCGGTTTTTTTTATTAAATACTAACAATTAAACAAAAAATAGATCTTACAAACTAAAAAAAAAATTTATTTATTTTTAAGCTTTATCATAAACAAAATAACAAGCAAACGGCTACCTAAGCTCTAAGACATAAAGATAATTTTTTCTTTTGTTTAAGTTCTTTTACACGAACAGAAAAAAAATGAATGTTATTTTCACGTGAGTTAAGACATACTTGTTTTACATAATTAATACTTTAAAAGAACTTTTAATAGGATTGTAATCGTCTTTGCATTTATAAAATGTATTATCTTATATTTTTAAAAGTTTATAAAATTTAAGTACTACGACGATATTGAGGGTTTTAATTAATAATAAAATTGAGATAAAGTCTTCAGAATTGAGGGGTACCATGTGATCTGATTCGACTAAAAAATAATAACGTAAAGGCGCGATTTTTGCGACATGTCGTTAAAATCGAATTGAAAAAAAATGCCCATCTTTTAACATTGAGCAACATGTCTTTAAATTCGAAATTCGATTATAACGACATGTCGCAAAAATCGCGCATTTACGTTAATTCTCAAGGCGGCTGTTAAATAATTTAGATAAAAAATGGTACCATTTAATTTATAAAAGTACCCTTAGTGTTTTAAACAGTAACCGTCACTTATTTGCAACATCTTTTATTGAACAATATCGAAACTCTTAATTTGAATGGAATATAAATAAGGAAGGATTTAAAAAAAGATCGACCACACCAAAATCTTTTGAACGTGAATAAATATAAAGCTTCTTGTGATGTTGAATTCTTAGAATTTAAGAAATCGATGAAATTAATTTTGGAAAAAAAATTTTTTTTTGTCTCTTTGTTTCTACACTTACTCTAAATCCTTTCAAGATGCGGACTTCAGCATCTAATTTTATGGCGTTTTTTTAATTAAAAACCTTGTTATCTGGAACTTTTAATTGCTAATAAGGTCAAATCTTACATTTAACAGTGATAAATGTGAAAGGTGATACGAAAGGTAAGTTAGAAAATGTCGATTGGTCTAATGTTTTATTTTAAAAGTAGATTTATCAACAACGATGCTCCTAAAATCCTTTTGATTTATATTTTTAAAGACTTCCCTCTGTTAAGATGAGGAAAAAAAATTTTTTGATCGGCTCCAACAGATTTCACTGTTGAACTTATGAAAAAACGTTTTATTTGTATTTAGAATGTTGAACGAACTCATAGACTCAGTAATTTACCTTTCAATAGCGACATGTCAAAAAAGTCAATCTTATGTTCATTGTTTGGCCGTGTAAAAACCACAAGGATGCAGAAATTGACCCTGCTAAAAAAATGAGGTATCTCGGTAATACATCCCCTTTTTCATAATAATCTACACAGAAATTTTACATCAATCCAATCCTGTAGTTTTGAAAAATAGTTAAACTATTCTCTTTTTCTTTTTTTTAAAAGAAAAGAAAATTATTTCTCTCTCTTTTTGTTTTTTAGGGTTTAATAAGTCGTACACTTAAAAATTTTTCAAATCACTTTAATAATTCTTTTTATCTAAATTGTTTAATTGCACTCGCTAATTTAATAATTAATTCGTTTAATTTCTGTCAAGATAAAAGTAGAAAGAGGTCTCAGGCCCCTAACATAACAAAATATTAGTCAAAAATTAAACTCAAACATGCGGAAATATTTTTTTATTTTATTTTCATTTGAAAAGAAGAAAATAGTTTCTAAAAAGGATGCTAAATGATGTATTTTATTCGTCTAGAAAAAATAAAATAAAGAAAGAAAATTCAGTGTTTTATATAACACAATAAATTAAACACAAGGCTTTCGTAACAGCAATAACAAAAGCGTCGACAAAACGTTAAAATGACATTTATATTTAAACCTTAAAGCCAATAATAAATTTTTGTGTTTAATTGAAAAAAGAAACAAAAAGAAAAAAAATTTTAATCATATTTTACAGCTCATATCAATAAAGTAAAAATAAGAGAAAAAAAAAAAACAAATTTGGCATATATTATGTTATCTGAATTTTTTATTTATTTTTTTATCAATATATTTTGGAATTAGGGTCCTTACTTGATTATTATTACGATGTTATCGCTGATAATAACTATTATTTCTTGAATAAATATTATAATAAGATATAAAGGATTTAAAATTTTATCAACTTTTTGTGGATACATTTTTGATTGTAAAAATGTGCAAACAAAGCTAATTAGAACAATTCCTAGATAAAAAAATCAAAAACAAAAAAAAGCTCAGAATACAAATTAGTTTAGAACATAATTTGCAATTTTTTTTATTTACAACGAGAGATGATAAGTTACGCAAAGTTAAAAATATAAATGATTGAAATTTAATATTTTTTCTATATATTTTTTATTTGTATCAAATTACAAAAAAAAAAAACTAATTTTTTGTTTCTTGTTGTATCATAATTATGTTCTGTATAATAATAAACCATCTTAATATACAACTAAATTTTTTTTTCTAAGATTAATACCGTTGATATTTTCTTGCTAATTTGTTTAAAAATATATATATAAGTTTGCTAGGTTTCAAGTATTATTAAACTTGAAATATTTATTCTTGTTTTTGTTTTAATTTAATTTTAATTTTTTGCTAAAATAAAAAACAACAACATCAAAACAACCATAAATCTCTTCCTTTTTATTAGCTAAATAGAAGTTATTTTATCTTGAAAGATCAAATTGTATTATCCAAATCGAAACAAATTTCAGCAATTTGAAGTTGCAAATCAATTCATAAAAAATCATAAAACTCAATTAAAATTTTAAAAGTTTTGACAAAAGCACGTATACGGTTTTAGTTCTGCAGAGTTATTCCATCAAGGTAAACATTAAATCTAAAACCTTTGGGTATGTTCTGCAAACTTCTTCAAAATTATTGCACATTTAAATCAAATCGATGAACACTGTCTGAATTCTGAACTCTGCAAGAAATATTTGCAGAACATACCCTGAAGTTTTACATTTAATGTTTACCTTGATGGACTAACTCTGCAGAACTAAAACCGTATCCGTGCTTTTGTCAAAACTTTTAAAATTTTAATTGAGTTTTATGATTTTTTATGAATTGATTTGCAACTTCAAGTCGCCAAAAATTTCATCGAATTTTATGTTGTATTAATTTTTTGAAAACATTAGTTTTATGAGTGAACTTGTGTTTGGATTAATACAGACTTGTGATCAGTATTGAAAAAATCAGTATCAGTCAGTATCAGTATTTAGGGGAATCAGTAACAGTCAGTATCAGTACTAGGACCATCAGTATCAGTCAGTATTCAGTATTAATTTACCGAATCAGTATCGAGAAAATCAGTATCAGTATTTAGCCAATCAGTATTTTCTTAAGTTAAAAAACATTTTACACATGATATAATGTTACCTTCACTGTATACAGAGATCTCTCAAATGAACCCCTTAAGGAAATGGAAACAAATAAGCAGAAACTTGATTTGATATATGAAAGGAATTTAATCACAACTTGTTTAACGTTGTTTTTATAATATTCTAAGTTAATTTATTTACATAAAATATATCATTTCGTTCTATTAAGGGATTATTAAAGGAAAATATTAAAAGGAAGACCGATAAATAAAAAAAGACTCACCCCTCAAAAAAATTATTTTCTCAAACACAAGCGGCAGGGGGTATCAGTAAGAAAAATTTTCAACACAAGGTCCATTTTAAAAAAAAAACAAGGTTATACCCCCCCTCCCCATGTAAGAAAATTACATAGGAGCCGAAATTTTGAACCCCCCCCCCCCTCCTTCAAAGCTATTTTCAACAAAATGTAAAAATTTTAACGCATTTTGTCACAGATAACTTAATTCTTTTGTTTAAAAAGATTTAAAAGTTGAATTGCCGCTTCGTTAAAGAAAATATGGGATTAAACAATCGCTTTTATTTTTTTTCAAAAAAAAAAATTCTCATGAGGTCTTGAGGGGTATGTCTTTGATTTATCAAAGTTGAAAAAAAAATTTTGATTTCAATTTTTTTCTCGTCATATACCCCCCCCCCCCTAAATTTCTGACCATTTCATGTAATTTTTTTTATGTTAATTAGTAAAAAAAAATGTAATTTTTTTTCAATTTACTAAGAAAAACCCCCCTCCCCCCCCTACCTTGTGTGTAAGATTTTTTTTTTTCGTACCCCCTGCAAGCGGTAAAAAAAATTTCAATTGAATAAAAAACAAGGGATAGTAGCAATAGTTTCTCCAAATAAATTTTTTTTAATATTCCAAGTTTTTTTTCTATAAAATCTTACTTATTCGGCTGAAATTAATAAAAAAAAAGTATCACAAATAAAATTTTCAGTATTAAACAGTATTACTGAAATACTGATTTTGCACTCTATTCAGTATCAGTATTTTTAAAATCAGTATCAGTAACAGTATCAGTAATACTGAATACTGAAATTTACTGATACTGATCAGTAAAATACTGACAGTATCACAACTCTGGATTAATACTAAAGTAAACCCGATTGAGATGCACATATTGACTCATATTGGAAAAAAATAAAAATTTTTTCTTGAAAAATTTTTTATTTTTTTGCTTCTTGAAAAAAAAAATAATTTTTTGACAGATTTGTTAATAAAAATAAAGCCACAAAAAAAACATGTTTGTTTTTGCATAAAATTTAATTATTTTAAAATTCCTTTTTTGTTGTTGTTTAGGGCGAACATTTTTAGCTCATTTTTAAATTTACTTAAATTTTATTTTTAAATTCACCTTTATTTGATCCTAAGAACGTTCTCGACTCGAATTTTTAATTTGCTAAAAATAATTTATTAATGACTTAAACATTTAAACTGACATAAGATACCTCTTTGAGGCTTTTTTTTTCATTGCTATGAATTTGAAAATAGCATTAGCTTTTTTGAATCTATTGGAACTCTTAGCAATTGATCATAAAGTTAATGTGCCAAAACTTGGTTAAGTTAACTCGAAGGCTTGATTGGAAAAAGATTTAAACCTTTGACACAAAGAACCAAAGTCAAAATTTGGGTTTGTTCTATAAGGAACTAAAACATGTTATAACAGTTTTGAATGTTTATTCTAAGATTTTAAGTGCAATAAAAAAATCGATTAAGATGCCAAAAAAAACAATTTAAAAATATTTTTTCGTATTATTTGTCCGATTTACAAGATTTTCATCTTGAACCAACTCGTATTAGGTTCATTTCGAACAAACCAAAATTTTGACTTTGTTCCAAGGGTATGAGTGGGAAAGATTTACGGTAAGTTATTTTATGTGAATCCAAAATAGCCCTTAAGAGATGGTATCGCCCACTGGACTACATATATGTTTTTCTATCACTATGAGAAAAAAATATGGTGGAAATAGCAGAAATGCAATTTTCGTATTCAAAGACCTAACAGGTTTGTTAATGCTACAATAAAAAAAAGTTAACCTTTCAAAAATCTTATAATGACCAGGAATATCAAATTTTTTTTTCAAAACACAAGAAGCACCGATGCGCAAAATTTGCGTATTTTTGACATTTTCGATCTTTTACACTTACAAACTAAACAACGGAAAGTGGAAAAGCTTAACAAATTTCGATTTGCACAGTACAACGTCGTTTAAAGAGGTTTATTCATGAATATAAAAGAAAATCCTCAAAATTTACCCCCTTAAACACAATTTACGTATAAAAATAGCGGGCTATTGAAGGTATTTTTATAGATGGTGCTTAACGAAAAAAAAAATATCGATGTTTCGAGTGTTTAACTTGCTAGAAAATTGCAAAAAACTGCTAAATATTAAACAAAATTGAAATTTTCAAATTTTTCAAACAGAGGAACTTTAATAAGGAAATATTTGAACAATATTTGATGAAATTTATCTGAATTTTTGAGATAGCAAGTCAAAAAAATTGCCAAAAAAAGGGAGAAATTTGTTAAAAATTTCTAAAAAAAGCTATATTTTGCTAAAAGTAGTTTTTGTTGTAACTGATGATCATTCTTTAATCAAAATTTTCAACAAAACAATTAAAAATTTTAAACATTGTGAACTACACCAGAGGCTAGAATCAATGCTTGCACATTGAAAAGTTAAGTATTATGTAATAAACAATGACAATATTATTCGAATGGGAAAATTTTGGATTGTCAGAATTCCAGTAGTCAGTCAAAATTTTCAATGTTAAAATTTTTTGCTAATTTTTTATTCTCAATTTTTATAAACGTTATAAAAGCTTTGAAAAGGGTGATTTTGATCAAATAAAATGTTGTTTCCTTTGAAGCAAAATTTGCTGCATCGAATAAAAGATTTATGCATAAAATTTAACTTTCCAAAATTCTAACGTTTATATTTTAACATCTTAATTTCAAACGTCTAAAATTTTCACGTCTAAAATTTTCACAAAATTTTTGCATTAAGTACTTGTCTAAAAATATAACTTTCCAAAATTCTAACTGTGTACAATTTTAACTTTCCAGTCTAGTCACTTTTAAAAATTAGCGAAAAACGAATAAGCGGTTTTTATTTTTCGATACAGCCGACAACGACCGTATAATCGCATTCGCGTCTTATTTATCGCTTGAGTTGTTGGCTAAGAGCGAACAATGGCATGTAGACGCTACATTTAAAGCATCGCCCAAAATATTCTATCAACTACTTATTGTATACGCTTATCTCGACAATCTTATGTATCCATGTATTTATAGCTTTTAATGATTGGTAAAAGTTATGAACTTTACAAAAAAGTGTTTGAGAATGTAAAAGAACATGCCGGAATCATGGGTTGTTTATTCAAAAAAAAATTGATTTGAGTAAATTTTTGAACAACGGATCTAAATTAATGGGAATGTCAAAATAATTGACACTTTTTTTCTTTATTTTTTATCACTTAATTTTTGTCTAATTGCTTTCGTTTGTTTAAATTTAATAAATTTTTTTGCATAACAAGTTATTTTTTTAGACGCAATTTTTAAAGAAAGTTAAGTTTTTAGACGTTAAAACTTTGGAAAGTTAAAATTTACTACAGGGGTAAAATGCAAAAAATTTTACGATATAATTTTAGACGTTAGAATTTTTGAAAGTTATAAAAATGGAAGACACCGAATAAAAAAGTCTGCAAAGTTTCTGCAAATAAATTGCGCATTGGAATAACAATACTTTTAATAGTGTGCAATCTTTATTGAATTTGCTGAGATTTTGCAGACTTTGTTATTCGATGCAACAAACTTTGCTTCAAGTGAAACAACATCTTATTTGATCAAAATCACCCTTTGCACAGCTTTTATAACGTTTATAAAAATTAATAAAAAATTAGCAAAAAGTTTTAACATGCCGTTTTGCTTTAGAAAAGCTTCTAGCAGAATTAGACCTGCATGATAATTGTATAAAAAAATGTTCTTGCACATGCTCTTAAACATAAAAAGTAAAAAAATTATAAAGCGCTGCTTGAGAAATCCACCTGTACGTACTTATGTATCACTTTATGCATTGCTTAAGCATATTGATGATTTTTTTTTATTCAGAATATAGTCTATTAATCAAAACGTTACTTTTTTTTCACATTGAAATAAGGAAATGAAAGCTTGCATTTATGAAATTTCTTAAAACATGAATTACTTAAACATGAAAACTTAAGCCTAAATGTAATGTAACTTTAAAATTTTAAAATAAAATTTTCTCTAAATTAAAATGTCGTCTCATTTGAGCTCTAAACTAAAGATTAGTAAATTCAGGTATTTTAGAAGGTAACTATAAATAATTTTTTTTTCAAAAAACAAATATAATTCAATTCTCATTCACTTTTTTTTTAGCCAAATAAGCTTAAAACTGAACAAATAAAAAAAAGATATAAAAACAAAAAAAATTATTTCTACAAAAGCAATTTTTCCAGTCCACTTAAATTGATAAATCAACGGAAATTTATAAAAAACGCAAAAAAATAAAAAGAAAATTGAATTTAGAACAAAGAAAACAGATACCAGAGATGTATGATTTTTTTTTCTCCTAACAGAAAATGAATGGAAAATTTTTGAAATTTGTTCATTGTTTTCCTAATCCTTTTTCAAATAAGCTAAAAGTTGTTGAGAATAACAGAACAAAAAAAAGCAAGAAGAAAATCTAATGATTCAAAAATTAATTATGCACAAATAAATTACAATCAATAATTTTTTTTTTCTATTAATATGGAATCATTTCAATAATTTACTGTGAATAATTAGATTTCATCATCTTAATTGACTTTTTTCTTTCTTTGTGTTAATGAAATAGCAATCAAATAGAAAAAGAAACAATAGAGTTATTTTGTTGTCTATTATTGATGTTGATTTTTCTATTAATTCAAAAATGAATTTTATTTAAGCGCATTGTACGCCTATTCCGTAAAAAAAACTCTCTGTGATATCCAAGCTAAACAAATACAATTCTTTTGCTTCCAATCAATATTCTTATATTAGTTTCACGCTTCCTTTATGGGCATCGCAACAACCTTTTTCAAAATTTAAACTCGAATTTTCCCAAGTTTTTGAGTCACTTTATTAACTGGATCGGTAAAAGGGATGAATATCGACTTTTTTAATAGGGTAAACTTAAGTTTTTAAATTAAAAAAGGCGGCGGCGTGGTTCAGTGGTTAGAGTATCAGTGATTGGAGAAGATGATCCGGGTTCAAACCCTGTTCAAGGATTAAATAATATAAGAGTTTTCAAAAAATAGTAAAATTGATCTAGCCATTGGCGAATGTGTCACATACAGCGCATTGTAACCGTAGATGGACGTTTACCATTCGTCACCAAATGGTATTAAAAATCGTGTTGACAATTGAAAAAAAGTGTTTAAAAAAATAAATTGTGTATTATAGAAAAACAGAGTGTTGGAGGTTCATGATAGACGCTCCAGTCCCCCTATCGCCTTAGTTGCGGCCTAATAAAAAAAAATAATTATAAAATGTGGCTAAATCGATTGTGAAAATAGATGAACATTTTTAGAGCAAAAAAGAATTAAAAAAAATTAGTTGCCCCCGGTTGCTTCGCTTTCGGGAATAAATACGAAAATATCAAAAAACCTCTTTGAAGACTTTATTTTTTGTAAGATTGACTGTCTCATTCAAATAGACTCCAACATGTTCCAGTGTTTGTCATTTGGATCTGTTTATTTATGCATAAATAGCTGGTCTAATAAGAAATCGAGTTCGTTTAAACTCGAAAGATAAGCTGCAGAGCCTAAAACATATGATTGTGAAATCAACGCCCAGGGTCGAGAATAATTCAAGTTTCAGTAAGCTGCTAAACAGAGATAATTTAACAAAATATTAAAAAAAACAGAGCATCTAAAGAGAGCTTGAATGACCAATAGATTGTTTTACAGTTTAGTGTATAGCGTGTTCGACTCTTATTCAAAAACTCTAAGGTTTGATATCGTATAAATCTACATAGAAGAGAGTGTAATCATCTCTTAATTATAAATGACTGTCTGGGGATGAATTTTTTAAAATTTAGTTCACTTGTTGATTTTAGTTTTCTCCATTAACCTAAAAATTTGTAACAAAAAAAAATTACAACTTAAACAATATATTTTATCGTACCATTTAGTTTTCAATCAATTTCTCTACTGTTCTATTGTTGATTCATATCGAGATAAGGAGATATTGCTCTCGATAATCCGAATACACTTTAATCCGAATAATTCGTTAACCGAACACAATTGACCGGGCTCGAAGCAATTTCCTATACCTTTACATTAATTGATAATCCGAATATTTTGATCCGTACAAAGATTTCTTAAGGCGATTTCTATTCGGATTAACGAGAGTCGACTGTATAACCAGTCTTATTTCTTAGTGATTCGCTTTTTTTAATTAAAACCAACTTTATTATGCAAAAAAAATCTGATCGCTATGACCTGAATCTTTTGGGAATAGCTGTCAAATCTCCATTTTACGCAACATGTGAAAATGAAAATATTGTAAAAATCTTTTAAATTTATTCGATACCCTTTTTTAATAATAATAAAACTTAATTATGCACTTCCATCGAATTAATGGCGTACCCGAATCGTACCGGTATTAAAAAATCACAAATTCATCACAAAATCATGCTATAAAAATTTAAAACTTTTAACTTTTAAATTTTACCTAGGGTTGGTCGACCGGTTTTCTTCAAAAAATTGTTTTATTTGATTTATGGTTTCATATGATAGTCTAATCCTTATAAATCACATACCAAATTATAGGAAATTAAGTTCTCTATCTTTTGATATGTAGGTTATGCATTTCTACTTCTAATTGAGGCTTATATTTGAATTTGACCGGTTTTAGAACCGGTTTTTTTAACCGAATTTTTTTAAGGCAAAATTGCTATGTAATCAATGAAAATAATTTTACAATTCAACTTTGAGGGTACCAAAATTTAAGAAATTTTATTTCTTACAACTTGTATGTTCTTTATAAGGATTCTCCCGTTCCATGAAACCATAAATTAAAATTAACCGGTTTTACGATAAAAACCGGTCGACCAACCCTAATTTTACCCGTACCTGAACTAAAAATTTGAAATTTTTGGTACGGTTATGATTTGAGTACGGTTCGAGTAGGTATGGGTACGGCAAGTAATACCGTACGACGCGAAAATTTTAAAGAAAATTTCTGGAGATCTTGATTTGAATTTTTTAAATGATCAAAAATTGAAAAATTATCCTCAAAAAATCTTAAATTTTCAACATAATGGGAAAATCTAGTTTTAAAAATAATGGAAAATATTTTTAAAAGCGAAAATTGAAGTTTATAAAACATGTTAAACAAAAAAAGCTAGTCTTTAGGCGAAATTTTAAAGAGAAAGCATCAATAATCAAAACTTAAGCTTTTAAAATATTAAATTTTAATTGTTCTCAAAGAGGGTGGTACATGAGTTGACACTTTTTTTATTTTAAAAATATTCCGTAGTTTATTTACGAAAATCTCTTGGGAAAAAAAAAAACGTAAAATGCATTATGAAATTCTTTCACATAAAAAAATTAGAATCCAGGGGAGTATAGTGAAAACCTTCCGAAAATTTTACAGTTCATTTCTGAAATAAGTTGACATGTTTCAGAGATTTGCTAAAGATGCTCCGTAGCATTGCTTAGGCAATTTGTTGTCTACTAATGTAAGATGCTACATTATGTAACGTGTGAAGACGTAAAATTTAGTAATTAATTTTTCCAAAAATTAATGTCTATGAAAATAAACGAGATCGTGTGAAATTTAAAAGACAAACAAAAACAAAACTAATTATTAGAATGATTCAAAATTTAAATAGTGAAATTCATAATATTATTTTATGTGTCACATTGTCATTTAATGCTCCAAATTTACATTTTTAAATGTAAAAATTCAGTCAAGCTTGATTTATTTATTTTTCACCATTAAAAGACAAGAGAAACTATTCAAATAAAGCTTTAAAAATTTTAAAGATAATTTTAGCCTGAAAAAAAAAAGATATCCTTAGTCAAAATGAAAAGTAAGCTTGACAAAGATAAAATGTGTTTTTGTGCTTTCACTTTGATTTATGAAATTAAGAAAAAAAGAATTTAAAGGATTTTTTTTTGAAAAACAATTCATATTTAAAATAAATCCCTAACTTATTAACGAGATAACAAAATATTTTAAAAATTACATAACTATATCCTTTTGCTCGAATGTCACAATTTCTTAAACGC
Organism: Brachionus rubens; assembly: GCA_022207745.1. Lineage (NCBI taxonomy): Eukaryota > Metazoa > Rotifera > Eurotatoria > Ploima > Brachionidae > Brachionus > Brachionus rubens. The sequence continues at coordinate 3,100,684 of JAJVHD010000001.1, read as the reverse complement.
TAAAATTACAAATCTCTTTAAGTAAAAAGTAAACATTTTGATTGTTTAATATCATCTTTTTCTGTATAAAGTTTTTTCAAATTACTTGTAAATTTGATGTATTGTTTTAAAGATACGCAAGACTTAAAGTTTGTGATGAGTTTTGCACAAAGCAACAAATCAAGTGAAGTGTTTATTCTTTTGTTCTTGTCAAACAATCGAAAACATCGAACAATTTATTCGAAAAACATTCATTAACATAAATGAATTAAATTTCATGAAATTGCATGATCAAAAAGAATTCTTATTTTAACCAATTTAATCAAACATGTAAGAAGATGTTATATTTTTTTTCTGTTCTCACGAAATTTAAAAAATTGAATCATCGAAAATAAATTTTAAGCGTAATGATTGCATTTTATATAAAACCTAAAGCTAATTTTTTCTTTTTTAAATTTTAAAAGAATTCTCGATTTCATAACATAAAAATAGGTGCTGAAAGGTGCCAAGTTATTAAAATATTTTCGATAGATGGTACCGTAATGTGAAACATTAAAGTAAGTATGTTTTTTAGAAATTATGAAATTTCTTGTTCAAAAGGTAAAAGATTGAACAAGAAGAAGAATGCAAACAAACCAATGAAAAATCTTGAATTTCTTTCAATTTTATTTTTTTTGAAAAAATAAAAAAAAATCTCGAAAGATTTGCACTTGAAATAAAATAAAGGAAAAATATTTGAAAATGTGAAATTTTATTATGCTAATTTTTATTTTTTGAGAACAAGATTTTTTAGTAATTTTTGTAAGAAAACTGAAGATTCTTAATTGGTGCTTATCTAATTTAAGTAAGTGATCTTGATTTACACTTTTTGAAATTAAAATTTTATAATTTTTAAAAATTTGATTCTAAATAATTTTCGGAAAAAAACTAACAGTAAGAACCTTTGGATACTGGCAAAGTACGGTTCACAATAAGTCCAACAATATATTTTTTTGACTTTTTCAAGTGCGCTGAAAACAAATATTTAAAATTATGATCGATATATGACGCTTTTGACAGTGAAGTATAATCAGTAAGAACGCCTTTTAATAAATGCTTGTCTTTTTCATGAGTAAAGTTTTTTTAATTTAAAAATTTTCTTTTTCTTTCAAAAAGCCTCAGGAAATGCTAAATAAATTTTAAAAATTGTTAGAGGCGTGTTAATATTGCAAAATTAAGCGTGAAATCAAGCGTTAGATGAAAAAAGGTGTGTTTTTTTTACTCTTAACGTTCTCTAACTTCAAAGGTAAAATTATAAATAAAAACACTGTTATATAAGATCCTTGGTATGGATAAAATATAATTATTTCTGTCTGAAAAGATCTTTTGTAAAAATTCAAGTGTATACTCTTATTCTTCAGGAGAAAAATTTATGAACGAATTATGGACCCGATGCCTGTTTCTCAAAAATTTAATATTTTTTCTTCACCTCACACTATCAGGTTCACTTCTATTGCTAACATGTTAAATCATAGTTAATGAGTGATTGTTTCAGAAATATTTTTCTAAACCGCTCGACGTTTTATTTGCAGTTTAGCGTTTATTGAACATTCACAAATTAATCTTTGCCATTTATATTACATTTCTGATATAAGTTTAGAGGTTTGAAATATTTTCTTAGGACGCACTGGCGCACTGCTTTAGCAAACAAATTCTCTTGCGCTTGTACAAAAGAGGAAAAATCGTTAGAAAAACTATGATAATTACGTACAGCATGGCTAGTGTTACGTACCGTAACAAAATTTTGTCAGACTTGTGAAATTTAAAAAATTAAGTTAATGAAATATCCATCTAGTACTACCCTGGTCGTTCACATGTTCCAATAATGAACGTTCAAATGTTTTCATTTGAATTCATAAGCGTTCAAAAATGTTCATTGAATTCAAATGAAAACATTTGAACGTTCATTATTGGAACATGTGAACGACCAGGGTAGTAGATATATTTAAATATTTTTCAGTGATGCCCTCTTTAAATCCACACGAATAACCCAAAGTTCTGGGATAGTGCGGTACGCTGGCCTTATTTCCAATAGCCGTTCTGTATTTTAAAAAATAAACAATCGGCTGTTGATTTTTATTAAATTAAAATCTGACTCTTTTTTTTCTCATTTTTTCCGCTAAATTTTTTAGATAATTAAATTCCATTCACAAAAAATTATAACGCTCCATCACATCTCAAGCAAGGTGCAACTTATTTCAGAAATGTACTGTATATCCGATTTTGTCCGGTCTGAGTTAATACGTAATTAATCGGATTCAAAATCGAATCACTCACTCTAAACTCTTTGGATACTAGTAAAACGGTTAAATCTAAAAGTTAGTAAAAGTCAATTCCACTAAGATAGCTACAATATTTGTCAGTAAAAGTTATCCAAAAAAGTTAGGTTCTTATCTACTGGTTTTTATTAAGCTTTAGTAATTTCAATCAAAACAAATTTAAAATTTTGTTTTAAAAATACATTTTCCTCCGTTTTAGATTATTTGATGCGTTAGATTAATTAAAAAAGAGTCTAATGAATATCAAGCGAAAAAATATTTGTTATTTGCTTACATGTGGAGTACCTGGCATTGGAAAAACCACATTTTGCAAAAGTTTAAGAAACTACATAAATAATAATGCGTATAGCTTAAAAGAAATCAAGTCAATTCTTATAAGCTTTGATGATGTTATCGATAAAAATTTAGAAAATGAATTAATAAATAAGAATGAGAGTGAATGGAAATCAAGTCGAATGCTCATGCAAGATTTGACTGAATGCTTAGTTAAATTTTTGAGTGAAGACAATACGAATAAAATTAATTTTTCTAAATTCTCAAATTATTTTATGTCGAATTTTCAAGAAGAAAAATCAACCTTGCAAAGGAGTTTAATGGAATCAGTTCTAGAAAATTTCGTTCGATCAATTGAAAATCAATTTTGTTATTTTGATTTGTTAACAAATTCTCAAGAGCCCTATTTCGTGATCATACTTGATGACATATTCTATTACGAAAGCATGAGATATTGTTTTTTCAAATCGGCTTTTAATCATGAATCGACTTCTTATTTTTCAATTTGTTTTAAAACACCGGATTTTAACTTCCTATTAAACAGAAATGAAAATAGAGACGTAATATCGAAATTAAATGATTCGATAATTTCGAATATTCACGAAAAATTTGAATATCCAAATCAAATTGACTGGGAAAAAGAATATTGTAAAGTCAAAATGGTTAACGGTGATATTGCTTTAGACCGAGAACTCTTTGAAAGCCTTACTCAACAAATTTTAGAAAATCATTCAAAATTTATTGAAAATAAAAACAAAAAGTTATTTGATGTAAAACTAAGAGAAGATAACTTGAATAATGGTCACAAGTCTTGTCAAAATCTTATTCATCAAAGTGACATTATTCTGAGAAAGTTGGTTAAACAAAAAATATCTTCCTCGGATAAAAACAATTTAAAAACAATTGCTGAAACGATGAATAAAAAGAAAGCGAAAATTCTTGAAATTATCAAAGATTCAAAATCGGGGATTCATTTGAAACTCGCGGCTACGAATGAATCAAGTGATGCCGAAAATATTTTGGAAAAAGCTTTGAATGATGAAGCTCTTTTAAATTAACTATTAATTTTTTTTGTTTGGCATTTGTAAATAAATTTCTATTTTTATGGACTTTATTTTAGATTCTTCAATTAAGCGTGAGGTTAATTTATTAGAGTGTTACCAAGTAGAAAAAGGAAATAAACTTTTTGAATGCATTCTTTTTTATAAATTGTTTTTTTTTCTTAATTATTCGTCATCAGAGACGAGATGCAAAAAATGAGACATTATAAAATATAATTCAAAATCAGGAGTTGATATTTATTTTATATTTTTCGAGAAAAAGTTTATATTTTGAATATCAGAACATTTGAAGAAAATTTGGATCCTCATTAAGTAGTTAGGCGTTTTTCATTAAAAATGCTAATATCATTTTATTTAAAAAACAGTTGACACTAGCTTTGTAAATTATTTTGATTATAAAAAATCTTATTGAAATTAATCGAAGCTAGTCTAGAACTCAAAGGAAAAACAAGTGTTAGCAGTCGACTAATGAGCCAACTGGTCTAAAACATTAACGGTAAATTTCCATACCAGGTGCATATAGGTCAATTGTAGATTCTTTTGTTCTGCTTCAAAATAATATGCAGGGTATCTTGATAGGGCTGTTGCTTAATGAGAAAAATAGATTTAGTTGCAACTAGTGTTGAGCACGCCCAAGCTTTTTCAAATTTTTTCAAAAAACAAGACTCCTGAAGCTTAAAATTTACTTTTTTCAATAAAATTTTGTCCCAACTTATAGATTTCGGTATGTTAAAAGCTTAATAAAAGTGTTTATCTTAGCATAGGATTAAAATTTCCTAGGCGGCCATGCAAACGGCAAAATTGAAAAAATCTTATTAATTCTTTTGGGAATCATCCTATCAATACATCCAGGGCACCATTTTGAAGCTGGCTAAAAATTTTAAAATTGGCATATACGCACCTGGTATGAAGATTTACCGTTCATGTTTTAGAACAGCTCATTAGTTGACTGCCAACACTATTAAAAACTTTAATCAATTAAACATAACATTAGCTGGTTGGTGATATATGTACCGTAAATTCTCGTTCAATGTTACATGTAACTAAACCTGAATACCCGAGTTTTAACGGACTTTTTGATTGGCTAATTTTTTTTCACTAAATAAAACTTGTCTTATCCGAAACAAAAATTGTCTTATCTAAATTAAGCATCTGCAATAACTCTGCAAATTAATTACGCAGTTAAATTAATTCAAATCTTTTTTAAATGTCGTGAAGTTTTCAGAGAATTTGCGGAATTCGCTTAATTTAGATTAGACAAATTTTGTTTCGGATAAGACAAGTTTTATTTAGGCTAAATCACTTCTAGAACAATTTTTATATACGATTCTGCAAAATTGCTATTGCTTTATTGCTATGAACTCGGGAAAATACTTTGGCTAAAATAGTGTTAGACCATCTTTATTAACAAAAAAACTATTTTAATATGGTTTTTCCCCTAAATATCAATTTAAGTATAATTTATTTTACTTGATACTCGCTGGTATTATAAAACTGACATCCCTAATAATAATCTCTCAAGGATTTGAAAGCTTTAAAATCTTTTTGCATTACTTTTCAATTTAACTCATAAAGCTCAATTTTTTCCAATTATATCACACTTAAATGTTGTAGATTTTTGTCTGACGTTGTTCGTTTTAGTCAAAATATGATTTTTCAATGTTATTTAATCTTAAGTAGTCTAAATTACACTTAACGACCTAAAATTGTGCGAGATTCCATAATAACGATAGCTAGTAACATGTGACTATTGTTCCACATTCTATTTAATTAGCGTGTAAAAATCGAAAACTCTCTTGTTTCGCATTTTTTGCATCTAATTTTGCATTTTTAGTCTCCAATTTACCCAGCCAGATTTTTTAGAGTTTCTTAAAAGAACCTTTATTATTTATTTATGTTTTTAGAGGAATTGGAGATATAAAAAAAATGAAGTTTACATTAAGGCATCTCGTAAGCTTTCTTTAAAAAAAAATTCTTTATTTTATTAAACTTGAAGAATCGATAATTGCACAAGCCTTAGTAAATATCTGAGTCACTTAGCCTGAAAGAATTAATGGTGAACAATTATGAGTTAATGGAGATGATCAATTGGAAGATGATGTTTTCAATAACTGATAAGTCAATAACAATCAAGAAGAGCGTATTTTTGAATTAAATTAGATCAGCTGTTTAATGAGTATTACAAGAGCAGGTTTAAATTCTGAAGAATTATCTTCCACTATAAACTTTTGGTGAGAAAACCAAAACCAGATTCTATATCTAACTATACGTCTTTTTACGATATTAGTAACGAGTTTCGAACCTGAAAGATGTTTAAGTATTGTCGGCAAAATTGACCAATAGTCCTACAACATTCCCGACGATTGGTTGATAAACAGATCACTATTAAAGACGAATTTGAAATTTGAACAGAATGTGAAATAGAAAACACAAGAAACATTTTTTTTTCTAAAAACTTATTTTGAGTTATTGAAACTTTTTATTTTAAAGTCAATAGAAACAAATATAGTACAGTTCTGGTCATTTACAAATTAAATGAACGAACGTTACCAAGATGGGTTTTAATGGTGAAAGCTCATTCTTGGATCTTCATTCTTGAAATTTAGTCATACACATACACCAAATACTCAAAAAGACACCTCTAAAATGCAATTTGTAGCCAACCAATGGCCCTGCAGCATTTTCGAAAATTCTAAAAATATCTTTAAATTTAATACCGTAAACTCTTGACCACTTCTCCGAGGACAAAGTAAGAATTAAGGTTCGTTCTATATGGAACTAATACCATAGAAACCATGTTATAACAATTTTTATAATTTTTTTAGAACAAACCTCAACTTCTGACTTTACACTAAGAATAATTTTTTTTTGTTCGCTTAATTTTTTAGATTTTTTCTGGAATAAATTCAAAAAAATTGTGGAACTAATTTCGAAATTGAAGAAAAATTAATTAATTAAATTTTTCATTTTTGTTCTAACTCGCAAGCATCCTTTCCACTAGCCTGAAGTCAGAAGTTGAGGTTTGTTCTATAAAAAATAAAAAAATTGTTATAACATGGTTTCTATGGTATTAGTTCCATATAGAACGAATCTTAATTCTTACTTTGTCCTTGAAGAAGTGGTCAAGAGTTTACGGTATTAAATTTAAAGATATTTTTAGAATTTTCGAAAATGCTGCAGGGCCATTGGTTGGCTACAAATTGCATTTCAGAGGTGTCTTTTTGAGTATTTGGTGTATGAGTTTGTTCTAGAAGTATCATACACCTACAGCTAATAAACCATTTAAAAATAAGGACTTTTATTTTATCCGTGTTTGGTGTAGGTGTACGATTTTTCTACACCGAAAATTTCTTGTACTTAAATCGATTCGAAAAAATTCTACATAAAAAACCATTACTAGAGATATCGTTAAAAACAAGGAAATCCAAGTGAAACCGATATTTTTTTTATGAATCAACTAGAGAAGATTCTGTTCAAAATGAAGAATTTTTTTTACCAATCACCGTATCTACAACTCGAAAATGCAAGATTGACATGTTTTCTTTGGGGCATAAAAACTTAAATTTTCATGTACCCCTCCACTTCAAATAAAAGAACTTTAAGAATTTTGAAAGACCTGTATTGTAGGAATAAGAATAAGACTGATTTGAGATTTAAACATGGAAAAAAGGATGAGACGAGTTCATTTTAATGGTATGATTTACACAGTCTCTAAAATAGACAAAATCAAATATTGTTAAGTAAGATTTAAAACCGAATCAGTCGGATTGAAAAATATCAATTTAATTTGAATACAAAGTTTAAGATTTTTAAGTCAAAAGTCTTTTTTTTATTTGAATCTATCACCTTTATTTTTTAGTTGCAAACTTTAAGTTTTGCATACATTCTAAATTTAACTATTAAATTTAAAAAAAGATAAAAAATAAACTCAGATTGCAAAAATTATGCTCATAAAAAACAAAACAAGTATAAGTTAAACATTTTCTAAGACGAAAATTGAAATTCAATTTTATTTTTTTACTAAAATAAAAAGAAATAATAAATTCAAAATAAAAGTGTAAATTTTTGTTCATTCTTCTATTCCAACGATTTTTGATACGAAATAAAATGTTGAAAAAATATCTCACTAGTCTTCTCGAGAGTGTAAATGGTTGTTCGGCCATATTGGTCTATGATACAAATAAAGAGTCAAATCCAATATTTCGTGTTGGTGAATTGACTGAGAATGAAACAAACGCAATCAAACAAAACATTGGTGTTTTCAATTCGTCTATTGATCGTGCTGAAAAATTAAGCAAAACTGGTAGTTCTAAAACGATCATGGCAAATTATAATAATCATCAATTGTTCATATTTAGCAAAGGCACTATTGTTTTTATTGTCGTTGCAACATCAGAAGCTAATACAGGAAGTATTTTAAATCTTAAATCTTATCTTGAACCTTTAGTTGCCGAAATTTTGAGCACAAATTCGTTGAATGAAGCCACGAGTTTAGCTGGATCCTTACAAAATACGTCTACTTTATCAAACACTTTTTATTCTAACCCACAACAATCGTACTCGCAAACAAATATTAGAAAATAAGTAATGCATTATTCTAATGAAAGTAAAAGAGATTAAAACATCAATCAGTTTATCAAACCATTTTGGTTAAGGTTTGATTTCCAAGCCAGCATCAACTTTTTAAAAAAAAAACAGTATTTCCTTTTTGTTTCGAGTTATAAATGTATTTATTCAAAATTTTAAGAAATAAAAATTATTTTTAAAGTTTTTAAATAAGTTTTATTTCGTATTATATCAAATGGGTTTTAAATACCATTCTGTAAATTTTTTTTTCTAAAAGATTACTTTTTATTATGGAACATTTAGATTTTTAAAAAATGAACTCAAATACTCCGCCGAAAAATTTTTATCAAGCCCAACCATTTTCTCAACCACCTGTACCAGGTTATCCGTATAATTATATGCCACCAAATCCTGACCACTCGAATGGACAAGCTTACAACCCAGCTTATCAATACTGGAATTATTATCAGTATCAACAACCTAACCAAAATTACTATCAGCAACCACCGCCACAACCGTACAATAACTCTCATAATCAATGGCAAAGGGATCAAAGAAATTACAACAATAATAATCAGGGAAAAAACAACTTTAATAACAGAAACAATAATTTACAAGTAAGATAGATTTTAATGAAGAACCTAAAACCCGGAATCCAATTACGGAACGCCGGAACGGAATTAGGCCCTAAAATACGGAATTTCTCACAACCAAAATGCGTAATTTAACATAAAATACGGAACAGATATGGAACGGATATAAGTAAAATTGTTGATTATTACAGATCAGCACATTTATGGTGTTTTGTCTTGATAATCGTTGTGCAATACTAAACTCATCAAATAATTGTACAAGTGTGATTATTTGATGAGGTTTAAAGATTAAAAATTGGTCCAAGGTAGCTTTTTTCAGATAGCATAGAAAGATCAGTTACGAAAATTTGCACATATTTTTTAAGGTTTTAAGAAAGTCCTGTTGTGGTCATTCACGAGTTCCTCTTGTGAACTTTCAAGAACTAATGATTTGGAAAAAACATCATTGATTTATGGGTTTCAACTGAAAAATAGTTTTACAAGCTTTAACTAGGGCTTTTTTTCTTTCAGCTGATACCGATAAATCAATGCCGGCTTTTCCAAATCATTAGTTCATGAAAGTTCACAAGAGGAACTCGTGAATGACCACAACAGTATATACAATATTGCACAACAATCATCAAGACAAAACTCCGTGAATGTGCTGATCTGTAATAAATCAATAATTTTTTATGTCCGTTCCATATCTGTTCCGTATTTTATGTTAAATTCCGCATTTTGGTTGTGAGAAATTCCGTATTTTTTTTAAAAAACCATTCCCTATTCCGTAATTTAGTAGGCGTTCCGTAATTGGATTCCGTGCTTTAGGCACAACCAAGGAAGTTTGAGTATTTTTAACAAAAATTTTTTTTAAGAATCAAAAAAACTTTAATAGAAATAGGGGACCAAATGATCAAGTTAATCGAAATTTTCAAAATCAAAATAAAAAAGCCAAAAATAAAATAGATAAAAGAGATCTACCTGAGAATAATAAATATTATTGTGAAGTGTGCGATAGAGGTTTTAAGACGGATGACAAATATCAAGAGCATTTAGCTACTCATACCACGGTATAACAAAAAGTTAAAATTTCTTTTTCAATTAATTTTTTTTTTAATTTTTTATTATCCTATTCAAGTGTGGAGTTAATGGATGTAAATTTAGAGCTGCAGAAAAATTGGTTGAAATTCACTTTAGAAATGTAAGCATCTTATAATTTGAAATAAAATCTTTTTTTGATTTCAAGTTTTAATCTATTTTTGTAAAGTTTCATGCAACCGGACTGGATAAAAAAGTAGCTAGCCTTCAAACGCCCGAAGAAATACAAAAATACATAAATGAGAGAAAAAAGTAAAAGATGATTTTTTATTGTAGAACTGAGTGTTTATTTTCTTTAAACAAATTTATTTTTTAAAAGAAATTTTCCATCAAAACAAAATTTGGTCAAAAAAGAATCGATTGATCAAGAAAAATCTGATAGAGGCGTTGTTTTGGATACAAGACAATTTGGGTAATTTTTCATTAATTTTGGCTTAAAATTTTTCAAATTTGAAGAGTTTTGGCAGATTTTGCCAGTAGATACTGAATTTTTGCTGTTTAGTTTGTTTTTTCAATTACTCATTTGCATAGGCTTTATTCTAGTTTTGAGAGATTAGAAAAAATTTTATTAAGTCCGATGAAAAAGTGTTTTCAGGATCTCAGATTACAGCTATAATTTCGGTATTGTAAAATTCAGTTAATTGTGAAGGTCTTGCTATGTGTTAACCATACCATCCGACTTTTTTAAAATTGCTTTACTGGCTACAGACACAAATTTCTCAACAGTTTATCAGTTTTATTATCTAAGAGCCATTAGATACAGGACTCTCAGCCTTTTTTCAGTCTCTTTATGTGGCACGCAACAAACGTTCGTAGCCTCTAGTGTATGGTTGACACTTTATGAATCAAGCAAAAAAGTTATTAACTATTATTTTCCGACAAGTCCTGATAATCGCTTCTTTTTTGTTCATCAAGCTTCGCTTTAAAACTATTCAAGTTCTATGCGTTTACCACCTTTTCCGGAAGTCTGTTCCACTCATTCACAACTCTATTTGTAAAAAAGTTAAATCTAGGAAGACAATTTTTGTGCACATATTAGACAATGATTATTTCTTCTAAATTCATATCTTCTGGTTGCGGACCTTGTGTTTAGACTGTAATTGATTCCTTTATTAAATTCAACATGTTCGTCTTTGTTTGCCACTTTGTACATTTAAATTATGTCACCCCTTAATCTTCTTGTTCTGAGATTGGTTAAATCTAGTCTAGACAAGTGTTGTGTATAATCCAAGCCACGCAGATCTGGAATCAGCTTAATTGCTTTTCGTTGCACTTTCTCTAATTTATTTATATCTTTCTCCAAATATGGACCCTTAGTGCGGTCTAACCATGGAACAATATCATAAGCTCTTAATTATATCCAACATTCGGTTTGCTTTTGTTCTTACCTTGTGTGCTGCATTTTAGATCACTTTGTACATAAATACACAAGTCTCTTTCATATTTCATTTCTCCGGCACGAGCAAAATTCATCGAATATTTTATTTACTCTTTATTATTCAAGGCGCTTCAAAAACAAGAATAAAAGAAACTTTGATAAATGCAAAAGCAATGAGGTAACCTATTAATTTTGATAGACAAAAATGGACCATAAAATTACTTGATTTTCTTTTCAAGAGAAACAAAGAGAACGAAGCTGTCGGATCAGAAGACAATGTAGAACCAATGAATAAAAAATCAAGACAAAACAAGCGCAATAAAAAAGGTTTGTTCTCAAGAAAAATAGAAGTCTTGAAAAATCGATATAAAAAGCCAACTTTACTTCAAAAAGTAATTTAATTCAATTAATTGTGTTTAAATTTTTTTAAATATTTAAATTTTCCAAGTTATTGGCAGACGAGATAAGACACGAGCGTAACATTCTACTTCAATGTGTTCGTTATGTTGTTCAACAAAATTTTTTCGATCAACCAAAAATTATAAAAATGGAAATCCAATGATTTTTTTCTATTGCAAATAAGCAAAGAATAATCTCAAGATTATTGTACATTTTATAAGTTAAAATAAAAATTTTCAAATTCAATTTTTTTAATTTTTTTTTGGTGAGACTTGAAGAATATACTCAAAAGTTGCGTCAATAACAACAGGCACAAAAAAAAGGTAATTGAGCAGCATTATTTATTCAAATTTAACCAAAACAAATAAACAGAAAAGCATATCTTAATAAAAAATCGAGAAAAAAAATTCATTTTATTTCCAAAAAACAGGAAATTTTTTTTCAATTATCTTCAATGTAGTATGTTAATAAGCATTTGTAAATCTGAATTTGATATAAATTTTTATTAAAAATTACATTTCTAATGTATTTTTTTAAAATCGAAATGTTATATTGCTCAAGAAATCGTATCGTAACAGAAATTATAATTCTCTATAATATACTCCCCAAAGGACCCGTTCAAAATCTTTTATGTTAATTCTGTCTAATAAAAAAAAAAGTTGAAATTAATTTTGGTTGAATTATGTTTTTCATTATTATTTTTTTCATAATATAAATTTCTTTGCGATTAACACAGTCTACACATAGTAAGGAGTAATTAAAGCTATTCGATTTCTATTGCAAACTAAGAATATGCATAGTTTATCTTTCAAGTTATTTTTTTCTTCTTCTTAAAATCAGTTAGTCATCAAAAAAAGTTTTTTTTTTTTTCGTTTTGTTACTAGAGGATGCTTTATATTTTAGTTTCCCTGTTTGATATCACATGTCTATTACAATTATAATAAAATTATTTATTTATTAGACTCTAAGCAATAAAACTTTTTCTGTTTAATTTTTTATTTAATTAAATTGAAGACGTTTTAGTCGATACAGAAATAAAATAACTCATGGCAAATCAACCCTTAAATTATTTTTGTTTTGAAAAAAATCGAAAAGAAGTCTCTTTTAAAGAGCCGATTTTAGTTTTATAATTAAGTCCCTGAATGACACATGTAAAAACGATACTATTAGAATATTATGAGCAGTTTTACGGTTACGTAACAAAAATTTACTTGTGATTTCGAAAAATGATTTATTTAAAATTTTTAATTTCTTCAAATGTCTCGTCTACTTTAAAATCTTAACTTTTAAATAAAATTTACATCTATCCATGGTCAGTGTAAAGTTTCTAAATGGATTTTGGGTTACAATTTTGTTAAAAATTCATTTCATAAACCATCCCCTTCTCGAGGTTTCCAGGAATAAATGACGACGACGAAAATAGTTTCGGCTTTTTTCAAAAATTTAAATATGAATGGACACAATAAACTTATGCTGAGAGTGCAACCTTGCTTTACGGCCAGATTTAGTGTGTGAGTCAAATTCGAGTTTTTTTTGGATTATTTAAGATCAAGTCTCAACTTTGAAATTATCATATTCAAATTAATTAAGTGTATAAATGTATGATTTTCTAACTCGTTAATTCACTAATATGCCATGTGTTTCAGATTCACAAGTCTTACAATGAAAGACTACAGTGATTCTTGCGAAAATGTAACGTTCCATTTGGAATTCGTTCAGAACGGTCTTTAAAAACAGTTCTGTTCTAGTTCTAAACGTTTTCCAAAAGGGTATCGTGTCCTTTCCTAAACTCGTTACCCTCTAAGGAAAAACGAGAAACTGTCCGGAACCTTTTGGAAAACGTTTTGAGCTAGAACAGAACTGTTTTTAAAGACCGTTCTGAACGAATTCCAAACGGAACGTTACATTTTCGCAAGAATCACTGTAGATATTTTTTATTTTCCAAAAATAAATTTTAACAAGCACAAGAACAATTGAAGGGACATTAAACGGAACAGCTAGTGAAAAAAGGAGTACCGACCAGTATTTATCTTTTACAGTTATGGTCATTCACGTGTTCCTCCTGTGAATTTTCATGAACTAATGATTTCGAAATGATACCATTGATTTATGGATAACAAATGAAAGCTAAAAAGCTCAAGTTAAAGCTTGTAAAACTAGCCCATAAATCAATAATATCTATTCGAAATCATTTGTTCATGAAAATTCACAAGAGGAACACGTGAATGACCACAACTGCAATTGTTTTAAATATCAAAAATACTTTTATTGGAAAGAGGAATTTTTTCTTGGAAGGCTTTTCAATGTTTAGAATTGTCGTCTTTAGAAGCTTTCAATGTAATTTCAATTGCAATCGAATACTTGAATTGACTTGATAGTTCTACTAATGTACAACTATCAGAGATTCCTGATTTTTTTTCCAAACAATATTAGCATAGGTCCCGAATAATGTTTCATAAGCTTACTTTTGTTTGATTTATCACCGTTGATTCAAGAAATCCTCTAAGTTCTTCACCTAGATTCACAAGAATAATACCCGAATGACCATATCAGTATCTATAGTAATATTTTTTATAGAGATTTTGAATTTTATGCCGGTGTTTATAATAAGAAACCTTATCGATATAAGAGCATAATTTTATGCTTTCAATACATTAAAAAAAAACTTATTTTTTCTCAAGTGTCAAAACAAAAAAATAAAAAACTATAAATTAGAAATTAAAATTTAATTTCAACATTAATAATTCAAAGATTTTAAATGGCAAAAAGAAAAAAAAATCATTAGCAACCAAGATAAAAATAACACCAATGACAACAAGTTTATTAAAAAAAAAAATTCGTCGCAAAAAAAAAAAATATTTTTTAACCTTAAAAGTGGCAAAAGATGGAATTTTAAAAATTCTCTATTTTTCAAAAAAAAAAAATTAATAAGTTTCGCCCGTCGTCGTTAGAGTTGAATTCTTAAGCAAAATTGGTCACAAAAAAATTTTTGTTTATATTACAAATTAGGTTAATACAATATAAATAAAATATTTATCGGGCCGAGTTTATTATTATAAACATAAAATATTACTCACTCATTAGTATTTCGATCGTAAATAAAACAAAACAAAAAGAGAAGGAGACGACGAGTAATTTAATAAATCGTTTAACTACTACAATCAAAAACTTTCTTTTTTGTTGCTTTACTTTGGTCCAATGTTGTAATAATTAATGTCTACTTTAAATAATTTATTATCAACAACAACACAAATCCATCTAACTTTCTCTTTTAACCCACTACAAATTATGGTAAAACATAATAAAAATGTGTAGTTCTTAAAATTATTTTCTATTTATTTGTATATTTTTGTAGTTGTTAGTATTAATCGACAATTTATAACAAAATAATGAAAGATAATGCAACGAAAAATATAAAAAAAAAAGGAGAAAAAAAATTTTTTTTTAAACCAAAGGTTATGAAATTTAATAATTAAAAAGAAAATTTAGAATAAAAAAAAAGGTTTATTTCTTTATTTTGAATATATAAAGTTTGGGTTTACTTTTGAATAGAGCATTTTGTCATATCTTTTTAGCTATTGTTGTCTTATTTTGTGCCTAGTTTGTTCTCTAAACATGATTTTGCCTCTTGTTATTCTTTGTGTCGAGTTTGTTATCTAAATTTCAATTATTTGGGTTTAACTTTTTTCAAATGAAATCTTTAATTTTTAATTAGAAATTGTTATTTTTTTTTATTAAAAATCGGCATAATCGTTGTAATTAATTTATTCAAGAAAATGTTTTTTTTTTTATTAATTTTTTTTAATATTTTTAAAAATTTAAAAAAATCAATCGAATTTAAATTTTAATTACATTTATTGGATTTGCCGTTTCAGAAATTAATAAGAAAATGGTACATTATACTCATATTCCAATTAATGTTTTTGAACCCCGACTCTGGCTATTTGTTTTATATACGAGACGATTATAATTACCATCGTTACTCTTATTAGAAAGCTAAAAGCATAAACTAAGAAATGATCATAAATATTTTTCAATATGACTTCAATATTTATCAATATGACTTTAATTTTATTTTTTAAATAAGAATTTTTTTTCTTTCGGCCTTTTTAAAAATGATCAAATCGTAAAAAAATCAACTGAAAAAAAGCCAGATAAAGACTATGAACGTCTTTGGTTTAAAGATTTTTTTCGTTAACTGTTTCAATACATAGTCAATGTAACCCTCTTAACGTTTATTTTTTTGAAAAATATATTTCCAAGTTCAACATTATATCTTGTAAGCGAAATACCGCTAACTTAAGTTTTCTTTTATCAAAGCTACACAAGTTAGTCGAGTTAGTCAAGTCAAGTTATTTTTAAAATAAACTATCTAAGACACATTCTGTTTTTGTTTAAATATTACTCAAAGTTTGCTCAAAGTCCATGTTAGACATTATAACAAATAATAAATTTCGTGCATCAATTTAAGTATCGTGTTAATTTAATGTTTAAAACTGCACTGTAAGTGAAAAAAGGCGTACTCCGATACTTAACTTTTAACCAGCTTTTACTTAATCCAAATAAGTCGGCTACAATAGAATATCTTGAATCGTTTGTAACCGAGTTTAATAGGTATATGGACAAATACATTCATTGGAATCTTGACATTTTAGTTTAAAGAGTCGCGTCAATTATTGAAATAATTTTAAAAGTACCTTTATTCGCCTTAAATTTGATTAATCAAAGTTTCGATTTTTTCACTAGCAGTGAATTATCATCTGAAGGCACTTGATGACTTAAACTTTAACACAAACTACTATGGGTACATAATTTTCTTATTATTTTTAAGAAAAAAATTTTAATTTTTTGTTTAGAAAAAAAAATGATATAAGAAAGCGCTAGAACAAATTGATAAAGACATTTTTTCGTAAATTTTTTTTTGTCTTAAATATGACTTCAATTTATCAAATAAGTAGAACCGGTGGTGCAAGTCGTGGCCGAACCGAAAGCCCAGCTCCTCAACGAACCTCTTTTTCAAATGTACCTTCGATTCTGTCACAAATAAATCCGCCTAAACAAACGTATACTCAGCAAAAATGTCCACCTATAATAAATCGAATTACTCCTAGTCCAAAAGCTGTTAAAACACCATTTATTAATAATGTTGCATACGACAGTTATTACAAAACACAAGTTAGCTCAAATTTACCAAGTTCACAATACAATTCGGCTCGTTCAACATCTGTTTCAAATCGTTTATTACACAATCAATCACAAACTAGAATATTAACTCCTGAACCAATTAACAAGGTTCCAAGTTACAATACGACTACAAATTTAGATGGTATCAAGTATATAAATGTTAACAAAGCTGAAAATTCGACTAGAAAAGCTCATGAAACCGAATATATGTATGGCACAAAGCCAAAAGCAAACAATTCTACTCAATTTTTTACTTTAAAAAGTACAAATCCCTCTACCTCGACTACGTCTGTATCGACAGCGTCTACGTCATCGTCACAGTCTTTAAAAAATAATTTAACTTATGACATAAACACGATATCGTCTAAAAATTATAACATTAATAATAGCAATGGTGCTAAGTATGACAAAGTAGAAAAATCACCAGAAGTTGAAATATACGCTCAAAGGGGGAATACTGGTCTAAGAAATCTTGGAAATACTGTAATTTTTAAGCTTTGATTCAATTTAAAAATGAAATTTTTCAGGCTTTTTCTTACTTTTAAAAGT
The DNA here is from genome assembly GCA_022207745.1 of Brachionus rubens. Taxonomy (NCBI): domain Eukaryota; kingdom Metazoa; phylum Rotifera; class Eurotatoria; order Ploima; family Brachionidae; genus Brachionus; species Brachionus rubens. The sequence goes on along the minus strand of JAJVHD010000001.1, from coordinate 3,083,307 downwards.
GTTTTATGAATTCAATTTTGCAATGTATGAGTAACACAAAATTTCTAACAGAATATATATTGTCTAGTGGTTATACATCGGACTTAAATAAAACATTAAGCACTATGAAAGGTTCGTTGTTTAATTCATATGCGGAATTGATTAAAAAAATGTGGAGAGGCACAGACTCGGTTGTTAATCCACAAGATTTTCGTTTGCAACTTATTAAATATTCACCTAATTTTTCCGGTTATGCTCAACAAGATGCTGAAGGTAGATTAAATTTTTTTTAAGTTATAAAACCCCCACAGATAATTTAATTTATGTTTTTCATAGAATTCCTTACTTATCTGATTAAGGGCTTGCATGAAGATGTAAACTTGATCAAAGTCAAACCTCCACCGTATTCAATTGATGAAAAAACTTGGGATGCAATGAAGTAAGTTAAATATCTTGTTTTTAACAATTATTTAATGATTTATTTTTAAGCGATTCTCAAAAATCTGAAGCACACTGGGCATTAAATTTTAGATGTGAAAGAAGCAAAATAAGTGGTAAAATTTTGAAATCACAAAAAAATTTTGGAGAAAAAATTATTTTACTTTTTTATTACTATTAGATATGTTTGTTGGTCAATTAAAAAGCACGCTTATGTGTACAAAATGTGATTTCAGATCGCCAACCTATGAGCTTTTTTGGGATCTAGCGGTTCCAATACCAACTAAAGTAAGTTTTAAAATAATACAACTTTTAATTCGAGTCTAACAATTTTAATTTTAGAATTCATCAATAAAACTTGATGATTGTATAAAACTATTTATGAGTGAAGAGATATTAGACGGAGAAAACAAACCCATGTGTTCAAATTGTAAAGAAAAAAGACGATGTGCCAAACGATATACAATTGAGAAATTACCTAAAATTCTTGTTATTCATTTAAAACGATTTCTAAGAGCACGATACAACAATAAAATTAATTTAAATGTCGATTATCCAATTGAAGGCTTAGATATGAGTAAATATCTGAGCTGTAATGTCGATACCGGATCGACTTCAAGTCGAAATAGTAATTGTATATACGATCTATTTGGCATATCGTTGCATAGTGGTACAGAATCGTCTGGTCATTATGTAGCTTATTGTAAAAATCCTTATAACAAGAAATGGTATTGCTTTAATGATCAATCGTAAGTTTATAAAATCTTCAATTTCTATATTTTACGAAAAAAAAAGTGTCACAATTTTTGTTGTTAAAGGGTCAGGGAAATTCCATACAATGCATTACAAGACTCAAATGCGTATATTCTGTTTTATCAGTTAAGAAGTTAAATTAAATCAACAAAAGCATTACAAGAGATTTTTGTTCAATTTTAGGTGAAATAATGTGATGATGCAAAAAATAAAAAAAAATTTAGTGTTAAATTTATTTTTTTTAAATTTTGACTTTTTTTTCCAAAAAAAAAAAACTTAAATTCTTTACTGATCAAAATAAGAGTTCAAAGGCTCTTGGTGAAAGATAATTTTGTAAAAAAAAATTTTATTTTGATTTTGATTTATAAAAAAACGATTTTTTTTAATGAATTTTTAAAAAAGGTTTTAACTAAACATACTGCTCTTTTGAAAAAATGTATTTATTTTTATAAAAAATGTTTGAAAAAAAATTGTTTTTTTAAATAAAATTTGATGATGCTTTTAAAATGATAAAACAATATCTTCATATAGAATTTTTAATGGGAGTGTCAAATTTCTCAAAGATAAGCTGACATAATACATGGTTGAATACGAGATAGTAATTATTGCTTAGATTTTAATAAAATGACAATAAGTCACAATTGGTTCTCGTGTTGCTTCATTAGCCTCGCTAAAATGGTATTATATTCCTTTTATTAGACATAAGCAAACATGAAATTCTGATAATTTTCTAACATTTTTGTGGCAGCAAACAATCCCTGGACCGTTTAAATAAATGCTTAAAGTGTTTATTTAATTAAGAAACGTATTAAATGAGCCCCTTTGGTCGTTGCTTTTATTTTTTCTTAATAAATTTTATCAATTTCAGCTCATTATAAATTTTGACACTGATTTGGTCAAAGTTGATTAATAACGTAAACTCGGAGAAACAACTGCGGTTTCATGTTGATGTTATTTCTTGAACGGCAGAAATTTCTCAAAATTTAAAAATTGTCTTACCGTAAACTCGCTTTTTATCTTGCGGGGTTAAAAAGCGAAGAACAAAAAATTATTGAGAATCTTGAGACACTCGAGTTGCCTCTCACACAACGTACCAAATATGACTTAAGAGAAACGACTAATTTATTAAATTTAAACCAAATTAAAACCCCAATTATAGCTCAAAAAAACGTAGATAACGAAAACTATGTTCAGTTTGTGGAATTTCAGTTATCTCCATCACCAGCTTCTGAAACACCTTCCACATCAAATAAGAGAAAAACTCCAGAAACCGAGCGACAAGTTGAAATAAAGGCGTAATAATCGGAAAGTTTTTGACTGACCGGTGGCTAGCACTGAATCAGTCCTTTTATTTTATAATTTTAAAAGCTGAAAAATGACTCCCAAGAACGGTCGTATATATAGACTATTTCATTATATTATATCTATCAAAATTTTGCCGGTTTATCGAAATTGACGAATTATAGATTCAATTATAATGTATTAATATGGAGATGGAAAATCGAAAAATCAATCGGCGATCGAATTTGCCGGATTAACGAAGGCCGGATTAGAGAATTTCGACTGTATAATTCGGCAATTTCGATAAACCGGCAAATTTTTTTCTTCCCGGTTTGGCCGGATTGGAGAGGTTCGACTGTAAAATTTAATTTTCAAAACAAATGTTAATTAACCGCAATAAAACTGAATTTTTGCTTTTTAACCCCGCAAGATAAAAAACGAGTTTACGGTAAGAAAATTTTTCAACTTTTAGACATTTCCGCTGTTCAAAAAATAACATCAACGTGAACCTCTCTAAATATGTTTTTTTAAGTACAGCGTTTTAGAGCCCATAGTCTTCTAAATCAGATTTATGTAAAACAAAGCGAGGCCGTAAAGCTCTGGAAGTATCATCTCGCCGAATGCGGGCGATGTTAAGTTTAGTATCAAAATATCAAATATCAAAAATATCAGACAATCGAAATACATTGCTGATATTTTGGTACAAAACTTAACAATGCGTCAAAGCTTTTTTCGTCTTCGAAAAAGCCTCTATATCTGATCGAGGTAGAGCGTGTTCAATTCAACTCAGTTTTCTGCAACACAGTCTTTGAATTATCGATCTTTGATTTACTCTTTTGTAAATTTTATTTGTCAATTGGTTTAAAACCAAGCCAAATTATGTAGCAGCTTGTTGCAAAGATTTTAAATTTATTTTTCTTTAGTCAGCGCCCCACAGTTTCAGTTTAATTAGAGCGATGTTCCAGTTCTTGACCTTCGAGGATTTGACATCACTTGTATTTTCTCATTACTTGTGTTTTTATAAAAAATGAGCTGTACGGTATGGTACAGCATGTCCAAGATGAGACTACTTAATCAATCATCGTTGATCCGATTCACGAAATTTTAAAAAATTTAGTTCAGATTATTTAAAGTATCGTATCTTGTTTCTGATAAATTTCCCCCCCCCCCTCCCCCTTTATAAGACGCACAAGCATTCAGTAAATTTAAGTTTTGTGACTTTCAGATAGAGTGCACTGAGCTCGCATCATTGCGATTTTATAAATCAACCAGACGGTTTTAGAGTACTCTTCAGTAAGAAAATATGGTATTTATCAAGCTTGTTTGAGTCAAGAATTTAAATGGGACAAATTTTTCAGGTTTGATTGAATCTAAGATTTTACAAGATGTAAAAACTCGTTTATCTATATCGTCATTTGATTGCATATGTGGCCAACTCCTTTGTGAATTGACTTGAAAAGTTTTTAATGAAATCATTCTTCCTGTTATTGATCATGTATGATAAAATATTTTTTGTCAATAATAAATTTTTTAATGAAGCTTTGTTTGAGCACAAACTCTCAATTTTATAAAATCCTGGATACAATCATTTATATATTTTTTAATTAAATTTTTACTCTTTTTAACCCATGAAACGACATCTGAATATTGTCGTTTTTTAAAAAAAAATACAAAAAAAAACTTGAGGAAATCGTTTTCAGCATTCAGTTTCTATAAACTAGTCAATATAAAAATTACATTAGCAAGAAAAAAAAAAATTTTTTTTACGAAATTAAGTGTGAATAATTAAGCCTGACGTGTTTGTTTTTCTCGAATTCAACATGCAAAATAATTTAAATTTTTTTAAAATCTTAAAGTCATTCAACATTAAAGAAATTTTGTGATTCAAAGTAACCGGGTGTTATTTTTGACAACCAATGTGATTTTAAATATAATGAGTTTAAATGGAATAAATTACGAAAATATTTTTGTATTTTGCGTAATCATGTTCATTAAAGCGGAAAGGCGTTTTTTTTTTTTAATATTCAAAATTGATTCAATATGAGATCTTTCTAGTTGTCTAAAATAAGTGGATTGAAACATACCCTCATACTCTGGATAATGTCTATCTCTTTTTTCTCGTTTCAATTAGTCGATTAACAATCTGTTTTAAATAATTAAAAAAAAATAATCTTATCGATCGCTTGATCTTATTGTGTTTTGCGGTCATTATAGATTTAAAGCTTTTAAGCGATTTTAAAAGATTCGTTTACTCAAAGATAGATTTTGTCTCAAAATCAATTTATTATCGATCTTAATTTAATAATAATCTTAAAATCAATATAATTTGTTTTTGTATTTTTCGATGGCAACATGTTTGTTAATGAGATCGATTATTTTTTTTTGCTAAATGATCGTAGCTCGAAGCATTTGGACGCTCGAAAGGATAATGATCCGAAAAAAATAAAATGTTTTTCTTTTGAAGAACGAATTATTATGTAAATAGACGTAATGACTTGTATAAATCATTATTTTTGAGTAGCTTTAAACTAAGAAAAAAATCAAATCAAAGTGAAAGCAAATTTTTTAGTTCTCATCAGAGGAGAGACTATTTTTTTTGGTATCACAAAAACTGTTAATTATATAAATTAATTTTTTTTTTTAATTTGAATATTCAATTCGAACGGAAATCCATTTCTGAATGACAGATTTTTTTTTTCAAATATTAAATTTCAGTTATAACGTTTATTTTTTGTGTTGATTTTTGTTGTTGTAATGAGATGATAAAATTATTTGAGACTCTCATTTTTTACTCTTTAAAAATATTAAGATAAACGGAAGCTTGGTAAGATGTTGTATTTTTTTACTGAAGTCATTGACCTTTTTACTGTACATCAAATCTTAGACAATTTCTACTCACCTTTTGTAAGCCTTTAGCTAAGTTGATCTAAATTGAAGGCAAACATTTAAGGTATTTTTTATAAAATCTTCCAGGTATTATATCTCCAGGGAAAAAGGGAATAATGGAATCTTGCCATCTTAAAAATACCCGCTAGTATTAAACGAATTAACATTCCTAATTAATTCGGTCATCGAAGATGCTATTTAAAGGGATTTTTTTTGCAAGGCATCTTGGAAATAAAATAATTTATTTTAAGCTTTATATTTTTTCAAAAAAATGGTATCGATGCCATAAATAAAAAGCTCTTATCTATTGATTAACTTAAGAAGAAACCTCATAGTTACCATATTCTCTCGTTCGATTATGCAGCATCATAGCACGAAATCCAAAAGTCTAGGAAACTTTTTTTTACCAATTGGCCTGTTAAAATATTCTAAGCAGACTCTGCTTTCAAAACTAGAGTGCGACGAATGTCTTAAGCATGTTTTAGCATTTTTATAATCGTTAAAAAAACTTTCCTAAAAATTGGATTTTGGGTCGTGGTGCTGCATAATCGAACGAGGGAATACGGTAACTCATTTTTAAAGAGTTTTAGTGATTTTTAATTAAATTAAAAGATCGAAAGAGAGTTCGGTAAAAAGTCAGTTCGCAGTTCGGCCTTTTGGAAAAATTCAATTCTTAAAAAAAATACCTAATTGTAAAATTGTAGTTGCCTAACGGATAAAGCCTCAGCCTCATCAGGGCCCTTGAAAAACATTCACTCAGGTGTAACTTTTACACGAAGTGAGGTATGCAAAAAAATTATTTCCATTCAAGTTAGAGTAAATGAAGGGATATAAAATTATACTATATTTAGACCCCTTGTGAAGTTATTTGTGGAAAACTGATTTTTCACTTTTCAGCCTTAAAGGAGTGGCATACACCCCTACTTTTCAGTCCCATAGTTGTTGTATACACCCCCTATTTTTTATATATCAATCGGAAGCTCTCGACGAGATCTACATAACAAGTAATTAAAAATTTTTATCAAACGTAAATTGAATATTCTTTTACAAATGGGAGAATCAATAACAAATAATTTTGTATGAGATCCTGTTTTCATAAATTTTTTATGAGTTAGGACTGTCTGTTTTCAATTTCAATTTGTTCTTAAACCTTTCTAAATTATGTTTTGACCAAGTCGATGATTGTTAAACAAAATAATTATATTGACATAAACAAGCGATATCAAGTTGTTCAAACATCCATTAAAGTCTTATAGTAAACTATTAAGAGAGAGAGAGAGATTTTTATGGTCACTAAAATTTTAAAAATCAGCAAAAATTTTCAATCGATTAGAGATTAAAAGATTTTTATTGATTTTTTTGTAGTATTAAAAAAAAAATATTCGGATTAATTGAAACCTCTACAAACGAAACAGTTCGAGGGCTTTGATTTGTAATTTTTTTTTTGAAATTTTAATTCAAAAATTAATTGAATAGAAACAAAACAAAAAAAGAAAAAAATTTTTTTTTTCAATTTCAAGTAGGATTTTAGTTGTTGTTTAGTTTAATTTAAATTCTCATCTAAACACTAACGAATGTCATTTATATCCTTTATTAAACATTCTTTTTTAATCCGAAATAAACCGAATCAACCGAAACTAATTTTATTTCTCAGTATCAACAACAACAAAATAAAACAAGAAAATTTTGTTTCACTAAATTTGTTTTTATTCAAATAATGAAACCCCTCTTTAAAAAAAAACAACTTTAAGCCAATCGTGAAAACCCTATAAAATTAAGCTGATTAAAAGTTTAAAATGTTTTAAATTTTTTTTGTTAAAATAAATAAAAGATTGAACTAATGATAATATTTTGAATTCCATTTAAAGATTAGTTTTTTGTTTTGTTAAAAAAGAGTATTTAGTGTACTTAAAAAGCACGGACGTCTAGTAAATAAGTGTTCGATTTCAATAAGTTTTATCTAAGCTTAAATGAAGATTAATTTCAGAAATTTTCTTAACAGAAGATTAAAAAACTTGTTCGAAATTTATCAGTATAAGATGTTAGCCAAAAAATGTAGTTTAATCAATTAAATTCTCTGATCATAAATAATCTGTATGATCTTCATAGGTCAAAAGTGAAACTGAAAATGGAACAAATACGTGTCGGTTTAAAAATTACAATTTCCGTTATTTAAAATCCGTAACGCAATTTCCACATTCCGAATTTTATATTCCGCGTTTTAGTTACCACTGGTACTCAGAATTCAACAACCATAAATTTTCTTAAGGCTTTCTATGAGATTTAATTTAGTGAGTCTTACCGAAATTCAAATCTCGGTTCGGTTCTGTAATGAGTTCTCTTTTGTTTTTAGAGTTCAGAACGGAACCGCAAGCGAAATTTAATTTTTTAAAAAAGAGTCGACTTGTGAAAGTTCATGAATTTGAGATGAAGGGAAAAAATTATTTTTTTTTTAATCCAAGAAAACATGCTAATCATTCGTTTCGGCGTCGTTGTTCACGGTAGTTAATTTATCTTCTTTTAAAAATTCATAAGCTTTCAGAAACGAAAAATGTAAATGACTGGAGTTTTACATTGCAAATGCAATTCTTCAAGTTCGCTTTGTAGAGGAAATGATAAGCTACCTTTTCATTACATCGATTTTAGATACAAGTCACTATACGATTTTGAAATTCTCTTTCGAGAAAATACCGTACTCGCTCGCAAATTACCTCGATAAAAGCTCGATAAAAGTGGAAAAAAAGATTTTGATGCCTGGGCATAAATTTTTTTGGACCCCAATTTTTTGACTCTTTTTAGCTCAGGTTAGATTTAGTTTAAGACCAGGGACATTTACGGGTCATCTGAATTAAAGGACATTCTTTTAAGCTAAAAAGTGTTTTAAATGAGAGTTGTAGCAACAGTTTTCATTTAAATTAAATTTGAATTAAAGCTTAACTCCATTAGTCTCATTATTTCCCGCTTATTATCCCAGAGCTAAAGATAAGTTTTGACCTCCAGAAACATCAAAATAAACCATAACAAAAATGACCAAAAATATGAAGTCAAATGCTTAAAATAGTCTTTCTACTTTAACCCAAGGAACAATTTGCGAGCCTTTACGGTACGCTATTTATTTTCTTATTTTAAAATTGTCTTGCGATTCACAAAGTAGTTCCTTTTCAGAATAACTTTAGGAAGTTCTGTAATATTATTTTTTTAAAAAGGTCAATAAACATGGTTAACTAGCAGTTGCACAGGTTTTACGTCATTGAAATGATTTTTCTAAAACTATTCAAAAAGTTACAAAACGCTTAAGATCAAAAAGAAAAGATTAAGAAAATATACTCATCATTCACTTTATTTTTGAAAGCCTCAAGTAATTATATTAATCAAAAAAAAAAGGCCGCTCTTTGCGTTCAAATGGCCAGTACTTCTAAATTGTGTTTTTATTTCTATATGTAAATATCCAAAATTTCAAGTATCAAATTTGTAAAACAAACTTGATTGAAAATTTGTAACATATTTTTTTGTTATTGTAGTAAAAAGAATAAAGTAAATAAGAAAATTTGGTCATCGTTAGTAAACACGTACAGTGGCGTCATGTGACTAACTTTAACAGAAATAATTTTTTTCAAATTTTTACACTTTATATACCCTCGCTTTTTATTTTTTTTCTATTTCAAATGTTGAGAATTTAAAAATAGAAACTTTAAAAGTTTATGAGACGATGATTTAGTTGTTGTTTTTCAAAAAAAAAAAGTTTTGAAGAGTTCTTTAAAAAATCCCTCTAAGATAATTCATCACACTAGCCAAATTACGTCATCCAAGTGAATTTAGCAAATTCCATGAAAACAACTCGATAAAAAAAAGACTTTTGTTTTGTTATAAACAATCTGTTACATAATAATCTTAGATAAAATATTTTTTTATAATTTTTTCGACCTAATTGTCATCGGTTAGTGTGTTATTAAGTGTTATTTTGTGTTTTATCTAACAAAATATTCAATTCTCTCATAAAACGATTTGATTGATCGTTTAACAAATGACACTTTTTAGTTTTTATTAAAAATAAAGCTGATACACTTTATATTGCATAATTAAAAAAATATTTGTTTTTAATATTTAAGACCAAATCATTCAAAGTCAACATTTAAATCTTTTTTACTTCAAATGTCTTTAGAATCAAATAGAATGATACGCAAGTTAAAAAATATTCTAAATCATAAAGAAAATACGCAACCAGCGTTATACGATCTACAAACAAATTCGTCAAGTCAAGCTAAAAACAATTCCGGGTCGCCTGTTAGTTACATAAAAAAAAGTAAGTGATCTTAAGCAGTTTGGCATGTCTCTATTGTACTTTTGTAATATTTTGTTTCTTTTTTTTTCAGAAATTCGTTCGACAAAGTCATGGGTCAAGTTACCAAAAAGTGCAAAAATATTTCAAGAAAATGAGGGGACATACGAGACTGTTTCGTCCATGGAACCGGCTAATCATGAATTCGAAAGCTACACACGGGTTCTTAAGAACGAAAATTTAACAATACCAAAATCACCAATCGTTCTTAAACATTCAACTCTCAACTCAAAAAATGATGATAATTTACATTCAAAAATATTCGATAAGTTAAGCAAATCATCAATTGAAAATCCCGCCAATATTCCTATCTTATGTACCAATTCAATTAGTTTAAACGATCCAAAATGGAATCAATTGACTTCAAAATTTAACTCTTGTGGAATAAATGTTAGGTTAATAGAGCTTCAAAAGGGCGTGCCTGTCAATGCCATATTTTACTTGTCAAATTTAGACTTGATTTATGTTAAAACAGCTGATGATCTCGAAGGATATGTACCACGTGACTGTTGTAAACCGATTACCTGCAACGCTGAAGTTTCAGTTAAAAAAAAATTAATTCCATCAAAAGGTCCGGTTGGTTTTAGACCATTAAAGAGCCTTAGCAGTGATACAGATACTTTAAACACAAATTCAAATAATTATTCGGACGAAAAATCGAACGTAAACGATTCAATTAAATATCATTCGTTGTCAATTGAATCTGAGTATGATGATCTAATCGAGACAAATGAAGATTACAAGACTAAACACCCAAAGAATCCGAGTTATCATCTCAATTATGATAACAGTCATTTTTCGGTTATTAACACAGAATATTCGTTATGTAAATACCGTGATTCGGGCTATAGAAGTGAAATCGAAAATAACATGACAAATTTTTCGACTAATTATAAAATTTTAGACTATGATGAAAACACTAGCCAAGAAGATGTAGATAAATCACCAAGATGTTTATTGTCCATGCAAAGTCGAAGTCGATTACCAATTTCAATTCGAAGCAATTTAAATCTAACACTCATGGACGATCAAAATGGTAACAACCATGAATACTATAACCACGGTGTAAACAAAGGTCCATTTTTAAATAGTAACTTAAGAATGTCAGCAAGACATCCAAGATACAAAAAAAATGAGTTCAAGAGAAGCAATGTTAGAAGATCATTGGACTCTTATTTGACCAATAATATAAACGATGCCTCTCATTTACAATCATTCTACGCTGTTACAATCGATTTAGACGAGGATAAACACGATAAAAATCCTATAAATTCAAGTGATTTGATGTACTACCCGGACTTGGATTTAAACAAAATCGAATTAGACTCTCTTAACGAAACGTTTGGTCGAAAAGAACAAGACAAAATATGGACTATTATTTTGAAGCATGATGCACGTAATTTTCAAGAGATTTCAGTTAGTCCCGGTATGTTAGTTTTAGTAATCAAAGAATTTAATGATATGTTATACGTTAAACTTCTTGGTTATGAAAATTCAAATTTAAATTTATCACAACAATATGGTATAATACCTAAAAATTGTGCCGTAGACTTGCAAGAGATTATATTTAGAAGTAATAAGAATTTGAATAGTAATAATTTTGATGTGTGTAATGGTGGTGGTAGTAATTATAATAATCGTCGAAAGTCTCAAATAACTGCTTTGTAAAGTCAGATAAAATCTCTTTTTTTTTTTGATTTATTTTAAAAAAAAATTTTGTAAAAAAAATCTTTTTTGTTATTTTTTTTCTAATTTTATTAAGAGATAATTTATTAAGAGCTTTTTTTTTTGTTTCTCTTTTTCATTTTTTAATGTTGAAATTTTTGTAATTTAAAATTTGTACTTTCTTTAAATGCTAGAATATTGAATATGTTTCTTTTTTTTTTATGTCTAACGATCAGTATTTTTTTTTGTTCTTTTAAAGTTTTTCTTATAAAATTATTTATTTTGTAATAAAATTTATGTATTCGACATTTAAAATCTAATTTTTAATTGGGAAAATGTATTCATAAAAATCTTTACCTTTGATTGCGTTAAACTCATTCGACCATGGCTATGTATAAAATTACACAAGGATCTGTACTAGGCCCTATCCTCTTTGTCATTTTTATCAATGATTTACCAGACAGTGTACTTAACACATGTAAACTTTTTGCAGATGACACCAAGATTATCAGTCCAGTGTGCAATGTTGAAGATAGTTTGAGGTTACAAAATGATATAAGTCAGTTGTATGAGTGGTCGAAAGAATGGTTAATGGAATTCAATGAGAAAAAATGTGTTTTAGTCCATTACGGGCAAATAATTCGAAACGTGAATATTTTCTTGGAGAATTCGACAACAGTCATAAACTTGACCTTGGTGTCGTGTTTTGTAATGATTTGAAACCGTCGGGTGCAATAAAAAAGCTAATCAATCTCTAGGACTTATTAAACGTTCGTTCAAATACCGCGATAAAAATAAGATCAAAAAGCTCTATACATCACTGATAAGACCCAACTTAGAATACGCAGTCCAAGTATTGAGTTCGTATTTAAGGAAAGACATCATGAGTATCGAAGGAGTTAAAAGAAGGGCAACCACCCAGTCAATCAATTTCAAATGTAAAACCGCCGAATGATCACTGAGGAAGGGTCTGTTTCATCAATTGTCCTTTTTACTTAAATCATAATTCTTATCAAGGATCCAGTATGCGATTCCGGAAGAATGTACTTATACTAATCTTTTTAAAAGTCAATGTCTTTGATCTAATTATTTATAGACAAATTATTCCTACCAAAAATAATATGAACAAGTTTTCAGAAAACTTATTCTTAAGTCTGAAACTTAAGCATAATAATTTTGAACAAGACATGTAGCATATCAAACGATTGCCACTTGTATATACTACAGAAATTTTGTGTTGGATCCTTAATAAGAATTATCAGTAAAGTAAAAAGGACAATTGATGAAACAGCCCCTTTCTCAGTGATCATTCAGCGGTTTTACATTTGAAATCGATTGACATGGCAAGATTATCGGTGAATTTCGTGACTTAAGATATGAATAACGACTGGAGAAGTTAAACTTAACTACTCTAGAAGCAGAGGTGATTTAATTTGTTTTATTTTTAAAAAACCTTTTGAAAAAGGCGTGTTTTCTTTTTAAAAAAATTAAATTCTTCCATTTTGTTTCGAAGAATAATTTTAAATCCCTTTGTTTTAACAACCATAGTCCTGCCCATATAACAAAGTTAGACATCATAATACCCGGTGGCGTAGCCAAGGGGTTCTTTTAAAAAGGTCAAAGCAATGAGTTGACTTAAAGATACACCAGTTTTACCTTTACGGCTTCATCAGGTAAGTTCTGTCAAAATATAAATTTTTTAATTTTTTTTTTACCATGTCTGCTAAAGTTAAATTCCGGTACAATTCGACATTAATTCGGGAGAAATGCAGTATTACAATTAAGTAATTATTAGTTTAAATTGATTCGATTTAAGTAAATGAGGGAAGTTATACCGACATAATTTACCGTAAATTATCGTTCAATGTTACATGTAACTAAATCTGAATACTTGGGATTTTAGCGGAATTCTGGTTGGTTGAAATAAAAATTAGCCAATCAAAAGTCCGCTAAACCCCGAGTATTCAGAAGTTTGTCACTAAAATCCGGACACGGACAAAAAAATGGAAGGCTTTCTTTTAGCATCTAAAATTCACAACTAATTTTTTTCTGAAAAACAGTGTCGATACAAAGAAAAATCAATATTTAATACACCTTAAGGTACGGATTCTGGTGTAACTACAAGGTAAGTATCCTCAATTTAATTTTTTAAAATCAAAATCTATCGATTTTATGTCTAATAACAAAATATTCTTTTGTTTTTTTGTCAAAATTTTTGGGTAAACAAGCGTTGACTTTATTTTTTCAGTACTCGATTCTTGACTAGGATTCGGTCATATTGTCCATTACAAGTAACATTGAACGAGAATCTACGGTAGATAAAATTCACCAAGGAATTCTTAAAGGACTGATATAGTCAGCTTTGAGTTAAGTCAAATTCAGCGAACTTAGACTTTTTCTTTTATAATTTTTTCCTAAACGAAGAGATTTAAAACAAAGCAATCCAACATTCGCACATTTTACACTCCTATTTTTTGAAAATTTTTAATTTTTAATCCCTTTTACCCTCATTCTTTCAAAACTTACAATTTGCTACCACGATCTGATTGAAACTGAATTCAGTTGTGGTTAATTTAAACCATTAAAGTGCTTGTTGTCTTCTGTACATCTTAAAAACACGTACTAGCTTTTCATTAGAATAAACTGGTAATTAAGAGAGTAAAAGGGTCCCAACCCTATCGGTTGATATCAGATGCTAGCTTTACACATAGTCATAATCAGACTATTAGGTCTTTATGACGAGTTAAAAGATCAATTTTAACCGTCTTGCACAAAGCCGTTCGGACTACGTTTTGTAACTCTAGATGGGCCAACAAATCGCTACCATATTTGACTCATTTTTGAAATATAATTGCGGGTCTTGGTGACTTAGAATTAGAGCTACGAAAAGGAAAATGTAGCAACCAAAGCGATAGACTCCAATGAGTTATGGCTTTAGGTCTTTCAGTCATGAAAAGAAAACGCATCAAACCTCTAAAAGGCCAACTAGAAAATTTCGAAAAGTCTTGATGTTAGTTTTTCCCAGTAAAACTAAATTAATGTAAGAATTTTTCAAATCTTCTATTTTTCTTATTTTACTTTAAGCATAGAAGTCAAGAAATCTCAACGAAATCTAAATCTAGTTAAAAGACTTGGATTGAAAGTGTACTTGGTCGATAAATGGATGAACCAATTCGGCTTGAAGACCAAAAGGGATATTCTTTCAAAAAATGAACAGGGAGAATTAAAAATTACTTTTTCTTAAGACATTTTATTGAATTGAGTATTTTAATAAGAAATATAAAGTTGTTGATTTTTTTTTTGTAATTTTCTATAAAAAAATAAATTTTAGACAATTGAGTCGAAAAAATTTTTTTTTACTTTTATTTTCTTTACACCTCTTAATACTAAATTAACTAAAATGGATTAGTTAAATTTTCTTAAAAAGAGGCTTCTTTTTTATTTTTTCCGAAGGTGTTTTTAAAAAATGAATTGATCCAAGTTAAATAAAAATTGATTAAGTATTTTGGTGTGTTTTTTTTTTTTCTTTAGTTTATTTAAGCTTTTATAATTTTTTTTTCAGAATTTTAGAAAAGTTTTTTTGGTTTGTGTGTTGACTTAAATCAAATCAGCAACGTTTTGAGGCATTTCATTGATTTGAGTGTTGTAGAAAGTCTCAATATCGTGTAGATTCTTTTTATCATCATCGGTGACAAAGTTGATGGCTACACCTTTACGACCAAAACGACCACCACGACCAATTCTACAAAAAAAAAAAAATTAAAATTTATAAAGGGATCTTATTAAAACTAATCTAATCTACCTGTGAATGTAATTTTCACGATTGTTTGGCAAATCGTAATTGATGACCAATGAAACTTGTTGTACATCGATACCACGAGCAAGCAAATCAGTGGTGATTAATACACGAGATGAACCAGATCTGAATTCTCTCATGATTACTTCACGTTCTTTTTGATCCATATCACCGTGCATGGCCGAAACGGTAAAGTCTTTGGCGTGCATTTGTTGGGTCAACCAATCGACTTTACGTCTGGTGTTGCAAAAAATTACGGCTTGGGTAATGGTCAAAGTTTCATAGATATCGCAAAGGGTTTCCAATTTCCATTCCTGCAAAAATAAATAATTTTTAAATCAAGACTTAAAGATTTTTGAAAAGAAGAAGAAGTAAAGTTGAAAAATTTATGGAAGATTGGATTGGGATTTATGAGCACTAATCAATTCATAATCTCACTTGATCTTCTTTATTATTTACCTTGCTATTATTAATTTTCAAATCTCATAGATTGCTTAAAAATTTATGAGACTATGATTCAAGGATTTAAATCTTATCTTAATTTGTAAGTTTACAGTGTTTTCTATGGTTTATAAGTATAAAACTATCGAAAATAGCGAGTAAAATGGTTCAATATCCCACTAAAGGGAACGCCAAAAATGCAATAGGGTCTACATTCTGGAGCAATAAGTGGACTAGGTCTACCAAAGAAGGTTCTTATTTTTGTAAGTTTACAATGTTTCTTTGGTTAATTGGAAAAACTATCGAAGATTGGATTGGGATTTATGAGCACTAATCAATTCATAATCTCACTTGATCTTCTTTATTATTTACCTTGTTTTCATTAATTTTCAAATCTCATAAAATATGTAAAAAATTTATGAGACTATGATTCAAGGATCAAGCACCTTGTCTTAATTTGTTAGTTTACAGTGTTCTCTAATACTTATAAGAAAATAAAGTTTTCGAGAATAGCGAGTAAAATATTTCAATATCCCACTAAAGGGAACGCCAAAAATGCAATTTAAATATGCATTCTGGAGCAATAAGTGGATAAAGTCTTTCTTAAAAGAGTCTTTAAAATGTAAGTTTACAGTGTTTTCTATTGTTTATGAGGATAAAAAACTATCGAAAATAGCGAGTAAAATATTTCAATATCCCACTAAAGGGAACGCCAAAAATGCAATAGGGTCTACATTCTGGAGCAATAAGTGGATTCATTTTCTGTCTTGTTTAACTCCTTGAAGAGTAAAACATACCTAGAAAATAAAAAAATGTAGATAGCACTGATTAGTACGACATGAATTGAATAAATCATTCATACAACGAGTTGCTATTGCATAATTTTCCTTTATGCTTCGAATAGTCTATTTTGTTTAAAATTTAAATAGACTATGATTTTATAAAGGTTGAAAGAATTTGATAAGAAAAGAATGGAAAATTTTTTTGTTGTTGTTTTTAATTACCTCTTTGCCAACCATGACGTAGAATTGCTTGATACCTTCCAAAGTAAGCTCTTCTTTTTTGACTAAAATTCTGATTGGATCTCTCATAAACTTTTTGGTCACTTCCAATACATCGACTGGCATTGTGGCCGACAAAAGGTTTACTTGAATGTTGTACGGCATTTTTGTGAAAACGTCATGGATTTGTTCTTTAAATCCTCTCGACAACATTTCATCGGCTTCATCCAAAACGAATAACTTGATACTTTTTGGATCTAAAAATCAAACAAAATATTAACAACTTGATTTTTTTGGTACGGACAGAAAAAAGCTGATTCTTACTTAAAGCTTTACGATTGATCATATCGGATACACGACCCGGTGTTCCGACAATAATTTGAGCGCCTGTTTCTAATTTTCTAGCGTCTTCTTTAACATTGGTACCACCAATACAAGCATGGCAAGTTACGCCCATAAAGTCTCCCAAAGCCAAGACGACTTTTTGAATCTGCTGAGCTAACTCTCTTGTTGGTGCAAGAATCAATGCTTGACACGTTTTAACTGACAAGTCCAATTGTTGTAAAATTGAAATTGAAAACGTAGCAGTTTTACCGGTACCAGATTGAGCTTGAGCTATAACATCACGGCCTAAACAAAAAAATTCATTCAATAATTAAAAATCATGATCATTTTTAGAGTCTATAAGTTGTAAATTTACGACGTACTCCAAAATTTACAAAAATATTAAAAACAGTAGAGTATAGCGAGTAAATTAAAAAGTTAATTTGGCACATATAGGGAACGCCGAAATTTGCAATTTTTAAATGCAATTTGGAGCTGAATGTGCTTAAAAACATTTGAAAAATTTATGGAAGATTGGATTGGGATTTATGAGCACTAATCAATTCATAATCTCACTTGATCTTCTTTATTATTTACCTTGCTTTCATTAATTTTCAAATCTCATAAAATATGTAAAAATTTATGAGACTATGATTCAAGGATCAATCATCTTTACATAAAGTGTAAGTTTACAGTGTTCTCTAATACTTATAAGAAAATAAAGTTTTCGAGAATAGCGAGTAAAATGGTTCAATTTTCCACTAAAGGGAACGCCAAAAATGCAATTTAAATTTACATTCTGGAGCAATAAGTGGATAAAGTCTTTATTAAAAGAGTCTTTAAAATGTAAGTTTACAGTGTTTTCTATTGTTTATGAGGATAAAACTATCGAAAATAGCGAGTAAAATGATTCAATATCCCACTAAAGGGAACGCCAAAAATGCAATAGGGTCTACATTCTGGAGCAATAAGTGGATGTAAAATAAAAGTTATTGTAAGTTTACAGTGTTCTCTAATACTTATAGGAAAATAAAGTTTTCGAGAATAGCGAGTAAAATGGTTCAATATTCCACTAAAGGGAACGCCAAAAATGCAATTAAAGTTTACATTCTGGAGCAATAAGTGGGTGTAAAATAAAAGATTCTAATTATCCAAGTCCTGATTAGTACAACATAAACAAAAAAATAATTATTTGTACTCAGAATAGACTTGGTTTTAATTTACCTTCATTTTACACGGAGTGTAAAAATTTTTTTTTCACAAAAAGAATAAAAAATTTTGGTGAAGGTTAAAAAAAAACTAAAGTAAAAAAAAAAAAAACGTGGTGTATACCTCTAATGCAAGGAATGATAGCACGTTGTTGAATAGCTGATGGCTTTTCAAAACCATATGCATAAATACCACGTAATAAATCCTCACGTAGATTCATCTCATCGAAGTTATCGGCAATCTCATTCCAATTGCTCTGAAAATAAATTAAATTTAGACTTTTGGTTCTAAGGGTTATTAGAATCAAATAACTTACCTCAATAACACCATCGACCTCCATACCTGGTGGGCCATTATCGGCTTTGTATTCACTTTAAGAATAAACATTAATTACTAAGCTTATTGATTAGTCGATTATCCCTAAGCACAAAGAGAATTAAATAGAAAGAAACAATATTCCCTTTTTTTTCAAACATGCGGTTGGAAAAAAAAAGTTATTATTTGTGTATTTCTTTTGCTCTTTGTTTTGCTCGATCTCGAAACTAAATTTTTTTTTCTGATTTTTTTTTAGTCGAGAAAAAGAAAAACTAAAAATTTTTAAAAAATTACCTGTTTTCTTGTTCGCTCATTTTAATTCACTGTGTTAGGAAAGAAACATATGAATTTTATATGTTTTGAATGTGAATTTTGTTCAAAGTGAACGAACAAGAGAGAGAGAGTGATCACAAATAAGCGCACACTTATACACATAGTAAGATAGTGAGAGAACGTGTGAGCCCTCCTTATTATATTACTTTAAATTTGGTAATTTTTTAAAATTTTATCTCGTGCATTTTTCAATTTACTTGTGCAAATATATTTTCTACCTCGCTTTCAAATTGAAATTTACAAAAGAGCATGTTTTGATTTATGTTTTCTATTAAACTAGCTTAAAAATGCGCTTTTTATGTGTTTAATTTTTTAAACTTGAACTCGAAATTTTGCATGTTTTTGTTATTAACAAAAAAAGATACTAAAGCTCAGTCTCATAAAAGAGTCTGCAGCTTTAGAAACTATGAAAAAGAACGAAAGACACGCTTGCAATTCAGTGCTTAATTTTGATATCGACTAAAAATTTGAGTCAAAGATTGAAAAAAAGAAATTTAAAAACAAAAAGTTTCCTTACACTTCATCTTGAATATTGCCGCTCTCTTCACGGCTTTCGAAAGACGCTTTACCGGTACCTTCTTTCTCTTTTTCTGTTTGTTTAGGTTGCATTTAATGGAGAACAAAAACAAAATTTGTTTGGTTTTTTTTTTTGGTTGATCTAAATTGTTTTAATTTTAATTAAATTTTTGAATAGAAATTTTTTGAAACGTGCTTTATTTGGAGCCAAATTAGAGATAATAGAAGAAAATATTTTCCCATTAAATTATCTTTTGTTTTTGAAAAACCTTTGAAAATGAAAGGAAAAAAATAAAAATTCTCATTTGAAATTGAAGCTCTTTTATTTAGTTCTAACAACAACAACAACCTCCGAATATATTTCTTCTAATTTATTATAATTTTGTTAAAATAAAAGAGAATTTTTGTGTTATGTTGGCGTTGTTATTGGATGCATAAGTCGAATGGGTGATTAAACCGAAAATTTTTTTGTTAGCTCATCTAACTTCCCAAAAACTTAACTTAAAATCAACATAAGACGTCTTAAATTAACCCTTTTCAAATATAGTATCCTGTATGTACTTTTAAACAAAAATGATTAATTATTTTTCAAATTTATGTCATAATGATTTAGAACAAAAAAGCCCAGACACAAATAAATGATAAGTGTCATCAAATGAAATATGATTAATTGACTTAAAATAATCTTTTTTGAATTTTAAAAGTTATCAAGTGAGAGGGTTTTTTTTTATAAAGTCTTTAGTTGCAAAATTAATTTGAAAGTTATGAAATTTCTTGATTAATACCTTTACTTATAAAATTTACCTTATGAAAAATTTATCAATAGCAGAAAGTTTACTTCTAAAGTTTATTGATTTTTTTAAAATATTTTTTACATGGCATTCAATTGTCAACACTTTAATTTAATTTTGAAATTTCAAAATTATTCCAAGAATAAAAAATTTAACTATTAATCATTTTTAAGTAATTAAATAATTCATGAAAATTGAATTCGCTTTAAAAAACTTGCAGCAAATGTAAAGTTTAGTCGTAGAAAAATGTGCTAACTTTTTGAATTTGCGAAATTATGACTGTGATTCCATAAACCCGAGAAGACAATTTTTTCATGGTGTAAAAAAAATATTCCCTTAAAACTCCGCTTTTTGAGTTATTTTTTGGCTGATTTTATTCTTTTAAAAATTGAAAAAGAAAATTTTAAAACGTGTGTTATATGGCGCCTTAATTAGGATGATAGAAGAATAGAAGACCAAATTTTCAATTACATATCCGGTCTTTCACAATGTCTATTTCTGAAAGCTCATGGATTTTAATTTTCAACTGAAGATCAATACTTGGCCAGCTATCTGCTCAATTATCGTAATTTGCGACCCTGAAAAAACACTGAAAACCTGAATGTTTTTTTTGGACTTAAAAATAAAAAAAATTTTCTCTTACCCCTTCACTCCAAATTCATGAACTTTCAGAAATGGACATTTTGAAAGACCGGTATTGTATCTTTTTATTTGAAAAATCTTTAAAAATGCTTTTTGTCGTCTCATTTTAAGGTTCTATGTTGAAGTAAAGCTGTCTTGGACGCTTAAACTGTATCGATGGGAAAATTATTTTTATCAAGCCGAAATCATGTGAAAACAACGAAAAAAGAACTTTTCAGTCAAATGATTGTAATGTATGCTGTTGTTTAAACCAGTGACGATTCTCTATCTCAGGTGATCCTAGTCTTGACTGTTTAAAAATACGAAAAGCTGAATTTTTCGCCTTTTTTAAATTTTTTTTTCGTAAAATTTATACTTTAGAAGATTCCAAATAATCATGTAACATTTATTTAAACTTAATTTGGTATACGTGGTCGAGGGTCGAACGGGTTGGGATAAATAACGACGAACGATTGTTGTTTTCAATTGTTTATTGATAAAATAAAATAAATGTAAATAAAAAGACAAACAAAAACTAAAAATAAAAATGATCCGCTACAGACTGGACAACTTCTAACGTTTCCCATATTCATCAAGCCTTCTTTGCACCGCTGGCTGCATATAGCATGTCCGCATGGTGTAATGACAAACCATTTGTTAACTGGTTGAGTTTCCAAACAAATAGGGCACTTCATACACTCATGAGTGTCATCTTTCGGGTCTCCACATAAACTGCATTCGGGCAAGATTCTTCTAAGGTTACATCTTCTGAGATGTTCAACTAAATTCACCATTTCTACTTGCTGTTCACACACTGGGCAAATAGTATCACGACTGCAAATTCTTGTGTGTCTGACCAGGTCCTTTTGTCTTATACTCTCATCACACGTTTCACACTGGCGTCTTCCACTGAAACATCTTGCCCACACACCGCACATGGGACTTTCGTGTTCACTTCCCACTCTAATTCGCGTCTCACCAGCCTGTCCCTTACACAACGCCTTCCATGCAATTCAAAACCTTCTGGGTCCATTATGCCATTACAACCCGGACGGGACACACTCCTCTCCAGACGCTCTGGTGCGAACCTTTCCAATAAGCCATAGTACGTATCGAGTTCAACATTGTTACCTCTGTAAATTTGTTCGATCATTCTCCATCCGGAATTTTTTAAAGATGTCATCTTGAAAATGATTATTTCAAATAATCAATAAATGGCCTTGTTTGTTCTTTTTTAGGTTATTCTTCAGCGGCGAGTTTTGATCTTGAAATCGAATCTGCTTCACCTAGAGGTTACATATGACGTCTAACAGTACGATCCAATACATAGTAAACGGAATTTTGATCAATGTTCGCACATTGCGTAAACAGATTATAAACTAAAACTAAAACTAGGTATACACTAAGTTTTTTTTTGTAAAAAATAATCTCTTAGGAATCTTTTCGTGTAAATAAATTTTGTTCTTTGTAAAAATATTTTAAAACTTTGACTTTCGTTTGAGGATCAAATTTTTTTTTTGTCTCTAATGAAAGTTCATTTTGTAATTCCCCGCATTTTAAGTCAAAACAAAAACATCGCGCATTGTAAATTATATGAATTTTGAATATGTTACTAAAGTCATATTTATAAACCGACCGAAAGCTAATGAGCACACTAAAGAAAAATAAAAGCAAGTTATACCTTGGAAGAAATATTGTTCTTAAATGAATGTTCATTTTCGGAATTAGTGAAAGACCAGTTTAGTAATTTTATTATTTTTATCGATAAATCGTTTCTGAACATAAAACAATAAAATTTCAGTAAACTTAACACCCTTAATCCGGATTTGGTCAAAGAGTTATTCCCTTGTTCAATTATTCCACACCACAAATTTTTTTTTCTACGAAATGAAAAATTTTAAAACATGCTTAAGACAATTTTGCATACTTTAATAGTGAAAACAGAATGTGCTAATTAATATTTTTTCAAATAAAAAGAACTTCCTTAACTTTTGGGTTGTGATCCTGAATAATTGAATGAACATGGTATGAGTGAAGACTACAAGACGTCAGTCCTTGTAACAAGTGAAACTACGATTAATCGCCAATCACAGAAGATAACGTGTATTCTGGAATTTTTGCTTTAAAACGATTGACTTGTGAGCTTTCCAAACTCCTGTCTAAATCTCACGTGGTAATCTCATAAAATTCTCTGTAACGTCATTCTCGCCGAGAAGTCTTAATGAGAAGGAATCAGATCTTATAGTAACTTTATTCATTATCATCTTTCAGTAAAAGGTTTTTCATTTTTTTCGCAGATTTAAGGATACTTAGGATTAGAGTATTTTTCCAAAAAATTGATTAAACTAGATTTATGAACTTAAATGCAAAATGTCAAAATAATCTATTTCGATGACATACTTTAACACAACCTCGGGAAAATAATATTAATTTATCAAGTTTTTTTTTTATTGGGATACCGCTAATTACAATTGAAATAACACTTATAAAAAAAGAAACCATTTAAACCACTTAATAATTTCTAAAGTACGAACCAACAAAAGAAATCTTGATCAGTTTGATAAAAGATAAATCTCTATAGCAACCGTACTAGAAAACAATTCAACTTAATCGAAAAACCAATATATCATCTTATAATTCTTTTAATCAACTTTATAATGGTCTAGTACAATATTTACAGTCTAAATTAACACAAGAATAGAAAAAAAAAAACTAAAAATGCAAACAAATTAATAAGTTTGACCAAAAGAGGAAGAACTTTAAAATTAACTATTTCATTCAACGATACAAAAAAAAATTTGATTTAAAAAATAAAATTCATTTTTTCTTTACAACTGCCTGCCTATCATAAAACAAACATATTAAACAAAAAAAATAGTTTTTTTTTAATATTTTTGCCGTTCATTGTTTGCTTTAAATCAAGTCCTTATTTTTTTTGTGTAGTATCTGAACCACAAAAAAAAAATAAAAACGGTTCAAAATCAAATAAAAAATAAAGAATAACACTAATTGCAACTCTTTCTAGTTTAATGAGAGAATATTTTTGTTGTTGTTGTAAAGATCCGAAACTAGGACATTTAGTAGATTAAGTTGGTTGCAACAAAAAATAAAATAAAATTTTTCTAATATTTAGTTACTTTCTGTCTAACTTTATTCAAAATATCAAAAATAAAGAAGAAAAATACGCACTACTATTCTAAATGAAACGAATAATGAATTTAAAATTACACATTCAAATAATAAATAAATAACAATACCAACAACAACCAAAATCAACAAAATTATTTATTTTTTATTTACTCTTTTTTTTGTTGTTGTTGTTGTATTAATTTGATAAAATCAATCAGGATAATGCCATTTTTTGGTA
The DNA here is from genome assembly GCA_022207745.1 of Brachionus rubens. Classification (NCBI taxonomy): domain Eukaryota; kingdom Metazoa; phylum Rotifera; class Eurotatoria; order Ploima; family Brachionidae; genus Brachionus; species Brachionus rubens. Next base: position 3,059,252 of record JAJVHD010000001.1, on the reverse strand, counting down.
TTGGTCGATTCAGTTGTAGTGGAAGTCGAAATGAACCCAAAGAAATAAACGTTCTTAATTATTCACACAATAATTTAACTTATGTCCCAGAAGAAATAATACTTCATGAACGCTCTCTAGAGGAATTATTCCTTGATGCCAATCGAATAAATGAGTTACCTAGAGTAAAATTTTGTCAAACAAAACCAAACCAAATTCTATTTTAAAAAGTTTTATTCAAGTGGTTATTCCAATGTTATGGTTTAAGAATTTTATGTCTAACTGACAATGAATTTCAAGTTCTACCACCAGCCGTAGCTAACTTGATTAATCTAGAAAATTTAGACATTAGTAAAAATGATTTTCGAGAGATACCTGATACAATCAAATGCTGTAAAAAGTTAACTGTTTTCGAAGCCAGTGTAAATCCAATCGGTCGACTACCAGAAGGATTTATGATGTTGATAAGTCTTAAGGAATTATATCTAAACGATACTTTTTTGGAGTATTTACCAGGCAGCTTTGGAAGGTACTCAATTATATTTTTTAATATATTTATTTAATATTAAATCAAAATTGGAAAAGGCTTTGTAATTTAAAGGTATTGGAAGTCAGAGAGAATCGTTTAAAGACTTTACCAAAATCAATAAGTAGATTAACTGAATTGGAACGCCTTGATATCGGAACAAATGAATTTGACACTTTTGTAATTTTTTTTTAACTCCTTAAATGAGAGGTGAATCTTTCAATAAATTTCGGATTTTTAGCCAGAAGTAGTAGGAAGTCTTACAAATTTACAAGAGCTATGTATAGACAACAATAAACTAGAATTCATATCAGGCGTAAGTTACAATTTAAACCACTCAAAGACTTTTAATTACAGTTTTTATCCTTAAGGATATTGGAAGTTTAAAAAAATTGTCATTTTTTGACGCAAGTAAAAACAAACTGAGATATTTGCCAGAAGAATTAGGTGAATGCAAAAGTCTAACTGATCTACATTTATCAGAGAATAATCTAGTCGGTTTACCAGAGTCTATAGGTAACAAAGGCTGCAAAACTGAAGTTATATTTAGCATTTTAAAAAGTTCTATTTTTAAGGTCTTTTATCAAATTTGGCAATATTAAAACTCGATTTTAACCAATTGACAAAATTACCATCGTCCATTGGCGGGTAAGTTGTAATTTTCAAAAAAATAATTATTAAATTTGGTCTATATTTTTAATTTTGTAAGGTTAACGTCTTTATACGAGCTTGTTTTAAGTCATAATTTTATAATTGAAATTCCTAACACAATCGGGCTGTTACGCAACTTAAGAACTCTGTATCTAGATGAGAATGAATTAAATTATTTGCCTCCAGATGTGGGTTAACATTTTTTTGAAATCTTTTTTTTTCTCTAGAGTCTTTAAATTTTTTTTTCAAATCCAGATCGGAAGTTGTAGCAATACAAGTCTACTTTCAATGAGAGAAAATAAACTAGTTTATCTACCCGATGAAATCGGCCGTCTAAGCAAATTAAAGATATTAAATTTAAGCGCCAATATGCTTCAGTATTTACCATATTCAATTAGCAAATTAAAAGAGTTACAAGCCCTATGGCTTTCTGAAAATCAGGTACTGTTTTAAAAAGTTAAGAGGTGCGGTATTTTATTATTTTTAAATTTAAAGACCAAGCCATTGATTCAATTGCAACAAGAAAAAGACAAATCCGGTAAACGATATTTGACGTGCTATTTGTTTCCTCAAGAACAAATAGGAAAAAATAGAGGTAGTTTATTTTTGTTGTACAAAAAAAAAATTCAAATTTTTTAAAATTTGTTTTAAGAAAATGTCAAATATTCGTCTATTAACGAGATGAGCGTACGCGACCGATATTTAGATGACATACGAGTTCATCAACTACATGATAATTTTAACCCAAATATACAAAATGAAAAAAATATTAAAAAACCATTGGACAAAACAAATTTGTTGCTAAACTACAATTCAAGAGACTTGTTTGGCAATGATTATTCATATAATAATGATTTTGAGAATGCAAATAGACAAAATTCAATTCGTTTTACAAATGACTTGCCAATATTTGATCAAAATGTAACTTCTTCTTAGTCTAAACGTTTTGGGTTCATCAAAAAGAGATTTTTAAAAAATTTTTCAAATTTAAGAATATGTTGCTAAAGCCTTTACAAGATAACTACCAAATAGACCATTATAAAAACATATATGGCGAACGAATGAATCCGGTAAATTATGAACAAGAAAAAGCATTTAAAGTTTACAAATCAACGACTAATAATCGAACAAATGGTCAAATGTTGAACCATAAAACTGGTGGTTTTTAGACGAGTTTGTTGTTCTTTGATTATTGAGTGTCTAATTTAATTTACCACGGTTTTAGAATTTTTTTTAAAAAAGAAAAAAATGGAAAATTGCAATTTTTTTGTGTACTACTACCATTTTGTATTTTTTTTTACTTTTTTGAAGTTTTTATTTTATAGACTTGAATCTTTTCTTGCTTTTTTTTTTATTCTGTGAGATCTTAGACGATTTTATAAATTTATTTCTAACAAATGAGGTATACTAAAATAAAATGAATTTTGTTTTTTTTTTATATTTTGTAAATAAAATTTCCTTTTAATGATTGACAAATTTTGGCTTTGTACCTACCGTAAAACCCTGCTATTTGCCCCATGAGGAAAAAAAGAAGACTTCGTTTTTGCCCCAGGGACTAATACGTTTATGGTTCCATTTTTCAGATCGTTTTTAATCCCATTTTTGACTTAAAATTCTAATTTTTAGACCGCGGTAAAAAAGAGACTTTCGTTTTTATCCCGTGGGGCAAAAGAGAATATAGACAAACTTCAATATGATTTGATGTTTAAAATTTTTTTGGATATAAAAAACATTGTTCTACCATCTGTGAAATTTTTTATTTTAATAAATATTCTCAACCTTTATAAATTAGAGCCCCTAGTTTAATACAGAGCGTTTTTAATGAAAATTCAGTTAAAAATTATGAGCTCATACCCAAATAAACAAATAAATTGTGTCACACCTTTAGCTATTAAATTTTTAGATGTAAGAAGTCTCTATGTCTTTCCATGCGCTTCATATTTTATTCCGGATAGTAACGCATGCCTTCTTTAGAAAGAAAATAGGGTAGCATTCTTCTTTTTTTCAATTGCTTTATTCAAAAATGTGAGATTTCATGAGTGGAAAAAGTATCTTTAACCTGAAGAGATATACTGAGATCTAAAACTATGGGATAAAAAGTTTTTTATCGAGTCACTCTAGTGAAGAGGATAAAATGATTGAATCTATTTGATAAAATATAATCAAGTTCCGTACAATGTAATTGACGACGAATTAAGATTTTTTTAAAGCAATAATATAGCGTGTTCTTCTGAAGGAGATCAAATGATTTTGAATATAAAAAACAAAGTTTTTTACATTTTAGCCCCGTGGTAAAACCGAAAATTTCGTTTTTACCCCATGAGTCAAAAATGGTCAGAAAATTGGAACTAAAAACGCTTTTGTCCCATGGTCCAAAAACAAAAATTTCGCTTTTACCCCGGGGCAAATGGCGAGTTCTTACGGTTACAAAAAATGTTGCAATGTCGTTATTATCTATAACATGTTGCATTCATTCAAATTAAAATAAAAATCTATTTAAATTTTTACCTTTAAAAAAGCTTAAAAAGAGATATAAAAGAACTCTTCTTTTTCATCTAAGGTATAGTCTCAAGCTATGTCAGTTTCTCTAACTCATCTAGCATGTCTAACGCACAGTAATAGATGGACTCGATTGATCTCGATCTGTTCTCGGATAAATAAATATCTATTTTTATAATGAAATAGGAAAGGTACATCAAATAGCAACAAAGATGATTTCAGAATTGCGTGAATTGGAGTATTCTTATAAAGCTTTAAGGGTTAACTGATCCAAGTATCAGTAGAAAATGCGGTCTAAAAACAAAGCCTGCGAATAGAAGATACGAATTAAGAAGAAACAGACAAGTAAAAAACTGTCTTCCCAGGGTAAAACTTTTTTACAAATAGACTTGTGAATGACTGAAACAAACTTCCTGAAGACGTTATGAGCGCAAAGAACATGAATAGTTTCAAAGCAACGCTTCATCTTTGAATGTCGAAAAAATGTGAAGCGACCTCTACAGCGCATAAACAGCCAATTTTTCTACTACTATTTTCCGATAGATGGCAAAAAATAGGCCTAAAGGATACAGTTTTACCGATTTTTGACTGAGACTAAAAATATATTAAGGAGAAAATGCATTACGTCACAATTTCAGTGGATTTCAATTCGTCATTTTTGACATTTTAACTGTAATATACGGTTTTAAAAACTAGGAAAATAATTTTTTTCATGTAGGTAAAAAATCAAAATTTTACGTCTCCGCTTCGTCAAGTTCTTTATTTAAGCTTTTAAGAACTGTTGATTGGAAAGAGCTAAAATTGACTTGAAAATATGGTCTGAAAGTTAAAAAAGCTCACATTAATGCTGGGGTCATAATCGATGGAAAACCAATAAATGGACATTTTTTAACAAAAACGCACATTTTCTCGAAGGACTCCCATACCCATATTTTGTTCTGAAGCTGCTTGAATTCACTTCGATTTTGAAAAATAATCAGCAAAAAATGAATCAGATAGTTTTAGGGAAAAAAATTTTTTTTATTAAAATATAAAAATTAATTAAAATTGTAATCATTATTCTCACACGCTTCGACCATATTTTCCAAGACATTAACAACTTGCTTATTCTCCTCGACCTCCATACCACTCATTCCAACTTTTCTATAAATATCAAACAATCTATGCGTACAGTAACCCAACATAAACTCTTTACACTTTTTAATGCTTCCTGATTTATGAATCACTTTAAAACAAACATCAAATTCTTCAATTTTTTGAATCAAACTCAACAAAGCATGAAACTTTATTTCTAAGTTTCTGGCCGTTCTGAGAATACATAAATTTGTATTCGTGTTAAAATAAATGACACTAAAAGACGGTATCATCTCAGCAGCGCCTAAATCACCATAAAACTTTTCGATCGATTTATGGATTACATTGCTCAAGTCAGTGTGTTTTAGTTTATGTGTCGAGTCTTTTAGCAAAAGTTCACAACAAAAGTAACGCCGTTTAAACCTTACCATCTAAAAATAGGAGTCATATTTTGAGTTAAAGAAAATAAAGTCTGGATAAACCTTGTTTTACTAGGTTTATGTTAGAACTAAAAAAAAAGTGGTATGTAAAATAGTTTATTATAAAAATAAGTCTTTTAAGCGTTTACTAAAGAAGTTAGAGCAGCGTTTAAATCTCCATTATTCTCTTTGAGTACACGTTCGGCACGTTGTTTGGAGACTTCGAATTCTTGAGCAATTAAATCGACGTCTTCTTTTTTAACTTTAACACTTGCTAAACGTTTTTCGAGCTCGGCTTTTAGTTCAGCATCTCGTTTACGTTTGTCTATGATTGCTGAAATGGCATTGTCTAAGTTATCGCCAGATATTTCTTTTTCTTCGGCATAATCGGTTACTTTTTCTAAATCAGCCGCACCTGTGTTATGTTTGCTTACTTGGCTTTGAGTATTTTCTTTCTCGTCCATTTTTTTTTAAGTTTTTGTTTTCTTTTTGAGGTTTTAAATTTTGTGTATCGTGCGTTTGAATGAAATTTTATTTTTCTAATTTTTCTTCAATTCTAAATTTCAATTCCAAGTTAACATTTCAGCTCAGAAGTTTCAGTCTAAGCAATATGTTCACATTATTGACACTAATGCACTTCTACCGAACTTTTGGTGATCAGCGAACCGTAGCGTAGCCGTACCAAAGCGAAGCTTAGCAACAAGAGGGCGAAGCGTGCCGTAGCGTAATAAATTTTTTGTACGGTGAATACGGTACGCTTTGGTATGTTTAGCACTGGACGCTATGCTTCGGAGGGGATACGTGTCGATGCGGAGGCTTTTTGCTCCGCTACAGGAAGGGTATGGTACGCTTCGGTACGGCTACGCTTGCCACCAAAAGTTCGGTAGAAGTGCAGTAAATCTACAAATTACTATCAAAAATCAAATATTTTTATCACTACCCTTCCCTATAAAATATTTAAGATGTTTTTGATTCGAAGATATGTCTAGAAAAAACTTAAAAACTCGTATTGAAACTAGGACTCTGATCTGTGTGAAATTTTTTTTTGAGGAGCAATTAAGTGCGAAAACTACCAATCTGTAATATTTGAGCATTTTTTCGAATTCTACGAGTCAGAAAACCCTGATATCGAGAGTCTGAAATGTTTCATTTGAATAAATTTATTTTTTTGGTAACTTGTTTCCTTTCATATTGCACTGAAAATCGAAAAAGACACACAGATCGAAAATTCTTCATGGTTACACCAACTTTTGTAGAGGACATTGAAATCTAAAACTTCTAATAATTTTTCGGGATTTAGGATTATTTCTTCAAGAGTTTGTACAAAAAAACTCTAAAAATACACCATATTTCCATCTTTTCTTCTTGATTCTTATAACCATCATACTTTTTTTGCAATAATAAATATTATAGTATGTTCGAAATTTTGTTAGCTTTCAGGTGATATGTGGAAAAGATCTTCAGTAAAATAAAATACCATTAAAATAGACATTTTCCCAAACTAACCCTTCTAAAGGCTACTTTAAATCGACCCTTCACTGTTCATAATTCCTTCTTTTCAGTTACTTTTCAAAATTGGACAATTCTGAGGTTTTCTTATACGTTGATTACGAATATAATATCAGTTTTGCGAAATTTCCAAGACCTGGGATTTTAATAATTTTTCTAACAGAAATATATTGTCTCTAAAAGAATAAACGGTAACTGAGAATGAAAAAATTCCTTCAGATTTGAAATCAGCGTATCTGATAAATTAGTATTTTTTTGTGTAAATTTTGCTTTTTCTTTGTACAAGACTCTATGATCTGGGGCACTATAATAGGAGCAAATTTTTGCTGTCTCTGATTGTAAGGCATCACTTAAGCCTTAAGTGAAACCGTGATGAGATTTTTGAGAAAAAACAAATAGTTTTACCGTAAAATACCGAGTTTTTAATTGTAAAGCTTTGGCAGCGTAATTTTTTCTTTTGGTAATTCAATGATTAAAGATTATTTGAAGATAAACCCCCAATAATACCACATGCATTTGGAAAATATTTCATTCGGAAAATACCTCATCAGAAGGGGTCATCAGAAGTTTGAATCATTCCATAAGTCAAAATTATTGAATTAGATTTATTGTTGATAAGTTTTTTAGTCTTTTGATAGTCTTTAAAGCAATCAAAAAGAAATGCCCGGAAATTAACTTGTCACGTTAATTTTCGGGATTGTAGCAGTTAAAAAGTCGATTTTATCGTTTTTTTTGTTAAAATTTTCAATCAAAACCCGATTTTCAAACTTTAAAGGCTTTTCATTTTTAGAAAAAAGTCATTTTTAAAAAATTTATAGTAAAATTGGTAGGTAATATTGTAAACTATATCCATAAAAAAGTTCGAGTTACCTTAACACATAATTTATGGGTGGTGAAACTTTTCTTGGAAACTAAGGTTTATGACTTGGTGAACCTTAAGTTTGATTTTTTTTTAAATGATATGAGAATCAAAAAATGAGTAGACGCGTTGCACAAAATATATACCTCATTCTAACAGCCTTTTCTTTAGAATAAGATATTAGGAATCTAAGTTCACCATCCAAAATATTATTGGATCCAAATACAGGGGATTTACGGTATTATGCAACCCTGGTCATTCAGCACTTCCAAAAATGAAGGTTCAAGGGTCCATAAAGCTAAATATTTCTTCATGTATTTTCATTTTTTTTTCAAATTTGAAAATATGAAAATTTTAGAAATAATTAAAAAAAAAAATATTTTAGAAAAATAATGAAAATATTTGAGGAGATTTGAACCTTCAGAAACCCCTTGAAGCTTCATGAACGTTCATGAATGTTCACTAAGGTTCAAGAAGGTTCATGAACGTTCATTTTTTGACGTGCTGAATGACCAGGGTTGTAATTAAATTTGACAAAATTAAAACACAATTTTAATTAAAATATTTTTTTATTCATAAACGTTAATTAAAAATGATCTTTTAACAAAAAAAAAATAAGAAAATTAAAAATGAGTAACTAAAATATAATTTGAATTAAATGTCTCTATAAATGAATGGCTTTGTGAAAATTTCAATGGTTCCAGGTATTAGTAAAAAAAATAATTGAATTCTTTTGGTTTTGTTTTTTAAAAATAAATCAAAATTAATTTTTTTTTATTAAATTTAAAGTTCTTAAAAAAAAAGAAAGAAAATCGAAATTATATTTAATTAAAATTTTGAAAATTAAGACAACATAACTCTCCACCACCACTTTGTCAATTGTCTCAAGAGATAACACAATCCCTTTAGTTAAAAAAAAAACAATAATAAACTAAAAAAAAATGGAATAAATCGCCCGATGGACAAAATATTCGAGAAATTTTTATATTTATATTTTGTATGTTTGTTATACTAACCAACGAGTAAATAAAACGAAGCAAATTTAAAAAAAAAATCATTTTTAACAATATTTTGTAAGTTAAAGGCCGTTGTGTACTTTTATTTTGATTTCATTAATTAATATATCCGCTCCTTTTTCTTTTAGCTTTTGTGCTAAATGTAAGCCACATAGTTCAGCTTTGAGCATTTTATTCTCGTCTATGTTCAAATCAGCAATGAAACTAAAGTGTTTAACTTCTTTTTTAGGCTCTTCACTCGTTTCTGTTTCTTCTTTTTCTGCGTCTTCTGTTTTTTGACGCTTTGGACTTGTTTGTTCGGACGTTTCTTCATTCGATTGAGATAAACTTCGCTTTAAATTTGGTTTTTCATCAGTTTTATTTTTTTCTTGTTCGTTTAAAATAGTTAAAAGTGGACATAAATTGGTCATTGAATTTTCAAAACGCATTTCGAATTTGTCTTGAATGCAAAGAGTTCCTTCCAAATCAAAAACAGCGCCTTCTAGGACAATTGAATTTTCGTCAACTCGAGATGTAACTCCTATAGGTGCACTACAACCACCTTCTAGTTTGGCCAAAAATGTTCGCTCAGCAATGCATCTTAACAAAGTTTCTTCGTGATTAAGTCTATTTAACATTTTTATAATTGTTAAATCATCACGACGACATTCGATTCCCAATGCGCCTTGACTCACTGCGTGCATACAAATTTCTGGTGGCAAAATTTGTGAGATTCGATCTTCATATTTCATTCTCTTTAAACCGGCTGTAGCTAGTATAATGGCATCGAATTTTTTCTCATCATCCATTTTACTAAATCGAGTCTGTAAATTACCACGAATAGTTTCGAACTTAAATTTTGGATATTTTGATTTTAGTTGAGAAATACGTCTTAATGAACTCGTACCAATAATACTACCATCTTCTAGATCGTCTAAACATTTTTTAGTATCAGTCCAACGTGATGCAATAACTAATGCATCACTAGGATCTTCTCGTTCGGGTACACCCGATATTATTAGTCTTTCGGGTAGAACTTGACATGGCATATCTTTTAGTGAATGTACTACAAAATCGATTCGAGATGTTTCCAAAGCGTCTTCTAATTCTTTTGTAAAAAGACCTTTATCTCCTATTTTTGGTAAAGCTATATTCAAAATTTTGTCTCCTTTTGTATCAAAATTGACAATTTCAAACGTGTATTCGGGATGAAGTTCACTCAGTCTTGCTTGAATACTTTTAAAAATTTAATTTTTTGGAAATATATTTTTTACAATGAAAGCTCAGAAATCCAGGATAATTTTTCCTACCTAGTCTGGCAATGGGTTTCAGCTCTTTCATTGAAGGTAGAGTATAATAAAAATGTAACTTACTATTCAGATTGAACCATGGCTAATTTACTTTTTCGTGAGCCTATTTTAAAATGCGTACGATCTTGTGTTTGTTCACTAGATGTTGAAGTAACTTCACTATGATCAGACATTTCTAAAGCAAAACTTTAAAAAATATTAAAAATTTTCCGTGGGAACCTTTAAAGAAGAATTTAAAGGTAAATTTTATTAATGTTTCGTCAAATAATTTTAATCAAACAAGATAAAAAATGTCACTTATTTTTCATGATTCCTTTTATTTTTTTATTTTCTTACATAAAATATGACGCTTAATTTCTTACTCCAAAATTGTTTTTTTTTAATTTCATAAAATCGATGCATGCAAATGTTAATTTTGAAAAAGAAAAAAAAAATATTTGAAAGCTTTTGTTGTTGCAATATTTTACGAATAAACTCGCGTATCTCAGATTTAACTTACCTTTAAGAACAACTTAAATAGTGCTCTTAGAGAAAATAAAAACTATTTGAAAATGAGCTTGCCTCTTGATAAAATCTACGATCCTAAGCTTTATTTTGATAAGAGTCCTTGATTATCTTATCTATTTAAAATAAGAATGAAGCTTGAAGACTTTTTTGTTGGATTAGTTTTTTGATCGGATTGAAAAGCAAATCAAACAATTTAAAAAGTTAGTTTAAAAATTTGAAAAAAAAAAAAAATAATTTTTTTTTATGGATACGAAAAACAGTCAAATCAAGTTTGGGGCGTGTGTTAGTTTCGTTCTTAACCTAAAAAAAAACAAAAAGAGCTTACATTTTTAGTTTGATTAAAAAAAAAAATTTTGTTCAATAATGACTTTGAGTAAAATTTTAATTGCGAATCGAGGCGAGATTGCATGTAGAATAATTAGAACTGCAAATCGACTTGGTATTAAATGTGTGTCAGTGTTCAGTGATGCGGACAGTGATTCGCTGCATGTTAAAATGGCTGATGAAGCTATTTACATAGGCAAACCACCTGCACAACAAAGTTATTTAATTAAAGAGAAAATAATTGAATCAGCCAAAAAAACAAATTGCCAAGCTGTAATTAAACTTTTTCACTCGTTCACATTTCAAGAATTTTTAAAAAATTCTTTACTCTAGATTCATCCTGGATATGGTTTTTTGTCAGAAAGTTATGAGTTTAGTCAACTTTGTACCAAAAACAACCTTGTTTTTATTGGACCTCCATGGGAAGCCATTAGGTATTTAAAAATTAAGACATGAAATCTTTAAGAATTAGTCTTAAATCTTCAAATTAAAGGGACATGGGAATAAAAAGCACTAGCAAACACATTATGAGTGCTGCTAATGTTCCAATTATTGAAGGTTATCATGGTGAAGACCAAAGTGAACACCGTTTAATGCAAGAAGCTGAACGAATTGGGTATCCTGTAATGATAAAAGCTGTTAGAGGTGGTGGTGGTAAAGGTATGAGAATTGCATTTAGTCGTGAAGAATTTATGAGACAACTTCAATCAGCCAAGACAGAGGCTTTAAAGTCTTTTAACAACGATGATATGTTGGTTGAAAAGTTTGTCGAAAAACCAAGGTTTGTTTAGAAATAAAAATTTCAGACTTTTATCAGTTCAGTGGTTTATTTTTGTTAAAGACATGTTGAGGTTCAAGTTTTTGGAGATCAACATTCAAATTATGTATACTTGTACGAAAGAGATTGTAGTGTTCAAAGACGACATCAAAAAGTCATTGAAGAAACACCAGCAGTAAATATTCTAAATCCAGACTTCAAAAAAAAAAATCATGTTTTAAATCTTTAATTTTAGCCAGGTTTATCTCATGAAACTCGTCGTAAAATCGGAGAAGCTGCAGTCAAAGCGGCTAGAGCTGTAAATTATGTAGGCGCAGGTACAGTCGAATTCATTATGGATCCACAACAAAACTTTTATTTCATGGAAATGAACACTAGACTTCAAGTCGAACATCCAATCACCGAAATGGTGACTAATACAGATCTTGTTGAATGGCAAATACGAGTTGCTAGAGGTGAACGATTACCATTAAAACAAGAAGATGTTCCATTGAAAGGACATGCTTTTGAAGCACGTATTTATGCCGAAGATCCGAATAATAATTTTATGCCAGGTGCTGGTAAATTGAAATATTTACAACCACCACAAGTCACTGATAAAAATATTCGAGTTGAAACCGGAGTTTTAGAAGGTGATGAAGTATCTGTTCATTATGATCCTTTAATCGCTAAATTAGTTGTTTGGGGTGATGATCGCCAATCTGCTCTACAAAAATTTAGATATGCTCTAGCTAATTATAAGGTAACTTAAAAATATTCTTTTAAATTTGGGTAGTAATTATATATTTTACAAGATTTCCGGTTTAACAACAAACATCCCATTCATAATCAGTCTTTGTGACCACAAAGAATTTATTGCTGGAAATGTTCATACAGATTTTATTCCAATGCATCGAGAAGAGTTGTTCAAAACAGCTAAACAATTGGACATTGATGATGAGTTGGCTTGCTGTGCTCTAAGTACAATTCTTAATTATGAAGCTGAGTTGACAAAAAATCATTCAAGTAACCTTAATATTTTAAAATTAGTCAATTGATGTAACTTGCAAAAAGTTTCAACAGTTGAGACTTTTGAAAAAAGTTCGGTTTAATTTAGTATGTGTTCTCGTTCCCACAAAATTTTCCCATTTAAACGATCTGATAATTGTTATTACAGCTCGATTATTTTCCTTTTCCTCTTGCCTAACATCTGGCGTAGCTTGATCTCATTAGAGAGTTTTTCATTTTGTAGTCTACTGAAAGTTTACGTGTCGGAGAGACTGTAAAGCTTTTAAGTATTTTTTACAAAGTAAGAAATTTGTCAATAGTCAATTTAAGGTGTCTGTATGTAAGGTATGCAAGGGTCCTCTAATAATTGGGAAAGTTTCTATTCTTACGAACTTCAGATATTTTCGTAAAATTAGACCCTCCTAAATTTATGCTATTTTACCAAGCTCAACTCCTTAGTTTATATCAAAAAGTAATCATTTTTGGCTAGTAAAAAGAAAATAATAATTTGTCAAGTTCAACAGTCGAACTTAAGCCTGCAAATTAGAAATTCCTACTTAATGATCTCGAAGTTTTGATTAAATAAATGAAATTTAATCAAAATTAAAAAAAAATTAATGCTCTTTCACGTTTAATTACATTCCTATTGTCTAATAATATTTTTTGAAACAAGAAATTTAAATTATGAATATGCTTTGATTAAACCGTCTTAAAATGTCAATATGTTTACATGAATCAGACTTGATGATTTTAATTTAAGATGCCCATTCAGTAGGAAACGGGATGCCAAACTTTTGGACAAACAATTTTTTCGAAAAACAATTTAATTTAATATTCAACAACGAATCAAAGACAAATTTCAAAATAAATGTAAAATTCAATCAAGCAAACAACTTTGAATTTAAAATAAACGATAAAACTCATCAAGTAAAATTTATCGAATTGGATAGACAAACTCGTTCGTATCAATGCGATGTAAATGGTCATAGAGTTAAATTATCCTATTCAAAAGATAACGAAACAAATTTATTTAGTTTATTTTTAAACGATCGTTTATATGAATTTAAATTAGACGATAAAAAGTATGAAAAAGAACAAAGTTCGTCTCATGGTGACTCGGACTCAAATGATTCAGTCGCTCCAATGCCCGGTGTTGTCGACAAAATTAATGTCAAAATTGGTGATAAGGTTAAAAGAGGCGATCCATTATGTGTAATGATCGCAATGAAAATGGAATATGTGATTAGATCAAGTAAAGATGGTGTTGTAAAAGCAGTTAACTGCACAGTCGGTCAAAATGTTAAAAAATCTCATAAATTAGTCTCATTGGAATAAACAAAACCATTTTAAACTTAAGATTATTTTTTTATAGTACGAAAATTTTAAATAAAATCATAAAAAACAAAGAGCTTTTTTTTTAATTTTTAGGGATAGATAAAAGTTAAAAATTTTTAAATTAAAGTATTTTATTTGGAATTATTAATTCATTTTACGAAAATTTAAAGTATATTTTTATACAATTAGGTTTAAAAAAAGGAGATCATATTACAAAATTGGATGCGACTGTGAATTTAAAAACTTTTTTTGTTCAATTGTTTTTCGAATAAAAATACTTCACCGAATAAATTAGCTTGCTCTCTGACACCTGATCTATCAACTGGAATACTTAAAGTAGCAGCTGAAGCTCTGAATAAAATCATCATTTTGTCTAAACATTCTTGGTTTCTTACTCTTAAACCACTTACAGCTGTGGTTGAGAGAGTCATTGGAACATTGTTGACAGTGTGGAATGTCCATGATGATTTACCAACTTGGAATCCGAAGAGTCTTACAGCTTGTGGTTCAGCTGAAGAAGCATCGAAGCCTAAACCGACCATTTTGAAGTTTTGTGGCAAATTGGCAAATGTTTCGCACGCAACCTCACCACCTGGGCTAAAATTAAAAAAATTATAAACCTTATATTGTTAATCTTTTTTTTTAAAAATTTACCTTTTGCATGTCAACGACAATGAATCAGCAAAATATGTACATTTTGTTCTTTGGGCCGAAGCACAAACAAACAAAGCGACTAAAGCGATTAAGAATTTCATTTTGTGTCAGTAAGCTTAGATTTCTAGTGAAGTAATTGTGTGATGCTTTTTTGTAAACAAAATTTTCAATCTCTTTCTGTATTTATACTCTGATGTTTAAGCTTGATCATGTTGTATTCAAGTTTTTTCAAATGTTTCATAATAGAAACTTAAACACTAATGTGTGTGAGTGAAAGAATATTCTAGTCATAGTAGCGTGAGTCTCATTTTTAACAAAAGAAAAAGAGACTAAAAACTAAAATTTTCTTAAAAATTTTATTTTTCCAAAAATTTTACAAAAAAAATATTTTTTTCATAAAAAAGAAATAAGCAAAAAAAAAAAGGATCATAAAAGAAAATTGTCTAAGTACAAAGTGTTATGACGATACTTAAATGTTTATCAATTATACTTGATTTAAGTCGAGTATTGATGTCTCAAATGATTTCACAAACCATGAAATCCTTTAACATTTTGATAGAGATTAGCCAAATACAAGCACAACGTTTTTTCTTTGCGCTTTTGAATACGACACTTTTGATAGATATTTTTGAAAACAGATAAACGCCTTCGTTCTCTTAACATTGGTTTTTCATTTGAATGAGTTTTTTCGTCTGAAATCTCGTTCAAATACGTCAAACCAGCATTGTCGTTTGGTATACTTGAAATTTCGTGAAACAATTCATTGAGTTTATTCAATTGTTCCGCATTTTTTTGTTGTTTAAGAAAATCAATTAATTGTAAGTTGTTTTTTTCAATGTCTTCGTTCGAATTAACCTTTAAGAATAATTTACAAAATTAAAAATTTCAATTTTTACAAAATCAAATAATAAAATCTTTGTGATCTTTCATGTTTTGAAAATTATGAACTGACTCAAAAGCTTCTAGAAAATTACTATTAAAACCTCAACTCTAAGTAGTTGAAAAGGTTGTGAAAATTTATACTCTACTGAATATTCTTATTAGAAGCCTTTTGATAGAGAATTGACATACCCGTAACTCAAAATGTTGAGCTTTGATTAAAATTAGAGAAATTAGATTTAAAGTAATGACGTCTCGTTCAATGTATTTTAATTCATTAAGACTTTGAAAGTTTCGTGTAAAACCTCTATAAGACACGCAATCCTGAAAAATTGTATTAGCGGGACTAAAATCTTAACACTAAAATGTTTAATTTTGTTTCTTTACTACTCAAGTATATGATATTGACTGTCCAATTTCACTTAATGAACCGTAAACAGTGGCGTTGCTTTTTTGTTGCAATTAAATTTTCTATTTCAGATGACGGAATCTACCAAAAAACATGACAAGTTTCAAAAATCTCGATCTTATTACCGTAAGTTCTCGTTCAATGTTACATAGCTGAATATTAAACCCGAGTATTCAGGTTTAGCTACATGTAACATTGAACGAGAATTGACGATAACTCTCGAATTAGTTAGTGAATTTGAAATTACAGTGTTATTTTTTTGTTAAATTATGCTTTCGGGTAGGGTACTTATTTTCACAATTTCGAATTTTAACGCTGCAAGTTATTTAAATTGATGAACTTTAGAGACATTTTAATTAAATTTTCTAAAATAATTTTAATAATCCTTACCACGATTGACAGAAATTCATAAGATCTATTATCAGATTTTCCAGAAGCGTTATGCGTTTTTTTTTAGTTATAAGGTCTAAAAAACACCGAAAATGACTATGAGGTCTTTTTTACTTAACAAGAGCTTTTTTCCGATCGACCGATTCGATTTATTTATCTGGAAAAGCTTTTATCTTGATAATTTCCAACATTGAATTACCAAAAGACATTCATCGTATATTAACATAGTAAATTATAGAGAGAGATCATAGCTACTTAGGTCGTTTTTAAATAGAAATATTTCGCTTTTAAATCTTTGAAAAAGAAATGACTATGTGACTAATCAGACTAAAAGGGCGCTGTGAAGTTCATAGCAATGAAGCAATAACAATTCTACATAAACGTTATAAAAATTGTTCTAGAGGTGCTATACCCTATTTCAGATAAGACAAGTTTTATTTAGGGTATAGCACCTCTAGAACAAACGATTCTGCAAAATTGCTTTTGCGAATAATATGAACTTCACAGCAGCCCTAAAAGTTGAAGGTGACTTTCCGTACGGTTGAACCGAAAGTAAAAAAAAACGCCGAAATAGGATTGCGCTTTAATAGTCAATTTTAGATATTAAAAGAATTCATTGTATTGAAAAATTTTTTTGTTCAAAGCAAAAACTATTCAAACTTACATTTTCTTCCAAACTTGGAAACCCATGTACTTGATTGATTAACAATGCAATACAACATACAACTATTACACCAAATGAGTTCAAAATTTTAATCATTTTTGTTTAAAATTAAAAGATTATCCAATTCATAAATTCTAAATATAAAATGATAAAAAACATAACAATCAAAATAACACTTCCTGAGGAGAAGAATTAAAAATTAATAAAAATAGACAAATTAGTTTTTGTTATTCTCTAACAATTAAGAAAACCATAAAAGAAAGCTATCAAAAAATATTGAAAAAATAATTAGCAATCATTTTACTCGAGATCATATCCACAAAAGAATTTCTTAGTTTTATCATTTCCTTTTTTTTCCTTCTGTTTGCTTCAATCGAATTAGAATTTATTCTGTTCACAAATTTAAATAAACCAAGAATAAAGAAAAAAATGACATAAAATTAATCAATAATTTATAATCTTGTATATCATTAATGTAAAAATAGGAACATCTGCTTTGCATGATTGACGAATACCCTATATACTTTACTCAATTTAGATATTTTTTTAAAAGTTATTTGTTGAATTTTCAAAAATAAAATTTTATAAATAAATCTAATTTCGTTTTTTCTTAAATATGGCAAATGTTATTTTTTCTTGGTTAGTTGGATCAATCTTTATACTTAACAATTAAACTAATCTAACTAGATTATTTGCTTTGAAATTTTGTTTTATCCTTAAGAAATGATGTTTGATAACCGAGAGAGATATTATATTTCATTACTCATTTTCACATGAATTTTTATGTCGTATTCAGTCCATCATCATGTAGTTCATTAAAATTACTAATTGTTTACATTACGTAATAATCTCATTTATCAAATTATAGTTGAACCCTCGGTCTACAGCGAAAACTATTGACGAAGATCCAAACTATGCTCGAAAAATCCAGCGTCGAAATAATGAAAAAAAAATTGACGAAGCATGAACTGGTAAAAGCTTAGCCGAAATCGTACCCAAACCTCAAAATAGGTCGCAACAAATTAGACTCTATAAAATTGATTTTTTTGAATTTTTTGTACACTCATTCGTTTTAGCGTTAAGTAATTGACGATTCTTAAATCTATTCTATCGGTAACCCGAAAATCTGTTTTATACGTTATAAGTTAGAGGAATAAAGAAGTGCAAACTTTCACTTTCATGTCGTAGAAGCGCATTAGTGATGTTGGTTAACCAAGATTTGGTCGACTAAAAAATTGGTTAACCTATTTTTGTTTAACCTGGTTTTGGTTGACCAGATTTGGTTAACCGGCTAACCAAGCTTAACCAGCATCACTAAAGCGCATAAGTAAGCGAGTATCAATCGTCTTTTTTTGAAAATAAATGATCGAGCGAATGTTGGAGTTGGAGTACTTTGTTTTAAATCTCTTGGTTAGGGAAAAAATTAGCTTTGTAAAAGAGTAAGTTCGCTGGTATAACTAAACTCAAGGCTGACTTTATCAGTCCTTTAAGAATTCCTTCAGGAATATTTTCTTAAACTTTATTCATTTTTCGATTTCGATTTTGTCAAGTAATTGCTTTGATTTTTTCAGAGGAAGGCTAATCGTTTTAGAAAAATTCCTTCTAAAAATTGACTGAAAAAAGCGAGCCCCTCTAACTTTACAAATAGCTGGCTATGCCACTGTATGGAATTTCAGGAATAACTGGGAATTTGATTTACCGTCTTTTTCTTTCCAAAAAATTAAATGTATATCAAAAAATTGTTCAACCTTCTTTTATATGCCAGTTAAAAAGTTTAATAAAATAGGCTTTAAATTTCATTAAATGTGGTAGCATTGTGAAGTTTCGTTCAAAAAGTTCAAAAAGATCAGAAAAAAAATAAAAAAGCTGAATAATTTTTGATAGGAAGTGATTATGGGTTTAAAAAATGTACCAAAAGGTGTAACAAAAATTGTTGCATGACTAAGAATAAAGAAAAATCAAAAACAAAATTTGATCAATCGATTATTGATTTTTGAAAAAAAACGAGTGTTTTTTTAAGTTTATTATGTCATCATGAGATAAAAATTTTAAATACTCGATTATATGCCAAAAATTGTTCGAATTATTGAATCCAGTGTCCAACAAAACCCATTCCATACTTAAGCTATAGAAAAATTGCCTATTCAGAGCCGAAATAATGGAACAAAAAAAATTTTTGAACACTCTCCTCTAAAGTTTGAGCGGGGATCGAATCCAAGACCTTTAGATTACAGTTATATTTTGTTTTGTACAACACCCTATCCACAAACATTAAGTGATAATTAGATGATTAATTAGGACTATTTCAATAAAATCGCAATAACTCTCGCTAACGGCGTTGAATATTTTAAGATTTTCTTGAAAAATCATTAAGGGATAGTTTTGAATTTTTATCTCATGATGACATAATAAACTTAACAAAACACTCGTTTTTTTTCAAAAATCAATAATCGATTGATCAAATTTTGTTTTTGATTTTTCTTTATTCTTAGTCATGTAACAATTTTTGTTACACCTTTTGGTACATTTTTTAAACCCATAATCACTTCCTATCAAAAATTATTCAGCTTTTTTATTTTTTTTCTGATCTTTTTGAACTTTTTGAACGAAACTTCACAATGCTAAATGTGGTCCCTTCTTACGTCTATATTGCCAAAGAGATCAATTTTTATTTTTAAATAAAGATTTTTCAAGCTCCTGTGTTTCATCATCATCATGCTATCAAATTTTATTAGCCATTAATTTATTTCATATTGGAAGAAAATAGCTGACTGTTTTTTAAGATGTTTTTAAATGATCTATGACTAAATTCATCAAACATCGAATCTCTAAGACTCAAGGTCAGACTGTGGTACCCTAACCTGATTTAAAAAAATATTTTGAAAGAAATCCAAAAACAAAATTCAAATAAAATTCAAACTCTTTAAGCAGAAGAAAAAGAATGTTTACAATACGTTGTTGCTGTAATTCAATATTTAAATTTAAAATACAATGAATTGCTAACTAAAAAATTCTTAGGAATATCATCAACGCTGAGACATTATGTTTTTATACTTGAGTAACAAATGATAAATTGAAACCCCAAGAGAATAGAAAAAGAAAAAAGCCTTAAAATATTTGACATTTTTTAGACATCTTACGGCTTATTGTAAAATTGATTGTTACAGTTTTCAGTATGATTTAACAAAACAAAACCATTTGTAACGTTCTCTGAGATTCCTATTTTTGAAAGAATTCCATTCTCCCACTATTGATTAATCCAATTAGGCATCCTTTTAATTTAAGAAAGAAATAATTTTTTTTCCTTTAGAAAAAACATCAAATATTTAACTGGTATGAAAATTAAAATTAATGAGTTTGTTCAGAATCGTGAGTCAAACAATAACTAAGTTGACAATTATTAGGAAATTATTTTAATATTAAATCTTTTATTAATGAGCCAAAATCTAAGCTCTTCACTCCTACTGTAATTAAGAATCGAATTTTAAACAGTATTGGCGTAGTCAAGAAAGAGCTTTTTTTTTAGAATTTTTATATCAACTTAAATATGATTTTATTAGACGCCTACTTTTGGGTCTTGATTGGAAGCTACCGTAAGCTCTAGATTAGTTAATCCAAAAAATCACTTCTTTAAAGGGAAAACTCGTTCTGGTTTGTAGAGGTTTGAATTTCGTAATTTCGATACTAAAAAAAATATGATAATGTCAAAGTGTTTTGAATAACTTTTTGAAGTAGAGCTTGGAGTGTCCACTTTACTTTATTTTTGGAATAAAGTAAAGATCGACACATAATTTCTGTTATTTTCTCTATTTGCGTTTTTATGCTAAAAATGACTTTTATTTAGTGTTTTGTGAAGGATTAAAATATATTTTTGGTAAAAGCTTAAATTAGGCCTGTCAACATGGTCCTACGTTTAAAAAAACGAAGTTTCATTGAACTTAATTTTTTCTTTAATTAAAGTGCGCGCGGAGCAAAACTTCCACACTATCTGAATTTGTCATTTTTGACATCATAGCTGTAATCTACGACCCAAAAACATCAATTTTTTGATGGGGGTGAAAAATCAAGATTTTTACCCGTACCCATCCGCTTTTTTGGTACAAAGGTGCTATTTTTAAACAGTCAAGATCTCATGAATGTTAAAAGATGTTCTTGCCCTGAAGGTTACTAAAAATTTGAAATCCTCGTGCAAAACTACCCCAGAAAAAAATCTATCTGATGATCCTAAAATCATAATTTCAGAATGGCATGTTAATTTGTAAGGTTCCGGAAATACAAAACGTCCACAAATTTTTAAATTGAATTTGGACCTCAAAATCGTAATCCACACATATGAAAACCTAGGGAAGCCAATTTTTTAGTGTGTGTCCAAAATAATTTTTTCAGACCCCAGGGGTCCGAAGTGTCGAAATCCCTCAAAAACCATACTTGACTATTTAAAAGATAACTCTCGTATTCACTCATCATCCCCATATAAACTATAAATATTCTGAAAGGGCGTGTAATAGCCTATTAGAAAAATGTATTTTTAAGGATCCTTGAGTTACAAATTTTACCCTTTTTTTTTTACTTTTTTGATATAACTTCTTCAGTGTTCACCTCATGTCAGTGATTTATACCAATTCTAAAACTAGATAAAATTCTGAAGAATTTTTTGGTTTTACTTTTTTGATTTTTGTTTTGCCTTTGGTATACAAAGGGGTGAAAAAAAGTCAAAAATCACTAAGATGAGGGATTATGACAATTTTGACTACAAATTCGTAATCCTTATATAAGAAAACCCTAAAAAAAGATACATGAATATTTTATTCACAAAACACTAAATTAAAGTCATTTTAAGCGTCTGAAAAAATTATTTTGGACATACACTAAAAAATTGGCTTCCCTAGGTTTTCATATGTGTGGATTACGATTTTGAGGTCCAAATTCAATTTAAAAATTTGTGGACGTTTTGTATTTCCGGAGCCTTATTCACTAAAATTTCTGAATTCATCACCAATAACATGTCTAATTTTGAAATCGATGTACTAAAAGTTCTTATTCGATTTAAAAATTCTAATCAATCATTAAATTTCTAGACAATGCTTGGTATATGAGTCAAATGTTTCCTTGCGTGTATTTGCTACTGAAAGACAAAAAAGAAGATACTTATAAAAAAATGATCATTTGTTTAAAAGACAGACTATTCGAATTGGGATATCATGTAGCACCTACTCAACTAACAAGTGACTTTGAACTGGCCTCAATAAATGCCTTTAGTAGCCAATTTGGTCTAAGAATCAAAGGATGTCACTTTCATTTTTTGCAGGCCGTTCGAAGAGCGATAGACCAACATGGTTTAAAAAATGAATACAGAAAACAGAACATTCAGAAAGTTCTGAAGATGTGGATGGCTTTGTCTTTCGTACCCATTGACCGAATGGCTAATGCAATTGAAATTGTAATGAGAAAAAAAGAGGAATTATTTGATTCGTTGGATTTACAAGTCGAGTCTCAACAAGCTCCTGTAGCTAGTTCTCAACCAGTCGCATCTCAATTATTAATTGTTGGTCGTGGTCGAGGTCGGGGTCGTGGTAGACCGAGAGGTAGTCGTACTCAAAGAGTTACTGAAGAAATAGATATAGTTAACACTAATGTTTCGAATCGCGGACGTGGTCGTGGTAGAGGTCGCGGTAGAGTTCGTGGTCGAAGAGAAGGACAGCTGCTCGTACAAGATGATACTACTTTAGTTAAGGCAAAGCTTGATGGTTTTTTTGATTATTTTGTTAATCAATGGTTTGAAGGCAGTATCGATTACGAAAAGTGGAATCATAGCACAACACACGGGCCGAGAACGAATAATCATTTGGAGGGCTTTCACGCTAAAGTCAATCGTTGGTTAGATAGAAACCACCCTGAAATCTACAACTTGATTAAACTTTTTAAAAGATTAGACGCCAATACTGTTATCGATTTTAACGCAAGACTCACTTGTTCAGCGGAACCAAAATTAAGTAAAGAGTTAATAGAAAAAAACAAGATATTGGATGAGAGTTTGGAAAGATTAAAGAGCAATGCAATAGATTTAGAAAAATTCCTTGAAGTTACACGCTTATTAATTGACTTTAATTTTAAAATTTCATAGTTATTTTTTTTGGACAAATTGACAAATTAATTTAATGACTAAAATACTTTAATGACAAATATACTATTTTATAATTTTTAATAAAAGTACCTTACTGACAAAAAACCGAAAATTATGGTTTTAACACAAAAAAATTCCTAACAAAAAAAAAAACGGACATAAAACCAAAAACCCATCAAAACGAATTATTTTATTTTCTTTCCAAAAAGTGAAATAAAGTTCATTTGTGCGGGTTAGTGATTAAGAAAGAGTAACCCCTTACTGCTTGGTTGAGTAATGTAGATCTGAAGATCAAAAGCTTACATTACAAACGCTCTTGATTGTTAATTTATTGTGTCAGAGCTAAATTTTACCAAGCTTACTTTTGACGAAAAGATTAGAAGAGCAGGTAAATCAATAAAAAAAATACCTTCAATATCTTCATAATCTAGAAATTTAATTACTGATCAGAAGTTTTAATAGACATCTGAAAAATTAGAAACATTAATAATTTTATGAAAATTAAAAAAATTTGGTTTTTGTTCCAGTAAAATTGGTGTTACAATCAGAAATTTTAGTTAAAAAAAATAAATAGCCTTTCAGAATCTTGGTTTTGGGTGCCATAAAACGTGTAAAATCGGGTCATTTTTTCAAATATCGAAAACATGTTTTTTGTGGTAGTTTTGTACGAGGATTTCAAATTTTTCACACTTGGTACCAAAAAAGCGGAGGGTTAGGGTCAAAAATCATGATTTTTCACCTCCATCAAAAAATTGATTACTTGGGTTTTTTGGGTCGTAGATTACAGTTATGATGTCAAAAATGACAAATTCAGATAGTGTGGAAGTTTTGCTCCGCGCGCACCTTATTTTAATAAATGACTTTTAGTCATTAATAATAAAGGAAAAAATAAAGTTCAATGAAGCTTCGTTTTTTTTAAACGTAGGACCATGTTGACAGGCCTAATTTAAACGTTTACGTTTTATCTTCAGCCTTATGTTTAGTACTTTGATAAATATCTAGAATTACTTAAGATTACAATAATATGAAAATCTCTATTCATTTACAATCCAGAAGCTTAGGTTATCTTGGTATGACTTCAAAACGACCAGATTATTCGAATAAAACAGTCCGTTCACTTGTCTCACGCCTGAAATTCTCAAATTGTTATTCAATGGGTTAGTTAGACCGCATTTGAAATATGCGTTTAGTGTTTAGAGTTCTATATCGAAAGATGATGCTAAACGAATAGTTTCTAAGCTATAATCACCGGAGAAATTTTTGGAATATCAGTTTTTTACTTAATGAAGAAAATGATTAAATATTAAAGAAGAAACAAGTCTTCAACTAAAATCTAATCAGATTTTTTTGAATTTTTTTAAATCTCAATGTTCTAAGGTTTAAATCATAAATATCCGTTTATTAAAAAAAATCAATGTCTAAATCATTAAAATTAATCGGTGCCTCAAGTGCTGTCAACGATGTATTAGTCAAAAACTCAACTAGAAAAAAAAATAGACAGAAGCCTTCCTTTACTAAGACAGGATTTTATGTTTAATCGAACCTTCAAGTTTGAATGAACAGGAAATTATATAATAATCTATGTGTTGGAAAAAAAGCAATCAAAAATTTCTATTATAGTATCAAAAAGCAAATCCTAACGAAGATTGTCAAAATTATTCTAGACCCTTCATATAGATACCGTAGTGCCTCATTATAGACACCAAGGGTCTTAAAATGTGACTGAAAAAACAAAGCCTCTGAAATTTATTTAAATTAAAAGTTAATTGATTTGAGACCCCAATTTTTTTCAGTCACATTTTAAGACCCCTGGTGTCTATAATGAGGCACAACGGTATTTATTTTTAAGCCTAAACTTGAAATTTCTGGCAACAAATGATTCGTAGTGTTTGGATTCCGAAAATGCATACCGACTGGAGGTATCAAGAATTAACTCAGAGAAGATTGACGTGGATAATTAGCTGATATCACGTGATAGCCGTGACCACTTATTGAATGTTATGGAAGACGAGGTGCAATTTCATTTTCCTAAGTTAGTGAGAAAAAATTTTGAGATGAAATTTGATAAACAAAAATTAAAATGGTTATCGAACTATTCGTGAAGGCTTTTAAGTGGTGTAATTTAACGATTCGAAAATTTAATTAAATTAATATTGATAGCAACGGTATGACATTATCAACAAAATATTTAATTAATATTAAAATAAACAAGATTATAATTGATTATAAAATTCAATTTAACTTTATTTGAATAAATTTTATAGAGACTTTGTTCTTTGCGGCTTGGGATTTAGTTATCGTCCAAATTATTAGAAAAAAAAATATTGATTGAAAATTAAATTCTGAGAAAAACTGTAAAATGCATTCATAAAAATTTGAACAAGTTTAAAATTATTGTCAGAAAAAAAATAAACCAGCTTAAAGCTGTCGAAATAATTATTCTTGAAATATTTTAAATTTATGAAATGACAATCAGATTCAGTCATGATTTGAAAGTTTAGTTTCCCTTGATATATGAAAAAGCTATTTAATTATTCGAGTTAACCAGTCTACTCAGATGTTTGATTATGGATCACCGATATGTGCTTTTAATGAATCTAATTTGAAATGGAAAAAACATTCTTATAAATTTTTTAATAAAATTTAAAGATTTTGGTTCTGTAGCCACTAAACCTTTTTTGATGAACTCATATAACGCTGATTTATTTAATATGATATCTGGATAAATCGAGTTGGGACCTATTTAAATTATCAAATTAGAACCTTAACCCTTAACCGCCCTTTGGATCATATGCGATACATTTTTAGTGTCTTGTTTTAACATTACCTAATAATCATAAATTATACATTAAATTCAAGAACATGAGAAGATCTAATATTTGTACCCCTGTTTGCACGAATATTTCCTTAAAAACAAGCTTCACGTTTGTGTGTTTAAAACTTCTAAAATTTTGAGAAAGTCTCAAACTAAAATTTATCAATTTTAACTCAAATTAAGCAAGTAGATCAAATTTTTGAGAAAAACAAATCTAAGGTAGAAAACATGATGAGTCTGCTGGTTTAGGTAAAAGTTAAAAAAACTAGAGTTAAATGGCTTTAAACGTTACTCTTGCGCATGAATGCCTTAATCCGGACCAAATCATCAAATGCCTTTTTCAAATATTTTCTAGTCTAACTTTTTCCGTAGAATTAAATTACATAAATTTTATCAGTTCTTTGATATCATGAAAATTGAACAAGCAGGCGTTTAAGGGTTAAATTCAAGTCGATATTTTTAGAAAAGGAACATAAAATCTGAGAATGGATGTTCTTTTTGATTTTTAAAACTTTTTGCGATCAGTTAAAAAGTCAATTTAAGATCTTTCTGTCCAAGAACTTAACTAAGAATAAATGCAATTTTTGGTGCAAAAATTGAATTTGCTAAACATGACCTTTGTAATATACTTTTAACATCATACAAAAGATACCAGAGAAACCAAGATACCCACGACTCAAGATAGATCTATAACTTATTCAAAGGATAAAAAATTTTAGTTAAAACAATTAATTTTAGAAGCTTGATGCCTAAATTCATAGTTTAATTCTTGAACAGAATGATCTTAAATTGACTATTTTAACGATCGAAGAAATTATTTAAAAATGCTGATAAAGCCCTTGGGATACCTGAAAACAGAACACACTTAAGGAAAAGCACATAAAAATTAAGTGAAATAAACCAGAAATATGAGTTCCCCGTATCAAATTAAACCATGTTATGACCTTTGGAAATGTGTAAGAATATGTACGAAAGCTCTTGATTAGAGGAATCTTTCTATTGTGTCAGTTTAAATATTGACCTCAAAATTAAGGACTTACACCCCTATGTGCTTTTTTGAAAAATCCATGGTGTGTGCTTTTTTCAGGTATCCTTGTAATAAAACCGGTCTATATTTTTTTTAATAAATCAACTACAGTCGAACCTCTCTATCCCCGCCTTCGTTAACCCGGCAAATTTGATTGCTGAATAATTATTCTACTTTCCGTCCCTATACTAATACATTATAAATGAATCTTTAATCCGGCAATTTCGATAAGCCGGCAATAATTTCTCTTCCCGATTTGGTCTGACTAGAGAGATTCCACTGTATTAAAGACACCATCTATTTTATTTTTGATTGAAAAAATGAATGAAAGAAATCTCACACATTTGATTGTTTGAGCTTTCGCAGATTAGCTAGAAAAGGGTTTTAGCAGTACATTTCTAAAAAAGTAAACATTTCCAAAAGTTTTTAGAACGTAGCTTTTTACAATTAAAGTAAGTACTCTGAGACACAGCTTGAAACATGTGTATATTCATAAACTGAATAATATATTTTACATCACTATACTATTTTATGCATCACTTGACTTACCCGTGAGGGTAATATTTTCTTAAATTTTATATATATTAAAGTTTTAAAATAGACTATATTATTTTTCCTCAACACTTTTAATAAATTATCACATTATTTGAAATTTAAAATCTTTTAAAAATAAACCAGTAAAGAAAATACAACCCTGGTCATTCAGAACTTCCAAAAATGAACGTTCATGAACCTTCCTGAACCTTCATGAACCTTCCTGAACCTTCATGAACCTTCATGAACCTTCGCGAACCTTCATGAATTTTCATTTTTTTTCATATTTTCAAATTTGAAAAAAAATGAAGAAATATGAAGCTTCATGGACTCTTGAACCTTCAAAACCTTGAACGTTCATGAATGTTTTTGAAGGTTCAGGAAAGTTCATGAACGTTCATTTTTGGAAGTTCTAAATGACCAGGGTTGTAAATCAAAAAAATTTATTAGTACTGAGATCTAATTTTTTTTTATTTTAAATCAAGTTGCAAGTATTTTAATAGTTTGTTTAGCTAAAGGATATTTTCAAAGTTAATCAAAAACCATTCAACTTTTAAAAATTAATTATTTACACACAATAAATTCGAAAGATTAGACGCCTCTTAAACTCATTTTGTTATGTTATTTTTCGAGATTTTTAAATTTTGACATAAAATATTCTTTTTTTAAAGCTAATCAAGTTGAAAATTTAAATTGGATATTATTCCGTTTTAAATGGAAACTAATTAGTTTTGAAAAATTTTTTTTTTTTTTGCTGAAAAAATTTAAATTAGACGCTTTTAGAAACGTTTTTGTTTCTTTTATAAAGACGTCAAACAAATTGCGAAATTTTCCATTTTTTTTCTTTTGATTAATCGATCGAAAAAGGCGTTTGTTTTATTTTTCGAATCAGAAACAAATGGTTGAGTAATATGAATCAAAAGATAAATTTTTTCATCTTACAAAGTTGAACACAATTAAAAAGACCCGTTCGTGATCGATTTGCTATTTAAACAAAAAGCAAATTGGATGCATATCATAACGGGTATCGTAGATGGCCGCTATCAAATTTGAAAGTTTGTATCGCTACATTCTGAGGCTGCCGTGTTTGTCGACGGAAAATTATCCGAAAAATTCAAAATTAGCACAGGCCTTCTACAAGGTGACCTACTTGCTCCTATAATCGTAATTGACTTCGTAATGAATAAAGCACAAGATAACTTTGGTTTCAAGTATAAGAATGGCTCATGTAAGCGATACCCGGACAGGGTTATAAACGATCTTGATTACGCTGATGACATAGCACTACTCGAGTCATACGCTGATGACATAGCACTACTCGAGTCATCAATTGAAAGAGCAACTAAATCCAGTTAAAGTTGAAGCAGAAGAAGTCGGTCTGGTAATAAACACAAAGAAAACGGAAAGCATGACCTTTAATATCCCAGGAGATCAGGATAAGCTTTTGCATGACGGGGGAGTTATAGCTATGGTCGGGGACTTTAAATATTTAGGTCTAAAGTATCATCTACCGAAGCTGACTTTAAGAACCGCAAAGCCTTGGCATGGGCGGCTTATTGGAAGCTGGATAAGATCTGGAGAGCGAAGCACATTCCTTGCACATTAAAAGGAAAAATCTTCAATGCCTCCGTTGTTTCAGTTTTGCTGTATGGTTGTGAAGCATGGATTGTATCAAAAGATCTAGAGGGTAAAATCAATAGGTTTGGTACAACATGTTACAGAATGTGGCTGGGTATCAGACCAATCGATAAAGTAAGACTCGAAATAATCTACAACAGTGTGGAGTCGCTAGTGGAGTCAATGAGACGAAGACAATTAACGTTTGTTGGTCATGCCCTACGCAGAAGCGAACATGAACCAGCCAAAGTTTTTGCTCTTTACGAACCGGAATCAGGGCTGGGTCCCTTTAAACGAGTACTGAAAACCACCAGTTATTTTAAGTACATTTGTGATCTAATATTTCCATCAAAGAGCAAAGTGGTACAGTCAGAATCGGTGAGTCTTGCAAGTTCACGTGATCTATGGAGAAAAAGAGTCTCCGTTTGTTGTAAAACAACATTCGAATAAAGAAGAAGAATCGCTACATACTTTTGTCTACATAATTTTGTTTTGTTTTACCAAGAGATTGGTTTTAAGTTTTTAGTGTTTCTCAAAATTTCTATAAATAATGTTGAAAATTCCAAGCATTTCTGAACCGATATTCAAAATTCTTAATTCTTCGACACGTCGCTATTTTTCGTCATCATCTTATACACCTTTAGCACCCTCAGATCCAATCAATCTTCATTAATTAATATTAATATATGTTATGTCGAGTATTTACTAAGACTTGATTGATTTTTGACGGAAACTTGAGTAGTTATTTGGATAGATCACTACTTTGATCCGAATCACGAGAGAGATTTCAAAAACATGTTGAATAATTGAATCATGAAATTTTAAAATAATTCATTCATGGAAGACCATGTCATCCACAAAGTCAAGTTATTGTTGAAAAAAGTAACAGAATTGTCGAGAGAATGCTTGCGTCAATTTTCACGAAGTTTTGTACGATTGTACGATTCATTTCTGATTAACTTTTAGATCTGAAATTTTTACAGTAGGTATACAAATTTGTGTACAGAGTGTGCAAACAATTTTTTTAAGTATTTTGTTACCTTTAGTTGGTAAAACTCGTTGAAATTAGTTCAGAACCTGAGCAGTTTCTAAAAAATCGTAGTCATAGTATTCTATTTAGTACGATTACTTCACGGTGTTTCATTTGAATTTGTACACCTTGGACTAAATTTATTTTGCAATTTATTCATTTTTTTTCCTTTAAAAATCGAATCGTACAAAAAAGTACGGTTCGAAACTGTAAAGAAAATTTCCATTTAATGTTTTAGTTATGCTATATAAAGGCCATAACTAAGTAAATTTTGGTCGAAAAACTCGAAAAATTTAGTCTTAATTGTCTTGGACCTAATCCTGACTCAGTTTACAACGACCCAAAAATTACATTTTTTGTATTCGCTTTGTTTTAGAAAGATTAAATTTTTTTTCAAAAAAGTATCTCGATAAAAAGTTTCTAAATTCAATTTCCTACACTTTAATACCCATATCTCACATCCGAAAATATTTCTTGTGGGATTAGCCGAGTTTGCAAGCAACTTTTAAAAAAATATTTTTTGTGATATTTCATGATCGGAATTATGGATTTGGCTAAAAATTTGCCCTCTTTGGTATTTTTGTATGTCTAATATTATTAAGAATGAAAAATAATCTACTTTATGACAAAAAATCATAAAAAAGTGTCTTTTTTGGGACCTAGTGTCTTTTTTGAGAGAAAAAATCGTACTGAAAAACATCGAGCAATTTATTTGCTAAAATAAACAATTTTTGACCGATTTTAATTCATGCTACTGTGCTGGTCGTTCACGAATTAAATGGAGGAACGTTCCTCAACGTTCATGAATGTTCAACAGCTCTTAGACCTTTCGGCGAACGTTCATGAAAGTTCCTGAACGTTCGCAGTATGGGAACGAACTATGAAAAGTCTTTCATGAATGTTCATGAACGTTCGCCGAAAGGTCTAAGAGCTGTTGGACATTCATGAACGTTCATGAACGTTCCTCCATTTAATTCGTGAACGACCAGCACAGTACATTCTCCTTTACTAACGAAAAAAAAACTTTAAGGTTTACTTTACCAATAAAGTAAAGGAAAATGCACTTTTTCCTTAATTTCCTTTATTTTTTCTTTTATGCGTTTTTCTGCTTTAGAAGACTATATTTTAGTGTTTTTTGAAGGAAAAATCCATTTTCCGAGAAATAAAGGAAATAAAGGGTAAAACTTTACTTTATTGATAAAGGATAAAGGTTTGAAAAAAGCCTTTATTTTAGGCAAAACTTTAAAATACGCCTGTCAACATGATACTACGTTAAAATAACAAAGTTTCATTGAACTTTATTTTTTCTTTACTTTATTTTAAAAAAGGACCTTTAGTCATACAAATAAACAATTACGTACAATACAATTACTTTAGTCATACAATTTGTTTGACAGTCAGACAGTTCACAAAAATTTAATAAAAAAAATATTAAATTAAAAAAAATTTAACGAAGAATACGGTTTGATTTGCATGTCAACTAGGGGTGTCGGCTTTACTTTACTTTAGGAATAAAGTAAAGTTTTACCCTTTATTTCCTTTATTTCTCGGAAAATGGATTTTTCCTTCAAAAAACACTAAAATATAGTCTTCTAAAGCAGAAAAACGCATAAAAGAAAAAATAAAGGGTCTACCTTTACTTTATTCCTAAAGTAAAGTAAAGCCGACACCCCTAGTTGACATGCAAATCAAACCGTATTCTTCGTTAAATTTTTTTTAATATTATATTTTTTTTATTAAATTTTTGTGAACTGTCTGACTGTCAAACAAACAAACTAATTTCTAAAGTTTTATGAATTTTTTACACTTCTACTTTTTTGAAAATAAAAATCTTTCAAAATACAATTATTTATTTTTTAATCGTTATCCCTCGCCTTTTGTGTTGTATTGCACTCTTCTATTAACTTATCAACAATTAGAAAGAATCAACAACGAAAATCAAATCTCCAAATATTTATAAAATTGATTAACTACCCAAATCGAACATCAGAATTGCTGGTGATTTACCAACTGTTAACTTTACGCTCGCTCACAATTACAGTAATTTACAATTAACTCAAACAGATTGGGCGGACGATAATTTTCGAGTAGACCCTTAGTTTTTTATTTATTTATTTGAGACCAATACTAAGGCCGATTAGCCGACAACCTGCTCAGAGTCGTGTCAAACAAACGTTATTATTAAAAGCTATATTTAATAGATAAAAAAAACACTGCTTTAAATTTTAAAAAATAAATAAAATCTGTCCTTTAATCGTGAGTAATTTTAAATACGCTTTTATCTATAAGATATTTTTTTAAAGTTAGATACATATTTTACAATTGAGATTAAATGAAAATCAAAAAAAAAAGGAAAAAAAGGAATTAGAATATAATTCAAGTTGGAAACAAAGCAAGTAACTGTTCTAATTTTGAGAAATTTTTTTAATGTATTGAGATGGTTTCTTGATTTTGTACTAATTTTGATTCAACCATATCGACCCTTGAAATAAAGCATGATAACATTTGAGATAGATTCACGTCAACCACTTTTTGAGAAGTTTTTGTTTCTTTTTGTTCCATTTTTACTTGTTTCGGTAAGTTATCAATAATGTCTGAATTTCTTTGTATAAAATTGTCATAACGATCTTGTCGTCAGTTGTGCGCTTGCAATTTTCGTTTTGTTTCTTTAAGTAACATTTCTCATTCGTTTGAATTGGTTTGATAAGAGACCTTATTCTAGTTTGAATCTTAAGCTGAGCAGCACCATTTGGTATGTTATTGTTGATCGAAAATGTTTCTTCTTTAGATTTATGATCATCAAGCACCTTAGTCTTTTATATGTGATTTGGTCAGGGATTTATGTCAAGTTAAACGTAAAATTGATTTAAGCGTGTTCCTGTTAAGTCTTATTTGCTTTACGTGTACTAATTTTAAATTTTTAAAATTTTCAATAAAGTTTTTTCAATCGATGTATATATTTTATGAGTGAACTTATTTTCACGCAAATTATCTGAAATTAGACAATCTAAATACACTTAATTTACCTGAAAATAAAAAAAAAAGTTTACCTTATGTGTGATAGTTTTTTTTTATTTTCACGTAAATGTCAATTATCTACAATTGATATTTGTTAAGATAATCAGAAGTCTATTGAAAATAAGCTAAGCTCTATTAAGAAATTTTGAAAAAGTTGTAAAGTCTTTAGCCTACTAAGGAAGAGACTAAGGATTCGTCACACATTCCAGAAAGTCTTAAAAGAGTCCATAGAAGAAACTAGACGATTTCAACTTCCTTGTCAACATAGCGGTATAATATTAGAGTTTAGATGGAGCTTATTGTGTTGAATAGATAGATCCCTTAAAAAAAGTCTAAAAAGCATTTATTTTAAATTCAAATAAGCATCAAATTTATGATGATCTTAGCAAAAAGTAAGACATGAAAAAACACAGATGAAAACTAAAAATGTTAGACCAGTCAGGAGTCAACAAAACCTTAACGGTTTGATAGAAAGCCAAGAGAACAACATTAGATTTGAAAATTAAAGTCTCCATTTTTCAATTATCTATCAGTTCGTTCTTCTCTTTCAGAAACAAATCTTTGGTTTCAGGCACATTCCAAATCTGTGCACACTTTGGCACGTTACAATTGGGCCAATAACGAACTGAAAGTAATGTTTTGAAAGAGATTTGTTGACTGTAATTGATTCTTTAGTAAAGAATCAATTACAATTCGATTCAATCTCAATTCAATTGAGAATAACCCGAAAGGCAACATTGTAGATCGTTAAAATTAACTAGGACTTATCAATTATTTGCTAAATTTTCTACGTGAAAATAAGTAACTTTTTTTATAACACCTACACTTAATTTACGTGTAATCATTTCTGTCTATTTTCAGATAATTTACGTGAAAATAAAAGTACCCATATTTTATTTAGAAATGCTTTAAAGTTAAAATTTTTGAATTTGAATTCGAATGAAGTTTACATAATTTTATAACACCGAATATTCTTTGAATGACCAAATAAATACTGAATCATCCATTTGCTAATAAATTTTCTAAGATGTATTAAAATAATTATTTCTAAAAATTTTGAGTTCGTCTATCCATAAATTATATTCTATTTTTTAAATAAATTCAATCATTAAGATGTTTTTTAATCAGTTGAATATCTCTGTTTTTTATTTTATTAATCATGGTTTTTTTTCAATATTTTAAGATGTGTCAAGAGGATTCTCGTTATTTAAGAAAAATTTCTTATGACTAATTTGATTAAGTAGAATAGAGTGGCAAATTTCTTGCCATGAAATTGAAAGTTATTATTGAAGCTGAAAGTTATTTTGACTGTAAACTGTCTCTTGTTAGAAAAGTTTAATATTGAAGGATGAAAAATGGAGAAATGAATAGTTTACTCAAAAAAATTGATTGTACAAGTTTGGAATAAGGCTCCTACTAAAATGCAAAACCTCATTTTTGGATAAATGTTTAGAATACCTACTTACCCCCAAATTTTTGCTTTTCACTATAACCGACTCCCGCTTTTTTAAAATAAGGAGTTATAAGCTACCCAAAAATTTTTCAGTGATTCTCAGTTTTACTTCATATCTAGTTTTTGAGATATTCTGTCTGAAGAAGGTCAAAGTTATCTAAATTTGCCAATTCTGATTCCATAGACATTTTCTGCATACCGAAAAACCTAAAATTAGCCAAGTCAGCCGGACGCCGGGGGGCTCAATTGCAGCTTTTAACTTCCTGGTCATATCTCCAAATCATTGATAGCTTTTCCCAATCGTTAGTTCTTGAATGTATTAGTAAAAGTACTATTGTTTCTGTGTAGATCTATCATCTAATAGAACAATCCTAGACTTTATTAGCTGAAGAAGCTGATTAGGCTTCTAAGCAGGGTAAGCTCCCAGTCAACTCAATTTTAATGATTCTGTAAAGATTTTTTGAGGAAATTCGATGATGATTCTTTAAAGTTATTGGACTAAGTTTTTTTGAAGATTCTTTAGGATTTTATTATTTTTTTTCATTCAAAAAATAACATTGCTAGTAGGACATGCGGGGTGTTTACAAATTAACAATTCGTACATTCGTGGAAGTTCGAATGTTTGTAATAAATTCATTCATGAAGGTTTACAACTTCTCAAGAATGTGACAAGTCTCCCAAATTATTGAAATCACATCTTAGACGGTGAATATTCTTTGTTTTGGTCTATTCCTTAAGACAAAATTATTATTTAAGATTTCAAATAATTGGTCAGTAGTAATATAAAGCATCAATAAAGTAAATTTTACCGACAAAACGATGGAAAAATGTCGATCAAGCAATTTAATCTTAGCTAATTCGTTTATCGTGTCTAGCTTTTTTAATAAAATAATGAATTTAATATACCGTCTCTATTTGTACCCAGAAATTTTGGCCTTTTACATTCGATTTATGTTTAAATTTTTTTATATGAATGGCTCGAAAATACCTCATTTTAACCCTCTAGACCTAGTCTATAAACTAAAGGTATAAGATTTTGAAACAATACTTTATCTATCGAAATATTTAAAAAAAACGACTGGATACAAATAGAGGGGGTTTACGGTAGGAGATTTTATTTACCTCAAACCGGTGAGAAATAAGCTTACCTTGAACCAGATTTTCATTTGTTTGAAAATCTTTGAATCATTCTTAAATAATATTTACTAAGCGACATCGTACCCGAACCACATGTTCGGCTCTAATCAAATCGTTGACAAGAGATTGAAAATTTTATATTATCTTAGTGAATTTTATTTTTATAATTTTTTCGGCTTCGATAGAACAAAAAGTAAAAATAAATTGAAAAAATGAAAACCTACATTTTGTACAGAATTTTGTCTAGTTTAAGAATCTTTATTGAAAGTCTTTGGTTTATGAGTAGACAAAAAAGTAGATCCAAAAAATTTTGCTTTTTTTCCGGAATATTCCGCGGAATTATATTTTTTCGATTTTTTTCAGGATATTCGATTCTCTATCAGAAAATTTGGTTACTTATTAAGATTTATTTTAACGTTTTAAAATGGAATACTTCTTTAAGGGTAGCTTAACTTCGAACCCCTTGCCCAAAAATAAATTTTTTTGACCCTTAAAATTTTGCCTACCTTTAGGTTCTCCGGTATGGAGAATGAGAAAATCGAGTCGAAAATCCAAAATTAAGACAGTATGGCTATTTTGCATTGCTCGAACTTTACATTTGCAATTTTCGACGAATGTTTTAAAAATGGAATTTTTTTCATTTCACTATATTTGCAGTCTTAATTTTATTTATTGAAAAGAAGATTAAATAAGATAAAAGTATCTAACAAAATTGAAAAATCCTAAAATATGTTTTGAAAAAAAAGAACAATAGGCAAAAAAATAAGAGCTTAAACTAATAAAAAAGGTTATCCGATTATGTATTTGGTTTAATAAAAAAAATTGTCAAATTGATTAATTTAATTAATTTGTGACCAAAACTAATTAAATTTAAAATTCTGACAAAACATATTATTTCAATTTGAAGAGACCAATTTATAGTTTCTTATATTATCAAAATTATTTCACTTTCAAAAATTTTAGAATATATACAAGATTTAGGATTCTATGTACAGTTTTCTAACTATGTAACACATACAACTTTGGTATTTCAACTTCAGAATTTTGGTGAATTCGGTTAGGTACAGTCCCGGAAATTAACTTGTCACATGATATCAGCTGACCTCATCTGATGTCATTTGGCATAGTCTGATATCAGTTTCCATCAGAATTCGTTAGGAATTCATAATGTTTGTAATTCTCTAAATGATATCATCTGATATCATGTGATTTCAACTGATCAGAGCTGATAGGAGATAATATCATTTGATCATAGATTCTGATGCGAACTGATATCAGCTGATGTCAAATGACGTCATGTGACAAGTTTTTTTCCGGGACTGTAATGGTCGATTTTTACCCATAAGTTGTCCTTGTTTTTTAAAAAATAAGTTTTGGAATCTTAAAGTGACCACATTTCTAAAAACAAAAAAAACCTTCGTGAACTTTCATGAAAGTTGGACTTTGCACAGAGTAGTAACGCAAGTAATTAAATCAAAGATTAGGGTGGGGAAGTTAACAGGGTTAATCAATGGTCCAAATTTAAACCAATCAATGTTGAGAACATATTATTTCCTGAACCTGTCCTTTTACTGAAGGGATTGTCATAAAAAGTTGAATTTTTAATATGTCGTTGGTCACTATTTAATTGATAAAAACACAAAATTTCAAGTTAATCCGGGTCTGGTCATTTTTAAAGAAAACCAATTTTTTCCGTGAAAGTTTAACACCCAAGACTTCATTAGTGTAAAGACCAAATCAAATAGTTTTTTTTCCTGATAGAGTTTTCATGCTGCAATTAATGCTAAACACATTCGGTTTACCATTAGCTAAATCTTTTAGTCAAAAAAATCGGAAAACAAAAAAGAGCCTCCTCGGCACCCTTCTTTCCGGAGTCTAGAACTTTTTAACGGAATATCTTACACACCTGAAACCTATACCAAAATGTTTCATTTGATCTCACCCAACAAAATGATATACATATAAGTTCAATTTCTTTTCATATAATTAAGTCGACTTTAGTGATTTATGTCCTTTAAAGCTAAGAGAATTAAAAATAATTGAAATCTGTTGCTGAAACTCTCATTTACATAAAATAATTCTAACCTTAACTAAAAAGAGTCAAAAAATTCGAGTCAAAAACATTTTATTCCCAAACTTCAAAAACAGTTTATCCACTCTTAGCCCGGGGTAATTTGCGAGCGTTTACGATAATTAATAAGAAAATCAAAGGACGGTAGGTACGATTCGCTCCGCAAAAGATGAAAGTTCGGTATAAGTGCAGTATGTCAAAGCTAATTTTTGGATAAGTTAAGTTTTTAAAGAGCAAATATTTGCATTACAAAGGTCGTTTTAAGTAAGCTTTAAATGATCAGATCACATTACAGTCGTCTCGCGCTTATATCCCCTAATCTGTTCTCAACAAGTATGGGGATATAATTAAGTTGGGATACAATGAAATTAAAGCAACAAAAAAGCTACAAAAATACAAATTTTTTATTACAAATTAAGTTTTACCCCTAACAAATTACAAAACGGATAAGTAAATTAGTTTTTAGGCTTAAAAAAAAATTTAAAATTTCAGTTTGTTTTAATTTTTTAAAATAATCTATTTCGCATGTTTTAAAAGATTCCCTAACTCTCTTTATATTTCCGGGTTTTATATTATCAAATTGTTCCATAAATTGAATATATTTTTCCATCAACTCTCTAGCTTCTTCTAGAGAGATATACTTCGGTTCTTCTTCTTCTACATTGGCACTTGTAGAACATGGAAGGTTAGAATCAGCTAAGACATCCTCAAGAATAATTTTTAGATAATTTTCTATCAATAATGGCCAATAATGGATAATTTTCTATAATTTTTGTCTTTTTTTTGAGGTCATTTTGAGGTTAAGTTTTTATTATATAAATAAGCACACGTCGGAAAAAATTGAGCAAAAAAAAAAGAGTTATAACAAAGAGTCAATTGTATGCAATATGTGTATTTGTTCTAATATTTGTCTGGGTTATAATTAAATTTTGGGGATAAAGATGGGATAAAACAAAAATAAACTTAACATTATAATGTATTAGGGAAATTGGTTCTGTATAATTTTTGGGATATAAACCCGAGGGGATATTATGGTGGCGGGATATAACGGTGAGACGACTGTAATATTACTAAGCAGCACGACCAAAAAAAACTTAAAGAGAAAAGATTTATTAATAACGCTAAAAATTCAAAAGTTTTATTAATTTTAGCTTTAATTGTGCGAGGAAAAGAGGAAATTATGTGTCAGGATCTTCGTCATTATTATCCTCTTGACTCATCTAAGTACTAAAAATTAATTAACAAGACTAAAATATTAAAATGAAAATTTCAGTATTTTTCATCAAATCTAATAAAAAAACATTTTCAAGTGTTTCTTAATCCTTAATAACGTTCAAAATAGATATTTAACTTCCTTATCTAATGCTTATTCAGTCCAATACTTTATCATATATTTTTTTTCAATATATTAAAGAAGATAATTGTGTTTCAAGTGGCAAATTAGGTAAATCATAAGTAGTTGCCTTGTCTTATAAATAATACTTACCACTTTATTTTTTTATTTATTTCTCAATTTGTAAAAAATACAATAAAAAGAACTTTCAAAATTTATTTTAGTATCTAAAGTTGTGATTTCAATTATTCTAAAACAAAAAAAAAAAATTTTTCAATCAAAAATGAGACTTCAAGTACCAGCAAGTTTTTTCGGATTTTATGTTATATTTTTTCTTATTGGAATATCGTATGAATACACACTTTCCAATGGCTTCTCGGCCGAAATAGAAAAGCATAATGAAAATTTAGTCAAGTACGATGGATTAAATTTAAATGAAGACTTAATTTCAGAAGATGAATTCGAAGAATTGAAGAATAAACTAATGTTAATGTTTAATAAAAAAGAATTAGAAGAACTTCTATCAATTCATAACACAAATGAACTTTCAAAAAGAGAAACTAGCGTTAAAAGACCGTTTAATCCTCAAACTAGTAAGTCTTTAATTTAAATTTAAATTTTAGTTGTAACTTTTTTATCCCTAAGGATGGGGCAAGCGAACACAAGCCGCACGTTTTAATCCACAAACAAGATGGGGATAAATAGAAATATTTTTTTTATAATTTTTTTTTTACTAGTCATGTAATCTTTTGTGGCAACAACTTAATTTTGTTGAAAATAATAAAAAAAATTTTAATAAATATTTTGGAAATATTATTGTATCGATTAAGAGATACTTGTAATGTTAAAAATGTCCAAAAAACTTACCAACAGATGTTTTGTTTTTTTTTTGAAACAGAAAAATGTGTTACTCGAACTTATATAATCTCGCGTTTTTATTAAGATTTTTAAACAAAAATTATTTTAAAATATTTTGAAATTAAAATAAAATCAATGAAGCCAAGAAAAGTTCTCTTATTGGTTTTTTTAACCCTTGGTAAATATGAAATGTTTTTTTCATCAACAATTATTCACTGGTCAATATTTTACGTTTGGTCAATCGCTTACTCATCTTCTTTTTGAGCTAAAAAACCCATCTTCAACCTGGTCATGGTTAGTAAAATTCCGTTCTCTAAGGAAATGAGCCATAGAGTGGAAAAGATGATAATCAAAAGGTCTGGACTCTAAGCTGGATAAGGGAGAAACTCAATTCCTTCTAGCTCTTCATTTTTGGGTATGCGGTTTTACGTTATCTTGAAAAAAAATTAGGCTTCGGTTGATCAAAGAAGGGTATTTTGCTTGAAGTGTAACATAAATTCGTTCTAGTTGTTCACAATAATGAAGCCAGTTCAAAGTTTATTTCCTCTTGGTATTCCACCAAAAGCCCTTAAATTCATGAATTTATCGTTTTTCAAATTTATCCCCAGAAATTTTTAGAACCAATTTCTTTCAATAAGCATTTATACCACTCATATTTGTCACTATTCAGATTTGTCACGCTTACCTGAAGGAACAAATGGGGTGATAAAATCGAGCGGAGACTATACTTAGAATCAAAAATTTTAAAATTTAAACTTATCATCCTGTAGAGCGTTCAATTCTGTACAATCTAACACAGTTCTGGTCGTTCAAGAATTTAATCTGCGAACGTTCATGAACGTTCAGGAAACGACCAGGCTTGTACTAGGAAAAAAACAAAAACTTTGTATTCTTCCCATCACTCCCTTCACCATTACCACTCGAAAAATCCACTTTATTCCCGACACTCCCATTACCACAATTTAACTAAGATATCAGAAAATTAAGAGTTTTTACACGTTGCTGGGAAACAGGTTTGTTAAAGGGTTCGTTGGAAGTAAAGTAAATCATTCGAGTGGTAATGGTAATGAGAGTAAAGGAGGATAGAATGTCAAGAAAAAATCTTTGAAATTTATTTTCTATAAAATCCTTTACCATTATGTTAAGTACCTTTTGCCTTAATAAATGTATTCATTTTGAATAGGTCAATTTTTTTTACATGAGGATAATATAACAATGAAAAAAATCTCCAATTTAAAGGGAGGAAGTTTATAAGTATATATACAGTGTATTTCAAATTAGATGACAAGATCCAAGAAATTTTCTTGAGACGCTTCAGCGATTAGCTTAGGCAAAATTGTTTAAGGAAGCTAAAAAGAGGGATATAAGTCAAATTTTTAAAGTTTTAAATTTAAAATTTTTAATTTTAGCAGCATTTCTAGTGGCATCAAATGATGCTAAATGGATCGATACAGCTGTACTTGCTGACAGACATAAATATAATTTGGTCCCAAATTACAAGG
Source organism: Brachionus rubens (assembly GCA_022207745.1). Taxonomy (NCBI): domain Eukaryota; kingdom Metazoa; phylum Rotifera; class Eurotatoria; order Ploima; family Brachionidae; genus Brachionus; species Brachionus rubens. Next base: position 3,017,985 of record JAJVHD010000001.1, on the reverse strand, counting down.
TAGTCTACATGCCAAAAAGAACTAAACCAACTACTGAAGAAATGCATATTCCAGACAACAATTTTTATTTTTTTTGAACTTTTATGGAAATTTTTTTGTTCTTTCATTTAAATTTTTCATTATCCAACCTTAACTTTTTTTATTAAAAAAAAAACTAAAACTTTTTTTACTTTATTTATTTAATAAACTTTTAGAAACAAATTAAGCTTTTAAAATTGATGAATTTGATTTTTGAACATTTCTCATTCCGAACATCGAATTGAAAAAGTTTTTGAAAGCGTTTTCTGGTTGAAAATTCATTGAGAATTGTGGCATAGAAAGTTTTTCAAAATTGTTGAAAAAATTTTCAAATGTCTCTGAAATAAGAGTTTTGCTAGCCATATTGAATTTTTCCATTTGATCACTTAAATTTCCGTACGAATAAATCGAACTGTTTCTGTCCAAATGAACACTCACCATATTTTGTTCATGATAGAAAGTTCGATTGCCAAAACGGAACGAACCGAGCTTAATTCTGGCTATTTGTATACCATCGAATTTGGCTAGCAAATCAACAGAGCCTGAAAATGTTTTATTTCTGGCGTCTAATTGGTAAAATTTTAAACACAATTCTGCCAATGGAACTCCAGTTTGAAAGCAAAGATCAGGTGGATTGACCACTTTGAAATAAACGTCTAAGTTATTAAAAAAAAAATTTGAGTTTTAAAAAAAACTTACAAGAAATAGTCTTGTTGTAGAGAACCTTTCCGCTCAAGTCAAAAGTTAAATCAATGTTATTCATATTGGAATAAGTCATGTTTAGACATCCTAGAAAAAAAATTTCCCTTTTAAATTTGTCAAAAAATTTAAAATCATAAAATTCACCTGTATCGTTTACTTTGATCTTGTGAACTTCAACATGGGCACAACAAGTACATTTATAATCTTCACATTTACATCCATATGAGTAATCTCTTTTAACAACAGTCCCATTTTCAATATTCTCTACTTCAAATGATTGAACGAGTGAAATATTTTGGATATCAAAAGGATTCCAATTAAAAATGGAACCGAATGGTTTTGAAACAATCTCGAATGGATTAATAACAAATGCCTCAGATGAGAACACCACAAAGGAAATGATAGCTAGAAACAATTTCATTTTTTTTCTTATTTAAAAAAAAAAGATAATTTAAAATTCAATTTGTTTCTTTGGATTTAAATAGTTGAATTTCAATTTCTAGTGAATCTTCTAGAATTTTTTTTTTTTGAACAGAGTAGAAAAGTTTTATTATTTTTGATAATACAAAGTAAGTTTATGATTCAGAAATATATATATACGCAAATTTGAATTTGAAGAAAGTAGATACACCTCTAGAAATATCTACAAATATTTGAGAATATAAAATAAACTTTAAATATTTAAAGTCCTATTTTTTTTTCTATAGTTCGGTCTATTGATCTATCTTGTTTTATTCGTTTAACAACTTTGCATTCTTATTCAAATACTCTGAGCAATCTGAAGCAAAATCTTGAAAATTTATAAGCGTTTTTATTAACGGATATTTATCCTAATTTTAGTGTATGCTCAAGTTAAATAAGATTAAAAGTGTAAGATGAATTCAAGATTTTAACTCTTGACACTTTTACTTTCTTACTAAGTAAACTAGAAAATAAATAATGTGAGCAAAAGTTGTATTCTAATTGAGACTCTTTCAAAAATTCAAAGCCAAGACATTCTTTTATTGTGAAAAAGAGCTGAGATTTTTTGAAAATAAAAATTAAAAGCAACCATGGAATACCGTAAACCTTTGGTTACTACTAAAGCCTTAACTCAAAGTTTATTCTTTATGAAGTTATTCCAATAATTTTTTGAACTTTTTCAAGAGAATGATGGTTATTACATTATGAGCCAAAGTCTTTATGAAAATAAAATTTGATCATTGATCTTATAAAAATAAAAAAAAAATTGTTGAGTTGTGATGTTGAAAGTACCCAGAGTTATCTTTAGATTACGGACCCGGGATCAAAAAATAAAACATCAAGACAATTATATACGGAATGAAGTCCTAATTAAAGGAACCGGATCACCTACATGCTAAAACACGGAACCAAAATAAATAAGAAATAAACTATCCGGTTGTTCAACCAAGTTCTCGTGCTGTCTGAAATATTTGTTAACCAATTTTTCAAAAGTACCATCTTTACAACAAAAACAATTTGTACATTGGCATCAAAAGGGCTTTTCTAAGAAGTAGCATATTAAAAAAAGAAGTTTTTTTTGGTAAAGATGACTCCTGCGAACCTACTTTTTGGCATGTATTCTCGAATACAAAAGAATACATTTTTTTTTTTTAAACGAATACAAAGATGTATTCTTTTAAGAAGAATACATCTAAGAATACATACGAGAAAACATATGAGAAATTGAAAAAATACAGAGATTGCATTTTATTATTTATTTCCTTATTTTATTCATTTACTTTGACTTCATTTTTGTAATAATTTCTTGGGTATTATTTTTTATGACTAAACTCAGACCGATTTAGTTTCGTTGGAACTAAATTATTATTTGAAAAACGACATAAACATTTGGACTAAAAAATCATAAACCCCAAAGTATATTCCAATGTTTTCCAGTATGTATCCTCGTTTGTATTATTAGTTGTATTCACGTATGTATTCTCCTATGTATTTTTCTATGTATTCTCGAGTGTATTCTTAGATGTATTCTTCTTAAAAGAATAGATGTTTGTATTCTAGAATACATCTTTGTATTCGTTTAAAAAAATATGTATTCTTTTGTATTCGAGAATACATGCCAAAAAGTAGGTTCGCAGTAGTCATCTATATCGTTTTTTTCATTTAAATCATTTCAGTTCATAAAAATTTGAATAACTTTTTTTCTTGATGAGATAAATTCATTCGTAAAATGCTACAAAGGGTAACAATTTTACTACACCTAAGATACACGACTGCAACAATTCTGCAAACTAATTTCACATTTAAACATAATCTTTTTTAGTGGCGTGTAAAATGTATAAAAAATGCAGAGATTCTCAGACGGGTATCTAAGACGTAGCAGAATTGTTACAATTTGTGGCATTTTGCAAAATGAATTTATATCATCTAGAAAAAAAGTTGTTATTTTGACCTCATTGTCAATCCATGAGTGTACTCACCCAACCTGAAAAATCAAAAAATGATATGGGTCTAGGTAATTATGTGACCATAAGTTCACAACTAGAGCCGAGTAAGATGTGACCATAAATTTTGCCCAATTATGTGATCTGGAATTATGTGATTCATTTCCAATTTTTACACCAGAAACAGGTTCTCTAACTTCATCATTGTTTATGCCTGTATCAGTAACTGTCCTCGATGTAATTGAGCTAGGGGCATCTATAGTTCTTTCATCTTCGTTCTCAACCAAGCTCTCATTGAATAAATCCTCAAAATACGAGAAATTATTTTGGTCACATAATTACCTAGACCTCAGTTATATCTATTAGATAAATTTCATTGATGTTTATAAATGAAAAAGGAAAAATGACTCGAAACTTTTCATCGAATCTCTACATCGACAATTCGATTAAATTGGTCCGATTGCATCATCGATTAAATGTTTTTACATCTATTTTACACTGATGCTGATTTTACACCCAAACTTTCTTGACTGTGTTAAACAAGATTTAGTGCTTTGCCATGAATAAAACAATGAACTTGTATCAATTTTAAAAAAATGTAAAAACCTCGTCTGAAAGTTAGAGCTCATTTATTTCTAGATGAATTCTAGATGGTGTTTTTCAAGAGTTTTTTTTAAAAATTTGTTTCTTCTGGTTAAATATTAAAATGTTAAAATCATTAAAAATTGAGCTTTGTTGATTTTTGTTTCTAAGCTAAATTTACCAAAAAAAATTATTAATGAAGTCATAATTAATCAAGCATCAATCTTAACTCTATAAATAACTCTAAGGTAATGAGAAAAAGTCTTATAATATTTTTTAATTTCAAAAGTAAAGTTAAATGCGCAAAAAAATAAAATTTTTTTCAAATCAACTCATAACAAAAAATAATAACGTGACCGGTTAATTTCGTCTTTAAAATCCTTTTTATTAACTAAGTGTTTGTTTTTCTATTTTTGAATTAATCTAAATTTTTAAATAAAAAAAAAAGAAGACATCTGCTCAAGCATCTTTCATTTTGAAAATTAAAATTTTACAAAAATAAAGTAATAAAAATTTTATTTCAAAACAAAAATATTTTGTAAGCTGAAAAAAAACAAAATAAGAACGGCTTTGGCAACTAAGTGTTGAAATATACGAAAATGAATATTAGTCTAAACCCAGGATCAATACAAACAATTCAACTAAATGAAGCAAACCAAAATGTTTATTTTATGATGCAACCAATTGATTTGTTACCAAACACAGTTCAATCGAATTCTGTTAAAATTAAATCTCATCAACATAATGTTTCATCAACGACACAATCTCTCATCAATCCAAATCACTTATCAACAATAACTCTTCAAACTAATCCAGCTTTTAGTCCTTCTAGTCTCGGTGCAAACACTACTACTGTTACTTTGACATCACCAGTTTCGTCTACTACTTCGATTAGTCCGACACCTAAAGGAGTTCGAGATGAACGTCGAAGAGCGAGTCATAATGAAGTTGAAAGAAGACGAAGAGACAACATAAATAAATGGATTGTCGAGTTGTCTAAAGTAATTCCCGATTGTTGTAACGATCATAAACATGGACAAGTATTGTTTTTTTATAAAATTCTTGAGCTAGTTAAGTAAATTTTTATGAATAGAGTAAGGGTGGAATTTTGGAAAAAACAGTTGACTACTTGTTGGATATGAAAAGTCAGAATCAAATTTTAAGTGATCAATTAAGGTCGTTCGAGGAGTTAAAAACAGAAAATGAGTTTCTAAGACTTGAGGTAACAATTTTAAAATCGTATGTTTTTTGTGTCATTAATTTTTAAATTGTTTTAAAGTTGGAAAATTGTATCAAAGAAAATGAAAATTTAAAAATCATAGGGGCGCACGAAGTGCGCCACCCTATAATATGTTCTCAAAATTCAAAATGCGTAATTTTAATTGATTAATTCAATTTTGAAAATAGACTGAAAGGCCAATTATATATTATTATATATTAGGTTAAAGCTCGTAAAATTTCCAACATTTTGGTACCTAAATCAATTTATGAAAATAATATATTGACCATATACACCCTTACTTTCTGTAATAAAAAAGTGTTTTTTCAATTTTGAAAATAGACTGAAAGGACAATTATATTTTATTATATATTAGGGTAAAGCTCGTAAAATTTCCAACATTTTGGTACCTAAATCAATTTATGAAAATAATATATTGACCATATACACCCTTACTTTCTGTAATAAAAAAGTGTTTTTTCAATTTTGAAAATAGACTGAAAGGCCAATTATATATTATTATATATTAGGGTAAAGCTCGTAAAATTTCCAACATTTTGGTACCTAAATCAATTTATAAAAATAATATATTGACCATATACACCCTTACTTTCTGTAATAAAAAAGTGTTTTTTCAATTTTGAAAATAGACTGAAAGGCCAATTATATATTATTATATATTAGGGTAAAGCTCGTAAAATTTCCAACATTTTGGTACCTAAATCAATTTATAAAAATAATATATTGACCATATACACCCTATATTCACACTTTCTGTAATTTCTTAATTTTATATGCCATTTCCTTTAGAAAACATTTAAATTAATAATTCTGCAATAAGTCTGCAAGTAATATTGTTAAGGAAAAAATTGTGAAACAATACGAAGCATTTGCTTCATCTATTGCCAAAGTCTGGATAATCTCTGATAAACTTAATATTACTTTTAATTTGAACATTTCTCAATCCCATGCAAATCTGAAATGTTTTGAAGAATTTTTGCAGACTTTGACAATTAATGAAGCAAATATTCCTTCGCATTGTTTCAAAAATTTTTTATTAAAAATATCCCCTTACAAACTTTTTAAGACGATTTTTAGAATAAAAAAAATGAAAATTTTAATAATTTTATAAAAATAAAAATTTGATGATTTGATGCTATTGATAAATGTTTTCTAAAATACAAAGAGGAAAAATTATGACAAAGGTGCCTTAACCATAAGACATGGAGCCCTATAATATGTCAACCATACAAAGGGAAAAAACAAGGAACAAATTATAGGCCGACACATTTTGAATTTAAATTCTATAGGCTTTTATAAGTATGGCGGCCTATAATTTGTTCCTTGTTTTTTCCCTTTGTATGGTTGACATATTATAGGGCTCCATGTCTTATGGTTAAGGCACCTTTGTCATAATAAAACTTAATTTAGAACAAATCGAGAATCAAATGCCTATTCAAGATCAACTTATTACCGAATCAGGCCCAAATTCAGCTTGAATAAAAAATATTTTGCTTTTTTTTGTATTTTTTTGTTTAATTTTAAAAAAAAAAAGTTAAAGTAATCCAGATTCTTAACCAATCTCTACATTTTGATTTTCTAAAATCTTGATTGTAAAATTTAAGTTGTTGATTTAAAAATTGTTTTTTTTTTAAATATCTGTAAATCTCCATTTTTTTAAATAAATATAAATAAAACATACAGTCGTATCGCACTTATATCACCCCGTTTTTGTGAGCCTCAAATAGTGATATAATAAAAAAGTGACATAAGGAAATTTTATACAAAATTATTTATTTAGCTAACTTTAAAAAAAAAATTACAAAATACTTAGCCGATAAAATTCAGTTTCTATTTAAACTAATAACGTTAGAAAGACATTTGAAGAGGGCATCTTCAACCAATTCAAAAAACCCGTTTTCTATTCGACGCTAGTTTTTTATCGTTTCATATTCATGCTGAGAAAGAATTGTTGCGAGGGAGGAGTGACGAGCTCAATAACCACACTATGCTGAACGGTTTTGAATAAAATCGTTCTGATTGAATTCAAAACCTACAAAACTTGTTAGTCAGGTAATAAATTATTGAATCATATTGAATCAAAAAGAAAAAGAACAAAAAGATTTTATTTTAAATTTTTTTATACCGTCTTTAATTTTAGCGTTATTGTTTTTTTTATTGTCTTGTTTACGATTTTTAGTCGTTTTTTATTTAGTGATATAATGAGAAGTGCTTTTTTATAGAATATATACACAACGGGGTTTCAATCATATAGTGCTTATACACAGAGTAGTGATATGAAATGGTGATTTAACTTAAAATTTTTTCAATGTAAAAGTATTTGAGGAAATCGGTTCCTAGCGTTTTTTGTGATAAAACAAAATAGTGATTTAATATCGCGGTGATATAAGTGAGATACGACTGTATTAGTTTATTAATTATCTAACTTACCTTGGCGTAGAAGCGACTGAGAGGACGTTAGATCTTGCACTAGAAGGACAAAATAAACGGTCAGACGAGTGTTGTATAATTAAAAAAAGACGTCAAGAGTCACACGTGAAAGAGGTGCTTTAGAGGTACTGGGTGAGCGTTAGACAAAGCCTGCTGATAAAAAAGGTTATAGAATACAAAATAAGAGTTGAATCATGCTTTATTAGTTGTTTAAGTTAATGGTAATGTTTTGTACAGTTTTTAATCGGCGCAATTTTTTTAAACCAAACGCTTTATCAAATCATTCATATTTATCCCTATAAAGCTTTATTATCGATTGATTTTAGTGTAGCTCAATCAAATTAATATCGAAATTTTCTCACATTTTGACTCATTATTTTGAAATTTCTTATTCAAAAATTCATGATTTGCATGCTTTCAAAGGATCAAAAAATCGAAAAACTTTATCTCCCGTATTAAATTTATGAACCCTTCTACCTAATAATTGCCTTTTTCGAACCTTAAGCTTACTGTCCCTATCATTCTTAACGTACCAAACTTGTCAGACATAAACTTTTGAAGACTATACTAAAGAACAACTTGATGGTGAACGCCAAATCTATTACAACAATCCCCCGCACAACCCTCTCTCTCCAATGCACATTAGCAGCAATAAGGTGAGAATATTTTGTCCGATAAAAGGCCAAAACTAAAATCAGAACTAGTTGCAAATATCCTTTTTTTCAAAAATAAACTTTTCGAGAATGAGGATCTGAAGCTTTTTCTCCCCATGCGGTGGATTCAGGTAGTTTTTTTAAAGAGGGATCTTGTCTTGGATATGAAATCATGTATTTAAAATTAGAAATTTTAATTCAAGTATGCAACGGCAAAAGCGAATCGTATGCTGGACATAATTAGGAAAGCTTTCAAGTATCATAGTAGCGAGACTATCAAATTATTGTATTGTTCCCTGGTTAGACCTCACTTAGAGTACGCTGTTAGTTCATGGTGCCCATATTTGGAAAAAGACATGAATGAATTAGAGAAAATGCAACGTAGAGCAACAAAGTTGGTCCCAGAACTACGCAATTTGGATTATCAACAGCGCTTGTCTAGTTTACAGCTAACTGATCTAAGAACAAGAAGATTAAGGGGTGACCTAATTCAAATGTACAAAGTGGCAAACAATTACGAGCATATAGAATTTAAAAGAGGCGTCAATTACAGTCTAAACACAAGATCCGAAAGTAGATATGAATTAAGGAGAAACAGTCATTGTTTAACAAGAGAACAAGTAAAAAATTGTCTTCCTAGATTTAACTTTTTTACAAATAGAGTTGTGAACGGTCGGAACAAACTCCCGGAAGATGTGGTAAGCGCAAAGAACTTGAACAGTTTCAAAGCGAAGCTTGATGTTTGGATGTCGAAACAAAAAGAAGCGACTGCTACAGCTCTTTAGAGTTATGCTTGGATAACCTCCAAGTTGCAGTTTACAATACTACTACTACTACTACTACTTCAATATGATAGTGCCAAATAATATAGGTAGGTTTTAGTTTGGTAAAGTAAAATACGCTACGTCCACGGTCCGCGGTGAAAATTCGATACGAGTGAATCGGGTCTTTAACAATGCTCACTTCTGAAATCTCATGAATTTTCATTTCCCTATGAAGATCAAAATTTTGTCACTGTCGACTCAATTAATTTAATCCATGGCCTGGTAAGCACAAGATTACCATGTTTTTGTAGGGTTTAAGAAATTAAAAAATTCACCCTATACCTATCCACTTCAAATTCATGAACTTTCAGAAATGAGCACTGTGAAAATGTTTAGGAATGAAATCGGTCGGACCCCTTTAGAAACTCTTTTTAAAGAAAAACTATTCAGAACATATATTTTTATTTTATTTTATAATGGGTAAAATGTATTTTAAAAAGTTAATGTTCAATATCTTAAACTTGCTAGAAATGCAATTTAGACAACAAAAAAATTGCTTATGCTAAAACAAATTCCAAAAAATAAAAGTCAACAATCAAGAAAGCTTGCTTAAGCAAAAGAACATAAACAAAATTGTGGAAATTTTTTTTTCAAGAATTTCACGATTAAATTATTAATCAAGCACTCAACAACAATAAATTTTTTTTTCATAAATTTTTTGACTCAGACCCTTTATCTTATCCTCAATCTTTAAGCATTCATAAAAAATCACATTTATTTTAAAAGATACCAGAAACATTGAAAATTGACTAAGAAAAACAAGCCTTTTACTTGATTTTGGTAATTCAATTAAATTCGAGTCTCCAAATTTTATTTTTTTTTTTTCTAATTTTCAAATTTAATTAACAAAGTTTCAAAAATAGAAAATGTAAATTTTTTGTTATTTTAGAAAGTAACTAGAACGAATTGAATGCAAAGAAAAAAAAATCAAAAAAAAAAAAAATTGCAAATTTATTACATATAATTATTTTATTCTTTCTCTTTATTTTTTCTCATGAAAGTATAATCAACACATATGAGTCCAATTTAAAAAAAAATAAATAAATTTTTGATTTTTATAACCCAAAGATAAATTTTTTTTTTTTTTGATCAAATAAATTATCTAAAATCGATAATTAAGTCGAAAAAAAAATAAATTTTTTTTTGTTTTTAGTTATTTTTTTAATTTATTGTCATCATCATGTCGTCTTTGTCGAAGATTCCAATCGATGTCGAAAGCACACAAAATATTGTCGACGAACCTCTTAGTGTCATTCTAAAAGAAAATACCAACACAATTCGTAATTTAATACGTAAATTATTAACAACATCGGCAAGCACGCTTAGTATAGGACTTATTGGTCTTCTTGGTTATGCTATTTACAAATCTTATAAACCGACTAAATCGAATCATTCAAAATCAAATACACTTTCAAATTATGTCGAGCCTGATATAACCAAGTTTAAAAAACCTAAAGAACAAATAGACGAAGTAAACAGCTTTTTATAAAAATTGTTCTCATATTTATATTTTAAATTTTACGTTGTTTTAAAGATTAAAAAACGACTTGACGAGTTTAGACTAAGTGACGAAATACTCAAACAAGTTATGGAAATACTTGAAGCCGAGATAGAAAAAGGTCTTAATCGTTCTACAAATAGTGAAGCCGATTTAAAAATGCTTCCAACTTATGTATGTCAATTACCAACTGGTAAAGAATCAAATGATATTCTAGCTTTAGATTTAGGTGGTTCGAATTTTAGAGTTTTGTTCATTCGACTAAGAGAAAACGAAGAACCAATTATTGTTAATAAAGTATTTATTGTCTCTGAGAGTATTATGAAAGGTACTGGTGAAAAATTATTTAGTCATATCGCTAATTGTTTGTATTTATTCATGAAAAATCATAATCTTGATTTATCTCGTACATATCCACTTGGTTTTACATTTTCATTTCCGTGCAGACAATTGGGTCTATCAAAAGCTATTTTGCTTAGATGGACCAAAGGATTTTCTTGTTCAGACGTAGTCGGTGAAGATATAGTAGCTACTTTACAACGATACATCGATGCAAGAGGAGTATAAAGCCTTTTTGAAAAATGATAAAATTTATTTTTTTATAACTAAAATTTTATTAGGATATTAAAGTTAAAGTGTGTGTTTTGATCAACGATACAGTTGGTACTTTGATGTCGACAGCTTATTATGACAGTAAAGCATCAATTGGTTTAATTTTGGGCACAGGTACAAATGCTTGCTATATTGAAAATATTGATCGAATTGGAACTCTGGAATCGTTTCACGACTTTGACCAAAAACAGGTAAAGTGAATTTCTTATCTACTAAATATCTTTATTCTTGGGTCTGAACTAGTGTTGGCAATTTAATGAACCAAATAGGCTTAAAATTGTACGGTTAAGTTCATACCTAGTGATTAAATTTAAGTTTCAGATATTTTAGTCAGCTTCATAATGGCACCCTGGGTGTCTTGGAAGGGTCATTTCTTGAGGATTTAGTTGCAACTGTGATTAAAGTGTCTTGAATTTGCATATGCAATTGGTATGAAGATTTATATTAAAATCCCGCTTTCCTTTAAGTGAATAGAGACTATTAATGATAAAATTGAGGTTACATTTTACTAATTATTATTTTTATGGTAGTTTTTAATAAATTTAAGGGAACGATTCATTCATCGCGCATTTTACTTAGCTGCAGCCTCGATGCTAGTCTTATTCTGTCAGTAAGCTAAATGGGATCGTCTAAATCTTTCCAATTTGATAGGGACACACTCTATAATTTTCTTTGTGGTAAAATTAAAAAGTAAAGATTAGTAAAGTTTTGAATTTACCCGGCGTCAGCTTATTAATTGAAAAATTCTTAATTGACTTCCTGACCAAATCCAAATTAAGAAGATAAAATCATTTGATTAATCGGTTCAATGATCCGAAGTAAAGTCAATAACTTCATTTGTCAGTCATTCACTATACGGTTTGCAAAAAAATTGAATCTTGGTGCACAATTTCACGCTTAAGTTTGCATTGATTGCCTCTTGTCTCGTATACCCGATTGACTGCTACGTTGCTATCCACTCGTTTATACCAGTTTACATGATCTTGCTTGTTAAGGGGCTTGTTCATCTGGATGAGATAACCTCTTCTTCTTCTGGTTGTTAGGTTTGTCATTATGAGTCTTTTGAGCCTATCCCCGTATTCAAAGTTTCTAAAGCCATAGATGCTCCGAGTCGCTCGACTTTGCACCCTCTCAAGGATATCTATATCTTTCTTTAGATAAGGATTCCATACTGACACAGCATACTTTAAATGGGGTCGAACAAGACTTTTATACATTTTTTTGATGATCTCTGAAGTCGATCATTCTTGAACATAAACTAACGGGGTTGCTTCTGCCGATAGGGGGAGATCTTTGATAGATAACGCGAACAAAAGCGGCCCAATGTCTGAGCCCTGAGAGCGCTACAAGTAACATCTAACCAGTCCGATTTAGAATGCCCAAGCACGACCCTCTGTTTTCAACTTAATAAAAAAGATTCAATCGTAGACTCAGACAATTTTAATAAAAAATTTTTTAATAAAAAAAATCTCATTTATAAGATGCTTGTTAATACAGAATGGGGTGCATTTGGTGAAAATGGTAGCATAGATTTTATCCGATCAAGATACGATGACGAAATTGACAAGACATCAATTAATATTGGAAAACAAATGTAATCAATTTTAATTAATTTATTATTCAAAATTTTTAATCTTTAAAATTCATATTTATAGATTTGAAAAAATGGTTTCTGGTATGTATCTGGGTGAGCTAGTTCGTCTAATGATCCTTGAACTGATAGACCGAGAGTTAATTTTTGTTGAAGAAATGAAAAAAAACGCCTATCGTCATGCCTTATTCACAAAAGGTTCTTTTTACACTAAATATTTAAACGAAATCGAAACAGATTCAAATGTAAAATTCACTCGAACCAAACGTATACTCAAAGAGTTAGCTGGTATTGAGAATCCCTCAAATGAAGATTGTGCTGTTGTCAAGTGCATTTGTATGGCTGTAACAAAACGAGCTGGAAAACTTATAGCTTCTGGTAATAATTCATCCTAAATCCTGATTTTTATCTTAAAAATAAACTTAAATTTTAAAAAGGATTGGCTGTTATTTTGAAACGTATGAACCGAGCAGAGTGTACAATTGCCGTCGACGGTAGTTTGTTTCGTTATCATCCTCGAATCCAAGCTGTTTTAGAAAAGACATTAACCAATTTAGTTAGCTCGTTAAACAAAGTAAGTTTTAATATTAGAATTTGAGCTTTAAAAATTTTAAACACTGTTTCTTTTTAGTTTAAAATAGTTTTATCGACAGATGGTTCTGGAAGAGGTGCTGCAGTAGTGGCTGCAGTAGCTGCAGAAAACGATCCAATATTTAAATAAAATTTAAAAATCTAATTTTAAATAAAAAGCTTTATTTTTTTATTTTTGAAAAAAAAAAGTTTCTTCATAATCGAGTCAACCAAAAAAACGTCCTGTTAAAAAAGGAATTATTTTCAATTGTTCAATTTGTATTCCTTTTTGTTTTTTTTTGCATTTTTTTAGCTGTTGAAATTTTTTTTAGGCTAAAAATATTCTAAGAATGTTTTGTATTTTTCCTGGAAATTATTGAGGAAATAAATCTAATATAAACTTTTTAGATTTTTTTTCTTTTAAGTAGGATCGTTTGAGTTACGATATAAAAATCCAAGTAGTTATTGTTGTTGATTAAAAATTTATTTGAATAGATGTTGCAAAACATTTTTCTCATAAAAATTTAAATCCAAAAAAAATTTCAGAATGTACGTTACGATACGCTTTGCGGTTATGGTACGGTACGGTACGCTAGGATGGTACGCCTTTTTTTCACTAGCCGTGCTGTTTAGGAAAAAATTTTAAGTGTCATGAAGAAATTATGGATTTTTTCCCCAAAGCCTAATTAAAACTTCTACCTTGAAGATTTTTTTTTCCAAAGTCAGAAGTTGACTTTGACTTTTGAAATTATTATTTGACTTGACTTTTCCCGTTTTCGACTTTCAAAGATTGACGAACACTGGGAGTAGCTACTAAAAAAGCGAACCAGAATTTAGGATTGATAAAACGCTCATTCAAGTACAAAAATACCACAAAAAACTCTATACAAGCTTTGTACGACCTCAGTTAGAGTACGCGGATCAAGTCTTGAATCCGCGCTTGAAAAAAGATAATTCAAGTATTGAAGGTGTTCAAAAAAAATTATTGGTGAATAACGTAATTTGAGTTCTGAAAATCGACTGGAAAAGCTAAGCCTTACATCTCTCGAGGATAGAAGAATGAGAGGTGACCTAATTGAACAATTTAAAATAGTCAAAAATTTTGACAAGGTTGATTAGTTGAACCAAGAAGTCACAATCAAGGATTTGAAAAACAATTGGTTCGAAGTTGCAACAAAAGATAATTAGAATAACCTAGCATGATAATATAGTGCCACTAATCTTTGCGCTCCGTTAAGGATGATAATCCATCCTTTTCTATAGCCTTGTTTTATTATTATTAATAAATTTTCTCTGTTTTTTTACGAATTTCAGGCCAAAAAGTTTTAAAACTCTCGTCATTTAGGTTACATGACCTTTTTCGACTAATAGTGTACATAATTTTGACCACCGAAACGATTAGCTACGATACGCCATTGTTTTTAAGATCATCAACTTGATCAAAAAATTAAAAAAAAAATTGAATTTGTCATAGTTTATTGTATCAAAATTCTTAAAGCATTATAGTAGAAAAAACCAAATCATATCGTTTCTAAAAATCTTCCATGGTTTAATTTGAAATCTAAACAAAATTTTTCTTTAGAAAAAGAACACTAGAAAAAAGCCTCTAAAAAATAAGTTTCATAGTTTGATAAAATATATCATTGATAACAAAAAAATTTTGCTTCACATTGTCATTTTCAAAATTGCTATCAATCGAAAATTTGGTTAAATTTTGGGACATTCGACGTTTTTTACAATACTTCGATTTTAAATTATCCAAACTTGATTTAAAATCTAAACTTTGATCTGAATGCTCTTGAACATCGAGATGACTTTTATTTTCAACAAGATTATTTTCGTTTCTAATGTTATAGCTGTTGTTTGTTAAGGCGACGGTATTGTTTCCATTGGCTAGATCGAGACCGGTTTGAACTAAACTATTTTTAATTAAAATAACACTGGTTGAGACTAAATATGTGGATAGAGTTACGTAAAGCAATGTAGACGAACATACAAAAAATATTTTTAACAATAATTTAAAACTATTTAGAACAGAAACTAATGAAAATTGTTTAGAAAACGATAACAATGCATCCAAGTCCGAGTATGTACAATTTCCGAGTTGAAGTTTGACTTTTTTACGGGTCGCTCTAAATGCAAAATATAATCAAAAAATTATCTAAGACCTTAGATTCCGTCAAAGTTATACTTTTCAGTAATTTCATTTGTGAAGTTCCAAAATTCTTCTGCAGAAACAAACAACTCCCAATCCTAAATAAATTAGAATTAAAATTTCGCTATGAAAATGTTAAAAAAATAACCATTTTTTTCAAAAACATCTTTTCCAATTTGTTTACTTTCTTTACCGGTAAATCTGCTGCCTCTGCCCATTGATCGTTGTAAATTTCGTCGTCCTCGCCTTCGTCTATCAAAAATTTACTCGCCAAAAGCTTAACAAATTTTCAAACTGATTTAAGTTTTAAAAAGAAATATTATATGACACTTACTATAGAAATTAGACATAATTCAGTGTTAGTAAAGCTTTCTGTTTCATTTACTTGAGGTTTAAAATAAGAATCAATGAGACTTTTAGCCGAATAACAAGACCAATATGAAAAATTTTTATTATATTTTGACTTGGACATTTTGGATTTCATACGCTTAAGGTACAAAAGAGCAACAACAATTGCATATGGTGAAATTGCTCTTTTTCTTGACATTTCAAATATGAACGATAAATCATTTAGAAAAAATTTGTCTTGAGACAAATCTTGAACAAACTCGGCAATGGTGTCAGTCAATGGGAGAGACAAATTTTTCACTTTAAAACTTTTCGGTTGGTATTCATCGTCGTCTATGTACTCGTCATCTTCGTTAAATTCTTGATCCGTTTCTTGAATGGTTTCAATGTCATCCAAGAATAGATTCTTGTGAAACTTTTCTGTTTCATTTTTGTTATTAAATATAAAATTTAACCTCATAGCTGCAAGAAAACTTCGATTCAGACGAAATTAAACTCTTTTTTTTTTTGGTATATCTTGATAACAAAACAAAACCTTGAATTTTAAATTCGAAAATTACAACAAAAATTTAGGTACTTAAGAGTTAATTTAGAAATTTTTTTCTCTCAAAAGCATCTTTTTTCTTATGAATAATAATATTCTAAAAAAAGATTTGAAAAAAGAAATTCAACCAAAAATTATATTTTTTTATGATAATTTTTTTTTCATTAAATATGTTAATTATTTAAAAAAAGAATAATTTTTTGAAATGCATTTCTGTTACCCTATATACAAAATTGCATCCCAAAACTTGCCGTAGAATCTATGCAAATTAATGAAAACATTTGTTTTTGAAAAAACGCGAAGATATCAGGTTATTACAATTGTTTAAGTATGCATTTTAATTTACGCAAGTGTAACTGTTCTCTTTTAGATATTTTTAGCACTTGTTTTGAAAAAAAACTTAAATAAGATAAAAGCATTATTAATGTGAAAATTCTCAACATATTTAGTCTGGTCAAATTGCTGACGCGAATGGATCAAGTGTATGTTAAAGTGCCCAGATTAGTAAATTTATGATTAGCTAAATGAGTACCAATTTGATGTGCTAATCCTGCAGCAATCTCTGATTCAAAAAAAATATTATTTAATTAAATCTCAACATATTTTTTTTTTAAATTTGAATTCGCTAAAAAGAATTTTAAAACTGTAATCATTGAATTACAATGAATTGATAAGATTTATAATTGAAATGTCTAACTACAATACTTTTTGACGCGTTCCTTGCTGCTCTGAATAACTCGATAGCCGAAAATTACATTATATGATAAAGAGCCTTTCAACTGAAGTTAAAAGTTTGACTGTACTACCGTAAAATCTTGCCTATTACTCTAATGGCGAGTGATTGGAAATCCCCATTCATCTCCATTAGCATTATAGGCAAGAGTTTACGGTAGGACAAGGTTTGACCAAAAAAAGAGATAAAATCGGTGGTAATTAGCGTGATTTAGAATATTGCGTATTTAAATTCAGTAATTTATAATGCATAAGTTTTTTCAAATTTTGAAATTTAAGAATTATAAAATGACAATAATTAGTGACTACAATTAGTGATTACAATAATTAGTAATTGTTGAAGGCAAGCATATTTTTTTATTAAAGACTTTTTATCGGTCTCTAATTAGAAGGAAGTGTAAATGTTCTTTTGAGAATTATTGAATGACCAGTATTATAAATCTGATAATAAAAATCGACTCAGTTTTTGCAAATTCGATGGGAGCTCACTAATTGCATAATTCATGTCATTTACTGAGCCTTATGAACATAAAGTCAAGAAAATCAAGTAAAGAAGACAAAATCATAATATTTGTCAGTTCAAACACCTAAAGTAAAGTAAAGAGTGCAGTCAGCGCAGCCCTATTCAGAAAGCGTGGAAGTTTTGCATTCTCGGTAAAACCCTAGAAATCAAGGTATCGATTTCCTAACTACGGTCTGAATTTTAAAGCTCGCCCAAGTCTCTTTTATTTAGCATAAAAATTTTTAGAAAATCTGATCAAATATAAGGTTTTAAGGGTTTGCTTAAATGTTCACAGAAACTCACCTTGAAAACTCTTATGCCGCTTAATGCTAGGAACAAGTACTTTATTAAAAAAAAAACATAATCCATAAGGATGTCAATTATGAATTCATCAATGACTCCAATTTCAAGATTAAAAAGCTTTGTATTGATAATTTGATCTGTAATTAAACTGTTTATAACCCGAATCGCTCTTTTTTGCATAAGAACAGTCACTAAAGAAGCTGCATAAGAACAGTCACTTAATAAACATGTTTGTATCGAGATGAATCTTTAAGAATTATTTTAATGGAACTTACGATAAAAAGAGATATTATTGGTCAATTTACTCAAGCTATAATAGATAATTTATCAAACCTTTGATTATAAGTTTAGTAATAAAGCCGTTTTGCCTTAAATCCGAATGATTTTCACATTTTTCAAGTCATGATCGCATTTAAATTGTGGTTGTTAAGAAACTTCTTGCCGTCTCTTGATTAACAAATTCATAAACTTTCTTTGGCAAACAAGTTATTTACTCCTAAAAACTCATCGTTTCTCAATCGTTTCTGTATTTTTTATTAACGATGGGAATTATAGAACAATTAGTTGTTAATCACAATATTTTCAAAAATTTTAATTTTAAATTATGAAGGTCAAATTAGAATTATCGATAGAAAGAGCTCCGATGATAGAAAATGGGGTGGTTAAAAATATTTTCTACAGATATACAGTATAGGCTCGATTCTATTCACCCCATTTGTTCCTTCAGATAAAAGTGAAAAATCTGAATAGTGAAATGCTTATTAAAGGAAATTGGTACCAAAAATTTATGGGGATAAATCTGAAAGTGACAAATCTTTGACGTGCTAAATTCGAGCGTAGACTGTATCAGGATGAAATTTGAAGTATATTTAACATACAACATATTTTAAAGTTATATTTCATTTTTATTTTTTAATAAAAAAAAACTTATGACACCAAAATTTTATCAAAAATGATAAGAAAAATTTATGACTTAATGAATGGAAAAAAAAGCAAAGAATTAAAGAAATTTTAAAATGCAACAACTTAAGCCTGAATACCCCTAGTACACAAAGAAAAAAAAATTATAGAGTGAGAGAGCGAAAAATAATACAGCAAAAGGTGCAATGATAAATTATAATATTATATGCATTGAATTACCAAGCAAATATAACAAGCAAAAAATAAAAAATAAAATTATTATAATATTATAGACGAGATATTGTAACAAAAATTTTATAATTTTTCCTCATGATTGTTCCCGTGATTGAACACATGGAAAGCGAAATGAATTCGATAACAACAACAACAACAACAAATACAGCTAGATTGTTAAATAGCTCAGATGATAAAACAACTAGCTTAAAAATTAATGAAACAAACTCTGATTTAGAAAAATCTTCATTAGAAAAAAATGAAAATGTGTCATCGTCATCAGTTTTATCTCAATTGTCTTACAATGACTCACAAATATCTCACGAAAATTCTACGTAAGGATCCTAACACTATTCTTTCGTTACTAAATTAACAATAATGTGTTTTTAGTGATGATAGAAATTCAAAACGAATTAAAAAAGATAGTTGGAACAGTGGTAAATTCTTTTAAAACTCGTTCTTTTCTGTCTAAATTATCAAAACATATTTTAAAGAAGAAACAACGAGTGACACAGACGCAAATAACAATAATGTAAAAATTCATAATGGAAAGTCCAAAGAAGAAAAAATAGATCTTAATCAACAGACCATAATAATTGAAGGCGGTGTTAGCACTCTACAGTTTCAACTTAAGCCAGAAATTATTCCAAGTAAAAATTTTTTAAATTCATGCCAAGAAGATATATTTGCTTACATTTCGTTTGTCCTTCTGTTTTAATTACATCAAGTGTTTTCTTTTTATGTAAGACCTTGAACCTGATTTTTAATTCGAGGGTTTAGAACCGAACAAAAAAAATTTAGTAAAAATCAAATTTGATTTAAGCAAGAAACGTAAGCAATTGAAAGCTATTTGAAGAATTTTAATTATAGTTTATTTTTTTAAGATCGTCAAATAACACTTAAGCTAGTACCCGTTGGATCTGGTTCGACAAATGAATCTAATTTAGTAACTGATACCACTCAAATTTTAAAATCGTCAACTAATTTAGAAAGAATTCAACAAAATATGATCTTAAATGATTCAAACAACGAAAACGATCTCAAAGAACTAACAAATAATAAACTAAATTCATCGTCAGTTCAAACAGTTAAACTAGGCGAGGCAAACCAAAATGTTTATTTTATGATGCAACCAATTGATTTGTTACCAAACACAGTTCAATCGAATTCTGTTAAAATTAAATCTCCTCAACATAATGTTTCATCAACGACACAATCTCTCAACAATTCGAATCACCTATCGACCATAACTCTTCAAAATATAGCTAATCCAAACGCTTTTAGTCCGTCTAGTATGAGCTCAAACACTACAACAGTAACTTTGACATCACCAGTTTCGTCTACTACTTCGATTAGTCCGACACCAAAAGTTGTTCGAGATGAAAGAAGAAGAGCCAATCATAATGAAGTTGAAAGAAGACGAAGAGATAACATTAATAAATGGATAGTCGAGTTGTCAAAAGTGATTCCGGATTGTTGTAACGATCAATCTAAACACGGACAAGTAGATTTTGAACAAATTGAAAAAAATTTTTATCATTTTGATATCTTACTTTCATAGAGTAAGGGTGGTATTTTGGAAAAAACGGTGCAGTATTTATTGGACATGAAAAGTCAGAACCAGATTTTAAGTGATCAATTAAGATCGTTTGAGAATCTTAAAACAGAAAACGATTTTCTAAGGCAACAAGTAAAGATTTGTCAATATTTAAAAATTTATTTTTAAAATCTTAGTAATTAATTTTTTTTTTTTCAAGCTTGAAGATGTGAAAAAAGAGAATCAAGTTTTAAAGATGAAATTAGAGAATTCAGACAGACAGTTTTCTTAGCTCTGACAAAAAAGCCTAGTTCTAGTGTACATGGATTTTGGTCTACAACGGTTGTTAAATATACTTGTAAAAAAAATTATTAGAAGATATCCGTTTTAAATTTTTTTTTTTTTTGTTGTAATTGTTTTTTTAGATTCAACTTTGGTTTATATATTGACGCTTTGTTTCTGATTTAATATGATTTTAAATTGTTATTGACGATAACTAAGATATCGTGTTATAGTTTATTTCATAGCTCGGTTGATTGTTGAGGTTTTTTAAAATTTACATTATTCTTGATATAATCTCAATTTTTTTTCCAATAAAATATTTAAATCTTGAAAAATATTTACTTTGATTATTCCAGAATTAAAAAATTTAGAAGTCTTCCAAAAAATTTTCTCAGAATCATTTGTATAAAAAATTTTACAATTTTGAAGCGTCTTAAGATTTCGAATAAATTTTTATTTATAACAAAAGACATTTTAAAACGTCCTTCCCAGTCAGATTTTTTAGAGACTCTTTAAAGGGTCTTTATTATTTCTGTATGTTTTTAGAGGAATTTTAAAGATACTGCACTTCTACCGAACTTTTGGTGGCAAGCGTAGCCGAAGCGAAGCGTACCGTACCCTTCCCGAAGCGTAGCAAGGAGCCTCCGTACCGAAGCGTAGACGTACCGTAGCGTAGCGTACCCTTCCCGAAGCGTAGCAAGGAGCCTCCGTACCGAAGCGTAGCCGAAGCGAAGCGTACCGTAGACACTCCGTACCGTACTAAACGTACCGAAGCGTACAGTACCTATTCTATCATAGCGTACCGTACCGTACCTATTCTATCATAGCGTACCGTACCTAACAAAGCGAACCGTACCGTACCGTACCTATTCTATCATAGCGTACCGTACCGTAACTTACCGTACTAAAAAAATTAAAAAAAAATTTGTATGTTAGATACGGTACGGTACGGTTCGCTTTGTTAGGAACGGTACGGTACGCTTTGTTAGGTACGGTACGGTACGCTTTGTTAGGAACGGTACGGTACGCTTTGTTAGGTACGGTACGGTTGGGTTCGGTACGGGTACGCTTCGGTACGGTACGGCTACGCATTGCCTTTATGTTGCTACGCTTCGCTGCGGTACGGCTACGCTTCGGTTCGCTTGCCACCAAAAGTTCGGTAGAAGTGCAGTAAAATGGAGATTTCAAAAACGTACTAACCTGGTCGTTCACATGTTCCAAAAATGAACGTTCAATTCCTTTCATGAACATTCATGAACGTTCATGAACGTTCGCGTTCATCCGAATTCGCCCGAATGTTCAAAAGTTTTCAGACCTTTTCATAACTTTTCGGGACATTTTCATAATTTTTCGGAGCCTTTCAAAATTTTTCATAAGTTTTCGGATCCCGAAAGTCCACGAAAATTTTTGAAAATCTCCGAAAAATTATGAAAAGGCCCTGAAAAGTTATGAAAGGTCTCGAAAAGCTATGAAAGTTTATGAAAGGATATGAAAGGTTCTGAAAACTTTTGAACATTCGGGCGAATTCGGATGAACGTTCATTTTTGGAACATGTGAACGACCAGGTTAGTATAAATAAAACATTTTTTTTCTTTGTTTTGAAAAACCTTTAGTTGAATTTTATACAGACTTTTTTTGGACTAATTAATCCGTTTGCTGAGGAAAAATCATCATTTTAAATTTTAGAAAAATGGGAAAAATGTTTTTGTACTCATGCGGCATGTTACTGTCGAATTTTTTAGAACCAATATCCTACAGGTCTGGAAGTGTAAATTTTTATATGGGTCTCTAACCATCCTAATCATCTTTAAAGAGAATTTTCAAATTTTTTAGGATTTCTACGAGATCATGCGGTTCAGACATTCAGACTCAAGTGATTAATTTAATTAATTATAATTATAATCATAATCAATTAAATAATCACTTAAGCAATATTTCAGTACAGTACAGTACAATATTTTATAAATCATATTGTCAATTTTATCTCTCTTTTTTTTTAAATTTGGATTTTTCTGTTTTTTTGAAATAATAAAATAAAGGGAATAATCGATATTCTTTAAAAACAACACCCGTCGATAATGTATAAAAAACAACTCAAGGACCATAAAAACTGATGTAATATTTTGATAGAGGATTAAAAAATCTATTTAAGATAACGGCATGTTAAATTTTTTTTATGGTTTTTTTTTTAGTCTGCAAAAACCGTGCAAATTTAGTGCTGCATACTTTATTTTAACAAAATACCCATTTGCACAGGTTATATTCCATTTTTTTGCGATTGAAAAAATAAAAAAATGTTAACATGCCTAGGATTACGTTTAAAAAATTTTTCCACAATGTATTTTAGTAAAACATAGGATTTCACTGATTAATTATCTTATTTTTCTCAACTTTCATTCGAGATACTCTAGGAGAATTTTTAAAACGTTTCTAAAAATATTCCAGCATTAACTAGAGGTTCTTAACTTTCGGGTCCTACAAAAAAGATTACCCTCATTTTTCGTGAAATTTTTGACCCCCGAAAAAAACGGAAAATAAATTTTTTTTGAAAATCTAAATCTACTAGGCGATACAAAACTTAATGAGTTTTCTAGCTATCATATTTGTTTTTAAAAAAAAATTATTTTTACCCCTTAAATTTAAATTTTTCGATTTTTCAACCCCCTGTTGACCCACACATTTTACCGATCGACCCCGAACCGACCCCCGATTTCGAGCTGTCCAAAAAAAAAAAGGTCTCCACCTCTCAGAGCTTTAAGTTTCGAGATATTTTGGTTTGAAAAAAAAGCGGCGTCAAAGCGGCAAAATTTCTAAAAGCCATGGTTAACCGAATATTCAAAATCTGACTTCATAAGCATGTTCGCCATGCTAAGAAACATAAAATTAGTAGAAAAAAACAGGAGTCAAAAAGTTAAAAAATTTTGTCAGAGTATTTTATCCTATTCTTGAGCATGTAGAGCTGAAAATTTCAGCTCATTTTTTTTTGCCCGAAAAAAAGGTGTCTCAGTAAATTTAGGTCGCTAAGAAAAAAAACCCCATTAATTTATGAATTTTTTGTGGTTTACACACGGCATTGTCGACGGGTGTTTTTTTTGAAAGAATACCGTATAATCGCTTAATTTTTCTTTAAAAATAACAAAAACGTGATTCCTCGATTTTAACGACATGTTACAATAAATAAAGTTATAATAGATAGATAACTCACGACTAAAACTCGTGTCATAGAGGAAGAATACTTGACCATCCTTGATATTTTATACTTTAAATTTTTTTTCATAAATTTCATTTAATTATTGCGACTGCATAACGTTAAGTTATCAAGATGGTAATAAAAAAACCTTATTAAATAAATAAGTCAGAAAGATCAGTTTATCTACGAAAATTGATTATTTTTTAACAGTCAAAGGTAGTTGACATCAAAAAAATTCAAATTTTATTTAAAAAATAATTCTAAATGATTTTAAACATAAAAAAAATTAATTTTAAGATTTTTTTATCGATTTTTTTATTGCTCTTTTTATTTATCCTTTTAAAATTTTTTCATTTTTAAAATATAGAATATAAAATAATGTGGTCCATGTCAAATTTAGTGGCTCTTATTTTTTTACCTGCTTATATAAACTTTCAATCTTCTACTGATAAGTCGATAAAAACTAGAGACGAACATCCAAGTCTAAACGAATATGAAAGAATCATTACAAATTTTACCGAAATTATAGCACCCATAAACTTTACTAAAATACTAACTGTTCAATTTAATGTAACAATTAACAAAAAATACGTTGGTGACTTTGTTTTTTTTTATTTTCGGTTCAAAAATATTTTGCCTTATCAGAAACAAAATTTAAGTATTTTGTTCGATTCACCAACGAGCGATTTTAATTTGGTTGCTGAAACTAATCTTAAAAACAATTCATCAACAAATAGATGTCTTAAAATTCTCATGGACAATCGAACGATTACAAATTTGACTGAAAAAATCAAAAATATACCACGAATTTTTTTTGTCTGTCGCAAATCGTTTTTAATTTTTCTTCAAAAATGTTCGATTAATTCAACGATGGTTGCAGATTTTAAGCTTAGTTTCTACAATCAAAATAGTTTTATGATTTTAAACTTTAGTTCAAATGTGGAAAGAGCAATTAATATGACTCTATTGGCGTAACTTTGATTTAATTTAATCCTCTTTAAAATTTTAATAAAAATTATTTTTTTTAGCAATCAATACTCTTTGATATTTAAGAAGTCGAAAATTTCTCAACAAGAAGCTGAAAAATTGTGCCTTGAAAGTGACGGTCAATTGGTTGATTCAAATGCATTTTCAATAATTCCAAATATTAGATTCAAACAATATTTCAGAGAGTAAGAAGTCTTAAATTCATTTTTTACGCGAATCTTCATTTTTTAATTTTAATCCATTTGATTTTTGGTATGAATCCCGTAATATGCCATCCATTGTTGTTATTTAATGGTAATGGATTCAATTTTAAGTTGACTTACTGCACTTCTAGCGAACTTTCTCCATTTGCGTAGCCGTACGGTAGCGTACCCTTAGCATACCGTACCGGACCCGATAATCCGTAGCCAACGTACCAACGTACCCTAAGCGTACCGTACCCAAGCGTACCCAAGAGTTTTTAATAAAAAAATGAATTTTTGAATGAACATATTTTTTATATTAAGTTATTAATCTTAGAAAAAATTAAAGGTTACTAACGATTACGCTTTGGGTACGGTGGTACGGTACGCAATGGATACGGTACGCTACGCAAAAGGAGAAAGTTCGCTAGAAGTGCAGTATCTTAATCGATTGAGATTGCAAAAGAGTCTTAGAAAATGTTAGAATTGGTCTAATAGATAGGATTTAATTAAAAATTAAAGTTATAGCTAAAACACAGATGGGTGCCTAAAAAACGGATTTTATTTACGAATTTTCGGGATCTAGAACATTTTTTTCATCAACGATCTTTTTCTTTTTCCTAAAAAGCGGATGCAGATCGAAAAAAAATTAAATTCTTGCTAAAGTCTACAACTCGTTCGGTACTGTACCATATTTTATATTTTAAGAAGTACTACCGTGAATTTACATATTCTCTAAAATTCAACAGCCACTTGATCCCCGAAACTGACTTAAGATGATACAAAGATATTTGTTAAAAAGCGTTGATAATATTTTTTATCGTTTCGTTACTTGGACTAGCTTAAAATTGCTTAAGCGACTTCAAGCAAGAATTTTTTTAAAAATTATGAAAAAAGAATTTGTATCGATTGTTACCACAGTTGCATGCTTAATAAGCTTTTGTGTGTAAAATTTGTAATGAAAATTTGACCTTTGTATTTTATGTAAACTCGATAAACCATATACAGATTTATCTGTATAATTTCATTTTAGAACAAAAATGCACGGAATCGAAACCTTTTCTAATACCATTGAAACTTTGTTTATAGTTTATAGTTTATTTAATTCATATAAAATGGCACAATAATTGATACAAACTCATGGTGTCGTATCATGGTGATATATACAAGCGTGGGGGGTTTAGACGGACTGCTTGGAAGCATCTGATTCCTTTCAGTCCCCATTCATGCTC
Source organism: Brachionus rubens (assembly GCA_022207745.1). Taxonomy (NCBI): domain Eukaryota; kingdom Metazoa; phylum Rotifera; class Eurotatoria; order Ploima; family Brachionidae; genus Brachionus; species Brachionus rubens. The sequence goes on along the minus strand of JAJVHD010000001.1, from coordinate 2,991,732 downwards.
GTCTCTTTGTTTATTTAGGTCGATAGTTATCCTAAATTTTCAAAAAAAACCTTATAAATCTATTTTTTTATGCCAATACATTACTCTTTAACTAATCTAAAGCCTCAACAACTTATAAAGTTTGATATTTGATTGATTTTAATTTAAATAGTTTTCCTTTGTTTTCTAATCAAGGTTTTCGAGTGGTGAAAGCATGTTTTCAATTTTGATTCAAAACTCCTTATCATTCGATCAAAATTGTTCAATACTTTATTTTCATGAGATACTCGATTCCAAAATTGATTTGTACATTTTTAATGATTCATATAAAATTAGATCAGCCTTAGCTAAGATAAAGTTAAAGATCACAAACAACATAATCTGTAATGGAAATGTAACTTACATTTGCGCCAAAAATACAACCGGAAAAGACTATTATACATATTCGTATGGCCTGTATGATGAAGAAATTCAACCACGTATTCGATCCAGATACAAATCGTTATGGGTTAGTTGCTCAATTGTCTTGAGCATCCTAATCTGCCTTTTCATCTCTTATGTTATTAAAAAAAAGTTTTTTCATAAAACTAAAAATTTAGAATCAAACACTAAAAACGAATTGCGGCTTCAAAGTTTCAAATACATTGAAGAAAATTCATACAAATCAAATATTTATACTTTAAACTGTAATTATACGAATGGTAGGTTTGTTCAAAATATTTAACATTAAGCCTTGGCTAAACAATAATTTTATCAAGATGAGAATATATATGAAAATCCATGTGAATTTGAAGATTTAAAACCAGTTTTGGTATCGTCTGTACAAAGCATTCAATGTGAAACAACCAAAAAAGTAGATTTGAATTTTAAAGAAGTATCTTTAGATGAATTATACTCAGAAGTAATCGATAAATGTTAGATTTTATTCAAGCTGTATAATTAAAGTTATAAACATTTTTTGAATTTAAAAAAAAAAAAATTTCTTTGAAAATTTTTTAGAAGTTTTATCGAGTGAGACCAGCAGTTTCGTCAAGTCTTGTTATGTACTCGTTCGCCCATGAAATGAATAATTTCTTCAAAAAATAAAATAAATATGTTTAGTCTAATTTTATAATTTAGCCTAAAATCTCTTACTCGGCATTGATCTACGGTAAAAATAATGTCCGGGTTTTTATAAAGTGGTTTCATTTTTAAATCATTATACAATGAACTTTGCCATTCCCATGGAAAATTCTAAAAGATAAATGTAGAAAATTTTCAATATCGACCCTCAGATTTCAAAAAACTTACAAGTGGAATTTCAGATTTATTATTAACTTTTCTAACTATGTAACACATAATTGTTGCCAAGATTTTCAAATTTACTTTCATATGTGCTGGAATATCGCCTCTTAGTAACCTAAATTTGATCGGTTTTATCAAGAGCTTTAAATAATTAAACCTTAGTCTGGAAATTATTTTAAAAAATTTAAAAGATCTTACAGTGGTAATGAGACCTCTTGAGATCATTGCACTCATTAGAATTAAAATAGCTCGACCTCGGTTTATATTTTTGATTTTTCCATTTTCATCAAATTTTAATCGTTCCTAGAAAAAATAATTTATAACAAAATTAAAAACTTAAAGGACTTTTAAATTTACTTTTTCTTCATCCCAAAAGTAATTGTCCGGAAATTTGTTTCCCTCACTAATTAAGGATAATAATGCTGATTTAGCAGTTGTTCCAATTATACCTTCTTTAGGCTGAAGAAAGATAAATGGATATTTTTTTAAAAAAATAAGATGGGCTTGGTTAAGATTACCATAAATTCTGTAATTCGTTGAACAATTTCTTCAACATTTTGACATAAAGTTTGAACACATTCGTTATGGATTTGATTTTCAGTATCGAAAAGAGCATTCATATCATTTTCGTTTCGTAAAAATGTCATCATAGCTGTATAAATAGGGCCTTCAGGCTAAAGTTAAAGTTTTGAAAATAATTCAAAATAGACATTTTTTTTTTAAATTTACTTCTAAATAGACACGATGAACAGCAGTCATGATCTCTAAAAGTCTGATTCTAAAAATGGAAGCAGATCCAGTTCGATCAGGGTTCTATAAAAAAAATAATCTAAACAGTAATATTTAATTTTAAAGATGAGAAAATTAGAAAAATTACATTTGATATTTGTTTTGATTTTAATTTTATCCTCATGATAAATCGGACGATTGTTGCAGCGGCCCAGAAAAGTCTTTGTCTATCTAAAATTTACATTCATATAAATTGGATTTGTTTAAGTTCATTGAATTCTAAAATTCCATGTTATCTGAATTTAACTATTATTAATGTAATCTATGACTCCGAAAACGCCTGAAAACAGATTTTTCAATGATAGGTGGGGGGGATAAAAATCATAAATTTACCCCTACCCCTCAGATTTTAAAACCCAAATTGCTATGTGTTGTTTTAAAATATTCAAGAACTAATGATTTGGAAAAGATATCATTGATTTAGAGATGTGACATAAAAGCTTCATCAATTAAGCTGGGACCCTAATCGATGGTAAAAAAAGTCCCTAAAGCCATACCAGAGTGGAAACGTTAAAAGTTAAGGCATTTTTCAATCAAATCACAAATTCTCCTAGGCGACCCGCAATACCCACCCAGTCAATCAATTTCAAATGTAAAACCGCTGAATGATCACTGAGGAAGGGACTGTTTCATCAATTGTCCTTCTTTACTTGAATCATAATTCTTATCAAAGATCCAGTATGCGATTTCGGAAGAATATACTAATAATAATCTATTTATAAGTCGATGCCTTTGATCTAATTATTTACACACAAATTATTCCTCCCAAAAAAAAATATGAACAAGTTTTCAGAAAACTTATTCTTTAGTCTGAAACTTAAGCATAATAATTTAGATCAAGGTTTCTAGCATATCAAACGATTGGCACTTGTATATCCTCTAGAAATTTTACGTTGGATTCTTAATAAGAATTATGAGTAAAGTAAAAAAGTCAATTGATGAAACAGCTCCTTCCTCAGTGATCATACAGCGGTTTTACATTCAAAATTGATTGACTGGGCACATTTTTTATGTATCTGCTTTAACAAGAGATGATCCTCTACAAATCTTACGAATACTTTTTTTTAATTTTTTTTCTTTTTGTATTCAAAAAGACATTTCAATTTTTTTATCGTTTTTAACTTTTGACGACGAGTCGCTACTCAATAGTGCAATCAAGTCCTGCCAGTCCTAAACACTCGCACAAAGTTAAGTGACATGCCATCCCCAGTTTTCTAAAGCAATTCTTTTTCTAGTTAATGGAAGCATGGATTTCTGACCAAAAAAATCTCAGTGAACTTGATAGTTTTGCACCCAGCTGCTACTGACACATACTGAGTACCAAACAAGCTAGAAAATGAGGTCTTAATTGATACACCTTAATCTTAATAATTTAAAGGCAAAGTTATCGGTTTATTCATCTATTGACAACGGAGAAAAAAGAATCCTCTTTAATTATTTTAATACTCTTTGAATGAGAAATAATTTTAACGTTTAAACAGTTTTAAAATGGCTTTTTAAAAAAAAGTAAGCCCATGTAAAAGAACGTACTTTTTTTACTTTTAAGAGTTCGGGTAGGGATTAGGTGAGGGTCAGGGATCGAGAAACCAGGTTAAGTCATTAATCCAAAGGGGTCTGGGGCGTAGCCCCAGGTAGAATTCGGGTAGGGATTAGGTGAGGGTCAGGTATCTGATTATAAGATCAAATTTACAAAGTACATAAGGACGTTCTTTTAGATGGAGAAATCGAAGTTTATCCTAAAAAAGTACTCCGAAGACTCCGAAGTTTATCTAATTTAAAAGTTTAAAAATTTTAAAAAGGATTTCTCTTCATCTATTGTCAATAGCTCGGTTTATTCAATACTGGAAGATAATCTAGCTAAAAATTAACAAATTTTAATTGAATTCAAACTTACCGTAAAGTTTGGGGAATTTTTGTTCGAGTTTTGATTTGATTCGGTAGGTTTCATTTAATTTTTCTAAAATAATTTAATTATTACTCATAAAAATTTGAATTTTTTTAATATATAAACAATGGTTTACTGTTTGTATTCGATTGGCTTTCATTCGCTGGAACCCTTTAAATTTAAAAAATGTAATTGATTCATCGAATAAGAAATTTTATTAATTGATATTTACGGCGATCGAATATCAATATTAAGTGATTCCTTTCTTGATATATCTGTTTGTCTAAAAATATTTAAAAAATTATAAATATAATCAGCAATCATATGATAAAGGAGTTTCGGCTTGTGCAAGCTCCTGCTAAAATTTTAAAAATTACTTGATCGGTTCCAAACTTTTTTTTTGAAGGCTAAATTTAAAAATTTAAAAATTCTAAAAATTAAAAATTGAATAAAATTCCTAAATATACCTTCTGCTTGACAATTTCGGGTCCATATAATTTTGTTCGTTCTCATTTAGATAAAAACTTGTCTTATTCACTCTTAAAATAAAAAAATCAACTTAATTATTTCTAACCCACTGGAGATTCAAATACCTCGGAGTGCTATTATCGAAATTCGCTTTGTCCGATTCATCTTGTTCAAAGTCAAGTTTTTTTACCCTTAAAATAACAAGATATTACACCATTAAAGAACATTTTATTTATGAATTTAATTACGGCTTATCATCTCTTAACGTATCATAGATAACTCCGGAATTTTTCGAATTAGCTTGGGACATCTTAAACAAAATTAAAAATAAAATTTTTTTAGGTATTGTTTAAGGGATTTAATTTACTGATGAATGTATGCTCGGTTTTTTGGTCAAGCTATTTTGAGTTTGAATATTTTCATTTTGTCTAAATGTTTGATTCAATCCTTTTAATTTCAAAAAAAAAAAAAATTCAAATTTTTTTCGCATTTTTTTTTTTTCAACTCATGCAAAGGGTTAGACAATTGATTCAAAAACTAAAAGTAAGTGTTAAATTTTAGTAATAAAAAAAAAAAAAACTTTTCGGACAAGAATTTTTTTTAAGACTAAAATTAATTTTTAAAAATAAAATAAACTAAAAAAAAAATTTCAACTAATCTTGTTTAGTGTTATATATATATTTTTTTTAAAAAATTTATTTTCCAATTTATTTAAAAAGTTTATTAAAAATGGCTTTTTTTTAAACGAAAAAAAAAATTAAATTAATTTAAGAAAAAAAAGTTTTCTTAAAAAATAATCAAGCGTTAACCCTTTGCATTTTGTTAAAAAAGTGTTAGATTTGTGTGTGATTGGAGTAATTGTGGTAAAGATGTGCTTAAAAAACTTTTTTTTTTTGGTAAGTAAAGCTATTTGTGTTAATATAGACGAGATTATTCCAAATCTATTTCGCCTAATATTTGCTGATTGTTAATATTCATATTATTATTATTAACATTATTGTTATCATTTACAGGTCTAAAAGCGTATGCTTGATTATTGGTGTTATTTTTATCAAAATTTTGTGGAAAACCTGGGTCATTAGATGGATCTCTCATAACCGGTTGGTTATAGACTGGACCATAATTGTTAACAATTGGTTGAACAGGTGCTTGTCTATAATTTTCTAAAATTGGTTGGGTATTTGATTGATTGTAGTTTGGAAAAACTTGTTGATTTGGTTGTGGGGCCATACTGGTTTTTGGTGCGTAAGTTTGAGGTGTAGTTGGGTTAAGTGGAAATGGTTTACCGCTGACCAGTCTTCTAGCTGAATAATGAGGTTTTATCGAATCGACCAAATAAGTGGAATAAATTTCTACAAGTTGGCTAATTAGATTCAATACTAAAACAAAAATACAAATTTTGAGTCCTTACCTCTGTTTGTTTCGGACGGGTATTCAATATTGGAAATTATGTTCGATGAAGGTTTTGGACTTTCGTAGTACGGTTCATTCATATTTCTGACCGGCGCTCTTCCTAAAAATGACGTTTGAGGATCATAACCTGGTGCATTTCTCGTTTGTCGCTCATAAAACGGATTGTAGATATCAACCTGTGGTCTTGTATTAACGTCGATTCTTGAAGGCTCCGGATTGAAAGCTTAAAATTAATCTTTTCAAAAAATCTGGTAAAAAAAAATAAAAATATGAAAGTTTACATTTGACTAAACTTGTTCCTCGCGAGTGCTGTCTGTTCATTTCATTTTCCAAATTCTTGATCGCAAGTCGTCGTTTAGCCATTACGTCTATAAGATCCTCAACGTTATTACTCACAATTGTTTCTTAAAATTTTTTTAAGTTTTTACAGAACACATAGAAAACTTTGATAAATAAAAATATAAATACCATTGAATGCTGCCGTTCCTAAACCTTGATTGGAAACTGGAGACATTCTGCTTTCAATAGCACCGGAGAAAACAGGATTCGAATTAGCAGGTGGATAATTTTGAGTATAATTTTGAGGATAGTTATTATTTTGCGGTCTCAAGCTCATAGTACTACCCTTTAAAATGCATAATCTTACAACAAAAGTTTATTTAGACCGTTTTACAAAAAGTTAAAATTTACACTCATTTCATTAAACATTTTTCTTCTTGCAGTTAATGCATCAAATGGGGGTTGATTATTACTTGATCCTTAAAAAAAATGAGTTCATTTTATTTCATTCTTAAGACCAAGATTAAAGCAAGTTTAAGACGGCCATGCAATTTAAGCATCGAGTTAAAAAAAAATTATTAAAAAAATCCTAGGGGATGGTCGAAATAAAACAATATAAAAATACCGATTAAAGGATTGATCGACGATTGATTTGAAAATACGTTATTTCGAACATTGTAATCAATAAACAAATTTGAGCTCATTCTGAGTTGAGTTGGTCTTAAATCATTAATAAACGATTTACGTGAAGGCATTCGTGATGGGACTCTTGATTGTACTCGTGATTGTATAGACGGAAAGGTTTGACCTGACCCTATTAAATTTAAATTAGACATATTTACAGACGTTGTTCGCGGTGGATTTAGAATAGTTTCATATTCAAGTTCCTCTATGAAAGTCCTATTCGGTGAATAATAAACTTCATTATTTTTAAGTGTATAATTGAAATTTAAATCATCGGTTTTGCTTAACGAACGTACCAAATTTTCATTTTTGTTGCTAGAAATAGAATTTTCCAATGAATATTCATCGTTTAAAATCTCATCTGAATTCATGCTTTTACTGTTAAAGTAATAATTTAAAATATTATTCTTAAATTTTGTGCTGTTCGATAAACTATCGTCTAAATTGTTTGAATTACTTTGGCTTTTTAATGGATTTTCACCTAATTCGCTCATTATAGATTCGTATGATTATACTTATAATCGAAACTAATACTTTAGATTTTTATTTTAGAGGTGTTTTTTCATGAATTTTTATTAACTTGAAAACAAATTTTAGAGACACATTTAATTTAAAATAAAAACAAAATTTTTTAATAAAAACATTCCATTTAGAGTTTTATTTTTTTATCGAGAGCTGCTTATTTGAAGACACAATTTTAGGTTTTTTTTTTACGTTTTTTGTTTTTATTTATTAATTATGTCGTGCTATACTTGAGGCTCTATTTTTATTTCGACGATAAGATTCTGTGGACAAGTGACAAAACTTGCAAATTCAATAAGTTCAAATTCAAAAAAAAAAACTAGACTTTATTTGGAAAAAAGAAAACAAATAGCATTAGAAAAATAAAGAAAAAATAGAAAATTTCTATAACAACCAATTTAGCAGCACACACACGCACACACACACAAGTTATTTTTTTCGTATAAAATTGAAAGCATTAAATACAAGTTATTTTTTCAGATTTTAAAGCGATTTATTAAAAGAATTTTTGAGCCCATAGAAGAAAAAAAAACATTACTTACTTCCAACTTCGTTAAAGTTTTCCATGCTTTTGTTAATTCGTGACTTGTTGCTTTTAGTCTCCTTTAGAAATAATTGCATTAATCAACGATTAAAAAAAAAGGGGTTCTGTTTGTATTTAATTTGTGATCGGGATGATGGAAACGGGCATAAAAAAAACCTTACCCTGTTTAAAAGTTTAAGCCTTAACAAGTGAATAGAATCTTCTGCTTTTGTTTCCATGATAAATAGATAATCATTAAATCTTGCTTACCTTTAAAATAAAATCCGTTTTTTAGTGAACAAATTTTTTTAATTATAAAAAAAATGAAAAAATTTTAACACAAAATTAAAAAAAAAATGAGATTATTGAAAATTTTTAAAAAAAAAATTTTTTTTTTAAGATTTTTTTGAAGAAGCCAATTTAGAGTGAGAACTTAAAAAAATTCTTCTCTCAGTTGGTTTAAATACAGTAATGCAAAATTGAGACCTTCTATTCTTACTCAATTATTTAATTTTCTTCAATCTTGTTTATTTGTTTGCGATCAATTTATTTGCTGTGTTTCTTGTTGTTTTTGTTACGTTGAAAAAATATTTGAGAAAATCGAATGTGAGTGTAAAAAAGAATTTTTTTTTCTTTCTTTTTGTTCAATTCAATATTTTGTAGAGGGTGATAAAGTGAATATAAGGATTAGAATATCTCAAAATATTTAAAGTTTGATTTGTTAGATTGTTTGAATTTGTGAAGAAAAAAAATATTGATATTTTTGTTCGTGCCAGAGTTTGATTGAAGGATTAATTTTAATAAAATAAAACAAAAAAAAAGAAAAGTCACCGAAACTAAATTCAAATATGAATCAATAGTATGTTTGATCAAACTATTAAGCTTTTTTTTCTCTTTGTTCTTCGGAATCAAAATATTAAAACAATAAGATTTCTTGTAATCCAAACAAAATGGAGTCGATTTCAAAGATTAATTTGTTAAGTGTATAGCAACATAACCAGTTTTTTACCAACATAAACGTGATACTTGAAAACACTAAGAACCAATGTTGAGAAGTAATTTTAGTTAAGTATTTCATTTCAAATCTTGTTCCTAGAATGTAAGTAAGACTTTTGTTGTTGCTGTATGATTTACAGTCCTCTTAATTTTGTCAAGTTTTAGCAATAATAATTTAATTTATATTCTAAATAAACATTTCAAGGAATGTTTTTTCTTTGGGTCTTAATTTTCCTTAAGAAAATAGCAACTGTTTTTTTAATGATTTGTCAAAAAAAAGATCAATAGCCGTTTCCAAGGAAAAATCAGTCTAATTAATTTTTTAATTAAAATTTTTTTATTTAGAGTAATAAGTTCAAGCAAAAATGGGTTTTGGAATTTTGCCATCTCTTTATAAATTATTTATCAAATTATTTTTCAGTTAAATTTTTTTTGTTATTTTTTAGAATTCAAGGTCCATCTTGTGAATTTTTATCAACTAGTGATTCGGAAATGCCACCATTGATTTATAGGTATTAACTGAAAGCTAAAAAGCTCTATTCAAAGCTTGTAAAACTAGCTTTCATTTGATATCCATAAACTGTTGGTATCTCTTCCAAATCTTTAATTCATGAAAGTTCACAAGAGGAAAACGTGAATGGCCACAACAGTATTTAAATTTCAAAGGATGTCGCAAATACATAATCTCATCTCATTTAATAATTATTTAAACCGCTAATTGCATTAATCAAGATAAATTTATAATACCGTTTAGATGTTTTCAAGTGGATTATCTGAAAAAACTATGTAATGCCGGATCAACACTCGCCGAGTGACCATAGATAATCAAGGACACTCAAAAAGTGTCTTTTTAAATGTAAAATTGTTGAAAAATCTCTAAAGAATTTTTGAAAAGTGTTGAATGAGCTTTCTGAAAATGGTTTTCAAATGAGACTGCTTGGTTTTTCTCGATGGTTTCTCTAAGTCCTAGAGGCTTTTGCTATATTTTTTAGCCGAAAATTCCGAAAAAATGCGAAGAAATACGGTAAATTTTTAAATGCAGTGTTGGAAATCAACGTTTGCTAATAAAAAAATTTTATTTCGCCATTTTAATTAGAGAAAATCATGATTTTTAATAACTTTTGTTGACGTCAAGTAACGTTATTTTGCGTTGAATAACGTTGGATACCAATTGATTTCAAGCAGTGTAAAGATTTCCAAAAGACATTTAATATAACAGGAATTTCATTAAAAAAAAAAAAAAATATCGAAAAAATTGTTCAACAACAAATTGTTTTTTGAGTTCTAATTTCAAGAAAAACTACCAAAAACATAAATTTAAATTCGAATACCAGCCTTTCCGCAACTCTTAAGAATTATTTTTAGAAATTTCTTGAACAAAAATTATGTTTTTTTCAAAGAATATTAAGGTATTAGTAATGAAATTTCTAAAAATAGAAGTTGTCTGTAATGTTTGATTTATAAAAATTCTAATAAATTTTGTTGCTAGCTTGATTCGAATACTTTTCGAGATAAATATGATTTGGTTGCTGTTTTCCAAACCTAAAAATTGCTCAGTAATTTGGAACAGAGATACTGTGATTCTCATTTGACAAAAAAACATTAGGCTCTTTTGTCTAAGTTCGAGAACTCTCGGTCTTGACGTGGATTCAATTCGACTCTATCGTCGATCTTGCAAGCGTATTTTGATCAAAATTTTAACTTGTTTAATTTAAACAAAAAGCGAATTATGAATAGACTAATGTTTGAGCATTTCTATGTTTTATCACGACTAAGGATTAGGCCTTGTTTAAATAAATTCTAAAATGTTTAGGATTAAGCCAAAAATTTTGAAAATTATGTCATATTTCGTTCTAATCAAGTCTTGTTTTTTTTCATATTTAAAAAGACTCGTTGAATCTCAAAAATTAAAAAGTCTCATGCAAACAAAACCAACGATATTCATTCAAAGTATTAAAAAATTTACTCTACAAATATTAGACCTTGAGTTTTATTAATTTATTAGAAGATCTTTGCTAAATGCATTAAAGACTGAATAAAGCCTATTCATAGGTAAATAGAATGACATAACAATTTCGAAAAAAAAAGGTTACAAATAAAAGGGATTCATCATGAAATTTAATTTTTTTTAATTATGACGCTAAATTGTGTAATTCTTAATCTTTTGAGACAAGAAATAAAAAAATTTGAATAGGTAAAGTTCTGATGTTCAATCTTGTAACATAATTGTCTGTCACTTGGACGCTTTTAATTAGAAACGAATCATCTTAAAAGCAATCTTGAAATTTGACTTGGAAGACCCTTTTTAAATGTTTGCCACTAAAATTCATTGAAATCTAAGTTGTTTTATTTTAAAATAAATCCGATTCAAACTATTAAAGAAAAAAAAGGTCTCTCTCTTCTTTTGAAAACAAATTGTAAAGAAATATACAAATATTAACTTATACAAAAAAGAGAGAGAGAGAGAGAGAGAGAAAAAAATATCTACCTGAATACCTCTTTTCATATTTTTTTATTATTGAAATTTGAAATTTCGTCTTATTTATTCTCGTAGAAAAGAGAACGAATTAGTTTTATATCAAGAAAAGCCAAACAACTAAATAAAAATAAAAAAGTTAATATTCAGTTGACATCAAATATTATTTCAGAAATATTTGTTTCTTTGTCCATTTATTTTTTTTTTCGAATCTCACCACTCCGTCTTTTATAAAATCCTCATTTTCTTAGCGATAAACTTAAACTTTAAAAGCACTCAAAATACACAAAATGGTACACTACGAATGTTAAGACTTAACTTCCAAACAAAACAAAAAAATTGTTTCTTTTTTTTTTTGTTTAAAAATGTAAGCCTTTTAAAAATTGTAAACAAAAGCGCGTTAAGGTAAAAGTTACCATTTATTGTATAATTTACCATTATTTAAAAAATGATTAAATAAGAATTTTTTTTCGTTAAACATATCCATTTTAACACCGTTTAGAAAAAAAAAATTTTTGTTTTTTTTTCGCTTTTTTTTTTGTTTCTTGTAAAAGTAAACAATTAAATTTAATTCTTTTTTCTAAAATGTAAACCTTTCAATAGGTTTTTTTTTCTCTCTCTCTTTTTTTTTCTTGTTCATAAATTTAACATAACTAGAATTAAAAGTAACAAAAAATTTTTTTTTTTAAAAATGTGTACCACTTTTTAAATTTTTTGTTTTAATAAGTTTTCTTTTTTTTTTTTGATTAGGTTTAGAGGATTTGTAAAATTTATTGATTTCAAAGTTTATTAGAATCCGAATAAGAATCTCTTAAAAAATTTTCTATGGTATTTATTCTGTACGACTAGTGTATCATTTTCGATTTTCACTAAACACTGTAATTTGTATTTTTAAGCATAACTCTCCATTAAAAGCTTAGCTTTAAAAACAAACAGTTGAGTTTACTTGGTCATTTGCGAGCAACCCTACGTAAAATTTTTTAACATGGATTAAGTTTCGGAAGTTGCTTTTTTATCAATGATCCTCTTTAATAACTCCCTTTAAGACTCTAATGAAGACTTAAGCTAACTAGTCTGATCATATTTAAATTAATCTTATTCAGATAGGATCTTTAAAAAGTTTGAAACGATGTTAACTTTTTTTTCATCATTTTTTTATTAGAAAATTTTTTCGACATTTATTCATTTCAATTTTTCATGAATGTTTTTGCCTTTTTTGATTTAAAACAAATGAATAATAAGCCTATTAAAAAAAGATATTTTTCAAAATTAAATTTCAGTTTGGAACCAGAGATGAACGAGTTAAATGGTACTGCACTCCCACCGAATTAATGACGTACATTTGTGATTAGTGATTTTAAAGGAGGATTTTATTAAAATTTACGTAAACTACCGTAAATTTTTGAATTTTATTAAAATTTACGTAAACTACCGTAAATTTTTGAATTTTTGCCAAAAATTACGTAAAATACCGTGAAATTACAAAAGGAAAAAATTCAGATTTTGCCATACTTAAAAGGTTTTCGATAATTTTTGGAAATTTTGGTGAAAATAAAAAATGCAAGTCGATTTAGCGATTTTGTTAACGTCGATAATATTTACCTCTAAAACCAAAAAAGAGACATAGATCAATGGTTTGAAACATTTAGTTTCCTAAACTGGATCTTTTGAGACCTCGTACTTAGACACTAACCTAGTCACATGTTCCAAAAATGAACGTTCAAACCCTTTCATGAACGTTCATCCGAATTCGTCCGAATGTTCAAAAGTTTTCAGAACATTTCATATCTTTTCTTAAGCTTTCATAGCTTTTCGGGACCTTTTCATAATTTTTCGGAGATTTTCATAAATTTTCGTAGACTTTTGGGATCCGAAAAATTATGAAACCTTATGAATAGATATGAAATGTTCTGAAAACTTTTGAACATTCGGACGAATTCGGATGAACGCGAACGTTCATGAATGTTCATGAAAGGATTTAAACGTTCATTTTTGGAACATGCGAGCGACAAGATCAGTATCTTACGAAATTTAGCAGAAAAAATGACTTGCGTTTTTTATTTTTACTAAAATTTCCAAAACTTTTCGAGAAACCGTTAAATATGGTAAAATCTGAATTTTTTACTTTTGTGATTTTACGGTTTTTTTCGTAATTTTTGGAAAAATTTCAATAATTTACGTAATTAATCCTTCTATTAAATCACCACTGTACCCTAACCGTACCTGAACTAAAAAATGGCAGATTCACTGAAAAATCCTTCATTTTTAGTTTAAGAACGGGTACGGCAAGCCATGAATTCGGTTAAAGTGAAGTAGATCATATCAATTACACTTTCATAATAAATTTAAAACTTACTAGGTTTTAAACTTCTTGTAATAACTAATGAAATCAAAGTAATTTAGTGTTTTTCTTTGACTACGTCTGCATAAAAATTACAACACTATATTTAAGATTTTTGATTTGTAATATCAAATTAAAAAATTATTCGAGTCAATCATAAGATTTTTAGACAATTTAAATTCAAAACAAATTTTTTGTCCTCTCGCGTGACTAGCATAATTGACATTAAAATAACTTAAAAATTGAAACAACAAAAAAGAATATTAGTGTCAAGAAACGGGGTCTCGGGTTGCTTAGCATTTAAAACTGTCTCTAGTTAAAAAAAATAGGAAGGATTTTATAAATATTTTCAATCAATAGTCTTACCAAACGATGATTTTGACCAAAAATTAATAGCTGCATTAAGGAACAAAAAAAAATTTTCAAACGGGGTTTTATTTGGGTTTAGTTTAATATGGGTCTTAGAACAGCGATTAATAGTAAAAAAAAAATAAAAGCGTTCAAAATATTTGATTTAAGCAAGTTTAATACATTTTAATAAAATAATCTGTTGATTTATCAATAAGATTAAGATATATGTGACCATAAATTGTTACTTTCTTTAACAAAAATGAAACTTATTTAGAAGTTAGATTTCGTCTTTTAAATCTTTTAAAACAATAAATATCGTGTAGATTTGCGATTTTGACTTTACTTTAAGGCTTGAAATACTTTTGCGATTTTTGTTAGAAATGTGTTAAAATTTGAATTCGACGAGCACACATCAAAAACGCTATCCCTATTCATTTTCTTAAAGTTTTTTTCTCTAAATCCGATTAATCGAAAATCTAACTAACAACAACAACAACAAAAAATATCTCAAATATTTCAAATTTTCATGTTTTCTTTTCACTTATTTAAAACCAATTAATTTTTGTATTTTGGTATGTTTACTTCTAACAAATAAAATTTTTTCTTTTTATTCGAAATTTAAAAAAAAATATCCCTCTAAAACAAAAAAAATGCGCTTTTTGTGGTCAAACTTTTTGATTGAGTCAATTTTTGAATTTTTAGATTAAGAACAAAAATGAACGATATTTTTAAAATATTCAAAAAGCGAGCACAATCCGGAAAGAGTACAAATATAACAGATGTAATTAATGATTTAAACGAGACAGAAAAAGATGAGATTGGAAAATTTGATCGTGGCAATAAGTCTTATTTGAGTATATCAAAATCAGGACGTCTTAAGTCAAAAAAGAATAAAAATTCACGAATTATGAACGAAGACTTTTTTGATTCGAACAAAAATATGGATAAAAATATGCCTATTAATTCACATAAAGCGAGTCAAAATGAATACGATCAACATTCGGATAATGCCGATAGCATTGCGTCAAGTACAAGTAGTTCATTTCGATCAAGTCTTGAAGAAATAAATCATCAAAACCAAAATAATATGAAAAATTTTGCAATTAATGCCAATAACAAATTGAATCAAATAAATTACCAGAAAAAATATTAGTCCATGTGTATGTTAGGTGCTTAGACAAAAAAAGAATGATTTTTTTTTTGTTTTAAAAAAATGATTCTAAATCAACAGTTTTAATTTTTTTTTTTAATTATTATGATGTAAATAAATTTTTTTAAGATAGAATCTCTTAATCTTATCGTCAAGTGATTAAACTTGATGTATCGCTTTGTTTATTATTTGTTGTCAACGAGGTTTAAAATTTGACAAAATTAAAAAAAAAAACAGTTGTTATTTTTGAAAACTTGAAATGCTCAGGTAAATTTCAATTGCACTGAAAAACAAAACAAGTTTTGTTATTCGAACAAGACAAAAAAAAGCGAAAACATTATTAGAAAAGGAAAATAAACATCTTAACTTGAAAAATTCCTGGATGAGTTAAGAGCTTAGAATAACATTTGAAAAAGTGTTGAATTTAAAATTTTAAAAAAGCTCTTATAAGATACCGTACTTTTTCGTTTTAGTACAAGTTTTTCAACTCCTAATAAGTTTTTAAGTTCTTTTAAGAGATGTTTCTTTAACCAATTTCTTTAAACTTTAACCCTGGGTCGATTTTTGATCAGAAAAGACAAAAAATGCGATTTAAAAAAATTTACCATTCTGAGAAACAAAACCCTCTAGAATTCACCCAGCTTTTTAAAAAAATTGGGACTGAAAGTTTAATTTGGGGTTAGGATTAAATAAACATAAAAAAGTGAATACCTAAAATTAACACAAAAACTTTTTTTTTGATGATTGGGCATTAACCAAAATGTTTAAATTTTAAGTAAAGAAAAGTTTTAGAAATTAGAAAACCATAGGCTTTTCATGAAGGAAATCTTTAGATAAAAGTTAGAGAGCATTCTAAAAAGGAAATCATCAATCTTGAAGTAAAAATTCGCTAAAATCTTTGAACAAGGATAATATGGGAACTCGAATTGAATTTTTTTGACACGACTTGGATTTGAACCTTCGACCTTCTGCATGGACGTCCACGACGGTACCAACTGGGCTTTCCAACCCCATTCATATGTTTATGCATAATTTTAAATGTAACGCAGGGGGTATGAGTAAGAAAAATTTTCAACACAAGGTCCATTTTAAAAAAATGTCATGGTTATACCCCCTCCCTATGTAAGAAAACTACAGAGGAGACGAAATTATGACTCCCCCCCCCTCCTTCTAAGTAAAGATAAATTATTACAAAATACGTTAAAATTAAAATTTTAACGTATTTTGTGTGAATAAGATTTAAAAGCTGAATTGTCGCTTCGTTAAAGAAAAATCAGGGTTTGAACAATCGCTTTTTTTTTCAACAATTTTGATTTTGATTTTTAATTTTTTACTTTTGAATTGAATTATGAATCGAATCAAAACTTCTAAATGCCCATAAATGGGGTAAATTTATTGGAAGATATTCATGCGAAAGATCCATATCAATTTTGTGATTGATTAAGTAACAAAATACTTTTTTTTTGTTTTATATAGTTTTTATTAACTTAAAGAATGTGTTAGAAACCAAATGGGGCGATAAAGATTTTGATTGAAAATACTACGCGAAGCTGAGAAAATGCTTCAAAAACAAAGGTAGAAGAATTATTTGCAAAAAAAAGAAAATGAATAAAACCAACCCTTTTTTTCTATTCTTTGAATATATTCCAATTTTTAGTGAGCAAAATTTAAATTTAAGCCTAAAAATCAAACGCTTAAGTGCGTCTTAACGAATCCATCTCGGAAATTTTAAAATTTAAAAAAGTAGCGACGCGTAAAAATGCATCCATCTGACAACAATCAGAAATTAGAATCTTTGAAAAAAAAAATTTATAACGCGTCCTGATGCGTCTAGTGTGATAAGCACTGTAATTTAACTAAAATTAAGAGTCATGCTATTTAAAACATCGATATACATTTCACTGATTTAAAATTACCTTGATTAACCCTGAACTTGAGATAATCTATTAAACGATGTTCAGTGTTGCCCGAACTTGTTCATCACGTCTGACCTAAAACTGCTTTACAGGGCATCTTCTCCTGAAAGATATGCATAAAACTTAGTCTTCGACTTCAGGGTCAAAAAGCTTGAAATGACACTGTTCTTCATAATGAATGCCTCAAAGGAGTTCCAAAGAATTATATTTCTGATTTTTTCTTTGGAAAAATGACTTGGCTTCATGACAAAATTGACACATGAAAGTTGAAGGTTTTAAGTCCTTATTTCTAACGTGTTCAAATGTCCCGAATAAATTAAAAAAATTAAAATTTTTATTTGTAAGGAGCCCCAAATCATAAATCTTACTATATTTAAATTATATTACTCCTCTGTGATACAATAAATCCAGATTAAAAAGTGTCTTAACATCTTTCTATCATAATTGTCTCTGGAGATAGATTAGGGTTAGTCATCAAACAAATAGTTTTCTTTAATACAAGCGATTTTCTTAAAATTTGAGCATTTTTCCTTGAAAATTTACGGAAATTGATATTTCTGAAATATTGTAGTATCAAGAGTTACTAATAATTTGAAAAACCTTCACCTATTCTTGTAGAGAAAGAATTAAACTACGAAGCTGATAAGTCTGTGTCTTATGTAGATATAAAATTGAAGAGAAATTAGCATTCAAAAACCATGAAAAACTAATTTTTGAGCCAAATAAGATTGTTTGGTGCAACTTATTTTACTATAAAAGTTAACTCAATTTGTCGTGATATTGGAAATTCATACCGCTCGGTATCGAATATGAAACAATTAATTGCAATTAATAACTATTTTTTTGAGAGGTTTTAATTTAAAAACATTCTTTTGAAATTGTAAAAAAGAGAATTTTAGCTTTCAACTTGAAAGCTACGAAAAGCGAAGTAGTTGCGCGAATATATTTGAGATTATTTTCGACCAAGCCTTAAATTACAATTACGGTTTTAAAAGTAAATTAGTTCCAACAGGCATCAATAAATTTCGACAAAATTTTTCTGGAAAATATAATAAAAGGGTGATACAAATGGTAAGTTAATTTAAAAAATAATAAAGTGAGGAAACCTATTTTATTTAAAATTTGAAAAAATCTAAAAAAAACGAAGCATTTTAGATCATATTTAAAAAAAATGGAAAATAAAAAAAGACAACAAATAATAGTCAATTATTTTTCTCAATTAATAAATGAAATCGATATACAAACCGAAAAAGTTTTACTCAAATTAAACGAGAAAAAAGATGATAACTTAAACGAGATTGAAGCTGTAAATTGTCTAAGAGAAACATACATAAACAGAGCTCGAGAGATTGAAAAATTCAATTTACAAAATACACCTGAAAGATTTAAAGTCAAAGGTTGCTTTTTCATACCCAATTCAGAAATGGAAGTTAATCAAAAAAAACTTGGTTCGTTAGATATATTTTACCAAAACAAATTAGGAATTATGATTACTTATGCTTTGTATGACATGTACAAAACAGTTTATAGGATAAAGTAAGTCAATCGAACTTCAACAAAAAAATTTTAGGTTCATTAAATTCAAAACTTCCATGCTATCTGAATTTGTTATTTCTAATTCGGAGTGTCTATTGACAATCTTTGTGTTAACATCTACCTTTAGATAGTTAATTGAAGTACTCACTTGAAGAAAAAATTTTTTTTATAACTCTAGCATCACAAAAATTCAACTGTGCTGAGAGTCTTACCCCTTCTAGTTATTCGTGGTATTCCAGAGACTAATTTAAGAGCTCTTTTTGTGAAAGTAATCTCTGGCAACAACTACTTAATACATGAGGATCAGGATCAGCCTCTAAAATTGCGGAATCGCATCAAAGATCTTAAGCGACCTGGTCTATCTTTTTCTTAAAAAGAAGTTGCGCAAGCATTTTTTGGGCGTCCCTGGTGGTGATTCAAATACTTGGGAAAGGCCTTTTACAGAAACAACTTTGAATATGACTTATTGCAAATACAGTTTCGGCAATTTACTTGTCACATGATTTTATCTCATTTCATATGATTTCCTGTTATCGAATCTGATAGTAGATGATACCGTAATGGCCATATCTTCTGATACAAACTGATATCTGCTGATATATTTTAACATGTGGAAAGTTAATTCCCATGACTGTTCTTAGAATAGGAATAGCTTACTATAAGCTGACGATGTCATCTAATATCAGTCTCCATCGGTATTCGTTGACAATTTATAATTTATCAAATGATATTTTCTCGTGTTTAAGCAGATGTATAAAAAAATTTGGGATCCTCGATCGTCGAGCTTTTTAGTTTTCAGACCATATCTTAATGTCAATTATAACTTTTTCCAATCATGAGTACTAAAATGTTTAAATAAAACACAATGGCTATAATTTTTTTACCCCCATGTAAAAATTGATTTTATTGGATTTTTGAAGTCGTAGAACACGGTAATAGTATCAGAAATAACAAATTTAGATAGCATTGAACCTTAAAATTCTTATAAAATTTGGCAATTTTTAGAAAAGCACTTGTTAACAATAATGCTATTAGAGAAGCAGATTTCAAGCTCTTTCAAGTAATTTTTAAATAAATCTAGGAGAATACGAGCCCTTTTCCGGTCGCTTGAATTCTCTTTGAATTTTTTGTTGTTCATCTTTTGAAATTTAAAGGAATATGCTAAGATTTCAATTTGCATTAAACTGATAAATGACAAGTCTTCAATCGACCCATTAATCGACATTTCAGTTCCAGAAAACAATGAGCTTGAAAGCCTTTCTTTACAAAGTTCACATTTTGATAGAATCGGTGAATGTGATTTAGATTTTTTGCCTAAATTCTTAAACGTAAACACAATAAAAAGCTTCGACTTAACAAACGATAATATAGACAGTATTCCGTCTGGTATATTTGAAAATTTAAAATCAATCGAAGATCTCTCTATTTCTTGTGACAAAATCGAGTCGTTTGAATCTTATAATTTTGCACATTTATCGAATTTGACTAATTTGGAACTATTTGGTTCGGATTTGAATAGAATTGAGAAAAAAGCATTTAGCGGCTTGAGCAACCTTAAAAGTCTAAATCTAAACGATAACAAAATTCAAAGAATTAGCACTGAGACATTCAATGGCTTAGAAAATCTCGAAAAATTATGGTTGAATCAAAACTCTCTTGAGATTATTAAAAAAGACACGTTTATCCACCTAAAAAATTTAAAAGAGCTATCCTTAAGCATGAACAGAATAACAAAATTAGAGCCAAAATGTTTCAATGGACTAGGAAATTTAAAAATATTGCAGTTGAGTTGGAATAGCATGGCAATAATTGCAGATGTCACATCGTTCGATTCGTGCGTAAACGTAGAAGTTCTTGACCTGGACAGTAATTATTTTGTAGATTTCGATTTGAGAATGTTCAAAAATTTTAAAAATGTAAAATTTCTAAATTTACGTTCAAGTCTATTTGAGGAAATAGAAATTTTCCAGAACTTTCCGAATTTGGAAATATTGGATATAGCTGAAACTAACTTTACCAAAGATCAGATTAACTCAGTAAACTTCGATAATTTAAAGTACTTGGTATGTAAATTTGATCGAGTGCCAAAATTTGGACCAAATTTTAAAAGCTTACAAGCGTTGTCAATCGAGAATGTGACATGTTTTGAAAAAAATTGTTTCGATAATTTGGAAAATCTTGAGTTTATGAAGCTTCAAATTACATTCGCCGAAATAATGGAAAGTCTGAATGAAGAAAATTTTCGATTTCATAATTATTTCAAATATTTTGAGTTATCAACTGATGACCATAATAACCCAGTATGGTTTGAAATTTGTAAACGTAAAAATCACCTATTTTCTAATTTATTCGATTCAAACAAAAGTATTGTTGTTAAACTGTCAAATGGTTATATCAAGATCAAAGCTCATGATTGTGAATCATATCAATATTATTTTGAACAATTTCTAAAGGCTTCACCTAATGCAATTGAAGCGATTTTTTCTTGTTTTTATGTTTAATTTTCCTTTTGTTGCGATTAAAACTCTAGTTGTAAGATTTGTTAATTTATAAAATTTGTTAAAAAACTTTGTTACTTTCCAATCGAATTAATAAAATATTTGTAAATATATTTTCTGTAAAAAATTATTTCATGTTAATAGAACCCATTAAAAATATGGAATATAGGTTTAAAAAATCTAATTACAGCCAAGAATTAGTTCAAACGAGAGCTACAAAGTTTACGTTACTGCACTAAAAATTAAAATGGAAATAGAATCCAACCTCGTTCCACCGATGTTTTTTAAGCTTCCCTTTGTAATATTTTTCTATCGGATTCCATCTGAATAGTGTTTCTGATGTGCATATGAATATAATTCTGAATTGTTCTAAAACAGATATAATTTTTTACTGCTAAGATTCGGAACCTTGAAAAACATACACCCGGGTGTATTTTCGAGTATCCCAGTTTTATCTGGGATGCTCGGTTGTAGAGATACAGATCGGAAAAGAAAAATCAAACCGCATCTCCTCCTAGGCGAGCCTAAATACCTAAATTTTTTTTGATCTGATTAAACAAGAGGCGATTCTTTACAAATCTCAGTATTTACTTTTTTTATTTTATTTTTATTTTTTGAATACTAGTGGACGAAAAAAGGCATAAAAATGCCATAAGAATTAAAAACGAAAAAGGAGTGGGAATTATCACTTTTTGACTTCAAACTCTGAATTCTCATATCGAAAAATCATAGAAAACATATACATTCTGATAGTGAACATTTTATTTTTGAATTTCGGTTTTGGACGGTTAAAAGGGTGTAAAAAAGCCTGTTTTTTTAACTAAAGGTATTAATTTAATATAAAAATGTATATGTTTTCTATGGTTTGTCTATACGAGAATTCAGAATTTGAAGTCAAAAAGTGTATATGAGGGTCCTTTAAGACTGAAAACTCAGTTTTCTTACCCAAATAACTTCACAGTGGGTCTAAATATGGTATAATTTTGTAGCCCTTCATTTACTCTACCTTAATTGAAGGTAAGTGAACCTTAAAAACGTTTTTGAACCCTCATGAATTCTAGTAATAGTAGTAGTAAAAATAACTGCAACTCGAAAAGTCGACTTAAGCCATGAAGATATGGCAGTTCATCACACCAATTAAGATTCATCAAGTTTTGCTTTCAATGAATTAAACGAAACTGCTTTTACAACATTCATTCATTGTAATAGACCTATGTTGTCAGATATTCAAATTCAGAGAAATCAATTATAGGTCCTTGGGAGGTGTGACTATGCCGTAACCTCAAGCAAGAGTAGTTAAGTTGTCTAACCATAATTTTTAATTTGGATTTTTATTTAAACAAAAATAAAATAATAAAACTTGATGCCAAACAAAAAAAAAATTCAAGTCTTGAAAATTTTAACTTTTCAAAATTCATAGATAAATTTTGAAAAAAAGAAAATACAAATAAATTAATTTAAATTAAGTAGCCAACAAAAAAAGTCTGTACTTCTTTCATCATGAGTTTGAGTTAAATATAGTACAAAAGAAATTTTGAATTCTTTTTTAAAAAGTTTAAAAAAAAAACAAAAAAAAAAACAGATAAAAATGTTAAAAAAAATCCTTTAAGAAAAAAAAATAAAAGAAAGAAAAAAAAAACTCGTTTTTAAACTTGAGAAAAGATACTTTGGATCCAAACAAAAAAAAGTAAGGAAAAAAAAACAAAATAAACAATTTTTAACAAATTTATAAATAACAAAAAAAACTATTCTATAAATTCAAGATAACCTTCAGCACCAGTAAATATAACATCAATCCATATTCTCATCAATTCACTCGACGGGGCAACTAGATAAAAATTTCTATCCATTGTTTTAACTACAAATGTTGACTTGGAATCGGGACTTTTTATTGTTCTCATATGATCAACATAAACTTCATTGATCGATTGAAAGTAAATACTTCCACGTAATTTAGTCTCATGTTTGTCCAAATAATAACAAAGTGTACGTTTAGTTCGATCAAATACGAACCAACGTTTGTTCCATGTTTTAAATTTTTGTCCCATTTTGAGCAAATAACCACGACAAATGTTACTATTTATGAATACTAATGGTTGTTTTGTGCTTGGATCAATTTGATTTAGAAGATTATGACCACTGTTTTCAACGTGTAATTTCAAATCAAAGTTGTTGTCTCTCACTGGCAAGTATCTAGTCAAAGGTCGAGCCTTTAAAACAAAAATCTAAACTTAAAACCTTGGAAAAGAAATTAAAATATATTAAAAATTACTTGTGTCTGCTTTTTGTCTCTTAATTTGATGTTTTCTTCACATATTTTCATACGTAAGTTCTTCTCATCGTTCAATTGACGCTCTAAATCAGCTCGTTTACGTTTTTCTTCTTGTAATAAGAAGAGCTCTCGTTCGCGGGCTTGATACTATAAAAATAAAAATTTAAAAAAAATAATTAACAGTCCCCTAGAAAAGCCCGTCTTACTTGTTTTTCTAACAAATTGTTATTTTCAGCTTTACTCATTGCTAAATTACGTTCCAATTCGGCAAACTTTAAGGCTATTTGAGTATCTATAGGACTAGGTTGTCTCTTTTCGTATTCATCAATTAAATCATTTTTTTCAATAAGTAAATGTTGTGATGAATTAAGAGAAGCGGGTATTTTCGATTGATTTACACTGCCAGTTAAACAAGATACATTAGCAGCCACGCCCATGGCTGTTTGATTATTAAGAGAACAAGTTGATTTATTTAAACATCTAGAGTAACGTTGATTTTTTACATTTGACGCTTGGTTAACGGGAGACAAAGTAGCCATTCTAGCTTGATTAACATAATTACGGTTAATGTTATTTATTTCGCTTATTCCGTTTATTAACAACGTATTTTCAAGTATATCCCTAAACGACTGTGATAATTGTTTTTTGTAGTTTGGATTTTTAGATTGGTTAAACGAAGACTGTAGGAGTTGATTTTGTATTTGTTGTAATTGAGGTAGAATTAAAGGATGAACGTAATTTGAAGCAGGTGTAGCTACTTTACACCCACTGTTAGGCTCTTGAGGTTTGAATTGTTGATTCATCGAAGGACTAGTCTCGCTCGAATTCGTAGCGGACGATAGTGATACAGACGATGATGCAGGTGAAGGTGAGTCATCTTGTAAATCGTTATTAATAGACTCGGCTAGTTCTAAATTTTCATTAAAAACTCTTAAATCCGGGTATTCACTTATTTTTTGAAGTTTTTTCTCAATTATTTGCAATTGATTTCGTTGTTTTTGAAATTGATCTATCAATTTTTGTCTTTCCACTTCTAAAATTTCAGTTTCTGATTTCATTTGTAAAATTAGCTTTTGTTGTTCTTGATCGTAATTATTCAAAGTATTGTGTTTGTATTTGAATGATTCGATTAGAATTTCTTGTTCTTTTATTAAACGATTTTGAATATCCTCTAATTCGGTTTCGTACTTTGCTTCGAGTTCCATTAATTGAAATTCCAAGTCTTCGTGTGCACGACGTGCCTCTTCTAATGCATGTTCTTTTTGATTTTTAATATTTTCCCAATCAATACGTGTTGAATCTAAACAATTACCGGACAATAGAAAATTCGTATCCAATGTTGTATCGAGTATTAGTATTTCATTTTCAATATTTTTAATTGTCATTTGAACTATTTTAATATCATTTCGAATTTGATTTGTGTGTAAATTGAATGATTCGAGTTTAAGTTGATGCTCTTGATGTAAATGTTTAATTTTATTTTCTTCGGTTTGAATTATTTTAAGCTCGCTTGTTTGTTCTACATCGAGTAGAGCTCTTTCCATTTCCAACTAGAACAAAAAAAAAAAAAGAGAAAAATTTTAGTTTTACAGTTTTTTTTTCTCAAAAAAAAATCAAAGTTTAAAAATTATTTGTTTATGGGTGATATATTTTGAATTTTTTTAATTAAAAATTTCAAAACAAAAAAAAATTGTACGCTCTGAAAGCTTATTCTTGTTCTCTCGTTTTATATTTTTTTTTCATGACGAGCTTCCTTTATCAATTTCTTTAACTATTACATAACAAAACAAAACAAAAAAATATCTTTATTTCTTTTTTTGTGTGAAACGATATCATCCTCAAAATGATATTTCTCAAAATTAATTCATTGATATCTGGTCTTTTTGCTCAGTTTCAAATAAACAACTAAGCTTCTGGAAGCAAACATAAATGAAATAAATCTTTTTTTGATTGATTTGTACAAGCAACAACAACAACAAAAATTGAAATGAAAATTTAAATTTTTTAAAACATTTAATAATTTAATCTTTTTTTTTGTTATTTATATGTTACTTAAAATAACCTAACTACATTACTCTAGGTATTTTTTAGCCTTAAGCGTAATAAAAATTCTCATAACCATCGTTATGCATTACATATTATTCGGAAAAAGTCATTTTTATGTAATAATTGCAAATATTTAAATAATTGACCCTGAAGAGAACTTTACAAAACTTTCGGCCAAAATCCGCCTCTAATTTCAATCTCTTGTACAAACAAGAAACTTTTATTAAAAAATTGAACAATGTTTTTCCTCGTTTTTAGATTCTAGTGTTCCAAATTTTAAAAATAATTGAATTTCGGGCTAATCTAAACTTTAAACGATAAGCCAGCTCGATAAACGTGTTCTCCATACCAAAAAACCTATGATTTTATATTTTTAGGGAGTCGAATAAAATTTCAATTTTTGTCAAAAATGACCAAGCAAGAGTTGTTCTCAGTAAATCGCTAGTAAAAATGCTAAATTACAATAAATATGATACCGATTCTGAAAGAGCGTAAGATTTCACACATACCGATTATATCGTTAGAAAAAAAAATTCACATGGCAATTTTCTTAATGGAAAAATTAAAAAAATTATATTGGCCGAATGGTTTGCCAGCTAGTCTTGCAAGCAGAGGGTCTCTAAAAATTTTCTGTCTTTTTTTGTATTACGGGGCGATGTGCTTGATGGGAATGGTAGCTCAATTGATATCGTCGTTAGATCAATACTCAAAGTGTTAGGCTAAGAAAGTTGTCCAAATCCCGCACGGGTCAAATTTGTTTCAAAGAAGCAAAGAAACTAGCAAAACTTTTAAATGCCTTTTGTGTATAATCTAGTTAAACAGCGAATCCCTAGCTCTTAAATAATTTTAATTCACAGCTACAATACTTTGTATGTGACACTAACTGTGCCAACATTATTTAATTAAAGAAAAATATTATAAAACTAAATAGCACATTTTTTGTGGCCATAAGCATGTAGAGCTGAAAATTATGAGCAAAATTTTGAGACTAGATTTTTTACTTATGGGCATACACTATAAAAACTAAACGCCAAAAAACCTCAAAGACGAAACTCGTATTTCCTGTGTAAGAAATGGTCTCGAAAAAAAAAAAAACAGTACGAGTAATCAAAGCTTAAAACAAACAGGGTTTTAAATTTCAAAACAAAAAAAAAGCATCTTTAAGTTCATCTCAAAATTAGGTAACGTTAATCGGAAAATTAAGAAAGAGATATATTTTTTTTTCAACCTAAAGTATAACCAAGACTTAGTTTGTTTGTTTTTTTTCTTACTTGTAATCAAATCAAGATATCAAAATTGGTGACCTTTAAGAGCTGTTTGTTCTAATTTTGTTAAGAACGATTTCCTCAAATTGCAAAATAGAGAAACACACAAACAATTTAAAATTTTACAATTTTTATTTTTTTTGTTGTTGTGAATCTCCATTTCAAATTAGATGAAACTTTAACATTTTAATTTTCTCAAATTGCTTATGTCGAAATTATTTAATCTTTTAGACAATCTCATTTGGGATTACAAACTATTACAATTAAGACATGTGGCCTAAAGACTTAAAGGTAAACTAATGCAAACATAAAAAAAAAGAGAGAAAGAAGGCTTTAAACTACTTTGAAAATTTGTTCACTTGAATACGGGTCAATATTGCGAGTTTTATTTTATCCTTAATCAAAATTAATAAATCCCCTTCTTTCTTAAGCTCAAAATTAGCTCTACTTTTCCTTGTTTGATGTATTTCATCTAGTCCAAAAAAATAAAAATTACAATAAATAAGCGAACAAAAAAAAGAAGATCGACATGAAAAATTTTTTTTCAATTTAATTAAATAAAAAATTACACTTGATTTCTGTTACGAATGCTACTTATTACTCATTAATTTTATATCTTTTTGTTGTTGTTGTTGTTGTTTTGTTTCAATAAAAAAAAATGAATTTTTTTTTTATTTTTTAGATTGATTAATTTTTATTGATTTTTGTTGGGGTTCTTAAATAATCATTTGTGTTGTAATTAAAAATAATACCAAAACCTTACAACTAGAATTTTTTTCTCTTCTTCTTCTTTTCGAAAGTTCAAAAAAACAAAAAAAAAAATATTTTTTTACAATTCATCAAACCTTCTAAGTGAAAAAAAAAAGATAAAACAAGAAGGCACTGGCACTATTCAACAACTTAAAAGCCTCAATTCGGAATACGAAAAAAAAAATTCATTTAAAACTACATATTTTTCTTTTCGAGATTAATCTCATTTTATTGAATAATTTTCGCTCAAAATTTAAGAGGCCTTTTAGTGTTTACTTTTCAAAATATCATAAGCTTAAAGACTATTCAATAGAACTAGATTCAATTAACTCGGAATCATCTAGTTATAAGAATACCCAAAGAGTAGTAGAAAAAAATAATCATTATCTCAGGGCGTTTAAAATTTGTTGGGATCAATTAAAAGGAGTTTGGTACTCATTAATTGAATATTTGGTCCAATTAATTTAACAATTAAAATCTACTTAAAAAGTCAATACCTTTAAAGATTTTATGTTGCATAACTCTCAGTAAGAGATTCGATGAAAATTAATTAAGTCAATAGGAATTTTTTTAATTGAAACTAATGACCTTAGATGAGAGCTTTTTTTAAGGATGTTATTAAAGCTTTTTTTAATAAAATCAAAAGGATTCCATTTAGAAAAAAATAACAATTTAATTTTTCCGATCTAAAGGAAATTATGAAAGCAAAATTCATGCTCCTTGTTAATTCAAGAAGCTTATAGAGCGTTATTTTCAATTCGTGATGTTTATGTTTTTATTTGTTAGCTTTTGATTACAGATTTAAAGCTTCTGTTCCAGAAAAAAAATGATTTCTTAATGAAAGGTTTAATTAAAAATAAATGTTTATCATATTCATAATTTGCACCCGGTATTAGTTTATGAATCTTAACAGATAAATTTATGTTTTATTAACGAAAAGTTTGTAATTGGCATCCGGAATATCTGAATGACCGAGCTAGTCTTCCAAGCAAAGGGTCGAGGGGGCAAGTTATAGTTTTTCACAGATTTTCTTTTTCTTAATTTTAAAACCGGTAAAGAATCTGTGCAAACGGAGGGTTTTAGAAAAAATAAAAACGGTTGCAGTTGAAACAAATTTTGCTGCACCTTTTATTAGTAGTAGTAGTAAATAGAACTGCAGAATAGACGATTAAGTCCATTCTAAGGCATTAAAGCGTTTGACTCGGATGAGCCATTCCAAATACTTCTCTATCGCAAAATTCTGCAAAATTCTGCAAACTCGATGCACATCACTCAAAAAGATTCTATTTAAATGTGCAATTGAATTGTACAAATTTAGCAGACTTTTTTAATAGGTGCAGCAAAATTTGTTTCAACTGCAACCCCCCTTTGCACAGATTTTTTAACCGGTTTGAAAATTAAGAAAGAGAAAACCTGTGAGAAACTTAAACTTGCCAGTCGAGGGTTCGATCACCGCAATTGGAGAAAATTTTTTCTAACTGTTTCTGTAGTACAGGGCGATGTGTTTGATGGGATGGTAGCTCAGTTGGTATCTTCGTTAGATCAATCCTTAAAGTTTTAGGCTAAGAAACTTGCAGTTCGTTAGTTTGCTTTTAAATGCCATTGGTGTATAATCGAGTAAAACACCGAAGCTCTAGCTCTTTGAAGCTACTACCTATGTTCCACAATGTCAAAAAAGCCAAATTTTGGGATTAACGTTAGCATATTTTCTCTTGCAAAAATACAAGGAGCCTAACTAAATTCTATAGAATTCCATAAATAATTTGATTAACTTATCCTTCTTGATTAATATTCAAATTTACAAATAATTGGAGCATTCATCTATAGATTTTTATTACTTTATCAGTAATTTTTGGTGAAATGAAGCGATAAAATATTACTAAAACTTACGTCTCTAATAGCTTCGTTTTGTCTCATTTCAATATCTTTTATTTTCTGTTTTAAACTATTCAAGCTTGAAATCAATTCACATTTTTCTTTATTCAATTTATCGATTTGATTTTTAATTTGCTGCTGACATTGTTGGTTCTTTTGCTGCTGCTGTTGTTGTTGTTGGAATTCGAGTACAATCTAAAAAAAAAAAAGAATTTCAATTATCTATTTTTCAAGTTAAAAAATAAAAATATTATAAATCAATATGGACCATTCTCCGCTCTCTTAAAAATATTTTAATTGAATTTTTTAAAATAGAAAATAAACAACAACTAAAAATAAATATGGGCTTAGTTTAATCGTATTTACGATTTTTTTTTCAAAGTGCTCGAAACATTCGAATCAATCATTTCAATAACCAACCCTTCCTTTTTTAATTCAAATTATATATCAATATATCTCTTGAAGTATTCATCATCATCATCATCATCCTAACACAAGAGTTTTCCATCAAACTAAAACTAATCAGCGTGTCTAGCTGAACAAAAAGATCATTTGAAATAAACAAAACAGCTGAGTACTCGAGATTGATATTTAAATAAAAAAAAAAACGTTAAAGTAGCAAAAAAATGTTTAGTCCGAACTTTCGATAAAAAATGTTTATTCTACTTTTTTTTTCTAAATTCTTAAATAAACATATTTCAAATTTTTTAGCAGTCTAACTACTTAAATCACTTAAAACCCGTTCGAAAAAGTTTGTTTGTCTAAACAACTTTTTTGTTTTTTTTTTCTAAAAAAATAAAATTCTTTCTTATCTATGTAAATGAGTTCGATTAAAAGAAGAACCAAATAAAAAGAATTAGTTTTGTTTATCCTCAAGGGTTTCCTTAATTTTTTTATTTAAAAATCAATAAATTATTGATTCTATCGATTCGAACAGTCGAAAGCCAACAAAAAAAAAATTATTAAAATAAAAACTAAGTTCATTTTTAGTCGATATATTTAATTGATTATTGTTAAAGTCTCTTAAGTGCACCTGATTTTAAAACACTCGAGTATCATTGAGATTCTACTTGATCCTCTTTTTACGCTTTTTACCTAATTGAGTCGGAATCGATCTAGGCTAATTGGTTTTAATAACTTGAGTGATCGTTTTTTTTTTTTTTTCAAATTAAAGTCACAAGTTTATAAACATTGTTCAAGAGTCTGACAAAATTAATGAAAGTAGCTTAACACGAAAGCTTATCTTGTTACAAAAATACAATAATTTTCCTTATCATGGATTGATAAAAAAAAGGACTTGTTTAAATTTGATTGCAAAATTTTTTGAAGTGAGAAAATTTGAATTTTTTTACTAGTTTTTTTTTATCTAAAACTAGAGCATGAAAAAAAAACTCTTATAATTTTGTAGACTTGAGTCTCAATTTGAAGCTTTGATTCACAGATAAAAATGAATAATAATAGAATCAAAGTAGATAAAAAAAAACAAACAAAAAAAACAGCTTACAAATCGTCTGAAAGATCATTAATTTAGGAATACGTTAGATGGGGGTGATCCTTTTTTTATTTATAGAATAAAGATTAATAACTTTTGTTATTTTTTACAACTTGAGAAAAAAAAACAAAGATTCCCTAAGTTTGTAGTAGAAAAATCTAATAAAAATTCAAATTTTTTTTGTTTCGACTTGATCCGATAATTTTTTCATTTGAGCAAAGAGTTGATAATTAATTTTATGGCCAAGCAGTAAAGTAAATCAAAAAGAAAACCGGACGTGTACGAGTGAATGAATATTAATGAATCAAAAAATAAGTTGCTCTTTTTTTTATTAGATTTTACAGTCTTTAATAAAAAATGGAAAATTTCAGGCCAATATTATTGATTAAGAGTTAAACATATTTTGAAAATAAAAATTGCTTTTTTAATCTCTACCTTATCTTTACTGAAAATTTTGAAATATTTGAACGAAAAAACTTTTTCAATTTTTCAAAAGTTGTAAGTTGATAAAATCTAAATGAACAAAAAAAAAAACGATAAGAGATTGTTAAACTTTTACTTCAAACCTCATTTGACTTCCTTTAAAAAGAGGTTGCTAGCAGAATTATTTTCGCGAAATAAACGAAAACTAAAAACTTTTTAAAAAAACCTATTTTCTATAAGTTCTTCTATTCGGTGGCATGAACTTATTCTATTAGAGTTTACAGTCAAGTACAAATTTTTTTAAATCTAATTAATAAAATATTAAAAATATACTGATTTTTTTTAAATAAATTTTTGAACAGTTTATCTGAATATTTACGATGCAGCTTTTCAATTTTATCGGAAAAGAAAATGAAAAATGGTTACACTCAGACAAATGTACCCATTAATTTTAATGTATTGGGTTTTGGATATATATAAGATGCCCTAAATCATAAATCTTACTAGCTTTAAATTCTTTTCCTCCCCTGTGATACAATAAAACCAAGTAAAAAAGTGTCTTTATCTCATAAACATCTCTAGAGATAGGTAAGGGTTTGTCATTAAACAAATAGGTTGCTTTGATACAAACGATTTTTCTAAAATTTGAGCGTTTTGCTTGAAAATTTACGAAAACTGGTTATTCAGACATATTGTAGTATCAAAAGTTACTTAACGTTTAAAAACTCTCACCTATTTTTGAAGAGAAGGATTTAATCTACAACGCTGATGGGTTTATGTCTTATCTAGATATAAAATTGAAGAGAAATTGACTGTCAAAAACCACGAAAAACTAACTAAACTTTATGATTTGGGGCATCTTAGCCAAAACCTAATTTTTGTTGGAAAAAAAAAACAAAAAGCCAATAAAATACCCAAATTAAAAGGGTTACGCAACCCAGGTCCATACCAGAATAGAGCCCATTTCGGGTAACCCATATCCACCCAATACCTTTAATTTAATGGGTAAATATGTTTGATTACACTAATCAATTTCTTCTGCTGATTTTTAAGTTTGAGTATCTCTAACTGAAGTTAAAGAGCAAATCTTTTGAATGAGTTCATTTTTTAAACTAAATTGGTTTCAGAAATCGAGTATTTTAAACGCCTTTGGTTTTAAAAAGAGCATGTTGTAAGGTTCACCAAGTCATAAACCTTAGTTTCCAAGAAAAACTTCAGCACCTTTAAACTATGTTTAAAAGAAAGCGTAAATTTCTAGGCACATAGTTTTCATTATTATTTAAAAATCTTGAATATGAATATTTTTAAAAATGATTTATTTTCTAAAATTGAAGGCCCTGAAAAGTTTTAAAAGCGGGTTTTCATTGAAAATCTTCACAAAAACACGTTAAATACCGAAATTTTTACGCCTCTATTTTCCCATATTTAAATATCTCAAATTTAAAAATTATATATAAAAAAATCACTATTCAGATTTATTACCAGAAATTTCTAGAACCAATTTCCTTAAATATGAATTTATGACATTCATTTTTGTCACTATTCAGATTTGTCACGCTACCTGAAAGAACGAATGGGTTGATAAAATCGAGCGTAGACTGTACATAAAATTTTTTAGATAATTTTCGATTAGATTTTGATCAATTGAAGTTTTTTGAAAAAGCGGCTATAAATACTAAGGTTTATGACTTGGTGAACCTTTATTTAAAAAAGTTTTTAGCAATTTCATAGAGAAACAAAATTCAGTCTGACTATCCTTGTTTCCACCTTGAGTTTTTTCTATTTGTAAACTAATTTAAACTTGATAAAGTCAATAAGCTGATCCTAGATAACCGGGTTTCAAAACCGAATATTACGAAAAAAATTCAAATAATTTTGAATGGATAAAATGAAAGATTCTTAACATTTTTTAAGGAGGATCTTTGGTTTGGGAAGTTTAATAATAAGAATCTATTTTTTATTCTCAAGATTTAATGAAAATTTACTCTTTAGACAGGAATTTTTGAAAGTCAAATCAGGCCTTGGTTCTGCCTGACAATCCTTACGGCATAAATTCGACTCGTCACAGGTAATTTGTTCAAAAAAATATACCGTTTTATGTACAACTTTGGTCTTTCACAATTCCCATTTCTGAAGGGGAAAGTTGTAGAGGAGGAATATAAAAGGGTTTCGAGCTCTCAGAAATGAACATTGTGAAAGACCAGAGTTGTAAACTACAGAAAAAAACCAATATGGTCGTTTTAAGAGTGTCCATGAGATAATAAAAAATGGTCCATAAAATCTTTATTTCTAAACAAAAACAGTTGAACTTACATTTTGGTTTGCAAGACCAGCAGATTTTCTATCACAAGTCGTATTTTGATTCGTTTTAGTTTTATTTTGATTTGAATTCAAAATGGTATTCAGTGATGGTAAATCGGAAAGGCTAACTTGTTGATTTGGAATAGATTGAGTTAATGAAGGTGAACTGGAAACTCTATTAGGCTGTTCATTGGTTGTTTGTTGTTTATTTTGTTCTTGTTTTTGAAATTCCAAACAAATATCTAAAATTTCTTGTAATCGTTTTTTTTCCATTTCGGCTATTTGTTGTTCCATTTCTCTTTCTCGTTTAGCTTTTTCATAATTATCTTTTAAACAATAACCACTCTCACTCAATAAGTTACTACTTGATGATTGACTGTTATCGTCATTTAGACTAGCTGAATCATCTGTTTTCAAATTATTCGCTTCATCTAATTCAATTTTATCATTTTCGTGACATGACGAAGAGGATTGAGACGAACTTGACGGCGATATTGGTTTATCGTCAAGTTTATCGGAAGACGTGTTTGAACTCATTTCTAAATTCTTAAGTGAATTGTTAACGGATCGATTCATTTCTTTCGATTCACACGACAACGATGTTGAACATAACAAATTAGTATCGGTTTCAGATTTTTTAATCAATGGAATTACAGTTGTTTTGCATTCACTAGTCGAATTATTAGCTGTTAAATGTACAGAATTTTCTTCGTTTATAACTAAAGGCTCCAAGCGTATACTAGAACTAATTGACGATGTTGACGAACACGACTCAGTCGAATTATTATTTGAAGATTTTTCTAATTTTTTAGAATTTTTTAAATTTTTTTTCAACTCATCTTGCCCGTTTAAAATTACTAAATTATGTTGATCGTTGTATAAATTTACATCATAAATAAACGATGCACAAGTGTTTGTATTATTCTCATTCTCATAATTACGTTTTTTGAGCTCTCTTGAAGGCGATATTGGAGCTGAACGACATTTAAAAACATCATCTCCTTCAAAATCACTTTCATTCGAATCAAAACTTTCAAAATCCTCTTCTAAAAAATCGTTTAACTCATCGGCTGAATCGCCTTCATAGATAACATTATCATCATAATCGTCTGAATCGTTTTCATTGTCTCGATTTTCATTCGTTTGACTTACTTCATCGTCTATATAGTTAAGGCTCTCTTCAATATTAAAATGTTTCTTAATCGAATCGTGTTTAGGCTCACATTTAGGGGTTAACTTATTAACTTGATTGTTTTTTTTTGATTTTTTTTTCAAGTGTAACTCTTTTTCACAACCAAAACTTTTACTTCTAGCTTCTCTTACTTTTAAAAATTCTTTTTTTGTTAAATTTTGACGCAACATTTTTAAATCTTGATTAATCAATTTTTGTTTTAAAGATGTCGACGATAGGTCGGATTGAGATGACGATGAATTTGATGATTCATCTAATTTTGTTTCTATACCTCTTGATAAGAGTTCGAATTTGTTTAATTTAGATAAAAATTTTTTACTCGGCGATTTTCTTTCGATTAAACTTTTTGTACTTGTTTCCGAATGATCGGATTTAAATCGATTTTTAATTTTGTTGACCGCGAGTTTATCTTCTTCGACTTCAAAAAAAAAAGTTCTTTTAGAAAATTGTCATTTTTGAACAAAATTAATCTAGTTCGTTCACGTGTAAGTCAAAGATAGTACAACTGTCCCTCAATGTTAGTAGACTAGATAGAAAATTTTGTGATAAATAGACCAAACAAAAAAAAAAATTTTTATTTTTCCTAAAAAATGAAAGAATTTATGATAAATACATGTTTACTTGAAAGAAATATTTGATTAATTTTTGTGTTCAAAGCCCAAAACGAATATATTTATCTTTAAATAAATAAAATAGCTTTAAACCAAACACGAATTTGAAAAACGAAAAAAAACAAAAAAAAAAAAACGTTCGTATTAAATGTACAAGATTTTTAATTAAGTTTGTGATTTTGAATTTGTACATACGGTTATGGATTTTTGTATTAAAATGAGGAAGAAGAACAAAAAAAAAATTCAATATCGATTTTTTATTTATGAGTTCGATTGACTGTAAAGTTCAAATTTATTCATTGACCTTACTCTGAGAATTTATTGAAAGAAATTTTTTTTTGCTGTTGTTGTCAAGTTCGATTCGTCAACACTTTTCGTCTTAAACATCTTAAACTTATTAAACATGACATCGACATTTGTTAAAAAATCAGCATGTTTCCTATCGATTTAGGTGGTAGTTCAACAAAATAATTATTTTTGAAATGATAAAACCTAGTATTAAGATAAGTTAGAATAATACTTTTTTAAATTCAAACAAATAAAGATAAAAAAAACATATTTATCTCGATTTTCTATCTTGATTCTATTATTTTAAACAAAACAAAAAAGATAACATTATTGAGCTTTCAAAATAAAGTGCAAATATTTATTGTAATTACTGGTTAATAAACCTATTAGGATTACTCAAATATGTTCATGGAAGTAAACTTGGTATTCGATTGAATTTTTTTTGTGTTGCCCTATCGCATGAGAACTAACAAAATTTTGAAAATATAGGCTTGACAGTTATAATTAAAATGGCTTTGTTCAATCGAACTTCACGAAAATAAATGCTTTGAAAAAAAAAAAAATTTTTTTTCTAAAACAAAAAAAAAAAGAGGGAGAGATCGTGTTTTGCGTTAATTGTTTAGAAAATTTATTTTTATCATGAAACATTGTCTTGGGTTAATTAAGACACTTTAACAAAAATTAAGTTAAGCGATTCCAGACCTTTCTCAACAACAATTACTCTAACTACATTAAGTGAATTAGTGTTTTTTGTTTTGAGTCTGTGTCTATAAAAAAAAACACGATCAATGTTTTGATATTTCTTTCGAAAAAAAAAAAAAGAAAAATTTTGAATCTATTTTTTCATTAAAAATTTATTCGTTTTATATTTGACCAAATTATTTATTAGAAAAAAAAGATTATTATTGTTATTATTTAATAATAAAATATTTATTCTCTTTCTTTATCCTAGCGAACAAATTCAATCATTATTACCCTATACATCACCTTAAATAACAAAAAGAGTATTAAAAATAATCTTTAAGTTTTTCTAATATCTTCAATGTTTAATCTTAGTTATAAAGAGAGAGAGAGAGAAAAAAAAGGGTCTTGAGATATTTTGAAATGACAGATTCTCCAATTACAAAATCATTATAAATACTTTAATACTTTTATTAAAATCTTTTTGTGTTTAAGACTATTTAAGAAATTTAGTTGGCCTTAATCAATTGAAAGTCTCGATATTAAGTCAGCAAGTTTCATTAAAACTTAAACCTCATTAAAAATTAAATTAACTTTCTATGTCTAAATTTATAAAAGGGATTAAAACACGATACAATCGAGTTTTTTTTTAGGATAAATACAGAATTGAAAGGGCCATAATTCAAAGATAATGATATGCATTCATTCCGAATGTTTTTAAAAGCATATTTTTTTTATTGTTAAAAAAATTACATAAGGAATGCAATAACAGGAAATGATGAATCTATTAAGACAAGCTTAAAAGATGAATTTTAAATAGAAATTATTTCCTTTATTTTATATTATTTCAAACATTTCATACATTCTTTAATTAAAAATAAGTCTTTGTACTGAGTTAGGTTGCTTTTTACTGTTAAAAGGGCGCAAAAAATAAGTAAAGTTTTTTCCAAATTTTTTCTCAATCTCAATTTTAAAACCGGTAAAATCTGTTCAAAGGAGGGTTTTGATCAAAATAAAAATTGTTGCAGTTGAAACATCAAAATTCAAAATTCTGCAAACTCGATGCAGATTGTATTTAAATGCGCAATTGAATTGCAGGAATAGTTGCAGCAAAATTTGTTTCAACTGCAACAATTTTTATTTTGGTCAAAACCCCTATTTCACAGATCTTTTACCGTTTTTAAAATTGAGAAGGAGAAAATCTGGAAAAAACTTATCTTTCTCAAAATAGGACCATAAACCTTTTAAAATAATTTTTCAGAATTAGGACAATTTATTTCAGATAATTTAAAAATGTGTTTCTGTTCAAACCAATAAAACATTATTTTAAACCATACCAAAGGTGGAACTCGATAAGTTTAACTTTCTTTATAAAAGAATGTTTCAATATTAAATTACCTAGCTACTTAAATTGCTAATGTAGCAGCTAAAATACGAATAATGGTCCTGCACTTTTATATAGGTTTATATACTCGTTCCGCTTAATACCAGAGCGTTATTGTTTGAGAATTTGGTCAATATCTATGAGCTAAAAGTCAAAGTTACGTATCAAGTAGGTCGCACCTTTAATAATATTATTTTAAATGGAAGGAGTCTATGTCTCTGCATCCACTTCATTTGTAACTTCCGTTATTGCACGCCTCTTTCAAAAAGGAAATACGATATAAATTTGTTTTCTATGAAAATTAAGTACTAACCTGATCGTTCACATCTTCCAAGAATGAACTTTTATTTATGTTCACGTTCATCCAAACGCTCAATAACTTTCAAAGTTTTTACCTTTAAATTATTTTCTAGGCCTTTCATAAGTTTTCAAGTCCCAAACGTTCTCGAAAATATCCGGAAAATTTTAGAAAGGGTGCGAAAAATTATTTCCAAAGACGCCCGGGACCTGAAAAACTTATGAAAGATCTCGAAATTATTTTAAAGGTTGCGAAGATTTATTAAAGCTTTTGAACGTTCATGAAGGGATTTCACGTTCATTTTTTGGAAATGTGATCAGGCTTGTAGATCAGTTTAACGACTGTTGTGTGTATTTTGGAATCTTAAATTTTAGATTGACCGTTAATTTTTAAAGGACTCGATCCAGTAATTTTAAAAATAGATCTTATAAAAATCTAGATGTTGCTAATTTCATTAAACCAGATTCTTAGGGTTTTTTTTTAAATTCACATTCCGAAGAAATAGATTCTAAAAAGTCTATGATTAAAATAAAAAATTCAAAAGTTGAATATTATTTAATTAAAATACTTAAGTTGAATTGATGCTCCAAAATGCATGAATAAGAAAAATATTTTGAATCTTCTATTTTTTTTTTTAATTGAAAAGACATATTATCATGATAATAAAGTAAAAAATTTCAAAATGACGAGTTGTAATTAAAAAGAAAAATGAGTTTTAAAGCACATATGCTTTCAAACAAGCATGCTGGTAAAAAAATAAGGGTTTATGTGATTAATTTTAGAAACACAAGACGCTCGATTAACTATTCTTATAATTTATTATACAAAATTTAATGTTGCTTAAAAACAATGCTCAATATATTAAAAAACTCTTACACCTTCTTTTGCTTTTTAAAACAAAATGTGACCACTTAATCTTAGCTTGATTAGGCTTACACAAAACTCCTTTATTCAACTTATTTCTATACATGGTCAATAAACACTTTTTTTTTTTAATTCTAATCCATTTACAAATAATAATTACGAAATCAAATAATAGAAATGCGATCTTTAAAGTGAATACTCAGTGGGATTTTTGTTTGAACACCAAAAAGAAGTCAAGTCAACTATAAAAAAACTGATAAATAAATTGAGTTGTAAACTTTATGAATTTAAAAGAAAACTTGTTTCGATGACTTCAGTCGACCATGTATAATTGAGTAAAAAAATTTGTTTTTTTTTTTAAAAGTAAAAAATTGTCTAAGCTTTTTTCGTTCTTAAATTTAGTTGATTTAAATACCTTAAGCAAGAGAAGACCAAAAATTCAGCTTGTTTTACCCAAAAATCTATGATGCATTCAATAATTTGTAATTAAGATGATGGATAATTTTAAAAACTAAAAGTAGAAATGGATACTTGAATTTCTTACTAAACAAGTCAATAATCTTTAATTTGTTTTTGAGCAAACAAACAAAAATCGATTATGGGTAAAATCTGTTCTTTTCCTTGAAAATATTACTTATCTTAAATTTATCCCAAACAAAATCATAAGCCTAAATGATGTCGCTTATAACAAATTTTAATTTGTATTTTTTAGCCCAACAAAGTGGAGAACTTTGCTTTAAAGGTCAAAATCAAATTATTAATCCTAGTTTTTTCAAAAATGAGCAATTTAACATTTCATCTATGAAAAAAAAGGTTAATCGATTTTGATACTCAGAAAACACAAAACCAAAAGATGTGCGTAATAATAGATTGTTTTCCTCAAGAAAAAAAAAGAAGAGAAATTGAATTGCGTAAAATTTTATGAAATCGTAACCTAGTTTTAGATTGTACTTAACAAAAAAAAATAATTGTAAGAGACTATTTTCTTGAATAAATTTGCCCACCTAAAAAAAAAATACATAAACCACCAAAAACAAAATTTATTTTATAATAACTTTATTTTAAAAATATTTATTTTTAAAACGAGAGAGTTTTTTTTTTACTGACAAAGAACCATTACCGCTTGAGACCAACACACAACAAAAAAAAATAGAAAAAAAAATGATCATTTATTATTCAAAATGACGAAATACAAAATATTTCTTTTTTTTTTTAATATCATAATGAAAATAAACAAGTTTTTTTTTTTTAAATCAACAAAATTCTTGATTTTTGTGAGTTAAAAAAAATTGACTAAACCATATCCAGGTATCCATATTGATTTTCGATTTAGCTTCTCGTTTAGCTTAGACTTATTCAAGTATCTTATCAATTCGAGTTCGATTGGATCTACTTGTCCACTAGAGTCTTTTAAAAAAAGAGTCAATATAGTTTTAAATTGTGTTAATCACTCTTCATGTTGACTAATCAAACTCTAATTTTCACAAAAAAAGCTTTCATTCATCGATCAAAAATGTTAGTAGATTCTTACAATCTGTTAGTTAAAAAATTCAAAAAACGTTCAATCATTAAAACTCAATATGATATGTTTCCCCTTAAGCTAGTTAAAATAGAAAGTATCTAGTTTTATAAGTTTCTATCTTGATTTAGCCGTAGGGGTTTGTATTATCCTCAACTAATTACAAAAAGTCGTCAAAATTATTTCTTTCAATTGCAATCAATAATGTTCTTTGTTTAAAAAAATTCAAAAATGTAATCTAAACCAACTAATAAAGTCTCAAAGGCCAAACAAAACTCTACTTGTTTGCTTCAGGCTTAGTTTAGACGATGAAAATAAAAAAGTAACAATACTGCGTAAAATCCCTACGATTCTAAAAATTGGAAACTTGAGGAAATCCGCTTGTTCCTGTCATCGTAAATATAAATATTAACTGTCATTTTATG
Organism: Brachionus rubens; assembly: GCA_022207745.1. Lineage (NCBI taxonomy): Eukaryota > Metazoa > Rotifera > Eurotatoria > Ploima > Brachionidae > Brachionus > Brachionus rubens. Next base: position 2,950,956 of record JAJVHD010000001.1, on the reverse strand, counting down.
ATTAACGAATAGTCGTTGAAAGTTTTTTTAGTTGCATACTGACGACAACAACAACAAAAATCAATAACTTAATTATATGCTGCAATTGTTTCAATAAACATTTTTAATAAAGCACTAAAAGCAATCTTAAAATTTCTGTCAAGATAACAATTTTTTTTTACTGATTCGAAATTTATGAATGAAAATTAAGTTTTAAGCCTTTTTTTGCCAATAATTTTTTTTTTTTTTCATGCAAATGGAATTTAATATAATCAAATTAAAACAAAACAAAAATATAAAATTATCAAAAGACAAATAGAAAATTGTAACAAGTCCTGATATAATTACCCGAGTTAATTTCCCTATTACTTTTTTTAAATAATTTATCAACAAAAACAAACTCAGTTGTAATTATAAAATTGAAATCCGAAACTACTATTTTATAACAGTGAACAAATTTTTTCAAAATATTAGTTTTATTTCTTTTTAAAAAAACTTTTGATTTCAATAAAGAAAGAAAAAAATAAAGATTTTTCTTTTGTGTTCATTTTATTTGGCCACAATAAAATCTTGAATAAACAAAAATAAACTTTAACAATCACCCAAAAAAGGAAAATAAAAAAAGAAACCAAATAGAGGAAAACTTTAGTTTATTAGACAAATTAACATGGTTATGCAATCAACTCAAAATTTGGCAAGTCAGATAAGGAACAAAAATAAACACAATTACAACAATAATTAGAGGTAAAAAAACTTACTATTTATGTGTTCATTATCGTTTTCATCTGGTTTCTCTGGTATATTGAATCGTACTTTTGACAATCTTTTGTCTTCGTTATCTTTAAAAAAAAAAAATTTAAATTAACAAAAAAAAATTTGTTTGATAAATTATTTTTAAATGGTAAGAAATAAGAGTCAAGTTGTTTGAATAAGGTAAATTTTCTTGCTTAAATATGTAAATTAAAATGTAATATTTAACTTTAGTTGCGAAAACTACAAGATTTTTAAAATGTACACATACTTAAAGTTAAAAAAAAAACAAAATCTCTTATATTTTTAACTGATTTGAAAATTTTAGTTGTTAGCGAAGCCCTTGAGTGTATCTGAATTTAATTGAAGTCTTATTAATCAAATAATAGCAAAATAGAAAAAAGTTAATTTTGTTGTTATTGATCATAGAAATTTATTATCAAATAAGTTTAAGCAACTTAAAAAATAAAATAAGTGCTTATTTTCTTTTTTTTATTTTTTGCTAATTTCATTAAATAAATATTTAATTTTCTTTTAGCCATATTGGTTTTCTTGGAAAATTTGATGTCAACTTATGAGCTTATAATTCTTTTCGTAAAAGTAACACAGGCAAAATTTGTTTTACGAAAATAAAATACAGATGTTTTCTATAACCTCAAGTTGCTTATTTATAAAAAGGTTTTTTTTTAAAACATCTACTGTGCTGGACGTTCACGAATTAAATGGAGGAACGTTCCTGAACGTTCATGAATGTTCATGAATGTTCAACAGTTCTTAGGCCTTTCGGCGAACGTTCATGAACGTTCATGAACATTCATGAACGTTCGCAGTATGCGAATGAATTATGAAAAGTCTTTCATGAACGTTCATGAACATTCATGAACGTTCGCAGTATGCGAATGAACTATGAAAAGTCTTTCATGAATGTTCATGAACGTTCGTGAACGTTCGACGTCTAAGAACTGTTGAACATTCATGAACATTCAGGAACGTTCCTCCATTTAATTCGTGAACGTCCAGCACAGTACATATCTACAGAAATTTGTTCGATATTATTTTTACAAAAAACTTTTGCCAACCATAATTAAAAAAGGGGAGTAATTTGAAGAAAAGAGTCTTTAAAAATTGCCCTTAAGAATTTCGAAAGTTTAGGCGAAAATAAATGCTTTGTACAGGGGGTAACATTTTCACTTTTTTTCCTACACGAGGCCGGGGTGGGTGGGTATTTTTGGCGGGTAAAAAAGTGATCTATTTGATTTTTTCTTTTAAATTAACATCAAAAATATTGAAATTCACAGGAAGAAAAATGAGGGTGGGTGGGTCTTTTTTGACAAAAAAACACAATTTTGGAAAAAAATCCCTTTTTTTTGCTGTGTTGTTCACTGTTACCGATAAAAAAAATTAAAGACAAATAAGTTTTAAAATTTTTTCAATTTTTTTACATAGTCAGAAATACAAATCAATTAACTTTCGATAATACAAAGACAATTTTTGTATTCTTTTTATCTATCCGCCTTTTTTGATTTTTCATTTCTTTGATAGTTGAAATCGGCGATTCTAATGATAATCCTTTCTTTTATGATTTACAAACGACTAAACAGTAATTTTATTACAATGAGAAAAAATTGAAAAATATCGGTTTTTAAGATCTATGTAGAAATAAAACGTTATGATTGATTTCCAAACTTTTCCATAAACCAAAGCCAGAATTTTGGGGTGGGTCCTTTAAAAAAAAGGATTCTGGGGAAAATTTTTCCCTAGGGTGGGTTACAAAAGGCGGATTTTTTTTGAAAACCCCCTCGTGTGCAGAATTTTCTTTCCTCCTACCCCCTGCTTTGTATAATAAAATTTCTGAGCATTTAAAAAGTGCTTTTAAAATTGAAAGACTAATATCGACTAATTGTAGGGCTGCACTCTTTACTTTACGTTTGATGTTTGAACTGATAAATCTACTGATTTCGCCTTCTTTTTATGCATTTAAGTTGATATAGGTTTATTCAATTGTTGAGCCCTCATCGGATAAATTTACAGCTTTAACAGTCTTTACTTTTCAACTTTATCATTTCGTAAAGTAAAGGGTGCAGCCCTAATTAATTGATCAGCTTTTTTTAAGAAAAGGATAGGGTTCAATAGGGTGAAAAATTTCACAGAATCGTCATTTTTAACATAATATCAACTTGAGAGCTATGCTCTTGCAATTGCTCTTAAAAATAAAAATTATTCAGGAGTATCAATTTTAACGATTGTCTTGGTACTGCTTAAGAAATACTTCTAAGTAAGAAGCCCCAAATCATAAATCTTACTAGCTTACTACCAAGTAAAAAAGTGTCTTAACATCTTTGTCTCATCTCTAGAGATAGGTAAGGGTTTGTTATTAAACAAATACGTTGCTTTGATATTGGGTTTCTAAAATTTGTGTATTTTTGCTTGAAAATTTACGAAAATTGATACTTCTGACACATTGTAGTATCAAAAGTCACATATTGTTTGAAAAACCCTCACCCATTTATGTAGAGAAAGGCTTAATTTACAAAGCTGATTGTTTTGTGTCTTATCTAGATATGAAATTGAAGAGAAATTAGCTCTCAAAAACCACGAAAAACTAAGCTACGTTTATGATTTGGGGCATCTTACACATAATTTGTACAGTCATAATTCTTTTACTATTACAATCCAAGTTTTTCATAAAGTTGGTTCCTAAAAGCTCATGAATTTTCATTTTTCAAATGTAGATCAATATTTTATCGACCAAATTACCCAAAAAACGCAAGAACTAATTTTTTACTGAACACTTCCACTCCAAATTCATGAACTTTCAAAATTTTGAAAAACCGGTATTGTATCTCTTCCTTTAAAATTTTTTTGTCATTAAAAAGATGGCCTTTTAATACAATTACCGAACAAGTATAGGGACTAAAGATCCAAAAAGACTTGACGAATTTTATTTGTAGAGCAACAAAATTAGAACGAATGCTTGTTTAAGATTTCTAATTTAAAGCTTAGGAAAAAATTGAAAATGTCAAGAAAATGAAAAATTAAAGCTCGTTAGTTTTATTTTTTCTAAATTTCAAATTAATTAATCGATAAAAAATTAAATGTATCAACCTTAATTTTTTAATAAAAATTTAAAGAGATAATTAAATAAAATGCCATTTGCTTTTCTTTTTCACGATATTTTTTTTTTTAATATTCAAATCCAATTAGATAAATTAGTATCTGTTGAATGTCATTTTTAAAAACAACAAGAACAACAACAAAATTGATTAATGGGCGAGTTTAATTTGAAACTTCTTTTCTTTTCAAAGCTCGAAATTTTTAAGCTTGTTGAAATTTTAACAAATTATAACAAATAGTACGAACCTTTAGAATTTAGGTCTTTAGTTTTAGGGTCACTTTCACTTGTTTGTGATTCTAATGAGATTAATTGGCAATCTTTATTACTCAACATTTTTTTATTGTGTTCTTCTAAAAATAAAGTTTAATTTAAAGCAATTAGTTTGTTTTTATTTCGAAAGAAAAAAATACCCTTTGTTTGAGAAGCTTCGTCTTTTACATTAATTTCTAATTTGGATTCTTTGATAATTGAATTTCGTGAAGAGGATGCTTGAATCGATTTAACTTCTTGTCGATTTAAAGTATTCGTTTCATCATTTGGATTATTGTATCTAAAATATTCCGATTCACCAAAACAAATGACACTTCCTAAGAATAAAAATATTTAAATTTCGGTTTATCGTAAAAAAATTTTAAAGGCTTTGAAATTTAATTTAAACAAAACCCCTCTGATACAATAAAGCGTAGTCTGGACAAAGAGAAAAATAAACAACTTTAAGATTTCGATATTCTAAATGAGCTTAGAATAATAATATTAAAAAGTTTTTTTTAAGTTTCGGCTAAAAAAAACATTTGTTTTAACTGTTTTTTTTTAAAGAAGATTTTCGAAATCTAATTTTGAGCTAATCTTAAAAGAGAGTCCGAATTTTACAAACTAGTAATGAAAAATTAGAAAAACATACAAAATTACAGAGATCGTATTTTAAGACAAAAAGTTTGTTAAATAGATTAAAAAATCCAATTCCTCTTTATTTATAAATTTCATAAATAAAACAAACTATTCGACATCATCGAATTTAAGCTCTGAGAATAGAAAAAAAGATCTTTCTCTTTGTTTCAACTTAATCGAATTAATCGATTATTGTTACTTTGCTTATTTATACGAATTTTGTAAACCCTTTTAATAGATAAAATAGAATTTTTATTTTTGTTCGCTTTTAAATATCAAAAAATCGGACTTGGGGCCATACATTTTTTTTCTAAAATTAAAAAGATGATTTGGTTCTTTTCTTTGTAAAGAGAATCAAAATAACTTAATTTACTCTTACAGAATTTTTGTGTTGAGAAAAAAAAATCAATAGATTTATTGTTGAATCAATAAAAAAGTTTTTCCGAACCTCTGGAATTTAAAGTTTCTCGATTACTTTGGAATATTTTATTTTGTTATTTAAATTTTGAACGGCTAACTCTTGCAAAAAAAAAACGAAAGATGAATTATTTATGAGATTAATCATTTTGACCCTCGTTAAATAGATGAAAAGATTTGCTTGGATTTAAATTATATAAAGAAGCATTTTTTTTATTTAAGTAATAATCTTAGATGAATATTTAGATTTCTCACAGAAAGTTCTGTACAAGAGTATATTCTGTTTAGAAGCCTTAAAGAAAAAAACACATGTTTAGTTTTGACCCTTTAACTTTAAATTATTCGTTGTTGATGAATACAGATTACAGACGTCTTCTAATCAGACATATGTACACATTAATTTTAAGGTATTGGGTGGTGATTGGTTACCCGAAAAATCCAGATTTTGGGTTCAGGTAGGGTATGGGATAGCCATAAATTGCGGATTTCAGATATGAGTCTGGGTTGGGTAACCCATATAATTTTGGTATTTTATAGGTTTTTAGTTTTTTTTTTCGACAAAAACTTGATTTTGGGTATATATATAACCAAATTATGACTACCCTATATTCGATGCTCTCGTTAGACGTTTTAGAGAATGCTTTTATGTTCAAACTAACTCAACTTTCTAAAGTTAGATTAAGTAACTATATAACTATAGGAGCTATATAACATCTTCTCCCTTGTTTTTTAAGCTAAAACTAGGTCGGAAATGACGACCATTGGGTCTGCAAATGACCGGTATCGGCTCTAGACTATTATTTTTTTTAACTGACTCTTGTTAGGTTACTTCAGCACGCACTATAAGAAATCTCCTTCGTCGCATCTACACTCCTACAACTTTTTTCCTCGTTGCCAGATGTAGTGTCTTACATAAATATCTTTGGACCTGTCTACCCGATGCTCTCGTTCTCTATATTTCGAATTGTTTTATATTAATGAGGGTTGCTGTTGGAGGAACTTTTTAGTGCTGATATTCAGAAAAGCTTGTATTCAGACTGTTTTATCATAAAAATCGTTAATCTAATAAGCAAGAATATTCCCCTGTCTTTTGAGGAGATTGGAGAGGGCAGCACAAAATCGTAAAGAGTGGAAAAGACTGGTGGTAGCTTTTACTACGAATGTAAAATGGTCGACTTTTGTAAAAACAGTCTTATGATGATGATTATTACAATTGAAAAGAACTATGAGTGAGGACGCTACGGTGAGTAAGACTCAAAAGGGTAAAGCTAGGCAAATAAAATTTTAAGACAAAAAGACAACTCAAAAGCACATTGAAAATCACTGGATTTTCCACCAACACACACAGGATGGTAATTTGAAAAAATGTAGGATTCTAATGTAACCTACTTTTATTTTTGAAATAAAACCAAAAAAATCATTAAAAATTAAAGTGTTCGCGTGAAATGTTAATATACTTAATTTATTAAATTTTACGATGTTAAATTATCGTTTTAATAATCTTTAACACGTATTATGCATGTTGTCATTCATCATTAAACTAGGTTGTTTTTTTTGTTAGAGAGCTTCGTTTAGGTAATTTTCATTTTTTGGCTTGGTTTAATGTATTTTTTTTCGCTAATAATTGACAACTAATTTTAACCCTCTTTAGGTAAAATGAAACAACCCAGTTACATTTCGACACTAATTAATTTCACAATAGTATCAAAACTCCATTATTAATTTTGGAAGCGTTTCTGGTTTTATTTCCAACTCTGCCTAAACTCATACTGGCCTAAGTTCTTGCTGGTCCTCAAATTTTAAAAGTTAAAATTGATTGTCCCTAAAAATCGTTAAATCGGAACAGAAATTAAAGTGACAATCTTTAAAGAGGAATCGAAAAAAGAAAACACTAAAATGCGACCTTATAAATCTTAATGACTTCAAGATTCAGATTTTCTTTACATCCACCAGGGGGTAGGAGGAAAGAAAATTCTGCACACAATGGGGTTTTCGAAAAAAATCCGCCTTTTGTAGTCCACTCTAGGGAAAAATCTTCCTCAAATATCTTTTTTTCAAGGACTCACTCCAAAATTCTGACTTTGATTGATGCTAAATGATGGGTATTTATACCCAAATTCCAATTTTTGTTGAAAAAAAGAGACTAAAAAAACCTATATACCCGCAACCACCCAATACAACCTTAAAATTAATGGGTACAAATTTCTGAAAATTGCCTAGTCTATTTTTAAGAAAAATTATTGGAAATCAATTTACCTGGAATTAAAACGCATGGTGCCTCAATCAAAACTCCATCAAGCGCACATAATTTACCAATTGGATTTAAAATTATTGAATTTGTTGAACAATTCATATCTTTCGATTTATTTCTCTTAAAAATTGAAGTTAAGGACCGTCTATTATTACTATTGTTGTCTTTGTTGAGCAAATTATCACTTGATTTCGATCTTAAATGGTTTTCAATAAAACAATGTTCTGGTTCTATACCAGAACCATTAATGACTAAATCATTTTTATCCGACGAACCGATCGTTGTCTTTCCTAATTTTAAAGGAAAAAATTTTATTGAAGTTTTGTTTAATTTATCACTATTGTCAGACTCGATTGGGTTTGACGAGTCGATTAATACTGAAATTAAATGAGGCTCTTTTAGATGAATATTTAATCCATTAACAGTTTCTTTTAGGTAGAGTTTCGAGTCACGAGTTTGTGTATTCCGCGTTGAATTTGAAACAAAAGATTTAACTTTAGAGTAAAGTTGTTCGTCCGTACTTTTATCTAAATTAGATTGTTGAGACGTTTTAATACTTGTTTTACTTGAAAATGGCGTCGATTTTGATTTTTCAAAACTAGTGCTCGATCTGTTCAATATCTGTGAGGATATAGAATTAGCCATTCGTTTGACTATACCGGTCGTATTGAATGAATGATCATCTTTGGTCGATTTTTTCGATTCAAGTGTCTCGGAGCTGTCACTAAAAGGCGACCAATTTTTAAAATTTCTAAGCGATGATCGTTTAATGTTGAATTTAGAACGATCGAAATTTTCGGTTTTATCAATATTCGATAATTCGGGTTTAGATGTGTGAAAATTTACCATTTTCAGTAGGGTAAAATTCTAAACAACAATATTAATTAGAGTTATGTAATGAAAATTGTAGATTTCCAACAGATCGATTTAACAAGTCCTTAAAAACAAAAATTACAACTACTCGAATTGAGAAAGTAAAAAAAAGTTAATTCAGCGAATAATAAAACAATTAAATTATTTGAAAAAATTGTAACTTGGTGGGTAAAAATTTAAAAAAAAAATTTTCAAAAAATTTGTATTTTCAGCTTAATTAAATATCGCTATGAAAATAAAACTTGTTATTTATTTTTTACTTTGTTGTTGAAAAAAAAAACTCTCTCAGTTGAATTTTTTTGTTTCATATTCCATTGAATAACACAAATTTCCATTTAACTGGGAATTAAGATGAATACCGAAACTACACTACGAAAACAAAATTTTTAAAATATCATTGTTAATTTAGGAATAATAAGCAGAGAACAACAACAATAACACCAAAAAAAAAAAATATGAAAAAACACCTTTAGATATCTTTTAGATTTTGTGCAAAAACTACAAATAACTTCGTGTAACCTCTTTGATATTATTTTTTGTTGTTGTTGTAAAATGAAATTCTAATAACTTAATTTTGAATTTTAACTGAAAACAACTAGGGAGTGATACGGCCTATGAATTTTACACAATAAGATGAACGGTGTCCTACTTTTTTTTGATTGTAGGTAATATGTAAACAATTTTATTTAATTGGTCCCTAACGAAATTTGATTTGTAATGGAAAATTTAATTTAAATTAAATAATATCAAGTAATGGTTTATTTTTTTTTATGAAAAAAAGTTGCTCAAAATTAATGATATTTAAATAATTTAAATTGGATTCTTTCGAACTATATTTTGAAGTTAAAATTTGTGCGTTCCTATTTATATACCTTGAATAGAAAACACTTGAGAAATCATTGGATCTTACTTTAGAGATTACAATTCTTGAATTGGAATTTATGTTTGTTTGAAAAGCAATTACAATTAAAACGTCTTTCGTTTTGAGGGGTTTAGTTGATATGAAAATTCCGTCCTCTCATTCATTATGACTTTGGACAATTTTGAAGAATATTCAGAATGGAATCATATTTTTAAAAATCTGAAAGCTTTTCTCTAGAACTTGTAATGAATTTAAATTACAAGTCAGTTTAAAAAGCTAGCCTGATGATGATCTTTTAAAAAATATTTGCCTTTAATAGTGAAAATTTTCTAAACTTTTTTTGTCGTTTCAGAACATTTAGCGACATAAATTTCGAGAATTTAAAATCACTTGAAATTCGATTCGGAAGTAATGTAATTGTAATTATATAGAAGTAATTTTTTCATAATGTCAACCTACTTAATTTACCACTAAACTTAGGCCTAAAAATACTAATTAACATAGATTCACAAAAATGTTAATCATATTAAGAGGTTGCCTTTTTGATCGAAAAATACTTAGCCAAATGTATTTCTCATTTGAAGCAGATGGTGAAATGTAAACATAAAGTTATATACTTTCTGTTTTTTTTAAGTGGAAGAGAATCGTTGTAAAAAGTCTCAAAGCATTTTTGGAAAAAAAAAAGATTTAAGCATTATGCAACGAACTTAGTTTTATCTAATAGGAAATTCTGCCAAAGCAATTGCAGCGCTTCCATCGAATTAATAGAGTACCCGTAACGGCCATTTTTTAATACGGGTATGGGTACGGTACAGTTCGGGTACGCTTTAGTGCGGGTACGCCATAAATTCGGAGGAAGTGCATATAAAAAAAGTCGATTTAAAATGATTTTTTGATCGTTTTGTGTCAGCTAATAACAACTCCTGGTGTACCTCTGTATTGTAAATTGGGAATTTTAAGCATAATTTTTTCATATACAACCCTGATCATTCAAGGCTTCCCAAAATGAACGTTCATCGAAATTTGAAAAGCCTTCATGAAGGTTCAACGAAGGTTCAGTGAATGTTCCAAGAACTTATAATTACGAGTAGAATATCGAAAATGTAACAAGAATATTTACAGAAAACTAACCTTCAATTTGACGCTTGTATTTTGCTTCAACTTCAACGATTTACTTTGAAAGAAAGATTTTAATTCTACTATTCGACACCACACTATTTAATAATAGGTTTTAAAATCTTTAATTAAAAAAAATAAACAAACATAATACTGGAATGATACTTTGATTTATATTCGCTCTAAATTAAAAATGTCACAAGAAGAAAGAATTTAGGCTTCTTTTTAAACAAACAGCTCTATAATCATACTTTAAAGTTGATATTATTCGCATACATACTTTTCTATTTTTTTTTATTTATTCTGATACTTATAACTTAATATCTAAATGTACACCATATAAGGATTCTTTTAAATAATTTCCAGTTGTAAACCGCTTGGAAATGAGGACTAAAGAACGTTCATGGATTTTCATCAATTTTAGCCAAAAGCTTGAGTTTGACCAAAAGATTTTTCAAAATTTTTCAAAGTTTAAGTTTCAAGGCTACTCAAAATTAATGATTATTGAAAATAAAAACCCCTTAAAGAAATAGCAAAATAGTTTAGAAAATTAAAATTGTTAAAATTCCTCTTATCTTTTGGTCTTTCAGCTACCTGTCTTGACCTTAAAAAAAAATGAGCTGCCTAATATTATTTCCATTGAATATGTTTGTCAGTTAAAGTAACTGATTACGTACAAAAATTAAGATTTTTTAAATTCGAATCCATGATTTTAAAAATAGTTTTCTATCGATTTTTTTTTTACTTTAATACAAAAACAAGTATTGACTTAATAACTAAAAAAACCTTTTGTAAATACTTTTTATCCTTTAAGTTGACAATTTTGAGAAGATGTACTTTTAATATTAATAAACATTTCGACAGATTAAAATCTAGTTTTCAAGTAAACAAAGTCATTAACGAAAAAAAAAAAATTTGTTACAAGCCTTTTGTAATTTTTAATAAAAAACATTTCAAAACTTGTTAAAAAATAAAAAATTATATTTTTCCAAAAAAAATAAAGATTCAAAGATAAAAACAAAGAAATTTTAATTTTTTATTTCAAAACTTTTTTTTTCCTGAATCCCATTTGACATACATTTGAACTTAATCTAATATATAACAGCCTGAAACAAAATAGTTTTTGGCTAGAACCAATATTTGCCTTTGATATAAACAAAACAAAAACAAAAAAAAGAGAGAGAGAGGCAAAAAAAGGTATAGCAATAACAACAACAACAACAACAACAACCACAGTAACTCTAACATGAATTTTAAATTCAAGTGGATTTGAGTGTGACCCGACCTGATTGAAATTCATTTCATTCATATTTAAATTGTTTCGGCTTGAAATTGATAATTTACTTTAATAAAGCTTTTTTTTTATTTTCAAAAACGGATATTAGAATTAAAAATCAAAGCGATACAGCAACACAAAATTTCAAGCTTATAATTTAGGAAACATACGTCGTCTTTAATCAACTTTGAAATAAATATTTAACTTGAATACATTTGTTAGAGACGCTTGAATGAGTTTTAAAAAGTAAATAAAACACGAAGAAATGTCCATACAAATACAATTCGTCTCTTAAGTTAGCAAAATTAAAGATGATAGATAATTTTCTTGAATTGAAAAAATAAAAAACGAATAAAAAATATCTAAGTGTATATTTAATTTAAAATTTTAAGAAATAAAAAAAAAAATATTTTTCTTTTTTTATTTAAATGGGACTATTAATCTTAGACTTGAATTTTCTCATTTAAGATTAGACAGGTTTGTGATTTTTGAACGAAGATAAACGAGTTTAGAGTATTGTGTAAAATCACGTTTAATAATAAGAATAGAATTAATAGTTTAGAAACTAATTTGTAATCGAATAGTTTGTCAACATTAAAAAAAAAGTATTTATTCAAGTTAATTTTATTTGAATTAGATACTTAAATAAGTCACAAAGTAACCTAAATTGTGTTTATATTTAAAAAAAGCTTAATATTAAAAAGATCTTGAAAAAATTTTGATCTTATAATTTCATTAGTTTTTGAGTAAATTATTTTTTTAAATTATTTGAGACCGTTTTTAAGACGATTTCTAGCAGTCCATAATCATTTAACTTGTCAAATCGTGTAGCCCGTACCAAAGTAATCTAAGTGTCCAAAAATTTTATCAAACATTAGCCACGAAATGTTTTTTTTTTAATTTTTGTACACTTGTAAAGATATAAATTGTAGTAGTAGTAAATTATACTGAAGTTTTGGTAAATTGGTATAAGTTTTTGATTTTGGAAAGTAACATTTTACATGATGAAGGAAATTAAAGAATACGAAATCATTAGATTTATCGGTTATATCCTGTATCAAATTATTAAAGCGAATAATTGAAGAAGACAATCACCCTTTGACGAATCTCTCTCTCTCTCTGAAAAGTCTCTGAAAAGAGTAAAGCCATTTGCCGAATTAACAATATGAAAATAAGAACCAAAGCTTACGAGAACAGCTTTGTTCAAAAATATCTAAGAACACTGCGTAATGGAGCTTCTGACATTTATACAACCCGACTAAACCCAGATAAACAAATTCGACGAGCACCACCGAAAGTCACAGACAGTATTCCAAGTTAAACAACGATTAAATCTCCTCATTGTGATAAACCATTCAAAACTGGAGCGGGAATCAAAGCACACATACGTCTCTCACACAAAAAAGAAACAACAGAAAAATTTTGATTAAAACTTTATAATTTATCTCCTTTTATTATCTAATCCGAAAAATTGTGTAATTTACCCTAATAAGGTACGAATCAATTTTAAATAAAGAAATATAAATATAAATCTAAAATCTTCAAACATCAAAAACAAAGTAAAGAATGCAGCCCTACTCACAAAGATGCTAAAATACTTTTGATTCTTTAATAAAAATACTTACTTCCCCGTTATCGAAACACTAAACCAGAACACTCCTTCCTTTTGACATTTTTGATACTTTTGTAATTATTTTAGGTGTACTGATGTGGTCATTCACGTGTTCCCCTTGTGAACTTTCACAAACAAATGATTTGGAAAAGCTAACATTGATTTAAAAGTATCAACTGAAAGCTAAAAAGCTAAATTTAAAGCTTTTAAAACTAGATTTCACTTGATACTCATAAATCAATGGTAGCTTTTCGAAATCATTAGTTTATGAAAGTTCACAAGAGAAACACGCGAATGACTACAACAGTACTTTAGCGTTTTTAAAAACTTGAAGCTTAAAGTAAAAAAAAACCAAAATGCAAAGTGTTTCAAAAGGGTCAAAAGTATAGTACTGTTGTGGTCATTCACATGTTCCTCTTGTGAACTTTCCTGAATTATTGATTTGGAAGAGCCATCATTGATTTATGGCTATTAACTGAAAGCTAGTTTTACAAGCTTTAACTAAAGCGTTTTAGCTTTCAGTTGATACACATAAATCAATGATGGCTCTTCCAAATCAATAATTCAGGAAAGTTCACAAGACAAACACCCGAATGACCACAACAGTATATTCTCAATTTTGTAAGGTTTTTGGGGAACTTGTTTTTTCTGTGACAAAATCGAATATCATTTCAAACGAAAATGGATTGTTGTTCGAAGTTTTGGGGCTTCTTTTAGAAAAATTAAATAATAAGTACGTTTTTTCTCTTACAACTCCTTTTGTAAGTTAAAAAAATTCCAAAAGGTTTCCTTTTTCATAAGTTAATTTCCTACTCTGTTTTTGATAGATGATAGATGGAGACGATTCTTTAATTGAGTTCTTTTACACTTATAGATGAAAAGGGTATGAATTTGAACTTCGATGTCTATTGAATCATCTGGAAGGATTTTTTTCATTTATTAATCAGACGTCTTGACAAGATGAAGAGTTAACAAATTACAGACAAAAAAGACTGTAAGTATTTAAAAAAAAAATCAACCTTTACTCTTAGATTAGCTGTGCTTCGTCGAATGCTTTTTATTTAAATTCTGAGTCAAATGTGTTACGTATCAAGTATTTCGTTTTTATTTCATAGCGGTTCGTTCTAAACGAAACGAGTCCTGAGTTGAAAAAATTTAAATTCATTTCTGAAATTCGAATGAGAAAAAAAGTTTTAGTAAATTCGTCTGAACGAACAATCTAAACGAAAATAAAATTTTTTTTTTAAAAATTTAAAATTTAATTAAATTTCTCATCTGCTCTTGTACAAAACAAAAATACGAAACTTGAGAAAATACTTTTTTTAAAAACAAAACCTTGATGCATCTGCTTTGCCCTTTTGAATTTTTTTTTCTAACACAAGATTATTTTTCAAACTAAACTAAAGAGCGGTTACATGTTCCATAAAGCTCTTGTTGAAGAACAATTTAAGTATTGAAAAATTTGATTTATCTTTAAAGTTAAGGTTTCAAAATCCTACGCTAAACTTTTTATTGGAGTTGTTAAATTTGTAATTAAAATTTCCAAGTTTTTTCCATATTTTAGTACTGCACTGCTCCTTAAAAAAGGCGTACCTCGTACCGTACTCCTGTACCATACCTTAAACTTCCAAAAAAAGTTAAAAATTTTTAAAATTTTAGGGTTCGTGCGCTGAAAAGGTACGGTACGATGAAACGGTACTGTTTGATGGTACTGAGCTTCCACCGAATTAATTGCTGGCCGTACTCAAAAATCGTAAATTTATCGCAAAATCATTCATTAAAAAAATTAATTTTTGGAACGGGTTCGGGTACTCTTCGAGTAAGCTTTGGTACGGTTACGCCATTAATTCTGTGGGCGGGCAGTAATTCAAAAATTAGGATTTCCGATTTGGCTGCTAAATACTGATAAGCAACTCGTGATTGTCGTTTCATTCAAGCCTGGTACCAATACGAGTAAATCCGTGATATCTTCATAAAATGAAAACAATTGATAAGAATAAAGTAAACGTAATTTTGAAGTTTATACTGGACACTAATTACCGAAATTGAAACAAGCCATTTCAACATATCATTGGTCGCCTTTCAAGATAAATTAAGTAACAGAGATCTAAAAATTTACATTTAAGATTAAAACTAGAAAATAAAGAGATGCTTGTCTAGCGATAATTTAATTTTGAATTCTGCTCTCTAATTGGTAAGAAAAGGTTTAAAAAAAAGAAAATATTGTTTTTGATTTTAAGATAAATTTTTTAAACATTAATTTTAACGTTTTCCGTATAATTTATAGATTGTATCAATTTTTTGATATCATGGAAACTGAAAAAGCGGGCGTTTAAGGGTTAAAGAGAAAATTCATTGATAGCCTTTTTTTTTGCTCTTTTATCAATGCTATTTCTAAAGTGCAATTTTTTGTTCCTCTATTTTGTAATACAAAAAAGTATTTTTAACTCTATTCATACGAGCAAATATTACTTGTATATTCTAATTTATTAGTTTACCTCTAAGATAAAAGTCAAAAATTATTAATTAGTGCTCTAATTATTTACTTTATTGCTTAAAAATTAGACACTAAAAAAAAATTTTGGAGATACAGGTAAATAATTGCCATCTGATATCAGTTTGCATCAGTATTCGTTGGTAACTATTAATGTTTGTAATTCTCTTACTGATATCATCTGATATCATATGATTTCAACTGATCGGAGCTGATAGTAGATGATACAAAAATTTTCATAAATTCTGATATCAACTGATATCAACTGATATCAGCTGATATCATATGATATCATGGGACAAATTAATTTCCAGGACTGTACTACCCTGGTCGTTCACATGTTCCAAAAATGAACGTTCAAATGTTTTCATTTGAATTCATAAGCATTCAAAAATATTCATTGAATTCAAAACATGTGAACGACCAGGGTAGTATCAATGTAAATTATTTGTATTTAAACAATCCAAAAGGTTAGATCATAAATGAATATTAAAATTGAAATCGACACGGCTGTTTTCCCCTAACTGCATCGGTTACTGTAATACAAGTCTTTTTTGACACAAGACGAACAATTGATTTCGGATCAAGAAGTTTGTTCTAAAAATTTAATCTGAAATTTTACGCCTGTTTTTGATTTTAGTAGTCTTGAAAGCATTCTTTAAATAAAAAATCTAAATCATGTATACGACCTTGAAAATACAAACAAGTTACATTAACGGTCGTAATTACGGTAAGACCACAGAACAAAGAAAATTTGTAACAAATATTACCTTGCAAGAGCTTGCAATAATTTTAAAATTGTAGGATAGCAAATTTTGAAAAAA
Source organism: Brachionus rubens (assembly GCA_022207745.1). Taxonomy (NCBI): domain Eukaryota; kingdom Metazoa; phylum Rotifera; class Eurotatoria; order Ploima; family Brachionidae; genus Brachionus; species Brachionus rubens. Next base: position 2,934,499 of record JAJVHD010000001.1, on the reverse strand, counting down.
GACGACGAATTGTTTTTTTCTAAATTTAAAAATATTTTCAAGAAAAGCATAACTTGATTGATTAAACTTTCTTTATAACACTAGTCAAAAATTTATTCACTCAACTTCAAGATATTTCAAGAGTCAGCCTTGAGAAAAGCAAATAAAAAACCTAAATCTCAAAAACAAATACAACAATTATTTAATTAAAAAAAAAGTTTTAAAATGCTTGCTAAATTTGTTTGAATTGAGATAGGTTTGTATTAATGAATATTTTTCTAGAATTTCAGAACATTTTCAAAGATCACTTACAAAAAAAACCGTTCGGTAAACACAGTCTCAATTGACTACAAACACAAATTTGTGATATTGGACAAATTATTTTAAAAAAAATTAGAGCAACTCAAACTTATTATTTTTGTCAGTTATTTAAAAATATGAAAACATACAAAATTTTTTTTACTGTAGTTTCTTTTAATTAAAATAAAAAAGTTTGCTTGTATTTGATTTTTAGAGTGGAATGAAGAAACATGAAAAAGATTACCTTCTTATAAGTACACTTAAAAAAAAAGAAAGATTTTTTTTTTCAAAAAATTTTAAGATTTAAGTTTTCTTTTTTTTTTAATTATTTTTCAATTAATTATTTTCAGAGGGTAAATATTTTGTGCGAGAGTTTAATTTAACTTGAAGCAAAATTTGTTGTCAGGTTTTAAGATAAAGCTGATTTTACTTTTTTTTTGGTTATTTTTTTCACGGATATGAAAATATTTTTTTTTTTAAATTTTTGAAAAAAATTTTCGAATTAAAGATCTGTCATTTCAATTAGTCTAAAATATCATTTAACATAAATATTTTTTCTTAAATCGAATTAAGAGATCAAATTAGAAGAGATGGCTGACAATTTTGATTCCATTTAAAATAAACAAATATTCAACAATTATCCATTAGAGAATTGATATTTTCTTTTTGAAATATCTTGAACATGAGAAACAATAATAACAAAAAAAAATTCTTAAAACAAGAAAAACAAAAGATCTTCTAAAATAATAGCAACTGTAAAATTACACCTATAACAAAAATTTATTGATTCTTTGCTTTAATCACTTAAATTAATACAAATCTCCAATATCAAAATAAAATCTATTGAAAATGAACACAACAAAAAAATATCTTAAAATCATTAAAAATTAAATTTAAGATCATTCAATCCTTCAGAGAAAATATATTGTTATCACTGTTTATTGAAAATCTATTTCAATTTAATTAGATTTTTTTGAAATAATTTAAAAGGTAAATTTTTCCTATAAATAAGTGATAAATTTATAGTAAAAAAGCATCATTTAAAATAAATAAAAAAATTCAAATGTAGAGTCAACAACATCGCAAAAAACTTGTTTACAATTCTTTTAAAGTTTAATTAATGTGTCCAAGCAGTTGATGATAACGAAAAGCATTCAGTCTCTCTTCCAAGAGCATCCACAAGTGCATTAAGTTTAACAAAAAATGAAATGAGAGTTTTGGCTAAATTTTATTCAAAAAATATGGTCTTTTTTTAGCTAACCCTGTACATCCAGGTTTATTTGATAAATAAAAAAATTTAATTATAAACTCGAATTTACAGGGTTGGTTTAAAACCATTCGTAATCATCTTTTAAATCATCGAAAAAAAGTAAATTTTAATTTGAATTAAAAAAATTTTTTAATCAGTTTTGGCAGCGAGTCCAATTAAATTGAAACGGTTTTCATTTGGATTAAGTTCAATCAGTTTGGTGAAGTATTTGCTGAATGTCTAACAAAAAAATTTAGCGACTGTAGATTTTTACTTATTTAAAGATACCTCTAAAAGATCACCATTGCATGTTCCGTGGTTAATGGGTTGGCCCAAAGCACCATCTAATTCATACATGTCTCCTTCGCTTTCTACAAATGCAATAAAGTGAAGGTCTACACACTCTTCAATATTCGGAGCCTTTTCATACTTTTAGAATAATATTCAAAAAAACTTTTTAGTAAAGTACCTCTGTTTGGCCTTCAGTGGCAGACTCTTGATGAGCACTTGAAAAACAATCATCTTTTTTAAGATACTCAGCACTTTGTTCTGGAGTCATAGTCTCTGTTGCTTTTAAATATTTTCCAAAAGCCTTTTCCACTTAAAAAAATATTTCTTAAATAGTTTATATTTTTTCAATAATGATGAAAAAAATATTACTGTCTATATTTAAGGCCGTCTTATTATTTGCCAAAGCATGTATTAAAGCCACTGTACCACAAGCATTTTGAACTGTTTGTTTTGTATAAAACAAATTAGGGTTAACTTTTTTTTGATGATCTTTAAGCTCCTCTAATTGTTTTCTTCGAAATTCTTGATACTAAAACAAAAATTTAAAAATGCCTTGTAGGGTCTTTTGAAGTAAATTAGAATTACGATCTTGGTGACTGGAAATAAAAGTAAAACGGCAATACACGGTCTTGGAACCATTTGAAGTAGTTCAGGTTCAAGTCCATAAATATCTACAAATTCATATTTATCTGTATTAACACCTAAATTGTTGATATACTTGGGATTAAAAAATTTAAATTCTATGCCTTTTTTATGTCCTTAAGCAATCAAAAATACTTTATTGATGACCTAAACAAAAAAAAGTATTAGCTTAATTGACCCTAAAAAAGAACTTTTATTAAAATTAAAATACTTCAGGGTTTGATTCAAGTGGAAGCCATCTAACTTCGTTTTTTTGAGTGGTCATTTTAATTAAAATTTTATAACACAAAATATTATTTTTTTTTAAGTATTTCTCAACTAATTTCTTTAATTTTGAAATAAATTTCTAAATCAAAAAAGTCTTTCAAATTTGAATGACTAAGAACTAAAGACAAGATCATAAAAAACTTGACATTTAACTAAATTTTTAAAACAACTTCTTGAAAAGACATTTATTTAAAAAAAAAACTTTTGAAATTTCACTAAAATAAAAATGAAAAGATATTTGACGTCTAATAGAATGTAAAACGCATGAAAATTATGCACTTGCACCAACATTTTCATTTTTTGTGATGATTCCCTTTGATATTAAATCCGGAATTTCGACTGCTAACCATGGACCCAACTAGAAAATTAAATTCATAGAACTTTTTTTTTAGTTGAACAAAAATTAAATTAAAGTATACCCCAAGAGCCATAGCATGAGCAATACCAAATTTTCCAACATTTCTTGCCCATAAAGGCTTAAAATGATCTGTCATGCATATCTTACCACCCCTGTACATTTTAGCTGTCTTACCATCTAACTCAGGCAAAGCAATTTCAGGTGGGGTTGTTGGATAAGTAACTGGAATGTCAAACTCAACATTGAATTCGTATTTAATCAATTCATGAATATACCAACATTTACCCCACCATTTGGTACCATCAGAATTTGATTCCAATCTGAACCAATCGTTATCAGCTTGCTTGTTATTTTCAACATATTTAATTAAAGCGCAATATTCTTCTTTTAGTCTATCGGGCCACTCAGCTTTTTCTCTTGGTCCAGCTTTTGTTTTAAGCAATGGAATGCTAGCTAAAGTTTTCTTTGTGACTTCGTCAACCATTTTCTAAAAAATTCTTAAAGTCTAAGAATCAAAATCAATAAAAATTAGCTTTCAAAATAGAACGTTACTTCTACTTTTTAATCAAGTAAAATTTTTAAAATAAGATTTTATTTAAAGAAAGTTTTATTTTCGTGTTTCATCTACTTCTAAAAATGATAATTTTTTTTCAATCGCTTGTTGTTCTTCTCTAAATTCCAAATACTTTTCATCATACTCACTCCCACAAGTCCATAAACATTCCAAATCGTAATATTGCCGATACTCTGCAAGAAATAAATGAATAACTATTTTACCAGTATCAATAGCACACCATTTTGATTCTTTACCAGATTTTCTATTCAAAAAAGAATCCGTATCACTTTTAAGAGATTTATACTTTTTATTTATGGTCATAAAAACTGAATTCAAGTGTTTGTCTGAAAGACAAGTTCCAATGATCATGTAATCGGCATAGTTAATTTCTTTAGGAATTTGAATACATGCTATATCTTGTACATTTTCACTTTTTAAAAATTGAACAGCGCTGTCAACGTTAAACTCTTGATACTCTTAAAAAAAGATCAAATAAACGGGAGTTCCAAAATGGTTGTCGCCATTTTAATATTTAAAATATCAATCGATAATCAGATAAGCTTCTCAGCATACACTTTTCTTGAGGATTGGGCTCGCTGGAAGTGAACTCACCCATGCAAGCGTTTGTGCAAATGCTAAGTATCATACAGAGGGTTAAAGCTTGTTTTTTGCCCTAATTTTTAAGCCCTTAAAATTTTTCTCGGTACTTGGTTACCCCGACTTGGTCCCGGAACGCGTAAAAACGCTTTTCGGGACCAAGTCATTTCGGGAGTAAAATTGTATATTTTGGGTCTTTCGGTAAAATATGGATATGGGTCGGGTCACTTCCAGGGAGCCCAATCCTCAAGAAAAGCGTATAAATTAGGGCAAAAAACAAGCTTTAAAATGCTGTATGATACTTAGCGTTTGCACAAACGCTAATAAGCTGAGCAAGAAAAGCGTATGCTGATAAGCTGAGCACTTTTTTGTAAACTAGAAAGGACAAGGTACAGGTTATCAAAATTTCATTGGTTTCTGATTATCGGTTCATATTTTTTTAAATTTTAAAATGGCGACAAGCATCTATGAACACCCGTTAAAACTATCACATTTAACAATTTTCATTAAAAAATTACCTTCTTGAGATTCTCCCTGTGTTTCTTCGCCTTCTTTTTCGTATTCCAATTCATTGAGTCCATAAAAATCTTCGATTACCTTTTTGGCTGTACATTCAATAAGTGAAATAATGAAATAAAATTAAAAGGTTTTCTCTTACCAAACAAGTCTTGATGATTTTCATTGTTTAATTGTTGTTGAAATTCTTCATGTGAAACTTGGAAGCCTGGATACAATTTAACTTTTTTTTGTTTCTCATCTTTTTTATCAAGTATTCTTAAACTTGTTCTAAACGATCTAATTGTTTCAAATTTTTTTTGGTCCAATAACCTCTTGGCTAAAAGACCTATTTGTTTTGAGTTTTTCAACATTCTTTTATTTTATAAAGTTAAATAAAACATTCAAAAAATAAATTAAAAATTATTTAGATTGTTATTACTAAATAGAAGTAATTGAAACAAACAAAAAATGAATCTCATTACAAATCAACGGATTGTTACAAAAAATATTTAATTTTATTATTACTAACTTTAAGCGACAAAATATCATTTCTCAAGTGCTACCTTGAGCATTTCGTCAACTGTTTGAAATTTTTCTCTCGGTTTTCCATTTAATTTTCCACGCTTGACTTCGGCTTCGTCAATCCGAGCCCAGCCTTCTTTATCAACAAAACTAACATTTCTCCTGCTTAATAACGTTTTTATTTCTTCAGCACCCGGTTTATCTTGGTTTAAATTGACTAAGTCTGAGTACAATTTTTGTGCTGTCTCATAAGCATCGGAAGTCGTGTCAACAATAACACCACGTGGACCTCTTTTAATCCAACCCGTACAATATAAACCATCTTTACCGATCACTCTACCTTTATCATTAAGAACAACTCCCAATTTTTTGTCGAACGGTATTTCACTATCTATGCTAACATTTTTATAACCAATACTCTTAACTAACAAATCACATGATTCAATTTCATTTGGTCTACTTGAATCTACAACTACTGGAATCGAATTTAATTTCTCTTCAGAATCGTATGTTTCTTCTGAATTTTTAAAATCAAAATTATATTTGTTAACTTTATATTTAACACCACAAACACTTTTGTTCTCGTTGCCTAATATTTCTGTGGGAGTTCTTAAAAATTTAAATTCGATTATTTTTTTAGATTTTGTTGTGTGTACGTTTGATTTGGATAAATTGTACATATATTCGGTAATTCGTTTACGAGGACGTGCTAATTTGTTTAAAATTGCATCGATGTTTATATCAGTAAAATTTTGCATGTCTATTCTACATTCAACTCCTTCTAATTTAGTTAATTCTCTCAGTTCTTTAAGAGTAAACGCACCGTTTAGAATGCCCCTTCTAGCGACTATGGACACGTGTTCTATTTTATTTTTATTTTTAAAAAGATCAAGTGCGAACGAAGATATATCTGTTTGAGCTAATTTTTCAACAGGACTTACGAGCAAACGTGCAACATCAATTGCTACGTTACCAGCGCCAATAATCACAGCTTTTTGTCCGTTTAAATCAAGTTTTAAGTGTTCACTATTCGGCAAACCATTGTAAAGACTAACTATATCTTTGGCTGATATAACATTTGAAAATTCTTTTTCTCCCGGTATGTTTAGATAATTTTCTCCCAACGAACCATAAGCAAGTATAACAGAATTGTAAGAATTTAACAATTCGCTTATTTTTAAATCAGTTCCAATGTTAACATTTCCAAAAAAATTAACATGTTTATTTCGTAAAGTTTCTGTGAATGAATTGATTACATTTTTTACATCTTGATGATCTGGTGCTACACCATAGCGAACAAGACCAAAAGGAACAGGAAGTTTTTCGTATACATCGATTGTTACATCATTTGAAGGTACAAGATTTTTTAACAAATATTGTGCAGTGTATAAAGCAGCTGGTCCACTACCAACAATACAAATCTTTGGTTTGTATGCGAGTTTTTGTTGAGATTGAGATGAGTAATATAAATTAAAAATTTGTTTGACCGCTCGCTTGTTTGAATTGTTTAAAATTCCAAATTTATTAACAAAAGATAACATTTTTTGTTTCTCGAATTTGTTACTTAACAAATAAACAACTAAATTCGATCCACATTAATTCAAAAATTTTTTGAAATATTAAAATTTAAGAATATGTAATGCATACGTGGAAGTGATCTTAAGTTTTTGAAAATTCATTCGTTTGCAATATTTCAATTTTTACTAGGATTTCAAATTTAACTTACTTTTGGCTCACTTACGAAACAAATAAAAAAAATTTAGTATCTAAATCCTTAAGTCATTTATGCTAAAACTCTGCAAAAAAGCGTTATTAACATAAATATTTTGATTTTAACAGGTAATCCACGAAGGTCTTTGACAAGGTTTTTGTATCATTAAAAGATCATGTATTTTTGGTTCAAGAGGGTTTGTTCTTTTTTATATTAAAACAATATCATGAAAAGATTAGCGTTACTTTTATGAATTCCAAAGATACATAGATAGTATTGTAAAAAAAAGTATCCGAACCCTAAGACATGACGAAAGCAAGAAGAGTTTATTTAAATATGCGAACTCCGAACGAAAGATAACGCACAAACAAAAGTTCTGAAAAAGTCGATCAAGCCTAAAATAGAGTGCACTAGTTGTGTTACCGTAAATTTGTAAAAGACGTAAATTTACAAAATAACTGATTTATTAGTAAATTTATAAAAATACTAGTATAAAAATAAAATTGACTTTTTTACTGAATTATTATTTTTTTTAGTAAGTTCCTAACAAAAAACAGTATCTTACTGAATTATTTAGTAAATTTATCAAATTTTCTATTTGTTTTTACAAGTTGAATTAGACCCATGGCACCTTGAATTACATAATAGGCCAGCCTTCTTACACGTACATTTATTTGTTAAACATGCCCCAGTACAGTTACACTTTGTCATGCCTTGTCCGCCACCAATTGAGATTTCTCTAACAGCCTGTCTTAAACCGAGCTTTTTATCGACTTTGATATTTAGCTCAATCGTACAGTCTTTAACTAAGTCGAAACTGTTTCTTGAATACAGTGTATCTAGGACACCAGCTTGACAAGCTAATTCATAGAGTGATTTGGAATAGTCAATATCGATGATACGGCATATCAAATTTGGAGCTTCACTTAAACCTCTATCAACGTCTGGTATTGGCAATGCAACATAATCACCGATTGAAACTTCTGGTAAATAACGTTTACTTCTTGTTTTCATAGCTTCGGCTTGTCTTGCTTGATTCTTACGCAATTGAACAAATTTTAGACCAATTGTCCACTTAGTCGATTTGTTTTCTCTCATCCAAGTAGCTATCATTTTTTTAATATCGGCATTTGCTCTCTCGACGCTACCTTGTGATTGTGGATGTCGAGCCCTTCCATGAACAAATGACAGATCTGGCCACATTTGTTTTAAAGCTGTAATGACTTGATTTCTAAATTCACGTCCATTATCTGACTGTAAGAGAACTGGAACTCCAAAAATCGTAAAAATATCAATGAGAGCACTAGCAACGTCGAACGCGGATTTATTTCTCAATGGTCGTAAAACAATAAATTTAGTAAAATGGTCTTGATAAACCATGACCCATTTGAATTCACCATCTGGAAGACTTTGAAAATCGATCAAGTCCATTTGAGCTCTTTGATTAAAATTCTCACTGTAAATCGGTTTGACAACCATACCTGTAGTTTTGTTTCTTTTTTTGTTCATGATACATTGATTACACGAACTGAGAAAAGCTAAAAAAAATATTCCATTAGTCAATTATCCAATTAACTATAATTAGTAAACATAAAAAAAATTACCTGTAATCATTTCAACTGTTATATTCAAGTGATTTTTACTACATGCTTCAATCATAATATCACGACATTTATGTCCTACTTGAATATGGATCCTATGTATCGTTTCGAATATTTGCTCATACGGTACTATAAAACGAATCGGTTCATCCGGTAGTTTACGCTTAAGAATAACCTTTTTTGTGTCACCGACCGTTAATATCTCATATTTATTTATTAAATAATAGTCTCTTTGAGTTCTACCCTTCTTTTTTGAAAGAGCTACTTCGATTGATTCGATCAATTTTTTATACTCCTCAAGAGTAGTGACGGTTCTGGTTTTTTTACGTTTTTTTTCAGGGTTTTGAAGTTCTTCTTCGGTTAACTTAGCTTCGAATAGAGAATAAAATTTTTCTCGTTGAATACGTTCTTGATCAACATCGAGCATGGGTGCTTGAGTGTCGCTAAGAGTCAAGATTATCGAAAAAACAGCTAATATAGCAAAAAATTTCATTTCTGGATTTTTATTTGTTTTGAATTTTTAATTTGATTTATGTTTTTTATTTTAGTTTTTTACTGAAACAAATTTAGTAAAATACTAATATCAAAAAAAAAATTTACAAAATTACTTAACTTTTAGTCAATTTGTAAAATTACTAGTAAGAGATTCAAAATTATTTTTTTTTACAATTTTACTAAATAGTCAGTAAATTTACAAATTTACTTTTTTTACAAATTTACTGTTACATATATTTTGAAACAAAGATCGGGATCAAAACACATATGAGACCATGCCTGTGATGTCGTGGCATCACGTTGCGTGCATTCACACATCACGCTTTACCAATCCCAATTATTTTATTAACTTTATATTTTGGTTTTTTTCATTTATAACTTTATATTTAGAATAAAATACAAACTTATGAAACAACAAGTTTTAGGTTTGGCTGTGTGTTTGAAACTTAATGTTTCATTAAGTTGAAACACGAGATTATAAATGTAAATGAAAGAAACTGAATGAGCTAAAACTTCTCATTCATTATTTTCTTATTTGTTTTATAACTCTTAGACTTTATTTTGGAAACATGTTATTTAACTTTATTTGGTCCGTCCAGACGGCCGTTTCTAAGCTTTAGATTTTGTTAATAAAATTATTTATCAATCAAGTTTTTCGTTTTATTAAACATAACGACATAACATCTGGCGACGAGGATACATTTTGATGAGTGCAGTGGAAGAAGTGTTGGATAACCAAACAGAAATTGTAGAAGGAGTCAAGATTGAACAAGTAACAGCAGTAAAGAAGACAGAAATAATGGCACAAACAATTACTTGTGGTCAATTTAGATATACTGGTGATAGTGTTACCATGGGACAACGTTGGGAGACATGGCTCGAACGTTTTAAGCTCCATCTGTCAACGCTAAACATCGAGACCGAACCAGCGAAAGCCAAAGCTATCTTTTTAATCTTCATCGGGGAAGAAGCTTATCAGGTTTACAAGAGTCTAAAAAAGAATGACGACTCGGACACATTAGAAGAATGTTATAAATTCATGAACGATCATTTCACTGCGAAGCGATCGAGATTTACAGAAAGACAAATTTTTCGAAGAGCTGTTAGAAACCAAGAGGAAACAATTGACGAATTCCATCTTAGATTGAGACAACTGGCGACACACTGTCAATACAAAGATTTAGAGGAGGAGATACTCCAACAACTGGTAGTGGGAAGTTGTATGGAAGCTTTCCAAAATAAATGCACGAGGTCGTGTGAAGACATGGATCTAAAGAAGGCTCTAGAGTTAGCTAGAGGCTACGAGAGAACGATTATCAACGTCAATGGATTGACAAAACCAACTGTGGCAGAATTGGCCAAGTCGGTAAATTATGCTAGTCATACTAGAGAAAATACGAATCAAAGACAATTCAGTTCAAAAGAAAAATGTAAGAACTGTAATCGGTATCGACAAGAGAGTAGAACTTCAAAATTTCCTCCGAATGTATCGAGACACCCCACATTCAGTCACAAAAGTTGCACCTTCAATTTTAATGTTTGGGAAGAGCACAAGTGCTGGGCTCCCGATTTTGAATGGTATAAATCAAAAGCAAGAATCTGCTCATAACACATCACGCTTTACCAATCCCAATTATTTTATTAACTTTATATTTTGGTTTTTTTCATTTATAACTTTATATTTAGAATAAAATACAAACTTATGAAACAACAAGTTTTAGGTTTGGCTGTGTGTTTGAAACTTAATGTTTCATTAAGTTGAAACACGAGATTATAAATGTAAATGAAAGAAACTGAATGAGCTAAAACTTCTCATTCATTATTTTCTTATTTGTTTTATAACTCTTAGACTTTATTTTGGAAACATGTTATTTAACTTTATTTGGTCCGTCCAGACGGCCGTTTCTAAGCTTTAGATTTTGTTAATAAAATTATTTATCAATCAAGTTTTTCGTTTTATTAAACATAACGACATAACAATGCCATGTTACAAAAATATAGCCTTCACAAATGCCAAAACAACATAATTCCTTTAGTGGTCCTATTAATTTTTGGGGTCATGTCCAATTTGTGATCAAGTCGATCGTGCTGGATTTGTGAACATTGAATTTTTTCTGATAACAAAATCGATGTTCACTTAATTTGTGATAAAATTCTGATCACAAAAAAAAAAAATGTTCACAGAAGTAAGGAGCCCCAAATCATAAATCTTACCAACTTTTATTCAATTTCTACCCAATATCCAGCAATATCTCTATAAAATCAGGCGATTTGAAGTTGCGAATCAATTTAATAAAACTAAAAAACTCAATTTTACTTTTAAAATCTTTAGAAAAAGTACCTATAGTTTTCTTCTTATGCAGAGATATACCTAAAAGGTCAATATTACATGTAGAACCTTAGTGTAAGATCTGCAAATTTCTGCAACAAAATTGCGCATTTAAATTAAATATATTTACATTGTCTGCATTCTGTACTCTGCAAATATATTTTGCAGATTTTACACTAAGGTTTTACATGTAATATTGACCTTTTAGGTATATCTCTGCATAAGAAGAAAACTATAGGTACTTTTTCAAAAGATTTTAAAAGTAAAATTGAGTTTTTTAGTTTTATTAAATTGATTCGCAACTTCAAATCGCCTAAAATCAAGGAGATAAGTGTCTTAGCATTTATCTCTCATAAATCTCTCTAGAGATAGATTAAATTCAAAGATTTTTTCAAAATCTGAATCATTTTAATTTGTTAATTTATTAAAACCAGCATTTGGGACATCTGATAACTTTGAAGTTACTTATTAATTTAAAAAAGCTTACCTATTATTGTAGAGAAAAACTAGCTCTACAAATTTAACAGGTTTTCCATTAGACCCATTTAGCAATAGGTGTAGCCCTAGTGACAAAATTAAGTATTCATGATGTATAATACGCTTGGTTGTATTTCAAGCTAGTCTCGATAATTTTCCAGTTCGCAGCTTCGGCTCGGATTAGTAGCGCTGTTTGTGATGAACATCCCATAGTCACCGGAGTGAATGGCAGTAGCATAGCCTTAACCATGCCTTGGCCGGTCCCAAGCCCGAAAGTGAAAATGAGAGGGCGACTTTTTTATCATCAGAATATTAAATGCAATAAAGCAGTAAGTATTTTCAATGGTCATTTCTATCTAAAATTAATGAAATCTTTTATATCAGTTTCGAAATTCTGAAACCCAAAATCAAATATTTTAAGGCGAATCATTTATTTAATAAAAAAATAACAAAAAAATTTGAAATTTACAAAATAATTTTTGGTTTAACTTAGATAACTTAATTTACGTCTTCGTCGATTAAATGTTTCAATTTCCAATTTTCTTAATAGTCTTAAATTCGTCATTATCTCTTCTTTTTCTCTTAGTTGACAAACCTGCGATTCTCTTCTTGATTCCACTTCGCTTTGTTTTTTATTCATAAAATCAAAACTTTCTTTTATCAATTCAATGATTGTATAAAATTTTCGTTTAAACGCAAATTGCATCTGACCCAAACACATGCCTATAATTGCCATGCCCATTGCTGAATATAAACAAACAAAAAACTTTTTTGCATTTGAATATTTATCATTTGCTTTTAGACCAGGCACCAAGTCACCAAAACCCTTAAAATATTCATTATTTAAACATAAATCATACAAAGTAACAAAATTTAAAGCCGCTTACCATGGTGGATAGGGTGACAAAAACAAAATAAATTCCTTCGGTTATGCCCCAATCCTCTAAATAAGAAAACATGAAACCACCAATCGAAATATAACAAATTATAATAAAAAGAGCAAGTATAAATGGCACTTCGTCATTGTAAAAATTGAACTCGTCATCTTCGTCATCTTCAAATGCATTTTCGTCTTCTTCTTCGTCGTAGCTAAACTCATACGAAACCCTATAATTATTATCCAATGATTCTCTAAAAATGTTTGAGCTAAGCTTGGAAGCAGTAATCGACTGATTGTCCTGGAAAACAATGACATTTTTTTGCTCATTTAAATTTAAACCATCGTATTTTATGTTACGGCGTTGGTTTTTTTTACGATTTTGTTTTTTCTTAAGCTTAATCTGTTTCCAATATTTTGAAAACGGGTTCTTTGACTCAATTTTTTTGCACAAATAACGCATGAACTGACCTAACAGGCTACTAAGATTTGTAAGACAAATCAAAAATATAGGAATACCAATTGAGGCATAACAAATACAAACAACTCTGCCTTCCCACGTGACTGGTGCTATGAAACCATATCCAACAGTTGACATTAAAGTAATTGTAAACAAAAGTGATGCATAAAAATTCCATTTTGTATCTTGACCACAATTTTGACCGTAATATCGAGTATTCGATTCGATTTCGATTATTTTTTTTCGAAACTCGAATAATAACTCGTCTATTTCAATAAATTTGTCACTAAAATAATTTTCTTTTAATTTTTGAGTCGATGATGATGAGTCATCTGGTTTGTTGCCTTTGGGAATATAGTTGTAGTTAATTGATCGCTGACGTCTACGACTAAAATTGGCCGGGAGTATATAATTTTCATCGGTTATATTGTATTGTATATAATTTAGAATTGTTTCTCTATAATATTTTACTTCTTTGTCAAATTTTGCTCTTCCTTCTACATTTTGGAAAAAAGAACAGCTTAAATGATGTTATCAGATATTTAAGGAAAACACAACCCCTTTTATAAAAAAAACAATCCCAGATATAAAACCCATATTTCAGTCAAAAACTAATTAAAAAAATACATGTTTAGATAACTTTTTTCATTCGGGTCACTACCGGATTCGGATCATGTTCAAAGTGTTATTAAAACTCTTCCGCGCCCCCTGTAAAATCACATAAAAAAGGCCAACAAATTCTTCTTTGTTTCGTATTATCTAATATTTCTCATTGAGAGCGATCTATTACACTCCCATGTAATTTATGGATTTATCAATAAAATTCTATATGCTTATGCTAAATGAACTTGGGGCTATATTTAAGCCTCAAGTTCAAGATCAGAATGGAGACAGAAAATTTTGAACGCTTGTAAATCTATCGTGTTTAAAATCGACTGATGATGCTTATTGTAATCGAATTAAGAAAGGTAGTAACTTTTTTGTTGTAATTTAATTTTACTAATTTAATTTTTTATCGTTAACAAGAATCCAAAAAGCATTTTGATACTTTTTAATTAAAGCCTCTTCCCCTTTTTAATTAAAGCCAAAAACTTAAAAAATTTTTTGGATGGGTCTCAAAACTATAGAATCAACGACTAGAGAATCATCAATTCGACTTTAATCGACTAATTTTTTTTTCGAATCGGCTAAATCGACTTTTCAAAAAATGGAGTCGACTATTTCCCGGCTATCAAAAATTAAAACGAATAGCGGTTACTTCAAAGGGTAATTTTTCCGTACGCGAGGTCGGGATAGGAGAGGGATTATCTTTTATGAACGTTTATAAATTTTACGAAAAATTTTCAAATTTGATCCGAACAAAAGCTGATCTTGTGAAATTTAGAATTTTTTGTAGCTTAATCCCTTATTTTCAAGAAAATCGCTTGTCTGAAAAAGGCACTTGGTCGACTCAAAGATGTTGAAAATCTTGAAATAAATAAGAAACCGCTTGTTTATTCTAAAAAATATCACGCAAAAATAAGAAGCGTTGTTCGGAATCATTTAATGTAATTTTCGACTTAGTCGATTTTATTCGACTTTTAAGAATAACTTATCGACCAAAGTCGACTTTCAAGATTTTCAAGTCGATTGTCGAAAAGTCAATTTGTTCAAAAAAAATGTCGAATTTTCCCCAGTCGACTCACAACACTAGAATTTACTGTTGAGCTTTTGAAAATGAACCTTCCCTCTTACCTACATCCTAGCCTACTACTCCGTCCCTTTTGATCCTTTTTACACTTTAGCACTTTCGAATTTTTAAAGTTGTTACATGTACCATCTCTCCCATGTTAAACCATCTTCGAATCAACCAAAATACATAAACCATTATAAAAGAAATTGTTTCTTTCTCTGTTGGAGATAGTCATTTTAAAATGATTCAGAAAGCCTGAAAGTTACGATGAGCAACGAGAGAGAATGAATACCCAGGAGATATAGAAATTATTTTGAATAATTATTAATTATTAACGGAGTATGATAATCATAACTAATCATCATCTTTTTAGCCAAATAAATTCTCTTCTTCGGTAAACCCAAAAGAGTAATTTATAATGAACAGAGAAAAAAGTGACTTTATGTAACAATAAAAAAAAATACAAACCTTCACAGTGTCTGAGTTCTTCGTGTTGCTCTAATAATTGAAACATTAAAGCACCCAGAGTAGAATAAACAATAACACCTAGAATAAGACAAACATTTGTTACAATTAATCGTCGTAGTCCTTTTGTAATTTTTTTTTTATTATTAACATTATTAAGAGGAGCATCGATAAACGATACGGATTTTCTTGAAGGTAAATCAATCGAATTCAGAGGTGGTAATAAAAACCCTTTTTTGTCCACTAAGACTTTTTCCGTTTCATTTTTAAATTGATTAACTGAACTCGAATATGGAGTACTTGATGTCATTTATTTTATTAAAAAATTCATAAAAAAGCAAAAACATAAAGAGAACAAAAACGATTTTAAATAACTAATTCGATTAGCATCTAAAAATAGATTGAATTATTTAATTCCAGATCCATTTAAAAAAAAAAAAAATTTATTGATTTTTAAATAAGAAATTAGATTAATGATTAGATTTATTGGATAATTAAAATAGTTATAGAGTACGTATACACTTGGTCTCGATCATGACGATGATAAACAATAACAAAAAAAAAGAATACCAAAAAAAAACGTTTCTTTTTTAGGATAATCATTTCATTTTCAACACAAATATTTATAAAATCAACTTAATGGAAACTATTCTGATATTAAAAAAAAAGGTTTATTTACAAGATTTTACAAAAAAAAAAGTATTTTCTTTTTTTTTATATCTTACGTAAAATTTAGTAATCAATCAAAATAAGGCAGTCTGATTTCATTCAACCTAGAAGAAAGCAAATAAAGTTTTGAATTTATTTACATTCATAGCAAAAAAAATGTAATTCGATATTATTGTCATAAGCCTTAATTATATGCAAGTTTTATTGATTAATTCAAGAATGACTTGGTAGTTTGTCAACGTCATGTTGTTGTTTTTATTCTCCATTTTATGATGCATTACCGCAGCAACGAAGAGTGGAAAATTTTGTTTGTTTTTGGGGCTCATCTTTTGACTTTAAATAAGGAAATACACTTATTTGATATGCCTTCGTTAAACAAAAAAAATCAAAAACAAATATTACAAAATGCGTCTTAAAATTGAACCTTTTCATCATCAAAAAAAAACTCGATCGGATTTCTAGATGATAAAAATAAGCTGCAATTTAACACAAATAATGCTTTTGAAAAAAACAGGAAAATTTATTTGGATGATTAGAAAATTAAATTAGTTCTATTATCTAAAAAGAACTTTTTTTTGTTGTTGATATTCTTGTACATCTATAATTAAGTATCAATGGGCTTTAGGATTTCGCTTGAATAAAACTTTAATTGTAAATTCTTTAACAATAGACATAAATACTACAATAAAAAGCTTTATTTCGAGTTTCTTAACTGATTAGCTTTGCGACATAATGCTTCAGCAACCTCTTTTTGACAAGTCTCTTAGACGGAATATCAAATGAAAAAAATGTCAAAAAGTTTGTAGTTGGAAAAGACTTGGAGATCCTAATTTACCCATGATCCAAAGAAGTCCCAATTAATGCAGGTATCAAAAAAAGCAAACTCAAGACCAAGATTAAATTAAACGAACATCCAAATATCACAATGAACAGGTTTTTTTATACAACTTGAATTTTTCAAAATGGCTTTTTAAAAATTAAGTCACTCCTCTTTTGTAAACTGGTGACCAGGCCCAATCAAAATATGCTTTAAAAGGTCCAAATATGCGATAAACATGTGAAATTTTATGCGAAAAATTCTCTGAAATTTGCGAAATATGCTTTCGATATTCTAAAAATGCCCTCAAAACGCGAAAAATGTATATTTTGATTATACTGCACTTCCACCGAATTAATGGCGTACCGTACCAAACCGTACCCGTACCAAAAAATTTTACTTTTGAAATTATTTTTTAATTAAATGATATAGTATGGGTACGGTACGGGTACGGTTTGAGTACGGTATAGGTACGGTACGGGTACGATTTGGTACGGTACGGGTACGGCAAGCATTTAATTCGGCGGAAGTGCAGTAACTGTTCCAATAAATTTGCCAAATTACAACTAAAAATTTTAAAAAAATCAATACCCAGTAAATCAATTTCAAATATAAAACCACTGAATTATTGATGAAGAAGGAGACTGTTTCATCGATTGCCTTTTTCCCTTACTCTTAATTCTTATCATGGTTCCAGTGAAAAATTTTGAAAGTATATTAGATCAACGACATTCGATTTTAAATAGATTAGCACTTGCATATACTTTTAAAATTTTAGACTGGAACCTTGATAAGAATTTAGAGTAAAGGAAAAAGGCAATTGATGAAACAGTCTCCTTCCTCATTAATCATTCAGCGGTTTTAAATTTTAAATTGATTGACTGGGTAGAGTATACACTAAGGCTGTCCAATTTACTTTACTAGCTCAAAAGTATACAAGTATAAATAAAAAATTTATACTTTTTTTACTTTTTAAAAAACAGGCTTCTGGAGCTCTAAAAATAATAAAATGGTGGTATAATCTAAAAAAACAAAAATTTATTCAAAGTATAAAAGTATAAAATTTTATACTATTTATACTTTTCTTCAAAACATTAATTTCAGTTCAAAATATATAATTTCAGTAAAAAAAGTATAAATTTTTATTCTTTATACCACCTGGTAAAATATAATGGGCATCCCTAGTATACACCTGAAAGATGTCTAGAGACAAAAAAGTTTTACGGTGTTTGTACAAGTATAATATTTTTTTTAGAAGAGCACCGATTCCAATATAATTTGGAACTGACAAATTTTATCATTTGTTTACTTGGAACAATTTTGAATTTTGATCACTTTCTTTTCATAATTTTCATGCAGATGTAAACATTTTTTAGGTGGGACACCTATCGACATAGATCTTATTTAATATTTGATGTTTGAAAATTTTTAGACGATTTACTTTTTTCAACAAACTTAGCAATAAAGTTCATTTACAAGTATTTTCCAGGGAACTTATACAACTCTGGTCATTCAAAGCTTCCAAAAATGAACGTTCATGAACGTTCATGAACATTCGTGAACATTCATGAACGTTCAAGGGACGCATAATGTTCAAAAGTCTTCAAAAGTCTTCAAATGTTTTCATTTTTTTTTCAAATATTTTCATTTTTTTTCAGATTTGAAAATATGAAAATTTTAGAAAATATTTGAAAAATTTTGAAGACTTTGAACATTCAAGGTTTTGAACGTTCATGAATGTTCACGAATGTTCATGAACGTTCATCTTTGGAAGCTTTGAATGACCAGGGTTGTATATGCGATATATGCGAAAAAGCATCGAATATGTGTATTGGATTCGAATATGCGAAAGCATATTACCATAACCCAGAAATAAAATTGGACGTTCAATGAGAATTTTATAAATCTTTTGTTCAGACTACGAAGACTTGTTCCTTATTTGAAAAACTTTGACTGATTCGTTATTAAGAGGACATCACCGAAAAATATCTAAATAAATAGAAATCATTAAGACGAATATTTTAATACTAGAGGATATTTGGACGGTACGTCTTTTTTTTCACTAGCCGTGCTGTATTTATTTTTTAAAAAAATAAACCAAAAATCTTAATAGAAATTATCTCAACATAATCTTACACTTGATGTCTTAAAAAGATCGATCCTTAAGTAAAAAAAGGATTAAATTGAAACTTAATTAAGAATCGATTTTAAATGCAAATAATCCCGATTACTCTAAGATATCGTTTTTAATTAAAGACTATAATTTGCTAATCGAATTTTAAAAACTTATAGAATCGGAACACATAATAACTAAAATTTGAACCCAAAATTTGAATGTGCAAAGATAAGAAACTTAAAACTCTGATAGTCAGATTTCAGAATAAATAATAACATTGTAAAAATATTAATTTTTACAATGTGATTATTTTTAAATTTTACATTGTAAAAAATAAAAAGTTAGTCTTTGCTTGAAGAAATTCAAATTTTTTTATTTATTGGATTCAACAACCTTCACTCCCCATTTCAGCAAGTTAATGTACTTTGTTTGTGCTTTTATTTTACAGTGCAGTCGCGTTAATACGAACTACTTGGGACTGTAAAAATTCAGTTCGGATAAAATTGTTCGGATTAAACGCCTTAATTTACATGCATCAAGGCATGAATGGGAGACAAATTTTAACGGAAATTCTTAAAAATTCGGATTAACCTGGTTCGGATTAAAGCGACTCGACTGTATTATCTAATAAATGATTTAAGGTGTTTGGTTTTCGTCATGCAAAACTTCCGTGATATCTGAATTTGAAAAATCTTACCACATAAGCGTGTTCCTCATGTATGAAAGCCTAGGATTCCCTAATTTTTAGGGGTTCGAAAATTTTTTTAATTTTTTCCCTAAGGGCTCCTAACTGAGAGACATAAGAAAAAGGGTGCTTTAGTTATCTTTAGTAAAACTAAAACCCCCTCTAAAGCAAACCTAATAATATCAAATTGGCATAGATACTTACAGTTAACTAAAGCACTCTCTTTCTTAGGTCATCCATTTAGGAACCCTTGGAGAAAAAATTTCTTCGACCCCCTTTATATAAGGGAATCTTAGGTTTTCATATATGAGGAACACTCTTTTATGGTCAGATTTTTCAAATTCAGATAGCGAGGAGGTCTAACATGACGCGAACCTTATTATTCTGCAAAACTGATTGTTGAATCGCTGAATTTTCTAACTGCTAAAATCGTTAATAGGAAGGTTCAACAACTAGAAAAGTAATATGAGAAATACCTTTCTTTTTGTTAGCCCGCTCCTTATCTCATTTCGAATTTTTTATTGTATTGATTTGAGCAGCTTTTTTTATATGTCGAATCGAATACTGAATTCCTTAATAAAATGCGCTTAGTTACTATAAACCTAATTAAACCAGTTTTGAATGGTCATTAAAATGAGACTCAATTTTTTCCAAAAAAAAAATAATATTTTTATTTAATTTACTAAATATACTTCGAGTTGAACTTAATAACACGAAATATCGCGTTTAACTTTATTTTTTTATGTTTCTAAATCGTGAAATTTGCTTCCCCTTTATTTGAATATTTCGATATGCACTCATAAAAATATTTTAAAACTTTCATGTAAATTTAAAATATTCCCGAGCTAAAAAAAAATGAGATTTAAAATTTAAACGATTAATTTAAAAAATGAAGAAGAATTTTGAATAAAGTCTTTAAAAAAAAATTCATGATCAATTCAATATTTATTTTTAATGGTACTCTAAACGAGTAATTTAAATAAAAAAATTTCTTATTTAAGATTAAGTAATAACCTAGCATTGAGTCTTATCATAAAGTTCCTTTTATGTAATTGTTGTTTTATTTGCTGCTTTTTTTTCGATACAAAATAATAATAATATTTTTTTCGATTTTGATGCATGATCAATAAGACCTTGAAGAGTAAAAAGGTTTAATACATGGTAGAAATTTTTTTTTTTTAATTTTATTCAATATATGCCGTGTTGTTACTTTCGAGAAATCTGAATTTCGTTTTGCTTCTAAAAAATAAAAACTTTTTTTTTGTTGTTTCAACATTGCCGAACTTAATTAAAAATTATATGAAACATTCTATGGAGATTTACAACCAAAAAAATCAAAAAAATTGTTACGAACAATTAACTGCTGAATTACTTGCTAATATTATTGATCAATCGAAGCTAATAATGATAGATTAGGATTTTGTTTCGATGCCTCCAAATGGATCGATTGCTTGTTTGAATTATATTGATTTAAAAATTTTACAAATACTATCAATGTTAGATAATTCACTCAATATCCAAACTTAAAAATCCGTTTGCTTATTTTATTTTGATTATTATTAGTTTTATGATTCTTTATTATAAATACGAAAATTTTATCAGATGTTATTAAAGAATAAACGATTCGTAATTCATCATGTTTAATCGTCTTAAATTTGAACTTTAATTTAGTCTATTGCTCGTTTGAGTCTAATCATTGCTCTGAGCGTTGGCTCTAACAAATGACACCGTAAGGTGCAAGAAGCGATTATAATTAAACATATTTTAGGTCCATCCTTTTATTTTAGGAAAGAACTTTTTCAAGACAACTTTATTCTCATGTTGCTCTACAATATTATAGAAAATAAAATTGAAAATTCTCATTATGTTTTTGAAATTCAGAACCTTAAAGCTATCCCAAAAGTTTTTTTATTATATCCACCTTGTAGTTCAAATCGATACCGAATATCGATAATTTTTTTCGATAATTTTGTTATCGATGGCTTAGATCATATCGATTTTTTATCGATACCTCTTAAACGTCGATAAAATTATATCGATATCGTTTGGGTCTATTGATAAAATATTTTTTATCGACGATAACTATCGATATTAAGCGCTTCTTTCCACTGATTTAAATCAAAATTATAAAATTTGACTAATAAGACTTTTCGGTATTAAACCTAAATTTTTTTGTATTAGGAGTCCCATGGGCGAGAATTATAATTTGAAAATTTCTGATTGATTTGAGGGAATAATAAGGATTATAAATGACATATACAGTGCTGTTATTAACATTGTATTTTATCATGTCTAATAAAATTTATGCTAAATTTACACTAAATAACGTAATATGTTAATATGTTAAATGCATTCGAAATAATACCGACAACTAAATGACCAAAAGTTTATTTATTATTTATAAAAACCAAACAGACTAGTTCCCAAGATACTTAGATAATTAGGATTTAAAAGTATTTAAATAAATATCTATTCAAAAATTATCTAAATTTAGATTTATAAGTATTTTTACATCAAATTTCGGAAATAACTTACATAGATTACTGTTAGTTGAAACATTTTTTAGTTGTTTAGATCTGGGATAAACATTTTTATCTTGAACGCAAATTGATCTAAACAATTTGCTATAGAAATATTCGAACGTTCATTCACCACGGTTATTATTCATTTTAGCAATTGAAACATGTTTTTCATTCCTTAAATTGTAACCAGTTTGTATTGTCTGATTTGCTAATAACTTCTTTTAGGATTGGTGGTTAATCTGTGAATTGAATTGAATTCCAAAAATAAGAAGTTTACTAAGCGTTCTGTGCTGAAACGAGAAAATATTATAATTCAAAGAACTTGTTCAAGCATAGATAGTAATCATTTGATAATTTTTGTATTACTATTTTTGACATGTAAAATACCAGTGACAAATAATAGTCAAAGTACGGCATGAAGAATGCTCTACAGCTGTGGTCATTCACGTGTTACTCTTCTGAACTTTCATGAACTAATGATTTAAAAAAGCCATCATTGATTTATGGGTATCAGCTGAAAGGTAAAAAGCTCTAGTTAAAGCTTGCAAAACTAGCTTTCTTGGTACCCATAAATCAATGGTTGCTTTTCGAAATCGAAAGTTCATGAAAGTTCAGAAGAGTAACACGTGAATGACCAAAACTGTGAAAAATTGTAATTTTACGAAAGTTGATAAGTAAAATAAACGTTTGATCGAATGAAGTTTTTGTTTATTTTCACACATGTTCAGCAAAGGTCAGGTTTTCATCGATAACAACTCTCAACAACTTAAAGGATGTGACTCATTCAATTGATACGTTTGAAAATATCAACTCTTTCGGGAGCACAGTTTGCTACTTTTTTCACACCAAACCATGAAATTTTGTCCAATTTTTTTCCATCTTGTTAAATTCACAAACCCGATGAAGTAAATCGTAGTATCGTCCGCGAATAATTTGACTTTACCATTTGATATGAAAAGTGGTAAGTCGTTAATGAATAAAACAAACAATTCGTTGTCTTTTTTGATCGTTTATCTAGAAAAGCTGTGAGTTAATAGGCCAACTGGGCAATTATATCGGTTTCTATTTAAAATCGACTGACTTCGACTAAATTTTTTGTCTAACTTAAAAACTTGAGAAAAAAAACCCTCCTGTTCAACTTTAACATTAGACATTACACGAATTTGTAAAAAAAATTTGATTTACTTCTTTTAGGCCTTTTATTTTTTAGATTAAGATTAGTTTTTATGTAACCTAGCTTGTAAATTAAACTGCAGTGATTAATATCTATGTATTACAACATCTCTAATACTCAAAAATCTAAACGGGTTACATTCATCAATTCTCTAAATAATTAAATCTAATTATTCTAGAAGATTGAATTTTTTAAAAAATATAGAGCTCAATCAAGTAAGAAAATAAAAATTCAAAATTAAACTATTTTTTTTGGCCTATCATAATGTTAAAAAATTGAATGCTTAAGTTTCCAAAAATACTTTAAACAAAGCAATAAATTATAAAATGAATAAAAAAAATTGAAAATTAAATTATTAAGTAATCAGACAAAAAAAAACTTGAATTATATGTATGCTTGGAGATTAAAAAAAAATTTTAAATATTTTCGAATTAATATTATATCTAATTTTTCTAAAATTTGAATATTATTGTAAAAATTGTAATCAAAAAAACTTAATCAAATCAAAAATGAAAAAAAAAAAGAATGAAATTAAACGAAAAGCCTCCATAAAATCTCCATAAAAATCAAATAACTAAAGCTCTAATTATCGAGATATATGTCTATGATTATGTGTATATTCTTGTGAATTTTTGATTCTTTTACATCGCATTTATATGATTATTATTTGGTTCTGTTGAACATATTTATTGTTTAGTAAATAAAGCTAATGAAGAATGTAATTAAGTTTGCATTTTATTTTTATAACACTTCATTTATCAAAAGAAAATTAGTAACAAATTTTTTTTAAAATTTATCTTAATGTTGAATTTTTAGTTTGAGACAATCAAATAAATGTTTGTGTTTCTCAGGTTAACGTTAGAAAAATCGATTAAATAGTTGACCAGATACCAAAGAATCTCATTATTTCTTTTGTAGAATCAAAAGTTGGTAGATAGATTTGAAGTTAACTGACTGGAGGTCTTTTTAGAGTAGATAGAATTAGTTTATCTGACACATCACTCTAGTTCAAACTACCAATTCAGTGCAATATTATAAAAAAAATTTTTCCGATATCACGGAAGGGACTACTGGGATATGTTTTGTTGTAAAAGGCTTTCAAAATGTACATTTTTAAAATTTCATGGTCTTTCATGAACTTTTTTTCACATCAAGTCGTTGGAATGTCTCAAAAATATTTTTGTTGTTTGTTGAGCGATTGTTTTTTGAAACAAAACAGGGATGTTAACGTTATTTTTTTAACATGGGAGGTGATTCGTTAATTAGACTAAAATAACGGAAAATAACTGATTCCATTATGTAAAGTTAGCATTCCCGAAATACAAAAAAAATTTAAGCTTTTTACCATCAAATTTTGTCTTAATTCCTGCTTAGAGGCGTCCCAAATTTAGTGTTGTGAGGAAAAGTAAGAAATTTTGGATGTGCAACTGTTTGTTTCAAATTTTTATATTTTTCTAGGTTAGCTTGGATTAACAAGGATTTTTTTGACGATTTTTTATATGGCCCTTATAAAAAATGAGTATTTTCATTTGGCGAGTGTTTAGGTGCGTTTACCACACACAAAGAGAGTTTCGAAAAGTTTTTTTTTTATTAAAGAAAACAGTTGAGATTTCAATCGAATCTAAATTTCATTAGCGTTTTTTTTTTATTGATGAGATGTTTTCTAAAATTAATGGAGAATTTTTCTAAAATTCTTTTAACCTTGCCCATTTACAACCAGGCAATTTGAAGATTTGTACGATTATAATTTCTGTATTTTTCGCCATTTTTATTTATTTACAGAAACTGTATTCTGTTTGAAATTGTATTTTAGGTTAGAATTGAAATAACATGGAAAATTTGAATCCTGTACGGTGCCATACAACCATCGTTACCTACTTTTTAACGATTCCTAAGCAAAACATTACCAATTATAAAACAGAAATATTTTTTTTAATTAGGTAGCGACGAATTTAATACAAACTGCAGAAAAGCAAAGCGCAAGTTTTGAATTAGGTTTTCTTCGAAACAATTCATTTTTGAGAACTCATGTATTGCATTTAGAAATTTTTTACTGTTTTTGCAATACGAGGCGATAAGCAGGTCTGTTTTTAATTCCTTTTTTAAGCATTAATTAAAATTTTCAAAATTAATTGGCAAATGTTAAAATCAATTAATTGTTTAGCATTAATAAAGCATTAAATATGTCTGTATAGTGAAATTTGTGATCAAAATATGAAAATTTAAAAAAAAAAGATCACAACTTTTCAAAAATGAACACATGGCTTGCATTTTCAAACAGGTCTTCAGAGTGGTATAGCTGAAGGTGCACAACCATGTTCAAGAAATGATGCTGATAGAAAGCTCGAACAAGTCAAGAGTAGGTTTACAACTATGTCTCTAAATACCGCCAAGGAAAATGATTTGTTATCATTTACCCAGTCTGAAGTTTCGAAAGAAACAAAGACAACTGTAAGCCGAGCTTTGAGCAAACATAATGATCCAGTTTCTTGTCCAACTTGTAATGCTTCGATGAAGAACGAAAGAGGAGTAAAATCCATATGTCGAAGAAACGTTTATTTTTTTCTCGCTCTATGTTACATATACAGTGGTGCTATGATCACAAGATTTTACAGAATTTTACGTAAAATCTGGTGATTTTACAACTTTTTACCTTTTTTCCCGTAAAAATAGGTAATTTTACGTAAATTTACTAAGGTGAAAAACAGCAAATTTATCTAATTTTACGTAAAATATGGTAAATTTACGGAAATTTACGTAAAATGCTGTAAAAACCAAAACGACCAAAAAAAAATTAAACCCTGATTTGGTATTTCAAAAAGTTTCACAAGATGAAATTAAAAAAAAACCAAAATCATGTTTAATATAATAGTAAACAGGTTAATGAACAAGAAAAAACATTTTTTTTTTAACTTGACTTATGATTCAACTTGCTATAATAAATCTAATCGAAAAAATTCAGAATTTCAATTGGCCGTTTTGGTTTTTACAGCATTTTACGTAAATTTCCGTAAATTTACCATATTATAAATAAAATTAGATAAATTTACTGTTTTTCACCTTAGTAAATTTACGTAAATTACCTATTTTTACGGAAAAAAAGGTAAAAAATTGTAAAATTACCAGATTTTACGTAAAATTCTGTAAAATCTTGTGATCATAGCACCACTGTAACTAAATTTGAATACCCAAGTTTTAGCGGAATTTCTAATAAAAGGTCACAAATTTTTGAAGCTTCAAAAATTGAAAATATTCTTTGATCACAAATTTTGTGAACTGAAGGATCATGATTGTTCACAACGCCATTTACGAGGACATGATTACCAATTTTGTGACCTTATGTTCACAAATCACTCCGATTCCGATTTTCCTAAAATTTGAGCATTTTTGTCCAAAAATTTACGGAAAAAGATACTTCGGGCGGAAAGCCCTCACCTATCCTTAAAGAGAAATGCTTTATCTACAAAGCAGATGGGTATATGTCTTATCTAAATATAAAATTGAGAGAAATTATGTCTCAAAAAACGCGAAAACTTAGTAAGATTTATGATTTGGTGCATCTTATCATTAACTTTTAAAATAAACAATGTGTTGTTTCAAAATCAATTCATTAATAACGCCAATCCGACAGGTTTGGCGTTGAGTTCGATAGGGATAGGGATGGTAGCTTAGTAAATATTGTCGGTTGGTCAATGCGCAAATTTTATTAGACAACGAAGGTGGCCACTCGAATCCAACTCGGGTCAAATTTGTTTCAAAGAAGCAAAGAAACTAGAAAAAGGCTTTTAAATACCATTGGTGTATATTCGAGTAACTTTTTTGAAAAATATAATCCCCAAGTTAAAAGAATACTATTGATTAAGAAAATAATTAAAACAAAGTTTTAAATTTGTCCTTAAAAAATGAACTCCTAGAAAAATTTAAACTTAAAAATCTGGTCCATTTTAAATATTAATTAAATCTTAATTCTAAGAATAAAATTCATACACAATCAATGATTTAATTAATTTTAATCCTGGTTCATATTTTTTTCATATCAACCAAGTCCATTTAGGTTTTTTTTTTAAAGCTTTTCTATTTTATTTTGTAATCGAAATTATCAAAATAATCCGGCATCAAATTCGAAAAAAAAAATTAATCTTCAAAATAGCAAATATGTCAGTGTCCTGTTCAATAAAAAAAAATATCACTATGGGTGTCTTTAATTAATTTTAAGTTTTTTTTTTCTGAGTTTCAATTAAATTAAAATATTCCAATCATAACTCTTTTTTTTTTAAATTAATCAACACTTGAAATCGAATTCAAATCAATAAATTTTAATTAGATCTATTGAATTTGTTTCTTCTGTTTAAAAATTTGGATAGATTTGTATCGAAAAAAAAAGAAAATTTAATTGTTTTAGAAATTTTAGAAACTTCATTAATTATTTTTTTGGTCTTTTTGAAAAGTAACGAAATTCCTCAAGATTTATTTGATGATTATTTATTTTTTAAAATAGTTTTAGGGCCATCAAAAAGAATTAGTAGGATTTCTCATCATTGACTTTAAACTCAATAGTTGATTTTAGACCTCGTTTTAGACGGTTAGATATTTAAGATTATGAACACTACGAAATGAAGAGAATTTGTTTAAAATTTTTTGTAGAGATTTATTATAATTTTTCATGAATCCACTAAAATAATTATTCAGGAAGCTCAAATGATTTATCATTTGTTTAAATCTATTTTGGAAAGCAAAAAGACCGAAAAAAAAATTAAGATTTTGTTTAATTTTTAATTTCTCTAATTTTTAAAATTGACTAGATACCCGCTCAATTGTAAACGATTAAAAAATTAATTCAAATCAGAAAACACATAAGTCTGTTTATGTTTATGTTTAAAACTGGCGACTGGCTATAAAGCATATCTTATAGACATTAATAGATAAGATTTGTTTCGGAATTTACCCCTCACTTACCTCTTAATTAAAGCTTTATGAGGACAGGAATGGTAAATTTGTGACTGAATTTCTTCACTTAATATTTTTATTTTCTTAAAAGTTCATGAATTTACAGCATTCGCAGGATCTTTTACACGCAAAATGTCATGTATTTTCGTCTGAAAATATCCGATGAGGTGAAGATAAGGTTTTATGAGATCAGTCTAACCTTTAGAATATACACATAACGGACTTAGTGTAAATCTGAATCAAGGGTTTCGGCTAATCGAAAAAGATTTGAAATTGATGAGATTTAAAATTTTAGATTTTGAAATAAACCACGAGGTTTTTAAATTGATTCCCATTCAGGACGCATTCATAAACAGATAAAAAAGTTGCTGAAAGCTCTTACAAAAGATGTTTCAAAATAATGCTGAGGAGGAGAACGTCACATAGGGTCCAGGAAGTCTTGTCTTTTGTTTAAAAATAGAAAAAAAATTCCAATTTTCTGATTTTTTGAATGAGGTTCTGTTGGGAAAAGATCAAAAAAATATGGGAATGTATCCAAATTTAACATGGGGCTCTAGATCAAAATATACTAAAGCTCTGGGTTATAAATAAAGTTT
This sequence comes from Brachionus rubens, assembly GCA_022207745.1. Taxonomy (NCBI): domain Eukaryota; kingdom Metazoa; phylum Rotifera; class Eurotatoria; order Ploima; family Brachionidae; genus Brachionus; species Brachionus rubens. The sequence goes on along the minus strand of JAJVHD010000001.1, from coordinate 2,905,627 downwards.
AACGTTAACATGCACTAAATTTTCTTTTAGACTGAACCTATAAAAGGACGTTTGAATTCAAAACAATATTCTGATATCAAAAATTCAAGGACGAGCTACTCACGATTGATAAACAAAGATCATTGTAAACATTGTTTTATTTCAAACGTTGCTCATTCTTGTTGGTTTCTCAATAATACTTTGATTCTTTCAAGCGTTTCCTCATTTCTAACGCTCGTTCAGAAAATTTAGAAACGTCAACACAACTTTTGTGTATAAGAACGCTTCTAGAACTTAAAGAATTTCAAACTTTAGAATAAAAAGATTACAGAAATAGAAACTTTTCGCATTTTTTTTGTTTGCTCTTTTATCAATTTATAATTCTAGCCAGGCATACTAAAAAATACACACTTGTTTAAGAGTAAAATATAATCATGTACATAGCCCAAGAGCGTGGTTGTTTTTATTCGTAGATATTATTCAAAGCTATTAAATTAACTTTTTTAATCTTTTAAATTAGACTATAAATTTTTGAGTTTAATTTTTTGAACGTTTTTATTATCAAAAATAAATTTATTTTTTTTAAGTACTTAATTGGGTTCAGTCGAAAAGTTCTAATGACCCGATTTTAAATCTCAAAAGATGCGTCAACAAAAAATTCAAAATATTAAGTAAGATTAAACGAACTTAATTATCCAATCGCAAAAGAAACTTAATTGAAAACAGCACGAAATATTTTTTTCCCAAAAAAAAAAACGTATGAGTCCAAAAAAATTGATAATTACACGAAACGTTTATCACACTTAATTTTTTTGGTCATTAAATATTTCATTTTTTCAAATGAGTTAATAACATGAAAATATTTTATTATCTTTTTTTTTAATTATAAAACCTATCAAAAGGTGTTGCACTACAAATGATGAGAGTAATGTAACCAAAAACTAAAAAATTCAATTCAAAATTCCCATATTTAATTGTTTTCAAGTTGCATAATCTTATTCAAGAGCAATTTTTTTTTCAATTTGACCAATTTTAAGATTAGTCAAATTGTACAAACAATAATTACAAGTTATGCAATATTTTAAGTCTATAAAAGACGATTTAGTTTGTTTTAAATAAAAATCAAGTAGTTTTGTGCGAAACAATTTAAACTTATTTTACAAAATTTGTTTAAATACCACTTATTAGAATTAGACAAATGTATAAATATAAGTTTTTCAAGCATCTCTCTCTAAATTTAGAGTATTTGTACATTGAATACAGTAGAACCACTCGAAAAATTGTTCAAGAGCTTCTCTTGTTTGATTTACCTTTTTTTTTTAGTAAAACACTCAAGATCGGAATTTAAAGTATTACGCATCAGTGGGCATTATAAATACACTTGTAATAGAATATTTGTAACAGATGTTTATTTTGACTATTTTTTGTAAAAAAAAAAGTTTATACGCTTATCTAATTTAAAAATTGACATTTATTAGATAAGCTTAAGGTACTGAAAGCAGATTTATTTTTAGTTTACTAACTGAATGTATTTAAGTCTAGTCATATATTGAAAGTTTAAAAAAAAACAAGTCAACATTAAAAATTAATTTAAAATAATTTCTAGGTGCCCAAAAATTAATTAACAACAACAACAACAACAAAATTAATTTTAGCTTTTATGTTTATTACAAATGATAGACTAAGTCACTTTGAACAAAAAAAGCTCCAATTCTTTTTTTATGTTTTCGCTCAATTAATTGATGAATCGAATTTGTAAACGAAATTACAATATTTGTTTCAGGTTATTTATGTGTTAAATATTTCAAGATTTAATTTTGGATGATTGGAATTTGTTTATAACAAATTAATCGAGAGAGAGAAATAGACCGATTATAGTTGTTATAAACATATTGAACCTTTTCCGAGTGTAAAAATTCGATAAGGTACAATTTTTGGTTATATAAGAAGCCCCTCTCAATTGGGTTAGAATGATTAATTATTTTTTTTTGTTAAAAGATAAAATCCAATTGAATTTTTCAAGTATGACCCGGGCTAATGAACCCATGTAGCGCTCGATTGATTCATTTGACTCCAACTGTGTATGTTGGTCGTCAATTGCCAATCGAGCTTTAAGATTGGTCTAATTTCAATAATCAATTTTGTTCTACAAAGCGTATTAATAGTCTAGTCTTCGAGTATTCGTGTGTGTGTCACTAAAATTTTAATTAAAGAAAGAATTTTAAGATAAAGGAAATGAAAAATTAGAAACAGAAATTAGGATTTTTTTTTCTTTAATTCCAGTTTAATTAGAACTGGATCATCTGACAAGAATCAGTTCATAAAATTTCAAAGATATTTCGTGCAAGAGAAAAAAAAGAATTTTTTGATTTGACACTTTAAAACGTTGATTGACTGGAAGTAATTAGAGATAAAAATCACGATTCATTTCATTTAAGGTTTCTTTAAAAAATTTTTTAAAGAATTTTTTTTATCAATTTTTTTTTAGAGAGTTCACAAACCTGAATAGTCTTTAACTGAAAAATTTTCATAGGACTTCAAAACTGTAAGGCCTCGTATCAAATTTCTAGAAGACTTACAAACAATTTTTATTTTTTAATAAATATCCTCAAGTGCTTTTATTTTTTACTTTCATAAACACTGGAATTTTAAATATTGTAATTTTTATTTTTAGATTAAAAATGTTAAAATTTATATTTTTAATTTTAACATTAAACTTTGTCAAAACAGAGTTTAACAGCTTTGAATCAAACGAAATTTCTTTACCAAATGTTTTAACAATCGAAGAAAAACCAACAAACAGAGATTCTAAAGAGTCTGGTCTAAACATTTATAATGATAAAAAAAGCACTCACACATGTCAAGAGATAACTGTGCCTATGTGTAGAAATATCGAGTACAATATGACCTCGTTTCCGAATCAATTCAACCATGAAACACAACAAGAAGCAGCTGCTGAGGCACATCAATTTTGGGCTCTAGTCGAAATTAACTGTGCTAAGGAGTTGAAATTTTTTTTATGCTCTATGTATACTCCAATATGTGTTCCGAATTATCCTCAACCAATCAAAGCATGTAAGTCAGTGTGCGAACGAGCTAGATTAGGTTGTGAAAAATACATGAAAAAATTTGGTTTTGACTGGCCAGAACACATGAACTGTGATTTATTTCCAGAATACGGATCATCTAAAGAAGTATGCATGGATCCAATGGATGCTGAAGAACAACAAAAACGAAAACAACTAAACATTAATCTTAATCTTAATGGACAGATCGATACCACAGATGTTCAAAAATCAATCAAGAATAATAAAAATATGTCATTTAAACAAAATAAAAAGTTAATTTATTCCGAGTACGATAATGAAATATTAAAAGCCGAAATTGCTAACAAAAATCGTGATTTTGAACTAAAAAATAAAATATGTATCCAACCGTTTATTAAAGTAATCGATTTTAAAGATTATCGTTTTAATAAAATCTCAACTGGTGGTCTTACAAATTGTGTTCAACCATGTCACAGTGTTTACTTTAGTCACCAAGAAAGACAATTTACATACTATTGGTTGTTATTTTGGTCATTTTTATGTCTATTCAGTTCGTTTTGCACAGCTTGTACTTATTTTATTGAATCATCACGTTTTCGTTATCCAGAAAAACCAATTATTTACATGAGTATTTGTTTTTTGTTTATAACAATGGGGTATATGTTAAGATTCATGGTTGGACATGAACAAGTTTGTGAGTCAGATAGCTCTTTAAAATACTCCAATACTGACAATTTAAATTCAATTTCATGTACAATTACATTTATATTAACTTACTATTTTGGTATGGCCGGATCAGTATGGTGGGTCATAATTTCATTGACATGGTTTTTAGCTGCCGGTCTCAAATGGAGCACAGAGGCTATTTCAAAATACGGAGTCTACTTTCATTTATTAGCATGGCTTGTACCATTCGTAAAAACATTTTTAATTCTATCTATGTCATTAGTTGATGGCGATGCTTTATCTGGTATGTGTTATGTTGGTAATTTGAATACACATAGCTTGAAAATGTTTGTCATATACCCAGCTGTTATTTATCTAACAATAGGAATTTGTTTTCTAATAGCTGGATTTATATCGCTAATTCGTATTCGAAATATGATCAAAAGACAACATGCAGATTTAAAAAAAGCTCATAAATTAGAAAAACTAATGATTCGTATTGGTATATTTTCAATTTTATACACAGTACCAGCCACTTGCTTGATAGCGTGTCAAGTCTATGAGTTGTACTATAGAAGTGAATGGGAAAAAACAATTTTGTGCAAGAACAAAAACTTCAAAAAAAGTGTTTATCAACAATACGAAGAGAATTATGCGATTGTAGACGAGTTTTGTTCGAATCAAAAATCTGAACAATTACCCGAATTTTCAATATTTTTGATCAAATATTTTATGGGTCTAATAATCGGTATAACATCGGGTTTTTGGATTTGGACTGGAAAAAGTTTGGAATCATGGAAAAAATTTTTAAAACGAATCCTAGGTATACAAAGTTCTAACATTAAGGACTCAGGCTCAGAAATGTCCGATGTTGAATCGTCTTGTTTTCCGTTATTCTCATCTAAGAAACGAGTTTGTAAGGTGCAAAAAAATTCTGTTGTTTATTTTCAAGCAAATGACGATGACAAACATCAACCAAATTTTTATGATTTTGATAACTTGAAAGCTAAAGACTACCAAGAATTCACATTTCCAAACAAATTTGCTCAACGTCAAACTCATGGACCAATTTACAAAAAACCAGAGTCTATAATTACTTCACCGTATAACACAAATCCAACTAATACTATCTCAACAACATCTTCAAATCTTATTTGTCCAACATCAAATATGTATCCAAACAATTTTAAATTTATTCCAAATGGTGTTAATAATCAAGCAGGTGCATTTATTTATGATTACACAACATCTACATTGTATAAAAATATGACTGGTACAGTCAATACGACGACTACTACGAATGGATCCTCAATGACGTCTGCAGTGTCTATTCTCAATTAGATATTTTTTTTATTTGTTTCATGTAGAATTTTTTAAATGTAAACTTATTTTTTTTTTCACAATTTAAAAACCAAGTTTTTAATTAACGGCAGGAGTTTTTAATTTATTTTAAATTTTTTTTTTAATTTAATTTTTTATTTTTTGTGTAAATAAAACTTGATGATGATCTAACTTGTTTCATTTTTATTAAATAAGTCCTTAAAATCTCGAGTGTTACGCTTTTTTTATGAATTCATAAACAGTTAAAATGCTCTCTTTCGCGTTTGAAGCTATCAAACAATAACATCTTAGCATTAAAAAAAAAAGAAATGGTCAATTAATAAAAGTTTAATTAAAATCTAAGTCAAATAAATTCTAAACTGAAAAGTCAAATTTGTTATAGAAAATTTAATAAATAAAAAAAACAAAAATCAGGTTGTACCTAAAACACGAAATCCAATTACGGAACTCAGGAATTGACCGGAATTAGATTCTATAATACGTAATCCATAGAACGGAAAATACTAAAATACAGATTTTTTTTTTACGGAATGCTTTTTCCAAAAAATACCAAACAATCGCCAATTAAAGAGGTTAAGGTTTATATAAAAGTAAAAAATATGTTCTGAAAGAATTAAACCTACCATAAAAGATGGAATCTTCATGGTAAAATAAGTATACTTCTCCTGCTTTGGGGAATGAGATTCTACTAGTATGGATGTGGAGCTGTGGATCAAATTGTTTTAAAATATTTAAGCTTCAGAAGATTATTTTTGAAAGCCTTTTTTAAAATTCATTTTTAACGCAAAGTCGAAAAATAATTTGAAATGGAAAAAAAGTGGGTCTGGTCGACTTTGTGATCTTTCTGCTCACAAAAGGCTTGATCACCAAATTGGTGATCATTTTAACCAATAAAAAAATTCAAAAAAGAAATTTTTTTTTCAAGTTTCGAATTGTGAAGTTTTGTTCAAAAAGTTCAGTACAAAATTTAAAAGCTGAATAATTTTTTAAAGGAAGTGAAGATGGTATTAAAAAATGTACTAAAAGGTATAACAAAAAATGCTACACAACTTACAATAAAAAAGAATTAAAAAAAACAATTTGATCAATCGATTATTGATTTTCGCAAAAAAAACAGATGTTATGTTAAGTTTATTATGACATCATGAAAAAAAAATTAATGAAAAAAAGATTCATTTAATATTCAAAGCCTTAACCGAAGTTTATTGCGGTTTTCTTGATATATTCCTAATCAATCATTTTATTATCACTTAGTGTTCGTGATTAGAGGCTTATACAAAACGAAATCTAAATGTGATCCAAACATCTTGGGTTCGATCCCCGGTCAAACTTTACAGGAAAATTTTTTTTTCGATCCTATTCCGCTTTTAAGGAATAAGTTAAAAATCCGGATCAGTGTTTTAGGTCTCATAAATTCATAAAATTAATCCATCTTTTATGGACACGAAGTTTATCATTTATAAAATGACTTAAAAATTATTCAATAAAATTAAAACATGTGAATAATTTGAATCTATAAAAAAAGGCATTTTCTCACCAACAAATTGGTATCTGTTTGTGATTTTATCTCAGAAAGTGTAAAATCAGCGGGGTCAGTCAATGGTTTCAAAAAAGAATCGACAGCTAAGTGATTATATTTGAACACAGCAATCACTACAATCGTTCGTTCCTTTTATAGGTTTCTTTTTTATAGATTTCTGTACTCCGGTAATATTACTGCTAGTACTAATCTTAGCAACTGGACATTTTTTTCAATCGAACTTTTGAGGAAAATGCCGTACCATAACATACTGTATAGATCTTGTCATTACACAAGTTTTCTTTTTCAAGATTCCATTCAAACCAGTGTTTTTTTTTAAATTTTTACTTCCTCGATTGATATTTTTCACATTTAGAATCATAAAGTTTTAACAAAAGATAAAAAACAAAAAAATGAAATTTTTCGATAAGAATTAAGTGTCGAGACTTAAAAGCAATAAAAAAAGGGGATAAGTTTGCATAAAAATTTTTTTCGTTGTTTTAAAAAAAAATTAAAGATGGAGAAAGTTATTTGCATAGCCTAAATTTGTTTGAATTCGATTAGGATATTCAAGCTAAAATATCTTCCTTAAAAATTTATTTTCAATCATAATTTACTCTTAAAATACACGAAATAGAAAATCGTGTTTTTTGAAATATTTCAACATAAACTGGTAACAAAACAACAAGAGTTTATCTTAATTCTTTTTTATTTTTTCTACCTATGCCTTTTAGAGAAGTGTTTCAAACAATAACAAAATGTTTAAAAAAAAGAAACTTTCTGGATTTTTGTATCAGCATTTACTCGACTAATGATCAAGAAAAATATAAAAAAATTATAATAGAAACTCTTCAGAATAAGCATTACTATTTTCCAAAAAATGTTAATTTCATGTTTACTAAAGTAATAACAATAAAAAGCAACAAGCTAAATTTATATAATCACAAGTAATGCATAAAGAGTTGTCGGCGTTTTTTTTCTCAATTTTTAGTTTTTTAAATTTTTTTCTTTGTATGCATTTTTTTGTTTTGTTTTTGCTTTAATTTGATCCAAGTCATTTTTTTCCTTCGCGCGCGCGCTCTCTCTCTCGTTCAATCTCTATGTACAAAATTTTCAAAATTAAATTTTAATGCCTCTCATTTTAATAATTTGTTTTGAGTTTTTTGTTTTGTTATTGTTATTATTACGAAATTTAATTAAACAAATGATCATAAAATTTTGATGAAATATTTCATTCTCAAAGAGTGTCACTTTAATAGTAAACAAATGTTAGATGCGTTACCGAAATTTAACATAGAAAGCTCACTTGAGTTCAAAAAACGCTTGGAATACTCATTTTTTTTTACAATTTTGAAATGCTTCTCAAATTATCCAATAAACAGGAAAACTTTTTTTATTATGATAAAATAATTCTGAATATTCGTTTTAGATTAAAAATCAATAATATTTTTTTTTTGTACAAAATTTATTTTTCTATATTTTCTAAGTATTTATAAATAAATGCGCGGTAAAGTTAATAAAAAAATTGTAACTGCACTAGCTGCCGCAGCTAGTGGAGCTATTGGTCTTGGCGCATATGCTTACTATAGAGATCAAAATACAGTTCTAATGGCCGCAGCTAAACCAGCTCATTGGTTGGCCGAAATACCATCAAGAGAAGAACAAGTTGAATCGTTGAGTAAAACTCCTGAATTTGACATGCTTATTATTGGCGGTGGCGCCACTGGTGCTGGTGTTGCTGTAGACGCTGCTGGTCGTGGTTTAAAAACAGCTCTTGTTGAAAAATATGATTTTTCATCGGGAACTAGTAGCAGAAGTACAAAATTGATTCATGGTGGTGTACGTTATTTACAAAAAGCAATCATGCAATTTGACATTGAACAAGTAAGTCTCATCAACAACTTTATTCTATCACCTGGGTAATCACAAAAAATTTTAAGTATCGAATGGTAAAAGAAGCTTTGACCGAGAGAGCCAATTTAATCAACATAGCGCCACATCTTAGCTATCCTTTTCCAATCATGTTACCAGTCTATAAGTAATTACAATTTAAATTCGAATAAAGGAATCAATTGTTTTATTTTTTTGGGATTTAGGCTATGGCAGGTACCATATTTTTGGGTTGGTATCAAAGCTTACGATTTGGTAGCCGGACGTCAATTATTGAAACCAAGTTATTTCATTTCAAAAACAACTGCTTTAGAACTTTTTCCAATGTTGAAAAAAGAATCTCTTGTTGGTGCGATTGTTTATTACGATGGACAACATAATGACGCTCGTATGAATATTTCATTGGCAATGACAGCTGTACGAATGGGTGCTACAGTAGCTAATCATGTAGCTGTTACTGAACTTATACACGATACTGATGAACAAGGAAACAAACGAGTTTCAGGTGCTAAATGTATTGATCGATACACTGGTAAAGAATTTACAGTTCGAGCTAAATCTGTTATTAATGCAACAGGTCCATACACTGACAATATTCGTAAAATGGATAATGAAAAAACTCCCAACATTTGTCAACCATCTTCGGGTGTTCACATTGTTCTACCAGATTATTACAGTCCACAAAACATGGGCTTATTGGATCCAAGCACAAGTGACGGTCGTGTTATTTTCTTTTTACCATGGCAAAAGCATACCATGGCTGGTACAACTGATACCCCATGTGCCTTAACTGATTACCCAACCCCAGCTGAAGATGACGTTAATTTCATTATTAACGAAATTAAAAATTATTTAAACAGTGATGTTCAAGTGAGACGAGGAGACATTTTAAGCGCTTGGTCTGGTATTAGACCATTGGTTAGTGACCCAAACAAAGCTGATACTCAATCATTAGCCAGAAATCATATCGTTCATGTTTCTGATTCAAAGCTAATTACCATTGCTGGTGGTAAATGGACTACTTACCGTAGTATGGCTGAAGAAACAGTTGACGCCGCTATTAAAGCGTGTGGTCTTAAACCGAAAAATGCTTGCATTACAAAAGGTCTATTTTTGGAGGGTGGTCACAACTGGACTCCAACATCTTACATTCGTTTGGCTCAAGATTTTGGTATTGAAACCGAAGTCGCTATTCATTTGTCAAATACTTATGGCGATCAAGCTGATAAAGTCGCTGAAATGAGCAGTTTGACTGGAAAACGTTGGCCAGTAGTTGGTATTCGACTTCATCAAGAGTTTCCATACATTGATGCCGAAGTTAAATACGCTGTTAAAGAATACGCTCGTTCAGCTGTTGATGTAATTGCAAGACGTACTCGTATGTCATTCTTAAACGTACTTGCTGCTGATGAAGCTTTACCAAGTAATGTTCGAAAAAAAAAATTTAAATTTACAAAATCTAAAAATAAAAAAAATTTTAAGAAATTGTTGAAATTATGGCTGGTGAATTAAAATGGAGCAAACAAAAACAACAAGAAGAGTTAGAACACGCTAAAGATTTTCTTAAACGTGAAATGGGTCTTAACTTAAAATATCAAATGAAGACAACAGTTCCAATCAATTTCAGCAAAGACGAAATCAGCACTTACATTAAACGATTTAGAAGTTTAGATTCTTCAAATAAAGGTTACATAACACACAAAGACTTGAGAGCTTTTTTTAAGGTAAAACATTATTCTTATTATTATGATAAATGAGATTAATTTTAGCCAACTAAGTGCATGCAAATTTAATTTTTTGTTATAATTTAATCTTGTTTTTTTTTTATTTGGATTTGTTTTAAATATTTGTTGTTAAAATAGAAATATAAAGAGGAGGAAGGCTCTTCGGGAAAATCTAGTCACGTAAGTCTAAGTTATTAGAATCCGTCGTTTTAACTTATAACACTATTTTAACAAATAATTTTCACATTGGGACTTCACAACCTTTTGATAATTTAAATTGATACAAATTACATAGTTATGCACTATTAAAACTTACTAGAGCTTCAGCTTTAAAAAATTTAAAGATATTTTTTTAACTAGTATTTTGGAAATCTTATTTATAATTGAATTAATAAGCCGCACCCTTTAAAACTCACTTATATTAAAAAAATAAGCGTTTTCTTAAGCTAAAAGGTTTTATATATTTATTTTATATTAAAGATCATGTTTCAAAACTTCGATATTTAAATCTTGAAAGTAAAACTCTTCGGGGTTTTTAGAAAGTTTGTTAAATTAATTAATGTTAAATGATTAATGAAATTTTTTTTTTAACATACCTTGTTTGCTATCAATTTTTTATTATTTATCGTTAAATAACGTCACTTAGCGTGGGCAAAAGTTATTAAAAATCATAATTTTGATGAAAATGGCGATTAATAAAGAATTCTTAATGTTAACAAGCGTTTAAAATCGTTAGTTAAGAATTGATTGTCAGCATTGTATCTTCTTTTAACGCTATTGAATAATCTTCTTCAGTGTAATGTATTTTTTAACTTGCTCTATCTCAAGACTTGATTACTCCAGAAATCATTTTTTTCATAAGAGTGAAAAGCCAAAAATTAGAACCTCAGATTGAACATTAAAAGACAAGGTTTTTTTGTGACAATAATTTCAGTGGTAAAAAATGTTCAAAACAAGATTTATTAGACCTCCTTCAGTAGGATTTCGAATAGAATTATTCACCGCTTTATTTTAGAAATCTACTTGGTTGTCATTATCGAATGAATATAAAATCAAAATACACTTAAAGGCTATAGAGCATTAAATTCTCTATACTTTGATACCAGGAAAATGTATATTCAAATGATCATTGATGATTTAACATCAATTTTCCTTTAACATAAATTCGGTTTATTTGCAATTCCAAAGACAATTGTAATTAGTGAAAGTTTGGTAGTCAACTGATAGAAAATTTATGTTCTACAATCTTTTAGTATTTTTACGGATTTAGGCTTTTTGTTAACTAGATATTTCTATTTAAACGGTTTGACCGAGTTAACCAGTGATAAATCCTAGTTTCATGAATTCAATAGTTTTAAGTCAATTATCACAAATAAATTTTCTATGGATTTTAATCGATTTACAAAGAATACAATTGCAAAATTCTTATCATCAATTTTTAGCCTCATTGCATATTTTTTGTTGCTTAACTTTTTTGTTTTAATTTAATTGCTTGCTCACTAACAAACGAATTTTTAAGTTAAACTTACAACAAAAGTTAATTTTAAATTTTCGTTTTTTTCTATGTTTAGGAATCACATGAACAAATTCCAGATGACGAATTACATTTATTAATTACCGAAGTCGACACAAACAAAAATGGCCTCATCGAATTAGATGAAGTAAGCTCTTGTTTTTAAAAACTATTTTTTTATCTAAATTAACTGATTTTTTTCTTTTAATTTATAGTTCCTTCAAGTAAACAGCTTAAATTTTATGCAAAAATTTTGAAAAAAAAAACTAAAAAAATAATTTTTTTTCTAGCTAATGTCAGCACTAAAAACAGGAGCTATTGGACAAACCCGTTTCTCAAAAGCTAGTACAATTAAGAACAAAATAAACACAACAAGAAGTGGTGGTGGTGTTTAAAAACAAAAAAGAAAAAAAATATAACAAAAATTGATTTTGCTTCAATAAAATTTGACCCATTATTTTAAAAAAAACAGATTTAATCTTATTTTTAACGAGAAAAAAAAATTCTTCAAAAACATGATGCAATTATTGAATGGACCGTAATTTTATCAAATATGCCTTTTTGATTGTCAAATTTAAAGATCTAGCCGATTGCATCAATTAACATTTTGAAGATAGGAATTTTTTTGGTAGACTATTATTTATTTTTTAATTTCAATTGAGTTGATACTCAAACAATTTTAAATAAATCTAAATGAAAAAAAAGTTGTTATCAATTTTAAACTTGACAAAAGAACCAGATTATACTGCAAATTCCTGTTCAATGCTACGCGTAACCAAACCTGATTACTCGGATTTTAGCGGACTTTTTGATTGACTATTTTTTTTTTTTCAACCAATTAGAAATTCCGCTAAAACCTGAGTATTCTGATTTAGTTACATATAATATTGAACGAGAATCATCGGTAAACCCTAAAACTGATTTTTGAGATGACAACGCTTGTAAATTTTTGAATCTTGAACTAAATTTTGGTACTCGCTCGAATTTACATAGCAAATATTTTAAATTATCAAAATTTACAGAATTTATCATCTCTTTAATCAATTTATGATCAGTAATGTTCTTTATTTCCAAATTGGTAAATTTTTCTGAAATTTCTATTTCTTCAATTTGACTCGAACTTAAATTTAAAATTTTAAGTTTTCTAAATTTCTTAACATCCCAGTTAAATTAAAATACCTGCAACATAAAAAATTTTTTTAAGATTTATACATGTAACAGTTATCCACCCAGTCTATTGAATCTTCAAGAAACTCTATATCATTAATTTTTGATTAAAGATTTTCCCATTTTAATATTAAAGAAGCTTTAATGTAAATAAAAAAGATACATTAATAAAGCAGTTATTTTTATTCAATAAAAAAAAATCAGGTAGAAGACAACCCAATTTTTTAAGACCTAGGCCACCACATTGAGCTAAGCGCTTATGATATCATGCCTTTGCAAAATATGTATTGGGACAATTCGGGCAAAGTAGGGTATTCTAAGAAGACTTGACCATTTACAAAATTAAAGAATAAAAAGGAAATTTAGAATAAGGAAAAAATAAAGAAAGTTAATAAATTTACAAAATATTATAGGAAAATAAATTTAAAAAAGACAAAACATTTAACTTTATTTACAATTAAATTTGATATTAAAAAGAGATGATGATTTAAGCGAATTGGTTGAGATTGAAACTTTTTCAACATTTAAATTTTAAACTATTTTTCAGAAAAATATGCTTATCTGGATTCCATGTAGATATTTTTCTTTTTTTTTAGAAGAAGTTGTTAACATTTTTTACGCCAAGTGTATTGACGAATTTAATAAATGTTACATAACTTTATAAGCTGTAATTTAAAATCAAATTTAAAATAAAGTTTTCTTAATTTTTTTAAAAGCCGAGTAATACCGATTTAGTTTTAATGTTATTGGTAAGAAATTACTCATTTTATTGTTCAAGTTGCTCTCTAACTGTTAATTATTATTGATTTTAGAAAATAATAAACCCACCGAAGAACAACTAAAAGAAATTTAATTAGTAAGATTTGAAACTTCTATTAAAAACTTTTTGCCCAGAAATGTTCAAGTGCTTTTAAACATAGTTTAACAGTGCTGAATTTTTTCTTGAAACGGAGGTATATGATTGGGATTTATAATCAAATGTTCACATTTAAAGACATTAGATTCGTTATCCAACGTTAGCTGCAATTTTGTAACGTTAAATAACGTTTTTTTACATCTAAAAGTCTAATTTCCTAACGCGAGCTAATTCCTAATGTTAAATACGGTTTGTTTCAAATTGATTGTCACCACTGTTTTAATTTTGAATGTATTTATTTTTCGAACATGTTTTTTATTATGTTACATGTAATCTTTTGTAGTAATTGTTACCGATTCGCACATATTCATTTAATTCTCAATTTTTTTTTGCAATTGTGACAAAAATGATTCTAGATTATCCGATATAATTCTTTTTCTGACGTTCGCATCTTTTAAATGTTTACTTGGTTCCAATTGATGGTGAAAAACGATTTCGATGACAATTTTCTCATCCTTAACATGTTCTCATTTGAAATTTATTTATTAGACTCACATGCTTTAGGATCTTTAGCTACTCTCAATATTTGGCACTATAGTTTACTTTTAAACATTCGCTTATGTCGGTTATGAGCTTGCCCTTATTAGCCAATATAACTTCTTAATACATCTTGTTAAACAACAAGAAACGACGGTTGCATGTTATTTATCATCGGATAAGATAAAAATCATCGGGAGCTGTGCAAAAGTTCGATTTAATTGGCCGAATTTTACGTTCGATTGAAACTCTTAACCAGCCTTAGAAGAAATCCAAACACTCTCGTTGAAATTCTTGTAATCAGCTTCGTTAACTACAATGTCTGTGTGTAAATATGTCTGTGTGACCATTCGTACTAGGTATCAATCTTCGAAATAAATTTTTTAATATAAAAGACTTAAAAGGATATGAAATTACGAACAAAAAGAAACTGCTTCGGTGAAAGGACACTTAGGATTAATATAATAGTTTTATGTACGGTGCCTCTATGTAAAGCTATTAACTTTTAACTTTATATGGGAAAGATGTCAATTCATTTAAAAAGAATTAAAAAAAAGGATGGAATCAAGTTTTCTTTAAATGTCTATTTTCGAAATTATAATCAACATTTCACGATTGCAGAAAATCTCTCAAATTAAAGGGCCCTTCACTAAGAATCTATTCAAATGTGAAATAAAAGTCAAAAAGATCATCGAGCGCAACCTCAAAATCACGCGGATCTTGTGTGCTACCTTCGAACTAGAATAGCCCATGTAACTAGAATTGTTACTTTGAACAGCGGTTGGCTAAGCATATTTCGATCTATGAGACTCATCAAACACTCTTTTAAAATGTTCACAGCTTTAGAGGACTGACGAACAAAATTCTTTTTCACTTAGAAAATCTGAAAGGCTTGATAATTATATTGTACTACCACTACTGTTTGATTCCATATTGAATTTTTGAATTTAAATTTGTAATTGAAAATGTTGTGATAATAAAAAATAAAATAAAAATAATTGTAACTGAATATAAAGTATGAAAAAAAAATAGCCAAAGTAGTGGAGAGAATCATGTGATTTATTACAAAAGAGTAAATACAAACATATTATAGAAACCAAAGCAGTATACTTAGTCTTACAAGATTAGATTATTGAAACGGAAACTAGATCTACGCAACACTCATCATTGAATAAATACGATGTGCACATTAGTAGAGCCAGAAGTAATCATCGGATTCTGGATCTGCGCTACACTTTACATTTTTAATAAAGCGTGTGTACTAGCGTGTTACTGTGAAATTTGAAAAAACGTTTTTTAAAAGAGAAAGAAAGGAATAAAAATACAAATTAGAAAGACAAGTAATTTAGGTTCTAACATACCTTCCCCTCAATTGGAAGTGATTAGAACTATCATCAACTTTTGATTTTGAAAAGCTAGCATCTTTTTATTGGTATCTGATGAAAGCCAGTTTTACAAGCTTCAACTAGTCAATAGTTAACTAGAGTTCACAAGAAGAACTCGTAAATGACCACTACTGTAAAATGATCGTATCGGCAATCCTGAGTTGACTGATCGGTTTGAACCATGTTAGCCTTAAAAATAATTTTCCTTTCTAAAGTGTCACTAATATAGAGGTAAAATATTCCTCTAGAAGAATTTCTTCTAAATATTCACGATGAACTTCACGAACCCTCTTTGATGGATCCTCTTTAAATATTGTAGATTTAATAAAAGTACATGTAGCAAAAAAAAAGAACGAAAGAAAGACCATGGAATTTTTTATCTTCGGATCGAGTCTGACAACATTTTTAATTATTCACAAATTATGTGAACGCTATGTTCACATTTGCGGGAGGGGTAATGATGGTAATTTTTTTTTGAACACTTGTTAACACTAATAGTTAGACACAAAATTTGAGTTTCAGAAAAAAATTCTGTGTGAAAAAACGTATATTTTGCCAAAATTTTTTGGTAATTATTTTGATGCACAGGTCGAATTATGATATTTTACTTTGACATACAGTAGGGCTGGAAAATCGGTTTGAAAATTTAAACCCGTTTCAAATCAGAACTGGTTTCAAAACTGTTTGGAACCGGTTTGGATGACTAAAACTTTACATTACATTCGACATAATATCTGTTCACTCATCAAGGTTAAAATTTAAGGTAGAACAAGAAATCGTCGTACCTAAAATCTCCCAGTCGTTAGTATATCGCTCTTTTAAACTGAAAGAGAAGAGTTTCCTTTTAACGGCTTGACAAAAGGGGAAACAGCAGCCTTTGATGTTGACGTCTTTGAAAATAGTGATCACAGTAATCATCAATGATGCTTCAAAATCTGTAAGCACGCGTTTCAAGTTCTTGTTGAAACAATTGTTACGTACATATTGCAAAGCTTCGACGTAAGTATTGGCCTCCTTTTTTTGCAAAAACACAAATGCTGTTGGTATCAATTGATTTCGAATCACACAATGTATTGTAACGAATTGGTAAAATAATTTAGGACAATATTTGAAGGTACAATCTAACTGGTATTCTTCAACTTGTTCTAATAGTTCCGCTGATGTGTTGGAATAGAAAACCGCGATCCGGTTACCATTTTTATCTTCATTGTCGTATCTCAAAAACGGTTCTTGTTTGTTATTTATGGTAATAAATTTTTGTTGGTCAGTGAACATTAGCTTATCAGCCGATTTCGGTTCAGTTTTTTTTCGTTTTGATCGTATTTTGCTACAACAGTTTTTTGCTGATGATTCTTTTATCCAAAATTCAGCTATGTCTCTGTTGTCAAGCTTTGGTTGTAGTCTATTTAGGCAATGCTTGTATTGTTCGGCAAATTTAAAATCGTCTAAAGTTTTGGCAAGGTATTTTAGGTACTCAAATTCTCAAATGCAATCCATTAGAACAGGTAGCATCTCAATGCATTCAGTTGACTTGTGCGTTTCATTTTTATTCTTATAAACTTGGTCATCTTTGATTGTTATGGTGGCACTAAAATCGCAACATCTCCACCTGACTGTACCATCTTGATTAGGCTTAGGATCAGCCATTTTGAATTTAACAGATTTGTATAGAGCAACTGTTTTTTCTGGGTCCAAGTAGCTAAATACAGCTATGATATTTTCCATTTTTTAATAAATCTTGAAAGATACATTAGGTACCTTTTCAGAGTCATTTTATAGCATTCCATATCAAATAATAGTATGAGTTTAGGGGTTTATCACAAAAGTATTATATCATTCAAAAGAATTAAGCTTAGTCTTTAAAAGACTAATCTAGTCTAATTGAATCAATTAAATATAATTTATTCTTAATTAGCATTTATTTTAATTTTAAAAACGGATAATCTATATATTTAAAATTTCAGCGATTCTTTGCTATAATACTTTTACATTGTGTTAAAAAGATAGGAAGTAAAAGTAGAAAATTTCGAGACATAAAAAAGAAAAAAATTCCCACGCTCTCTAAATGTGTGACTTTTCGGTTTTCGTAGATAATTTACAGGTAAAATAAAAAGATATCAATTATTCGAGGGTTAATTGTTAATTGACACAAAAGAATTAACTGAAATATTTACTATCTTATGTTAATCAATTAATTTGACCGAAAACCTTCTTCTTAAACGTTCTTGGTACCAAAAAATAACCTTTTCGAAATTCGACTGATTTAAAAAAAATCGTTTCTTTTAATTTATTTTTTGGTTTTTTTTGCTGAAGGAGCATCAGCTCTACCAGTACTCTGCGGAATTTCTATTGAGAGTTTTTTTTCAAAAAAAAATTCACCTGTTGGGATTTAAAAAAATAGACAATCTCAGCTAAGTTCAAATTTTATCATTTACTTTTCTTCTAAGTGTGAGCTAATTAAATTAGATTCGACATTTAGTTTATCAGATGACTTCTCAAAAAAGAAAATTCTCAAAATAAGTCATGAGAAGAAATTCAAAAAAAAATTGGACACCCTCATATAATTTTTAGTACATATACATACCGTAAACTCTTGCCCACTTCTCTAAGAACAAAGGTAAAATTGAGGTTTGTTCTATATGGAACTAATACCATCGAAACCATGTTATAACAATTTTTTTAATTTTTTTAAGAACTCCTGACTTAAGACTAAGAGTAAGCTCGAATGTTCGCTTAATTTTTTGTATTTTTTCTGGAATAAATTCAAAAAATTGTGGAACTATTTCGAAATTGAATAAAAATTAATTAATTAAATTTTTTCATAATCCATCCTTTCCATTAGTCTTAAGTCAGGTTTATTCTAAAAAAATGAAAAAAAAATGTTATAACATGGTTTCGATGGTATTAGTTCCATAAAGAACAAACCTCAATTTTGTCTTTGTTCTTAGAGAAGTGGGCAAGAGTTTACGGTATCATAAACAGTTAGTTTTAAAAATTTCAACACAAGGTTAGCGTTGTCCAATTCTCAGAATGTCATTAAGTGAGAATAATTCTTCCAACCAAAAAAACTCCAGTATCGTGTTCCAAAAAAGTCAAAAAAGTACCCTCAGATTAAATTAAAAAAAGCTTAAAAAATTAACAAAACAACATTCAAACTTATCCCAATAAAATTTATAAATATTTGTAGTTTTATGTATTCCCAAACGAGATTAAAGTACAGTTACAATTTTATTATTTGTTCCTATTCGATTTAATATAGATAAAAAAGAATTCTGAATTTACCCGAATAATAGCTCGAATGAATTATCAGTCCCAGTTTTAATCTTTCTACGTCTTCAATAGCTTTTGTAAGTTAGAGATTTAGGAAATACAAGGGTAATTAATCACTGTGGAAGAGACTAGAATGGAAGAAAAATAAGGGTCGCGTCAAAAAGCCTTACGTTCACAAAATTCGAATCGCCTAAACATATGCTATGTTTTTTTATTCGTTTACCGTTAATGGGATATTCTAGTATTCTATATGATTTTTTTCTACTGGATTTTGTGTCAACCGGATTTTTTTCCTCTGGATTATTTTCTAAACAGATTTTTTTCTTAGGATTTTTTTCATACGTATTTTTTTAGAAAAGGATTTTTTTACCTCGAATTAAAATTAAAAACCTCATGTACAAATCCTTTAACATGGGGAAAACTTTTTCCAGCAAGGCCCATGTTAAAAAAAAAAGAAATTGTACACAGTTGTTTATAAATAACTAGTACAACCCGTAGCCGGACAAAAAGATTAAAATTTTAATAAAAGAAACAATATCTCAGTTTCGATCATTTATTTTTATGATTGTCTCTCAAAGTTCAGCATAAAATTACCTTAAAGATTATCCCGTTAGTTTCTTTCAGGAATAGTACTAAATATCATGAAAATGTCATATCTGGACACAACTTTATTTTAAATAACTGAATATTATTCAGTTTTCAAAAGAAAAACGTTAACTTTAAATTTTCGCTTTTATTTATTTAATTAAGGATCATTGACCTTTTAATGAAAAAACATATTTTGAAATCAATTAAGGGATTTGAGTTTTATTAATTTGTATTTTTTTGATTAATAATGTATTAGCTAATAAAACGAATTTAATCCAATATGTCCGAATATGGCTTATTTAAGTTTGCAATTCTCATTCGTTGGTCGTTTTTTTAGCTACACCAAAACTATGATTTTCACAAATACTACCCAGGCTGTTCACATGTTCCAAAAATGAACGTTCAAATGTTTTCATTTGAATTCAATGAATTTTTTTGAATGCTTATGAATTCAAATGAAAACATTTGAACGTTCATTTTTGGAACATGTGAACAGCCAGGGTAGTATTTGTCTTTGTGTGGACAAAAGAGCGTGTTTGATGATAGAGAGCGATCGTTTGAGTATCTGGTGTATTCTTGAAAGGCTTGTTTTATAATTGGATTGTCGTTTCTGAACGATTTTGTGAGGTACCTTAGAGAGAGGGTTTTGAAACGATTTTGGAGATAACTGACGCTAGCTAATTCGTGGAGTAAACTGATTAGTGTATTTTTCGGTTTTTGGTAGATAAGTCGATAACGTTCAAATGTTTTCATTTGAATTCAATGAATATTTTTGAATGCTTATGAATTCAAATGAAAACATTTGAACGTTCATTTTTGGAACATGTGAGCCACCAGGGTGGTAGGTTGGTGTATTAGGGTGATTAGTTAATTTATTATTTTCTACTAAAGAGGGGTGTCTGCTTTCTTCTAATACATTAACTTTCAATGAAAAATAAGAGCTTTTGCATAGCCAAGTGCTAGCAACAGCTTTGACAGCTAGTTTTTTTACAAACTAAGTTTTCAAAAAAAATTACAAAAAACATAGTACAAAAATGTTTAATTAGGTTGGAGACAAAATGGCACAACAGATAATCAGTATTTATGGAATGAGTATATTTGGTGATTCAAAACAACGCTCTTCGACTTATCTACCAAAAACCGAAAAATACACTAATCAGTTTACTCCACGAATTAGCTAGCGTCAGTTATCTCCAAAATCGTTTCAAAACCCTCTCTTTAAGGTACCTCACAAAATCGTTCAGAAACGACAATCCAATTATAAAACAAGCCTTTCAAGAATACACCAGATACTCAAACGGTCGCTCTCTTTCATCAAACACGCTCTTTTGTCCACACAAAGACAAATTATACGTTCAAAAATATTTTTTGATTTTGTTTCTTATTTTTATTCTATTGATATATTTGATCGATACACTCTTTAATTTTATTTTTTTAAGTTTTTTTTTTAGGTAAATAAAAACTGTCTGAAAACCTTTGGTGAAACAGCTCAACCATCAAAAAAAAAATATCTGAACACAATTGTATTTTATATAACTGATTAATATTCAGTTTTCAAAAGAATAACGTCCCAGAATACCCCCGTTAGAGTTTAAATTTTTGTTTTTATATATTTACATATTAAGCATTATTAACTACTTAATGAAAAAACAATTTTTTCCATCATTTCAAATCAATTAAAGGATTTGTTTAAAAACTTTAAAAGTACTGTATGTTGTTCCAAATATTGTAGCATTGTAGTATTTGCTTGTTACCTAACACTGATCCCAATGATGTTTATTCTCTACAGAAAACTAAATACATATCTTAAAAGTATCTTGTCTTCTTTTCTTACACATTTCTTCAAAATTTCTTGAACGTTCATTTTTGGAAGCTTTGAATGACCAGGGTTGTAGCTTTAAACTTGGAATCAACGCTTGACTACATTAGCCTCATTTGTTCTCCTTTATTACCCCAGGAGAAAAAATTGTGAGTGTTAACGGTAACTTTTGAGGCCTTTCTTCGCATCAGGGCATATTCTGGTTGAATATTTCGAAATTTAAAATTTATAAGTTCTTTATTTAATTAAATAATGTTAGCACAGTTAGTGGTACATACAAAGTATTGTACCTGTGAATTGAAATTATTTAAGAGCTAAGGCTTCGGTGTTTTACTCGATTTTAAACCAATGGCATTAAATGCTTTTGCTAGTTTCTTTGCTTCTTTGAAACAAATATGACCCGAGCGGGATTCGAACTGACACTTTCGTGGAGCATTGATCAACCGACGATACCAACTGAGCTACCATTCCCATCAGACACATCGCCCCGTAATACAGAAACAGTTAGAAATTTTCTCATTATTTTGAAACAGTTATTTCTTTAACTTTGCTCATTCATCGAAAGATTAAATCGATTGGTGAAATATTTCAAATTTCTGCAAAACTTTTATGATTGACGATTAAAACAGATTGACGACAAGTTTTTAAATTAATTTTATTTTTGTACTTGACAAAAGTATAAAAGTTAATTTTGAAAGCCGTTTATAATTTATTTATAACAAAAAAAAAGAATAAATAAAAATTATCAAACAAAAAAAAATGATGTTCATATTTTCCTTCTATCTATTTCCTTTGACTTACCAAGAATAAAAAACACAAAAAAAAATCTGAAAAAAAAACTCAACAAGCCCAAAACGAAAATAAAAAATGTCTCTTTCAAACTAATAATAAATAGAATTTTTAGATTTTAAACATCTATTTTTTTCTTTTGATTGATGAAAATTTTTTTTTTATTTACTACTTTTTATTTTATCTTTTTTAAAAAAATGGTTATGATGTTGAATTTTTTTTGTTTAGTCACCTTATAGTTCACCGTCGAATTTTATCGAATAACGATCTTTAGATGGAGCCAATTTAATGAAAACTGATTCGGGTGGCGTTGAACCGCTTGGTTGATTTACTTTGTTATCATCGTCTTTAACTTTTGGCAAATGATTTGCATCTTGAGCGATTTGTTCAACTTTTGGCGGCTCTTGAGTTGGATCTGGTCCATTGTGAAATTCACGGTGCAATTTACCTGAATTTAGATCTTCAACAAATTTTGTCAAATAATTTCCTTCTCTGGAAAAAAAAAATTTTGTTTTTTAAAGTTTTTCATTATTAATCGCATAAATCATACGTTAGCTTGCTATAGTCAGGGAATAGATACATGTGTCTAAAACTGTCGATCGCTAAAACTGGTAAATCGGAAACACTCTTACCCAAATGATGTAACGGGTGTGAGAACTTGTTACCATCGGCATGAACGGCGTTAATAGTGTCTAAAAAAACAAAATTAATTAGGGATAGATTTTGACTAAATTAAAATAAAGCCTTACTTTTAAAATGAGGTAATTGACGAGCTACTTCTTTTTCGAATACTTTAACTGACTCAGTGTCTTCTGGTTTGTGAAACAAGATTAAGAATGGTAAGCCTTCTTCAGTAAGCTCCTTAAATTATTTGAAATTTTAGAAAATTTTTTGGTGATTTTTTGTAAAATAAAAATCTACTTCAGCGTTTTCAAAAGTAATCTCTCTGACTAATGGTGTACATTTTTCGTTAGCCCATGCGTATAATACTTCATATTGATTCAATGAACCGTCAAATACCACATCGGACTGACTTAGATCCTAAACATAAAAACTTAATTAATCTGTATTAAAATTGAACAAGAGACTTCATACTTCTTTGAATGAAACTTGTTCCGGTTTGTCTCTTCTGATCGTATTTTGGTCGCTTTAAAAAATTAAAATTTTTAAAATATTTTCAAAAATAATTTATTTGGATGCAAAAAAACTTACGCTAAAACAGCTATGAATGAGCAACTGTCTCTTAAGAAACTTGACAATTTTACAAATGTCAAATAGTTTTCGCTTTTGTCATCAAGGAAATATCCAATCACCATTCTTTTCTTTTTCTAAAATTTAAAAATTTGAGACTATTGATTTAACAAAAAGAATAGAGAATAGGGTTAGGACCTATTCTCTTCATCATCTTCATTAAATACATGCAAGAAATGATTGAGTCTAATTGTGAAGCTTACGCTGATGACACAACGATTATCTCAGCCGTGAAAAACTAATCAATAAATCTTTAAGCAACTTAGATAAAGTACCAAAATGGTCAGCAGACAGATATTCTCAACTTATTGCTGATAAATGTAAAGTTGTTCATATCGGTATTTCAAGTACAATTTTTGGCTTTGATATTCATTCAGAGGAGACAGTCTTTAGCGAAGTCAATTTGCGAAAAAGATCTCGAGATTTGCATTAAATACGACTTAAAGTGAGATTTACAAAAGTTTTATTACTCCTCTATATATTTCGATAGGTAAAGTATTGTTTCAAAATCTCATACCTTTAGTTTATAGGCTAGGCTGAGGGGGTTAGAATGAGGTATTTTCGAGCCATTCATATAAAGAAATTTAAACCTAAATCGAATGTTCAAGGCCAAATTTTCTGGGTACAAATAGAGGGGGTTTACGGTACTTGTAGGAAAATAAAGTTCTAGAAGTGGTTTAGAAAACTTTTAATTATTCAAGTCAAGGGAATATTACACTACTCTACACATCGTAGAAAGGCTACGAAGAAGCTTATTCTAGAACTCAAACATCCAACGAATACTCGCAACGCCTTGAAAACTAGGTCTTAGTGACCTGGTAACAAGAAGTTTGAGAGAAGATTTTATCCCAAAGTACAAATTTGTTAAAAATTGATAAAAGTGATTTTTGTAAATGACATTAATTACAGATTAGGTGATGGTTCAAGTTGCACTCAGAATTTAAGAAAGCACAGCAAAACAATTCACAGATAAACAGTAAAAATATGTCTTTGCAGATTTAATTTTTTTGTTAATAGAGTTAAGATTGATTGGAAAAGATTGCCATAAGAGGTGATTCAAGCAGTTAATTTTACTAACATTACTAAATCTACTACTAAAACTTCGTTGATCCCTCGATAGTTGACCTAGTAAAAATTTCGGTCCTAACAAATAGCTCCAAAGTTCGCAGAAAAAAAAATGGACTACGGACAAATAATTAAATTGAATTAAAAATTTTACATCGTTTAATGCAATCGAAAATTCTGGATATGTTTTGACAATTTTAATTGGATTTTCAAGTTGTTCTTTGACATAATTCATAAAAGCATCACTTGATCTTAAAAAAAGATAATTAAACAAAATTTTGAAAATGTAAATTGATAATTTCCAAGTCATACCTGGCGCCTCTATATTCTTTTTTAACAGCTGTACCATAACGAAATAGTTTTAAAGTAGGGTATTTGTTGACATGATTTTGTGTGGCTATTTGACCTTCGGATTCACAATCAACTTTTGCTACACTCACTTTTCCAGCCTAGTTAATAAATTTTAATGTTTTGGTATTTTTTTTGTATTTTCTAAATTTAAAATTACTGGGAATTGATTGACCATTTTATCAGCAAATTCATCAAATATCGGCTCTAACATTTGACTGAAACGACACCTTTAATATTTTTTATTTTTTAAAAAATGATCCCGGAATTATACAAAATTGATTTCTTCTTACCAACTGGCATAAAAATTAACAAAAACAATTTCATGTCCACTTAAAGTTGCATCATAATTTTGGCTATTTAATTGCAATGCACCTGAGCTAGCTTTTTTAATTAGACAAACCGTCTTAACAAAAAAAATTAACGAAATTTTTGACTTTGAGGTTGGAATTGTTACTTACAACAAGAACCAACAACTTTAATAAATGGTTCATTTTTCAAATTCTAAATTTTTAACCAAAAAAAAATTAAGAATTTAAATCAAAAAAAATCTATATTTAAGTATCCAATGGATTATATTGACGATATATAAACGTACATTTTGTGTTAATATGACAATTGATGACGAAGAAAGAAATTTAAAAAAAAATAATAATTTTGAGTTTGTTTAAATATTTAGTTGATTAAAAAATGTATCATTTGTATATACGATTGAATTTTATAATTTTCTAAAGGTATAAATTTTAATGAGATCACTTTTTTTTGTTAAGGGTTTCATTTTGATATTCATGCAAAAAAACTGTCTTTTTTTTTAATAAATTTTTTTCTTACCTATGTTTTGTGGTAAGAATAAAAAAAAATTCTGGAAAAATTTATTTTTTTACCTAGCAAAAATGCACTACATGTATTTATGACAGTGAAGTGTCATTTAAATTGTCTTGTTTTCATGTTTACGTAAACATAAAAAGTAAATAAAAACGAAACATCGTCAAGAGTAAGGTTGTTTGATTTTGATTTGAATGTGTATCGAGTTAGTTGTTATGTTAGCTTTTAAATTTCCATTTTATTAAAAAAACTCTTGAACATAAATCTTTAACTCAAAGAAAGGTTTCTTTTCATTCATTAATGGCTCGATACAAATAAATGTGAAATTCATAGAGATTAGGAGAAGTTTTGTGACAATCGAATAGCAGTCCTAACCATGAAAGATACCGTAGTCTTAACTTAAAACGAAAGTCTATCAGAAAATATCCTTTTTGACGCAAATTAATTTGCTTGTCCATTAAGGTAAGGGTGACAACAACAGTGATTGTTACTTTTTTTCATCTCAAATTATTTTTTTTATTTGTAGAATTTTGGGATCTACGAATGAATGAACGTTCATGAATGGTCGCGGAGTTAATTCGTGAATGACAAACACAGTAGTTCTTATGAAATTGTAGGATTTTGTTTTATTAAAATCTTCTTCACATACAAAACGGTCACTAAATGATGAAATGAGGCTGCTGATAAATGTATGGGAACGATTTTAACCCTTATACGTCGAAAACCGGGTCAAATTCACCCAAAAAATTGAAAAATAAAAAAATAAAGAAAGTTTAGGAGAGTATTTTATGCGGTTAAATTAAAAATATCAATCCCAAAATTACATCAAACGACAACTGTGAATATGAAAAATATTATTATGTTCACAGAATTTCCAACGGATAAGGGTTAATGATACCTATAAGTATCATCCTTAGTATTTTATTTATACTGTCATAGTTCTCTACTCTTAATCTCAATATTCTTGTAAAATACCGAAATTCGAAATTAAAATTTAAAGTAAGTTTAAATTTTAATTTAATCTACAGTACTGCTACGATTTTGTGTTTTTAGTAATTTTTACGTGAATTTACGTGTTTTTACCAAAAAGAGGTAATTTTACGTAAAATTACGTTTGTAAAAAACGGTAAATTTACCTTTATTTACCGGATTTTACGTAAATTTACCTGAAATTACGTAAATTCTCGTAAAAAGTAAAAATTCCACTTGTTTTCTTGATTGTTATACTTCGACATCGAATAACTCATCAAAAAAAAATTAAAAAAAACTGTAATCAATTCCAAGTACGTCGAAAAGATTACGAAGTATTCTCCAATAGTTTTGTTATCATAAAAAAATTAAAATTTAGGATTATTCAGAGCATTTTTGGGGGCAGGTCAAAGATGAGCCTCCGTGAACTTAAAATTTACATAAAATTTTCACCTTGAAAAAATGAAACTAGGTGATCATTAAATTTACACTAGCAATTTATTTTGTAAAAAATTAGTTCACTTCAAAAAAAAATCTCTCAATTTTCCAAAAAGTGATCAGACTCTTATGAGTATTGTAGTTCTGATTGGAGAACAATCATGTGCCAAATGTATTAGACGTATGAAATTAAGTAAAAAAGAACAAATACCCGAGAAGTACGAATGGCGTTTATTCGGTATACGTACTAAATGCAAAAATGTTTATTCGGTAACAAAAGGAACTTTTTTCGAAAGTTTTAGGCTCCCAACTATTAAAATTTTTGAGGTTATCGATCCACTCTCTTTTTTTAATCAATTTTTTTTTTGAAGTGAACTCATTTTTTACAAAATAAATTCCTAGTGTTAATTTAATGATCACCTAGTTTCATTTTTTACAAGGTGAAAATTTTATGTAAATTTAATTGAAGTTCACGAAGGCTCATCTTTGACCTGCCCCCATTTTTGTTCAAAGCATCAAAAATAGTAATGGAATTTTTACTTTTTACGAGAATTTACGTAATTTCAGGTAAATTTACGTAAAATCCGGTAAATAAAAGTAAATTTACCGTTTTTTACAAACGTAATTTTACGTAAAATTACCTCTTTTTACGTGAATTTTGGTTAAATCACGTAAATTCACTTAAAAATTACTAAAAACACAAAATCGTAGCAGTACTGTAAGTATTTAGCCGTGATATCATAAAATTAAACATATAAGAACTAATGATTGGGACTAACTATCATTCATTCAGAGATTAAATTTTAAGACAGTTAAAAAAGTGGTGTACTTTTTTAAGTAAGGCTACATAAATTTTTCAGTGTTTTTAAGAATTTTATACATGATGATCACTAACTGTAATCCTTAGAGGTGTTAAGTTTAGTATCAAAATATCAAAAATCTATTTCGATTATCTGATATTTTTGATATTTGATATTTTGATACCAGGGCCGGCGCCAGACCAAAATTTTAGGGGGTGCTAAAATCCGATTCTGGCCTAAATGACCTCCCACCAACGACGACTAATTCTGACAACCTAAAATTTTGAGGCCGAACGAATGTTAAGACATCCATAGAGTACATTATTTGATCATAAATTCAGCATCAGTTTAATAGAGAATGGTGAATTTTTTTAAGAAAAAAAAGCAATTGTATTTTTTTCCACACACCAGGCTGGGGTAGAAGGGGGGTTTTGGGTAGTAAAAAGCTTGATTTTTTATTATTTTTTAACCTTCTGTTTTGCCAAAGGTTTTGTAACAACGCGTCATCCTACGTTAGATGACGTCATTTTTATATTACCAGTGCTGACTTCAGGTGACCAATGAACACGAAATTTTGTTGTGCGTCATCTGACCACAGCACTGGTAATAGAAAAATGACGCAAAATGACTTCAGATGACGTCATTTGGCATCAGCTAACGCTTAAATTGATCCCTAAAAAATGAGGCCAGCTGACGTCATGTAAAAAATTGCATCATTTGACGTCAAATGAAGCACTGTAATTATCCTTAAAAAATATTAATTTTGAAAAAAATTCGCAGGGAGGTGGCGGCTTTTTTGGAAATTTTATAAAATTTGCGAAAAACTTTTTTAATATTTTCAAAGTTGACACGAACAAAGGATGGTCTTGTGAAAATTTAGAAGAAAAATTAAAAAAATTTTGAAAAATTGTTCTTTAATACCAATCCCTTGTTTTATTTTTTATTTTAATTGAATAATTGACTTAGTAAAACCGCTTTTGTGAAAAAAAAATTTAATAATTCTCCAAAATTAATCAGTCTTTGATATTCAGAAGATGATATTTGGTGATTCTTGAAGATTTTTAGGACTTTTTTTTAAACAATTTATAAAATATTAGGGGGTGCTAAAGCACAATTAGCTTACATGTAGCGCCGGCCCTGTTTGATACTAAACTTAACATCGCCATAAATTAGGAAATTTCGTTCAACTTTTTAAAATTTTAACTTGATGATTCCTAAGTTGGGTCTTGTCACGCCAGCGGCCATGATTTTTTATTTGCCTGTAACAAATCAAAAAATATGATTGGCCACTAATTTTTACTAATTGGCCACAGGGAAAAAGGTTAAGTTTAATTTGGTAATCAAAATACGCATTAATTTGCTTTAGTTTGTTTAAATATTTTCTTCTGGTACATTACTTGAAACTTAAGTAAATCAATACAAAGACAAAGTTGACGATGATGCCGATCGAAAAGTGAAACTCGAATTACCTGTATATGAGAATGTTCTGATAGTTTCTTTGGTGTTGTTAAAAAAAATTCGATTTGCCAGGCCAATTGACAAGACCCCCTAAGTTTACTCAATTGTTATTTATCACAATGCTCGTGTAAGCTTGTGTATTAATTGTTTATATTTTGCTTATTACTCTGTTTTGATCAGGCTATATAAAACTTGAAATCAAAAAATAAAATTTTCATTCTTCGTTTCTGTAATTATATAATCAAATTAAAATTTTTATAAAAAAATAATAGAAATTGTGCTACGTGTCTAAAAACAAATTGTGAATCGAATTTTTCCAAGGAACAAATTAGAAATGACCTAATTTAGTCTGAAAATGAATTTTAACATCGAGACTTTTTTGGAGAGTACAAAAATTTTTCAATTTTGTTGAAATTTAGCAGTAGTAACTGCTTTTGAGTGCTGAATCTTGAGCTTTTGACCTCAATTTTTCCACTCTTTCTGGTTCGAGTATAAACAGTTACCAAGGACATTTACGGGTCATCTGAGTTATTATTGATTGATATTGATTTCAGTACACATGATTTTAAATGACAGTTGTAGCAACATATTTAAATATTTTTACCCCAGTGGTAAAAATTGGTCTAGACCTTCAGGAACATCAAAATTAGGTAACCATTTAACTTTCTCCATGGGACAAAAATGATCAAAAATTTGAAGTCAAGTGTTTACCCACCCTCGGTTTTAAATAGTCTTTCTGTATCAAAATCCAGGGACAATTTGTAAGCGTATCAGGCCCGATTTAAACTTTATGATAATTCACTATAAAATGCTAACCATAACGTAATGCTATTGTTAATTCATTTTATAAGATTCTATTAAGCAATGTTAAACAAAACAAAAATTAGAAATCAAAAAATTTCATCGGTTTGTAAAAACAAAATTAGCTTTCATTCAGAGACAGAGGACTCATTTACTAGGGATTAAGTCTGAACAAAATTAATTTTCTAAGAAATGAATAAAACATCAGTTAATCATGATACAAAACTAAGATTATTTTTAGACTTAAAAAAAATCATACGATGTTCATTAGATTTGAAAATCATAAATACAATGGTAAATCAAAATCAACAAAACCTCAACAAAAAAAAATTCTGCTTCAAAATTTTAGCTTTAAAGTTTTAAATCAAATCCAATTTTCAATAATTTAAAATCATTAAGACTTGTGAAACGTCTTTGAAAATTTTTATGTGCAAAATTTTTTTAAAATTTTTTCTTTTTTTGAAGTTGTGAGCATAAAAAAACAAAAATGATTTCATAAAATAAAACGCTTAACAAAACAAAATGTTTCATTCTTTTTTGAAAAAAAAAATGTTGAAAGCTTTTTTTTTTTAAATTTTTGGTTCTATGTTAATAGTAATAATACTTTGTAACAAGCAAATATTTATTTTCTAAGCTAAACTAAACAAAATCGACAACGCAATATTTTCTTTTGTTTGATGAAACAAAAAAAATTTACATTTTGATAGATATCATACTTTTTTTTAAAAAGAATTCAATGTTTTTTTAATTGCTAAATTTTATAGAGATAAAATTTTGTTGTTTCATTTAAAAATTTTTATTCTAAATTTTAGATAATTTTAAAAAAAAAAAACAAATTTCAAACAATATGTCTGCTGTGAGTATTTTTTTGTTACTTACTATGTCTGCACAATCTAGTTTTTTTATCTCATTTGATTTAGGAATTCACTGCTGCCGCTGAAAAAGTTAAAAACTTAAAAGCCAAACCAAGTGATCAAGAGTTATTGGACATCTATGCTTTGTACAAACAAGCCACAGTTGGTGATAACAATACCTCAAGACCGGGTACATTTTCATTGGACTTGAAAGGTAAAGCCAAATGGGATGCTTGGGAAAAACTTAAAGGTATGTCACAAAGCGAAGCCGAAACTCAATACGTAAATAAAGTTAACCAATTAGTTGATCAATACGGTTTAAATTAAACTAGCGCCAATTATATTTGACAGATTTTTTTCTAAATAAAATGATATAATCATTAATTTTTTTTTGTTGTTTTAACTAAAGTAGACTTAATTATACTCGAAATTATAAGACTACTTTAATTCGTCTTGGAGAAGAGGGTTTCCTCTACAACCTGAATCTTATTTAATAAAAACACAAACATTAAAACATAATGTTAGAATTAGGACTTTTGGATTCTTAATTTTAAAAATTACTTCCGCATTCCAATGCAAGCCAGTACTGTAAAACCCTATAAATATGTAATCAATTTCAAATCGAGCATGTCTAACCTTTAAACTAACCTTTAAACGATTTTTTGCAGTAATCGCCCTCTCAACAAAAATTAAGCTCATAAAAGAAATCTCTCGTTTTCCACTTTCAACGCTTCCGAGAACATATTTAAAAAATTTTAAATATTTTGGACATTAAAGAAAATTGAATATTCTTTCAAAGGAGACTTTGGTCGATCTAAAACTTGAATAAATAAAAGATTGTACTTATCGTATCAAATTCTAAATCCTCGTTTGCTTAAATAAAAAAGAATAATTCAATTTTAGTTAGTTTTTCGTGGTTTTCGAGAGCTAATTTCTCTTCAATTTTATATCTAGATAAGACATAAACCCATCAGCTTTGTAGATTCAGTCTTTCTCATCAAAAATGGGTGAGGGTTTTTAAAACGATAAGTAACTTTTGATAGTACAATATGTCTCAATTATCAGTTTTCGTAAATTTTCAAGCAAAAATGCTCAAATTTTAGAAAAATCGTTTGTTTCATAGCAACCTATTTGTTTAATGACAAATCCTCACTTAACTCACTCGAGTAATTTATGAGAGAAAGATGTTAAGACACTTTTTTACATGGTTCTATTGTATCACAGGGGAGGAATATAATTTAAAGCTAGTAACATTTATGAAGGTGCTAAAAATCATAAACCTTAAGGATGAAGGAATTTGAATTTTTTGACCCGAAATTCGTGATTCTTGTCCGATGACGCGAACCTTAAGAAATCATTTTTAAATTTATTTCTTCTTAAATTGCAAAATTATACAGTGGTGCTACGATCACTGGAATTTACAGAATTTTACGTAAAATCTGGTAATTTTACAATTTTTTACCCTTTTTTCCGTAAAAATAGGTAATTTTACGTAAATTTACTAAGGTGAAAAACAGTAAATTTATCTAATTTTACGTATAATATGGTAAATTTACGGAAATTTACGTAAAATGCTGTAAAAAACAAAACGGCCAAAAAAAAATTAAACCCTGATTTGGTATTTCAAAAAGTTTCACAAGATGAAATTAAAAAAAAACCAAAATCATGTTTAATTTAAAAGTAAACATGTTAATGAACAAGAAAAAACATTTTTTTTTCAACTTGACTTATGATTCAACTTGCTATAATAAATCTAATCGAAAAAATTCAGAATTTCAATTGGCCGTTTTGGTTTTTACAGCTTTTTACGTAAATTTCCGTAAATTTACCATATTTTACGTAAAATTAGATAAATTTACTGTTTTTCACCTTAGTAAATTTACGTAAAATTACCTTTTTTTACGGAAAAAAGGGTAAAAAATTGTAAAATTACCAGATTTTACGTAAAATTCTGTAAATTCCTGTGATCATAGAACCACTGTAATATAAATTAAATAAAAACAATTTTGAAAACAAAAAATACAATTAATTTTTGTTATTAAGGGGTATATTTATTTTTTTGATGAATCGGCAAAATCTATTAAACACTCTTTATCATCTACAATTTGTTGTGAAAGATCATTACGAGGTTCTATTGTAAAAACATTCGAATCAGAATCCAATATAGTAGTTTGAGATTTTCTTCGGTAAATAATAGAATTTTTCAAATTTTCTACACCATTGAATTTCAATTTAAAATATTTGATAACAAACACTTTGCATACAATTAAGAATCCTAATATAAATGCCAAAATTGATATAATTAGTCGAACTGGATGCGTAGATGTTAGTTGAGGCGTCGAACTAATTAAATTGTTTATTGTTGTGGTCGATGTTGTTGATGATTCAGGGTTTGTTGTATCTAAAATTGTAAATTCACCTGTTTGAAGAATAGGATATTCTTTGTGTTTGTCTACAATTATCGCAGCTCCAAAATTGTAATAATATTTTATTTTTAACAATCTATTAATTTGATAATTTGACTCTTTTGAATCAATAACGTACACGCCAAGACTTTTAGACCTTGCTTCTTCAAAAAGCTCTATAAAATAATTTTCTAAAATAAATGTAGAATTAAATTGTTTTTCTGTGATCGAATAGGAAAAATAAACAGAATCTTTCTCTACGTTAAAAGTTATATTTGAAGAGAAATAAAAAGTACAATTTTTTTCGTCTTTTTTATCCTCACATTCAATGTGTCCATCACAACTTATTTGATGATTTAAGCAAATGTCTTTACGAGTTTTAAAATGTTTACATTGAATTTCACATTCATCTTGATTCAAATCATGAACGTCAAAAGTAAACAAAATTTTTGTCTTACTCAAAGGTTCTGTAGCAAAAAGTATAAAATTATTTTCATTTTCATTCATTGTTGTCAAATCATCTACATAAACCGGTCGATTTGAAAACTTAAAAACTGACCATACTTGATTTTCAACTCGTTTAAAATACATCTTATTAATAGGGTCATTTTTTTGAAATAACAAAATCAAATGACCATTTTTCAAGTAATGATAAATATAATTTCCATCTAAAACTGTGTTCCATTCTTTAGTGTTTGGATCTAGCATACATAAAGATTGATTTTGACCTTGAAAGGAAGTGGCAAGTATGAATTCAGGTAATTTCAAATCTCCAATTGTACTTTGAGGTTTTTGGTGGACCCAATAAAAATAATTGAGCAAATCAAGATTATTTACCTTTAGTTAATATCTTAAATTTTAAAACATTAAGATTTCTCCTTTCAAATAATACCTTCTGGTCTTTTGGGTTAATTCCGAGCCACTGTGATTTAGGTGTTTTTACAACTGTTTCTAACATCCCATTATCATTCTTCTTGTTAGCAATAAATACTCCTCTATCTTGGTTAATTTCGATCAAATCAACGACTCGCTTCGACCTTTTTTTTAAACCAAACGATTTTAAATTAAAATTTGGTTTTCAGTTTATGTATTTGCTCACTTTTGTCCTATTAGTTTGATTTCCTTAATTTCAACATTATCCAAAAATTTTTCGAATTTGAAATTAATTGTATCTGTTGTGTTGTACAAATCGCTTTTATTTTTTCCATTTTCTTCAAAAGTTACAGCAACAACAATTTCTTTTGAATTGTCCCAAGCATAATCGATTCCCTTTAAATTTTAAAATAATATAATGTTGAACTAGAGATAACCTTGTTGTCATCTAGTTCATCTATAATGTGACAAAATCATGTTCACATAATTTTTTTAAATTTAAAACATTTATTGAACAAAATAAATAAAATTAAAAATTCATTTTCATCTAATTTTTTCTTGTAAATCTTAAATACTTCGCCTAAGGAAGCACTATATCTTTTTAGGTGAACGTTTCTATGAATAAAGTTCTAATTCAAAAAATTGACCATGACCATTCCTTTTATGAACATTCAAAAAGGGTTCTGAACATTCACAATCTGATCTAAATTTTCATGGATCGCCAGAGATTCAAATGCTGTAAATTTTTAAAAAAGCGTTTTTTTAACTTTTTCACAGATAGTTGACAAAAGAAAAATTTCGAAGAGTTGAAAAATTTCAAAGATATTTGAGAAATTTAATACATATGGTTTAAAACATTATTAATGGTATATAAAGAAGGAACTTTTATAAAAAAAGCAGAAAGAGACAGTGTTGAATAAACTCTAAGGCAACTTGAAACAATTGAACACTTACTTTAATTGTGTTAATGGAATTAAACTTGGCAGCTATCCACCTTTTTTCTGTTTGTATTTTTGGTAGAATTTGAAGCTCCAAATTCGATTCGCTCTTAAGAGAAAAATAAATTTTTAAAAGAAATTTAGATTTATAATTCATTTCTCTCAAAAAATGAGAAAAATTCAAAATAAAAAAGAGCTTACTTTTAAAATTGTAACAAAAACATGATTTTCACTGACATCAAAATTGATTATTTTTCCATCGAAATTATTTATCGATTCTTGTTCTTTATTTTCAATAAAAGAACCATTCTTTTTAACATAGTACAAATATCCACTTTTATCATTTTCCCTCCACATGGGCATTTTTATTATGGTCTCACCCAAACAGACCCAGTTTTGACCAAAATCAGTGCTCAACCAAGGAATATAAACGTCGTCTTTTGTTTCAATGGCAAGGATTGTTTTCTCGTCATGATTGAATTTAAAATAACTCACATTGAAATTTAGTTGTTTTTCTTCAATGTTTATTCCGTTATCTTTTGATAAATAAATTTTTTTGTTTGTTTTATCGTGGAATAGAACAATTGCTTTGTGATCCTGGTTCACGTAAACATTGTCAATTGATTTGACTTTTTCATATTTTTTAAATGTCTTGCCATCATCCTTTGAAAAATAGACATGTGCTTCATTTTGTAAAGAACCAACTAACCAAACATATTGACCATTAATCAAATCGTACTTTTCGAACTGCGCACCCAAATCAAATTCAAATACTTTGGCTTTGCTACTTATTGTTTGATCTCCAGAAGAAGATAGAATTTGTTGATGAATTTCTTGATGATTTTGTTGAGGAGGATGAGCTTGGTTTTCAATTAGAAGACGATTTAAATCAAATCTATGAATCGTTGGATATACCAAGCAAGTCTTATGAGCTATTACAATGAAAAATATTACTTTAATGTAAATTTTTAACATTTTAAAATTTAAATATATCTTTTTTGTTTTTTTTTAAAATATTTATTATCAGTCACTTAATTAAAAAAATATTTTAATTTTTTCTCTATCATCAGCAAAATGAATCAATTTATTATATTTTTTTATTTTTTTTTAAAATTTATAATATCTTTTAAAATTCTCATCTTTTCTTGATGCCAGTTCTTAAACAGATACTAAATCTAATGTAAAAACATTTTTTTAATTCATTTTAGTTCTCTTTTTTTTCAAGATTTTTTTAATTTTACTGTTAATTTCGTCGAAGGGTAAAATGTGTGTCTCAACCTTGCGTTACTTCTATGTTTTTTTTTCGAAGCCGTTGAAGCCGAACCCGAATTTTAGGAAATTCCTTCTAAGCTTTTCCAATTAAAGAAGGATCTCAAAATGATTTAAACCGAAATACTTAAAATAAAATAAGTTGAATATTTTACCATACATATATGCATTCATTAATTTTAAGATATTGGCTGGTTATGAGTTACGCGAAAAATTCCGGTTTCGGGTTCGAGTAGGGTATGGGTAACCCATAAAATTAAAAAAATAGCATTCAGTTACTCTGCGTCGTTTATGCTTAGTTTTAAATTAATCTTTTCTTTCATATTTCAAATAAATTATTTAAACTGAATTTTTTGTTTTTCAATATTTTTTTAACAAAACATTTTTGACTATCGAAAGGTTGTTGGATCTTGCGATATTTTGTCTAAAGTTTAGAGTCTTATGAACCTTGTTTAATGAGGGTCGAACCATTGTAAATCGAATTTATAAAGAAAATTTTGTTTTACAAGTTTAAATAATGTATTTGAAATATGAAAGAAAAGATTAATTTTAAACTAAGCATAAACGACGCAGAGTAACTGAATGCTATTTTTTTAATTAAAAAACAAAAAATAATAATTTTTTTTCATTTTTTTGAAAAATTTTGTCTAATCTAATAAAATTGACCATTTAAAAGCTTTATAACTTTTATTTTGTTTTTTTTTCATCTTTTAAAGCTGTTTTAAAAAAAAAAACTTTTTTTCAAAAATCGGCCTCGAACAAAATTTTCTAAATTTAATTCTCTACAAGAATATGCAATCATCTCTAGGGGAAAGTATATTCGGTTTTGAGTTATTATTGAAAAAACAAAAACACCCAAAAATAGCATATCATATATAAAATAGCATAATTCCGCGGAAAATTTTCGGAAATGTCTGAGAATTTGCTGATATTCATTTTTAACGACCCTGATTACCCCAGAATAGTTAGAATTATAAAAAAAATGTTTCTTCCATAAATTCCCTAAAAATCGACCCTATTTTGACCCCTCCCGAGCCACCCCGGACCTACTAAAGGTATGGTTGATCTAAAGCTCATTCGAAAGCTGACATCTTAAAACATAAGAATTATGTATTGTTGGTTCAAACAAAATATATTAAATATGAGTAACGTCTATGGTGCAGTGAACTCTACGTAAAATTTTTTAATTTTTTAAAAACTTTATTTCAAAAAAGTTTAAAAATAAAAAAATCTTGTTTATGGTTAAAATAGGTTTTAAAAATAAAATCACCAAAAAAAAAACAAAATTTCAAAATCAAAAATTTTTTAAAAATTTACTAAAATAATTCTCTTTGAAAAGTCGCTGCTTTCGAAAGAAATAAAGATAAAAAAAACATTTTTGCCATAAACGTTAAACGGATGGAATACTTAAAAATAAATATAAATTAATCATCCTTCAAATAATTAAAATTTTTTTTCCTTTTGTTTGTTTTGAAATGAAACGTTTACATTTTATTTTAACTTTAACTTAACATTTATTTAAATCAAATAAACATTCTTTTTCGTCAATATTGTAGGCAATATTATGTCCAATCGGACTGTTTTTAACACCGACCATTGAATTCTCAACAAGTGGTTGTGCTTGTTTATAGATAAACAAATATTCGGATCTTTTGTCCTTTTTTCCTGATAATATTCTCGATTTCAAATGAGACCTGATTCTGATTGCAACCAGTAAACAGAATAAAGAAATTAAAACTGCTATTAATATGAAAACAGGCATTATAAAGTTGTATACAGGTGTCAGTTTGATTGGTTTTGATGATTGATTTTGTTTGGGATGGTCAAAAAAAATACTTTCTGGATCAATAATTATGGAAGGATTAATAAAATAAGTCTCTTTTGTTGGTGTTGTTGTTGTTGTCGATGTTGTTGTTGTTGTTGTCGATGTTGTTGTTGTTGTTGCTGTTTCTGTTTCTGTTGTTGGCGATAGAACTTGGGCACCAATTGGACATTCATTTTGATCACTATCATTTTGACAATCGACTGTTGTATCGCAAGTAGCGCAAATCTCCTTTTCAAGTGATTTATGATTACATTTTTTATGACACTCGTCATTTTCATAAAGATTATTAATATCAAACGAAAACAATACACTTTTTTTACTTTTAGTTTCGGTTGCAAAAAGAATGTGACTATTTCCATTCGGAATTATAATAAACTCATCAGCATGTACCAATTCATTAGTGAATTTAAAAGCGAACCAATCTTGTCCATAATTTTTTGAAACCAAAATTTTGTTAGTTTTTTCAGACTTATTAATAATCATAATCAAGTCTCTTTCATTTGAATAAGTATATGAATAGTTTCCTTTTAATAATGTTGGCCATTTTTGAGCGCTCGATTGATGAATGTATAAATAAGGATTCTGGTCATTTCCTCTAGTAGTTGCGAGTATGAATTCAGGTAATTTCAAATCTCCAATTACACTTTGAGGTTTTTGGTGGACCCAATAAAAATAATTGAGCAAATCAAGATTATTTACCTTTAGTTAATATCTTAAATTTTAAAACATTAAGATTTCTCCTTTCAAATAATACCTTCTGGTCTTTTGGGTTAATTCCGAGCCACTGTGATTTAGGTGTTTTTACAACTGTTTCTAACATCCCATTATCAGTCTTCTTGTTAGCAATAAATACTCCTCTATCTCGGTTAATTTCGATCAAATCAACGACTCGCTTCGACCTTTTTTTTTAAACCAAACGATTTTAAATTAAAATTTGGTTTTCAGTTTATATATTTGCTCACTTTTGTCCTTTTAGTTTGATTTCCTTAATTTCAACATTATCCAAAAATTTTTCGAATTTGAAATTAATTGTATCTGTTGTGTTGTACAAATCGCTTTTAATTTTTCCATTTTCTTCAAAAGTTACAGCAACAACAATTTCTTCAGAATTGTCCCAAGCATAATCGATTCCCTTTAAATTTTAAAATAATATACAGTCGTACCTCAGTTATATCATCCTATTTGTCCGAGGGGTTCAAACATGATATAAGTGAAACTTGATACAAGTGAAAATGTCCATTTGAGAATTAGCCATGTTTAGGGTTACCAATCAAATTGAAATACTAAAGATAAATGTTATTTCTTGAATTAAAAAACTAAATATATACGAATCAAATGTAATTTTAGTCATTGGACTATAAAACTGTCTTTAGTGAAAGTTCAGAGGTTATTATTTTATTTTCAAATAACCTTGCAATGAATTATTAGCTTTTAGTCTTATGACAAAAAAATGGCTAGAGGCATAAATGATATAAACGGATTGATTTATAATGAGAAACAATGTTTTTTGACTTTTTTGTAAGCATGATATAAATGAAACATGATATAAGTGAACATGATATAACTGGACAAAATTTCAATGTAAAAGTATTGACTGCCGTTTGTCTTTTTTTATTGGATGATTTAAATGAGGCTTGATATAAGTGCATAGTGATATAACCGAGGTTTGACTGTAATGTTGAACTAGAGATAACCTTGTTGTCATTTACATGTTCCTCTTGCAAACTTTCATGAAACAATGATTTGAAAAAGCCACCATTGATATAGGTATTAAATGAAAGCTTGTTTTACCAGAGCTTTTTAACTTTCAATTGATACTCATAAATTAAAGGTGGCTTTTTCCAATAATTGTTTAATAAAAGTTTGCAAGAGGAACATGTGAATTACAGATAAATATTCAAAAGTTTAATTTTTTTGATTTTAAGGTGTTCCAAATAATAAATCTTACTCCAGTTTTAAATTTTATTCCTCCCCTATGTCGCTATTAGACCAATCAGATAAGTGTCTTAGCATTTTTCTCTCAAAAATTTATCTAAAAAAAGGTAAAGGACTTTTTCTCATTTTACAAATAAATTCCTTAAATATAAACGATTTTTTCAAATTTGAACCATTTTACCTTGAAAATTTTGTAAAAACGACATTTCGGACATCTGGTAAAAATTGTAAGTCTTTCTCTACAAATCTAATAGGGTTGCGCCTAATTTGGGAATAGAATTGAGTTGAAATAAGGTCTCAAAAAACACAAGAAATTAAGTAAGGTTTATGATTTGGGGCTCCTCAAATGTTCGTATTTATTTATTCGAAAATTTTCCGTTAATTTTTAACACGGCTAGCGAAAAGTTTCAATTTTTTTGATACTCGGAAGTTTCCTTCAGTATCCCTTTTTTCCTATCTTTATCTCTAATAACTTTATCTCTCGAATTTTCATTTTTTATTAATTCGACTTAAAGTTTCATATTTAAAACTTAATTTTTACGTCGCCATTTAAAACTATCTTAGCTTTGAAAAAAGTTCTCTAGCCGTGTAAAACTGAGCGTTTGCTGAAATTTTAAACGCTAAAATTAAGTAAATGAATTGTCCAAGATTTTTTAAAAAGATATTTATTAATAATAATCTGGAACGGGTGAACCTGCGGATCTATGACAGATACACTTTTTTCGTTGACTCCATTAAAACAATCATCATATTTGTTACCTACGTGAAGAAAAATCTCAGTTCTCAGATATTCTCGGTTCTTAGAAACTTCTGAGAACGAAAACTTTTTCTGTTCTCAGTTGTTCCCAGATGTTCTCAGATGTTCTCACTTATTCTTAGATGTTCTAAGATATTCTTAGAAGATGAACATTTGAGAATGAATGTTCTTTCTGATTTTTAAAGTTTTTGCAATCGATTAAATAGTCAATCAAAGATCATTCTGTCCAAGAATCAAACTAAGAATAGATGTAATTTTTGGCGCAAAAATAATGATTCAATTTTTTTAAGCTTCTAACATTCGATCATTTTTAACTGAATTTTGTGTCTTTAGACGGAATAAGTAATAACCAATTGATTCGAGGAAGTTAAAAATTTATCTTGAGTCCTGTGGGATCTATTTTTTATTTTCTTTGGTATCCTTTTTATGATGGATACCAGAGATCAATTAAAAGGAATCAAGAAATTTACAAAAAAATTACTTTGAAAAATACTTTTTATAAAAGTCATGCATAGAAAAGTCTTTTTTGGCGCAAAAATTACATCTATTCTTAGTTTAATTCTTGGACAGAATGATCTTAGATTGACTATTTAATCGATTGCAAAAACTTTAAAAATCAGAAAGAACATTCATTCTCAAATTTTCATCTTCTAAGAATATCTTAGAACATCTAAGAATAAGTGAGAACATCTGAGAACATCTGGGAACAACTGAGAACAGAAAAAGTTTTCGTTCTCAGAAGTTTCTAAGAACCGAGAATATCTGAGAACTGAGATTTTTCTTCACGTAGGTATATTTGTTTCATATATTTACCGTTGAATTGAAAAAAATAAATTCAATTATTTTTTAGAAGTCGTTGATTGCTTTTTCATATTTAACATCATCTGGATCATTCCAAATTGATATCACCCTATTATTGAAGTTCTAATTACTCCCCAAAAAAGGCAAGTGCTTTAATTAATTTGTCTTAAAAAAATTTTAAATAATATTTTGATTATTCAAAACTTCGAATGACGAATCCCTATACAAATAAGGTAATGTAATGAAATGGTTGGTCACAACCTGGTTGTCTTAAAACTTTTGGTGAATATGGAGATCAGGTTTTTTGTCATCAATAAGACTTAACCCCATTCATAACCAAGAAAGACAGATATGTTTGCATTTTTTCAATATTGCAGTGGAACGAAACAATTCAACACTTACTTTAATTTTGTTAATGGAATTAAACTTGGCAGCTATCCACCTTTTTTCTGTTTGTTTTTTTGGTAGAATTTGAAGCTCCAAATTCGATTCGCTCTTAACAGAAAAGTAAATTTTTAAATGAAATTTAGATTTATAATTCATTTCTCTCAAAAAATGAGAAAAATTCAAAATAAAAAAGAGCTTACTTTTAAAATTGTAACAAAAACATGATTTTCACTGACATCAAAATTGATTATTTTTCCATCGAAATTATTTATCGATTCTTGTTCTTTATTTTCAATAAAAGAACCATTCTTTTTAACATAGTACAAATATCCACTTTTATCATTTTCCCTCCACATGGGCATTTTTATTATGGTCTCACCCAAACAGACCCAGTTTTGACCAAAATCAGTGCTCAACCAAGGAATATAAACGTCGTCTTTTGTTTCAATGGCAAGGATTGTTTTCTTGTCATGATTGAATTTAAAATAACTCACATTGAAATTTAGTTGTTTTTCTTCAATGTTTATTCCGTTATCTTTTGATAAATAAATTTTTTTGTTTGTTTTATCGTGGAATAGAACAATTGCTTTGTGATCCTGGTTCACGTAAACATTGTCAATTGATTTGACTTTTTCATATTTTTTAAATGTCTTGCCATCATCCTTTGAAAAATAGACATGTGCTTCATTTTGTAAAGAACCAACTAACCAAACATATTGACCATTAATCAAATCGTACTTTTCGAACTGCGCACCCAAATTAAACGTATTTACTTTCTGCCCAATTTTTTGATCTAAAGTTAAATTGATTTTTGTTTCACCATGTATATTATCTTGATTTTCTATTAAGTAACGATTTGGTTCAAGTTTATAGACAACTGAATTGACTAATTGGATACTTAGAGTTGTAAAAATTACTATTGCATTCAGAATCGAAAAAAACATGATTCCTAGAAATGCTAACTATTGGCTATTAATCTAAAAAAAAAATATTTCAAAAATTAAGCTCATTGACAGACTAACCCTAATTTTTAATAAGAATTTTTAGCATTCTAAGTTACATTTCATTTTAATATTGAATTTAATAATTTACTTATGCAATGTAAAGACTTTACATAAAGAATAATAAGCGTTTTAGAATTTTTCTGTCTGATATTTTTGTTACAGAAAAATACTGTTACAGAAATAAAAAAATCAACGCTATAAACATTATTATGAAATGTTTCTAAATGTAAATGAAAATGCGGTCCCACACTGAAACAAAAAAACTACACCTTTTTTTATTGTAAAAATTTTACCAGTTATAATTTTCATTTTATAATTTATCAAGTTTCAACTGATTTTATTTTTTTAACTATGTATTCATTTTTTTTTGTAAATATCAAATTTTCATTTTGAAACTTGCTTTTATTCTTGGCTTTTTCTAAATCAATGTTTACTGAAACATTTTAAT
This sequence comes from Brachionus rubens, assembly GCA_022207745.1. Classification (NCBI taxonomy): domain Eukaryota; kingdom Metazoa; phylum Rotifera; class Eurotatoria; order Ploima; family Brachionidae; genus Brachionus; species Brachionus rubens. The sequence continues at coordinate 2,862,086 of JAJVHD010000001.1, read as the reverse complement.
TTTAGATAAATCCTCAGCATTAGTATCCAAGAGTTCTTTGAAAAGTTGTAAAAATAAATTTGAGCAAAATCTGTTTATTTGGTCTTAAAAACAGATTGTCTTTAAATTTATTTTTCAAATCAGCATGGCTTGATAAATATTTAGGGATGACATAAGCATAATGAAAAAAAAAATGAGTAGGAAAAAAAAACAAATAAATTTTGTTTTTATTTAATTAAATCAAGGCATTTTTAAAACTTTTGCTTATTCCAGCAACAAAAAATCATTAGTTTCAGATAAAATATCCAATGATTCTACAAGAAAAAAAATTTAAATTAAATGTTTTTAATTTTTTTTTTTTTAAAAAATGAAATTGAGGGCTTGGAATGTGAATAATTAAAATCAGAAAATAGAGAGTCTAAAAAAAGACACGTTTTGATTTAAACTTTTCCTTCAAAAAATATTGAATCGTCACTTTCAAAAATTAATCAAAAAAAATTTCAAAATTGCCGACTTTCGAGTACCGTTTCATAATGTAACTTACATAATCAGTTCAAAACCATATTTTTTGAATTAACATTACCACATTTAAATTTATATGTTGCTTATTGTATCGAAAAAAAAAACACAATTAACCTTGAAAAATTTACGAATATTTACTGTTCAAACAGTCAATATTTAGCCTTAAAAAAATGTAATGCCAATTGTTGGAAATTAAAAATCAAAAATCTAATCAGACCAAAATGTTTTAAATTTGATGCTCTACAAGAATCTGTATCGATATTTAATATTGGATGCCTGTTTAAAAAGTTATATCGCTTCAGACACAACTATACCAATAAAAGGACTTAAGATGGTCAAATGTCACTTTTAATAATCAGAATATGCTGAAAATAAGTATATTTCCGTTTTTACCGGGTCTGATTTCCATTAGATGGTTAAAGATTTTTTTTGGCTAGCCCTAAAACACCCCTAATAATTGGACCTATGGAAGCCGGCAGTGGCGTATCTACATGAGGCCAACTACGGCGGACTGCCGTACATGAAAATTTCAGGTGAGGCGTCGCCTCATATGAAAAAATTAATTATTAACAACAACTATATAAAATTAATATTTTTTTTTCTATTGACTTGAATAGGAAAATTTTTTGGCAATGTTAAAAGATGGGTATACGAGAATTTCGGTGTTAAACTTCAAAAACATCTTTTTATTCATCATCGTTTTTTTTTTGTCTTTTTTTCCTTGAAAAAATTAAAAAATGCGCTCAATCCAATACAATTGATCATTTGCGCCCTTTTTTTTCACTTGATTGCTAAAAAGTTGTTTAAGTAAATGTATTTAAATAAATGGCTACATCTGAATAAAAAAACTAATTTCGAAAAATTCACTAAAAAACGTCCCAAACAGGTTCTACACTCATTAACAACGATAAACTTCATTAATTTAAGATGCGTACCAAGTTAGATGATAATGCCTTTTAAAATTTTCAAAACAGAAGGGTATTCAACTTCAAAAAAATTTTGTTTAAATTTATTATTAAATACTTTTTTCATTTACATTTGGATTAGATTATTCGTTTCGACACTCGAAAATTCAGAAACTATCTAAATTTTCTGAGTCGTTACAATGAGTTGCTGAAAAGGGTGGATCCGATCTGTGTTTTACAAATCCAGTAAGATCTTCATTTTGCTAAAGAATTTTGGTTCCCGTACGAAATTGCAAAATTTTTTCATATCGAATTGATTCTAATTTGTTAAAATCTATTTTTCCAGAATTTGTTTTTGTTAAAGAAAAAAAGACAAAAATAATATTCGGACCCATGTCTTCAGTAAAAAATTACGTTATTTGATTTTTAAATTAAAAAATCGTGGTCGTTGATTACTTCTATGAAATAAAAAAAAGACACAAATGTTTTCGTTATAAAGAGGTTTTACATTTACATTTTTTTGATATGAAATGACCAGTAAAAAGTTATGGTAATATCTTCAGTTAGAATCATGGCCAAAGTCGAAGAGTGTAAGATCGTTAGAATGTTTGCAATGTCTTAGGTTTAGAAATGTATTCAAAGCGATAAAAGCTTACAACCAGAACCAGTAAAATAAAAACTTTAAGCTTAAATTAATTAGGCTGGTCAACAATATAATTATTAGGTCGATAATAATTTATTCTAATCTTATCCTCCATCATTTTGTCGACGACTGACTTGAAAATATAAGGCTAATTCTGATTTTCCGATAATGAAACTTTTGAAATTAAGTATGAAACTATGTCTGTGAAAATTAGATCATTACCGGATCGTGTCATGACTATATTAAAGGTTAACATTTGGTTACTCGCAAAAAAAAAATCTGCATTTTTATAACATCATTGCCTAGCGTGTTTAAATACACGGAATAAGTTAAATAGCTAAAATGAAGTCTTAAACATTTTTACAAAATACATTATATAAAAAAAACGAAATTTAATTAATAATAAGATACAGTGGTTCTTGAGAAAATGTAAAGTTCTATTTGGAACCCGTCCAGAACAATCTTTAAAAGCAGTTCAGTTCCCGTTCATACTTTAATTGATTTATTGAATGGTATCACTACTACATTTAACCTAGAATTTTAGTTTGTCTTTCTTTTAAGAAAATAATTCTGTGACTTCATTCCGAATCTATAGAATAAGACCGATTCGAATCCGATGGGTTTGAACTACAACGATATAATACATGCACGTGGAGACTATGAAATTTGTGGAACATCAAAAAATGAAGCTAAAATTTTCCGAAAGTTAAGCTATTTTATGGATCAGAATTCAATTTTCTTTTAAGCTAAAGATCGGTTACCTTTAAGTTAGGAGTGGTTTAACAACATTTGATGTTGAAGATCACTCAGTAGTCCGCTAAAAAAATAGGATTTATTTGGGGGGAGGATCACAAGGAGGGGGGGCGAAGCCCCCCTCCTTGTTTATTTCTAAAAATATAAATTTTTTCTGTTTCGCTCCTTTTTTTAAACAAAAAAGTCCATTGTTCTTTTTTTTTTCTTGTTTTCTTCATAACTTGTAACCGCTTTATCATGAGAAAATTTTTAATCGCTCAGTCATCAAATGATAAACCCGCCTCAAATATTTGAACTCTGACTTTATAAATTCCCGTCGATAACTATCCTTCTTCGTCAACATAGTCCTCCATAGTAATTTCAAAAGGCCGCCCTGCTGGCTTAGTGGTTAGAGCGTTGTTTGGTTAGAGCGAGCCGGGATGGTCCCAAAAAGTTTGACTTGATTCTGGTAAAAAAATGAAAGCTGAGGTCCCGTTGTTATTGACCAAGAAACGTTTAACCCGTTGTTATTGGCCAAGAAACTTTATTTAGTAGAGGGTTAATTCTAAAAAAAATTCAAAAATATTGTTTAATATTAAAAAAGTCTTCCACTTTTTGTAAAAATTTCATCGAATTTTCGAATATTTTCGTATAATACCTGTACTAAGTATTGACCGTGCACTAAACAAGGTAAGGCGTCAATACTCAAAAATATCGATAAAATTGAGTTTTAATACACGAGTTCCCAATTCGTCGCACCTATAAACTTTTTTTAAAAACATTTATGTACACGTGTAAGAATTGGCAAATTGGGTTTTAAGGCGCACAATCTTAAACAAGGAAATACGTAAAATTGCTAGATCAATCAACCACATGATTATTTTAGAAAGAAAAAAGGAGTAGAAAAAATTATACAAAAATTGTTTATTTGTGTTCTTTACTTCTATTCTTCTTATTTTAGTCGAATAAGAATTAAATCTAATCGATTTTTTTATTGGGTTGGAATTTTTTTAAACATTCACATGAACAAGCGTTGGCAAAATCTTTTATTGAAATTATTCTAATATTTTGACCGCTCATACGGCTTTTTATAACTTGTTTAAATTTAATTTGATCAAAATCAAAAACTTCCATGTCCGATTTTAAACCATAAAAACATTTATTTTCATCAAAAATAAATATAACTCTCAATGACTTTTCATAAGACTCTAATTCAAATTCATCTATAGCTTTTTCAATTAAAGGTAACCCTTTTAGTGTGTTCTTCATCTTCTGTATTTTATTTTCTGCACAAGAAATTTGATAAATATTAAGTAATTTCATTTTCATGTCATACAGGAAAAAATCAGCTGCCGGATACGAATTATGTGGATAGAAAAGAATGAACCTTGATTTTGATTGCTTGATTACATTTTTATTCGGCTCTTGGGCATAGAACGTGTATTCTCTTGGAATAACATCGTTATTGTTTGTAATCAGATGATTTTTTAAATAGAAACGGATTTTGTCTTCAAGATAAATTCCTTTATTAAATTGAAATTTCTTCACATTATCTCCAGTTAGACACGGGTATTTGACTAAAATTTTTGAAATGTTTAAAACTTGAATTGTTGATTGTGATGTTTTCTCGATTTTTTTGGAAAGATTTTTAGATGGATTTGAAATCAATAGACGAGTAAACGTTAAAATTGAAGACTTCTTGAATATTCTCATCATTTTTAATTGATTAAAACAAAACCAAAATCACCAAATTAAGTTTTAATTTTTGATTCTATGGAGAAGTATTGAATCAAGTCTTGTTGCTATTTCATCCTCTAAATTTTTTTGTTTAAATTTTGCTCTGCAAAATAAATCAAAAATAATTCTTGATCTCATGTCTCAAAACAAAAGTGAGTTTTGCAATTTTATACACGTTTGGTTTTTGTAAGATTTTTAAAGGTTTGACTTTGAAGAAGGCTTTTCCAATTTTATTTTAGTGTCCTTTTAAAATTACTGCTAACATAACTAGCGTTTTTTAGTTGATAAAAAGTTAGGGGATACCCATGATTAGATTACTTTTTTAAGGTTCCTTAATTCAATTTTTTAGAAAAAAAGTCTTAATAGACTTGTAAAGAGAAAAATACAGCAACCCAAAACCTACATTTTTAAAATGTTTCTTTTGCGACATATCTGAATCACTTTAAAAAAAGATTTAGGCTAGGGCTGAACTCTTTACTTTACTTTTGATTTTTGAACCGATAAATCTAATGAGTTTGGCTTCTTTACTTGGACTTAAAGTTCATAAAGGTCAGTAAATCACTTATGAATTATGTAATTATTGAGTTCTCATTGCATAAATTTACTGCTTTACCATTCTTTACTTTCCAACTTTACCATACGTAAAGTAAAGGGTCCAGCCCTAATTTAGACATTTTTAATGCTGTAATATTAAAAGCAGAATGGGCTAAGAATATTTTATCAAAAGGTACACGGTAAAAAGAGCATCCTAAACTTTTGGGTTTTTGTGAGACTGCATAATTGAACAAAGGAATACGGTATTAATATAAGGATTTATTAAAAAGATAATATAAACCTGTATTTATCTGTGATATCTATGTTAGCTAAATTAATAAAATAAACTAGTTTTTAAGATGGTCAAATTGTCATTTAAGAAGAATCTCACGCTTCATGTAAACTAAGAGTGTCCATTTGTTACTTTGACAGGCTTTGTATACAAAGATATTAAAAAAATCTCAGTGTCTATAAATTTCAGTTATTCGCATTTAAGCTACGATAATTTTCTTATTAGACTGCATTATTGAGTTGATCTGTAATGGACATACTTTTTAGACTGCCTCACTTGCTTTTCTAGAACAAATTTAAAGAAAATTTGGCAATGTTCGTACATCCTGTAAACAGTTGATTAGCTGCTAGGGAACAAAACAAAACAATTCTTGAAAAACATCCAAAACAAAACATCTAAAAACAGCACGTACGAAAGACTTCAATTCAATGTTTGAGCATTGTGTTGCCAAATTAAGAACTACTTAAAAACAAAACCCAAGCAGAACATTCACATTCAAAAAAATGTTTTTGAAATTCCATTAAAATATAATGTTTATGCTTCGGAACAAGTTTTGAAATGTTTTTTTGCTTGGTTTTGATTTGTGCATGTACGGTTTAAGCAAACAGAGCGTTAACTTAATATTCTGTAATGTTACAAAAGGTTCCGTAAAATGTTTTAAAATGGTTATTACTCAGTTTGAAATGTGCATACACGGATTTACCAAAATTTTTTATATCTAAAAGCAGCAAAAAGGGTCAATGACCCTTCTATTTTTCTAGTGTAAAGAAATGTAAAAATGGAGTGTTATATGATGGAGAAAGTTAAAGTCATGTTAGTGAATAAATTAGTAGATAAGTCGACTAAGTTCATCATGCATTTGCTTTTCTTTTGAAAATAAGCCGAAAAATGGCTCAATTTTTTAGGTTAGTTACCGTATTGCTGAGCAGAGAGTTAAATTTTTAACATTATTTTTCAGGTTCAAAACTGTGCAGTAAAATCACTAAGAAATCCAAAGACTTAAATTTTATTCAAAAAATTATTTATTCTTTAAGTGCTTTTATTAAAGATTTTTTTAAAGTAAATAATCCACTAAAAATGCCATTTATAAATTATATAAGGAGGAGAAAACATATCAAGTCAATAAATAAAAAAAATCCAAAAAACAAAACATCTTTTTTTGGACATAAGAGATTTCTAAAAATTTTTAAAGATAATATTTTCTTTATTTTTTTTTTCATAAAAAGAATTAAAAGAAGAAGTTCTTTAAAAATTTTAAAAACCTCGTTAAACTAATTTTTAAAATTATTTTTTTTTAAATAAAAAGAGATTTATTTCATGTTGAGAGATTTTTTAATTGATTTAACTACGTTATGGGCGGCTGGAAGTGATGCGGTTTCCAAGGTTTTAGCATACGCTAGAGGTACATCAGCTCCACTGACACGGTAAATTGGAGCGTCTAAATAGTTAAATCCTTCGCCTTAAATAAAAAATATTCATTAGAGTCTTTTATTTTAGATTTTTTTCTTTGACTTACTCTCCATGATTTTGGCAATTATTTCAGCACCAACACCATATTGTGGCCAGCCTTGTTCGACTGTAACTAAATGATTAGTTTTCTTGATTGAGTTAATGATTGTTTCTTCGTCTAATGGTCTTAAAGATCTCAAATTGATGACTTCACATTCGACGCCCATTTTTTCCATTTCAGCAGCAGCTTCAAGACAGAATTGAACTGCTCTTGAGTGACCAACTAAAGTGATGTGTTTTCCTGGTCGTTCGATTTTGGCCTTACCAATTGGGATTACGAAATCGGACGATAAAGCTTCTTGTGACATTGGGAATGAAACACCGTACATTATTTCGTTCTCAAGACAAACAACTGGATTTGGATCTCTAATAGCAGCTTTTAATAAACCTTTAGCATCTTCTGAACTATATGGTGAGACTACTTTTAATCCTGGAACGTGACTGTACCATGCAGCAAAGCATTGTGAGTGTTGAGCGGCTACACCTAAAGCTGAACCATTTGGACCACGAAATACAATTGGAACTGGTACTTGACCAGCGCTCATGTAATAAGTTTTGGCAGCTGAGTTAACTACGTGATCGATGGCTTGCATAGAAAAATTAAAAGTCATGAACTCGCAAACTGGTTTGAGACCAGCCATAGCAGCGCCAACTGCAATACCAGCGAAACCCATCTTAAAAATTTTTGTTTAAAAATAATATTGAAATTTTATTATAAGAAAAAAATAATTACCTCGGATATAGGGGTATCGATGATTCTTGTTTCACCGTATTTAGCATATAAACCTTTTGATACCTTGTATGCACCGTCGTATTTTGCGACTTCTTCACCAATTAAAATAACTTTATCATCTCTAGCTAATTCTTCATCAATCGCTGAGTTCAAGGCGTCTCTTACAGTCATCTATAAAAAATTTTGATTTGAGTGTACCTTGTTTTTGTTTTAAGGAATTTCGTTAAGAGTACAAAAAATGATATTTACTTGAACTGACGATGGAGCAACTTTTGTCAAATGTAAACCATTTTTGGTTGTTTTGAATAAAACAAGGTTGACCTTAAAACAAAACAAAAATGGTCACAAAAAGTACCCAAAAGAAATTTTTTTGTTATAAATTTTACTGATTTGAATAAGTTTTTGGCAGCGAAATTCATTTTAAGGTATCTCGTTTCTTAAAATCTAAATCGAAAAATAAACTTGTTAAAAAATTGACCAAGAAAGCGGAGATTTTCGATTAGGAACGCTTTCGTTCTTGCTTTATATAAGCTAAGTTTTAAACTATAATTTTTTCACTACAGAGTTTCAATAATAAATTAAACATAAAATTTTTTTTTAAACAAAGCTGGTATTACATATAAATACACTAAAAAACTTCTTTTTTTTTTGTTTGTGATGTAACATTTTTGCAATATTGCAGAAATTTTAGACATAAATCAATACTCTGACATACATGTTTAATGTATTTTAAAATGCATAGTTGGTAACGCTACTTAATTTGCAATGAAAACATTCGTTGAATAAACTTGTTCGAGTTTTGTCTTGATTTTGCTTTCTTCATATTGTTGATTTTTTTATGGGACTAGCAAAACAAAGTGCCTAAATGATTTAGCCTCATTAATCTTTTAAAATTATTCAAAAATAAATTTTGACGATAAAGATTTGAGTATTTAAATAACGTTTTGTTCTTAATTTTTTTTTACCTTTGAACAAATATTAAGAAATCAGCAGATTTTTTGGTAAAAAAGTTTTTAAAATTAGTAGTAGAGATGATCAATGACATAGTGCATTTTGTCCAAACCCATTGGGTTGACTTTTGGGAATATTGGACACCGATGATAATGATTTCAACTGGTGTAATAGTTTTCTTTTTGGAGGGTTTTGGTGGCTTCAAAGCCGAGTATGGAAGATATAGTAAAACAAAAAAAGGTTTAAGAGCTCCAATTGCTTGGCTCATACAAGAATGTCCATCATTTTTTGTGCCATTATTTTTAATTTTATATAACGGTGTAAAGTTATTCGATAAATTCAATCGACTTAATACAAATATGGTTCTTTTGGGACTCTATATGATTCATTATTTTAACAGGTAATTTGATTTAGAAGCAAAAAATTTAAATTTAGGTTTTTTTAATTTCAACTTGTTTAATGAAAAGTAAAGTAAGCCTTTTGTTTCTAGGTTCATTTCAGAATTTTGATTGTTAAGCAATTTTTGTCGCGAAAATTCAAACAACAGTCACATGATGAGTGTTTTTAATAATTTTACAATCTAATTTTTTGAATTTTATTTTCGTAGATTAAGGCTAGAAAAAATTTTAATCTTTAGATGAGACAACAAAAAATGCAAAATTTAAAACCAAAAACGTTATAAAAAATAATCAAAAAAAAAGTTTTTAGAAGTAAACATCCTATTTAAAGGTGAGTTTGCACCTATTTCTTTTCAATTTGTTTTGCATTTTTTGTCTTTCTTTTTGTTTTTCAAAACTTTTGAAAGACTGATGATCAGTCCAGAACTCAGTGTAATTTTGACTTATAAGGTTTTCAAATGCAGTCTGTGAAGTCCTCGAAAGTGAGATTAACAGAAGTTCTTTCGATGCTTCGGAAACTACAATATTTCCTTGCTGTAAGATGCGTGCATTAATAACCGAGCTAAAAAATAAAGTGCATCCATTAGACCTCTTTCATCTTAAAAAAATAACGTTCTGAGATGTATGTCTATGCATGCACTTGCTTTAAAAAACTGGACAGTTGACTAATAAACAATCTGGACTAAAGTATGAAGGGTAAATTTTAATACCAAGTGCATATTGTGGATCTTTTAGTCAATTTCAAAATGCTAACATCAGATAGGATCATTCTTTACGAAGAAAAATGGAAGTTTTTATTGTAATTGAAAATCGTTTACACATTTTAAAATTCAAATAAGCCTGAATGATTTAAGCATCCATGATATCATTTTAAAGTAGACTAAAATATCTCCAATTTCCTAAAATCTACTCTTTATGTTTTATTCCAGTAGGTTCATTGGTATCCAAGTCGTTAAGTTACTATTTGTTGATTCAAAAATTTTACATTTGAGTTTTTTGTAATGTCTTTTTCTCTTTATTTAGTTATATAATGTTAGCACAGTTAGTGGCACATACGAAGTATTGTACCTGTGAATTGAAATTATTTAAGAACTATGGCTTCGGATTTTTACTCGATTTTACACCAATGTCATTTAAAAACTAGTTTCTTTGCTCCTTTGACACAAATTAGGCCTAAGTGGGATTCGAACGGACACTTTCGTGACGTATTGATCAACTGTCGATACCAACTGAGCTACCATTCCCATCAAACACATCGCCCCGTAATAAAGAATAAGTCGGAAAATTTTTCTCCCCTTGCAAGAATCGAGGATCGCAAAAGTTAATAACCGATCGGAGAAGTCTTAAATTTTAGTTAAGTAGATTTTTAGCTTTCAATTATTTCGAGGTATTGAGGATTTTATCCCAAAATATAACTAAAACAAAAGCTTACTTATGTGTATCAAAAAAGAGTACCCTTGAGGTTTCAACAAAGGGTTTAATATAAAATATTGTTCGATTATATGACAACCAAGTTGTCTCCTCTGTTGCAAATCGAAAAGTATTTTAAATGCTTTTTTATTTAAATAGATCGTTCATTTATACAAGTAGAATAAATTCGAAAAATGTTGTCAATTATTTAGAAAATTTTTTAGCATTCGTATTTTGTGCAGTCAATGGCTATCAAATAGGATATTACCATTCCAAATACGTTGAAAATGATCTTTTTCAATGGAACTTTTTATTAGGTACCTTAAATAATTAAAACAAATATATTTTTTTTAAATTTCTTTTTATAAAAAAGGTTGTTTAATTTTCTTTGCCGGATTTTACATTAATATTGATTCAGACAACCGTTTGATTAGATTAAGAAAAGAATCAAATGGAACTGGCTACAAAATCCCCAAAGGTAAATCTTTAAATTTTTTTAATCAAAAATTAAGACATTTGTATGCTTGATACTAAAAAGGCGGTTTATTCGAGTATGTTTCAGCAGCTAATTATTTTGGTGAATGTTTAGAATGGTTCGGATTTGCAGTCGCATCATGGTCACTACCAGCCACAGCTTTTGCATGGTTTACTCTTGCTAACACAGGTCCAAGAGGTTATCATCATCATTTGTTTTACAAACAAAAATTCGGAGCCGAATACCCGAAAAACCGAAAAGCACTTATTCCATTTTTAATTTAAAAAAAAACATTTATTCAAATATACAGAATTTTTTTTTTATTTAATTGAAAAAATTTATGATATTAAATAAAAAAAAAAAAATTTTTTCTGGTTGTCGGATAAACATGATTTTTGTTTTGAGCTATACATTATTATTGCTCGAAAACGAATCCCTAAAACAAAAATTTTTAAAAACCAACTATTATTTGATTCGAAAGTTCACAAAAAACTTATAAATCACATTTAAGTTAATTAGCCCATTGTAAATCACTTTTTTTTCTGTTTTTTATTTCTTGTTGTTTGCAAAAATTTCATAAAAAATTTAAATGTTTTTAAAATAGACAAGAAAAATTGAAACATTAAAGAGAAATTATGGTTTTTTGAGATTTATTATCGTTTTGTTTTACCGTAAATACAACGAGACTTTGAGTTACGAAACAAAGCAAAAAAGATTTATTAAAACAACAAGCATTTCATACTAAGCTGGTAAAAAATGTAAATTTTTGAGCAAAATATTTTTTGAAACTTGAGGAAAAAGTTAATTATATTTAAAAACCAAAAAAGAGGAGCAGAAGAAGTAGTAGTAGCAAAATAATCTGCAACTTGAAACCAGTGAGCTCATAGAGATATATCAGTCGTTACACATTTTTTTTCATCAAGACATAAAGCTTGGGCTTAAAAACATTTAGGCTTCTTGCTTCAATCACTTCTTACAGCGATCTATTCCAATCACTACCAAACTCTATTATTTTACTATGCCTTGGTAAATTGTAAGTGCGCCAGCACCGAATATGTAATTAATGTCATTTACAGAAATCACTTTCACCAACTTTTTAACCAATTTGTTCATTGGAATAAAATCACCTCTCAAACTTCTTGTCATCGGGTCACTAAGGCCTAGTTTTCAAGTCTTCGAGATTTTTGGGTTCCGGTAAAGCTAATACGTAGCTCTTCTCTTTACTTTTTCATTTTCAGTAATATTGTTTTCAAAGTATAAGCACCACGAGCTGACATTATATATTGTCATGTCTTGACTAGAATAATTAAAAGCTTTTTAAGTCGGCAGAGATGGTTTAGAAACTCAAAAGAGGAACCTTGAAGGGGCCGAGTTGCAATATATAAACACAATCAGAATATCCATTTTTTAGCTGGAATTTCTCCTATTATGTAGAGGAGCTACTCGTCCAGCTTTATTTATAGGCAAACTTAACATTTTTCAGTGAATACATTCATCCATTTATAAACGACACTTATACTTTGTCACATCGTCTTTATATGGAAAAATTTATTCATTTTTAACCAAAAAATTTTTTTTTTAAAACCATTTAAAAGTGTCTGAATTTTTTCGAAAGGCTCTGAAAGCTTATGAAAGGTTTCGAAAGCTTTTGAACGTTCGGATGTATTCGGCTGAACGTGAATGTTCATGAAAGTTCAAGAACGTTCTGTTTTGGAACTCCTGAATGACCAGGCTTGTACTTTGTTTTAATTCACTTCTTATTTATTTTTATTTGTAAATCGATTTTAAGATTTTAATTTTGAATACAAAGTGTCGTTTTCAACGAAATCAATCGAACATTAAAATCTTCAAAAGTGCTTAAAAAACGTTAAATTATTTAAAATGGATTAATTTTACCTTCAATAAAAAAAAATATTTAAAAAGGTTAATAGACATTTTTAAATTCTAAGCGATTTCAATTTTTGCGAGATTATTTTTTCCTTAAAATTTTGTATTTGCGCTTCAAAAAAAAATTATTCATTACACGAGGTCTATTGATTCTTTCTAACTATTAGAGATGAGGAAAAATCGGAATTATGGAGTCAAAGGTGCAATTTCTATGAGGGTTGTTAACTGCTAGTATTCGTTATACAGTCCTGTATATCATATGATTTCAGCTGATACAGTGATCTTACACTTATATCACCCAAATTGTCCATTCGAAATACCGGTGATTAAACTAAAATGTGATAGAACTGAGAAGTTGAAAAATAAATAATATGTTTAATTCAAATTGAGTTCAATTTATAAGTTGAAGGTTTAATCATCTACTTAATGATATATACCAATTATTCTTTCTTTGATGTCAAATATGTAAATAATGATGGATTTAATTCATTAGTCGAGAACATCATCGCTATCTTTTAGTTATTTTTCTATTCATTCATCAAAAATTTGTAATATCTTGTCGTTTAATACAATCAGTTTTTGTATAATCGTCTTCATTTTCGGTATAACAAAAAATTTAACAATTAATTTTTTAACAATTAACAAACAAGTGATACAAGTCAACAGCTTTTTTATACATCTGTGTTAATTGGTTCTTGTTTATTATGGAGAAATAACTAAAAATAGTGATATCTTTTAGTGACACAACTAACCAGAAATTTAATGCATTTAGGTCTAGTGAAATCTGTTCTTCAAGTCTTTAGTGATTCAAGTGTAATAGTGATAAAAGTACCTAGTGATACAAGTGTAAGACCACTGTATCAGTTGACATCATATGATATCATGGGAAAAATTAATTTCCAACACTGTATAAGGGCAAAAGTAACAGAAAATTTTCTTGTCAATAAATGAAAATCACAGCGAAAAAACCCTAAATATCACCTTAGTTTTATATAAGGGACTGTCTTTCGACTACCGTTACCGTAATGTGAATTGGTTTGCATTTCGGTTTCTTTACCGTTTTATAACAGAAAGTAACGTGCGTTTTTTTTAGTGTTGCTGTTCGAACTTTTTCCTTAGTTTTTTGTCTTCAAGTACAAGATCATATTATTATTTATACTATTAAGGTTCGTTCGGAGCAAAACGTCCACACTATCTAAATAAGCCATTTTTGACTTTACGACGTTAATCTACGACCCCGAAAAAAAAAACGCGCGTTCCAAACGTAACGTTACATTCTCATCGCTGTATTAATGGCTTTAAACCTTTTAAAATTTTTACCAGGTTTTTTTTCAGATGTTTAAAATAAATGACAAATTGTTAAGTCTTTAAATTTATTTATTTTTTTTAAAATGAACAACTACGGATTTGAAAATGATGAAATAGATTCTAACATACAAACAAAAAGCGTTAGACTAAAGAATCTAAAGCGAAACAATAACAATGCTGCACGACAAATCGAATTCAAAATTGAACAAGAAATAAACACCGAAAATTTTAAAACAACTGAAAACGAAAATATAACAGATAAAGAATGGAATGATTTTACAAAGTCACAAAAAACAAGCTACCTTATATTTTCGATTTTAAAAATTATCTTATTCATCGTTTTATTGTACTTTTTTCTTTTATCACTCAATTTTATGACCATTGGTTTTACATTAGTTTCGCCATATGCTCTTAAAGCTGGTGATGCCATTAGATTTTTGTTATCAAATCCATTTGCAGCATTGGCTATTGGAATCATAGCTACGGCTATTATGCAAAACGCGACTGCTACAACTTCAATCGCCGTAACAATGGTCGGTGCTGGCATTATTCCGTCAGTTAAAAGCGCCATTCCACTTATAATGGGCTCAAATATAGGTACTTGTGTGACAAATTCGTTTATTGCCTTGACTCTATCAGGAGATCCAAATGAATTCAAAAGAGCTTTTAGTGCCGCCACACTTAACGATATGTTCAATTTTCTAACTACAGGAATTCTGTTAGCAATCGAAATAATTTTTGATTTTTTGTTTATTGTTTCCGATAAGTTAACATCATTAATGCCTTTCGATAATCCAGATGCAATGAAAAGTGCTAATTTTATTGGTGTCATCCTCAATCCAGTTTGTGATTTATTTATTAAAATTGATAATGACGCCGTCGATGCCGTAAATAGAGGCTCAAATATAACCGAGATTTCTTTACGTTGTTGTGATAAAATCAACCGTCTAGTTAAAATAAATAATACAAATTTTTTAAACACATCTTTGAGCAATTTATCAACAAATTTTTACCAAAATTATGTTTATGAAAACAATTCGATTTATTTAAACGAGACCGAATGTTTAGAGTGTAATTATTGGTGTATGCCAATGTTAAGATCTTTTGGAGATGGAGGCACCGGTCTTTTTTGGATTATTCTATCTTTAATTGTTTTGATTGGATGTCTTTTTGGGATTGTAAAAGTTTTAAGTCTATTGATAGTTGGACCTATTGCTCAAGGTGTTCGTAAAGCAATTAACTCTTCGTTGCCTGGTAAAATGAAATGGTTTACCCAAGTAATTTTACTAATCGTTGCATTTTTATTGACCTTAATCGTACAAAGTTCTAATATAATCACTGCTACTCTTGTACCTCTGTGTGGTATTGGTATTGTTACGCTGCAAAGAGTTTATGTAATGACACTTGGTTCAAATATTGGAACTACTTTAACAGGTATTCTAAGCGCGTTTACTCAGCCTGTGTCTTCACTTAGAAAAGCAATGCAACTTGCGTTTGTATACACATTATTCAACACTTTGGGAGTTATTTTTTGGCTTCCGTTGCCGTTTTTGAGATTCCCCAAAGTTCTTGCACGAAAATTGGGAAATATTATTTTTGAGTTTAAATGGTTTTTGTATGTGTATGTTTCGCTTGTGTATTTTATTGGGCCTTTAATATTGCTTGGATTGGCATTAATACCGCACTGGATTGGTCTAGCAATAGTGGGAATTCCAATCTTAGTTGTATTTTTTGGATTTTTAATAATTTTAATTTTGAGAAGTAAGGTGCCTAGAATACTTCCACAAAAATTATTAAACTTCGATTGTTTGCCAATATGGATGAGATCGTTGGCTTTTTATGATAAAAAAATTCGAAACATAAAGTGTTCTTGTAGAAAATCAAAAAAAGTTAGATTGTATGAAAATAAATCAACAAATACAAATGATCCTAATGAAGGTCCAAGTTTCATACCACATATGATTAGACGTTTTAGTGCTATTGATTCAATTATTGAAGAAGCTAGAATGTATAATAGACGAAATACAATAATATCGAACCCCGATTCAAGTGAAGATGAACATGATTCACAATTGGCTAAAGAATATAGGAGAAAAAAATCTATTTCAAAAGAAGAAAATGATATATGTAGGTTTTGATTCTTATTTTGTAATTTAACAAATAAAAATTTAATGATAAAAAAGTCTTGAATACTTCAAAATTTTCAAGGCAAACAAAATGTTCCCAAAATGTTCCCTTCCTGTTTTAAAAAAATTCCAAAGGATAAACTTTGTGCTATGAAACAATTATGCTATGAAAAAAACTGCTATGAAAATTTTTTACTCTGCTATGAAAAGAACATGCGATGAACAAGAAAAGTGTTAAGAAACATTACATGATCTCGGTACGAGCTGCATACTCTTAAAAACAACACACGTGATATTTTTGAAAAACTTACGGACCATCACTTTTCAGTTCAATAAAAGGCCGAAAGATTTTGCTGTAACTAATGCTAAGATCTAGGGCCTTTGGTTCGGGATATCGACCCGTCCAAAGCATAAAATCACGAGAAAAATTCCAACGGACGACCACTTTGGCGCCGAACAAAAGGTCCAACAGTTCCAGGGTTAGTGATTTTCTGGTAGTATTTTTAGTGTGTTAAGAAAAAAATTTTAAGAAAATTTCTTCATTACTTTTTCGTTTCTAGTACTTTTTTAACTCTTAGAAAAGAACGAAATGCAAGATAAAACCGAACGTAGGTTTTATCTAAGAATATGTGAGTATTTTACTTAACGATTGTTTTATTTTTTTCTTGATGCTTGAGTTTTCTTTTACAATTAGACACTTCAAACGACATTGTTTTTCTTTTAAAAAATAGAAACCAGTTTTTTTGTTTAAAGAAACAAAAATTGATAAATTAAAAAAACTAAATTTTCATCTTACTCGTCAACATAGAAGTGCTTGATTACCTTATCAATCATCAACATATAAAGTAAGTCTATAACAGGATTTTGTTTATTCAAAACTAATGTTTTTATTAACTAAAAAACAATGAGATTTTGAATAGACAATGATAAAAAATTTGCTTCGAAGTCTATCAAAAAATTTTTTTCAAAATTTAAAAAAAACAAATAAATATTATTAAGAAAAAAAGGTAAGACTTGTAGCAAAAAAAAACACTCCTTCTATAATCTTTGATAACTGGATTTTTTTAACAAAGATCGAATCATAACTTGAATATCGACTTGCTTAGAAAATGGTTTATATATATTGGTTAAATTTTGAATTGCTAAAAATTCTCTTTTTGTTGAGCAAAGTAATTGAAAAAAAAGCCACATCTTAAACCTTACGACATCGCATCAAAACGTTACTTGACTTTTTAGTGAATAAGTAAAAAGATAATTATCCGAGTTACATATTTTTTCGTTAAGAGAAATGTAAAACTTTTGGTAGGGTTCGTTTTGGAATATTCATAAAAGTTGACATCTTAAAAAAATCCCACACCATCCGTTAAAATCACAATCTTGACATGAAAGAAATTAGATAACACAAATCGTTTGGATACTTTGTATTGGAATTATCGATTCAAGAGAAGATCCCCAGGTGGTCCTTGACTCCCCCGGCCTAGTATCGAAAAACATTTTTTTTTTCCTACCCCATGATCTAAAAGTTTTTCGTTCTTAGAAAACTTTTAAAAATTAATATTTCTTAGATCTATGAAAATTGTTCATGAAGGTAAAAATTTTGTTTGTAAAATTTAAGGTGATTCTTACTAAAAATTAAAATTATGATTTTTTCATTTTTTTTGAACAAGTAATCCTAGCTTGTTTCTTGGTCATTATCAAATTATTTGAACAGTTTTTCATAAAATTTCCAATTTTATAACTTAAAAATTTTGATGAATCTTTAGCTTTAAATTAAGAAATTCATCAAAAATTTTGTTAGGGTCTTTTAATTTAGAATAAAATACTGAAAGCAAAGCTTTATATGCGAGAAACGAGACGTTAGATAATTTAAAGAAGCTATGTTGAAGGCATTGAAGGTACGGTTCTTTCATTTAGTTCACTTTTGAATACTTTAATAAGTACTTAAACAAGTGTCGGATCCACGGTTTTGCAAACTCTTATGATTCGTACTGAAGTGTCTTGATTATGAGCCAACACACTTAGATTCTCAAAAACGTGTTTAAGACCGATCCTTATTTAAGTTTTCATTTTTATTCAAACAGTTTGCAAACGGTCCTAATTATTTCGTCTATATTTAACTATAAGAAACAAGCTGAAAGAAATTATATAATATTATTTTCATTTTTCTTTATTTTTACAATTTTGTTTTTTTACTAACTGGCTGTCACTCTCTCATTATAGATTATAAATAAATTGCATTTAAAGCGACTTTATTCTTTTATTAAAACCCGAACATTACCGATATTTCACTTACTACATTTTTTCCCTATTTCAAAAATTTGAAACGAAAAAAGGCTTAGTTTTGAGTTTTGTAAAAGGATAACCTCTTATTAAACAACCGCTTATGTACAATCAATGTTAACCATGAGAGAATAATACAGCTTTCAATTATTTAATAATGAGTCCCAGCAATTCACATTGATTGTGCAAAAAATTATTTTAAGGAATCGACGATTCATCTTTAAAGTTAGACCCTCCTTTGTTTCATTTTAAATGTTTTTTCAATGGGACCCGACCCTTTTTGAGTTCGCGCACTTTCAGTTTTCAAGACACTTACATATGTGTTGACTATAAAGCTCGTCACGGCTTTCTCGTTCCTCGCGAAAAATTGTTCGACACAATCGACAAAACGTAATTATATAGGAAAAAATATGGCGTATTTTTTTAAAAAAGAGTCAAAAATAGGGGAAATTTTACTATACAATTTAATTTTAAATATATGTAAAAAAATCTCCTATTTTTAGAACCTTTGAAAAAAAACTTGCCATATGTCATCCAAAATATAGCTGCATATATGAAAATCTATACCTCTCTAATCCGGCCGTCGTTAATCCGAAAAATTCGATTGCTGTATAATTTTTCGATTTTCCATCTCCATATAAATACATTATAATTGGATCTTAAATCCGGCAAAGTTTTTCCTTCCCGATTTGGCCGTATTAGAGAGATTTTACTGTAAACTCCAATTTATTTGGAAGTTGAAAAAAGATCTCAACTTTTTTCAGAGGGCCAGCTTAAAGAAGAGGGTACTTAAGTTAATCGTTAGTCAAAATAAAAGTATGTGTGGTATTTATGATGTGAATTCTGAAAGACAGTTAAATTTTACACGTGTCAATTCAATTTTTATGTTAAAAAAAATTTTCAAAGTGCTTTTTTTAGACCATAAAATAGAAAAAAATGGCTTTTTATTGTTTTTTTAATATCTAGTCCCAAGAATGTCCCAAAACATATATTTTTTTACTCATCAGCGTGTAGATCAGGAAATTTAGTACATAATTGTGGGACTGGATTCTTTATTTATTGACCTAAAGGTTACAAACTAAATGCCAAAAAAAGGTATTTATTTTTAAATCATTTTGAAATATCAAAAATATTTAAAAATATTGCGAGAAATTTTAAATTCCAACTAAAGACATTTACAAATAATTTTCTTTTCAAAGATGCCCCAAATCATAAACGTTACTTGCTTTAAATTTTATTCCTCCCCTGAGATGCAATAAAACCATGTTTAAAAAAGTGTCTTAACATCTTTCTCTCATATACAGTCCCAGAAATTAACTTGTCACATGATATCATATTATATCAGCTGACCTCATATGATGTCATCTGGTATCACCTGATATCAGTTTCCATCAGAATTGGCTGAAATTCATAATGTTTGTAATTCTCTTAATGATATCATCTGATATCATGTGGTTTCAACTGATCCGATCTGATAGGAGATGATATCATTTGGTCATAAATTCTGATACTAACTGATATCAGCTGATGTCATATGATATCATGTGAAAAGTTAATTTCCGGGACTGTATCGTTTACAAAATCGTCACCTATTTTTGAGGATGACCCAGTAAACCGCCCCTAGGGGTGTACAGAAAATCACAACGGGTTATCAAAAATCAAGCATTAAGAAAATGATTGGATCACTTTTAGTTAAAGGAAACAAAGCGTGCCATGCAACCTACGCAGTCACTTATCTCGCCATTCAGTCAAAATTTGATGTAATTGAATTTTTTTAATGCTTAATATAATCGAATTGTGCACGTAATCGAATAATTTAAAAAGGATTAGACATGACTTGGAATAAGTCTTAAAAAATGATGATCAAAAAAATCCATGGACGAGATGCGAAAAATCAGACACTTTTCAAAGTCGCTGTTTTTTTTCTTTTTGCATACAGTACATATCTGAAATTAATTGTCATGTTTCGGAGATTTGCTTAAGACTCTCCGACTCATTGCCTAATCACACAAGTTGAAAAAAATTATGCGTGTGTGAGCAAAAATTCAAACCCTCTAATTTTTTTTTTTAAGTGGCTATTTACTTTGTCTATTTAAATCAAGGGAGTGTTTAATTATTTTTATTTCTATTTTTTTCTTTCCTTTGAACTTATGACGTTTTAGACAATAAAATTTTAATCTTTAAAAAATTTAAATGAGCTATGCTCCGGAGCAAAAGATTTATGCCCAAGAGCATTGCTTAAGACGTACAGAAGCAATGCCCATTCACGTCTAAAGAAAAGTTTCCGAACACGTTTAGGCAAATTGTCTACTTATTTCAGAAATGTAATAAATAATCGAATTTTAACTGTACTTCTAAACAATTCCTAGATTCACCACTTGTACTTAACAAACCTGCCAAGTTCTAATTCAAATCGAATATTCTAAATAATTTTAATTTATTTTTTTTAAAGAAAATATCAAATTTGCCCGCTTCTAGATTAGAAATTTTTCGGATTTTGTGAACATAATTGATTACAAAGTTGCTGGTCACAAGGTTTGTGATCAATTTTAATTAAGAAAAAAAAATAATACTGCAAGGCTCCTGAAAAAAATGCGTACCGTACCCCGTACCGAAGCGTACCGTTTTAAGTTAAAATTTTAAAATTTCACAAAACGGTACATTGGTACGTTACGGTACGGTGTGGTACGCTGTACGGTATTAAATTATGAAAAATATTTTCATAATCTAATACCCTAATTATCATTTTCAGAAAGCATTTTAACCACTTTGCAACAAGTTTTTAGAGCTAATTCAGCACTTTCATGTTGAAAAAAGAAACTTTTTTGAGTCTCTGATTATTAGTAACTCGAACTATTTTCTCGACTTTTTTCTTTATGTTTTTCTCGGTACGCTAGTATTGTACATTACGTTGGTGCGGTGCGCTTTTTTTTTTTCACCAACAATACTGTAATAGCTTTGATATTTATCTACTGATAATTTTTTCTTCAAACATACGATCCCCTTTTTATAGCTATTTTTCAAGCAGTTTAAACCACGGGTTTTAATATTTTGGGTATAATGCTTTATTTGAACAATTTTTAACATATTAGATGACCAATAGTCTATGATAAAATAAAATTTAAGTGAGTTTTATTTTAATGTTTAATACATAGAAGTTCTCAAATTATAGAGTACGCCGTTATGGTGGTAGATGCTGGATTGTATGAAGTTTGGTTGTCTATTGACGATGAAACGATTGAGAAAGATTCCAATTTTAAATCTAATCTGTCAGTTATTATGGTGTTATTTACTCAAAGATCCTTTTGTAAAAAAACTTGAGCAGGGATCTTAATCGTGGTAAAAGAATTATTGAAGTCAAAACTTGTTCGATAGTGTAGCATCTGTTGGAAACCGTTCAACACCTACCAAAATAGGGATCAGCAATCTCGTTTAAATGAAATAGTGATTAACTCTAGTGATCACTTTTATGTGAACACTCACAATATTAAAACAGCCTGAGCATGTAAAAACCTTATATGAAATTTGAGTCCGGTTTCAGCCGCAAGTGGACAGTGACCATAATAAAAGTTATTATATATCACAAGATGTCATTTTTTTTTATCAAGATTCACGCCTTAAAATCAATCATTTTTCAATTTAAAGCAATTCATCAAAAGAAAATACTATTATTTTAATTGCAACATCTAAAGGAATGTATCAGAATTTTTTTTTTAATTAAATCAAGAAAAAAAAATAAAAAATTTAATATAAATTCAAAATGATAAGAAACAAATTAACGAAGAAGAAAAAAAAAACATATAATAACTAGTTTTGCATGATTGATATATTTTTCCAAATTTTTGTTTATTTTTTTAAAGTATATATTTTTTTTCTTTTTTTTTATTTTATGTCTGTCCCTTTAACGTTTTTAAATTAAATAAAAAATTTACCAAATTACATAATTAAAAACCAGCATTCGAAAAACAAAAAAAAATAGAAAGTTTCTCAGTTAAACTAAATTTTCTACTCGATCATTTTTCATTAATTTATCAACCGAATCCAAATTGCGATCTTGTATTTTTTTTCCCTTATTTTTGTTGATAATTTTTATTTTCTCTACAGGTAATTTTTTTTATCATTTTTTTTTAAAGATTTTTGGTTGAAAAAACAAAGACAATCAAAATTTTGCGTTGATAAAGTTTTAAAATTTATTTTCCTATCGGTATGCAAAAATGGACAACCCTTGTTTTGACAAAGACAGCTTTGTGGTTACTCCGGTTGACCCACCTAAAATAAACATAATACAAGTCGATAGTGATAATGAGCAGATGACAAATTCAAAGCCAGTCAAAATTGAAAAAAAACTTACGCCCAAAGAAGAAAAGAAAAGAATCAAAATTGAGAAGAAAAGACTTAAAAAGCAAAAAGAAGAAGAAGAGATGGAGCGGACATGGGCAACTTATTCAAAGCAAGAAAAATTTCGTTATGTATTGTTTGCAATTTTGAAAATCATAATTTTTATCGTACTGCTCTATTTTTTTCTGCTGTCCTTAAATTTTATGACAATTGGTTTCACTTTAGTCTCGCCGTACGCTCTTAAAGCTGCTGATGCCATAAGATTTTTGTTAAAGAATCCATTTGCAGCTTTGGCTATTGGTATAATAGTGACTGCAATTTTACAAAATGCGACTGCCACGACATCAATTGCTGTAACTATGGTCGGTTCAGGTATAATTCCGTCAGTCAAAAGTGCCATTCCAATTATAATGGGTTCAAATATTGGTACATGTGTAACCAATTCATTCATTGCCTTGACTCTATCAGGCGATCCAAATGAATTTAAAAGAGCTTTCAGCGCAGCTACGTTAAATGATATTTTTAATTATTTAACAACTGCCATTTTGCTTACATTAGAAATAATTTGCGATTTTCTTTTTATCGTTTCCGAGAAGCTAACTAACTTGATGCCGGATAATGCTGAGGATTTAAAAAGTGCTAATTTTATCGGCGTTATACTCAACCCACTTTGTGATTTGTTTATCAAATTGGACGTT
This sequence comes from Brachionus rubens, assembly GCA_022207745.1. NCBI lineage: Eukaryota > Metazoa > Rotifera > Eurotatoria > Ploima > Brachionidae > Brachionus > Brachionus rubens. The sequence goes on along the minus strand of JAJVHD010000001.1, from coordinate 2,838,629 downwards.
GACCAAATCGATGCGGTAAATCGTGGATCAAATACAACTGAAATAGCTTTGCGTTGTTGCGAAAAACCTGTTTACACAGAATTGGTAAACAACACCAATATAACACAAAGTATTTTAAGCAAATTCAATATTACGTTGATATCAAACGCGACTATTTTGATCAAAAATTTGACAAATGAAACAGAGTATCGAGACTATTTTTTTAAAAATAGCACATTGTATATGAATAAAACAGGTTGTAATGAATGTGGTTACTGGTGTATGCCAATGTTAAGATCTTTTGGGGATGGAGGAACCGGTCTTTTTTGGATTATTTTGTCTTTAATTGTGCTCTTGACATGTTTGTTCGCTATAGTTAAAGTTCTTAGTTTGCTGATAGTTGGACCTATTGCTCACGGTATAACAAGAGCTATTAACGCATCATTCCCAGGTAAAATGAGATGGTTTACTCAAGTTGTTTTATTCATAATAGCTTTTCTGTTAACATTAATTATTCAAAGCTCAAACATTATAACAGCAACCTTAGTACCATTATGTGGTATTGGTATAGTTACGCTGCAAAGAGTTTACGTCATGACATTGGGTTCGAATGTAGGTACAACAGTTACTGGTTTATTAAGTGCATTTACCCAACCACCGTCAGCTTTAAAAAAATCCCTTCAATTAGCTTTTGTTTATACTCTATTTAATACATTGGGTGTCATTTTTTGGCTTCCAATACCATTTTTAAGATTACCAAAAGTTTTTGCTCGAAAACTGGGAGATATTATTTACAAATACAAATGGTTTTTGTATGTTTATGTTGTAATGGCTTATTTTGTTTTGCCATTGATTATTTTAGGCCTAGCGTTGATTCCATACTGGATTGGTTTGGCTATTTTTGGCATACCAGTGCTAATTTTATTTTTTGGTTATTTGATAATATTGCTTATCAGACGATTTATTCCAAGAATTTTGCCTGAAAAGCTAAAAAGTTTTGATTGGTTACCTGAATGGATGAGATCATTAACTTATTGGGATTCGAAAGTCAAGAAGATTAATTTATGTCCATGCCGAAAGAAAAAGAAAATAGAAATTACACCAAGAACATCAATAGTTGAGCAAGAAACAAATATCGATGACGATAATTCATCCAACTTCATTCCAAATATAATTCGACGTTTCAGTGCTATTGATTCAGTTATTAAAGAAGCCAGAATTTACTCAAGACGTAATACAATCGGATCAAATTCAATGTCTAGTGACGATGAAAATGATATAAATCATTTGAAACAAATCCATAAGAAAAATTCAGTTTTCAGAATCGAAGAAAATGAATCCGGTACTGAAAAATTTTAGAGCAATTGCTGTAATTATTTTTTTTTAAAGATTGGTTAATGGTAAGACTTTTTCCTCAATCTAAATTTTATATTTCTAATAAAAATGAACGCTTTTAAATTCTCTCCATTACTTTTTTTTTACCGGACCATTTGTTCTTCTTGTTTAACCATAGCAGGATGCCTTAAAAACTCGAGATATTCAAAGAAACCAAAACGTTTTTCACCGTGAAATGAGAAATATTTGATCAAATTAATTTTCTAAATATTTTAACAAATATGTTTCAATGTTTGCAATTTCATGAACAATTTTTGATTGTCATTCTAATGACTAATGAAAATTTACAAAAAGGTAACATCAGGTTAAATTTTAGAGCAATGCTAATTTGAATATCACAAAAATTTCAAGACAATGTTTTTTTTTTCCTAAGCAAAAATTGAATCTTGGTCTTCTCTGCGCATAAGTATCCATTTTTTAACTTTTAACAATTAGTCTAGTAAATAAAAAAATAAAGAGAACTTGTTTTTGTTTAAACATTATGTAATAATGAAAAGCATTCTTTTCTTAGATAGAAAGATAAGTGGAAAATAAAATTTACCTTTAAGCTTTGTTATTTTTTTAAATACCATTTTATAAATTTAAATAAAATTCGCGAATTATTTTTCGTTTAAAAAGTTTATTTCAAGTGGAATACAAAAATGTACCTCGGCTATGCAAATCGGCAAGTTAAAATTTTTTATCAATTTTCTTATTCTCAATTTTTATAACAGTTATGAAAGCTGTGAAAAGGGTGATTTTGATCAAAACAAAAGTTGTTTCACTTGAAACAAAGTTTCTTGCATCAAATAACAAAGTCTGCAAATCTCTGCAAATTAATTGCGCATTTTGAAAACAATACTTCTGCTTGTATGCAATCTTTATTGAATTTGCAGATTTTGCAGACTTTTTTGTTTGCAGCAAACTTCGTTTCAAGTGAAACAACTTTTGTTTTGATCAAAATCACCCTTTGCACAGCTTTCATAACTGTTATAAAAATTGAGAATAAGAAAATTAGTAAAAAATTTTAACATGCCAAAAAAATCTATTATTTTAAATTATTTAGTTAAATTTTAAGGTTGAATAAAAAGTTGTCTAATATTGCTCAAAAGTTATGGGAGCTTGATGATAACAGGCTTATGCGGAATGTTCATTATAAAATAAATTTACAAAGTAAAGTCTTTATTTAATATTAACCGGGTCTTGTACCATTCGTTGACAATTGTTCATGGACTATCATACATGTTTGATTGGTCGACAATTTAAAAATTTTATGTCCAGCTAATTTAGTAATTGCCCACCAACTTTATGTATGGTCCACTACCAGTAGACCCAGTTGCTCAAACTTACTCTCACATCAGAACTTTGACAAGAGATAATCTAATAAAAGACACTACAAACATGATTTCACAACATGAAAAAGCAAATTCAGAGATTTATATAAATATTTCTAAGGCTCAAAAAAAGAGGTCGATCTAGATCTACTGGGTTTACTGGACCATAAAGTGGCAATTCGTATCAATTAAAGAAAAGAGGTTTGTTGTCAATTTCCATGGATGTTTCTTGAATTGTCCATGGATTTCTAATTCGACCTCTTATTTAATCTTTAATTTAAAAAAAGGAGAGGTTGATTTAGGCGATGAAAGAAGAGATACAGATCGTGATGGAATCAGCGATTTGGAGGAAAAATTTCGTTCAATTATGAGTCAACCTTTATTTGAATATTTGGACGTAAATACTATACTGTCTAGACCAACTTACAGAGGTAATTTAACATTTCTCATCAACGTTCACTAAAATTCAATTTAAAGTGAATTTTGATTCTATTTTCGAAAAACATTCAAAATAATTAATGAAAAAAGCTTTTGTCAGACTTTTTGATAACTACATTGATGAGACTGATGTACCTGAAATAGCTACCGACGTTGAAGAAAAAGAACAAGATGAATTCTTAAATGCATGCATGAATACTGATCTAATGAAAGAGGCGCATAGATTTTTAGTTAAGCAAGGTAAAGCTCCAGAAGATGAGCAAGAGTTTAAAGAAATGTTGGATCTTATATGGTTCGATTTTTATTCAAGATCTGTCAAAGAGGAGTATGCCTTTAAGAAAATATTTTTTTTAAAAAAATTAAATATTTTTAACAAAGTGTTGAAGATTCAAGTGCTTTTGAGCATGTTTTTATTGGCGAACGAAAAAAAAAACAAAAAGTTTTGGGATGCCATAATTGGTTGGATTATTATTATTTGGAAAAGAAAGGCGATATCAAATATTATGGATACATTCCATCAAAATCAAACGTAAATTTATTAAAAACTAATTTTAAATTTTGATTATTTTTAAAATTGAAAAGTATGAAGATGTTGAAACAGAAGATCCTGGTGTTTTAGCTATTACTTTTAAAATGGATGGTGTTTTAAAGCCATTAGGAGGATTTTTGGTATTTTGAATTTTTTTTCTTAAAATTTAGTAATAACGTCTTTCGATTCTCCTAGGTTGGATTGAGTCCTGAATTTGAAATAGCTTTGTACACAATTTTATTTTTATGCGGTGGTCAAAAGACCCATTTGAAATTCGCAAATATAGATATTTTTTTTGAATGCTATAAAATGGAAAGAGAAGGGAGAACTGTTTTAGCCACATTATTTCCAACAATTTAAAGATTTTTCATTCTTGGAAAACTTTTTAAAGTGAATTTTTATAATTTAATAAATTAGAATTTTTAATTAATTTCAAATTATCTCATCCTTGTTTTTCCAAATATTTTTTTTTAATTAAAAGTCTAAACTTAAGCAATGCTTCGGAGCATGCTGCGCATTGCTTAGGCAGAGTGTCAACTTATTTCAGAAATGCACTGTATTAAAGTGAAGCCAATTGTCATGAAATTTAATGCTATCTGAATTTGTTATTGATGATATTGTAAACTTGTTCTACGACCTTGAAAACCCCAGAAAATTAATTTTTTCACGGGGGTTAACAATCTAAAATGCTACCCCTAGCTCTTTGCAGCTAAATGTGCTTTATTTAATATTTTAGTAAACATGATTGGAAAAAGCTATAATTGATGCAAAGATATGCTGAAAAAATCAATTTTCTGGGATTTTCGAGGTCGTAGAACAAGTTTACACTATCAGCAATAACAAATTCAGATAGCATGGACATTTTGAATTTAATGAACCTTACCAGTGTGAAATTAACCGGTTGGTAAAAAAAATTGACCTTAATGATACCCCAGGCCTTTTCTATTCCGTAAAAAATAAAAAATTTCTAAACTTTTGTCCAGTATTGAATATTGTTGAATGCTTTATAAAATATTTTTTTGACCCTTTTTCCCACATAGCTTGAAAACTTATCGATGTCCTAAGCATGGGAAAGGAAAAAAAAATGTTTTCTTATACGATGATTAGGGGGGGGGGGATCAAGGACCATTCACTCGTTATTGGGGATTCTCTTTAGAATCGACGACTATTGAGGTATTATTATCGATGAATATCATAATTCCAATACAAAGTATTCAAACGATTTGTGTTTTCTAATTTCTTTCATGTCAAGATTGTGAGTTTAAAGGGTCTCCTAGAAGCCTTGTAATAAAACTACGCAAAAATATTTAAGATTTAGGGGAAATTATTAGAAACTTTAACAAGTCCATAAATTAATAATTTCAACAGAGAAGATTTTGCATGCTTTAATTCCAAAAAAAAAATTAAAAAAGCATTTCCCATCCCTTTAAAAAAATCTAAAAATATCTTAAAGATTTTATGTTAGAAAATTTTTTTGAACTAAGTTTATCAAAATCCGATCATAATAAAATTTTCATAAAATGGAGCCTTTTTTTGATTTAAATCCGAATGTTTCTTCTTCTGATGTCCGAAGTGTCAGATTTCTTTTAGATCAAGATGAAGAAAGAAGTAAAATTCAATCAAATAAAATCGAAGAAGATGTTTTCAAAGATTGGAAGAGTGAGGACAAAAAAATGTTCCTGATACATTCATTCTGTGAAATAACCATATTTTTGATCCTATTATATATTTTTTTAATATCATTAAATTTCATGACAATTGGCTTCACTTTAATAACTCCATATGCTCTAAAAGCTAATCGTATTATCAATCTGTTTATATCGAATCCTCTAGCAGCTCTATCGTTAGGAATAATATTAACAGCAATTGTTCAAAATGGAACAATCACAACTTCAATGGTTGTTACAATGGTTGGTGCTGGTATCCTCCCATCAGTCAAAAGTGCCATACCGATTATAATCGGATCAAATATTGGTACATGTGTTACTAATTCGTTTATAGCTTTAACTCTCTCAAGAGATCCAAAAGAGTTCAAAAGAGCATTTACAGCATCGACCTTAAACGACATGTTTAATTTTTTGACAACACTTGTACTGTTACCGTGCGAAATATTTTTTAATTCTCTTTCATCGACATCCGAAAGACTCACATCGCTAATTCCACACGAAGATTCAGAAAAAATGAAAAACTTAAATTTTATTGGAAAATTTTTGAATCCAGTGACTGACCTTTTCATTCGATTAAATCCTCAAGCAATCGATTTAATCAAGAAAGGATCAAATTTAACAGAAATCGCTCTCAAATACTGTGACAGAAGAACAAATTTAGTACCCATTGAATCTGATAATTTAAACAAATCGATTATACTTTGTGTAAATAAAACCGAATTGATCGAATGCAGTTATTTGTGTATGCCTTTGGTGAAAAATTTTGGAGATGAAAAAACTGGAGTAATTCTAATTGTGACATCGCTATTCATACTTTTATTTTGTATATTTGGTATTGTGAAAGTTCTAAGTCTATTAATAGATGGACCAATAGCAGCTGGTATTAGAAAAGCTATAAACGCATCATTTTCTGGTAAAATGAAACGGTTTACAGGAATTGCATTGTTTTTTGTATCTTTTTTATTAACATTAATTGTTCAAAGTGCGAATATAGTCACAGCAACTTTGGTTCCATTGTGTGCCATGGGGATGGTGTCTTTGCAACGAGTTTATTTCATGATGTTAGGTTCGAATGTGGGTACTACATTCACTGGCCTATTAAGTGCATTTACTCAACCGCCGTCGGCTTTACAAAAATCTCTTCAACTGGCTTTTGTTTATACTTTATTCAATTTATTTGGAGTTCTAATGTGGTTGCCTTTTCCATTTATGAGGTTTCCTATGTTTCTAGCAAACAAACTCGGGAACATTATTTACGAATACAGCTGGTTCTTATACGTCTACGTGGCCACCTTTTATTTTGTTACGCCTTCAGTTATTATTGGATTAACAGTTTTCTCGTCGCCAATCACTCTAGTTACATCGTTAATTGTGATGCTAGTTATTGTTAAACTGCTCGTTATATTGGTTATTTTGCAAAGTTATACGAATATCTTGCCAAAAAATCTGAAGAATTTTGAATGGCTAAAAACACGACGTTCTTTTGTTGGTATAGAGAGTGAATATGATTTCCCTCATATCATTAGAAGACTTAGTTCTATTGACATAACAGAAATTCATTAAATCTTCGGATTTGATATTGTAAATAAAATAAAATATTAAATTAAATTTTTTGATTGATCGTCAACACGAATGTGCAATAAGTATAGAGGTGACCCTTTAATTGCAGCGCGACGTAAAATTACGCATTCTTACGTACTATTACGTCATTTTACGTAATGTTACATAATGTCTCATCACGTCGCGTTACGGGGCGTAACAACGAGTAACCAAGATAATTTATGTTAAATTTTAAAAGAGAACTAAAGTAAAAATAATTTGTCTATTATGAATTTATCTGATTTAAACCAAATCGAAATTATGTGGTCGCATTTGTAAGTTTCTATCAGATCGAAATTGTGTAGCACTAGAGAAGAGAATAAAAGTTTAAAATAAAATAAAAAGCTAGTTATCTTTCGATACTATTTGTTTCTCTTTTATCTTTTGAAATAACAGAAATTATCTTTTGGTTACTTAATTGTAACAAAATTAATGAGTAATTAGGGTCAACATTTTTAGAATTTAGAAGTAATAGTCACGATTTTGTAACCAGCTGTAGCATTACGTAATGTTACGTAACAATGCGTCATCTGTATTAGTGCGTCATGTTACGTCTTGTTACATTATGATACAAAAACCTGAATTTCTCGTAACCCAACGTTATGTGAGGTCTGATCAAAATGAATGGTCAATCGACAACCTTCGAAAGGACCATAATAAATTTTGTATTTTTAAAAATTACTAATTTAACACTAGAAGCACGGGGCATTTTTAGCTGATTTTTTAAAATAGATTATATCATTAAATACAGATTATAACATTTCAAAAGGGAGCTCACTTTGAAGCTCGAAATAAAAGCTACAAAATAGTCAAAAATCGTCTTGGTCGAATTTTTCTTAAAATAGTAATTAGCGTTCAAATTTTTGTAAATACGCTAAAATAGCGTATTCGGTGATTCTAGTGTTAAAATATTACACAATTTTATTCTTTAGCAAGATTAAAACATTATTTAGCTATTAAAATAAATTGTGACTGGTTAAAGACGAATATTTTTAAATAAAAAGACTTTTTTATTAGTTAAAAATAAAAAAAACTTAATTTAAAACTTTTCAAGATACGGATTTCGATTGTTTATTAAAAAGAGAATATAAGACTAAAATAATTAATTCTATAAATTACCAAAAAAAATGTAAGATAAAATTGCTAATGTTTCAATACTTTTTAAATTTCGGGACGCTAATAAATAATAAGCTTATTTATTAAAAAAATAAGAAAGAAACCCTTTTCGAAGACAATGCCAGTAAGGATCAAATTTTCTCATACATAGTCTTATTCTTTGTGATTCAGTTGTAGACAAAAAGTTATCGATCAAATAATTATGTTTTCAATCACGCAAATTAAGATACCATTATTTTTCATTCTTAATAATGTACCGTAAAACCTTGCAAACTACCCCGGGGTTAAAGGCTGTATAGTATACCTAAGAATAAACTAAAACCCCTGGGTTTTTTTATTATATTATCTTTTTAAACCCGGGGTTAAGTCAAAATAATTTAATAAATACCTTTAATATTTTAATTTATTTTTAAGCAAAACCCCAGTGTGCTTTTGAATTAGATTTTGTATAGTCTCATGGGATTAAAAATTTTTTTAAATTACACCCCCATGAGCTAAAAATTTGTTTTTTAACATACACTCTTAAAACTCACTCTTAAAAAACGTACACTAAAGCAAACAATCTTAGATCGCCCGACTATGCGCAAATAAAACAATGGAAAATTCATTCGAGCAAGCTGGGATTACGTCACATATGATTGATGTCTTTCAAAGGCAGCTTAGGCATTTTATTCTCAATCAAGAATTCACTGATGACATAGACGATGATGAAGCTCAAAACATTCATGCTTTTTATTCCGTTGATGAAATAACAATCGACAGATAGGTTTGACCGCAAGAGACCAGAGTGATGAAGAAACTGATATGGAAACAGATTAATTTTTTATTTTTTTTTTCATTTTTTTATTTTATAATTTTTGCTAAAAAAAATCGAACTAAATCGTTAGAAGCCCAGTCAAATTTAATTTTTTGTTAATTATAGCCCCATTAAAATTAATGAATTTTTATATTTTAACCCCGGGCTAATGAGTATTTTTATTTTTTTTAATATGTGGTAAAAAACTTTTCGTTAATTTAGTACCCCACCATTTTTTATTGAGAAGCCCATGGGGTAGTTTGCAAGGTTTTACGGTACATAGAATGGTACATTTTTAGTCCAATCAATAATTCCGATCATGAAATATCGCAGAAAATGAATTTTCAAAAGGTGCTTGCAAACTCAGGTAATGATCTCCCACAAGACATATTTATAGATATGAGATATGGGTATTAAAATTTAGGAAATTGAATTTAGAATCTTTTTTGAAAAATAATTTAAGTTTTCTAAAAAAATGCGAAAAAAAAATTGTTATTTTCCCGTTGTTGTAGATTGAGTCAGAATTAGGCGGAAGAACAGCATCCCTTCCGTAAAGATGAAATATAACTTATTATGTAGCGCACTAAACAATTTATTCATCCCCTCATGCCCCGATGTATTCGCATAACAAAACTCAAGAAGTGCTTGGACTAGCTGCTGTGGAACAAAAAGAAGTTTGAAAGAATCCTCTCGATAAAAAAGAATTTAATCCTCGATTTCGCAGAATTCTGTGAGATGTTAAGCTTTAAGTTTTCGCCTTACTGGTTCTGGTTGTCTGGAGCTAAAATCTAAATATCTTTCGAAATCACGGCTCACATATTAGTTAGAAATTTTAAGAATACTCTTATACAGTGTTTTATGCGAAAATGTAACGTTCCAAACAATAACCGTTTAAAGTGTTCCGTTCCTAAAGAGTTTCCTTCCCATAGAGTTTTGTTCCAATAGCATTCTCGTTCGAAAAAATTTCCGATTCTTTTTTAAACACTCGGTTTCAAATTTGACTCGGAACTCTTTTTGAACGAAACCTTCAAGGAACGGATACGGAATGGCTATAAAACGGAACCCTTTAAATCGGAACGGAACGTTACATTTTCGCAAAAAACACTTTTATTTTTTAAATGTTAAATAAATTTTAAATAAATTATTCAAAAATTCAAATTAAACTAAAAATAAAATTTTAATTGTCGCCATTTACCTGAATATAATATTTATCAATCATTTTTTAATCCAAACGAGTTTGCAAAACTAACCCTCATTAAATTATTTTTGAAAATTATTATGGCTTTTTTACTTAAATGAAAAAAATATGAATTAAATTTTTATTTTAAGACAGATAACAAAAAATGACAAATCATATAGTTTACAAAGATTGTTGTGTAATTGGGTGTGGCATATCAGGTATTGCTGTTGCCAGATGGCTTAAAGTAGTGAAGTTATTAAGAATCCCTAATCAACAAGAATATTATAATTTACATTTTTTCTTAGGAGTATAACTTTGATTTTGTAGTCTTTGAAAAATCAGAAGACATAGCCGGTCTTTGGCGCTACCGTGAGAACGACTACGGTGTAATGAGTTTTACCCATATTAACGTTTCAAAATACAATTACTGTTTTTCTGATCATCCATTTCCTAAAGATAGCGTTGAATTCATGCATAATAGACATATTTATGATTACGCAAAGTCCTATATGAACAAACATACTTTATATGATCATACGAAATTTAATCATCAAGTCATTTTATTAGAGGGTATGATTTTTGAGCATAGTTTTTCTAATCATTTTAACATTTGAAATTTTAAAGAAATATCAAAGCGTGATGAACTTTACAGCACGAGTTTAAAGCTTGCGAAATCAGAGAATTTCGATAAATTATGGAAATTAAGAGTAAAAGATACCATCTCAAACAAAGTGTTTACTTATGTATCACCAAACGTTGCTGTGGCTACAGGTCATCATTGTGCTCCTAAAATTGTCAAATTTCCTGGTCAGGAAACATTTTCAGGTGAAATAATTCATAGTGTCAAGTTTAAAAATGCAAAACACAATAAAATGGAAGGAAAGCGAGTTTTATTAATCGGGATAGGAAATAGCTCAGTAGATGCAGCTGATAATTTGGTTACTCAAGGTGAATGTCCGATAGTGACTATAAGTTCTAGAAGCGGCGCTTGGGTGTTTCCAAATTACATAAATGGATACACTGTTGATTTGTATCCGAATCGATTTTTTTTGGGTTTACCATGGCGAGTTGGAACTGTTATTTTCGAAACTTTGATTAAATTCATTTTCGGTGATCCTAAAAAGTTGGAAATATTAAATTTGTTAAAACTAGAGCATTAAATTAATCGTTATTTATTTCAAGGTACAATTTAAATCCAAAGTCGAGAGCTCTTCAATATCATCCAACTATAAGCCCTACTTTGATTCATCATATACAACGAAATAAAATCAATATTCAACCTGACATTAAAGTAAGCTTTTATTTTTGTAATTCACTTTCGCAAGAAAAGTCTGAGGGTTTTCTTTTAAGGAAATTTCTGGTAAAGAAGTGATTTTCAGTAATGGACAACGAGAAAGTTACGATTCAATAATAATGTGTACTGGGTACAAAGTTGGAATTGATTTCTTATCGGAAGACTTAAAGAAATTAGTCTTTGATCCTGAAAATGACGCTTTCTTGAATGTAAGCTTAACAAAAATATACTTTTCGATATCGATTTTAAATGGGATTTAGTTATTCAAATTGGTTTTCAATCCAAAAATCGGATCATCTCTTTCATTTATCGGTTATGTGCAACCTCATACTGGTGGAATTTTGCCAAGTAAGTTTTTTATTTTAAGACTCTCTCAAATTTTAATAGGTTATTTGTTTTTAAGTTTCTGAAATTCAAGCAAGATGGTTTGTTTATTTAATGCTTAAAAAGACTAAACTTCCATCAGAAGATAAAATGCAAAAAGAAATTCAACAATTTAAAGTTCGAAAAATCTTATTAATTTTCATTCGCTACGGTTCAATTATTTTTAACCATTTTTACTCGAAGGAGAAAACCGAGAAAAGATTTTATAAATCTTCAAGACACACTTTACAAGAAGATCCTTTATTATACAATGATGAGATATCAAATTTTTTTGGTGCTAAACCAAATTTAATGAAAAATTTAAATGTCGCTTGGAGGTTGTTTTAAATTTGCTTGGAAATTAATTTAATTTTTCAAGATTTTTTATTGTAACTAAAGATTGATGTTTTCGTCGTGTGGCCCAGCTCAATGGAGGTTGAACGGACCAGATAAAATGTCAAATGCAGCTGAAATTGTCAAAAGTGTACCAGTACCAACATTGAACAAATCCATTGTATGGTTAAATATAATAATTTTCGTTCTTTTTGTTTTATTATTAGTTTATTTTCCTTTTTTGATACCACTCTTGTTCATGGCCGGAGCATATTTTTTTTATTTTAATAAGAATTAAAAAAACCTTTTTGAATTAAATAAATTATTAGTAGTACCCGTTGCTTCGCTACCGGAAAATATTATTACCCAGTAGACTCCCGTTAATTTACTGGCTAAATTATTTGTTTCGTGCAAAAATGCCGATGGGAACGTAACGAAAACAAAGATACAGTATAGCCCGATGCAACCCATCTGGTTAATTACGTCACTGTTATTTTTGGTGTCTTAAGTCCCCGCTCAAATCTTTGAAAGATCTTACTTTGAATAACGAAAGAATTATTATCGTTTACCAAATACTTAGATAGCTTAGTATTTACTCTTTAGGCCTACTCGTAAGACCTTCTTCTCTAAATAAATAGAGTTGTTTCATTATTATTACACGGCTAAAATTAAGGTTGAGAAAATGTATTCGAAACTCGTATACATTTGTACATGCAAGAAAAGAGATTGCACAAAAAAATGTTGGCGAGTTTGAAAATACAGTCGACTCGCTTTAATCCGAAGAAAAATAGCCATCCTACAAATAAGTAGTGATGCTGGTTAAGCTTGGTTAGCCGGTTAACCAAATCTGGTCAACCAAAACCAGGTTAAACAAAAATAGGTTAACCAAAACTTGGTCGACCAGTTTTTGGTTAACCAACATCACTACAAATAAGTTCGGATTATTTTCTTCGAATTATCGTTAATCCGAAATATTCCTTATTTCAACAAAAAATTCGGATTAATTTTTTAACACAAGGTCCATTTTAAAAAAAGTTCATGGATAATCTCCCTAAGTAAGAAAATAACAGTGGAGCCGAAATTTTGGACCTCCCCCCCCTCCTTAAAAGTAAAGATCGATTATTTTCAACAAAATATTAAAATTTTAACTAAGATTTAAAAGTTTTTTTTCATAAAAAATTTCTCATGGTGGTCTTGAAGCGTGGGTCTAAGATTTTATCAAAGTTCAAAAAAAAAATATTGATTTAAATTTTTTCTCGTCATATACCCCTTAATTTCTGACCATTTCATGTAATTTTTTTTTATGTTAATAATTTTTTTTCAATTTACTAAGAAAAAAACTCCTTCCCTCCCTACCTTGTGTGTGAGATTTTTTTTTTCATAGCTCCTGCGACTACTAAAAAGGGTTATACAACGTTAACAGTTAATGATTGTTACAAAAATTTATTCGGATAATCAAAATTAACCGAACATTAAATTTCGGATTAACAAAATATTTTTACATTGAAAAGGGCGTTAAAAAGCCATGAGCCTTCAATTTTTGTTCGAATATTCGAAATGTTCGGATTAAAGTGAATTCGGATTAAAGCGAGTCGACTGTACATTTTTTTTCTCCTGTGTATGTTACTCTTGGCTTTTTGGTTTCGGCTATTGGTGCCCTTGTATAGGTTTTTTTATGTAAATATGATAGATTTGATTTTCTCGCTATTAAGACTTTTAGATAAACCCTTGTGATAGACGTTACAATATTTTATTCAAAGTATTATTTTAATAATATTTATCAAAATGAATCAAGTTTATTTGAACTACTATTTCTGAGTCTCTAAGCCCGTTTTCAATACTAACCGAACTTATTGGTTTTCTGGAAGTGAAAATTTTCAAAAGAAAAAATCTTTTATCATTACAGTAACACATGACTTCTTAAATGAAAGAAAGAAAATTTGCTGTCAGGAACTGTCGCCTAAAAGCTTAGTTCTTATAGGTAATAATAAATTATCGATCGGAATGTGTCTCTCTACAGGAGTCTCTCTTCAAGATCTCAAGACCATCTCATTAAAATCTCTTTCAAATCTAATTTGAGTCTCATTGAGATCTCCACCGAAATCCAAATCAGATTTTCACCTGGGTATATAGTTAGCTTATATGATTCTTGAAAAGAGATATCGAAACGACTTAAGAATTTATTAACTACATTTTCAGTAGATAACGGTTAGATAAAAATATAATTTTCACCAACATATACTCTCATAGAAGAAAATTTCTTTTTAAAGAGATACCCTTTACTTGAAATGCATTGTTTACTCATGCAATTCTTATAGACGGCTAAAAAAAGTAGTCGAATATTTAGAATTGGATTAGAATTAAGCCTAAAAAATTGAAAACGATTAGTTAATTGAAGTCATTTGAAATATACTTTTTGATTAATTTTATTAATTGGTCATTTTTTATTTAACTGAGAGAAGAAATATTTAATTATTTGCCGGTTTCATTAATTTATCAACAAATTAATAAATGATTATTCAATCAATCAATTAAATGAATATCTTTTTTTTAATTTTTTTAACCTTCACATCGCAAAATTTGACCTTAACCACGAATCGAAAATTATTAGTTTTTACGATTTTAAATAGTTAGATACAACCCTGGTCATTCAAAGCTTCCAAAAATGAACGTTCATGAACATTCATGTACATTCGGGAACATTCATGGTCCCTTGAACGTTCATGAATGTTCATGAACGTTAAATGATTGATGAATCATTTTCTTGGACAATTAAATTATTCAGAAAAATCATATTGATTGTTTACTCTGATTGATACTCTAATTTTGCTATTCATTTACATTTTTATGACTCACTCCATTCTAAAAATATTTTTCGAACCTTCTTAGTAAGGTTCTTCACTTGAAACATGTTCTGTTGATTCCTTTTTGAGTTTTCATCTTAAGCAATGAAATACCTTGAAGACGTTAATTGAGTAAAAGTTCAAAGTCGAAACCCAAATCAGGATAGATCTTTGATGTGTGTCAAAAAGATTCTTACTTTAAGATTTTAGCTATAATCTCCTTAAGCTATAAAGGTTCAGTTTACGAATATACTACATATCCTGGACCCTAACCAAGGACTCAATCAATCCCGAATGTTTTATTTCAATAGAAAAATTTTAAAAATCTTAAAATCGAACAAAGAAGCAGAGATATGTGCCCATTAATTTCAAAGTACCGTAGCCCCTTGTGTAAAAACGCGCAAAAAATTCTTCTTTTTTGTATAAAATCAACCAAAATCGATTTCGATTTAAGGTTCAAACTGGATAATTTAGAACCAACTTGATCTATCTTAAAATCATATTATATAAATCAGTCTTATCTAAGTTCGTCCAAAAGTCAACGTTATGGGTTGCGTTTTTTCGCTATCGCAACGGTATTGAGTGGGTATGAGTTCAGTTTTTGTTCGAGGAGAGTATGGGTTCCCACAAATTTTGGATTTCAGGTATGAGCCTGAGTTGGATACAAATAAAATTTGAGTACACTTATCCAATACCCAATTATTTCTCAAATACTCGAATTTTTTGAGTTACCCTACCCGAACCTAAGACTTGTTTTTTTCGGGTTAATCATACCCACTCAATACATTAACGGGTACTTATGTATGCCAAGAAGCAGATTTTAGCAAAAAAAGAAAAATCGAAAATTCTTAAAATCGTGATATTTTTTCTCGATTTATTTGGGTTATTATTTTGAAACCTAAAAAGGTAAATTTTCATTTGCAGGTCAATTAAGAAAAGACTTTAAATCTTTTCTCGAGCTAGAAAGGTTCTGTCCTGAAGCTTTATGCAATAAGTATTCGAATTGATTGAAAATTTTTTACACCCGAAAAATGGTTAAATGATCGAAGCCATAAATTTTAAATTTTTAAATTTTTTTCGAGGTTTGAATCAAAAAGTTATGAAAAAGCCCCGAAAACTAATAAAAGATGTCGAAAACTTTTTAAAGCTTTTGAACGTTTGGACGAATTCGGATGAACGCAAACGTTCATGAAAGGATCCGAACGTTCATTTTACCAACATGTGAATGACCAGTTTAGTATTATTGCTATAACCGCTATTCAAAACAATTTTCTTTATATTATAAGTCAATTTGAGCAACATTTGTCTGAAACTATTAAAAGACTAAATTTTAAATTCTACGTTAAAGAGTTTAGCAAAAAAAAAAAAAGTACGAAATTTAAATTTAAAACTCAACGATACGAGCAACCAAACATAATTTGAAATTTTTTATTTTAATAATTTCAAAAGCCATATACATACACTCATAACACCCAGAGAGAGAAAATTTTAACAAAGCAAATTTGAATTCAAAAAAAAAAAATTTAAGCAGCATCAAAAAATTATTAATTCAAAATAATAATAATGAACAAAACAAAACAAAAAAAAAAACGAGTCGAATGCAAAACCTAAAAAAATTATGCTAAAAAATATTGTTTGTTTTTATTTTTGTATTTTTTTATCTAAAAAAAAAAATTAAAAAAAAATTTTTTATCGCTCTTAAAAAAATTAAGAAGATAGAGATGTTATTAAATGTTAAATTTTTTCCGAAAAAATAAATCACATTGGGTGATAATTTAATATCTATGCTTGACTTAGACTCCTTCTTTTTTGTTAGTTATTCAAAGTAACCTTGTGATCACATTCATTTTGTTCGTGTTAAATAACTTTCTTCTCGATTATTTAATTTTTGAAATTAAAGTTTAATTTCTTAATTTTTTTTTTAAAACGTAATACAGACAAAATTCAAAATAGGTCACAATATTTAATGATAATTTATATTATTTAACACATCAAAAAAAATAAAAGAATAAAGCGAGAGAAGCTCAACTAAAAAAATTTCATTTATCTAATTTTTATTTTTAGTTTATTTATAATTAGATACTTTTTGTTGAATCATTTTTTAAAGTTGAATGATTTGATTTTACATTTTGGAAAGCGAACAGAATCAGAAGAAGAAATTATTTGTTTTATGTAAAATTGTTTTATTTGATTGTACCAAAAAAATCAATGTTAATTTGAAAAAAATACACCAAATGAACATCAATTATTTAACAATAATCAATTCGATATTGATTCTTAATATTGGATTATGTCGATCAGACATTACAGTCGTAAGTTTTTTTCTATTTAATGATAAAACCCTTTGGCTATCGTATGACTCAAAAAAAAAATAGTTCGTGTTGATAAGAAATAATTAAAAATTTGACTTAGTTTACTGCTGAACTTGGGAGGGAAATTTTAAACAACAACTTAATTTTATTTTTGAAAGTATGATGAAAATAATAGTACAACAACAACATATGAATCTTTATCAGCCGGTTTTGGACCAAGTTTACCTGATGATGGTTTTGATGTAATTTTCAATATTTTTAAAATTATTAATTTTTAATTTTTCGTTTAAAAGGGAAATATAAATGCAGCAAGACCGTTGAGTGGATGTTCTAAAATTGAACCACCACCAAACATTTCATTCATTGATCCATCAAAATGGATCGCTATCATTCAACGAACCCCAAGTATTTTCGGAAATTGTTCGTTTGATGTTAAAGTACATAATGCTCAATTAGCCGGCTACTCAGCCGTAATTATTTTCAATTCAGATTCGTCTGGTTTAATAAAAATGAGCTCAAGTGGTAGTTATAAAATTAAAATTCCATCTGTTTTTATAACTAATTCACATGGTCTTGAGATAATAAACAATTTTACATACGAAAAAGGTTATTATGTAAATATAACTGGAGATTCGGATTTTACTTATTTCTTAATACCGTTTGTTTCTGTTGTTTGTGTTTGTTTTCTTACAGCTGTTTGTATATTTGTAAGTGAAAATTTCTGTTTTTTTTAGAAGTCTGATTTTAAATTTTTTTCAATCTCTTTAGGGTGTAAAGTTAATACTCCATTGTAGAAAAATCCGCAAAAATCGTTTTCCGCGATCAGCTTTGAAAAAAATTCCCACAAAAAAATACCAAAAAACTGACAAATATGATACTTGTCCTATTTGTTTAAATGAATACGAAGAGGGTGTCAAAATTCGCATACTTCCTTGCGAACATGGTGAGTCACATTTTTTAATTTTTTGAAAATTATTCATAAAAAAATAAATTTTTAAAGCCTATCATGTCGAGTGTATTGATAAATGGTTACTCAGAAATAACCGTTTGTGTCCTGTATGTAAACGAAGAGTAATTCCTGGAGATTCAGATTCGGAAAACGAAGATATCTCAGGAACTTCTTCGACTAATCCTGAAACTCAACCACTTTTAGTAGAAAACGAACCGAATGACGACGAAGCTAACGAATCGACGAGACTAATTTCTTCTAATAATCAAGAAGATAATACAAGTGTTCTAACAAATAGCACACAAATACACAATTTAACATCGGGATCAAATTTAACTAGTCTTAATAACAATGAAATTAGCAGTTTAAATAATCATATGACAAGAAGTATTACCAGTCAAATTAGAATTGATAATTCAGGACCGACTATTTTAGGTCCTGGTAGAGATTTAGCAACTTCTGCGTCTAGATACGGAAGTATCTCTTCTATTAATTTGATCGATAATCCTTCAGGTTTGAATCAAAATGAAGAAAGTACATATCAACAATCAAAATCAGACTCAAAACAAACACCGGAATATTTTAGTATACCCAGTGAGTCAACATTAAATGATAGTGTAGAGGCTTCAAGTTCAATGTTAAATTCAACTAATTTAGACCCTCAATTACAAATGAAAACAATTAAGAATAAAAAAGGAAAATCGACCGAATTACATGTGACGAATGAGAAATCAAAAAAACAAAAAAAGAAATCCAACACAAAACCTATAACAAATAAAAATTTAACTCAAATAGCAGCTCAATTGGAACAAGAAAATAGTTTACGAAAAAGTGAGAACAATGAAGACACGGATTATGAAAATTTTCAGTCTGTCAGAGAAAATGATAATATTATTGTTGATAAAGAACTTGAAGATAATCAAATGAATTAAAATTGTTATTGTTTTTCATCAGTTACTCTTAAACCGGACTATACTAAATGTACTATTTAGAATTTCATAATGATTTTTTTAGCTAATTTCATTGTTATTTTTTGACTTGTTTTTTTTTTTCAATGTCCACTTTGTTATTTATTTGTAAAATAAAGATTTTTTTTCTCTATAACTTTGTAAGTATTTAAAAATTATTCAAGCAAACAGACAAACAAAAAATGGTTCAACATAAATTTTACACCTTAAAAAGAAGATAGTGATTCATTTTATTAATAATTTAAGGTCTAATTTAACTCTTTTTAACGAAATTTTTTTTTTCTTCAAATTTTGATATTTAACAAATAAAATTTAAAAAATTATATTCTCTTGATTTTTTATTAAATTAAATTTCGAGTGGTTCATGTTTTTGATTAAAAATTCCAAAAATCATCATGATAGACAGGAGATTTTAGTAATTTTACGTTAAGCGTATTAATTAAAAGTAATTTGAATTCGTTAAAAGCAATTCCATGAAATTGCATTTGTATATTTTTAATAGTCCAATATCTTGTCAAAAAGGCAGATAGTAGGGGTGCATCCTTTTTTTTACTTTTGAAGTTTGAACCGATCTACTGATTTTGTCTTTTTTTCTTGGACTTTAAGTTGATAAAGCACAAACTTTAATTTTCAATTTTACCACAAAGTAAAGTAAAGAGTGTACCCCTAGAGGATAGGCTCCCCTCTTTTTGGTATTAGAAAAATTATCAGATTTAACAAAAAATTATGATCTATCTTTCAAGTTAGTTTTTTTTTGGGCAAAAGTTGTAAGAAAGTCTCTTACGGATTTCAAACGTACGCAAAAAAAATGGATTACAAAAAGATTAAAAGTAGCAAAAACATAGAGTATCCATCCATATCTTTGGTTAATCGTCGAAAAGACTAAAGAATGTATTAATTCTTCAGACTTTTTCTAATCATGAATCTTAAGTGATATCAATACTCAATGACATAAAACAAATAAAAATTTAGTCAAAAAGTCGTTCAACTCCATAAAATATCTAATATTTGAGATGTGGGGTCTAAATGACCCCTTGATTGCTTGATTGATTTTAATTTGAAAACAAATTTTTAAATTGATTTAATCTTGTTCGAAATTTGTAGTCGATTAGCTTAATCGATTGGGTTGTTCGATTTACAAGTTCGAAAAGTCTTTAAAAGGTTATCAGGAGATAATTCGAATAAGCTAAACAAAATCCTAATTTTTTAAACGATTTTTTATCGAACATTTTGGACTTTTATCGATAAACCTTCAACTGGATCGAACATTTTTCGACGTCGCGATATCGTTTAGGTCTTAATCGATACCCATCCCTAAAATTAAGAATTAACTTACTTGCGATGAAATTTTTTTTAAAGGGTTAAGGTTCTCAATTCGATCAAAGACTAGTGTCAAAAGATCATAAGAGCCGATCGAACCCATTTATTTAATTAAAATAAAAAATTCTAAAGTTTATATTGCGATTTGTACTTAAGTACTATCTTCAGATGCATACACACCATAATTTTGCACACACACCACCGACACATACATGTCGATAATTTTGCATGAGCTAGGGTAGCAGTGTTACGCTCAACCAACACCAAGGACTCCATTGAATATTTTTTGACGCAGCCAGGATTCGATCTCACCACCTTCTTAACTTCTTTGAAAACTGATCAACGACGATACCAACTGAGCTAATTCTCCCATTGAGCTAATAAATTTAGACTTTGGACTGTTTTTAACCACTTTTTAAAAGTACAAAATAAATTACTGATTCCTAGGTAACAACCCTAGTTTTTAAATTCCAATTTTCTATTTTACCCCCGGCTTAAATAAAAATCAAAACAATATTTTTTAATTCACTACAGCTTCATTATGTTATCTAAATTTTATTTTCTAATGCTTTGATGGAACTCTGATAAAATTGTGCACCCATGAGCAAAATAAAGATGAGATAAAATATTAATTGACGAGATTGATGAAGAATCTGACAAACCGTTTTATTTAAATTTTTGAAATCCAAGAAAAACCAAGTAAAAAATCATGAATTTTCGTAAACTCTATTTGATGGAAAAATTATTTTTATTCTTACCTCAGGTTACTTACCAATTTTATTTTAAATCAGTAGTCCCCAAGTTTTTTTCAGAACCCCGTAGGAGAGTGTCCAATGATTTATTAAATTTTGACGTAGAAGCCTCTTTTAATTTCAACCTGATTTTTTTAGGATTGACATAGATTGTTTAATTTTTATTGCAAAAATATTCCAAAGTTTTGCGTATTTCTTTTAGTAATGCCTCTCAGGCTCCTCAAAAAGTAACCATTGTCTTCAGTTTCTGTCAAGATCTATAAGCTTCAAGCAAATCATATAAAGACGAAATTTCATAAAGAAAACATGTGAGGAGGTTTAATTATGTTTTGTAAATATCTTGATAAAAAGATATAGATTTAAGTGTATCATTAACCTTTTTTTAAGTTTTCACTGTATTTGTAGGTCTTAAGAATAATATTTGTTTTGGTTTTGGAATGTACCGACTGGATTCCTTAATGAGAAAAATGGACCTTGTTGAATTTAAAAGCTATTTTCAGTTGCAACTAAATACATTTTTCTTATAAAAGAATGACTCTATAGACACTACCAGTGTACCATTTTGAAACAGGCTAAAAGATCTACAATTTGCATGTTTGCAGGTGTGAAAATTTGCCGTTTTAGTCCAGTTGGTTCATTAGTCGACTGCCAAAACTAAATAATAAGAAAATAATCATGAGATAATGAATCGAATCATGAATTAAAAAAAAATATTAGAAATTCTTATTAACTATGTTCGAGGGGTTACATAATTGATTTATTTTCTGTTTTTAAAAATGTTGAGCATTAATTTCAAAAAAGTTATTTTTTCTTGTTTTCTTCAAGGTGTAACAAAAAATTTTTGCATGTTTTATTTATTCGTCTGTGATGATTAGATTCTCTATAGAGCTGTCATTCTCCTTCTAGTTAAAATCAAACCAGTTTTTTTTCAAAACATTTCATTTTAGAATTGATGTTTCAAAATGCAAATAAATAAATGAAAACATAAAAAAAATAAATTTATAGCCAAAATTTCTTCTTCTTTTATTTTTTACTTTAAAAAAAATTTAAATTTTAAATTTCTAGATAACTAATTAATTGCATATCTTTGTTGATTATGTAATACTAATAGCTTTTCTATAAGTATAATTGCTAGAAATTATAAAATTTCCATTCATAAGTAGCTAAAAAAGATATTGATTGCTCTTGCTAACTTCAAAGTCCAAACAATTTAAGAAATAAAAGGGTTTGATCATCACAAAAGAAAATAAAATGTTTAGAATCTTTGGGCTGGAGAATTATTTGAAATTTATTTTTTCACAAAAAAATTTCATTGTCGGTTTGATTGAGTCAACTATTCAATTAAAACTAAAAAAAACAGGGGATTGCAGAAAAAAAAATTTCTTTTAGTCTTTTCCTTTGTTTAATAACTGAAATGTAAAAAATTACGGATTAAGGACTGACTTTGACATACATGTATATTAATAGAGATCTTTTTGATCCGAATAGAGTAATAATCCGAACTGAATTACGGATTAAGACGATAGAATTTGCATTGAAAGAGTGGCTAGGAGCCGGGGAAATGTACGCATCCCGAATTTTACGGTTAAAATCCTTCCGATTAAAAGCGAGTCGACTGTATTTCCTAAAAAAGCGGATTCGAATCGAAAAAATTACTTTTTTTCAAAATGGAAAATTATATTTTCTTAATGCGGTGTAACATGTTCCTTTTTATTGTGGTAAAACTTAAATATAATGTAACTTAATTTCCCGAATTCAGTTTACATTTTTTAACTCGTTCAAGGCTTCTTTATTCTACCTGTAAAATTCAAGATCATATCATCAGACATATGTACCCATTATTTTTAATAAAAAATTAAATGTAAAATCCGTAATACCGTAAACCCCCACTTTTTGTACCCAGAAAATTTGTCCTTTAACATTCGATTTATGCTTAAATTCCTTTGTAACAATGGCTCGAAAATACCTCATTCTAACCGCCTCAACCTAGTCTTTAAACTGAAGGTATGAGATTTTGAAACAATACTTTGTCTATCGAAATATTTAAAAAAAACTACTGGATACAAAAAGTGGGGGTTTACGGTATGTATCCGTGTTTTAAGTACAGCCCTAATTTTTTGACTCTAGGTATTTAATAGGAGGATATCAGATACAATTTTATAACAACAGTTAAATAAATCGATAATAAAATAATGATTGAATTTTTCGAGTTGAACTAGATTTTTTAACATGTAAACTTAACAAATTGTTTTTATTTTTAAGTTTAAAACTCTAGAAAATTCCATGGTTGTTGTCCCAGAATATAAACAGAAAATTATTTGTTGGCGGGTGATTTATCACACGCATATACGGACCTGGTTGTAGCCTTTCATACTATTTGATACGTGTTACTAGTTAGTTGCTATTTTAATAAACATAAATTGATTGTTTCTGGCTCTTAATTTATAACTAATTTTTAATATTTAAACATGTGAATATTTATAGTGTTATATTCTTAAACTGGATTCTAACACAACAATAAACTATTCTTTTATTCTTTTATGCTACAAAGTCGTGACAAATATATCGTAGAAGCACTCGGTAACAGTAATATCAATTAGAGGCCAGGACTCGCTTTTTCATCTATCAAAATCTGGAAAGAAAACATCCATCCAACGTCTAGACAAATTATTATGGAAAATTATTAAACTTTTTGCTTAAGAAGCTAAAACTTATTATTCTCGATAATTTTGACTATTCAAATACTTTTCTCATAACAAAATAGTTGTTGTAGTTCAAAATTCATACAATAACATACCTTATTGTTTTATCAAAAAATCTTATCATAATAAAAATAGATGATTCTTGGTATTTTTACTAATCTAATTAGTAGAATAACATTAATTCAATTATTTTTTTTTGTTGTTGTTTTTGAAAGTAACATAATTTTTAAAGGTTTATTTTTTTTTAAACTTTAACAAATCATGTTTTAAAAAATCATTTTAAAATGTTTCAAAGATACTCTTTTTTTAAGAAGATAAAATAATACCTTCGTAATAATGATTTTATCTTATTTTTATTTACATAAATTTTTTTTTAAAAAATTTTTTTGATTCAACAATAACAAAACTATAAAGGTTTTTTTTTTCTAAGTTTAACAAAAATTAAGTTGTTGTTTTTTGAAGATAAAAATGTAAATTTTAAGTGTAAAACATGTTTTTCTTGTTTAAATCAAGACAGAAGTCACTGTAATAAACAACTTTTATACAGTATTTTTCAATTACAAGACTTTGATTGCATTCGGCCGCAAAAACAAAAAATATTTTTGTGTAATAGTCTTATTTGGATTTTTGTCTCTTTTGGACGTTTGTCTCTATTTTTTGCTTACCACTGCAACCTCTCAAAAGTAAATTACATTAACTTTTAAAAATGTTTTCAAATTTTGTCTAAAATCAAAATTTTTAGCTGAAATTTTTTAATTTCCTGTTTGTTTAGATTAGTTCAAAATCACTTTGTAAAAGGAACAAAAAATAATAATTTAAATACATTAAAAACATCGAAAAAAATCATTCAATTATATAATTTTTTTTTAACAAAATTATTAATCTTTTATAAATATAGAAAACCCTTTATTTAATTAAAAAATATTAGCACAGTAAGTAGAACATAATAGCTTTACACATTATTACATATGTAAATCTAAATTATTTAACAACTAGGGTCACGATTTTTTACATCAATGTCATTTAAAAACTTCACTAGATTGTTTTTTTAATATTTAAACAGTATTGAAACTATCGTTGTCTAACACATTTAGCTTTGATCGACAAGTATTATCTACTTCCATCGTGTTTTGTTAAATTAATTGTTATTTAATTTAAAATTTTACCCTTTGGCTCTAAAAATTATTATTTGATGAATGTTTGATTTACTACTATTAAAGCCATTGAGTCTAGAAACAGCTCTAAATGAAAAAAAAACAGATAAATTAATCACTAAAGAATAAATTAATCATCATCAAAAGATGATTTTTTTTAAATTTTAAAAAAATCTAAATAAATTTATTTCTTATTCAATGTAATACTGTCATTTAATTGATTACTTGAGGGTGTTAATGGCGTCTTATATTTCTTTATAAGAACAATATCTTTATTGATTGATTTGATTCATTAGATTTCATCAAAAAAATACAAAATTTTGATAATTGAAAAAGTTTTTTTATTATTTTCTTAATAATCTTTAAAGGAATCATCATTTAATGTTGTTAAAAATGGTATCATCATTTAGCTCTCAGTTTCAAGTAGGGTTGTTAAATGAAGTGAATTCTGGTAAGTTGAAATTTCCTTGTCAAAATTCGAGAATTTGAAGTTACGCCCAGTCTATTCCTTGATCAAAAATAAGTATTTTAAAACATACTTCAGACCTTAGAATTTTGACTTCAAAATTTCAAAATATCAGAATTCACTTCATTTAACAACCCTAGTTTCAAGAACTGAAATTGAATAAAAAAAAGTTTTTTATTTTTCTTGCTTATGGTTTTTTTGTAACTTTTTTTTCAATTAGACGGAACTTTATTAAGAACCCTATATTTTAGTTTAAGTATTTATGCTTTTTTAGAACCTACCGTCTAAAAAATTTTAAGATGCTTTATTTCCATTTCACTAGACGGTTAAAAGATGACTTAGTCACTTCTTTTACGACTTCTTTTAGAGACTAGAATTGTAAATATTTTGTCTAATGTCGTAAGAAATGACATGAAAAATTCGCTTTAAAGAAAATTATGAAAATTGTTTAGGGCGAAAAGCAAAATTTAATTTTTTAGTAAGATGCACCAAATCATAAATCTTAGTTAGTTTTTCATGGTTTTTGAAAGCTAATTTCTCTTCAATTTTATATATAGATAAGATAAAAAATTATCAGCTTTGTAGTTAAAGTCCTTCTCTACAAGAATAGGTGAGGGTTTTTTCAAATGATAAGTAACTCTTGATACTACAATATGTCCGAAAAATTAATTTTCGTAAATTTTCAAGGAAAAATGCTCAAATTTTAGAAAAATCAATTGTATTAAAGAAAACTATTTGTTTTATGTCAAACCCTCACCTATCTCCAGAGACGATTATGATAGAAAGATGTTAAGACACTTTTTAACTTGGATTTATTTATCACAGAGGAGGAATAGAATTTAAAACTAGTAAGATTCATGATTTGGGGCTCCTTAGATCTTGATTTAATTTCAGTTGAAGTATTTACGAAATCATGCGTAATTTTGAGAATTTTTTTGCAAACAGTATCTAAGTATCTTTAAATAGATAATTACTTTTCTTTTTTTTATATTTTAATTTGATACATTTTATAAATAAAACTAATTTGAAAACTAATTAGGGGAATCGTATTTCAAGTGTCATAATCAATTGAAATGACGTCTATGCATAAAATAAAAAGTTTAATGTCAAAATAAATTAAACAAAATTTTTTTAAAAATGAATGTGAAAATTTAATTGACAAAACTGTTGTATAATTTTATGAAAGCTAAAAGTTAAGTTAAGGTGAGTGAAGGCAGATAAATTTTTTGACTCCTAAATCAAAAGCAAAAATTTTAAGTCAGTTATTCATTAGTTTCAAATATATCTAAGTTCTATCCTTGGTAATCATAAGACTAGCAGCCAAAAAGGTCTGTTCTGACGGAATGCTTGTAGGTGATTCTGCGAGAAAATCCTTAGCATTTTTTTCCGGTAGCTGCTTGACCGGTAGCGGTTATGTTTAACTATTGGAGGATTTAAATACTTAACAAGTTAATCCGATGATCTAAATGAAAATAATTTCGTAGAGAGAACAGTTATGTTAATGACTAATCTAATTTTAGACATTTATTTTTTTACTTGAGATAAAATAGACAAAAAAAATTATGTTAATGACATATGCCTAATCAATAGGCATCTTGTAATCTTGCTATAAAAATTTTACTTAATTTTTTTAACGATTCACAAGCTTGTGAGTCATCAATACGATATGAAAAGAAGAAAAAAATAAGCTAGAAAAAAGAGATGTGAATATTCAGTTGTGGTCCTTTTCTTTTTGAATCCAATTTTTATCTCAATCAGGTATGCACAAGATTATTTTCATATAAGGTAGAGTAAATGAAGGACTACTAAGTTATACAATATTTAGACCCCCTGTGAAGTTATTTGGGGAAGAAAACTGAGTTTTCACTTGTTAGCCTTAAAGAACCATCATATACCAAAGTTCAACCAAGTGTTTTTCGGTTGCTCGTACTTTATGAAAAACATCGGAGAATCCTTTCGGGATTTCAAATAGTAGTAGTAGTAGTACTGCAGTAGACAATTATCTACACTAACGCTTGGTTGCGTTTAGCCCTAAAAGAGCCATGGCAGTCGTTTCTTTGAACCATTCCAAAAACTTCTCTGTCAATAATCGATTTAAAAATATTGATCGTATTTGCATTCACCGCACTTGCTGATAATTTATTCCACGCTTCAACCACTCTGTTTGTTAAGAAATTGTAACGATATAACCCTTTACGATTTATTTCTATTACCAATCGTTTGTCGTTTTTTCTCCTTAGATTTAGAGACAAACTTCTAGCAAAATTAACTCCTCTCGTTAACTTTATGTTTTCATGATTATGAAAAATTTTGTACATTTGGATCAGATCACCCCTTAGCCTTCTTTCTTCCAGACTTAATAAGTTCAATTCGCTGAGTCTTTCTTCATATGATTTTTGTTCGATTGACTTCACCAATTTTGTTGCTCTCCGCTGAACCCTTTCAAGTACACTAATGTCTGTTTTAAAAGAAGGACACCATGTACTTACCGCATATTCCAGATGTGGTCTAACTAAAGTATACAACGGAACAATTGTTTCTTTTTCAAGGTACGAAAATGAATTCTTTATTTGGCCAAGAACACTGTTTGCTTTTGCCGCAGCCGTAGAACATTGCTTATTCCATTTAAGATCATTTGAAATAAAAACACCAAGGTCTTTCTCCTGACTAGTTTCAATTAGTGTGTGAGGACCAGCCGAGTCCATCATTACATATCCACACTTAGGCCTGTTTCCACCAAGATACATTGTTTTACATTTTAACAAATTAAGCTCCATCGATCAAATATTACTCCATTCACATAGCAAATCTAAGTCTTGCTGAAGCTCTAGTGACATTGCTGATTGTCTTTCAAAAATTCCCATTATTTTCAAGTCGTCAGCATATGATAGACAGGGACTTTGTAACTTTTCCAACAGATCGTTAATGTAAATGACAAAAAGAATAGGACCTAGAACCGATCCTTGTGGAACTCCACTCGTTACCGGCTCCCAGTCCGAGGCTACGTCCCCAAGTACCACACGCTGTTTTCTTCCAATTAGAAAACTTTTAATCCACTCAAGTGCTTCGCCATTAACACCATAGGATTGAAGTTTCAGAATCAACTTCCGGTGGGAAACTTTATCAAAAGCCTTCGAAATATCTGTATAAATTACATCTACCAAATGACCATTATCGAGTTCAGAAGTAATTCTGTCCAAGAATTCAATTAAGTTTGTATTACATGATGTAATACTTCATGTACAAAATTTACTGCGTATCTTAATTTACGCACTGTCTTAAAACCAAACTCTTAATTTTGGGATTATCTCTTGCTTGTGTAACTTGAACCCTAGGCACTTTAGAACTATTTAAAATGAACTATTGAAGAATTGATGAGACCTTGGTATAAATTATTTCAATCTGTAAATATTCAGATCTTTATTTTTTTCTGGCTTTTGTTTTCTCTTTGTAACTTTTAATTTTTTTCACATTTACTTCTCCAAAATGAAGGTTAATTCAATTAAATAATTTAGAAATTTAATGACAGCAAAAAAAGTTAAGGTGAGGGAAGGGAAGGCAGATAAAGTTTTTGACTGCTAAATCAAAAGCCAAAATTTTAAATCAGTTATTCAATAGTTTCAATATTACATTAAATTCTTGCATATAATTAATAAGTAAAATAAAAACACAAGGCTCACACAAGCACACACACACACACACACACATAAGTAAAAACACAAAAGCATTAGCACACTCACACAGACACATAAATCCAACAACAACAACAAAAAAAGAATAGAAAAAAAAGACTAAAATTATAATAAAATATTATTTGAAATTTAAATTTTTTATTAGAAATTTGATCGGTTTTCTTCTAAAATACAGAAATAATAATTTTGCATTCGATTCAATTTTTGTTGTTGTTGTTTCGTTTCTTCTTTTTTTTTGTTCTCTTCTAAAAATCTTCGTTTTAGATTTACGAAAAAATATTAAACGACTTTTTTTTCTATAAATAATTAATAATAAACAAATTATTTTTAGTTTAGTTTACATGTTTGTACTTAATTGTTAGAAATACTGTTACATTTATTTTCTTTATTGGGCTTTAAAGGTACATAGTCCTTAAAGATTTATAATAACAATTTTGTTATTTTTGTAATATAAAAAATTTAATTAAAAATTTTCTTATTTACCTTTTTTCCTTTTCTTTTGACTGATGTTTAAACACATTTATTGTTTGGCCAAAAAAAGCATCGCAAAAGAAGATATGCAATGTCTGTTATTAAAAAAGGAATAAGTTTAATCGATTGAAATAGTATTAGGAATATGTGTTAAATCATCACTTCAAAATTTTTTTTTAATAAATCAACCAAACATAAATTATCAAAACTCTGTTCTTCTTATTTTATTTCTAGTAGACTTTTAAATTAAATTTAGATAATATAATTTTTTTTTTTTTTGCTATATATATTTTGTTGTTATTGTTGTTTGTTTGTTTGTTTGTTTCAAAGTCAAAATTTTGAGTTATTATAAATTTTGCGAAACAAAAAAATAATCTTAATTTACAATGTCGGATGATCTGGTAGATCGATTTTCAGATAGTAAACAAAAACAAAAATTAAAACAGGTACGAAATTTAAAATTTTACGCAACTGAATGTCCCTGGGACAAGTGTGTCAATACTCAGCTTTATTTTCATATTGTAAATTTTCGGGAAAAGTTTTTTTTTTCAAAATGCGTAGCTCTAAGAAAACATGAAGCATTTCTATTCTTAGAAATATTTGAACTCCCAATCAGATCTCAACAGAAATCGCAGCGCTATTGAACTTTTTGGCGTTTCAAGCGTCTCCTGTAGACCCTAAATTTTCCGAATTCGATGTTTTAACTAGTCTTCGTAGTTGTTAGTGTTAATAACCAACTTTTGACCCAACTGGACTAAGACGGGAACCGTAATTTATAATAAAAAGGGAAATATGTGTATTGTAGATCTCATAGCCTGCATCAAAATGATACTCTGGTTGTCGGATAAAACGATCCCTTGGGCAGTAAGTATATTTTAGTTGAATCCAAAAGCAATTTTCTTGGTCAACTAAACCTTATTTACTCCTCAAGAAACCGTTCTACAAAGACGACTAGGGTATCATTTTGAAGCAGGCTATGAGATCTAAAATATCAATATATGTTTTCTGTGAAAAATGTTACATATATGATTTTAGCTTAGTTAGGTCAAAGTTGGTTATCAACACTAGTTGTTGTTTTACATAAACTTACATTCTTTACTCACCCCAAGAGATTTTTCAAGACCACCTACGCTTCACAACTTTAAAAGAGACTACTGAGGTATAACGCTTATCGAAACTAATTTTTAATGAGCCTTCTAATTGAAGCGCATTCCAGTGCAACTGAGTTCGTTTTTTGCTTGGATTCTTTTAAGAAATTGCTTTTTATGAGGGGGGTATCAATTTTCATGAATATAAATTTACGAAAATAAAAAAAATAGGAGATAATTTGAATTTAAGGAAAACAATTCATCATCTGGTCCATCGAGTTGTGATGATGACAATGATGATTTCGAAGAAAGTCCAAATTTTAGCTCATTTCAACAAACACCGAGTATTTACCCGCAAACAACTAGTACTGTGAATAAAAAATCAAAGGTTTACTTTCTTTATTATTTAAAAAAAAAAAAAAATTTTATCTAGAAAATTTTCAATTAGAAACGAGCTGTTTGGGAAGTTATTGAAGGCTATCGAGATCCAAATGTAATTGTTCAAAAGCCTCGAAATCACGAGGGAATTTTATTAAAGCGTCGTAATTGGCCAATGAAAGGTTGGCATAAGCGTTATTTTCTTTTAGTCGATGGAATTCTTACATACGGAAAGTCAAAAGCAGATGTAAGCCATTTTAAAATAAATTATTAATCAATAAATTCAAGTTAAATTTTTAATAAAAGCTAACCAAAAATAAAGATAAACCACATGGCATAGTTAATGCATATTTATCTATAGTTTCATATATAACAAACAAACGTCGAATTTTAATCGATTCAAGTACAAATTCAAGCGCTGTTGTTTGTCATTTAAAGGCAAAAACACAAGCTGAATTTGACACATGGCTTGAACTTTTGAAACAACATAGACTTTATTATCAGTTTAAGTTATCACATACAAACATAAATCGTTTTCAAGTTACAAATTCTAGTCATAATTCGCCCTTGAGTAATGTAAATTATGGAAAAAGTAATATAAAATTGAATAATTATGACTCAATAAGTTTGAATACAACGCCAAGTACAGCTAATCTAATTAATTTTGCTAAAAATACCATGTATGAGTTATTCTTTTTTTAGCGTTTGGGATTTTTTGTTTTTAATAAGTTAATTTTTATTTTTAAAGTTATGATGAAGCTGCAGCTAAAAATTTTCAAATAAATTTAAAAATTGATCATGAAGTTAAATCAAAGCAAAAAAATAATCAAATTTTAGACGACAACCAATTGGATAATAGATTCAAACAAGTTGAAGAAAGTCTTATGAATTTGTCCAAAGTATTGAGTTCATTGTATTTATGCACGTTATCGTCATCGTCTAATACTATTAACAATTCAAATTGTCAATTAAACAGTCAATCGAGTAATAACGGTGGTCAATATAATTTTATTCCTCATCATCAGCCTCAACCATCTTCAGTGGTATGATTTTATTCTAAATTTTGAAAAAATTATTCTGTAGCGAGGATTATAATGCCGCGTAGCACCAATGTAATAGGCTATGGTAAATTAACATTAATTAGAACAAAAAGTTTAGGTCGAGAATTTCAAAATCTCTCATCTTAGTGATTTTCGATTTCTTTGAGCTTTTTCGGCTTTAGGTGTACAAAAAGTAAAACGAAATGAAAAAAGCAAAACCAGCTAATTGTTCAGGATTTTATCAAGTTTTAGAATTGGTATAAATCATAGGTGTTAAGCCAAAAAATGAAAAAAAGGGGTAAAATTTGCACCCTTCAAATAACTCAAGGATCCTTGATCGTTAATCATGTAGTATTTTACGCTTTTTCTGAATATGTATAAATAGTATGAGGTTGATAATTCTTCATATTTGTGTGCTTTGTCATTGCATTTTTTTTAAACGAAAAGATCTTGATCTAAGCTTAAACCGTAAGTAATTTAGTGTTTACGGATTAAAATCAGGTAAAATTAACTCTTTTTAGAAGATTTCAATTTTATTCATTAAACCGTCGAAATTTTAATCAACAGTGATTCTTTCGATTCCTTTCAAGTTCAAAAGAATATCAATTCAGAATTGAGACCTCATGATATTTCTAAAAATAGAACGAAACTTAATTAAAGTTTTAAAATACTTTCCGATCTGAATGTTACATTTCCACAAAAGCCTCTGTGTCCCACTATAATTATCTCCCAAAATGTCTCAAGACTTTCCCAGAAAAAATCTTAATAAAAAAATTATATCTAATTACATTAAATTTTTTTTAACAGAGTGCTGATTTCGTACAGGCTATGAGTGCAAATTCAAAGATTCATTCAAGCAAATCGAATCCAAATTTAAATAACAGTGAAAATGGACTTCAAAATCCAAACACAAATGCTTTAAACAGTATAAATTCAGCCTCAAGTGCTGTTTCAAATTTAATATCAACTGGAACAATGGTTCTAAGTGTTCCACCAGTGATAAGCATAAATTCAGTTTCATCAGTCAGTTCACCAAAAACAAACCAGCGAAATGTTTCGTCTAATTCAGTAGCAAGCAATCAAGCCGAAGAAAATATTTATAGACAAAATTTTTATCAAGACGCTAAATCAAGTAAATATCACCATAGATTCAATTAATCAAGCTCTTTTTTTTATATTGTTTTTTTTCTAATTTTAGTCCACGATCAACTGATTTTCATTTACCAACAAATTTTTCTAAAGAGACAAAATCAAAGCAATCCAAATGTAAGTACCATAGAGTCCTAATGGAGGGTTTTTTTTTTAAAAATTAATCAAATTTATCTTGTTAGATGCAAAGTTCTTTGTCTCGCTCACAACGATCTCAATCTGTCATGTCAAGTGTATCTTTACAAGACTCTCAACTTCAATTCTATGATGCAATTGAATATTTTACATCAGATAGTGAGTCAGATGATGATTCAGATCAAGATAGTGATCAAGAAATAAACGAAGCTGTCAAGCCAGAGCAGCATGCTATTGTTCCAGGTAATTAACAAACATTATAATGATAATCTTTTTTACATTTATTCATAATTTCATTGCCAGTTAATTTTTTTTAAGAATTTTTATAAAAAACGCTTAATACTTTATTTATCAATTTTCTTTATAGCTGACTTAAAAAGAGATGTTTCGTATGATCAAAGTGAAGGTATTATTGAAAAAACGAAGCATATGTTTTAAGTTATAATTTTCCCTTTGATTTTTTATTAGCTTTTTTGAATTAGGGTTGTTGAAATTGATTTAAAAATTTTAAAAAATTAGTCATTTTTAAACATAAATTAGTGAGTAACTGTTTTCATAACAAACTTAGTAGAAGGTTCGATCTCTGTGGTTTTTAAATTCAATAGATGTTATAACATGGGGGACAGTTATTTTATGTGCAATCCGGATGAAGTCAATTTCAATTTAATTTTTCAAACACAATAAATACAGTGCTGGCCATTCACAAATTAAATGAGCGAACGCCTTCACAGGAAACGTTTTGGTGAAAGCTCATTTTTGGTCCTTCATGAACGTTTGCCAAATCGAAAAATAAAATTTCAAGAATCAAGATAAAAGAATTAGCTTTCCACCATTAAAAACCCTTTCTGTGAACATTAGTCAATTTAATTCGTGTATGACCAGCATTGTATAAAAATATTTTATTTATGATTTCAACAAACCAGGTTAGGCCGTCTTATACCGCCATCTAGAAGTATAGTCACACGACATTTAAGTCAGAATTTAGTTTTATCAAATAAAATCGACAGAAATAATTCGATTTTATTAAAAAATATGGTCATTCGCTGGAACATGGATTCGCTTGTTATAAAAAAATGAAATCTTCACATTTTTATCAAAGATTTCCTTTAAAATATTTTTTTCGAACATTCATTATGGTTATGGGAATTGAAGAAAAGACTAAACTACCGGAATTCCCCGCATTATCTACCTCGTCCTATGCACATTGGTAGCGATAAGATGAGGATATTTGAGGTGAAAAAAAGTGTTTAAGCTTCTGGAGTAAAGTTAAACTAGTTGCCAATCTCTTTATTTTCGTAATTGAACTTTTTTGAGAACCGAGGCTGAAGTTCTCTTGCGGGGGTAAGTATTAAATGCATTAAGAATCTTTATCTACGCTCATTTTTAAAAGCAGGAATTTTAAATAAAGTGTCAATTCAGGGAGGCTAACATTTTTTGGTGATTCTCGATTTCTCTTTTATTGAACTCTGTTGAAATTGTTATTAAAAGTGTGCTTGTAAGTACTTTAAGCAAAATTTGAAGCATCTCCTGGGTAAGTTTGCAAAAGTTCAGTAATTGAAATTAGCACCTTTTTTTTCAAGAAAACCGTCAAAAAGGTTTCTTAAGTAAAGGTTTCAAATTTAACAATGTTTTTCTAATCCTTTTTCGTTGAAATATTCCCAAAAAAGATAAAGAAATTTATAAAAAGTAAATCTTTAAATCA
Organism: Brachionus rubens; assembly: GCA_022207745.1. NCBI lineage: Eukaryota > Metazoa > Rotifera > Eurotatoria > Ploima > Brachionidae > Brachionus > Brachionus rubens. The sequence goes on along the minus strand of JAJVHD010000001.1, from coordinate 2,803,506 downwards.
TAGAAAAATTCGGAATATCACGGAATAAGAAAAACTCGGTAAAAGCTAAGTAAGCTTGTCCATTTCGGAAAAAAAGTTGCCAATTGCGCATTTAATATTTAAACTTTTAACGTCGATTTTATAGTCAAAAAAGAGAATTGGCTAGAAAATTTTAATCGTCAATTCATAAAAAATTATAATATTCTAAAATGTCATTAAATTTAAAAATTTAAGAATACCAGAACATTCTTCTTCTTTAACACTAGAAGCACCGGCCATTTTTAGCTGATTTTTCAAACTAGATTATATCATTAAATATAGATTATAACATTTCAAAAGGGAGCTCACTTTGAAGCTCGAAATAAAGGCTACAAAATAGTCAAAAATCGTCTTGGTCGAATTTTTCTTAAAATAGTAATCAGCGTTCAAATTTTTGGAAATACGCTAAAATAGCGTATTCGGTGCTTCTAGTGTTAAATAAAAAACACTTCTTAGAGGAAAAAAAATACTAGGTTTTGTTCAAGACCCTTTGGCGAGTTTCTTGGACCAAGACGAGGCGCATGAGTATTTTGCAATATCTAAACAAGTACCGTAAACTCTTGACCACTTCTCTAAGAACAAAGTCAAAATTGAGATTTGTTCTATATGGAACTAATACCATCGAAACCATGTTATAAAAATTTTTTTAATTTTTTTAGAATAAACATCAACGACTCTAGACTAAGAGTAATCTCGAATGTTTGCTAATTTTTTTGTATTTGTTCTGGAATAAATTCATAAATTGTCGAACTAATTTTTTATTTTTGTTTTTATTCTAACTCGTAAGCATCCTTTCCATTAGTCTAAAGTCCGAAGTTAAGATTTATTCTAAAAAAATTGTTATAAAATGGTTTCGATGGTATTAGTTCCATATAGAACAAACCTCGATTTTGACTTTGTTCTTGGAGAAGTGGTCAAGAGTTTACGGTAGTAGTTTCTAATGAGTAAATCTTTTTTTGTGTAAGCCGATTGCTTTAGAACTGCCTAGAGAAAATTATCAAGAAAAATAAAATTATTTCAGAAATTTCTATCCCCAATTTACCGGGTAAACTTTTAAAAGGAAAGTTTTTTTAAAATTTTACTTAAAAAAATAAACAATTTAGTCTACATAGACTTCATTAAAAGATATCTAAAAATACCAGGTAATTTCAAGAATTTCAACAAAAAAAACTATCAAAAAGATGAAAACTCAATTTACCTTCTATCAAAAAAATATTTCAAATAACATCTTTATATTTTCAAGTCTCTTTTGTTAAAATTAATTCACTTCGGATTCCATACGTAAATTAATATTCATAATGAAACAACCTATTTTAATTAAAAAATTATGAATAACTTTTCTATTACTTTATTATTACTTTGAGGTTAATTTTGATATATTTTTTTGTTGTTGTCACCAGAATATTCGGTCACGAACAAAAAAGTTTAAAAATTTCAATTAAAACAACCCTAAAAAGCAAGAGATTATTTTGTGTCATTTTTTATTTATTTTAAATCATTTTTTGTATGTTCAATAAGTTTTAAATAAAAAAAGTTTGCTTTTTTTTTTTTAATATGATTTATATTGGAATGATAATTTTTTTTTTATGTAAATTAAAATGAATGTTGCATCATAGAAAAAGGATTTAAGCTCGAAAAAGAATCAATAAAAATAAATAACTAATCATTAATTATCATTAAATAATTTTTCTTTTTTTTTTTAGAAGAGTTACAGTCTCAAAAGATGCTTACTAGACGTCGCAAACTTCCAGCGACAGCGCCTGATACGTCTCAAGTTAGCGTTTGGGGTATTTTAAGAAAAGCAATTGGTAAAGACTTGTCCAAAATATCGCTACCAGTTATCCTTAACGAACCATTAAGCATTTTACAGGTAATTTTCAAGACTTTTCAAACTCCGAAACAAAAATTAATTTTTTGGATTAAAGAGATTGTGTGAAGAGTTGGAATACAGTGACTTGTTGGACACAGCAAGTAACCTGTCGGACCCGTATGATAGAATGGTTTACATAGCCGCTTTCATTATATCGGGTTACTCGTCATCTTATTACAGAAATGGAGCTAAAGATTTTAATCCACTACTCGGTGAGACTTATGAACTAATACGACCTGATAAAGGTTGGAAATATGTAGCTGAACAAGTGAGTCATCATCCTCCAATATCATCGACTAATTGTCAATCGAAAAATTTTGTACACGAACAAGTGTTTCATGCTAAAATTAAATTTTGGGGAAAATCAATGGAAGTTCACCCCGAAGGTTACTCAAGGGTCACATTGCCAAAGTATTTATTTTCCATTAAAAATATTTTTTTTGAAATTTTAAAATTAATATTTTAGATTTAACGAAACTTATCAATGGAATAAAATTGTTATGTATGTTCACAATGTAATGGGAGCAGCACGTAAAATTGAACAATATGGTGAAATCACAATCCGTTCAACAAATGGAGTTAGTTGTACTATAAATTTTCCAAAGGTAAACTCACCCCGATTCACTTCAACTTTGTTTTTTTTTTAGTTAAACCAATTTTTATTTAGTCGAATAATTCGAGTCAAAAGAACGAATTTTTTGGTGAAGTTATTCACAATAATATTGTCAAACGCAAAATATTTGGTCAATGGCACGAGTCATTTTTATGCGGTATGGATAACACAGCAAAAACAATATGGCGAATGGGTGCAATGCCAGAAGATTTTAATTCATACTATGGTTTTACACGTTTTGCAATGGAATTAAACGAACTTACCGATGACATTAAAGACGACCTACCTCCGACCGACACACGCTTTAGACCTGATCAAAGAAATTTGGAAAACGGTGATGTTGAAAACGCTGAATATGAAAAACATCGTATCGAAGAGAAACAACGAAATAGAAGAAAAGAAATGGAATCAAGAGGTGAACATCATCAACCGTTATGGTTCAATTTGAGTAAAGACAGTTTAAAAACAAGCACTAACGAAGAAAAAGAATGGATATTTAATGATCAATATTGGACAAAACGAGAGAATCAAGGCTTTAAAAATATGAAAAATAATTTTCCTAATTTATGGTAAATCAACCCATCCGAATGTCCGAATTTTTTCCTTTTTTTTTTTAGAATAGTTAGATAATCACATAGGAAATTTTTTTTCTGTAAATAGAACAATTGAAAGCTTGCTTTTTTTTTATTAAAATAAAGTGACTGTACCAAATGAGATGGAATTTATGAAAATGTACATGTGATGGTCACTATATAAAAATTTTTATAAGCCAGTGAAAAAATAAAACGCATCTTATTCTTAAAATCACCCAGTGGTTAGTTAAACAAGTATGAAAAAATTATTAAATGAATGGGTTTAACTATTTATTTTTTTTTGTTTCCTTTTGTTGTAAAATCTTTAAAAAGACTCACTTGAAAAATAATATTTATTTTTTTTTAATTATGATTTTTATTTTTATTATTATTTAAAAAAAAGAAGAAAAAAAAAGAGTTAAATTGAGTTAATTCTATTGTTATCAATAGCTCGAAAATTATTCAATTTTTGAAAATAAAATTGATTTATCTTACAAAAAATGACTATATTTTGTTTGCTGTGTTCTAATGTTAAAATGCTAAATCAAATCAATTTTATTTTAGATTATCCGCTGATTGGTTAAACTAAATTTGGCATTTATTGGTCAAATTAATCTGAAATTTAGATGTTCTTTTTTTAAACATAATACCTAAGATTTATGATAAGGAGCCCCAAATCATAAATCTTACTAGTTTTAAATTCAACATCTTTCTCTCGTAAATCTCTCTCTAGAGATAGGTGAGGGTTTGTCATTAAACAAATACAGTTTACGCTCGAATTTATTACGTCATAGATTTGTCACTATTCAGATTTATCCCCAGAAATTTCTAGAACCAATTTCCTTCAATATGCATTTATGACATTCAGATTTGTCACGCTTACCTGAAGTAACGAATGGGGTGATAAAATTGAGGTGTCTCAAAGAAAGATGAAAATTCCAAGTTATTCTTAAATTTCTTATATGACACTCCGATTAAATATCTTTCACAATTTGCGTGAAGATTTTGGTTGAATAAGCATCTTAAATTTCCTTCAATTTTTTATTCCTTTTGTTGAAACTTTTTGAAAAAATTGTCACGGGATAAGTTGTCTTAAAAGTAAATTTGCCAGCCATGTAGAGTTTAATCCCGGTAGCTGGAAAAAATTACCAGCTGAATGATTTTCTGGTTTGTAACTAAAAGTACTAATGAAGTATTAGTTTAGAGCATTGAAGTATTAGTTCAATCGAAATAACTCTTATTATGTCTTTTTTTGGAGTCGACTTGATTTGCGAGCTCCTAATAACTTTTTGTTCTAATTTTGGTACCATTTTAACTTGCATGACTAAAAGGTGTATTAATAATTTGATGAATGTTTTTTGATGAATGATCACTGAGGACCTAAAGTTCAATCGTTTAAATTCCTATCAATTTGACCTTGCAATTTTTTATCTGCTTCCTGAATTCGAAGCTGCTGTTTTACACGTTACATCTTAATCTCTGCAAAAAAATCCTTACAGTCCATAGTAGCGTTTCATTCTCTTCGTCACTGGCTGAAAAAAATCTCTCTTCACTCTAAAATTATGATTTTTAAAATCTAATTCGTTAAAACGGAATTAACTTTTTAAATGAAAAGATCTCAATTGAGCGAATCGAGCAAATTGAAACTGTTTTTGCCTTTTAATGTAAAATTTTTATCAAGGATATATATTCCAAACGAATCTTTTTTAGATAAAAATGTTCAATTATTTGAAGAAATTATTCGAAAATAAATTCTATGCGTTAATATTAGTTGATATTATTCTTTTAATTCTAACTTATCAATTTGTAAATAATTATAAATTATATTCGATTTTGTTAACAACTTTTCTATTTGCCGTTTGCACGAACAATTTATTCAACTACGTTATTAAAATCATTACTCTAAAAGACGAATGCTCTCAAAAAACTACAATCAAAAATTTCGAGTCAAATTTATCAAAATTTTTGTTTGAAAACGAACATATTTACAAAATATTGATCAAATTGATCAAAAACAAACTTTTTATCAAAGAAATCAAACGAATTTTTTCGGGTAGCATTGAAAAAGAGGCCCTGAACGATGAAGTTGTGCTAAGTCCTAACGATGTCTATGAAAAACTCATGTCAGAAATTGATGTTTTCATTAAAAAAATATCTCAACATTTTATAGAACCATGGTATCTGTCGTACATAAGCAATAACGACCAATTTATCAAACAGGCTCAATCCCAATTAAAACTTTTATTCAAAGATTTAGCTGATCGTTTCATTCGGATCAACAAAATGGATTTTTTTTCAAAATTTATTTTTATTTTCAACAAAAATTTTCTAAATTATGCTTTGAATAATAATTTAAGCAACAATAAGATATCAATTGACTCGTTACATCCAGCGGTACGTAATTTGCCAGAGTCGGAAATTGCATACATAAAGAGTTTTGTTCAAATAATTTTGCGTAAATCGGCTCAAAATTTGGATTTAAATACTCCGTTTGTAGAGGAGTTTTTTATGCAAATTTTAGGCAAAAATTGTGTTGAAAATTTGGTTAAACTTGTCATTAAACCAGAGTTTTTATATTTTGTGATTTGCTTTGCTTTGGATAAAGAACGCACACAGCAAATTGACCAACAAGATAGAGTTGAACCTGAGGTATTTTATTCGGATTCAGAAACCGAGGAAATAGATTCATCAATTAAGACAACAAGTTTGAATAGTTCAATTGTTGACTTCGAATTGAATGATTCACCAGAAACTTTGAATGATAAATTCAAAACTAGTCCCGTATTTAAACGTTCGACAATTGCAAATTTTTCAATGAATAATCCTTTATATGATGCTAATGACGCCGTAGCCAATCAATTTTTAGAAATTTTCAACATTGGAATAATTGGCTCACAAATAAGCAAAGAAAATAAAACTGGAAAAGAATTTACCAATTATACAATACAGGTGATTTTTTTATTTTGGGTACAGTGTAGGGTGCGATAAGGTAATTATTGCGATAGATATTCATTTCATGCGGTTTCTGGCGTTCATATACTCTATGGTCGCAGTTTCCAATCAAAAAAGCTTGAACAAAAATTGAAAAAACCACATCGTCCGTGACAATTTAAATTTATTCTAACGATCTTGAATATCAATTATCAATAAATGGAGAGTTAATCAGTCTCATAGAGATAAGGGCCTCAGCCTGTTGATTAACCTTGAAACTTGAACTTGAACTTGACTTGAAAAGACAAGAAATGCGGTGATAAACCCAGACAACACCGGGAAAATGCGGAAAAATTTTAGAAACATTATACTAACCTGGTCGTTCACATGTTCCAAAAATGAACGTTCAAATCCTTTCATGAATATTCGCGTTCATTCGAATTTGCCCGAATGTTCAAATGTTTTCATTCCCTTTCAAAAACTTTCATAGCTTTTCGCGACTTTTTCAGAATTTTTCGGGACCTTTTCAAATATTTTCGGACCATTTTCATGATTTTTTGGAGCCTTTCAAAATTTTTCATAAATTTTCGGATCCCGAATAATATGATCTTTTTCAGAGCTAATTTTTAAAATAAATCCCGGTAGATATCCCGGTCCAAATCCGGAAATTTCGCCATTTGTACCATGGGAAAAATTCATTTATCCGGTCATTTTTTATCTAGAATTTTCCCGATGCGTTGATACTAAATTTAAAGTTAATTTTTCGGAATTTCCGCATGCTTCCGTAGTTTTCTCGATTTACTCCCTATTTTTGTCTTTTCCATGTCTTTAAATAATTTAGGACAGCTTTTCTAATTTTTTTCACGCTTTGTTGATTGGAAACTGGGATCATAAGGTATATAAAAACCGCGGAAAATCCGTCCTTAATAGGATTACTTAATTGCGTCCATCAATGTTCCCTTAAGCGAGACAAATAACTGTCATTAAAATCAAATTCATTTTTTTGAAAAAGTTTGAGTATAAATTTTCTTCTGGAGATTTAACAAGAGATTCTACAAGTGATCTTGGAATGAAAACAAATGTAATTAAAAGAAGATACAAAGAATTTGTGTCATTACAAAAGAGCCTTGAAGAGAAGTTCCATCTTAAAAATTTAAAAGGACCATCAAAATTTAATTTACCAATTGGTAATATGGAAATAGAAATTGTTGAAAAAAGACGCAAAAAATTAAACGAATATTTGAATGTAAGCCTTGATTGAATAATCAAAAACGGGGTCTTGCGGAATATGTGATCAAGTGATCACAGATTATGTGATCAGTAAACTCTTGCGGAATATATGATCAATACTGATCACCAAATCTATGATCACACAACATGTGATCATTTTAAAATATCAGAAAAATAGGAAAAAAATTTGGTGATCATAAAAAAATTTCATGTGATCAAAAATTAAAAAGTTATGTGATCATTAGTCTAAATAAAAACAATAATATTCAAAATCAGTGTTTCTTTGCTATATGTAGTTTGACACCTCGTTCATTTTTCATTTATTCACCACAAATATGGCAAGGCGTTCCATTTGGATACTTTGTAAGGACACTTTTGACCTCAGTTTTAGCTTCTAGAGATGGTTCAGGTAAAGATAAGACTAAATCTTGGTACCTAATTGACAAAGATTTAACCGAAGTAATTTGAATGCTACTAAGTTTTTGCACTAATAGACTCAACGGGGCTAGTCCTCGGTGAAGATTCTACAATAAAATCATTTTCATTATCACTCGAATCAAAACATTTATCATTTACAGTGACCGAATAACTGTACATGAAAAAACTTTTTTTGTGATCTGACTTTTTAGTCATGTGATCATTAAATGATCACATATTGTGTGATCATAGATTTGGTGATCAGTGTTGATCATATATTCCGCAAGAGTTGACTGATCACATATTCCGCAAGACCCCAAAAACGCCATCTTAAAATTAAAATTTTATTTTTTAGAGTCTAATTTGTCTAACCGAAATTTGTCAATCAAAAGATTTTATTAAATTTTTAGGACTCAATACTGACTCTGATTTTCCATCAGATCGACCATCAGTAAATATTTTTTATAAATGAAGTTTGATAAATTTTGTACAAGTAAATTTTTTTAAGTCGTTGCTTAGGTCAGTAAGCGAAGTTTTTTTTGATAGAAACTCTTCTAAAGATTCAACAGATACCATCATTAACTTTGCCAAAATACAACCAAATGCATTTGAATACAAAAATCAAACAAATTTTGATGAGTTTCGTAAAAAATTATTCGGGTTAATTGAAGACCTTAAGACATCATATAACGAATCATTCGGTAACATTTTTATTTTTAAATTTAAAGTTCTGACAATTCAAAACTTCCACACTATCAAAACTTTGCTACAGTCGACTCGCGATAATCCGTATACAGTTTAATCCGAATAATTTGACATCCGAACAGAAATACCCGGACTGGGAGCACTTTCCGATACTTTTTCGAAAAATAAAAAAATACATTTTTTAAGGTTTTTTGGGACGCATATTCCGAATCTGATATCGAAATAACAAAGTTTTGATAGTCTAGAAGTTTTGAATTGCCCGAACCTTATGATTAATATAAAAATAACTTTGATTTTAATGAAGACGCGACGAATATAGATGGAACACAAAACGATCAAAAAATAAATTTTAGCAAAAATTTATTGGAAATTTTGAACAAAGCTTTTGTGTCATGTTCATTAATTAGCGATCTACCTTTAGAGTTTTGGTTAAATAACAAAAATGTTTATAAGATAATAAAATGTTGTGTGTGTGAATTTTATGCGGAGAGATTTTTTCAAGATTTATTCAATCGTTTACTTTCAAATGAAAATTTGATTTCTTATCTAAAAGATTTGGAATATATTTTGTTTGAAAATGAAAAAAAGTCAAAAAGCGTTGGTCAAAATTATCAAGAATTGGCAGTCAATTTGTTGAATGAAAAAATACCAAGTAAGTTGAGTTAAAAAATTTTTAAATTTAAAATTTGATGAGAAACATGATGTTATTAAAGAAATTGTTAAAAAATTACTTGGAGAAAGATTGGAATTGTGCGTTGACATATTGATCGGTTCATTAAGTATTGAAATTTTAAACAAGTAAGCTCAATAAAAATATGAATATTGATAAATTAAATTTTTGAAAACAAAAATTTTTAAGGCACTTTATTTATTGTATTTTGGATGTTTTAATATATTCTCTTTATCCAGAAGAGTACGACCAAAAAATAAATTAAACATTTTATTCTTAATATTAAAGATCTAGTCATTATTGTTAATAAACTATTTGATTTTTACACTTACTTTTTTTAAAAGTAGGCGTTTTTAATTAGAAACCTAGGTTCAAGAATAGCAAAACCCTGAAACAAATCCAGGGATAAAAGTAAAAAAATTAAGTCAAAATTTTACCCGTGGAGTACCTCGCGGGGTTTTACGGTTCTTATTATTTTCTAAAATATTTTTAAGTTATCACTAAAAATCTGTTTTTTTATTACATGATTTTATTTTCAACACTGCTTTTTTGGGTGACCCCCATTTTTCGTGAAATTTTTGACCCCCTAAAAAAACGGAAAATAAATGCTTTTTTCGAAATCTAAACATACCAGCCGATACAAAACTTCAAGAGCTTTCTAGATATCATATTTGTTTTTTAATAAAATTAATTTTTACCCCTTAAATTTCAATTTTTCTATTTTTTGGAGCTTTGACCCCCGACTGACCCCCGATTTTCTGATAGAAGTGACTTCGAGCTGTCTAAAAAATTAGGTCTCGACCTCCCAGCTCTTTTAGTTTTTGAGATCTTTTGGTTTGAAAAAAAAGGGGCTTCAAATCACCCAAATTTTTAAAAACAATGGTGAACAGAATATTCAAAATCTGACTTCATAGGCATGTTTCCCATGCTGAGAAACATATAATTAGTAAAATTTTGCCAGAGTGGTGGGTACTTGTTAGCTAGCCCTCTAATTGGCTGACTTAACTAAATCGTTAGTTTCAATCACTAAATTTATTCGAATAAAATCATATGATATATATTCTTGTAGAGAATTTTCAGCTCTACAAGCTTAAGAATAAGAAAAAATATAATATTCTAAATTTGAGTATTAAAATTAAAAAATTAACTCAATAATTTACACAGTAGAACAAAAGCTTTATAATATTTGTTTAGATAAATTTTAAACAAAACAATGAGTAATTCTTGCTACTGAATGACTTCAAACTAATCAAGGGTTTTAATCTAAACTTATTTAAACATTACATAATTTACAAAATGAAGCTTTTAAAGAAAATCGTTCAATTATTGAGTTAATTTTTTAAGTTTAATACTCAAATTTAGAATATTATATTTTTCGTCAATCGCTAAAATTTGGGGGTCATCAGGGGGTCAAAGCTCCAAAAAATAGAAAAATTGAAATTTAAGGGGTAAAAATTAATTTATTTAAAAAACAAATATGATAACTAGAAAGCTCTTGAAGTTTTGTATCGGCTGGTATGTTTAGATTTCGAAAAAAGCATTTATTTTCCGTTTTTTTAGGGGGTCAAAAATTTCACGAAAAATGGGGGTCATCTTTTTAGTAGGACCCGCTTTTTTCAAAGATTTTAATTGGAGCTTGGCTAATTTGAATAATTCATTTTAATGCTCGCTTTCTTAATTAGATTGAAGGATTTGAGTTTCAATATTTTGACTTGAATAGCCAAAGTTAATTTTAAGTTATTTCTTTGACTTTTTTTGTTTATTTCTTCCCCGACTAATAGGGACTCATTTTGTAGAATTAACTCTAATTTGGATGAAAATAATTTTCCATTTTTTTCGTGTTAAAGCTTGTACATTTTCAATCGTTCGACTTTTGCCCCTATTCCAATTTTCGGCAATAAACACACGGATCTAATTAGAATGATAATGGAGGAACTCATCTTGATTAGATCTACACAATTAATATCCACCGTTTTTTTGGTTTTTCGTTATCTATACAGTAATTTTATCGATTTTTTAACTTTTTTTGGAAAAACGTCAGAGTGTGTCAGCAAAAGAACAAAAGCAGAATAAAACTGTTGAAAAAACAAAAAAGCATTAACAACGAAAAAATAGTGTTACACTAGTGTTAAAATACTGGCTTAGTGCTCGAAAAGTGTTGGTCAAGTGTTGGCCAACACTTCCTCAACACTTTTCCAGCACAATCTAACACATCTTCCGGTAAATTTGTCCTTATTTACTTAGTAACGCTCATCTTTTTTCTTAACAAATTATCACTCTTGCAGTTAAAAATTTGATAAAATTACTGTAATGTATCCGACATACTTTTTTAGACTGAATATAGACTCTGGTGCTAACAAGAGTGTCTTTATACCTAAGCAACAAAGATACAATGGAGATTTAAAAAAAATACTTTTGTAAATTATTATTTAAAAAGAAAATATTAAATGTAAAAATTATGTTTCAACATTAAAAAAGCATTATCTAGAATTTTTTTAACTTAATAATACGTTTCTTGTTCAACCCAACCACCTGGATACTTTCTTATTAACAACTTTCTAACTTCATCATAAATCAATATTGCTAGTGCAAATGGAAGTGCCGGCAACCACCACGTAAATCTAAAAAAATAATTTAATGTTTGTTTGTCGAGGGGACAATATAAAAATTACTTTAATGGAAACATGTTGAGACCCCTGTCTAGACCTGGAGTATAACTCAACACTGCTGCCAAGGCTGTTTCAAAGAATAAACCAAAATTTAACATATGATTTCTTAATTAAAAAAAAATAGATTTCTTGAATCTAAAAGTCTAAACAACACAAAGCTTTCTTACTTCATTCCTTGTTGGATCAATGAGTTTCTTCTTGTCTTACAAATAATCAAATCTGTCCATTGTACAATCACAATTGAAATAAAAAATGCCGTATGACAAGTGTACTCTAACATTTTACGTTGTTCATAAGTCCAGTCTTGGCCATAAGAATCTTGTAAATCATTGACTGCTTTAGATTCCCAGGATTTTCTAATACCAAGTAATCTTGATGGCCAAAAACCATTCTCGGCCATTATAATCATATACACAAAAAAACCAGCGCTTGCTTGAATGAACCCTATTTGACCAAAAGTCATCGATATTAAACGTTGATTTACAAGTTTATCTCTTAGAGGGTCTCTTGGTTTACGCTTCATGATATCCGACTCGGCTTTTTCGTAAGCTAAAGAAATAGCAGGGACCATATCAGTTCCCAAATCAATACACAAAATGGTTACAGTACCCAGGGCAAGAGGAATATCAGTCAATATAAAGAGCAAGAAAGGCGCCATTTCAGGAATCTTTGAGGTTAAAGTATAAGCAATCGATTTCTTTAAGTTGTCAAAAATCAAACGACCCTCTTCAACACCAGTTACAATTGATGCAAAGTTATCATCTAATAAAATCATATCAGCTGCTTGTTTACTTACATCACTTCCTGCAATACCCATAGCAATACCAATATCAGCTTTTTTCAAAGCTGGTGAGTCGTTTACACCATCGCCTGTTACGGCTACAATTGCTCCTTGTCTTTGACATCCTTCTACAATAATTAATTTTTGTTGTGGCGAGGTTCTTGCGAACACAATTTCAGAGTGATATTTTAAAATTTCATCAATCTCGTTTGTGGACATACTCTTCAAGTTATTGCCATGAACGACACATGCTTTAGCATCACGTGGATTAACTTGGCTTACATGAATACCTAAACGTTGAGATATATCCTCGACTGTTTCGTTATGTTCGCTTATTATGCCGACACCTTTGGCGATAGCTTTAGCTGTAATTGGATGATCACCAGTTACCATAATTACTTTTATACCGGCTGAACGACATTTTTGTACAGCGTCTGGTACAGCTGCTCTAGGCGGATCAATCATAGACATCAAGCCCAAAAATCTTAAGCCTGTTAATGGAAAATTTACATCTTCAGGATTAAATTCGTATCCGAGAGGAAATTTTTCCGAGTCTAATTTTAAATCACAAAATCCCAAGACTCTTTCACCAAAACCTCCCAATTGTTCATACGCATTGTTAAATTGTTTTTTCCAAAAATCGCTCAATTCTAAATCACTTCCGTCCAAAAGAATGTGAGAACATCTCTCTAGAATTCTTTCTGGAGCACCTTTCATTACCAACAAATTTCCACCATCTTCGGTTTCATGAACACTTACTTGATACTTGTTCGACGAGTTAAAAGGAATCTCGACTTTTTTAGGATTTTTTTCACGAAATTTCATCACATCACCAATACTTAATTCACAAGCTTTGAGAATAGCTGTTTCGGAAGCATCACCAATACATTCTCGTTGAAGAACTGGTTTTTGTAAATTTTTAGCATCTAGCTTAAACTCAGCTCTATTACACAGCATAGCTGATGTCATTAACGCTTTATAACCACTTGAATTATTTGTTTCATCAGTCTTAATTTGATTTTCGGATGTGTCTATATCAACGATCCTGTTGTCATACCACATGTGAGCCACGGTCATTCTGTTTTGGGTCAAAGTCCCTGTTTTATCAGAGCAAATAGTTGAGGTTGAACCCAAAGTTTCAACTGCTTCTAAATTTTTGACCAAACAGTTCTTTTTAGCCATACGCTTGGCTGTCAATGTTAAACAAACTGTAACTGTTGCAAGAAGACCTTCTGGTACACAGGCGATGATTATACCGATTAAAAAGATTACTGCATCCAACCAATAGTAATTCAAAAATAATGCAATAAAGAAAAAAGAAAGGCCCAAAAAAACTGCCAAAGCAGTGATTAAATGGATAAAATGTTCGATCTCTCTGGCTATTGGAGTCTCACCAGAGCCTAAACCTGAGGCTAAGTTAGCAATACGACCGATGACAGTTCGGTCACCGGTTCGAATGACGATTCCTGTACAGGCACCCTCGACTGCGTTTGTTGAAAAAAAAGCCAAATTTTTAGTCTCTAAAGGATTTTCATTTGTGAACTCAGGTCCTCTTGATTGAGGCTCAGACTCTCCTGTTAACGATGAATTATCAACTTTAAATCCATGAGCGGATATTACACGAATATCGGCAGGTAGACGATCGCCAAGTTTAACATCAATTATATCACCGACAACTAAATCCTCGGCTTTAATAGTCTTTTTCTCTCCATCTCTTAGCACCAATGCTTGTTGAGGGATCATATTTTTGAATGATTCCATGATACGTGAACTCTTTGCTTCTTGAAAATATGAGAACAAGCCTGTAATGACTACGACGACTAAAAGTGCAATACCAAGCCATAAGTTGTCTTTAGGGGCCTCATCGTATGAGTAAATAGCTATTCCATAGGCGAAAAAACACAAAAATGCACCGATCCAAAGTAACAAGGCAAAACCACCGAATAAATTTTTACAAAATTTTATCCATTCGGGTGTTACTTTAGGAGGTGATAAAGCGTTAGGACCGTCACGGGCTAAAACCTTTTGAGCTCGTTCAGATGTTAAACCCTTTGTTTAAAAAAAAATTACAACTAGAGGATTGACTCTTAAAAAAGCCTTACTTTGTTCAAATCGGTTGATAAGCGCACAAAAAGTTCATCTAATTCAATTTTATGTTCATCCTTTTAGAAGAAAAATGTGAAGAGGTGCTTTCAAAATTTTCCAAAAAAATATTACAAGTTCAACTTCTTTTTTGAGTTCGTCTAAATTTTGTTTTTTTGATTTTTTGCCTTTGACAGGACCACCGGATATTTGGCCTTGTTTCGTCTTTTTTAAAAAAAAACAAAAAAAAAATCAATCAAGAATCGTTTAAAGTATTAAAGCAAATAGCAAACCATTTTAGGCAAGTGGTAAGTTTTTTTTTTAAAAACTTTTGTTTATTTCGAAAAATAAATAAATTTGTTATTTTTTATCAAAATTAAACACTAGAGAGTGAGAGAAAGAAAAAACAGAAAGTTACGCTTCAATTAAGTGATAAATAAAACTCCTTTCCTCCTAAACAACAACAACAATTAAGAGTCTAGTAGTTTCTAGTTTTCTTGATACTGTAACTCAAAAAGTTACGCTTGATAATTCGATAAGGTATCTCTCATTTGGATAAGTTATATTTGCCTTTAATTGTGATAAATTAAAGAAAAGGTCTTTTAGAGACTTGAAAATAGCAAAACAAGGTATTGAATCTTGTTATTTATTTTTAAGTTACGCTTTTCTGATCAAACTAATAACTTATCATAATATTTCATTTTAGTAGTTTCAATTTACTAAAAAAATTCTAATTTTTTTGGTCGTTGTTTAATTGCAAGCTAACCAAAGTATTTTGTGTTAAAATCATAGAGTCTGATAAAAGTACATTCAAGCGTACAACTTTATTCTAAGATCCCATATCATTTACGCTCTTTATTAGGTAAGCACGCTTACCAAACTTGATAAGTGTTTTAATTGTCTTAATTTTATTTTTTTTTCGGGTGAGTCATTTGGTTCACCTTAAAAAAATATAAAAAAAAACTTATCATGTGTTAACCGATTAATCAAAGCGTAATGGTACTCTTCGGTAAAGGTTATTTTTAAATAGAGACTTTCATGAGAAAAACAAAACATTCAATTAATGTTTTAAATTTACCACAAATTGGAAGCAGAATACCCTTGAATACTCCTAATCGCGGCGTAGCCAGGATTTTTAAAATGGGAGAGAGGGGCTCTGATCAAAAAAAAATTACAGTGTATACAATTGATTTTTTTTCATTCTCTTAGTTTTTGTAAGGTTCGCGCCATGCAAAACTTCCATGCTATCTGAATTTGCAAAATCCGACTTGATAACTTTGTTCTCCTTACATGAAAACCTAAGAATGGCAAATTTTTAGGGGAGATTAAAAAAAAAAATTTTACCCAGAGGGGCCCAACTTTCATGGCTTTTGAAAGAGTATGTCTTGGTTTTTTGCTTGTTACTATCTCAAATGACCTCATATGTATTAGTTTTGATACAGATTCTGAAAGAGCACAAAATTTTACACACGCAAATGATTTTTTTAAAAAAGAAAAAAAAAATTTTTGTCATAAAGCTCGGCCAAGAAGCAAAAAAAAGACGTATTTTTCTAGTTCTTTAACATCTCCTCCCAGGATTACCCCAAATAATTGACGATTCTTAAATCCGATATTCCAGTGATCTGTTTTATACATTCTAAGACTCTAAGTCAGTGTTTTAGAGGATTAAAGAGGTTCTGTCAAATTTTGACTTTCATGTTGTAGAAGCCCAAAATGAATGGTGTTTGTAAGCGAATATATACTTAAAATTGTCTTTTTCTGAAAAAAAATGATCGCGAGAAAGTTGGAGTATGAATACGCGTATACAGGTCGTATATTGGTTAACATGATTTATATCCATCATGATTTGTCGGACTTGAAAAGACGAATTTCAGATCCCTAAAAGTTGGACTCAGTCTATGCCATATAAAAGAGCCTCAACTGCTTATAAAATAAGGGAGTGCTTGTAAAGGATAAATATCTTTTTCAATTAAATTTATTTGTGCTTTGGTTCTTTTAAAAAGGCCAAGGAAAGAAAAATATTACTTTTATATTTGATCAAACTTATTTTAGTCTCAAAATACATTCAGATACCCGTAGATGGTCTACAGAAAAAAATGCTTGAAAATATTAACCGTTGATTAGGATATTGGAATGAACTTTTAAAATATGAATTGGATTTTTTGAATTATTGGTGCTGGTTATGAATAAATTATTAGTATAATTCTATTTGCACAAAAAAATGCAAATTTAAAATAGGTTTGATTTGGTTGTCATGCATCAGGTAGTTCAGCTTTTTAAATGACTGATGGTCACGGACCTTGACAGAAGAGAGAGTTTCTGAACAGATTCGCCCAAGCGGGAATGAAAGCGAAAAAAAAGCGAAAAGTTTCACTATTTTTGAAATTTCGAATAAAAAGCGGAATTTTTTCGAAAAAAATTTCATTTAATTTTCACTACCGTATTACCTCAAATAAAAGACAGTTCGGTCATCAAAGAATTTCTTCTATTCGAAAATTTGAAAGTCCAAAAAAGTGACTCAAATAAAAGAAATTTTTCTCTACCGTATTACCTCAAATACAAGTAACCACAAATAGAAGAAAGTTGCTATTATTTGAGTTAAAATTTTCCTTTTATTTGAGTTATTTTTTTTCTAAAAAAGTGTCGTGTTTAAAAGAAACGAAACACTTTTTTGAATGAATAAATAATGATAAAAAGCTTCAAAAACATGATTTTTTTGTTTCAAATAAAAGAAAAACTTAGAGAAAAATTTCTTTTATTTGAGTCACTTTTTTGGACTTTCAAATTTTCGAATAGAAGAAATTCTTTGATGACCGAACTGTCTTTTATTTGAGGTAATACGGTATTTGAAACAAAAAAATCATGTTTTTGAAGCTTTTTATCATTATTTATTCATTCAAAAAAGTGTTTCGTTTCTTTTAAACACGACAGTTTTTTAGAAAAAAAATAACTCAAATAAAAGGAAAATTTTAACTCAAATAATAGCAACTTTCTTCTATTTGTGGTTACTTGTATTTGAGGTAATACGGTAAGTCTAAAAAAGCTTACAGCAGGTTTAATAAAACAACTGACTTGAAAGTCTTGTAAGTCGACATTCGAAATGCTCAATTCCTCAGTTTTAGAAATTCTCAATTTCATGAAAATTTTTGACTACCCAACCTCCCTAATCTTCAAAGACTAATAATTTTTTTGGACTAGCCGAAGTTCCTTTTTTATTCTAGCGGTTTTCTTGAATCAATTATTAAATTAAAATTAAAAAGAAAACAAAGGAATGTGATAGAGAAAAAAATTCTAAATTTTCATATGATCATACTTTTTACAATCGTTATTTTTTTAAACAATGAGTTTTAATTATGAGGTGAAAATATTAACATGAGACTTTTTCTAAATTAAATTTTTTTAAGACTGTATTTTTTTACAGCTTAAAAAAACCTAACATGACCGTATATAAAATAATAAAAGAAATTTTCTCAGGAAAAGTTCAAAAGTAATTGAAATAAATTACACTTTTGATTTGTAAGGTATATAATCAAAATGAAATTTTCTAAAAAATTGAATATAATCTATTTGATAAAAAAATTGCAAACAAATATTTTTTCACAAGACCATACTTTGGATTGAGGCGGTAAATAAAAGCTGATTTTAATCTCACTTAACTAATCCTTATTTGTTTAAGTTTCACATCGGGCTATTATAGACAAGATTTATATTACAGGAAAAAGACTCTTACGTTATTCAGATTGATATGGGAAGACGATTATCATCAATATACTTCATAAATAATTCTAACTGAAATCTAAACAAATTCATTAAGTCAAACGACGATTAAGATATTTTGTTCATGAAGAATCATTTTTGTTTATTATCTTACATACCTCTAATTGCACAAAAAGGCAATTTTTTTTCCAAATGGCTACTTTATATTTGAAAATTTTCCCTCTGAAAGTTGTTATTTTATCCAATTAAAGTATTACAAATTTCCTTTCGTAGTAGTTTTCTTATTTATGTTTATAACTATGATTTAGCCTTGTGATGCAATACCCCTAAATTTTAAGATTTATTGAACTCTCAACTTCAACTTTCCAAAGTTTGTAAACACAAGAATGTGTGCTATATTTTTGACTTAGATTGGATTTTCTGGAGATAAAGAAAATTGCGAACCTAAATTGCTATCAAAACTGACATTTGTCCCCATTTATTTTCCGGTATTGGGTCGCTTTGAGTAATCCGAAAAAATGGGTTTTAAGGTACGGGATTAAGTTACCCTGATGCCCTTATACCCTTATGTTTTGATTTTGAGTATAGGTTGACTATTACACAAAATAGGGTATATTAGATCCAAAAAATAAAGCATTAAAATCGAAATAATTTCGAAATAAATTCAAAATAAAATTCGAAATTTCCACGAAAATTTTAACCAATTTTCACGTTTTTTTTTCGCGTACTAAATTTCGCTAATTTCCTATATTTTTTTCGGAAAAATTTGTGCTTGGGCGGATAGGATAAACACAAAGCTTTATAAATTGGTCAGTCAATATCCGATGACCTGAAAAAAAGAATAAGAGAAAGAAACGTTTCATTCGTTGTTCAATACACTATGAACCTATTGATGATGACGATTATTATTTCGATTTGTCTTTAATACCATGTTAAATCGAGTTAAAAGAGAAGTTATTGTATTGAAAGATACATCATATAGCATAATAAACTTCACATATAGTTTTTAAGATTGTTTATGACAGTTTCTGGATGAACTCTTGTTACGGAAGTGAGTTAGGGTCTCTAAAGCGTTACATCGTTAAACTTTTTTTTAAGAAAAAAAATTGAACCAACGAGGGATAATTCAAGTTAAATATTAATGTTATTAGCTAATAAAAGAAAGAGACCCAACAAACTCATTTTAGTTGTCAACTCATTGTACAATAATAATGATGCATTAATGAGCAATAAGCATTTTCAACGATTTTCATTGAGGAAATTCAATGAAAATAACGTGATATCATTATAGTAGCAAGTAGTAGTAGTAAAAATAATTTCTACGCTCTCGCGTTAAGTCTGGTTCTATCCAGACCATAAGCAATGTTTTAGTCTTTCAAAAGTTTGTCTAAATTAGTCTTAAAAATGTTAATTGATTTTGATTCAATAACTTCATTCGTCAGCCCGTTCCAGTCATTCACGATACGGTTTGTAAAAAAATTGAATCTTGGTGCACAATTCTTCACAAGTTCTCGTCTTAGTTTATATCGATTACCTCTTGTCTTGTATATCCGATTGACTGTTTCGTCATTATCCAATCGTTTATACCAGTTTACGTGATTTTGCTTGTTTAGGAGCTTGTACATTTGGATGAGATCACCTCGTCTTCTTCTGGTTGTGAGGTTTGTCAGTTTGAGTCTTTTGAGTCTTTCCACGTGTTCAAACTTTCTTAAGCCATGTATGCCTCTCCTTTGCACCCTCTCAAGGATGTCAATATCTTTTTTTAGGGAAGGATTCCATACCGACACCGCATACTCTAAATGGGGTCGAACAAGGCTTGTATACATTTTTTTGATAATCTCTTTGCCGTGATTTCTTAGACCGTTCAAAATTCGGCCAAGGATTCTGTTTGCCCTCCCAGTCGACGTACTCACCTGTTTACTCCATTTCATGTCTCCGGTAAGGATTACATCCAAGTCTCTTTGTTCTGTTGTTTTGGAAAGTCAGTGAAGTCGATTAGAAGTTCAATTTTATTTTAGAATTTAAATTTTAAAGATGAATATTTATTTTGATTTCAAGTCCGATGATTCTAATTAGCAGATTTTAGTGTTTCGTTACCAAAAATCTTTCTTTTTAAAAATCGAATCCAGAAGAGAATTAGAAATCTTAATTTAATCCCTATGCCCGACACCGGTTTCATTACAAGTTATCATCTAAAAATGTTTGCTGCGTAAAAGCTAATTTCGAGTTCTCTTCGAAAATTCATGGTCAACGCGCAGTGAGATATGGTATTAGCTATTAAGCATTGATTTTGAAAAAGGACCTATAAAAGACGAAGGTAAATACTTCATCCAGCCAAGTATGATGCTTTTTAATGTGTAGTGCGGCGATAGAGGTTAAAGTAAGTATAGACTAGTACACGGTTGGTACTATTGAGTTTACGTAGATAAATCTAATGATTAATTTAATGCGGAATTTCCGAAGTATCGCAGGACGGATTAACGAGGTTTGACTGTAATCACCAATTTAGTTTTGTCATTAAAGCCGTCTAGTGTAAGAAGTGAATATCGCTTTTATCTCAATTCTGAGTTTCGGTTGATCTTTAGGTCGTGTCAGTAGTCATTGACCCACCCAAACCTTGGTTTGAATAAACAATTGCCTTTCTTATTTGATGCGTCTTTCGTCAGTGAAAAAAAAAATTTGATATTTTTTATTTAGGAAGGATTGAAATTAAAAGTTTCCCAAACAGGAAAACTTAAAAAAAAAGAATATTAACCGACGAAAAATAATTGCAATTAATGAATATGTTTTAAAAAAAGAGAAACGTCATCTGGCGATATTGTAAAAAATTTGAATCTTAAGTAAAGTGCTAGAACAGTTCGAAGAACTCTCAGTCAATTAGGATGGAAATATTTGAAAACTAGGTTTTTTTTAACATCTTTTGTGATCGTATTCGGTTGCACATTAACGCAGTGCTATGCAAGTGGAAACGATTATTTATTTGAATTTCTATTAATTCTTAATAAAACACCTAAATTCCCTTTTTTTTTGTTTCAAATTATTTGAAAAAAGTTAAAAAACTAAAATTTTTTAACGAAACTTTTAAAAAATTTTGGAAACTTTGGGAAACTTTAAAGAAATAAAGTAGTGTTGATAACCAACTTTTGACCCAACTGCACTAAAACGGTAATTAAAACGGTAACGGTAATTTATCAAAAAAAAGGGAAAAATGGATATTGTAGACTTCATTGTCTGCTTAAAAATGATACCCTTGTTGTCTTTATAGAACGATTCCTTGGGGAGTAATTATTTTTTAGTTGAATCCAAAAGCAATTTTCTTGGTCAACTAAACCTTATTTACTCCTCAAGAAACCGTTCTACAAAGACAACTAGGGTATCATTTTGAAGCAGGCTATGAGATCTACAATACCTATATATGTTTTCTGTGTAAAATGTTACATTTATGATTTTAGCTTAGTTGGGTCAAAGTTGGTTATCAACACTAAAATAAAGAAAAACTTGGTCAATACTTTTTAAAAAAATTCTATGTTCAAATAAGATAGATGAAGAATTATTTACCTATACTTCCCTGAAAATATATCTGGCCCGATCTTGAAAAGTATCTACTTTTAATCCTTTTTAAAGGGAAACCTCTGGGCTCATCCTGAAAAGGATATAATTTTTGAACTTTATATGATAAACCTGGAAGTCTTCCATCTAAGACTTTATCTGGCAACCTAATACCTGACCCTCGCCTAATCCCCACCCGAACCCTATTAAAATCCTGTACAGATAAACAAATAAATAAAATAAGCTTCAATGAATGTGCCTTAAGGTTTTAATCAAAATAAGTTCGTTGTCGAGTTTTTTATTGGATAAGGATTTAAATGGGAAGATTTCAAAATTAATCCTGAAAACCATCAAAAAAATCAAAATTACAAAACATTTATTTCCATTGTTTAAACTTAAAACGGTTTTTATTATTTTAAAAAAATTAGAAAAAAAAAGTTTCATTCTTTTTGTTGGTTGTAAAAACTTCTATAGAAAATATAAGAAATACCCAAAAACGAAAATATCATCGGATGACGAATAATTTGGAAAATTAAAAATAATAAAAATAGGAATAATATAAAAGAAAAAAATTTCATCATATCTGTAACTGGTACTTTTCTTATAATTTCAGGTGCTTCTTCACTCGAATCAGGACCATTTAATCTCCATTGAGCTGGTCCACAGCTAGAAAATAATAATCTCCATGAAAGCATTATGTTCTGATAAAAACTTGGTTTTGTTCCGATATAATCTCCAATTTCATCGTTGTATTTTATGGGGTCTTGTTGAATAGTGTGACGTTTGGAGTTAAAGAATCTACTTAATGTTTTTTCCTTAAAAACAAGTTTTTTATAAAACAAGCTTCGTGTTTAATTTGATTGATTTTTGAAGATTACTTGATCTTTTTTGATTAGTTCGGACATTTCATTTTCTAATGGAAGTTTAACTTGGTTTAACATAAGACTTGTGTGCCATCTAGCTTGCATTTCTGAGACAGTCAAAAGACCACCACTTGTCGGTTGTATAAATCCTAAAAATCCCAATGATTTTCCAATTTTTGGATGAAAAACTTGTTTGAATAACTTTAAAAAAGATTAAAAAAATTTTAAAAAATTGACAAAAATGTAAAATTTACGTTTAACATTGTTTCTTCTTTGTCTACAAAAACTTGCTTCTTGATATCATCTGACAAGTAGTTCAAATCAATTTTATAACCAGTACAAAGAATAATTGAGTCAAATTCTTCTTCATCCCCATTTTCAAAGCTAACCATACTTCCGTTTATTTTCTAAACAAAAAAATATTTTAACTCTGGAAATTAGTTTTCTGCTAATTACCCTTATATTTGGCTTGATAATGATATGCTTTCTTTGTAAGTGATGAATCAAAGTAGGACTAACCGTAGGTTGAGTTTGAAAAGCCCTCATTTTCGGGTTAAGGTTATAACTTAAGCTTAGAACTCTAATTAAAAAATTTTTGATTTTTTTAATTTGAAATTTACGCTTTAGGATCTCCATATATAAACTTAATAGTAGCTTCCATTATGTTAGTAGTTAATTTCCAAGGTAAACTTAAAAGTGTTCTACATGCATACAAATCAGTTGCATAGCCAGAAATATAATTTGGAATAATCCACGCACCACTTCGAGTACTTATAACAACTTTTGAACATCTTTAGAAAACAATTTTTACTTTTTTTTTTGAAAGTTAAAAATACGAAACTTGCCTTCCTTCGTTGACCAAATTTACTGCTGCATCAACAGCACTGTTTCCAATACCGACAATCAAAACTCGTTTGTCAACCATGTTATTAAATCTAGCACTTTTAAACTTAACACTGTGAATTATTTCTCCTTAAAAAAATAAAATTTCTGGAATCAAATAAAAGAGCGTACAGTTGATTTAATTTTACCAGGGAAAGTCTCTTGGCCTTGGAAAGAAGCATATGTTGGAGTACCATGATGTCCACTAGAAATGCTAACATAAGGCGTAACGTAGATAGTTTCAGTACCATCAAGTAAATTTTTAGTTGTAATTTTCCATAATTTATCATAAAACTTAATTTTTTGAAAAGTCGGTTTTTTAATTTGCAATTTTTCCATTTGTTCTGGAAGAAGTTCTAGTTTAGAAATATTTCTTATTAGCCCATTAGGTCAAAGTTAAATTAATTTTAAATACCTTCTAGTTTTAGAACAAGTGTTTTGAACTCGATTTCTTTAAAAAGCTCATGTTTATCGGCATAAGATTTGATGTAATTATACATTTCGGTGTGATGTGGATAATCAGTCGTGGTTTCTGGAAACGAATGATCAGAATAACAGTAATTATATTTTGAAACATTAATGTGAGTAAATTCCATGACACCGTAGTCATCATCTCTGTATCTCCATAAACCACCAATGTCATCCGATTTTTCCAAAACTACAAAATCAATTTGATATCTCTAAAAAAGTTTGAAGGTTAAATGCAATTTTGTTTTTTATTTAGCTTAAAAATATTTGTACTTTAAGCCAACGAGCTGCCTTTTAAAAATAAATTTTTCAATTTTATATTTTGGTAAAGATGATTTTTATTTTCACCTACGTGAAGAAAATTGGTTTTTGGTTTCTCTGGTATCCTTTCTACGGTGGAAAAAAGTGTAATCAATTAAAAAGAACCAAGAAGTTAACATTAAAAATAAATTACGTTGAAGTCTAACTACAAAAGTCATGCATTGAAAAGTCAATTTTGGCGCGAGAAATTACATTTTTTCTTAGTTTAATTCTTGGACAGAATGATCTTAGATTGACTATTTAATCGATTGCAAAAACTTTAAAAATCAGAAAGAAAATTCATTCTCAAATGTTCATCTTCCAAGAATATCTTAGAACAACTAAGAATAAGTGAGAACATCTGAGAACAACTGAGAACAGAAAAAGATTTCGTTCTCAGAAGTTTCGAAGAACCGAGAATATCTGAGAACTGAGATTTTTCTTCACGTCGGTTTTATTTTCTTACAGCTAGGCCAGTGATTCCAGCGCCTATTACAACGCATTCTTTTAAAATTAAGTTATCCATATGCCGAATTCAATTAAGTTTTTTTTTTCAAAAATTATGTCGAGTTTTTCTACTTTATACTTTAATGTAAGATATTTTATAAATTCAGATCATGTGGTAATGCAATTTTTTTATCTTTTGAATTTTTTTTTCAAATATCGACTTTAAACCAGAGTATTTGATAAAAAATAAAACTAACATATTAAAAGGCTATTTTTTTAAACTTTTATTTCAAAAAAAAAAAACTAGTAAAAAAAAATAAAGATTATTTGTGATATCATAAGTGAATTTTGAACCTTTTATTGAACAAAATTAAAAATTTCTTTCGAGCAAACATTTATTGTTTGAAAAAAAAACATACACACCTTGAAAGTGAAAGTTTGAAAGCTTTCAATCGAAGCTTGAAACAAACAGCTTGGTATAAATGTTACTCAAACATAATTTTAGAAATTATTGTCTCGTTTGAAAGTCTTGGAAAACTTTAAAACTGTTTGATCCTAGATTAATCTTGTCATTTACATGCTAAAATTTTGGACGTTCCGAGAAGTCTTGATGAACTTCCATGCGACATTCTTGGAATATATCTCTACTCTTTACCTCATAAACCCAAAATAATAACTTTTTTCAAGCGTTAAAAAATTAAAAACTTATTACTTGTTGCTTTTTGCGGCCAAACAAAGCGTTACCTTAATTAAACATTTTAGACCTAACTATTGAAATCAGTAAAAAATTACTTGAATTTATAAATTGAAAGGACTAGTTGTCATTGGTATTAATATCAATATGTTGATGACTTGGGGCTGAATCACTTGAATCATAATTTTCATCAAAAGAAAACTGGTTTTATAAAAATTCTATCAAAAAATTTACTTTTTGTTTGGTTCGGTGTATTAAATTAATATGTATGAATTACCACTGTATCGTCAATTAGATCCAGTAGATCCAGTTGCTCAAACTTGCTCTGGCATTAGAACTTTTACAAGAGATAATCTAATTAAAGACACTTCAAACATGATTTCACAATATGAAAATGAAAACTCAGTGATTATTAAAAATATATCTATGACTCGAAAAAAAAAGATGTAGAAAGAAAAAAACCCAAATTACAAACGAACCCAACTCAAACGATTCAAAAGAACCATCTACTTTATTGCCTAAAAAGTACAACTTAAGACATCGCAAATAGAGTTAACACTTAATTAATTCGAAAAAGTATTACCGTAATCCCCCGCAAGGCCCCCATGGGGGAATTCATGTTTAGGCATCAAGCATCAGATCTTAAAAAAAATCAATCTTTTAAAAATTGGCATTCGCAAATAGTTTTTACTTTACTGTAACAGCTTTAACAAATATTTCCATCTTTTCTGTACCAGTATGCATTGGGGTGGGGAGATTGTGCGGGGGATTACGGTAATAATCTTTTTTATTGTTAATCTATTTATTTGATTGTCCAATGAATTGAGTCCAGGTTATTTTCAATTATTTTTAGTTCAATTGTCCACCAATCAAAATTATATGATTGCCCATGGTCAATTTTCCGCAAATGGTCCTCTAAAAGACTGACTTAGAACCTTAGTACGTATAAAACAGATATTTGGGATACCCATAGAACCGATTTAAGAATCATCAATTACTTAACGCTAAAACTATTTTAGGCATATTTCTAACGAATGAGTGTACAAAAACTTTGAGAAAAAAAGTCCTTAGCAAAATCAAGTGAAAGAGTCACAAGATCTGAAATGAAATTCTTTTCTCTTCAATTAACTTCTTGATCCTAGAAAAAAAAACTTTTTTTCAACAAGTATGTTTTATAAGTTTTATATTCGAAGACATTCGACTGGTTATTTTAATAGATTTATTCTGTTTGAAGATGGAGGTAGTCATGAGCAAATAACAAACGAAAAAATATATACATATCCATGGTAACAATAGAAACATTTTTTTTTCTAAATTTGAATAAATCATAAAAAAATTTTTCGAACAAAAAATAAAAAGAAGTCAAGTTCTGGCAATTTTATGTGCATTTTATTAGGATTTACATTCAGACTATTAAATTTTTCATTTTTTTTCTGCTCAGTGCCTATATCAGCAAAACAATCATGTTCGATTTCATATTTTTTGTGAGTCTTTACACTTGTGAAGTCTAACTACTAACACAACAAAAAAAAATGTTTATGTCATGTTATGTAAAAATACGTTTTTTGTTATTAAGTCTCTCGTTTTCATTTTGATTTATGAATGTATTTTGAAATTTTAATTAGCTTAATGTATTAGTAAGAAAAATTCGTTTTTTTTTTGTTTTGGTAAATTTTTTTTTCAAGGTTTAAGCTTTCAATTTTTGTTGCATTTATTTTTTTCGTAAATAATTGATTTGAGTCATTAATGAACTATAAAGACTTTACAGTACCCTTCCAAAAAAAAAGATTTAAAATAATTATTTCTTTTAAAATTTGTTCGTTTTCAAAAATCAATTTAGTTAAAATAAAAAAAGAAAAAAAAATTATTTATTTTCCAAAACATTTTGTTCAACTTCTAACTGCGTAGAATTTCTTTTTGAAGAAATATTTTCTAATTTTTTGTTTTAAAAAAAAAACAAGCTGTCTGTTGTTGTTTTTCGATTTATTTGATGACTTTAAAAACAGGACTTTTTTAATGTTTGTTTCTTAACAATTAAATATTTGCTCACTTGTGGGTAAGATACAAACATTTCTTCTTTTTTTTTTGCTTAAAAGCGCACATTTATTTTTTCTAATGTTAAATAAGTTTTTTCACTGTATAATTTTTATGCTTTCAAACCTTACATGGCTTTACTTTTTAGTTGCAATATTTTTAAATTAGGTTTTAGAATTGCAAAAATAATTTTTCCTTCCAATGGAATGACCCCTGAGGCCTTTTAAAGCTAATTTTATTTTTTTGTTAAATTTTAATTTGATTTGAGATTATATAGTATCACCTGAGTCAAAAGCCATAAGCTTAATAAGTTTACCTTTACGGTTATAGCACTCGCCTTCTGTGTTAATTCATTTCATAAAGATGTCATTTTTGGTACAAGAAATTACTGTAGATCTTTTGAATTTTTCCGGGGCAAACTTTTACAAATTATAAAAAACGGGATTCGGAAATAAGGTCCGAAATACTACTTAGAAAATCCCCAGTTTTCAGACAGACCAATACTTATGGTCTCCATTAAACAAATCGACTAGTAAAGTCTTGTTAATTAACCCAACAGTTAGATTAAAGGAGTGGGCTTAATCGATTAACTTTTAAAATTACTTCGGGGTGTATCACGGTACTATTTATTGATATACGTCAAAATATTTTGTTAAAGTAATTCCTTGATTTTAATTTCTATCAGGGTTTTAATCTCAAAATTTGACCAAAAAATATTTAGACAGAGTAGTATTTTACTTAAGAATTCAGCCAAACTGTCATTAATTCCAAATATTTATGTGGTATGTCAATAAAAACGTGCAATTACCTTATTTTGATTCCTCAGACAGGAGAAAAAAAATCTATTTTCTAACTCGCCAACATTTTTTTTTGTAATCTTTTTCCTTGCATGTACAAATGTGAGTTTCAGAATACATGTATCTAACCTTATTTTTAGCTGTGCAGAAGCCCTTAACGGCCCTGCTTGTAGACGAAGCCTTAAATTATGAATAAATAATTTTAATTTCACAACTTCTAAAAGCACAAGATTTTATGACATTCTTAAATATTTCCCAAATCAAACTCAGTAATGCCACACGAACTCACATAAAAATATCAGTTTTTAGGCGACGTAAGCGTTCAAATATAAAAAAAAAGTAAAAAATAAAAGTTTATTTTTTTAAAAATAGTTAAACTTGAACATAAAAATTTCAGAATTTCCGTTTTAATAGAAACAAACAGAAATCAGCCAATTAGGTTTCTAAAAATAAAAAGTTATGATAAATTTCAATTTTTTTTTGCAAACTCTTTGTCGTGCTCGTTCAATTTCAGCAAATATTTAAAATTTATTTTTTGTTCTTGTTGCTTCATATTACCCTTAAAAATCACAAATACCTTAATTTGTTTCATCAGCAGAGAGAGACAGAGAAAATTTAATATCGTTGTTACCCTTAGTCATTTACGAACAAAAAAAATAACGAGCTCATATTTTTTTTATTAAATAAAAGAAAATTAGTTTTTCTTTTCGTAAAAACTCTAGGTCTTCTTTAATATTCGGGCACAAATTAAAAATCGTCTGATATTTTGTTTCTTTTTGAGTCGATTTTTTTTTTGTTTTGTTTATAAGGTTACAAATTTTTAAAAGTTTAAATTAAATTACTTTTCATTATTTTTTTTAGATTTCTTGCACTGATTTTTGTCAAAATTTATAAGAGAGATAATCAAATCTCTGGACAAAAGCGAGCTCTTTTTTGAACAATGTTATTCGTTGTTTACTGATAAACCTTAAATAAACTAAGAGTCAAAAAATAAAAAAAATGGCAGCATATGGATCAATAACAATTGACAATCAAAATTTACTCAACGATTTGCTTGGTTTAGAAGGAAATGACAATCAAGAATTACCACTTTATCAACCAAGACAGATCAACTCTCAATTTTTGAAGCCACCTAATATTAATAATGCACAATCAAATTATTTACCAGTTCAAGGGCGAAAAACTCTCCTTGAATCTCCTACATTTTCGAAAAAAGAAGACGATATTTATCGATATGTTCACAGTCGAATAAGTAGCGTTGATAATAGTTTAAATGCTGGGCATAATTATCAAGATTCGTTGGATCATCAAGATGAAAATGTATTTAAACGAAATCATTTCGTTGACAATAATCAGCAAATGTAAGTATTAATTTACCATCACTCAATATTTGACTTAAGTTACAACAAGAAAGTTTTAGTTTTTATCCATCTTGTGGATAGGTCGTTTGCTTTGTCTAGGACTGCTTACACTATGCTTACTTTTAGTAGTCCTGTATTCGACTAGTCGAATAGGTGAACATATATTCAAATATAAATAAATTTTTTTTGCAAAAATATTTTAAGGTTTCTGAAAAATCTTTTTTGTCACTTTTAATCTCTATTCAGACTTTGATTTTGAATCATATCCAGTTGGCAAGGTTATTAAATTTATGTGAGAAACTGCGAAAAGTTAAAATTTTAGTAATTTAAAGGATAAATTCAAAATTCGACGAGTTTCATGTCGCAATCGAAAAAACTCTCACAGTAAATGAAAAATGATTAGATTTTGTTTTTAAAATAAGAAAAAAAGATTGAAATCCTGGTTATCATCACCTTTTTTGGCGATGAACAAGTAAGATTTTTTGATTAGGGTGGAAAAAGTTGTGCTCATTTTATATGACAAAATCGTTTTTATCTAATTGAATTAACCTGTTAAGTGAACGAAAAAATTCCAAAATTGTTCACTTAACACTAGAACGCCCGGTCGATTTTTGCCGAAAACTATGGTTCCGTTTTATTCACGATCCATTAAAGTTGATGACAAACTAGCTATATTTTCTGAAAATATGGAGGAAAATGAATCAAATATACTGAGATCAAGTAAATCCTCAAGTTTATCTCGGAAATAATTTCGACTTAATTTTCGATGTAGGGGTCTAAAAACCCTTCGGGCGTTCTAGTGTTAAGAACCAAAATTTTTACCTAAATAAGTAAATGTTTTCGACATTCAAGATTTACAGAAAAACAATTAATTAAAATGCAAATTTTTAATTACAATATAATTTATGGCTTTCGGCTTTCCCACGTAATTTTAGATTGTTCACATTTTTTTCATTTATACCGTGAACACGATTTTATCAAATAATGTACGTTCACTTATCCGAGTTATCTCCCTAAATTTCATAAAAATAAATTTTCAAATTAATCTTCAAAATATTCTAAAAACTTCAAGAAATACAAAAAATGCGATAAGAGGTAAGTTACAAAAGGGGGAAGTGTAATGGTAATTTTTTTTATTCTCAACCTTCATGAAAAAAATGATTTTAGATTCCAGTTACAATGTCGAAAATGTCAATATCAGATAGCACTGAAGTTATGAATTACCCTGTTTATATAACTACAGTACATACTAAAACTAACTTGTACGTTTTCTTTCCTTTCCTCTTCCTTTCCCCTTCCTTGCCCCTTCCTTTCCCCTTCCTTGCCCCTTCCTTTCCCCTTCCTTTCCTCTTCCTCAACCTTTTCCTTTCCTTTCCTCACTTGTTTTCTTTTCCTTTCCTGAGTTTTCCTCACGAATAAATTATCTAAATTATTCATGCAATAAAACGCAATTTTCAAATTTTTATTTAGTACATGCATTAAAAAAAAAAAATTGATGGACATTTTTGAACTTTTATGAACTTTTTAACGTATTATTTTAAAAATTTTTTTCTTCACAGGAAATGAGAGGAAAGGAAGAGTTGAAGAAGAGGAAAGGAAAGGAAGAGGAAAGGAAGAAGTGAGGAAGGGGAAAGGAAGAGGAAAGGAAGAAGTGAGGAAGAGGAAAGGAAGGGGAAAGGAATAAATCGCGTACAAGTTAGTTTTAGTATGTACTGTATTTAGTTATTTGACTTTTTATTTATTTCAAGTTGATTTGATGGAACCGATTTCTATATTCAAATTACTTTATTATTAGACTTTGTTTTATTTTTTTACTTTCATCAGCCAAACATAAAACAAAACACGCTGATATAGTAATAATGAATTTTGGCAGAAATTTAAGACCCTTCATATGAAAAGATGCCGCTTTTCATACTTTAATATAAAATTAACATCTATACACACACAAACGAAGTTATGATAATGTATGTGAGCCCAAAACGGAGTTGAGCATAGCACACTTGATGTTAAATTTTATGGAGCTTGAGACCGGTTTCGTCCTTATTAGGACTCATCAGTCAAGCTTACCATAAAATTCTCCATCAATTAGAGTCATATTTATACATGGGTCTCTTAAAATTAGACTTTGTTTTATTCACTCTATTATTAACCTTTATCATAATAATATATAAATTTTTACATGGGTTTGGTTTTCATTTGAGGATCAATTTTTTGTTTTTTCTCCTCGCGTCTTTCCGATATTGTGAAGTTTTGCTAATAATACGGATAGATGAAAATTCAATATTATGCAAAAATCAAACTCATTATACAATTTATAATCTAGGTTACACATAGAAAGTAATGCCTTGCAAAGGGATGCAGAATTTAAAATTGAAATTTAGAGAATAAATGCATGCATCTTAGACGTAAAAAGATTTTTCAATAAAAAAATAATTATGGTAAACTATTTTTGGTATTTTCAGATTTTG
Organism: Brachionus rubens; assembly: GCA_022207745.1. NCBI lineage: Eukaryota > Metazoa > Rotifera > Eurotatoria > Ploima > Brachionidae > Brachionus > Brachionus rubens. The sequence goes on along the minus strand of JAJVHD010000001.1, from coordinate 2,771,368 downwards.
TTATTATAACAAGCCTTGATTTTTGTTTTGATTTGTGTTATGCACTACTCATGAGTCCAAAAAGGGACGGAACCGGTCTAGTTGGTACACAATAAAAAACACTATTGATTGATTAGAAGATTATAGAAGTTATTCTGGGATAAACTTTAAAAAATGTGGAGTTAAACCAAAATTAAAAAAAGTTAAAAATTAAGCTTTATTCCAATTTTAGTGTTTATTCAGATACCAGTGCAAAACACACGTGGTCGAAAATAAAGTATACCGTATTTCCTTGCTTACAAGTGCCTCCCTAATACCACCTTTTTACAGACCAATGGAGATCAGATCAATTCTAATCTTGTGATTTTGAAGTAGATCGAGCTGAGTTGTATATAAAAAGTCCTAAAAGAACCTCAAATTCAATTCGCGTTGCCATTATTTTATCTCTTAAAGATGCGATTTTTAGTCGCTTATAAGCAAGGAAATGCGGTATATAAAAATATTTCCAAACGTCAGGAATTTCTGGTTTATTTTGCTTAATTTTTATCAAAAATCGTAAAAAAGGTCTTTATTTTCCAGGGATCGTTTCAAGGCAGCACAACACATTAGTGTTGTGCTGCCTGGAAACGATCCGACTAGAGTCATCGACTAGTCATTCTCTAGATGGCCTGATACTAGAACAACTTTGAAAATCATCGTATTGGGACTCGCGAGTCGCTGTGACTTAAAATAAGGGCGTCGAAAGATGCAAACGTAGCGAGTATAAAAAAATTCTGTTATGGCCTACCCGGCTAAGAAGTCTAATCAGCTTCTGCAGCTAATAAAGTCTAGGATTGTTCTACTAGATGTTAGATCTGCACAGAAAAAGTACTACTACTACTACTACTAATTTGTTTTATTGATTCTGAAAGTAAAAATCCTTTACGATTTTTTTCGAAAATTGATAGAAATTAAGCAAAATAAACAAGAAATTCGAGTTTCTAGTATCAAATCACACCATGATATGACCTTTAGAAAGATGTTCGGCTGTACTTTATTTTTGCACACGTGAGTAAAATTGACGTTTTTTCTTTTTTTTTTTGTCGAAGGCATGTTCATTTTCTTGGTTCATAAAGTAAAAAAGACGTTTCAACAAAATTCTCAAAAAGTCTTATTTTTAAGATTCTTAAATCAGGAATTCGATACTTATTTCGCAAAATAATCTGGCACAAATTGATGCTATGAATAAGAGTTGTGACGAAGTTTTCTTGCTATGAAAATATTGTTGTTGCGACGAAAATGTATGCAATGCGAAGAATATTTACTTGCTATGAAACATACTAAGCCCGTTAGTGGAACACTTTTGTCAACTATTTTTTCAAAGTTCTTGGCTTTGATTTATCGAATTGTATACTCGAATTTGCTTAACAGCTCTTATGGACTCACTTTGCTATTGAAGAAGCACGTGTCTTATCCAAATTTCCTGTCACTTTAAACGCTTCAATAAGAAATCGTTTTAATCACTTCCTTTTATAAATTAAAATATAAAAATTCCTACTTAAGGATCACCCCTATTTTACGACGCGCTTCGAACGGAACGTATAGTAAGAACCAATTTAGAAAATCCTCCGATATCTCTTGTACCCGTTCTTTGAATTTATCTATTATTTTAGAAAATAAATCCAATTACAAATATTTTTCTATCCTTTTAAAGAGGTCTATTATAAAACTTTTTGATTAATTTTGAAACGAATACTTTCTAAATCCTTTTAAAAGTACTCGAGGACTTTTTAAATGCCCCAAAGAGAGTGTTAAGTATATAATTAAAATCCCTAGTTAATCAAGTCTTTGTAAGTCCCTTGGATAAAAAATATTAATTTTCGTCAAAAATGACTAAGCCTTGTTGTGAAGGAAGAAGAGCCTCTTGCGGGCCAAAATTAATTTAAGTTTGTTTATGTGTAAATATTTTATTATTCTATTATCAAAAATTAATTTCTCTTTCGGCAAAACTGCTTCAAATTTAATTTAAAAAAAAAACATTTTCAAAAAATTTCAAAACAAATTTTCGATTAAAAATTTATATTTCTTGTTTAAGTGATGAATATCCATCGGAAACGAATAGACGAATCGGTTCAAACAAGCTTTTAAGCGATTTGGCAGTTGCATCCGTAAGCAAACGTGATAACATTCAAATTAATAGAAGTAAGATAAATATTTTTTTTGCTATTTAAATAATTACATCATGGCCGCAAGACATTTTTTAAGACGAAGACTGTTTTATTTATTTTGACTTTTAAACAAATTATTACCTATTTGTTATGGTGTCTAAAACAAAAGGATTTTTTTTTACCACAAAAGAAAAATATTTTTCTTTTGTTATTTTTTAAATGAATTTGTCGTCAAGGAATCTCTAACTAATATATTATGGTAACTGTTATGTTTTTCGGTGAAAAAAGACTAAATCTTTGTTTTAGGCTTTTTTTTGTGACAACTAAATTTCGTTCGTTACTTAACAAAGCAAAATATGTATAGCAACAAGATTTTGTTTTTTATTTTGTTTTTTTTTTCTCGCTTTTATTCTAATGAATTTTAAAACGATTCAATTATTTAGTCGAGAAAAAAAAACAGAAATCATATTTTTTTTCTTTCGTACCTTGACTTTGCAAAAGTATTTTCTAAATGACGAAAAATCGTCAAGAGCTTAAGTACACTAGGAATTAAAAAGTTTTTTAAATTAATGTCAGACGTATAAAATTAATACTATAAATATTAATTCATTTTTTTTTAAATATAAAAATATTTTTAGTAAATAATCAAGAAGAACCAATTTACGAGAACGAACTCGTTGATTCTTTGGACATTAATAGCAGACATCAGAACAATCAACAAAATTATTTTTCAAATCGGCCAAAACTTACACAACCATTGGCCCAACCCATATCTCAACCTCTAATTGAAAATCAATACATTCTACAACAACAGCATCAGCAAATTCAACAGCAACAACAATTCCAACAACAACAGTATTTACCTTTTCAAGGCCAACAATTAATAGTCTTACAAAGTCCAACATCACAACCTATTGTTAATTCATCACTTCAACTTAACCCACAAGCTCAATTTATTCCAATAACGTTGCAACCACAACTAATACCAGGACAAAATATGTTTTATCAAGAACCAGTTCAACCATTATTTTACAATACAGCTTATCCAATGATTCAAAATCAAAACTTCCAGAATCCAAATTTTCAAAATCAAAATTTTTATAATCAAGAAGAGTATGCGCAAAATTCTTTTCAACAACAGCCTTATCAATTGTTAGAAAATAGAAATTTTCCGAATGGGCTTCAAAGTGTAACTGGTATTCGTTACGATGCACAACCTCTACAACCACCAGTACCACCACCAAGAAATAATAAGACATTGTCTCAACAAAGCAATGATAGCTATGAGCTTAATTCACCCGATTCAGATGAAGAAATTAATAATGATTTCAATCAACTTAAAGTTAATAATCAAGAGCCAAAACAAGAAAGAAGTGACTCGAGAGCTCAAGAATATTGGGTTAAACTGCAAAAGGCAAGAGAGTCTAGAGACAAAAATAGTGGTTTGAAGAAAAAAATTGGAAGTTCAAATACGTTACCTTCAGTAAGTTCAAATAGAGGTTTGACTAAAAAACCACCACTACCGGACAAAAATTATTTAGAAAAAAATATTGAATCAATACGTAATAAAGAGAATTTAATTCATCGATATCCAGAGAAAAAATACGAAGTAGTTCATGGTAAAAATGTGAATGAACGTTTAAAAAACATTCAAGGTTCACCTAAAAAACCTCCACAACATTTGAACCCTCTTGATAACATTGAAAATGAAGACGACTTGAACAATTATAACGCTAATAAACGCATAAGTATACCCATTAGTCCATCGAAATACAAAGATCAAGATCATATTAATGTTGATATTAATTTGAGATTGGTTGATTTTTTGCCAAATCAAGGCGAAAATAGAAGCTTTGATGATTTCGATGTACAAAATGATCCCTTGGCTAGATACATACGAAAATTTGAAAATAATATTTCAAGATCATTACCGGGCTCGTCTGGTTCTCTTAACAAACTCAAACCATTGCCTCCATTGAGTAGAAAACTTCAAAAACCATTTTCCCATGAAGGTGGACGATTACAACATGAGTATGACAATGAAATCAAAAATGAAGGCAAGAAAAAATTATCATTTTTTTTTTTTATTTAGAACGAAATTTAATAAGCTTTAACTTTAACAGAGGGATATTTGGCACAATTACAAAAAGCTAATCAAAAAGCACCAATCAAAACTTACACTTTAAAAGACTATCGTAATTATAAAAAAGATACGCTTTTGAACGTTGCTAATCATACGGGAAAACTTGGTTTTGACTATGAAAGTGACGCATACAAGCAAAAGGTAGTTAAATTATAAATTTAAATAAAAAAAAGGGCTTTATAAAAAAATTTAAATTTTTTTAGTTGGAATCAAGTCTTAGAAAGAACGATTACGCTGAGCGTGTCAAAATACGAAATCAAATAATTATAGCCGAGCAAAAGAAAGCCGAAGAGGGTTCGACTAGAAGTCAACCAGTGCAAGAACCATCGAAAACCCAAAGGGTATTTTATTTATAGAGCTTTTGTTTTATTTTTTATAAGTGTATTAATGTAAATTATAAACGAATGATAATAATAATAAAAATAGAGAGATCAAAATTTTTTTTTTTATATAATGGCTTTAAATATTTAATAAAGTTTTATTTTCCCATACAACAAAAAAACTGCATGCAAAGCATTGATTGATTTTTAGAATTGATTAGCAAAAAATCATTTAAAAAAAATATTGACTGGAATTATTTAATCAATGAGCTTATGAATGAAAGTCAAAAAATGTACTTGGAATACAAAATTTGTGTAAAATTTTTGATTTTTTGACACATTTTTTTTTAGTTAAAATTTTTAAAAAATAAAATTTTTGGCAAATCAAGCTTTTATTTTTGATGTTTTGTTGTTAAAAAATCAATGCTTTGCATGCTTTTGCTTAAAATTTGTGTGTTCATTTGTATAATCACTGATTTTTTTTTCAATTAGGCCAAAGAATATGTGGAAAAAAATGTGATTAGAATCAAGTCTGCCTCGAAAACACCAGATTCAATGGGTAAAAAAGTAACCAAAAGTGCACCAAACGATCGTCCCGAAGTATCACAACCGAGACAAACAAGAAATATGCCGAAACGTTTGGACTTGTCAAAACAAAAACGTCCAGAAGACACGGCTATTGTTAAAATTCGCGATCCAGTTACATCTAAACTTCGGACTATATTTTTAAACGATGAACAAATTGAAGAATTAAGTAAACGACATCAAGCCGAAAAAGAGCTTGTTGATAATACGATTGTCAACAAAAAATATGTACCAGTCTCGCCGGCTAAAACAGAAAAACCACGTCAACCAATTGATTTAAAAGAAACAAAATATTTTATACAAGAAATAGTCGAAGAAGGACGTAGCAGTTCGCCAATTGAACAAAAGCCAATAGCAAAAAATACTGAAGACGATAAATTGGAACAATTGCTACAAAGACACAATCAAGAAAAAAGTTTAGTTAACCAATACGAGACTGGACCATATCCTTCAGAAAATTTTCAAACTAATCAAAATAGTAATCAAATTTCTATTGAAGTTTAAATTTTAACAAAAAATTGGCGCCTAGAAATAAACAAAAAATTAAGTGCTTTAGAATTTATTTTTAAATTTACCCAAAAGAAATAAAAAAGGTTTATTTTGTTTTCTTTTGTTGATTTTTGATTTTTTGCATTATTTTTTTGGCATCTAATTAATTTTAAAATAAAATACCTACACACAAATAATGTTTGAATGTTTTCTTTTTTTTTATTTAGATCGATTTATTTAACAGTATATTAAAATAAGCTTTTGTATTTTTTGGTGTACACCTAAAATGTTTATTTTATTCTGTTTATTATTTAAATCAATTTTAGCTCTTGTTTTTAAAACAGAGTTAGCTCAAAATGGTACACATAACAAAAGAGAATAACAAAAGAGAATTTAAAATTAAAAAAAAAGCTACTTTTTTTTATTTTTATTTAAAATAGATTGTTTATTAAAATTTTGAAATTTTTTGTTTATTTATGGTTGGCGAAAAATTAATGAAAAAAGCCCTAATTATTTTTATGCTGATAAAAAATATAAATTTTTGCGTTGATGAGGTTCAACGTTAACGGCTTATGTTAAATTTGGCCTCAATAAACAGCTTGCAATGGTGATTTGATAACATGATTTTACAATAATTAATTTAATTTTTACCAAAAATTACGTAAAATCACATAAGTCAAAAATTCTGATTTTTCCACATTTTACGATTTTTTCAAGTAAATTAACGGTAAATTTTGGTAAAAATAAACAATTACAGCTTTTTTTTCGGTTGATTTCCAAAGATGTCTAATTACGTCTCTCATTTCCTTTTAAAATGAAATAAGAGACGTTATTCAAATGTTTTATACCATTAGTCTCCCAAACTGGATCCTTTAAGTAGTCGCCTTAGGTATCTTTCGATATTCAGCCAAAAAAATAGCTGACATTTCTTATTTTTACCAAAATTTACTTGAAAAATCGTAAAATTTGTTAAAACTTACGCAAAATTCTTTTTTTTTCCGCTTGATGTAAAAAATCTGCAACTATTTGTATCATTTTGAGTTGAATGCAAATATTAAAGAACCAAATCTGAGGCTCTTAAAAAGTCCATTAAGATGGTGAAGAAATTTCACTATTTTAAACTTGGTACCCTACTATGTCACATAAAATCGAGCAATTATATTAGTATCAAACGACCATAATTATTGAGATTTTGATAAACTAGAAAAAACTTGCTTGAAAGGTTAAATACTCTAATTCACAAAATGTCTAATTCAAAAAATGCGACCTTATAATTACGAAGGCTATTTTTTAGGATTTCCATTTTCAAAAAATACACCAAATTTTTAAAAAGTAGTCTCAATTATGTCCAAATAAGGGTGTATTAGTTAAAAATATAATCAAGTATGAACAACACGCATCAAAGTATGACAAACAAATATACGATTTCTGACTAACTTACAGTCCTGGGCTTAAGCCCAGCAAACTAAAAAACGCGATTTTGACATTGAAAAACATTGATTTTTAATATTGGTCAATGCATTGGATTTTAGACAATTCCAATATATATTATTGGAATTATATTGGAATTCATATAATAAGGAAAAAATAAGGAAAGAAATGGAAAAATAAACAGCAAATCCTAAACAAGCAAGATCAGGTAAGCTGGTATAATAATGTGGAAACAATCAATCGATACATAATTAAGCGAGAACTTGTGAAAAACTATGCACCAAAATTCAATTTTTTTACAAACCGTTTAGTGAATGACTAGAACGGGCTGTCGAATGAAGTTATTGAATCAAAATCAATCAAAATTTTTAAGACTAATATAATATTTCATCAAAGCTTTTGACTTAGTCTCACACTTTGAGCTCATTTTAAAATTTAACGGACACGGTATTACGGGGAAATTATTGAAATGGCTCAAAGCGTTCTTCACAGACGGTAGCAAACTAATGAATGTAATACGAAACTCAAGCGATCGTGTAGAAATGCAAACTAACATAAACCGTATCCTAAATTGGATAATCGAATGGAAAATGGCACTAAACTTAAGCAAATGAAAAGTGATGCATATTGGAAATCAAAAAATCCACCAAGATCACCATTACTCGTTTGAAATTAACGACTACAGCTATATTCTTGAAAATTCAAAATGTGAACGAGACTTGGGTATCTTATTACAGGATAACTTAAAATGGGACAAGCAAGTAGATAATGTTGTTTTAAAAGCTAACGGTATTTTGAGTAAGTTGAAGAATAGTTTCAAGAACTGGGATTTAAGAACCTTCAAAATTCGTTTCACAACTTATGTTCGTCCAATTTTAGAATACGGTGCCCCGGCCTGGTCTCCGTTCTTAAAGAAGGATATAAAAAAGTTAGAAAAAATTCAACGTAGAGCAACCAAGCTTGTTCCTTTAATTAGAAACAAAAATTACGAAGAAAGATTGAGATTGCTTGGACTAACTACCCTAGAGGAGCGTCGAGTAAGAGGAGACCTAATACAGTTTTACAAATTCAGCAAAAACATCAACTCTTTTGATTGGTTTCACCAAATCGGTCAACCTCCGAATTCAAGTTCATCCGGTCCAGCTGGCTCAACGAGAAGTCAAAATCAACTATACAGACAATTTGTTAGATCGTGTCCAGTACGTCACAATTTCTTTTCAGAATCGTTCCCTTATGGAATGTCTTGCCTGAAGAAGTCAAAAACTCAAAAACTGTAAACACATTCAAAACAACTTAGATAATTTTAACAATGTCAAAACAAATATTTTTTCAACTCATTTTCATCTGCCATAGCCTAGTACGTTAGTACTAGACTCCGCGAGATAAAACTCGTAGCAGATTAATTATAATAATAATAATAATAATATAGACAAACTTTTGAAAGACTAAAACATTCCTTATGGTCTGGATAGAACCGGACTTAACGCGAGAGCGTAGCAATTATTTTTACTACTACTATTTTTACTAATAAAAATTTTCAATATTTTTTTAGAATTTTATTGGAAAAACGTTGAAATTTATTGGGAATAAAAGAAAAAAAATTTTTAGAAAAATGACGATATGGTTGTTTGCAATTTGGATTCATTTTTTTATTGAAAAATAAAGTTGATCTTGGTATTGTTTTTTAAGGTCGCAAAGGAATTGTCGATACGGACCCTCTTTTTTACGGCTATAATGAGATTTGTTTTTAGTTGTATTGCTACGAAAATTTTAGTAAATTTTTATGATTAAGTTTTTTTCAAAAATCCGAAAAAATATTAATTTTGTGTTTTTCAAATTATTAATTTTAAATGTTCGACAAGAGGATTGTTCATGTCAAGATTCTTATTTCATCAAGTCAGACGAAGAGAATGTGAAGCAAAGAGTCGATAAAAAAACACCTTCAAGATGTTCAAAATCGAAACTGGACAACGTTTGATGAAACGATGGATTGCGTTTTTTCATTCTACAAAGTCAACATCAACATCGAGAATCGGAAATTGAGTTCGTTTACTTGTTGCTTTTGGTTGAAACATTACAAATGTAATCATGTAATCGAATGTTATTAAGACTAAAGCTCTGGATTTTAGTTCAATTGGTATGGATCTCCCTATTCACAATAACAAAAAACGAGGATTAGCAGCTAAAACTGTCAAGTGCCTTCAACATCAGCCATCAGATTTGAACATAGAAACACAGGAAAATTACATATAAGTTAAGGTAAAGCTTTAAAGAAAAAATTGTAATACTTTTGTCTAAACAAATGTAAACAAACAAAAAAAATTAAAATTTTTGTGACGCTTTATCTTTTTTATGTTTTTTTTATGTTTCTGATAACTTTTTTTCGAACGACCAGGTAAGTAACTAATTACAAGCGTAAAATTACTATTAATTTTCAATGTTTACAAATGTTAATTTTTTAATCTAAAATAGTTAAATATTGGAAATATCTTACTTTTTTTATTAAAACATTACTTTTTTTAGCAAGCTGAAAAAGTAAAGCTTATAAGAATTAATTTTAAATAAAAAAAAGTATATGCAGTTAGTTACGAAATTTTCTAACACATTTCATAGTATATTTTATTTTAATTTTTTTTTAAACTTTAAGCAAAAAATTCAAAGGTAACAACATTGTTGAGGGATTTTATATTGTTGCTGTTGTATAATTTCTATGCAGCGTTGGAGTCAATAAAATTGTTTTCTATTTTCCGAATCGATTTGCTTAGTTTATTATGGATTCGAACCGATCACGTTCGGCAAGCATTTCCGAAAAGATCGATCATAGTGAAAAATCAGAAAAAAGTGTATCGAAACATTCGAACGCTCCAGAAATTCAAAAAAATGACGAGCACACAGAAACAAATGAACATACTGAACACAACGATGAAAGTACCGAACATTTGGAACAGCAAAATATGTATGAAAAAACCCTAAAAAGTAGTGAAAGCGTTGAGAAAAAATTCAGGCGAAATTCACAAGCATCTAATAAACCAAGTCGTCCAAGTAGTCCTCTGGTCTCAAGGTCTATGAATTTTGAGCAAACTTCCAAATCTCGTTCTTTTAAAAATTTATCTCAAATTTTTTCAAAAGATCCTTACCTTTCCTCAGTAAACGATATGAAATATTTGGGTGATCAATTTATAGTTGGAAAAATAAATCCGAATCTCAAATCACCGTTCGAAATTCGATTTGAGAAGAGATTTCAAAATACCCTCAAAAAATTGAGTGCTAGTTCGAACAAAATGGACACAAATAAAATGCTTTCAGAATTTAGACGAACTAGAAATGACAAAGTTATTCTCGATCCTCAATTTACGCTCGTAAATGAACTTAAATTTACTGGTGATCAATTTAAAGTTGGCAAAATTGATCCAAAAATTCAACCGCCTTTTGAAAAACGTTTTCAAGAAAAATTCAAAAAACAATTAGGAAAACTGTTGCCAGATCAAAATCGAAACTATGGTGTATTGAAATTTGAAGAACTTAAGCAAATGCATAATGCTTTAGCTTTACCAAGATATATTGCGGCAAAATAACCATGTGTTTGTATTACCTTAAAAACTTACCTTATTGTTAAATATAATATTTTCAAGCATAATTTAGGACTCTGATCCTTTTTATAGTCCTATTATTTTCGAATAAAATATTTTGCTTTAAAGCTATATTTTGATATTCTTTTGATCTGTTCTTCAGTGATTGAAGTGTAATAGTGATTAAAGTATCTAGTGATACAAGTGTAAGTTAGAGTTAGAGCTTGGCAGTGGCTTACTTGTGGTCATAATTATTTTTGGTAGACCAGAATGCTATTAGACGACATAATCCACTAATAGCATTCTGTGAACCATGACAAAGAGTATTAAGAATCAACTTCGTTAAGGGAATTATTCACCACCCAAACAATCGTGTTTTTCTTGAAATGATATGCGAGGCAAATTTTACTTGAAAAAGTCTTGATTTTCCTTGAAACAAGATAAAAACAGGAAATTACATTGAAAATGCTTGAAAATACCTAATTTTCAATGTAGAATTGATTTTCTAATAAGTTTTTCATGGAAATTTCTGAAAAAGACAAAAATGAATTTTTGACTTTTTCGAAGCCTTTTAATTTTAATTTTTTTAAACTTGGAATGCTGTTCCTATTATCGGTTCCAACTGTTTGCAGTTTGATTTAAATTTATTTTTCAAGTCTCCAAATTAAAAAAAAAAACTTTTAACATTTTGACGTTTCGGTAAAACGAGGTTACCATTTTCAAGCTGTTAATTGATCTAAAGGGAATATTTATAATATTTCAAGGTTTAGGTTTAGGTTAAGGTCTTTGGAAGCGATACGTTGACGACGTATTCGCGACTCTGAATAACAAGAGAAACGCGGAAAGTTGTCTGGAATTTTTGAACAAACAGCACCCTAACATCAAATTCACAATCGAACACGAAAAGAATGGAACAATACCGTTTTTGGATACTTTGGTCAAGCGTAGTATTGGTAAATATGGAACAACAATCTATCATAAAAAGACTTTTACAGGAGTCTACCTAAATTGGACTAGCCTCACAGCGAGGAAGTACAAGAATGGTCTAATTCACCGCTTATTAAACAGAATCGAAGCCATTTGTAGTGAACAAAAAGGCATCGATTCAGAAATAGAAAAATTAAAGACCATTTTAATAAAGAATCAATACCCAGAGGACATCGTTTTGAGTGAGATTCAATGCTTTAATAACAAGAAAACAAAACCGTCGACGAAAGAAGACAACATGTCACAAGTAACGAAAAGGTACATCGTTTTGCCGTTTTACGAATTTTAAATGTGAGGATTTTGCTAGGAGACTAAAGCATTTAGTCAAAAGTAATTTCCCACAAGTAGATTTTAACGTTGCGTATCAAACGCCTAAGACAATCGCTAATTATTTCCCGTTCAAAGACAATATCAAAAAGAACGAAGACAAATCACTGGTGGTATGGAAGATCAAATGCAAAGATTGTGACGCTAACTATATTGGTAAGTGTAAACGAATTTTATCGTACAGAATATACGAACATAAAAAGTCAAGTGAATCATCATGCTGTCAGCATGAATCAAACACTGGACACACGATGGATTATGACAACATTGAAATCATCGATAAAGCAGATACAGATATGAAGCCTCACATCAAAGAATTACTTCATATTCTTAAACGTAAACCGTCTCTTAACAAACAGTTGAACTCTCAGTCCAACTATGAAATTAAAACGCTTATTATTCAACCGTATCCGCAATTTAGAACTTCAAGCGAGTAGTGGGGTTGCAATTATATATGTATTTGCAATTAAACCCCACTAATATTATTATGCTTTTCAAATTTGAAATATTATAATTTTCTTTCAAAAAAATTTTCAAACTTTTAAAAAAATCCTTGTGTTTATAAATATTATTAGTGTTTACTTGATAGTGTTAACCTTGTTTTACGGAAACGTCGCAAATTTTTTAATTTTTAAATCGCAAAGTTTTTAACCGTAAAGAAATTTTTCGTTTTATTTGATTTAATAATAAAAAAAAACACTTGTTTTTACTATAAAGGTAGGCAAAATAGCTAAAAGGCAAGATCAAACTAATTTTGTCCATAAAATTTTAAATCTCTGCTTTTGTAAAAAAAAATGATTGAGGTTTCATTTTAGACTGTTGATTTTGTATTAATACTGTTTAACATGGTTCCTAGAATGCTTTATAATGGAAGATTTAGAGCTTAACTGTTAAAAATTTTATTAAATACAAAAAAAAATTTATAATGTGAATTTTTCAATTAGACTAAAATAAATAATGTTAATTTCCATAAATCGGACTAATTTTTGATTTTGTTCGTCTGAGACGTGTTTTTGGAAAATATTAAAATATAAAGATTCACATTAAATTGACTAGATTAAAATTCAAGCAAAATACTCATTAAATAACAATCAGGCTCATAAATAATAATTGTTTATAACTTTGCATATTAATTTTATGAAAAAGTGGATAGTGTTGGCTAAACTTGTATGTATTGTGGAAAATAATCGTGCTCATCGTGGTTCGGAATCGAATAAAATTTGGAATCTTTTTTTTGTTGTTGTTTCTAATCCTCTTTTATTGAATCTGTGTTTGGACTTTTAATGGAGTGATTGCAGCAATTTGCTTTTTCGACACAATCTAAATTGTTACCATTTGCATCGACAATCGATTTTTGGCCATTTTGATTTGCATGGTCATTTTTTGGGACAAAAAAGTGTTTTCCAATTAAACAATATATTTTTCCGTGTAAAAGTATAAAAAATGTTTGATGTATGTGAGCAGCAATTCTGTACCATGGACCTTCAAATGGATCACTTACAGCAGGACACATAATTGAGTTGAGATTAACTTCTGTTACGAATGATATCGGTTGTAAAACAATGTAGTGATACAATCTCATGAAACCAATTGACATAAAACCCCAATGTAAATTTTTCAATGGCTCCATGTTATATATTCCTAAAAAAGATCAAATATTAGTCTGAATATTTTGAAAAAAAATTATATTTTTTGATCCATGATTTATTGAATAAAACATGGATCAAAAAATATAATTTATTAAAAGAATAAAAATATATTTTTTTGAAAATTCTTAAGATTTAACCTAATTTTTAGCAAGCCTTTGTTGTTAACAGCTTAAAATGAAAGTCTATGGAAATTATTTAATCCTTTAAATCATGAATTTACGTTTGCCTCGACTTAACCTCATTCGAATAGGTTTTAGATCAGACAAAATCTTATGTTTTAGCCAAAGATCTCGCGGTCATATAAAATATTTCTAACTCAAATCTGAATAAAAAAATGTCTCAATTTTATGGACAATATATCTCAATCATGCAAAATATGAAATTTAAAAATTATGAAAAATCGAGTTAGATTTTTTCTGGACCCATGTAAAACACGCACCCAAGAATAACTTTTAAACAAAGCGGTGTATGAAAAAAAATTATTTTCATGCAAGGTAGAGTAAATAACCATAAATAGCCAAAAACCCAAAAACCATAAGAACCCTGAAGCACTCTCTATAAAAGTTCAACGCATCCAATACTTTCTATAAACCAAAAGAAAGCTCTAATTCAGATGTGCAAAATGGTATATACCATTATACCTATAAAACGAATCATATGATTCGTTTTCAACTTACTTTTTTGTATAGAGAGAAAGAAATCGACAAAAAGCGGCGGTTTTCAAAGTTAAAACGGTCTAAATCAAATTTAAGCTTTAACACTCTTAAAAACGATTTTCTTGTGCCAGATATTTTCCAGGGCTTTGAATTTAGAATTTTCAAAATATTCAAGAATAACTTGCAAAAGCTACCATTGATTCATAGGTATCAAATGAAAGCTAAAAAGCTCTAGTTAAAGCTTTTTACATTAGATTTCATGTGATTTCCATAGATAAATGGTAGCCTTTCGAAATAATTAGTTCATGAAAGTATACAAGAGGAACACGTGAATGGCCACAACAGTAAAAGTTTTTTTAGTTGAAAATCCGATTTTCAAATGTCAAGGGTATAAGAAAATGTAGGTCAATTTTGAGGCATTTTTTTTGCCTTGCGAAGTAGATTAATAAAAGATAAATAAAACATGTCATAACAAAAATATCAATTCACCTCCCAATCTCATTAAGTATAATGGAGTGACCAACATTAATGCATGGTGAATGTAATATGAAATTTTTTCAAACGGTAACTTAAAAAAGTAATTGTTAAAGAAAAAATTATAATTAATTCTTCAAGTACAAATCTTACCATTCTGGTATTTAGAACAGGAAAAATAATAGCAATTGTTGCTCCACTAACAACATATGTCTGAACTCTAAATAAGATATGCATCCAATTACGAGGTGGGCTTATCAATAGTATTAACTATCCAAAAAAACGTTTAATTCAATTCATTTTTCTATTCCAAAAGAAAATAATACTACTTGTAAAAATGTTACAACATGACATGGATTAAGAATAAAAATCAATTGACGTGTTGACAACTTGTAACCAATTTCAATACCCCAAATCAAGCATAAGCCAGCAAGAAGTAATTTTCTACCAAAACGTTCTCTCAATTCTAAATTTGGTTTATAATTTGATACCGAACGCGTCCATGGATAATAAATTTCAAAAACTAAAGAAAAAACAATAACACATATTGTTTCTATGATTATCGATATAGGTTTAAGATAATTAACACATTCGGAGCCGCCATTGCCTTTTAGAGTGAAATTAACTCCACTGTAAGACCAGTCAAACATTTTTTTTCTGCTTTGAATTTTTTTTGTTCGTAAACTAAACAAAAACGAAACGAAATGGTTCTTTTTTTGTTCTAAATTAAAATGATAAATTATAAATTTTTATTTTTTGTTATAAATATATAAAATCAATTATGATAAATAGAAAGAAAGAGAGAGAGAAAGAGAGAAAGAATGAGAAATGGAATGCTCAAAAAATTCAAATGCAATTTTTGAATTTATTATTTTAATTTTATTGTTTTCAATATGAATTAAGAAATAGCAATTGATATAATTGGAAAAGCTTGCTTTTACCCAATCTAAAACAAAAAAAAACAAAAAATATCGATACTATTTTATAATGGTGCAATTGAGACCTCGATGTATTTTTATTATCGATTTTTTTACTCTTGGGTTTTTTATATCTCGTGTTGTCCAAAATTAAAAATCTCTCGAAAAATCATGATTTCAAATAAAACTTGACAATTAAAAATGACATTAAACTTTGCAATTGAAAAACAAAAAATGCTTTTTTCTTGTTGATTTGAATGCAAATTTTGAATTTGTGTTAACTTCTATTCATTTTTTTTAAAGAAAAAAAATCATCTTAATTTTCGTTGAAATTTTGTTTTTTTTTATAGAGAGATTAAGAGATGTCGTTGGTTAATGAAAGTCCAGTTGTAAATGAGTCGTCTAAATATACAAAATTAGTCAATGGAGATTTGAGTGTTGTCGAAAAAGACGAAAATTTGAATACTATAAATATAAACAATTTGAATAAAATAAATAGTTTAAATGAAAATTCAACAAAGCATTTAAAATCAAATTTATTACAATCTAATTTGCTCGATAATGCAAATAATTCGAAAAATTCTTCGACTAATTCAACATCGGCAAATAAAGACACTGTGTTTACACTTAAAAAGTGGAATCTTGTAGCAATGTGGTCTTGGGATGTTGAATGTGAAGTATGCCAAAATTATTTATTCGTTTTTTTTGTTTTGAATTTTTACAAAATTTCAATTAAAAAAGGTGTGTGCTATCTGTAGAACTCCACTTATGGGTAAATATATACTATAATTTCAAGAGATGTAGATTCAAGTTAATTTTTTTTTGTTCAGATTCGTGTTTAAAGTGCCAGACTGATAATAAACACGATGATTGTGTTGGTAAGTAAACCTTAATATGTTTAAATTGAAAATTCTTAATGGTAAAATAAATTTTTCAAGTTGTATGGGGTGAGTGTAATCACTCGTTTCACAACTGTTGTATGTCACAATGGGTAAAGAGTAGAAATTTGTGTCCGTTATGTCAATCCGAATGGCATGTGCAAAGAATCGGACGATAAATTTTGTGTAAAATTAGAATTGTTTAACATCTACTTGGAATCTCTTAATCTCATAAAATTGATTTTATTTTATATTTTTTTCTACTTAAGGTAATATTTTTTTAATTCAATTTTTTAAAAAATCGAATTTTACAAATGCTTAAAAATTAATGTGTATTTATTCAATTTAAGCAATTAATTTTGTAAATTATATTAGCAATAAAAATTTTATCAAAACGAAATAAATTTCTTTTTTGATCACATAGAGACACTCGAAACAAACCTTAGATGAGATTTGAGCATTAGCTTTAAAAAATGGATGGGTAAATATGTAACCAGTGGATCACAACTTTCGGGACTACAAAATTTTCTCGTATAGAGGTGGCCCTTTAATTGTAGCGCAACTTAATATTACGTGATTTTACGTAATATTAAGTTGCGCAAATTTTATTTCAAAAATTTACTTGGTGTATTTATAAGCCCGAAAAATTATTTTAGTTTTGACAACTTTCAATCTCTATCCCATTTTTGGTTTTCGTTTTCCCTAGTACTGTTATTAACATAAATTAAGGTAAATAATATTTTCAAAAATCGAAATAGAAAGAATTGTATACGGAAATACCCAAATTAATTGGGTTTTTGGGTATGATTTTAGGTATATTTTAGGTTTTTGGTATAAATTATTGAATTTTTACCTCAAATTACGTGAAATAACGTAAAATCACAAAAGTCAAATATTCGTATTTTACCATATTTATCGGTTTTAAAGAAAAAATAGAAATTTTCGTAAAGTTACCTGAAAAACCAATATGAATGGTACATTTAGTACAGTATGCTAAATTCGGTTTTTCAGGTAAATAACGAAATTTTTTATTTTTTCCTGAAAAACCGATATATTTCACGTAATTTGAGGTAAAAATTCAATAATTTAGGTAAATTTTAGCAAAATCCTCTTATCAAAACACCAATTTATTAATAGAATTAACTCGGAATTTAAAATAAATCTAAATTTTAATTGTTTTTAATATTTGAAGTTAACTCCGCAATTTTTTTGATTTTTTTTAATTTTCTCTAGAGTAAAAGCGGATATTTCGCTAGAATAAAAGGCAACTTTGGTCTTTACTCTAAGTATAAAGACAGGATCTTACCATTGTTCTAGAATAAAAAAAAAATTGTTATAACATGGTTTCGATGGGATTAAAGCCCTATAGAGCAAACCCAAATTTAGACTTAGCTCTTAGAGTAGTGGTCGCGAGATTACGGTATTAAAATTACGAAATTTAAAAACTTAAAAGAGTCTTATCACATTTTTTAAATGCATAGCACCCGATAAAAAAAGAAAATCATTTAAATTATACAGATAAAAAATTATTTTTCTCAAGTTATTCATATTGCTAAGAAGAACCATTTAAAAGAAAAATAATCTATAATTTTATTCTTCTTCAAATTTTGTTTATTTCTTTTTGACTTTTGCGAAATTTGAGGATCATCAATCTTGTTGGCTCGATAATGCAATTAATTCGAAAAATTCTTCGAATTATTCAAACATATTAAATTTTAATTGTGCAAAAGCTGTCCTTCTAGAGAAAAATTCTTCTCAAATCGAACGGTAGACACTTGGAATGATTTACTTTGAATGATTTAGTTGAACGAACAAACTGTGTATCGGTAAACATGTTCAAAAACAAGCATGAAAATTACTTATACTCGTAACCCTTTCACATGGCAGTAGTTTTCAACTTCTTTTTTTTTCTATTTTTAAAGACTTACCTACCACAACTGTTACATTTGAAGTTTTAATTTATTGATTTTTCTTTATTATCTACTGATGTATAACAGATCTGCCAAAGTTAGGTATTTTAATCCTAGTTCCGCGAGCCAAACTCGTTGCAGACTACACTATAATAATAATAATAATAATTGTTTTCAAATTTGTGCACTAAAATTAAATGCGTACCGTAAACCCCCTCTAATTGTATTCAGTAGTTTTTTTTAAATATTTCGATACGTAAAGTATTGTTTCAAAATCTCATGCCTTTAGTTTATAGACTATGTTGAGGGGGGTTAGAATGAGATATTTTTGAGCTATTGATATAAAGTAACTCAGACATAAATCGAATGTTAAAGACTAAATTTTCTGGGTACAAATAGAGGGGGTTTACGGTAATTGGTTTTGAAGAATTTTGCAGGCTTTATCAATTGAATTGACCAAAGAAATAGCAAATGTGGCTTCAGCTTGATTTATAATTGTTTTGTTATTGCATTGAGTTACCCCTATGTCCAGCTTTTACTGGTAATTTTAAAGTCAATTTAATTCTTGTCACGCGAAAAAATAGGAATTAGCATTCACTTTTAAAAGATGGATCTTCTCTCCCGTCATACAGAACTACGCCACACTATCCAAAAGTGTCTGAATACGCCTTTGTTGTCCAAGATTTAAATTTTATTTTCCGGTGTTTGGTTAACGTTCGACGGCTAATTTTCCAATTCAGTCTCCACTTTCGTTAAGATGGTGGAGTGGGGTCACTAAGCAAGTTGATAGATTTATTTTTTCATACCAGATTAAAACAACTTTATTCTATGTTTTAACAAAGGTGAACTCTTGAGTTGGAAAATTAAAGGCTTTTTTGATTCAAATGTTCGGTTTTTTTTATAAACAGGGGGAAAAAACGCTATGTAATTACAAATTACAGAAGATTTTATTTTGATTACCGTAAAACCCCGCGAGGTGCCCCATCCCCAGGTCATACTTTTATTAAAAGAATGATATGATTTGTTAGACTAAAAAACGCTCAACCGTTTACAGCAAAGTTTTTTCTATCGACTAACAACAATTTAATCAATATTTAAATTTTCTAATGTCTTGTACTGGACTTTCTAATATCTTTTACCCCATGGGGTACCTCGCGGGGTTTTACGGTACTTTTTTTTTAAAAAAAGTGACTTAAAAAATGAAATAAGCAAAAAATTAATACTGAAGATAAAATTCTGAACATCATTGCTAAGATATGTTTTTGGTTTTTACAAGATTTTTGATTTAACATATAACATGATTAATTGAGTGAGAGAAAGAACTAAACAACAATAAAAAAAAATATTTTGGTCGTTATTTTTTCATTAAAACTTGTTTAATTACCGTCAATCCTCTTTATAAGAAATTCGATAATCCGAAAACCTCGTTTATCTGATGAAATATTCGAAAAAATTCTCTGTTTGGGTTAACGAGGGTATTCTGTAATAATTAAATACAGAGATTCAAGTTTTGATTTTTAGTTTAACTGATTTAGATTTTCAAACAAAATTTGAACACAATGATGAATAGTGCTACATTTAGAGAAGAAGGAAACAAGCTTCTTTCAACAGCTATTGACAAAGAGATTGATGAAAAAGAGAAAGTTTTGAAAAAATGTATAATGTTGTACCAACAATCGATTACTTCTGCTAATACTCATGATGATTACTGTAGTGGCAATAAAAACTACTCACATGCAGCCTTTGAACTGTTTAAGTAAATAAGTTAACATTAGGGAACAATTTGAATCCTAATTATTTTGAATATTTTTAAGAATTTACAAAGACATTGAGTTTAAAATGTCAGATTACTATTTGCTGGAAGCTCTTAAAAGCTCATTCAATTCTTTAAAGTATGCTGAAACCGAAAAATCAAAATTGTGGATCGAAAAAATGAAGTGTAAAACTCAATTATATTTGTACACTTATATTGATTTTGTTAATCAAAACGAGGAAAAAAGTCTAATAATCAAGACAAATAAAATTAAAGACTTAGCTCCTGATTACGTTATTACATGGTTGAATTATAAGCTTTGTAACATTTATTTGAACAATTCAATCAAACATTTGGATGCAAGCATTTCAAAAAGTTATTACAATGTAAAGGAATGTTCATTTTACTACGAAGAGTGTTTTAAAACAATTAAGAATCAAGATTTATTGGGTGAAATTGAACTTATTGACTTAAAAGAAAGCTTTACAATACAAGAAAATGTTCTTGAAGGATTAAAACAAAAGCAAAATGCAGATAAATTATATGACGTGGCGTTAAATGGTGATGAAACTCTAAATATCGAATTAATCTGGGATGCTATTGATTTATACAGAAGTTCAATTGTTAAAACGAACAGTAAAGATATAGAAATGGAAGCTGAAATATTGTCTAAAATTGGAACAATTTATGAAAAAATTTTGCTTAGCAAGCAAAAAGCAAAAGAGTATTATTATAAATGTTTTGAACTTGCTGAATCAATGAAACCAAGACTATTTAATAATGTTTCGTGGTTTATGAAGTGCAAAGCTGCGATTGATCGCTTTCAAAAACAAACAATTAATGAAGAGGAAAAACAAAAAGAGGACGACAAACAAACTGTCTTTGAAGTTATTAAAGATGATTTGAATTTTATAAAAAAATCGTCAAAAATTGACAAAAAAGAATTTCTTAAACTGATGTACAAGAAATACCCGCCTAAAAATCCGAAGCATACGTTAGACGAAACTTTGTTGACTGAGAGTCATTTAAAAAAAGCTTACAAGATTGCTTTTTGTCATTATCATCCGGACAAAATTGTTTCTTCGGAAAGTGAAAAAAAATGGTTCTTCATTTTCGAAGAGATCAATAAATATATTGGTCAAATTTATGAACAGTTGAAAGGTGAAGAATAAAATGTTCACTATCAAATTTTTTTTTTCAATAAATCGTATTTTAAACTAAAAGTTTTATAAATTATTAATTACTGCACTTCTAGCGAACTTTCTCATTTTGCGTAGCGTAGCGTAGTGTACCGTATCCTTTGCGCACCGTACTCACCGTACCAACCGTACCACCGTACCTTAAGCGAACCCCAAGCGTACCCAAGAGTTTTTATTAAAAAACAGAATTTTTGAATGAATTTTTTTTCTCTTTTCAAAATTAAAGACAATTTAAAAATATGGATTTTAGTTATTCTATGTTAATGTACTCTTTATTTTTGCTTTCTCTTTTTAAAATTAAAGAAAATTTAAAAAATGAAGTGAAGTGTTATTTTTAATCAAAAACAGGTCTTTTGTGCTGTCTGTACAGTGGGTACGCCTTTGGTACGGTGGTACGCTGGCTACGGATTATCGGGTACGGTACGCTACGCAAATGGAGAAAGTTCGCTAGAAGTTCAGTATTTCAAAAGTTTAATGTGTAACTTTTAAGATGACCAAATGATTATCAAACCCTTTTATTTTTACACTCCCAGAAAATGATTCTTATGCTAAGATCTTAATAAGTTCTTGACACGATTTTTTCAAGTTCAGTAACTGATCTTATAAGATTCCAATAAGATTTGGGAATTTTTAAAAAATCTTACTCAAGAAAATACCAAGAATTGATAAGAATAAGATTTAAGTAAGATTCTTGAAAAATCTTTGAAGCCAGTTTTTATTAATCTGGAATCTTAAAGAATCTTACTTAAATCTTATTCTTATCAATTCTTGGTATTTTCTTGAGTAAGATTTTTTAAAAATTCCCAAATCTTATTGGAATCTTATAAGATCAGTTACTGAACTTGAAAAAATCGTGTCAAGAACTTATTAAGATCTTAGCATAAGAATCAGTTCCTGGGCTGTTAGAACCTTGAAGTTAGCAAGAGCAATTAAATTATTTCTTTAGTATATTTTGATGAGAAGATTCCACCTATCGCCAAGCAGAGCAAATAATCTCAGCTGAGATCTACTAGAGAATATTTTATTTTGAGGTAAGAAATTGTGTTGGATAGTGGGATAGGAATGATGATGACAAAGACGATGACAGTCAATTCGAATAACGATCGCCGACGTCGGTTAAACTACCCACGTTTCTAAGACTAATTGTATCGAATGAATCTGATTAAACTGAGTATGATTTTATGTCCAGCAGATCCTTTTGAGCTTCAGTCGAGAAATGAGTGCCACAACCCTCCAAAATTCTATAATTTCTCGCTATTAAACATGTAGAGTAGAAATAAAACATTTTAAATCGTAAGTTTCCGAGTAGTGATGACCATTGATCGTACTTTTGGATCAGGATCTTTTTATCGGATTATGTTCAGCTTGAAATTCTTATAATTAAAAATCGTGTTGGCAGTCGACTAATTAGACAACTGGTCTAAAACATGAACAGTAGATTTTCATACCAGGTGCATATATGTCAATTGTAGATCTTTTAATCTGCTTCAAAATGGTACCCTAGGTGTCTTGATAAGGTCATTGCTTAAGGAGAAAAATGGATTTAGTTGCAACTGAAAATCGTTTTTAAATTCAACTAATTCTAATTAATCCCCTTATCATCCTATCAACGGTTCTTCTGTCGATGATGATCCTAAATTTCGATAATTGCCCATCACTATTTCCGAAAATTTTCCTTTAACGATATAAATTTCATCCGTAAAATTTAAATTGTAATAGTCTCCGACTGTTACGGAATAAAGCGAGTAAACTGTAGTCAATATTAGTTTCTGAGCAAATTTTAATAAAGATTCGAAATCGTTTAGGATTATTTAGATCAATAACCTTTTTTTAAAGAGGGTTTAGGATTCTTTGAGTGAAAATTTTTAAATCAAAATTTCATAAAGTCTAAAGTACGATTTATTCTCTGTAATCTTAGATTCAAGATGACAAAGAAAAAAAGGATCAGATTCGTTTAGATTATGTTTGCCATAAAGGCATAATTCCAATTTTTTATCATTGTAACTATAAAAAAGGAATCGGCATTCCTTTCAAAAAATCTACTTGAAAAATGAAGATCCATTTGTTGACACGAGATCTAAATTTAGTAGTTATATTTATTTTATCCTACCCTAAGCTCAACTTTAATTAGCCTAGATAATAACTTAAAAATTAGCATGACCATTTATTTAGTTATATTTACGAACCATAATAAATAAACTAATGTATTTCAAGAGAAAATTTTTTAAGACATGTTCAAGAGTAATATAGTAAATAGTTTAGAGTTATAATCTTGATAATGACAAAAAAATTTAAATTTTTTTTAAATTACCTAGAAATCTAGGTTTTCACAAACAAATTAATATAGGCACTTGTGCGGATTAGTAATTTACTAAGCTTAACGATTAAGATCAAAAAGATTTTAAATATGTTTTTTTTTCTAGTTGTCTGTGTGTGTGTGTTTGGTTGTTGTTGTTGTTTTAGTATGCGCATTATTTTTAATAAATCCATTGTCAAAAGCTTTGGTCACTACTAATACAACAACAACAACAACAAAATTCAAATAATAAAATACAAGACTATCATAAATCACCCAAAATTATGGCTTAGGCTTTATTAAATTTTTTTTTATTTTAGAGAGATTCATAAAGCTTAGTCGATCAATCATTTTATTTTTATTTTTGTCTAAGTTCATTAAAATCGTTTGCACACTTTATCGTACGTTCTCTCGTTCACGACTAGTACTTAGTTGTTGTTTAATGTTTTAAATTTCAAAAAAACAATCTTAGATCTTATTTATTCAAATCTAATTTATAAAAGTTTTTTTTTTCTCTAAAAAGGTTTAAGGTTTTAGTCTCAAATGATAAATAGGGTTTATCTTTCTTTAATATAAAATAAATAAGATATTTTAAAAGAACGAACGAGTAAAAAAAAAAGAAGGTTTTAAAGGAAAAAATATATTTTTTTTACAAAATTTGGTAATTAGGGTTTTGATTTCATGGCTTAAAGTAAAACATATATTTCAAGGAAACTTGTTTTGTTATCTTTAAATTAATCAAAAAGAAGAAACAAAAAAAAAAAAACGTAGTTTGGTTAATGATAATGTAAAAGTTTTTCTCATACGATTAGTAAAAAAAACTTCATGTATTTTTATTTATTTTATCAAACAAATTTTCGTGTTTGAGTTTTACAAAAAAAAAAGGTTCTGTTGATTTTAAAAAAAGCTCAACTTGAAAAAAAAGCACGTAGATTCATATCATCAAACGATTTAATGTTTAAACATATTTTAATTATAGACCCATTTTTTTGGGTTTTATCAATATTTATAAAAAATAAATCATTTACCTATTTTTTTTTGTCATATTAAAAACGTTTAAAAAAAATCTTTTGATAAAATTTTTATAATTAAACTTAGTTTAATTGCTTCCGATATAAAGCTAGAACAGTATGAGACTTCTGTTTGAGGGAAACTTGAATGAAATTTTGTAAAGCCAAACATAGTAAGTTATAGAAATGCGAATTTTATTTTAAATTAAGATAGCTAGGTTTGAAATGTTATCTCAAGTTTTACTTTAAAAAAAAATAATTTAAATAATTAATGAAAACTTAACTTAAAACACTAAAGGATCGGTTTTGAGAACACGTTAAACAAAATTCTAGATGAACATGGTTCATAAGCATGGCCTTAACAGACATTATTTGGAAGACTCGAACCAATTTCTGTAAATTTCGGCCAAGAAAATGTCTTAATAAGGAAAATACTCTTAGTGCTGTTAAACAAAAAAACGTTCGTGAAATGATTTGAACTATGTGAACGACCAGATTAGCGATAGACTTTTTAATATTTTTTGGTTATTAAAATATTTCCTTTATGCAATAAAATTACAGTTTTTTCAAACTTTTTTTACTCATTTGGCAAAACCACACGGACCTAAGTTTCGGTAAAATCTTTTTTCATAGATTTAAAGTATTATGATTACAATGAATCTGAAGATTATTTTGTTTAAAATTATATCGTTAGTCGATTGTTTATCATATTTAGCTAATCGGATTAATAATGATAGATAATTTTGTACATTTAAACAAAGAAATATTTTTAATAAATTGGGTAAGAGTGCGCCCTAACATCAAACTAAAAATATTAGAATAATTTTTACATAAGTTTTTAACTTTAATGAAGGGTCTTGTAGAAAGTAAGAGCAAGCAAATACTTTAGGAATAAGCGTTTTGGTTTGTCGATCAAATTTCATCAAGTTAACGTGAATATTCAGTTATTTTTTCGATAAGCTAGTAATACGTTTTGAAGGCTTACCCAACCAATTCAATTAAGCTACGTCCTTAGTTTTTTAAATTTGAATTAATTCTTTTATTAATTCAAATTCCATTCGACAATAATTACATGATAGTCTTATTATCCTAGTCTTAATCAATTGAACACCTTTAGAATAAGAGGAAAGATTTCATTCTCTTATGTTTTTTTTATATTTCAAAAAATCTGTTTTAATTGCTGGTGAGTTTAATATTCTTATAAAATGATTTGAAAAATGATCCTGTATTGGCTCTTATATTATGTGCGTGCTTTCCTAAGAAAAAAAATAACAAATTATCTTAGCAAAATAAAAATATAAAGTAATCAGGGGTAATTATTAAATTTAAGCGTTTAACCCTTGAACGCCCGCTTGTTCAATTTTCATAATATCAAAAAACGGATAAAAACTTTAATTACACGGAACGAGTGAGGCTAAAAAATGTTTAAAAAAGGCAGATGACAATATGGTTAGACTTAAAGCATTCCTGTACAAGAAAAACCTTTTTTAATTCTATTTTTCTACCCTAGATTTGTTATTCTTAAAAATTTAGAAGAAGTTTAAAAACAGACGAACAGACAAATGTACAGTGTTAGTCTAAACTTTTTAACCTTAGAGTCGGGGTCTGAGCCTGTGACGGAGTCTAGATTATGGGCCTTTACTCGAAGAGAAGAGGCTCTGTTTTAGATTAAGAGGCGCGCAATTTCCGACCCTGACTCCAAAGTTAAAAAGTTCGGGCTGACACTGTATCCATTAATTTTAAGGTATTAAAAAAAAATATAAAATTCCCAAATTTTATAGGGTCGGTTACCCAACTCAGACCTATACCTGAAATTCATAATTTCTGGCTAGCCTATACCTTACTCCTGAACCTAAAACCTGAATTTTCCGGATATCCCATATCCACCCAATACCTTAAAATTAATTGGTACATATGTCTGGACACGAACGTGAAGTTAATTTTTAAGGTAATTTCCGTACAAAAGGGGGTCCAATAGTTAGATATTCTCACGATCTTGGACTATAATGTATAATTCATGATTATTAGGTAATGTTAACACACGTGCTCGTGTTTAACTATTTAAAAAATGTTTCACATATGATCCAACGGGCGGTTAAGGGTTAAAAAAATTGGTAAACTCAAAGGATATTGTTTTCTTCTATGTTTGTACTAATGAAATAAGATTGGAAATTTGGCATTCAAAAATAAGAACGGATATTGAAAGGAAGAGCTACGTTCTCCGTTCCGTTCGCAGTTTGATACGCGTTTCTATTTTGAATAGTTCAATATTTAGAGTTATATTTTGTCAAGAACCACTGTAACTTTACTGAAATCTCATACCCCAAATCATCGAGATTATGGTATTTTTACATAAACTTTCACACTGTGAATTTGCATGTAAAAACAAGCCGTTGTCATTATTTACCAATCAAATCATTTGGTATGAAAGTAGACCGCTTTTCCCAGACTATGATCAATTACTTTTATGTTACAGGTGATTGGATACAATTTTAGGAGTAGATTTTTTTTTTTAAATTTTACAATTTAAATTTTCCAAACAATTTAACTGACATTTTGGTTAAAAATGTAACTAAAATTTCTACTTGAACAAATTTTCAATTAATTTAGAAAAGGGGATTTAAGAAACGCTTTCGGGCTAAATATTAATTGATATTCAAAAAAATAAATAAAATAAAAAAAAGTAACTTTTCAAAAGTATTCACTAAAGTCACGTGTTAAATTTTATCTTTAATTTATTCATTCATTTTTATTTTTTCAAAAAGCGTTTTTTTTTTTGTAAATTATTTAGTTTTACATCTAAATGTTGAATTATTGAACAATCAACACTTTGAAGTACCAGAATTTAAGTAGAGAGCAACTTTATTGGATAAAATTTCTTAATTATGAAAATTTAATTCTTAAATTTACAAAAAATTCAACTTTTTAGTTTTAATGCTGGTACCCATGTAGAAGGTAATTTTAATTGAAATCCTTAATTGATTGTAAATCTCAAACTCAGACTGGTATGTTTAATTTATGAACATCCGAAACGTATACTTGAGCATGATTAAGTTAAAACAACTTAAATGTTGTATTCCGCCGATTATTTAAGTCATTAGAATTAACTTAATCGGACTGATCAAGGAAAACTCGTGTTTTTTATAACAAAAAATCTCTTAAAGACAAATCAAGATATAGATAAAAAATTAATCTTTAGTCCTTATCAAATTGACATTTTCAAAAATCAAAAATTAGGTGAGCGTGAAAAAGATGATCAAAACTAAGTGAATGCAAACAATGTACATTTCATAATTATTCATATGTGGATTTGACCACTTAAGAAAACAACAATTTATAATAAATAAATAAACAAAAATTTGTATATTTAGACAATGTATTATGCAAAAATGGCCAAAAAATTAAGATTAGCCATTTTAAAATAAAGATATTTTTTCGTTGTTTTTTGAGATAGAGAGAAATAATTACAAAAAAATATGTTTTATAATCAAAAAATGCGATTGCTTGCATCATTTGAAACAAAAATAGGTCATAAAAAAAAAATTAACAGGCACATGATTACAAAAATTTTGAAGAAATTAAAAAGAGACTTGTAATTTATTTTTCTTGAATTTAACTTTAGATAAAGTCTTAGATAAACTGTTCAAAAATGATGTCGCTAGTTTTGAATTGAAAGGTAAAAATTAAAGTTTTTATTCAATCTTTTTTATAATAATTTTCTTTTATTTTAGAGTTTCATTTTTATGATATTAGTAATATTTTCATAATGACATAAAAAAAAATTGTTATTAGAAAACAACAACAACCAAAAGAAACGAGACAAGCAATAACAAACGAAACAAAAATTTGATCTTATTTTTATACTTTAAATTTGTGAGAAGTTCATTGGAAAATTTTTATTTTTTGTTAAATTCATCAAAATTCAAAGAATCGAGCATCTAAAAAAATGAGGTAATTAAACCTTTTTTTTTTGTTTTTTTCGTTTTTTGTTTAGGCCTCGTTTACCTCGTAAAGTTATTGCGTATTTAAATGTAATTTTTTTAACTCATTAGTCCATTGGAAAGCTGTTAAGATTTTTTATGTAACAAATTAGAAATTGAATTTTTGTCCGATTAAATCTTTTAGAATGTGAGTTTGTTTCAAATTTATATAACCGTATTCCCCTTAGATAGATGACCAAAGTGAAACAGTCTAGAAAATCAATTTTTAAGATTACAAAAAGCATAATTTTTTTCAGATAAAAAGTGACGGATGTTAAAATTCTTAACCTAAGCTGGTGTTTTAATCTTATTTTGCGCTATTAATGATTTTATCGCAAACGCTAAACAAAATTTGTTAAAAATTGATTACCAAGACTTATTAGATAGGTTTTTCATCTAGCAAAAAGGGCGTGTGCATTTCAAATTGATTTTTAATGCTCGTCATGTTTATTGTTTATTTAAGTTTAGACGATTAGACTAATCAATCTTGAATCGTGGATTTCAATTATTTCAATGTGTTTATTCATTTGAAAGTATGCTAATTTGAAATGTCGAACACACACCTTAATATAAGTGTTGGCACTCGACAAATGAACAGGGTTTGTTTTAATATGCAAGTTCAGCGGCTATCATATGCAACTTGATATGCGACTTATTTGAGGAAATTATGCGAATTTAAAATGAAAAAATATGTGAAAATATGCAATTAAATGCAAAAATATCCGATTTTAATTCTAGTTTTTTTTTTAAAAGGTCTTTGATTTCCAAAATTTAGATGAAGTTTAGATTTTTTTTTTGGAAAATATTTTTGACCCTGATGATAGAATTTTTTTTATTCAATATTATTTCAAAAAAATAGAAAAAAAGTTAGATATGCAATTATATGCGAGAAAAATATGCAATAATATGCAATTATATGCATTTATATGCAAATGCATATCGTTAGTAGACGTAAAAATGCAACATACGCGACTTTAGCTAAATATGCAATTATATGTTGTTGCATATAAAAACAAACCCTGCAAATGAATCAACTGGACTAAAACATTAACGATCAATTTGAATATCAGACGAATAAAGAGAAATTGTAGATCTTTTAATATGCTCCAAAATGGTATCCTGGATGTGTTGATAGAGTCAATTAAATCTAATTATTCATTCTGGAATGGTTCTATCAAGACATCTATAATACCATTTTGTCGATTGGAAACACTACTTAAAATTCTGCTTAATGAAGCCCATCAGGCAAATTTAAGTATTTTGATTTTAGTGTAAAACTAGTGAAGTTTCCGTTGGATCATATGTCATACATTTTTTAACCAGTTAAGGGTTATGTTTTGGCATTATCAAAAAAACTAATTATATCAAGTAGGAGAAGTAGTAAAAGTAAAAATAACTGCGACATGACAAGCCCAGGTAAGCCGTAGGGCGGTGACTGTTCGTTGCGATCAAACCAATTCAAGCGTTTTAAACCATTCATCATGCTTTGCTTTTAAGGAATTTAATAGTACTCCTTCGACAACATTCTTTGGTAAACTGTCCCAGTTGTAAACATCTCTATTTGTTATGTAATTAAAACGGGACGGATTGATGAGTTCTCTTGAAACCTTTTTTGAATGATCCCTTAAATTAGAGTTATTTTTTTGCAGAGTTATACCTGATACCACTCTTCAAATTGACTGCCTCTAAACCATTTATTATCTTAAAGAATAGAATTAAATCACCCCTTCTTCTACTTGTATCAAATGACATAAGAATCATTTTCGATAATCTTTCTTCATATACTAGCTGTTTAAATTCTGGGATCATTCTTGTGACTCTACGTTCAACTTTTTCTATTTCCCGCTAATCACTCTCAATATAAGGCTTCCACCATTCACGTGTACAAAAGTACATCTAGATATTCAAAATTCTTCCAAATCATACCTAATATCTTGTGCACTTTACCCGAGGAGTAGCTTACACGTGCACTCCATTTAAGGTCGTTTGAAAGTATACTCCTAAATCTTTTCCAAAAAATTCAAGAGTTAAATTCTTTCGGGTTTTTCTTGCAAAAGAAATCCTTAAGAAATATCCCGTTAAATTAATAAATTTTATTCAGTTTTTGTTAACATGGAAATTAAAAAAACGGGCGTTTAAGGGTTAAAGGATAACCAAAGATAAACGAAGCACATAAATGAATCCAGAAAATTAACCTTTTTTTTTGTTAACATAAGCATTATAAATCAAACAAACTCAAGCAACGATTGGCTCGAGTGTGTAAAGTGGCTTAACAGTTTGAATATACTACCACCATTATTGAAACAAAAATTTCTTATAAATCAATTAAACCTAAGCGAATTTGCCAGTTCGTTACGTGATGGCGAAATTCTATGTAATTTATTAAACAAAATAATACCTGGATGCATTGATTCATCTCAAATAAACAAACGAGTTCAAATGAGTCAACTTTTATGTTTAAATAATATTCGACTTTTTTTAAATATTTGCAAATCGGATAAATATTTTAACATGGCTGTCTCGGATTTATTCGATGAAAATATGTTATATGACTTGGCTGATTTTGCTTTGGTGATCAAAACAATCAGCGTTTTGTCAAAGCATGAGCTTACTTTGAAATCAACAAATCTAAGCGGGTTCAATTTAGCGAGTGATATGTCAAACTCATCATCGAGTACATCCATAAAAAGTGACTCTTCACGACGTTTATCATCGAGTAGTTCATTTGAATCCCCTCAAACAACTCATACACACGATGATATTTATTACAATATAGTCCCTGCTGAAGTTGACCCGCCTGAATCTTATTACACTGACGAGTCTTTTCTTTTAAACGGTCTTACTGATCAACAAGAACAACCGGATAATCATGTCTATCGGACTATAGTCACACCAGCAAACAATCCCGCTATTCATCAACCACTTAAACGAGATTTTGTCATGAAAGAAATCATAAATACTGAAAAAAATTTTCTTGACGGTTTAAAAACGTTGACAAGTGATTTTCTTGTTCCTTTAGGGAATGTCTTAAACGAGCAAGATAAAGCCATAATCTCAATGAATATGCCTCAACTTATTGATTTACACTCGGCTTTGTACAACGATTTGTTCAATGCTTGTAAAGGTAAGTCACTTAAACAAAATTCATAAAAAATGAAAGTTTTATTTGAATTTTTTTAAGGTGGTCCAGGTCGAACTATAAGAATTTGTAATGTATTCGAATCGTTTAAGATACGTTTAATGAAAGAATACGCTGAGTATTATTCGAGTCTATTTTTAGCTCAATCGAAAGTCAACTCACTTACCCAAACATCTTTAAATTCGTTGAATGATCATTCAAAACAACTTTATCATTCTCAATTTAGAGGTAAATTAGACGATTGTTCATCAAAAAGTAAAATTGGAAAGTTTAAACTAACCGATTTGATGACCCTGCCACACCAACGTGTCTTCAAATATCCTCTCTTATTTTCTGAGTTGCTTAGACAAACCGATGTGGAACACTCAGCTAAAGATTTTATTAAAAAAACAAGAGACTCAATGGGCGAATTAGGAAATTATTTAAACGAATTTCAACGAGACAAAGAAAAACTTTCTAAAGTAGAACAAATATTAAAGTATTTAATCATAAACAATTCAAATGATACGTCGCGATCTTCTGTTTATTCAACAGGTTTAAATCTTAATTTACTCAAAGACTTTGGTCATCATATCAAAGACGACAAGTTTCGTATTAAATCAATTGATTTAGGTGACCGATATGCTAGAACTAGAACTTTTTTTTTGTTTGATAAAGCTTTAATTGTGTGCAAAGCAAAAGGAAATTTTTATCATTATAAAGAAACTTTGTTAATGAGTGAGTACACAATTGACGATCATAATCAATCTGGTTCACTTTTATCTCAATCGAATCTATTCAATAACACAAACTTAAACTCAAGTCTATCAACGAGTTCTCTTAACTTAAACTCTGGTTCAAATACTCATTCGTTATATTTAAAAAATCACGATCACTCAAAAGTGTATCTTCTCATTTTTAAGAATAAAGAGCACAAAAATGAGTGGAAAAAGAGTTTACTCGAGGCCAAAGAAAAAATGAAACCAGAAGGACAACGAGCACAAAAGCATTTATTTGAGTATACTAATTTTGATCGAGAATTAGTCACATGTTTTGTTTGTAATAAATATTTGCTAGGCTTTTTCTATCAAGGCTACAAATGTACTTTATGTTCGAGTATAGCTCATAAGGAGTGTTTGAAAAAAATAACGTCAGCATGTAGTGCGTTTAACGCTATACCTGTTCCACCACCGTTACTTCCAACGCGACCTCTATCGAACCCTACAATTACTCGAACACAGTCAACAAGTTCGACAAAATCGAATTTCAATCAAGTTTTTTTTGCCCAAGCGATCTATAAATATGACGGAAGACCAGTCCCACCTGAGTCACCGCCTTTGCTTTTTAATCCAGGAGAGATAATTCAAGTTACTGATGAAGATGATGATGATTGGTGGAAAGGTTTTGTAGTTTCCAAAAATAAAGAAGGCTATTTTCCGAGACGACATGTCCGAGCTTTGAATAATCAAAATGCTGTAAGTCTTGGTCTCACAAGAATTAGTCCGATTATTAATTTTGAAGAATACCCATGGTTCTCGCCAGTTGATAGATTCTTAGCTGATGCAATTTTGAACCGAATACCAAATGATTTATCCGAGACTATATTCATGGTCAGATGTAGAAATGAAGGTGGTTATGCAATTTCGATTAAGCACAAAGGTCTTGTTGATCATATTAAAATAAATATTAGTGATATTAAAAATTCACCGCTAACGTCACCACTAATTGTAAACGATTCAACCGAAGACAGTGAATTCACTCATGTGTATTCAATCGATCAACAACACAACTTCAATTCAGTTATTTCATTAGTTTCATATTTTAGTGTTAATTTACTTAAAGATAATTTTCCTCAACTTGATACAACGTTGGGTACACCTTTCAAAAAAGCACTACCACCGTATGTGAGCACTGGTATAGCTAGACATGATTATAATCCATTGACAAACCCGAATAATACAGGCGAACAAATAGAGCTTAAAGTAGGACGAAAATATTTTATTTTAAACAAAGAGGCAAATGGTTGGTGGAGAGTTTATAACTCAGAGGGATTGATTGGTTACGTGCCTGGTTCATATTTGAGTGAAACAAAGGATCTAATTGAGTCATAATTATATTAACCATGTTTTATTTTTGTTCTGATATTAACGAATCAAATTTTTTGTTTGATTGTTTTGATAAGTTGATAAGGGCTTCAGTTTTAAAAAAATAAAGAGATTTTACGATACGAGGGATTCAATTTTTGTTTTACAACAAACCGGTGCTCTTAATTAGGATTAATTCTAAATTTTGTAATTTAAAATATTGGGCTCTTAGATTTTTTTTTTTGATTTTTGAGTGTTTTTTTTTAAAGTAAAATTTTTTATGGATTTTTATATTTTTTGATTATTTTTTTATTTCATTTAATTTAAATTAAAATAAAATTTTTGATAACAAAATTTTTACACCAGCATGTTTTACCAATTTAATGAATTTTACAGTGTCAGAAAACTCGAAATCCAAGTTCGACGACATTTTGTTATTGATCGAACAAGTTTTTGTAATTGGTGTCGTATTCAATCAGGTCTATTTTTTGAACTTGTAATAATAACGTAATTGCAAACGACAAAGACAAAAAAGAAAAACTATTAAGTAAAAGAAAAAAGAATAAAAAACACGCTTTATGAAAACTAAAAATAAAAAGCTAAGATAGAAAAAAACTAAAAGAGAACAATAAAACTTTCAATTGTTGATTTTTTAAATTTATAATGGATTTAGAAATAGAATTCGACGAATACGTTTAAATAAATGCGTCAAATAATGTATCATTATAAACACATTTCAAATCATGCTTCCACAAATTTTTAAAACTGGATTTTCAGTGCAAATGGTAGTCGCACAAATTAGTCAAAATGGATATCAATCTCAGATTTTAAATTTATAATGGATTTAGAAATAGAATTCGACGAATACGTTTAAATAAATGCGTCAAATAATGTATCATTATAAACACATTTCAAATCATGCTTCCACAAATTTTTAAAACTGGATTTTCAGTGCAAATGGTAGTCGCACAAATTAGTCAAAATGGATATCAATCTCAGATTATAAACCTACAAATTGGTCAAAATGGATATCAATCTCAAATTATAAACCTACAAATTGGTCAAAATGGATATCAATCCTGCTGAAAAACAAACGGTTTGTCTTGTCAAGGTAGATCTATTGAAGGAACCAAGCTATTATCACTATTATACAATAAAGCCCAAGTTAATAATAGCCCATACAGCACCATATTCTAATTCAACCATTTCGTTGTTTAGTTCGACTTAAAATGCATTCTTGGTTGAAATTAATACGTTTTTTTTATGCTATCTACTAGGGTTGTTAAATTTGAAATTAGTACTTTGAAATAATTAAAAAATTTCGAAGTTCATTAGAAATGTTCCAATGTTATTTCATATAACTTATCTTTTTTCCAAGTAAATATTGTGAAAAAAAAACAAAAAAATAACTCAAGTTAGTAAACTTGTTTCATTTAAAAAATTTCCAATTTACTTTCGTAACAAGAAATAAAATGATTAAAATAATGACAAGGAAATTTTGAAATTTAAATTGAACACTATCGTTGAATTTGAAACCAGCAATTTCCAAAAGATCGCTTTCCGCTAAGAAACGCAACAAGTGAATTCAAAAGGACTCAAATGCCTGATTTACTTTATTTGCATACCTCTAAGTTGTTAGAAAATCATTTAGACATACAAAATATTGCTTTCTCTTCAAGTATTTAGATAAAATGTGTGTATAAGAAACAGTGTCTTTTGAAAGGGCTTAATAATTCCTTTCATCATGGCTTAAAAAATTGAAGACAGCTAAGAAATAACAAAAATTTCCAAGTTTGGTATTTTAAATTAAATTATCTTTTTTCATTTCAAATCATCTGTTTTAAAACTTAAAAATTTGAAATGAACTTACTAAATTTAAAAGAAACAAATTTTCAACTATTTCAAATAGATTCGAAATGAAATAAAAATCAGATAAACCATTTCAAATTTAGTAACTTTGTTTTAAATTTTATTTAAAAAACTTTGAAATTTTAACTTTTTGTTCGTTTAACAACCCTACTATCTACCTCAAATCTCAGACCAGTTGCTATATCCGATTGTATTTCAAATCTTTTTGAAGCAGTGATGCTTGACCAGCTGAACAAAGAACACACGGACCATCCGAAACAATTTGGATTTAAGAAAAATTCGTCATGCCAACATGCAGTTTGGACTTTAAAGCAAGCCATATAGATATGCAAGAGAACGAAGAAATATGCTTATGTTTGTGCAATAGACGCCAGCAAAGCGACAAGGTTAACCGAACTAAACTCTGGAAACAGTTGATCGACTTTAATATCAGCCCCCACACCATACTTACCATTATAAATTACTACAACGAATCTAAGATGCTCGTTAACAACAACGGTGAATACTCCACGTAGGAGTACGCCAGTGAGGAAAATCGTCCCCAAAACTGTTCTCAATGTAAACCGAAAAGCTACTAGAGAAAATAACCCAAAGTGACCTTGGACTAAATCTAAGGAAGTCCAAAATAGACATAATCGCCTATGCCGACAACTTACTATTAATCAATCCGACAAAACATGAATTACAGTCGATGCTCGACATAGTAACACAATTTGGTAACGACTTTGAAATCAAGTTTAACCCAAGTAAAACCCTATACATTGTCTTTAACAGGAAAACGACGAGAACGATGGAAGATCGAAAAGAAGACGCATGGAAAGACGAGCTTACACTCGATAACGATAAGATATGTAAAGTAGGTGTAGAATGAGTAATCTAAGACTCATTAACAACATCAATGATCCCTATAAAAGACTAAAAATATTACACGTTAACTTCTTCGAGAGTTGCTGTAGCTGTAGCTTAACAACTACACCAAGGACATACTAAAAGAATTATTTTTAGGTAAGTGTGTACATCAAAAATCTACTCGAGACCCTAGATGAGATTGAATGCGATCGAAACATTGACCTCCTAGGCAAATGTAAATACTACACATACAAGATGAACCTAGAATTCGAGACTAGTAAGGAAAAAAACCAAGATCTGGAATAACTAAAGGCAATATTCAAAAAGCACAATTGGACAAGTGAAAAAATATACCAACTCCTAAGATATGACAGGTGTATGAGTGACAATGTCTTGTAATAAGAATACAAATGACTCGGATCAAATTCAAACATTTTATTGTCCACATTCGCGTTTTCTTAAAATTTTATGTTTTTTTTATTTTTTTATTGTTATCAATTGAATCAATTGTACATATTTCGTTTTTACTCGTTTCAAAGAATCTATGACATTAACAAAAAAAACAAAAAATTTTTTTTTAGGCTTTATTATCACTCATTCAGTTTCTTGAAAAAAAATTCTTAAGAAATTTCCCGTTAAATTAATAAATTTTATTCAGTTTTTGTTAACATGAAAATTAAAAAAACGGGCGTTTAAGGGTTAAAGGATAACCAAAGATAAACGAAGCACATAAATGAATCTAGAAAATTAACCTTTTTTTTGTTAACTTAAGTATTATAAATCAAACAAACTCAAGCAACGATTGGCTCGAGTGTGTAAAGTGGCTTAACAGTTTGAATATACTACCACCATTATTGAAACAAAAATTTCTTATAAATCAATTAAACCTAAGCGAATTTGCCAGTTCGTTTCGTGATGGCGAAATTCTATGTAATTTATTAAACAAAATAATACCTGGATGCATTGATTTATCTCAAATAAACAAACGAGTTCAAATGAGTCAACTTTTATGTTTAAATAATATTCGACTTTTTTTAAATATTTGCAAATCGGATAAATATTTTAACATGGCTGTTTCGGATTTATTCGATGAAAATATGTTATATGACTTGGCTGATTTTGCTTTGGTGATCAAAACAATCAGCGTTTTGTCAAAGCATGAGCTTACTTTGAAATCAACAAATCTAAGCGGGTTCAATCTAGCTAGTGATATGTCAAACTCATCATCGAGTACATCCATAAAAAGTGACTCTTCACGACGTTTATCATCGAGTAGTTCATTTGAATCCCCTCAAACAACTCATACACACGATGATATTTATTACAATATAGTCCCTGCTGAAGTTGACCCGCCTGAATCTTATTACACTGACGAGTCTTTTCTTTTAAACGGTCTTACTGATCAACAAGAACAACCGGATAATCATGTCTATCGGACTATAGTCACACCAGCAAACAATCCCGCTCTTCATCAACCACTTAAACGAGATTTTGTCATGAAAGAAATCATAAATACGGAAATTACGAAATCGGTGATTACGAAATCTACTTAATTTCCATTAATTGGCTCTGGCTTTACATACAATGGAAAATTTACATTTTGATGCAAAAATTTTTTTGAGAGTTTGTATCAGTGTTTTCAACTGATTCGTTATCTTTACCGTAATCCCTCACTTTTTTTCCCGGTATAAAACAGAAAAAATGTGTTTTGTCTCATGGTATAAATTCGGTTTTCTGGCCAGTTTTTGATAGTATTTTGTACCGTCACAAAATATTTTGTACCAGGTACAATTCTTAATTTAAACCATGGTACAAAAAAGTTCATTTTATGTATTTCTGAGCTAAACATCAAAAAGATTCCGAAAGAGTGTGAATTTGACTTTATTAAATTCAAAATCAAGTGTATTAATTTGTTAATAAAGCTATATAAATTGATTATTTTATTGGTATTTTTTTATGTAAATGGAAACTTTTTTACAGTGGTGATTTGATAGGAAGATTTTACTAAAATTTAGGTAAATTACCGTAAATTATTGAATTTTTAAATATTTTTTTAATTATTTGATCAATCGTTTTATTTTTTTTGTTTGAAGCTTTGAAAAAAAGTCTTTTTAAATTAGGCTAGGTAAAAAAAGAACCATAACGTTTTATGATTCCAACCTAGTCAAACAAAAAATCCAAGGTTTGTCTTTGTTTAAAATTTAGAAAAGAAGTCAAAATAAAAAATCCCTTTTTTTATTTTTTTTGTGTACAATTGTAATATTTTTTTGTCCAATCAAATTTAAAAATACAATTTTATACAAAACTAATAATAATATTTTTTTTTGAGAAATGTCCGAAAAATTTTCATATGATATGAAAATTTTTCTACAGGATTTGAGGCACAAGACTTTTTTTAATTTATTATAATTTTATTTACAACGGTAGATTGCAATCTCATAATATCCAATTAAATTTAAACTTTTCAACTTGTTTGATTTTTTAAGAAAGAAGATTTCATTGACCAATGATTAAAAGGAATTGAACGCTTAACTTAATCTGATTATAATAGATACAAAAATGGGCATATCCATTTTAGGTAATAGTTTGTATTTATTGGTAATAGTTACTATTGGTCTCTTTTAAAGAAGTACTACGACTCATCAACTGCAATAGTTCACTCGGGGTATCTCAACTCTGAAATCTTCTTAGTTGATTGTGGTGTCAAACAAGAAGGTATCCTCTCACCTTTCTTATTCAACATCTTTATAGACGACTTAATCGAAGAGTGTCTAAGTCTCAACATTGCGGCTCTTTATCAAAATTTAAATGTCAATATAATTGTGTACGCTGATGACATAGTTCTTATCAGCCCTGTAGACTCACATTTACAAACACTGTTAAACACTTGTTCTAACTTTGGCTCCATTTGGAACAAACAAGTTTAACCATTTGAAATCTAACATCATCTCATTTGGACAAGAGTTTTTTAAAACTGAATTTTATTTCAATAATCAAATTTAAACAATGTACAGTACCACGCTGAAATAAAGCAACAGCATGTTTGTTTTTTTTTAAACACGTGTTTGAAAATAAACAAACAAACATTTCAAACATTTCAAACATTGAACATTTTTTAAACAGCAAAAAGACAGTTTTTAAAAAAGAAAAAAAAACATGTTCTTTGTTTTTTCGAGATTTTTTTGGATTGGAGTTTTATTTTTATTTTTTTCTCACAAGCGGTTTAATTGATAATCAATTATCCCTTTAAATAAAAAAACATTTTTTGTTTATTAGATGTTTTTTTGTTCATGTCTGATAAAAAACATTTTTCTGTTTATGTTTAAACATTTTTCTGTTTATGTATAAACATTGTTCAGACTTTGTTTGTTTTTTTGTTGCTTTATTTCAGCGTTGTACTGTACCTCAAGTAGACTACTTAGGTGTAACCTTAAACTCTTCTTTGGACTTCGACTCAATCTCTATTGAATTGTCTAATGGTTTTAAAATCGAAAAATAATCGTCATTTACCAGTTATATTATTAAAAGTTGGTAAAAAAATTTCAGCATCATTCCATTGTTTTATCCTTGCTTAAATAGATAAATAAATAAAACATAGGGACATTGATCTCTTATTTTAATTTATTCCGAAAAGTAATCTTTACTAATATTGTCCTCACTAATATTATCAAAGCTTTTTTTAAAAAAATTCTCACACTCTTTTAAGTACAATTTTCATCAAATTTCATGAAATTAAAAAGACCGCCTTACTATCCTTTATCATCTATTTATTTTTAAATTGAGTAGCCGTCTTTGCAGCACGTTTTGAATTCATTTTTTCGAAATTTTTTTTAATGTTTCACAAAAAAATTATAATTTTTTAAAACTCCTCCCTTTTACAAAAACAGATACAGTAAATATTCGGTTATAGAGAATTCGATTATAGAAAAATTCGATTATGGAGAATTTTGAAAAAAGCTAGAGACATGTTTTTTGTCTTATATTGTAATATTTAATTTGTAATATTTTCGACTTAAAGTTTAATTCCGGAAATAAAAAGAGAAAAAAAACAATTGACACTTAATTAACAAACTCTTTTATCTAACTAAAGCCTTTTTTATTGTATTTTGCTTTTATCAAAAAGTATTTTCGCTTGCATGCTTTGATAAACGGAAATTGAGACTTTAAATGTTTGTCAATATTCTTTGTTTAAATACTTTTGTGATTTTGAGGAATTTATTCAATAAAATAATTGGATAAAATAAAACATCAAGTCAACAGCAACAGTAAACAAAGAGCAAGCAGTAACAAATGTTAAACAGAGTTCGATTAAAAATTTCTTCAGTCCGAATCAGCCTCAATCGACTTCAAGATCAACAAGTTCAATCACCATTGTTAAAAGAACTTTAAATTTTAATTAAATTTACCTTTTATATTCATTATTTTCATTTTAAATTTTAAAACTTTATCTTTTTTAATAAATATTATAAAAAAACCTTAACTTTTTCGATCCAAAATAAGACACTTTTTTTGTCGATACTCATATTCGATTTTAGAGAATATTCGTTTATAGAGAACCCCAAATTATTTTTCATTCTCTATAATCGAATATTTACTGTAATATTATTTATTTTTAATTATACTAAAATATTTCAATTTTAAAAATAATAGACATTTTTTAACAAACAAATTAAATTTTTTTTTTCATAAAAAACGTTTTTAATGTGTTGGTTAACTAATCTGCTTTCAATAAGCATTCGTTCTATGTTACTGAAGAGTTTTTCAATCTAAGTAAGCCATTTGAGTTTTGATCAGTAATATTATCTTAATTTTTTTTAACAGCTATGCTTTTAACCTTTGACAGATATTTTTAGGGATCAACAAAAGATTTCCAAGTCCCTACTTTAGCTCCTGTATCTCCCGTTCAAAAATTGATGTCTGGCCCATTTGAATAAGTGTTGCAAGACGGTCTGGTTGATGAAAAGGCAACTTTCAAGTCAATTTTTTTGTATTCGGTCATTTTTGATTGAACCGAACCTAACATCCAGATGAAAGAATATTAAACTCACAATAATAGTACGTTAGCAACTTATGAATTTCAAATCAGTAGAGTAGCGTTCAAGTGTCGAAAAAAAAAAACTTTGCTGGCTTTTTAAAAGCTTTTAAATGACTTATTAGTCTTTTTTTTCTTATAAATTGCAACTTTCTCAATGCTAAATGCTAAAAACATTTTTAATTTTGAGCAACTCTACATCTTTTCTAAAATTAGTTTTTTAAAAACCCTAAATAACAGCACTCTTACTTGTTATGTCCATAATAACATGTTAACAAACCGCAACATAAACTACTCAAAATCATTTGGCAAAGATATTGATCTTCTAGAAAAATACTTTAACAAAGATATAAACTCTATTCAAAATAATTTCGGGATGATAAAACTTGAGCTAAAAAGTAAACTGTTTACCAATGATGTTATCTCAGACTCAATCAGGACATGCTTTAATAATCTCAGACTCAAACATTTTAGAAACTTACTTAATGGTCTAACTCG
Source organism: Brachionus rubens (assembly GCA_022207745.1). Lineage (NCBI taxonomy): Eukaryota > Metazoa > Rotifera > Eurotatoria > Ploima > Brachionidae > Brachionus > Brachionus rubens. Next base: position 2,729,219 of record JAJVHD010000001.1, on the reverse strand, counting down.
AGTATATTGAAACTTAGTTGACTGTCTCGCTGACTAGTCAATCTAGCAATTCTAGACTTGTAACAAGTACTTCTTTTTTATTTTTTATTTATTTTTTTTTTAAATTGTAATTACAGTAAATATTCGATTATACAGAATTCGCTTATCCAAAAATTCGATTATTCAGAATTTTAAAAATGAACCATGACAAGTTTTTTGTCTTAGAATTTATCAATTTTCAACAAGAAATTTAGGGCTTCCAGTAGAAAGGATAAAATATAAATTATGAGACAAGAAGTTAAGAGTAATTCCAGTGTTAATTACTCTTAACTTCTTGTCTCATAATTTATATTTTATCGATCTTTTTGTACCTTAAAACGAATATTTTTTGTTTTTTTAAGACAATATTTAGTGTCCATACCCCTTATTCGATTATCTAGAAAATTCGGTTATACAGAACTCAAAAAATTTTCTATTCTGTATAATCTACTAGAGCGTAATCGACGTGACCTTAAATACACGTAAACTTTTTGTCCAATTCCTGACGAAATAAAGCAGCTAAAAAACTAATATCAAATAAACCAATTAACGCTTTCTAGCCTTTACTGTTGCACTTCTCAACCAACAAATTATTCATTTTGGCATTTTAACGGGAAAATGAATTCGCACCATTAAGATAACAAGCAACTGAAAATAACTTTTGGAATGATATAAGAAGAGAATTGGACTGAATTTCCGATGATTATGCACGTTCGCTCATTAAAAACGCCCTTCAATGGCTAAAAAAATTCAACCCTTTTTATTAAGACCATTTCGCAAATGGTGAAAGACTTGATGGCTATTACAAGAATTCAAATCATTCAATTGAAAATGGTGGTTTTCCTCGAACAATTTCGACCGTATTTGAATATGATAATAATCGAATTGAGCTAAAACTGAATAACCCATCGGAAACAGGTTTGATTATAAATTTAGACGAACGAAAATGTCAACAATTTGTACAACAGATCGATACAGAAGCTGGTATAAACTTTGAAAAAAACGATAAAGATCAAGGAATAAAGAAAAGTATTTTTTCAAACGACACAACGATTGAGCCGAACTTATTTCCACATCAGTTCCTAGCTGGAAGAGGTTATTATAATCGTGAAGTAACCACAATGACTCTCGCACAAAATTTCGCAACCGTTTGTTAAATTATGATGCTCAGTGGAGTAATGATAGATATTATATTTTTTACGCGTACAACCGCTTAGTGCGTGAGCGAATTTTAACTGTAAATAGTGTGAAAAAGCACGGATTACATTGTCAGAAACAAAAAAAGTTGAATATTTAACTGCCAATAATTTTGAAGACTATTTTCAATATGGAAATTGTATCCCTAAATGATTAACTGGCTCAAAGTCTTATTGGAAGTCAAAATTTTATGATTTAATTTTTACAATAAATACAAAAGGTTTTATTATTTTATTAGTTAGTAGTCGAAAAAAATTTTATGTTTAAACTTTAAATGAAGGGCATCGATGTTCTGTAAAGAATCTTCAAGCAAACTACCAACAGTTGACACCTTGCCATAAAATTGTTGCCGATTATGTAGAAAAACAATGTAAAAATTGCTTTTAATTCTTATAACTGGCACAGCAGGATTATTTGAATCAAAATTATTTAAAGATAATTTTAAGCCATTCAATCTCGAAAATAACGTTAGACAACAAAGCAAAACACGATTTCTAACGTTTCTCAATAAAGTAAGAATAGGAAATATTACTGATGATTGCATAAAATTCATTAAACATAGAATTTGTCAAAGTGCCCATGTTGAGGATGAGTGCTCTTAATATTCACACTCAGTCAACTTATGCAGTCTTTATGTTCTGCGTAAAGAATCAATTCAAAAAAGAAATAAAATCAGACCTAAAATTCTCGAACCTTTTGATGTTGATTCTGTAGGTTGTCAGTTAGATGATTATTATACTCAGAGAATAAATCATATTCCAGGATCGCTCGAGCAAAAACTAGAGTTATACACAAAAAATAATAATAGATCGTTTTGTTATGAGTAAATCAACTTCAAAAAATATTTAACAATAGAAATTCTAATTTATGCCATGCTTTAGTTTAAACGCAAATTAATGGAATTAGAACATTAGTACTTGGTCATTATACTGCTCTAATACCCACTGGTCCGAAAGTCTGGTCTTCAGTCAGGAGTTGAGGTTTATTCTAAAAAAATTGTTATATCATGGTCTCGATGGTATTAGTTCCATATAGGACAAACCACAATTTTGCCAATTAAATTAGACAGTTTTCGACGAGCTCCAATTGTAACAATTAAAAGTTCTTTATTCCTCTTTTTGCTGACAAGCGGCGGATTGTCTAATTTAATTGTTTAACACATTTGATTTGAAGAAAAATGTTATTGAAACTGTTAATGTAACACTCTCTCTAAACAAAGAGATTCCCTAAAGCCGTTACAGTAAAAAAAATGGACAAAATAAATTAGAGAACATTCATTCATTAGAAGATTGACTAATACTCATGATCGTAATTCACCTATCGTATATTTTTGTTTTGAGAAGATGCTTCTCTTAAAAGATGTACAGTTCTGGTCGTTCACGAATTAACTGTGCAAATGTTCATGAACGTTCACGAATGTTCGCAGAGTTAATTCGTGAACGACCAGAACTGTACTATCATTTTAGAATTTTGAGTTTAAGAGAGGGGGAACCCTAAAGTTTGTAAAAAGCTTAAAGCTTATAGAATTTTAAGTTGATCAAATCAAAATTGATTTAACAGTTTGTTCTAAATTACTAAAACAAGATTAATATAAATTGTTTTTTTTCATAAAACTTTTATTTAGATTTAAAATTAAAACATAATTTTTTTAACTATCAAGTTAGGCAGACAAAAAAAAATTGAAAAAAAAAAGTTGTAAAATTTTCATTTTCAAATAACAATCAATAAAGATTTTAAGAGAAAAAAAAATCAAATCTAAAAATTTTCTTTATGCCAAACAAAAAACAGGTAACAAATAATTAAAAATAAAAAGGGAAAATTTTGGACGAGAAAAAAATAAAACTAAAAAAAATTCAAACGGCTTTTTTATTTTTGAAAAAAAAAATCCAAAACTTATTGTAAATCATCGTCTTGGGCGTTAACTTTAGCTGGTTCTTGAGCTTCTCCATTTAATTTAGAATCAACAATTGCACTTTGTTTTTGTTGAAGTTTACTCAACTCCTCTTTAATTCTTTCCATTTCTTCATCTTGAGTTGGTAAGAATATAATTCCGTTTATAATATTCAACATTGCCAAGACTGTTTGTAAACTTGGTTGTTGAATTTGAATAGGTGGAAACGATACTTTTTCACCTTTGTGCATTTCGTTTAATTTCTTTTGTAACAAAACAGCTTGTTCAGTCAAGTGTTTTAATACTTGGGCGCTTTCTCTTGTACGATCGTGTTCTTCACCCAAAAGACTCTTGTAAATTTGGTAAGTCTCTCTTTCGTTCATAAGAGCTGTTCTAAAATCACCACGACATGATTGTAAACGAGCTAATAGATGATATGACAGAGCTGTTTTCATACTCTTGGCACCGAAATATTTCTTACTACACTCGAGGGATTTTTCCAAAAATTTCAATGCACAGTCATATTCACAAGCAGCTTGGAGTATTAGACCTAAATTACTGTCAATTAGACTCATTTCTGGGTGATCTTCACCAAAATTGACCAATAACAAATAACGAGCTCTGTACAAGAGTTTAATTGAGTTGTTAATTTGACCATTTGCGAAACAATACAACGCCAAATGTGAATATTCAGTGATCGCTTGAGCACTATCAACACCGTACAAACGCTCACACATTAAAACTGCTTTGTGTTGAGTTGACAAAGCTTCTTGATAATCTCCTAGAATATAATTTAATCTTGACAATAATCTTAAACACATACAAATTTCTGGATGTAAAGCACCATAGACATTGGTCAACAAGTTGTACGATTCAGAGATCAACTCGAAACCTTCTTTAAAGAAACCTTGTTGTATTTTGGCTTGTCCATTGGTAAAAAAGTTGTATGCATCAGTTGCCTTTGTTGGAACATGTTTAACAACTGGATACATGTTAAGAACATCGTCGTCCAAAAACGCTTCTTTATGTTTATTCTCAAAGTTGTATTCTCTTAATAACATTTGTACACCATTTGATTTACAGAATGAACGTAATAGGGTTAATTTTCTTAATTTTGATTTTGTAAACGATTGCTCATCAAAACTGTCGAGTTTAAATTCGAATTTGTATTGTAACATTGCTTCTTCGCTTATTTGAGACCACAATGAACGTTGTGTCAAATTGACCCAGTCGTTGCTTACTTCTTGGGAAACACGTTTTTTATTTTGATTTTTCTTTCGTTTTTTATTGACTTTACTCAATTCATTTGATTCGCTTTGACCATTAACTGAACCACCCTTGACAAAAGCACTCAAAAAACAGTTCAAAAAGTGAGCTACTGAAGCTGATAAACTCAAAGCTGGGACTGATTGTATAAATTGTCTGAACACACGTTTTGCGCATCTCGAAACCAACTCGTTGATACCAATCGTGTAAATGTAAGACAATGTATCGTATTTTTGGACTTGTTCTAACAAGTATCCAAGATAGCGTATATTAATACCTCTTGAGTGTAGAGTTTCAGTCAAAGTGGTTCCATCGGTAATGAAAATAGCGTGTTCAATAAATTCTTTAATCAACAACGGAATTTGTACATTCACCAAGAAATCACTAGCTTCTTTGAGTAAATTTTTATCAGCTTTAATAAGTTCCTCTGAGTCGGCTAACTTTACTACTGGTTGATACAAGTTCGGATTGAAACGAATATCGAATTCGCCTTCTTTCCATGAACCAACATGTTTGCAAGCATCTTCAATTATCTTGTTACTATTCTCTTGAATGTTGTTGTTGGTTAAATCTTTGATTAGTTGCTTAGCGTTTTCGATCTCTGAGCTTTCAGCTTCTTCAAGTTGCTTGGCTTCGTTCTCAGCTTTTTTGGCTTTGTTCATTTCTTGAATTTGTACAGCAGCATGTTTTACAAATTGAATATATTTTGAATCAACAAATGACTCGACTAGTTCTTGTCTAAGTGTACATAATTTATGACGGAATTTTCTCGGAAACGGTTTGTCTTCACTTTCTGCATTGTCTTCGTTTGGCAAAAAGTTAAGATCTGGTGAAAACATTCTCAACAAGTCTAGAACATAGTGACGACTATCGTTACCAATAATACCTTTACATTCAATCGAAGAGTACAATACAAGTTCTTCTTGATTTTCGACTTTAATTTTATGAGGTCTCATTCTTAAATGAGCAGCTACTTTTTCTAGCAACTCGTTGTATTTTGGATGGGTAACACATGTTTTACCAAAATCGGTCGAGCCATGAACAACTGATTGTTCTTGGTCTTTGTCCAAAATTCCTGGGATTATCGATTGAGCAGTGACTCTGAAACCTTTGTAGTCAATGACAACAGTGCCTAATGTATACAAACCATCGATGTCTAACAAATTTAAAGCTTTGACGCCTTGAAGGTCATTAATCGGGGCAACATATGCAGCATAATCACCACCAAATTCTTTATAATGATCTTTAACATCAAATCCCAAACTGAAAAACATGTTATTCCAAATGTACATTTGAATTTTAGAATCTTCACCAGGGTTTATAGCCATTATATTACTTTCAACAACAGCGATAGCGCCACGTGTAGCTGCGTTTACAAAATCACTGTGTACTTTGAACATTGCACGTTCTCGAACTAATCGATCAGGCAAAGTTTTTTTTGGCAATTCTCTTGTGGCTTGAACTTCTTCATTCCAATCACGTGAATGTCCTGGTATATGATCTTCATGGCCAAGTTTAGACGCATTCGAATCTTCAGCTCTGAACCAATCAACAGTATGTTCAAAATCAGGCGATAACCAACTATAAACTTGAAATGGTGTACCGATTCTTTCAAACGGATGTTTTTGAGTACGTTTTTTTTGAATTTGACTAAAATTTTTTTTAAACGTTGGACTTAAATTATTCAACAAATCGACTAAAGAGTGATGAATTTTGTGTGCATTGTCTTGTTTAGGATTAAATGTGTCATCAGTGCTTTGATTTACATAGAAACCACGTGTCGACGCTGTTAAATGATAACGTTTGTCTTCGTTTGTAATCACATGCAAATACATTAAATCGCCTTTCATTTTACGTTTACCAGGTGGTGCATTCCAACCACTGAATGTCAATTGTTTTAAACAACTCGGTTGACGTGTCTTGATACCGTTCAAGTGGATTGGACTTATTAAGGTCTCTTTAGCATTTGGCAAAATGTAGTCTTGTGGTTGACAATCGGTCAAATCGGATTTTACATTTTTCTTATCTTCAAAAATTGGTGTTTAAATTTCAATTTTTTTAAAGCTCAAGATTTTTAAAGACCTACCAGTGATGTCTCCATTAGTGATGTCATTCAAATAAGTCAGAGAATTACAATTGACAGCATTGAAGTTATCAATGGGATCGATTGAATGGATGAGGTCGTTAACATGACGTACGTGAAGTCTAACTTCTCTTACAGTGTATGGTTCTTCGACTAGTTTGATTACAGAGCCTTCTTTGAGACCCTCAATAGATTTTAACTCGGTAAAATTGTCCAAAACTTGTCCGTCTAATTGTAAACTAAAACAAGTTCTGTGACAAGTTTCCTCTTTATCCATTAGCATTTGATGTATTTCTTGAACTAATTCCATAGATGTCACTTGTAAATCGAATGGCTCAACACCAGGTACACTTATTTTGACTGTAAAAGCGCTATCTTGAATCAAAATCAATTCATTTTCGTCTTTAGGATTTTCATTTTGAGCATCACTAGCTAGCTCTTTGGGCATGTTATTATTGTTAGCGTCGGCTGACTCTAAACTTTGTTCGATTGGTTTTTCAACGTCAGTCATTTTTTTAATCAAAACAAAAAATTTTTTTCTAAAAAAAAAAGATTTTTATAAATTTTCGAAAAGTAACGGTCTTTTATCTATCAAAATTAAACCTCAATCTAACATGTTTATTTATTCTACTTGATCCGTAAACAATAGATTTTAGTAATAAGATATGACCTTGGTTAAATAAACACGATGAAGAATGATTGATTAAAGAAAATAAAAGATTAAATGACTGTGCCGTTGTTATTTTAAAACATGTGTTTTGTTAGACCCCGAATTAAAAAAAAGCTGTAAAATTTTTAAATTTTTGTTGTTGTTGCTTATTTCATTGCATGAGTATTAATGAAGAAACAAGTTGAAATATTGCAATAGATTTTTTTTTTATAAAATGATGTAACTTAACAATGAAACTTGAAAATCGAGGCACCCATGGATTTTTAACTTCTTTTGGAATTAAAGTGAGGAGACCGTTTTAAATTTTTTTTTACATCTAAGGCACTCCTGAATAATACAAACGATCACGACTAAAACGGAACATTAGTATTAACGATTTTGAATGAAATTCGCACGCACACAACGCTATAAACAAAGATTTACTATTTTTTTTCAAAAAAAAAATTAAACTGAGTGTACACATACACGCTAAAATTTTCTACTTTGGCGTAGATTTTTGTTTTGTTTTGTTTGTTGTTTATGTTCTTGAAATTAGAGTTAAAGCTACAAATTATGATAAAATTTTTTGTTATTGAAAATATAATAAAATTTAAATACTTAAACTTTATAAAAAAATAAAAATTAGTTTAACGGCTTGAAACTATGTTCCTAAAAAAATAATTATTTTGTATATTTTGATTTTTTTATTGCACGCTTTTTGAAAGGTCGAAATTTCGATTCAAACTCGACTAAATTGGTGAATACTCTATTTATTCGCAAAAAAATAGCCTTCTGAAATACGAAGGCTATAAATTCAGGTTAAACTTTGAGTCGCTAACAATTTTAAAAGCTTAAGATTGTGGCGTGATAGAACGCTGGAATTCATTTATCATTTCCTAGAAGCTAAAAATAGTAAATTGAAGAGCTGAGATTTAAAAAGATATATTTTTTTTAAAGTTTTTTATCTACTGAAAATAAAGCATGATGAATTTGATAAAAAAATTTGAAATTCAGGACACCAAAATTATGATAACGATACTTAAATGATGTTTGATAGATTTGTCAACTAAACTTTATAATTTAAACTCAAGTGTGTTATGTTATAAAAATGCCAAACATTTTGAGTATTTTTATTGATTAATATTTTTTAGATTTATCCAAATTTCGGAACCAAACAAAGGAACGTTTTACTTTAACTTGCAGAACTTAACAGGTCAAACAAAATCAGGTAACAGGTCAGGTTAATCAAATAGAATTAGTATTTTGAATAAGTTATGTGGCTCTTAAATTAGCAAAAATTAAAATTTAGTGAATATGATGTATAGCATTTTCAAGAGCTTGGTGTTGGTCTCTTAATTCTAAAACATTGTCCAACAAAGAGGACCAAAGAAGATTTCAACGGTCTAATCATATTCAATTAAACTCGTCAACTGAATCAAAATTTATTCACAGAGCTCAAGAAGCTTTTTGAAAGACATCATTGGTTGATTTTTTCTTAGTGGTCAGAATTGAAAAGCAAAAAATGTTGTAGGATTTAGTAAAATTTATTAAGAAGACCACTTAAAAACTTCTGTTCAAAGTACAACCCTGGTCATTCAAAAACTTGATCCATTCATGATCCTTCATGAAGCTTCAAGGGGTTCTGAAGGTACAAATCTCCTAAAATATTTTCTAAAATTTTCTATTTTTTTCAAAGGACACTTTGGACCCCAAAATCGAGATTTCATTTTTGGTATTTTTGGTTTTTGGTTTTCGTATCAATGTTAAATTGATAATATATGAGTAAGGTATTCCTCAAAGAATATCCAATTGAAACTGACTTTTTATTTGTCTACAAAAAAGTAAATCCGACATCTAGTCATCTTAATGAAGATGATCTCGATGAAATTTTTCCGTCACTCGAAGAAGTGCAAATTGACATCAAAATGTGCTAAAAAACAAAAAAAATATTAACGTATTATCAAAGATCCCTGAGTAATTCGAATAGTGATTTTTGATTTTTTTTGACCTTTTTAATTTGTCCTAAATTTGAACTCTTCGAATTACTCACGGATCTTTGACAATACGTTATTTTAGAAAATTTTACGCTCTTTCCGAATGTGTATAAAAATTATTGGGTTAAAAAAAGTTATATGTTAAAAAGTAAAGAATGGTTTTTTGAGAAGTCTTGCAATATTTATTTTTTATTTTGCTTAACGTTAGAGAATTAAAAGTTTACATTTTAAACATTCTTTGACTATCTGCTCATTGCAAAAATAAACTCATAAGCCTATTTGATTGTTTGAATCACATCATGTTATCTGGTTTTAACCGATGAACGATGAACATAGAGGATTAGGTCTTAATTTGTCTATAGCATTCTTGTGTTAGCGCGGAGTCAATATTACCAATTATAGTTTTGGGTGTCAATAAACCTAAATTAAATATACCGATTGAAAGGTTAAAAATTTTGTATTTTTAAATTTTTATTTGAAAGACTAAATTAATGTCAATAATGTTTTTTTTGTTATTTCCTTGGCTACTGGACTGAAAATATTTTCTAAAATTTGAAAAGAATTTAAAAAAAATTTTCTAATTTGAAAAGTTAACATCTTTTTTTTTTATTGATGAAATGTCTGTTAGATCATTTTATTACGATAACGATTTAAACAAGTAACAAAAAAAATATCCCTTATCCATTTTGTGTTTTTTATGTTTCTGTTTTTTTTAAGTGACTCAACATCGATCGATAATTCAGACCCATTAGAAAGGTACCTTAAAAACAATCACTTAACCTTTAAACCTCCGGTAAAGAAAGAAAACAAAGATCAAAAAGTCATAAGGTTTAATAATCAAAATTTGATTAATCCTTCTCGAAATTCGGTTAGTAAATTACCTCAAGTAAACAAGCCAATAAATCAACCGACTGTTTTAAACAAACCTCCTAAATACAATCCGATTCCAAAACCAGTTCCAGATTTAAACAAAGAAAATATTCAATTGACAAGTTCTAAAGAGTATGTGCTTTAAGATTGATAACCGTCCTGTTCAGATACTAATATTTTAAACTTATTTTAGGAAGCTTTTTTCGAATCTGAAAGATTACAAACCAAATAATGATTATCCTCTTGATAGTTCAATAATTGTTAAAAATGAATCACTCGAAGATATTCTTTCGAATAGTGAAAGTGACGAAGACATTCGAAACGAGAGTCGTGACTTGAAAAATTTACGTAACAAAATAAGTGAACTTAGAAAAAAGTTATTTGATGAAATAAAACAGAGCAAAGAAATGTTGAATGATGGTAATAAAAGCGAAAATGAAATTGAATTAAGCATTGGTGATGGGGATGGTTCGAGTTCTGAAGAATCTGATCTTTCGAATATTGAGTCGATTAATTTGAAAAATAAAAAAATTGCCATACAACCTAAAAAAGTCACATTTCCTGAACAAAGTTTCAAAAATTCAAAGAAACAATTTGGGATTGATTCAATCGATCTAAGGGCGCAAAATTTAATTGATAAAAGGTAAAAAATAAAGCTTTGATCTGAGTTTTTAATTGATATTCCATTACATACGAACTGTTAGGGAATGTTTTAACGTAACTAATTTTTTCGAGCCTTTAAACAAGCACAGGCTAAGTTGTTCAACAACAGTTCATTTGAAGGGTTAAATTTCAACAAATTTTGCCCATGCGCCACTGACATGACTACATCAACGGCATTCTAACATTTTTTTTTAAAGTGAAGACTCTTTGAGTGAAAAAATTGTAAGCAGTGATGGTTTGACAAGCAGTAGCTATAGTAGTTCAATATCATCAAGCTGTTCAACAATCGTAAATGATACTGATATTTATCAACCAGAGTTTTTAAAATATTTAGAAAGTAATAATAAAAATTTCGGACCCTTGAATAAACATACACCCGGGTGTATTTTCGAAAACATAAACCCGTTAAGTGAGGTAAGCAAAAAATTATTTTCTTGAGTAAATGAAGGACTACAAAATGATTTAGACCCTTTGAGAAGTTATTTGGGGAAGAAAACTGATTTTTCACTTTTCAGTCTTAAAGGACCCTCATATACCCCCTAAAGTTGTTGTACACACTCTCTATTTTTTATATATCAATCGATAGCTCTCAACGAGATCTACATAGATGTATAGTTCATTTTTAGCTTTAAGACTGAAAAGTGAAAAATCAGTTTTCTTCCCAAAAAAACTTCACAGGGGAGTCTAAATATGGTATCATTTGTAGCCCTTCATTTACTCTACCTTGTAAGAAAATAATTTTTTGCATACCTAGCTAGCCTATGTTTTTCAAGGGTCCAAAATTTCAACGTTTTTATATTTTTAAAATTTTTAAAATTTCCAAGATAAAACAAAACCAGGTAATGAACCAACAACGGGCGAACCATTGAAACCTGAAAACGATATTTTGTATCAATGGAGATTGAGACGAAAATTAGAAGAAGCTAAAATAACCGAACCATCAAATTCAACGTTAATTTCAATTCAAGTCCCACAAAATCAAACCAATTCGTTTGAAAAGCATGACATTCCAAAGAAAGAGGGACATGTTACAAAAAAAGACGAAAATGAAGTCGAAATTAAACCCAAAATCAATTTAAAAAATTCGATTCAGACTCAAACTTTGAATCTAGTCGACACTCAAATTCAGACTGATTTAGATATTGAAGTGACCAAGTCAATGGACACGAAAAAGTCTGATGGGATTAAAAAAAAGTTGATTAAAATAAACGAAAGTTTAGAATTTGAAATTCCAACTAAAGATAACCAAGAGATCAAAGAGGTAAAAAAATCTATTATCAAAAAAGAAAGTCACTCTACACCAACTAAACTCAAATTCACGTCGTCGTCACCGATTAAACAAAACAAATTGTTTAATTCAAACGAATATTCACAAATAAACTCAAACGAAAATTCAACTGATGATTTAACAAGAGTTTCAGTTATAACCGATAAAACTCCGCTTAGTAGTTCAATAAGTGTTTCTAAAAAATCAAAATTGTCTAATATTAGAAAATCTTTAGACCGTCCTTCTGTTACTTCTTCAATTACATCTACGATATCTTCGGTATGTTCAAGTATTACAAATGTGACTGATCGCATGTCGCCAGTTCACTTTCATACTTCGTCAGTTCAGATCGTAACAACTGAAAAACAACCTAAAATGGAGAAAAGTTTAGTGAAAAAAAGTAAATCATCAAATAATAAAACAAAAATAATCGAATCAAATACAAGTAATAATATATCAGATGTATTGAGTAATGTTACAGATGAATATTTTAACAGTTTCGATGAACACGATAGAGATTTGTTTGAGTGTGATGACATTTTAAGAATTTTATTGAAAAAAACTTATTTTTATCAGCTCAAATTAAAGTAAGTTGTAAATGAATAAAGTTATTATTTAATGATAGAAATTTTTTAGGGGTTAAGCTCAAAATTAGTACCTATTTCCCTTCAAAATTTGACCTGATAAAACAACTCCCATTGTTAATAAGATACGTTATCAACAATTGCCATGACCATTTTCATCACAGTTAGATTTACTTTTTAAGATTCCCATTTCTATTTCATTTAACCATTAAATGTTACTGCACTTCTACCAAATTAATGGCGTACTTGTACCCGAACCGTACCATAATCGTCCCGTACTAAATAATCGCAATTTCTCAAGCCTACCGAACCCAACATTTGCCATTTAATTCGGTGGAAGTGAAGTAAAATTAATGGTAATGAAACGACATTTTTTCTTGAGAAATGGAATTAAGGTTACAGTAAATTTTTTGATCAAACCATAAAAACATAATCATCTTCCTACCCATACCTGCACACAGGTCCAAACCGCTCTGTTGCACTATCGTTTAACTGATGCTAATTTTGTTAACTATTTGCCTCTTACCACCTATTTTTTCGATACACAAGGTTTACACTTTCAAATCAATTGTCGCCATGTGATTTTCAAAATTTTTCTAAGCATTCTCTGTTTCATCACGTTTAACCGGTCTACAAGTCTCTATGTTTTTGAAATATAGGTTAGTTTCGACATGATTGAGTTAAATATTCCTATTTTTTTCTGACTACTAGTCGCTTTGCCTTGTATAAATTTTTACAGCTGATTAAATGATGCCGAGTCTCACCAAAATAAAACTTTTAAATTTTTTTTTAAAGGCAGATCGATGATTTACTAACAAGCTGAAGAATTAGAAATGATTCTTATTGATTTTTTGATTTTTTACATCTAATTACCAATTAATGAACGTGTCCAATGACAATCAATTTATAAATTTTTAAACAATTTTTTTAAAATAAAATATTTTATTTAAATCTTTAAAGTTTAACATAACTTCGAATCCAATTTAAATACTTTGGAACAATTGTATAAAAACTCGGTATGCCATTTAGACACTTTTTAGTTTGAGCATCTTCATAAACAAAACTCGATATACCATACAAATACCATTTGTTACCAATCAAATGCATTAAACTTCCACCTGAATCACCAAAACAAATGTTTGATTGCTTTAAATCATTGTCTAAAGCACAATAATTTTTATCATCATACCCTTTACAAAGAGTTTTGTTTTGATGATTTTTAATTTGCAAAGTTGCTTGAAGTAGTTTATCTGAGAGGGTTTTCTGAGAATTAAATCCAGTAGTACTACCCCTTGAAAAAAGAAAGAAATTTTGTTTTAAAAAAATAATTTTGAAATCTTTTAATTTCACTCTTACCATCCAATTACAATAACATTATGTTTGTATAAAAGGGTTGGATTATTACTCACTGGTAAACATATTGGAGATGCTTTTTCTCCAAAATTAACCGGATTATGTAACTCTAAAAGAGCTATATCATCATTAAATTCATTTTTAAATTTTGGATGTATTATTATTCGATCAATAAAAAAGTTGTTTTTAAACGTTACATTTTCACTTAGTTCATTAACACCAATTACAACTGCAAATGTTTTATTTTTGCGTCCATACAAACAATGAGCCGCAGTGATTACATACTTTCTAGATATTAATGAACCTGCACAAATGTGATAGAATTTATTGTTTTGATATTCTCTTATTGATACCAACCAAGGCCATGAATTTGGATAAGCAGCGTCACCACCAATTATTCTAAGCTGTGCATAGTTTATATTTGGCGTAACTGATGGTTCACCACATTTTATCAAATTCATTTTTCTAGTTGCCCGTTCACCAGCTCTTTTTTGAGTAATGGTGGTTGAGGATGATTTCGATTTTTTGACCATTAATTTTCTTGTGACTTTCAATTGGACTAAATCGGGCGATTTGTTGAGACTTGTAGACTCTAAAATTCTTAAGCTTGATGAACCTCTGTCAGCCTTATCCGGTTGTCTTAATTCAGATAATGTAGACTGGTTCGAAATGGTTAAGAATGTGAAAAAAATAAGGGCGATTGACTTAAGAAATATTCTCAATAACATTTTTTTGTTTGAATAAAATTCTAGCTTGAAAAAATTGAAGATTAATTTACCATTCCTTTCATAACCAGACGAACCGCTTGAACAATTTTCAACATTAAAAATTTCATGACATTTTTCATATACTTTCCATTAGTTATTCATCGTTTCAAATGACATTATAAATCATTTTTATCATGGAAAAGAAAAGAAAATGAATGAAATGCCGTCAATTTACAGTAATGAAGAACTAAGTGTATGATTTTTTTTAAAAATGATACTAGTTAAAATTCAAAAAAATGCTTTTGAGGCAAAATATTCTCATTTCAATATTAAATATTATTAATTTTTTATCACCATTTGTTATCAATTCTATTAATAAAACTAATTCTTCATTAAACACAACGATTTTGGATTATGAAGACACTAGTTATCAACTAGTTAAATTATCAACTCCAAAACGTGTAGTTAAAACTAAAATTATTCGAAGAATACGAACAAAGTCAACACGACCAACACGACCAGAAGCTTTAACTAAAAAATGTGGCTTACCAGATGTTTTACCGATACTAAGTGAATCTAATGTAAATCGAATTGTAAATGGTTCTAAGGCATTAGTTTACTCATGGCCTTGGATTGTTTCAATTCGAGAGATCTTAAGTGACAAATACGAACATGTTTGTGCTGGTACAATAATATCAGATAGTCATATACTCACTGCAGCACATTGTATAAGAGATGAAGGTTTTAAAAAATATGTCATCATGTCGGGCATCGAGAGTCTAAGCGATCAAATAAGTGATCTAAACACATTTGAAATTGATACAATTATAATACATCCAGAATATGATGGAAGACTGAAACATGACCTAGCGATTATTAAGCTAAAAAAAAATTTGACATTTTCTTTTAAAATTTCGTCTATATGCCTTCCACCAGACGAAAAAGGTAAACTCGCATTTTCGAAAAATGTGGTTGTTATAGGCTGGTAAAATTAAAAATCTTAAACTTTTTTTAAAGCTAAAATGTAATAAATTTTATTTAGGGGTAGTACGACTGGTCAGAGGCCTGGAAACTCATTGTATCTCCATCAAACAGTTTTAAAAGTTATCAATAATGAAAACAATAATGATTCTTGTAATTATGATCTACTTGATCATTATTGTGCACTAGATCCATCGCCTTTACAATCAAATATTTGTTATGGTGACTCTGGTGGTCCAATGATGTTATCTGAAAATGGAGTATGGTACTTGTATGGTATATCAAACTTTTTAACTGGATTTTCATCTTATAAATGTGACAATAAACGACCTAGTTATTATACAATTGTTACTAATTACCTAAGTTGGATCTATAGGAATGTTACTTAATTTGAATAAATGAATGTTTTTTTTTCATTAAGTTTTTTTAATTCAAGCCGAGTGAAAGAACGATGATTTAACTAGTTTTGATGTACTTGTTTAATTGTTTTTCGTATCTAAATTTTCAATTTTTGTCTTTAATAAACCATTTTAAAATATTTTTTATTAATGAGTATGTCTAACTAGCATTCAGTCGTTTACAATGTCCCAAGTCCTTATAAGCTAGGTGGTTTTATTTTGATTGGGAATACTCAAATAGTTTAAGTAGCCTTAACAGTCACATAATTAATTGTTTTGTATGCGAACTGTTTCCATAAAAAAAGGAAATCATTTTTTGGTACTTCATTATTCGGTGATCAATTAGGTCTATTGATTCAAATACCCAAAAAATTTATTTCAGTCTTCTCTACTGGAATCAGCTGGATTTTAAAAAATTTAAGCAAAAATTCAAATTAAAAGTTCTTTTTTTAAATCAAAATAAAAGAATTTGAAATTTCAATGAATCTTTGACTTTATCCAATGAGATACCCTTGGTACCATTGTGTAATACGATGGAAGTGTATTGACACATTTATTATTCGAATCAGTTGATACCAAACTTGCTATTCCAAACAAATATGGTTTAAATCCAAAATAAACAATCATAGGGTTGCCTAAATCGCCATTACAAATATTTGCTTTTCTAGAACTTCTATCCAAAGCGCAATAAAATTGATAACTTTGAGTTCTATTGCATTTTTCTTTATCAACATTATTGATAATTGTAACATACGCATAAAGAAGATTTGAAGATGTCACTCCAAGTTCAGTTAACCCCCTTATGAATAAACCGTTTTAACAAAAAAAGTTTGAAATATAAATAAAAATGCATTACCATCCAGCTACACTTGCAACTCTTCCGAATATAATTGATGTATCTTTTGTGTAAGGCAAATTAATGGGTTGAACACTATCAGAAAATGAAAGTGGTTTATCTAATTTTAGAACAGCTACATCATCCGGATCTCCAGTTTTCTTGAAATGTTCATGTATTGATATTCGCTTAATAAGACGTACTCGTTCAGCCTGGTCAAAAAGACTTAATATGTTTTGGACTTTTAAATATTCCGTTCCAACAATTGCAACCAGAACTGAACCATTACTCGGAAAAAAAGTTTGATAATTATAATTATTGGTTAATTCCTCAACACATTGAGCTGCTGTAACAATATAAAAATGGCTCACTATTGATCCGGCACAAATTTGTTTAAATGAAGTAACACCCAAGAATCCGAGAGCTACAGTCGATGGATAATAATCAGGTTTTGCTGGAACTCCATTTATTATCCTATGATTAGGTCTTAGTTTATTGGCTTTTGTAAGTTTTGGAGAGGTCATCTTATCCGTTTTAAGAGATGGCTTGGGAGTTATCTTTTTTTTTAGTTTTGGAGAGGTCATCTTATCCGTTTTAAGAGATGGCTTGGGAGTAATCTTTTTTTTTAGTTTTGGAGAGGTCATCTTATCCGTTTTAAGAGTTGGCTTTGGGGAAACCTTATTTTTTGGAAGCTTTTTTTTAGCTTCAGATAAACTTAAGCTAATAAGCACTATTATTAGAAATATTAATAAATTTACTTTCATTTTCTTCCTTGGGAGATTTTAACAAAAAGTTAGCTATTTATAATCAAAATTTTTCCATATTCCTGCTTTGAATTAATATATTCAATTAAAATTTTAAATGGAAATAAGCTTTGAGTTGAATTTTAAAGATTTTATAATTTTAATGCTGAAACGAAATAAGACATGTGACTTAATAAGTTTTAAATATTTAAAGTTAGAAAAACTGGTCAATATATTGGTAGACTTTTTTACAGTAAACCCGCTGATATTGTCATTTAGACTATTTTTTAGGCAAACTTAAAAAAATAAGTAGAAAATTTCAAAGTTTATCAAAAATTGAATTTATTATCCAGGTTATAAAAAAAAATTTACAAGTTTGTTACAGATCCAATCCATGTTATATATTTAGGAACAATAGCATACAGACTAGGTGCTTCATTATTGCATTTTCTCACCGAAAAGTTATTGTCTTTTATTACAAAGGCAGCTACACCGTATAAAACCCATAATTGAGTTTCATTATCATAATAAACAAGACCTGTACCAGAATCACCAAAACAAATGTTTGACTTTTTTGGTTCCGGATCTAAACCACAGTAATAATTGTTATAAAATGGGTTATAACTTCCACATGATGTAGTATTCATTACTTTCAATCTAGCTTCCAATAATTCATTTGATAGCTCTGTTTTCCCATTAAAACCTGTTGTAGAACCCCTTTTTATTATGATTTGAATATTTTAAATTAAATAAAAATTCATTTTTGCAACAAATATTACCATCCGGCAACGAATGCGAACTTATCGGACAGAAAAATCAAATCACTTGATTTAGGCAGACAAATTGGAGATACTTTTTCTGAAAATATTATTCGCTTGGACAATTTTACGACTGCTATGTCATTTAAATTATTAGCATACAATGGATGTTTGATTATTTTATCTACAAAATAAATATTTTCTGACCCTAATCTATCGTTTAAATTTAAAAGACCAGCTACAAATGCGTATCTTGAAACATCATCATATTCTAAGCAATGAGCAGCTGTAATAATATGAAACTCCGAAATAATAGTAGCAACACATGTGTAAGAAAAATATTCAAAGTTATTAACACGAAGTGAGCCTATCCATGGCCATGAACCATGTACCGCTCGTTGTCCATTTATAATTGAAAATATGAGATTACCGTTTTGGATTTTATTTGATCTCCCGCATTCGTTAAAATTTATGGTCGTAACAGGAGTACCATTACCAGCACCTCTAATGGTCATGTACTTTGTAGTCGTTTTCCTCGTTCTTTTTTTAACTATTTTTGTAATTGAAACTTTAATTCTATTGGGTTTCTTTGGTGATATAAAGTTCTTCTCTTCTAGTTGAGATTCACGTTTTGTTTCCAAGAATATTTTGTTTTCAGTGTCGCAATAACTTAAGTTATATAACAAAAATAGACTTAAGATTATAAAATTGTTTTGATTCATCAGCTTTGTGTATGGAACCATAGCTTTAAACTTCTTCTTTTTTTTTGCTTTAAATGAAAAGATATATCATTTCTTGTCTGAAAAATGTTTAAGGAACAATGAATTTATTCTAAAACTTTTTTAAAACAAATTAATCATTCTTTTAAAACAACATCAACCTTTTTATTCTCTTGATGAATCAGTCATAAAATTGTGCTGGTTCGGTTTACCTTCATTTAAAGTTGCGTCATTTAAAATTTACCATGGTAAATATTAAAATGTCGAAACTAAATTTTTATCTTATTTCATGAAAAACTACAGTCATTGCTTGGATATATCATCATCCGCGCGATGACTGTATATTCATTGATATCGTCTGAAGATTTTAAGAAATATATCATTAACTGTTAAATTTCGATTTTTACTAAGAGAAAGTACTGTGTAACCTCTTATAATTATGAAACTAAATTATATTGTGAAACAACTTAATAGTTTACAAGCAAAAAATTATAAAAAACCAGAAGACAAACTCTACAATCACGATTCGAATTAATCATATTGTTATTGAATTTTCTTTATCAAAGGTTTTTCAGTAGAAATACTTCACAAGCAATTCTAAGAAATTGAAATCATTTGAAGAATGATATTAAAATTTCAGGTTTACAAGGTTTAAAAATAATAATCATTTTGGTGCAAAGCTGGTGTATTCATTACAGTCCACATCTACAAACGAGAAGTTTGGTTGACTTTTAGTTAAGAAAATGCATTTTCTTTAGCGAACGAAATCTGATTAATTTTCATTTTGAAAAGTTGTTGAGGTTGAAGGAGGTACTCTATTTGCTCTGATAATAGGGGTTCATAAATAAATTGTTTGTTAGCTCTAATAACACATTTCTTATCTGTGTTTGTCTAACGTTCATTGTTTATTCTTAAATTTTTTGAATCTCGCTTTATAACTTTCATTTCGACAAAGTTTTTAAAGTAGTATTATGAATAGACTGGATATAAGTCGACTCGTAACATTAATTTTTACCCAGTCAATTTCAATTTACTTTAAAACCATTGTAATCGAAACTGAGTAAAGATATTTATTTTGGATAAATTTTTAAAATACCTTTGGTATTCTTTTTAAAGTTTCAAGTTCTGTCTTTATACAATTATTATCGCTCTCCAAAGCTAAACTTTCCGAATTAGAGCAAGGGTTGACTTGATAAATAATTAGAAAATTTTTATTAGACACTTGAGTTTTTTCTTCTTGATTTTAAAAATAACGAAAAATTAGTTTTCTTTTTCAAATTTGGATTCTTTGGGAGAATAAAAAAATTCAATTAGATAATTCAAAATTTTTTTCTTGGAAATGTTTTCAATTTATCTCAAATAAGCTTCTACTCATATTCATATAAAATGGAGATTCCATCCGTTTCAATTCTCAAAATTTAAATTTAAAATTTTATTAAATCAAGTCGATTCAATTGATTTAAATAGTTGTACAATTAAAATTTACATCAATCTTGTTTTACATCATTCGGCAGAATGTTTCATACTGAGTATTTTATGGTTGACCTCATGCACACTAAATCATACATCCGTACCTAGGTAGCCAAAGACATTCAACTGCACTTAAAAAATGAATTCAGAAAAATTCATTATTTGACCTTATTTCTTGGATATAATTCTATTTCGGGATCAGGTTATTCGAAGATACTTAAGCTTATAAAAATTCAAATGGAAGGATTGAAAAGAAATGATCATTTACTAAACTTTTATTTAATAAATAAAATAGAGCTTTTTTGATTTGTTTTTATTTTTTTTTTTCTACTTGGAATTAAAAGAATAAAAATTAATTTAGCTCATTTGTAGTAAAGCTGGTTGAGCAAGAATATTAGTTAAATTTTGATCGACTGTGGCCAAATTTTCTCTCCATTTTTCCAAACGCTCTTTCAACATCAACCAATTTTGTTTAGTAAATGTACGATATGAAACTGACATTACTGTTACATTTCTAGCCAAATGGTCAATTTTGCATCTAATGCATTTTGTACGAATGGCTACAGTAGACAAAAAAAATTACAAATTTTGTTAAATAAACATCAAAAATTTTCATACCATCGATAACGAATGATTCAATTTCATCAGCAGTAATTTGTAACTCTTTTTGTAAGAGATCAAATGACAACTCTTTGCTATTCTCACCCAATGACATTAAACTTAAAATTCTCATTTTGTTAATGTTTCTTTCATGATCCATTCCAAATTGAGAGATTAATTGTTTATGAGAATTGGTGAATTCAATGTATTGACTCAAATTACCAGAAACAAAGATGGTGAATAACTAAAAATTAAAAAAATTAAAACAAAATCCTTTAGAAAGCTTTCATTTTTAACTTACGTTATGAATTTGTTCGCCTTCTAAAAATTTAATTGGCTCAAGTAACAATAGATTGTCAAAGATAAAAATGTTTGGGTCATTGATACAATAAACAATGCATCTAAAACATGAGATTAGAAATGTGATCAAGAATTTTTTTTTTAAAAGTTACTTATGGGCATCATCTCTGGATTTTGAAGCAGTCTCTTTGGTGTAACTTCCAAGTAATTCAGTAACAAATTTAAGAGCATTTTGTGAATCATTAATTTGAGATGTAGCCTCGAAAAATAAACGATACAAAACTTGACTTTCTTCAATATTCGATTGCCATGTTTGTAAATATCTTTTAATTGTATCCAATTCAAGAGGTAAATATTGTAAATTTCTAACAGCCAATGAACATTTAGCCAAATAGACAAATACAGTGTAACGGTGTTTACTAGTTGAGATTAAGCCATGGAATAAATTACTTATAAGTCTTAATTTCAAAGCACCGTAACGCTCTGGTAGCGAAGCTTTGATTATATTTTCACAAAATTGGGTTACCAAACCACCACATTTGTCTTCTGGTGATATGATTATTAAACTTAGTAATGAATTTAGAATCATTTCCAAATCTAGAAGTTTAAAGTTTTTTTAAGATCGATTGGTTTATTGGTTATTTTTATTGAGGAGCATACCTGATTCAGCAATCTCCAAAGCGTATAAACAACCCATGTTTTTGACTAAATCGGATAAAATGTCTGGGCTGTTGGCAGATATTTTGCCTTTTCTTGATTCAAACTCAAGTCTCAATGCTTCGATCTGAATTTTTTAAAAAATTAAGTTTTCAAATTGGAGAATTTTTGAATTTAGTTAATGATTACTTGTTCTTCAGCAGAGACATCACAAAAAACGGGCATATCGTTTTGACTCATTTTGGTGAACCTTTTATTGTAATAATCTAAATTTTAGATAAATTATAAAAGCAGATATTGGAGGTTGAGAAAATAATTTTATTTGATTAATTTGAATTAAAATATTTTCTATTTGGGAAAATTTAAGCTACCAAAGAACAAAAAAGAGAGTGAAACTTTTTTATTTTTTTGTTAAGAAAGTTGATAATTGCAAGAAAAAAAAATATTAAAAAAATATCATTGAGCAGAGATAAATTTGCATTCATTCATTTAATAGAAATATTTTTTCTTGTTAATTTCAATTCTTACTTAATTCTTGCCATGTGGGTTACAAAAGTTAGTAAAGCTTTTATATTTGTCTTAACGAAATTTAAAAATTATTTTTATAAGTTGCTGATTCAGGGTTAGATTTGCTTGAGTGGCAAGATTTACTGCTTCTATCGGATTCATTTTAAAATACAAAAATTTAAATTTTAAACAACTGGTCAATCATCGCGCGCTATAGTAACATTACACAATAAAGTCTCGATTATGTCAATTCTTTTCTTAGAAACATTAAAACTAGCATTAATTAAATTCTATCATAAGAAATCAAGAAACCAATAATTAAGAAGTATTCCGTTTTGTAGAACCACGTCATTTTCTGTACAGAAAAGTGGAAGAAAATAATTGAACAAATAGAAGAAACAGAAAACAGGTACAATACTTTGTATGTGCCACTAACTGTGCTAACATTATTTAATTAAATAAAGAACTTATAATTTTTTAAAACATTAAAAATTTGTCGATGTTCCGAGACCAAATTTTAAGATTAAGTTTTCCTTAACATGTCTAATTTTGAAATCGATGTTCTAAAAATTCTAATCAATCATAAAAAAAATTCTATTTATTTATAATTTGCACCAAGTTTGATTTTTTGACAAAAGGTATTTTCTCAAATAAAGCGATACCGTAGACTCGCATTTGCATCCCCGTATTTTTACTCATTATTTTTTTTTGTTTCGGTTATTAAATAAAAGCAAAGCTTAAGAGATTTACAGTACATTTCTGAAATAAGTTGACATGTTTCGGAGCATTGCTTAAGACGCTCATGCGAATTGCTTAAGCACGCAAAAGAAATATTTTCAATGCGCAAGCGCATGCTCTTGCGCACGATAATTTATTTTAATACAATTTTTTCCTGCGCTTATGTGCAATAAATATTGTGCTTCGAAACTTTGCTTAAGACGCACAGGAGCAATGCGCTTGCGCGTCTTAAGCAAAGCTTAGCAGCATGCTGCGCATTGCTTAGGCAGAGTGTCAACTTATTTCAGAAATGTACTGTAGTTAATTAGTAACAATCTTTCAAAATAAGCTCATCGTTATTACGGCCAAAAAAATATGCGAAAAAACTTGCTCGAAACTGGGTCGATTGTTGGGAAAGAATATTTTGTATGAATGGTCAGATATTTTTTTACTGTTGTGGTCAATCACATGTTCTTCTTGTGAACTTTCATAAACTAATAATTTATGAGTATCAACTGAAGGCTAAGAAGCTCTAGTTAAAGCTTGTAAAACTAGCTTTCAAGTCTTCAGTCTGATAAATAGACACTTTATAGCATGTCCTTGCTCCTTGTCGTCAAACATCAGTTTGATTAACTTTACTTTAACTTTGTATTTTACTTCTTCTGATGGAGGTTAATTCTAATTAAATAAAATAAAACATTATGATCTATCACAAACTCTAATTTACAAATAGAGTTAAATAGTCTGTATACATTTTACAGCAACATACCAAACCATATTTTTTTATTTTCTTGCCAATAATTGAAATCAAGTTCAGTTGTGCGGGTAAGAGTAGCCCCTGACTGCTTTGTAGAATAATTTAAATGACTGAAGATCGAAACCTTACATTACAAACGATCTTGATTGATAATTTATTGTGACAAAGATAAATTTTACCAAGCTAACTATTGGGGACAATATTAGAAGAGCAGTTAATTCAATAAAAAAACAGCTTCAACATCTTTTTAATCTAGAGATTTTACTACTGATCAGAAGTTTTAATTGACATCAGGAAAATTAGAATCATTAATAATTTTAGGAAATTTGTTCCAATAAAATTGGTGTTACAAAAATAAAAATAAAAAAGAGAAATTGAATTTCGTTAATCGAGATTATTTATTTAAAAACATAAATGTGAACTAGAACGATTAAAATGACTTTATATAAAAATTTTAAAACTTAAAGATTTTTTAATTTTGACATAAGATCTTCAAGAGGTACTGAGCTCATTTCATTAGTTGTATCGTCACCATTATCAGTTTTACTTTCAGTTGGTGGCACCGGAAACGCGTATTTCACTCCTGAGTTTTTTGTCTTGTCTGATTTTGTTAAATCTGGAAGGTCTTCACCTTCATCACAGAGTTCAATATCTTTTTAAAGAAAATTATTATAATTCAAAAATTTATTCGATTTTTTTGGTAGTTAAAAAATTACGGAATTCGTTTTCTGGATGAAGATTTTCATCAACTTTTTCCTCTTCAACTTGTTCAACATAATCTTTCAATCTTTGTTCTTCACGAAGCTAAAATTCAATTTTTAGTCATTTTTTCAAATGAATAATGTAATAATTTATACTTTGAATTCTTTTTGACGTTTTACACAGAACGGATCCGAGCAGCTTTCATTCGGTTTTAGACTCATTGTTGGGAAAAAGTCCAACAAGGCGTTGTAGCCTAGGTAACGGGTTACTTGACCAAAGTTAAGTAAATACCTAAACAACCAACATTGACTTAAAAAATTTTCTTGAATTCAAAATTTGAAATGTTACTTCAAAGCATTTTGAACAAGAAAACCAGCAACAATTCCCATTGTTGTTGGCAAACTAGCAGCACATACACCATCCTTTTTAAGTGTCTTTTCATCAATATTAGATGCAACTATCAATGGTGGAGCACACTTTTAGAAAAAAAAAGATCAAATAAAATAAATTTGCATTATTTTTTAAACTTTATTACCTCGAAACATGATGTTTCACCCGGCTTAATGAATTGTATGTGACCAGAGACAGCGTTTTCACTAACACCTGATTCAAACCAGTTCAAGTTGAGCTCATTGCAAGCCTTAATTGTATGAAAATTAGAAAAAAAAACAAATTTTTAATCAAAAATTTGATAGAATTACTCTATTGACGGTCATTCTTGCTTCGAAATTATCGACACAACATAACGTCAATTCAATGGGACCATTAGTTAAGCTTCGAGTGTTAATAACATTCATAAAATGATCAAAGTTATCAACGGTCGTGATATTGTAATTGTAGACTTCGATCTCAACATCTGGGTTAATGTGTCTTAAATTTTAAAAAATTGAAATCTTGTTGGGGTAATTTGTTTGTCTCTTACTGTAAAGTCAATTTGGCAGCTTCTACTTTACTTAAACCAGCTTGATGAGGTTGATAAAACAATCTGTTCATGTTGGCAATCTCTACTTTATCATAATCAAATAAAATCAATTTTCCTATGCCACATCTGGTCAACATTTCAGCAGTTACACTACCAACACCACCTACACCTACAACTGCAACTGTGAAGTTACGAATATTCTGTGAAAAAGTTAGACTTTTGAATAAATAGAATCATGAAATTGTAATTTACCTCATAGTTTTCAACAATTCCCATTCTTTTTAAGGCCATCAATCGACTTTAAAAATACTTTGATTAAAAATTTTGGGAGAGATAGTTTTTGGAGAAAAATATGTGAACCTGTAAGGATTTGAATCGACAACTTCAGCACTCATTTTGGTGATTTTTTCTCTTTGTTTGGCATTTTTTAATTTTTCTTGTTCTAATTGTAATTCGTATTTACGAATTTGTTCTTTCAATTCAGCGATTGTTGGTTCAGACATTTTTCTATTTGTGACAATTTGAAAAAAAAGTTTAACTTTTTTTTTGAATTATTTATTTTAAAATTTTTTGAAAACGTCAGCGGTTTTATTTCAAACTCATTCAATTGACATTAAGTTAATAAAGTTTTTACATTTATTTTCATATAAAACCTAATATAAGTACACTTTTACTTAGAAATTATTCATATATAAGAATTTTTTTTAGTCGAAAAAAATGCATTTCTATCTAGACAATTTTTGAAATTTAATTTTTCTTTAAAATGACTTCGAATTTTCTTTTTGTTAATCCAAAATGGAAAAATACAGATGTCAACGAAGCTCTAACAAGTAAATTCATATTTAAAACTCAATAGGATTATTTAAATAAATGAATATTGATTTAAAGAGATTCAGTTTAAATGTATCTACGAAGATAGTTTGAATTTGATTGATTTTAAAGCTGGTGGAACTGGAATTTGCTATGTTCAGAATAACAAAGATTTGTCAATTAGTGAGTATCGGAAAATACTGGCCAAGGCTATTAATGTAATCCATATTTAAAAGTTATTAAATTTAAGAAAAAAAACATCTTCTAGGATAAAGACTTTAACGTAAAACTTTTCATAGAACCAAATAGCTATCGTTCACTCAATTTTAAATCGCTTATACCTCATTAGATTATAATCCGGGGATTTCACTTTTTTGATTTGTTTAATCTTCAGCGTTAATTAAAGTCATAATATTTTCAGTGGACTATAATATTAAATTTTCAAAAAAAAGTACGTGCTTTTTTTTTATTTCAAGTATTTTAGGCGATTTAAAGCTTTTTAAAGTGCATAATTCAAAACTGTAAAATCGTGATTTTATGAAATAAAATATTGAGAAGCTTGTAATGCTTCCAATTTAATTTTGGTTTGAATTTGTGAAATTTTAATTTTGTGAAGATTTGTGTCGATTTGTCAGCGAAAATCGGAGCTTCGAGTGCTAAAGCTAAATATGCCTACCCAGACACCTCTCAAAATCGAGGTCACACTGCATTTTTTTTCACGAGGGTAATTTAATTTTACACTGCGCTTTTTGAAGTCTAATTCCAAAATGCTCATCATGGGAAAAAAATAGTATTGATTTGAAGATACGTACTACTAAAACGCTACCCTTAACTCACGAAAAAACCTTAAAAAAAAAGATTAACTTTGAAAACATTTTAACAAAATATCTTATAACGTCAAAGCTCGGTTTTTTATCTCACAATTACCGAAATTACCTTCTCTTAAACATGGAGTGTTCAGAATTTGTGATGTCATAAAAAATCGAGCTTTTACGTTACTAGAGATATTACAGACTTTGGAATATCTTCAAGATAACTTTAAAGTCATGTAACTGTTGTTTGAATTAATAGAGCCATAAATATAGTAATTTTTTAAATTTAAAGAACAACCCAACATTGAAAATCCAAGCTTTAGTCGATTATTCAAATAGAGAGTTCTTTAATTCAGTGCAAGAACTTTCGGCTGTTGAATTAAAAATTCAAATAATTCCTGTTGAAAGTGCAAATGACATCGCGCAATTTATTGAACGATTTGTAAGAATTTACATTTATTACCAAGATTTGAAACATTAAAAATATCTTCCTGTAGATGATGTCTGAGTTCCAGAATGACAAAAATCCGTTTTTGAAAGACCTAATGGTGAATACCAATGACCAAACAGTGTGCAACCAACATTATTTAAACTGCTTAAAAAGTATTCCGAAAATTGGTGAAAAAAATGCTCAAATCATTACAAAATCATACAAAAGTGAATTAATTAACTCAAAATTTGAAATAAAAGAATTATTAAGCTTTTATTAGATTTAAAGATGCTTTCAAAGGCTTCTCTGGACGATTTGACAGCGAAAATCGGAGCTTCGAGTGCTAAAGCAATCCATGAGTTTTTTCAAAGTTAAATATGTTACCCTTGTCTAGCAGTAGATCTGAATGAAAAATTTCTAAACAAACTTATTTCTAATAAAAAAATATTAATTTTGTCTCAAGTACTTGAAAAAAAATCGTATGATAAAAATTTTACAAATCTTATCTCAAATTTTTTTGTGTTATATCTTGTAAAATTTTAAGTTTTCGTTTATAAAAAAAATCTACAAAACAAATGCATTTTGATCGAAGAACTTAAATTAAATATTTTTTCAGTCTCGGACAAAAGAAAGCAATTTTTAAAAAACAAAAAAATCAACCTGCTTTGTAGCATTTGAAATATTGTTTGAAACGAAAGTATATAACGATTAAAAAAAACTAAACTAAGACAACTTACATAGTTTTTTTATAAAAATACTCTTTTGGCTCATAGCTCTTAGTGTTGAATTTTAATAATCTTATGCAAAAATAAGTGAAAACTCAAGTTGTCCTTGTTTAGACAAACTCTAATTAGAGATTAGTTTTTCTATTTTTTTTTGTTTTGAAAAAGGTTTTATTTTTAATTTTAAAATTGTAAAAATATTTGTATCCTTGAGGCGAATTTTAAAGTTTTTTTTATTTCATAATTTTGTAATGATTAAGTTTATTCAGAGCTTTTACTTTCGCAAAATTTTTCATTGATATTGAAGGATAATTAAATTGAACAAAGAAGATATGATTTAAATATCGTTAAATTAATTGATAAAGCTTATTCATGAATATTCCTGTTAATTCATTCATCTTATGGATGAGTGCAAAAAGCAACAAATTAGCTTCATAAGAAACCAAAACTCTATACCTTCTACCTCATATTCATTCGATGTTAAGGTTTATAAATATTCAAGTCAGCTAAATCAGTAATTCGCTATGAATACGGATTTTTTTACTTTTCGGCTCTTTAAAATACGATTCGGTATTAAACTCAGAAGTGGTACATTTTAATTTATTTTGGTAGAATAATTGCTGGAAAAGGTCATGTAAAACTCGGATCATAAATTAAAAAATGATCCAGCTAAGAATTTTAGGCAGCTGTTATAAAAGATAGTTCCATGGACCGTCGGACTAGATAATATTTCATGTTGAAAGGTTTGGTTTAACCTTAATTTACTTTATAATCAAAACTTGAAATCCATATTTTGGATTCGATCATTCGGATTATTTCATTAATGGATTTACAATAAATCTGCTTTGTTTTTTATCTCAATACTTTCTAGGGATACAACCGTGGTCATTCAAAATTTCCAAAAGTGAACCTTCATGAAGCTTCAAGGGGTTTCTGAAGGTTCAAATCTCCTCAAATTTTTCAAATATTTTCATTATTTTTCTAAAATTTCATATTTTGAAATTTGAAAAAAAAAATTTTAGAAAAATAGTGAAAATACATGAAGAATTATGAAGCCTCACGGACACTTGAACCTTCAAAACATTGAATTTTCATGAAGGTTCAGGAAGGTTCATTTATGGAAATTTTGAATGACCAGAGTTGTAGAATTTCATAACGTTAAAAATGACAAAAGCAACAAATTACGGTAAATTACTCATAAAATGTTGATCCTCTTAATTTAAAATTCCAGGTGTATGTCACCTAAACATTATATAATGTAATAATTTGTTAAATTTTATCATTTGAGGTAGTTTTGTAACTGTTTTAGCAATTATTTTCTTTTTAAAAAAAATTCAAAATTAAATTAATCTTCAGATAAGATAGCGTAATAAAAATGTAATTTTAATTTTTTCTTTTATGTAAGAATTTTATTTTTATCAATTTTAAAATCTTTGAATATAAATGGGTAAAGAATTGTGATTTTAAATTTAAATCAAGTTCGAAGTAAAAAACGAATAATTCACATAATTAACTTGAGTGTTTTTTTCTTTCCTTGTTATATATTAATGAGCTCATGAGTAGTTGATAAGTTGTAAAAAAAATTAGTTTCCATTCATTTTAAAAACTCTTCAAGTATTGTAAACGGGTCTCAGGAAAACGCAGCTATGGTTGTGTTGGAACTCAGTACCCATTACAGTAAGTATTATTTCATTTAATTAGACGAACTGGGCGTTTAGGTCGGGGCGTTAAGCCCATAGAGCCACCAGGGAAAAATCATTGTTAAAAGATCATCGAGTTAATTTCATTAAGAAAATATACGGCTAACAAAAAAAATTATGTTTATTGATTGATTTTAATTTTAAATACTGTCGCATAAATTAAGTTTAATTCGTATTTTTTTTCTGTGTAAGCATGTATATTATCTTACCTTTTTTATTTTGAAATTAAAATTTCAACAACAACACAAATATATTGACCCGACCTGGTCTGACGAAAAAATAAAAAACGAAAAATTTATAATTTAGATGACCTTTTTTGAATTTTTTTATATTTTTTGGGCTTAGTAAATTTTTCATTTTTTTCTGAACGAATCGATGCGTATAACGATTATTTTTTTTTTTCAAATAAAAAAATTAAGAGTATGCTTTCTCTCTCTCTCTATAGGTCATAATAAAAAAAAAAGATTTTTTTGTGTGTTGATTATTTTTTTTGTTTCGTGTGGTTGACCCGTTTTACGAAAACGAAATAATAAAAATACAGTTAACCAAATAACATAATTTTATTGTTTTTTAAAGTTTTAATTATTTTTTGTTTTCGGTTAGGTAAAAATTAAAAGTTTATTAAAACTTTCAAAATTGATATACTTTTAAATAAGCTGTCAATTTATGTTGATTCGTAAATTGATTAATTTAAAAAAACAACGCTTTTATTTAGATAAGATTGATCCATTGAAGACGCTCTCTCGTTTAATAGTTACAACAGATATTTATTAACGAGCACAACTAGGTATTTATATCGAGTTAAATATTGTGTTTAACATGAATTCGCTTAAAGCATATCGTGATGGTTCTTAGAGTGGAAAGCTTATTATTGTCGGGTTTAAAATACACGAATACAGATTATATAAGCTTTTATTACGAGATAGAGAGCTTAAGATTTAGTAATTACATGACGCTGTGTAATTATTTTTTCTCTTTAAAAAAATACCCAAGATAATACTCGCAGTGAAGGGGCTCAATCAAAACCCCCACGAGCTTTTTTCGTCCCCGAAGCCTGTTAGAAATAAATTGAATGAGTTTATTTAATTGAAGAAAAAATGCTTTAGCTTTTAAAGTAAAGTTTAAACTATTACAATTTTGGAGTTTTTTAGAATCTGGATGTCTAAGCTAGTTTTGCCACATAAGGGATCTGTATCTTATCGTATCTTTAGGAATTTTATGGTTAGTTTGTTCTCTTAATTGGTTTGTATTCGATCTTCGCATCAAGATCACTCAAAGGATCAATCAGAGCTTAATTTTTTCAAGTCAGTAAAAAAAGATAGAACCGTCTAATCGAGCCTGGACCTATCAGACAGTACTTATACGAGAACCAAACAACAAGATGGTTGTTACCCAGTCAATTTAAAATTAATGAAAAATCACTGTCAAGACTTACTGTAACATTAATGTTTCAGTCCCAAAAACAGTAATGTTCCAGCAATGTTTACGGATGTTTTGACATTAATGTTTCAGCAAGTTTATCAGTCTCTGTCACATTAATGTTTCAGTAAATTTTTCATAAATTCTTTGACCATAGCATTCTTAGGATGACTGTTTTGGTAAGTGATATGCAGTGTAACTGAATTTAAAAATTAAGGGTGGATCTATTTGTCAATTTTTTTGCAGTAACTATTTATCAAAGGGGTGAATGGTTTTAATTAAGCGGTATTGTTTCAAATATTCAAAATGTTTTTTAAAGGTATTTCAAGTGTTAGCAAGCTTTTTTCAAGTCACAAAGTAAAGAGATTTATGTTAAGGCAGGTAGTGTTAAGTTGGAATGGTCTCAAGTAATTTATTAAGTGATTTTGAGATTAATAGAAAAGTTTAAAATATTGAAAAATTTAAATTTTTAAAATTTGGTTAACTTAGTTTAAATGAAAAAACTAACAGCTATTTATACAAAATTTTTAAAAAATATTAAAGGTCAATGACGTTTGTGTCTAAAATAAAATTCGATTGGATAGATTTTTTTTTTTAAATAATACTCTAACTATCCTGTTTGAAAAAGTTCAAACATTGAAAAATCAGTACTGAAAAATTAATGAAACTCCTTGGGATGGAAAATTACTGTACGTATACAAAAAAAAATTACTGTGACATTAATTTAACAGTTCACGAACCCAACCATATAATAAACATGAGTTTTCAGTTAGTTTTTACTATTTAAATAACTGTTACATTAAGAAATCATTAAGAATATTTCATGTTTCAGTAATTTGAAATTGACTGTTTAGTTGAACCTATAGGTTCAACTAAACAAGTCCTAACTTAAAGCATCGTGACATTTGAGTGTAATGTAAAATAGGTCATAGGTGTGTGTGTGTGTTGTCGTTAGATCATATTTTTTGTAGTCAAGAACAATCATAAAACGAACAAAAAATTTTAAGATTTAATTTAAAAAAATTTTTAGTAAAATATTTCTCTATTTTTCGAACAAATTGCGCGATACCATAATTAAGTAAATCAAATTCAAAAGCTCTTTTTTTCATTATCGCACTTTGCCTTTTGAGATATTTAAAAAAAAAATTTCAAATACAAGATCACATGAGATCTTCTTAAGTAAGTCATCAAAATTTAAATTGTTTTTTTTTTTGCGCTTCGTAAAAAACACTT
Organism: Brachionus rubens; assembly: GCA_022207745.1. Lineage (NCBI taxonomy): Eukaryota > Metazoa > Rotifera > Eurotatoria > Ploima > Brachionidae > Brachionus > Brachionus rubens. Next base: position 2,696,485 of record JAJVHD010000001.1, on the reverse strand, counting down.
CGGTATTTAATGTTCACATAGTGAAGTTTTAATTAAAGAAAAATTTAATTTTTTTTTGTTATAAGATAACATTTTCCTAAATGACTAAATTACGCAGTTTACGATTTTATTTTTTAAATTCTTCATTTTGAAAAACAAAATAAATAAGATAAGCTTTGTATATATTTTGTTTCATTCAAATCATTTAAATACGATTTTGTTGTCTACACCGGTTTTGCAATTAAGTTTTTTTTTTAAATTATGTTTCATTAATACTCGTAAAAAAAATGGTTTGTTGCATGATCAATTTTATCTCTGGGTTCATAAAAATTGGTTTTTATGAGCTTTTTTATGTTTGACTATTTGCGAGTTAAGCATTTTCTAAGATTTTAATAGGTGTCACTTTATGTTATTAAACTGTCATAAACATTTTTCGTTGAAATGATTCTAAGGTGGAGTTACAACGTTCTCTTGGAAATAACTCAATTTTAAGGTTACAACGTTTGTTAGCTTCATTCAAAATTCATTACATAGTTCTTATAGCCAAATATTTATTCAACTAAAAAATATTCAAAACCTTATATAAATTCTTTTTTTATTTAAGACGAGTAAATAAGTTTTTTTCTTATAGACTCGGGCTATTTACAAGGTTTTCCTTTTTTAAAAGGTTTTTTTACAAAAAACTAAATTAATTTTTTGGATATTTTCGTTTATTTATAAATCTATAATCGAGTTGAATAAAAATCGTAACGTTCTTTTTAAGAGGTTAGCCTATCTTCTTTTAAAGGTATAACATAATCGGGTGTTTTTACATAACTGTATCATACAGTTATAAAAGCTAAAATACCACTCAGTTTTATCTGATTTAATTTTATGTTTATCATTCAGAATTAGTCATTCTTGTTTTTGTTGTTGTTGAAATTATTCATTAAGTCTTTTGAATGAAATTTAATGTGTAGGCTCTTGGATGACAAATTAAAAGAAAAAAAGTTAATTTAAACATTTTTGAAAAATAAGTTTCTTTTATTACTAGATAATTAATGAAAATGTAATGTCACTGGTTTACAGTTACGAAAGTTTGATGAGTTTCTAAGGCTGATTAAGTTATTTTGATCGTTATTGATCTTTACCTTAAGATCTTTAGATTAAGTTTTAGTCTGGTAGCGGTTGCGTAACATTTTAATTAATTCTACTGTAGCTGTTTGGAAGGAAAAAAATAAAATTTCTTTTAAGCTTTATTTTAAACCAATTTTAATATTTTTTAAAAATTGAGCCTTTCTAAGAGCTATCACTGAATGCTCAAACCTCTTACCCACCTGGTCCTTTTTAGAAGCATGGAACTAAAAATTACGGAAAATTCGTAAAAATTATAGTATAAGAAGCATAAATTAATAAGCTTGGGTTATTAACTGGCGCATAATTGCGTAATCTTAAGTAAGATTACTAACGTAAGCTTTATTTTGAGTTTTTTAACTCATTTAATGGCGCATAATTAACATTACCAGCGAAGCTGCTTTATTGAAGCCTTTTAACTAGTGTACTATTCTGGTCATTCCAAAAATGAACATCCATGAACGTTCATGGATGTTCTTTTTAAGCTATGTAATTTCTCTCAATGGGGATTGAGCTGGCCTTTTAAAATGATGTTCTGAGTGTTTGTTAAAAAAAATTTTGTTGGGAGGCTAACATGTTTAGGGTTGTTATAAGTGGCGTAGCTAGAAATTTTTGCCAGGGGGGGTGAAAAGTTAAATTTTGCCAAAAAGACCTTATTTTTGCATCAAATAGGGGGGTCTAGGACCCATTTTAAAAATCCAGGGGGGGGGGGGGCGTTCGCCCTCGCTGCTCCCCCTCTGGCTACGCCACTGGTTGTTATCCATAAAAAACTCTAGCACTATCAACATAATTCTCATTAATAAAATGCAAAAGGTTCATTTTCATAATTCTTTGAAATCCCTAACAGTTAATCTAATTTTCCATCAAATATTATACAAGAGATGGCACCTTATTGATATCCCACCAAATAGATGAATTGTTTTGTACAGTGTCAGTCTGTGAATATTAGAGGTTATTCCCGTGATCATGAATGTTCATGAACGTTCATGAGTGTTCATTTTTTGTAAATGACCAGTTTTATAGTTAATCAGGTTCCAAGTCCTATATCTACAAAAATATTCATTCTTTAAATTGTTAACTAAGTCCTAAACCTAGCCCTAGCGAGTTTGTTTATCAACACCACTTATGTGTTCAAGAATTTCATATTTTAAGAAATAACTGAATTTTTAGGTTGCTACATTGCAATTCGAGAGTGTTTTTATTAAGTTTATATAGGCAAAACAGTAGGCTTTCAAAGAAGATTCAAGAATTTTTTTAAAATTCCTATCTTAAATAATCACTTTGACCTCATGTGATCCAAAATCAAACAAATATTCCTCAAATAACAAAAATTCATTGATGGCACGTTTCGATCAAAACAAAAATAACAACTAGAAATTATTCATTTTAAAGTATGATTATCAATAAGGCCTCTTTAGTAATTTAACATATATTTATAAAGAGGGGTAGATAACGTTTCGTTGAATAATCATCAAAAATATTAATTTATTTATAAATTATTATTTTTGTTAAAATTAAACCGAGGTTAAAAATTTTCGTAATAAAAATAAGAATACACAAAAAATTGTAATAAGACGGAAATAGACTTAAAAATAAATTTGAATTATTTTCTGTATTTTTGATTTTTAAATCAGTAAATCCATAATTTCAAATAAATTATTTCTAGTTGATAAGATAACTCAACAACAACAACAAAAATATAAAAAATATATGAGTGAGCGAAAAAAAAAAGAAAAAAACTTCGTATAAATTCTAATAATCAAAATGATGATTCATAATTTTGGTTTTAAATTTCGCCCTGAATGCAATTATAATTTGCATCTTCTGTATTGATATTCCAAAAATATATACAACTAGTAGAATCAAAAAAAAAAAAAAAGAAGATAGATAATTAAGAATATTTTTCTCATTATCTTTTATTATACAGTTCCGATTGAAGCGATATTTCTTTTTTGTTGTTTTTTATTTTTGAATGCATTTTTTGTTTGAAATTTTTTCTCTTTTTTTTTTATCCCCGTATTTCCCAAACCCCTAATTTGTTTTTTTTTTGGGTGATTTAATTATCTTAGAAAAAATGAAAATAGATAATAAGAATTCAGACAATATGAACTCTTCGACATCCACACGAGATAAATCAGTCGATAAAAAAGAGAAATTACGCCTCGAAAAAGAGAAAAAAGAAAGAGAAAAACAAGAAAAAAAAGAACGTGAACTTTTGGAAAAACAAAAAAAAGAACAAGAAAAAATTCTTAAAAAACAACAATTAAATGTTACATCATCAGTTACATCGTCCGAATTGAATAGGCTAACAAAACAAAATTCGAAAGATTTAGATCAAAGTGACTCAAAGGCATCAAGTGCTCTAACAACTAGTAAAAGTGAAAATGTTTTGAATAAACTTAAAAAACCGGCGAGTATATTCTCGTCATCATCGTCGTCATCGAATAGCAAAAAACAATCTCAAAAGTTACAAAGTCAATCGAATTTGATGTTACAACAACAACAAATGATACCAAAAGGTCGCTTTAGATGTCAAGTTGTTTATTTGGATGAGAGTGTCAAAACTTTCGATCTCGATGTAATTATTGTTAAACCCCTCTCTCTCTCTCTTAACTTATTAATCTTATTCAATATTTTGATAGAAAAACGCGATTGGGGAAGACCTAATGACCATGGTCGCCAACGACTTGGAGCTAATCGAAAAAGAATATTTCAGCTTGACTTACCGAGACATAAACAACATGAAATTTTGGATAGACCATGATAAAAAGATACGCTCACAATTAAAGGGTCAAATAAGCTCTCAAGAGCCTGTGTTTAGTTTTGAAGTTAAATTCTACCCACCTGAACCCAATGTTTTACAAGAAGAAATAACTCGGTATTTGTTAACACTACAATTAAGGCATGATATAATGGATGGTAAACTTCCGTGTACTTTTATCACCCATGCGTTACTTGGATCGTATACGGTTCAAGCTGAAATGGGAGATTACAATGAAGTGGCTAATAACAGTAGAGGCACTGGTTTTGAGTATTTAGACGGATTTTGTTTCGCACCTAATCAAACTCCGGATTTACTTGCAGCGATTGCTGATTGTCACAAAGACCATGCGTAAGTCTCTCTAATTAACTTTTTATAAAAATTTGGTCTTGATTATTCTTTCTAGGGGTCAAACTCCAGCTGAGGCTGAAATGCATTTTTTAGAAAACGCAGTTAAACTTGCCATGTACGGAGTCGATTTACATAACGCTAAAGACTCTGACGGCGTCGATATTTTAATTGGAGTTAGTTCATCAGGTCTACTCGTCTTCCGTGATCATTTAAGAATAAACCGATTTGCTTGGCCTAAAATTTTAAAAATTTCTTACAAACGAAATCATTTTTATTTAAAACTTCGTTCGGGTGAATTCGAAAAGTACGAGACGACAATCGGTTTTCGTTGTCCTAATCACAAATCAGCTAAACGTTTATGGAAAATAGCGGTTGAACATCACGCATTTTTTAGACTCCGTGAACCCGAACAAAAAAAAAGCTCCATTATGCCAACATTTAACTCAAAATTTCGATACACTGGTAGTTCGACTTATATGCAAGCTAGACATCGATCGATCGAACGATCCCAACCTGCTTTTACACGATCATTATCCAAACGATTAACTCAAAGTTCTCAGAGTGTCGATCGAGGACTTTCCTTACAAAATCCCAATGACACACCAGGCTCAGTTCAATCAGCTGCGTTTAATCATTTCAATCGAATGAAACCTCATTTAAGTATTGGAAATATACCTAAACAAAATATCGATTTAAGAGAGTCACAAGAAGATTTAGATTTAGACCAAGGTGCTGATTATGATCTTAACGATGACATTAATATTAATATACCTAATCGTAACCTTCAAAATAATCAAAATCAATCGTATTTACAAAATAATAGACTAAATCCAAATGAACAAAGTCCACTTGGACTTAATAATCGACAAAATTTTACTCCCAAAAATACATCGAGTTTAATTGATAAAATTGTCCGTGATTCGGGTCCAATGAGCAATCAATCAAACGAGTCTAATCGACAAATGGGAAGTTATTCAAACATGTCTAATCAATATAACAATAGAATACCAAATATGTCTCAAAATTATAATCAAAATGAACAATTAGAGGAATACTACACGGTAAATAAAACTTTTATTATCAGACTGAGAACAAAAAAACCTTATTTTTTTTTTCGAGAAAGAGAGTTTTGGTTAAGTTTTTTTTTCCTTATCCAATAACTCTCTGCACAAACCCTTTGAATGAGAAAGTCTCATTTTTGATTAAACGCTTTTTTTCAATAGCCATGTTCATCACTTAAAGAATTTTTCACTGAAATTTAAGTAAGAGGTCGTTTCTAAACAAACGAGTTTGGTTTTGGGAGTGGATTTTTTTGCAACCTGTCTTTGAATGATTTTTTATAGACCTCTATCTATTAGAAGAAAAAAAAAATTTTTTTAAATATTTTTTTTTTCAAGAGTGTGGATAAAAATTTTCCTAATGATGAAAACCGAATGCCGTCTACTTCGATTAAACCATCTATTGGTGATACTATAGCATCACTTAGTGGTCTTAACAAGATATCAACACCAATAGCTAGTCCGGCACCTGGTCAACCACAACAGCCACAACGATACGTTCCGGCAAGACAATTTAGTCAAGAGCAAAATCAAAATAGACTTCCGAGTGTTTCAAATCGAAGTATTTTAAATTCAACAAATCAAGTAAGTTATTTTGAACCCTCGAAAATTTTACAAGTTTTTGTTAAATAAATTATCTAGTCGATCCCATTTGCCGATATTGATTACTCTGATAGTTCTCTAATTGAAGAGACTATCAAAAACAAGCATGGATATGTTGATGATAAACTTCCCCCTAAACCTCAATCAGTTAATTCCTTGTTTGTAAAAGAACAAGCCCGCTTGTTTGACTCAATTAAAATAAGTCATTCTCAAACGGTTGAGACTAAAGGAGCTAATCAAGACATAAGACAGATATTAAATAAAAGTCTTGAAAAACATGAAAAAAATTTAAATTTTTTGATCGTAAGATTATTTCTCTTTTGCTGCTTGGTTAAAATGAATCAAAAATTTATAAATTTTGCTTTTAAAATGTTTAAAAATTTCGTTGTTCTAAACTGTGTTTTTTTGTAAAGGACTCGGATCAAAGAGGGTCGATTCGATCATCTGGTTTTAATCAACCTATTCAATCACAAAGCCCTAACGTTTCACAACGATACACAGGTCAACAAATACCTTCTCAAAACAGTTCGATTCGTTCGACTGATAATAAAAATTTAATAAACAGTCAAATGGCACCACAACCAAGCGCTCGTAATCGTCAACAACCACCACCAATACCAGCTGATCGATCACTTGTTAACAATCGAAATCAAAATGATTCGATGAGATATCAACAAATTTTAGAGCAACAAATAAACGAAAGACAAAAACCTCAATTACCGTCATCAATAAGACAAGCAACAGCGTCGGCAAGTTCGTTTATTAGAACAAATGAAACATCAAGATCGGGTTCATTTAGTTCAACACCCGAAGTAACTAGAGTTAAAAAATTTGTACTTGTTGACAAAGAAGTTAATCCAAAAGATGTAAGTTTAAAAAAAAACAATTTTTTGAAAATAATTTTGTTAAAAATGATTCATTTTTAAAGCTATTGTTGCAAGCGATTCAAATGGCAACTGATTTGGATCCAAACTTAGAAGTTGAAAAGGTTGAAATATCAGCTGAAGACTAAGACAAAAATAATTTTTTTTTATTAACTTTGTGAGATTAAAAATATGTTTCAGATTCCAAATCAAATCAGATATATTTTGTGTTGTTTTTTTTTGAAATTTTAAAAAGTCGTCTTTTTCTGTTTTATTTTTTTATAAGCTAAAGCAAAAAAAACAAAAGAAGAATTTAAAGTTGAGTGACCGCTGTATCCGTAGACTCTAAAAGGCGAATGTATTAATCAATTTTGTCTTTGTTTTCCTATTTATGAATTGTAAATAACTTTTAGTTTAAAATCAATCAAAAGAATTTTTCTTGAAACTAATTATTTTTATTTCATCTAAAATTTTTTTTGTCTTAAAAATTGAATAAAAGCTCTAATCTGAACAAATTTTTTATGTCTCGAACAAAGTGGTTTTAAGCCAAAAATAAGCTAAAATGCTTTGTGACATCATATAAGATGGCTTAAAACTAACAACTGGATCTACCAACTATCAATCAAGTAGAATATTCTAGCCCTAAAAATCTTTTCCTTATTTGAACTTCTGATGTAACATCCCCGCATCGTCAAAATCGAAATTTTTTTATAGGTGCTTGAATTTCAGTGCTTGGTTTTATTTTTGACCGATTCGCATTAGCATATTATTGACTTAAAGACTGAAGATTTTTCTGATTCATCATAAGTTATTAGGCTTCAGATATTAGACAAGAGGATTACAAGAGGTAATAATTGCAACAAAAAAACGGCTCTGTAACGTTTCATAGCATCATATTTTCATTGCATGTTTCATAGCAAGGTGAAAAAAAAAGATGGTTGACAGTTACGGTTGAGTTTAAAGTCAAGAATGAAACCACGTCCCTGATAAACCGCTGTCATTTCTCATTTCCACCTTCATTTACCTAACGTATTATCACTGCGTTCTTTTGAGTAAGCATGCCGTTTGCTAATTAGCTTTTTCCCAATTCGTGTTGTCACAGTCGTAATCCAATCTCACCAAGTGAGAGACTATTCAACTTTTCCAAAATTAACAGTTAGTATAGGTCATCGTCGTCTTCTGAATCGTCTACGCCCTCGCTTTAAGGCTCGCTTTCATTAGACATTGATGATTCGAATTCAAAATACATCAATAAAGTGCTTTTGAATGAAAAAAAAATTTGCGATGAAAATCATGATGCTATGAAAAAATTAGAATGCTATGAAAAGTTTCTTGATATGAAAAACTAGTTGCTATGAAATGTCCCATACCCTTTTGAGGGAAAAATCAAGAAAAAAATTAGAAAAATAATTCAGAACACGCATACTTAGTATAAATAAAAGTAGCAAAAAAATGCGATGGAGTTAATCTGTGAGGCTATGACATCACACTCAATTAAAAAACATAAAACAAAAGTCAATTGGTAGATGGATTTCTAGAATTCTGGAACACAGTTGATATTTAATATTGAAGCAAAAAAAAAGACCACCTACAAAAAAGTCTAGAACAAACAGTACTTTTGCAAGGACGACCGACAGGTCTTTTAGATTCAATCTTTAAATACCTAATTACTAAAAATATTAAGTTTTGAACTCTTTCAAGTAGATTGAGCTTCGGGATGATAATTTTTTTGAGTCCAAATTAACAATTAAACTAGTTTTAATTTTTTTTCGATTTTTTTTTAGCTTGTCATGAGCGTTCAAGAATGTTCGTGAACGTTCATGAATGCTCAAGAAACAAAGTTAACTGGGGGTCATTTTTTGATTTTTTCCTTTTCTTTCGTAAATTTTTTGTTCAGAATGGCTTTTATAAGATTTTATAAGTTTAATTAAAACCGGATAAATTCCTTATGATATAACAAACAAAAAACTTCAAGCAATATGAGAACATAGTGACATTTATTCTCTCGACTTTTTTTTCTTGCAAAATGATCGGTTTTCACTTTTGCACCGGTCTTATTTTAAAAATATACCAGGTCTAAATTCGGAATTAGACCGGTCCAATTTATCCCCCTAAAACGGGTACAAAAATGGAATTGTATCATGGGACAAATTTAAAATTTCAGATTTGTACCATGGTACAACTATCGAGTGATTACGGTAGGTCAAAATGTGAAAGAGATGTGGGTATTTAAATACAAAGTGATCTAAAATGGGACACACAAGTCAAAAATGCAACAGCCAAAGCGAACCGAATGTTGAGTATGATTAGGAAAGCTTTTAAATATCCTTGCAGTGAGACTATCAAGTTATTGTATTGTTCTATGGTTAGACAGCACCTGGAGTATGCTGTCAGTTCATGGTGTTCATATTTGGAAAAAGATATAAATGAGCTAAAGAAAGTTCAACGAAGAGCAACTAAGATGATTCCAGAACTACGTGATTTGGATTATCAACAACGTTTGTCAAGGCTAGATTTAACCAATTTAAGAACAAGAAGATTAAAGGCTGACCTAATTCAAATGTACAAAGTGGCAAACAATTATGCTTTGAATTTAATAAAGGAATCAATTACAGTCTAAACACAAGATCCGAAAGCCGAAGATATAAATTGAGAGGAAACAGTTATTGTCTAACACGTGAAAAAGTAAAAAATTGTCTTCCTAGATTTAAATTTTTTACAAATAGAGTTGTGAATGGATGGAACAAACTTCCGGAAGAAGTGGTAAACGCCTGAATTGTTTCGAAACGAAGCTTGATCTTTGGATGTCGAAACAAAAAGAAGCGACTGCTACAGCTCTCTAGAGTTATGCTTAGATGACCTCTAAGCTGCAGTTTAAACTACTACTACTACCATTTAGTTTCTTTTTTTATTTTGCTACAAGCTGATATATTGGTTATTGCTAAAACACGGACCACCACTTTTACGAAGAGCAATTAAGATGATTCCAAAACTACGTGATTTGGTTTCACTTTTACGCTCAAATAATGGTGCGCTATCTTCCAGACACCAATTTTCAGGAAGAGATTTTTGTGCTCTTTCTTGCGGACCGTGTTTTAGCAATAACCGATATATATTTTAATACGACTTACTTTATCGGGAAAAAAGGAAGAACAAATAAATTTAATAAAAAATTAAATTTTAATTTATCTTTGAGGGCTTAGTACAAGTAAAGGATTAAGTAATTTTGAAAAAGTGTATTAACCATCTTGTTCCTCTTGGAATTTTGTGCAAGTTAGTATTGTTTGTAAGTTAGTTAGTATTTTTTTATCAGGGAATTTTCAAATTCGAAAAAAAGCATTCGAGTTAACGCACGTTCGTGCGTTCCCTTTAATAAATAGGATGGGATAGGATGAAAAATAAAATAAGATGCTCAAAATAAAACTTCATTATTTAGACTTCAACATTTTATTCCAAACAACTGTATCAACTTTGGAGGGGCACACATCATCACTCAGTGCCTTATTTTGACCTAATCAGCTCTCTCTATATACAGTTAAGAAATGTCTTATATTTAATTTCACTGTATATTTTGATTAATCCAAATTATATAACAATACGAAAATTAGCTTAGGAAACTAAATTTAGAAGCTAATGAACACTCCTTGTTGCTTAAAAAAGAAGTTAAATCTTTAATCAATTGTCAAATTAAATCTCACTTTTTCAATTGAAATACGCTAGTAGTTATTTCAATCCATTTAAAACATAATCAACCATTTTGTCGCTGTATTTCTGCTTCAAATGAAAGCAAAAATTCAACCTCATACAACTTACAATATTTTAATAATGAATGAAATGCAAATACTTAGCTCTAAGAGATTAAGACTATGTATGAGTCATTAGCAAACTCGATGAAAAAACGATGTTCGAATTTACCTAAGCTAAATCAAACTTTTAAAATGACTAAGTAAATTTTTAGTTTGCAAAATGAATAATTTTTTAAAATAAACACTCAAGTCTCTTTATTTTTTTTTTTCATATTTGAAATTTGATTGCAACACACAAGTGATCTATTCATGATTCATTTTCTCTCTTTCTCAATTTCTTTCATTTTGTTTGCCGCATACTATAATTTAATACTTGTGAAATAGAATAATATGATGCACTAGTTTATGTTATCTACTATCTAGATTATTATAATCAAAATATTTTGTATTTTTTTAGTTGTTGTTGTTGTTGAAAATTTTCATGTTAGTTTCAATTATTGCGAAATAACAAAAAATTATCTAATTCTAAAAAAAAAAACGCAAAACATTTACCTATTATTATTAAAACTCATTTTCTTTTTCTTTAAAAGATTACACAATTTAAAAAAAAATAAATTTTTGAGATTCCGTTCGTTTCTCGTCAAGCAAAAAAAAATATTTACAATGAGAGAGTGTTTATCAATACATATAGGTCAAGCTGGTGTTCAAATCGGTAATTCATGTTGGGAATTGTACTGTCTTGAACATGGAATTCAACCCGATGGTTTTATACCATCAACAACAAATCCAGCCACTGATGATTCATACAATGCTTTTTTTTCTGAAACAGGTTCGGGTAAACATGTACCACGAACTGTATTTGTCGATCTAGAACCAACTGTAATAGATGAAATTCGTACTGGACAATATCGTCAACTATTTCACCCGGAGCAATTAATTTCTGGTAAAGAAGACGCTGCGAATAATTACGCACGTGGTCATTACACTGTTGGTAAAGAGATTATTGATCTTGTTTTGGATAAAATCCGTAAATTGGCTGATCAATGCTCAGGTTTACAAGGTTTTTTAATTTTTCACAGTTTCGGTGGTGGAACTGGCTCAGGTTTTACGTCTCTGTTAATGGAACGCTTGAGCGTTGATTACGGTAAAAAGAGTAAATTAGAATTCGCAATCTACCCATCTCCTCGCACTTCGAGTGCAGTTGTCGAACCATACAATTCAATTTTAACCACACATACGACTCTCGAACATTCAGATTGTGCATTTATGGTTGATAATGAAGCAATCTATGACATTTGTAATCGAAATTTAGGAATTGAAAGACCGTCTTTTACGAACATAAATCGTTTAATAGCACAAGTATTAAGTTCTATAACAGCTTCGTTAAGATTTGACGGTGCCCTAAACGTTGATTTAGTCGAATTTCAAACAAATCTAGTCCCATTTCCACGTATACATTTTCCGCTTGTAAGTTATTCCCCAATTGTTTCGTCCGAAAAAGCTTTTCATGAGCGAAATACAGTTGCTGAAATAACCAACGCAGTTTTCGAAAAACAAAATCAAATGGTTAAGTGTGATCCACGTAATGGAAAATACATGGCATGTTGTTTGTTATATAGAGGAGATGTTGTAAGCAAAGATGTATCAGAAGCTATTGCACATATTAAAACAAAACGATCTATTCAATTTGTTGATTGGTGTCCAACAGGTTTCAAAGTAGGTCTTAACTATCAACCACCAACAGTCGTACCAAGCGGTGATACCGCTAAAGTACAAAGAGCACTTTGTATGTTGAGTAACACCACTGCCATTGCTGAGGCTTGGGCTAGATTGGATCACAAATTCGATCTTATGTACGCCAAGAGAGCTTTCGTTCATTGGTATGTTGGTGAAGGTATGGAAGAAGGTGAATTTACAGAGGCAAGAGAAGACTTGGCTGCGTTGGAAAAAGATTACGAAGAAGTTGGTATTGACACAGTCGATATGAATAACATGTCCAATGAAGATGAATATTAAATATGTTTAAACTTTAAAAAAAAAACAAATTAAACGGAGATTTTTATTTGACTTTACGAATTTTTATTATTGTTCTGTTTTATTTAAAGAGAACCGTTATAAGAATACAAAACAATTTTTTTTGTTCAATCAATTTTTTTAAATGAAAAATAAAATTAATACTTTTTAACGATTGTTTACTCTTGTCTATGGAATTTCATTTTGGTCTTCAACTTTGTCTGTTAGAACCTTTGACTTGTCTTTAGACATTAAAAAGGAGACTGAAAGAATATCTGTCACTGATTTAAATCTGATTTAATTTCCAAAAAAATTGAAGATTCGGCACCGAGGCTCATTATAAATATCTTTCATTTTTTGATTACTTATCCATTTTCTTTGAACATGATGCAGTTTTAAATCTTGAAGATACATGTTTAAGACAGGCACTCCAAATCAAACACACTCTAGCATGGGATCGATCATTAGAGCTGCCTGCTCTATAAGTGTATTTTTGGTTTTTATAACAGCGTTATAAAACGAATATTTACGGTTATGAAACTGTATTAACAAATATTCTTTTCTGTATGCACAAAAATGGGCGAAAATTTTTAGAAGCAACAAAATTTATTTATTAAAATTAATTTCAAATTAATCAAAGTAATTTTTATTTTTTTAAAGTACGTTATGGGTAATCAGTGTGTAACTAACGCCAAATAACATAACTTGACGTTGGTAAAATTTATAAAAAATCTTGATTGGCCAAGTTAAGCAATTAAGCATTTAATAACATTATTTAGCGTTATTTTTAATAACGTTTTTTAACAAAACTCAAATTTCAAATTGATTGCCAACACTGTAAAAGAAATTTTTATACTAGAAGAAATATCAGCGTAACCATTCCTTGTGAAATGGGAAGCTTATTTAACGTAGTTACTCGATTTTTGTGATATGTCACTATTTTTAGGGTATTTGGGTATAGTGACAAGGCTGAGTTTTAAAAGAGACATTTTTTCGTACCAAAAGTTGCTGTTTTTTGACAATCAGAGGAAAAAAATAAACTATAAAGATAAGCATTTTCTCGGATGAGTGGCACTGTTTATGATGAACGTCAAAGATTCATTGGCTGGATGACAGTAATGACAGTAGCATACAGTGATTCTTGCGAAAATGTAACGTTCCGTTTGGAACGCGTTCAGAACGGTCTTTAAAAACAGTTCCGTTCTAGTTCCAAAAGTTTTCCAAAAGGTACCGGGACACAGTGGCGTAGCTCCATTGAGGCGAAGTGTGGCGGTCGCCACACCATTTTAAAATATTGTGGCGTGGCGCCACAGTAAAAAATTCAGAGAATTAAAATTTTTTTCAAAACCTCTCTTTTTAAATTCATTAAAAAATTTTTGTTAAATATTCAACAGTAATCTCTAAGTCTTTTGCTGTGATAATTCACTCCTCTTCTACTACTCTCCTCTCTTTCTCTCTCTTTTGTTTCTTATTGTTTGTTTTTATTTTCGGCAACAATTCAAGCAAATGAATAGTTGAATCCTCTAAATTAATTTGGCAACTGAAAAATGAAGAGAATATTTTTTAACTTTTTTTCATTATAAATTTTATCTATAGAAAAGAGACAATTTATGAAAAACTTTTGGTCAATTGGACAAAAAAACGTTTCCCCTTTTATTCATAATTTTTCATAAAGAAAAGCTATCTTTAACTAGAATGGATTTTTCAATCCATACTTCTCAAAAAATTATTATGCATTCAAATTTTTATTCATTCTAATGATACCGTATTACCTTGCTACGAAGTGCATGCACTTAAAATCAAAAACCAAAATTTAGCCCATGCACAAGCTCCCATCACTCCCATGTTATAGTGGCCTTAAAAATAAGTCCGTGGTATATTTTTTAGTTTTTAAGTTTTAACGCAGCGTTTATTTTCAAATTTCAAATTTAAATACGGGCTTAAAACCGAAAAAAATTCCATTTTTTTTGCTTTTTTAGTAAAAATTCTTTGAATTAAAAATTTTAATTTTTTTTAATTTTTGAATTTTTTGATCATTTCACAATTAAGCCCGGCATTTATAACCAAAACCCAAAAATAGATTAAAAAATTAAAAAAAAAATATGTCTCCGATTTCTGTTTTAAGCCCGTATTTAAATTTGAAATTTGAAAATAAACGCTGCGTTAAAACTTAAAAACTAAAAAATATACCACGGACTTATTTTTAAGGCCACTATAACATGGGAGTGATGGGAGCTTGTGCATGGGCTAAATTTTGGTTTTTGATTTTAAGTGCATGCACTTCGTAGCAAGGTAATACGGTAGTTCTCTCGATTTAAATCTAAAATCAATTACCAAAAGACAAGTTTTGAATGGATAACGATTCTTACGAAGAATTTTTGAATGAGATTTGTAATTACAGTCAAAATTCGATTATATGTAATTGCAATATTTTTCGTCTTGTATATAATCGAATTTTACACATAATCGAATAATGTTAAAAGTATTAGACCCCAATTAAAATTTGTCTTAAAAAATGATGACCTGAAAATTACATGGGCGAGATGGGAAAAATCAGACATTTTTTAACGTCACTGCTCTTTTTTTGATTTACATATAATCGAATTTATGTATAAGCGAATTATATATAATCGAATTTTACTGTATATTCTAGTTAGGACCATTAATAGAACCTTAATATGAACAGCTTGATAAAATCTTAACCTAATACATTTTTCAGCACGAGAGTAAGAGGTAAAGGGTCTTCGAAGATTAATTGAAACGTGTGTACATGAATGTAAATTTATGAAAAAAATGGGGACAATGGGGACACCCATTGTCCCCATTAGAAACTGAAACGAAACCCTTTTGGAAAACGTTTGGAACTAGAACGGAACTGTTTTTAAAGACCGTTCTGAACGCGTTCCAAACGGAACGTTACATTTTCGCAAGAACCACTGTAGTCGTAACCATGCCTTGGCCGGCCCAAGCCCGGATGTAAAAATGCAAGGGCGGCTAGTCGTTGATAACTTTGTAATTTACTTTCAAATTATATTTTACAATAGGTATTTGTTTTTTTATTGATTTTTTTTTTTCAAAAGTTTGATAATCTTAAAACCTATTTATTGTTGGAGAGAGGTAGAAAATCACGAGTTTCGCATAAATTAACTGTCTCGTATTTTTTCTGTATTTTTAGAGATGGTCAATTTGACGATCACGTGATCTCATTCGGTTTCAAAGAACGATCAACTGGTAAATGTTTTTTTCAGGTGAGTTAAATTTATAGAAAGAAAAAGAGAAGCTAGAGACCAATCTGAACCATTTGCATTTGGACTACGCTGTAAGCTGTAGAGGTGATTTAATTCAATTTTTTAAAATTGTTAATAACATTGAAAGGGTCGAATTTGTGAATGGTATTCCACTAAAAGTAAACAAAGAAACATACAACTTAAGAGGTCATTCAATGGGAAAAAAAAGAGCTGGTTAAGAATTGTGCAGTCCGTTTCAATTTTTTCATAAACCGAGTTGTTGAAGACTGGAACAGTTTGCCGCGGAGATCAATTGAAGCAATAGGGATGTCACTTTTACCTTACCACTGAGTATAAAGTAATCGGTTCATTGTGGCTTCTGCTCAAAATTCTTTGAAATTCAATCTATTAAGTTAGGTCGGACATATTTTTTACCAAGCTATTACTTTTTACAGATAAAGTTTTACTTTTTCAAGTAATGCTTTCCATTACTATTATTTAGTAATGGTAATTTTCCCATTACTTTCATTACTTTTTTCAAAACACTATATTTTTATCTAACTGATCTCAATATGTGGTTTTTAGGCTTTTTTGACCAAATCATAGAAAGTAATAAAAGTTCTTTTAAAGTAAAGTAACTTCGACAACCTTATGAAGCAACGTCATCGAGAATTTCAAATCAAGATTAGATGAATGGTAGATTGGCAAGCAAAAGCTTGCAAAAAACTCCTATAGCCATTAGGTTCTACTCGATTTTTCGAGTCGCAGTTAAACTACTACTATTCGGAATTTCATTGATTTCACGTTCTACCCAAACTGACGCTTCAGTATTTGATTATAAAAAATAAAGTGTGCTTCATTTTTACTTATACTAAAGTAAATCCTATGATCACAAGATCTTTATATTAACCAGGAAAAAAATTTAGGTAAATTTGGTGATCACGTGATCGTCAAATTGACCAGTCCCGAATTTTTTTTCTCGAAATTTAAGTAAAAATCAATAACATAACTAAAAATTTTGTTAGTTAATAGATTAAAATCACGCAAAGGCTACACAACAGCACAAGAAATAAAGATATAAATTAATTGAAAAAAAAACAAAACTAAAAAAGAGATAAGCATAATATATATTTTCTGATTAATAGAAAGCATTACAAAAAATCTAAGCTTAAATCAAAACGAACTCAAATTTTTTTTATAATATTATATAATATATGCTTGATATTCTTTTATCGATTTTTCTTTTCTCTCTCTCTCTCCTTTTTTTTGTTATTTCTTCATTCCAATCCTGCCTGTGATTAGAATTTCAAATAAATTATGCCATTGATAATTTATTAAACACTAAAATTCAATGAAAAATACTTGGTTATGACAATACTAAATTATTCCTTTTTTATTTTTCTATTACATTAGAATTTGTTTATTTTTAATGGAAGTTCCATTTATCAGTTAGCTCATCAACTTTTTTTTTTAAGATTTAATTATAAATGTAAAATGTCACAGAAACCAGTCGAATGGGTTGCGGCTTTGATCGAAAAATTCCAAGATCAATTGCCAATTAAAGTTGGTGAATTGACCAAACAAATGCGCAACAATGCTGAACAAAAAAAAGAATGTCTTATAAACTTGTCGAAATATAAATTTTCACTTGTTATTAATGGTCTTATTGATATATTACGATCAATTGAATCGATTAAAATGATTGGTCCTGATCAAGAACGAAACTTGTACGAGTCTTATTTGATAGTGTTAGATACATTGGAACAGTGTTTAACATCACAGCCCAAAGACCCTGGGACAACTCGTTTAGATGAGGCAATTTATGTCAATAAACTACTTCCAGTCTTGAGTAAATTAGTTAACATCCCGTCGGAGATAACTATTTATCCGATCGCTCAAGTCAGACAATTAGCTTCAAATGTCATATTTGCTCTTAGTGTGAACAACTTTAATGCGCTGTTTAGCAAGATCTTGTCACGTTTGGAAGAGACTAGTGATGATTTTCAAACAGATAATCCAATGACTTTATACGATCTTGAACTTATACAACACATTAATTTTGATATGACTAAATTGACAAGACTTTTGAACGAGGTTGTCATCAAATGGAAACATTTGAAAAAAAATCATCAATCAATTTTGGTAACATCAATCGAAAAGGCCATATGGAATTGGTTGGACACCTATCCGGATGAGTTTAAAGACTTACAAAAACGTCCTAATGCTGAACTAAGTGATAATTGTGAAAAACTTTTTGAACAATTAGACCAGTTTTATGATAAACAAAAAGGTAAGGCTCAGTACGTTTGGCCTTTACAAACAATGCTTTTGGTCTTATGTCCAATCATACTCGAAGAGCTTGTTTATTCGCTCGAAAAAAATGGACCATGTTCTCAAGAACATTTGAAGAAAAAAAATTTTTTGGACAATTTAAAAAAAGCTCTTGCTGGTCATCATAATAGTTCAAAACAATCAACAGAAGCAGCTGCTGTAATTGCATTTGTAAAACTTTGCAAATCGGCAACGTACATAAATAATAAAGACTCAAGCAACGCTTTATTCGTAATTGTTTCGAGCATAATGGGAGATTTGAAATTAATTTTATTCAATCCAATTAAACCGTTTTCGCGTGGTACAGACAAAGCTAGTCAAGACATGGACTTGATCATAGAGTTTTTTTTGGCTTGTGTGAGACTAAATCCTCATAACAACGAGGTGTTAAAGATATGTCTTAATTTAAGCAGTGCATCTGTTTTTCATTATATTTTAGTCAAGTCTTTGTACCGGATCATAACTCAACGGAGACTCATATGGTGGCCAACGATCGATATAGTCCTAAGCAGAGCTGGTGAATTGAGGAATATGTTCACTGATACTTTGAATAAAGTCAATCAAGGTTTGATGTGTAGCTCGACTCCTCTTCGAACATCGGCAAAGTCGTTGACCGAGCAATTCAGTAATAAGTTAAGAATTAAAGACAAGGCATTCGAAGACGGTCCTAATTACAAAGAGCTGTTGTTATGGATTGTTAGACTTATAATAGTTGATCCTTATCTTATGTTGCATAATCCAAACAAACTTGACCATGAGACTCAGATGAGTATTTTTGAGCTTTTCAATGGCTTAGTCTCACTTGTTCATGATTCCTCAATGCCTGATGTAGCCCATGCAGCAATGCAAGCGTTGTTAGTTCTACATCAAAAAGAAAATATCGAAAAATGGAATCCCGAATCACCGATAAACACTTTTTGGAGCATAAGTTCACAAGTGTTGTTTTCAATATCTCAAAAATTGGTTCAACATCAAATAATAAATTACACAGATGTTCTTAAATGGCTGAGAGAGATTTTAATTTTACGCAATGCATTTTTGTTACACTACAAAGATAACGCTTATGTTGGAAGTAATATTCCAATGGCTAAACATGCACAGTTGAAATTAGAAATAGTTTTTTTTGTGTATTTGTGGTCAATTGATGTTGATGCAGTTAAAACAGCCATGTCTTGTTTTAGTCTATTTTGTGAAGAAGCTGAAATTCGATTTGGATTTGACGAGATGGCAGTCACTCAGTTATTGCCTAATCATAATGTTTATTTGGAATTGGCAGCTACGTCGAATACCATCACAAGTGGACGAAATGCTTTACAAAAAAAAATCTTGTCTCTGTTAAGAAAAATTGAACACCCGACTCAAGGTAACAAACAAGCATGGTACGATACTTTTGTATGTCAACAAACCCTCACCAAAATATTACAAACTTACCCTAAAAATAACAAAATGGACGATAGTTCGTCGTATTCAACGTCTGAACTTAGCCCAGTCTCAGCTAATAACAACATTTTACATCACAGTCGAATAAATAAACGACGAAGTGGTGGTGCCTCATCGACCACTGTCAGTAACAGTCTTTACTCATCAAGCTCTTCATGTGTAATCGGTAGCACTATTGTAAACACTGGACAAGGTATTTACGGAGTCTCAAATGGACTGTATTCAAATGTTTCGAATTGTAATTCATTGTCTTCATTACAATCATCATCGTCAGGTCTAACAGCTACTTCTATATCAGCTGCAATTGCACAAGAACATGAGTTAGACGATATTTTAGCTGAATGGGCGAATATGACAGGATTCCTAAGCGCGTTAAGCAGTGTCTGGCTTCCGAATAAACAGGTCCAAAAACACAATCATTTTATTGTCGTTTCAAGTGAAAGTAATTCTTCATCAACATCAACTACAAGCACACCAGTAAGTTCAGCATCACCGTTTAGTTCACCAAGACCAGTGAATAATACATCGAATAACTTTCGTCCAGGAAACCAAGTTTCATTTAACACTTCAAATGTCGTCGAAGCTGTAAGCGGGGGTACAGATTTACATTATTGTCCAGTGACACAATTTATTGGAGATTTACTAAAATTATTGATTTGTCAAAACGAAAAATTCGGTTATCAAGTTCAACGTCATGTTCAAGACTTACTAGGCCATGAGTTAAATACTCAATGTTACCCTATACTCTTTGAACAAATCAAATTGATTATTGATCGTTTTTTTGATTCATCAACCCAAGTTATTGTAAGTGAACAAAACACACTGTTTATTGAAAACGTTATTTTTATAATGCGGTGTGTGTTGGAGAGTAAGAATGAAAACAGTGCTGAGAATCCGTTTAGCACGGTTAGTGTAGAAAGCTTAATGATTAATATAGTCCGTTATGTAAGACACTTGGACTGTAGTGTTCAAATAATCCAACTTAAAACTAAAGTTTGTCAACTAGTCGAAGCTGTTATGAAAAGACGAGAGGATCTTTTGTTCAGACAAGAAATGAAATTTAGGAATAAACTAGTTGAATATTTGACTGATTGGATAATGGGCAACTCGCATCAATTTAATGTACAGTCAAATGAAATAACGTCGTCTTTGAATCGAGATCTAGACCAGGCGAGTATGGAAGCAACTGCTGCATTATTAGCAGGATTGCCCTTACAACCCGAAGAGAATGATAAAGGAGATATAATGGAAGCGAAATCTCAATTATTCTTAAAGTATTTTACATTATTCATGAATTTACTTAATGATTGTTCTGAGGACTACGCTGAGTCTTCAATGCCTCCTCATCTTTTAATGCCTAATCATCATGATCATTACATGGCCATCAACCGTTCATCTCAACAAAATTCAAAAACTCTTCAAGCTCTTCGAAACAGTACGATTGTTGCCATGTCGAATTTATTAAACGCGAATATAGAGAGTGGTTTAATGAGATCTATAGCTTTAGGTTACCACCGTGATGCGCAGACAAGAGCTGCGTTTATGGAAGTTTTGACACAAATATTGCAGCAAGGTACCGAGTTTGACACACTAGCCGAGACTGTCCTTGCCGATCGTTTTGAACGTCTGGTCGATTTAATGACTACCCAAGGGGATAAAAATGAGTTTCCGATAGCTATGGCTCTCACTAACGTCATGTCAAGTGATTACATGGACGAACTAGCGCGAGTACTCGTAACTATTTTCGATGCCAAACGACTTTTGCCTCAGTTGTTGACGCAAATGTTCATGAAAGAAGTCGAAGTAGCCGATTGTTATCAAATTATTTTCAGAGGAAATAGTTTAGCTTCAAAAATAATGTCGTTTTGTTTTAAAATTTATGGCTCGGATTATTTGGTTCAGCTGTTTCAGCCTTTGTTAATGAACTTATTTTTGCCAGATAATATTTTCAAATCGTATGAAGTCGATCCATCAAGGATTGAACCGAATGAAAATGTTGATGAAAATCGTCAAAATTTACTACAACTAACCCAAAGTGTAATAGAGGCAATTATAAACTCGACTAAAATATTTCCCATTCACATGAGAATCGTGTGTCATTGTTTATACCAAGTAGTGTCCACTCGGTTTCCTCAATCGGGATTTCAAGCAGTGGGAACAGTTATATTTTTAAGATTCATTAACCCTGTGTTAGTAAGTCCTCATGAGTATGGACTTGTTGATATGGAGCCTACGCCAAAAATGAAACGAGGCTTGACTCTAATGTGTAAAATTTTACAAAACATTGCAAACAATTTAGTCTTTACCAAAGAAGTACACATGAAATATTTTAATGACTTTTTAAGATCAAATTTAGAACTGGCCACATATTTTGTGGTTGATATTTCATCTTGTAATTTGGACATAAACTCGGAGCAATTCTCGTCTCAATACGCTAATAATGTTAGTTTTATAAGCGATGCAATTGTTTTGTCCCTTCATCGTCTTTTATGGTACCATCAAGAAAAGATAGGGGATTATTTATCAAGTTCACGTGATCAAAAAGCTGTTGGTCGTCGTCCGTTTGACAAAATGGCTACTTTGCTGGCTCATTTGGGGCCGCCTGAACACCGAAGTAGCAACATCGGAATTGGTTGCAATTCGTTTACTCTCATTCAACAAGACTCACAATGGAAAAATTACACTGATTTGAGCATGACATCGACTAAATTCGAGGATTACATGACAAAACAACAAACAATTGAAAAAGAAGATTTCAAACAAATAGCTTCGTTGATGATTTTTTATCAAGGAGGGTATTCAAAAGCAGGTAATCCAGTGTTTTATTACATAGCTAGACGGTTCAAGACTTCAGAAATTAACAGCGATCTGCTTATCTATCATGTTCTATTGACGTAAGTTTTTATATACAGACAACGGTGATTCAAAAATTAAAAATTTTGCCGAAATTATTAAAAGATTACGATCCCATTATCCAAAAATGACGAAATTTTTTACACCTGTACCCCGTTCTTTCTCGTTTACAAAAAAATGATCGACTTACCGGCATTTGTTTTCCTCGGGGAGTAAGGTCCCTAGAAGTTACCTCACCCTAATTCCTCGGGGTTCTCGGTAATTTTGTTTTGGAAAAATGACCCATCATTCGATAGAAAAATTACAAGGATTAAAACGTAATTTAGATCATAACATTATTATTATGTTCCGTTCTGCAGTAATTGCTCAAAAACTTCTAAATTTGTCTACTTTGCTGGCCTGACCATTCAAAGGTTAAAAAAGTGGGAATTTCTAGTTTTTATTCCATAACTTTAGAATGAGCTATTATCACCAAAATATGATCGTTTAGAGACAACAGTCTCGTGAACCAGAAAATGTGGATATCATAATCTTATGATATCTTTAAGACCCATAACTTTAATTTTTATCCCGGATCCGCATCGTTTCGGAATATAATTTACGTGGTAACTATGAAATGATGCAACTTTTTAGGGCTTAAAAATTAGGGCAAAGAACAAGGTTTCTCGATTTGTTCCTACATGAGTATGTTCAGAATCGGTATCGCAAATTTGTAAAACATCTTCGGCAAAGATCTTTACTGGACTGAATCACTGTGTATACCCTCTTTTTAAATACCTATTCAATCCATAAATTTAAGGCTAAAACAGCAACAAAACAAACAGTTCGAGATCGTAATTGATTTGACTCACATGTGCAGTGATAACAGATTTAGAACCGAGCTACTTTCAAAATGGTTCTGTTGCTTACCTGACGGTATATCAGAACGACTTCAAGTAGCTTATATAATTAACGTAAATACATGGGTTCGTGAGTATACCAAGTATCATGATCGAATATTGGCACCGGTTAAAGGTAGTCGGAAAATAATTTTTATTGATCATCCTTCAAAAATGAGCGAGTTTATTGACTCGGATCAGATAAAACTTCCGGGACATACATTATCACTCGAAGAGGATCTTAAAGTGTTTACAAACGCTTTAAAATTGTCCCATAAAGACACTAAAGTATCGATTAAAGTCGGTCCACAAGCGATACAAATTTGTTCAACTGAAAAAACAAGGGTCCTCGGGCATCAAGTTCTGTTAAACGATGTTTATTACGCGTCTGAGATAGAAGAAGTTTGTCTCGTCGATGATAATCAGTTTACAGTTACAATCTCAAATGAGTCAAGTCCATTGAGTTTTATACACAATGATTGTGAGAATATAGTCCAGGCTATTATTCATATTAGAACTCGTTGGGAGTTGGCTCAACCTGATACGGTCACTGTTCATACTAAAATTCGTCCTAAAGACGTACCTGGAACACTACTTAACATTGCGTTATTAAATTTAGGAAGCTCTGATCCAAATCTTAGATCGGCCGCGTATAATTTACTGTGTGCTTTGACTCAGACTTTTGACCTAAGAATCGACGGTCAATTGTTAGAAAGCAATGGGCTTTGTATTCCTTCGAATAACACAATTTTTATCAAGAGTATAAGCGATAAGTTGTCATTGAAAGAGCCTTATTTGACGCTAGAATTTTTGGAAGAGTGCATTGCTGGTTTTAGGTCATCAACAATTCAGCTGAAACATTTATGTCTCGAATACATGACTCCATGGCTTTCGAATTTGACTAGATTTTGTCGACATAGTGACGAAAATAAGAGACAAAAAGTGGCTATGATTTTGGATAAATTAATATCGTTGACAATTGAAGAAGACGATATGTATCCTTCGATTCAAGCTAAAATTTGGAGTAACATCGGTTCGGTAAGTGAATTATTAGACATGGTTTTGGACGCGTTTATAAAACGCTCGGTCAGTGGAGGCTTAGGTTCAGTTCAAGCTGAGATCTTAGCCAATACAACAGTTGCTCTTGCTAGTTCTAAAGGCTCTCTAGTATCAAGAAAAGTTATTGGTAGACTTTGTCGACTCATTGAAAAAACTTGTACTTCACCAACTCAAACACTAGAACAACATCCCATTTGGAATGACATTGCCATTCTCTTAAGATATCTCTTAATGTTATCATTTAACAATTCACTCGATGTTGTCAAACATTTACCGTATCTATTTCATTTAGTAACGTTGCTAGTATGTACTGGGCCATTGATGTTACGTGCCAGTGTTCACGGATTGGTTATAAACATAATACACAGTTTGTGTACTTGTCAATGTCCACAGTTTAAAGAAGAAACTCACAGAATATTGAGTTTAAGCTTGGCTGAGTTTAGTTTGGCTAAATTTTATACTTTATTTGGAATTAGTAAAGTTAAATCAGCTGCTGTGACTGCGTTTAGAACAAATTCGCGTAATCAGGATCGTGGTTTGGCTTTTTCGCCATCGGGAGGCGAACCTGATCGTATGCCATTGAGCTCTTTAGAGACTATTACGGACACGCTACTCGAGATAATGGAATCGTGTAGCAAAGACATGGAAAAATGTGATTGGTTAAACGTTTGGACTGAATTATCAAGACGTTTTGCTTTTCAATTTAATCCAGCTCTTCAACCAAGAGCGATTATTGTGTATGGTTGTATAAGTAAAAATTCGACTGAAGGTGATGTTAAACAGTTGTTAAGAATGATGGTTAAAGCTTTAGAATCTCATGGGGATATTGATCTAATTGAAGCAATTGTCATGTGTTTAACTCGACTTCTTCCTCTTTTGCCAATTTATTCTCAACTTCATAAGTTCATGTTTTGGATCGCTATTAGCATTTTACAATTAGAAGACGCGTCTTTGTACGCAGCTGGTCTTGCTTTGTTAGAACAAAATTTACATACGATGGAAACACATGGAATTTTGGATAATCAATCGCTTGAAAAAATAATGCTCGAAGCCCGTGAGCCATTAGAATGGCAATTTAAACAATTGGACCAAGCTGTCGGACTTAGTTTTAAATCAAAATTTCATTTTGCCTTAGTCGGTCATTTAATAAAAGGTCTTCGTCATCCAGTTCAAAATACAGTGGCCAGAACGATTCGTATGTTGAACATGCTGCTTGGTATTGTGGCCAAGTCAGAAAAACGAGACAAATTTCAAGTGACACAGACTAGCGTGCCTTATCTTGTGGCTTTGATTTCGGTCTCAGAAGAGGTCAGATGTAGATGTCATTTGAAGTATACAACTAGTTCAATAGCTACAAATCCAAATCAAAATAATCAAAATACGAATCCAAAAAAAAATCCATCGGTGAGTATTTCTTTAATGCCTCAATCGCCAAGTAATTCAAATATAAGTGAAGAAACATCAATTTCTGCGACTATTAATTCATCAACGAATTCTTCACTTTTGTCTTCTCAACAACCGAAAAGACAAAGAAGTTGTGATATAATTGATTCAAGGTCGATTATTTTGGCCAAAACAAATAAACAATGTCCTCAACAATCGGTAAACTCGACTCATCCGACATCGTTGAGCATTCAAAACAAAACTGTTGTAAACACTAATAATTTATACATAGCCCAAAATAATCCGAACACTTCGGCTCTTACTTCGCCCATGTCACCCATTTCACCCATGGCAAATAGTTTCAATGGTTTAGGAAATAACAATCAAAATCTAAACACAAATTATCCTAAAATGAGAAAATCAGTCACTGTTCAAAATCAACAAAATTTGAATAGTTTACAAAAAAATTCAAATTTTACATCATTTCAAAGTTCAAAAACGAACCCTACAAACTCGACCAATTCGACACCAAGCTCAAACACGAATCCAAGTACTAATAACGAACTGAATATTTTATTAGACCCAGTGGTTATTAATGATTATCCCACTCAAGCTCTAGTCTTAACAGTCCTTGCTACTCTAGTCAGAAATTCAACAGATGAAAATGAAATTAGAATTTTGTATCAATACATAGCCGAAGCGTCGATTGTATTTTCCAAAGTATTTCCTGTTATACACAACTTACTAGACTCGAAAATAAATCATATTCTTCAATTATCACTTGACGAATCAATTTTAGACAGTGTACAATCGATTATTCAAAATATGATATCGTCATGTGAAATGACCGATTCAAATCAACAACAGTTGTCATATTTACAATCATGTGGGTTCGGTGGGCTATGGCGTTTTGCTCAACCTTTTTCGATTGGTCGTGAAAAGCCAGAAAATGTTGAATTATTTATTGATTGTTTAGAAGCTATGGTTGAGACATGTCTACCGCCGGATAATGAAAATTTTAGTTGTGAAAGTAACAGTAATTTGAATTCAACTTTAACTAATAATTCGAGCAATTCAACTCAATTGAATAATCTCATCAACATGAGCAGTTCATCGACTTTAAATCATGGGTCAACTAATTTTTGTAACATTTCATCGTCTAGTAATTTGATTACAGGATCAATGTCAAGTATTAGCATGGGATCAATACATTCACCAACTGATAGAGAATTGTTTGAGCTTAATGAAAATGGTCGAAATAAAAATTCGAGAATGAGAAGAAATTCATCACCTCAGAATATGACGTGAGACGATGATTTTTTTTTTAAATTGATATTTTTTTATTTTTGTAACTAGCTTTATTCTAATCAATTATTGAAAATTTGTAAGATGTTGTAAATCATTGTGGTTCAAATAAATATTTTAAAAAAAACATTCTTCTTTTTGTTTCCCACTTTTAGAATTATTGAATCATGAAAGCACGTTCGTTTCCGAACATAAAACGAACTTAATGTCCTATCTGTTTAAAATGATTATAGAAAGTCTTCAAAATGAAAGAATAAATAGCATCACCTTGAAAAATAACGTACTTTTTAAGAATTAAGTTTATTGAGTTAGAATTTATTGAGTTAGTTCCTGAAAATTTTACAAATTTTTAAAATTGTATGGACATTTTTACATTATTCTTAAATTTTCGAATCGCCTTGAAAATTTTCTTTTTTTGTTAGCATTATTCTTTAAAATGTGATTTTTTTGTGATTTAAACAATTTTTCCTTTAATTTCACAATTTACCAATATTTTTATATGAATAATCTATTTTTGTGATCTTAAGCTTAACTGCTACAGCTATTATGTGTTTACACGTATACTCTGTTAAATACTTTTTACATGTACAAGTGCTGAATTCCCAATCCGATTTATTGACTTTTACACGTTTAATCTCTCTGTTAACTATGATGAATTGGTCGAAAACATAATGATCTCTATAACACTGACACCCTAATCTCTCACACTCCAGCATCTCAAACACTAATTCAAACGATTCATCATCAACTTCAGCACTTGAAACCAAATACAAATCATGGTCTTTGGTGTATTTGATTTTAGCCTTAGATTTGATAAATTCATCTGTTTCATCTCATAAATCGGTACTAAACTTAGACATGTCATAAAATGGCTTAATTCGATCTAGATCAGAAGATCTATCTATTGACCAATCCTTTATAATTTCAAAAACTGACTTAATGAAACGAGAAATATGTTCGCGTTCTCTGATCTTTAATAGATTTATTTGTAGCCTCGAGTCCATTGTTTGTACTAGGGTATGACAAAGCGGCACCCTCATACCAATTACAAAAATTGGAAACAATCCACTCTTTCTTAAAATATTTAAGAAATTTTGGGTCATAATTTATTCTAAACAATTCTTCAATCTTGTCCTAATTAATTAATTAATTAATTGATTAAATTACCGTATTCCCTCGTTCGATTATGCAGCACCACGACCCAAAATCCAAATTTTTAGGAGGGTTTTTTGACGATTAGTAAAATGCTAAAACACGCTTAAGACATTCGTCAGACTCTAGTTTTGAAATCAGAGTCTGCTTAGAATATTTTAACAAAGGCTAATTGATAAAAAGGGCACTATATCAAATGATAGGAGACAAAATAATAGTCATATCAAATAGTAGTTTCAAATAATTGTTTGTATTAAATAATTGTTTTCAAATAATAGCTATTGAGTAATAGTTTTTGAATAGTAGTTTTCAAATAATAGCTGTATTGAATGATAGCTGTGATAAATAATTGCTGTGTCAAATAATTGCCATTTAATAATTACTTCTTTTAGATGAATAAAATAAGAAATTACAACAAACACCTGTAAAGTGTTAACATCGATTCACCGTTACATACCAGAAGCGGTAAAATTCGCAGAATGGTATCAGATGATTTAGATTTGGTAAAAGAACCTCGAAACCTACTGACTCGATCTGAATCTTTAGACATTTTTGTTAACAATTGTGAACAAAGTGAACACCCAGATAAATTGAATGACAGTAATGATCGAACTTTTACAATTGAACAAGTTGAACAAGCTATCGGAGTTATAAATCTAAATGATGATGAAGAAGAAGTTTTTGATCATGATCAAGAAAATGATGATTACGGTGACGAAAACGAAGAAACCAATAATAACGCTGAATATGAAACTATCGATCCCATTGAGGATTTTCAACTTGTCGATTTAGATTTTCAAAAGTTATCATCTTGTATATGGATTATCAGGATTATTATAAGAATGGATTATCTTGATAACATACTGTCAAATCTAAAATAATTTTTATTTTTATTCAAATATTTTTTATTGACTATTATTTAAGAGACAATTATTCGACAACTATTATTTAACAAAACTATTATTTGATTAGACAATTTTTTGATTAAGCTACTAATTGAATAAACTATTATTTAAAAACTATTATTTGAAACTACTATTTGATGGCTATTATTTTGTCTCCTATTATTTGATAGTCTGCCGTAAAAAGAGCTTCCTAAACTTTTGGATTTCGTGTTATGATGCTGCATAATCGAACGAGGGAATACGGTAAGTGTTCAATAATGTTTATTTAAATAATTTTACCTTTCAATACAAAAGTAAAATCTTCAGTTGTTTCATTTGTTACAAGTGATAAGAACGTCGGATGGAAATAATGTTGTTTGATCAGATCAACTCTAGTGCTATTTCTAGGGATGTTAAACGCAAAGGAACAATAACATCTTCATTGTCTGAGAAAGATTCATCGGTTTCAATGTCAATCATGATGATGATTAAATATGTTTCAAAACATGTTTTTTGTTTAAATGAAAGCTTTTTGGATTAAAAAATTTTTTTTAGATATACGTATATGTTTTGTAAGCATAGTTATTTTTTGGTGAAAAAAAAAGACAAAATAGTGTTAAAAAGAAATTAATCCCATTTCACAACACTAATTATTTTTAAAAAACCTATAATATTTCTAAATTTGAAAAGTATATCTATTTTGTGGGATTTTAACTGCAAATACATTCGTAATTACAACCCCACCAATCGCTTGTTTTTCGTAACTGCAGATATGCTTGAATAATGAGTTTTTCGATTTTGTAGTTGGACTGAGAGTTCGACTGTTTGTTAAGAGGCTGTTTTCGTTTAAGGACGTGTAACAATTCTTTTATTCGTAGTTTCATGTCCGTATCCGCTTTCTCGATTATTTCGATGTTATCGTAATCCATCAGGTGTCCAGTGCTAGGTTCGCGCTGGCAGCATGATGAGCCATTTGACTTTTTGTGTTCATTTATTCGATACGATAAAATTCGTTTACATTTGCCTATGTAGTTCACATCGCAAAATTTTAAAAGTCGACTTTAGTCGACTAAGTCGAATAAAATTGTTTTCTCAGAACAATTAAGCAGGGGGTATGACTAAGAAAAAATTTTCAACACAAGGTCCATTTTTAACACTAGGAGCACCTTTTTTTCTTATATCGAGAAGCATCGAATGCGTCAAAATGACGCAATATATTATAATCGTTTTACTGAAATTTATTCAAAACAAAACTCTGAGAATTGTTGACGTTTTAGTGATTAATTTAATCAATTTGACTTCGAGGATTACGAAAAAGTGGTCGTTTTTCATTTATAACCTACCATTGATGAGATATAGGCACCTTAAGTTATCTTCAGGGTGCTAAAACTTCCTGCAAGGGCTTAACTAATTTTGAAAAACAAACTACATAAGCGTCTTTATCACACTTAAATTAATCAAGTATGACTTTTTCTGAAAAAAAATTGTCTGGGTTCGTCACACTGTGAAAATAAAAAAATGTATTTTTCTTAATTTGCGTCAAATTGACCTCACCGGTGCTTCTAGTGTTAAAAAATTTCATGGTTATACCGATATTTCATATTTTAATGTATATTATTGACTAAGATTTAAAAGTTGAATTGCCGCTTCGTTAGAAAAAATTCTGGGTTTATCCCTTATCAGTCCGAAATATAAAAAATCACGTTAACGTCTGAAATGGGTCAAAAATGAACAGGGCCGGCGCTACGATGTGGCGAGATGTGGCGGCCGCCACAAAGACGACGGAAAAACATTAAATCTTTTTTGTTATTTCAAGTCGAAAGGAGAGAAAATTCTATTTTTTAAAAAAAAAAGTTTTTTTTGGAAAGTTCAACACAAAGTTCGCTAACAAAAAATGTTATTTCAAAAACTCCTATTTTTTTATGAACATAAAATCCGCTAATTAATTGTTAATTGATTTCTTTTCTCATATGATTTTTGTTAAGAGATTAATGATCACTCTCCCAGCTCTCCTTTTTCGGTTTTATTCAAAGATTAGATTTTTCTCTAAAATTTTAAAAGTTAAATTGCCGCTTCGATAGAGCAAAATTTTTATCGTTTTTCTTTGTTATTGAAAAAAATTTCTCATCGTGTCTTTCTGCGGCGGACGAATTAAGTGTATGTCATGAACTCGAGGCAAGTTTCAAGAGAAAAATCTAAGGTCCGCCTGGATCTAAACGTCCACGCTATCTGAACTAACTTTTTACATCATACACGTAGAATAAGTGATATGAGTAAAACACAACATACTCCAGCTCCTAGTCGTCAAAAATCAGTTTTATAAATCTATTTTTTAACTTTAATTTGTATTTAACTTCTCCAAATTTTATATTAATTCTAATAAAATATAATAAGACTCCGAATAGTCAAATACGCAAAATTTTAATTGGATAAATCATAAAAAATTTTAGCCGTATCCCTTTGCTTTTTTCTACAGAAATGTCGTTGAAAAGTTGTGTTCATTCACGTGTTCCTTTTGTGAACTTTTATGAAATGATTTTGAAAAGTCATTATTGATTTAAGAGTCTCAACTGAAAGCTAAAAAGCTCTAGTTAAATCTTGTAAAACTAGCTTTACGTTTTTTTTCAAAATCATTAGTACATTAAAGTTCACGAGAAGAACACGTGAATGACCACAACAGGACTTTTTTAATTTGAAAGAGTTTAAATTGATTTAAAGATACTTTCGAAAGATAAAAAGTTACTAATGAGGCTTGGCTCCAAATCGATGGGAAAAGATGTTTTTCAAAAGCCATATTCGGGTCCTTCATTAGAATCCCACATTTTTTAAGCATCTGCTTCAACAAGATATGATTCTCTCCCAATCTTAGCATTCATTTATGTAATTATTTTCATGATTTTACAATAGAGGACAAAAAACCGAAATAACTTTCCGTAATTGGGACTGGACCCTGTTTAGTATGGAAGGCATGGCGTTGTTTAGTATGGAAGGCATGGCCTATTTTCTAAAGTAGGTTTAGCCTTTGTGTTCTTTTCTAAAATAGATAAAAAAGACTTCAAGGTTGTTCCTTCTTAATTGTAAATGAATAAATAAAACAAAAACTATGATTCGGTTAACATTCAAAAAAAAATAATAACCAATTATTCAATAAAATATTCTACTGTTCTTCTTTGAAAATATTTTCTTTTTTTCTTTTCTTAATTCACGCTCATCAATTAAACAAACAATTTTCTTTGTCGTGAGAAAAGTTTCAATTATCTTTTTTTTTTCTTATCGTGCTTTTTTTTAAATTTAATTGTCAATTATGTTAAATTATGGAATGGTTAGCCGATTATATGATTCTACAGGTTTTCAACAATTTCTTTGGAAAACCGCACCGGACAATTACAAAAGAAAAGTGTGAAAAAAAAAGTAACACAGGATCTTAGTAAAAATTATAATTTTATTTTCTAAATCTGATTCGATAAAAAAAAAGTATCCATCATAAAAAAAATAGTAATACTCTAGTAATAAACAAGACATATTAGACTATGTTTTTTGTTCATCGGAAGCCTACAATACGTTTTCAATGCTCGAATCTATGAAAAATGAAAGCATGGGTAGTAACCACTTTCCAATACTTGTAAATTTTAAAAACAAAGAAATAAAAATCGTAGATGAAAGCTTACAACAACCCGTATTCAATTTTAAAAAAGCCGACTGGGACCTTTTCAAACAAAATTTACCGGATCAACTAGTTAACATCGATGAAAATAATGTTGAAGACATTAATAAATTCATAACAAGATCTTTACTCGAGGCGGCTAATATTGCTATACCGGTCAAAAAAACGTCTGTCCCCGAAAAAATTCCGTCATACATAATCGAGTTAATAAAAATTAAAAATAAAATTAAATGTAAAACGGTCGAAGACAAAAAAAAGAAAAATATTCTAAAACAAACGATTGATCAAGAAATTAAAGCTATTAAGAACAAACGCTGGCTAGATTTAATTTCGTCTCTTGGTAATAAAGTAACGTCATCTAGGCCATTTTTGCAAAAAATTGAACAAGTCAAAAATCCTAATTCGCAAATACAAAAGAATTTCCAAATCTCATACACGAAAATATAAACTTTGTAAACGATCAAGACAAAGCTAATCTATTTGGATCGATTCTTGAAAGTACTTTTCAGGATGCTAATGATCAAACGTTCGACAATAAATTCAAACGTTCAATAGAAGAAAAACTTAGATCGAAATTCTCAAAGAACAATGAAACAAACGAATTTACTCTATTTTCTGTTGATGAGTTGAACAAACAATTAAAATCGCTAAATCGTAAGGCGTCAACGGGTCATGATAAACTTCACAACCTTATGTTAATAAACGCAAGTATAAAATTTAAAGACCTACTACTTACACCTTTTTACAAAATCCTCGTATCAAATATCATTCCAAACGACTGGAAATTGGCCACTTTTAGTATGGTTCCGATTATAGACCAATAAGCGTTACGAGTTGTCTAACTAAGCTTGCTGAAAAACTCATTTACTCTCGTATAGTAAAGTTCCTTGATGACAACAACATCATCGTTAACATGAATCATTTAACCGTAGAAAAAAGGTATGTGCTATAATTTTTGATATAGCTTCTGCTTTCGATAAAGTGTGGCACGAGGGCCTTTTATTCAAAATGTTCGAATTCATCATTCCATTCTATTTAGTTGCTTGGGGCAAAAGTTTTCTCGAAAATAGAAGATTTAGAATAAAATTAAACGAAGTTGTTACAAACGATTTTAATATCTCTGCCGGTGTACCTCAGGGGTCAGTACTCAGTCCATTGCTTTTCTCAATTTTTATTAATGATATACCAAAAAATTCGATTAGAAATAAACGTTATTTTATTTTATTTGCAGATGATTTATGCACATACTTTATCTTCAAAAAGTTTGGTAATATTTCAAAAATTATTAACAAATATTTACAACAACTAAAAACTTAGTTAAACCAATGGAGACTCAAAATGGCGCCCAGTAAATGTTGCCACATCATTTTTTAAAGGACAAGAAAAATCATAAAAACAAATTAAAGCTTAAACTTTATAATAAAAACATAGAATACAATGATTCTCCAACCTTTTTAGGTATTACGTTCGATAGAAGTTTGTCATTCAAAAATCAAATAGATTCAATCAAGAAGAAATGTACCAAAGGGCTAAATTGTATAAAAATTATAGCACACAAATCATGGCATTTATCCAAAAAAACGTTGGTTCAGATTTACACATCCTTAGTTAGATCGGTTATAGACTACTCATCAATTATTATCTCCTCGCTCTCAAAAAAAAGAAAAAAACAACTCCAAACTATTCAAAATGCTGCAATCAAAAGCATATATAAGCTACCATTTGACACACCATCTAAAGTTGTAAACGAAATGTCCGGTTTGAAAAGTATAAATGAAAGACTCGTTGAGTTAAACAAAAGTTATGTCCAAAACGCGTTAATAAGCGAAAATCCATTATTCGACAATCTCCTCGAAGAATATTCAAATATTAGTAAAACATATTTAAAAAAATATAAAACTTTTTTATGTGACTCAATTTAAATTTTAAAAATTAATCTCTGTTTATTTAATTATTTATTTCTTTCTTTTACACTCTTTAAATAAATTTAAAACAAGCTTTTTTTTTTGTAAATTAATTCTTGACCAAAACAGCTCTAGCTGGGGTCATTTAAATAAAATAACTAAATCCAAAAAATAAAAAAAATACAAATTATCATAAAATTAATAATGTTTCAAATCGCCACAAGTAAATTTAACAAATTGCAAATGATTGCCCTGAACTCTATTTCTATTTTGTACAGATCTTAATAGAATTTTACACCGCGTTTCGGAATAACAATAAAGCCTACAGCGCCATATAGTAATTCCGTTTAGGTCAAAAGGTTTTAACTTGTAGTAGACTGTTTATCATAAAACAAAAAATGTTTTCCCTTGGAAGTCGGAACTAATTCGTACTTAGCCATTGATTTACTTTTTTATGAGATAAGGATTTTTGGTTCATTTATGTTTCCTTCGAAAAAATTTTGAACAAATATTTTAAACAGATTGAGACTTGGTTGAATAATTGGAGACTCAAAATGGCACCCAGCAAATGTAATTACACTATTTTTGCATATGGAACGCGACCAATCAAAAAATACTGTTTCAAAATGTACGACAAAAACTTCCCAAGCCAAATTTTTTAGGTGTAACATTCGATCGAAATTTATCTTTTAAATATCAATTATTTATTTATTCAATTAGAAAATATCCTTGAAAAATGCTACAAGCGAATCAACTGCCTCAAAATTCTTTGTCAAAAATCGTTGTCGCTCAATCATAAAACTTTAACGAATATTTTATAATTCATTAATTCGATCGATCTTGGATTACTCATCATTCATACTCCCAAGACTATCAAAGACAAGAACCAAAAAACTTCAAGCGATCCAAAATACAGCAATTCGCATTATTTACAATCATAAATACGATGAGAAAACAATCAAGTTACAAGAAATTTCGGGTCTTTGTCCCATACAAACAAGATTTCAAAACCTAAACAAAACATACCTCAACAATTGTATTATAAACAACAACCCTCTTATAAATAATTTAATGGATGAATTCATTACTGGCAGTGAACATGCACCGAAACAATATGAAACTTTACTATGTACTTTTTTTAACTCGGACTAAAAAACTTTAACTTTTTATCTTATTCTTTTGTTAGACTTTTTGTTTATATCTTTAAATTTTGGCTAAAACGGCTTACGCTGGTGCCAATTTAAATAAAATAAAATAAATCCAAAAAAATGAGATAAGGTTAGATAAGTTTCTTTAAATACAACCATTTTGCCTACATTCAGTTTAAAATCAATCTCAATTAATCAACTTGCATTAGTTTTTTTTAATTAGTTATTTTTAATTCTTAATTGAGTTGCATTTATTATAATTTTGTAATTAAATTATTATAATCAACAGGTTTTCAACAATTTATTAACACTTACCTTACAAAAAAATTATTTCCTACTCCTCCTTTTTTTTGTTAAAAATAAATTTTTGAAAACCAGGTAAGGTGTGAATAAATTGTTGAAAACCCGTGAGCCCGATTATATTTCTAGATTCTAAGTTTTTGTTATTAGCCAATAAATTATTTGGGTTTCGATTCGAATTAGCCAATGAATTAGTTAGGTTTCCGAGCCAATCAGATTTAATCAGTCCAAAACCGAACGGTCTTGTCTGATTAACCAGCTCGTCACGGCCGCTTGTTCCTCGCAATTATGACATTTACTTGCACATGAAAATTTGAAAAATTTTCAAAAAGTCGACTTTCGTCGACCTCAAGATTCTTTAGTCGACTCACCACGCTACTATTTATCAAAATTAAAATATTTAACGTAATTTAAAAAAAAATATACTCATGTGATACTATATATCAAATGAGAAGTATATTAAAATTATATACTTCTCATTTGAGAAACTTGAAATTTTAATTAAGATATGCTACTGACATGTTTGTTAAATCAAGGCTCATTTTTAAAATAAAAAAATATTAAAAACAAAAACCAGGTGATTTCAAATTTTCTAATAATCTTTTTCAATTCTCAAATTTATATTTTGTCCCTTTTCAAAATATAAAATCAAATAAAATGAAAAAAATTCATAAAAGCTCTTGTTTTATTTTAATTATTGTTTTAATTACTATTTTACATTTTAAAATCAATAAACGCTCATTAAGTGATGATCAAAGCATCTTAGGTTCCAAATTTGATTATGCCGAAAAATTCGATAGAATTCTCACGAACGAATGTCGGGCTGAGAGTAACAAAATTGAAATCAACAAATGTTTAGGAAAATTGAAAAATTTAGATCAAGAAATTCAAGAAAATCGTACTAATCGTAATACAGACTATAACTTATGCCAAGACTGTTTGCATCAAAATGGAAAAAAGCTAACTATTTATCATCATACTTTTTGGCAAATAAATGATAAATTAAACTCGTTAGAATTTAAATTCAAAGAACGACTTTTATTTTTGAACATCATGTCTTATTTAAGCACTCAAAACTTGTGTTGTACAAAATTTTTATTTTGGAAACTTCCTCAATTTCCACAAATTTTAGTGAATAAATTGAACAACGTTTTCACTGATTTTATAAAAAATGGTTCAATCGAAATAAGAGATTTTGATTTAGCAACTTTGTGTAACATTTCCAAAAGTCTACCCAAGTCAATTATCAACAAATATCCGATTTGTAAAGAGACAAATAATCTTAAAGGCTTTCATCTTGTTGCTTTAAGTGATTTTGTCAGATTCATTGTGTTAGATTTGTACGGTGGTATTTACACAGATGGAGATGTTTTTTATTTAAAAGAAACAAATTTGTTGTGGTCAAAAAATTTTGCATATCGATGGTCATATACCGAATATTACAACACTGCCATTTTGGGTATCAATAAAAATTTAAACGAAAATATAAACAAACTTTATGATTCAATATTTTCTCCTATTCAACCATTAGAAAAAATCATTCGCTCCATACACCCTTTTCAATTATCTTCAAAAACCAACGATAAAAGTATATTTGATTATGAACCATTGATTGCTTACCACAGTTTTTTGTTTGATTCAGCCTGGTTATGTTTTGATGGCAGGATAAAGCGAGCTAATGAATTGAATGTTTGTCGTTTTGACGAATTTTGCAACAAAAAATTTATCGATGAAAAAAGTTTTGATCCAAAAATTTTTTTCCCAGGTGCATTTACGTATCATTTACATTTAAACGGTCGTGGTACTAACATCAGAAATGATTCATATTTTCAATATTTTGAAAGTTACTTTAAGCAAAAACTTTATTTAGATAATAAATTAATTTAAGTTATCTCTTATTTTCGCTTATTATTAATATAAACTAGAATATCCCCTTAAACTTAATAATGTTTTTTTTTTAAAATACTTTTGTGCTCTGATTGGTATTTTTTCTTTTTTTGTTTTTAACTGTGTTTTGATATTTTAAAATATTGGCTAAAAGCTAATATTGGCCTCGAATCTAAGAAGCACCTATCAGAACCATTGACAAATCTCCTCTTGATCTTATTTCTTTTTTAATAAGAGAAAGCTTTCAATAGGAATTCGAGTTCTCCTTTATTAAACTTGACGTAGATCAATCAGTCGCGTACCCAGACACTTTTGGATAGTGTGATGAAGTTCTGTGTGGAGGATATCACTACATACTTTTGTCAATATTTAACTTAAATCACCGGCATTGTAAACAACAAACGGTACTTATTACATTAAAAAAATTGTCTAGCTCTGTCACCTTCAAGTTATATCACTCCCAATTTTAAGGAAAAATGGTGTGATTTGAGTATTAGTTGATTGGAATTAAAATATTATGGCGTAATATTGTAACTAACATTGAGAAATAAGGAAACACTTTGCCTCAATGGAGCGACGTCACTGAGAACAATAGACGATTGGACGAACACGTACGCATCATATTTCAAAATCTTGTTTTTAACAATCTTAGGACTTCATAAAAGATTTTCAACTACCATTTTTCGGTTAAAAAAGTATGTACTCTCTTTTTTGTGGGTTAGACAGAAGGTTCTGTTCAAGTCGAACAATCAAATGTATCTGAAAATACCATATATATATTTTTATAAATATTTCTTTTGATTTTATAAGAAATTTTTAAGATTTTAATTATTTTGGATGCAAGATCTTTTTGGAAAATTGATTAACGTTCAAAATAATTTTAAAATTATTTCAAAACGTACCTTTCATATTTTCTTACTATTTAGACATTAATTATGTCAATTAGACCCCGAAGACTTCTACATTTTTTTTTAATTTGTGTGAAGAAAACGCAAAAACTAAAATTTTCTGAATCAGACGTGACCCTGTCGAGTTTTATCAAAAGGCGCAAGAGCTATCTTAAAAAATAACTTTTTTTGTTTTCACAGTATAACAAACCCAGACAATTTATTTTGGGCATTAGAAAATGTCATGCTTGACAAATTAAATTTGATAAAGACGCTTATGTAGATTTTTTTATTTATTATTTTTACCTTTTCAGGAAGTTGTAGCTAACCTAGGCTGCCTGGAGCTAACTTAGGCTGCCTATATCTCATCAATGGTAGGTTATACATTAAAAATGACCACTTTTTCGTAATCTCTGAAGTCCAATTGTTTTTAATAACTAAAACGTCTAAAATTCTGAGAGTTTTGTTTTGAATAACCATTTTAATATATTGTGTCATTTTGACGCATTTGATGCTTCTCGGTTTAAAAAAAAATGGTTCTTCTAGTGTTAAGTCTTCAGAATTGAACTCAAGACGGTTGTAGAACTATAAAAATGTTGACGATTAAGAACCATAATATACAGAGACTTGAGACCCTTTTTTATCTTTTGATCAGCTTGGACACATGTCTCCAATATCAAATTGCTTAGTGAGGCATTAAGTAAATTGTATTATCCAACCTCAAGATGTAAATGAGTTCGGCTATTTTGTTACCCCTTACCCGTGAAAATTGAACAAAAAAGATAGCTGTTATGGTGAAATTAATTTTTTTGTCTTAGAGTTGGAAAATAACAGGAAAAGTAAGAAAAAGTGTCTGATTGTGTTGTAATATTCTGATCAAAGACGTCTTAAGTTTTGCAATGGAAACATTTCAGTCAACGTTTCGATTCAATTTGAGTTTCAGTTTCAAGATTATTATTATTTTTAGTTTAGTTTTTTTATTATTTTCAATTTAGCTTTTGTTTTTGTTTATTCTCAGACCTCGTGTCCCAATAAACTATTATAATTTAAGTTTGTTTGTTTGTTGTTGTTGTCACTTCCCCAATACCTCCAGTAGGGACCGAAGACGTCAAAATCAATAGACGTCCAAATTAGAAATATTATTGCCAAATAAGATTGTTTTCTGAATTTTTTTTTCGAAAAAAAAAACAAAGCATACGTTTTATAAAAATCAAGAAATTACTGACAAAAGAATGAAAAAAGATAATAGATTAACGTGGGAGAAATTTTTAGACCGTGGGAAAATTTTTCCGTTTGATATTTTATTTTAGTTAATTTTTTAGTTTTCACACATAAATTTAAATAGTAAGATAAACACGTAGTTATAATCTTTTATCTTTAATTATTTTAGTTTAGTATTGTGAGCCGAAAAGTACTGCAAGCAGAAGACAGCCTCTACTAAGACGCATAGTGACCACCAACGTGTTGTCGATCACTTAGTAGCTAAAAACATTCTCGAGCCTTGTAAACCCTCTTGTTTTTACACGGGAATGTTCTGTCTAAAGAAAAACGAGACTCTTTCAGGCCCATCTTTAACTTTAAGAAACTTTCTAAACTGTTGACGGTCCCTAAATTCATGTTATACTCAGTTTATCAGGTTCTCCAAAGACAGAACTGGCCTTCTGACTTGTTTTGGGTCAAGTTAGATATCAAACAGGCCTTCTTCAACATCAATATCCACAAGGATAGCATGTACCTCTTGACCATTAAAGTTAATAGCAAATATTATCGTTTTAAGGTCCTCGCCTTCGGTATTTCGATCGCGCCTTTCGTGTGTCAGCAGATGCTAAACGCAATCCTTAAGTTTGTCAGGCTCTTTACTCCGTATACATGGGGGCATATGGACGATATTATCATAGGGAATAAGTCCGCGCATATGCTCACCTATATTATACTTCACTTGGTATCACGGATGACCTCCGTGGGCTGGATTTACAACGAGATTAAATCCATTGAGATCCCCTGCAAGGAGATAAAATTTCTGGGGTGCTTTTGGACCTCAGAGTTTGTCTACCGGTCTCAGGAAGTTACAAGAAGGATGAAGCGGGCTTTCAAGAAAATTGTTGATGGTGCGGCGGTAAGTCTCTCCAAAGAGCGCGTGGCTATCTGAATTATTATTGCCGTTTCTTTGGGAATTGTCACAGTTTCATTGAAATTGTGATAAAAAGTGAATACAAAACCCCTTACATTCCCTATACCCTTGAGTTCCTTAAATGGGACAAAATATTTTTTAAAAGAACGGAGGTAAGTTTGGCAAACAATAAGGTAGTCGTTGATGAGTCGCCTAATACCATGGGTGTTATTG
Organism: Brachionus rubens; assembly: GCA_022207745.1. Classification (NCBI taxonomy): domain Eukaryota; kingdom Metazoa; phylum Rotifera; class Eurotatoria; order Ploima; family Brachionidae; genus Brachionus; species Brachionus rubens. The sequence continues at coordinate 2,655,352 of JAJVHD010000001.1, read as the reverse complement.
TAAACAATACACCATATCAGTTCATCATACCCCCTCTCCCGATCCATCTTTCAGAATTATGGGCTATGTTCACTGGGCTCACTATCAGTATAGTTGAGCACAATTTCCAGAACATGACTGCCCCCACGGACAATATGTTCGTAAAATACTTTTTCAAGTATGGTTCCTACCATCCCCAAATGACCAGACCGTATTTTTCGTAACAACTCGTCCATTATCTCCACCTTCTTTCTTTATATTTCCATAAATTCGACATCGCGTATATTCCAACGGATGTGAACCCCGCTGACGCGTGGACACGAGAGGGAAACTTCGTTACTCCCCAAGTCAATGCGTTATGGCCAACATCCTTAGGAGTATACATATGTATAACTAGAGATGTTGTTATGGGTAAATATACAGAAATTAGGTTAATAAGAATATTCAAATTATTTTCTAATTTTGTATTATAAATAAAAGTTAAATTTAATACGACAGGGCACAGCAAACCAGTATTGGTCAACAAGTGTCCATTTTTTTTCACACAAATTAAAAAAAAATGTGAAAGGGTCTAATTGACAATATAGACTTCATGCAATGAAATATTTCTACAAAACTTTTCAGTTTTTTTTATTGAGTGCGCTTAATTAATTTTTATTTGAAAATTTCAAAACACGCGCCCTTTGGTCTTGATAATTGATATTACAATCAAATAAGCGTATAAAGGGGCCTTCTTGTCTTGACAATAATACAATTTTTTGGTGCTTGACAAAATTTAAATAAATTATTTTTATTTTGGGTGACCGAAATTGTATACTCATCTTTTAACATGGCGATTTAGGCTTTATATTCCTCCCCATGTATTTTTCTCTTTATTTTTATATATTTGTATTTAAAGTCAACCCTCGTTAATCCGTTTACACTTTTATCTGTATATTTCTTTAGTTCGTATATAAATCAAAGGCTAACTCTAATTCCTTTCAATAGAAAAAACCTCCTTAAATCGTATATTTTAATCCGTATGACGATTTGATGGGGGCTTTTTTCATACGGATTAACGAGGTTTGACTGTATAAGTGAAGAAACGTGGGGAAGATCCGTACCCAAGAAATGATTGTAAACCCAAATTTGTCAACTGTAATGGGATGCATCAATTTAACAGTGAGCTTTGTCTAAAATTAGAGGAAAAGACCTTCAGTATGAACTTGATCAAAAAGAGAGATGAAATTCTAACAGTACCTAGATCAACGCTAACAACCAACAAAATACCACTGGACTTAGATGACATAAAACTGGAAAGACTAATTGAAAGCTGTATATCTAATAGACTAAGTAAAATGGATAACAAGCTAAAAAACATTCATGAGTCCAAAAAAAACAAAAAGGAGTTGGATAAGCATAAAATTGAGCTTGACGAGGAAAAGAGGACCTAAACAATGTTAAACACGATCTTAATAAATTGCAGACTGACATCACACCATTGATTCAAAACTAGATCGGACCAACACAAAAATTGACGTAACAAACCTTCTAAAAAGAAACATAAACAAGCATCGATGAACTGAAGGCTATCCTACTTGGGATATGCCTGAATAAAAACCCATTAGCACTCAATAACTAAACCAGCCATGTCTTTAAATAACCCAAATCAATTCGATCAAATAACATTGAACTCTACTAATAAACGCCTTCCAATAACATCAATCAATATCGGCGGGCTAAACAAAAACATCCCGTATCTAAACCAACTTTTTATGAAGTATTCGGTAGTTTGCGTTCAAGAGACATAGGCTGAGTCAAAAACAGATTTTGATAACTAAATTTATATCACTGGTAAAAAAATCATATCTTAGCCTGCAAAAAAAGAGTAAAAAATGGGTAGAACCGCTGGTGGCCTAGCTTTCATCATAGATGATAACACACCCTCCAAACATAAATTTTATGGTCAACGTGTCGGTCAACTCGAAATAGGTAACCTAACGTTATTCAATGTATATCTGAAGTCAAATAATGTTACATCAACAAACAAAGATGAATTTTTGAGCGAAATACTTTTTCTCGAAGAACTAATCAATAAACAAGATCCAAATAGAGATATAATCATTATTGGTGACTTTAACGCTGACCCAATAAAAAATAATTATCACTCAATGAACTCTTTAGATTCTTAAATAAAAACGACCTGGTTATGAAAGACATTTACTCAAAAAAATCCGTAGACTTCACATACAGCCGAACGTACAAGACTGGTAAGACAATAAAAAGCTGGATTGATCACTGTGTATCTCACACAAGAAACAAGAGACTAATACAGTCGACTCACTTTAATCCGAACAACGATTATCCGAACCTTTCGCTATTCGAACAAAATTTTTTAGTCCCTACCCCATGACTCAATACTTTCCATTGAAAATTTTTTCTTTAATTCGAACAAAAATGTTCGGTTTATTTCGCAATCCGAACTTTTTTTTAAGTACATTGTTCAATAAACTAATATAATTTTATATAAAACAAAAACATATAAAACTTATAAAACACTAGAATATCCCATTAACGGTAAACGAATAAAAAAAAATTTCAAATAAAATAACATAGGGGATTCGAATTTTGTGAACGTACAACTCCGGTCTTTCACAATGTCCATTTCTGAAAGCTCATGAATTTTATTTTCAACTGAAGATCAATACTTGGTCAACTGTCCACTCAATTATCGTAATCTGCGACCCTGAAAAGGCAACATTATCAAGTTTTTCTTGAGATTAAAATTAAGAAAAAGTAAGAATTTTTCCCTTACCCCTTCACTCCAAATTCATGAACTTTCAGAAATGGACATTTTGAAAGACCGGTATTGAAAGGCTTTTTGACGCGACCCTAATTTTCCATCCATTCTAGTCTCTTCCACAGTGATTACTTACCCTTGTATTTCCTAAATCTTTAACTCACGAAAACTATTGAACACGTAGAAAGATTAAAACTGGGACCGAGAATTCATTCAAACTAAATGATAAAATTTTAATCTAGCTAAGATTGTCTCTCAATAGAAATTCCGCAGAGTCTAAAACACTTGAGAGAAAAAATGTGTGTCATTTTAATATTTTCACTAAATAGACTTTTTCCAAAGATATTTACCACATACAGTTCAGTCTTCAGACTTGGTTTTCTAAATTCTAATCGCAATTTTTTTATTTATTTTCTTACCTTGACTGAAAGGCTGGATCCATAGCTCATAAGAGTCAATCGCTAAACCTGCTACATTAATACTTTTGGAACTCTTACACTTAAGCCAGTACTTCTCGCAAGTCTGATCTTTTTCTAATTAAAGATCTTTATCTAATTCTACATAAGATAGTAATTACTTCAGTTAATTCTTTTGTGTCAATTAACAATTAACCCTCAAATAAGTTGATATTTAATCTTTTTATTTTACCTGTAAATTATCTACGAAAACCGAAAAGTCACACAATTTAGAGAGCGTGGGAATTTTTTTCTTTTTTATGTCTCGAAATTTTCTACTTTTATTTCCTTTCTTTTTAACACAATGTTAAAGTATTATAGTAAAAAATCGCTGAAATTTTAAATATGTAGATATTATGTTTTGTAAAATATAAAACATAATTGATTATCATAAAACTTTCTAAATCATAATTTTTCAGTTGCAAGTGTTGAATTTGTTGAAACTTATTTTGATTGGTTAAAACTTATAAAACATCTAAAATAATAAAACTTAGAGAGACTAGTTCTTATAAAACTTTGAATACTCTTTCTTAGGAAACTTCCTTTAGTCTTGAGTTCTTTTTGTGGTTGATTGATAATACTTTGATAACTAAAAAAAATCGTAGAACGTTTAATGATTTCATAATCCTGTCAAATATATATTACAACTAAAACTTAAAGCTTTAAAATACAAATTTGAAACTTGAATTTTCTAATACTTTATTGATCTGCAATTGAACTAATTTCAGGACTTTTCAACCAGACTTATATCATTCGATCTTTGATTAAAAACGTTTTTCAATCCCTTTTTTTTCGGCGTTTTTTCGAAATTGTCTTCAAAATTAGAACTATTTGCTGATTGTTCATTGTTCTATCAGTTGATTGTTCAAGTTCACATAATTTTTGCACCAAAATTTGCTGTTAAATATAAAAAAGAGAAACCAGTTGACTTTTCCTCTTGAATTACTAATGATTAAATAGGAAGTGAGTAAAAAAATGACAGAAAATTTGATCACAACATTCGAGATCGCTGTTGATAAAGCCAAATTTGATGAAACGATTCAAGGTTCCTACCAGGACCCCAGGTCATAAACGTTCCGATGCGTCTTACTTTCAGTAATTTTATCTTAAAACTTTATGTAATCTATCAAATTAATATTTTTTTTTAAAGTGGAAATGGATATTGCAAGTATTCCAAATGTCAAGCAACCTATGTCTTTAAAATTCGTGAAAAACCGACATACCCAACTTGGACGTTCATTATTGTTGAGGTAACGCGTAAAAATAATCACGTGCACGACCAAAATTTGATTTTTAAACCGCAAATCCGTGGAGAAGAAAGGATCAAAATTGCCAAAGACGTAATTGCCGATTACAAAGGGTCGATTACAAAATCGCTTATGTTGACAAATTAGCATCAACAGGTACCAAACAATTACCAAGTGAGCAAGTGGTAAGAAATATGATCCACAAGTATGTCAATCAAGAAATGGTTTCGACTTGTTGGATAACCAATCTTCTACATTCAGCAGATTACGCCGAAAGAAACATAAAATCGGCAAAGAAACAAGGTGGATTTAATGGTTATGTTCAAGAATTCAACGTAAGTTAAAAAATTTAAGAAGCCAAATGGAAATTAGACCATTAAACTTATTTTTTTTAGATCCACAAAGATTTTTGTCTTACACTCCATACAGAGACTCAAACATCCTATTGAATGAAATGTCTACCAACAGGCATGATTCGTTTCAAATCGGTTCAATGTTTCGCATCGTTAAACACAATTATGCCAAGTTGACCAACGGGAAAAAGCTGAAATTTCGAGTCTTAATGTGCGACTTTTCGTGGGCTACTATCCATGCCGCCCTGGAGATATTCAATGACAACGAAACATTTGTGAGTTACGCTAAACGAGTGTTCGACTTAAGCAAACAAGAAACTCATCCAGATTCAGCAGAACTTACTTGGTTAGGTTCTTGCAATAGTCATACCATGCATAGATTTGTCAGAATGCTTCGAAAAAAAATTGTTTTCCAAGAAAAAGAAGAAAAAAGTTTGCGATTCTGTGCTTTTCTCTGTTAGTTAATTGCACAGATTTGAAAACTTTTGACAGTATTTTCGAAGCGATTTGCATGGTATTTCTTGCCAAGAACATAACCAAGGAGTTTAATGAATCTTTTGAGTTTTTGAACAGCTTAATTATGACGAGAGAGAAGTTTTGCGTCAAAGCTGAACAAATTATCAACGCTTCAATTGTGTCCGAACTAGTCACTTCAAAAGATTCATCAGAAGATAGCAATGAAGACGAAAATGACGAAGAAAAAGAGACCATTTTCAAAAGTAAAACGATTAAAGAATCTTCACCTTTTACCCATCATTTTGACAAAATAAAACAAGCGGTAGTCAACAAGTTTGAAAACACTCATCTCGACAATCCAATGTTTAATGACAATTACATCGAGTTTCTACAAAGTAACTTTTTACCTTATTCATTTATTTGATCTGGTTTTGTTTTTAGAGAAATGGGAATAACGAGATTAACAAACGGTACCATTGAAAAATTTTTCGGAACTAGAAAAAAACTAGTTAAAACAAGCGTTCAACCTGGCATCTACGTTAACTTGACGTCTGAAATTGCGTTGGGACAAGCACTGCGGTTCGATAATAAAATAAAAGACGAAGAAAGTGACATGAGTGCAACGAGTGAAGACGAGTCGGATGTCGAACAGAATCAAGTATACGCGGTTGATAAGTGGGGCAAAAAAAAAATGAAAAAAAAAAAGGAGTTTTAAGGTCGAGGAGTTTTTACCGAATGATAATCTAAATTGCATTGACCAAATTCCTGAACAACCGGAGCCTCTTCATACAGTTTTTCAACTTGAACTGATCGACGATAGACTGATCGAAATAATTGACATCGAGAATGATTGTGGCTCTCCAAGGAAAAGAGCAGTTCACTCAAAAGATTTTATCATCTCTAACAAAAAATTAAAAACTGTCAAAAGCAACATCTCAAACGATATCATAAAGATTAAAAAAGTTCAAATCGATTCTACATCAATTAAGAGATTAATGGAAAATTTTTTAGCCCGTATAGCCGAGTGGTTTGCGAGCTAGTCTTGCAAGCAGAGGGTCGGAAGTTCAACCCCCGCAAGGGGAGAAAATATTCTGACTGTTTCTCTATTACGGGGCGATATGTTTGATGGGAATGGTAGCTCAGTTGGTATCGTCGGTTGATCAATGCGTCATGAAAGTGTCAGCTCGAATCCCGCTCGGGTCAAATTTGTTTCAAAGAAGCAAAGAAACTAGCAAAAAGCATTAAATGCCATTGGTGTAAAATCGAGTAAAACACCGAAGCCTTAGCTCTTAAATAATTGCAATTCACAGGTACAATACTTTGTATGTGCCAATAACTGTGCTAACATTATTTAATTAAATAAAGAACTTATAAATTTAAAATGATCGTCTTTGTGATTCGGTAATTTCAATAACATTAAAACAACTTTTTATGTAATCTTTTTTAATCTATTTTTACTTTTTGTATTTAGATTATGGAAGGTTTCTTTCGGAGAGTGGCTGATGAGAAAAATGTTTACGTTTTAGCATCATCTATCGCTTCAAATATTTGTTTTAAAGGCTCGTCAATAAGCTCAATCAGAAAAGTAAATTTTTTATTTTTTCCTTTAAAATGTGCTAGAAACTAATAATTTCAATTTCAGAAACTGGATAAAATGGAATTTATTTCTGGTCCTGTCTTTAGAAATGATCACTGGACTCTTCTGTTTGTTGATGTAAAAAAAAGGCGGTAATTTATCTAGATCCCTTTGGAGCTAGTAACAACGATGAAAACATGGTTTTGGATAATTGGATGTAAGATTTTTCTTTAAAGGTTTTAATTTTCAATTTTTAACATTTTTTTTAGTAATTATTCAAAGTCAAGAGTCGAGTTAAAATCAATCGAATGGACCAATGAAAGCATACAACATACGAAACAACAACTAATCGATCACATTAACTGTGGTGTTTATGTCTGCTATTATTTTTTTTTACTTTTACAAAACAACCGAGTACTGTCTCTTGATAGTCAAGATATGGAAAGTTATCGTAAATTTATTTTTGAAAAAATAACTAAGAATGCTTAAATTTTTTGTTACTAAATCATTACATTTTGTTTATCGTATAATTGTAGTTCTTTTTTATCTGTTTAATTTAAAAATAAAATTTTTATAAAGTGCAGGAAATTCAAAACTTCCGTGCTATCTAAATTTCTAATTTTTGACTTTAAATTCGTAATCTACGACCTTTAAAACCCCAAAAAATGATTTTTTTAATGGGGGTAAAAAAATAAAAATTTTGCCCCTACCCCACGGCTTTTTGCAGCCTTACGAAAACCCTCCTTTATTAAACATTCAAGAACTCATGATTGGTAAAAGCTATTTTCAATCTGAAGATATCGTCGGATAGCTAAAGAGCTCCGATTTACGCACCGATTAAAATCGGAACGAAAAAAAAATTCTACAAGTCAAACATGGGCGAAAACAGCGGAAAAAGGGTCGATTTTTCAGTCAAATCACATCTAGTCCCAGGGGTCACTTATTACCTCCTCTAATTTTTTCCCAAAAATAAACTGGCCAAATTTGGAACAAATCTATGGTTTTACTTTTTCATTTTTAGCTTTATTTCATTTAAAAAAGCAGACGAAAAGTGACATAAAAAACAAAAACCCTAAAGATGACGAAATTTTCACTTTTTGACCAAAAAATCGAAATTCTCGTGTATGAAAACCCCAAAAAAGAATATATATATATCGATTAAATAGTGTATTTTTGAAAATCGATTTTGGGTGCTGAAAACGGTACAAATAAGGCTCTTTTTTAGGAAAACTGAAAGGATCACTTTTAAATGTAATCGTATATGTTTTTTGGGGTTTTCATACACGAGAATTTCGATTTTTAGGGTTTTTGTTTTTTATGTCACTTTTCGTCTGCTTTTTTAAATGAAATAAAGCTAAAAATGAAAAAAGTAAAACCATAGATTTGTTCCAAATTTGGCCAGTTTATTTTTGGGAAAAAATTAGAGGGTGTTAAAATAACGTATGTTCCAAAAAAAAACGAAAAACATAAAAACGAAAAAAAACGAAGAATACGTTTTTAATTTTTATTTTTCGTTTTATAAAAAACGAATAAAAAACGAATTTTTTGGTTGCTAAAATTTAAAAACGATAAATTTTTTTTGTAATAATTAAATTTGTATTAGGCACATTGTGTGAGTTTATGCTATTCCACTAAGAAACCCACATTCCAGTGTAAAAAAGGACTTTTCATAAGACTAAATCCTGCATAATCACAATAAGCTTACAAAAAAAGTACGATTTTAAGTTACGTAATTTTTTTTTTAATTTCTCAAACATTGATTGGCATCTTTCAGTCTGATTCAAGGTTAGTTATTTATTGTTTTTGATTAGGTTACTTTTAAAGAACACTCTTGATCATCAAAATGAATAAGAAGACATAAAATCATAGGGAAACGTACCAAATAAAAGGTAAATATTATTTAAGGTTTCAATTTTTATGTTTTTGGATGTTTTTAAATGGACTTGGCTTTAGCACTGATCGACTGATTTCTCTAACGTTGTCCGATATCTTCAGTTAGTTCAAAGAAGTTCCGGTAAAAAACGACTAAACCACTAATATTAATCTTTACTTGTTACTTAACTTGCTGATTCTATATTGTCTTAATTCAGAGACATTAAAAAAAAACTAAGTTAAAATAGACGGTCTAATAAAAAACTTTTGTCTGAAAATGAGAATTAACTGTCAAAGAAGGTTAAAAGTGTGATCAATAGATAATTTTTGGATTTTAATCTTAAAGAAAAAATTTCCAAAAATAATTCGTTTTTTTTCGTTTTTACAAAGACACAAAATAAAAAAATTAAAACGAATTCTTCGTTTTTTTTCGTTTTTATGTTTTTCGTTTTTTTTTGGAACGTACGTGTTAAAATATTAAAAAATGGAGCTTAAAACTAAAAGAGCTAAAAACGAATTGAAAAATTGAACAAAAAAGAGAAATCTTTATTTTCCACATTGATAATCCATCGATGAGCAAAGTCCACATTATAAAATTTTTTTTAAAAAAATCGGGATTTTGATTCCAAAATCGACAATGAATGACATTATAAAAAATAAAGAAAAAATATTAAACAATGACTCCGATGGAATTTATAGAGACAGAGGTGCTAAACATGCTCTTTTAGATTTATTATTTTTTTTAAATTAAATATTTGTGTTTAACTTTGTTTCCAATGTTTCAGTGTAAATAATATTTTTTTTATCCGAACTATTCGTCTTTTTTTGATAAAAAACGGATAATCGAGTATCCGGAAAAGTTAATCCGAACTTACTATTTCTAGTCCGAGAGAGTTCGGATTAAAGTGAGTCGACTGTAGAAAGCCAAATCATGGCCAGTGAACAAAATCTAGGAGAACACAATGCAATCACGGCAGTATATATATAAAAATCGACGAAAATAGCATCAGAAAAACGAAACCGACCTTTGAGATGGAACAATCGAAAAGAATTATGCTGCTAAAAAACACGAGTATCAAAACTAGAAGGCGAACTAGAAAGCTTAAAAGTGCGGATGGACAAAACGAAGTTGAAAATCAAAATATCGAAAATGTTCAATGAACTCTCACATGTACTAATCGACGCTACAATAAGAAAACAAAATGAGATTGCCAATAACAACAAGATGAAAAGAAGTAAGGGGAAAAACGGAACCATTAAACCTAACAGCTGGTGGAACTCAACCATTCAAAAACTACATTACGAAGTAGTAAGATGCTACATCCTATATCGTAACTCAAACTTTTCACATGAGCTCAAAAAAGGGTACAAAGAATCAAAAAAAAACTTTAGAGCACGGAAGAGATACAACCTAAAAATCAAACGAGATAAAAATTTCAAGAGAAGATTTGCTTTTTAGGTTCAACAAAAATGACTTTTGGAAACAAGTCAAAAGCATGTTCCGAGACACATCGACTGCGAATGTCGAAGTTAAGAAACTTCAAGACGAGTACACTAAGCTTTTTAACGAGAAAAATCACAAACTCCCTAGCAAAGCCAAAGAAAGCAAAAAGAGGGTACGAATTTGATTCTTCAAATTTGAGTCGATGTTCAAATCAAACCGATTTTACGACTTTTTTTATTCAAATTTATAAATCAATTAAAAAAAAATTTGGATTACGGAAGTCGATTATTTATTTATATTTAAACAAAAAATTGAATTAATTTAAAATCAAATAAAATGATTTGACTAATTCGTAACTAAAAGTTTTTTAAATTTGAATGGAAAATTAAATAAAATTTCTAAATTGTTAATTACCGGGCTGTATTTTTACAGCTATTTTTTGACACTGGTCCCAATTTTTAATAGATTTTGGACCAATTACATCATTTTCAATATCAAAAAATGGAAGAATTGATCTATTCTTATCACATGTTTCTTTTGATGTTTTTTGGTTGAACACTTTTTTACTTGAAGATATATGTTTAATGATTAATTCTTCATAAAATTCGTCAAACATTCTTTATTTTAGCCTTTGCAATCGATTGAAACTGTTTTTTAGTATCTTCTCGAAACCTATTACAATTTAAATTATTATTTATTTAAAATGAAAAATCAAATTTTTTTTATTCAAATTATTTATCAAATAAAATTCAAATTCAAATTGAAAAACTCAAATATTTAAAAATTTATAACTTTTTTAAGTCGATTTAAATTGATTCAAATACCATCACTATATGATAAATTACTCCTCAGTACCACAAAGCTATAGTCTGCAACAAAAACTTGACATCGTTCAAGAATATGGCGAATTAAATGAAATTAAATACAACGCTAATTAAACTGTCTTCATGGTGTTCCACCAGAAAATTAAACGGAGAGCACTCGAGATACGAGAAGACGTATGGCAAAACGAGTTCATATTAGACGATCAAGTATGCGATATCTTGGAGTCGAAATAAGTGAAAATGACTGTTTAAGTGACCACCTAAGCAAACGAAAGCGATCAGTCTATCAGTCGATCAACAAACTAAGGATTATTGGGCTTGATACGCATCAATGTAGAAGTAGTTACCAACTCGATGTAGAAGTAGTAACCTATTCCATTTTTTTAAACATTGACCCGACACACTTTTGTCTTCTCAACAACCGAAAAGACAAAGAAGTTGTGATATAATTGATTCAAGATCGATTATTTTGGCCAAAACAAATAAACAATGTCCTCAACAATCGGTAAACTCGACTCATCCGACATCGTTGAGCATTCAAAACAAAACTGTTGTAAACACTAATAATTTAGCCCAAAATAATCCGAACACTTCGGCTCTTACTTCGCCCATGTCACCTATTATGTGATCAATAACTTTTAGTATATTTATAAAAATTTAGTCTTAGAAAGAATAAACATCTAAAATTTCAATATTTTTACTCATACGAATCTTAACACCTGGCTGAAAGTGAAAGTGTCGTTTGCATCGAACAAACACTCTACCAGCATATTCAACTTAGAACTGACCAGGATATACCCTTTTTTCTACTAAGTTAAGTAAAAATGATTTTAAAAAAAGTTGAAAAATTAAGTTCCAAAATTAAGTTGCAAAATATATTCTTTTTGGTGATAATGAAATTTTTTTTGTGATCATTTTTTTGGAATTTTCGCATATTTAGTTGAAATGATCACTAATTTTGTGATCAAGCTTTTTGTGATCAGAAAAATCATAAAGTCGACCAGACCCCAATTAATTTTAAAAAAAGATTTAATTTATTAATTATTCAAAGTAAATTATTCAAAAAATTCAGCATTTTGAACTTTAGTTCTAAAAGTTCATTTCAACACTCATTTTATTTTATGTGAAGATTTCAGTCATTGAGCACATATATGTGAAATTGAAAAAAAAAACTTTTCTACTCACAACAAGGAGGGGGGCTTCGCCCCCCCTCCTTGTAATCCTCCCCCCAATATATTAAATTTTTTGTTTAAAATTTAGTTTTGGTTCGAAAAATTTACTAAAAAATGTCCTAAACAGGTTCTACAATCATTAACAACGATCGACTTCATGAATTTATGATGAGTTTTATCAATTTTTACAGGACCATGTGAAGGGCATGATTTTAAGCCCAATGGATTTAAATTCAGTTCCCAAACTAAATGAATCTTCACCAATTAAGACTTTAAACGATAAAGTTGGTATGTCCCGTACAACAAATTTACATCAGACTAATTTTTGGAAACTTTATCATAACAATAATAATAAATAAAGGCTTAAGAAAAGGATGGATTATCATTCTTAACGCAATGATTAGTTGCACTATATTAGCCTGCTAAGTTTTTCTTATATTTTTAATGTGCGTGTCAAGTTTGTCTTTAAAATCATTTATTGTTGTTTGTTCGACAACATCCCTTGGTAAATTGTTCCAAGCATTCGCTCAACGATTGGTGAAAAAATTGAATCTTTGTTTTCAGTTTCGAACCAATTGTTTCTCAAATCCTTGATTGTGACTTCTTGTTCCATTTTGGTTCAACGGAAAATGCCAACCTTGTTAAAATCTTTAACTATTTTAAATTGTTCAATTAAGTCACCTCTCATTCTTCTATCCTCTAGAGATGTAAGGCTTAGCTTTTCCAGTCGATCTTCGTAACTCAAATTACGTAGTTAACCAATAATTTTGGTTGCTCTTCTTTGAATACCTTCAATACTTGAAATATCTTTCTTTAAGTACGGATTCCAGACCTGAACAGCGTACTCTAACTGAGGTCTTACTAAGCTTGTTTAGAGTTTTTTTATGGTATTTTTATCACGGTACTTGAATGAGCGTTTTATCATACCTAGAACCTGGTTCGCTTTTTTAGTAGCTACTCCTAGTTGATACTAAAACATCTCCTAAATCGCGTTCTGAAATGATTCGGTTAGCTTGTGACTGTTTTCCGCTGAGCCCAAAAAGTATTAACATTGTTGATTGTTTGGTCCATAATTCATCACAAAACAATTATCCTCATTGTATTTTCATTAACGATATTCTTTTGACCACCTGTACAAATTAACGATTTCTTTTTGCAAGAGTGAATTTTTTTCTTGGCAATCGACCACACTTATACCCTTTGTGTCATCTGCAAACAATTTGAAAATATTTTGGACATTGTCCGGTTTGCTAATAAAGGTTCGTTGTTAAATAAACTTTTAGTTTCAAATACAGTTAAATCGACCTGGCTTAAAATGTTATCTTCGTAATTTGTTAAAATTGAGTCGAATTCACAATACGAAATGTTGTAATCATCAAACGCATACTGTTTTAAATAGGCCTTTTTTTAATAAGGGTACGTCTCAACCTTTCAATTCGATTTGAATCAACCTTTTTTAATTCTTCGATATAATTACCTACATGTCCAAGGTAGTTTTTAAATTTGTCAGTATTCATTCTGATTAGTTCATGTAGCTTAAAATATATTTTTTATGTTTAATAAAAAAATTTAATAAATGAATATGTTACTAAATACTTTTCGATCTCCAAAATTTGTTTCGGCGTATTTAGCTAATACTTCTCTTTGATTATCAACTTGATCACTATGTTTTCGACTAGTCAAATTTTTAAATTCAAGCTCTTCTTCGTTTAAAGCCCTCACAGATTTTACAAAATCTTCCCAATTTTTCATTTTCTTAAAGAGTAATAAGTCTATAGTTATTTTTCTTTCTGTTTTTTTTATTTATTAAGGGAAAACATTAGGCTCTAAAAAAATCATTCATACTTTTCGAACCAAATAAATTTAGCTCCAAATTTAAATTTAATGTTAGCTTTTTGAAATTAATAATCAATATGTTAAGTTTTTTTTACTTCGATTGGAGAAAATAGACATAAATAATTTCAATAATTTAGTCAACCTCATGTACTAATACTTTAACATGGAGAATCGAAAAAAAATCTTCCCTATCTTTTTTAAAGGGAAAAAAAAAACTAATTTATAGATGTTTTATTAATAATGTCGATTTTCTTGAACATAAATGAGTAATTACACAAATAAGAGATAAATGTGAACTCAATTCCACATTTATGTAAAATCAATCCAGATATATGTGCTTTATTTTTAGATTTAGTGAAATTTGAAGATTTCTCAACATACAACAGCATACAAATCGAAAAAGTAGATTTTGATTTGATTAAAAATTTTCATAAGTGAGGAGAGATTTTTTTATAAACTTCATTTTTCAAAAACGGAGTTTTTTAAAAATTAACTTATTGACAAATAGCGATACTAACTAAACCGGTATTTTTAATTGTATCTTTTTAAAAAATAAAAATACAACTCTAATTACAACTTACAACTTTAATTACAACTCTTTATCCTTTTTTTAAAAAAAACACCAAACCCTCTCTGTATTTAGAAAAATCTCAAATAAGACGCTTAATCAAATAAACTTTATTAATTTTTCTAATCCTTTTTTAAAAATTTTTAGTTTTTTTCCTTGATTGTGTGAATCAGAAAATGATCAAAACGATTGATGCTTTAGATATTTTTTAGTGTGTTTCCGAAAAAGTCGAGAGTTTATCGACACTAAGAGAACCGGGGTCGTCATTTTTGTTACCCTCACATTTCAAGTCCAATCACATTCAAGTTACATCACCACTATGTTGACTGTTAAATTGACAGTTCTATTCTTTTGATCATAAGAAGCGTCTGCGAGCTGAAGGACAGAAGAATATTAAGTCGCAAACAGCACTGGTCATTCACGAATTAAAAGGGCGAACGCTCACGAAAATTCACCCATTCTTAGGTCGTTCCGCGAACGATCGCACTTAGGGTTTTGGTGGTGAAAGCTTATTTTTTGACCTTCAGGCACGTCCGTGAAAGTTCACGAAATTTAAAAGATAATTGAATATCGTTAATGGTCGAAAAATGAGCTTTCACCACCAAAGCCCTTTCTGCAAACGTTGGCAGAACGACCTCAGTATGGGTGAATGTTCGCGACGAAAATGGATTTATTTTTTTATTTTTAAATTATGCTATTGATAGAATTCTTTTTATTTTAAATTTTAATTTCGGATTTCGATATTTTTAGATAATGTAATTTTAAAAGAAAAATGAGATTAAGAGTGTGAAACTATGATGAATATCGGTGAAATTAAAAAGGCTGAGAATGTTGAAATCATTAGTTCCTTCAAAAATTCAGATGAAGATTTTTAAACAAAGTAATTATTCTTTGAAATGATTTAACTTATATTAAAATGGAGGCGTAGAAGATCCATCGAATAAATATTGGTAAATCATTATACTTTATAAGGCATAAATTTTGAGCTTTAGTGTTTCTCAAAACTAAGTTCAATGAAATTGCTTTTTTTAATCTGAAGTATTTCTTATTTTTATATTAAATTAAGTGGCTTATTTTCGTAATTAATTCCAGGACCTTGGTAAAAAAAAAATTCAATGGGAGAGAGGAAAGTACAACGCTGCCTATAAAATATTAAAGACAATGATGCTATAATATGTTGAACATTCAAAGGTAAAGAGACAAGTCAACAAGGGAACATATTATAACCCTTTCAATTGCAATTTTTTAATTTTAATTTTTTAATTAAACAAGGAGGGGGGGGGGGCTTTAAGTTGAAAGAGGTTTAACAATATTTTTTCGACATTTTTAACATTTTTTGACTAACTAAAATTCCAGGCCAAATTAACGATAAATAGAATTGTAGGTTAATCAATAAATGAATTAAAATGTACACCCGTTTCTATCTTAAAAAGTAAATTTAGAATTCCAGATTCTTAATTTTAGATTTTTTTAAATCTTTTTCATTATTTTATAAAAATGTTGGATTCATTTTAATGATTTTCGGATCCGGTAATGGTCCATGTCAGTTGTCGACAAAATGATAGAACTTGATGTATTAGAAATTAAATGTTAATGCTTAATAATTATTTTATCAATCAATCCAATTAATTTAAGAGGTTTTATTGTTTTGAATATATTTTACAAACATTACACTCTTCGAATTACTGGAGCCTTGGTTTCTATTGTAAACATGTCCCTACTTCTTTGCTGAAAGCATGTCCGTACTTTTTTTATTTATTTAAAGAACTGATTTTGTCTATAGTCAACCTAATTTTGATTTCAAACCGTTATACTAAATTACGGCTGCATAACCTAACTTAGAAAACTTTTAGTTTTAACTAAAATTAAACTCTTTATAATTTTAAAAATTTAATTAACTAAAATTAGCCCTTTTAAAAGTTAACCTGTCGCGAAAATGAAAGATTCGTTCTTAATTTCTTTTTACTTCAGATACTTTTCCTTCTAACGATAGCGTAATGGGACAATATAATCTTTTGGGCACCTTTATTTTCAGGGGAGTAGGCTGGTGGTTAAATAATTTAGAATACGGAGATATATTTCAAGTTGTGGGGTCGTAAACTTACTGTATTCTTAAAACGCAGTTAGATTAAGTCTGAAAGGTGTTTATCTGATCAAATTTTTTAGTGTAATTTATTTAATTTAAGTACAGTCGACTCGCTTTTATGCAGTTCGGATTATTTTTTTCCTTCAATCGTGACTAATTATGCAACGACCGGAAAATGACATTTTTGTTTTTGTATTGCTAAAGAAAAATTAGACTAATTCTTAAAGAAGTATCTCAATAATAAGCTTCTAAATTTAATTTTCTTACATTTTAAGACATATAACGCATATCCGAAAATATGTTTTGTTGGAGATACTTAGCCGAGTTTGCATGCACTTTTTAAAAATCTTTTTTTACGATATTTCATGATCGGGATTAAATACTTGACTAAAAATTTGCTCTCCTATGGGTTTTTTGTATTCAAAACATTATTTAAGAATGGAAAATAATTGTTTATTGAAGAATGATCATTCAAAGAGTCTTTTTTGGGACCAATAGGACCATTTGGGTTTGTCATGCACTTTTTTCCTTTTTCTGAAAAAAACGTGGTGCAGTTTAAATTCTAATAAGAAACAATTTTTTACAAATTTGAATTCATCCTAATGTGGCCCTAAATCTTACAATTTCTCGCTATTATTCATTGAACATATATAAAATCGTAAGGTTTCCGAAAATTTTGTTTTTTTGATTTTTTTTTTGTTTTTTAGATATAGCCATTTATTTAAAGAAGCTTTTAAACAATAAAGTCGAAAAAAATGGAGCGCAAATGATCAATTTTATTAGAACGTATTATAGTCAGCATAGTATTGGCAAATAGAGCGCTTTTTTAAATTTTTTGAGGCAAAAAAAGACAAAAAAAAAAAACAATGATAAAAAAGATGTTTTTGATGAAATCTAAGCTACAGCAAAATTCTCGTATACCCATCTTTTAGCATTGCCAAAAAATTTTCCTATTCAAGTCAATAGAAAAAAAAATATTAATTTTATATAGTTGTAGTGAATAACGTAAGGCTCGATAAATACGACATGTCACTAAAATAGAGGGCTTAAGTTCAGTGACTTGTAATATCGGACACTGAATTTTCAAAATCTGTGAATTCGCTATTAATGACTTGTAATTAGTTACATTAGTGACATTTTACGTTATTCATTCAATTTAATTTTATCAATTGAAAGGGTTATAATATAGTATTTGCAGTTATAACCCCACTAATTAGATATGCGTTTCATTTTTTGAAATATTATAATTTTATTACTAACTTCAAAAATTTTCCTTGTATTTAAATTGTATTTCTCTTTTAGATCAATTAACAGCTTGATAATGGTAACTCCGTTTTACCGAAACGTCGCGAATTGTTAATAAAGTTTTTACCAAAAAGAAATATTTCGTTTTTATTCGAATTTAATAATCGATCGAAATGTTAAAGTTTATAATATATTCCTTAGTAGGCGTGTCTCTTTACCTTTGAATGTTAAACATATTATAGCCTCATTGTCTTTAATATTTTATAGGCAGCGTTGTACTTGTTAGAATTTTGTATCAATACATAGCCGAAGCGTTGATTGTATTTTCTAAAGTATATCCTGTTATACACAACTTACTAAACTCGAAAATAAATCATTTCCTTCAGTTATCACTTGACGAATCAATTTTAGATAGTGTACAATCGATTATTCAAAATATGATATCGTTATGTGAAATGACCGATTCAAATCAACAAAATTGTCATATTAAGCCATTTAACTCTAGCTCTTTCGTCGTCTTGCTTTTCTAGGTTAATACATTCACCAACTGATAGAGAATTGTTTGAGCTTAATGAAAATGGTCGAAATAAAAATTCATAAAATTAACTTGACGTTTGTGTGATTATAAACTTCTTCTTGGATTTTTACAAAATTCGAGAAAGTCTTAAGCAAAAATTTATCAATTTTAAATCAAATTTTTAAAAATAACAAATTTAACCTAGAAAAGCATGACGAATCTAGAGTTAAATGGCTTAAAAGGTTTTTTTTGCACAGGAATGCTTTATATATCCGGACCATATTATCATTTGCCTTTTTTAAACATTTCGATTATCATTTTTTGATTTCATGAAAATTGAAAAAGCGGACGTTAAATAAAAAATCCTATGAATAATGTCTAAAGTTTTTTAATCGAATAAGATTCATTTTGATGAATCTATAATATTTAA
Source organism: Brachionus rubens (assembly GCA_022207745.1). Classification (NCBI taxonomy): domain Eukaryota; kingdom Metazoa; phylum Rotifera; class Eurotatoria; order Ploima; family Brachionidae; genus Brachionus; species Brachionus rubens. The sequence continues at coordinate 2,636,513 of JAJVHD010000001.1, read as the reverse complement.
AATATTTTCAATTTAAATTTCAAAAAAGAAGTTTTCCTGATTTTTATTTAAGTCCCATGTTTCAAAATTTATTCTAATGCCAAACTAAATATTCAATATATACTTCAGTCTTTTTATTCGTTCTATTTAAACAACAGGTGCATTAATTTTATTAATAAAAAGCTAATGGGGAACAATCTTGAAACTAGGTTTTATTTTTTCTCGAAATCAATTTTATCTAAAATCATAAATTTGTTACACAATAAGATGTTCATAAAGTTTTGATTTGTAGTGAATTTTTTGATTGGCTGAACAAAAGGTTGGCTAATGAAAAGATTAATTCAAAACCAAAACTTAAGTTAAAATAAATGTTCTTTTAAACGAGGATTTACGGTAATTCACAATGCTTATTTTCGTCAATTTCACTAATAAAATATAATGTTTAAAAAAATTCCTTTCAGAAATTTGGATTATGTCGTTTTAAAGAATTTTCAAACAAATCAAATGAAACGAATTCTCAAATGCTCATTTTTTTTTATAATAATAATTGCATTAATTTCCATTTTACATTTTAAAAACAATAAAGCTTCTTTAAATGGTTTGAATTATTTCGATACCAAAGTAAATTATTCCGAAAAATTCGATAGAATTCTCACGAACGAATGTCGGGCTAAAAGTAACAAAATTGAAATTAACAAATGTTTAGGAAAATTGAAAAATTTAGATCTAGAAATTCAAGAAAATCGTATTAATCGTACAGACTATAACCCATGCCAAGACTGTTTGCATCAAAATGGAAAAAAGCTAACTATTTATCATCATACTTTTTGGCAAATAAATGATAAATTAAACTCGTTAGAATTTAAATTCAAAGAACGACTTTTATTTTTGAACATCATGTCTTATTTAAGCACTCAAAACTTGTGTTGCACAAAATTTTTATTTTGGAAACTTCCTCAATTTCCACAAATTTTAGTGAATAAATTGAACAGAGTTTTCACTGATTTTATAAAAAATGGTTCAATCGAAATAAGAGATTTTGATTTAGCAACTTTGTGTAACATTTCCAAAGGTCTACCCAAGTCAATTATCAAAAAATATCCGATTTGTAAAGAGACAAATAATCTTAAAGGCTTTCATCTTGTTGCTTTAAGTGATTTTGTCAGATTCATTGTGTTAGATTTGTACGGTGGTATTTACACAGATGGAGATGTTATTTATTTAAAAGAAACAAATTTGTTGTGGTCAAAAAATTTTGCATATCGATGGTCATATACCCAAAATTATAACACTGCCATTTTGGGTATAAATAAGAATTTAAACGAAAATATAAACAAACTTTATGATTCAATATTTTCTCCTATTCAACCATTAGAAAAAATCATTCGCTCCATACACCCTTTTCAATTATCTTCAAAAACCAACGATAAAAGTATATTTGATTATGAACCATTGATTGCTTACCACAGTTTTTTGTTCGATTCAGCCTGGTTATGTTTTGATGGCAGGATAAAGCGAGCTAATGAATTGAATGTTTGTCGTTTTGACGAATTTTGCAACAAAAAATTTATCGATGAAAAAAGTTTTGATCCAAAATTTTTTTTCCCAGGTGCATTTACGTATCATTTACATTTGGAAAAATGTGGTATTAAAATTAGTAACGATTCGTATTTTAATTTTTTTGAAAATTTCTACAAGAAAAGTTTGAAATTATCAATAACTTAATATTTGCAATCTGTATCTTTTAGAAAAAAAAAATAAAAAATTGGTTAAATAAATATTCTAAAAAATTAAATTTCGAGATTTTTATTAGTCTTCTTAAAAAAATTGATCGTTTCTCCTTTACCATTCCGAATTGATCGATCAAATTTAAGGATTTTAGTACTCATGTCTCTGCTCGGGAGCGACATCCATTTCAGCAAGTTCTTGAATAAATTATGCTTAAATTTTCACAATTGATGATTAAACTTATAATGAAAACATTACAGCGAGATTGGAGAAATCGTGGAAGCTCAACTCAAAAATATTACTTCGCATTTATCTTTCACTTATTCGTTCAATCTTCGATTACTCCGCTATTATTAGTCCCGCAATTTCAAAAACAAATATCTATTCATTCCAAAAAATACAAAACTCGGCCATTCGTTTTATTTTTCATAAACCGAAACACACTCGTATCGTACTTCTCCACGAGCTTGCAAATATCAATTTCATTCATGAACGCTTCGAACAGTTGTCTTCGAACAGTAGATTCATCTCAAAAGCTGTTTCAAAGTACAATAAGTACAATTTAAATCTAATTTCAAGAAATTAAAAAGACCGCCTAACTATCCTTGACCATTTATGTCTAACGATTGACCTTACAAATCATTCATTTATCATCAAAAGTAAAATTAAAGAAGTGTAATTGTCCGTGGATAAAACCCTTGACACTTATGATCCGTTTTGGAATATTTTTTAAGGCTAGAATTAAGACCACTTTCTGACCACCATTCAGGGTGTATATCCAACGATTTCGTAATTTTCTTCACATTTTTTAGGTGCTTAAATAAATTTGATGTTTAGAAGCTTTTAGAGTTGAGAGATAAATAAATTCTAAACATCAAATTTAAGGAAATTTTGCTGCGGAAACTGTACTCCAACTTACTTAAGATTTTAGCCGACATTGTTAAACCCATGTTTTGTGTGAAAAGACTACATAAATACCCTTTAATTATTGATAATATTTGAGTTTGAACGTTTAAAAACAACTTTAACCAATTCAAAAAAAAAGTCGATTTTCTTTGATCAAGCAAATGATCAATCTCCGATCATAATATTCCGTGATCAAACACCATCAATACATTGGAATTACCAGAAATGTATGATCATGGCGAAAACCACCATATTTTGAATAGAGTTAAATTAGAATACGGAAAGCTATGGAATTTTGATTTCTTAAAATGATAGCAATGGGCTGACACGATCATCTCAGAATTTAATCCGATCTCTAAACTTTTGGAAAATTTAAAATATAACAATACAAATTTACGAATTAGTTTTTTCATGATCATTTTCGAGTGTCAAAATGTAAAGAATATATTTTATATTTTTGCTATTAGAATCAAGAGTTTTCATTAAAGAATATATTTTTTTTCACTTTTTAATTAGCACTGATTGGGTAACTACTTTTCCACCTTAACCCCGAGTGATAAAAATGCTACTTAAAAACACAATGAACGATATTAGGATTGAAATAACCGATTCAGCTATGTTTTTTTGTACCTCAATTAAAAATTTTAAGGGTAAAATCGAAATTATTCTCAAATTCCGGCAGCGAAGCAACGGATACCAACTAGTTTTACCCTAAAATTAATTCCTAATTATGAGAATTATTTTATATGCAATTATTTTACTTTTTTGATAACATTGTGATAGCAATATTTTTTATATTTAAGCTTTCAATTTTTTTTAACTTTCAAAGTTGTGTGGAAAATTGTTTAAAAGACGACAAATCAAGCCAAATTAAAACCTGGTTATCAAGAAATTAACAAAAGAATCCATCAATATAATTGTTCTGTCAATCATTTTATTTTTAAAACATATAAAATTATTAATTAAACAAAAAATTACCGGGACTAAATTAACACAAACAATTACGTCGTAATTGAATATGAAAAGCTTATTTAAGGAAACAAATACGGTTCTTATTTTAAGAAATACTTACGAAATACTTAATTAAGGATTTACTTACGGTTTGAGAAAATAAGAAACAAATACGCTCAATAAATAGTTACGCTTTTAAAATTAAGAAACAAATACGCTCAACAAACAGTTACGCTTTTAAAATTAAGAAACAATCACGGAATGAAAACATTCCTACCAAACTTGAAATAAAATTAATTTGAAGACTTTTAATTTTGAATATCCTGTTTGCGAGATAATTAAACCAAACAAAAATCAACTACAGGCGCTATTAGCGCAATACAAAAATCAAAGTCTGGGTACCGGACCTGAGCTCAATACACTACATCGTATTGTGATGCCCTATTTAAACCCAAACCATGATAGAAAATAGTTTTGGTCAGTCGAATCGAAATTTTTTTGTCTAGTAATATGGTAAGCGATTTAAAAAACATAAAAATGTAATTTTTTGTAAAAATATACATCGTTAAGTAATTCTCGTTTAGTTAAAAAATGTTTTCGTATTCACCTAACTCTTTTTCAATCGTACACTGGAATCCCATTTCTTTAAAACCAAAGTAAACATTTTTGATTAATTTTTAAACAAACCGTATGTAATTCTTATTTTAGTCCTCCGTATTTAATTCTTATTTTAGTCTTTCCGTATTTGATTCTCCGTAATTAAATCAACGTAATTGATTCTCCGTAAGTTATTACTTTTCGTATTTAGTTCGTCCGTATTCAATTACGACGTAACTATTTCTCCGTAAGTAATTCCGATCCGTATTTAATTACTTTTAACCTAAATTTGTGGCAGTTTTACTAAATTTGTTTTTCACAAGTATTAAGAGTCATTATAAATTTAAAAAAGTTATTTAAAAAATGTCCTTAAGTTTTTTTTGACTTCCGTAAGGATAAAACACTCAAATGATGCTGAAAAGACTGACTTAAAAAATTAATACATTGGTAAATGAGTTTTCGATAATTTTTCGATTTTTTCTCGAGAATCATTTATGGTTTTTAAAACTTTTAAACAATTCTAGATAAATAATCGATTAAATTTCGATAATTCAAAAATTTATCGAAAATTATCGTTTCTTTATAGATAACTCGAAAAGCAGTGCTCTGTTTAATCGAGTCTGAATTAAAGCAAAAAATTATATAATTCTCATTTGAGAAACTAGAAATTTTAATTAAGATTTCATATTGACATTTTTTTTAAATCAAGGCTCATTTTTAAAATAAAAAAAAGAGAAAAAAGCCATAGGTTTTTAAAATTATTATTTGAAATTTGAAATTTTATAATAATCTTTTTCAATTCAGTTTTTTTAGATTATGTCTCTTTTCAAATTTAAAATCGAATAAAATGAAAAAAATTCTTAAAAGCTCTTGTTTCATTTTAATTATTGTTTTAATTTCTATTTTACATTTTAAAATCAATAAACGCTCATTAAGTGATGATCAAAGCATCTTAGGTTCCAAATTTGATTATGCCGAAAAATTCGATAGAATTCTCACGAACGAATGTCGGGCTGAGAGTAACAAAATTGAAATCAACAAATGTTTAGGAAAATTGAAAAATTTAGATCAAGAAATTCAAGAAAATCGTATTAATCGTAATACAGACTATAACTTATGCCAAGACTGTTTGCATCAAAATGGAAAAAGGCTAACTATTTATCATCATACTTTTTGGCAAATAAATGATAAATTAAACTCGTTAGAATTTAAATTCAAAGAACGACTTTTATTTTTGAACATCATGTCTTATTTAAGCACTCAAAACTTGTGTTGTACAAAATTTTTATTTTGGAAACTTCCTCAATTTCCACAAATTTTAGTGAATAAATTGAACAGAGTTTTCACTGATTTTATAAAAAATGGTTCAATCGAAATAAGAGATTTTGATTTGTAATCATCCAATGTTTCGAGATCGGATGATTACAACCACTTGAATAATAAACTATCTTTATTTAATGTGGAATGTTTTCAACATAGATTAATCGTTAGGCTTTCGACGTTTATTCACAAAATATGTAATTATAAAAATGCACCAAAACTATTAAAGTCAAGTTTGATACGTCGAAATACAATTAACCGAGTTTATAATCTGAGAAGCAATCATAAGTTTGTATTGCCTGGAAAAGGGACTTTCAATGATCGAGCCGAAGACACGTTTCAATATTTTTTTGCTAAATTTATAAACAATTGTATAATAGATGACATCAATACAGAATTCAATCTATTTAAAACAAGAATACAAAACAATGTAAATTTAATTTTTTTAAAATTTTGCTCAATATTCCAAAAGTTCGATTTATCGTACAAAACTTTCTTATAAAAATTATTTTTTTTTGTTTTTTTTTTATATTTTTTCAATTTTATATTCGATATTCTTACTTAATAAATGGATTCAATCGACCTTAAATGGTATGACAGACGTCGCTCGATTGAATTGAAATAATAAAAAATAATGAAGCAACTTTGTGTAACATTTCCAAAGGTCTACCCAAGTCAATTATCAACAAATATCCGATTTGTAAAGAGACAAATAATCTTAAAGGCTTTCATCTTGTTGCTTTAAGTGATTTTGTCAGATTCATTGTGTTAGATTTGTACGGTGGTATTTACACAGATGGAGATGTTATTTATTTAAAAGAAACAAATTTGTTGTGGTCAAAAAATTTTGCATATCGATGGTCATATACCCAAAATTATAACACTGCCATTTTGGGTATAAATAAGAATTTAAACGAAAATATAAACAAACTTTATGATTCAATATTTTCTCCTATTCAACCATTAGAAAAAATCATTCGCTCCCTACACCCTTTTCAATTATCTTCAAAAACCAACGATAAAAGTATATTTGATTATGAACCATTGATTGCTTACCACAGTTTTTTGTTCGATTCAGCCTGGTTATGTTTTGATGGCAGGATAAAGCGAGCTAATGAATTGAATGTTTGTCGTTTTGACGAATTTTGCAACAAAAAATTTATCGATGAAAAAAATTTTGATCCAAAAATTTTTTTCCCAGGTGCATTTACGTATCATTTACATTTAGACGGTCGTGGTACAGACATCAGAAATGATTCATATTTTCAATATTTTGAAAGTTTTTATAAACAAAAACTTGATTTAGATAATAAATTGATTTAAATTATCTTTTATTTTACGCTTATTATTAATATAAATAAACACGTTTTATCTCTAATTATTTTGGATTAAGAAATGAAATTTTAAGTAAATCAACATCAGTATTTTGATTTTTAATCAACGAAATGTTCATTAAATTAACAACCATTTTAGGAATGTATATCCTGCAAATTAAAAAAGGAATGTACTCTAAAGAAATCTGAGAAACAAAACAATAAGTCTCAAAATTTCTTAAAGTACTTTTATTGATATTTTTGGAAAATCGTTAGACTTTGTTAAATAAACTCATCTCTTTTTGCACTAAAACGCATCCCTTTTAGTTCCCAACACCTCTTTAACGCTTTCTTTTTATCTTCTAAAACAGTTTCTTTTTATAACGTAAAATTTTTTTTCTAATCTCTCAAACACTTTGGTAATGAAATCATTAAAAGTATTGTATTACCAGTAATTTAATTTACCGAGTCAAAAGAATTTTTAGTGTTTTTTTAAAGACTCTTTAAAGAATCTTTATAATATCTTTAAATTTACGCCCTTTTTTAAAGACAAAATAGAGATTTTAAAAGGACAATTATAACAACTCGAACTTTAAAGAGCAATCTTCAAAAAATATTGAAGCCTTTATCAGGCAAGATTATCACGTGAGACATAATTTATTCCTTCTAAGCAAGCTTGAACCCTGAACAACATTTTTTTGTCTGAACTTATTAGCAATCGAGGGGAATTGAACTAGGATCCCTAGATTTGCCATTTAATGCTCTAATCACTAAAAGCCAGCACGACCGTGATCAACAAAATTAATGGTCCTTATTTTTAAGTTATTCAATTATTAATTAGTTAATATGTTAATTTTAGAGTCAAAATCTTCCAACTTAGTTATTTTTGTAAGTTTACTGAAATTTTTTCATTTAAAATTGTTCTTACTTTTTTTTCTAAACCTTGTATAACGAATAAGGAAAAAAGAACCGGTAGAATACAACTATTTAACGAAACACATATTTGAATCCCGACCATTTCGTTATATGGAGGTTCAACTCAGGGGCGTAGCTACATGGGGGCGCCCCCCCCCCCCTTAACTTTTTTAGGGGGGGCGTTTTATTATTATTTCAGTATCTTCACCAAGGGTCCCACTGTAAACAATGGGGGGGGGGGGATGTAGGGTCATTGTCTTCAAAAAAAATTCGGCCCCCCCCATTCATAAGTCTCTAGCTACGCCCCTGGTTCAACTGTATAATAGATTTTTCATCGTGATTCAATTAAATCTTAGCTCAGAATTAAATCAAAAACACAAGTTTCAGTTGGAACTGAATTTAATTCCGTATTAAGCTGCGTTCTTTATCATAGTTGTTTGTCTTATTTTACGTAAAGAAATACAAACCTGTAGAACGCAGGTTAAAACAGAACGATATTCGGCCCAACTGAAACTAAAGCCATTTATTTGCTCTTGGTATGTATTGTACTGATTTCATCTGTGGTTTTAGTTCAATTCTGAGGCGATTTTCTCGAATTAAAGACTGTTCTTTAAAAAATCTTTAAAAGATCTTTAGAAAAAAAATGTCCGGAAACCTCTAAAAAACCTTTAGAAAAATCATTAAAGAACCTTTAAAAGTTCTTTAAATTTCTGTTGACTGAGAGATTTAAAGTGAAGTAAATTTTTTTGTTTTGAATTTAGTGTCAATTCAAAAGCACCATTGATTTTTCTAAGAACGTTTAAGTAACGCACCCAGATCCATTCACAGCAATTGATTCAATATTTGCAAAATTTTCTTTTTCAAATTAGAATGATAAAAAAATTTAAAAAAAAAAAGATTAAAAAGCACCAGGTTTTCGGTGGAGGTTTGAATGCGCCCATTAAACACTGATTTTTAAAAGTAAACATGAATTGAATGATTTTTTTCAATCAAATTCCATTTCTATTTAAAAAAATCAACTCATAAGAAATTTCAAAAATGAATTTAAAAAAAATTCCTAATTTTTTTTTCTTCAAAAATGAACCATTTTCATTAAACTATGATTTAAAAGTAAATATACAATTTTTATCTTTTTTAGACTATTTTTTTGATGCATCTTGAAAATGATTAATCAATCTTCCGAGTTAAATGATTTTTAAATTTAAAAATGATTAATCATATTTCTTATGTGAGAGAAACATTTTTCAAACTTTACCTTTATCTTCTCTTAAATAAAGATTTATTCTCTAGAGATTAGATAATTAAATCTCGTAAAATACACTAGTGAATCATACATAAAGGTAATGTTAAATTTTATTTCGAAATTTAGCTCTAAGGATGCAGTTAACATTATAAAAATTTTTGAGCATTTTTTAAAAAAAAATTATGCTCAGGTTTTTTACATTTTTGTTCAAAAAGAAAATATTAGTCAAAATTATAATTTTGATTAGGAATTAAATCACACACATATTTTGTGGATATAAATACTAGAACATTTTATTATAGTTTTCTAATTAAAAAAATCATTTTTTTAGATCAAGTACTTGATTTACATTATTTTAATATTTGAAAAAATGTCGTTGTCAAGCTCTTTGAACAGCTTTACTCATAAACTTTTCAACCAAATTGGTGCTGGAAAAAGTAATAATTCTATCCATACCCAGTCTGTAATTAAAATTTAAAAATTAAATCTTTTTAAGATGAAAATTTCTTTATCTCGCCGTTTAGCATTTCAACGGCTTTGGCAATGTGTTACGCTGGTGCTAAACATGACACTGCTCATCAATTAAGAGACTTGTTAAGTTTATCCAAATTGAGTCATGAACAAATTTTGGATTTGAATCATCAATTAATTTCGAGCATTAACAGCTTAGGTGGTGTAATAATTAAGACGGCAAATAAACTCTATCCAAAAGAAGGTTATGAAATTTTAGGCGATTATTTGAGTACTTTGAAAAAAAATTTTAACGCCGATGCACAGAGTTTAAATTATGGAAATGCTTCCGGTGCTGCTAAAACAATCAACGATTGGGTCTCTGCTCAAACTAACGACAAAATTAAAGATTTAATAAACCCGAATGTCATTAATGACCTTACGAGACTTATACTAGTAAATGCTATTCATTTCAAAGGAAATTGGGACGTACAATTTGATAAGAATTTAACTGCTAAAGAAGATTTTCATTTGGCTGATGGATCAGTTAAGAAAGTTGATATGATGAAAAGTACTAAGAATAAATTTAGATACATTTACAAACCTGTTGGAATTGATGCTGATATTTGTGAATTTCCTTATGTTGGTAAAAATATTTCAATGACCATCATATTACCTCATGTAGGCCAATCAATTGAAAAAGTCGAGGGACAACTTGATGATGTAGTTATTAATGATATTTTGTCACTTCAAATTCCTTTAGAAAAAGTTAATTTACAAGTTCCAAAATTCAAACTTGAATTTAAATCAGAGGTATTTTTATTTTTTGAAAATTCTAATTTAAAAAATAATTTCTCAAAATTTTTATTCTAGTTGTCAGAGCATTTCAAAAAAATGGGAATTACCGTACCATTTGATGAGAAACAAGCAAATTTCGGAGGTATAACTAGTGACCCAAAAGGATTATATATTTCAAAAGTAATACACCAAGCTGTAGTTGAAGTAAACGAAGAAGGAACTGAAGCTGCTGCAGCTACTGGTGTTGTAATGATGACAAGAATGGCTGTTATCTTTGAGCCAGCTAATTTTATTTGTAATAGACCGTTTTTATTTTTAATTCACGAAAAGAAACATAATGGCGTACTTTTCTTCGGAAAATACACAAAGCCAGAATAAATGATGATAGCATTTTTTTTGTTAGCTTTAGTTAATTTGATGTTTTGAATAATTTTATATTTTAAGAATGCTTTTTGTTTAATAAAGATGTTTTTATTTTGAAAAATATCTTTCGTACTGACAAGAACCAATATCTTTCGAAAGATTTTGGTTTTGAATATAAAATGAACGAAATAGTTAGTTATACCTCATCATAAGTTTTTTGTTAGCTCGTGGTGCACATACTTTGAGAAGGATATTTCCGAACTTGAAAAAGTACACAGATCGCATTTTTCTAATTTAATGAGATTTTTAAACAATTCATTATTATTTTAGTCATTATTTTTTTTGTTGACTTTGACTTCATTCTTCTAATAATTTCTTGGTTATTATTTTGACAGCATTAGTTTTTTTGGCATTAAATTATTATTTGAAAAACGGCTTACTTTCGTATTAATTTACCCAAGTTTTTTCAATAATAAATTCTTTAAGAAAAGTTTTAAAAAAATTCTTCTAAAAAATCGTAAACACCAAAGTATTCTTCTATGTATTCTTGTATGTATTCTCATATGTATCCTCATATGTATAAGAGAAACCATCAATGCATACATGAGAATACAAAACATGTATTCTTTTAAGAAAAATGGTCTTTATAAACGATTTACCAAATGGCGAATCAGTACTTTGCAAGCTCTTCGCTGATAACAGTAAGTTGATTAGTGCAATTAGAAACCCTAAAGATCGAGAAGAGATTCAATCCTTTTTACTTCGTACATAAAACGACTTGAGCAAGTACAACGTAGAGAAAATATGTTAGTTCGATTTCTTGAAATAAAAGTTGCACGGATCGTGTAAAAATGCTGAATTTGACAACTTTTTTAATTCTGTTTCACAAAATTGATAAAAAAGACAAAAGGTTAGACTGGTTCCAACCAATCGGCCCAACCCCTAATTCTTCTTTTTCAGGTTCTGCAGGTTCAATAAGAAGACAAAAAAAAATTGTACAGACAATTTTTTACAAACAGGGTTATTCCTCATTGGAACAAGTTGCCGGACGAGGTAAAATATGTTGAATCAGACTCGACAAATGGTAAATCAAATGTCTTTTGAGAAAAAACTGCCATTGAAATGGACTTTAATACTTAGCTCCGCGGTTTTCTCCTGTTACAGATTTACTTAATATTAATAGTGTCCACGCAACAGAAAGCTCTTTTTTTTAATTAAATATATATAGGACACGTTTATGACTCAGTTGAATGTATCGGTTATCATATTCTCTTGGGATCTAAAAAATACATCTGAAATCTTATGAGAAAAAAGTAACTAAAAATCTTATTCAAAATTCGAAAGTTTGAAGTATGTTTTAAAAGACTTATTTTTGGCCAAGGAATAGACTGGGCTTAACTTCAAGCTCTCGAACTACCCGAATTCACTTCAAATACTTATGTGGTCTAAAATGTATAAAAAAAGCAAAAATAAATTATTTTGTGCCATATATTGTGTTAAAATTATTTTGATAAAAAAAAAATTTGGTTTAATTAAAATAATTCACAGAAAGTTCGTGTTAGGAAATGTAATAGGTGTTTTTATAAAAAATTGAGCAATCGCTTTCAAAAAATAGCATGTTTAAGTTTCAACTCTTCTAGGGATACAATTTAGATGATTAAATTTGACATTTACTTGTTATATATATTTATTTTAAATTATCTTTTTTTATTAAAAGGAGAAAATGAGAAATAAAAAAGTACAATTAAGAATGTTAAAATAAATTCCTAAATAATGTAAGATTAGAATAAATTTTCTAATTTAAAAATCAAACAATCAAAATAACAAATATCATGATATTGACATATTAGCTTTTATTTTTTTAGTTTGTTTGTTTGTTTGCTTATTTGAAGGAATTAAAATTAAAATATGCAAGAATGGAATAAAAAAAAATAATAAGAATTAAAAAATTTGATCAAAAATTAATTTGTAAATTAAACGAATAAAGTTAAGCTGAATTTAGTTAATTTTTAAATTAAAATTTCTAATAACAATTGATTTTTTTTTAATTGTATTTAAAAATTCGTTGGAACTGATCACTGATGATTTTGAATTTTAATAATAATAATTACTTACCTGGTCGTTCACATGTTCCAAAAATGAACACTCGATTCCTTTCATGAACATTCATGAACGTTCATCCGAATTCGCCCGAATGTTCAAAAGTTTTCAGAACCTTTAATATCCTTTCATACACTTTCAAAGATTTTCAGGACTTTTTCATGATTTTTCGGAGCCTTTCAAAAATTTTCATAAATTTTCGGATCCCGAAAGTACACGAAAATTTATGAAAATCTCCGAAGTTTTGAAAGTTCATGAAAGGAATTGAACGTTCATTTTTGGAACATGTAAACGACAAGGTTAGTATAATTAGCGAAGTTACAAATCTGGTCTTTCACAATGCTCATTTCTGAAAGCTCATTAGTTTTCATTTTCCAATGAAGATTACAATTTTGTCAACTGCGGACTCAGTAAGTGTAATCCATGACTTGGAAAACACAAGATTAACATGTTTTAGTTGGCATAAAAAATTAAAAATTTTACCCTTACCAATCCACTCCTAATTCATGAACTTTCAGAAATGAGCATTGTGAAAGACCGGATTTGTATCTAGTCGAAAAAACAGGACTCTTGTTTTAGTCCAGTTGACACTCGTTTAATAGGAGATAAAGGTAATAAAATTATATTTAGGATAAATAATTCTAAACAAGACCCAACGAATCTGTTGATTTAAAGAGTAATTTTTACACCCGAAAATACGGTTTTACTGGTCCTTTTAGTGCAAAAAACAGTCTGATTTCTTCATGAGATTTTTCTTGACTAATGATTTGAAAAATCATCACACACATCATGTAAACCTTAATAAACATATTTCTCTTAACTAAGAGCAAGTCGATTTTACGCGCTGAAAAAGACACCAATTTGGTCATTTTTTGAAAATATTGAAAATCCTTTTATAAAAAATTCATGAATCTTTAGTAGAGTTTACATACATAAGGATTACAAATTTTTGGTCAAAAATTCCAAATTGTCTCATCATAGGACGATTTGAAGTTGCGAATCAATTTAATAAAACCAAAAAACTCAATTTTATTTTTAAAATCTTTAGAAAAAGTACCTATTGTTTTCTTCTTATGCAGAGATATACCTACAAGGTTAACATTACATGTAAAACCTTAGTGTAAAATCTGCAAAATATATTTGCAGAGTACAGAATGCAGACAATGTAAATAGATTTAATTTAAATGCGCAATTTTGTTGCAGAAAATTGCAGATCTTACATTAAGGTTTTACATGTAATGTTAACCTTGTAGGTATATCTCTGCATAAGAAGAAAACAATAGGTACTTTTTCTAAAGATTTTAAAAATAAAATTGAGTTTTTTGGTTTTATTAAATTGATTCGCAACTTCAAATCGCCCATCATAGTGATTTTTCATTTTTTTGAATTTTTTCGGCTTTTAGTGCACAAAAAGTAAAACAAAAATGAAAAAACTAATCCAAACAATTTGTTCAGAATTTTGCCTTATTTCAGAATCTATATTAAAAATTGGGAGTATTGGTGATTTTTAAGGACTAGATTCGATTTAACTGGAATTATGCACATTTTTCCGCTTTTTTCCTAGGATAAAATCATGCTATATTTTTTTCCGCAACATTAATCACACCATCATGTAGATTAGAATATTCGCTTTCAGAATATATGCTATATTAGATATGATTCATGATCAAATAACTGAGATATCGGTCAGAAAAGTTGACCAACTTACTCTTGTTTTATAAAATATATAGCCCGTATAGCCGAGTGGTTTGCGAGCTAGTCTTGCAAGCAGAGCGTCGGAAGGTCAACCCCCGCAAGGGGAGAAAATTTTCTGACTGTTTCTGTATTACGGGGCGATGTGTTTGATGGGAATGGTAGCTCAGTTGGTATCGTCGGTTGATCAATGCTTCACGAAAGTGTCATTTCGAATCCCGCTCGGGTCAAATTTGTTTCAAAGAAGCAAAGAAACTAGCAAAAGCATTACTGCACTTCTAACGAACTTTTGATGGACAGCGAACCGTAGCGTAGCCATATCAAAGTGAAGCTTAGCAACAAGAAGGCGAAGCGTGCCGTACCGTAATAAATTTTTTTGTTGAGTACGGTACGGTAAATACAGGACACTTTGGTATCTTTAGCACGGGACACTATGCTTCGGAGTGGATACGCTTCGGTACGGATGTTCCTTGTTACGCAAACGGAAGGATATTGTACGCTTCGATACGGCTACGCTTGCCACCAAATATTCGGTAGAAGTGCAGTAAATGCCATTGGTGTAAAATCGAGTAAACCACCGAAACCTTAGCTCTTAAGTAATTTCAATTCACAGGTACAATACTTTATATGTGCCATTAACTGTGCTAACATTATTTAATTAAATAAAGAACTTATAAATTTCAAAATTAGGAGATGGGGGTCAAAAAAATTTTTTTTTAGAGGTTTTCGAATCCGATGTCGATAAGTTTTGATAGTGTGGAAGTTTTGAATTGCCTGTTTTGAATGTTTTGATAGTGTAGAAGTTTCGCCTTCGGAAGATATTTGACATAGGAGACGATGATGAAAGGGTGAAAAGCATTACAGGCATCACTAAATTTTAGGTCATTTGAACCACATTCACATCAATCTTTTTTATTTTATTTTTTCTAAAATTTTGTTTCTTTGTGAATATTAATGAGTTTTAAGACTTCTTGCGCAATTTTTAGTTTTTATTCTATGAGAATTTCTTGTAATTTTTTTACTTAAACTTATCGTTGAAATAACATTTAGCATTATTTAAGGGCATCCTGAAAATGTGTCCCTTAAATAGGGAGCCTTTGCTCAAGACCAAATAAATAAAAAAAACGAACAAATTTAAAATTTTCCGCATAATAATTTTCTTCGCTAGCGACGACTTTTTCCCATCTTTTGGATGTTTTTTCAAATAGAATTTTTTTCAGTATGAAGAAGTACTCCATCATCAGGTTTTCCCAGATAAGGTCCCCGACCATAGTCTAAGTCTGTTTGGTAGAACGTGTCCTTCAGTTGTCATGAAGCAGAACCACTTAAATTTTCCTTTGCTATTAAACGAATGTTTTTTAGCAAAGCTTGATTCAAAGATATAAATAGAGAATGTCAGTGACTGTTCCCTTGAATCCGAGTAGCTTCCAGTAGATAATTCGTTTCTAATCTGGTCAATAAGGATATAAGTGAGCTCTTTGTTAAGTTTGTAGTGAAAGTCTTGAAGCAAGCAAATTAATCGAAATAAGCTAGGCTCTTCAAATTTTCGCTTCGGTAATTTGCTCAAGACGCTCAGTTGTATTGATTATGCAAAGAAATTCATAAAAGAAAATTGTTCGGCAATTCACTTTTTTTGAAATAAAAAGGAGATTCCCTTTTTTTGTGCCCATTAATCTGTTAAACTTTTCACTTTATAGATAATTCCTGAAAAAATTAGTTTTTCTTACTCAATCAAACTTTTAACTTGTTTCAAAATGCACTTTATTTTAATTATTACGCCTCTTCTGCGCAAAGATTTACTTTACTAAGGTTTTTATTTTTTTAGTCTAGAAAAACGAATTCCTTTTAAATCTGAGCAACTCATACATAAAACTATTAAAATTTTTAATGTCTCTCAATTTAAGGAAATTAGGAAAACATTGAAATTAAATAATTATCACTAACTTTTTTTTTCAAATGTTTTTCTAATCGATTTTTTCTTTGACAAAAAATCAAATTGCTTACGTTTTTCGTTCTCTATGATAATTTTTTTAATATACAGTTAAAATTTACAACTGTTCGTTTTTACTCAGTCACTTTTTAATTTTAAAAAGCTTTGATCTTTGGTGTTGTTTCCTCGTTAAGATTCATAAAATTCAAAGTGTCCACACTACCTGAATTTGTTATTTCTGATATTGTTAGCTTGTTTTACGACCTCCAAAAGCCCAGAAAATCAATTTTATCATGGGAATAAAAAATCAAAAATTTTACCCCTGGCCCTCAACTTTTTGCAGCCAAATGTAAATGTGCTTTATTTAAACATTTTAGTAAACATGATTGGAAAAAGCTATAATTTACGTAAAGATATGTTCTTAAAGCTAAAAAGCTTTCATTGACGCTGGGACCATTAATATTTTTCCTAAAGCAATACACGTGTGAAAACGGTAAAAATAGCGAATTTTAAAAAAAAATTTGAATTTTTACCCCCATGTAAGAATTGATTTTCTGGGCTTTTGGAGGTCGTAAAACAAGCTAACAATATCAGAAATAACAAATTTAGGTAGTGTGGACATTTTATGAACCTTATCTCTTACATTCAGTCGATTCCGGGTGAAAATGAAAGCGGAAGGTCTAAAGTATCCGAATTAATTTAAAATCTAGAAAGTTCGAAATTTTGATGCTTTGAACATAAAGTTTCTTGAACGATTGCTTCTTTAAAATTCATTATACAATCTTTGATCTATTTTTTAAAAACCCTTCTTTATTCTATCAACATGCAGTATTTCACAGAAATTATTTCGAACTGAATTTTAAAATCAATTTACTTTATTTTTTACTTTTATTTTCATCTCCGGGAATATATTTTTTTGTTGGCGTAAAACTCTTCCGTACAAAAATTAACTAGGAATACAATTTTAAAAAGTTTAAACAGAAACTGAGGTCTCAAAACTTCTAGAAATAAAAGAAAAGAAACGGATTGAACTAAGTTACGAGTTTTTTTACGTAACGAAAAAAGCATTGATCGATCCAAAATCAAAGAATTTCAATAATTTCAAAATAAATTTCTTTTTTTGCTTAAAGTAACTTTTGAAGGATTTGTAAGTAATGTCATCCGAAACACTTCCTCATCAAAAGCAGCCTTGAAACTGTTTGTTAAAATCACTGAGTTTGCATTTCAGACAGACCATTCCAAAATGAAGCCACATGATTTGAAAGAATATTTTAACTTTATGACCCTTTCTTCTAGCGTACAAAGGATTTCAAAATAAAATTTTACCATTACAATATTTAGACTTACACTGAATTCAAAATTACACCTCAAAATCTGTCATATTTTGAGCAAAAATCTTAGGTTTTCAGTGTTTTATCAATAGCTGAGTTATACGACTGCATTTAACCGAAATTTAACTTTTACGTCCCGTACCGTAGCCTTTTAGAAGATTCCTTGGAGTACCACCGAACCCTTCCGGTTCCTGAACTAGAGACTGGTGTTAATTGAATTATTTCGGATAGAACTGCCATTTAAGATTGATTACCTAGCCTTCAGTATAAAAAATAAATGGTTTCAACAACAACCGTTTATTACATAAGGAACAAATAAATTCTGGAAAAATGCATTTCCATAGGGACGCTTTTTAATGACGTTATCTACAATTTTGACTAATTTTCCAATACAAATATTTACCCTTTTTTTAAAAAATAAGAATTTAATTTATTTTTACAATCATGGTCTAGTCGTTGCCAGATAATTATTTAAATTTATTAATGTAAAAAACCTTATTGATTTGAACAAAAAAAAAAGCAGATTTAAATTATTTATAACCGTGTTTTTACTAAGTTTTCAATGTTTGACAGGGTACTACTTCATATTGATTTAATAAATCACTTTTATTTTATCTTGGCAAAAATTAATTAAAAAATGGACTTTATTTTTTTTTGGTCAATCTTTATTTAATTAAATTTTTGAAATAAATCGATTTAGTTTCATAAAGAACATATTTATCAGTTTTATTTTTTGAAACAAAAAAAAATAAGATTTAATGCCATTGGCTTGACTAAACAATAAAACAGCATAAATTTTTCACATTTACAATGTGTCTCTTTTTGTTTCAATTTTCAATTGCAGTATTTTAAAAATTTAATTAAAAGTTTTTCTAGTTTTTTTTTTTGATACATTTTATTGATTTTGTGAAATTATTTTTGTCGTTGTTGTTGTCGTCGTCGTCTCTGTTTCTAACTCAACTGGTTTTTGATTTTTTTTGATTTTTCGTCATTCAAATGTTTCCTCTTAAATCCAACCGTTTTATTCCATTAATCAACTCCAGTGGTTTTTATTTTTTTTTGTCGATCTTGTTCAATGATTTATCTATTTTTAAAAGTCAAATAAAAAAAAAACAATGTGACATTTTCTCTAATTTTTTTAATTTGATCTAAAAATTTCGGAAATCAATTGAATGCTTTTTTTTAATGAGAGAGATCATAAACTTTTGTTGTTTTTTTTTTCGAAAACAAATCGTTTAATTGATTGTTCGACAGTGAGTAATGAATTTAAGACGATCGGTTTATAAAGTTTCTTAAAATTACAATCAATTTTAATGAAAATATAATAATTTTATAATAATAATAATAAAAAGATTCATTCAATAAAAAATTAAAAATAAATTTACTATTATTAATAATAAAATTGTGGCTTCGAAACTAGATACAACTAAATACTTGTATATTAAAGGTCTAATTATTCACTCAGAAATAAAAACTTTGTTTCTGTAATTTCTCTTTTTTTTTTATTTTATTCGTAATTCCATAATTTTGCTTCTTCTTAGTAAATATTTTATCGTTTTCTAATTATTTTGTTATTCCAAGAGGATTTAAATTAAATAAGACAATAATTAATGTTGAATTGGCTGTATTTTTTTTTGTTGTTCCGAGTCCAAGGGATGTTTTTGATTTTTAATTCCATGGGGAAACAAAATCAAAAGTTCAAAGACATTAATTTGTTTTAAATTTTTGATTTTTTCAGTCTAAAACGTTTATTTTTAAACATTCAAAGAGAAAAAAATCTTAAATTTATTTAGAAAAGTTAGTTCGAGTATTTTTTGTTCGTGGTATTAAACAAAAAAGAATATTGTAAGGTTTAAAAAAATTCTAGCAGCATCATCATCACCGGTCGGGTTTTTTAGGCACGGCTGCTATGGTTCTCCATTTTCTCAGGCCTCTCTTATAGAATTTAATTTGATAATTGGTCTAGATATGATGTTGGTCTTCTATTTTGTTTGTATCCTTCATCTTCGGACATCCATGGGCAATGTCCCACAAAGCTAAGCTGTAGTTTTCTAATCTCAAAACTGGTAGGATGTTAGTTGACTACGTTGTACAGCTGTGTATTAGTCATATGAGTCTTTGATTGGGAAACTCAGAGAATATGGTCCTGGAGAAGACGTCCAATTTCGATGAGAAATCTTCAGTTAAGATCCATGTCTCACACCGAAAGGCACCCCATGCGAGACCTATTCTTGTATTCAATGTTTTTCTCGGTTGAGCAAACAAACGATCCCAGCTACTTAAAGTCGTAAACTTTGTTAAACAATTTGCCTTAATTAGAGAAACCTGTATCGCAAAAGAAAATATATATTTTTTGGGATTGGTGGTTTTTGAGAGCTTATTTCTTTTCAATTTTATATTTTGATAGGACACGAACCCTTTAGCTTCTCTCCTCTCTATACAAGAATAGCCAAGAATCTTTCAAGTGATATTTAACTGTTAATACTAAGATATGTCCTAAGTATCGATTTTCATAAATTTTTGAGAAATTTAAAAAAATCGTTTGAATCAAAGCAAACTATTTGCTACCGTAAACCCTCTATATTTGTATCCAGTAATTTTTTTAAAATATTTTGATTGATGAAGTATTGAGTTAGATTCCTGATACTTTATTTTAAAGACAAGATTGAGTCGGTAAGAATGAGGTATTTTCCGACTTGAAGTGAAAAATTTTTTTTGTAGAAATCTTATGTTATGTTAAAGGTCAAATTTTCTGGGTACAAATAGAGAGGGTTTACGGTAAATGATAAACTCTCACCTCTCTCTCAATAGTTTTATGAAAAAAATGAGTCTTTTTATGATTTGGGGTTCCTTACACTCCAGTTGACACTTTGTTTAAGCAACGTTTAGCGTCCTCCGAAACTTTGATTGAGATGCGGAATATCGCTGCTTAAGAAATGTTCCTACAGACTAAATTAATGCGCCAGGACTAAGTTCGTTTAAGAATAAAATATATTTCAAGCGACTCTCTTTTTTCTAAAGGTAATTTTAAGCAATGCAAGCAAATGTCCGAAACATGTTAACATGTTACCATGTTCAGTGTCCATTTTAAAATTCATTCACTCAGTCGTCGGATTAATGGTTTTATTGTTTAAAAAAGTCTTTTAGCTATTTTTTTATTTTTTAAGGAATGAAGCTAATTGAATGTCTATAAAAGATTCAAGTAATTTTTTTTTCTAAAAAATCAACTGTTGGCATAGAATTTTATCGAAAGTTTCATAAGTTACTTGAACATAACAAACACCAGTAGACATAAACACGAACAAATTTATTCATTTTGAAGATTTTTCGAGTCTACACAAAAATAAAATTTTGTTCAAATTAATTACATTTAAATTAACAATAATATCAATTGGAATCTATATTTTTTTAATTAGACAAGTAAATATTTTTAGAAACACTCAACGGATATGTCATTTTACACATTAAAGTTCTAACTTTAAAAAAAATAAAACAAACCATGCTTTTTGAAAATGTATATTAAATACAATTAATTTCTAGTTGATTATATTTTGAGTGAGATTATAAGTGAAAATGATTACTTTATGTGAATTTGAAAAAAAAATGTAATTACAAACCCAGTAACAACAACAACAAGAACAAAACTAGCTTCAAGTCAATTTCGGTGAAAATTGATTTGCCTCGGGAGAAAAAATAGCTCTGTTAGTTTTTCTCTTGTTTTTTTTGTCTAATAATTATGTAAAGTAAATCCTAATAGAATAAAAAGAAAGAAGAAGTTAAAATCTATCTAAAAAATGTAAATGACACTTTTTTTTATGACGGGATTCACTTCTCTTTTTTTTTTTAAATAATAAATAAACATTATTAAAACATATACCTAGTAATAGAGAAAATCCGAATTGAAAAAATTTTAATTAATACTTTCAAATTTAATAAGTATTAATTTGAATTCAAGTCTTCTAACAATAATGCACTTAACTACGTCATTTTATTTTTGTTCTTCTCTCATTTTCAACTTGTTTCTATTTATATTTGAGATAATTAGAAATAAAAATTCATCGATAGAAACTATTAGACAAACTATTAGACAAACTATTAAAATCTATTAGACAAACTGTAAGTATAAGAAATTTTTTTTTCAAGATTTTTAAGTGTTTAACACTCAACCAAGACTAACCAGTTTCTTATAAGAATATTTTTTGTTTTATATCATTTTAAATCAATCAAAGTATTTTTTGTTGTTGTAGTTGTTGTGTCATAAAGTTATGTTGAGAACGCAATAACTACGTGTGTCGCTTTTAATATTAAAGTAACCGCTGGAAATAGGAAGTTAGAAATTTTTTTTTATTTTGGTATAGCTCATTCATAAAATTGAAAGAATTTTTGCTTTTTTTATTAAGGTTCTGTGTAATAAAATTGGATCTAAAATTTTTCAATTTAAATTAATTTTATGTTTATTCTAAACTTGAAGGAAATAGTTTTTTTCTTTATTTTTGCATTAAACCTTGTTTATTTTATATTCTTTTGGAATTTTTTTTTGTCTTTGAGACCGGCCTTTCCGAATTCATTCTCACTTATTTGTTCTACAATCAAATATCCAAGAACAATGATTTAATCTTTTACTTTGCGAGTTTGATACAATATTATTTATAATCAAAATTTACTTGTTATTTTTATATACAGTACATACTAAAACTAACTTGTACGCGATTTATTCCTTTCCCCTTCCTTTCTTCTTCCTCACTTCTTCCTTTCCTCTTCCTTTCCTCTTCCTCACTTCTTCCTTACCTCTTCCTTTCCTTTCCTCTTCTTCAACTCTTCCTTTCCTCTCATTTCCTGTGAAGAAAATAATTTTTAAAATAATACGTTAAAAAGTTCATAAAAGTTCAAAAATGTCCATCAATTTTTTTTTTTAAAGCATGTACTAAATAAAAATTTGAAAATTGTGTTTTATTGCATGAATAATTTAGATAATTTATTCGTGAGGAAAACTCAGGAAAGGAAAAGAAAACAAGTGAGGAAAGGAAAGGAAAAGGTTGAGGAAGAGGAAAGGAAGGGGCAAGGAAGGGGAAAGGAAGGGGCAAGGAAGGGGAAAGGAAGAGGAAAGGAAAGAAAACGTACAAGTTAGTTTTCGTATGTACTGTACAAAAGTACAACCCTGGCCATTCAGATCTTCCAAAATTGAACGTTCATGAAGCTATAAGGGGTTTCTTAAGGTTCAAATCTCCTCAAAAATGAAAATACATGAAGAAATATGAAGCTTCATGGACCCTTAAACCTTCAAAACCTTGAACGTTCATGAACGTTCATGAAGGTTCATGAACGTTCCTTTTTGGAAGTTTTGAATGAACAGGGTTGTACGTGAATTGACAGTTAGATCTCTAAACGAAAATATCAAGCAAAGTCAACTTTCGAATGACCAAAAGTTATCCGAATATATCATGTCAATAATTCAATTTAGCCATAAAGAAACTTTGTATTAGTATCTTATAAACACTCATTCAAGTAATTAAATTGATTTGGAAAATTTTTTAACTTTTTAAACTATTTTTTATATGTGAACTGAACAGTACAACCCTGGTCATTCAAAATTCAAAAAAATGAAACTTCATGAAGATTCACGAACCTTCCTGAACCTTCAACAGCGTTCATGCACCTTCATGTATTTTCATTATTTTTCTAAAATTTACATTTTTTCAAATTTCAAAATATGAAAATTTTAGAAAAAAATGAAAATATTTAAAAATTTTTGAGGAGATTTGAACCTTCAGAACCTCTTGAAGCTTCGTGAACCTTCATGAAGGTTCATTTTCGGAAGTTTTGAATGACCAAGGTTGTGTAATTTAAACGGTACGCTTTATTTTACAGTATATCGATAATGGTTCAAATTGTGGCCTTTGCATTAGAAAAAATATTTCTTTTACTGCAGTAGTATTTTTCAGCTGTTATCAAATCGCCTCTGCTTGGAAGCCCGCAAATTAGTCAAATTTAATGGCTATTTTCTCCTTGTTTTGACATGAAACCAAAAGTTTTATACTGTTTTCATCGTTTCTCTAAATTGGGGTGATTAAGTAATTCCCGAAAGAAGCAGTGAAGATGTCCGCTCAAATTACGGAATATTAAATCGTTTGAATTTGGGACACTTTTGAGGCTTGATTTAAGACATTTGATCAGAATAGTTTCAGTTTTTTTTTTTTTAGTTTATTGAATCCAATATTTTAAAGCGTAAATTTTAATTTTAAGATCCAATCGAGTCTTCAGAAGAATTCAAATCAAATACTTTAAAACGTTAAATAATTGTGTTAGACTATCTTGAATGTTTAAGATTAGAAGAAAAATAAAAAAGCCTTTTTGACAATGAGAAATTACTCATTTTTTATTATCTTGAATATAATTAAAAATTTGTATTAATTGCAAAAAAAAAAATATCAAACAAGTCATCAATTAAATTAAATATCTTAGTTTTTTAGGCATATTAAATTATATCCTTGAGATCGAAAAAATTCACAAGAGGGATTTAATAATCAAAAAATAAAATATCCTTGTGGTATGTTTATAATTTAAGATCGAATATGAATAAATTTTGTTTAGGATTTTTACAAAAATTTTCAAGCGGTTCATCTACAAAAAAAAAATACTTGGAAATTCTAATTACATAACTAGAGCTTTCCAAAAAATAAAAAGAATATTTAAAGGGTATCATTATTTCTTTTCGATTATTACATTGAAGATGAGCAGTTTTTTTTTTCAATTTCTAGTCAAAAACAAAATTTTAATTAAAATTGTGTGAAAAAATAATTTTAATTTCTAAATCATTTTTTGTATTGATATAAATAGTCTCTAAAGAAGATTACAAATAAGAATTCAAGGTTCCTAGTTTTCATTCACTTTCAATTTGCTATAAAACCAGTTTAATTGGAGCTCAACATACAAAGAGTAAGATTGCATTAATATTACATTGATATTTCATTGACACAATCTTAATGTTTGTTGTTTGAGTATACACTGGTTTTGCAGTAAATTGAAATTGACTGGATTATATTAAAATCGTGTTTCCCAGTCTAATGACCGATTATAATTAGTTGAAGTACGGGAACATTTAGAATCCTTAGGTGAAGTTAATTCTAAATTGTAACATGCCGTTACATAATATTTTAAAGCAAACTTCAGAACACTTTGCAATCTTAAATGATATAAAAAAAGAGCAGAATTTTGAACTGTTTGTTAAAGCATTCTGTCTATTAAAAAAGCGGAGGAAACATGCTCTACTTTTTAAACATGCAGTGAGGTAAAGGAGTATATATTTAGAAAAATATCGATAGTCAATATTTTTTTTACGAAGCATACATGAATGGGCAAGGTCCGCCCAATGCAAAACTTCTATGCTATCTAGATTTAATTAATCTGACCACATATGTGTGTTTTCGAATAACCTAAAGTTCTAATAATTATTAGAGGATCGGAAAAAATTTCAATTTTTGGTCAGAGGGTTAATCGTTAGTATATGTCAAACAAAATACATTAGACATATATACTAACCCGTTTATCCGGGCTATTAGGAATTAGGTATAAATATTTGCGTTTTTATTTTTTAGTTTATGAAGTTTTAAAATAAATAAAAACAAGCTTGGTCTGTCGATTGGTCAGCGCCAGGCTTGTGGTATTTATGACATTAATTCTGAAGAACGTAAGATTTTACACATGGTGATTCATTTTGGCAAAAAATAGGAAAAATGGGCTTTTTTTTGTTTTTTTTCGTATCTTGACCCAATAATTCCCGACAAAATTTTATTTATCAACGTGTAGAGCAAGGAATTCTCTATAATACAGTACATTTCTGAAATAAGTTGACATGTTTCGGAGCATTGAGACGCTCCGGCACAATAGTTTATTTTAATACAATTTTTTCCTGCGCTTATGCGCAATAAATATTGTGCTTCGAAACTTTGCTAAAGACGCGCAAGCGCATTGCTTAGGCAGAGTGTCAACTTATTTCAGAAATGTACTGTATATTGAAACTAGATTTTTTATTTATTGACCTATTAGATATAAATCAAATGCCTCAAAAGGCCCTAAAAAGTAAAAGTAAAAATTTCAAAGGTGAAGGAATTAACATTTTTTCTTCTCCTTTACGATGAACTAAAGCATAGAAAGAATAAGATTATTTGCCTAAAGTAATAATCATTGAGATTGACTGATGACAATTTTATCGCAAGTGGATCTTTCCTATAAATTGATGAAACCTGTTACCTTGCAGATATCCTTAGGTTTAATAAGAGCTTGGTCGATCAAAAACAACAAATATGAGTTGAATTTTTAAGGCAGTTAAAATTCATTGTCAATTTAATAATATTTACAACTATCTCTGTCTTATTTCAGATTAATGAAGTTTAGTTATAATTAATCATAGAGAAAAAAAACAATTTAACAAAAATTAAATTCTCCGTTTTAATGAGTCTAATGCAATGAGTACAACAAGTCGTAGTTTCAAAAGAGGTCTTGCAATTAAAATCCGATGATGATCATACGATTGAAATATGATAATCTGAAAAAAACAAATAATTTTTTTTCTGTGATTTTTGAAGCGATTTTGATCGATGGATACTGTTCATAAATTTTACACTTGGGAGACTATATTAAATGACATTTTTGTTTTTCTATCCGAAAATTTTTTGATTGAAACTCTTTTTTTTTTTTAACAAAATATAAAAATGGAATCAAAACAAATTTTGTTGTTCAAGCGATAAAACTATTAAATTTCAATTGCAAATTAATCGAAAAGTATCTACTGTTTAATTCAAATAGACGAAATAAAAATCAAAAATTAGATTAACTTAAACAAATAGTTAAAATAAATTTTAAAATGATTTTTTTTTTGAATGATTGTTAAATTTCGTTCAGTTATTAATCGTCTTATTCAAATTATTAGAAGATTAAAAAAATAATTAATTTTAAAATAATTTCAAAAAAAAAAGTATTATTAATCGTAATTAAAAATCTTGGATTCAGTAGAATACCTTTCATCTACCTTAAGTCTAAAAATTCGTTTTTTTTTGTGTTCGCCTCGAATCCATTGTCAATGTAACTTAGTCTTTTTTTTTGTGAATTTAATTAATTTTTTTTAGTCTTATTCAATTTTCGGTGGAGAAAAAAAAATTAATTATTTTTCCTTCCTTTCACCGATAATTAAAGATCGAACAACAACAAAAATATTTAACAAAAAATAATACTATGCAACACCATAAAGCAAATATATAAAAAAAGTAAAAGTATTTAATTTTAAATTAAAATAAGATGACATAATTTTTTAATTTTATTTTGGGGTTAAATGTTAGAAATTTATGATTTGGTAATTTTAACACTTAACCACCTATTTGGTCATATGTGATACATTTTTTAAGTTGTGTTTTAGCATCATCAAAAAAAAATTACTGTATTTCCTTGCTTACAATTACCCGATTTCCGGACTGAGTTGTATATATATAATCCCTAAAGAACCTCAAATTCAATTCGCTTTGGCATGATTTACCCTAGAAGATGATATTTTTAGCCGCTTATAAGCATGGAAACACGGTAAAGTAAGTCTTATTCTAAATTTTTTCAATTTTAAGACAATGTGAAGATTCGTATCAAAAAACATTTGGATCACACGGATCAAAATTAAAAATGATTTTTCCGAAGTGAATCCAGTAGAGTTGACTTTGCAGAGTAGTTTTTTGGTAATTAACAGTTAAAAAGCCACCCTAAGGATAAGTTGTGCAAAACTGTCCAAAAAATTGCGCATTTAAATAACTTTAAATACATTAAAAAAGATTAAACTTACTCACTCTTAGAATCCACAAAAGCCACTCTTAGAATGAGATGTGCGAACTATGCAAATCTGCAAAATAAGTTGCGTATTAAATCGATAATGATAGAAAATAACTACGCAGTTAATTCTGCAGATTTGCAGAGTTTTGCACTTCTCATTCTAAGAGTGGCTTTTTTAATGCTTATCACTGTAAAACACCTCTGCAAAAATTTATTCAACTTGTTCACTCCTTAAAAATAATTTTAAATTTTGATCCATTTGATACAAATGTTTTTTGAAACGAATCTTCACTCAAAATGTCTCATTTTCCCTAAAATTCATAGAATTTATTCGTATTTTGATAACACGAAAATTGAATAACCGGGAGGTTAAGGGTTAAATGAAAGCAAACACTCTGTAATTCTACTAACCAGTTTTCTTTAAGCAGATGGATCCGGATTCAAATTAAAAAAAAAGAAACTTAGACGAAAGGTGCGACCCGTACCTTACATCTTTCAAATACCTAATTCTAGAAAAAAATTAATCCCATTTCCGGGAGAGATGAATGACTCATAGAATGACTCAGAGTAAAAGGGGAACACATCCAACAGTACCAAAAGCTTTGATTTTTGATCAAACCATTGTTTTATACCAAAATCAATTCAACTAAAAAATCGTTTTTTAAATTATTATCCGGATCCGTATTTTAGGGTTAACCGTTTAACCCATCTATGAAAAAAGTTATTCAAATTCATCTGAATTGAAATGAGTGAATTGAAAAAAAACTTCAGAGACCCCAGTATTCGTAAAATGAAAATTAATTTAAAAGTTTAATAAACCGAATTTACAACCTGAACAAATTAAACAAATAAATAAGCTTCTGATCGGATCGTCACTGTAGAACTTCATCCAACACTATTTTTGGCATTTCTTGTAATTTTTTTTATCAAACGGATAATCGGTTGTTCGAACTTATCGAAAGACTTACAATTTCCGAATTTCAAAAGAGTAAAAAATAATTAAAAATCCTAAAGAGATTTTATTCGACTTTTGAGATACTAAATATATGTGGTAATGTTTCTATGGAAAAAAAAAATAAAAGTTCATTTTTTTAATTCAGCTATTACAAAGAAATAACTTTGTCGATTTTAAAAATTTAATTCCACCTGATGTAAATGTTATTCTAAACTATTTTATTAAAATATTTTTTGATCGACTAAAATTAATGAAAAAAAATATTTTTTTTTCTTTAATGAAATGATCTCACGCATGTTGATATAAACGTAATATTAGTTGTTACTATTTTAAATTTAGCTTTTAAAAGATTAAATCATGTTATGAATTTACTTTTTTTTTTCGGTTTTATCTGATTTATTTTTAAATATTAATTTTGTTGTTTAAATCAAAATCAATAAGTCGCGAAAGTTTCCAGTTTTTCTTTTGTTTTTAGTAGGTCTATATTTAAATTAATTTGCTCTTTAAGTAATCTTATTGGCTGTTTATTAGTGAAATCTGTTGTTGACTAATCTCAAAAGCAGCCGTGTAGCCAGAACAAAGGGTTTTATTCTCATGTAATCAAAGATTAAAAAAGGATTGAGAGACCTGTAATTCAAGGAAAACTTAGATCGAAATATATTCAAGTCATTGGCGCCCTCTCAGGGAACGGGTCTTAGGAAGGGCTGACCAAACCAATGCTCACGAACTCGTACAATTGATTCAATTTATTCAGAAGAGTTGAAAAGAGTTGCTAAATTCATGAAATTTAAGCGTTAACAGACTTCTTCAGCAAAATGTAGATCATTTTTTCCATTTTTTTAAGGATTCGGATTGGCAAGATCTGCTTCAACTAGTGGGATAGACTCGAGCAGAAAATTTTTTTTGATTAAAAACGTAGAATTAAAATGATTCAATTATAGCCAACTCCAGTGAATTCCTTATCTCGTTATTTAATGAGACATTCAAATCAATAAATATCAACAATATACGAACCTGAAGTGTCTAACACTTGATTTCAAGTGAAACATTTAGTCAATAAAGGAAAATTTTAAAGCTTACTGGAAAGTTGTGCTATGTACAAATTTATTCTAGTGCAAAGGCCGCGTATTGGCCCACTTTATCAGTGTTCTTATAAATAGAGCGTACTGTCAAACCAAAAATTTTTAAAATGACTTATTAACAGACTTGAAGGAAAGGTATGCCTCAAAAGTGATTGTGTCGATGACAAAAGAAAGAATTCCACTAATTCATATATCTCTTTTATAAAGTCGAATGGGTTTTCAGACGTTTCCATGTGCGCTATTAGCTCTTTCGTGGACTCGTTTTGTGTTAATCTTAAGAATAAATCGACTTTTGTCATTGCGTCGGTTGTTTTGCATCTTGTTGAGATGCCTAAGATTCTTTTATAATGATGTTACCTTCAAGTCTCTTCAGGTTCAGCACGTCCGAAGATTTTTTTATAGACATAAAAACATAATTTTTAAAAAGGTTAAGTTTTCAAAGTCGAAAGTCGTATTTAAAAAGCAAGTAAATTTTAATTTCTTTCAATCATTAAGTATTTTAGCTGTGTATCTAAAAAGATCCCTAATTGAAATTAGATACCAATAACCAAAAGCCCAAATTAGAAAAAAACAAAACCATAAATCTATATTTAATTGCATAATAGAAGTTTAAAAGTATTTCAAACTTATTTGATACAATAAACCAAGAAGAAGAAGAAGAAAGAAAATAAAAAAGTAATTCAAGATCGGAGTATTTAAAAAATCTTATAAAGGAAATTTGATTTCACTTCATTCAAATCTTGTTATTAAATGCCAATCTCGATTTTAGAATTCTCTTCTTTATTGTTTTGTTGTTGTTGTTGTTGTTTTGATTGATTTTATATAAGTTACAAAACTTCTTAGTTTTGTTGTTTTGAATTTATTGACAGTTTCAATTTATTAAGATTTCGACTTTACACTCAAGTAAGGTTCATCATCATCATCAAGAAGGATTTCAAGTAATGAATAACTAATTTATTCAAATATTTGAACTTAAAATTGATTTTAAAGTGCTTTCAAAAAAGCGCAAGAGAGAAACGAAAATATCTCAAAATAGATAAAAGTAGAACTATCACTGAATCCAATTAAACTAAACGGAAAAACAAACTCTTCCAAGTAGCCTAGCCACTCTTAACTAGACAATAATAAATAAATTAAAAAAAAGAAAATTGTGTTTTTAAAACTTTTTTGTCTAATTTGTCCGAACCTCAACCCTTATTGCTTGAATATGAATAAACAGACAATCAAAACTTAGTTGAAATAAATATCGCAAAATTTTGATTTCGACAACAAGTAGTTGTTTTTGATTATGATAATTTTTTTGTTAAGTACGAAAGTGGAAGAAGAAGAAGAAGAAGAAGAAGAGATTTTTGTTCTCTGTTTTTCGTTGTTGTATTGAATAGAACCTCCCAAAAAAAAAAATTGAATATTAAAGACTTTATCGATTGCAAATTAGGATAAATTGGTAAAGTGTTTTTGAATTGTATTTTTTCGTTTGTTGTTGTTGTTGTGTTTAAGTTTTATAATCGACAAGTAGAATAATAAACAATACTCAAGAATCAATTTTTTTTAGTTGTGTGGTTGGGGTACTTCTAATTACTTCTTTAAGCTATTTTCAATGTTCAAGAACTATTTTTTAATTAAAAAAAATCGTGTTTCTCTTTAAGATTAGATAAGAACTAAAAGTGTGGCAAAATTTCAAATCATAAAAAACAATGCTATCATTCAAAAAGATATATATTTTTATTCAAAATACCATGTACCTGGTAAAATTTCAATATTTTTGAGGAAATTTTTGTACCACTTTTTATTATTTTGATTTAGAATTTAATCAGCACGCAAAGATAAGTGTTTAAAAACTTTATAAAACATGATGAAAATTTAATCTCCTTCATGAACATTAATTTCAACTCTTTTGTTCTTTGATAAAAAAAAACTGATTTAGACTATAGTCACTTTTCTTTATGTCTTGCCAGACTTAACCTGAAAGAAAATCATGAGCTTCTTTTCGAATGACTCGTATTACACTTATATGACTATTTTTGACTGTACACGTGTAGCTATATTTATCAAATTGGCTATTAATTGTAAAAAAAGAAAAGTCATTCAAAAATCTAGAAAAGATTAAAAAGAGGGTTCTCTAGTTTTAAAAAAATTTCATGATACAAATCGAAGCGGTTAAAGGCAGTTTGTACGAAACCGTGACAGGCGAGTTTTAATAGTGGAACTTTCTCAGTCTACCATAAGGTCTCAAATTTGGTTCTTCAGTATATCGTCGAACTCAAATCGTCCCTTAAAAAATCTTCTTAAAAATATCTCTCTCAATCACCTAAAAAATTTCACCGCTGTCAAAAAATTTTAAAATGTTATTTTATGGACCCTGCTTGGTAGCGACATCCATATCACCAAGCTTTTGAATAAAATATGCTTATATTTTCAAGATTTAACTTAACAAAGGTTTATAAAAGCTTTAAAAAAAATTCTTGACAGTGAGATTCGAACTAGCTACAAAAGAAATACTAATAAAAATAAACTGTTCAAGGATGTTAAAAAAATCTAATCGAGCAAAACGAAACATCTAAGTTAGATAAGATTTTTAACTGAAATTGAATTGAGCGAACGCAACGAACTTCAGTTCGCCATTTTTGGCATTTTTAATCTTTAATAACAACCTATAATACCGTATGCAGCGTCATAACACGAAATCCAAAAGTTTAGGAAGCTATTTTTACCAATTAGCTTTTGTTAAAATATTGTAAGCAGACTCTGCTTTCAAAACTAGAGTGTGACGAGTGTCTTAAGCGTGTTTTTGAATTTTTCTAATCGTTAAAAAACCCTCCTAAAAATTTTAATTTTGGGTCGTGGTGCTGGAAAATCGAACGAGGGAATACGGTATGATTTCGAAACACATAATAAAATTATTAAAATATGTGTGAGTTACTGGGAAAAAGAGCAATTAGAATTTTAGTTTCTAAATTATAATTTTAAATTTTACAAGTATCATGGCACAATTCATCAAACTTTATTAATTTTTTATCACTGTGATTAAGTAAGATAAATAAAGATAAGATTTGGCTTTTATTTTCATTTGAATTCAAGTTTAAAAAAAAATTTTGAAAATTCAGATAAAAAATAAAGTGAATTACTGGTTATCAACACCATTTTCGGATGATGAACAGTAAAAAAGGTGTAGAAAGATTTTTCAAGTTTGATTAAATTTTTTTAGATGTAAAAAAAAGTATTTTGTGGGCGTGGAACAAGGTCCTATTTACTAGTCTGTAACATACGTTGGACATCTAATAAATTAAAAGATACTAACGTAAATGCAGCAAAAACCGAAGTGACAAATCACTAAAATCGAATAATTAGGTTTAACTGTTTTCAACGTTTTTTAAATTTAACATTCTAATTTAGGAATCTCAATCCCAAAAATTGATAAATTCCAATTCGATCAAAACAGGCTAAACCTAAAACACGGAACTCGACTACGGAATTACGGAACACCGAACACGGAACGGAACGTGCTAAAAATACGGAATATACATGGAACAATATATTTATAAAATTAATTGATGAAAAAAATACAAAAGTTAACTATTTTTTTAATTTATTTTTTTGCTTTTTTACCACGTTTTGATTTCAAACCGGATTCCGAACAAGTGGCACAATACCAATATTCTTATTCCGTAGAGATTCCGTATTTCAGAAATAACTTTTTTTAAATTTAGTATACAAAAATAAGCTAACCATGTTTGAAATTAATGTCTGCTCCGTAAGGATTCCGTATTTTAGATAAATTAAATTAAGCCTTAAAATGTTTTGACATTACGTAGATTTCTATGGGAAATAGTTCCGTGTTTTAGCCTGTTCCGTCCCGTGTTTCGTGTTCCGTAAATTCGTAGTCGAGTTCCGTGTTTTAGGTATGGCCTATAAACACATGAAATTAAAATGAAAATTTAATTTTTTGTTTTGTTTTTCTACATTTTAATACTGCTTATAATTTATCAAAAAAAAAGAATGTGATTGATTAAATTTTATTTTATTTTTTGCTTTAGAAATGTTTTAAGTGACAAATAAGCGACAAAAAATTTTAACGATATATGTTTTTTTTTTTAAAGAATGGAAATTAAATTACAGCTTTCAGCAACATTTTTTTAACAACAAAAAAAAACCCAACAAAATAATAATTTTAAACCGAAAGAAAATGATGCTTATCGATATGTATCATTTTAGACAATTTCAATTTAAAATTTTTATGTAATTTTATAAAAAAATATTGCTGATAGTAAATTAAAATCGGAAGCAGTCCTTAAATAAAAAAAAAAAATGAATTTAAATTATCGTTTGACGTTTATATTTTTATTAATTATAAACCAATTTTGGCGAATTTCGGGTTCTCGTAAGTTGACTGGAAATAAAAAACGTCAAGAAAATTTATGTCCAAATGAGTACGAACAATGTTGGTGTGAATATACAAATCCGAATAATGCCGAATTGTCGAGCGATCAATTCGATTCAAAAATACCCTCTTCGTCGTCTGTAATGATTAATTGTCAATATCATATTACAAATGAAAATTCAAAACTGAATAAGACGACTCAAACT
Source organism: Brachionus rubens (assembly GCA_022207745.1). Lineage (NCBI taxonomy): Eukaryota > Metazoa > Rotifera > Eurotatoria > Ploima > Brachionidae > Brachionus > Brachionus rubens. The sequence goes on along the minus strand of JAJVHD010000001.1, from coordinate 2,602,466 downwards.
CTAAACAGCATACCAAAAATATCAACTAGTAGTTCTATGTTTAAAAAAAAACTTTTGAATTCAATTACCCATTTAGATTTGTCTAGAACTGATATTTATGAAATTCCAACTGATGCATTTCAGGTATTTACATTTATATCTATCTCTCCAACCAAAATAAAGAGCCTGCTTTCAGACTTAAGTTTAAAACTTGTTAGACTTTTTGATTTCCATACCTTCTGACAGTTTCATTATCTCTTTGAAAATTGACCCGCCCTTTACGCTTTAACTTGAAGAACAGTGTGATTTGATAGCTCTGAAATTATTGCAATTTAAAAAAGCAATCAACCTTACCAGGTCCTGTTTTGTGTTGGTGAAAGGTTTTTTAAAAGGATTTTAAGATTAATATTTTTTTTGTTTAAGGGTTTAAATGGTCTCCAAACAATCGTTGTCGAACATTGTAAAAATTTAAGTGTAATTCGAATGTTTTCTTTTCGTAATCTTCCTCAACTCAAAACGCTTATAATTTCGAATAATCCAAATTTGGTCGAATTGGAACCACATGCATTCGGCAGTTTAAAGAGCCTTAATTTTCTTTCTCTAGTCAACAATCGACTAAGTTTTATTGATGGTTACATATTTAGCACAAGTTCATCGATAAAAATAATAGATTTTATTGGAAATCCCATCAAGGTATTATTCATAAATTTCTTCTTTCAATTCACCTTGTGTAAAAAATTATTTTGTTTTAATAGAGAATTAAAAGTCATGCATTCGATGGTTTAAGAAATGTCACCGATTTGTTATTATCAATGGATCAAAAGAGGACTCCAATTGAAGTAATAGAAGGCGATGCTTTTATTTCAACAGCTTTTGTTGATCATATATATTTGGATGGTATACCAGCTAAAGTTATCAACACAAACGCATTTCGTGGTTTATCCTATTGTAAAAATTTACATTTATCAAACACATTCATTGAAGAGATCGAATCAAACGCGTTTTTGAGAACAAACAATGTCAAAAGGATAAATTTAAAAAATTCACGACTCAAATTTATCAACAAAGACGCTTTTAGAGGTGTTTTTAACATTGAAGAAATTGATCTAAGAGGAAATTATTTAACCAAAGTTAATCAAAGCTCATTCGAACAATTATTAGTCTCAAATGGAATTCAAAAAAAAGAAAAAAGTCTTGTCGTTAATGAATCAATTAAAATAATCGATTTTGATCATAATAATAATTTTATTGTTGAAAAAATTCTTTTTGAACAAAATCCAATTCAATGTGATTGTAACTTGTTATGGATATTCAATAATAAAACATACCATGACTATATAACATTGCCTGTGATATGTGCTGGACCAAAAGGTTACGATTGTCTTCGAGTCGAAGATTTATACAAGCAAGATTTAGCATGTAATGTTTCAAGTTTGTCAAGTAAACTTCCATGCGAAGACATTGTTTTTGATATGGACAAAAATATGGACATGTATTGGCTGTCTGCTCCTAAGAACACTGAAGCTGATTTACAAACAACAGAAATTAAAATTGAAAATAAAAGCGAAGAGACAAATGAAGATGAAAATGAGTCCGAAGATGAAGATGAAGAAAGCTTTCAAGATAACGAAATCGAAATTAATTTGAATAAAAATTTAGCTATGACAACAAGAATAATAAATTCCGATAAAACGACTCTTAAAATAACAAGCATCTCGACAAAAGCAAAAGTAGAAAGTATAGTCAATAAAAATTTAATTAATCAAAGTTTAGGCTTAAGTAACAGTTGTAATTGTTTTTTTAGTTTAAAATGGTTTTGTTTACTAGTTTTTAATTCGTTTTTGTTCACTTTTTTAAATTATTTGTAAAAAAATTTAGTTTTACTTGTTATTTTTTTTTCAAAGTGTGATTTTTTTTTCAGCAAAATAAAAAAATTATTTAATAAATTCCATTTAAAAAAAAATTATTTTTTTTATCTCAAAATAGAAAGCTAAAATCGTCAAGTAAATCGGCGATAAAAAATCTCTCATGATACTCGATCGAAAGGCTAGCCGAAATTCCTTAAAGCCGATCGCTACACCTGCTACATGGCCCCGTTCGGAAACCATGACGCCTAACCATTTTACGAATCAGTCCCTTTTAGCATCTAAAGGCACCCAACTAAAGGTAGAATGCGTCGTATGCTCCGCATCCGCTTTGCTTTTGTGTTTGTTATGCAAGTCGATTACGATTGGCCTTCCAAGTTGCGTTTGACCTCTTACGATGACGGGCGTTACTATTATCGTTACCGTTAGCGTAACGTAATAGACTGAGATCGTTTCACTTACCGAGACATGATGCTTATTTTTTGTGACGTTACAATAATAGTAACTCCTTCAGTTTGTTGCGGTCACACCAACGGCTAAATTAAGCTAGCGGTGTCTCTATTAAATCAAGCACCGCTGAAAAACAAATACATTTTGCTCAAAGTGAATACAGTCAAATTACACTTGTATCACAACATACCTTTGCAACTTTTCAACTAATATCATTAGCCTAATAGAGACCAAATAGACTTTTTTACACTATTAGACCACAGGATATACAAAAAAAAGAATAGTCCTTTTAGATAAAGAATAAAAATTTCCAGAGCAATTTTGAGGCTAATCATTTGTCTTTTCATCATCTACATCCTTTTTTTCCTTTTTATTATTTTACCCTTTTTAAACCTTTCTGGACCTCTATATTCTCTACATCCTTTTCGTCCCTTTTGAATGGTGTCCATGTAGGATTCGGGTAAGGCATTGGTGAGGGTTAGTCTTCGGAAAAAGAGAGTATATGAGCAATTACTCGAACGAATGTAGAGGTTCTGAAAAGGCTTTACAAAAAATTAAAAGAATAAAAAGGACAAAAAGGATGCATAGGGGTCCAAAAAAGGCTTTTGCATGTTTTTTCGTCTAAAGATATCTCTTGCTAAAAATTTTTGATTTTTTTCTCTATGTACCTTTCACAAGTACATATTGGATTTAGACCATTTAATTGCCAATAGCGCCTTTTTTATTAAAATAAATTATAATTATAGAAACTTAATAACAAGCACTATAGAATAAAATTTAAATAAAATTGGTATGAAAATTTTTTTTTGAACCATGGAAGGAAAATTATAATTTCTTTTAACATGATGATATAACTATTTTTTATTCAATATGGAGACTAGCATAAATTTTTAGACTTGAAGTCATGACTTTATTTTGTATTATTATAAGTTTTTTTTTCGTTTAGTAAATGTTTAGTTAAAGGACCTAGACATTCGGTCTTAAGTGGTGAAGGTTTGTGGGTGAAATTCATTTTTAAAAAACGATTCATCGGTCAAAAATAAAATTATTCGATTTTCAATAATTCTAAAACTAATTCTATTTAGACTTTGTGCTTATTTGTACTAGATTACTGTAAATTCAAATGTAATTACATAAATATGATTTGAATGTAAACTGAAGTTCGTTTTAAATGAAAAAATGAACTTAGTGTCATGAGATTTTCAAAGAATTATTTTTTTAGTTAAAATGCTGAAAATTATTTTGACAAGTTTCCTGTCGAGCATAATTAAAAATAAAAGCTAAATAAACAGGCTTAGAGTGGGATAAATTATGAAATGAGGGATACAATACTGTTGGTTTCAAAAGAGGGTTAACCGAATCATGAACACGCTGGTACACTGTAATTAACACATATTGTCTTTCAAGTGAATTAAAAAAAAAGTCTGATATCGTACAATCACAAATCTTAAGTAAATAGTTGATACATTTGAATATTCATTAGCTTATAAAAAAAAATTGCTTAGATTACATTAAAAGTAACTTTTTTGATGCTTCTTTGTTAGTTTTAAGGTAATTAAAGACAAAACTAATTTGTCACGTGCGACCATAAAGTTTTTTAATGTAATTTTTTGACTTCATGAGAGCTTACTTTCTTTCATTCAGGTAACTTGACTTTAGCAAAAGTATAAAATGACGTTAAATAACGTTAGTAACAAATTGATTGCCTAGATAGTATTTACATTTTAAATTTGATTGACTTGTTCACATTTCAGATAGTCTACGATTCATATTCAAAATTAGATAGAAATTAATTATGGTTTTGATGTATGAAAACTCTTTACAATTCGAAAATTACCAACGAATGATTTAATTGAAAATTAACAACTTTTGTTTAAAAATAAATTTCATGCTAAAAGAGTCTATTTGATTGACTTTAGGGATAAAGCATACAACGATTTCTAAATCTTGAAATATCGAATAAATTTTGTAAACAATCAGCGAAAAGAAATACCATAAATTCTTGTTTATTAAGTGCATGTAAATTTCACCAAGTCATAAAGCTGATTCAAGATAACTGTTATTTCAAAGTCAATTAATTCCAGAAAATTATTTCAAAAAAATCAAAATAAATTCGTCCGAAGAGAATAAAAGATTCCTTACATTTATTGGAAGGATGTTTGTATTCTTAGTGTAATACTGTGCTTGTACCGAACTTTAAGTTTTTGCGGAGCGTAACTTTTCTGATTCTATGATTTATCACCATTTGTCTTAATCTCACTTTTTACTTTCTATTGGAGCAATGTTTACAGCTTTAATCTTTTCCTGGAGAAAAAACAAATTCAGATTCGATACGGTAGGTACGGTGGATACGCTACGCTTAAGGTAAGCCTAAGGTACGGTACGCTAAGGGTAGGCTACGGTTCTCAAAGAGTACACTTTCTTTGCTACGGCAAATGGTAAAAGTTCGGTACATTTTGAGTATTTAGAAACGAAAAAGACTAAATGTTGAAGATAACCCATATATTCATAATGAAAAAAATCCTTTCTAATACTTTTAATATTTTTGAGTACGGTACGGTACACTTTTGTACGCTTGTGTATGTTAAATACGGTACGCTTCGGTACGACTTGCCCCCAAAAGTTCGGTAGAAGTGTAGTAAAATTCGAAATCGATAAAAATGAGAGGTCTTGGGTAAAAGTTTATAGCGCTTAGATACAAAAATATTGGAACCGGATAAGTGTTCTGCTGCTTGGAAACGATCCGACTATGATCATCGACTAGTCGTTCTCTTTATGATCTGATACCTTGAAAATCACTGTATCATAAGATAAACCTGTCGAAAGATGCGAACGCAACATAAAAAATTCTGAAAAAGTCTACCCGACTTTACAGTTTAATAAGCTAGATGTGGACAGAATAAAAGTAATACTACTCATATTACTAAAACAATACAGAGTCCAATTAAATCTTATTGAATTTTGCATGCTTTTCTTATGCAATAAAAATATGAGTTTAATTAGTAACATATCTTGTCATCAAGTTAAAATTTAATAATTTACATGCTAAGACTTCAATGTTAGTACCCATAATTTATTTTAAAAGCAAAAATTTTATAAAAGCAAAAAAATAAAAAATTTATTAAAATCATAGAAAAAAGTTTTTTAAGCCATTTTTGTTTTAAATTAAGCGAGTAAAAAAAAATTAGAGAATTAAAAAAAAAACGTTACAAAAATGTTAATTTTCTTTTTTCTGTACGATTGAAAATTTGTTTAGGAGTTGCCAAATTCAGCCTTAACCACTTAATGGAAAAAAAAATAAAATAAAAGCTTCTCAAATTTGTTCTCTATTTCAATCGACAAGTGTCTCGACAACAAAAAAAATAGTAAAATTTTTACATAAATTTTTTAAGTGAAAGTTAAAAAGTTTTTTTTTTGATGTTTATTTTTTTTTTAAATTCAAATTAAATCTTTTGAATATATTGAGAATTTGAACCAAAATTGTTAGATGATGATGATGATATTTAATAATTTCCATTTGGAACCCTATTCTCTAAAGCATTTAATAAATTTTTTCTTCTAGCATCATAAAATTGTACAGAATTGTCAACTGGTGCTGAAACGGGTGCAAATGAAGGTGCATGTTTATTATTTCTTTGATTTATAGGTCCCGATTTTGCCATTGGTCCTGCTCTTCCAAACCAATAAGGATTGTTCGGCATATCAGACGTTGGTTTATTATCCAAGTATAATTTGTTACTAATTCGATTAAAATCATGATCACCTTGTTTATGAAAACCATTTGGTTTCATGTTTCTTTGCAAACTTCTTTGATAAGCCTCTTGTTCGATTCTTGACAAATCGTTTGTTTGTTGTTGTGGTGGTAGAGATTGAACTTGTTGAGGTTGTTGCGGTTGATTTGGTGCTAAATTTTGATAGCTATTTGATAAAGGTGGCAAATTATTACCGAATGATTGAGATGAGTTGGTGTAAGGATCTCTAAAATTGTAGTTGTAAGTTGTTGATTGTCTAACATCATTTTGTCTTGGGGTATTTTGTGGAGAGCCTCCGTTTTTTTTGTAAAGAAGAACATTATTATTATTCTTTTGAAAAGCTTGAACTCGTTTCAATCTGTCTTCTTCTGTTTCTCCATCTTATAATTTTCAAATTAAAAATAAATTCATAAAATTCAAAAAATAAAATCTCCTACTTAAATTCCATTTCAAGGTACCGACAATTTTGGTCTTAAGATTTCCAGTTTGATCTACTTTTGGAGCACCACCACCGGGTTTACCCCACGGGTTATATGCATCAGTCTCATAAACAACATTATAGACAGACTTTTGCTCTTTGTAAGGGTCATATGTTAAATTATTGTCAACATAACTGCCGTATGGACTTCTGTTATCTTTGACATTATTCAAATAATCTTGAGCATATGTATTAAGAATATTCTCGTTATTGGGTTGAGCTGGATACGCTTGCATTTTGAAATTTTGTATTCAATTTTTTAAATTCATTCAATAGAAAATAACTTGTTCAAAAGTCTAATTTAAAAAAAAATGAAACGTTTAATCAGGTCTATTGATAGGTTTTCCAAATTTTATTCTCTGAAACTTAATGAGGGTTTATTTGATTAAAAAAATGAACCAATTAAAGAAAAAAACTCATATAAAACAAGTTTAAATAGTTAGAAATAAAATTATTCTAGAATAGGTATAGAGAAAATTAAAAAAACGTAATAAAACGACCAAAACATTTTCTAGCAACCTATAGAAAAAATTTCTTTTCACAAAAAATATTTGAGAAATTTGAATTTTAAATTAACTTGTTCTTGAAAAATATTGATCAAAATTTAGATCCTATTTGTTTTATTAATATTAATTTTAAGGGAAGATATTTTCAAAGCACACAAAAATCTTGAAAAAATTGAAAAAAATTGAGCTCATTCAATATTTTTTCAATATTACCTATTAAATTACAAGGAATTGTTTTAATTGCTTTTGCATTTAAGGCCATTTCTAGCATGGAATGTTTAAAAATTTAAATTTTTGAAAATTGATAACACTTAAATTCAGTCTTCATTTGGCTGTTAATATTAATCTTTGCTTTAACTAACCTATGCTCGGTTTTTTGGACGCACAAACTATGAAATAATTCGACCAGCTTTTGAAAATCTTAAACAAAATCTTCTCTCTTGGGTTTTAGCATTCTTTGAAAAATATCGTATCAAAGACACTTAGCACTATCAAAATCTTTTAGGCCCTATTTACATTTTTTCCGAGGCTTTAACAGAACTTGGAGACGCTTATCTGGGTTTGTTGAAAACCAGCAAAGCATCTAGCAACTACAATGATGATCAGTTTATATCATCAAATTTGTAATTAAGAAATCGGCTCCAGCAAATCTACGTGAAATAACTGAAGAGAGAAATAAGTGCATGGTGTAACGGTGTAGTACTGTTAGTCGGTCATTTTTTTATTTGAACGACAAAATTTTCTTTCTGGGAACTTTTTTTCATCAATAAAAATGTGTCATTTAAGCCTTTGATGTGGAAAAGTGATTATCAGATATCACAATCGCCATTTATAAATGACGGAATTGAGTATATTTTACTACTTTTTAGACACGACCTAGATGTTTTAAATTCTAATCACTAAAAGTTTGAATTTTATTTGATTAACTTTCAGATCTTTTTATTCAATAAAATGACGCAAATACTTAATTGAGTAACTTTTTCGAAAAGTGGTTTAGAATTCCTGGAATTGTTGCGTACACAAACATGACTGACCCAGCGAATAAGTTTAACAAGTAAACATTTTGAAATTCATGATACTTAAACCATTGTAGTCAAAAGAAAACACTTTAGACTGCCATTAATTATAGAAAATTTGAATTTTAATTAAGAAAAAGTTAAGAAGTAAAATTAGCTAGATTTGTAATGAAATTTAGAGAAAAATTTGAATAGAAAAAAACTTTTTATTTCTACAACCAATTTAAACAGTGATTTTTATTTTGAAAAATTTTTTAAAATGTTTGAAACAAAATAGCAACAATTATAAACAAATAACAGTAAGCATAACAAAAAAAGAGAAAAGCAAAATAACAAAAAAAAAAAGCCATTTCCATCACGAATTGAATTTAAAAAACTTTCAATAGAAATTTATGTTATTGAAAATAACTTTTAGGCACCCTAAACTCTATTTTAACAAAATAAAATGCTTTCTCGTTTTAAAAAGTTTTTTTGTTTTTATTTTTTTAAATTACCAAAAAAAATAAAATGGAAGATTTAAAATTTTAATTCTATCGAACGAAAACTCAATTTAATAATTGCGTGCAAATTATGTTAGAGAATAGAGAAAAAAAATCAAAACTCTAAAGCGCACATTTTCTTTACCCGTAATGAACAACATCAACAACAAAAGAGTCAAAAATGTATAACATTTTGTTTATTATTGTTTTTTAATTTTAATTGAGTATGAAAAAAATATCAACTGCCTAGTTACAGTGTAACTTTGTTTTTTATTATCAAGGTGGATGAGAACTGAATCAAGTTAGTGACTAAGCTTATTCGAAACAAGAGAGCCAAAGGCTTCAATTTTTGTTTAACAATTCAATTTTTGAAGCTTCTCATTAACAAAAAAAATTCTCATACCTTCATCATTTTGTCAAAGATCTATCCATCCATTTCTCATTTTCTCGAAAATAAAATATTTTTTTAAAATTGTAATGTTCGTTTTTGCTTTAAATACTTTGAAAACATTTCAAGATTAATAACATCATGCATACGAAGTGAAACCATGTTATGCAATTAAAAAAAAAAATTAAATATTAATAAAAAATTTATTTATTTAATTAAAAATTTGTTGTAGCACGATTTAAAAAGACTTTTTTTTTTAATAAGGAAAACTTTTTTTCTAAAAAAATCCGGTACGATTTAATATTAATACCTCTCTTTTGGTATTAAAGATTTCAATCAAATTTATTCTCTTAGCCAACCAACAACAACGAAAAAATAAAATCACGAAATGTTTAGTTAATGTCGAAATTTGAAATTCAATTGAAAAAATAAAATTTGACATGAATATTTTAAAAACTTGTCTCAAGGAAATATGTAAACTTAATAATATACAATTTTTGTTTTAATTTAAAAAAAATATGAAGGCGACAAACAAAAATTACGCTTTTGTAATATTGAACTTTTATTTTACCGTCAAATTATTTCCTTAAGTTACAATAATGTATTTCCTGTTTTTATGGTTAGGACAAAATAAAAAAGAGGCGTATGCAGGCGTAAACATTTACCTACAAATTAAACAAAAGTCAACCACTCCTTTTTGATATCTTGAAAAACAATTTAAAATTTAATGTTCTGCTTATTTTCAAGAGTCTTAATTGCTTTGTTTAAAATAATTTACAAAAATATCCAAGATAAATATTTTTTTTTGTTTTACAGTTGTTTACGATGCATTTGATATAACATGAAAATTACTGTTCTTTTAACAACCTGTAAATAATTATCCATGTTGAAGCAAATATCGAAGGCAAAATAATACAGAAGATGACCAGTATTAGTAGTTCACATTTTTATGTGTACTAATCAAATCTCGTAAGAAATTGATTATTGATCCTTGAGGTTAAGGGCATTCCGATGTTATTTTAATTTAGAAAATTTACTGATGAAATAAAAAATCTATAATGACCATGAAAAAATTACGGTCGGTCGAAAAGCGGAGCGAAAAAAGAGTCCACTACGTAGTCTTTATTTTAAGTCATGGCACTAAAAAACTAGCCGCTAAAAAAAATAATTCGCCATTTTAAACAGTCTCTGTTTCCTCTGTAATGACCAGACATATGTACCCAATAATTATCGGTTTTGGGTGGGTATGGATTACCCAAAAAATTCAGGTTTTGGGTTCGGATAGGGTATGGGTAACTCAGAAATTTAAGGTATATATACCCAAAACCAAATTTTTGTCAAAATAAAAACCTAAATATCTAAAAAATACCCAAATTTTATGGGTTACCCATACCCTATCCGAACCCAAAGCCTGAATTTTTTGGGTAATCCGTACCCACCCAATACCTTAAAAATTATTGGGGACATATGTCTGGTAATTACTAAGATTTACTGTATTTTTTTAGGTAAGATTTAAAAATACTGCACTGCTACTGAAAAAAAGCGTACCGTACGATACCATCAAGCCGTACCGTATCATCGTACTATACCAAATATAAAATTATATATATAAAATTTTCAAAAAAAGTTCAAGAGTTTTTAAATTTTAGGGTAGGAACGCTGGAACAGTACTGTAAAATGGTACGGTACGGTTGGATGGTATGATACGTGGTTCGCCTTCTTTTCAGTAACATTGAAAGTGCCGTCTAAGAGCTTAAATTTCTAAAAATTATCCGCATTCGAACTTTGGTATTTCCCGATTCCGTAGTTTTGTGTCTTTATTGTCAAAGCTGATTTCCGTTTTGATTTTCCGAATTTCAGGAACAAAAAAAAAATATAATGCAAATTGGGTTTCAACTTTAAATTTTAAACATGAAGTCATTAGATAAAAACTTCGAACAGTATCTCGGTAACCGAGATGTTGTTCGATTTTATTTTCTCAACAAGATGTTATGAGTAATTGATATTCCGAAAATTTCTATTAAATGAAGTAAAATCAAAACTCCAATCAAAGAACAATTGATAAAAAAAAGTTCCCAAACCTTCTAAGAGATTAAAATGATAGATATAAATGATAAAATTTTATAAAAGTGAGCAACTCAAAGATTATACTGCTCTACTTTAAATTCATTCGTCTAAATAGAGTTGTACGTTTAAGTGTTGTAAACCTGAACCACTTTTTATGTAAATCGATTAGCAATAAAAAAAATCCAAGATATTTTGATTTGTTTCGGAAATTAAATTTTCCTTAAATGCTAATGATATGCTAATATTTACTTTGCCGCCTATTTTTTTTTTCATTTATTCACCTGATATTAAAAACTTGTTTAATTTAAAAAACTTCACTAAAAAAGGCTTCTTAGTTCGAATTGTATCTTTGTGGTAAAGAAAAATGCTTCCAATTGCTCAAAATTTCATTAAATTTATAGATTAAGTTAACCCATTAAGTTTAACATTTAAAATCTAATTATAAAGCTCGTTTGAAATTTAAAGTGATTTTTTAAAAATTATTAAATCTAATACTCAAGATTACTTTAAATTTCGATCAAATAAACAAGCTCTCTGAAAAAAATTTCATTTGGACAAAATTTTTTAATAAACCCCTATAAATATTTCAAAATTTACCTTCTTTTATAATAAAAATTGTTATGAATTTGAGGAATCAAAATTAGGCCTTTTGGGAACAGAGTTAAGATGGTCAAAACAATAAGAAAAATTAATGAAAAAAGAAAAGAAAACATTTGAAAAATATCTGATTGAATGCGATTTTGTATTTTTTTACCCGACTTTTCGAAAATAAAAAATTAAATCAAAGGTGTTTGAAAATATTTTGAAAACAAAATACCGCCTCTTGATATCGAGCCTAACTTATAAATTTAGATTTTTTTCATACCTAAAAGAAAAATAAACGGAAACTTAAAGAACTCAGTTTATATATAAATAAACATACCCCTCGAAATAAAAATTAACTTTTTTTTTTAAATAATTGAAAATATTTATCAATTTTTTCTTTTTAATTTGAATATAAACTACTCTATTTAAATGTTTTTAAGATTGTTATTGTTTTTAAACAAAAAGTTCTCACGAAGACTTAAAAAAATCTTATGAATCCATATTTAAGTTGGCTAAGAGTACGCAAGTATTGTTTGAAGATACTGGAAAAATAACAAAAGATAAATAAATAAAAATTTTAAGAACTCAAAATTTCAAATTCAATATTTGTTTCTGGTAATGTTTGTCGTTAAGTGGTTGTTGTTGTTATTTTTTTTCACACACATTTTAAGCGAAGGTATCATAATTTGATTAGTTAACAATCAAAAAAGTATTATTCATGATTGAAATTGATTTTTTGTTACTTTAATAGTAGTAGATTTAAAGCTGTAAATTACATATTTTGAAAAGAAGTTTGCAAACCTTTTATTTAAATAGAAATCTTATTTGATAAAATTTTTATATATTTTCTTTAATTTTTTTTTTTTTTTTTTGAAAATTACGTGAATTGATCGAGACACAAAGGAGTTGATTTTTTTTGTTTTTTCGTTAGCAACAAAATTCATATTTTTTTGTTAATTTGTTGAAAGGTTTCAAAATTCAAGTTTATTCTCTGAAAAAATTCAAAAATCTAGAAAGATTTTTTTTTATTTTTAAATTTTAAAATGGCCGATGCTACTCAAAAAAATAAAATATTGGAACAGTTTAAAAAACTTGATAAAGACAATACGGGTCAATTGGATAAGAATGAGGTGAAAACAGCATTGAAAGAAATATATTCAAGTATTGATTTGCGTCTATCAGATTCAGATATTGATCAAATGATTAGATCAGTTGATAAAAATGGTGATGGTAAAATAAATATTGAAGAATTTGTTCAACTTTTGTAACTTAAATCAAATAAATACTAGATTTTTTTAGAGATCTTTTCTTATTTAGTTAGAATCAAATAAAATCTATTCAATTCCTTTGTTTTAAGTGTATTTATATCTACGAATATTTGCGACTGTATCACTCATTTAAACGTCCGTTTAAAATTCTGTTATCCTTGAAAGTTTCAATTGACCCGTAACGAGAGGCGAAATTTTGAGATTCCAAGTAATATCCTGAGCAAAATAATAATCCTCGTGATTATAGCTAATAAAACCTTTGGCTAATATGTGAATGTCTAATTGGTGGGGCCAGGTCAATTTTTAGTTATAAACTCGGGTTAATTTCCAAGGTTTTACGGTTACAATGGAAAATAAATAAAGGAAGTCTTTTATAAAATTTAGAAAAAACCTTGTTAGAGGCAATAGAATTTCCAAAATTTATTTTTCAAGCAATATTTCAACTAAAATTTTTTCATTTTACTGAAAATAATCTCAGTATCTACTCTAAGTCAAGCAGAAAGTATTTTTAGATTTAGGGTTTAAGGAAAATAGTTAGCATAACTTGTTATTAAGAAAAAGTTGAGATTATAATCTCAACTTCACGTGTTCCTCTTATGAACTTTCATGAACTAATGATTTGGAAGAAAATGAAAGCTAAAAAGCTCATGTTAAAGCTTGTCAAACTAGCTTTCATTTGATACCTATAAATAAATATTAGCTTTTCAAAATCATTAGTTCATGAAAGTTCACAAGAGGAACGTGGCCACAGCTGTAAGTAAAAGAAGGGTATCTTTTGACCCATATAACACATTCAAAAAGAATTTTAATCACATAAAAATATCGAGTAAAGAATAAAAAATATATTTTTATAGAATACAGTTAAAAGCTGAAATAAGCTAGACTTCAAAAAAAGCTTCAATTAACTTGGAATAAAGCTCTTGGACAAGATACCGAATGATGAAATGTACAAAATGGTCAAACAAATTTAGATTTCATTGAAACTTGCTACAATACAGATGACTTGGGTTGGACACATGCATCGTCAAATAGATGAGCCAATAAGAACTTAAAGTCAGAAAATGGGAAAGCAAAATCAAGGAAGGCATGCAACAAATTATGCTAGATATATAGCTAATCTATAAGCAAAAACATTACCCCGTCAGTTGAGGAGATCGAGAGGACATCACAAAATCTGGAAAGAGTGGAGAAGACTAGTGTTCGCGTGTACCGTAAATATTCGATCACAATTGCGCAATTGTAATCGAACGTCTACGGTTTAGTTTCAATGGAAGTAAATTGCAATTATAGTAGAAATTTCTACTATAATTACATGTAATTGTGAACGAGAGTTTACGGTACTATGATTATGATGATACACGTATTTGAAAATTTTCAAACATTTTTTTTTTGTTGCTTTTCGACCGAACTTTTGAAGCAAAGCGAAACCGTATCGAAGCATACCGTACCGTTGTAATCGTATATAAGCGCATCAAACCGTATCGTACCGAATCGAACCCTCCCTAAACTGGTCTAATTCAAATTTAGGGCACAATTATAAGTACAAATTGATGTCATACATACCAGGAAATAGAGAATTTAATATCCTATGTTATTTATAATAGTTAGGTCATCCTATAAAACCATAAATTTAAAAAAAAACGATTTTTTGAATGCGAATTTAATCAAATTTAATTGGAAAAAAGTGTTTGACGCATTTAAAACAATTAAAATCTTATTTAAAATTTTAATTTAAAGCATAAGGTATTTTTTTATGATAGCTCAAGATCCAAATGAAATTTGAAGACAGAATAACAATCCAGTGTTAGAACAGTGGCCTTTCTAACAAATTCCAATGCGTCAAACACCCTCATCCAATTTAATTTAATTGTTTTCGAAATAATCTTTGGAGTAGTATAATTTTTAAATCTGAATATTTTTGGAAAATTTTATTTACTTTAACACAAAAAAAATTATTGAGACAAAAATTTTAAATTTAGAAAAAGATATTCCTAGACTAGAAAAAAAAATACTTAAAAATTCAATAATATACAGTTACTTAGACAATGATTGCAAAGTGAGTTCTTTAAGTAGTTAGAAAAAATTTTAATATCAAATTGTACACCAGTTGTGAAATCTCAATAATCCAATCGAGATGTTTTTTTTTGTATTCAGAACAAATTTAGAAAAAAAAACAGAGTGAACTTGAAAAAAAATTATTTTGTAATTTTTTCAATAAATTTTAAAAAAAAGAGTGTACTAATATTTTGAAAAAATAGTTTCATCGTTGCTAAAAAAAACATCAAAATTTATTCATTAATAAATTGAATATCAACATAATCTATCAGTTGACATTTGTCTAACACCTTTACTCTTATGATTAACATTGTTCAAATTTTTATCACAATCACCATAATTGTCATATTCTTTAGATGTGTTTTGTGATTTTAATTCTTGGTCTGAATCATGTTTTTTATCTGATTTTTCATTATTTTCGTGTGATATTATACTCAATTGTCTCATTTTGATGACTACTGCCGCTGTATGGTACGCTTTCTTTAAAATTAGAGTTATAATAAAATAAAAAAAGTTTAAAAAGCTGTTGACACTCACTTTCCATTTAGAACGTAAATTAATTTGTGCTTTGTCCAACGATTTATCTAAAGCTGTATTTCCTGCTATCCACGGATGATTTAAAGCTTGTTTGCAAGTGTAACGTTCTTCAACAGATAAACACATTACATGACGAATAAAATCTTTGGCTGATTCGGATATATCATCCCAATATGGCGAATCAAATGTATAGTCGCCTTTGAGAATCATGGCAAATAGATTACTATCATTTTCATCAAAAAATGGCTAATTTTAAAAAATAATAAATTCATATCTTCAAAAACGTAACTTTGCTAGAAGAATTTACTTGGTAGCCACATAACCTAAATAAAAGGATGTTTAAGATATTTTTTCAAAAATTGATTTAACTTTTAACTCACAATATATACGATATGACACCAATTGACCAAACATCAACTTCTTTTCCATACGGTTTTTGAGCTAATACTTCTGGAGCTTTTTTATTGGTAAAAATAAATTAATCCCAAATTAAAAAAAAAATTAAAATTTAGAAATGTCTTGAGTTTATAACACAGAATTGGTGACGCAATTGGAAAAAAATTTTCATGAAAAGGTTCAAATTAGAGTTCACGTAATTCAAACATTGGTAACATGCCTCTTCGAGCTTTTCGCAAGAGATAAAAAAGTTGTATTTCTGAGTTCCTAGAACTTAGATAAGGTTTCAAATGTTTATCTTAGTAAGGAAAGATAAGGCTTCGGATAAAACTCTACTTAACCTTCCATGAAAGCTCATTAGTTCAGATATTCATAGTCGCAATAAATACAAAAATTCCAAGAAAAATAATGCCAAATAACGTAATCCAGAGTTCAATCTTGTTCAGTGAGTGTTTTTTTTTTCATAACAATTTTTCAGCGCAATTTTTAAATTTTTGTTTGGGTTCTTTATCTTTCTATTGCATTAAATTTTTTTAATTTCCTCCGTCTCTGATATTAAGCTTTACTTATAGTGATTCTTGCGAAAATGTAACGTTCCGTTTGAAACGCGTTCAGAACGGTCTTTAAAAACAGTTCCGTTCTAGTTCCAGATGTTTTCCGAAAGGGTATCGTGTCCGTTCCTAAACTCGTTACCCTCTAAGGAAAAACCAGAAACTGTCCGGAACCTTTTTGAAGACATCTGGAACTAGAACGGAACTGTTTTTAAAGACCGTTCTGAACGCGTTCCAAACGGAACGTTACATTTTCGCAAGAATCACTGTAACTTTCGTCTTCATTAAAACCAAAAAATAAATATCACAAATGTAAGATAAGATAGTAAGATCTACAACCCCAGTCATGAATTTATCTCCATACATTAGCTAATTTTCGAGAGCAAAATGTGGAAATTTTGAAAAGAATTGAAAAATGCGAATTTATAAAAATCAGGTTTTACTGCACATCCACCGAATTAATGACTTGCCGTACCCGTACCGAATCGTTCTATAATCGTAACCGGAACAACCGTACCGTACCCGTGCTAAAAATTCTCTAAATTTATAATGGGTGACTTTGCGATGAATCTCTTACGATTTTTTAGAGTATATATACTCTAATGAATTTTTTTTATTTTCATTAAACGAAGTACAGCATAGTTTATTAAACCCAAAAAAAGCGGGACAATTCGGCTCCCATAAAAAGTCGCAAAACTTAAAATTTTAATAAACGGAGGAAATGGTACTTTGAAATGGTACCGATCTCTCACAGTAAAAAAGAATTAAAATTATTTTAAACTATTACCAACATAACCCGGAGTACCACAAGCAGTCATCATCATGCGTGAATCAATACCTTTGGATAGACCGAAATCGCTTATTTTAATTATTGAATCTTCATCAGGATTTTCATAAAGTAAATTCTCCGGCTTAAAAGAAAAAAATTGCAATTCTTAGATAAAATTAAAAATTACGGTTTATTACTTTTAAGTCTCTATGAACAATACCTTGATCATGCATATAATCAACAGCTTCCATTATTTGTTTAATCAATTTACTTGCGTCTCTTTCTGTATAACTACCTTTTGCAACAATTCGATCGAATAGTTCTCCACCTGTAACCCTTTTAAATTTTCAAAATGAGTTTGTTTAATTTTTTGTTAGCTAACAAAAAAGCATTCATTTCAATTTTCGCTTTAGTATAAAATAAAACAACATTTAACATTTATAATTACAATTCCATCACTAAATACACAAATTGATCATCTTCAAATGTATCCAATAGCTCAACAATGTTCGGATGTTTTAACCTTAAAAAATATTAAAGCAAAACACGACTAATAGCGGTTGGTTAATTATATTACTTTTTTAGAACTGCTATTTCATTATGTAGAGCTTCTTCTTTTCCTTTTAAGGCTTTTCGTTTAATACATTTTATTGCAACTAATTGGTCTGTATTTAAATCTCTAGCAAGTATAACTTCTGAAAATGCACCCCTTTATATTTATTTTTAAAAATTTAACCAACACATTAAAACATTGTATTTTCGTGCTTTTTAATACTCCAAATAGGTTTTTTTTTTGAAAGAGAAGGCGTTGGATTTATTGCTTTATAATCAGAAGACTCATAGCGCCAAAATTGCCTCCATGTTACTTATTTCATGCGGTTTTAAGGAGCTTACAAAGCAAGGAAATACTTAAAAATAAGGGTTGGCTATCACACCCGTCAGTCTTTCAGTTATCAGTGGCGTCAATACGGCAAACCCCCCCCCCCCCATCTCAAAATCTCATATTCTGTAAAATTTCACTTCGTGTTAAAACTGGTTTAGGTTAGCTCGGACTAAAACTTAACTACTGGTAACTATAGCTTTAGGCCAACTTATCCCGTAACAATTTTTTTCAAAAGTTTCAACAAAAAGGAATATTGAAGGAAATTTAAAATGCTAATTCGACCAAAATCTTCAATATTTTTAATCGGGGTGTCTTCGGCTAGTTTATTAGGGTAATAGTTTAGGGTTCCGGTATTTTGGAGTATGAATTTTTTGTATTTTTAGCAAGAACCATTAAGTTGCTTAAGCAACTTTTGAGCAAAAATATTGAGATAATTTCAGAAAGGTCAACATTTATTCTTTAAAATTCCATTATCTAACTTCACTTCAATACTGAACTAAAATATTTTCATTTGAAAAAATTTTAACTCCTCTGAAACGCCTACGATAATTTGTAAAGGACAGTTTTTGGATAAGAAACAAAAACTCAACGATGTTTGAAACGATTACGATACACAAAAATTTGTTGGTAGAAGCTAACAAGCTTGTTTTTTATACTTCCTTTATCTTCTTTTAGTATTTTTAGTTAGGTTAAAAACAGTTTTATGTTACTTAAATAGTCAAAATTTACTTTAAAAAGGGGTTTAAATTTTTAGTTGATTTTAAAAAATATTGTATGTAAAAACCTTAAAATAAATTAGCAACGTCCACAACTTTTAAACAACTTTTATAGAAACATTTGGTCGTCCCTGGCCATTAACAATCTGGCGTTTTTCTCTTAAAAATGTTAAATACTTGAAAAATTTTGGAATTTTCATCTATTTTTGAGACCCCCTTGGTTGAGCCCCCCATCTGAAATTGTCGAGCCACGCCACTGTCAGTTATTAAATTAATTTTATAAAGACTTAAGAAATTGGGTAACGGGGGTGTTAACCAACATTATTAAAAAAATTGTATCATACGTTCCAAGAACATCTTTGAATTCGAAACAATTTCGTACATTACGTCTCGTCGATATAGTCGTAGAAATTTTACTTGTTTTAGAATCTAATTGAATGGCAACCGAGGCGCTACAGCTACTACTTCCATTATTATTGTTCTTAGTATCCTCTAATTTATTATTATTATTAATCATTTTTTAACAATTTTTTTTCTTGTTAATTTAAAATTATTTCAATTGGAATTTATTTTATTTTTTATATTTGTTTAATATTTTGTCGTTTCTTATTTACATCAAGCAGGAGAAGCATTAGAGAGCGAGAAAAAACAAAACCAGAAGGATAGAATTTTTTTGAAATATGTTTATTTTTCCTTTTCTTTTCTTTGTTTTGTTTTTTTTTTAATGCTATTGTTCGAGATTATTATTTTATTTTCTTGTTAATAGAACCAGCTATTTCTAAAAAAAATAACAAATTATCAAAAAAAAAATTTTTTTTAATTTTATTTAAAATTCAATAAATTAAAAAAAAAACAACGACATATTTTTTTTTTAAAATCGATTTCAATTTTTAATTATGTCGAAAATCAGAAAAAAAAGAGAGAACAAAATTCAATTGATTTTGAAAAAAATAAATTTCATTTTTCTTTCTTGAGTGTGAATGATGGGATTTGAACAAAAAGAGTAAGTTTTTGCATTTCTCCAACATCTCAATAAAATTACGTTTTCTCCTTTTGTGTCGAAATCATCAATTTTTTTTTCATTATTTTGTTTCAACAACGAAAATTTAAATTTTTGTTACATAAAAAAATTAATCTAAATTTAAAACTGTGTTACTGTCGAATTAAGATTTGACGCTCAAATTGAATTTTTATCGCTAATCGTCAACCAAACAAAGTCCTAATTACGAGTCTTGAATTCATAGTTTGTTTAAACTTACAATTAATAGATAGCAAAAGCTTAATTATGTGAATTCTTTTTTCTAAAAATGTTAACTCAAAAAATCTATAAAATACCCAAATTTTATGGGTTACCCATACCCTATCCAAATCCAAAACCTGAATTTTTCGGGTAACCCACACCCACCCAATACCTAAAAATTATTGGGTACATATGTCTGAATGGACATAAGGTTCTCTTCTTAGAATAGATTACATTTTAACAGAACAATTGCTGAAAAATTACTCTTAACTATTTAATAAAATAAATTTTTTAAATAAAAATTACAAGGAAAGAATGAGACTGCTTGGACTTTCTACCCTAGAGGAGCGTCGGGTAAGAGGAGACCTTATACAGTTTTACAAATTCAGCAAAAACATCAACACTATTGATTGGTTTTACCCAATCGGTAAGCCTCCAAATTCAAGCTCATCCAGTCGAGCGGGCTCAACGAGAAGTCAAAATCAACTATACAGACAATTCGTTAGATCGTTTTCAGTACGTCACAATTTCTTTTCAAAAAGAATCGTTCTCTTATGGAATGTCTTGCCTTAAGAAGTCATAAACTCAAAAACTTTAAACAGCTTCAAAAACAATTTAGATAATTTTAACAATGTCAAAACAAATATTTATTAACTTATTTTAATCTGCCATTGCCTAGTACGTTAGTACTAGACTCCGCGAGATAAAACTCGTTGCAGATTAATTATAATAATATTAATAAACAACGAATTTCCGTATTTTTTAACTTATTTAAGACGTGAATTTTTATAAAAATTAGAAATCCGCTCAATAGTAAACGAAAACTTAATTTCATCCGAAACTGACCTTCATATCAGGACTTTTCTATCATTAAAAATATCGTAACCTTCTCAAGACTTAAAAAGTTTCACATCGTCATGTCTTTATACACTACTTGATTGTCTATATTGTTGTTATTTATGATTAGATCTAAATACCACCCACAAACCAAATATTTTAGCATGTTTTTGCGAAGCTAATCGGGTTCTTTCCGAAATTTCTGTTTGTATAACATGTAAAACTTTGTTTTGTACACTCTAAAAAATTTAAGATGCATTATTCCATTTAAATAGCTAATGCACTTCTTGTACGACTTAAAGTCACACTAACAGCTTAGAAACTTTTGGTTGATTTTAGATTTTTGCTAGAAAAATGCTTTTAAGTCATCTTTAATTAGCTTTAGTTACGTAAGATCTGTCTTCATAAAAGGAAAAAATAGGACTCAAAATTTTGTAGAGTGAATGTTAGAGATATTTATTTTTTATTAGATTTTGGTTTGGTCTAAAACAAATAAAAATTCTGATAATGTCCAATTTTCCGTAAAGAATTCAGATTTGATTGAATTAAAACCTTTTTTCGTTTTTTTCTCATTTAGTAAATTATAATAATGTTAAAAATTTCTAAAATTTAAATTTTTTGTCACTTTGAATCTGAATATCTTAAAAAGAGCATCACAAATTTGTATTTAGAGTCTTTAAAGTAAATTTCTGAAACTAATTGGCAGCTTGCTTAAGGCACGCATTTTCATAGTTCGTATGCGTCTTAAGTAATGCTCATGTTCATTAAAAATCAACTCTTTCTTTCTAAGAAGTCAAAAAATCAATGGAAAAATATACAGAAAATATAAAAAATCAACTTAATGCAACACTCCTTTGTTTTAATAATTAAGTTCAATAACCACTTTTACCGCAAAAGTCTATAAAATGTGCCGGTTTGTTCACACGCATTATATTTTTCGACTTTTTGTGCATGTAATGGAAAATTTTTTGGATTAGGGAATGTAATGAGCGTCTTATCTGAAACATGTCAACTTATTTATAAATGTACTGAATAATCTTGTTGACAGATTAGAGCTTTAAAAATATAAAAGTCTTTAAAAAGTCGCACATCATTCATTTGGCAGCTCAGGTTTAGCTTACTTAGTGAACTATGACAACTTACTAATTTGCGTCTAAATGGATAAAATTTTTTCAAATTTACAAAATGATATAATTAATAAAAAGTATTCATTATTAATAACTAAAAAGCCATTTTTATGCTTGAAGTGCTTTTGAATAAAGGCCTCATTTCCCGAATTAAAATCTAAATGAGAATAAAAAGATATGATGATTGTTGTGTTATTATTAAATAGAAATCCCGGAAGTCAAAAATCGAAAATCGATATCAGAACAAAATAAAATGTACCGATATGAGTGGTCCCTTAATTACAACTTTTTGAAGCAACACGCATCTTTAATATTTTTTCAACCGATGGACTCCTCGGCAAGGGTTTACGGTACTTAAGTAATTTAGACTCATTAACTTTATTTGTTCTGATATAAATGGAATAATTTCAAAAATATGAATAATTTTATACTCTTTACGATGGTGTAATCCGATATTTTCAGACAAATCTTAAATCCAATTGTGCAATCAAAATTCTGAAAAGTGAATTCTGGTAATTTTTAGAGAACTCAAACGTGCCTGGAGAAGTTTATTTGCTCTTTTGTATTTTGGTTTAAATAAAAATAAACACGATTTTTGGTTTTAATTATTCTAGACCTACAACCCTGGTCATTCAAAACTTCCAAAAATGAACCTTTATGAACTTCACGAACCTTCCTGAACCTTCAAAAGCATTCATGGACCTTCATGAAAATTCAAGGGTTTATGAAGTTTCATGTTTTTTCATGTATTTTCCTTATTTTTCTAAAATTTTCATTTTTTTTTAAATTTGAAGATAAATGAAAATTCTAGACGAATAATTTAACATTTTTGAAGAGATTTGAATCTTCAGAAATCCTTTTAAGGTTCATGAAGGTTCATTTTTTGAAGTTTTGAATGACAAGGGTTGAAAATGAGCTCATTTACAACCCTTGAAAGTTTAAAAGCAATCTTTGCACAAAGTACATTTTTCAACAACAAATATGTCATAACGCTATCAGATGTTATCGACCCTTAATACTTTCTTTTCTCAGCCGTTTCTAGGAACGCACATGAAGAAGATTCCGTTCTAAGTATACGTTCCGACGAAAGGAATTCTTTTTCGTTTCTTTTCCTCCGTTCTAATATTGACTGAAACAGAAATTCTTCTTGGATGGAATGGAACAACTCTATATGTCCATTCGACTGTGAACGGAACGTTTCATTTCCAAAAGAACAACTGTATGAAAAAAAGATCAAGGTTAATTGTTAACAGTAGAAGAACTTCTACTATATTCCGACATAATAGCCTTAGATCGACTATTTAATCGGTTGAAAAAATTTTAAAAATCAGTAAAGACATCCATTATCAAATGAATAACTGAGAACAGGAATATTTTTTCTTTGTTCTCAAAATTTTCTAAGAACTGAGATTTTTCTTCACATTAATGTTAAAATAATATTTTCAATATCTTTTAGTTGCTTGTCACAAAAAATTTTAAAAATACGAAAAGAAAAGCTTTATATGCAAGTAACGAGACGTTATACAATTTTAAAATTCCCATCTACTCAAGACTTAACTAGTTTCGAATATACAGAATTCTGCAATTTAATTATTTCGAAAAGACTTAGAATTAGTGACCTTGAATAAAAAATTATAAAATAACGTAATTGCTCGATTTTAGTGACATGTCACTATAACCGAATACCCTACTATAGTGACATGTCACTAACTATCGAATGGTGGTTTTCAATTTGCTTTAGTGACATGTCACTATAACCGAATATAGCCAAAAAATCATGTTTTTTAAGAAATTTTGTGTCAACTATAGTGACATGTCGTTATATTATAGAGACATGTCACTATAGTAGAAAACCCATCAAGGTCAAATTATTTTTGTGCCACATCTAGCAAAATTAGTCAATATTTTTTGATTTTATTCAAAATATTCAATTCATCCACACTGTCGATGATCCTGAAATCACCTCGTCATCTTAATAACGACGAAAGCTTTGATTGATGGTCTAATGTTTATTAGTTAAATAAAGTCATCTTTTTCATATAAAGCCTTTAATTTACAAAGTAATTGACCGATCATGTTTTGGGAGGAGACCTATTAAATTGTCTATTTCACACAATCAGTTTTACTAAGTCAATTACAGACATAGGGACTCGTTATTTTTCATAAGACTCGGACTCGAGTCTGAGTCTATGAAAAATTTTCAGAGACTCAGAAGTGCGACTCAGAGTCCTTAAGACTCGAGTCGAAAATTTTGTTTAGAATTTTTTTTTGACCGAACTAGTGTCCCTATATTAGCCACTCTACGCTCAGCAGGGCTACAAAGACCGTGGAATAGTACTAAAAAGATAATGATGGATGTCTAAATGAAGAAAAGCTTATAGAAAGAAAGAATTTAGTCATAAAGCGGTGGAGACATTGAACTTATTATTTGATAAATTTTTCAAACAGAACAGCTGACAAGAATAAGAAAACTGTTACGAGAAATAAAAATATATCGTTTTCTTCTTTTTTATTTTAATTGATTAATTGATTTTGTAAAACCGCTTGTGTGAAAAAGAAGTTTAATAAATCTCCATCCCAAAAATGATAATCTTAAGTCTTTGATATTTTTGTGGGGAGTGAGGCTCATTTGTCATAATTTTTTTTCAAACTGGTCTCATGCAAGTCAATTCAAAGACTCAAGTCTTTTACTATATCTCTGAGACTCGGACTCGAGTCTGAGTCGCTAAATTTTAAAAGACTCAGACTTAGAATCCGAGTCGATTTTACAAAAAGATAAAGACTCGGACTTGAGTCCATAAAGACTCGAGTCTCATTTTTGGAGACCCTATCTCTGGTCAATTATTCAATTAAAAGCAAAGAAGGGATTGTATCAGAGAAAATTTTCAAAATGAGACTCATTTAAAATTTAGCGACTCTGACTCGAGTCCGAGCCTAAGAGATACAGTAAAAGACTTCGATATAATCTTATTCGATTTCGATTCTTTGATATAATCTTATTTTTGAAATAAGGAGGTGATTTAAAAAAAATCTGGATGAGACCGGTTTGAAAAAAACTATGACTAATGAGCCTCACTCCCCTCTAAAATATCAAAGACTTATCATTATTGGGATGGCGATTTATTAAATTTCTTTTTCACACAAGCGGTTTTACAAAATCAATTAATCAATTAAAATAAAAAAGAAGAAAACGATATTTTTTTGTTCTCATAGCAATTTTTATTATTGTTCTCATAGCATATTGTTCTTTTTCTGGTCGACTGTTCTTTTTAAAAAACTTAAGTCAAGTTTTTTTAAACTTTACAGTAAAGCAGTACAATTTTCAGACTCGAGTCCTAAGGACTCTGAGTCGCACTTTTGAGGCCCACTCGGACTCACGAGACTCTGAAAATCTTTTATAAGACTCGGACTCGAGTCTAAGTCTTATGAAAAATCCCTATATCTGGTATCTTCCTTCTCTTTGATGCGCGTTTTTGGCGCTAATCTTTTCGGTAAGTCCTATTTTTGTGCATTTAACTGATGGTTTTTCAACTATAGTGACATGTCTCTATAATATAACGACATGTCACTATAGTTGACACAAAATTTCTTAAAAAACATGATTTTTTGGCTATATTCGGTTATAGTGACATGTCACTAAAGCAAATTGAAAACCACCATTCGATAGTTAGTGACATGTCACTATAAATATAGTGACATGTCACTAAAATCGAGTAATTACGTTAATTAGAATTTACCATGAGTTTTGATTTTTTAAATTAATTCAATTTTATTTATTCTTTATTTCATATAATTAACTGAAATTTTTTATGTAGTTTTCTCCAGTCGAAAATCTCTTATCCGGTTTTTTAGAAAATTTCGATAGACCAATGATTTTTTGATTTCCAAATTTCCATCTAAATAATTTATCTATGAATCAATAATACGGTAAGATTTACTCTTTCCGATTAGGCCAGATTAGCGAGCTTTGACTCTATTTTTAGATTGTTCGCAAAAAAATTCTCACCAAAAATTCTAACTGAAATTAGACCAACTTAATTACAATACTGGTTATTCCCAAAATGAACGTTTAGGAACGTTCGTGAATTTTGATAAAAATTTGTGAACGTTCATTTTTGAATCAAACATTAATTTTGTATGAATTTTCCACTTTTAGAAACAAAGATTACAATTATCCTATTCAGAATTTTATTAGATTAAGGCGTACCCCGTACCGTACCGGAAAATAAAATTAAAAAAAAACTTAGGTCTTTTATGTTTAGTTAAAATTTCAAAATTTCAAAATACGGTACGATTGGATGGTATGGTACGGTACGCTACGCATTTTTTTCAGAAGCCGTGCAGTAAAAAATTTAAAAAGGTAAAAAAAACGTATCTTAACAAGTCTTTGCATTTATTAAAATAGGCATTAGAGATGAACCTAATGTTAAAAGTTTTAAGAATGTTCATTTTTTTAAATAAAATTTTGAAAAGAATAATTGTAAACTTTTTTTCAAAAAGTGAAAAATTTATAAGATGCCCCAATTCTTAAATCTTACTAGCTTTAAATTCTATTCCTCTCATCTGATACAATAAAACCAAGTATAAAAGTGCCAATCTTTTTCTCATAAATCTCTCTAGAGATAGGCGAGGGTTTGACCCTTAACAAATAGGTTGCTTTAAATAAGCGATTTTTCTAAAATTTGAGCATTTTTGCTTGAAAATTTACGAAAAATGATACTTCAGACTTACTGTAGTATCAAAAGCTTCTTATCGTTTGGAAAATCGTCATCTATTTTTGAAAAGAAGAACTTAATCTAAAAAGTTGATGGGTTAATGTCTTATCTAAATTAACCCTTATGATTTTGGTAATCTTACAAAATTAAGGTTTGATTCAAAAATGAACGTTCACAAATTTTTATGAAAGTTAATTTTTGGAATATTTGAAAGACCAGTATTGTATTTGAAAATTTTCATTTAATATTTTTTTCAATTATTTTTGATTTATTTGATTTTATAATATATTTTGCTTCTTATCTTGAGCCTTACAAATTATTCTATGTCACATTTCTTAGCAATAACACAAAAAGACCATTATTTATTGCTTTTTTTATCGTATTAAGAACTCAAGTTAGAGCATGATAGAAAAATGCAACAACATCAAAAATAAATTAAAACTCAAAATATCATCAATACCGAGCAAATAAATTTGTTCATGCTTTTCCTGTTTGCTGATAACAAAAAAAAAAGAAGTTCAAAATAAAATAATTGTATTTATTAGAAATAAACTAAGGAGCAACAACAACAACAAAAAATCGAATAAAGGAAAAACAAGTTGTCAAATTCAAATAAAAATATTTTTTAAAGCTTTTCTAAATCATGAATCAATTCTTTGGAACCATAAAAAGATTATTTTAGTTATATCTTTGAACAAAAAAACTAAAAAAAAATGATAAATCATTTTTATCCAATTTTAATTGAACACATAAATAATTATGTTAAATTCGCATTTCCATGTTTTCGCTGCGAACAAAACAGAAAACAACAACAAAAAAAAAGATGTTAAAATAGTTAGTTAAATATTGGTATTTTATAATAAAAGTTTAGTTGTTTTTTTTTTCACTTAATAAAAGTTATAATTAGTTAACTCTCGCAATTTAAATCATCTTTAAAATATTTTTTAAAAAAAAAATATATTGCATGATTTTATAATAAATTATGTGACAACACACTAAAAATTATATTTGCTTTTTTTTTTTTTGTTTTGTTTTGTTTTTTGTGTTGTTCCGCATTTTATTTTTGTTTTCCAATTTTGGATTTATTTTTGTGCTAGCAAAAATATGACGATGTTGTGTTGGAATAATAATTAGTTTTACAATCACAAGTCTTATTAAATTTTACGAAAAAAAAATTCTAATCTCTTAGAAAATTAATTTAAATAATTTTTACTCTTTGAATTTATTCTTGTGAAATCATAAAAAATAAAAACGCGGAACAGTACAAAAAATCTTGTTGAAAATTATTTTATAAATTTTATTAAAAAAAAAAACGAAATCATTTACAGAAACAAGCGATAAAATTAATTGAATTATAAAAAATAAAAAAAAACAATTTCAATAAAATGTAATTAAAAATAATAAAGTTATACTAGTCATTTAAGTTAAAGCTGTCTGATTTTAAATTGATAGATGTTAATCTTGCTTAATATTAATCAAATTTTGTTTGATTAATTTGCTTTGTTAGTAAAATGTAAATGATTTTTGTATATTTTTGTGACATTTCAAGCTTTCAATTGCACAGACATGCGAATAGAAAATTTTTGATGTCTTAATTAATACTCTGATATTATACAACGGCCTAACTCGGTGACTTTTTTTTAATTTCTAAAACGTCATATTTTTCGATTAAAAATCAAATTCCGCTCACCGAATTTATTCCAAATTATAATCACCTAATTACTCGAAGAAGTGGTTTGTTTTAAAATAAAACATCTGAATGGAACAAATTTATAGCGTAATCCCTCGCACAATCCCCCCAATTCTCCTTATTAGCGATAAGATGGGAATATTTGATTTGGAAAAATGTTTTAGTGTTCACAGTTAAGTTAAAACTACAGTCAACCCACGTTAATCCGTTTCCACTTTTATCCGTATATCTCTTTAGTTCGTATTAAAATCACAGGCTAACTGTAATTCCTTTCAATAGAAAAAACCTCCTTAAATCGTATATTTTAATCCGTATGACGATTTGATGGAGGCTATTTTCATACGGATTAACAAGGTTTGACTGTAGTTGCTAATGTCTTTTTTTTTTCAAAGGAAATTAGACTGAGGGTCTAAACCTCAATTCCCCCATGCAAGTCTTGCGGATGATTACGGTAAGAATAATTTGAGTAATTCTATATAAAATAGGTAATTAACCTTTTTGCCCTAAAAATCAAAATGTAGTAGTAGTAGTAGTAGTAGTAGTAATACTGCAGTAGACAATTGTCTACACTAATGCTAGATTGCGTTTAGCCCTGAAAGAGCCGTGACAGTCGTTTCTTTGAGCGATTCCAAAAAGGCATGTTAAAATTTTTTGCTAATTTTCTTATTCTCAATTTTTATAAACGTTATAAAAGCTGTGCAAAAGGTGATTTTGATCAAATAAAAAGTTGTTTCACTTGAAGCAAAGTTTGCTGCATCAAATAACAAAGTCTGCAAATTTCTGCAAAGTTAAAATAAGATTGCACACAATTAAAAGTATCGTTTTTCAAATGCGCAATTTATTTGCAGCGATTTTGCAGACTTTGTTATTTGATGCAGCAAACTTTGCTTCAAGTGAAACAACTTTTTATTTGATCAAAATCACCCTTTGCACAGCTTTTATAACGTTTATAAAAATTAATAATACAATTATAATGATGTTTTAAAATAACATCATTATAATTGATATTTTAATCATTAAAATATCCTTTCTCAGTCAATTTTTAAGTCATTTTTCTGTAAAAAGTTGAGCCTGCCTTAAAAATCAAAGAAATGACTTGACTTAAAACAATACAAAATCGACAAAAGAGTATTTTTTAAGAAAATATTCCTCTAGGAATTCTTAAAGGACTAATATAGTTCGCTTTGAGTATAGTCAAAAAAAGACAGTTTTTGTTAATATTCGCTTACAAACACGATTCCTTATTGGCTTCTACAACATGAAAGTCAAAGTTTGACAGCTCCTCTTTAATCCTCTAAAATACTGACTTAGAGCCTTAGAACACATAAAACAGATCACTGAGATAACGGAATTACGGATTTAAGAACCGTTAATTACTTAACGCTCAAGCTATTTTAAAATGAGTGTTCCAAAACTTTAAGTATGAAAAAAATCAAATTAATCTAAATTTTTGCGGCCTTTTTTGATTTGAGACTTTGATCAGTAGTAAAAAAATCAGTATTTAGCCATACAGTATTTCTCCATTATTTGGCTGACTGACTGTATTTAACGCTTAATTGCCTTCTAAGAAATGCCTTTTAAAAAGCTAGGGTTGCTTTTGGGATCTAATTTATTTCAATAACAGCGCACATCCAAACCTTAAGTTTAGAATCTTAAGTTAAGCAATCATCTAAATTCACACATTAAGCAATCCTTACAGTAAACCAAACCTAAACTAGAGCTCTGGTTAGATTTTTTAGAAGGAAGGCTCATGTATCTTTTAAGAGAAAGTCAAGAATAGAAAGAATAAAAATGAACAGTTGTGTCTTTAGAGTAGATTCAAAAGGGCAACTTCAGTAGATTCTATCCTTAAAAAATAGACATTTGTTAGTTAGTTTAAAAAAGCAGCGTAATGAAAGAATCATTTCAACTAAAGCTGCGACTCCTTTTTGATACTCCTTGTTTTGAAACTTATTATAAATAATCAACTATTCTTTATCATGATTCTTTCTTAACTATCGGCTGTTCATCTTTAAAATAAATTTTTTTAAAATCTCTGTGAGAAAGGTCAGCGCCATTTTTAAAAATTATTTTTTAGAAAATTTATTTTTCAGTTTTCATACCGTGGCGTTGCCACAAAATTGAATTTAGCCGACAAAAAAAGAGTCTGTAAAGTTTTTTCCAATTCAGATGGCTTTTAATAAATTGTTATCTAGATGATATAAATTCGTTCTGAAAAAATGCTTCAAATTGTAACAATTTGACTAGACCTTGGATATCTGTCTGTTGCCAGACCTTATTTACAGTTAAATCTAACCTTTTTTAATTTCTTATTTACTGTCTGTTTAAAGTTTTATTTACAGTGGATTTTGCGAAAATTTAACGTTTTGTTCAGAAATGTCTTTGGTAAGAGTTCCTAGTACCACTGTAATTCGTTTCTGTTTCGTATTTTCGTACCTTAAGAAAGATTTTACCTTTAGAGTATCCACCATGTACTCTTAACCCCGATGATTATTTTGTAATTTTTATAAAATCCACTGACTGGAATTTAAAAATGGAGATTTTTTTACGAAATGTCTATCACGGAATTCGGTTCTTGTTAAAATAAGCAAATAATTATTGAAATTCGCGTAAATTCAATTTATATTCAAAAAAAACACTCTCGATCTAGATTAAATGGGAAAAGAAAACGCTTGCCTCAAGTTGAAACAAAAATTTTATGACGTTAATAATAAAAAATTTCTTCAAACCCAGTTTACTAAACTAAGACGATTATCATAAAGCTTTTTTAATGACAAATGTTCTACCTCGACATGTTACTTTCTTACAAACGTCTAAAAATTACCAAACTGAGATTTTAAAAATCTATCAAGAGCAAATTTATAAAAGCATTGCTCGTTAGTGGTTAATTGTATTCATCTAATCGTATATTGTTTTTGAATCTTATTTGAATAAAAAGGAAGCTAAAGTTCATTCAGACTGAAGGGCTTAAAGATTACAAATCAAATAAATTCTTAAACCGGATGACGTATAATCCTGTTTAAATGAAAAAATGTAATCAAACATAATGAATTCATGTCTTTATCAAGAAGTTTAATATTATTTAAAGTTTCGAATTCATTTACTTGATTAAAATGAAATCGATCAACTCAAAAAAAAAAATCAACTTAAGACAAGTTTCAATTGCAATTTAAAAAATGCACACTTAAAGCTCGCAAAAAATTTAGCACGAGAAATCAGCTCACTATTTATATGTCTTGGTATCTATATGTTTCTTTGAAAATATTTTGAAATAATTTCATGCAAAACTTGCTTATTTAAAGCCCAGATTCTCATTGCCAATTTCATTAAATCACCTATTGCACATGTAAAGAAAATAATTTCACTTATTAAAAAAAAATATATATTTTGATCAATTGTTTCGTTTATCTTATATTTCACAAAATTCTTGAAATTAACTTATTTAAATATTTTTCATCATAGATAAAAGCTTGATCTTAAACATCTAATACAAAAAAAAGTCGTTTAAAAATGGTAAGTTTCAAAAAAAATAAACTTTTTAATCAAATTTATTGAAAAAATTAATCCAATTTTCAGAAACCAATTCTATTACAAGGCCACGAAAGAGCCATTACTCAAATTAAATACAATCGTGAAGGTGACTTATTGTTTTCATCGGCTAAAGACAAAAAACCAAACGTATGGTTCTCTATAAATGGTGAACGTTTAGGAACATACAATGGACACAATGGTGCCGTTTGGTGTATTGATATCGATTGGGAAACAGTTAACTTTATGTCAGGTTCGGCCGATAACACATGTAAAGTATGGGATGCTAGAACCGCTCAAGTTAAATATAATTTTGAAACTAAAAATCCTGTTCGTTCATGCGGGTTTTCTTACGGTGGTAATTTAGCAATGTACACAACCGATAGTACCTTAAAAGAAAGTTGTTATATTATTGTTCGTGATTTACGTTTATCAGAAAAAGATGAACCAGTACACATGATTGACGTAACATCAATGAAATTTCCAAAGATTACAAGCTCAATTTGGGGTTCATTGGAAGACACTTTAATCACTGGACACGAAAGCGGTGAGATTATGTTATGGGACTTCCGTAAGACAACTAAAGAACCAAATTATAAAATTCGCCCACACAGCAAACAAGTAATGGACTTACAAAAAGATAAAGAAAGCACTTGCTTTGTTTCAGCCTCAAAAGATTTTACTTCTAAATTATTCGATTTGGAGACTTTGAAAGAGCTAAAATGTTACAAAACCGAAAAACCAGTCAACTCAGCAGCAATTTCACCAATTAGAGATCACGTTTTACTTGGTGGTGGTCAAGAAGCCGTTGATGCTGCTTTATACAGTAAATCTGGTAAATTCGAAGCTAGATTTTTCCATTTAATATTTGAAGAAGAATTTGGTAGAGTAAGAGATCACTTTGGTCCTATCAATTATGTTGCTTTTCATCCAGATGGTAAAAGTTACAGCAGTGCTGGTGAGGACGGTTTTATTAGAGTTCACTTTTTCGATCAAACATATTTTGATTTTGATATTAAATCCAATTAAGTTTTTTTTATTAAAATATTAATCAAAAAAAAGTTTATTTAAAATAAATCATGGTTTCAGAAATTTTTTCTTTTTTAAATTACGTCAAATTTTTAATAAAGAATTTTTCCATTGGTAAAACAATATTCGATCTGCTGCAGCAAAAGACTGTGAATTTAGCAAAACAAAATTTACTTGAAAAAAATTTCTTGGACCAGTAAAATATCGATGATTGACAAGTCGAGGTATAATGACATATCTTTTATCAATAATAAAAACAATCTAAGCAATAATCAAGGACTCCTTCTTTTTCAAAAACTAACGCTTATTAGCTTGTGATTTAAAATACTTTTCAATAATCAACCTTGTCAGAAACAATTTTCCTTAATCAGAAATTACTAGAAATTGATACTTTTTTTATTATCAGGGTGATTCAAAAAATTTCGCGTATTTTAGATGGTAAGTTATTATTGATTCTAGCTCTTATGTAATCTCAAAACTTTAATTCATATTATATTTTAAATTAAACAAAATTGAACGCTCTACTAGATGATAAGTTTTTTATTTTAAATTTTTGATAAAAATTTTGGAATTTCGGTGCTGTTCCTCATTATTGGAAAAAAGGCCTCAGCAACAGCAGAAACCCAGCGCTATCAGCCGTTAAAAGATGACGATTCTAAAATAAGGTAATGGTGTGCGTTTGGTGAAATTACTAAGGGTTAATACACTTTGAACTGGTTCATGATGGTCGTACGATAAATGCTGACCTTTATTGTGAAAAATTAGAACGAATGTATGCTTCACTTCAAGCAAAATACCCTTCTTTGTTCAACTGAAAGCTTGTTTTTTTTCTTCAAGATAAAACAACGAAACCGCATACTGCGCGAAAAAAACATGGAAATAATGAAGAGCAGGAAGGATTGAACTTCTCCCTCATCCAGTATATTGTCCAGACCTTTGCCGTTTTTGGTTATCATTTTTTCCGCTCTATGGCTCATTTCCTTAGAAAACGGAATCTTTCTTACCAAGACAAAGTTGAAGCTGGGTGCCTTGAGTTTTTTAGCTCAAAAAAACAGGAATGGTACAATAGAGGTATTGAATTGCTTGCTGATAGTCAACGACCATTTTTTAGCACTATGTTCAAATAAGATGTTTAAAATTTTCCTGACAAAAACATAAAAAACGAATAACGTAATTGCTCGAATTTAATGACATGTCATACAAGTAGAGTACTCTATTTTAATGACATGTCATTAACAAACGAACACTGGTTTTTAAAAATTGAAATATTCGCTTTATATGACATGTCATATAAATTGAATACATAGAAAAATAGTAATTTTTTGATATATATTCAGTTTATATGACATGTCATATAAAGCGAATATTTCAATTTTTAAAAACCGGTGTTCGTTTGTTAATGACATGTCATTAAATTCGAGCAATTACGTTATAACATGGTTTAAGACTGAAAAAAAACTTAACTGAATCTAACTGAAATACTAAACTTTCATATATGGGTCGCCGTAGCGTATCATATCGGCCGAAAAATAGAGAAGAGGACTTTTTAGAAATTGCATCTATAAAAGCTTTTCAAACCTATTGATTGCGATTTTCGTCCTTACTTGAGTAAAGTTTTGTCAAAAATAGTCTAAATAAACTTCTCTAGTTTCCAATTATCTTTAAAAAGCCTCTCCTACAGTACCGGAAATAAAATTGTCTATTACGTGGGCAACCGAATTGAGTGTGGAAAAGTGCAAAATTATGCATATCGGACAGAAAAATCCTCAGTATGAATACGCAATATTTAATAAGCAGGGGACAGAACTTTTGAATACAACAAGCTTGGAAAAAGATTTAGGAGTTTATTTTCAAAATGACTTTAAATGGAGTTATCCCTCGGGTAGAGCGAACAAAATCTTAGGTATGATTTTGAAGAATCTTGAATATCTAGCTGTCAATGTAGTTAAACTTTTATACACGTCAATGGTGAGACCGCATATTGAATATGGCATAAGTGTATAGAATCCTTATTTTGAGGGTGATAAGCGGGAATTAGAAAAAGTTCAGCGTATAGCCACAAAAAGGATCCCAAAATTTAAAAAACTAAAATACGAAGAACGATTATCAAAAAAGAGTCCTATGCCACTAGATAAAAGAAGAAGGGTTTATTTAATTCAATTCTTCAAGATAATAAATGGTTTAGAGGCTGTCAAATTGAAGGATGATATCAGGTATAACTATGCAAAAAATTACTATAATTTAAGGGGTCATTCAAAAATGATTTCAAGAGAATTCATCAAGAATTGTTGAAGCAGTTTCATTAAATTCCTTCAAAGTAAAGCTTTATGAAAGGTTTAAAACGCGTGAATTGTTTGATCGCAAAGAACTGTCACAGCCTTATGGCTTAATTTGACGAGTCGCAGTTATTTTTACTACTACTACTAATTCTTAGTAGTTCAAGCCAAATTTTAAGATTAATCTTTATGATTTAATGTATAGATTAAGCTTCAATTGATGATAAATTCTTGAGTATGCCGTATGAACATCTTGTTTTTAAAGGAAAACAGAGATATCCAGCTTATTAGAATAAAGTTTTCGTTTTTAATAATAAACTATGGTCGAAAATGTGTTTAAAATTATAAAATTAAAATTTTTATTAATCGTTTATAAAATTAGTAAGTATTCAAGTAAATTCGTTCAATTAATGATTGCTCGTTAGACGCTCTTTTTAATATGGCCTAAATTTTGATTATAAAATATTATTTTTAACTGATGTACAAGTGAGCTTTTACGGGAAGTAATTGGTTTCTCGTGAATTACTATTTAGCTTTTAATGTCTGTATGCAGGGGATATTTGGAATATAACAGTTCGTAAACAGCCTTTTAGCTTAGGATTTTAAAATGAATCATAAATAAAAAATGTGGATTATTCGTCTTAAAAAAATTTATTAATAACTTTTATCCGTTTGATAAAAAAAAATTACACAAAAAAACATTAATTAATCAAAGCCGCATCAAAAAATTGATTGCTTACAAAACCTTTATCGAAAAATTCAAACAAAAAAAAAAAAACTAATTTTTTTTACATTTACATTTTAATTAAGTTTTAATTAAATTCAGGCCATCCATAATTAAATGCAGGGTCAAATACGTTGCTCTTTGCCATACCGTATTCATAATCACCACAATATCCATTTAATACAGGTGAAGCAACAATACCTCGTCTAAAAAAAACAAATATTAACAATTCTCTCCGTATTTTCTTTTTGGAATTAATAAAAAAATACCTTAATAATCTGCATCTTTGTTCATCTAATCTAAATTTAGCATCTTCTGGGTCATTTACATGAGCTGGACTCCATAATCTTTCAGCAATAGCACTCAATCTTGGCCACAATCGCGAGTCCAAATTACCACCATCAACATACTCAGTCCAAATAGCAGCTTCTCCACCGATTAACAACTTAGCTTGATCAGCATTACCTGTAAAATTGGCGAATGGATCTACTTGATAATATTTGTACCATTCTTGATAACCATAGCTCACAAAATTAATATACCATGGACTTGATAAGATGGCAGCGTAACCGTTTTTTGTTACATCATTCAAGTAATCAGCCCATTTTCCATGCTCTGGTAAAATTGATGTGTCTTTCCAAATTTGAATCTGAGTTCCCTTGGGTAACTCAACTCCGTTGTCCCATACATCTTGCCAGACAGTTGATTTTTTTCCAAGTTCTTGTACAATTTTTAATAATTTAGTGCTATAATAGGCTTGTAAATGATGGTATTCAGAGAAATTCATTTTTTTCATCCAATTTTGAATATCAGGATTCGATTTCCAACACTCATAATAGACCTCATCATTTCCTAAATGTAAGTATTCATCAGCAAACAAGTTTTTCATTTCAGCTAAGATGTCCTTCAAAACTGGATAAACATATTCGTTTGTTGGATTTATAATCTCAGCAGCTCCTTGAACACCAAAAATTGGTTGATATGGTTTACCATCTTTCCAACAAACAGTTAAAAATTCTGGAAAAGCGCGACCAAATGCTTCAACGTGACCTGGTGAATCAAACTCTGGAATTACTCTTATACCACGTAAGCGAGCATGTTCAATTATTGTCTTGACGTCTTTACGAGTGTATACATGAGCTTTTGAGAATCGTCCCTTTAAAAAATTTCAAATTACAAAAACGATTGAATTAAAAAGCTAAAAATTTTACTTTTTCAGTAACGTTTGGATATTTAAGTAATTCAAGTGGGAATGATTGATCATCAACAATGTGCCTTTAAAAAAAATATTCAAATTAAATAAAAAATTTTGAAAGGTGAAATATCGTACCAATGGAAAACATTCAATTTGTGATAAGCCATGGCATCGATTTGTTTTCTAAGAATTGGAACCGGAATAAAGTGTCTTGCCGTATCGACCAATAAACCTCTGTACGCAAATCGTGGCTTGTCAGAAATAACAGTTGAATCATTCAAAACCAACTTGAATGAAATTTATTAAAACGATTCTTCAATTGAGTGTTTAAGTTTAATTACTTTATTATCAGCAGTGAAATAAGTCAATTGTGAGAAAGTTTCTAATCCTCTAAGAGCACCCCAAACACTTTGAGCATTAATCACAGCACCGCTAGCACTCACCGTCAAGTTATCTAAAGAATAAATCGATTTATGAAAAAAATCACTCGATATTTAGATGATAGAAGCTTACATGTCTCATCCATTGTCGAATCAGGGTATTTAGGACAAACAGCTGATTGTGCAACATTAATGTTGAGTAAGGTCAAATAAATGAGAGATGATTTTGACTTTTTGGTAATGTTGCTGTAAATTTTTGGTGGAAAAATGATATTCTTGTAATGCTTGATATTTTCACGAATAATGTCACATTCGACTTTTAAATTTGATTTAATTTGAAAATTTGTCTTTTTCAAATACAAGAGTCTTTCTGATGTTCCATTCATGAAATATGGCATCGGCCATGGTGATCCTGGTGGAGATTCTTTGCCCTTAAATTTTTGTAAAAAAATCATAAACTTGTGTTGATATATGTTAAAAACTTAAGCTTACAAGTAATGGATATTTGACTTCAATATAGAAGAGCTTTGCTTGAATCAAACAGATGTTTAGAAATATTAAGCTTATGAAAGCTTCTATTACTCTAGACATCTTTAATCTTTAGAGTAAAATTTTGAATTTTTTTTGTGAAAATATAGAATAAGAAAAAAAATACTGCAAGATTTTGAATTTAAATTGTTTAAAAAAGAGAACGCGGAAGGTATCTTAATTTAGAAACTATTTGAATTGAAAAAAAAATTGAGAGTGATTACATTGAAAGCGATTATTATAACAAAACTTGCATGCACATTTTATCAATTCAAAATTTTTTAATAAAATTAAATAGAGAAGAATAGACTTTCAAAAAAATAGCTTATAAACCAATCATTCATCACTTTTAAGACCAAACTTAAATATTTAAGAATAAGCTAAAATAAAGTTAACAAGAGACTGTTGAATTTGCTCTATTTCAATTTACAACTTGGAAATGAGATTTAAAAACTGACTTAAAATTCTCAAAATATTTAAAATTTATACTGAATTAAAATATGTTATCGACACCGTAATTGAAGATTACGGATTATTTCGGCTGAGATAAGAAATTTGGGTTTAATGTCAATTGTTTCTTTAATGTCTAGCCTTTTTAACTTTATAACTTTAAAATTTATAGAACAC
Organism: Brachionus rubens; assembly: GCA_022207745.1. NCBI lineage: Eukaryota > Metazoa > Rotifera > Eurotatoria > Ploima > Brachionidae > Brachionus > Brachionus rubens. Next base: position 2,563,830 of record JAJVHD010000001.1, on the reverse strand, counting down.
ATGAAATTTTAAAAATAATAAAAATTCTTTGAATTTCATTTTATCTTCTACTTTTGTTGACATGCTTTTTATTATTGAATCATGTTAAGATACAACTCTGGTCTTTCTGAAAGTTGATGAATTATCATTATCAAATGAACATTCAAATTTTCCAACCGATGACTAAAATCTTTATTGTTATTCAATGTTTTTTTGGTAAAAAATCAAAAATTTTCCCCAAACTCCTCCACTACAAGTTTCATGATGAAATGAACATTGTGAAATCTGATGTCCATTTACTATGCGCATTATTCAGAACACCAAAAATCAATCGAAAATACAAATCCGGTCTTTCACAATGCTCATTTCTGAAAGCTCATGAATTTTAATTTTACAACGAAGATCAAAATTTTGTCAACTGTCGACTCAATAAATGTAATCCACCTTCAGGAAAACATAAGATTACCATGTTTTCGGGGCGATTTGAAGTTGCGAATCAATTTAATAAAACCAAAAAACTCAATTTTATTTTTAAAATCTTTAGAAAAAGTACCTATTGTTTTCTTCTTATGCAGAGATATACCTACAAGGTTAACATTACATGTAAAACCTTAATGTAAGATCTGCAATTTTCTGCAACAAAATTGCGCATTTAAATTAAATCTATTTACATTGTCTGCATTCTGTACTCTGCAAATATATTTTGCAGATTTTACACTAAGGTTTTACATGTAATGTTAACCTTGTAGGTATATCTCTGCATAAGAAGAAAACAATAGGTACTTTTTCTAAAGATTTTAAAAATAAAATTGAGTTTTTTGGTTTTATTAATATAGTTTATAGTTTATTTAATTCATATAAAATGGCACAATAATTGATACACACTCAGAGTGTTGTATCTGTGAATTACTTTATATTAAGTTTACAACGGCAAAAATTTTAAATTAAGAATAAAGAATAAAAAATAAAATAAAATAAAACAAAAGGAATTGTAATTTTGTGAAGGTTATATTTTTGTAACATGGCATGATCTCATATGTGTTTTGATCCCGATCTTTGCTTCAAAATATTTTCCACAACTGGTGCACTCTGTTTTAGGCTTAATCGACTTTTTCACAATCTCTGTTTCTGCGTTGTTATCTTTCGTTGTTTTTGAAAAATTAAATAAATTTTTCTTGCTTTCGTCATCTCTTAAGATTCGGATACTTTTTTGTACTATACTATCTTTGTATGTGTTCGTTTTAGCCGGTTTTGTTTTGAAGCAAAAATCAGAGTTAGATCTGTCGGTGTTTCGATATTTTATCGACACTTCGTTATTCGGGTCGACGAGCAGCTTTGATACTTTTTTAAAGGCTCATTTTTTCGATTCGTTCTACCGCATCAACCAGATTGTATTTTTCAAGTGCTTCGTTTTTATTGATACCAATTATTCTAAGGATTCGTTTCTGCAGGTCACATATTTCTGTTTTGATTCCTTTACTTGCCATAGAGAGCACCGGGCTGTTGTAATCAAGGTGGCTTACGACCAGGCTTTTGTAAACAGTCACCAAAATTTCTTTATTAAATCCAAGACGTTTGAGTTGTTTTATCAAAAATGGGATGTGGCTCGTGTTCTTTTCGATATGCTCCCACTGCTGACCCCAATCAAGTCTGTTGTTAATTTCGATACCTAGGTATCGATATGATTCTACGACTTGTAGTTCTGTGTCATTAAGGCAAAGGCTTGGTGCTGTGTCTGAGTCTTTTCCAGACGAAAATACGATTTTACATTTGTTTGTGTTTAAGCGCATCTTATTTTCAGCACACCATTTTTGGACTCCATTGATAATTTCTTGTGGTAGTTCGCTGCAGGCTTTTCCAATTATGTGACTAAGGATATCATCGGCGTATTTTTCAATATCTGCCCCTTTCGGGAGGTATTCGTTAATATCTGAGATAAACAATATGAAAAGAGTCGGGCCGAGGACACTCCCTTGGATTACCCCCGCTTCAACTTGTTTCCATTCTGTTTCAGTTCCATTCAGGCAGACTCGTTGTTTCCTGTTAGTAAGGTATGAAGCTATCCACGATACAAGCCATTCAGGTAGTAACTTTCGTAATTTTTTAAGCAGTTTCTCATGGTCAACAAGGTCAAATGCTTTGGCAAAATCGAAGAAAATAGCTAGAAAAGATTTCTTTTGGTCGATAGCCATACTCCAATCGTCGATTAATTTTATAATGGCATCCATTGTTGATTTTCCTGGTAGAAACCCATGTTGTTTATTCGTTCTCCAGATGTGCTTTGTTTTTTCGAGAATAAACCGACACAGTATTCTTTCAAATACTTTTGATAAAATAGATGTTACATTTATCGGTCTATAGTCGCCATGATCTTTTGGGTTGTCGACTTTTGGAATCGGAGTAATGTTAGCGAGTTTCCATTGGCTCGGGACGAAGGATTGTTTTAAATAGTTGTTGAATAGCTCAACTAAAATATCTGCTATTTCTAGACGTGATGATTTTAACAATCTTGCCGACAGATTATCTGGACCGGTTGCACTTATTTTAAGTTGTTCTAGAGATTTAATGATGGTTGAATGGTTAAAAATATGCTCAAATTTTTGATTTCTTTTGATGAAACCTCTAAGATCTGGTTGTGTTTCACCGTTCCACACATTATAAAAACCATCATTGAGGCTCCTCGCAAGTCCTGTGTCTGTAGGTCGGTCTTTCGTCTCTTTACTAAATTTTCCAACTTCTTTCCACCAGTCTGGTTTTCCAACAACGTACTTTTTTCGAAAAAAGTCTTTTTTTCGCTTCCTGATCTCGAACCTAATTTTGTTTGATAGGATTTTCCGTTCATCTTTTTCGCTTTTATGGTACAAGCGTTGTCTTTGCTTGATCATATTCTTAATTTCGAGCGTCATCCAGGGCTGGTCGTCTTTGGTTTTGATCGTTTTAATCGGCTGGGATATATTTTCGGCTTTCAACAACAAGTCGTAAAAGTCGTCTGTAGCTCCTTGAGGGTCAGATTTGTTTTTATCAAGAGTTTGTGTCCAGTCTATGTTTCTAATGCAGTGGACAGTGTCTCTGATTTTACCACTCCTGATTTGTTTTTTTATCACATTTGGTTTGGTGTTCTTATAGCTATTGAAAGGTGGGATAGCTAGTACAACCAAGTGGTCGGATTTTCCAATTGCTGGCCAATTCTCTATTTCATAGCATCTTGGAGCGTTGTTTATGATGAGGTCCAAACATCTTTTGCCTCTGGTGGCCGTTTGATTGGCTTTGTAAAGTTGGAACGATGTGCAAATGTTTGAAACATTAGCTCCGTTGAAATCACCAGCTATAAATATAAGAGGCCGACTCTCGTGACTACTATTTACAAGAGCTTTTTCAAGTTGTTTGTGCAGCTCCCAAACACTCTCCTTTTGCTTGTTGGGTGAAAATTCTGCAATGTAGACACAGAGTATCAGAACCGATGAAAATCCTCGAGGTAATTTGTTTGGATACGCTCTGACCATTTTGATTGATTCGCAACTTCAAATCGTCGTTTTCGGCGGTTTGAAAAAATAAAAATTTTATCCGAACCATTCAACTCCAAATTTACGAACTTTCAGAAATGAGCATTGTGAAAGACCGGATTTGTAGATAAATAAGACCACAGTCTTAACGAAACAAGGATACTAATACAAAACAGTTTACTCTCTATTAAAGATCTGAACGCTAAAAATTTAAACAAAATTATAACATAATCGAATCGATTTTACATGGAAAAGGCTTTCGTAAGGAATTTGAAATCCTTTAAAAATAACAAATTCTAACAAAATCAGGTTTATCAAAATCGAGAGCACACTCATAATAAAACATAATAAAGCATAAACTTTCATAAACGTTCATGAACATTTTTTTAGTTTTTTTTAGTCAAATCGAGTCACTGTAACGTTATTTTAAAAGAAATAAATCTTTAAATTTTTAAATTTTAACGCTACGTTAAACTTAAACGTTACCGTAAACTCGAAGAAACAACTGCGGGGTTAAAAAACGGAAATTAAGATTTCCCCAATTTTCTGATTGGTTGAAAAAAAAATTGACCAATCAGAAAATTGAGTAAAACCGAAATTTCGTTTTTTAACCCCGCAGTATAAAACTCGAGTTTACGGTATCAGTATTTACAAAAACTGATTATATCACAGGTAATCTCAAATGGGAAAATCAATCCCGAATTTTTTGTATAAGAAATAAAATCTTAATGTTTTCTCAGAAGGGTCCCTATTTAAGAGAACTATCATACAACATAAAATTAAAATCCATCTTAAGATGTTCAGTTTTTGTAAATACTTATAACGTGGAAGTTAAGCATAGCGTGAATCTTAAAATTTAAAAATTTAAAGATTTATTTCTTTTAAAAAAACAACTGATAACAACCTTAGCAGAAAAAAAGTTACTTCAGAACATTACAGTGACTCGATTTGAAAAACTAGTAAAATGTTCATGAACGTTAATGAAAGTTTTTGAAAGTTCATGAAAGTTTTTGAAAGTTCATGAAAGTTAGTGAAAGGCATGAAAGTTCAGAAATGGACATTCTGAAAGGCCAGTTTTGTATTTTTTTAATGTGACCTGAAAATGAAAATATGAGAAAACATGTAGTAATTTTTATTAAGATTGTTAAAAGATCGGCTCTCGAAAGGGCGACTGGAAAAAAAGATTTTCTACCAAGAGGAAAATTCTCCTGGTTGATCTTGTTAATACGATGATGATTGCTTGAATATTCCACTGATATGATGATGGCAATAATTTTGTACTATTTTTAAATTCAATTATATTAGCTTTATTTTTTTTTAGTTAAAATAATTAATTTAATCTGAGAAAAAAGTTCGAAAATTTTTTTTAAAATTAAATATTTGTAAGAATTTCAATTCTACAAAACGATTTTCATATCTCCGATTTCTTCTTCAGATGGTAATTTAACTCGCTCGGATGGTACATAATCTGCACTAACTAATGCTAATCCAGCTTTCTCTCTTCTGGCTAATTCTAAATGGGCTTCTCTATAACACCAGTCGTTGGTTCTTGAAATAAATTTAAATGATTGATGAAATGAATGATTTTATCAAAAATTTAAAATTTACTTGTAGTCTGGGTAATAGTAGAGTAAAACACCTGGTACGAAAAAGAATGCTAAAAAGCAAACAAATGTGTAGAAATGAGCTGATGCTTTGTCTTTAGCTTCGTCTTTTGCATCAAAACCGTAAAATATTTTCTAATAAAAAATTTTTTAACTTGAGAATTTTCGAGACAAAAGAGAAGACTTACGTATCTATCGTCTCTTTCCCATTGTAATTTGTCGGTCTCGGATTTGATAGCGGCTTGAGTGTTTGGTACAGATGGTTGACTTGAAGCTAATCGAATTTGTTTGTTTGTTACATTAAAAATTAAATTTTTTGAATTCGATATTTTTGTGACTGCTTGCAAATTTTTAAAATATTTTCCAACTGAAAATAATTTACTCATTTTAAATTTGATTTTTTTTCGCTATCTTTTCGAATTTTAAAATCTAAAATCGAATGAAAAAATCTAAAGACGCTACACAAAGCAATATTCTGTTATTCAGCCCTTAACTTTTTTCTAAAAACTAAACTTTTGTATGATTGGTAAAAGTTAGGCAATGTAGTAAGATTGATTGATTGATTCCTTTGACCACTGGAATCGGAAATTTTCACCAACAGAAACCGTTCCATAATTATTTTTATGCTAAATAGAAAAAAATTGAGTAAAATTTTTGCATGTAGATTTTCAAAAATAATTAGAAGCGAAAAAAAATTGAAACAAGTTTTGCTTATATTGTTTACTAGCAATAATTGTTGTTTTAAAGTTTTCTTTAGTTAAACCTCTACGAAAAATTGTCTTACAAAATTTAATGCTAATCGGCAAGAAATTTATTTCGAGGTCTTTTTGCTACACGTGTGCTATTTTGTTACCAGTTTTGAATATCCCAGAGTGCTGTATTCACCAGGCTTTCTAGCAAACAAGCAAAAAAGATCTATTATTATTTATTTTGCGAGTTAAAAAAAAACCTTTTAGACCAGAGAAGTCTGTTTTATTTTTAGAGTATAGATTTTATGCCACTGAATCATGACAAGACATCAATTTAACAGTGAATTCCTATATTTTAAACAGTGAATTCCTATATTTTACTTAGATACACTGGGAAATTTGGGTCTAGTCGGTTTGGTGAACAACTGTTCACATAATATGTGAACAAATCTTGTTCTCAGGTTTGGTGAACAACTTGTTCACTTAATTTTCGAATTGTTCACGTAAAGATCCAATTGTTCACATAATTGACAATTTTTTATAAAATTTTTCAAAAAAATATGTAAACTCGGTATGTAAAAAAAGATATAGAAATTGAACCTTATTTGAATGGTAAAAACAATAATTTAAATTGTGTTGGAATTTTTTTGAAAGACAAAAGGGCTTAAAAATGCATGTATCTAGAAGTCATAAAGATTAATTATATTTTTTTATTTTATATTTTATCATTCATGTAAACACGTTTAAATTAATCTTCGAAGACCGTTAACCCCTTCCTCTTTTACTGATTAGTGTATAGTATATATTTAAAAGGACACATTTTTTCATAATTTTACACATGAAAATTGTTCACATAATTTTAAGTTTGTTCACCTAAATCTAGTCTTGTTCACATATCTTCTAAATTGTTCACCTATACGTGAACAAAAAATTAAGTGAACAAATTATTCACCAAACCTGAGAACAAGATTTGTTCACATATTATGTGAACAGTTGTTCACCAAACCGACTAGACCCGGAAATTTTTATTATTATGATATATCATCGGTTGATTATGATATATCACCTGAAAGCTAAGAATCTCTAGTTAATGATGAGATATTTTTTAGAAAATTTTAATAAAAATTTCCCAGTGTATCTAAGTAAAATATAGGAATTCACTGTTTAATTTTCCTATTATTGTCATCTTTCATTAGTGTTACTTTAATATAATTTTTTAAACTTTTCAAAAAATATCTCATCATTAACTAGAGATTCTTAGCTTTCAGATGATATATCATAATCAACCTTTTACCTTTCAAAAAATATGCTCTATAATGATTTAGTAACACACCTTTGCATATGGCTGTAATCTCTTTTACTGGCTAAACCAACTTTTGAAACAACATATTTAATCAAAATCTGACCACATTGTTGGGATTCTCAGGGTCAAAAAACCCAAAAAACACCTTAATTTTACAAGCTTACCTGTAATTTTTTCGATTTACATAGGGTGTATCATTTACTGTTTTTAAGGTTTTAACAGGTTCTTTCGATTTTTTAAGAGCTTAACCACTTATCCAAAATAAAAGAACCACATTTCCTAATAGATCTTTTTATGCTCTATCCGAAAATGACATCAGTTTTGAGGTGTATTTGTAAGGTTAGTGGGTGTTTTTGAGTGTATTATGACATTTTTTTTTGGAACAAAAATTTAATACCTAGATGAAATTTCTTTATCCAGGAAAAGGAGGTTTTAGAAAATTTAGGTCACTAGGAAAAAAGTTAGCAAAAAAAAAATCAAAAATTTATTTAATTTCTGTAATTTACACCCGGTGTTGTTTTTTAAGAATACCAAGCAAAATGACTACAAAGTAAATAATGTATTTTTGTACAAAAATGCTTCATCTACAAGCTTAAAAAAAATTAGACCTCTATATCCAATAGTCTCAATGAAACTTCCATTGAGCCCAAAACACCGAAATTTCAGTATTGCGAATATTTAACTATGAAGAATACGTTTCGAAGGACGGGATCAAAGTTTTCTTTTTTCTTGTCAAAAAATCTATTACATATCAAAAATTCAGCTTGGACTGATGATCCTCTAAGGAAATAGCCGATATCACCCAAGGTTACTAATGTCTAGCACCTAATTGGGAAGCAAATATTAAGTTTTTGACTTCAGATTCGAAATCTACATCACTGTCACTTTGGAGCCTTGTACATAAGCAATGGAAAGTCATATAGATTTTTTAAAGATACAGTCTTGTAGGAAATCGCCTTAGCTATCGTTTGGTATTAAACCATTTATTTAAAATTTTTATTTTTCTGCCCATTATCCTTTGCAAGATTCATAAAATGTCAAAAGTAACTCTAAAAAATCTCAAAAAGTAAGCCAAATAAGTAGCACAAGGATCAAAAGAACGGGGTCCAGGCGGAGCTCTAGGTTGGGGTTTAGGAAGAGGGGGAGAGGGAGGAAAGGAGAGGATGTTTGTTCAAAAGTACAACATTAAAATAATTTGCGACCGATCCAAAATTTTCATATCGTTTTTTATATAAGGGAGTCTCAGTCAATCAATTTCAAATGTAAAATCTCTGAATGATCACTGAGGAAGGGGCTGTTTCATCAATTGTCCTTTTTAATTAAATCATAATTCTTATCAAGGATCCAGTATGCGATTTCGGAAGAATATACTAATATTAATCTTTTTATAAGTCGATGTCTTTGATCTAATTATTTGTAGACAAATTATTCCTACCAAAAATAATATGAACAAGTTTTCAGAAAACTTATTCTTAAGCCTGAAACTTAAGCATAATTATTTTGAACAAGGCATGTAGCATATCAGACGATTGCCACTTGTATATACTACAGAAATTTTATGTTGGATCCTTAATAAGAATTATGAGTAAAGTAAAAAGGACAATTGATGAAACAGTCCCTTCCTCAGTGATCATTCAGCGGTTTTACATTTGAAATTGATTGACTGAGGAGTCTTTTAAAAAATATCAAAAAGATTTTAGGATCAACGTTGACGATAGGTCAATTAGTTAATATTTGATTAAGATCAAATATCAGAATCTATATCATAAATATTACAATTGACTTTATTTAAGCATGGCAACTCATTATAATAATTGATCAACCATTTTAAAGGTAAGCTAAATTGACCTCATGGACTCAAACATTTTATTTTGTTTCTAGCAGAAAATCATTTACCGTAAACCCCCAATAGATGCCCCATGTAAAAAATCTTTTATAAATGCTTGAAATTATTAAAGAGCTAGTTACAGTATTACAAAATTATCATGAGTAACTTCACATTATAATTTGGCACTAACTTAGCCATAAAAATAGCCATTTTAACAAAATCCTTAAATGCTACAAACACTCTGAACCGCCGTCCCTGGGACATCTTTCGGGGGTTTACGGTAACAAGCTCTAAATAAAAAATTAAAATGAAAAATTTGCTCCAATAATTTTTCTAAATTTAATTCCCTACATTTAAGTACACTCATTAGGCACCCTTATTTTATTTTTTGGAAAAAAATTTTGAACGCATGAAGATTTATGAAGCGATGTGATTAAAGGCACAAATTTATAGCGTACTATAAAATAATAATAAAATATATAAGGCTATAGAAAAAAGACGATTATTCATTCTCTTTAGACGGAGCACAATGATTAGTTGCGCTATAGTAGCCTGTAAAATCTTTTTTATGTGTTTTCATATAAATGTCTAATTTATTTTCAAAGCTGTTAATTGCTGTTTGTTCAACCACTTCCCTCGGTAAGTTATTCCAGATATTGACCAGCCTGTTCGTGAAAAAATTGAATCTGTGGTTGCAGTTGCGGACTAGTTGTTTGTCGAAACCATAAGTGTGACTTGTAGTCATGTAATGAACATAATTTTCTTTCAGAGGATGATGCCAATTAACCTTGTCAAAGTTATTATTTATAAACTGTTCTAATAAATCACCTCTGATTCTTCTGTCTTCTAGAGTAGCTAAGTTTAACTTCTCCGATCGTTTCTTAAGTCAAGTAACTCGCCGATAATCTTGGTTGCCCTTCTTTGAACTCCTACAATACTCATGATGTCTTTCTTAAAACACGGACCCCAGACTTGGACTGCGTATTCTAAGTGGGATCTAACCAGTGGCGTACTGTAAACCCCCTCTATTTGTACCCAGAAAATTTGATCTTTAACATTTTATTTATGTTTAAATTTCTTTATATCAATGACTCGAAAATACCTCATTCTAGCCCCTAAACCTTGTCTATAAACTAAAGGTATGAGATTTTAAAACAATATTCTACCTTATGAAATATTTAAAAAAAAAACTACTAGACAAATAAAGAGTGTTTACGGTATAGAGCATTTTGATCGTATTTTTATCGCGGTATTTGAACGAACGTTTAATAAGTCCAAGAGATTTATTAGCTTTTTTTATTGCATGTGCTGACGGTTTCAAATCATTACTAAAAACGACGCCAAGGTCTCTCTATTGAAATGATTCCTCAAGTTTATGACTGTTGCCGGAACCTAAGAGTGACAGCATTCTTTAAAGCGAACATTTTCAAATTATTAAACCTACTACTAGAGGATTAAAGAGACAAGTTAGTTTTGAAACTTTAATCTAATGACAAATAGCGGACTATGAATTCAATCAAATAAAAAATTCAAGTTTTTGAATAAATTAATTTGCAATCGAAAGATACATCTCTATACAAGTTTAGACACGACACTCTTTTTAAATAAATACTTTAACTGTCATCAACAAAAATTATTTTATAATAATTTTCAATCGATTATTTCAAATTATAATTTTGCTTTCATAAAACTTCATCATGACACACACACACAAACAAGAAATAATTTTATACGATTTCAATGATTATGATTTTCATATTTCAAAGCTTTTTATAGATCTCAAAAATCTGTTCTATTTTGACACATAATAATGACATACAAGTACTCTGGGTGACTCTTTTTTTTTTGAAAAAATAAAATGGATCCGAAAATTTATCTAATTTAAAATTTATCTTGTTTGGTTGCGTTAAGTCTCATGTGACTCTTTAATAACTGGTTAGGTTTTTTTTCTCAAGTTTAGTTTTTGAAGACAAGCCGTATAACAAATTATAATATATGCTTTGAATTTATATTTCAAAAAAAAAAATAATATTTATTCGTCAACATGATCATTTGATTTAAGTTTATGTTCTATCAAATTTTAAATATCATGTAAAAAAAAAAAAATTTTTTTCTTTTTTTTTTTTAGAGTCTAAAAAAACTCGTTTTCGTTTGTTCTTGTTCTTTGCTACTAGTAAAAAAAAAAGCTTCATAATCCACTCATTTCATAAAAAAATCCAGTATTATTATGATAAAAAAATTATTAAGTTAACTTCAACTGGATTTAGTCTGGTATTAATAAAATAAGAGAGTTGCAACTTTAAGCACAAACACACACACACATAAAAAAAAATCATCATTTTAAATCTAACTTTTTTTTGTTTCAAGATTATAATTTTGACTTTGCAAAAAATAAAATGGACAAATTAGCCGAAAAAATGAACGCTTTGCCAAAGCTAAGCGATGATGACAAAGAATCCGATTTAGGTTATATTTATGGTGTATCAGGTCCTGTTGTTGTTGCTAATTACATGGCTGGCAGTGCTATGTACGAGTTAGTACGTGTCGGTTATTTGCAACTAGTCGGTGAGATTATTCGTTTAGAAGGCGATAAAGCAACTATACAAGTATACGAAGAAACATCTGGTTTAACTGTAGGTGATCCAGTATTTAAAACTGGTAAACCGTTGTCTATTGAATTGGGTCCTGGTATTATGGATGGTATTTTTGATGGTATTCAACGTCCTCTTGAAGATATTTCAGAGTTATTTCAAAGTATTTACATTCCAAGAGGTGTTGATACCAAAGCTTTAAATCGTAGTTCAACTTGGGATTTTACACCGACTAATTTAAGAGTTGGTAGTCATGTTACAGGTGGTGATATTTATGGTGTTGTCCAAGAAAACTCTTTGATTAAACACAAAATAATGGTTAATCCAAAAGCAAGAGGTACTATTGTAAACATAGCAGAGCCTGGTAACTATCATGTTGACGATGTTGTATTGGAAACTGAATTCGAGGGCGTTATTACTAAACATAAATTGTATCAAGTATGGCCAGTACGTCAAATGAGACCTGTTGCTGAAAAACTAGCTGCCAATCATCCTCTATTGACTGGTCAACGTGTCTTAGACGCTCTTTTTCCATGTGTCCAAGGAGGTACAACCGCCATTCCAGGTGCCTTCGGTTGTGGTAAAACTGTCATTTCACAATCTCTTTCGAAATTTTCCAACAGTGAAGCAATTATTTATGTCGGTTGTGGTGAACGTGGCAATGAAATGGCTGAAGTATTAAAAGACTTTCCCCAATTGACTATGGAAGTCGATGGTCGTACTGAATCAATTATGAAACGTACATCATTGGTAGCCAATACATCAAACATGCCTGTTGCTGCTCGTGAAGCTTCTATTTACACAGGTATTACATTGAGTGAATATTTCCGTGATATGGGTTATAATGTAGCTATGATGGCTGATTCAACATCACGTTGGGCTGAAGCTTTGAGAGAAATTTCAGGTCGTTTAGCTGAAATGCCTGCCGATGCCGGTTATCCGGCTTATTTGGCTGCCAGATTGGCTTCTTTCTACGAAAGAGCCGGTCGTGTTAGATGTATTGGTAATCCAGCTCGTGAGGGTTCAGTTACCATTGTCGGTGCCGTATCTCCACCAGGTGGTGACTTTGCTGATCCAGTCACAGCTGCTACTCTTAGTATTGTCCAAGTCTTTTGGGGTTTGGACAAAAAATTGGCTCAACGTAAACACTTTCCATCTGTCAATTGGCTTATCAGTTACAGTAAGTACATGAGAGCTCTTGATGATTACTACGAGAAACACTTTCCAGAATTTGTACCTCTAAGAACCAAAGTAAATTTTAAAACTTAAATTGAACAAGTTGAGGATTTTTATGACTAAAATTTAATTTTTAAGTGTAAAGAAATTTTGCAAGAAGAAGAAGACTTGTCTGAAATTGTACAGTTAGTCGGTAAAGTAAGTGATCATTGACTTTTAATTGACCCCCCCGAAACTTATTCTATTAAAGTCTTAATTTTTTCAGAATGCTTTGGCCGAGACTGATAAAATCACACTTGAAGTTGCCAAGTTAATCAAAGACGATTTCTTACAACAAAACGGTTACACTTCCTACGACAGGTAAAAGAAATAAAATTTTTACAAAAAAAAAAAAAAATTAAAATTTTTAAAATTGTTTAGATATTGTCCATTTTACAAATCAGTGTTGATGTTGCACAACTTGATTGGCTTCTATGACGCTGCTCGTCGTGCTGTCGAATCAACAGCCCAATCAGAAAATAAAATAACATGGAACATAATTAAAGATCACATGGGCGGTATTTTATACGAATTGAGTTCAATGAAATTTAAAGACCCAACAAAAGAAAGCGAGTCAAAAATAAAACAAGATATGTACGATTTGAATGAAAGAATGCTAGCCGCATTTAGAGATTTAGAAGATCATTAAAAACAACAAAAAACCTTTCCAAAAATTTACAACTATGTTTTTTTTATTTTCTATTTACAAATGCACATGAATTTAATTTATTAATTTATTTGTCAAAAAAAATGCATTTTCAAATTTTGTAATGGCATGTTTGAGTGTTTGAAAGTCTTTATGAGGCTAATTTTAACTCTTTTTTTTTTGATTTTTAGTTTCAGCGTAAGTTAACTCTTTTTTTTTCTTTTTTTTAGAGAGAAATTATTATTCCGATCGATATATTCCAAAATTAAAAAAAAAAAACTTATATATCTATTCCAAGTCTTTTTCAGATAAAACGCTAAAGACGAAGTATTTAGAACATTTTTTTATAAATTCGTTTGTATTTCCCATTTTAACTTGCGATTCTTTTTTCCTATTAAATAATTTATTTAAAAATAAAAAATTTAATTTTTAAAACTAAAAAAAAATGACTTTAATTTGAAGCACACAATTTAAATTTTTAAAAAAGCACATCTTTATTTTTAAGCAAAGTCACAAACCAGTTCCATCACTTACTTTAATGCCCTACATACAGTAATTTTAATGATTTTTTTACTCACAGTGGGAGTTACCGTTTTCAATAAAAAAAAGCGTAAAATGATAACTAAAAGCGTTACTAAACGTAAATCGTTAGCGTCAGAATGGTGTGAGAGGTGCGTTAGGTTCGTAAAATGAAGTGTGAGAGGTGTTATGGAACCTTTATAATTAACATTTACTGAATTCTATTGAATTAATGTCGCTAACGCTCCTCTCACACTTCAATTTACGATCCTAACGCACTAGTTTTCAAATCCCACGCTTTTCTAACACTTTGTCTTTTACTGCATCACAGATGCTAACGTTTTTCCAAAAAAAAGTAAAAAAATCATTAAAATTACTGTAAATCCATGAACATCTCTAACACTTACATGATTTTTACATACCAATCGATATAGAATTTGAAGAGAAATAATTTTGTAGTCATAGTTACGTGAGGTCGGCCACATATGTCAGTAAATATATTTAAATTAAAGGAGTCAAATAACTAAAATTCAATGCGGCCTTCTTTTGGTGTATAGAAAATATAAAATGGTTAAAAAATTGATTTTCAACCTTAATATCAAAAACTAAGCATCATAACTCCAAAATCGGATTCCTTGGATCATTTTATCCCCGTACAACACTTTGAGTTGTATATTGGTATCCTTAATCTCCATCTTGTCTGTAAAAAAAAATGGTTATTCTTAATTTACGAACCCCGATTTCTTGGGAATAAGTTCCGGATCTGGACTTTTTCTTTTAAAATATAAAAGATTTAGAGCACTCAAAACTCGATAAACTTGTTCTCCATACCTGAAAATCTATGATTTCATAAATTTTAGGTTGTCGAAAAACATTTCAATTTTTTTATAGAGGGGTTCGAGCTTTTATGACCAAGCAAGAGTTGGCCTTAGTTTATTGTAAATAAATACGTTAAAAAACAACATAACGTAATTGCTCGATTTTAGTGACATGTCACTATATTTATAGTGACATGTCACTAACGGTTTTGGCTGAGAGAAAATGTTTATCTTTGAGCTTATTTTTTTCCGATTTAATGTTAATAATTGGCAGCTATTTGTAACATGCTTGAAAGATAGACGATTTTGAGCTGAATGCTAATATTTAAGAACCAAATGTGAGACTCTTTGGGAGTCCATCAAGATGTCGAAGAGATGTCACTTTTTAAACTTGTCACATGTCACTATAACCGAATACCCTACTATAGTGACATGTCACTAAAATCGAGCAATTACGTTATTTGATTTTTGATTCTGATTCTAAAAGAGCGTAGAATTTTGAACATACCAATTTTATTTTTAGAATAAAAAAGAATTTATATGGCCATTTTTGAGGGCCAAAATCTGAAACAAAATTTTCTTGATTGCATATTATCTTTCTTTGAAAAAGATCCTTTAAAGAGGTGTTTAGGGATTACCAGATTAGACGATGAAAATAAACTCCCAAAATTTCTAGACCCATTGCCATTGCCATGAAGTAAATGTTTACTTCAAGGATCTAGGCAATGGGTTTCTATATCAACCTTCGTACGATTTATCTAGATATTCGGTCTAATAAACAAGTCTGGCTACCTCAAATTAATTATTGTTATATCTTTGGTAATTTATTTCTCAATAGTCAAACGCTTAGCCATTAGTTTAAAAATAACAAAATAGTCATTGTCCTTTTTGATTAATTTAATTTTAAATTCATTTTAGATAGTAAACAAATGGAGGTGAATAAACTATTTTCTAGATACTGAGATTTAACAGTTGAGTTTTTTTCAAGTTGTCTTCAAAGAATGAAAGAAGAAAGTTAAAAATTTAATTTGCTTGCCACCATTTATCTAAAATTGAGAACATTCAGATTAATTAGCTGGTAGTGTATTAAAATCATAAATCTTATCTAGTTATCCGTGGTTTTTGAGAGTTAATTTCTTGTTTTTGACATGAAAAGAATACACGAATTACACCAAGAATAAATAAAAGTATTCCCGAACAAATACCTAGGTATTCTCGAAGTATTCTCCATTTATTTCCGAATACATGGTCAAAACCTACGTCTATACATGGAATACATGAAAGTCCTTATTTTCTATTTTTATGAGTTTCGATATCTTTTCTTGGTAAATAGCAAAAATATACCGGGACGAAAAATACTCAGACAAAAATATCCGAGCAAAAATAAACTGTACAAATATCAGTACCCATTTATTTTCGGGTATTGGGTCTGTTTGAGTAACCCGAAAAAATTGGGTTTTAGGGTTCGGGTAGGGTATAGGTTACCCATAAATTTTGGGTTTTTGGGTATAGGTTGGATTGGCTCACCCATAAAAATTTTGTTGGTATTTGGGTTAAAAATTGGGTTTATAATTTAAATTTTGAGGTATACCTACCCTATTTTTATGGGTATCAAACAGACCCAATACCCGAAAATAAATGGGTACACATGTCTGAGAAATATACACTGAGTATAAATATTTGATATTTTGATATTTTAGTTCATTTTCGCAAAGGTCGCTTATCCGACCACTTTCTAGGGTGCACCGTGAAATAAGATTCTCCCCTAAATAAATATTAAAATTAGCGTAAAATTAATTAATTTAGAAAAAGTTTCGAATCAAATAAAAGTTAAAAACAGTTTTTAATTATGACAAAGGTGCCTTAACCATAAGACATGGAGCCCTATAATATGTCAACCATACAAAGGGAAAAAACAAGGAACAAATTATAGGCCGCCATACTTATAAAAGCATATAGAATTTAAATTCAAAATGTGTCGGCCTATAATTTGTTCCTTGTTTTTTCCCTTTGTATGGTTGACATATTATAGGGCTCCATGTCTTATGGTTAAGGCACCTTTGTCATAATTTTTCCTCTTTGTATTTTAGAAAACATTTATCAATAGCATCAAATCATCAAATTTTTATTTTTATAAAATTATTAAAATTTTCATTTATTTTATTCTAAAAATCGTCTTAAAAAGTTTGTAAGGGGATATTTTTAATAAAAAATTTTTGAAACAATGCGAAGGAATATTTGCTTCATTAATTGTCAAAGTCTGCAAAAATTCTTCAAAACATTTCAGATTTGCATGGGATTGAGAAATGTTCAAATTAAAAGTAATATTAAGTTTATCAGAGATTATCCAGACTTTGGCAATAGATGAAGCAAATCCTTCGTATTGTTTCACAATTTTTTCCTTAACAATATTACTTGCAGACTTATTGCAGAATTATTAATTTAAATGTTTTCTAAAGGAAATGGCATATAAAATTAAGAAATTACAGAAAGTGTGAATATAGGGTGTATATGGTCAATATATTATTTTCATAAATTGATTTAGGTACCAAAATGTTGGAAATTTTACGAGCTTTACCCTAATATATAATAATATATAATTGGCCTTTCAGTCTATTTTCAAAATTGAAAAAACACTTTTTTATTACAGAAAGTAAGGGTGTATATGGTCAATATATTATTTTCATAAATTGATTTAGGTACCAAAATGTTGGAAATTTTACGAGCTTTACCCTAATATATAATAATATATAATTGGCCTTTCAGTCTATTTTCAAAATTGAAAAAACACTTTTTTTTTACAGAAAGTAAGGGTGTATATGGTCAATATATTATTTTCATAAATTGATTTAGGTACCAAAATGTTGGAAATTTTACGAGCTTTACCCTAATATATAATAATATATAATTGGCCTTTCAGTCTATTTTCAAAATTGAATTAATCAATTAAAATTACGCATTTTGAATTTTGAGAACATATTATAGGGTGGCGCACTTCGTGCGCCCCTATGATGATTATTATGTATTTCACTCTGCAAAAATCTTCTTGCTTTTCGATTACGTTAAATATTGATTTGACGAGTTTGAGTTTGTGTTGCTGTTCAATATAAGAAGAAGATTTTTGAGCTAATTATGATTTGTGTCGATTGTATGGTTCATATCGATTATTTTACGATTGATTTTTTGAATATTTCCATTTAATTCACCAATTTTATCTATAGCATCGACCAAATCACTGTTTATCTTTGAAACGTTGTCTTTTAGATTATTCATTTCGGTTTCATGATTTTTCATTTTCGTTTTTAGTAAACTGGTTTTTCGGTCATACTGACTTTATTTTTTTTTCCAATAGTTGTTCTACGATTTCGATAACTGTCTCATTGTTAATGCCTACGATGTCGATTTCTTTCATCATTTTCCACGGTGTTTAATACTGTTCAAGACTTGGAGTATTCTCGGCTTGGTTTACTTTTCGGATAGTTTTATCTGAATCGACTTTTGATTTTGATATGTTGCCAAATTCGATTAAATTTCATGTTTGAGTAGAAATATATTCCGTTAAATTTTTGTACTGTCAGAAAAGTGGCTACGACTATCATCATTTTGTTCATAGAGTTCTTCTTTCAAATGAATTACCATGTTTAACTTCCTGGACAACATAGCGGTATTTATTTGAGAATAAACGAAGTAAACGTTCCCCTATTAGCTGTGACAGCAAAACACAAAAATCACTGTTGAGTGCCACCTCCGTGCTTTTGAACAATCTGTCTGCGTCCGGAATTGGATTTTTGTAGGTCCAGGCCTGTAAATAAAGGATAAAATAATACTCTTACTCGGCTAGATTTTATTAACCTTTTATCGTCAAGTCTTGTTGAATCGGTAAAATGCTGGTCTGAATAAACAAAATTCCTGATTAATCATGTCATGTTGACATTTAGCACTATAAAGAGCTGCCGAAGTTAAACCGATTCTCATCGTAATGTCTCAATCACTTGTTTTGACCTAGTTTGAGAGCAGTTCTCACAGGTTAGAAGCTAACTTCATTTTAAGTAACCAATTTAATAGATAATGTATACTAAGCCTTAGGCCTATTAAAGCTTAGCATCTGATTCGATCAAAATGCTTGATGAACAGATGCTTTTTTTTGCTTTTCAGTAAATCATATTACTACTGATGCCTTAAGATTTTTATTTTCAGCTTTTGTTTATAATTAATAAAAATGAAAAACTTTTAGATACCCCTAATTACTATACAAAACTAGTCTTTCAAAAATCATTTACCAAAACTTTTCTGAAAAATCATAAAAGTGCTGAAATAGCTGCAAATACTTTTTGAAAGTTGGTTTATATGTTTTATAAGAATGATAATTAGGGTAGTAGGTTATTATTTTCAAATAGGATGGTTAAACAAATTGCTCTAATAACTTTTGGACGTAACTGTTTATAATGAATTAAATAAAAGCTGAAATTAATGAAACGGTCTTTGATTTAGTTTAAATTTATTAAAAGTCGGGTTTATGTTAAAACAAGAGATTAGATTTCAAATAGTTTTGATCTATTAAACGCCTTAAATCTCAGCATGAAAAACAACAGCACAAAAAAAATCTTGATAATTATTACTTTTGTTATCTCAAGCTTCAATCTTAAAATAAATAATCTTTTAGAAACATACTTTGATGCTTAACATGATTCTTAAATTAAAATTTGGTAATTATTTAAGGTCAATATGTTGCCTTCGACGAAAGCATCACTTTTCAAAGTTAAATTTTTATTACGCTTAAAGTTCATCGGTTTAAGCGTTAATCAAAATAATTTTTAAAAACCTCGTAAGTAGAATTCAAGAGAACAAAGCATAAAACGAGAACTTTTTTGTTTTTTAAATAATCGATTTATTAATTCAAATAAAAATGAGTAGAAAGAGTGAAACACAATTTAGCTGAAAAATAAATAGAGAAAAAAGTTCAAGTTCTTTTTTTTTTTAAGTTGTTTAGCTGTATTAGTCTAATCTGTTTTATTAACCGAAAAAAAAAAATTTCTTCAGAATATATTTGATATTTAATTTAAAAAAAAAAAAAATTTTTGAAAAGAAAAAATTTTTATATTATAAATAAAGAAAGTATAACGTTTGAATTTGAATTTGGTTGGTTCCAAAATACATTTCTCTAGTTTTCAGATGGGAAAGGACCAGCTAAAACTTTGCGAACAAAGGCTTAAATAAAAGGGTTAAAATTAAAAACTTGAAATCAAAAAAGATTTTTGTAAAGTTGAATTTTACCATCGTAGCTGATCATTCCTTCGGAGTCTTCTTTTGTTTCAGTGCATTTCATAATTTCATCTAATTGGTCTGGTGTGATTTTTTCAGCTGAAAAATGGAAAAAAATTTTTTTTGAAAAGAACTGAAAGTCAAAATCGATTGAAAATTACCCATGGCAACCAAGACTTGAGACAATTCAGCCAACGACAATAGACCATTTGATTCTTTATCGTACAATTTAAGACCCTCCATAAAGTCTTCGTATGTACCCCAGGTTTTTTCTGGCATTTTAAAGAATTCACTGTAAATGGCTAAGAATTCTTCAACACTGATTGATTTAGTGCCTGGTTTTGGTGTTTGACCTCGTTTTTCACATTCGGCATTTGTAACAGCTAAACCCAAAGCTCTCAACATATCACCAATGTGATGAGCATCGACTTTGCTTTCATATTTTTTATCGAATACTTCGAATACTTGTTTAGCTTCATCAATTTTATCCTGAGGTAAGCTTGCCATTTTCTTTTGTAAAATCGATTATCTATTCGAACAAAAAATACAAAATTTAAAAAAAAAAGAATCAATTTTTGTTTTTTACAAGAAACTAAAAAAGTTAATAGAAAAAAAAAAAAGTATTCTAGATTATAGAAATATTTATTTTCTTGTAGGATTATTCCAAATGCTCGTTTTAGATTGGTTGAATCAATTTTTTTAGTTGCGTTCTAATCGTTTATCTATTTTGATTAAGTATGAAACTAAGTTTTTTTCTCCAAATATCAGAATTTATATGATTTGTTTTCTTTTTTCTTGTTCGAATACTCCTGAACTTTAGATTAATTATGATTTTTTTTCTTTCAGTTGTAAAACAACAACCTTAAATACAGATAATTCCTATTAGGTTATTTATCTTTTCTAAATAAAACATAAGTTTTATGCTTCAACATAATAAATATCGATGAACTTAATTTTCTTGATTCCCTTATAAAGAAAAGTGAATAAATTATAATTGAAAAAAGCTTAGCACCACCATCACCACCACCACCAGCGCCACCTGAATAGAATTTGTTTTAATAAGCCCTAATAGAAATCAGTCTTTACGTAACAGAATAGATTTTCAAGTAATCTGATCTTTAAAGCAGAGTAAACAAACTTCTATATTTTTTAGTATGTTTAAATAATTTAGAAAATGAGGATTTTTGCCTCAAATTTATATACCTTCTAAAAGATAATTCGACTTAATTATAATAGTTTTTTTTAAAACAAATATCATCCTTAGCATAATACAAACAAATTCCAATTGCAAACCGAAACTATCTTATTAACATGAACGCTATGCTAATGTTCAAATATAGGAATATATAACGATGAGATTAGTTGTTCTTTAGAACATATTGAGCGAATAAGATGGGTAAATTTGAAACTAAACGATTTTATGTTTTAAAATCGAAAGATAGAGAAATAAGTAGAATATAGTGGTATATAAGTATTCCAAGGTATTTGTTCCATATTCTATTTTTTTGTTTTGTTAATTAATAATTATTATAATTCAATTGTATTATTTATTAAACTTCTTCTTCTAACTTCTTTTATTCGGTATTCGTATTGCTTTAGAACAACCAACAAAAGATAATTGAAATATTAATTTTGAGTTGTTGAAGCTTCTATCTTGCAACGAACACAATGAAATCGGCGATCTCTAAAAAATAAGAATATTCTAAGCTTATTTGGAATAATAAATTAGAGATAGAGCAAAATAGTTAGAATAAGCGTAAATCAAAATTTTGTTAATATTTAGGGGTATAAAATAAGTTTTTTTTTGGTTGTTTTGAAAAAATAGAAATGTTGTTAATATATTATTATTTGTATATTTTTGCAAAAAAAGTATAAAAAAATAAGGCAAAGTGAATTCAGTTGCTAATCGAGCTTGGATAAAATTTTTTTTAAGTTTTAATTTTAGATAAAAAAACAGTTGTTGACACAATGGCAAGCTTACCTCAGGATAAAATTGATGAAGCTAAACAAGTATTCGAAGTATTCGATAAAAAATATGAAAGCAAAGTCGATGCTCATCACATTGGTGATATGTTGAGAGCTTTGGGTTTAGCTGTTACAAATGCCGAATGTGAAAAACGAGGTCAAACACCAAAACCAGGCACTAAATCAATCAGTGTTGAAGAATTCTTAGCCATTTACAGTGAATTCTTTAAAATGCCAGAAAAAACCTGGGGTACATACGAAGA
Source organism: Brachionus rubens (assembly GCA_022207745.1). Lineage (NCBI taxonomy): Eukaryota > Metazoa > Rotifera > Eurotatoria > Ploima > Brachionidae > Brachionus > Brachionus rubens. The sequence continues at coordinate 2,541,645 of JAJVHD010000001.1, read as the reverse complement.
CTTTATGGAGGGTCTTAAATTGTACGATAAAGAATCAAATGGTCTATTGTCGTTGGCTGAATTGTCTCAAGTCTTGGTTGCCATGGGTAATTTTCAATCGATTTTGACTTTCAGTTCTTTTCAAAAAAAATTTTTTTCCATTTTTCAGCTGAAAAAATCACACCAGACCAATTAGATGAAATTATGAAATGCACTGAAACAAAAGAAGACTCCGAAGGAATGATCAGCTACGATGGTAAAATTCAACTTTACAAAAACTTTTTTGATTTCAAGTTTTTAATTTTAACTCTTTTTTTTAAGCCTTTGTTCGCAAAGTTTTAGCTGGTCCTTTCCCATCTGAAAACTAGATTAGATTATACCAAAAATAAATCGTTTTTTTTTAATTTTTCAAACTTATTTATTACATTTAAAAAAAATAATTAAAAAAAACTTGAAATTTTTGTTTTATTTGTCTTTTGGAACATCTTGAAATAAAATGACTTAAAAATTTTTAAGTTGTAAAATAATTAACTCTTTATTAAACATTGTTAAATATTTACATCTGATTTCCTTAAACTAATTCAAACGATTCATATACCCCATAAAATGACGTAAAGGAGATCGATCCACGGTTTCATTTTTATCATCAAAAACTTCGCTCAGAAATTTTAGATAGCCACAAGACTGCAATTATCATAGCTATTTTTTTATTACGAGATTACATCAAATCGTTTCAGATAAACCCATTAGATTATATTGACGTTTGAATCAAAACAACTTTTATTAATTAGTCATTTTTCGAAAGATTTATGAGAGAAAGGTTAAGGGAAAGGTTTTGATTTTTTTGGCCTTTCACCAGATAATTTTATCTCAGAAGGCGACCGTAGATCTTAATATCAAAATATCATGAACAGAATTAGTTATATTAAACTGCGTTATAGACAATTCTAGTTTATCCATGAGAATTCTAGTTCTCATTCAGAACACAACCATTTTTGAACGGAATTCTTTTGGAACGGGAACCGTTTAGGAACGGACTACTTTGGGAACGGGAACAGACCGTTCTTTTTTCGCATAAAACACTGAAAACCCCTGAAAAACGAGAACGGAACGGCTTTAGAACGGAACCCTTTAGACCGTTCTTTTTTGTGGTACGTTCCTGGAACGGAACAAAATAAATTACATTTTAGCAAAAACCACTGTAGTCTTTTGAAGACTTTGGCAGTAATTGCTTCGCGACTTTCAAAACACTTGAATTTCAGACACCAAGTACTAAAAGCATATTCAAAATATGGCCTCACCAGTGTTGTATATAGAAGTTTTGTGTATCTTAACCCAAATATCTAAATGAATTTTTAATCTGTCCTAATACCCTATTAGCCTTTGCAGCATCAGAAGAGCATTGTTTATTCCATTTCATATCATTAGAAACCAAAATTCCATGATATCTTTCTTGGATCGATTCGCTTTGAAAATCGTTAACTTGCGAGTTCAACATTTTGTTTCTTTTACCTAGAAACATTACCTTACACTTTGAAAGATCCAACTTAGTTGACCATAATTCAGCCCATTCCATTATCAGCAGCTTCAATGACTTTTGCACTTAACTTGAGATTCCAATAAGTCTTAGGCCATATGCATAACCTTAAACAAGCCTCTAATATAGATAACAAACAAGATCGGACCAAGTACTGATTCTTGCGGTACCAGAGCTCGCATGTTCCCAATTTGAAAAAGTATTGCCCATAACGACTCTCTGGCTACGCCTGATCAAAAACGATTCCAAAGGTTTTTAAAAATACAAAATTAGAAAATTACATTCAAGAGAGAGTAAAAAAGACGCCTCTTAAAGGTTTTATTCAGAAAATATCTTGGGATAAACGAGGCTTTCGGATTAAACAAATTTGACTGTAATTTGTTTTTTGGAGAAACCAAAAAGTAAATAAAATTAAAAGTACATGTACAAGTACAATAGGGTTAATCAAGTTCATCCATGGAATAAATATTCCGGAATTCAAATATTAAGCAAAAAAATATTATTATCAAGGTTTGCACAGAGGAGGTATATAATTTAAAAATAGTAAGATTTATGGTTTTAGGCTCCTTAACGCAAAAATAATTTTCTAAATAACTTGGCATAAAACCCTGCTTACTTCCCCTTAACATAATATCAAACTTTGATTGCTTAAAGTAATCGCCTAACCTAAGCAATAAGCTTTAACCTTTTCTTTAAATCTGCCTACCGTAAACCCCGATAGATGTCCCAGGGACAAAAGCGGCTCAACATGTTTGTAGCATTTAAGGATTTTGTTAAAATGACAATTGTTATGGCTAAGTGATCTAAGTGATTGATACAAAATTATCATGAGTAACGACCCAAATTAAAATGTGTTGTTACTCATGATAATTTTGTATTACTGTAACTAGCATTTTGATATTTTTAAGCATTTATAAAAGATTTTTTACAAGGGGCATCTATCGGGGGTTTACGATATTTGTGCTCTACCCTTGATGACCGATATAAGAGGGCTTAAGTCCTCCCAGCTACGACACGACTTTGCTGCTACCATCCACCCCAGTTACTGTGGGAAGTTCATCTTAAATAGCACCACTCATCCGAATCGAAGCTGCGAACTCGACAACTATCCTGACTAGCTTGGAACCACAAACCAAGCGTATTCTACATCGAGTAGAATACTTAACTTCGTCACCAGGGCTACACCTATTGCTGCTGTAAAACAAGCTCTGGCGCCCGTTACCAGGCTACTAAACGTTTTGATGGTCAAAGCCAGCGGCACCCCAATACGACAAGATTCAAACGCGATCCATAGATCCACTTACTGCTAACACAGCACATTTAGAACGGTGTTAGAATGACAGCAACATCACAGTCCTCCCATTTTCACATCTAGGCTTGGGACTGGCCAAGGTATGGTTACGGCTAAGTACAGTCAAACCTCTCTAATCCGGCCTTCGTTAATCCGGCAAAATTCGATTGAAGAACAATTTTTCGATTTCCCATCTCCATATTAATACATTATAATTGAATCTATAATCCGGCAATTTCGATAAACCGGCAAAACTTTGAAAAAAAAGATTCGACTGTATTCTTTTCCATAGGTAGAAAAAATTACAACTTCAAATATCACTAATGTTTAACTTTCTACGTAGTGGCGGTTTCTCATATTCCAAAGATCTGTGAAACTTAAAATCAGATTCATCTGAAAATATCAAGATGCGCAATATTTATATGTTTATCCAATTTACCCGAGATATGGGCAATTTTTTATTTTAAGTATTTTTAGAATCATTCGATTTTTCAAATTCCACTGGTAAAAGGGTATGACTGAATCACCTATTCAGTGACACAGAAACCGAGACGAATCAGACTGAACAAGAATTCTTAGAACCGTGAGTTGTTAACCGACGTCGATGACCGTTATTTAAACTGGTTTTCTACGTCGGTTTTAACAACACTAATAATCAAGTTCAATAGAGACAAGTATTTTAAGAAAATAATATGGAATTATTTGCAAAAAAAATATTAATTGCTAGAACAATTTCGAGTCTTTTTATCTTTGTCATTTTTGTCTGACTCAAGAAAGGCTTAAAAAAGAAAAAGTAAAAAACAGTCGGTAGGGTCAAAATTTTCAATTTATTATACCCGTAAAAAAATTAATTTTTTGGGGTTTTCGAGATCGTAGATTAATCTTATAAAGTCAAAAATGACGAATTTAGATAATGTGGACGTTTTGCTCCGACCGAATCTTATTTTGAAAAATTATGACCAATGACGTTCAAAAGATCGTGAAAAAAATGTGTCAATTGAAGCGGCATTATGACAATTCTTATTTGGAATATCAGGATTCATTTGTTAAATAAATTCACAAAAACCTTTCAAATAGTATTCAGCAGAGCTTAATGTGATAAAAACGTAGCAGACCCGAATTCGGCATCTAAAGTATGTAATTTAGAGCATATATTGTCTTGTATCCCTGACAGTTTTAAGAATTATCTCTAAATTGGCTTTAAGTTTTGAATCGCAATTGTTTTTTTATCAAAGATTTTTTCGCTGTTTTATTTACAGTGCTGCTACGGTACCATGAATTCACCACATTTTACGTAAAATTACGTTAAATAACCTAATATCGTAACATCAATTACGTAATATTCGTTATTTTACAATTTTCGATATTTTACAATTCATAGTGCTTTACACATCGTTCGTAAGACCTGTTCTAGAATATGGATCAGTTGCTTGGCGCCCTTTTCGTAAACATGACATTGGCCGTATTAAGAAAGTACAATCAAAAGCGACGAAGCTGATACATTGTCTTGAAAACAAAAAAGAGAGGCTAAAACTTCTCGACTTGACAAGTCAAGAAGAACGTAGAATCAGAGGTTCTAGAAGTTTTAGCCAAAAACGGCACCAAGCAACTGATCCATATTCTAGAACAGGTCTTACGAACGATGTGTAAAGCACTTTGAATTGTAAAATATCGAAAATTAAAGTTTTTTTAATTTATCGTCAAATTTGGTAATACAAAAAAATTTTTAAAAAAAATCTAAAAATCGGTAAAAAAATTATATCTTTATTCATTTCATTTAAAGTCTCAAAAATTGATTTTTCATTTTTTGACCAAAATTTACGTTTTTTTTCACTTTTTGAATTAAACCTAAACAAATTCCTACGGCTAATATACGACAGCTACCAGTCTGTTCCAAACAGAAGATTGTGACTTAGGTGACAAGCTAACAACAAGAACATTGTTTGATTCTTCCTTCACATTGAAGCATTCCATCTGAGGTAAATATTGAATATGATTATTGTCAATAATCCATTTGGCTCTCATTGTTTTTGAACTAAAATCTTGTTTATTTGCTTCATCGTTTGGTTCGATTGAATCAGATGATGACGAATCATTTGTTTCACTAGTGATACTAAAATTTTTTAAGATTGAACCATTTTTAAGATAAAAAAAAGACTTTGCAATTTTTCTTTTTGAACTGAGTTTTAGATTTGTATAATTTCTTTTATACATTATTATTGCTATTTCAATACTTTTTTCAATCCAGTATTTCCTAATTTAACGAGAGTATTCAACGAATGGCCTCAGCGAAGGTTTAACAATTATCATAATTCAACTGTATTATTTATTTAACTTTGTATTCGGCATTCGAATTGTTTTACAAAAACCAACAAAAAATAGTTGAATTATTAATTTTGAGTTGTTGAAGATTCTATCTTGCAACGAACACTAGAAATCGGCGATCTCTAAAAAATAAAATAAGAATATTCTAAGCTTATTTGGAATAATAAATTAGAGATAGAGCAAAATAGTTAGAAAAAGGGTAAATCAAAATTTGTTAATATTTAGGGGTATAAAATAAGGTTTTATTTTGGTGAATTGAAAAATAGAAATGTATTTTTTAGTTTATTAAATTTATATAAAAAATTGATACACACTCGGGAAGCTGTATCTGTGAATTACTTTATATTTTGGTTACAAAAGTGCACAAAAAAAATTTATTTGATTTAAGTTTTAATTTTAGATAAAAAAACAGTTGTTGACACAATGGCAAGCTTACCTCAGGATAAAATTGATGAAGCTAAACAAGTATTCGAAGTATTCGATAAAAAATATGAAAGCAAAGTCGATGCTCATCACATTGGTGATATGTTGAGAGCTTTGGGTTTAGCTGTTACAAATGCCGAATGTGAAAAACGAGGTCAAACACCAAAACCAGGCACTAAATCAATCAGTGTTGAAGAATTCTTAGCCATTTACAGTGAATTCTTTAAAATGCCAGAAAAAACCTGGGGTACATACGAAGACTTTATGGAGGGTCTTAAATTGTACGATAAAGAATCAAATGGTCTATTGTCGTTGGCTGAATTGTCTCAAGTCTTGGTTGCCATGGGTAATTTCAATTTTTAAATTAATTTTTTACCAAAGCTTCATGCTCTAGAATCATTTAAGCTTTTTTCTTTTGGTTATTGATCTTTTTAGTTATTAAACTGATTTGTTATGAAAAAGCTAAGGCACTCAAGCTTATCTAATTCTTAGAGATTCCGAGGCTTTGTCTAAGATGCGCAGGAACATTGTTTCTGTGCCTCTTAAGCAAAGCATGCGCTTGCACATTGAAAATATTTCTTTTGCGTGCTAAAGCAACGCGCCGGAACGTCCTAGAAAGCCCAGAAACTTTGCCTAAGCAATGCGCCTGAGCGTCTTAAGCAAAACATGTCAACTTATTTCAGAAATGTACTGTACAACAGTGGAACTTCCCGTCATGCTTTTCGTTTTTCCTTAGAAGGGAATGAGTAAAGAGACGGTAACGAAGTACTTTTTAAAGGCGATTTGAAATTGCGAATCAATTTAAAAAAAACAAAACTCAATTCAAATCCTAAAAATTTTTCATAAATAACTTTTCCATTGCAGAGGTATTTCTTCAAAGTAAACAAGTAAACGTAAGGAGAGGGTCTTCAAAAAGTATATGCAGAGTTCAGAATGCAGATAATATTAAACGATTTAATTTGAATACACAATAAATTTGCAGATGTTTGCAGAATTTTACCATACCGTAAACCCCCGATAGATGCCCCAGGGACAAAAGCAATTCAGCGTGTTTGTAGCATTTAAGGATTTTGTTAAAATGGGTATTATTATGGCTAAGGGATTGCCAAATTATAATGTGAAGTTACTAATGATAATTTTGTAATACTGTAACTAACTCTTTGATATTTTCAAGCATTTATAAAAGATTTTTTTACATGGGGCATCTATCGGGGGTTTACGGTACGTTTTACATTCAATGTTTACATTGAAGAAATACCTAGAAGTTATTCTGTAAAATTTTATTAAAATTTTTAGGATTTGAATTGAGTTTTGATTTCTTTAAATTGATTCACAACTTCAAATTGCCCTTTTTCAAAACGTTTCGAACGAGAACGGAGTAAACACCGTAATTAACGCGTCCCGGACGGAACGTTAAATTTTTCACTGTAGTCCGAATAGTTATTGCAAAGTTTTCTAAGGCTCTAATTCCATCTATCGCCAACAAGAGCTAAAAATTTGTACTGAGTTCTACTATAAAATATTTCCTTTGATGACAGATATTTTTTAGGATTGTAGGAATTTGGAGTCTTAGTTGAGAAATTGTCTCGTCATTTACGATACCTCCAAAGTTGATTAGTAGAAATGATCTAGAAAACAAGATTTTCTTTACCATTTTTTTTAAATAGCAACTAGAATTTCAATTTTAGGCTTCATTTAGGCTAATTTAACTTTTTTCTTTTTTTCAGCTGAAAAAATCACACCAGACCAATTAGATGAAATTATGAAATGCACTGAAACAAAAGAAGACTCCGAAGGAATGATCAGCTACGATGGTAAAATTCAACTTTACAAAAACTTTTTTGATTTCAAGTTTTTAATTTTAACTCTTTTTTTTAAGCCTTTGTTCGCAAAGTTTTAGCTGGTCCTTTCCCATCTGAAAACTAGATTAGATTATACCAAAAATAAATCGTTTTTTTTTAATTTTTCAAACTTATTTATTACATTTAAAAAAATAATTAAAAAAAACTTGAAATTTTTGTTTTATTTGTCTTTTGGAACATCTTGAAATAAAATGACTAAAAAATATTTAAGTTGTAAAATAATTAACTCTTTATTGAACATTGTTAAATATTGACATCTGATTTCCTTAAACTAATTCAAACGATTCATATACCCCATAAAATGACGTAAAGGAGATCGATCCACGGTTTCATTTTTATCATCAAAAACTTCGCTCAGAAATTTTAGATAGCCACAAGACTGCAATTATCATAGCTATTTTTTTATTACGAGATTACATCAAATCGTTTCAGATAAACCCATTAGATTATATTGACGTTTGAATCAAAACAACTTTTATGTTAAATAGTAAACTCATCTTTCGAATGATTTATGAGAGAAAGGTTAAGGGAAAGGTTTTGATTTTTTTGGCCTTTCACCAGACAATTTTATCTCAGAAGGCGACCGTAGATCTTAATATCAAAATATCACGAACAGAATTAGTTATATTAAACTGCGTTAAAGACAAACTATACCAACGCACTTAAGCGTTTACAGTGTTTTATGCAAAAAAAGAACGGTCCGTTCCCGTTCCCAAAGAAGTCCGTTCCTAAACGGTTCCCGTTACATGAGAATTCCAGTTCTCATTGAGAACACAACCATTTATGAACGGAACTCTTTAGGAACGGACTTTTTTAATGATAAAATAACTTAAAATTTTTAAGTTGTAAAATAATTGACTCTCAATATTTTGTCTAAACTCATCACAAATTAAGACGATTATTGATATTGACATAATCGTTGAGAATAACATTGAGTCTCATAAATTAACCACTAGAAAATACACCATTTCAAATTATTTGTAACATTATCATCGAATTAACCCAATAATACAACATGCTACAAGTTTACCTGTAGAAAAAAAAATAAACTATTTTTTCCAATGTCTATCTCTCGTACAATATGACTAATTGACTATTCGAATTTTTTTTTTAATTAACTAATTATCTCTGATAATGATCACACTTTTTTTACGTTAATTAATCTTCTCAATTAATTTACCTGGCTAATACTCTTAACCATGAACAGAGTGAATAGCTGTTCACTCAATATAAATTTGAATTCGTTGAATTCGAACTCATCATCAAAAATTAAAGATTAATAAAAAACATTTTTTATAAATACTAGGGATTTTTTGCTATTTCGAATCATCAAATTCTTAAAACATTTTAATTAAAACATTTCAATTAAAACATAACAATGGCTCAACAATTCAATTATAACTGGAACATGGTTTCATCACCATACCAAGGGGTTCAAAATGTTAATTACTTCTATCCACCAGTATCACCCAATATTGGTTCAAATAACAGTTTTTATTACAATAATTTCGATATGCAATCATATTATCCGGTCAATGGATCTTATGTTGGTACACCATCGAACGACAATCGAACTTTTTCGAGTGGTTATGGATCAGAGAGTACCTCATTCAATTCACCACCAGTAGCTAAATTACAATACGGATTTTACTTGAACAATTCACAAACAAATAATCAACAAATTGAACAACCAAAAGTTAAAGGATCAAAACGATCAAGAGACAATGAAGAAAGCTTGTCATTGTGTAATCCAGATCAATTGTTCAATGAAATTATTCAAGAACCAATTACAAAGAAACAAAAACGAGTTAAAAAAAGTGAAATTGTTCAACAATTGGAAGAATTCAATGACTTTGAAAATGATTTCGGTGAAAGTGATTTTGACAAGTATGATTTAAATCTAACTGGAAACAGTCAATCGAATCAATGTGGTCAAGACAAAAAGAAACGAGTTCTAACACGTAATCAAAGAATTGCTGCCAACTTGAGAGAAAGAAAACGAATGAATATTATGAATGAAAGTTTTGTTAATTTGAGAGAAGCTTTACCAATCAATACCGGACGCAAACGCAGGAAGATGTCAAGATTGGACATTGTTGTCGGTGCCATGGAATACATTGCCTATTTGGAAGAATTATTGGAAAAAGATGTTCCAGGCGAAATTGACTTTGAAGCTTATCAAAATAGTCTTTATCTTTTGTAAAATTTTTCGAATTTTTTGAGTGCACATTTATTTAATTGTAAATTTTTGTTTTTGTAAATAGTTCCAATTTTTGAATAAAATTTTGAAAAATTACTTAATCTTGTCTATCTTCTTATCCTTTTTTCTTATCTTTTTATCTTCACCAATCCCTAAACAATAATCTTTAATTTTTTATTGAGCCATAATTTACTCCGATTGAGCATATATCTCATATTCAAATCTGTTCATTTGCTTTATATTTTAAAAGTGACTTTTCACGAGAAAAAATGTAACAAATGACTGGCCCTAATCAGCCTCTTTCGAATCTTAATGCGTTTATTTAAATTTATTACTCTCTGAAATCATGATTGGTTTAAACTGAAAAAACTCATATGAAAAAAAGCTATTAGTAGTTCAAATATTCAAATGGTATTGCAGAGAGCAGTTCATCAAATATTTGGACATCAAACATTTTATAAAGTTAGAAGATTTTAAGCTATAAGAAAATTATAAGTTTCATGATTTTTAGGTGCATACAAAACTCATTTTTATTTCAATAAATGTGAGGATTTGTCTATAAGTTTATTTTATTGTTTAATATAGGAAAATTTATAACATCAAACGCTTTATTTTGCTTCTCATTTGCTGATTTTCCAATATGATGTAGTTGATAGCGTGTTCGACTCTTATTCAAAACGTCTATGAAGCTATATGCTATATTCGATCCCGTATGAAGCTATTGAGAGAGTGCAATCATCTCTTAATATGCTAATCACGACTTTGGTAGTTTATAAACTTACACAATTGTATTTGCAGTGTAATGATGCGTTTCGAGTATAGTCACAAACCTAGGATAAGTCATTGGAAAGCTCTTGGCTTTTGACTTAGATGAGAATAAATAATCTCAATCAATCAAATAAACATTAATCATAAATTTTATCATTAACGACATACGATTTTCTTAAGTTAAAAAATTTGACTATTCCTTACCATTTTTTCAGGTTGACTTCAGGTAAAAAAAGGTATTCTTTTAAGGTGAAATTTTGCAAAATAGACAATTTACTTACAAACGTAATTTTACGTAAAATTACCTGTTTTTACGTGAATTTTGGTAAAATCACGTAAATTCACGTAAAAATTACTAAAAACACAAAATCGTAGCAGTACTATAGGAAGTGCACATCTTCGAAAAACAAAAACCGAGTCGAAAAATGAGATGTGTAAAGAAAGGGAGACAAAACACAAGCTACTCCAGAAACATGTCTAATTTAAAAAAATTTTCTGTCACCTCCCTTAAGGAGACATTGAGAATAAAATAGGAAAATAAACACTTGTCATTTGTCATTACTCAACTTAGCTAAAATGAGAACCGTAGCTTTTTATACATTAAGCTTAAAATGAATCTTGGAGATCTCACATCCTTCTTCGTTTCTTTTTAGAACGATTCCTTGAAGAGTAAAATATTATTTTTTCTTGGAGGAATCGTTAAGATTAAGACAATCAGGTTATCATTTTTAAACTGATTATGCTTTTTTTTTTGTTTATAAAAACTTGTGGTTCCGGATTTAGTCCAGTTGGATCAAAAGTCGGAACATTTCTTTATTGTTCTGTTTATGGTCGAATTTTGAAGTTTTCCCAAAATTGTCTTTGACTTGAATTTTTATTGACAATGGTAGTTAATAAAAAATAAATTATTCAAATTTTATTTTTTTTAAAGGAATGAATAGTAAAAACGCCAAAAATTAAACCCAACACGGTATAAGGTTACCTGGTCTAGCCTGTTTTAAATCACACAAAAATTTTTTCTTACATTTTTTATCGCATACTTTTAGTTTATCATACGAATTAAAAAAATTCTTATAGAGCTTTTTAAATTTAAAATCATTCAAATCATTGAATGCATCATTTACGAGTTTATTCCAATCTTTTGCATACACACCTGTCATATTATACGCTTCCTAAACAAACTTATTGAGCAAATTTTTAAATAAATATTTGACAAAATTACTTTTGCTGAATATTCTTTTACCCATTTGGGTTTGTTTGTCAAATTGGCATCCGTAATATTCAAAATGGTTGTCTCATGATCCAACACTTGATAAGATGAATTTTTGTAAACTCCATCAACTGTGTATATTCGATAGCTTGGATTTAAAAATGAAAAAGTTGTGACACTACCAGCCAAATAAGCAACAGATACAGCTCTTGAATTATTTTTCAAATCATAAAATATTTCAAATGCGTCATTGTGTTTATGACCAAAAAATTGACCAGTCACAGTCGATTCGTATCTGTTTATTATCTTGTAATAGCTTTCACTAAATGACTTTAAACAAGTCGATGGATTCACATGTCCAATAATGTGAACTTTTTCTCCAATATTTTCACTATCTTGTAAAGTGTACACCAACCATTTGAGTTGATCGTATGGATCTGTTGAATTAATGTACAACCAGAAGTTTAATGGATAGCAAAAATTCATGTTCAAAGAGACCAGTCTTAGACCAGGTGCTATCACAAACGTATAAAATGCACCTCTTTTAATAAATTAATTAGATTTTTTTAATAAATATTGTTTTAATTTTTCATCTTTTACCTCGTAATATTTTGCTTTAAGCTCTCAGGCAAACCAGTCTTAACCCAATCTTCTGAAAGTCTACTATAAAGCCATGTAATATTGTCATCTTTTGTAGATTCTGTAGGAAATCTTGAACAAAATAAAATCTTTAAATTTTTATAATTTGTTTAAAGTTTGATAGAAATAGTTACAGATTACATGGAGTAGCTTCATGATTGCCAAGTGCTGGGTATATCAAAGTGTCGGGAAAATATTTTCTAAAGAGAGTTGTTAAACTATCTAAAGCCGAAAGTTGATCTGATTTAGATTGGTTCCAAACGTTGTGTGGAGGTAAATCCCCAGTCCAATAAATAATATCAAACTTAAAAAATTTTTAAAAATTATAATAAAAAAATGTTGAGTGATTTTCTTAGTACTTTTTCTTGTCTTGAAATGTGATCGAACATATTTTCGACTGTCCATACCGGTACATCACAATTTCTATAATCACCCCAATAGCCTGCTGTTTTGTCTCTTGTTATCGAGGTTAAATTAGAAGTACTTGTATTTCGACAACAAAGAGGTTGAGTACATTCAGCTAAAGCACCTGGTTGATATTCAAAGTCAATATGAATATCGGTTATTTGTAATATTTTCAAAACTGGACTACCAGGCTAATCCATTAATTAAGTTTTAGTCTAAAATTAGAAGTGTTGAGAAAAAAATACTTTTGGCGAAGAAGGCTCAATAACGGGAGGTTTCGGAACATCTGGCAAAGAGATCGTCCAGTTGAATACTGGATTATCTATCGGTTTACAGTTCAAAAAAACTGAGCATACTTCACTGTCTGACAGAGAACTTTCTGTAACAACGCTAAAAACCGATGGCTTTTTAAATAAAAAAACTTGTCAAAAATCCTGTACTTTTTAAAAAAAGGCGGTTAATTAGGAAAATTAAGTGATATAAATAGAAAAATGATGTTCTGAAGACTTTTCATTCCTAAATGAAAGAATTTTCTTCATTTTGACATAGGTTATCTTGTAAAAGACAAATTTTACTCCGAACAAAAATTATTATTTCATTCGACTTTTTGTGTATAATAGAATACTGATCTTCGACAATGTCGATTTCTGAAATTTAATGAATTTCAAGTGTAGGTATTAGAATAAAATTTTTAATTTTTGAAGAAAAAACATGGTTATTTTGTGTTTTAGTAGTCGTGGATTACAGGTATTGAGTCGGTTTTGAGCTGATATCAGCTGATATGTATTCATAACCCCGCGCAGAGCATGTTAAGAGATGATTACATTTTATCCAGTGGCGGAGCCAAGAATTCCAAATTTTTTTAAATTCTACAATCCTATTACAGTCAACCCTTGTTAATCCGAACTGGAAAATTTCAGAAAATTTTATTCGGATTGCCGAAAATTCGGATTACAGAGACAAAAATTCACTGATTTTGCATATTTAATACAAAAAATTTATTAGGATAAAAGAGGTTATCGGATTATCAGACTTAGGAGTTGGACTGTAAAAATTACTTTTTTTTCTAAAAAACAAAATTTAGACTATATTCGTATCTCAAGACCGTCATTAGACTAAAATTTTTGGTGGTCTTTTCCTCTAGTCAATATTTACGTTAACTTGTTAACAAATTGCCTTGACGATTCAGCACTCGAGAATAGCTTAAAATCTAAAACTAAAATTGCATACATGATACTAAATGATATAAGCTCATATCAGCTGATATCAGGGATGGTTGAAAATACTGATATCTTATATTTACTGATAGCTGATATAAACTGATATCTTTTATTTACTTATACCTTATATTAGGTTATATCAGATAATGTCCCTACTCGCATCTAACAAAAACACTTCAAATTTTCTTACTCAAAAAATACTCCTGATACGCCCATTTGCCATCACCAATAAGATCGACAAATGACCAAAATAAAAATATTATAGATTTTTTTTAGAGTTCTTTAATGACCCTTAAAACACTTAATAAAGGTTGAAACAATTATTTCGAAGCATCCTTATTTGATAAAATCGTGTCGGAGTCGATTGAAATATTTCGGGAATTTTTTTAAGGTTAAAATAAAATAATTACAATATATGAATTTAGAACTTGTGGACAAACAATCCGATCTTCAATCTTAAAAGTTTCGCACAAAAATATCGTAAATTTAGCTAATTCTTCAGTTCGATTTTTAAGAAACAATTCTCTAACATATGGAATCACAAATTCACATGAACGACACAAAACATTTTCAGCAATTATGTCTTCTTTACAACCAACTCCAAAGCACTGACGGTTATTTAACTTATCCACTACTCTTGATTCGATTATTAAAATTAAACTTATAAAATAAAAAATTATTTTAATCATTTTTTTTCCAAAATTTTTTAAGAATAACTTTAAAAAATTATGTATTCGAGCTAGTTTTTTTTTATCTTTGAATAGATTTATCTCTGGTTTAAAAAATATTTATTTAAAAAAATAGATATAAAAAATTGTCAACAAAAAAATTAAGTTTAACATGGTATAAATGAATCTGATCTTGCTTGTCTAAAATCGCAAATAAAATTTTTTCTACATCCTAAGTCACATGATGCTTGATTATCAGCTGATTTTACGTAATATTTGTACAATTTATCAACTTCAGGGCTATTCAAATTTTTAGCCAATCTATTCAACAAATTATTCCAATCTTCAGGATAAAGACTGCTCATATTAAAAGCTTCTTTAACTGAATACTCTTTTTGCCAAACAGGTTTTTGAGTCAAATTAGCATCTGTTAAATTCATGATATGGGTTTCATGATCCAAAACTTGGAAACTCGAATTTTTATAAACACCATCAAGTGTGTATATTGTATAGCCTGGATTTAAATTTGAATAAGTTGTTACACTACCACCAATGTATGTAACACCTACTGGACGAGTCAAATTATTCAAATCATAAAACATTCGGAATTTACTCGAATGACTATGACCAAAAAATTGACCAGTTATTGTTGATTCATAACGATTTACAATTCGATAAAAATTTTGGCTAAATGAATCGAGACATGATGATGGTGGAATATGACCAATTAAATGCACTTTTTCTCCAATATTTTCACTTTGTTGTAATATATCTACCAACCAGGCCAGTTGACCAAGAGGATCTGTTGTGTTTATGTACAAATAATAATTCTCCCCAGGACAATAATTCATGTTCAAAGACACCAGTCTCAAACCAGAATTTAATTTCACTGTGTAAAAAGCACCTCTAACAAAAAAAAATGAAAAAATGTAATTTGGTACACTTAAATTGTTGACGTACCTGGTAATATTCGGAACTAAATAATCCGGTAAACCTGTTTTGACCCAATCAACAGCTAATCGTGAATATAACCACGTTATATTGTCTTCTTTTACAAAAGGCGGTGGGAATCTTTAAAATTTTTTAAGCAAGTCTTGAAACAAATTAAAAATTTAATATAATTTACAAGTTAACTGGTGAGGCTTCATGATTCCCTAAAGCTGGGTAAATAACTTTATTAGGAAAATATTTTTGAAAAAGTGATGTTAAGACATCAAGGGCATTCAATTGGTCTTCTTTTGATTGTTTCCAAACATTGTGTGGTGGCAAGTCACCAGTCCAATAAATGAAGTCAAACTTAAAGTTGGCATTATTTTTATATATAAGAAAGTTTTGATGAAGCCAAAAAAAAAGTTACTTGTTCGTTTTTCGACAAATGTTCAAACAAATTTTCAACTGTCCATTGAGGCACATCACAATTTCTATAATCACCCCAATAACCGGCAAGTTTATCATTCGTAATAGGGTCTGATTCAACTTTAGGTGTACTTGATTTTCTGCAACATAAAGGTTCTTTACATTCAGCCAAAGAACCTGGTTGATACTCGAAATCAATATGAATATCAGATAAGTGTAGAATTCTTAATTTTGGAGCATCAGGCTTAAAGATTTAAGATCAGGTTAATGTCAAAAAAAAACAAAATTTTTAAATATTTACAGATGGAGGAACTGGTTGGACTACTGGAGGCTTTGGCACATTAGGTAATGATATATTCCATACAAAAAGAGGATTCTTAACTGGGCCACAATCAAGTCCAACCGAACATAATTCAATATCATTCAATGTAGTCTCATTAATAATATTGACTACAGGATCCTTTAAAAAATTGGGTTTTAAATAAAAAAAATTTTGTTTAGGGATTGTCTTACTGTGAACAGGTCAACGGCGTCAGAGCAAATTTGAATGTCTTCAATTTTTAAATAAGCACAGATAAATTTAGCTGAGTCTTTAATGTATCGGCTATCATTTTTAGCAATCAAGTATCTAGCTAAAGGCATCAACAAATAGCATGCATCACATAATTGTTGAGGGTTTGGTCCTAAACGCTGTTTCATACACGATTTCAAGTTATGACATTGGTCATTTAAAGGCATTGAATAAATGATGCATGGTATTAAAATTAATCCTAAGATTAATGTAAAATTTTTGACTTGCATTTTAAACTTGTGAATATAAAGAAAATTAGTTTAAGGGCTTGTTTTGGTTTAAATAAAGAAAGAAAACCTTTTTTATCACAATTGAAGATTTATCTATTCGAAAAAAAAAACATTTCAAAAGATAAATTTTATTTAAAAAAAATAAAACTTAAAATAAATACAAGAATAGAAAAAAAACTATCAGTTGAGTTATGAGATAATACAAAAATTAAATTTTTGAGTTTCGACATAACTTTCATAAAACAATTGAATTTTGTGTTAACATGGTACAAAATTGTCAGATCGAGATTGTTTAAAACTACAGAATAACTTTTTTTTACAATCAGAGTCACAGTCGGGAAATTTGTCAGATGATTTTGAATAAAACCTAAAATAAAAAAAAAATTTAAGAGATTCGTCAAAACCCATTTATCATCATCACTGGAGAAATGCTTAGAACCAAAAAAAATATTATTTACATAAAGGTACACCTTGAATTCAGTCAGATTGCTCTCATTCCGCGAATTTAAATATACTTTAAAATTTTCAAAGTTTCGCTTCGGAAACAAACCTTGTTTAAAATCAAGGGTCGGACGTTGCGAAAAGCTTCCCAATTTGTATATTACAGTACTCTCCGAATATTTCCCCAATAACATACAAGTTTAGGAATTTTGTCAAAAACAAAAGCTCAATTTTTTTATGTAATTGAGTTTAGCCAAATTCGGTTTTTTTACAAATTTTCGGATTTAATAAATTGTTAAGACTTTATTATAACCGGTTTTTACTTTATCTACTGTAAGTTATGACTAGTTGCAATCGCAAAATGGTTACAAAACTTTGTCTCGGACTCAAAGATACCTACAGTTGTGGTCATTCATGTGTTCTTCTTGTGAACTTTCATGAACTAATGTCGGAGTCGGAGTCTGAGTCTGAGTCGGAAATAACGCGACTCTTAATCTAACACAGAGCCTCTTCTCTTTAAGTAAAGACCCATAACTTAGACTCCGTCTCAGGCTCAGACTCAGACACTAAGGTTAAAAAGTTCAGACTGACACTGTATAAATCAATGTTAGATTTTCCAAATCATTAGTTCATGAAAGTTAGTGATCCATATATAGAAAAACTTACGAACTTAGACAAGACAAGTGATGGTTATCTTCTTAAGAATAAATTCTTGAATCTAAGATGTAAAATGATGATTTCTGATAAAAAAAGTTTTAAATACCGCATTTAATCCTAAAATCTTTGAGTTAATGCGGCGCGTAAAGTCGAAATTTCGAAATTAAAGCCACATTTAGTCCAAAAAATATTGAAAATTAAAAAAAAAAATTTTTGTTTAAGATCGTTGATAATTTAGTTAAATTATAACCCGGATTCGTCTTTAATAAACATGGGAAATCCGTAAACTTAGTCCGTGTTTTAGGGACAGCCGTAATAAAGTTAACTCTTAAATGGTTCCTACTTATTTCTTTAATGGAAAAAGAGTACCTTTTCAATGTAGAACTACCTCGGGAAGGAATAATGGAAATGATTCTTTGAGGGTTTATGGTCTTAATATTGTTAGTTGGATCAAAAAAGGGTCTTGTTACAGACAGTTTTGAACCTTTTTACTTATTATCAAGTATATGTTAAAAATTTTTACTTGAATAATTTGTTTGCAAACTCTCCATTTGGATTAGCTAAAACTTGGTCGATCAAGTCGTTCCAATCTTGAGGAAACAAATTTTCCAAATTAAATTCTTCTTTTGCTGAGTATTCTTTTTTCCATTTTGTTTGATTATAAAAATTAGCCTCAGTTAAATTCAAATACATTGTCGTATAGTCTAAAATTTGCCAACTAGCTGTTTCATACCCACCGTCTACTTCATAAACTCTATACGATGGATTTAAAAAAGACAAAGTTGTTACGCTTGGTCCTAAATAAGAAACACCAATCGCCCTAGTTAGATTATCTAAATCGTAGAATATCGCGATTTCATCTTTATGTGAATGACCAAATATTTGGCCGACTATTGTCGATTCAAAACGATTTATAATTCGATAATAATTTGCACTCCAACTTTCTAAACATTGACTCGGGTCTATGTGGCCAATTATATGTACCTTTTAAGATTTCTTTTAAAATCATTAAGTAATCATTATGAAAAAATCAAAATGATACCTTTTCATTATTATCTTCGCAATCTTGAAGAGTTTTGACAAGCCAATCCAATTGACCTAAAGGATCTGTTGAATTCAAAAATAACCAAAAATTCTCTTTTGGACAATAATTAGTGTTCAATGAAATGACTCGAAACTTTGGAGCCATTTTTATCGAATAAAAAG
Organism: Brachionus rubens; assembly: GCA_022207745.1. Taxonomy (NCBI): domain Eukaryota; kingdom Metazoa; phylum Rotifera; class Eurotatoria; order Ploima; family Brachionidae; genus Brachionus; species Brachionus rubens. Next base: position 2,522,657 of record JAJVHD010000001.1, on the reverse strand, counting down.
CACCTCTTGATTTAACAAAATTTACAAGGGATTTTTTTTTTCTAAAATTAATTTTACTTTCTAATGTTCTCGAAAAGGGAAATGGGTAGTCCAGTTTGGGTCCACTCTTTAGCCAATGAATTGTATAACCATTCAATACTGTCTTCTTTTACAGCCGGGGTTGGAAATCTAACAAAAAATAATTTTAAGTTTAAGCTGCTAATGAGCTTAAGTACATAAAATAATTACAGATTACATGGCGTTGTTTCGTGATTACCCAAAGCTGGAAGGATAACTTTGTTCGGAAAGTATTTCAAAAAAAGTCCGGTTAAACTCTCTAAAGCACTTATTTGATCATTTCTTGTTTGATTCCAAATATTATGAGGTGGCAAATCACCGGTCCAATAGATAAAATCAAACTAAATTTTTAATTTTTTAATTCAAGTTAAGACTTAAATGCTAAATTGGAATAATACTTTTTCATTTTTTGCTATAAATTGAAACATGTTTTCAACTGTCCAGAGAGGCACATCACAATTTCTATAATCACCCCAAAATCCAGCCGCCGATTCTTCTGTTCTTGGCTTCGATTTTGATGAACTTATGTTTCTACAACATAAAGGTTGATCACAATCAGCTAAAGAACCTGGTTGATACTCGTAATCTATGTGAATATCAGATAATTGGAGTATTCGAACTTTTTTAGCTCCTTTTTTAGGTGGTCTTAAAGGTTCAACCGGTGGTTTTGGAACGTTTGGAAAAGTAACATTCCATGCTATGATTGGATTCTTTATTTTCGAGCAGCCTAAAGCCAATGAACACATTTCATGAGATGTCAATTGAGTGTTTCTGGTAACGATGAAAACGGAACTCTAAAAATTAACAAATTTTTAAAAATTCCAAGTCATTTAATTTTAGGCTTTTTTACTTGATAGGCCTCAACAGCCATACTGCAAACAGTGTCATCGGCTAGTTTTAATTGTTCACAAATATAAGTCGCAATATCATGTATATGATCGGTTTTGTTTCGATTAATAAGTCCTCTTACTAAAGGCATCGTAATACGACAAAATTCACATAACTGGCGCCTAGTTGGTCTTTTACCAAGTTGCCTATTTCTTAGATCTTCTGTTAATAAATATTTACAGTCTGTTTCGTTAATGCAAACATCAGTTGTCTTTTTGGTAAATGGTAAACTAAGTGTTTGTCCAATTATGATCAAAATGAATAAGCTAGAACATAGTATAAATTCATGAGGTTTACTGAGGTTTTTGAGAATTATCATTTGAGTTGTAATGTTTCTCGTAGTTTCTTTTTTTTTAAATTTTAATGATCTTTTTTTTTACAAAATTTTTGCTTGTTTCAAACAAAATTATTTTGTTTTTTTTTTAAATTATGAAATCACGTGAAAAGGTTTAGAAGAAAATTAACAAAAATTGAGAAAATTATTCAAAAAAATCGTCAATTTGATGTGAAAAAATAGAAAGAAAATTTTAAAATATTGATTTTGCGTAATTTTAGACAAAATTCAAATTCGTCATTTGAAGTTTTTTTTCTTAATTTTTTTATGTTTTAAACAAATTTTTAAAAGACGTAAATTCATAAAAAATTATTTAATTAATCTTAACTGATTTTATGTCAAAGTAGCATTCGTATGTTTGGAAAGTCTTCATTATATTTTTTCTAGAATATTAAAATAAATCAGATTTTTTTTTTAAATTTACTTCTGCTACTTTAAAATATCGAAGGTTCAAATCCAAGTTTTGTTAAAAAACACTCGAGTCTCTGTGTTATACAGCATAACCCAGACTCAAAAAAATCCTCAGACCTGCTTTTGAAAAAGACAAGAATCTAGGCGATTTTTTTTTAAATCATAACAGATTTTAGGTTTTTGAAATGGATAATAAATAAAATGAATGAGAAATTAAGAAAAAAACCCTCATATACCATGAACGCCCTTATAGGTTCAGGATATTAATGAATTTTGAATTAAGATTCCTTTTCTATGTGAATTAAAATAATTTTTTGGTTGTCATGAAAAATGTCTTTTTACATTGCGCGCTCCTATTTGAAAAGTTTGAGGGACTCACGTCATTTGTCCCACTTTTTATTTAGCACGCAGTACAATTTTCCCTTAAATTTTTTTGCCTGTTTATCATTTTCCCCACTTTTAAGGCAATTTAATTAATATTTTGTATGTTCTGGATCAAGATATTCAGCTCTTTCCACTTAATATTTTCCAATTTAAAGTAACTCCAAATTTAAAGATTGCATCTATTGTCAACGACCGCATAAAAATCGCTTATGGAGCCTTTTTTAACTTTAAGAGAATTCTTTCCTAAATAAAAGACTATTTTGATTTTTATGCACCTTATGTCCTTTACACAAAGGTAACAATAAAATCACGGAAGCTTCTATGAAAATTTTATGAATCTTTAACTAAAATTATTTTTACCAGGCCACAGAATCAGATTAACGAGGGCTCATAAAGTACATAAAGTCCAAGGAGAGCTAAGAGTCTTAACTTAAAGTTATATTTAGTTTCTATGCTGGTTTTCCCACAAAATGTTAAATGGGAACTTTGATTATGGGGAAGATAATTGCGGGGAAAAAATGTATCTGAATCAATATATCCTTTTTTACTCAATTTTTAACTAATTTTTTCTAGAGAGTTAAGCCTGCCTTTAAAAAATCAAAAAAATGACTTGAATTAAATCAATACAAAATCGAAAAAAGAATATTTTTTAAGAAAACATTCCTCTAGGAATTCTTAAAGGACTAATATAGTCGGCTTTGAGTATGGTCAAATCCAGAGAACTTAGATTTTCCCGATGCTAAACTTTTCTTAAACGAAAAAATTCAAAAAAAAAGATCTCCAATATTCTCGCGATCAGTTTTTTTTCAGAAAAAGATAATTTTGATTAGTATTCGCTTACAAACACGATTCCTAATGGGCTTCTACAACATGAAACTCAAAGTTTGACAGCACCTCTTTAATCCCCTTAATTACTGACTTAGAGCCTCAGAACTTATAAAACAGTTCACTGGGATATCGATATAACGGATTTAAGAATCGTCAATTAATTAACGCTCTAACTTTATTAGAATCAGTGTACAAAAACTTTGAGAATGAAAAAAATCAATTTTATACACTCTAATTTTTTGCGACCCTTTTTGATCAGAGCCCCCCATTTTAAAAATCCAGGCTACGCCGCTTGGGGAAACTATATAGATATAATTTATACGGAATACTCGAAGGCTTTTGACAAGGTATCCCACGAAAAATTTTTTATTAAGCTATAAGCGAATGGAATTGTTGGTAAAGTGTTTGAATGGATCAAATCATTCCTTTTAGACAGGAAACAGCGGGTAGTACTTGGTGATACCATTTAAGAGTGGGAGCAAGTTACGATTGGAGTACCACAAGGATCTGTTTTGTGACCGATTCTTTTTGTTATTTACATCAATGATTTACTCGAGACGTTTCAAAGTGATTCACTGTCGTATGCAGATGATCTTAAATTGTTGGGTACATTGACGAGTAATTCAGATGGATCTCTAAAACTTCAACAAGACTTGCATGCATTGACAGAATGGGCTAAACTATGGTCGACTGAACTGAATTTATCGAAGTGCAAAGCCGATTAAAACTAGGCGGGAACAGATTAAAACAAGAGTATCAAATGAACAGCCCAAATGGTTTTCACACCCTTAATGAAACAGTAGAGGAAAAGGATTTTGAAGTTATGGTGACGAGCACTAGTTAGACCTCATCTTGAATATGCCGTAATTATGTGGTGTCCTTCATTTAAAACTGACATTTCGATTCTTGAAAGGATACAAAGAATAGCAACTAAACTCGTAAAATCAATAAGAGACAAGTCCTATGAAGAAAGATTGGAATTCTTGAAGATAGGAGATTTAGGGTTCAAACGTGGTGGTGTAGAGAAAATCAACCTAGTGAATGGAGTTAATTACGTCAAGAGTCTGTCACTTAACTTAAGAAGGTCAAACGACAAGAGACTTGTCAGAGAAATCAACAAAAAGAGCACATGTCGATATAATTTTTTCTCAAATAGAATGGTCTCTACTTGGAATATTTTATCAGCTAGTACAGTGTCAGCCAAATCGGTTAACAAATTCAAGGCGTGAATTGATAGAGATGTAGTCAAATTCAACTAATGCAACGACTGTAATTACCATAATTGGGCTAAGCGCTTAATTGCGCTCGTATGGACATAGTTCATACTGCAGTTTTTTTCTACTACTACTTAGGGGTATCCAAAAGTTTTGACAATTTCATCAATAATTCATTTAAAAAAATTTAAAAAAAAAAAATTTTTGCATAACCATGTTCTCCATTTTATTAGCTTTCTAATGTGTGGTCGCATCAACATATTGAATATGTATTTCAAAAGTTTCAGCTCATAATTTGAAACTCACATTTTTCAAAATTTCAAAAATGAAAAAGGAGCACGTAAGAAGCTATATTTTGATCAGGTATAAGTTAAATATAAGAGCAGCAGTAATCCATTCCGAACTTATGGCATCAATGGGAGATAGTGCTCCTTCTAAACGTACTGTCGAAAGGTGGGTTGAACGTTTCAAGAGTGGCGTGGAGTCAGTCAACGATATTGATCGAATTGGGAGGCCATTTACAGCGACTAATTCTTCAAATGTTGATCGAATTCGACGACTTGTTGAAAAGAACCCGAGGATATCTATACATTATATTGAAGCTGAGACAGGCCTGAGTTATGGAACAATTGGACGGATCTTGCACGACCATTTAAATTTACGTAAATTATCCTCGCGTTGGATCCCCCATGAATTGAATGAGAATCAACAAAAAAAAGGGTTGAGATTTGTCGCAAAAATTTAGAACTTTTAGAGACCCAAAGATGGCGTTTATGTGATATAGTTACAGGGGATGAGTCATGGATTTACCACCGTAAAATTGGGAACAAAGCATCTAATTCGAGCTGGGCTCCAAAGGGCCAAAGTCCGCAAACTGTGGTAAAACGCAACCAATTTGAGCCGAAATCAATGGTGTGTGTTTTTATTAAAACAACAGGACCTGTTTTAGTGCATGTAGTTCCTAGGGGACAGTCTATAAATAACACCTATTATGTTGAAAATGTCTTAGATCCTCTTATTGAGACCTTAAAATCGCAAAGACCAACATCAGGTATAAAAAATATGAAAATTTTGCATGACAATGCTCGACCTCATGTTCATGAAAACGTCAAGAACTTTCTCAATACTAATCACATGACCATAATCGACCATCCGGCTTACTCCCCAGACTTAGCTCCATGTGATTTTTGGTTATTGAACGAAATTAAAAAACGCTTACCCGATCATACAAGTGAAGAACTCTTGGAATCCCAAATTACAGAGATACTTAATTCGATTCCTAAAGAAGAGTTTCAAAGGACCTATCAAAAGTAGACTGAGTGGATGAAATTTTGTATAGAAAATCAAGGCAATTACTTTGAACACCTAAAAAAATAAAATCGATAAAAAAATTTTTTTTTCGTCTTTTTTAACCCGAACGTCAAAACTTTTGGATACCCCTAAGTACAATTACTAATAGGCCGGTCTGAAGTCGCAAATGAAAAACAAATTTCTATTTTTCGCAACTTAGTTTTTCAGTTTTTAAAGAAAATTTTCAAAATTTTGCAAAAATAAAGGCTGTACCTAAAACACGGAATTCAACTACGGAATTACGGAACGGAACGTGCTAAAATACGGAACAGGATTAAATACTTTTACGGAATAATATCTAAAATACGGCCGTGTTCCGTAGTTTAGGACGTTCCGTGTGCCGTAATTCCGTAGTTGAATTCCGTGTTTTAGGTATAGCCAAAATAAACAAAAAGAAAATTTTTAATTTTTTAAGCCTATCAAACCTATGTATGCAAAAAAAAGTTACTAGGTAAGCTTTTTTGACATTGAAAATATATCATGTCTTGTGGCCGAGATACAGTTAAATTACTTGAAGTAACATAATTTTTTGATTGGACGAAAATAAAAGAAGCCATAAGATAATTATTGATTGTAACTATTATTTTATTTAAATAAAAAAATTTAATTAATTGGAAAAAAATTTTTTTGGAAGAACATTTATAATAACAGTAACAATTATATTTTTTTACAGAATAAAGAAAATTTGTGTCTCACATTTCATTTAGAATAAACTTAAAGTCTAGGACTAAGTATTTCTAAAAAAACTGCGGAGTATCAAACACATACAAAATTTTTAAAAATGCAAAATTAAATTAAATCCAACAACAAAAAAAAATCTAAATTCTAATCCTTAAAAAAACTCGAACAAAAAAAAACAAACTAAAAATTAATTGGTTGATTACCATTAAGAAACATTTGCGGTTGATTATATAAAAATTGCTCTTGATAATGATGATGATGTTGACTCATTGATTGATGTATTTGTTGTAATTGTTGATCTAATAGTTGTTTTTGTATTTCAATTTGACTAGCTTTACCATTTTGATCCATAACTTCCAATTGATTGTGTCGTTTTAAATGTAATTTTAAATGATCGGATCGGGCAAATCGTTTCTCGCATTTGTCACATGCGTACGGTCGATCACCAGAATGTTTTCTCAAGTGTCTTGTCAACTCATCGGATCGAGCAAATCGCCACTTGCAACCAGGCCATGAACAAGGATACGGCTTCTCGCCAGTGTGTATACGACAATGTGCTTTTAAATGTGAACTTTTAGTATACGATTTTTTGCATCCTTCGTAAGTACATCGATAAATTCGACGTGTCTCCAAATCGCCAATATTTTTTCGTTGATACCGTTTTGTTTCACCCATATCGACTGGTTTTTGCATAATTGTAGTAACATTAGGTTGAGTCAAATCAATTGTCGGTTCATACAAATCTTTAGACAAACGTGTTCGTGTCTTTGACGTTTTCTTTGATTTAAACGATTGGTCTAAACTCTCGGCATCTTGGCTTAAACAAGTTTTAAAATCGGTTTGTTCATAATTTTGATTGGCTAATCGATTATCGTATGTTAAATTTTCTCCAAAAACGATTGGCTCTCGTTTGACTGTTGTATAGTTGTAATTTTGATAATTTTGAAGATTGCATTGAGCGTAGTATTGGTTCAAATATTGATGGTGATTGTAATTAAACTGACTTGGATCGAATGTAAACTGTTCTATTTTGGTAGGGTAATTGTTTTGATTGGTCGTATAGGGACAGTTTGTATTTTCGGCTTGTTTTTTGTATGTGTTGTAAATCGAAGTCAACGGTTGATTGTTAAATGAAACATTCGATATACTTTCGGATCCGTATACATCGAATTCAAGATCGTTTTGATTCGAGTCGGACGAGAAGGGTGAAGGCGTAGAATCCCATGAACCAGTTGGGTCTGAATAACAATAAGAATAGTATTTGTTTTGAGCTTCATTATAAGGATTGTTCATTTTTAAATTTTGTTTTGAGAATCTAAAAAAAAAATTGATGATATATAATCAGAAAAATGTGATGTATTAAATAGAAACTCGTAAGAGTTGATTGATTAATCAAAAGCGTAGCCTAAATTTTAGGTCATTTGAGAAAAAAAAAGAAAGAGGAAGAGAGATTGAAACACAAAGAGATTTTGTTGTTTTGTAATTGATGATAAATTGATTGAAGAGCCGTTCAAGAAAAAAAAAAAGTAGGATCTTATTTTTTTTTTGAGTTCGAAACAAACAATCAAAATGTCCTCATTTGTTTAAATCAAAGAGACTTATTTTCTCTTTTTTTTTTTTCTGAACAGATGAACTATCAGTGTTAAAATGATGATGTGAAAATTTTTAAAATTTCAATTGTCGGTTTTGTTTAGTTTTAAAAAATGAGAAAATTTTTAAAATTTTTTAAAACGAACCGTACTAAATTTTTTGATTTCAGTTTTTTTTATGTTATTTCAAAAACAACCGATGGACATGTTTATCCCATTTTACTTGTTTCAATTTTTGAAATAAATTACGATTTCATTTTTTATAATTTCATCAATTTTTGTATTGCATTTGAAAAATAGAACGCAAACAAAAGATGTTTTGAAAGTGAGTCTTTGAAACATTAACGCCATTTAGTCCTTGCATGAAAATAGTCATAACGATGACTTATTATGTTACACTTTTATTCTTCAACTGAAGTAGAAATTTTCAAATACTATTGAACTTGTCTGAATCATTTAGAGACGTGTTTATCAACACATGGTTGATTACATCTACACAGAAAGGCTTCTTCACTTAAGGACTCACCGTAGTTTTCCAACAAGTCGTACCATTTTTTATTATAAAAGAATGGTTAAACATACTCGCCCCCGTAATACGAAACAGTCAGAAAAATTTCACTGCTCGTGGGTATCGAATCTTCAACTCTCTGCTAGCATGACCAGATTGCTAACCGCTCGGATACGGGCTGATAATATGGTAAGTAAGACAACTTAAATTCAGTTTTCATAAAAAATGGTATTTTCTTCAAAATTTTGGTTCCCGTAATTCCTGAAAAACGTGTGCATTAAGACCCGGAGTCACACAAGAAGCGCATACACAGACATAGACCTCTTCAATGTTTAAATAATACAATTAAACGTTCGACGCACTTGACGTACTAACCCATAGTTATTAACTAGATTCTCAATCAAAAATAGCTATGTAAATAAGCAAAAAATTTAATTGGGTGCAGGGCTAATACTCCAAAAAAAGTGAAAATATTTTTTAATATAAAAAATCAAAACAGAAAAATGTTTTTTGGAAGAAATCTATGTCTGTACATGGGTTTCTTGTGTGACTTCGGGTGTTAATGCATGGGTATTAATATTCTGCAAAGTATTACGGTAAGAGTTCATATGGTTAAATACAGGACTACATTCAAGACAAAAACTGGTACGTTTTGAAATGAAATGTCTCAAAATTGCGGTTAATCCTGTTCCTTTTCGTGTCACCTGTTTTTAAGTTTAAATCAAAGTTGAATTTTTTGATTATACATTGCGTGAACACTTATTCGCTTAATCGAGGAGACCTTAATTAAGAAAAAAACTTTAAAAATAGCAAATTTTGCTGTGCTTCTTCTTCAAGCATACGCAACTGACCACGAAATTTTGTTATTCAAACAAACTTTATTACCTTGCTACGTTGTTTCATGTTTAAAAACATTCTTTCGAATCGAATGTTAAGAAATTGTATAATTATTCTTTTAAAATGAAGTTCGAACTCATTTTAATTTTCTAATATTTCCATTTAAAAATAAAATACAACTCCGGTCTTTCACAATATCCATTTCTGAAAGCTCATGAGTTTTAATTTTCAACTGAAGATCAATACCTGGTCAACTGTTCACTCAATTAACGTAATCTGCAACCCTGAAAACGCAATATCATCAAATTAATGAACTTTCCGAAATGGACATTTTGAAAGACCACTATTGTAGTTAAAATTAATCATAAGTTATGATTGGATGTGTCTTGGCCTTTATACTCTGCCATTTAGCCTCGGAATAACCAAAGAGGTAAGTTTTCAAAAAGGATCTGGTTATCTTTCTTAATTATGTAATTAATTTTAACAATTAATTGTCATTATACAAGAAAAGACCCCTAAAAGTCCGGAAAATTCAAAACTAAATCATACGAAATTTTGACTTGAAGCTAATTTCCTTTCAAATGCCTCTATCTTTTCTACAAAAAAAATATTTTCTAAATATTTCTTATGACTCATAACCTGAAATAGAATAAACTAAATTTTTTATGAATATTTTGATATTAAATTGATTGACTCAAATTCTGAGTCATTCTCAGTATTCGGTAAAAAAAAAACTTGCTTACAAGTATGCCAAATTAAAAAATCTAAAAAAAGACTGTACTAAATTTCGATTTAATTCCCGAAATAGATTGATAGAACGAAAAAAAAGGTTAGTCATCAAAAATGTACATACTTCCTTTTCAACTGAATAAAAAAAAAACAAGCGGATCAGCGGGTCATTATTAATCGTTAAGCGATTTAATAATTGAGTTTATGGTAAAACAATGTGATTGTCCTTTAAATTCAAAAATTTTAATAGTACAAAATGACAGAAATATTTATTGATGATGGTGATAAAATCTTTTAAAAGTAAAACATATTTGAATACAAAAAAGAAGAATTTTAGTTCTTGTTAATAGCCTTAATCCATTGTTAGGCTATTAAATGTGATTATTTACCATTGCATAATTGCGTCAAAACAGGTCAACATTCGGTTTTAATAATTCTTAATACAAGATCATTAGAAATGAATTGCCCTTATTGAAAATTATCTTTTTGCAAAATCAATCAAATGATCTATTGATCAATCATTTTAAACATTTTATGAGATTTAAATTATTTTTGAATGAAAAAAAAAAGTGAATGTACTTATACACGACAATAACAAAACAAAACGAAAAATTGGGAAATTATTTTATTAGGCTTTCAATCCCATGCAACAATAATAAACTTTTAACTCCAACAAAAAAGAAAAACAAAAGAAAGAGAGAATAGAAAAAATCATTTCAACGACAACAAGCATTTCATTCACTTGTTGTCTATTTATAACTTTTTGTTTAAACTTTGAAATCAAGTAACGGCGATATTTTTAAATTCAAGCCAGTTGCCTATGTGTGTTGAACATCATCGTTTTTTTTTTCAAAAAAGTTCTAAATTTGGGTTTCATTTTTTTGTTAAATTTTCAGGTAGTTTCTATTTTTAAACAATTTGACTTAAGATCTTCAATTTTAAAATTCACGTTCATTGGGATTATCAAACAAAGAACGGATAGGCCAGTGCTTTTGGTAAAAAAAATCTGAATAGAGCTGTTGCTATCTATTAACTTTTTAAATAAAGTTGGACACAGGTTTGATCATTAGATTAAAGAACAGGATAACACGTGATTTCATTCCGGTGTTATCGTTTCTAGGAATTAAGCTTTTAATGTTAAAATTCTATTTTTAAAATAAATGTTAAACTCGTGATGTGTTAAAATTAGAATCGATACCATCCTTTAGATTTTTTTGCCCAATACCGTTAAAATCCGCGATTCGCGATCTCTAATTCTAAGGTCTTAAATCTTTGTTCAGTATATCTCTTAAAAGTTTTCTTCATTCAAATATTGGAATCAGACAGGACACTGTTCTGAGGGTTCAACATTTAACTAAAGTAAATTTTATTTTTTGTTTCTTTCAATTTGAAGCTAAACGAGAAAATTTGAATAACGGAAAACAAACGGGTCATCAAATAACTTAATCTACCTATGTAATTTTGGAATAAAGACCGTAGGTCTAGTAGGAGATTCAAATTCTGTTAACAGACTTATTTAAATGCTTGAGTTCCTGATCTTCCAAATGATGATACGATTAACCGGCTGATTAAAATTATCTTCTTTTTGATGAGACTTTAAGACAAGACTAATCGACCAGCCTGGAACGAAAAAATTGCAAAAATTTAACGCAAAAAAAGTGAAAGAATTCAAAATACTAAGAGACAGCGATAGTTTTAAGACATGTCGTTAATAGGTCGCATATTTTTACATGGAAAAACATATCCATTATTAGCAACATGTCTTTTGACATATTCAAGAATTTCAAAACATTTTTAAAATTGAAATTTTTACATTAATGTTGCATTAATGTTATATATGATAAATTAGAGTGATTGAAAGGGGTGTTTAAGGAACAGTATCGTAACAAAATATTGTGAAATTTAAAGATGCTAATAAATATCTTCAACTAGAAAAACATGAAAAAAAATAAGTTTTATAGATTTTTTTACACGATTTTACCAAACTTTTTGTACCGAGCGATACCATTTTTTTGTCAAAAGCTCTTTATAAATTTAAGCGTGAAACGTGGTTGTTAACAACTAATCTAATGTAAGAATGGACCAAGTAAGTTTATGTCACATTCGAAAACTGCAGTTGACTCTGCGAAGGTTCATAAATACTTGTGAGCGATCAGAACCGTAAGCCCATTTTTATAAAAAAATAATCTTTAAACTGTATGGTAATTCGTAATCTTAATTTTGTTAGACAAAAAGAAGAACTGTGGAACCTCAATTGAGTAACGATTGTTTTTTTAGAACTTTCTTTAAAAAAAGCTATGGGCTAAATCCAACCACGTGGTTGAGATATTTAGTATCAAATAAAAGAACAAACGCTCCTTATAGATTTAATTTTAAATAAGGATTCTACGGTACAAATTCTAAAATTAGTAAGAAAAAAATTGTCCTTGAGTTCAAAGTCAGGATTAAGCCTATCAGAATCACATAATATGAACATACAAGGATATAGAAAACGATTACATACACTTTTTTTTTAGTTGTATTACTTGTTATTAAATTAAGAAGTGGTTAAATAACTTCATATCATCAACAAGTTCATCATGATGACTTTATAATCGGATTTAAAAAAAAAAATTTAAATTTTAAATTTTTAAATCTTTACTTTGACCAATAGAATTAGTCGATGCTCAAAAAAGAAAAAAGAAAATTTTTCTAATCAAAGTTATGTCATAATAATTATGAAATTAATTTCAAGTCTCTTTTGTTTTTTATGAGAATTGTAATCTTAAATGGCTCTTTTTTTTTTTATTTCGGAAATGCACATTAATGAATGAACAAACTTAAAGCGTGGTTCTAATTTCAAAATTTTTTTCAAAATATTTCTCTGCGTCTTTTTATTGTTTTATGTTTGCGTTTAAAAAACATTTCAACAACAAAAATTCTTCTGTAACAAATTACAATATTTATTTTTAGAATATAATTTCAAGCTTTCTTCATCATCATCATCACTTTTTAATTGTATTCTAGAAAAACTAAACATCTATCTTTGACAAATTTGTATTCTTAATCCAAAATTGCCTTTCTATTTTTCAATTTCAAGATAAAAATTTTACCAAGATAAACGAAAACACCCTTTTTTCGAGTTGCGTTTATCGATATAATTTTATTTTTGTTCTCATAACATGTGCGATTTTAAAAAGAAAAATTTTTTTTTCTTCTAAATTTTTAAATTTGTCTTAATTTATTTTTTTAAGGTGTTTATTATTTTTTTTAAGTATATATATCCCAAGCCTTATTTATTAACCTATTAAAAAAAAAATGAACATACCGGAAATAAACGATCTTAATCAATTACAGGCCTATTCGAATAGATCTCTACCAGGATATGCATATCCTAGTGGGATTTTGATACCAGTTAAACCTGAACACTTGGCAACATCGAATCAACCTGCAAATATGCCTACTTCTTTAATTTCACCATCTTCATCTCCAAATGAACCTGAAAACTTTTGTCCCAATGATCAATTTATACTCCCAAATCTTCAAAGTACATTTCAAAATTTGACCAATGACTTTACAAATTCATTTCCCACTCTTACCAGTATTTACAGTTTTTATCAACAACAACAAAATCAGATTGAAAATGAGATTCAAAATTTAAAAAATTCGGATCCTGTTAACCCAAATAATTATAACAATTATATAGTCTCTACAAGCTTGTCGAACAATCAATTTAACAATCAAACGAATACGGAAAATTCATATTTTCCATTTGAGCAACAACATAATTATCAAGGACAGTTTAGACAAAACTCTGATAATTGTACAACTTGTTCGTACTATTCGAATCAAAATCCTCCTGTTTATAATCAAAATCAGAATCAATTTTACGATAACTATCAGCGTCATACAAATACATTGAGTAATTATACGTCATCATTGCAACAGAATCTCAAACAAGACTTAATCTTAAACGAACAATCATTGATCAATTCATTTCAAAATACAGTTGCTTTGGATCAATTAAATTTAAACTTGAACAAATTTAAAAAAAATCGAATCCCTAAAAATGGTCAATCGTACAAAATAGATAATCAAGCCCAGGCTCAATTGCACGAAAAGTTGTTAAGTCATGACATTAAATCTTTAGCTTTAAATGACTTGAGTTTAACCAACGATCAAAAACAAATTAGAAAAACGGGAAATCAAACAAAACAATCGAAAAAATTCAAAGATTTATTTGAGCCATTGATTGATTTGACTCAACCGAATGTAACTACGATAATGCAACGACCAGTCGATATGGGCGAAACAAAAAGATACAAAAGACGAAATTGTGAAGACTTGGAAAAGAGACGAACTTATTGTTGCAAATATGATGGTAACAAAAATATTAAACAAAATTCAATAAAATTTTTTAAAATTGATTTTTTTAAAAAGGATGTAGAAAGTCTTATACTAAAAGTTCTCATTTGAAAGCTCATGCGAGAATCCATACTGGTGAAAAGCCTTATTTATGTAAATGGCCCGATTGTAAATGGAAATTTGCTAGATCTGTAGGATTTTAAATTTTTTTGGGGTTTAAATTTTATTTAAATTTTATGTGTTTTAGGATGAGTTGACCCGTCATTTGAGAAAACATTCGGGCGATCGGCCTTATAAATGCGACAAATGTGACAAGAAATTTTCTCGCTCGGATCATTTACAATTGCATTCGAAACGTCACAGTCAGCTTTCCCAACCCGATAAGCAAAAAAATTCTTCGGTTTCGTCGTCAATGTCCTCGTCACCAGTGTCGATTTCATCAGCTTACGTTAGCTCATCATCGTCGTCATCAATAATGCCAATACCTTATATATCCTCATCAGAAATATCATCATCGTCTAGTGGACTTTCAACAGCTCCTCTTTTGTCTAGCATTTATCCTTCATGTTAATTTTTTGTTTAAACCATTTTTGTTAAAATAAAATTATTTATTTCTAAAATAGAAATATGAAGCGTAACAAAAAATGAGATTATTTGTTCATTGTTATCTTTTCTAGTAAAGTTGAAATGTTATTTATTTTTTTTTAGTTCCGTTTTGGGAAAAGTTTTCAAAAGTTTTAAATTTTTGTTTTGTTCGAGTTGTTGTTGTAGTGTGATTTATTTTTGTTTTAAATTTTATTTTTATTTCCGAGCCACCATTTATAAACCTTCAAAAGTATTTATTCGGCCATGTAAAAAAATTCTGTTCAAGTGAAAAAAAAAATGATTTATTTTTTGTTTTTATTATATATCCATGTGATTAATTTTTAGTAATTTATAAAAAAATCAACTACTTAATTTTTTTTTAAGTGTTTTTGACGAATAAAATTTTTTAAAAGTTTGAAAAGTCTTAATCTTTAATTTAATCGTATCTGGTGTTAATCGTTTGCGGAGGAACATCAAATTTTTCCTGAAAATACTATAACTGGATCATACAGTTTCAGGCCGAAATTTTTAACTTTGGAGTCAGAGTCGGAGTTTGAGTCCGAAATAACGCGACTCTTAATCTAACACAGAGCCTCTTCTCTTCGAGTAAAGACCAATAACTTAGACTCCGTCTCAGGCTCAGACAAACTCTAAAGTTAAAAATTTCAGACTGACACTGTACCAATTATACGGTATCGAGTTATTTAATTCTTTTGGATCTGATATTTAAAGCACATCCAATTTTAAGCTATTGGGTAATTTGAGTATTTTATAGATTTTTTAGTTTTTTTTCGATAATAATTGGGTTTTGGCACATATCCCGAAGTTTTTTATGGATTACCCAACCCAGATCCAACCGTATTTCCTAGCATATAAGCGACTCAAAATCGCATCTTCTGGGTGTAAAATCATGTCATAGCGAATTAAATTTCAGGTTCTTTAGAGATTATATAAATAAAAATTAGTCTGGTCTACTTCAAAATCACAAAAGCGCAAAAGATCTGATCTCCATTACAGCCGAACCTCTCTAATCCGGCCTTCGTTAATCCGGCAAATTCGATTGCCGAATAATTTTCAACTTCCCGTCTCCATATTAATACATTATAATTGAACCTTTAATCCGGCAATTTCGATAAACCGGCGAAAATTTCTCTGTAGTCTACAAAAAGGAGGTATAAGGGGAGCACTTGTAAGCAAGGAAATACGGTACCTAATATCCAAAATTTATGGGTAACCCATACCCACCCAATAGCTTAAAATTAATCGATACATGTGTCTGAGCACAACGAAGGTATCGAATTAAGGAACGTCCCAACGGAATTGAACCACACTATAAGGAACATACTACACCACAGAACGCCAAAAAAATTACGTAACCCGGAACGTGTTAAAATACGAAAATTTAGAGTAATAGAGAAGGAGCAATCTTGCAGAAGCATTATAAATTTTTTTCCGTTGCCTCTATAACGAAAATTCATTGTTGTTCTTTTTACTTAACTGGACAAAATTTTTTCTTAATGGTGTCTTGGAAGCGCTTTATCTTAGCTTACAGTGCGCTTTATTTATGGGCGCACTGAACATGTGGCCCGAGTAGCGGCCCTTGCCCTAGAATTAATAAATAAATAAAAATAACGAAAATTCAAGTTGTGTTAATCGAAACAAAGTTTGTTCAACCTTAATTCAACGTCTGCAAAAACTCTGCAAACACATTGCGCATATCAGTTTTAATACTCTTTAATGGTGTCCAATTTTCAGAGAAAATTTAGAGTTTTTGCAGACGTTGAATTAAGGTTGAGCAAACTTTGTTTCGATTAACACAGCTTGAATTTTCGTTATAGAGGAACCGGAAAAAAATTTATAATGCTTCTGCAAAATTGCTCCTGCTCTAAAAAACGGAAACTTTAGTAAGGACGGAAATATTAAACTTGGGATTTATTATTACGGAATCTAAACCAAAATACTGAATGGTAACTTTTATTATTTTTAATCGATTAAACTTAGCAACTGTGAATCTTTTCTGTGATTTAACGCTAATTTCAAGTACTGATTGTAAGCTTAAAAAGATGAAATCAAATGATTTTGAATCCATAAAACAGATCACAAAATTCTCATAAGGTTCACAAAAATCTTGATATAATTAGAGTAATTTTTGAACTATCACTAAATTCAGGAATTGTTCAAATGACCAAATTTAGAGAATAAGAGGAGAAGCTCTTTGCTGAAATGAGATAACTAAGATTAGTTTATTTTATACAATATTTCAATTGTAAGAGACATTAAGTCTCGAACTTGGAGGAGTCGGAAAGATTGTGGAAATTAACGAGATCATGCACGCCAAGTTAAGCATTGGGTGGTCAAAGACCTCTAAAGGGTTAGTGATTTTAGTTGCAGCAATTGTAATATGGAGGTTCTATCGAATAGGGAACTACTTTACTGCTTTATTTTTTTCATAAAATTTTCTCAAAAAACTATATTCCTTTTGGTCAAATTTTTCGACCTTTAATCACATAATACGAGATAATTTTATGGTCACGAAAGTTGGGATCCGGTGATCATTTATATTTAACCAGACCCAAATATTCGTTCAAGTTCCTAATCAGCGCCCTTGAATATCAATTAAATCTACATTTTGCCTTACTTATCCCACTAAGGTTTATGACTTAGGGACCATGACTGTACTTTCAATTAAAGGATGTTGATTTTCAAAATTAAAAAAAAACTAGTAAAATATTTATAAATTTTTTACTTTGAATTTGGAAAAAAAATTTAACAAATTAAACTATAAAAGTTTAGGTAAACAATAAAACCAATAAAAAAATGAGATAAACAATAAATGGATAATAGAGACGACGAATTACTTCCACCATAAACTGAATACAACGCTCTTGCTTTATTTTCTAAATGGAAAATTTTATTTAAAAAAATTCAAATCTTTTAAAATAATAAAAAAAGCTTACTTAAATAAACTGAAATAATTTTTTTCATCGGAGACTCTGATATTGAATCTATACATTGATATGAACCTTCATCGTCATTACCCTGAATGTAAACAGTCAACGTATGTATCGATTCTTTATCACTAATAAGTTTATATTTAACCAACGGAATTCCTTGAGGATTATGATCATTAAAGTCAAATTCATTAAAACTAGACTCTAAATTTCGATTATCCAGAATTGAATTGGAGACTATTAATTGTAAACCATTTGATAAAACTGTTGTTGTTAAATTTTTATTCATAAAATACCAGTCAATTTCTTTTGTATTTATTTTACATGTTAGATTTACAGAATCTCCTATATTTACATACAATACTTCTTTTTCGTAATTTGGTTCTATAGTGTGGTCAACATCGTTATGTTTAGTGTGATCTCTAGTCTTTGGTTGTCTATAATAACTTGACGATCCGACTACATCGTCGTAATAATTACTCAAATGACTTTTGAGTTTTTGTTGTTGAACATTATTTTTGTTCATTAAATCAATGTCGTGTTCGGTGTAACGACATCGTTTACAACGTTTCTTGTAACTCGATAAAACTTGTCTATTCGTCGAGCTGGATATAAAATGATTTGTAAAAATTAATCTCGTTGTATCAATCGGAAATTTATCTCGAGGTTTTTCGGTTTCTGTTTGCAATGAAAAGGCATTCGAATGGGCTAAGGTTACAAATATTACAAATAAACTTATCTGACGATTGTACGCCAACATTGCTTTATGCTTTAGTAACAAAAAATGTGGAATAAAAACTATAAATTTTCATTTACGAAATAAATTTTGACTGTTATTTATTAACATTTTCAATGATATTGATTAATCTAAAAACAAAAGAAAAATCACCCTTTACAAAATTGCTTGTAGGTAAAAGAAACCGAGTGAAAAAGAAAGTTTAAGTATTTTTTCGAGGTGTATTTTTGTTCTTTCAAATCTAATGATCCGAAATTTGATTGCAAGTGCATAAAAATAAATGAAATAAAGTAAGCCCGGAAACTATAAACTAGTTAAAACAAATAATGAAAAAAAAGTTTTTTGTTTGTTTGTTTTTTTTTTTCTAATTTTGCTGCATTCAATTGAAACAAATTAGTTTAAAAAAAGTTCTTAGTTTTAAAATTTTCAAAAATAAAAAACATCCGTAGAGTTGCTCAAGTTCTCTTTCTCTTGTTTTCTATTTTTTATGATCAATAACTTAATTCAATTAAAATTTGAAATTTTATATTCTAACTCCATTATGGCTTTAAGGGATTTTAATTGTTTTTATTTTTAAAAAACTCATGCCTCACGTCTCAAGTTAAAAAGAAAATAAAAAACACTCTTAAGAACTTTTTTGAAAAATGTAGACGTGGTTATTTCCCCCTTCCCCTTTATCAGAACCTTTGATTTTGTGACGGACACGTTAATTTTATTTTTTGTGTGTTGCTTCTAGGATTCACTTGACAAACTTTTTTTTCGATCGATATGCCTATATAGTTGTTGTGCAATTAATCCCACGCGAAATTGATTTTTTTGTTGTTGGAAAACAAACAATCGCCTGATATTTATAAGATTTAGGGAATTGTTTAATTAGAAAACTATTCAATTATGTAAACCTCATAAAATTTAGATGATTTTTTTTCAATTCAAAAACCGAGTAGATTTTTTTTTGAATTTAGCTTCCCATATTGATAGCTTTCAAATGTAAATCACCTTTTCGAAATCATCGATAAGCAACATATTTTGACCCTTTCTTTTGAAATTAATTATTATCTGTGCTAATGGAAAAATAAAAGCCATTAACCTCATATGCTTAATGGATGGTATATTTTTAATTACCATCGCATGACAAATATGATTTAATTACAGTAAAGCTCATACTTACAAAGACATTGGTTTGACTTGAAATTATTGAAGTCTAAGTTGAACTAATCCGAGGTTGGTAAAAAAACAAAAAACGTTTAGTTGTGTATCGTAAGTTATGAAATGATGGACATGCTTTGGAAGCATTAACAAGTCCAAGTAAAACTTTCAATTGTAAAATGTATGACGCAATCAACCGTTTCCAAATTATTTTCCAAAAATCATTTACACTAGTTGTTTAGGGTTCATTTGGATTATTTCTGATAGAACTCACGCTTTATCTGAAGATCACAAAATTGAAAGTGACTGAAAAAGGGGGTTTAGGGGGCACTTATCAGCAAGGAAATACGGTAAAGTGTAATGGTCCTGGCTTCATTCAACAAAAATAGGGTCTAAAGGGTGCGATTAACTTTCTAGTATCTTGCAATCAAACTAAAATTTCATTAAAAAATTGATTGAGATAAAAAATGAGTGAAATCTTGATTTGATTTTATCTGAACTTGAAAAAGGATCCTAAACGAAAGAAGCTTTCTTAAAGATTACGATTTTGAATCTACAGTATGATCTTTAAAAAAGTCTGATTTACTAGAAATTTTCGTTTAAAACTTCTTTTCAAAACATAAAAACTGCAGAAGCTGAGTAGACAGGTTTTTCCTGAGGCTGAGAAATTGTTATTTCACTTGTCGAAATTGATAAAATACAGGATCTTAAATGAAAAAATGGAAAAAAATTTTTGTCAACGTAGCCTACATCACTGTCCACAAGGTCTCAAAGTATACAACGATTAAAAAAAAATTTTAAGCATTTTTTAAACTAAAAAAATCGTGTCATACTATTTTACCCTTCCAATTAAAAACAGAGATAATTTTAAATTGTATTTAAATATCAGACAAATTCCTAATGGTACGAAAATATTTCAATTAGAACCGAATTGTTTACGATTTCGAATGATCAAAATCAATAATTAAATTAAGTTTTTTGTTTCAATATTGTTTTGAAAAGTGCCACTCGAAAAAAGAAAAAAAATATAAATAGCCCTAAGGAACTCGTAGCAACAACAACAAAATAATAAATAAATATATCATTAAATAAAGTACAACTGTTGCATGCTTTCGGTATATCAACGACATTGATCTTCACGTCTACAAAAAAAAATATTTTTTAGAGAAAGAGAAGCTTTAGGAATTAAATCTAACGAGAAACAAACACACCTGATTTTTACTATTTAGTGAAAAATAGTCTCATTAGACGAACTTTTCTTTTTTTTTTACAGTCAAAGTGAAAGTATTAAATCTAGAGTAAATAATTAATTATGGTAAATGTAACATATTTTTGAAAGCTCGGAATATTATTGAAAATGAATGAACTATATTATAGTTTTTGAATTAAATAAAAATCCGATTTCAAAAAAAAAATGAAAGAAAACTGTAACGAATATAAAGAAATAAATCGTTAATTTACTATCAATCTTACACTCGAAAATAAAAGAGAATAAAGATTTCTTCAGGCTATAATTCATTTTTTTTTCTATATATTTTTCAAAGCAAAAAAATTTAATAAATTGAAATATCCAGTTAATGGAAAAATAGATTAATAATCTAATTAGGCTTAAATGATTAGATAATTAAAACTATTCCTAAATATTTACGTCCGAAATTCCCTGTATTTATTCCGATATAATTTTGTTGTTGTTGTTGTTAAAAATTTTAAAAACAGATTGTTGAATTTTAAATTATTCAAGTAGCGGAAATTTTAAGTCACAGTTCCTTCTAGATTTACTATAAATCGAACTTTTTTTCTTTCTTTCAGTCCTCTTTGGCGTTCAGTTTAAGTGTAAGAGCTTTGAATGCAATTCGGAATCTGTGTTAAATTAAAATTGTTTAAGTCACATTTTTTGGGTCTTTCAAGCAAGGTGATAAATAAACAAGTACCGAATGAAATTCTTCTAGATTTAATGAATCGAACTTAATTGAGATGAGAAAAAAATGTTCAAGTCCCGAGAGAATTAAAATGTAACGTCGCAAAAACAATTTTAATTTTTGAATTTTAGATTTTTTAATGATGAGATATTTTGAATATCTTCTCGGTCTGTTAAACCTAGTTATCTCTACTGTTAGATTTAGAAGGTTACAACTTAATACACCTTACTTATAATGACGATTAATGTTAGACATACAGTTAGCAGACATTTTTAAAACTACAGTCATTGCTTGGATATACCACGATATGGATATATCAAAATATATTATTGCAACAGAAGGTTATTTATAATGGTGAAATGCATTCAGATATATTACTATTCGGTTGTATCACTTTGTTTTGTTGGAACGAAAAGGGTGATATATCCGCAAAATGACTGGATAAACTTATTTTAAGGTGTAGAATCCTAATCGATTTATTTTTAAAACTATTTCAGTTGCCTCAATGATGGATTACGGAAAGCTCAGAATTTAAGAACCCTGAATTTAAGATTGAAAACCACTAAATAATTTAAATGTCACATTTAACTTATTTGAATGAGTCACTTTAAATATTGACAACTTAATTTGCATTTAAGGATACGCAAAATTTAGCTCTGGAAGTCCTCATAGAATTAGTTTTTAATTGAGTTAAAATAAAACTAAAAATAACAAGAAATAAATTCACGAGAGAGAGCTTGAAATCTGAACAAGAACTGCTGAACCTTAAACTATTTAAATAGAGAATCGCATACTCTTTGAAAACATTAACAACACACTTTAAAAATTTAATAGATTTATAAACTGTCTATAATTGATTTTCAAAAATGTCAAACTTAACAAGCGTCTATCAATTTTTGGTAAAATACAGAAGCTTTAAATAAAACTACTTAACTTCCACTTAAACTTTATGAATTTAAAAAAAAAAAACGAGAAAGAACTGATATCTATCATTTATTCTTTGGGTTTTTTTGTGCTTTGATTTTGTGTTTTAGTTCGAAGATTGCTGTTTGCGCTAGAAAATATAAATCTTTTAAAAAAATTATTACTTCTTATCTTTAACTTGAGAAAATTTTGATTGATTCATTCAAAATTTTTTTTTTCTAGAGTTTTATCGTTAACTAGGTTAAGAAATATAAAACTATCATTTATTTTCTAAAATAACAACAAAACAAAAAAACGAAATCAACAATTTTATCTACCTTTCAATACAATTTAGATAAACTCCTGAGTAGTGGTCCAACGTCTTGCACAATTCACGCTTCGTAAGATATTGATTCAATTAACATTTCATTACAATATCGTTACAAAATAAAATCGATATGCAACAAGCTCTTGGTTTTAAGAGTTTTTTAATTATCTATTTTATTTTAAAAGTTTATGTCCATTAAGAATAAAACAAAAACATTTTAAAAAAGCTCCCTCGAAAACAAAACGGTCTAATCATCCTCGATCGAAGTCACACTATTTGAAATATATACGATTCACAAAAGGCCAAAAACGCTTAATTAAACTAAAATTTTTTGACAGTAATTGTAGTCTGATTAGAATTAATTTTAATTTAAAAATCTAAAAATAAAAAGGTGAGTTTTTAAATATTTTTTAGTTTTAAAGGATCATTACGGTTATAAAAATAAGGTTGATTAATAATAACATAGAAGAAACCATCCAAAATAAAATAATTATTTTTTGTCATAGGCTAAGCCTTACAATTTAAAAAAAAAATTTTTTTTTTTTGAAAGTTCAATTTTTGATTGACTTGAATTCTGGTGTGATTTCGATTTGAGGTTTGTCCAAAAGGGGTTTAATTATGGATTGAAATCAAACAAATTTTGAGATAAAATAATTAAAAAAAATATTTCGAAAATGATAAAGTGAATTAATTTTCTTAGCAAAAAAAAAATTTTCGTTTAAGACCTGAATAAAAATTCGATAGGCTATAATTTCCCTCACCGAAAAGAGAAGAAAAAAATTGCATGTCTCGTTTAAAAAAATTAGAAATTAAGGATTTCTCACTCGTATTTCCCTCTATAGTAATATAGTCACTTTTTTTTTAATATTATTATTAAGTTATTTGTTTATAATTAAATCTTTTTGCGTTAATAATTAATACATTTAAAAAAATAAATTTACCTGATTTTGAAAAGGAAAAAAAAATAGATTTTGTTGTGAGAGAAACAAGTTTGCCTATTAAAACTAATCTTGTATGCATAAAACAAATATTTAGTAAATTTTTAAGATTGTTTCAAAATTATTTGAAATTAACTAAATTTTATAATTGACTTGAGAAGAGAGAGAGTTTTTTTTTTAAAAATATCTCGCTATAGCCAATGGTGTCTACTAAAAAAATTTATTCGAAAGTAAATTTTATTTTGGGAATAGAGTGAGAGAGAAAGAACTCTATCTAGTAGAAAATTAAATTATCAATCGTTATCGATTTAAATAATTTAATCATTAAATACTCAAAAAATTAAGATTTTTTTTTTAAATTTGCATTAATACTCAGTTTACTTATTTCTTTATCGAAATTAATATTTATCGATTGCATGAAAAGATAAATTGATCGTTTTTTCGTTCGAATAGAGATCGATAAAAGGATTTAGTTTGATCTGTAGACTTTTGATGCCGAGTTTAGTTGATTAATATCTTTATTTTGACCGCACTTTACCCCTAGAGAATGAGACAAAGTGGTCTCTTAAACAAATTGTTTTAGCTCAAGACAAAGTTTTCAATAAAACGAAAAGGATTGACAAAAAGTGTTGTTAAATTGAATACACGGTCTAGCGTCTGGTTATAGATGCAGAATTTAATTGTCTTATATTGAATTCTTAGGCTGAAATTTCATTCTAGTTAAAGTTGATTTCTTTGTATACCGAAATCATCAGTTCAAACCTTAAATAAATGACAAATGATTTTTCCAATCTTTCTTTAGCGTTAATCTCGGGTTTGTAACCCGGGTTAGAAGAAAAATTTTCGTTTATTGAGCATTAGTTAAAATTCTTTTTTTACCCTTTTTTGTCCACTTAAACTAAAAAATGAAATAGATTACTTAAAAATATATTTTTACCCTACAGTAATGAGAAACATGCCGGTTTTGTTCTAAGAAAGGTCCCTCAATCAGTAATATCGATTAATGGATCTCCGAGAATGAATTAATTATTCTCTTTAGTTTAATCCTCATGGCTCATGGGTATTCTTTCTTTAATCGTTAAAAATCATTCCTGGATGTTTGCCTAATTGAAAATAAACATCATAGCCAAGTTCACAGTGATTCGTTAACGAGCGTTCAGGAACATTCGCCAAGTAATTTCGTTTATTTCTAGCACTAAATGACCATTAATCGATTTTCAACACTATTTAAGACCAAATTTCTCATTAAAAGCTCGAGAATCAAAAAATAATCTCCAATTGTATGACTTAAGGTCATCGATAGCAAAATATTTACTTGGCACAGAAAAAGCCAAAACAGTTCTCAAACAATTCTTTTATGCTGCTTTTGAGAGGTTGGTTAGAGATACGATCAATCTGTCACATACCCTTCTAAAAAATGTGGATTATGAACTTTAATTTCGCAAAATTGACTGAGGGAATGCGCTTAGAAATCTTATTAATAGTTTTTTTCCTTATTCGTCATGTTGTGATTTAAAACTGTTGAAAGTCCGTTTTTTATAATTTTTTTACCTGGTTTCTAGAAATCTACCGATTCATTTTCTAGTAATTTTAAAGCTTTGAAAATTTTTTTGAGTTCACCTTCTTTTAAAAAAGTCAATCTGATTATTTAATATACCCTTTGAAAGAATCATTGAAAAACTGGACCCTAATGAGACCAGTAAAAAAATCTTATTAACAAAAAATTTGTAACAAAATATTGAAAATTCATTCTTAAATCAATTTAAATCATTCTTTTTTTGTTAAGTATTGTTTATAATAATCTCAATATTCAATATGAAGAAATAAAAATGATAAAAAACAAATAAAGGAAAAGTCTCGATTTCTATAAATTTTCAATTGTTTCAACTCTTTTTAAACTAGTTGTCAACCAAAAATATTAATTTCAAATGGAATAATAATCTTTTTTTTTTTCCTCTTCTTCTACTTGTTCATATTTTTGTTTTGTCTAATCTGTTTCGCCTACTTGAACAGAATATTGAAATTTAAAATAAATAAAAATTCATATTATATCCGAAAAATGATAGCTAAAATAAAAAACAAAATGAGAAAATTTACTTAGTAAATTTAGACTTAATTCGGTCAAAATATTGTGGCAAAATAAGAGATAAATATCAAATGTCGATTCGAAAACGCTATTTTTTTGAATTTTGAATAATTTAATTAATCTTTGAACGCATCCTTCGCATAGAAAAATATCTCATCAACTTTTTTTTTTTAGTGATTAATCTCAACAACATATAAAATTTCATCAATTATTCAAGGTGCAATTTTTGAAACTCCTCTCTTGACAGCTCTTCCTTTACTAAATCTGTCAAATAAAAATTGATTTTTCTATTAAGGTACTTAACAATATAAATGAATTGTTATATAACTAGTTAAATTCATTAAAGTATGAAAATATGAGTTCTCTTGTACATTGTTGTTGGAAAAAGAATAGAGTATAAAATAAAAAATTATCTTCCATTATCTTTATTGAAGAAAAGAAATGAATCAAAGTGTCAAAAATTCGAATGCAATTATAAAGTTAAGTAGATTCAAGTGAAAAGAACTGGTTCTTCAACAAAAAAAGAAAGCTTCTAGTGGCGTTTATTTTGAACATTTTCAACAACAAAAAAGATATGATAATTAATCGGTATTCATAAACAATTCGTGAAAAGATGCAAATTTCCTTTAGTCTCTCTTATAAGAAAAAAAAAAAATTTTATAGGAAAAATTCATTTTCTAAAGGGATTTGATGAAATATTTGCTACAATTATTAAATTTTGTAAATTATTCATTTGATAAAGAAATGTATCGCTTTAGCAAAATAAAAATTTTCACTGACAAAAATAAAAGAAGTGAATAAATTAAATGCAATATGTCAATGAATGAAATCGATCAATCCTCGCCTCTTGATGGCTAAACAACAAAAATTTGTTTAAAAATAAAAATGATTCCGAAAATTTTTAAAAAGAATGTTTTGGAAAATATTTCCGAAAAATTTGTATTGTTCTTTGGAAATTGTTGTGTAATCTTACTCGTATTGAAAATTTTTAAATTGTTAAAAAACAAATTTTTTATTCTTTCCTTGACGCTGCTTTTAATTGGAAAAGCTTGTAACTCATTACTCGATAAAATAATGGATACTAGAAGGCCGAATCAATATTCAATGTAATGTACAAAAAAATTTCAATCTAAAGATACCAAATTTTCGTAATCGTATTAATAAAAAAATACACTGCTTCCTTTAAATCTTAATTTAAAATTTCAATCCTTTTTTATTCTTTTTGTAAAAACCTTTTCCACATTCAGATTCATCTAATCTTTTTCGATTATACATTTGCTTTTGTTTTATATTTTTCAAAATAGAAAAAGGAAACAATGCCAATCACTTCCGAGTTGTCGAAGTGGATTTAGAAAAAAATCTATTGATGTAAAAAAAAGTTTCTATGTACATTTCTGGGAGATTACACATTTTTTTATTGATCAAAAGCTGTTCAAAATTGTATCTCGCATTTTTTTAATATTTAAACGGAGGGTCATATTTTAAACTTTGTACAACAGATAGACGACTGCTAAATTTCTAAACTGGCTTTTATTTTAGCTACTGAATCCATCAAGGTCGATACAGTTCAGTCTGTAAAAGAATGATTTGAGATTATTCATTATTGCCTAAGTCTTACAGTGGCTATTTCGATTATTAGTGTTGGCAGTCGACTAATGAACCAACTGGGCTAAAACAAGAACGGTAAATTCTTACACCAGGTGCATACATGAAAATTTTAGATCTCTTAGTCTGCTTCAAAATGGTACTCTGTTTGTGTTTATAGAGTCATTCATTAATGAGAAAAATTCATTTAGTTGCAACTGAAAATCGTATTTGAATTCAGCCATTTTTCTCATTAAGGAATGACTCTATAAACACAAACAGAGTACCATTTTGAAGCAGACTAAGAGATCTAAAATTTTCATGTATGCACCTGGTGTAAGAATTTACCGTTCTTGTTTTAGCCCAGTTGGTTCATTAATCGACTGGCAAAACTAGCGATAATGTAAATTTCGGTTCGGAAACCGTCCAGAACTGTCTTTAAAAAGGTGTCATTTGAACTAAAAAGACTTTAAATAAGGTTTCGTTCTGTTTTCAAAGTCATTCTTAAGGCGAGCTTAGTCTTAAAACGGGTACTGAATCCGGAACTGAAAAATTTTGAACTCGAATGGAACCGTTCTGGACTAGTACCGAACAGAACGTTACATTTTCGCAAGAATCACAGTAACCTATCAACTATCATTTTAGCTACTAATCATGGCGTTTGACAATATTGCAGATACAATTTCCCAAATTATATTTTGACCCGAGTCATGCAAAGAATGGCAGTTACACTCTCTTCTATCTTACCTGATAATTTGATTAATAGTATAGCCCGATATGACGAAAAGCTACCGTTTGAAAAAAATTCAAATAAATACAGCATTACCTTAAGAAAAGTAAAGTAATTCTTCTAATTTCATTGAATTTATACCCATTTCCATGAGTATTTTATTTATCCAAAAATAAAACGATAAGTGCTTTCTAAATTTAATTAGCTAATATAAATTTACTCATGGATGTATCCCAAGTAAATAAAAAAAAAACTTCAACACTCTTGACTTGATTTTTTACAAATTATATTTCGTAATATTTTATCTTTATCAAGAATTTTTTTTTTTCATATTTTTTTAAAATTTTATCCCACTCAATGGTTAAGTTGAAATCTGATTTATAATTTCCAGATTTAATAGAAAAAAAAATAAAAATAATAATTTCAATATTTAATTATAATCTTGTGACAAATTTTAGGAAAATGCGGATTATTTTATTTAGGATTTTAATAATAAAAATTGATAGCAATTAAAATTAAAGGAATCCCCTCTTCTTTTTGTTGTTCAACTTAAAGTCCATTAAAATATTATATTATTATTACGTAAATATAATATCCCTGTTTATCCTAGAATAATTATACTTTGAGTGTACTAGTCTAAACACAAAAATAAACAAAGTGAAATTGATTCATTCAGCTATCATTGCATATTAATTACATTTGATCTCGTATGTTTCAAACTGCATCCATTTTTTTTTAGTTTAGAATTCAAATGAATCCTTCATCCAAAATGTTAACCAAATTATTAACGACTCGTTGCGTAAGATGTTTAGAAAAAAAAGGTTTTTTTTTTCTATTGAATATTTTAAAAATGTTTTAAAGATTAACTCACTAGTAATTAAAGGAAAAAATCCTTAAATCTCTAAATAAAATCTATTATTGAAGGTAAAATAATTTTTGAAGAAAACTCCGAATTACTAATCACATACAAGGAGCTGTTGATTTTTATTGGGAAAAGTTTATTTTGATTGATAAATTTAACCTAGTTAACTTTTGAAACTTGAAAGCTTGCGCCTTTGTTTAAGAATCAAAATAAGTTCATCAAAACCTAAAATTAAAAATTAAAAAAGATTTATTATTAAAAACAAAAATTTAAATTAAATTGGAAAAAATTGTTTGACACATGAAAAATGTCTAAAATCGCGTTAAAAATTTCACTTTTATAGCAATAAAAAATGTCTCGATTACTCCAAAAATCAAACTTTTTGGCCAAAGGGACAAATCAGTACATTTAAGTGATGAAGTCTAATTGCGCATTTAGTAGAGTCCATTTTGCAGAGGCTTTGCACACATACACATAGCAGTGGTTGCGAAATTGTTCTGTTTTTTTTGTACTAAACTTCACAATTCCTGTTTCTTCACCAGAACTATCAAGCGCTTATCCTAACGATCTGTTTTTATCCCCTAAAGCTATGTTTGGTCATTTTAGTGTATTTCTAAGATTATTCTCTGACTTCTATAACCCTTCTCTAACATTAATTTCAGCACTTAAATGCAATGATTTTACCTAACAGCTTGATTCATATCAAACGCGTGGCTCAAACGTTTTACTAACAATAGTGTTTTACACTTTTAATCACTTTCTAACGTTTCTTTAGAAAATAAAAAAATCACTATAATTATTTTTTTTGGTTTTCAAAAAGGTTTTTTATTTCATTGAAGGCTTAAACTTATTCTCCTTGACCTATGTTGGTTAATAACATTTCACTGGAAAATGAACATTTTTTACAAAATCGATTTTTTATATGCTTTAATTTTTTCTGGATATGGCACAAAATATTCCGCTTTCGTTTTTCAACTTTTGACGATAATAAAAAAAATAATTTTTAGTACTATTTAGAAATATTATGTATCAGGTAGGGTCAGACATCGGCTAACATAAGAAAAAGTTAATTCTTCAATAAAAAAATACAAAAACTACAGTAGTGGGCATTCACGTGTTCCTCCTATGAACTTTCATGAACTAATGATTTAGAAAGGCAACCATTGATTTATGGATATCAAATGAAAGCTAAAAAGCTCTAGTTTAAGCTCGTAAAACTAGATTTCATTAGATATCCATAAATCAATGGTTGCCTTTCTAAATCATTAGTTCATGAAAGTTCATAGGAGAAACACGTGAATGACCACAACCGTACGATCTTTTCAGGGAAGACTAAACTTCTTATTTTTAAAATGTAAAATAAATAGGTCCTTTTTACCAACTGAAATTTCTTAAAAGTACAAAAAGAACATTCTTATTGTTTTTAGGCTAAAAATTAACTTTTAAAGAGTACATCTTTTATTTGTAAAAGACTTCTTCAATAAAATCTATATTAAAAGTATAGAAAGGATATTTCTTCACCCGTTGTCAAAAGTCATTGTTCTTTTTAGAGTTTAATTTTAATCTGTCTGTAAAAATTTTAATTCGATTTTTTAAAATAAGATAATTAATCTTTTAGATTCCCAAGAAATTTTATTTTTTTCATTTATTTACGAAGGTCAAGTTGACTTTTTAACAAAATCGTTAGCACTTTAAACAAAATACTAAAAAGTTTTACATTTAATTGAAAATATTTAAGATGACCCCAATGATATTAAATGAAACAAAAATATAGACTTTAAATTAACAGAAAAGGTTATTGAAATTAATAAGTTTAATAAGCAGAAGAGATAATTTTGTTCTTGAGTCCTAGTTCCGATCGAAAAAATCTTAAAAGATTCGTCACAATTATAAATCTATTAAAATCTAAACATAAAACAAACCCATTCTCTATTTAATTATCTTTTAATTTTTTTCAAATTAAAAAACTCAATAGGTTGTAAAAAAAAATCGATTAAATTATCATTTGGTTGGAATTAATTTATTTATTTTTTTTTGTCTTAAAAAAGTAATTTAACTTTTAATGAAAAATTAAAGCAGAATAGCTAGTTAAAACTACCGCAAAATTACTACTCTAAAGGAGTGTAGCAAACAAACATAAACAAACAACAACACATCAAGATACAAAAAAGAAATTATAAAAACTTCCCGATTAATTAAAAAACAACTTAATTTAAAAACATTCACTTTATTTTGATTGAATAAGCATCATACTGGATGTTTATTTTAGATTTTTTTTATCGAATCTATTAAAAATCAAGGGGGGGGTTAGATGTTAATGGATTTTTAACTACTAAAATAAAATAAATAACGAATGATACATCAATATTAATATAAAAAATGGTTTAACCTTACAAATTATTTAATCTTATCTCACAGAGTTAAAATATTTCCAGTTCCATAAAAAAATAAAAATTTCTCAGATAAGAATAGAATAGCAATTCATATTGAATAGATACAAAACATGTGTTGGAAATTATCTATTTTGTTTCTAGTAATTGTTTTGATTCTGATCGATTCCATTTCATCTATCATAATCGATTGAATTTAATTATTTATAAAAATATGCACTTGATTTTACAAGGATTAAATAGCATCGTTTGCAACTTGCTCTAGTCTTTATTGTGAATTCTTATGAAAATGATCGTATCAAACGTGTTTTTCATGATTCCAAGTCTAATAGAGGACAATAATGTCAATAGTCGTATGAAAGGAAAATTTAAGAAAACAATTATGATATTTAAAGAGATCCAAATTCAGATTTTGTGAAAAATTTACATTCGAACAAAGTGTACAATATAATTGACTTTTTTGTAAATTAAGAGACAAAATTTCATGTTTTGTCTAATTCTAAAAAGTTATGATTGCATTCAGATGAGCGCCTAAAACATCAAGAGAGAGTTTTGACTTTCACAAAGGTTCAAAATTCAAAATGTAGGGCTTATTTTCCCATAAGGAAAGATGTCGAGATGAATAATTTCAAATTTTTTTAGGGTGTTAGAAGGGCATTGTTGCATAAGTACCAAAATAAATAAAAAATCCAGTTTCAAATTGGAAAAAATCCAAACGGTTAAAATTATCCAAAATCAATAATAAGGAATCTTATTGGTCAAATTGGTATGATGGTCTTCAAGCAAATTTTTGTCAATCAATAGAATTTTTACATAATCTTGTTGATTTGATATTTTAAATTTGACAAAAATATTGCTCTTTAAATAATAAACAAAATTATTTTCAAAACTTAAGGATCTGTTTTAAATTTTATTCAAAGGTTGATGACAGTACCGGATGATATACACTGTATGATTGTGTATTGGTAAATTTCGTCTCATCGAGAAATTGTGAATAAAAAAAACAGAAATCGAATGAAAATCTATGTAATTTTTGTATACATGTGTAAAATCGTTTTTTCAAATTGTATCAGCTGATATATTGTCTGTTTCACCAAATTACCAGCTCTGAAAAAACTATGTAAATTAATTGCGCATTTAATTTCTTTAAATGGTGTGCATTTTACAGAATTATTTTAGATTTTTTGCAGAGCTGGTAATATGGTGGTACAGAAGATACAATCTGCAGAAATGGTTTTACACCAGTAGTAAAAATTTACACCGGTTTTGAACTAAAATTCACAATGTCGTTTTTTATTCAGAGAGATAAAGTTCACCAAGTCATAAACCCTAGTAATTGTAGTCCCTTTTCAAAGACCTTCAACAAAGACCTTCAAGTGATCAAAATCTAATCCAAATTTATCTAAATAATTTCATGCAAGCAATTTGTGATATTCTCTATAGAACTCGCTATATATAAATTATAATTCGCGAAAATAGAGGCGTATAAAGTTCGGTTTTATCGGATTTTTTGAGAAAATTTTCAATCAAAACCCGCTTTTCAAACTAAGGCTTTTAATTTTTAGAAAAAAAGTCATTTTTAAAAAAAATTATAGTAAGGTTTGTAGGTAATATTGAAAACTATATCCATAAACAATTCCAGTTCCTTTTACTCATAATTTTAAAGGTAGTGAAAGTTTTCTTGGAAACTAAGGTTAATGACTTGGTGAACCTTAACTAATGAATATTTCTCTTTACGTTTTTTTGCTAATTACATAGTTCATTTTCTAAAGGTGCTTTTTTTTCATCCATGAATTTTATCAAAAGGTAAAATAAACACTTTAATTGATTTCAAAAACCAAAAATGATCAACCAAATCAATTAGAAATGAAAGATATGATTATTTTAAGTTACGTAGTAGTAGTAGTAGTAGTAGTAGTAAAATAAACTGCAACTTGAAACCAGTTCAAGTGAGCTCATAGAGCTATAGCAGTCGTTACACGTTTGTTCTCCAGCCAGCAATCAAGCTTCGACTTAAAACTGTTCAGGCTTCTTGCTTCAATTACCTCTTCCGGCAATTTATTCCAATCATTCACAACTCTGTTAACAAAAAAATTAAATCTGGGAAGGCAATTTTTTACTTTTTCTCTATGAATCGTTTTTCTGTGCCTTCTTAGATTGTAAAAGCAACTTGAGCCAGCACCAAAACTAAAATTTATACCATTTACAAAATTCACTTTCTCCATTTTATTTACTAATTTGTACATTTGGATCAAATCACCTCTCAATCTTCGCGTCTTCAGGTCACTAAGGCCTAGCCTTATAAGCCGTTGGGGGTATTCGAGATGTTTGAGCTCCGGAACAAGCTTCGTCGCTCTCCTCTGTACTTTTTCAAGCTCCGCGATATCCTTTTCAAAATACGGGCACCACGAGCTGATAGCGTATTCTAGATGAGGTCTGACCAATGATGTGTATAGTAATCTGATGTTTTCTTGATTAGGAAAATTAAAAGCTTTCTTGATCATTCCTAAAACTCTATTTGCCTTGGCAGTGCAATTTTTGACTTGTACGTCCCACTTTAAGTCGTTTTTGATATAAATACCAAGGTCCTTCTCACAAATTGACTTTGCCAAGAGTTGTCCCCTCGAACTCTCTGACTTAATTTCATAGTCTGAATTATACGTAATGTCAGATAAAAATTTTGACTATAAATATCTGTAAAAAAATTCGAGCGAAAGAATCAATTAATGAAAAATAAAAATAGAAAATGGTAAATAAAGATGTTGTGGTGGTTATGCTACTGTTATGCCAGCTATTGCTGCTCTTCCAGTACGCCCAGCGAAGGTAATTGCTTGAATTAAAAAACATGTCGTTTTAACTGGTTAACGACATGTTTGTTTTCAATGAATAAAGCAAATTAACGGCACAAATACGTTATTCCAGCTTTACCAACTGTCCCAACTTGTGGTGAATACAG
Source organism: Brachionus rubens (assembly GCA_022207745.1). Taxonomy (NCBI): domain Eukaryota; kingdom Metazoa; phylum Rotifera; class Eurotatoria; order Ploima; family Brachionidae; genus Brachionus; species Brachionus rubens. The sequence continues at coordinate 2,488,389 of JAJVHD010000001.1, read as the reverse complement.
TGGTGATTTGGGTGGATGCTATTAAATCCCTTATTCGAGTTTGAACATTCAATTATAAAATTATAAAAATAAGAAAAAGGTTTTATTTTTGTTTTAAGAATAATTTTATCAATTTATTTTATCGGGAAATTCAAATTTTCATTTTGATTTTTAAAATTAATTTGTAAAAAATAAAATTTGTAAAAACTAATCGTGTTTTTTTCAATCATTCAATAAAGTTAAATGCAATCGAAAAAAACCTGGAAATGATATTTTTGTGCACCAGGCAAGAGTAACTTTCTTTGTTTACTTTGTTTGGATAATATTAATCAACCAATCGCCAAAGTTCGAGATATATCATTATTTATTTCCAAAATTTAATTTAAAATATTGTTACACCCAGTCAGATTTTTTATTTTCATAGACTGCGGTTTGAAAAATATGAATTATGAGTTTTTACAGAATGAAAAAGATTTACAGAATTGAATTTGCTTTTTAAAAAAACTTGGTATCTGTTTTAAATTTTTGTTTTTATTGGTACAAAAATTCACAAGGCCTCAAAGAAGCTATATATTTAGCTGAATATATTCTTTATTTTTCTACAAAAAAAATCGAAGCCTTCTACTCTGGTAAATATAATTGAGATAATTTCAAAGATGAAATTATCAATTAGCTTATCATGCTATAATGATAAGATAAACGCATTTTCAATATTTAGAGTGAATATGAAATATAGACATTGAAATTTAAAGCAGACATAGTCTAATTTACGATTTTTTAAAGTTTAATTAAAAATTATTTCAATAAATTTTATCTTTTATTACTTAAAATATAATTCACAAGATAAACTAATTTAAAAAGGGGCAATTTTTTAAGAATATAAATAAGACTACCTCCACAAGCCTTCTTCTGTTAATAATAGGATTTCATCAAAAATTCGATTAAATATTTGATATAAGTTCTGAAAACACCGCTGATTACGCCATGATCAGACATGTGTACCCATTTATTTTACGGTATTGGATCGGTTTGCGTAACCCGAAAAAGAGTTACACATAAATGTTTTGTTTTTGGATATAGATTGGGTTGGTTAACCCATAAAAATCGGGTAGGTACACCCCAAAACTCCAATTAAAAACCCAATTTTTAACCCAAATACCCTATTTTTATGGATTACCCAACCCAATCTATACCAAAAAAACTCAAACTTATGTGTAACCCTTTTTACTTTACTCAAATCGACCCAATAACCGAAAATAAATGGGTTCAAATGTCTGGCCATGTATCTAGAGTGCTATGAGTTTACATATATTCGAATCAATTCCTAGAGACAATAAGAATACATTTATTTGTATTTTGATTAGATAAGATTAGACAAATAAAGTTTTTTTGTTACCTGCTAAAACAATAGGCTTATGGATTACATAAAGATACCAAAACCATACCTTTATTGTAATTTTTGTTCAAATTTAGGCTAAATTATTTCAAATAAAGGATTAAAGTATGTGTTTTTTATACAATCGTCAATAGCAAAATAGCAAAATTTGTTGATAACATAAGAAAATTCGAAAATCGCTTATTTCAAATCTAGGATTTTTTTTCTTCTTGGATTAAATTACAAATTGTTTACATAACAAAAAACTCTTTGATACAAGATGATATTTGTGATATTTTTTCAACAAAAAAAATCACTCTGACTTAAAAATAATAAAGATAACTCGCTAAAATATGGCCGAAAAAAACTTCAGAAAATATTTTCAAAATAAAAATCAAAAGTAATTTAGAAAAATAAATTTTTTTTTAAATGACCAGAGGGAATATTTTACGTAGTATTGGCAGAAAAACTTATTTCGAAGAGCTCAGTCCACATTTACATCAGATGGAATCTCCGTAAATAAAATATCAACTCAAGTTTTAACTTTAATAAAAAAAGAAAACTCACCTAAAAAAGAAAAGTTACTGTTTAAAATTAATTCATTTTTTAATCCTAGTTGTCTATGCCAAAATATGTCTATATACATCTAATTAATTCTAATTTACAAATAGATCAATGATGTCGATATTTTTTTAATAATTGTAAACAAATGATATATATGTTGTCTCTTTAAAAAAATGTTTACCACAACGATAATCCTCCATAGATTTACAATTACAGTTAATCTTTTAGCATTCAAAAGAATATAAAGCTAAAAGTTATATGCTTTTCATTTGTTTAATTAAAAAATAACTTTAAACAATCTTCTCGGATGTATAAAAAGAGCAAACAAAAATAATTTTACATTTTTTTTTTCATTTTTGGCAAAATAAAAAGAGATAATTCTTTAGGTTATAGCAATCAAAATAATGTTACTTTTTTAAAGCTCAAAATTTAAAGGTTTTTATTATTAACTTTTTTTTTTAACTTAAAGTATTTTAATCTTATTCTATTTTGAACAATAAAACACCAATTTTTTTTTATTGCTTGAGTATGACTTTAAGCACAGATATTTTAATCTTGAATTTGTTCTTAAATATAAAAACCTTTTCAAAATTCAAACAAAATTTTTTTAACATTTTAGATAGAATGAAAAGTTGTTTGCATTTTTTCTTTTTAGTGACAGTTTACTTGGGTGTGGTTGAGCCTAAGCTTTTTTATATAGAAGTCAAATACCCTTTATTGGTAAGTTTTTTCATGTAAAATCAATATAAATGAGCTTATTTATTTTTAAAAGAATTCATCGAGTAATGAAACAAAAATAATAGAGTTACCATTATGGCCAGCACCACAATACATAAGTGATACATCTAAGGGTCTGTTAGTGATGAGCAAAGATACTTTTAAAATAACTTCGAATTTACCTCAGCCTTGTGATATAATTGAAGAGAATGTTAAATTGTATAAAAATATTTTCTTTCCAACTAAATTTGGAATCAAATCGGATATTGCTCAAAATGAAGTAGCTTTAAATGAGCTCAATATTGAATTGGTTGATAAAGTTTGTCCTGGATACCCAAATTCTACAATTGATGAGTCTTGTAAGAAAAATTACAGTCCTATCTTGAAGGTTTAAAGGATTAAAATTTCTTACTTTTCATATATTTATTAGACGAATTAATGGTAAAGCCAGGAGTTTCAACAATCAAAGCGGTTAGCGTATGGGGAGCACTAAAAGGTCTAGAAACATTCTCCCAATTGACTTTCATCGGCGACAATAACAAAGTAAGTTTTAGAAAAAAATTCTTTTAAGCTTTTTTTTATGAAATTTATTTATTTTTCTAAGCTAATGACCAAAGATTCTATTCACATAAAAGATTCTCCAAGATTTGCATACAGAGGCATTTTATTAGACACAGCTCGACATTACATACCAGTTCCAATATTGAAAAAACAGATCGACGCCATGTCTTATAATAAATTTAATGTATTTCATTGGCATATTGTTGATGATCAATCTTTTCCTTTCGAATCTCTGAAATACCCCAACTTGACTCAAAATGTAATATGCTAAATATTATTAACTTTATGGCTATTTAAATTAAATTAAACTCTTGAAGGGAAAATATGGAAATACTCATATTTATACTCAAAAAGATGTAAAAGATATAATAAATCATGCTCGTTTCCGTGGTATTCGTGTCATACCTGAATTCGATTCACCGGGTCATGTTGAATCATTTGGCAGAGCTTTTCCACGTAAAAAAAAATTAAAATTTTTTCAACATTTGATTCATTTATATTATAAAATTTTAAAGAATTTATAACTGTATGTTGGGCTGGTGATAAACCGTATGAAGCAATTTACTCTGTTCAAGGTGAAGCTGAAATTTTGAATCCAACTCTTGAAGGTCTTTATCCAGTGCTCAAAGAAGTTTTATCCGAATTCAAAGATGTCTTTCAAGATGAGTACATTCATTTGGGAATGGACGAAGTTTATTATGATTGTTGGAAATCAAATCCAAATATTTCTCAATGGATGTCAAAAATGAACATGTCTGACTACCATGAATTGGAAGCCTATTATAGTTCAAATATTTTAAAAATAGCAGGAGATTTAAACAAAAAAGTTACTGTTTGGCAAGATGTGTATGATAATGGAGTTCGTCCAGCTAAAACAACTCAAATTCAAATTTGGAAAGATAAAGCTATTGGTTTTTCAGACTGGTCCGAATATTTAAATGATATCACTGGAAATGGGTACCCAGTTATTTTATCAAGTCCATGGTATATTAATTTTTTAAGCTATGGGTATCAAGAATGGTACAAATATTATTTGGTTGAGCCTATGGCAAATTTTAATGGTAAAAAAAATTGAACTGTTTTTTTTAGAAACGATCATGTATTTATACCATTTATTTAGGTACTGCTGAGCAAGCCAAGCTTTTGAGAGGTGGTGAAGCTTGTTTATGGGCGGAGTATGTTGATGGCTCAAATATTGAAACAAGATTATGGCCTCGTGCAAGTGCAATTGCTGAAAGACTATGGAGTCCAGCTGATATAAATGATCCAGAAGAAGCCAAATTTAGATTGGACGAGCATAGATGTAGACTACTCAGAAGAGGTATTCCAGCAGCACCAATTTTAAATGGCTTTTGTGGAGATTATGAGTACGGTATGGAGAAGAGTGTTATTTTCGAGTCCGAATTTAATTATGGTTGGCCAGTATTGCCAAAAGACCCTAGCCCAACAACCGATAAAAATGGTTCTCAAAGAACTAGACTCGGTTTAAATTCAATTTTAGTTTTGATTATTTTTGTTTTTTTATGTTTTTAAGATTTTTAAAAAAAATTTTTTAAGTCCTATTACTAAAATGTCAATAATGTTGTTATTGTGTTTTATGATTATCGAGTTTATTTTTTTGAAAGGAGTAAACTGAATTCAATAAAAAAAAAATTCCGTAATAAAAAAATTTCATAATCATTTTCAATTCATTAAAAATTTATTAGGATTCTTTCCAGGATTAAATGTTTAATTTTATTAAATTTAAGCTTTGTTAGTACTACTTCGTGATCAGAAAATTATACACAAAACTTAAAAAATTATATTGTTTTTGTTTAAAAAAAAGTTTGTTCAAAAAATTAAACTTGTTAGGAGTAATAGACGAATCATTTAAAAAAAAATTTCATTAAAGAATTTTTCACAAACTTAATTCACTTCTTAACTTAACCATACCCATAGCGTAACTTTGATTTTATTAAGTCACATATATCACTCTTAGCGTAACCTCCTTCGAACCTCCGTAATATTTATCAGGAGAGATACATTCTAAAGTTTATGAAAAACTTGAATTAATATAAATTAAAGGCAAAAAAAGGTACCTCTAAAATTATTTTAATACTCGACTCGACTATTTTAGCTAAAATGATATGCTTCCAAAGTACTGCACTAATTTTGAGAATTAAATCACTAGAAACTTTGGTCAAAACTTTTTCAAAAGTTAACTCGCTTACAAACTCTTCTATCGTAACAGACATATTTTGATTAAGGAGAAAGTTCCTTGCAATTACATATGTATTTGCAGTTAAAACCCCACTAATATGATATGTTTTTCGAATTTGAAAATTATTTTCTTTCAAAAAATTTTCAAACTTTTAAAAAATCCAAACAATATTAAATGTAAAACCGCTGAATGATTAATGAGGAAGGAGCTGTTTCATTAATTGCCTTTTTTCCTTTACTCAAAATTATTATCAAGGTTCCATGGACCATTAATTACGTATAAAATCTACAGTCATATATTTTCAAAATTTTAGACTGGAACCTTGATAATAATTTTGATTAAAGGAAAAAGGCAATTGATGAAACAGCTCCTTTCTCATTAATCATTCAACGGTTTTACATTTGAAATTGATTGAAAGGGCCTTTGTATTTCTAAATATTCCCTTTAAGATCAATTAACAGCTTGAATTGTTAATAAAGTTTTTAACCGTAAAGAAATTTTTCGTTTTTATTTTATTTAATCTTAAGGAGAAAGTGTTTAACAGTAAAATAGAGTATGGTATGGTACGCAGGGGGGTACGCCTTTTTTTCACTAACAGTGCTTAATAAATTTTGACTTGGACTAGAAAAAACTTTTCGAATAGGCGACGGTTCTCAACTGATTTTTATACGAAATTAGCATTTAACTTTTTGCCAGACAGTAATTTTCGAAATATCAGTTAACGCCACTCTGCAAAATAGACTATGTGAAGAAACTCGCATACATTTGTACATTCAAAGAAAAATATTACAAAAAAAATGTTGGCGAGTTTGAAATACATTTCTTCTATCCTGTGAATGATCATATTAGAACTCTCATAATATTGATATGTAATATTTTTTTTCTGTAAAGAAAACGCTTGTGCGATACTCTGCAATTTTAATTGCACAGTTAAAAAAAAAATTTCATATCAATATTATCTATCTCTAAAAAAATGATCATTTAGCGACCTCCGATGTTCCTCTCTATCTACAGTAGTGGATTTGAGACTCTTTGCCTGATGTTTAAAAATACCGCTCGGTACTCAATAGAATTGAAATTCTGTAGTCATTTAAATTCATTATTTATATTCAGGGTCGTCTAGGGGATTTTTATCAATTTTTTTTTCAGAAATCTCTTGCAGACACTCAAAGTAAATTTAAGTATTTCTATAAGTATAAATATTGTTTTAGAAATAATACTTACCTAATCACTTACACATTTCTTGAAACAAAAAAAAATGCATAAAGATTTAAAAATTTTAAAGAGGTTTTAAACAAAAAAATGTAGGTGTTTCTCAAGACGTTTTAAACAATTAAAATATTTAACTGAAACAAATAAATTAGCTTTAAACTATTTTGCTCAACAAAATGCTTTAACGGTTGCTGTTTATCTTAAAAGCTTATCATTTAAAAAATTTTAAAATAAATATTTTAAAATTAAGAAATTTAGTAAGTGCTAAAACATTTTTTAGCTTTAGGCTCATTTGACAGATTTTGTAGACTTTGAAATTTCAACTCATAATTAAAAAATTTTATTTTCAGTCTATTTTTTACCAACTAAAAGTTCAAATCACCTAAAAAAAAGGTTTTCTATATTGGCAGTACTCGGATTTGTCTTATTTTCATAAAACTAGAAATATTTTTTCGTATCTATAGAGTTACCGCTTCTAGAAAGCCTGCCTGATACAGAAGATATAATCAAATTGGAGTTAAGTAGGAATTTTTAAAGAACGAGTAAACAAGTCTAATCTTGAAAAGATGATGTTACGTAATAATTAACGTCAAGAGGAAATGAAAAAGGAAATTTTTAAAGAAAACCTTCAGACAAGTTTATTGATTTGTTCCCAAGTGTGACACTGTTAGTTTATGGTTTCCATACTTGGATAAAGTAATCCCTAATTTTTAGTGCCAGGGGCAAAGTTTTCGTAGGGTTTGAAACAATTGAAACATGTGAGAAAATCTTTTTAAGAGAAATGTGTAGTTGCGTAAAAAATAAGCGAAAATTCAAAACTATTACATGCTACAAAGATGCAGAAAATTTTTTGCCCCTGATACAAAAAATTAGGGATTACGGTAAGTGAAGATATAAGGGATAACGGTACAACTTAAAAAAACATGTTTGATTCCTCAATTGCGAACAACATATAAAGACAAGACTTAACTGATTTAAAAACAAGGAGGATACTAGGTGACCTGATTCGTATGTTTTAGGTGACAAACGAAACTAACAGGTAAATTTTAACATTGGCATCAATTACAGTATAAACACCAATCCCATGACTAGAAGATAAAAACAGTAAAGAATTATCTGCCAAGGAATAACTTTTTTACAAATTGAATTTTGAATGACTGGAACAAACTCCCGCAGGACGTTGTCAGTCCAATAGTTTGAATGTTTGTTTAGATTTCTATACAATTTGATTCAACTATGCTTGGACTCCATGCAGCATAAAACCTAAATCTAATTTTAAATTAAATTATTAATTCAGTTATCTTCAGATAATTCTATTAGTCAAGTATATCTTATCTTAAATAATTTCAAACAAAAAAAGAGAAAATAGCTTTGAACCAAGATTATTTTTCCAAACGTAAATTTTTTTTGTTGTGTTTACTTTCGTTATTTGCTTATCATTAATTTAACTAAAAGCAAAATATCTGGTTTTGAGAAAAAAAAAAAACTTTTCCATTTTAATTTAATTGATTTTTTTCGGAGCTTTCTTTCGTTCTTATTTTTTCTGTCTCAAAGCTATTAAAAGGTGTATTTAAAACAAGTTTTATTGGAATTAAATTCACATGATTTTTCTCATTTAATTGAAATTAGAAATATCTGAATGTTGAGTTTTGATTTCGTTTTTTTTTTGTTTATAGTTACTCCACAACAAAAAAAAGCATTAGAAGAGATTCAATATTTTTTTCTAAATGACATAATTTATGATTTAAGGTAACGAGAAAAACTTGTTTTCTTTTTTTTTTTTGTTTCAACTTCTTATTAAAATTACTTAAATTTAAATAAATAAGTTCTTTTGAATGGCATCTTTTAAAATCTCTTTTTATAGATTTAAGTCAAACAAATTTTTTTTTTAAATATAATGTAAAATGACTTTACAGTCTGATCGTGCAAACACAAGACCAAGTAGCATATACAGCACAAGTAGTGCTAGTACAAAAAATGCCGCTGATACAAAACAAGAAGATTTTAGTGAAATTGTTCGCAATCAAAAGATAAAACAGTACAAAAATTTAGTCAAATTAGATCAAATACAAAATCCATCTCAAATAGCCGCGTTAAATAGTCTTCAAGATCAAGACTTAAAAGAATTAACTAGCTTTTTAGACTCTTATTTTAATATTTGCTTTAGGGAAATAAATTCAACAGACGCGATTTTGAGTGTCTCAATAAACAATTTAATGCCTAAAGATGAAAATTACATAATCAAATTAGAGTCTTTACAGCCATTGGAATTTTTAAGAAATGGTATTAAATCGGGTAATCCGTTACTCACTTGTTTAAAACCCGAATTAAAAATTGATCCTTCAATAAATTCGACATCAACACTTCCGAGAATAAATTCGCCTAAATCTTCAATTGTAAGTTTTAGTCGTTTTCAACCTCCGCCACAACCTGTGCCTGTCATACAACCAGTCGTAAATCTAAACTATTTACTTGTTGTAAACTTAAATCGGGACTTTTTTAGAATTGAACAAGAAAATTTAAATTTTTATAAAATTCAAGCTAAAAAAAGACCATCAAATGTGTCTGTACACGATTTTGAACAAATAGCCATTGCAATAAATTCGAAAAAAGAACAAATAAATCGCATAAATTCGAAAAAACCAAATTATTTGTTACCAAAAAGCATTCGTTATTTAAATTCTCGAGCTTTAACCGATCGAATTATTCGATACTTTAATCATGTTATGAAAAACGATTGGCCTACTAAACCAAGACTAGGAGTTAACACTCAAGCTAACTCAAAATCGCAACAAATTGAAGAAATCGATCCTTTTTTGGATGAAAATCGAAAATGTTTTATCAAAAATAATCAAATTGTAATAACGTTTAATTACAATGGTACCAAGACACTTAAAGATTCAAAGATAAATGTTCATATTGACTTGGCGGTTAAAGTAGAAGACAAAGACGATGTAATAAACACTGAATATGTTCATAGATCAGTGCTCGAAATTTTAAATCAATATTCTAAAGACTGTGAATTGGAGGCTTTAGACGAAGAAAAGAGAAAACGACTTTCGACATGGTTGGTAAACACTTTCAATTTTAATGTTAACTTAATTTATTTGTACCCGACTTATTTACACCTTTGGAGCGTTAATACTAAACTTGTGAAACTTAATGTTCTTAAATTTTTAATTTGGTTCGATACAATACGTATAAATTTTACAAATGTTACGTCTATTAACGATGTGTATTTACTTAGTCCTTTGGCGTTTAAACAAAACTTCTATCAAACGATACAAAATTCACAAGGACCATTGTACATGTTTGTAAAATTAATGCAACTATTTTTGACGACATGCTTTAATTTGTTAAAAGAAAATCCAAATACAGCGTCACATTTTGAAAATGAATTCTATGATCCTGATTTATTGCTATTCGAAAATGAAGACTTGTTGCTCAATCTTGTTCTCAATGAGATCAAAAATCCGGGTACTCAATGGGTGGCTGATAATTTATTGGATCGTTTGTGGATTGCTTTAACAAATTTGAGATCGTATCTTTTTTTGACATCGAATCTACCTGATCCGTTCAATCGATTTACAAATCAATTGCCAAAATTTTATTTAAAATGTACTGGTTATTTGAGTCTAACTAGCACAAGTACTAGTCAAATTTTTCGAAATAAACTTTTAAATTCGCTTAACACATCGTTTGAAGCAACAATGAAAACAGTTTTGAGTAAAGTAATAACTGAAGAAATTGATTTTTCAACTATTGAACGGTCCATATCAGAAATGGCAAATCGAAAAGCAACGATTGTCGCAAGTCCAGTACTTGAAAAAGATTTGAATAAAACAAGTGAACAATTTCGAAATGAAAAAAATATGTCGAATGCAGCCACTAAAGGCACATCTCAAAAATCTGATAAATAACTTTTTTTTTTATTTGTAAAATATTCAACTAATTTAATTTAAAAATAAAATAATTTTTTAAAAAATAAAATTTATTGGGTAAAACAAAGATAAAATTTTTTTTAATTGATTGAATTGGTTGAAAAGTTAACAATTTCCAAGTTGATATAATCTTTGTGTTTTCATCATCAATCTTTAAAATTTTGACCATACTAAAAAATAAAAAAAAATTTTTGTTTTTTAAATTTTTAAAAAATCAAGATTTATTCTAAAAGCTAAGTTTGATTGTGTTTGATAGTGAACCATACTTGCGATTATCAAGAATAGGATTAAAAAGTTGTAAGAATCAAATTAAGGCCTCATAAATGTTAGATCCATGTTTAATTTTTAAAAACTGACTCCAAAACACTGAAAAAAATCCGGGTTTAGATAATTTCGTATCTGAATCATGTTTAAAGGTTAATCCTTTAGTCACCTAAACTCGCTTACCGTATTTCCTTGCTGATAAGTGCCCTCAAAATCGATACTTTGATCGAAAAAATAATAATGATAGGAATAGATTTTTAGGATCATTTGGATTATTTCTGATAGAACTCAATGCGCTTTATCTGAAGATCACAAAGGTGAAAGTGACTTTATGTTCGTTCGCCTAGAAAAAGGGGGATTTATGGGGGCGTCTATCAGCAAGGAAATACGGTAAATGTATGGAGTTAAGAATCGATTTCTATCAATTACTACAAACAGTCTTTAATAAAATCACAGTTAAGCTCTATCACATGAAATTCAAAGAACCAATGGTGTGAGTTCATCGCGAGATGACTTTAAAAAAAATAAGTAAAGACTATCTTGTGAATGTAAAAAGGATTTTTATACATATTTCAACTAGGATCTATGTTTTTTTTTCAATTCAAAAGTATTAATCTCCTTTTCCGGTATTGTCCTGCGATTTCCGAATCAGCAAAAAAACAAGCCTCTAATTTGAGATGTCACGCGGTTTCCGACGATTTCATTTTTTGTCACGCTTTTTTAGCGTAAAACATACAGTTATAGGGTATATAAAAGCCGGATACGGCGGGAAATCGGTCCCAATCCGTGTCTACCACAGTAAATCTCTTTTTATTGAAAAAAAAATGAAGAATGAAACTTAATATCATGATATAAGTGCATGTTTATTTTTGTTTAAAATTAATTACATGTTACCTTGCTTGTATTTGAACTCAGTCGTTAGGAATTAATTAAAAAAATAATTTTTTAAACTTTTAAAATACATTTCTATAGTTTTTTTGAAAAACGCTTTTTTAAAATTATGCACTTGGTGTTTTGATTTAGTTACATTAGTTCAACCTTTTCTAAACATACTCGATTAATTAATTAATCGGCAAGTGACAAATGTACATTAGTGATTGATTGCTTACAACTTGAACGATCGTTAATCCGAACAGATAAATTTCCCTCTAAAAAAATTTTAAGACGCTTTATTTCCATATTAAAAGACGGTTATAAGACGACTAAGTCACTTCTTTTACGACTTAAAGTCTCATTACAAGCGCCTAATTTTAAGTTAGATACACAATCAACGACAGACAATTTTAACTTTTTTCAGAGTCATGTGTCTAGATTTTTAGACACTTAAAAAGAGTCTTAATTCTTTAAGAGAATTTTGTGCGTCGCGAGATAAACGTCTTTGAGTCGTCAAATAAGTAGCTTTAGTCACTTAAAATCCGTATTCAAAGAAGGAAAAAAAGTGACTAAATTTTTTTTTAAATGTTCAGAAAATTTCACTCAGATTATCAAAAATTCGGTTCATAAAGATAATAATCCACTGATATTATTCAGAAAATTTATTCGGAAAAAAGGTTTTCAGATTTCGGATTTGACCATAATGGATCAAATATAAAAAAACGTAAAGATGGCACTCTTTGCTTAATATTTTCCACCTTTTAAGATTCATACAAAAATTGTTGCTAAAATATTTGATGTTACGGGTAAAGATTAAACGTTAGGAAGAGCGAGCAGAGATGATCTTTAAGGTTTGAGGAGTAGGCTAAGTAAAGACATATTTTGAGTGTTTGATAAAAAGAAAAGCCGTGATTTCTAAGTCGTGCATTCTTTAAGTGTAAAGGTTTTTAAGAAGCAATTTCAAAAAAATTTTCTAATTTAGCGTAGTTTTTTTTCTATAAGAAGCTTAAAATTGAGATTTTTTAGATTAAAAAAAGTGTCTCTAAAAGTCAAAAATTTTATTTTATAAAAAGTGCATTAAATGTTTTCTCTTTTTTTTTTTTAAAAAAATAATTAAATTTTAAAAAAGTGCTTAACACCAGGGGCTTAGAAAAAAAAAAGTAAAAATAATAAATAGACAGAATTCAAGCTTATTTACAAATAAACTTGTTCTTTTGTTTTAAATACCTAAAGTTTTCTTTCTTTAGCATATTGCAAACCCTATTTTTTTTAAAGTCTTTAAAGTAAACCATAAAAAATGTACAATGTTCTTGATTCAATTTAACGTTACATAATTAACTCGTTTTTGTCCACAAAAAAAAACGACATGGGTAACATTAAATCGTTAAAAGAACAAAAAAATAAAAACGATCAATAATATACTCTTGCTCTTGGGTTATTGATCGAATCAATCGGTTGTGAATTCTTACTAAAATCAAATCTAGGATTCTTAAAGTATTTACCATTTTGATTTTGATTTGTTTGATTCAAATTTTGTTCACTTTGATACCCTAAATAAAGATTTGAATTTGAATTTACATTATTTCCATTGTAACGATAAGGTTGGTATGTATCAAGATTACTATTTCCATTTTGATTATAGTTATTTTGATTAATGTTGTTGTTGTTATTATTGAACCCGTAGCCTTCGTTAGATGATATAAAATCAAATGTTTCATAATTTTTTTGTTGATTTATTTGACCCAACGAATTGTAATTGTAATTTTGATTTAAGTACGGATTTTGATTTAAATTGTTCGGTTTGAAATTATTATTGTTGTTGGTGTTTTTTGTGATATTCTTTAAACGTGGTAGTTCAGTGTCCGATTGTGCTTGTTTTATGCTTGTTTTTTTAGGTTGTTCCGTATCGGAATCGTAACCTTTACGATTTGATTTGCTCGGTTTTGTTTTCATGATATTGTTTCCGAACTCTTTTGCTTTTTGCATTCTTTCTGTCTTGAAACAAAATTCAATTTAGTCTAGAATTCGAAGCAACTTTAAACATAAAGTTACTTTCTCGATTCTTTCTTCTTTTGGATCTGGTACTCCAAAATTAGATTTTAAATTTTTATAATCTTGAACTGTATACTCTCCATATGGATTATAATAGCCATCAATAGCTCTTATCTTACGTTCAATATGTTTGTTTGAGTAAGATGCTAAATTAAGAAAATTATTTAATAATCAAAATTTGGTTTTGATTCCTATTTAATTCGTCTTCTCCTTAACTTGATATAAGGCACTACATAACTGAATTCATGAACGTTCATGAATGTTCATGAAGGTTAGCATATTCAATTCGTAAACGGCCAGAACTGTATTTTATTCAAGAGCTTGCTGAATTGGATGTCGCTACCGAGCAGGGTCCATAAAATAAAATTTTAAAATTTTAAAAATTTCTGACAGCGGTGAGACTCGAACCATGTACCTCATGTACTAATAGCTCGACAATTAAGAACTCTTTAAAATATTTCTTAAAAGATTGAGACCAACAAACTTCAGTTCGCCACAATATTGTTCATTTTTGATTTAACTTTTTTGAAAATGAATAGAAACACCAGCACGTTGATCAGACTAAGTAACCTGGTCGTTCACATGTTCCAAAAATGAACGTTCGGATCCTTTCATGAACCTTAATGAACGTTCATCCGAATTCGTCCGAACATTCAAAAGTTTTCATAACTTTTCGGATCATTTTCACAAATTTTCGGGACCTTTTCATAATTCATGAAAATGGTCCGAAATTTTATGAAAGGTCCCAAAAATTTGTGAAAAGGATCCGAAAAGTTATGAAAACTTTTGAATGTTCGAACGAATTCGGATGAACGCGAACGTTCATGAACGTTCATTTTTCGAACATGTTAACGACCAGGTTAGTAAAAACGAGGGCTATTGATAAAATGCTGATTGCTGTTTTTTTTTTGAAAAATCTCCTCAAAATTCAAAAAGAGAAAATTTTTTTAAATATTTTAAATAGAAATTATTCGTTAACTGTTCGGCACTTTACTGAAAATTGTATCCATCAAAATCGAACCAGTCACTTTATTTTGTTTTTAGTCTTCATTTCTAAATTTATAAAAGCCAATGAAATTCGAAAAAAAAACTGCGATAAGCGTTTTATTAATAGCAAAAATTAGTGTCTATTGTAAACCTGTAGTGATTATCAATTTTGTCAAATGTCTGCGTGCATTTACACAACTACACGAGGTTGCATAATTATTCGCTTTTGTAAAAGCATAAATTAAACTCTTACTTAAAAATTACATGGAAATTTTCTGATTTTCACTTAAAGGTTTAATGGAACCCTAGAAAAGGTGTGTGATTACTCGAAACTTAATTAAACCAATCAATTGAAATGTTTCATTCGATTGGATAAGATCTTGAACGAATTTCTTTGCCGTAAAAATTTACCTTCACGAGTTTTTCAATCGCCATGATTTCAAATCAACTTTTGATATATTTTTTGAAATTCCGATAAAAATTTAAATTTACTTAAAAAGAAACCTAATCCAGAATTATAAATTTTGATATTGGTGGCCAATCAACTAAAATCGCCATTAGATTTTAGACTTCAAGCAGCTTTAGTTACAATTAAACATAAATGAATAAATCGATAAGAGTAAAATTTATTAGGAGACCCAAAATATTTTAACTTCTTTTTTTTTACCACACCTTTAAATTAAACAACCCAGTAATTACTTAATTAAAGGTATTTTAAAAAAAAATCAGTTCGCAATTAAAGCTTAAAAAAGTAGCACTTGACGCATTTGAACATAATTAAATAAAAATTAAAAATATAATTACCATCTTGATTTTTAAACTTGTCCATATACAACAAATCATGAATTGAAGGATCTTTATCATCATAAAAATTTGGTCTCGGTAAATAATTGTATGGAATTACACTATTAAAATAATTAAGTTGATCACGCGGTGATCCTTTTTTAGCATAAAAAACCGGATTTTTCGGGGGCATATAGGGATTAAACATGGGTGGGTATCCATAAGGCGTCGGCATAAATGGGGGCATATAAGGTGGCATAAATGGTGGTATTGGTGCTCCAGTATACGGGTCAACTAATGGTATAACACCACCTCTAGGTAATTTATAAGCAGTGGGTAGACTAGCATAATACTGGTCCGAATAGCTTTGTGTTGGATTTTTGGCAAATGACGATTGATTATTTTTTGTTTTCATGTCAAAATTGTGTTTTTTGTTTTTAGCTTCGATTATTTGTAAATTTCTAGCCGTTTTTAGAGGCTCGTCTTTTTGAATTTCTTTTTTCGCTTTGGGTTTCTTGTTTTGTTTAAGACCTTGATTTTGGTCTAACAGGACATAATCTGGACCAGACAATGAATCTAATGATAAATTATCAGAATTAGGTTTTTTTTCAATAGAATCGTTAGTAGCTGCTTTCTGCGAACCTGCTTCGTCTTTATCAAGCTTTATGGTGTTTTTAAGCAAAGCTTCTTTCTCCGTTGATTCAGATTTTTTTAACTTATTAATATTATTATTATTAGTGCTTTGATTGTTAGTGCTTTGATTGTTAGTATTTTGTGTGACTTTAGCTTTAGTGTTGTTAATTGAGTTTGTGTCAAGCTTCTTAGTGCTTTTATCAATATTATTAATGGTTATACGGCTTTCATTTGAATTATAATTCTTGTTAGTGTTAATTTGGTTAGAATCACTATCGTAGCCAAAGTTATCGCTTCGATTTACAGTGTTTATATTACTGTAATTGTATTGATTTAATTGACGTTGGTCAACATACGGGTCTTGATATGCAGTGGGACCTTCTTTATACATTTTTGTTAGAATATTTATTTTTAAAACAAAAATTTATCTGGGGTCGACTTTAAGAAAAATCTTGTGAAATAAAAAATCAATTATTTGAAATAACTTGTCTTAATTGAAAAGTAAATATTAAAAAAAGAAATCTGAAATTTTGTTTTAGCACCGAACAACAAAAAAAAATAGTTTCATCAATCAAATATTTAAAATTCTTATGGGATCATTTAACTATTTAACAAAATTTCAAAACAAATTTTTCTTTTTAACAGGTTTCCTCTAAC
Organism: Brachionus rubens; assembly: GCA_022207745.1. NCBI lineage: Eukaryota > Metazoa > Rotifera > Eurotatoria > Ploima > Brachionidae > Brachionus > Brachionus rubens. The sequence goes on along the minus strand of JAJVHD010000001.1, from coordinate 2,471,591 downwards.
ATTTTATTTTAATAATTTAAAAAAAAAGTATGAAACAGTTTACACATATTATTTTTCTTTTTATATAAACCCCTCAATGAGAAAATAAATATGATTAAAATGTTACCTCTCTCAATTATGGTACTGTAGCAATTTTAGTCGATTAATCTTGAGTGTAGATTTCGATTTCTATTTGGCAAAAATAACAACAAGTAAAACAAAATTTTGTTATTTTTTTAATTTTTTATATTTATTGTTTTTTTTTTTATAATAAATAAGCTTTCTACGTAAATTAAATCCTGAATTTCTCAAATTAGCTCACAAACTAAGCGAATCGACATAAGATTAGAAATATTTATTTCTGTTTATTATTCCTGTTGCTTGGAACAAATTTGCTAAATAAAAAATTTGAGACTCGAGAAAAATTATAATTTCTTGATAAAAAATATAATTAGCTTCCAAAAAATGAGAACGAGAGAGAAATTTCAAGGCTTAAATTGCTTTGAGCAGAAAGTTACTTTTTTTGTTTCTTTATTTATTTTTTTTTACTCAAATAAACAAGTCAATATTTTATCCTTTGTTATCACACAAAATTTGATATTGTAACCATGGTTGCTTTTAAATAAAATCCTGATTTCTCGTCTTATGGCTAAAAAATAAATATTGATGTGATACAATTTTCGTGTTGTTCGTGGAACACGTTCTCAAAAATTGGAAAATAATTTATCTGAACTTTTAAAATCTTTGTAAGAATCTTATCTTAAGTCGAATTAGGTGCAATGGTGATAACCATTCGACACAAAATGGAACTGATTAGAAAAATAATCAAGCATGAGTCGTGATTGCTTTAAAAAACGGATTCGAAAGGGGAAATGTAATAATTGTAGCGAAATTATGTATTGAAAAATTGGGAAGTTTGCCAACATGGATTCCGAGAACAGGAATTTATTTAAAAAAAGTGAAAAGTGTCGATATTTTTTAAAAGCTGATAAACTTTTCAAAAGCATTTGTGAATTCTTTCTGATTTGAGCAACAAAACAAATGGAACAAATGACCACAAGACCCAATAGATTTCAAGAGTTTTAATTGAAGAGTACAGTCAAATGAAGAATTTGATACAGCCATATGGGATGTTGTTAAGTATATTATTAATATTGAGAAAAGTCTCCCACTGTTTTAAATAACTTCATAAACCCATATTGTATCAATTAAAAGCCAAAACTTTAAATTTTCAAAAAATCACTTGATTAATTTACTTTTTAGCCTATAGTTTGGTACTAAAAATCCATTTTAAATGGACCCTTGAAAACATACACCCGGTTGTATTTAAAAAACATACACCCAGGTGTAACTTTTACACGAAGTGAGGTTTGCAAAAAAATATTTTCATTTAAGGTAGAGTAAATGAAGGGCTAAAAAATTATACCATATTTAGACCCCCTGTGAAGTTATTTGGGTAAGAAAACTGAGTTTTCACTTTTCAGTCTTAAAGGACCCTCAAAATCATTTAAGACAAAAATAAATTATTGTATCAGAAGTAAAACTACCTAAGCATAATAAATCTGAAATCTAAAAAGCTACGATTGATGCTTGGACGATTGCCGATGGGAAAAAAAATCCCCAAAGCAATACACGGGTGAAAACGGTAAAAATAAGGGAATCTCCTCCTAGGGGAGCCACAATACCCAATTTTTTTTTTTATCTGAATAAACAAGAGGCGATTCTCTACAAATCTCAAGTACAAAAGTTTTCCATTTTGAGGATTTTCTGCATCTCTCCGATAGGTCAAAAAATCAACAATCTACTCTAATCTAGTTTATTTGGTTCAGAATTTTCTGTCCTACATTCTGATATGCAAAAAAAATGTTTGGTTTTGATGTGAAAAAAATAAAAAATCAGACCATTTTTCTATTTTTGCTCTAATAATTGGCCAAAATTTAATTTAAATACTTAACTTAATGCATGTGTAAAATTAAATACTGCTTCATAATCAGTATCATATATTTTGTTATTTAACAGTGTATTTGATGATATGCTTAAGACACATCAAATTTGAAATTGAGACTCTTCTCCTCTAAACAAATGAATCAATAGCCTTTTAAACTTTTTTTGGACATTTCAGCTAGACAACAATCATTAATTGATTCATTTTTAATATTTAGGGCTTATATGTAAAACGAAAAAATTAAGGTAGAAAAATAATTTTTTGGTTCAAGATATTCGAACTAGTACTCAAAAATTTTCAAAAGATTCTGAGGATTGTTTAAGTATGTTGTTAACCTTATAGGTTCGTATTGGATAACTTTTCTTTTATTTTATTTGAAATTGAAAATAAAGAATTAAAATGACTTAATTTTAAATTTAATTAAGTAAGGTTCACGTCATGCAAAACATCCATGCTATCTGAATTTGAAAAATCAGACCACAAAGGAGTGTTCCTTGTATATGAAAACCTAGGATTCCCAAATTTTTAGGGGTCCGAAAAATTTAAATTTTTGCTATTGGCGCTCCTAACTAGGGGTGTCGCCTTTACTTATTTTTCCCTTTACTTTACCAATAAAGTAAAGGAAAATACACTTTTTCCTTTATTTCCTTTATTTTTTCTTTTATGCGTTTTTCTGCTTTAGAAGACTATATTTTAGTTTCCTTAAAGAAAATAAAGGGTAAAACTTTACTTTATTGATAAAGGATAAAGGTTTGAAAAAAGCCTTTATTTTTGGCAAAACTTTAGAATACGCCTGTCAACATGATACTACTTTAAAATAACAAAGTTTCATTGAACTTTATTTTTTCTTTACTTTATTTTAAAAAAGGACCTTTAGTCATACAAATAAAGGTAAAAATAAAGTTCAATGAAACTTTGTTATTTTAACGTAGTATCATGTTGACAGGCGTAAAATAAAGTAAAGCCGACACCCCTACTCCTAACCTAAAAAAAAACAAATTTTTTTTTTTTTTTTTGCATAATAGTGATTCATAAAATTTCCCGTTTTTTAAATGGTAAGTTATTATTGATTCTAGCTCTTATGTAATCTCATAACCTTAATTCATATTATATTTTAGATTAAACAAAATTGAACGCTCTACAAGATGATGAGTTTAAATTTTAAAATGTTTGATTCTAAGTAATTTTAAAATTATGAAAACTTTTGATCAAATTTTGAAATTTTGGTGCTGTTACATCATTATTGGAAAAAGGCCTCACAGCAACAGCAGCAACCCACGAAATATGTCAAAAAGAAGGTGAGAATGTCCTTAAAGTAAGAAAGGCACAAGTTTGGTCCCATATGTTTAACAGTGGTGATACTAGCCTTCGAAGGAAAAATGGGTCTGGAAGACCAGTGAGTTACGATCAGGCCGCCCTGCGTACGACGGAAGAGAGCAATCCCAGGGTTAGTACTCGCGAATTATCAAGTGACCTTAGCACTTCACAGTCGACCATGTTTCGTCACCTTAAGTTGATCCATAAAGATATTAGACGGACGCTGCTAAATTTTTTCACACGATTTTTATATTCAACGTCATATCGAAATCTGTAGAAAACTAATCAAAATCCTCTTAATGAATTATTTTTCAGAAGGATAATTACTTGGGATGAGAAATGGATCTATTTTCGAAATACTGATGACAGAAACCAGCTGTTTGACCCATCTCAACCAGCCCTACCAGTAGTTAAAAGAGGACGATTCGAAAAGAAGGTAATTTTTTGCGTTTTGTGGAATTACCAAGCGGTAATACACTTTTACTGGTTCCTGATGGCCGTACGATGAATGCTGACCTTTATTGTGAACAATTAGAACGAATGTATGCTTCTTTTCAAGCAAAATACCCTTCTAAGAGACCTTTATGTCATTAAATTTCATTCAAAATATCAAATTGATCTATTGTGAATAAGTCAAATTTTAGTGACCCTTTGATTGTAAAAATGGTTACCATGGTAATCAAAATTTTTTTGAAATTTTCTATCTAAAATAGAAAAAATGAAACAAAATCTTAATTTAAAATAAAAATGTCAACAGTTGATGTAAAACCACATTTCGCATTCGAAGATATAAAACCAGAAGATCTCAAAGATCAACCCTATGTTGATCCGTATTATTATTTAAGACGTCCAATAGAACCCGAAAGACTTAAAGCTATATATCAACAGGCTTTTATTTTTGATTTGTTGTATCGTTTTGCAAAAGAATATCTTCCTGATGTGAATGAAGTTTCACGAAACAAACCCGTATTCATCGAAAACGAAAAAACAACTGACACAACGATAGATTCCATTAAAGAAAAAGTTTTGGAATATTTGTTTAAAAATCAAATTGAAGTTAAAGATGAAACGAGACATGAGAAAAAATCCGAAATGATAAACGAAAATATTTGGAATATTGATGAAATAAACATTTTACGAAAAAATTTTACCAAAATTAAAGAAGACAATTTTCAGTTAAAAAGTCGTGTTACTGTTTTGATAGAAGAAAATCAACGGTTGAAAGAAAATTTCGATAAATTACATAAAGATACAAAATTTATGCCCGATGAAATAAAAACACTTGAAAAGACAAACGAACGTTTGTACATTCGAGTTCAAGATTTAGAAAGTCGTTATGTAAATTATTCAAACGAGCTTAAGAGCCTTGATGAAACGATCAAAGAGTTGAAAGATCGCGAGGCTGATTTAAAGTCAAAACTTCAAGAGTCAAATTCAGAGAAGTTGAAACTTGAATTCAACGTAAATAAACTACAGACCCAATTGGATTCGACTAAAGGCGAGCTTAAAAATTACTTTATGGCAAAATGTGAACGATATAAACTAAAATATATAAAGAAAATACAAGAGATTAAAAATAGACTCGAAGAAACTGAAGAGTTGTTGACACAAGAACGAAATGAAAATGATAAATGTAAAAAAGGTTTAGAACATCTTAGGACTCATTTTATGTATTCTTTTGTTCCTGGTGAAAATTGTTCTAAAATTGATGATAAAAAAATCTCAATTATTTAAATCTTTTTTCGTATGAATAAAATGTTTTGCTATTAATCTTTCACCAATGCTATTTAAATCTTCACATTGAATCAACGAGAGTCTATTTCACATTCGAAATTACTTTACCAAAACAACCCAAGAATTCGTTCGTGAGATTTTTCTAAAAAAGAAAATTATTTTCTACTGCAGTTCTACCGAAATTTTTGTTTCCAATTTCCAAAAATTTATGGATAAGGAAGGTAAGAGAAAACTTTACACTAGGCTAGAATGTGGGGAGTCAAGGACCACCCGCCTCAATCATAGAGGATCCCTTTACTAAGAATCTTGATATAAAAAGATTTTGGAGATGCAAATCGTAAGACTAATTTTATTTGCATTATTATAAACAGCCTTAAATTTTATCAATAATCGATTCTAGATGGGGTCCCTCTGTGTGGGGCAGATGGTCCTTGAATCCCCAGCCTAGTGTAGAAAAAACAATTTTTTTCCTACTACAAGATTTAAGCTTTAGTACGCTATGGTACAGTAAATACGCTTTGTTTCTGATTGGTTAGGTGGGGTTCGGTTGGTTGCGATGAGCTACGTCTCACTTCGTCACGGTTGATTATTCACCAAAATGTGCGTGGAAGTGAAGTAATCAAAATTTGGCGCTAGTCAAGTCAATGATCACTTGATATCAAAATGTACGTTTCTAAGAAGATTTTGAGATGACATCATGGATTGATTTTGGTCTTATTCTTTACCCAAACAACTTCAATGTAAATTAACTTAATGTTTCGAATAATCTTATTAAGAAGAATACTAACCTGGTCGTTCAAATCCTTTCATAAACGTTCATAAACGTTCGCGTTCATCCGAGTTCGCCCGAATGTTCAAAATGTTTTAGAACCTTTCATATCCTTTCATAAACTTTCATAACTTTTTGTGACCTTTCGTAACTTTCGGGACCTTTTCATAATTTTCCGGAGATTTCGTGGTTTTTCGGGATCCAAAAATTAATGAAAAATTTTGAAAGGCTTCTGAAAATCATGAAAATGGTCCGGAAAATAATTAAAGTTATGAAAGTTTATGAAAAAATATGAAAGGTTCTGAAAACTTTTGAACACTTGGGAGAATTCGGATGAACGCGAACGTTCATGAAAGGATTTGAACGTTCATTTTTGGAACATGTGAACGACCAGGTTAGAATCTTAAAAAAATTTTTTTAAACCAACAAGATGATGTTACCGTATCAAAGGAACCTAGGGCCTTTAGATTTTTTGAGCTGCTTCTAATCTTTTTAGAAGAGACGCGCAATATTAAAAGGAGAGTACTTGAAAAACATTCCTGGCAAAACATTACATTTTTGCATTAAATTTTCTGATAATTTTGGTGGACAACGAACCGTAACGAAGCGAGGCGTAGTCCATCGGAACCGAACTCTCGTACACACTGGTTCTTCGAAGGGTTTCCGGAAAAAATTAATCACGCCACTGATGTTGCCATATTTCTTAAAAATAAAGAAAGAGACAAGATCATCGGCAAAAATTAAAGAATAAGAGTCGTTTTTTTTGTCCTGCTTGGGTATATCATTAATGAAAACTGAAAAAAGAAGAGGACTGATAACAGCTCCCTGTGGGACACCTGTTTCAATGTCACCACACCTTTGAGTCAAAAATGTATTCATAATTTTTAGAGAGACTTCATCACAATTTTTATAATAACTAGAGCGTATGTCTACCTCAGATAAATCTGTATTCAGTAATTTTTTTTAAATATTTTGATTGGTGAAGTGTTGAGTTAGATTCATGAGACCTTATTTTAAATAGAAGACTGAGTCGGTCAGAATGAGGTATTTTCCGACTTGAAGTGACAAATAGTTTTTGAAGAAATCTTATGTTAAAGGTTAAATTTTCTAGGCACAAATAGTCAGGGTTTACGGTAAGTATTCTAAAAGTGTTACTTACTTTTTTTTTTATTAATAGCCATTATTTACTTTATTTTCACTATACGCAAAAAAATGTCACATTTAAGTTGAATATTCAAATTAAAATAATTTTAAGGACGATTCGGACTTACTTCTATCATTTCATCACCGAAAATTTCGAATTCCCTCTTTTGAATAGAAAAAAATACTACGGCTACTTTCATTGCTCTTTATCGTCAAATGCAAAAATTCTAATTCTTAGAAATAGTTTAAATTTTTTTATCGATTTCTTCTTATAATCTCAGTTTTTGGAAAAAAAATTAAAAGAGCAAACTTTTTGAGCAAATATGGTTAAGAAAATCATTTCCATGTTTATTCAATATAGAAAATTATGCCTTAATGCGCCTGGTTTATCGATAAAAAAAATTCTAATTGAAATAATTTATTAAAAAAATACATAAATGGACAATAATAACAATCAAGTATAAATTGATTCAGTCAAACAAATCTTTAACCAAATCTTCATCGTTAAATTCATTTACCATTTCATAATCATCTTCTATAATATTATTGTCTTTTCCGTCTTTGCTATCGTTCAAATGTGAAAACCATCGAGATTCTGTTTCTGATTTTATCAAGGCAGTACGAGATGTTACATTCATCTAAAGACAAAGAAATTTAAATCTTTTTTAAATTAAAACTCGGCAAGTTAAAATTTTTTTCTTTTTTGTATTTTCAATTATATTTTATTCTAAAAATCGTCTTAAAAAGTCTGCAAGGGTATATTTTAAGTAACAAATTGTGAAGCAATCCGAAGCAAACTTTGCTTCATCTTTTAGCCAAGTCTGCAAAATCTCTGCAAAACGTTGCAGATTTGCACGCGATTGAAAAATGTTCAAATTAAATGCGCAACAAGTTTTGCAGAGATTATGCAGACTTGCCGACTTTTTAAGACGATTTTTAGAATAAAATAAAATTGAAAAGAAAAAATACAAAAAAGAAAAAAACTTTTAAGTTGCCTTAACTCGATCAAAAAACGTTACCTGATTCGATTTTTCTTTTCTAACTTTGTGAAGTAGCTTAATGTTTTCGATTTTTTCAATTTTTTTTTGTAAGATCATCATTTGATCCATATGATTCATTGCTTCAACTATTTTCAAATACGCCTCGGTTTCTAATAAAAAAAAAGAAAATTACAAAAAAAAATTAAAATTATTAAATTTCAGGTAATTACTAGGATCGGTTGGCATTGGCTTCTTAGAGTTGTCAATGGCTTTGAGAAAGGTTTAAAAATTTTTTGAATGTTAAAATAATTTTGAATAATTACTTATGGGTTTTAGAGTATTGGGTTTAATAAGCTGTGAAATTTCTTTTGAATATAAACTCGATTCTATATGTGGCGCTAGTGTTAACGTTTTCCAAAATTGGACAGCTTGTTCGGTTTGATTAGCAACAGACGACTCGAAAACTGTTTTATAAGGCCCTTTTCTTGTGTCAATTTCGACCACAACAACCGATGAAGTTCCAGCTCCTGATGACATGTTATTTTAATAAAACACAATAAAACCTTCTCCAAAATTATAATTTTGAACTAAAAATTGAATACGGTTACCATGACTGCTAACTTTTTTAAATCGAGTACTAACGCTTTGCAATTAGAAATATAAAAAAAGAATACTCGGTCTCTATGACGACTCTTTGAAATTTTGTTTTATTTCATTTACGAGCTAACTGAAATGATTATTTTCTTAAGTAAGGTTTATGCAATTTTAGTCTCATTGAATTTAAGTGAGAATGATAATTTTTTTAAATAATGCTTCAAAATATTTCATTTAGATTTAAAAATGCAAGAAACAGCGACTGTTTCGGCACCGGTCGAAGGCGCTCGTCCTCACAATTTTGCTCACATTTACGCTGGCAAATTCAAGGATCTAAAACCTGATCTAAGAACTGTAATTTACTTACCGAATCTTAGAATTGTTATTGATTGTTTGATTTTTGTTTTTGTAAGGCTGGAATTTTGACATATGCTCCTGGCGAGAATGTTGATATGACCCTACGTCAAAATTTAAACTCAGCTCCAACTTACATATCTCCGAATATTAATCGATTCCGTAAATACAATTATCCTGATGTTGGTGAGACTAGATTTCATTATGGACATGCAAACGACTCGAAATTTTTTGAAAAAATGACACATGGAATTATAACTGAAAAAAATTCTGTAAGCACATTAACTCGATTTTTTTCCAAGCTTAATTTGAAATTTTTTTTCTAAAGAGTACTAAAGATTGCGTAAACCCGCCGATACCAACCAAATTGAATCATTTAAAAGATGAAATGAAAGAATCAATTTATAAAAGTCATAAATCAGCGCCTTTGGGTAGAATTCCAAAAGGTGTTTTACCAAGTAGGATAGATCCACTGAATACAACATTTGGATATCCTCTAGACAAATCCGAATCAGCTAAAGAATGTATTAACCCAAACAAACCAAGATTCTTGGTCGAATTAGAGTCGAGTGATAAACATGAGATGTATGTTTTTTCTCACAAAGACTATGAACCAGGTGAACAAAAAGATAGACTTTTTACTGAAACATTTGATCGTTATAAACGATTTGGTTTAACAACTCCTGTTTATCATGATGGTCGAATGACTAAAGAGGCTATGAATTGGTTACCAAGCAAGCTCTTAGACAAGCGTACCCAAAGCGAATCGACTTTATTGGACGAGTTTAGAGAAAAACACACTCATCAAGTTGGTAAAAAATTAGACCCGAATAGAGATACCAGATTCATTGGAGAAGATCATGTTTTCGGTTTGACTAATACTGCTGATCATTTTAGTGCTGGTGATGTCGTTCACGGACGTCCAGAGCAAAAAATAATGAAAGGTAAAGACAGAGAAAGAGCTTACATTGCTGTACTACGCTCACACTTAGCTCGTTACAATTTGGTCAAATTCAAAACTTTGGTCGATGCTTTCAAATTTTATGACAAAGTAATTTTAGAAATAATTTTTATTTTGAGTTCTTATGAAAATTCTTCTCTCCTCAAGAATAAAGATGGTTTTGTGACTAAAGATGACTTGAAATTTGTTTCGACTCACAGTGGTTTCCCAGCTAGTGATGATTTGTTGAGTATACTCGTCAAAGAATGTGATCACGATAAAGACGGAATGATTAATTTTCTAGAGTTTTGCAACTTTTTATGTTTTAAAGATTCGATGAAAACTGGCATTGATGTTAAACCAACTGGTAACTTTTTTCATTTAGGCATTCTTTTAATATAAATCTTAACTTTTTCAAATTTTAGGTGAGACACCCGAGAACGATATTTTGGACAATGAAGGACGAATCTTGCTAAAAGAAAAAGATCTTGTTCATAAGAACAATATTCCCGTTAATGAATTGGTACCTAGATCTTTGGTCAACCAAATAGATGGTAAAGCAACAAATTGGGAAACTACTTATGATATTATTAATAAAGCTCCATTCAGACACGAGCCTTTAAGTAAATTGAAATCATCGTTTTTTTAAAATAAATCTTAACTTTATTTTTAAAAGAAAAAAGAGTTTATGGAGTTCCAACGATTAGAAATGACATACCTGCTCCGGAATACAAAAAAATTCAAGATCGAACAAATTATGGTACAGACGGAAATGCTTGGTCATTACTTGCTCCATCTGTTTTTTCACATCATGGTGTTTATGAAAGGGACATTTTACAGCCTCGTTCAAAAGAAATGATCAAACAAATAATGACCAACGTTGGTTATAATTTAAATGATGAACAATTTGAAACAACTTGGAACACGGCTAAAAGTTTGAATCCATATGGCGAAGTATCTATTGAAGAGTTTCGATGGGCCTTAAATGATAAAGGTTTAAATAAACCCTTTAAAGCAGAATACGCTTCTTGTAATTGAATTTACTTAAAATTTTGTTTTGTTTATTTTCTAAAATTTAATTTAATAAAATTAACTTGTTTTAAAACCTTAAAAATAAGCATTTATTCAATGTTTACATAGTTAACATTTCGAAGAAGCCTTTGAGTAACAAAACGATGATTTTGTTCACCTTTTTTATTAAATTTTTTTTTTCTATAAAAAATTTCATTATTACAGTAGAAATGTAAACATGACAATATAAAAATAATATAATCCTGAAAGTCACACAAGCAAAAAAAAATTTTCAATAAATTTCATTCGTAGTTTAATTTTGGGATGGAAAAATAATGGTTTTGTAATTGAAAAAAGGGGTCTTGTTCAATTCGTGGACAATTGTCCATGGAAAATTGTATTTTTCTGATTGGTGGACAATTTTTTTATCTAATTGTCCAGCTAATTGATTGATCTCAGAGATGGTACTTTCTTGGAGAAATTTCGAATTGATTTAAAGGCTTTTCTTAAAGTTGTTCATTACTGGGCGATTCAAGTTCGGCAGATGGATAAAACTTCATGGTGCCAGTCGAACGTCAAACTCTAATAAAATATCAACAAAGACTCAGATACATTGCGATTACGTCGTTGGATATTGAAAACTTTAAACTCGGCGGTGATAGTAAAATCGTCAAGATTGACGAATCGCTATTCATCAAAGTAAAACATAATAAAGGCAAATATTTAAAAAGGACGAATGTGAGTCAAATGTCTTTTTTCGAATTTGAAAATTCCCTGATATAAGAAGTGCCATAAAAAAATACAAAATTTCAAGAGGAAAAAGTTGGTGAATTCACTTTTTCATTTTTACCTATTCCTTTACTTGTACATAGCCCTCAAAGATAAGCAAAAGGTTAAATTTTTGATTTTTTCGAATTTGAAAATTCCCTGATATAGGTAATCCTATCAAATTATGTACCAGCTTGTAGCAAATCAAAACAGGAACAAAATGGTGAATTCATTTTTCTTTTTTTTTTCTTTTCTCTTAATCGCAATTTTTTTTTCAAATTTGATAAATATTCATCTGACTTTAAAAGACATTTTAGTCACTCTTTCAATTTGATAAAAACAGATCAAAATACTTTTTTATTTGACAAAAGTCTCTTATTTGTTAACTTAATTACCCAAAACTTGGGGTCAATTTTTGTTCATAATTTTAAATTAAGTTTAAATCCCAAAAAAAACTTTTGTAAAAAATGTTTATTGGAAAATTGTAGAGTATGTAATTTTATTGACAACTGTTTCAACATACGCTTTAATAACTATTTTATACCTATCAAAAATTATAGTGATTGTAACTCTGTGGGAGTAGTCTATGTTATTAAATGTAAACTTTGTAATGTCTTTTACATTGGAGAAACTAGTAAACATGCAAAAGATAGAATTTTGGAACATTTAAGTAGTATTAGACATTTTTAAATGTAATTTAAACGTGGCGTCACTTCCAAAGTCAACAGAAACTGAACTAATACATATTTTTAAAATGTTAAAAATTCCAATTTTAAATAGAAAAATCCCACACCGCTGCACAATAAAACTTACTCTTTTGCATATTAAAAGCTATAAAAAAATTTTTTTGGTTTTGAATTTTTGATTTTTGATTTTTAATTCTTTTTTTATCAACTAAAAATTTTGTTATTTTCCATTAAATTTGACTTTATTTTTAGAGAATTTAGTCCTGAAGAAGACAATTATTGCCGAAACGCGTCGACGATATCGAAAATTCCTTTTATTTTTATTCTCTTAATAAAATAATTTTTTTATTTGATCGTTTTTTTTGGGTATATTGTTTCAGCACAATCGAATAACTATTCAACACAATCGAGTTTCTTAAAAACACAATTGAAAATCATCTGAGCACAAACATATGAAGACAAGATAATAAAACTGTTCAACACAAAAATTTTGTGATAAAATTTTTTTTTTTATTTTCATAATAGTTTTTATTTTTTGTACAATTAAAATACTGATTAAAAATTAAATATGAATCCTTTAGTCAAAATAACAAAATGTAAGAAATTAATTTTTAGAATGCCATTTATCGGCTTCTTTTGGCCTGTCCTTTTTAGCTTTATTAACGAACTGATCATTATTTTTAAACAATCCTTTCAAGGCCAAAAGATGGGTACAGTAACCATATTTCATGTAATATTTACATGAACACGAATCCATCATTTTGTGCAGCTTTACTTCATAGATACCCTTGTACTCATAAACATGATTCGAAACTTTTTTAAAATTATTCAAATCAGCCATTGCTTTAGCTTGTTTTAAAACCGTCGTACTAGGCTTAGGATTTTGAGCAAATTCCTTGGCTTCAATCGAATAATATCTTATTATCTCAAGACTTTTTTCAACAAAACCATAAACGCTGCACTTCCGACGATATGTAAAATCACGCTTAATAGTAGCATTGAAAGATTCAATTGCCGAGTTTGAACAGGCAAAACCAGGAGGTGAACAAAAGGCCTTCCATTTCGACCAAAAATGGTCCTCTAAAAAAGAATTATAAAGGTACCTCTAGTCATTCGTACTTTATGTAATTTACCTTTTAATTAATCAAATAATTTATGCTAATTAATTGATTAGATAAATAAAAAAAAATTACTTTTGTGTATAGACTTTTTGTAGATGTAAAATTCTTTTTGTATATCACACTTTATGATTTTTAATTTTAACTGACACGAGTCTTTTTTACAATTACATTTACTATAAACCAGTCTCATTGATGCGGTGAACCTCTTTGACAATACTATGACGTACATCTAACCATTTGACTGTGTGTGATACGGGTATAATAAAATTTATTCTGAATTTAATTGTCGACGTCATCTTTTGAGCTTAAATGCTTTATAAAAACGAATTTTGGGTAGTTAATTGAGTTCGTTCTTGTTTTTGTTACAAGATTAGAAATAGAATTTTTCAGTTCATTTGACCAATTAGAACTTCTTTCACTACTTGACATTCATTTTTAGTAAGTTCACTTAGACTCTCAGTATTGTCCTTTTGGTCAAGTTTAATGTCAGAATGTTCATTAGAATGTTGATCTAAGTTTGGTTCTACCTGATGATGACTACAATTAGAATGATGATCAAAGCTCGGTTCATCAGTACTTGTTTATTTTTGTGTTGAAAATTTTTTTGAATATTGTAAATTTTGTGTTAAAAATATTTCATAATATTTCACTTTTTTGTGTTAGCAAGTTTTAGTCCTTGTGCTCAAAAGATTTGGATTGTGTTGAATAGTTTTTCTATTGTGTTGAATAGATAGTCCCGTTTTTTTTTATCTTAATTAAGGAATTGCAATTGGAAGGGTTATAACATGTTCCCCTTGTTGGCTTGTTTCTTTACCTTTGAATGTTCAACATATTATAGCCCAATTGTCTTAAATATTATAAAATTGTCCAGGTATTTTTTTTTATTTGCCTGTAAAAATTGTCCACCAATCAGACTGTCTGATTGGTGGACAATTTTTAGTTTACAGTCAATTTCTAATTTAATGCAGGAGTAATAGTAGTAGTTGTAGTAGATTTTAAAGCATTAAAACGTTTGACTCGGATGAGTTTTGGCAGCAATTGATATCGACCATTCAAAATACATCTCTACCGATTATTGCCTTGAACGAGTTAATTGATTTAGCATTTAGCATAGAAAGATTGTTCCATATGTGAGACTCAATTTGTCAAAAAGTTGTACCGATGTGTGCCTTTTTTATTTATCTCACTAACCAGCCTACGGTCGTGTGGCCTTCTCTGTCATTTGCTGAGTTAATGACGTTAATTAAGCTTACTTCTTCTAATTGGTTGATTAATTTGAAAGTTTGAATTAAGTCTCCTCTAACTTTTCTATTTTCTAAGCTCAACATATCAAATTTTTTTAGTCTAACCTAGTATGGTAGATTTTAGACTGACTTGATCAATTTTGTTGCTCTTCGTTGTACGTTTTCGATAGTTTTCACATCTGATTTAAAAGTAGGGTTCCAAACGCCTACTGCATATTCGAGATGTGGTGGATATGGTTGTGGATGTGTGATGTGGCATTAAATAGTAACTTCAGTGTTAAGGAATGCAGGAGTAAGGAATCTGAACGAGTTTTTGATTTATCCTAAAGCTCTATTAGCTTTTGTCGCTGCTCTCAAATTGCTCGTGATTATGATACTCGATCTTCAGTTGTGTTTTGAAGTAAGTGGTTAACGTTGGCATCAGCCAATGAATAGTTATGATTGTCTCGAGTAGCATTTCAAGATCCTTATGCAATTCCTTTGATTTCTTACCCGGCGAGTTTTTTTGAATCCATGAGCCTTTTAATTTGTTACTTCTATCCAGCTCGAGGTCTTAAGGTAATAAAACGCTTTTAAAAAGATCGAGTTTTCCCTAAAGATTAAAAGAGACTTTTATTTAAAAAAATTTTATTATTAAATAAGTCTTTAAAATTTAGGTAGTTTAAAAGGAAATAAATCCAAAAAAAAACTAAAAAAAATTTGTCGCGAACTTGAGAAAAAAAAATAAAAATTAAAACCGTTTTAAAAAAATTGATGAAATATTTAAAGAATTAGATGATTTTAAAATTAAACAATTTTTTATTTTTGAATTCGAAACATAAAAATAAAAGAGAGAGGAGAAACACGTCCAAAATTCATTTAAGAATGGCATTAATGAAAAAAAAACAAAAAAATAAAAACGATAAACAAATTATCAGTTTGCACAATTATAAAATGTTTCCTACAAGTTTCGAAATTCCGGGGTTTTATTGCTTAATCAAACTGGACGTTAAAATCGAATTGGATGGCTTTTGTTAGATTTTTTGTAAACAATTTTTTTTAATACTGGAAATTCGCGGCCAGTCTAGAATCAAAAAAAGTCACTGTTTATTCAATTTTTTTCTTTATAATTTAATAACCACCATTAGAATAACTTTTTTTTCAAAAAAATATAAAAAAAAAGGAATGATCAAAAAAAGATTTTTAAAAAAAAATTCGAATCGCACATTATCACATACACTCTCTTAACCTCACTTAATAACAAGAAAAAAAAAGTAACAAGGAAATAAAATGTCCATTTTAGGGTAGTTGTTAATAAAAAAAAAACAAAAAAAAATATAGAAATTATAAACGATTTTCAACTGTCATTTCAAAATGTTCGCTCGATTAAAATTGAATTAACTGGTACGAAATATTTACAATTAAATTAGACTGTTGTGTTTGTTTCATCATCATCATCATCATCATATACCAATTGTACATTTGAAATACCCTTTTGTGTGTGTCTAAAAAAATAAAATTAATTTTTAAAAATCGATTTTCTTATATTAAGGATTTTGATAAGATTCTTAATGTAAAGCAAAACCTGTTATTTAAAATTAATAACTATTAGGAAGCGATTCTTTGTTGTTTAAATTTTTAATTTTTGCTCAGCTTTTTTTTAGGCACAAATTAAAAGATCCACACAATAAAGTTTATTTAATAATTACATTAAAAGCTAAAATTATCATCATTCTAATACTTTCAAGCATTTTTATGTTGAGTATTAAAATGATGATTAGACTCTGTGATGAGCATATTTACGCAATACTTTATTTTTTTTACAGTGAAATTTTTTGTGCACTTTGCTTGAAAGCTTAAAGCCTTATTTTAAACCCATAAAAGTTAATTAAAGATACACCCAGAACTACTTGAAAAGCTCAAGGCAAATGGATTTAGAGGTAAAATTCTCAACTGGCTCAGAGCCTTTTTATCCGAGCGAAAACAGAGAGTAGTTCTTGATGGCTTAGCTTCAGATTGGAAAGATGTATTGAGTGGAGTACCGCAAGGTTCGGTCCTCGGTCCTTTGTTGTTTGTCATTTTCATTAATGATTTACCGAGATGTTTATCCGTAATGTGTAAGTTATTTGCCGATGATAGTAAGTTAATAAACGTTATTAGAAATCCAAAAGATCAAGAAGAATTCCAATCAAGTATCAACAAGTTAATCGATTGGACCACCGATTGGAAATTAGATTTAAATCTTAGTAAATGTAAAGTAATGCATTTTGGTAATAATAAAATTCACCAAGACAGTTTCTATTCAATAGAAACAGACGACTTTTCGTACATCATCGAAAATAGTAGATCTGAACGAGACCTAGGAGTAATCCTCCAGGATAATCTAAAATGGGAAGAGCACATCTCAAACACTGTCCTCAAGGCAAATATTATACTCGGTAAAATTAGAAACTCTTTTAAGAATTTAGATATCAGAACATTTAAAGTGCTTTACACATCGTTCGTAAGACCTGTTCTAGAATATGGATCAGTTGCTTGGTGCCCTTTTCGTAAGCACGACATTGGCCGTATTGAGAAAGTACAAAGAAGAGCGACGAAGTTGGTACCTTGTCTTAAAAACAAAAAATATGAAGAGAGACTAAAACTTCTAGACTTGACAAGCCTAGAAGAACGTAGAATCAGAGGTGATCTAATCCAATATTTCAAATTTCTTAAAGGTTTCAATAAAATTCAATGGTATCACCCTGTTGAAAATTGTCCAAATTCAAGTTTGCCAGGCCCAGCTGGTAATACAAGAAGTCATAACACATTATACAGACAATTTGTTAAGTCATGTCCAGTAAGACACAACTTCTTCACAAATCGAGTTACACCATATTGGAATGAACTCCCAGAAGACATCAAGAATGCTGTGTCAATCAACAATTTTAAAAACAAGTTCGATAACTACATGTCAGAGTCAAACAACATCTGCCATAGCTAAGTACGTTGGTACTTAGCTCCGTGGGGAAACCCATTGCAGATTATTTATAATAATAATAATAATAATAATAATACCATTCATTCAAATCATCCTTAAACTTTGAGTTTTCAGTCAAAGCTGTTCATCTCTTGAAAATTCTATTTCTCTCTTTATTACCCGAACAAAAAAATTTTATAAAATTTCATTTGGATAATGAAGTTGCGGTGTTTTTTCCTAACTTAAAAAAGTTTTTAAAGCATTCTATTTGTCTGTTTAGTTGAAATTCAGATCAAAGAGGTGCATATTGATCGACACTAATGTAACTGCAAATTATTTGAGTATTATTCATGTAAAGGATCGTAACTGGACGCACCATAAAATATCGTAAGGCGTGCGATAAAAGATATTTAAGCCAATTTTGATAAAATTTTATAGTTCAGGAAATTCTTAACTTTAGTGCTATCTGAAAAAAATGATTTTTTGGTGTTTTCGGGATCGTAGATTACAGTTTCGACGTCAAAAAAGACAAATTCAGATAGCACTAAAGTTTTGAATTTCTTGAACTTTACACTAGCTACGTTGTAGATATGAGATTTTTCCAAGTCCAAGTCACGGTTTGACTCAATTTAGATGCTCTTACTCTCTATAATCCATTCTTTATGATACTCTATTTAGCATTTATTTGTTCTCTTCTTTTATTTGATATTTCAATCTCAGAATGAATTGGAAATGGAACAACTCACATTCCAAGTCATCCAACTATTAAATTCTTAATGTTTACAAGTATGACTTTGCTTTTGAGAAGGAAGCTCTGAAAAAAAATTCTTTGAAATAGCCCCTCCGCCTGAATGTATTTACTTCCATGCCTCCAATCCAAAATAAAGTTAACAAAAAACAGATAAATGCTGACAAATGGTACAAACAGATATAGATTTTAATTTTTAATGATTTATTTGGTTTTGAGCACACACAAGCTAACTTTAGTTTGGATTGTTCTGTAAATCGAAATCCATACGTCTAGAAGTTAGTTAGTCAACATAAAGTGTAACTGAAAATCGTTCATTTTTGTCCCTTTGGCTTAAAATTTAAGCATGTTGTTTTTTTATAGCAGTGCTTCCTAAAAATCACAAAATTAAACAGCATAATTATGATTGTTATGAGAGCGTAATTAAAAAATAAAAGAGCTTTTATTTGCTCAACAAAAACAAAAACTCAAATTATCTAAAGTAGTATTAAAAGTAGCCTTAGAATACAAATAAAAACAAAAACAAATAAAACAAAAAAACTGCTAGCAATACAAATTTTATTACTCGAACTCGAATCAACTTGACTTTCTCTCAGTATTTATCTCAATTTATAGATACTTCTTATCTTCTAGATCTCTTAGGACTTAAAAATGGGTCTTTCGACTTTATTGACTCAATTTTAATTTTTTTTTCTCAAGAAAAAAATTTCAAATCGAAAAAATTACTTTTTTTGTTACATCATCTAAAGTCTTGGCATTCCCGATGGATGTCCTGTGTATGGTAACGATATGTAAGGTGGAAATTGCATTGGAATATTAATAGCTGTTTGATAATTTAGAGCTTGTACCGGTTGTTGAGTTAGCGCTATGTGTTGTGGATGCAAATGAGGATGAAATGGATGTTGAAATGAATTGTACGAATGAAAAACAGGTAGTCCAGTTTTAGTATCGGCTAAAGCGGTTCGTTTCACTTGAACACCTGATTGGCTGGTTGAATTTGATGTTCCATTTTGCTTTAAATTAAAATATTAAAATTAATTTTTAAAAAAAAAGTCTTTTTTTTTTTAAATATTTCGCTTTAACGTTGAAAAAATAATAAAATGCTTCTTGAAATAAAAACAGCTTTTTGAGAAATCATAAAATTGTATCTAATCGTTTAGTAAACTTTTAAAAACTAAAAAAAAAACTGTAACATGAACATCAAAAACAAAAGTCGAACACAAAAGTTAAGCTTTGTTAAAGGTTGTAAAGAACACCAAGCATTTAAAGGAAGTGAAAGAGACTTCTTAGCCAAAAAGCCTTTTTGAGAGTTTTGAAGCAAAAAAAAAGTAAATTTTCTTTCATTTTAGATTTTTAAAACGAAAGAAAATTTTAAAGAACACAAAAATGTTGATACTTAAAGCAAAATATTTAAAAAAAAAAAAGTTTTAATAAATATCATGAAGAGTCATATACCACAGGGATAAAATCTTGTTCAATTGCATCATGCGTTCTCTTTTTTCCTGGCACAACATCAAATTGATTAGCATTAGCAGCTGTAGCAGATGCACTAGCAGTCTAGTTATGTTTTTATTTAAAATAGTCATAAAGTTTTTTTGTAATGTTTATTTTAAAAGAAAAACGAGGGGGTGTTTTTTTTCATTTTGAATGACATTTAAGCCACATAAGCTATTTTTTTTTCAACTACATTTACAGAATTAGACACATTTATTGGGATTTTTTTTCTAAATGACTTGTATCAATTTGAAAAAATGATCTCCTTTTTGAGTTGTTGTTTCGAGAGCTTTGGTTATTTTTTCGTGCAAGATTTTGAAAAACTCAAAAGGTTCAATCAAAAAAAAAACAAAGCGTCTAAGCCGTTACTTAAGAGTTTTTCAAAAAAAAAGATTCTAAAAGAAATGTTATTTTTTTTCAAGTTAACCCTTAACCGAATGAGTCCTTAAATAGATTTTATTTTGGAAACAAAAAATTACCTTATTAGTTTCATTGGCCTAGACAAAAAATATCAAATTAGTTTAAATTAAAAAAAAATTTTAATTGTAAAAATTTACATTTTCCTCTGTTCCTGATTTATTGGTCACTAAAGTTGTATTCGGGACTCGTTGATACATTGGATATATTTGGTATTGAGATAATTGAAATGCTTGTCCATTTTCATAAGCATACTGTGCTGCTGCGGCGCTTTGAGCATCATTTATGTCTGATGCAGTCTGGTTAAAAAATTTAATTTAAAATTAAGATTCCTAATTCCTGTTTATTTTAGCAACCTGATTAACCTTAGACAAATTGACCTTTCTGGATAAACGGTCACAAATGCAAAGCAAACTTTCTGTTAAAAAATATGTTAACTTATTTCTGCTTTGCACTGTTAGGTTCACATAATAGGGCCAGTTCTTAATTAAAGAAAAATTGACTTTCGGGATTGAATTTCATTGATTTTATGCTGTTAATTACCATCGTAAAACCTCGATAATTAGTTCCTCACTCGGAAGTAATCAGTCCCAGAGTCAGCCGATTGCATTTATTGAATGAATGCAAACGAAACACCGATCTCCTTTCCTTAATCTAATTACAGCGTGCACATCGCCACGCGAAGGATTACTTCCCCATAGATGGACTCTATCTGAAACCCTGACTAACTACTTAATAATTCCATCAATTAAGAACCTTTATGGTCAATTTGTAAACACCAAAGTTAATCAGATTTTGATTTAAATTCAACAACAACAGCTTATTTATTATTCGAGACTAAATAATGAGCAGTTTTTAGCTTTTATTTCTAAACCTTAAGTCAGATAATTCTTTTTTATTTTGTGTCGGACTAAATTTGTTAAATTAGACATATTTTTTTAGATCCCTTAAAAAAAAAGCTAATAAACATTTAAAAATAAAAAATCTAAATTTCTACATAGACATCTAAAATCTATACTTAAGCATTAAAAAATACGCCAATCAAATTAAACAACAACAAGCAATATTAAAATTAAAAATTAAAAAAGGTGTATTAGTAAAGCTAATTCTAAAGGGCAACTAAATTTTAGGTTAAAAATAAAACGTTGTTATTGAACATTTATGAGATAACAAATATGAGTATGTCCTACCAAAGTTGGAGTTGCAGCATTTGCGGTATTAGAAGCAGCAATAGCAGCGGGTATATGAAGTGCAGTATTACTATTTGACGATTGTATATTGTTTAAAAAAGAATTATCGTGTAATCCTCGTAAGCTTGTGTTCATGTTGGGCAATGGTGTTGATGGTTGATAATTAAATTTTGTTGGTATTACGTTTATATTTTTGTTGTTTGGACGCGTATAAGGTGTTGTATTAAATCTATACGGTGACGGCATTTGAATTTGATTTACTCCTATATACTGTGGTAGAAGACCATAATTGTTTGACAAAGCTGCGTTTAAGGCTGCAACTTGTGCATTGTTACTTGCTTTTTGTTTTTTTAATTGAGAGACCAAGTGCTCCGGTGGATGAAAATATTTGCAAGTTTCTCTTGAACACTTTCCTTTTATAAAATCGACGCATACAATTACCAAATGATTTTCGGAATCGATTGGACAATTAGGTGGTGGATGTGCATGCAAGCACTCAGACGCTGACTTTTGACAGTTCCCATTTTGAAATTCTTTACATATCTGATCATGATGGAATCAAACAAACAAAGCATAGGATTTAGGGAAGCAAGCAATTAAAATCAAGCAAATTTTAAAATAAAACACAAAACACAATGGAATTGGATATAAAAATAAAAAAATAAAACAACTAAGTTTTGAGTTTTTTAAAAAAATAAATTTTATATAAAAAAGGTGCATTTAAACTAAACAAAAATAAAACAAAAAAGTTTCGAGCAAACTTTTCCTCGGGTGTTTAAAATTTGCTTAAAACTTTTTTCTTTTTTTGTTGGCTAATAAATACAATAAATGCAAAGCATTAAATTTTGCGTGTTCTAAAAACATCTAACAACTAAAAGATTTTGTTTCGCAATGTATGGGGTATAGAGTAAGCGAGTTTTATTTTATGCTAAGTGAAAAGACATTGAATCTAAAAAATTTTTTTTTAAATTACCAAACTTAATGTGTCTGAGTAGAGTATTTTAACTTTTTGACCTTAACCTAATTGAATGAGTCGCTGTTAGAGAAACAAAAAAAATGAGTATTTACCAATAGACGATCGGTTCTTTGTTGAGGTGCCAACAGCCCATTTGCAGTGGCTGCTGCAGCACCTGGCGATAGAGTAGTCGTTGCAGTTACTTGATTAAATAGACCAGTCGGATCAGCTGCTAAAAATGCGGTTTGTTGTGACAAATTTATCGGTTGATTGCCGGCAAAACCGTTAGTTGTTATCATTGGCAAGAGTTGTCCGTTATGATTAAGAGGTACCGGGGAGTACGTCTACAAACAAAATTTTTAAGTAAATAATAATATATCGAAAATACAGAGACGACGACTTACGAGTCCTGAATTGGACAATGTTTGTATTAGATTAGAATTTGAATGCACGGCAGCTTGATTAGCTGCTTGCTGATTTGCAAATGTTGCATATTGAGCTAATTGAGGATTAGCGGCAATTAGAGTTGGATTTGCGGCTGGATTTGTCGGTTGTTGATTGTGTTGTTGTTGCATCATGGCTAAAGCAACTTGTCTAAGTACTAGATTATTTTTACCGTTTTGTAATAGTTGATCTTTTAAATGTTGTGGTGGATGCAAATATTTACAAGGTGGTTCTTTTCGTGTACATTTACCCTTTTAAATTAAAGCAAAAATTTACATTAAAAATTATATTTGGCGCTTTATAAAGAAAAAAAAAGAGCTAAAATAAAATTTATGAGTAAAACAAAACCTAATGAAAAACTTAAAATTTATGAATTTAAGATAAGATAAAACAAAAGAATTTGCTGATAAGATAACGTGTTTTGAAATCTTAAATTTTTGACAAAGTTTAGGGATATTGAAAGACTTTTTTGGTTAGTATTTGTTTTACTATCGTTGAAAAAAAAAATAGTTAGAAGCTTTTCGATATAAAAACAAATCATTTTTTTTTAAGTTTATTTCTAATAACTCGCACAACAACAAAAAAAAATTGAAAACCTATTTAAAAAAAAAAAATTTATTATTTCAACTAAAATAAATAAATAGGCTCTCAACTAAAAAAAAAAAATTTCTTTGAGAGGCATGTATCAACCAACCCCCTCATCATTTGGGGTTTTGTCAAATGTTGTTTTATATTTTTTTTCGCTTCAAACAAGCATAAATAATGCTCAATGTTAAATGAAGCATAACGAAGAAGTTTGGTCATGAATCTTACTAGTCAAATTCAATAAAAAAACAACAAGAACAGCATGTAGCATATATTTTATAAATTATGAAATTTCAACAAATAAAGTAAATTTTAGTCACCCATTTTTGAAAGCTTGATATCTGCGGTCTTTATTTGTCTTTGAAACATCTTTCTTATCTTTTACACAAGGTTTTGTTTAGTATGTCAAATGATTGAAGAGAACATAAAAAAATTAAAATTTAATCTTCAAAATATTTTTCTTTAAAATAGAAAAACAAATGGACCAAGTTTAATTAGTTATTTTGATGTCTATTGCTTTTTAATTATTTGCAACAATCTCACGATAGAAATTCATTTTCCGCAGAAAAATATGTATTCGTCACGAAATATACACATAAAGGGTTTCTTCTAAATTTAATTTTAATAGTTTTCTGATGAGTTAAATGATTCTTTTATTGCTCTTTCTCTAGAAAAAAAAATTCAATCAAAATTTTTTGTTACCGGTCAAAAAAAAGTCTATGGTGCTGTTAAAAAATAACTGTCAAGGGATTGAATGCTCGATGTCCACAAGGAGAGACTGCTTCTGTCGCATCAGACGTGGGTTTTTTATGATGGAATTACAACTTCGGGTATATCTTGAGCTTAATCAATTGATGGTTACAATACAAAAATTTAGTTTTTATAAAGATTATTATTAATTCCTTTGGATAAATTTTGCATATACAAAAATTGACAATATTCATCACATCTTAAAAAGGCCATAAACCTAAAAAAATTGGTCTAGTTATTCATGCGAGACAATCGATTTCAAGCTTAATTTAAAATAACTCAAACAAATTAATAAAAAAAAATCCTACTTTATTTTCAGATGCATTTGAAAAAAGATTAAAACCCCGTGCAACAGTTTTTACTTAAGTGATATTGAGCATGTGTAAGAATAAAATTTTTTAATTGCTATAAAATAAGGTTCACCAAGTCATAAACCTTAGTATTTAAAGCCGCTTTTTCAAAAAGCTTCAATTGATCAAAATTCAATCGAAAAGTAAAATTTTCAATGAAAACCCGCTTTTAAAACTTTTCATTCTTAGAAAAAAAAACATTTTTTAAAAAATTTATTGTAAGATTTGTTGATAATATTGAAAACTATATGCTCAGAAAATTTCAGTTCCCTTTAAACATAGTTGAAAGGTGCTGAAACTTTTCGTGGAAACTAAGGTTTATGACTTGGTGAACCTTACTTTCTTAAGACTAAAAAACTGTTTAGGGCTTGTTCTGCTTCATCTTAGTCGTTAATTAATATGAATGTATCATACCATCAGTATTTGCTTATGTGAAGTTTTACCACAAATAAACTAATTCATAGACAACTAATTCATAGTATATAAAATTTGTAGAAAACTTAAAAAATGTAACCACTTTTTTTTCTACAGTCAAACCTCGTTAATCTGTTTCCACTTTTATCCGTATATTTCTTTAGTTCGTATAGAAATCACAGGCTAACTGTAATTCCTTTCAATACCTCCTTAAGTCGTATATTTTAATCCGTATGACTATTTGATGGGGCTATTTACATACAGATTAACGAGGTTTGACTGCAAATAATTACCAATGATTTGACTTATTTTGCCAAGACAAATTTCCAAAATCTTAGATACAGTGTTTTTATTTAAATTTTTACTTTTGGAGTTAGAGAACGTTAGAAACACCTTTTTCATCTAACGCTTGGTCTCATGCTTTGCCAGTGTCTCAAACACCTTGGCTAGCACTCATCTACCTTTTCTAACCCTTAGTGTTACGCATTAGCAAGAAACGCGTAATCGCCTCTTACAGATTGCAATGTTTATTTTCCGCTCCCTAACGCTTTTTTTAAAAAAGTATATTTTTTAATTAAAAAAATGTATAGGTTTTTATTTCAATGAAAAAAAGAATTCTGACTCCTTAACTTTATAGAAAAATGGAATGAAAAAAAACTTATGTACTCCTGTTCATATTAGACACTCATAGTGCAGTACATTATATTCTAACCGAATAGTTGAGTTGATTTCGAGTCAGTTTTTCGTATTAGCTTTATAACTTTTATTTTTTTCGGCTGCCTGGCTTGTATATTGGTCCGAAATTTCAATCATCTTTTGCCGATCTATGGAGCTGTTTTTTTTCTGTTGGTAAAACTTTACTCAAGTTCAGAGTTTAGACTAGCAGAATAAATTTTATTTCAGAAAACAATTTAGCTGTTTATATTTTTTCCTAACAAAACCTGTTTTTATCATACCCTCTAAAATAAATTTTAAATTTTAAGAAAAAGGGGTAATGACTTGGAAATATACTTTAAAAGCTCTTTTTTTTAATAATAAAAATGTAATGATTGATAACTTACCTTTAACGAATCATAACAAGCAATAACTTTACCATTAACAATTTCAACATGTGATGGTGGATGTGCAAATTTACAATCAGTATCGGTTCTATTACATTTATTACGTTGATATTCTCTACATACTTCAAGTGTTAACCAGCGAGTATCTTTAAAATTTGGATTAAACGCATGTATATGTTGAGTAGGTGTGTACGCAATTGGTTGATGTTGATGATAAAAATGTTGTTGAGTTGGATAGTGAATAGATGTCGTTGAATGGGCCGTATTTGGCGTGTTTGTAGTCGAAGGTGACGAAGTCATAGACGATAAAGGTGAAACGTTAACCGGAGTCGTTGAATTATTGCTCGGATATTGAAAATATTGTATACCAGTTAATTGAACAGGATGTACTTGATGTTGTTGTAAATGATTTGACATTTGATTTGGACTTTGATCGGCTTTTATTGAAGACGAAGTCGAACTTGTTGGTGATGAGGACAATGTTGATGGTGAACTACTTAAGCCTACTGAATTAGCCTTTTGAGGCTCATGTATATTCGAATTCGCTTCGATTGTATTGCTTAATGAATCGGACGTTTTCGAGCTTTTAATATTTATATTCGATATTAAATCTGTTGAAACAATAACTGCTGTTAACGGCGTTACAGCATTTGACATGTTTTGTCCTAATTTTTCTAAAAATAAAAATAGCAAAATTTATTAGCATACTCTCGAGAACCGACTGCAAAAATTGACATGCTTTAATACAATTTCAAAAAATATTGGAACAACGAAATTTTATACCTGATTTTTTTTTATTAAATGAATTGAAATACCCTCAAGATAAAGAATCTAAAATAAAGATTTTCATTGTTTTTTTTTGTTGTAGTGTCTTAAATTATCAACACCCGAAATTAATTTTGTATGCCCTAAACGCTTGACTCATTCTCTGTATTAACGAGTTATAAAACAAGCCCTAGAAACCATAAAGTCTATTCTTTGTTTAAAATCTCAAACACACCATATTAAATATCTGAACTAACATTACCCAGGTTCGTTAAAAAAATGACTTCGTGTCGTACTAAGCGTATAAAATTTCAGATGATTTTTTTATCATTCAATCGAACATGGAATAAAAGAAAATTATTATCTTTTATGCTGTTCTCAGGACCATTTAGAAAAAAAAAATTTGAAAATTTTTTTTTTGAAAAGTCAAATTGAAAATAAATGAAAGATTTACAAAAAAACGTTAAGCTAGAGAAAAAAATTATTTATTTATTTTTTTTTTTTGAAATTCAATATTTCATCAAAAAAAAATCAGCAACACCTTGATGGAAATTGGAATCAAACAATAAAAATCGAAATTAAAAATTTTTATTTTTTTTTCTAAAAAGAAAAAAAAATTAGCATTTTAGTACATTCTGTTGTTGTCTCGTTGTAACACTATTTTTTATTTTTTTTTTTTGAAAATTTGAATTTGATTACAGAAATAAAGAAGAAAAAAAAGAAGAAAAAATGAATTGTTTTCAATTTTATTCAGTTATTTTAATTTTTTAATTAAAATTTTTCAAATTAATCAAGAAATAATAATAATAGCAATAATTGTCGTCATTTGAATCATTCAATCATTTTTGATTCATTTCTAAAATCGATCTTTTTCATAAAACCAAATTACCTTTCCCTTTTTTTTTTCCTTTGTGTTGTAAATTAGAGGTTTTTACAACAAATGAACCAAAAATTCAATCAACACAAAAGAAGAGAGAAAAATTTAAAAAAATAATCTATTCATGTAAATTAGATATCATTACTTAATCCTAAAAGACACACACATTGTTCCATTAATGTCACATAAAGTTCGCTCGTTATTAGGTTTAGACTAAATACTGTTTTTAGTAATACTTTTCGGAAATCCTTTCACAAAAAAAAGAAAGAAGCAAAATCAATAATTTATTCGATTTTCTAATTATTTTGCATTTTGCCTTAATTGATTTAATAAGAATAATTAGAAGAACAACTAAAATATAAAAATTGCACGAAAAATTTGTACTCCTTATTTAAAATTAGGCTAATTAAACCTTCGTAAAATCATTTTATTTTCTTCTTATTATTAACTTTTTGTTGTTCAGTTCTGTTGGAAACGTTTATTTTTCTATCTTCATTGTAAAGTTATATGAAATAAAAATAATAAGCAACAAAATACGCTTTTAAAAAGTTAAAAATTTCAATTTGTCACTTTATAAACTTCAATTTGTTCGTACAACCCTGGCCATTCAAAGCTTCCAAAAATGAACGTTCATGAACATTCAAGGTTTTGAAACTTCAAGGGTCCATATTTCTTCATGTATTTTCATTTTTTTTTCAAATTTAAAAATAAGAAAATTTTAGAAAAAATTTGAAAATAATGAAAATACATGCTAATATTTGAAGACTTTTGAACATTCAGGCTCCCTTGAGCGTTCATGAACCTTCATGAACCTTCAAGGGGTTTCTGAAGGTTCAAATCTCCTCAAATATTTTCATTATTTTTCTAAAATTTTCATGTTTTTTCATTATTTCTCTATAATATTCATATTTTCTGATTTGAAAAAAAAATAAAAAACATGAAGAAATATGAAGCTTCATGGACCCTTGAACCTTCAAAACCTTGAACGTCCATGAAGGCTCATGAATGTTTTTGAAGGTCCAGGAAGGTTCGTGAACGTTCATTTTTGGAAGTTTTGAATGACCAGGGTTGTAAATGTCGAATAGAAAAATATTTTATTTTAGAGATTAAGATGTTCAGTTTGGTACATGAAGATCAACCGAGCTATTTAGCCCTAACCAAACAACTCTTGCCTAATAACAATTTGGATGTAAAGTTTATGAATAAGTGAAAAATTTCTAAAAATTTTTTCTCAGAAAAACAAATATTGTTAAATACTACTTGACATTCGGAATCATTTTCGGATAATCATAGATAAACGAATTGGAATGAGCCTGATTTTTCAGTAGATCTAATATTACACTATTAAAAACGTTTTAAACTTCTTTAATTTAAAATAACTTTGATAGATCATAAACTCACGTTTCCTTTTCGTTTCTTTTTTAAGTTAATGAATATTAAGAGTAATAATCACAAACTATTGCTTTTAAAAAATTAAAATAAATTTAATATTGCATACTTTTTATCTGGGGCTGTGAAGTTTTTTTCAATTCACTCATTTCAATTCAGTTAAACTTGAATAACTTTTCTTCCAGACAAGATAAATCCATTCTGCAAATTGCTACAACTTGTAACAATTTTGCTACACCTGGGATATTCATCTGCTAAAACTCTGCATTTTTTATGCATTTTGCACGCCATTCAAAAAGATTACAAAAAATTGTGCATTAGAAATGCAGAGTTTTAGCAGATGAATATCCCAGGTGTAGCAAAATTGTTACAAGTTGTAGCAATTTGCAGAATGGATTTATCTTGTCTGGAAGAAAAGTTATTCAAGTTTAACTGAATTGAAATGAGTGAATTGAAAAAAACTTCACAGCCCCTTTTTATCTTGGTTTCGGACGAAATTTTGAGTGATTTTTTAAAAAATTAAAAAATAGTCATCGATTTGAATATTCAAATCATTGAAGTAGAGAGCGTTTTTTTTTTAAAACATTAAATTACTACAAAATAAAATTGAATTAAATATCAATAGTTAAGGAACTATTTTTAAAATGAGTAAAAGTGAATCATCAGAAATATAGAGAACACAACAAAAATTATGCACGGATCGAACACAAAACAAAAATAAAATAAAGATTTTTAAATGACTTTCTCTCTCTCTCTCTCTCTCTTTCTACCGAGTTGAAATATAACTGAAATTTTAATTTTTATATTGAAAATAAAAATATTGTTTTTTTTTTCTTGCTGATTTTTTTGAAATATTTAAAAATTTATTTCTAAAATAGAACTTAATCTCTTCTTTTTTTTTTCTTTTAAATAAAATCGAAAAGTGTCTGGAATTAATTCTAATTTAATTCTGATTTCGATTAAAATTAAAAAAAAAATATGAAGAGGAAAAGAAAAAACAACTTACTGAAATTGATATGTATATACCTAAAGAAGAAAAAAAAGAAAAAAAAAACCGAAATTTTAGTCTTATACAATCTTTGATTTAGGACACCCAATTCGGATAATAATTAATCATTTTTTTTTCAACAACAAAAAAACCTAAAAGGTGCGAGCTTTAGAAATTTATAGAAACATTAATTCTCAATTAAGAACTATCCAAAAAAACTTGATATTAAAATAAAAAACGTTTATCTTTTAATTTTTGTTTCGTTAAAATCTAGAATTGAATTTTTTTTGTTCCGTTTTTAAATTTTTGACAAATTTTTAATGATTTTTTTAATTATTCGAAAAAATTTATCAAAAAATAAATTTTTTTTTTCATCAATTTCCTTTTAATTTTCGATTTAATTGATTTTTTTTACAATTGTTAATGATAATTGTCTACTAAAGAGGGTTTTTTGATGGATTTTTTGAATTTCTGTTTTCAGTTTCCATGAAATAATTTTGAATCCAAAAAAAAAAAAAATTCTGGGTTTTAGAATTTAAAAAGGAAATAAATTCAAATTTAACTATGTCTTCCTTTTTTTTTTAATAATGCAAATTTTTTGAATGTGGGAACATATTTGATGATCATTTTTTACCGTACTCCACTGTGACAAAACCATTTTGAATCTTCTAAAATTTCGTTTCCAGCGCCTTTTGAGACTTTTGTTTTTCAAAATCTCTAAAAGAGACCTAACCAATTGCTTTATGATAATGACGATGTCTTACAACCCTGGTCATTCAAAACTTCCAAAAATGAACCTTCATGAAGGTTCAAGGGGTCTCTGAAGGTTAGTTCTCCCCAAAAATTTTCAAATATTTTCATTATTCTTCTAGAATTTTCATATTTTCAAATTTGAAAAATAATGAAAATAAATGAATAAATATGAAGCTTCATGGACCCTTGAACATTATAAACCTTGAACGTTCAAGAATGCTTTCGAAGGTTCACGAAGGTTCGTGAGCGTTCCTGACGGTTCATTTTCGGAAGTTTTGAATGACCAGGCTTGTAAATGTATTAAATAAAAAAACAAAATTGTGACGGTTACACCGAAGACCTGCTGCAATTGCTTTTTGGTGTGGTTTTTTGAATAAAGTAAATATAACGAAGCATCTTTCAACTATCAAAATTATGAAATAAAAACATCATTTTTTATTAAAAGTATCATTTCAAATTACTTAAGTAAATATAAAAAATAATTTGATTCGACTTCGACTGGATTAAAAAAAATGCGTCTCTTGACGATTTTTGCTCTCAACAACAATAAAAAAAATTGATTAAAAGAATGAAGAATAGAAATAAGAAAATAACATTTTAAGGGAGAAGAGTAAACACGAAGCTTTAAAAAATAATCAGTTGGATTCCAATAAAAATAAGAGGAAAATTAAATTTATGGATAACAACTTATACGAATATTGTGTCTTAACTCAAGGTAAACAATGTGAACACTTGGATAGAATTTTTTTACGTTTGGATTTCAATTTTTTGAATATGCCTCAAAATGTCAAACTTATTATTTTAAATTAACTTTTTTTTTTTTTAAAAAATTGTATCTTAATACAAGTATTGTAAGTCTGCATTAGAGCCTTTGTTCTTTTTTTATAAATTTATATTGTAATTTTGCTTTCAAATATTTATATCTAAAATTAAAAAGATTGTTTTCTGTTTTGAAACGAATCAAAATCGAATTTTTATTTACAGCTCTTTTTAGTTTTCGTCGTTTTATTAAAAAATTTATATTGTTTCTCGAAAAACTTTTTGTTTCTTTTATGTCGAAGAAAAACGAAAAAAAAAAATGTTTTTTAA
This sequence comes from Brachionus rubens, assembly GCA_022207745.1. NCBI lineage: Eukaryota > Metazoa > Rotifera > Eurotatoria > Ploima > Brachionidae > Brachionus > Brachionus rubens. Next base: position 2,439,799 of record JAJVHD010000001.1, on the reverse strand, counting down.
AAAAGTTAAATATTTGAAATTTATGAATTGATTTAAACCTTTTTCTTTGTTTCTTTCGAAATCTTACTTTGTCAAGACCTTTTTTCTTTCTTTTTTTTTCTATTTTAGCTTCTAGGATAATAAGATTTTGAGCAACAAAAAAAAGTACAAATGTATTTGATTGTTGATATTTTATTCACTATTAGATTTATTTTGGAGTTAGCATTTTAGAGTTGTTTCCTTTACCAATACCTTTAATACACACACCTTTATCCCTAATGCTAATAAATTTTTTTTATTGAAATAAAGTCTTTGAGAATTTTGTTTTTAAATTTCATGATATTTTCAATTTCATGAAAAAAAAACAAAATCTGATACTGCACTTGTACCGAACTTCCACCATTTGCGTAGCCGCAGCGCAGCGAAGCGTACCCTTTGCGAACCGTAGCGTACCAAAAAAAACGTAGCCACCGTACCACCGTACCGTAGCGTACTTTAAGCGAACCGTACCTTACCGAAGGCGAACCTTTAGCGTAGCGAACCCACCGTACCCACCGTACTCACCCTACTCACCGTACTCACCGTACCCACCGTACTCACCGTACCCACCGTACTCACCGTACTCACCGTACTCACCGTACCCACCGTACTCACCGTACAAAAAAAATAATTTTAATGATAAAAACTCTTTTTTTTTATTATGCTAAAAGAATCAAAATCTTTGGAATTAATTAATTTTTCCAAAGATTTAAGATTCTTCATCATTTATGTTAGTTTTACTTGAGTTTTTTTTTTAGTAAGACTTCTTCCAATTCTCCTTCTTCGTCGGCTCAAACAAGTTGATTTAAATTTTTTAAACGTCTCAGCGTCATCTGCAAATCTTTCTGTGGGTACGGTGAGTACGGTGGGTACGGTGGGTACGGTGGGTACGGTGGGTACGGTGAGTACGGTGGGTACGGTGGGTACGGTGGGTACGGTGGGTACGGTGAGTACGGTACGGTAGGTACGCTACGGCAAGGGTACGGTTCGGTGCGCTATGGGTACGCTACGGTACGATGAGGGTACGGTGGTACGGTAGGTTCGGTGGGTTCGGTTCGCAAAGGCTACGGTACGGTACGCTACGGCTACGGTTCGCTCCGCAAAAGGTGGAAGTTCGGTACAAGTGCAGTATCTCTGATTACAAGTGAAACGTAAAAAATTAAAATAGCTTAACTGTTTATTGATCTGAAAAGGTTATTTGACATAAATTTTTGTTCTCTATTCATTCGCAACTGAGATATTTATTGATTGAAATTCTCTTAGGCGGATAACCAGATGATTGATATTTAAAATTAATTATTAATTTGCTAGATCTCTTTGCACAGGAAATGGTGTTTTTTAAATTGCTGATTCTATTTTAAGTTGTAAAAAATATCAATTTTTAGGAAATTTCCTTAATTACCTTCACTGTTTTCGATCTCAATCGTTGATACCCGGTATTAAAAAGACGTATATAAATTTTTATTTGAATCAAAATTTTCAAGTTTCGAATGCATAATTATTTGCAAGTGAGGCGTCGATCTATTTTTCTGAATATTTTGGTGGCCTGTTTATTGGCACGTGATTGATTAAACCTAGAACGGCGGATTTGTCCTCCTTAGAACCAATTCACAGTTGCTTCCCGGCATAATTTTTTTTTTGAACCCTAACCTTCTGATAACAAGGCTAACTTCCTAATCACTCGGCTTCACGGGTTTTATTTTGAATAAAAAGATTAGAATTACATAAGTAATTTCTCCCCATGAATTTTGACCTCGAAGAAACTTTCAATACAACTGAGAGTGAAATTCTTTAAAGTTTCATGTGTTTCCATACTACTGTACGGCTGTGAATCAAGGATATTTACTGAAGAACTTTTGTTTAGATTGGATGTTTTTACCAGAAACATTAATAGAATAATGCTAAGAGTTTTCCCAATCTAAAACTCACATGAAAAACTAAGACCTTTACAACGTAGTAAACCCAGCTTTGTTGGACACTACCGTCGAATGTCTGGAGAGGAACAGGCCCAAGTGTTCTCTGTATTTTAATTTCAAGTCTAGGCTAGGGCAAAGCTTGTAAGAGACAACAACAGTTGTAGAGACATAGCAGCCGTGCCTAAAGAGCCCGATTGATGATGATTAATTCCGCGTTTTATTAAAAAAAAACGGGGGCTATTCCTATTTACCCAAAAATGTCAACCAGTTGCAATCAACACTAGAAACTTTGATTTACAATAGAAAACGAATACTAAACATCAAGATCTTCAATCTTTTTTTTTCGAACTTATGCTTCATGATCGATTTAAAGTTAAAGTTTGTATTCCTCATTTCATTTTTTATCTAATCGCCATTAATAAGCTCATTATAAATTCTTGCTTTGTTTAATCTTAAATTTTTTTTATTTTCATAAAAAAACATGTTCCAAAAATGAACGTTTGCGTTCATCCGAATTCGCCCGAAAGTTCAAAATTTTTCAGAACCTTTCATATTCTTTCGTAAACTTTCATAACTTTTCGAGACCTTCCATAACTTTTCTGGACCTTTTCATAACTTTTCGGATCATTTTCATGATTTTTCGGAGATTTTCATAAATTTTGGTGGACTTTCGGGGTCCGAAAATTTATGTTTTTGGAACGTTTAAAATTTATATTGAATCATCAATTTATAATAAATGAAATTTTAGAATGGCGAAATGTACTTTTTGACTATCTAATTTTATTTACTCATTTTTTCAATTTTTTAAAGATCTGTTTATTATTACTTTTTGTTTGTTATTCACCAGGAGGATGATTCTAAAATTACACCATGAAATTCAATAATAAAAAAGTCGAACCCGAGTAAAATAGATAATTTTTAATTAAAATTATGGATGAATAAATCAAAACTAGTTTAGACGCTTATTTAATTGATTAACTATCCGATGATTTAACTTGAAAAAAAAATACATTAGAAACAAATAATTCAATTTATTCTAATACTTAAAAAAATTTTCCGTTTGATTTGAATTTTAATGCTCAATTTAATCATTGAGTTTAAAACCCTTGGACGAATCGTCAAAAATAACTGAATTTAACAATCGAAAACTATATCAAAAACAACAACAAAATTTTGCAACTGAAACTTAAGGTGTTTGCTTTGAGTTGTTGTTTTAGTAAGTTGATGAGCGTTATCTTCGATTTGATTCTAACATTAAAAAAATTCAAAAATCTGAATCGAAAAAACAAAAAAAAAACAAAAAACGAAATAAATAATCCAAATGATTAATATTAATTTTATTTTTTTAACTTTTAGTATCTAAATTAATTTGAAATATATAAATTAAGATATTGAACGTTATTTTTATTTAATCAAAGTAGCTAAAACAACAACAAGAAATCCATTGAACAAAAACATAAACTTGATTTTTTATATTTAACTTCTGTTTACAAAATTTTTTAAAGTTCTAAATAAAAAAAAAAGTAAATGGAATCACTGATTTTTATTTTATTTTTTTGTTATTAATGCAAAAATGGTATCATTATCTGTGTTATTTCTACTATTGTATTTCAAGTTATAATCTTTTACTCTTTTTTTTTTATTTTAATACTAAAAATAAATAAAGAAGTTGCAAGTTTTTTTATTATTATTTTAATTCGTTAATCAAAACCTTATTATTTATTTTAAACAAATTAGTTTCAAGTTGTTCAACCCCAAACCGATTGATTCTGATGCGGTTCTACGCCCGATTTAAATAAATAGATTCTATCGATGCTTACTATTTCTTTGATTTTGTAGAAAATTATCTTGAGCTCTGTTGTTTTTTGTTTTACCTTGAAATGGAATTTATCTTGGTTAATAATCAGATAAAAAAGAAAAAAAGATAAATCGATGATAAATAAATAACTTTTGACATTTTGACTATTATTTTAACATTTTTTTGCTTATTAAAGCTTTTAAAATACTATGAGTTTAGTCTTTTAGAAAGAATTTACAATTTTAAAGTCACGCCCTTTATGAAAACTAGGATATATATGTAATCTTGCTGATTTTTATTTTCGAAGCTGTGATCCTTTAATTGAAACGACCCAGATATTTGCTTTTGAGTTAGATCTAAAGATAAATGTTGCCATTATTTTTTTTACGAGTTTTTCAAAATTAAAAATCCTTAAAGAAATTTTTCCGTTTTAAAATAATTAAACCTGGGAAATATCTAGTTTAGTAAAAAAAAATATGCCCGTTTGAGGTAAAAAATAAAAACACATTTTAAATTTTAGCTTGCTGAATTAATTTAAATCTTTCTAATCTCTAAATATCTTCAAGGAGTTTAAGACAAGAGACGCTCCCTTAAGATAGAAAGCTTAGTTACTTTAAGGCTATATTGCCTTTTTCAATTAATTTATATTAGAATATTTTATTCAAACTCCCGTATAATATTACATAACAAAAAAAAAATTCTTGATTTGACCGCTGGCCCAAGACGATACAATTCAAATTATTTGGATATTTAGTCCTTTCTCTAAGTCAAAAATCAGCTTTCATTTGACGTTCCCTAAAAAAAAATTTAAATTTTTTGAAAAATTTGAAGAGTAAAATCTAAGCTTTTTAATGTCATTCGATACTGCATAATTTTATGAAAAATTATAAAAAACGAAGACTTTCAACATGTCCCTTTGGATGTCAAAATTACATCAAAATTAAAGTTTCATGATTAACTTAGTTTCAAATCAGATTACGTTTTATATTTGTGAAATGTTATATTTTTCTGAAAATGAGATCTCATTACTCTATTTTGTCTCGGTGCAATATGTTCTTCAATCTTTTATGTTTTTTTTTAATTCGAACTGAATTGATGGTAACGTAACTGATAGTTTTTTTTCGAAATCCTGACAGTAATGTTTGAAAAATTTTTCGAGTCTTTCACAAAATTGAATCTCACATGGAAAATTAAATAACTTTGAAAGACAGGATACCTTTCGTAGAAGTGACCAAGCCTAAACCCAATGAAAAATTTCATAACGAAAAAATTTTTTAAATTTTGAAATCTTTCAAACTAGTGTTACTCAGCGTGCTCGTAGGATTTGGTCTTCATCAAGACAATATAATTTATATAACAAGAAATTGATGGCCATGGTCAAAAAAATACCAATTTTCCCGGGTACGACAAAAAAAAATTTAACCCTAAAATTAAAAACTACCAACTAAGTCATATTTGAAACAAGATAACTTGAGAATGATTCAAACTAAAATAAAATTGGTTTTATTGTTCGTTTTAAGTACACTTTTACAACATAAAAAAAAAACAACTAAACCTTCTTTAGATAAATAAATAAGTAAATATATATTTAAAAAAAAAAGTTTTCTTTATAACATAATCCTTTTCAATCTTGTTTCGTATAATCATTAGGTTTAATCTTAAAAATATTTCAAAAATTCTTAATTACGTATAAATTTGTATCTTTTTTTTAGCTTGAAATATTATAGCTAGCTGAAAATTTTTTATTTAAATGACAAATTTTGTTGATTTGGCTTAAAGTTGGCTTTCGAATGGTATGGAAATAAACTTCTTTTTTTAACTTCAATTCGAAGGATTAGTCCTTTAACTTTCAATCGTGAAAAGTAAAATTAAAAAAAAAATCTTTAAAAAAAAAGTAAAATAAATGACATTTTAAATTATTTTGTTCAAAATTATAAAATTTAAATTATCTTTTTTTTTTTTCATAAAATATTAAAATGCCGTTATTTTGTTTTGTGTATGAGAAAGAGTTGCATTCGAGAGATCAGTTATCTAAAATAAATCTAGACAACAAAAAAAATTTTAAAATTATAATAAAGACTTTCCTCTATTTTTTTAAGGGGTTCTAAAATTTAAATTTAAGCTTTTTTACATATTAAATTTCATAAATGAAACTAAAAAGGTGAGTTAAACTCATAATTGACATTATAGATTTCGAAACAAAAAAAAAGAATTTATATATGATATCTTAGGTAAATAACAGTTTTTTTTTGTTCGTTGTTGTTGTTGTTGCAAAAATTGAACTTACGCTTATTAGGGTTTAATTTCATTTTAATTAAAAAAAAATAGAAATATCAAAATTTTATTTCAAATTATACAATAGTACAATTTTCTTTTTAACTCAAAAACAAAAAAATTCTATTTTTCTTAGTTAATTAAGTCGAAATAGAAAAAAAAAGCCAAAATTGTTGTGTGTTCGATTAAATTCTTTTTTTTTTTGAAAATTTGTGCTGATTTTTTTAAGGCTTTTAAGATAATTATCTTGCATTTTCATTTTCTAATAAAGTATCTAAAAGTTTTCTTTTAAATGTAAATTGTCAGTTTCGGAGGAAAAAAAATAAACTAGACTTAAATTGCTAATCATAAATTTAATAAAAATATATTCTGTTCATAATTTGACTCTTCGATAAATTGGATTACTTTTCTTACGAAGATCTTGTAAGCTTGTTGCTAGTTCTCCTTTTTGAGATCAAACTTTTTAAGTTTATTCTGTACATCATTCCAAACCGAAACTAAAATCTAGACTTTTTGAAATCACCAATGAGATGTGATATCCTTTTTATTGAATATACCCTAAAATTATCCCAGTGCATTTTCAGACATAAGTTGAAAAAAACTAGGGTTGTTAAATGAAGTGAATTCTGATAGTTTGAAATTTCGAAGTCAAAATTCGAGAGTTTGAAGTTAACCCAAGTCTATTCCTTGACCAAAAATAAGTCTTTTAAAACATACTTCAAACTTTGGAATTTTGACTTCGAAATTTCAAACAACCAGATATCACTTCATTTAACAACCCTAAAAAAAAATCGCTTCAAATATGAAAGAAATATTTTTCTCATATATTTTTGCTTTTTTTTAGATCCAGTTTTCGTCATTCATGTGTTTCTCTTGAGAACTTAAACTAATGATTTAGAAAAGCCAGCATTAATTTAGGGGTATTAATTGAAAGCTAGTTTTATAAACTTTTACTAGATCCTTTTGGCTATCATTTAATACCCCTAAATCAATGGTGGCTTTTCTAAATAATAAGTTCATGAAAGTTCACAAGAGGAACACGTGAATGACAAAAACTGTAGAAAATATGATTATCTCTTAATTTAAAGGTTTAAAAAAATATGATTAAAGCAACACTCTAGGGTGATTAATCTCATGGTCGAGAACGAGAAATGCTGTGGGACCCTTTTGTATGATCTTTGGAACAAGAACGGTGCTGTTTTTAAAGACATTGCTGAACGCGTTCCAAATGGAACGTTACATTTTCGCACGATTCACTGTAAAACGGAATAAAATTAGTCTAAATGTCTATCTATATCCATCAAGACAAAAATCTTTTTAAACCCTTTTATAAATGTATTTATGGAATATCTTCATTTTATCCGGGGTAATTTTAGGTCAAAAATTTTCCATAAATAAGTATTGACCCAATGGTACAAAATCAAGTTTTCGCACATGTATACGGTATAGACGTACATTTATTCCTGAAACAACATGGTAATCCGGGGTTTTCGGGATCATAGATCACACATATATCTGATAATACAAAATCATGAGCTTTCTGAAATTAAAGATCCGGATAAGTAGTTAAATGGATAGAAGGGCGATCGACCTTCAAACAGCTGTGAACGATTAATATTAAATTTTATATAAAAAAAATGAGCGTTTTAACTTGTTTTACTCAGTGCGATACCCTATTAGGTTATACGGTAAATTTATTCCTATATTAAATTAACGTTTTAAAAACGATTTACTTAATAGAACTGTTTCAAATCTTATGAACCAAAAATTTAAAAGCTAATTTTGTAACAAAGATTACCAATTTTTTGTAGATGAAAGTTAAAAAAAGATCCATTGCATTTAAATATTAGAGATCGAGACACTTAAAAATTTAGAAAAGTCTAATGTTTGCAAACGAAAATCTAAACACTAAAACGTTTTTCATATCAATTTTTTTTTTAATTTCAATACTCTTTAATTTTTCGTTAGTATCAAGTTGCGAATCAAAAAATTCAAGAGGAACATATTGATAAATTTGGTTCAAAAAAAAAAGAAAAAAATAATAATAATTTTTTTTTAATATTCAGACTACTAATTAATTAAGCTTATTTTTCTATTCTACCAAAAAATAAAATTAATTAAACAAACACCTGAATATTGTTCGAGCTAGTAATAGTGATCTAAATCTATATTAAACAGAGGTAAGTATCTTGCATAATTTGTTACAGAGTTGCATTTTTAGCCAAAAATCAATTATTTATTTAATTAAATCTTTTTTTTTTTGTATAAATGATAAGATAAAATTTGTTCAAATAATCTTACTAGAAATAAAAATGAAAACTGACATTTGAACAAAAAATTTAATTTTGATTAATAAGGTGTTGGAATTTAAAATAAAAGAAAGAGTATAAAAAACTTAAATAAAAACTAGTAATTCTTGGCGCTTTAAGCAAGAAAATTAAAATCATACAAAGCTGGCACGATAAGTAACTTTTCAATTCATCATAGAATAAATTTAATTAATTTTTTGATCATTCGTGGACTACCCGATAAATGAATCTCTCAAGATTTGTATGAACATTAACTTCAATTCCGCCTTTGTGTTTAACAAGAAAAGTTTAACAATTTCAAGAGAGATTAGCTGAGAGAAATGAAAAAACACATTCTTACTTGATCAACTTAGACCAAAATTTAATTATAGAAGGAATTAAAATCAGAATCGAAAACAAATTCAATAATTAATAAAGCATGGTATACTTTTTTTAAAAAAAAAAATATTTTGTATTCTAAAAATTTTGATGCAAATTCTTTTGGGTCAACAAAACTACAATATCCTAAAAATCGACAAAGATTTGAATTTTTTTTTTAGGATTTATTTATTCTTTAAATATTTTCAACTTTTTTAATTCTTTTGTTTCAAAACAAAGAATTGAATTCTATTTTTTTTTTGTTCGTTGTGTTCTTTCATTTTAGCAAATAAAAAAATCGTTGACTTGTTTAAAAACAATTTCGAAACAAAAAAATAAAATATAAAAATTAAAATATATGCTGATATTTCAGTAGTGCCATGAATGGTTTTTCTTAATTCATTTAGAAAAATTTAAATTAATGAACACAACAAAAACAAAATAAAAAAAAGCAAAAAGAAAATAAAGCTGTCTACGTTGTATCTAATAGAACTAATTTAATTTCAAGCTAAGTTCAGTTTAAAACAGAACTAATTACGCATACACTATCGCATATCAACGAAATTAAAATCTATTTATCAAACAAGATTAAAAACAAAAATTTTTTTTTTAAATTCCAAAAAAAAGAGAACAGAAAGACTGATTTTTATGTTAAGAAACTTAATCTCAATAAAATTTGATAACTTAAAAAATATATGTCATTTTTAATTATTAGCCTTTAAAAAACAAAAAAAATATTTTAATGTACTCACAGTCTCTGGTAACAAGTACCACGCGCTTGAACTTGATGAAAATATAAATAGTTTCATGATTGAAAAGTCAAGGTTTATTCAAATGACTTATCCAAATATAATTTAGAGAAGTTGTTTTAACTGCTGGTTTCTACCGGAAAATGTCATGAAATAGAATTAAAATGAAATCTAAATTAAGAAATAATTTGAGTAACGGATAGAATCTCAGCTATTAAAGCCTTAATAGACTACAATTACTTTATTGCTACAGAACAAAGGCGTACCTTCAAAACTAAAAGGAGTACAGTGTCATAAAATATTCTAGTCTAATTTCTTAATACTAAAAAGTATTTTTTTGTTTTATTTCTCTACATCAAATGACTCTTTCAAAGTTTTGATATGGTATGGTGGTGGGTACAAATTTTGCTCAACAACGATTAGAAAGAGAATTTACCGCAATCCCCCGCACAATCCTCCCGTCCCAACGCACATTAATTGCGATTAGATGTGAATATTTTAAGGTTCAGGTAATTCAAAACTTTAGTGCTATCTTAATTTGTCATTTTTGACATCGGAACCGTAATCTACAACCCTGGTCATTCAAAGCTTCCAAAAATGAACGTTCATGAACGTTCATGAACATTCGTGAACATTCATGAACGTTCAAAGGACGCTGAATGTTCAAAAGTCTTCAATTGTTTTCAATTTTTTTCAAATATTTTCATTTTTTTTTCTAAAATTTTCATATTTTCAAATCTGAAAAAAAATGAAAATATTTGAAAATATTTGAAAACATTTGAAGACTTTGAACATTCAGGATCCCTTGAACGTTCAAGGTTTTGAACGTTCATGAATGTTCACGAATGTTCATGAACGTTCATGAACATTCATTTTTGGAAGCTTTGAATGACCAGGGTTGTACAACCCCGAAAACCACAAAAAATCAATTTTTTCATGTGGGTCAAAAATCAAAATTTTTACCCCCAACCCTCCGATTTTTGCAGTGGGAAAAAGATATTTTTGATCTGGAGGTACCACCTGAAAGCTAAAAAGCTCCCATTGACGTTTTTTTCAAAACCGAAACTGACGGTCTAAACCTGATTTTCGAAAGTTGGCAGCCTTGCTGGGGATAACAGTAAGTCTTCAATATTAAACTACTAAAGATGGCTCAAAAATAAATATTTTCAAGGTATTAGTCTTTGAATTTTACTTCTGGGTCATTAAAATTCACATTAAACATGTTATTCATACAAATTTCTGAGCGAGCAAGATTGCCTTAAAAAGCTGCAGTTTTTTTATCCTATTATTTTAATAGAAAATAAAAAAAGTTTCCCGTTTTTTTTGGCAGATCTTTGAAAAGTTGTTAAAAAATCCTTTAATAAATTGAACATAATTAAACCCAAAGCTATAAGTGAAATTTATCAAAAAAAATTATCTTTGAAGAAAACTAAAGACGTAAAATAGACCGTAAATAATAAAATTTCTATTAAACGTAAACTTTTATGTAAGGACTTTTGATCGGACACATAACTCAGAAGAAAAAATAAATAGAATTTAAGTAATCTTGTGACGTCAACCACGATTATTTGTTAGTTTTATCAGAACGAACTATAATTATTCAACTTATGTTTTCAATTTTTTATGGAAAATCAATTTTTAATAAGATCATGATAACATGAACATGAAAAATTAATAAAAAAAAATTTCATCGACCAACATACAACACAAAATTGACAAAAAGGCATCATTTTTGTATATGGGAACGAGATACCGCAATAAAATTCTTAAAATCTAAATCGATCCATTAGATTTTAAAACAAATTCTTTTCATTTTTCTTTTATTTACTTTATTTCAAAAGACCCTAAGGCTTACTAACTATCACCCTCGAACCCCAAGGAACAAGAAAAAAAATATTCTCTAAAAAAAATAAAAACGAGAACAGTTTGACGACTTTCATATTAAACAAGATGAATTTATTTTAAATTATATATCTTATGTAATAATCCATTACTTTCATAAACTTATTTTAGTGTTAGATTGAATTAAGCTTGTTTAAAATAGATATTAAGAACTTAAATTGATTCTTTCATTCAATCAAATTTTGGGTTGTTGAAAAAAAAAACAAAACTGAGACTGAAGTTTGATCTAAATAAAAGTTAAATACGGAAAAGGAATGAAATTAAAATTAAATTAAACGAGGACGACAAACGTAAATGAACTTTAATCATTATGCTGAGACAATTTTTAGTAGAAAAAATTTAATATCCTAAAATAAATTTAAAAACAAATTAAAAGGTAATATGCGAAATATTATATAAGATAAATTTTGAAACTAAACCAACAAAAATAATATTTGTTCAAATAAATGACAAGTGTACGAGACGATTATTCAATTTTAAATGGAATTTTTTTCTTTTTTGAAAAATTACATCTCGAATGCCGCTCGATAATCGAAATAAACATTCAATTTTGAAAAAATATTTTTTAATCCGTTGGGTTAATGTCGTTTTTATTCTAATTTGAAATTTATTTTTAATAAAAAAAAATATAAAACTAAGAACGAAAATAAAATTGCAACATAGTCAATGCAACTAAAAACAAGAGAAGAAAGAAAGAATTTTTTTTTAAAAAAAAAATAGGTTAATCTAAGCAAATATTGCCATTTTTAAGGTACGCTCTTAGATGATGAATACGAATAATTTTATACAAAAAAAAAAATAATTTTTTTTTTATTTTTTAGGCTCATACTAGGATATTTTTTATTATTTATTCTTTTAATAATATGAATCAATGTCTCTTTCCTATCTTTTAGAAAAAATCGAGACGATTCATGATATAAATTTTTTTTATTATTTTATACGAGCTTTACATTTATATCGGTAAAGGTGTATCATTCTATTATCATAATATCATAGACATCTCGTTAACAAAACTAGATTTTTTTGATTTTTTAAATTAACAAGTAATTTATGGCTTTCAATCTCAACAATTTTGTCGAAATCTCAAAATGATTCCCTCAGAATTCGAATAATGTTTAATGATATTTGAAATATTCAATTTTTTAATCATGATAAACCAAGCCTTCTCTTAAGAGTCCTACAAGCCTTTTTTTTCGAATATTAAAATTAAATAAAATAAAAAACGATTAAGATATTAATTATGCAAAAAGCTAATCCCTTTTTTTTGTGTTTCGATTCAATTTTATTGGAAAAAAAATCTAGTTTAGCCATCGGCCAGCAGAAAAATAATAAACTAACCTTTAACTAGATAATTCGAAAAAAAATGTTTTTTTTTTTAACTAAAATGTTCTATTTATGGTTTAGAAATATAATCATATTTTTCAATTTTAAACGTTAAATTCATTTATTCAAACGAATGTTAAGAACAACTAAAAATTTCTTGAAAATTACCATTAGGTTAACTGGAAAATTAGGTCATTGGTATTGACAAAACTGAAAAGAAAAAAATTCAAAAACTCATAAGTTTAACTCACTTTTGGTTGTTGTATTGTTTGAACTCATTCATCTCAAGGAGAAGCTAATTCTCAATAGAGCATAAGGTTTTAATTTAATGATAATCATACTGATAATAATCCCTCTTATTCTTACACAATACAAGTATTTTCTCCCTTAGGAGTTCGGAATTCTTTAATCTAATTTTTTTTACTGCTTATTGAAATTTTTATTTATAATGAAAGTTAATTTTTAATTTGGTAAATGATAAAAATTATTTTATTAAGATATTTATAACTCTTTTAATTATAAGCCCTACTAAATCGTATTGCCTTGGAGTTTATCCCTTTCTCATAAAATTACCTTTTTGATTAATGTATCTTCAAGCTTACTTGGGCTCGAAGATATCTCATTAAATACTGAATTTTAATAAATACCAGTAAATTACCGTAATTATTTGTTTTGTTATTTGTTAACGCTGCACTAAAAATCAAAAATACACTTTTAGAGCCAGCACCTGTTATCATCGATCCTATGTTATAGTGTGTTTGAATTGCAGAGCCTGCCTTAAACATGTATTTTCAAGATATAACAATGCACCATGTCCAAAAAATTTGGTTTGGTGTTGCACTAATTTCGAAAAAATAAGGAATTTTTTAACAAAATAAAAAATTATACCATATAAAAACCCTCCTAAATTTTTAGGAGGGTTTTTTAACGATTAAAAATGCCAAAACATGCTTAAGACATTCGTGATACTCTAATCTTGAAAGCAGAGTCTGCTTAGAATATTTTAACAAAGGCCAATCGCTAAAAAGAGTTTTCTAAACTTTTGGATTTCGTGTTATGTTGCTGCAGAATCGAACGAGGGAACACGGTATTTTAATTATTTTTTCTACAGTCGACTCGCTTTTAATCGGAACTCTTTTATCCGTAAAATTCGGGATCCGTACATTTTTCCCCGGTCCCTACCCCTTCTCTGATACTTTCAATGCAAATTTTGTTGTCTTAATCCGTAATTAAGTTCGGATTGTTATTCTATTCGGAACAGAAAAAAATGATCTCTATTAATATACATGCATGTTAAAGTCAATCCTTTATCCGTAATTTTTTAATTTTAATTTTCAAACAAAGAAAATACCAAAAAAAACTTTTATTCTACAATCCCTTGTTTTTTTTTAAATTTAAATTCAATAATTGACTCAATCAAACCGACAATTGTATTTAGTCAAAAAATAAATTTTAAATAAATCTCCAATCCAAAATTTTAATTTCCATTCTTAATTGTGATGATCAAACCCTCTTATTTTTTACATTTTTAAGACTTTGAAGTTAACAAGAGCAGTCAATATCTTTTTTTAGTTAATTATGATGGGAAATTTTATGATTTCTAGCAATTAAACTTATAGAACAGATAAAAAATTTCTTTAAATCGGAAGGTTTCAAAAAATTTTCCTTTTCCGGTTTAAATTTTATCCGTATAATTTAATCCGGAATGGGTTTTTCCCGGTCCCGAATGTTACGGATTAAAGCGAGTCGACTGTATTTTTTCTTCATTTTGATTTTAGTGACGCACCAATTTCTAAAAAATAGATAAATATCTTTCATTTTTTTGACTATTTTTCTTATTTTTTTGGACATGGTGCATTGTTAAATCTTGAAAATACATGTTTAAGGCTGGCACTGCAATTCAAACACACTATAACATGGGATCGATGGTACTGCACTTCTAGCGAACTTTCTCCTTTTGCGTAGCGTACCGTATCCTTTGCGTAGCGTACCCACCGTACCCACCGTACCACCGTACCCATAGCGTACCGTACCGTACCCAAGGCGTACCGTACCGTACCCAAGGCGTACCGTACCGTACCCAAAGCGTACCCACCGTACCACCGTACCCATAGCGTACCGTACCGTACCCAAAGCGTACCCACCGTACCGACAATACAAAAGACCTGTTTTTGATTAAAGAAATCCTTAAAATCAATTTTTTCTTTTATTTCCTAATAATTAGTGTCAATTAAAAAAATATAAATTTCTGATTATTTCTTATTTTCGCTTGAACTTTCGTTTGTAACCTTTAGTTTTTTCTTAAAGACAAAAGATTAAGAACTTAATATAAAAAATATGTTTTGGATTATCTTACATTTAACTTATTTACTAAAATCCATTTTTTTAAATTGTCTTTAATTTTGAAAAGAGAAAAAAAAAATTCATTCAAAAATTTATTAAAAACTCTTGGGTAGGGTGGGTACGGTACGGTACGCTTGGGTACGGTGGGTACGGTAGGTACGGTACGCTTAGGGTACGCTTAGGGTACGCTACGGTACGTTGGTACGCTGACTACGGATTATCGGGTACGGTACGGTACGCAAAGGGTACGGTACACTACGCTACGCCTACGGTAAGCTACGGTACGGCTACGCAAAAGGAGAAAGTTCGCTAGAAGTGCAGTAACAAGTGCCGGCTCTAAAAGTGTATTTTTGATTTTTAGTGCAGCGTTAAAAAACAAATATTTACTATTTGGCTATTTAGGAAAAACTGCACTTCCACCGAACCATTCCGTACCCGTGCTAAAAATTCACTAAGTTGCGTGATTTTTGGATAATTTTGCGATTTTTTAGTACTGCTGCGGATACGGTACGGCTATGATTTGAGAACGGTACGGAACGCTTCAAGTACGACACGTCTTTCACGAATTAAATGGACGAATCACATTCTTGAATTTTCATGAAGGTTCTCCAAATCGAATAGAAAATTAAATCTCAAGAATAAGGATCGGAGAATGAGCTTTCAATATTAAAAAACCTTTCTGCGTACGTTCGTGCATTTAATTTGTGAATGACCAGCAATGTAGCCAGGAGTGTCATATCGATTTTGAAAGATGAGCCTCCTTTTCAAAAAACTATTTTTTTGAAAATTGTAAGCTGCCTTATTTAGGTTCTCATTCTTTCGATTATGAATTTTTCACTTTCCAAATTTAGATAGCTAAAAAAGTTAAATTCAAATATTCTAAGTATTAATATAGTCGATGATTTTTGAATAAAGGGAAAATTATCAAATCGATCTTGCTGCAATTATATAAGCTAAAATCATCACTGTAGTTTCCTGTTTATTTTTTTCCCCGTAAAATATATTGCATTTGTATTGTTTAGCCAGAGCGTCTTGTAAAAATTTCATGAGCATGGACTGATCTGGAGTGTATGTATTAAATTATGAGATAATTCAAAAAACAATCAGAAGCTAAAAGGTGAAAAAAACTCTATAAAGTATCCCACCTTAATAAAATTCTCTAAATTGAATGAAATAATAATTAATAATCTTTCCGTATTTTGAGATTTTACTTGAGGACATTTTTTTAATTTTATTTATCAAATATTTTTTTTTAAAAAGTTAAATTAAATAAAGCTAGTTGTCAAGGTGCTATGTTTTGTTTTGTTTTGCTTTGTTAAAATTTGATTCAAATAAATGACAAAATTAAATGTTTGATTTCGGTATTGAAGAAAAAAAAAATAAAATTCTCCAATTATTTTTTTTTGCTATGTGTGCTTGTGCTTTTTTTTTTTAAATTTTTTTGTTTGAATTTATTTAAACAAAAATATTTAACTAGTTAAGAAGAAGAATAATAAGTTTAACATTTAACATGGAAGCCTCTTAAATAAGAAAAAAAAATTACTCATATTCTTAAATATTTAAAATGAATTCGGGTTTAACGAAATAAATAAAAAAAACGAATCAACAACGAAAAAAAACTTTAAAAAAAATACTTTATTTGCATAGTCTAAGGCGTAGAATTAAATTTTTCTTAAATTCAAATTCATGTGCTTATTTCTTAATAACTTTTATTGAATACTTGATAGACTTTGATATATAAATCTTAGAGATTTTCGCAAAACATTAATCGACGTTTAGTGAATCAGAAAATCTAAATTAATGAAAACCCTTTTAAAAAAAAAAAAATAAAAATAAGATAACCATCCATGTATGAAACGTTCATGAACCATGATCAACTTTCGTAAACTTTAATTTTATGTTGTATGATAAGTCTCTTAAATTGGGACCCTTCTGAGAAAAAATTAAGTTTATTTTCTTTTATAAAAATTTTGAGATTGATTACCATATATGAGAAAATCTGCTTATATGTAAATACTGATAACGGCGTAATATATAACTGCATGAATCTTAAAATCTTAAAATTAATACAGTGACTTGATTTCAAAAACTTAAAAAAACGGGTATAGATGAGTCATGTTAACCTATTTTTCGGCCTGTATACGCGTATACATCAATATGTATACGCGTATACAAATATGTATACGACTGAGGCATTCGTATACAAATTTTTTTTTTTATGTATTCGCGTATACATATTTATGTATACTCGTATACATTCGTATACAAAAAATTTGTTTTTTTTTCTGGTTATACATGGCATGTATACGCGTATACATCGGGCATGTATACGCGTATACTCATTCAAAAAGGATGTATACGAGTATACTTATTAGATGTATACGCGTATACATTCGTATACAAAAATCTCATTTCTTCTAGGTTAACAAAGGTTGATAGCAACATATTACAGTCGACTCACTTTAATCCGAACAACGATTATCCTAACCTTTCGCTATTCGATAATAATACTAAGCGAATATGTTATGAGGGCCCGGAAAAATGTGACACATTGTACGATAATGCGTCGCTGGCGTTTTTTTATCCGAACTTTTAGTCTTTATTTTTTTAGGTGAACAAAACTTTTATTTAATATTGCTATTAAATTATGTTTCTTCGGATTGTCCCGAAGTCCCTTGTATCCTTTGGGGTACTAAACCATATTTAAATAAATAAATAATACAGTGGACTCACTTTAATCCGAACTCTCTTGGACTAGAAAAAATAAGTTCGGATTATATTTTCCGGATACTCGATAATACGTTTTTTGTCAAAAAAAGACTAAAAGTTCGGATAAAAAAATGCCAGCAGAGCATTATCTTACAAGGTGTCGTTGTTCGGACGCGTATACATCTGATAAGTATACTCGTATACATCCTTTTTGAATGAGTATACGCGTATACATGCCATGTATAACCAGAAAAAAAAACAAATTTTTGTATACGAATGCCTCAGTCGTATACATATTATGTATTCGTAATACATATTTGTATACGCGTATACATATTGATGTATACTCGTATACATAGGCGATGTATACGCGTATACAGGCCGAAAAATAGGTTAACATGACTCATCTATACCAAAAAACGTTCATGAATGTTTATGAAAGTTTATTAAAGTTCAGAAATCGACATTCTGATTGACCAGTATTGTAATTTTTTAAATATTTTCATAGTTATTTCGGTACCGACTAGAACTTTAAACTCTGTTCTTAGTCTCCTTTAAATCTTTAAGAGATATCCATTTGAGATTTGAAAGAGATTTGTCTTCTAAGAGAACTCAAAACCGAAATTTTGTCCATGTGATCTTTAAGAGATAGATTTTCCGAGCCAAGTGATCAATAGACATTAGAAAAAAATTAGCTTGGTGATTTTAAAATTGACCCTCGTCGGAAGTATCGCAAAGAATATACAGCAATAGTTCTCAGTTAGAAACGACTTGGAAACAAATTGAAATCTCTCCATGATCTTCACGGAAATTGAGATCAGGACGATCGTTTGCTATTTCAAAAAATCGTCTTTAAATTTACAGGCATTAAAACTATGCCAAAAGGTATAGTTTTAATGTCTCTGATAATATTTTAAATAAAATACAGTAGAACGGGATCGAACTAAAACTTTGACAGATTCCTAAAGCCTAAAAAATGCTTTTTTTGAATATTTTTTCAATTATTAAAATATTCGTTTAAATTAATTTTTAAATTTAACTGCCAGGACTGCAAATTTTTTAAAACATAAAATAATGCACATTTAAAAATGTGAAGAATATCATTCCATTTTAAACAAATGAGCAAGTTTGCTTCTTATTAAAGAAGAAACCTTAATAAACTATAATAATATGAAGTATTTGTTCAAAAAAAATTTAAATTCTAACAAAAACGCTTTTAATTTTAATTAGTGGAGTTTACAATAGTAGAATTTTTTTGTGGATAAGGGTCTTGGCTATCATTTTCAGGGTCGATTATCATAATGTGCCGTTCAAATTATAGCCTATTAACTTTAAAAGATACACAACGTTTAGTTGGTAGTCAGCTTTAAGGTCCGAGTTCTTTAGATATAGTGATACTTGGCAAGATAAGTTCTAGATAATTTTTTAGCTTTAACTGGAGATTATGTCTATCATGTTCGTTTTTTAACACTAGAACGCCCGGTCGATTTTTGCCGAAAACTATAGTTCCGTTTTACAGTGGTGGCAAAGGTTTTGTAACAGTCCGTCACCTAACGTCAGATGACGTCAGGTTACGTCATTCGTCAGGTAACGTCAGGTGACGTCAGATGACGCCACCATAAAGTATCCAAATCAGAGTTTGGTTAACTCAAGTTGCAAATGACGTCAGGTGACGAATGACGTAACCTGACGTCAGCTGACGTTACCTGACGAATGACGTAACTTGACGTCATCTGATTGTCGACGAAATTCAGCTGACGTCACCTGACGTCATTTGCAACTTGAGTTTACCAAACTCTGATTTGAATACTTTATGGTGGCGTCATCTGACGTCACCTGACGTTACCTGACGAATGACGTAACCTGACGTCATCTGACGTTAGGTGACGGACTGTTACAAAACCTTTGCCACCACTGCATTCACGAACCATTAAAGTTGATGACAAACTAGCTATATTTCCTGAAAATATGGACGAAAATGAATCAAATGTACTGAGATAAAGTCGATCCTCAAGTTTTATCTCGGAAATAATTAGGACTTAATTTTCGATGTAGAGGTCTAAAAAACCCCGCGGTCTTTCTAGTGTTAAATAACTTAATCCTTTCACAGTCAACTTCGAGATTACTACAGATAAATTCAAAGATAATTATCCGTAAAACACGGATGAGGATTCTTCAACTTTTCCTTAAAAAACGAATTCCGATCGAGAAAAATTCTCCTTCTCCTTTACACTAAAAATTAATCAACTGGGTTGAAATTTTTTTGAACTCTAAACAAAAATTGAACTAAAAACAAGATTTTGAGTCATCGTCTGTGTTCTAATATTTGTTTCAAAATTAGTCTAAAGGAAGTTATATTCAAATATTATGGTTTTGAAAAAAAACTAGGTTAAACTTATTAAAATAGTTAAATAAATTGCAAAATTATTTCGATAATCAATTGGTTTTTAATTTTATCTTTTTTGTTACAATTCGAAATAAAATGAACAAGCGGTGTTTTATAGCCGTAATTTTTTCTGAAAGCTTAAATATTTTGACCTTATTTTTGATGCACCCTCAACTCAGAAATCGAAAACACAAACAGATAACAGAATTGAAATTTTTCTTCATAATTCAATTTGTCCACGAAATGTTCAATTGTTTCTTAGTTGAACTAACATGATTTAAACATTCGAAAATTCTTGCTTGAAAATCGTTTCGATTTCAATTCAATTTTCCGCAATTAGCGACCAAGAATCGGCACTAGTGGAATTTATTACAAGAGACGACAAAAAATTGATCGAAAATTGAAAAAAAATTGAAATTTATTTAAGCTTAAGTATTCAGTGTTATACTGTTCAAAGTGATCTGATTTCTAAAATGGAACCGATTTAAGAACAAAAAAATCGTTTTTTATGGAAAAGTTTCGGTTCAAGTCAACTTAAAATAACGGCACCGTAAAGTCACGAGTATAAATAATTCTCCAATATGTTGCATAGTCCTAAAAGTCAGCTAAAAGCCTTGTGTTTTTGTACTACTATTAAGACATTTATTATTACTATTACTATTGTCCATCCATGAGCTCATAAACCATCTGCGAATACCGGTATTTATTTTGTAATTTTTTTTTAAGAACCCTTCAATACTTAAATCTATCGATTGAAGATTATATTCCTTTATTTGAAGGTTATTAACAATTTTAATTTGCCATGCCTCCGTTACCGGATGATTTGATTTGATTAGAATTGAAATAATTATTATAAAATTTTGGCGCTTAAACAGATTTTATTAATTCCTCATTAGATAAGAGGAAAATCACTGAATAACGAAAAAAAAACATGAGATTTTGAAATAGGAGTTTTAAGCCGGAAACGAAAAACAAGATTAAAAATTCAAAAATTTTTGTCAATTTTTTTGAATTTTCTAAAATTTAAAAAAAATAGAAATGATTTAATAAGATTAACTTTAATCATTTAAATCTTGTTAACTATGATTTTCTCAACTTCCTTGAATCGATATTAAAATACCATTGTTAGTTGTTAAATTTGGTTATTTTAAAATTATAAAGTCTTGAATCCCAAACAAAAATAAAAATTTAATTAAGAAATGAATTCGTACTGCAAAAACCCAATTAATTATACCTCATACAAATTTAATAAACAACCAATCTTAACAGCAAATTTAACATTTCTATTCTATTCATTATTCACTATTTTAATATCATTCTTCTTTGTGACCAGTCAGCGTAAAAAATTTAAGAACAAGGTTAAAACTTTATTAAGAAATATTTTCTAATTTAATGTAACTCTTATAAACTAAATTTTTTTTTTAGGCAACATTAGCAACTACGTTCAATGCTGGTGGGTCTATGTCAATATCCCTTTTGTCAAGCACAATTATTAGTCAATGGACTTGGGCCGCAAGTCTTTTACAATCAACAACTGTTGGAACTCAAGTATTTATTTTTAGAATATTCTCTCAAGTACAAAAAAAATAAATTTTAATTTTATCTAGTTTGGACTAAGTGGTCCTTATTGGTACAGTGCAGGAGCTTGTATTCAAATTCTTCTATTTTCTATTCTTTGTATGGAGGTGAGAATTAAAGCTCCTGGTTCGAGAACATTTTTGCAAATAATACAAGCTAGATTTGATAAAAAAACTCATATTCTATTTTGTGTTTTTGCACTTCTCACCAACACAATAGTAAGCGCTATGCTTCTCGTTGGAGGAATTGCATCTATTACTTATAGTTTTAAAGATGTATCACCAGAATATTCAATTTTACTTTTTATTCTTGCAATGTCACTGTACGTATTTGTCGGAGGACTAGGGTAATTTACAGTAATTTTAAACTTAACTTTAATCAATCTTATAAAATTGTTCAAAGTGGCCTGTTTTATTTGTCATACTTTAGTACTATTCTTATATTGACAGTGGTTGTAATGATGTTTTTTTGTATATTTTATTCGAATACAACTGGCATGGGATTCGGAAATGTGGATGAAATATTTAAAAGATATTCTTGTGTTTCAAATCCAAATAATATGAACAATTCATACAAAACATTTTTCTCATTGGATTCATTTATGTTCGGAATAATTAATATTATTGGAAATTTTGGAACAGTCTTTGTAGATCAAGTAGGATAAACGAAATTTAATTTTGATTAAAAAATTAACTTTATTGGTCTAAGTCATATTGGCAACTTAATGGAACTACATCACCAAAAAAAAGTTCAATTGCATTTATAATTGCGGGGTCTATTTGGTTTTTTGTACCGTTTTGCTTTGGCACGACAATGTCAATCGGATATACTTATTTAAGCTCATTTCCTGGAAACACAAGTTTTCTTAGCTCTTCGGAAATAAATTCAGGTGAGTAGCTATTTTATTTTTTATTTTTAAATCTTAATATTTAATTTAATTATTTTTAAGGCTTAGTGGTTCCAGTAGTAGCCAGTGCATCTTTTGGAAGTATCGGAAATTATTTTGTTAATTTAATGATTATTTTTGCTGTAACAACTACTGGTGGTGGTGAAATTCTGGCTGTTACAAGTATTATCATAAACGATATTTATTCAGTCTACATTCATGTAAATAAATTTTTTAGAACCCTTCATCCCAACTTTGATAAATAATATTCCACTAAAATTTTAATCAAATATAAGCCTTTCAAACCAAACTTAGCTGATAAAGATAGCTTAATGTGCATCCTTTGTGACAAGCTACGTGGTCAAGTAGGAGAAAACAAGTGTACATGTTGCAGTGTTACATATTGTAAAGATTGCGATAGCGATAACAAGTAAAAAACTTTCAGTCAATTTTTTTTCAAAAACTTATTTTTTAAATTTTTTTAAATTCAATAGCAAAATGAAATCTCAACCGAATTATATCAGAACATGTAAAATGCATGCCAGTTATCTCAATTATGAACATCATTTAAATTCTGTTAAATCATTGGTCATGATTTTGATAACCGTTTTGATGCTTTTGATCGCAATTTTTTTGTACTACTTAAACTTAAACTTAAATTGGCTTTATCTTTTTATGGGAATTATTATCGGACCAGGTAAATTACATTTCAATACTCACAAGTATTCCAGTTTCAACTTCTCATTATTTTAGCTGTTTTTCCAATTACATTAAGTCTCTTTTGGGCAAGAATAAATAGTTTTTCAATGTTTTTCAGTTCACTATTTGGATCAATAATTGGTGTGATTAGTTGGATACTTACAACTGTTTTGTATTATAAAGGATTTGATATTGAAAAAAGTGGTAAATTGATTAGTATGTTAGCTGGAAATATTGCATCGTTAGGAATTGGCGGACTTATGGTTGTGATTTTAACGTTAATAACAGCTAAGCCGTTAAATGTTGATCAAATAAGAGAAGTATGGGAAAAAACGAGAGACATCGATTCTCCACTTTTACCATGGAGTGAGATCTATTCAAAGTAACAATTGGTTAAGAGTTAAATTAAAGAATTTTTTTGATTAATTTCTATTTAAAGAGACTTGAATATTGAAAAAGCTCATGAATTGAAACAAAGACCAACACTTTTAGAAGTTGAAAGTAAACTTAAAACAGTAAAAAAGGTGTCATGGTCGCTATCATTTGTTTTGAGTTTTATTTTATTAGCTGTAGTACCTTTGGTAACTCTTAATTTTGGAGACTTTTCAATAGAGGCATTCAAATTTTGGATAATTATAGGTCAAATATTTATATTTTTATCGCTGATATATACATTATTAGGACCTCTAACCGAAACCTACATTACGCAATTTATAATTAGCAAAGCTAAAAAAATATTGCCTAAGAATAAAAAATAGAATTTCTATTTTTGTAAAATATAGTAAACATGGGTGACCGGGTTAATAAGTATGGTCTGCTTGACTCAATATTTTTTTGCATTAGAATTAAATAATAGTTATATGCCGTACTTAAAAATTACAGAATCCTTTCATATTGGACTTCTACTAGAACTTATATTTAGATTTTAGTATAAAATAATGTTTCGGTAGGACTCAATTTTAGAAAGTTAGCTTGAGCATAAAAGCATGTTTAATGCGTCTTACAAAAGGATCGGATAGACGGGCCCATAGGTACTAATGTAAGTCACTACAAGACCATACTTTTTTTTAAAACGGTCACGGCATGTTTACTATATGTTTCAAAGAAATCAATGTTTACCCTGTAACAAAAGAAATTTTTCAGAGATCTTAATTTCTAAACTTTTTTTTATCTAACTAACCTATGCCCATTCGTTTTTTGAATAAAAAAATTAAAAGTTAAGATTCATATTTTAAAAAAAAATTTTATTCTTAAATTTCCTAGCTGATGCTCCTTGCTTCGATGTCAAATTTATATCAATTTCCGTAATAATCTTGATATTAACCCCTTTTGGCTTTGACATAAAGAGACACTCTTAATCTGAGTTCTTAATTTAAATTATTCCATCCCATGAATTTTCTTAGTATATCGTAGTCTAACCATTACAGACAGTTTTTAAATTTAATGGTTGGTTAATAAAGACCAGAATGTGAGAATTAAATAAACAATCGACATCCTAAGGTTGGACAGGAAATAGCTAACTAGCCGTGTTGTCAAAGTCCTGTATATTTTTACATAATTTATTTTATAGTATATATGATTGTAAGAACCCCAAATCATAAATCTTCCTAGCTCAAATTCTATTCCTCCACTATGACATTCTATTCCTCCACTATACCGTAAAATCTCCTTCAATCTTCCATGTAACTAAACCTGAAAATCCGGGATTTAGCGGACATTTTGATTGGCTAAATTTTTTTTCAACCAATCAGGAATTCCGCTAAAACCCGAGTATCAATAAGATAAGCTTCTTCGTATATTTCTCTCATAAATCTCTTTAGAGATAGCCATTATACAAAAAGTCCCTCTAATACAAACGATTTTTTTTAATGTGAACATTTTTACCATGAAAATTTAGTAAAATCGACATTTCGGAAATCTTGTTTACCCCAAAGTTATTTAATATTTTAAAAATTCACACCTATTCTTGTAGAAAAAAGTTTGACCTGCAAACCTAATAGTTTGTGTCTTAATTGGTAATAAAATTGGCGAGAAATAAGGTCTCAAAAACCACGAAAAACTAAAATTTATAACTTGGGCTTCTTATAAAAAACTCAATTTTTTTTCATAATTAGCAGTACGCCATATTTACGGGCATAATGAGTATGTGACCCAATGGAGGCATTTGCATGTAACAACAAAAATGAGTTTACATGAGTGCTAGATTTCAATTCTGAAAGGTTCATGTCTTAAATAATAATTTTACCATATCCTCAATACCGGAATAATAAAAAATAAAATTTGAAAGATTTATTTTTAAAATTTTTTTATTTTTAAATTTTTATTTAGAGAATCAATTTTTAATCTTATTAAAAATTAATTTTTTATAAAGTTTTTATTTTTTTTGATGAATTTTAACAAGAACAAGAGATTTAAAAAAAATAAAACAAAAAAAAATTTATAAAAAAAAAAAAATGAATCAATTAAAAAGAAACAAAAAATAAAAATGAAACTAAAACTGAAAGTTTAATCTACAAATTTTTTTGTGTTGTGTCGAATAAGGTCCAAAACGCACAATTTTAATCTCTGACTAGAATGCTTTCTATTATTTTTTTTTAATTTCTAAAACTCTGATTTATTCGTAAATATATTATTTTGATCAATTGTTGTTTTCCACCAGTTTTTTACATCTGTTGTCATCTTTTGAGATTCTGAAATATACATATTTCTTTTTTTAATCTTCTCCTCGCTCATAACTTGGGATTGACGATCCAAAGCTTCAAGTAAAAAAAAAACAAAATTAAAAAATTTTTTCCATTCAACCCCAAAATTGAGATAACTCACTATTCTTTTTCTTCAATTTATTGTTGTTGGTTGGCACAAGTTTAATCGCAGGTCCTGTTAAATCCGAGAACGATTGTTTCAATGTTTCCTTTAAAAAATAAAATAAAATTTCGTAAGAGAGACAACTTAATGAAATTTTAAATACATGATTAGCCACATCGGATGTATTTGAAGCGATTTCTTTTCGATCAAAAGCAACTGATGACGAAGACTTGAGAGCTTTTTTGATCGTGCTTGTTTCACTTTGTTGTGAGGCTTTAAGTGGCGATGGAAAAAAAGCCAAGTGTGATGGATTTTGTAAATTTGTTTGCCCCTGAATTGATGAAGCTGGTGGAGATGGTAACCGTTGACTACTTTGAAGTATTTGTCTTGCTCCCATTTGCTCTTTAAAAATAGCAATATCGTTTTGTTTACTCAAATGTTTTGTCGTTGGTTTACCACGTTCTCTCATTCGTCTTAAACATTTATCCAACCAATTACGTATTGTTTGTTTAGCTACTTCTTCTTCTATTTGATATTCCAACTCTTCACGAGCTATCAATTCTTCTAATTTTAATGACTTTCTAATATCGACAGAACGGTATGATAGCATGCTCAAAACGTCATGGAAATTTACATCATTTCCATTGTTTAAACGTTCAATTTCGTAACACATGTGCTTGAATAATAAACGATCTTTTTCTAAATCAACTTCTAATCTACCACGTAATAAACGTAACAAAAATTTAACTCGTCTACACGGTATGACACCTTTACGATTTGTGTCGACTATATTCCAAACTATTTGAAAGTGTCGAATATCGCTGTAACTACAAAAAAGGAAAGAGGGTAAATTTGGATTAAAGTATTGATGTGAAAATATTTTACCTGAGTAAAGCATCTTCTTCATTGGAATAGAAGAGCGAAAAGTTCTCCATAATGATAGCCACTAGTAAATTTAAAACAATGTAGGTGATGATTACGTAAAACGAACAAAAATATAAAAGAGCAGCAGTGAAATTTCCGCAATCGGATTCCCAGTAGTTTTTTCCTTTTGTACACGCTGGTGGTGCTACCATACAATCATGCTTAAACAAAAAATTTTGGTATCCCTCGTTAGGAAGTGGGGTTATAAGTAAATTTTACCATAATTTTATTCCAATCTTCTCCTGTTACAATTCTTAACAATAAAACAATTGCATTTGGTGATGATTTGAAATTAGCATGACGACCAAGATCATGTCCAGACTTGACACATCCAAATAAAATAACACCTGAGAAAGCGTAGACTAACATGAGTAAAAACATTCCGACAATAATGAAAAAACTCTTGAAAAATGATACGATAATTGTTAACATTAACATTTTTAAAGTGGCCTTGAATAACAAAAAATTAATTTTTGAATTTTTTTTAAAAATTTTTTTTTGATTTTTGATTTTACATGTTTTCCAGCTATTGTAAAAAACCTTAGTACAATTACAACAAAACCAAACGAATTACTCGACTCTTCTAATTCTTTTTTACCAAACGAAACAAAATGCATTATTATCCAAATAAGGCCTAAAATTGTAACAAACAAATCAAATCTATTTCGTCTACTCTGCCAATATCCCATCGGTCCAAGAGCAATTGCTTTCATAGCAGCCTTAAATTTAAACAATTATGATTGTTTTTTTAACCTCTTTTGTATTCTTAATAAACATACTTCAATTAGAAACAAAAATGTGAAAATAGCCGCCAACGTTGCCAATGGTTTTGTATGAAGAACATCAACACGCCATGGTACAGACAAAAGGCCACAGTTTAATAATACTAAAAAGGCTGAAAAACGCTTGAAATTTTTATGTTGTGTAATATCAAAAATGAATCCACGAAATGTGCTGTTTTCTGGTCTTGGTGGAATATGTAACGGCTGGGCTAATTTTATACGACCCTTCAAGTCTAACCAACGTCTCTGATCGACTGTGAGTAAAGCAGTTCCCTTAAAAAAAAACACAATTTAGACCTCGGTCCAAATAAAATTTTTAACCAAAAACCTACTTTGTTTTCACTGTAGTTTGTAATTACGACACCGACAAAAAGAGTAAGGCCTATAAGTGTTCCAATAAAAACAAAAACATGAACAAAAATAGCATGCCGCTTTAATAGAAACCAAAATTAGATTTTGTTGATTAAAAAAAATAAGGTTTTTTGATCTTACAGGTCCCATTCTCTCTATTATAACATCCCTGACTTCAAGCCAACCCTCAAGTGATAGTACTTCAAACAAAGCCAACATTGAACTTCCTATTGAATCAAAATTAAAGTTATACGGATTGGCCCACACTCTCGGAACCCAAATACTCGGATGTTTAGAATTTTCTCCTTGTAATTTTAACTTGGTAACGAATATATTTCGTTTATAAACTCCATTACAATTTTTTTTATCCAATACTCTGGCGTCATTACACCTTGCCAATTTACCACCGTACATTTGAATACCATAATTAGCGAATACAAACATTAAAACAACCAATAAAATTGATACTAACAAAATTTCTTTAAAACCACGACACAATTCGTATATTACTTTTCTCATGTGAGGTACTAGTGTAAAAATTCTTAATGGTCTAAGGCAACGTAAAAGCATTAACATTTGTGCTGGACTATTTGCTATAACTTCTTTAGGACTAAGATACAAAAACATTACACTAACTGAAAATATAAACAAGTCCAAAACACCACCAAAATCTTTTACAACTGCATTAGGCGTAAAAAAAAGTCCATAAGCACAAACTTTTAACGTCATTTCAATAGACATTGAAATAACAAAAATATACTCGACTATTTGTAATGGCACAGTGTCAACTAATCGTTTAGTTGGTGTTTCAAACATCATGCCAATACATGATTGTATAGTCATAGCGATCATAATCCAATCTAAGTAACTAACAAGTCCAAGAATTTTGTAAAATTGTTTGTACTGATCTTTTACAACTGTGTTTTGATCTCTTTGTATTTGTGGTCGTTGATACCGAGCTTCTATTATCATTTGACAAAATTTTCTAAAATTACTGTCACGTCCGACTGAAAATAAAGGCTTGTCAAAATATGGGTGATTTTCTTTAAGATCTTCTTCCAATTGATTTCGTTTCAATTCGGCTTGTTGTTTTTTAAATTGAAATATTTTAAAATCAATTCCATTCGAACCATTCAAACCGTTAATAGGGTTGATATTATTACGAGCTTTAGCAGTCGGGTTAAATCCAGCTATAACTCCATTCCTGTTTATTGTTTGAAAATTACGAATACGTTCGGAATTAAGAGGATTGTATAATTGAGGTTTATCCGGTGTTTTGTTATTTTCGTTTAAACCTGCTATAGGAAATTGATAATTGGGATCGTTCGTAAATAAACGCTGATAATTAGAACTATCTACAATATTATTTATAGCTAGCTTTTTAATGCTATAACGAGATGCACGTTGCATTCTCAGATTGTTTGTAACACGTAATTGAGCTGCATAGGCGTTTGGTGTTGTTATTTTACGACGTCTGAATATTGCCGAGTCGTTTGTTTCCTTTTTGTTTGCAACCGGGTTTTCGTTAATACTTTCCAAGAACGAAGCGTTGTGCACTCCTCCTCCTTAATGAAAAAAAAAAGTTAAAAATCTTATAAAGAAAATTTGTCAATCACAAGAACAAACTTGTCTTTGATCTCATTGATGATCGAGTTCGAGTAATCCTATCAACGCCACTAACTTCTGTGGTTATAATTTCAGGATTTTTTTGAGTTTGCATAATTTTTTTGTTTGTTTCAACCAAGTTAATGTCACCTTCGAGAAACTGACGCATGAAACTTTCACGAATTTTGGGCGTATCAAACTCGTTCGGAACTCGTTTTAAAGAAACAAGTTGAGGTTGATTTGGAAATTTTTCGAATATTCTTAACCTCCATGGAAGTGTTTCTTGAGTTTCAGCGCTTTGTTCTCTCATTTTAAGCTAAACATAACAATTTTTTTAAAAAAAGAGCTCGGTTAAAGATAATTTAATTTTTACCTGTTTTATTTTTTTTACATCTTCGTCCAACTCAAGGTTATCCAAAATTACGGCTACGAACAAACTGAGTAGAATCTTTTGAATAAGAAAAAAAAAGTTAGAACAAATGAAATCGTGTTTAAATTAACACAGCAAAAAAAACACATGAAACCATGCACAAGCACAACAAATTAATAAAGTAGGAAAGCACATAGAGTATCCAAGAATAAGCAAAGGAGTTTTAAAAATAAGGAAGTTGCTGCTCTTTTAACAAAAAAATACAACGAATAGAGACACATAAAAATAGACAGTTCAAAATTACGATATCATGAAAAAAGGGTTTTCGATAGCTTCAAACGACATTTATATACGACATTTATATGTATTTTTTTTTCAAATTAAGCTTAACATACCAAAGTGACAAATAAATGATATGATATAAAATAAATGGCAACAAGAGGATAGAATTTTTGTGATTGTGTCATTGTCGAATGCATAATATCTAACCACCCTTTTTGGGTTAATATTTGAAACATTGTCATAAACGCCTATTTTTTTATTTTAGAAAAAAATTTTTAAAAAATTTTTTTTGTTGGGAAAAAAAGTTTGAAATTAGCTTTAAAAAAAATCGAAACCGGTGTTTTTGAAAAAAAAAAATAAAATTTTTGTTTTGTTGGAAATTAGTGTCTTGCAAAAATAAAATCATAAAACTAAAGCTAAAAATTTTTTTTTTGTTTTTAAATCGCTCTCTTCTAGAACCGCAAATTAATTAAAGTTATAAATTTTATGTCTTTAATTACCAAACTGCAAAACATGTGTGAAAATATAAAATAAATTGGAATAAAGTATGTGTAATAATGTAATTTGTCATTTTCGCCAACTTCACGCATTGTTTCGTACATGGTCTCGGTCCAACCCTCGTTTGTGATTATTGCAAATTGGCTCATTAAGGCCTAGAATTATTTTGATATTTTTATCAGAATTTTTTTTTTACGTGAGGAATTAGTTTAACTTAATCTTATTTTTTTTGAGCTAAAATTAACTTTAGAAAATTGAACAAAATGGAAAATTACTTGATCAAATGTGTCAAATTTTTTGTACTCATTTGAACCGATGAAACAAAACAACTGCATGCTTACACATGATGTTATAATCAATAAACACATTGTAAAAATTACAAGAGATCCGAGCTTTTTTCCTGGACCAAAAATCTAAACAAATATTTTCATTAATCAAAAAATGTTTCAAATTTCAAATTTTTGTTCAATTATTAGATTTATTTCTCAATTGGATTTTAAAAAATATGATTTATTGTATTTTATTTTTTGCTTATTAGTGCCTCCCTAAATCCCATCTCCCTTCTAAACCATAATTGACGATAGGTCAATCATGGTTTTGGGACAATTGGTCACATTTTGTTATAAATTGATCGTACATAAGATGCCCTCAAATCATAAACATAATTTCTCTTCAATTTTATATCTAGATTAGACATAAACTCATCAGCTTTGTAGAGTAAGTCTTTCTCTAAAAAAAAAGGTGAGGATTTTTCAAACGATAAGAAACTTTTGATACTACAATATGTCCGAAATATCAATTTCCGTAAATTTTCAAGGAAAAATGCTCAAATTTTTGGAGGAATCGTTTGTATCAAAGCAACTTATTTGTTTAATGACAAACCCTCACCTATCTCTAAAGAGATTTATGAAAGAAAGATGTTGAGACACTTTTTTACTTGGTTTTATTTTATCACAGGAGAGGAATAGAATTTTAAGCTTTTAACCTTTATGATTTGGGGAATCTTACCAAAAAGATGTTTACAAAAATTCTTTTGTTGGTTATGTACTGCACTTCCACAGAATTAAATGCTTTCCGTACCAGTACCGTACCGGATCGTACTAAAAGCGTACCCGCACCGTACCCGAAAATAAAATCTAAAAAAAACTTAGGTCTTTAATTTTTAGTTAAAATTTCAAAATTTCAAAAAACGATACGGTGGGACGGCAGGGTACGGGTACGGTGCGGGTACGCCATTAATTCGGTGGAAGTGCAGTAATAGTTTCTTCTTAAAAAAAGTTTTATTGAAACTTGGTTGAATTTTGAATATTCAACTACAGTGACATACTACATTAGTCAAAATTGGTAAAAAATTGAATTTTTTTAACAGGCTATCATTGAAATGACGCGATATACAATAATGGGAATTGACAAGTGTCATTACTTTTGTGCTGTTTTGAAACAATCAGACTAGAATCATCGACAATTCGTTCTCTTGATGGCCAGATACTAGAACAACTGTGAGAATCATCGTACCGAAGATGCAAATATAGCTACTATATATAAATCTGTAAGAGCGTGCCCATCTTAGAAGCCTAATCAGCTTCTGAAGCTAATAAAGTTCTACTAGATGTTAGATCTGCGCAGAAAAATGTACTACTTAACAAATTTTAGTTTTATTACTATCTTAATCAAATATCAGTGGTTATTCGGTATATATCCCTCCCCCCATTTGTTCCGAATCAAAATGGTAATAAAACTAAAATTGGATAAATCAAAATCATAGACAAGAAAAATAGAGAAATTTATAATGAAATCTTTGGGGATATATATAAAATGAGTTATAAGTATGTGGGTTATAACTGTCGATTCACTGTATTCTTAAAATTTAGAAAGTATTCCCTTTTGTCTTTTTCAAACTCTTCATCAATCATTTTCGTGAAAAACAGAATTCTGTTTAGAAAACTCTTTCACTTCTCTTTTCCCTTAACACGTTTTTGACGGATAAAATGTAAAGACTTGATTGCTCGATTTTAGAGACTAACCTCTTGTATTAGATCACAAGAACATCTCTTCACTGTCTTTTTAAATTTCTAAGAACCAATGGTAAAAAACTAAGAAAAGAAATCCCTCAAAAAAAAACAATTTTCGATTACCCCAAAGTCATTAATGAGGGTTTAAGACTTAACTTTCATGGTGGCTTTTTTGATAAAAATGATATTCCGTATAATTGAACTTCAATCCATTTTAATGATTAAAATATTAGCCAACTTACCTTATTAACAAAATCCTCGAGCATTGGAGATGATTTTATTAGACGAAAAATTCTCAATACCTGAAAATATGTCAACTCGGTTTGATATAGACCCGGTATGAGCCTCAAAGTTGTACAAACGGCGATTATGAATTCGAATTTGTAAATTGTGCGTTGAATATAATTGTTAAAACCGAGACAAAATATTTTAAAAAGACATTCTAAGTCGAATAACAAAGTAAAAACAACCTGAAGGGACAAAAAAATTTTATAATGGCAAAGTTTTTTTTTATTGCTTTAAAAAACAAATGACTTACTTCAGTATAATAAAAATTTTTCAAAATTTTTTTATCAATATTTTCTTTATGAGTATGCTTTAAATTGGCTGTTAAAATGGCATTAGCGAGTACAAGTAATAACATTATCATGTTGAATGCGGAAGAGCGTAAAATTTTTTGAAAACATAACGGTGCAAATCCTTGAGATTTATTTTCGTTGACTGAAACTAATTTGAGTCCTTCGTCTGTCCATTCGAGAACTTGATTTTGTTCGAGTTTGGTCTCTTGACCACGTCCACCCCACATTTGCTGAAACTGAACACGAATCTCAGCAAATGTTTCAATTATAACAGCAATAAAGACGTTCTTTTGAAATAAAATTAAACAAAACAAAAACACTTTTTTAATGTTATAATTTAAATTCACCTTGACTAGCCACGCAAGAAAAAAAATCATTGAAAAGAAGTAAAAATAGGCTTTCCATGAAGGTAAACTATCAGTTGCTCTATACATTAAAAATACCCAACCTTCTTGAGATGCTGCTTCATACACTGTGAATATACTCGTGACTAGAACACAATTTTTGTTAAGACTATAATCTTTAGAAAATTATTAGAGCATAAATTACGTATTTCATCAAAGCCGTTGAATCCGCGTTCTGATTTTTTCAAGTCAATTTCGACACATTTCATGCCTTTGGGACACTGAAAACCAAACTCGGGACCCAAAGGCGAACAATATGTATCAGGTATCATAAAATCAGTTATTCTTGTATTACTATGGAGAATAATTTTAAATGTTATCAACAAAAAATTAATTTAAATTATTGCCTACTTTGGTTCGGTTGTGTTTTTAACGCAATGTGATATTAATTTGCCGAAAAATTGAACTCCCAATATACCGTAAAGTGCCATGAAAAATAAAAAAAATATAGTTACATTATAAATTTGTGAACTCGAACGTCTGAAAAAAAAATTAAAATAAACTGTTTGATCGATATGATAAAAAAAATTTTTAGAGAATAAATTACTGTAAAATTGAATTAATTCGATTTTTTGGTAGACGAAATTTTAAAAACGATCTAATAACTCTTATTAGAATTAATGGACGAGGACAACGAAACAATGACCAATACAATTTTCTTTGTCCAGACATTTCAAAAGTCTAAACAATAAATTTTAAATTAACCTTCTCTTTTTAATGTACGGTGATCATGCAGCACTTGATTAATAGATCAGTTGTTATTCTGTTTGAATCGATTAAAAAAAGATTTTTAAAGGAAATTAAATGTCAAAATTATTTAAAGCAGATGTTTTTAAAGCGAAACGTAGGCTTGTTAGAACGAAAAATCATTAAAGATACTGACTAACGGAGTCTCATTGAGGTCAATTTTAAAAAATATTGAGTTTTTCTGTTAACAAATATTGAAAGGGCGTTAGCTGAACCTGTAACGAACTTAAATATAAGATTTTAGAGACCTAGAAATTTCCTAAACCGCTGTAAATTGACTACCCAGTCAATTTCAATTTACTGTAAAAACACTGTAGATTAGAATTCAACCAGCAAACAGTGGGATTGCATTAATATTACATTGATATTACATTGATTAGTCTTACTGTTTGTTGATTGAGTTTTAATTACAGTGGTTTTACATAAAATTAAAATTGACTCGGTAATCTTATTGAAACTACTACGTGATTTAGAATCGACTCGAAAACATCTTTGTCTAGAAATTCTATATTTGTACTAGATACTATTATATAACAATATCCCCTTAAGTAAACTATTTTTCCGTCTATTATTTTCTATTATTTTATCACGGAAATATATAAAAAATCTATTTAGAAGTGCTGAGTGAAAAGAAAATTTTCTATTCGAAATATTTACTTGTAAAACAACAGATATAATATGGAACAAAACCATTAGGCCATCAAATTGACACCATCTATCAAAAATATAAGCTGAATCGCCTTTAAAAAGGCCTCTAATTTTTATTTTTGCGATCATTTCAACAGTAAATACTAAACTACTAATTAAATCAATTGCATATGTAAAGTACATAACAATTTTATAATTTTTAATTGTTTCCGGAGTATTGGCGCATATAGATATAAAACTACACAAAGCACACGTTCGAACAATTTGCTGTACCCATGGCTTGTATATCCATTCTAAATTGAGTTGATTATTTATTGCATCGTCAAATTGTTGTGCTTGTAAATTATTTAATAGATTTTGATTTATACCGATTGGATTTGCGTTACTGTTATTATCGTCTATAACAGTTAAAGGTATACCACCTCCTCCACCACCTTCGCCCGATCGTTGGTTACTCGTTTTCCTCAACTGAAGCATTTTGAAGTTGATTACTTCGTATTCTGGTAAAGTCTAATGTATTTTTTTTTATTTAGAATAGAATTTTCGTTTTATCTTTCATCGTTTGAGTCGAACTCATTATTTTTGTTGAACAACAAAATTATTCAAAGAAAACAAAAATAAAAAAAAACTTTTTTTTAAAAAAAAATGTGAACAATGAAAAAAAAAACGAACACGGAACACAAAAAAATATGAGGTTTTATACGGATAAATCTACGAAATAATAAAAATGTTTTTATTTTTTTGTTTTAATAAAATTTATTTTTATGTTTTTTTTATTGAATTACTTAATCAGTTAAAAAGATAAATTCTCTCTCTCTCTCTGCTTTTTTTTTTCTTCTTTTTCTACTTCTTCTTTTTGTTTCGATTGAGTCTTTCAGAGATTTGTAAAATTTAATATAAAGTTTAATATGAAAAAAATAAAAAATTCTCATCAATGCAACACAACAGAAAAAAGAGAGAGAGAGAGAAAGAATAAAAATAAATTATGTATTTAAAAAAAATCAATATATATTTTTTTTAAACTAAATATTAACAGAAAGCATAAAAAATAGAAAAAAAAACATAAGAAAATTATAACTTTAATTTATTATCACTTCGAAAATATCTAAAACAAAAATAACACAATCTTGTAATGGCTCATTTCGATATCATAAGAAAAAAAAAATAGAAAAAAAGTATTTTAGATCGTTTTCTATATATAAAAATTGATCTTGCAAATTGAGCGTAAAAATAAAAAGATGCACTCCATGAAAGGCATATCCTTTCAATTAAAAAAGAATCCTTATGTAAGTTTTTGATTTAGCTTGATTGAATTAATGTATTCTAAAAAATGAAAGTTGCCTGATCAGATGCTTTTTTTTTAACATCCTTGTCAATAAATAAAAATAATAATTAATAATTTAAAAGGGAGAATTCTTTTGAGTCAGATGATATTTGAGATGATGATCAAATTTCTTGGATAACCTTATTCTATTTTTTTTTGTTGAAAAAAATACAATAATTTTTAAAGCTTGAGTGTACGGTTATGTAACAAAGAGATTATTAAGTTGGTTTTCGAGATGATTAATGGCTTCAACAAAAATAAATCGATTGATTTTGAAATTTTTTAAAAAATTTTCATCTTTGAAAACATTCGAAAAAAATGTAATTATAATGCAAACATTTATTTGTACTATAGTATCGTGCTTATAAAAGTTCAAATTTTACACCCTTTTGACATTAACCATTGAAAAACTCTGAGGTTAACAAGTTTTAAAAGTTTGTAAGAAAATGATGACTTTAAAAAACAACGATTCTTTGAGAGTTTATAAAATTGATAAAATTAGGTAACCTAGACTAAATAACTTCAAAGTGACAAAACTTTACAAAATTAAAAAAATCAAATTAAAATGAATTAAATCATGCAGAATAATGCAACAATGACAAAAAATATTCTCATCATAAATATGTGTTTAGTTTCGTGTTTTTTTTTGAATCAAGTTTTATAATTTTTAATCAAGTTTTAAGAACCTCAATTTTAGCTTACCATGCGTTTACATTTTTAATTAGATTAAAAAATTAAAAAAAAAAATCTACTTTAAAAGATAATTTAAACAAAAGTAAAACTTAACATTAGAAGCACCGGCCTTTTTTAGTTGATTTTCCAACTAAATTTTTTCATTAAATACAACTCTGGTCATTCAAAGCTTCCAAAAATGAATTTTCAAGGGACCCTGAATGTTCAAAAGTCTTCAAATATTTTCAAAAGTTTTCTAAAATTTTCATATTTTCAAATTAGAAAAAAAAATTTGAAGACTTTTGAACATTCAGGGTCCCTTGAACGTTCATTTTTGGAAGCTTTGAATTACCAGGGTTGTACATTCTATAACATTCTAAAAGGGAGCTCACTTTGAAGTTTGAAATAAAAGCTACAGTCAAAAATCGTCTTGTTCGAATTCTTAAAATAGTAATGAGCGT
Organism: Brachionus rubens; assembly: GCA_022207745.1. Taxonomy (NCBI): domain Eukaryota; kingdom Metazoa; phylum Rotifera; class Eurotatoria; order Ploima; family Brachionidae; genus Brachionus; species Brachionus rubens. The sequence continues at coordinate 2,402,089 of JAJVHD010000001.1, read as the reverse complement.
TCAAATTTTAGGAAATACGCAAAAATAGCGTATTCGGTGCTTCTAGTGTTAAAAAAAACATGATGAAGATACATCCAGGGAGTTTTTATCTATCCTTGCTAAATTGGAAACTCTAAATTTTCATGTTTTAAACATTCCTCTAAAGCATATTTCTATTGGGTTTTAGTCCAATTAATCTCCATTTTGTTTTAACCGAAATTAAAGTTGTCTTATTCACCAAAATGTCTATTGACGAAGACCATAATTATTATCAACTGTCAATTTCTGTAATTTACGACCCAGAAAACCATGTTTTTCTTGAGGTTAGAATTCATAAATTTTATTCTAACCCCTCCACCGCAAATTTATAAACTCTCAGAAATCTTAAAAGACCAGTATTGTACAGTTTAACATCATTAATCCAACTCTCGTTAATTCAGTATCCTCTCTATGAATTACACCCTGTAATTGGAACTCATCTTAATAATCTGACATTTTCGCTAAACCGACAGAAAAGTTCTCAATCAAATTAATCGGATTAACGAGGGAAGATTTTATTGAAATTGGTTTATCGTTTTTAAAAGAGACGCTGAATGTCAAAAACCGAGACATAAATGTAAACTTTTTTAAGTACAAATACAGTCGTTTTAATTTCCAGGTTTCTTTCATCAATGTTTTCAGACATTTTTATCCTCTAACTTCCCGAAGTTCCTTCCTTAAGTGTTAACACAAATTTTTTTTCCTAAACCTAAATTGTATTCAGAAAAGAGCTGCTGAAAAATGTTGAGTTTGTTTCTATTTCAAATTTTTGAAGCCTAAAAACTATCTGTGTCGTTTGAAGTTGTCTATCAATCCCACTAGTTAATTCGCCATTAATCGGTCTACCTATCCATTTGACGCTAATTTATTATTTTTTAAGTTTATTCTACAATTTAAAAAAAATGCCATCAGGAGATGTGTTTATTTACTAGCTAGTTTTATTTTCTCTTTTAATTATATTTAACGCAAATATTAATGGATGCTTTTTAAAAAAAAAATAAATCGTTTCTTTATCAACTTAATACTGAAATCGATAAGTATAGAAAATATGTTTTACGATTGAAAAAGATAAAAACACAAGTTTATGTACTCCTCTATCATTTATAATCATGATATCAAATAGTTATCTATTTCTTAGTTGAACTAAATTTGAATTTTATTTTCATTCTAAGGAAAAAATACAAACTTTGATTATTCATTTTTGAGTCGTGTCGATTCAATTATTAGATATTAATAAGATGACTTTGATAAATAGACTACAAGTTATGTATTATTCGTATGTAACTGGAGAATATTTTATTTAATAAGACGGTTAGAATGAAGTTTAAAAAAAAGTTAAATCGTAAATCTTTAAATAAAAAAATAACATTAAAACTTTGAATCTCAAAAATTCTTTAAACCCACTAATTCAATTTGCATTAAGTCTGTTTTAATTAAGAAAAGGCGGTATAAACAACTTGATTCGAATTAAAACTCTTGAGAACCGTTTTAGTAGATTTTTTTTACTAATTTCGCAAGAAAACATTTATTATTGGAAAATTTTTCACATTTCAGAAAAAAAAGGGCGGTAAATTTTAGAAACGGTAAAGCTTATAAATGTCCAAATATACTTGATTTTAGACCATACTGTTAGCTGACGCTTTATTGGAAAAATGGAACATGTGTAACAGTTTTAAAACTTTAGAAAATATTAAACGTTTTTTTTGCCTTGATTGTTTCAAGATTTATAGTTCATTTGCTCATTTGGCTACTAAGTAGCTGGTACTTTTATAAAAAGACTGATTAGCAGAGACGAATTGTTAAGAAATTTCTTTAAAAAACACAAATTTTAACTTACGAGCTCCAATAAAATTTGCTTGAAATCAATTGAAAAAAATTCGCACCAAAAAGTCCCAAGAAAGTTGAAAAAAAATGCGAAAAATTGAAATCACAATTAAGTGTCGTCTCAGTTCATTATTTGTATGTTTGATGATATACTGCTGCTTTTCCTTGACTAACTAAGGTAGCTTCCAATGATAAAAAAGTGTTATTACCTTTGTAAATACAAGGGTACACGTGTGCTTTAATTTTTTAAATCGGTGAAAACCCTGGAGAAAACACAGTAAATCAATTCACAAAAAAAAGGAAAAATTATTCTTCCAGATTTCACTTCTTGTTCGTAAAGAGTTGTAAATTACTGAAAAAAACTTCCTGAGAGCTTGATTGAAGCACGTAATGAGTATATTTTATAGGTCATGACTTGCGAAAATCAGGATATTGACTTTAAGGTTCAATTAGATTTGGTTTTAAGCCGTAGTTAATTATAATTTTTTCAGATGAGCAAAGGATCAAAGGTTGTGCCTAAAAATTTTCTATTACCTTGCTGTGTAACCAACTCGAAAAGAAAAACTCAATATTTTTAAAATATCCAAACAAAATGCACTCTAATTAACTTAATTAACATTAATTCCAATTTAAATTAATTAAAAATAATATTAAGAAAATCGTTTTCAAGAAGAACCTAAACACACATCTTATTTTAACAAAACAACAATAACAACTAAAATCTTGATTTCTACTTCCTTGCCTTGTTCTTAAACGGAACATAAATTCGAATAATCTAACATATAAATAACGAGAATAAATTACACAAATTTTTAATATCCCTGAATAAAAAAAAATATTTTTTTTTGTAATTTCTTATTGTACTTGATGCCGTACTGGTACTTTTCTTAACTCAAGCTAAAACTTGTTTTCTGTGCGTGTGAATGTGTGTGTTCAATTTATTTGATTTTCATAATTTTATCATTTCAAATCTGATTGAAATTTCATTTTATTTTTGTTAATTCTGTTATTAATATAAGATTTTTTTTTGTTCATTGTAAAACTTTTTTTTTCGGAGTTTTACTGTTTTGTTTAGTTTCGCCTCTGATTTCAAATAATATAATTATCATAATAACATCAAACAAAATTATGCGTCTCTCTTCACTAAAAAAAAAGAAAGAAAAAAAAAGATTATAAATATTTCAAAAGGAACTGATAGTCTTTTTTCATGCTGATTATGCTTTCAAGTTTATCTGACTTGAATAAATAAGCATAATCAAACAATTCAAATTTATTTGTTTGTTACAATATATTAAGATGTAATCTGAGAAATAATTGGTAAGAAGAAGAAAAAAAAAAGAAAATTATTGTTCAAGAGTAGTTCTACAAGAAAAAATAAAATGTAATTTATGCTTTTTTAAGTATACTTTAATAATCAAAGTACTATTAATTATTAATTATCTTTTAGATTCTTGATCTTAATCCCAGCATATAAAAAAAGGTCCTTATGGTAAAATAGTTAAAAATAAAATTTCAATTTTTCTTTTTCTAATTTGCCATGTTTTTGATTTCTCATAATCTAAGTTGCATGAATGAATTAATTCTATTGAGAAAGTGTTTTAGTGCTATTCATTTCTTTAGATTTCTTTTGAAATGTATAAAATTTTATAAAATACTTCAAAAGCATTTGAAATTCAAAAATGCACGTGAAAAAGTTTTTTTTTTATTACTAAAAAAAGCCTTGTACCTTGTTAAGAAGAGATAATTGTGTAATTTAAATTTTCTCCTACATATGTTTTGATTAGTTCTAATTGGGTTTTAATAGAAAAAATAATTATTACTTTATGATAGACAAAAAATAAACAAAATAAAAACAATGTACAAAAAAGAAAAATTGAGTTTATTTAAAAATTTTTAAGAACAATAACAAGAAGCTTCTCTGCTTGTTTTATAAGCTGAACAGCCTAAATTTTCAACCGCTAAAACCATAAGTTTAACAACACTTGAACAAGCTTTGAGTGAAAAAAAAATTATTTTGAGACATTAACAAGTCTTTATTTTGAATTAATTTACTTATTTTTTGAAGAGAATTCCAATTAGATTCAATAGCCCATTGATTACAATAACCAATTAAGCACTTGTCAAAACTGCTATCACAGCTTTGTTTATTTTCAGAACAAATTTCATAACATATATCATGAACATTACAACATTGATTGAATTCTTGCATGTTCAAAATTGAAAAATCAATATTAATGTTGTAACTTCCGCATCCATTAATGGTGTATTGATGATCTAATATTTTAAAATTTAAAAATAATCCTTAACAAAATCATTTCATTCGACTAATTACTTGGTTTTTGAGTCAAAAAAGCTTAAATTTTAAAAGTAAATTTATAAAATGCATAAATAAACATCTACCGAACTTTAAATGAAGATTTAACCCAAGTAGAGCTCCGACTAGTCTAGACGATACGACATTTTTAAAGTTTCTAGAGATCTCTAAATTCGAGTCTCTAAATAATTCTGTTTAGATGCTCATTTAAAGTTTGGTAAAAGTGTAGTTAATGAAAATTGCGTACTTCCAGCTGGGCAGGCCAATTCACAATTATCAGCTTTAGGGTATATTTTTCCTCCCTGTTTGACTAAATCCTGGACCAAAAGTTTATATGCCAATTCAATATCAATCTCTCTCTTGGCTGAACTAAGAGCAAATAAGGCAAAACAAAATGTAAAAAATGTAATGTAATTCATTGTGATGACGATGCGGGTTTATCAAAAATTTTAAGATTCGTTGAAAAAAATTTTTTGCCCTGTTTTATACTTGAAGTCTAACACCCACTCTTCAAATAACGACTCCGTTCAACTTAAAAAAAATATTTTTCGAGACTTAGATAATCATTAGAAAACATATTTAAAAATTCCCGTCTCCAATAAAAATATATTTGAATACTTAACTTTAGCGCACCCAAACTTATCATTAATATCGCACACTTCTCAGAAGTTAACAATAGTAGAAATCGAAAAATAATGTTTGGACTAGAAAAATAATGAAAATTCGTTTGATGACTTTGATCTTGTAAATGTCCAGCTTTAACAATTACTAACACGCTGAGAAAAAAGTATTTTTAGAAATTTTTCAAATTTACGATAAGGATTTTCACTTATTTAACAGTCATGTTTTATAAAACATGATGATATATTGTTTCAAAAGTAAATCATGGTTTTTTGATTACATATATCCAATTCAATGCGAAAAAGTGATTTCCAGTATTCATTTGTTTAGAGACTTGAACTAGAAACTTCTAGAACTTAGAACTCCCGCTAAATCATTTTTAAAATTTGAGGGACGAATCCAAACTTTCATAATTTAGTTCTTACACAATTGCCATGTATAAACTGAATTATAAAAAAAATTAATATTTAAGAATCTAAGCATGTATCAATCGTCCCATTTAAATTATTATTACAAGTTTAAAAAGATAGCACATGATGTAAATAGACGTTTGTTAAAACTAAAACAAAAAACTTGACTCATTTTTCATTTTTGAGTTGGCTTAAAAAAAATGTATTATCCGCATGCCATAAGATTATCACTGTCTCATGGAGATATAAACTCGTTCTTGATATAATTTCAGGATATTCAGCTTGATATATTTCATTAGAAGCTCCAAATCATAAATCTTATTTGTTTTAAATTCTATTACTCCCTCTTGACACAATAAAATCAAATTTAAAAGTTTCTTGACATATTTCCCTCTCAAATTTCTTGAGAGTTAGACATTAAACAAAAATGCTGCTTGATTACAAATGACTTTTTTAAATTCTTCGATACTCGTACCATATTTAGCTCATACAGGGCTCATATTATCAGGTCATAAAACTTTAGAATTCCGTGTTATTATTCAAATATTAATAAATCTAAAAAGGGAGTTTAGGGATTGATTGATAATATAAATAGATTCTCTTGTCAAAGCTCTTTTGGGCAAAATTTTTTTCTAGAAAATAAATAAAGCCGTCATTTAAACATATTTCCGAAGGAAGATTGCTGCTTTTTTTGTAAAGCTTCAAAAAACTGGATCAACTTCATCTGATCATGATATTTAAAGTCTAGAAGACATTACCATTCCTCTTGATGATTTGGATTACACACTGGAAATAAATCATCTATTTTTTTTCACAGAATAATCGGTATTCTTAAACACTCATTCAAATACTTAAAGAGATCAAATGACATTTTTCTAAATGAAGCATTAACTGATTGATTTATTAACATTAGCTGGCAGATTGAACGCTAATAGAAAATCAATTTAGCAAAAATTAACTCAGTGTAACATGTTTTTTAAAAACCATTAATTTCAATTTTAAAAGCAAAATTTTCTCTTTATTTTATTCGGTTTAATGTTTTTCAATAAATCATGAATGATGAAAAGGTTGCATTTTTTGAAGAAAAATAAAGGTTAAAATTAAATAAAATTTTAATAATTTTTTTATAATTGGATTAAAAATAAAAAACTTTCAATTTCACATTATTTTTTCATTCGATTGCATCAAAGAAAAAAGAATTTATTTTGTACAATAACAAGCATTTTCTTGGCTTGATAAAAATGTCCAACAACCCAAGCTGTTAACAGCCAAAACCATTAATTTAACCACGCTTGTACATGCTTTTAAAAAAAATTAATACTTTGAAAGAAAAAAACGAAAGATTTCATAAATAACTTACTTGTTTGCTGCAAGATGCCCCAATTTGCTTCAATAGCCCATCGATTACAGTATGAAGTTAAACATTTTTCAAAGCTAGAGTCGCAATTTGGCTTAGTTTCGGAGCATATTTCGTAACAATTGTCATGTATATCACAGCAATTATTAAATTCTTGCATGTTAAATGCAGCAAAATCAACATTAACGTTATAACTTCCACATCCGTTTGAGCTAAATTGATGGTCTACAGTTGAAAAATAAATTAAACCTTAAATTTATTTATTCAACTGATAATGTTTTACTTGGTTTTTGAGTCCAACGTACTAAAAGATTTTAAATTTATGTAAATATTTGAAATTTAAACTATGTTTAAAAAGAATCTTACGTCCTGATGAACATTTAGGCACTTGACAATCGTTTGGACCTTTAGTCGAAATTTTTCCATCTTTACTAACTACATCTTTAACTAATAACTTGTAAACTTGTTCGATATCAATATCCTTTTTTGCTGAAATAATCACCAAAAAAGTAAAGCAGAATGAAAAAAACGCAATTAATTTCATCTTTAAATAAAATTATTGTGAATAGGTTTTTTAATTGATTTGTTTATTATTTATATACTTAAGTCCTTACACTTTTTTCCATTCAATGTACAATCTATACTAATTGAAAAATTAAACATTTAAACATATTTGAATTTCTCATTTGATCGAATAATTTGAAATTATATTGTCAATCCTTATATTTAAAGAGAAGGCGTAAGAAAGTAAGAGATGTTTACAATACTTATCTAATAAAATTAACAGTTCAGTGAGAGCAAATAAATTTTTTGAATGCATAAACTAAAATTTAAAAACTACTCCATTTGTTTCGGTACGGTATTTAATATTATGATAGCCTGGAATAGCTGCTAGAAGATTTTTTTATAATTCTTATGTTTACTTAAAGTCAACTTGACACAATATTTCACAATACTTTTATGAACGAAGACTTTTTTATAAGACTGTCTTGAGACTGGATGAAATCTGATTCAGGTTCCAAACATTTAATAATAATTTTCGTCATCCAGGACCTTTAAATCAAAGATAATAAAAAATTACAAAATCAAAAATCATGAAGATTATTCAGGTCTATTCAAGATTTAAATTAATTAATTTAAAATGGAAGTCTCTTCAAAAAAATAAATTGATACACTTGAGGCAAGTTATTATTTCAATTTTGATGTCTCATGATTAAAGTTATAGTCCAAATTAGAGGTAATAAAAGTTACATTGGACTTTAGACTTTTATTTAAACAAATTTTTTATCTTTCTCGGCTTTCACTTGATTGTCATGTTAAACTTTTTTTTTAAATGAAGTATTTATTTGGTTGTATTTTAATTTTTAAATTAAGAATGTCATAACGTTCGTCATTTAGATATTAAGAAATTTATTTTTTTAATACAAAATAACCTAATTTCATTTTACTTGACCACGAAAATTTAATTTTATATAAAGATATGAAAATAGGTGTTTTTCGAAAATCTTTCTAACATTTTCTTACTGAACAGGGAAATTACTTAAAAAGCCTTTTTAATGTCATTTTAAATTTTTTTGCTAATTTGTACAAATCTGGTCATTCACGAATTCCAAAAATGAACATTCATGAACGTTCATGAACATTCATTGACCAAACGAGCTTTCATGATCATTCATGAATGTTCATGAAAAATAAATAGCCTCTAATTGATGTTCAAAGCTTTTCATGAATTTTCATGAATTTTCGTGAATTTTCATGAATTTTCATTTGAACTATTTTTGCCAAAATTTTCAATAAAAAACAAAAAAAGGTCAAAAAATTATGTTTATTAAAATGAAATTTTAACTTAAATTTGCTCTTCTTGGTTCCTCAAAAAACTAAATTGAGAAAGGACATAAACGCGATAGAATCAGTTCAAAGGCGAGCAACAAAACTTGTTCCGATGTTGAAGAAGTCTGGTTATATGCAGAGACTTGACAAGTTGAACATAACTATACTTGAGTCAAGAAAAGTTAGAGGTGATCTTATTCAAATGTATAAAATAGTTAAGGGGTTTGACAAGGTCAACTGGTATAACCCAATTATCTTCAAAAAAGACACGTCTAATGAACTTCGCCATTGACCGAGATTCCATGACTTCGTTATTGAAAAACAACTGGTACGAAATAACCATCAAAGACATAATTTAATTTTTTTATCAATCGTATATCTGGCCAATGGAATCGACTGCCAAGTGAAGTGGTCAATTCAAAAACAGTCAACGAGTTCAAAAACAAATTAGATTAAAATAAACTTGTTGTTCAAAGCTTTTACAGTGGACCTTAAAAGTCTGCTTCGCGTGGTCTACCACGTTATAGCTTATTATTATTATTATTATTATTATTAAACCAAATTAAATTTCTAAACTGATTTTAAAAGTTCATGTATTTTGTGGGATATCAAAGCAGCTGTTATCTCTTTTGTAATATTTGAGAGAAAATTAGGTAGCCAGGGATTTCATATAAGTTTTAAAATGATCCTTTTGCCTTTTATTAAAAAGAATTATGTTGATGGCGAGTTTTTATGGATAACGACCATAAATATTAGAGCCGCTCAACAAAATTTTATTTAAACAAACACTTAATATTTGATTTTAAATCGTCAGCTCAATCCTCAATGAGTAATATTGTATTAGGTTTTGATAGGTCAAGGGTGCTTGAAGCTTCATATTTATTCATGTATTTTCATTATTTTTCTAAAATTTTTTCAAATTTGAAAATATGAAAATTTTATAAAAAATTTAAAATAAAATAAAAAGACTTAGAATATTCAGGGCCCCTTGAACGATCATTTTTGCAGATTTAAATAGCAGAGTCTGATACAATTACTTATCTTTATTTTTTATTGAAAATTTAGGCAAAATAGCTCTAATGAAAATTCACGAAAATTCATGAAAATTCATGAAAAGCTTTGAACATCAATTAGAGGCTATTTATTTTTCATGAACATTCATGAACGTTCATGAACATTCATGAATGATCATGAAAGCTCGTTTGGTCAATGAATGTTCATGAACGTTCATGAATGTTCATTTTTGGAATTCGTGAATGACCAGTATTGTAATTCTCAATTTTTATATCTGTTCTAAATGCTGTGTTAACGGTGATTTCGATCAAAATAAAAGTTGTTAAACTTGAAACAAAGTTTGCTGCATTGAATATCAAAGTCTGCAAAATCTCTGAAAATAAATTGCGCTTTTGAAAACAATAATTTATTTAGAATTAGCCTCCTATCTGGAGAAGTAAAATACAAAGTAAAGTTTTATATACAGTGCGACCTCGGTTTTGTGAAGTGTCTGGGTAAATGCAAAAAATCTCACAAAAGTTAAATTTCACAAATTCAAACCAGAAATACATTAAAAGTATTAGGAGCGTCTCTCTTTTTTATTTCACAAAATAGAGGGTAACAAAATCGAGGTTACACTGTAACTGATTTTTGACGACCAGGAGCTGGGGTATGCTGTGTTTTGCTCATAAGATTGAGAATAATTTCGGAACTCGAATCGAATTTTTTTACACAACTTCTAAACTTTTTCAATCCTTAAAAAAATTTAGACAAAAGCTGGACCATGGTTCTAATGTTTGATTTGGTTGAAACGTGTCCTAGACAATATTTTTAGACAGGGTTCAACCATCTCTAGCATTGGAATAAAACTTTTTAAGAACCTTCGGCCTTCTGGATGGACGTCCACAACGGTTAAATTAAATCTTTATTGAATTTGAGTTTTCGATGCATTAAAATAAGCTTCAATTGAAAAAAATTTTGCCTTGACCAAAATCCCCCTCTAAACAGCTTTTATAACAATTATAACAACAAGAAAATTAGCAAAAAGTTTTAACAGGCCCTTTTTAATGGTGGGTAATGATAAAATGAAAAGAATATTATCTTGCTTCGTTTTCTTTGGGAATTTACATCTTGAAAAGCAACAGCTCTGGCAGATCATTACGAGAAATGACTTGATATAACAATCAACAGATATCGGATATTGGTTTAAAAAGAGAATGGGGTCATTTGCAGAAGTGGATAATCAAAAACATTTTTTTTTAAATTAGATTAATTGAAATCGATTATACTTTTCTAAAATTAATTTATTATAAAAATTTTGTCAAAGCTTAATTTTTTAAACAGACACATGCAATTTTTTGACTGTCTAAGAACGTTGAGCAACCGAAGCTATCGACCGTTGAAACCATAAGTTTAACTATACTTATACAAGCTACAGATATAAAAACTAGGATCAAAATTCGCAATCTAAACATCATTTTCAATTATTTTACTTGTGTGTTTGAAGATGTCCCATTTTGAATTGATAGCCCACAGGTTACAATAAAATCTTAAACATGTTTCAAAACTCGAATCACAGTCTGTCTTTGTTTGAGGACATTGGTCATAACAAATGTCATGTCTATTACAACATTTGTTAAATTCGGGCATGTTAAAGGCAGCAAAATCAACGTTAATGTTGTAACTTCCACATCCGTTTGAGGTAAAATTGTGGTCTTAAATTAAAGAAAATAAATTACAGTGAATTTTCAAGAAAATCATGGAAATCGAGTTACTTGGTCTTTGTGTCCAGTGAACTAAAAGAAAAAATAATTAATTTTTTTTGTAATTAGATTTGTAGAAATCTTACGTCCTAGTGGACAAACTGAAACTTTGCAATCATAAAGATTTTTAGTCGAAATTAGATTTTCATTCTTGTCTAAATCCTTCACTAATAACTCATAAACTTTTTCAATCTCAATTTTATTATTAGCAGAAGCAATCGTCAACATCGAAAATACAAACGATAGTAATATATTTATCATTTTTTAGTTTTGTTAAAATGGTATTAAACAAACTTTGTAAATTTTTAAAATATTCAAAAACATGAAACGATAAACTCTATGTCAATCTAGAACATTAAATCAAGTTACCTGAAGATTGTCTTTTATTATTTTAATAGTTTAATATGTGAAATTTAGATCGTTTTAAATGTCAATTAAAAAAAATTTTCTGTGTTTCAAAAATTAACATAAGATTATTTGATATTTTTTTTGAACACAAGGTTCTTGGCCAAATTTAAAGCATGGGAGAAATTGATGGCAACCCTATTTAAACAAAGACATAGCCGCGTTAAATAAAGTTAATTAAATAAAGCGACTATTGGGTCAACGTTCAAAACAAATATAGTGGGTTTCGGGTCCAATTTGTTTCAAAAGACTCAAAGCAAATATATTGATGATCTCTAAAATCTTGTAAATTAAAGTTCGCCGAATGCAAAACTTCCACGCTATCTGAATTTACGAAAAATGACTTCATAACTTTGATCCCCATAAATGAAAACCTAAAGTTCCGAAATTTTATTTATATCTAGTAACATTGTTCATCTAACGGGTTTTCCAAAATGGTTGTCGTCATTTTAGAATTATAAATAAACTATGAACAGATAATCGGAAATCAATTAAATTTTGTACGCTTGTACCTTGTCCTTTCTAAGTTACAAAAAAATGATCATCTTTTGAGCATAAGTTTTCATTCGGAAGTAGGGTTCTTGGAAGTGATCCAACCAATTCTCTTCGGGTGTCCTCGGTAATTTTGCTTTTGAAAAATGAGTTTGAACCACCATTCGATAGAGAAATTCTCAAGGATTTAAACTATATATAGATCATAAAATTTCTATGTTCCTTTCCGAAGGAATTCTTAAAAACCTCTATATTTGACCCTGACAATTCAAAGTTTAAAATTCAATTTTATTTCATTTCAAAATTTCTTTATGGAGCACATGTAGTTCTTTATCTCAAATATCTCATATCGATTTCTCGTTGAACCTTCAGCTTTTTGTTCTCAGATTATCTCTTGATCTCTCAGGAGAATTCGGCATGGTTACACAAATAAAAAGCATTGTGAAGTTTAGTTCAAAAAGTTCAGTTCAATTTTGAAAAATCGAAATAACTTTTTTCACATAGGTCTTATGCTTTATCTGCATATGTAACAATGTGTAACAAACTTTGTTACACCATTGAGTGACTTCTGCAAAAAAACTCTGCAAACTAATTGCGCATCTATTTAAATACTTTTTAATGGTGTGCATTTTGCAGAGAATATGTACACCTTTTGCAGAGGTCACTCAATGGTGTAACAAAGTTTGTTACACTTTGTTACATATGCAGATAAAGCATAAGACCTATGTGAAAAAAGTTATTTCGATTTTTCAAAATTGAACTGAACTTTTTGAACTAAACTTCACAATGCTCAAATAAAAAATCTATTCCTAACATTTTGGAGAGAATTTTCTCCTCTACAGTGGTATTTGCGAAAATGTAACGTTCCGTTCCCGTTTCAAAAAAAAGAACGGTCTAAAGAGTTCCGTTCTCAAAAGGTCTCCGTTCCAAAAGAGTTCCAGTTTATGTGTTGTTACCGTATTTCCTTGCTTACAAGTGCCTCCCTAATACCCCCTTTTTGAAGACCATTGGAGGTCAAATCAGTTCTAACCTTGTGATTTTGAAGTAGACTGGACTGAATTTTATATAAACAATCTCAAACGAACCTTAAATTCAATTCGCTTTGGCATGATTTTATCCCTAGAAGATGCAATTTTTAGTCGCTTATAAGCAAGAAAATACGGTATTTGTGGAACTCTTTTGAGACGTGAACCCTTTGAAACACGGCCTTGTTGCATTCAAAAAAATTTTTAAGTTTCCGTTCGTGACCATGAATCAAACCGAATCGAGCCTATCAGATTAGAAAGAACATTCTGGGCACAAATACTACTCTGAAGTAGTCGACGAGAAGATAATTGAAAAAAAACTATCGTGTCAATCTAATCTAAACTGGAAATAATTCAATCGAAAGATTGCAAGAATTGTCAATCACAAGTTTCCAGAGTATGAAGCAAGCCTCAATGAAATTCAACAATCAAAAATTCAAATCGAAACACAAATACACGAAATACGGAGCTTAAAATATGAACTAGCAACCGTTAGACTTCAAATGATAAATTTCGTTACTGAAATAGAAGAAATCGATACTAAAATTTGAAACATTTGGCGAAACTACAGTGATACAAATTCATTCTTGAAAGCTATCGAAGAACAAATTTTCCAAAACTTTAAAAACATGATTTTGCAATTGTTTACATATTTTTATCTTGCAATTGCTGTAAATGTCTTATCATTTTGTTAAAAACTTTTGGTACTTAGGACCTTTAAGCAAAAGATTACAAATTATTTTTTAAATAAACGGATTAGTGATTTTTTTTTGTTTTTTTTATTTTTAAATGCTTATGTACACTCATTTACTAGAAGGAAGAACCTATCCGAGAGTAAATGAGTTAATTTTAGTTAAATGTTAAAACCATTTAACTATTAATACAAATTTAGAAAAACAAATTAAGTAAAAATTATTATAAAAACAAACATAAAAACTATTTATAAAATTTAATCTTTTGTAAATTTAAATTGAAATTTAAAAATTTTTTGGCGAACTCAGACATTATTTGATCTTGGAAGATGTACAGATCACTTTTGAATATTCTTCTGTCTTCATATAGATCCAGGCAACCAATTTTGTTTACGATCTTGGAACAAATGTTCTTGAATATTAAATCACCAAATTTAGATCTTATAATTGGAGGCTCTAATATCAGCTTGTTATTGCTTCTTAACTCATAGTTTTTGTTCACCATGATTGTTCGTGTCATTTCACATTTTAAGCCTGTAGGTGCGTTTTGATCACACACTAATTTGTTTAAAAGACTCAAAATCCTACCTATCACACGATATTGAAAAGCTTGTAGACCATAACCTTCTAAAAAACGACTTATTTCAAGTATCGAATCATTTTCGAATCGAAAGCGTAATAATTTTCCCAACGTTAGGTAAAACATGCGACCAAGTTTTTCGATTAGATATCGATTAAAATAAAGACTAAGAGATATACAATAATCAAAGCACGGTAGAATAAATGCTTTGAAGAATAATAATCTTACCTCAAACGGTAGATAAAATAGTCTTCGAATCGAATAAAGCCTTTTATTTATCGATTTAATTTGATCATAAACGAATTGGTCAAACTTGAGACGGTTATCAATAGTCACTCCTAATAGTTTAAATTTGACAACAACTTTTATTGTTCGTGTATCAGATATCTTAAACTCAGTCGGTAATTGGACACGCTTATTGGTGATGTACATAATAAACGTTTTATCCCAGTTAATATAAAGACGATTATGTTTACACCAATCGTCTAAAAGTTCTAAACATTTGACCAAACTTGCGTTTAATGATTGAAGATTTTCATCTGAAGTTATAAGAGTTGTGTCATCAGCAAAGAGTTTGGAAAGGACATTTGTTAAATATTTTGGCAAATCGTTTATAAAGATAATAAAAAATAAAGGGCCCAAGATTGAGCCCTGGGGCACTCCAAGTGTTAATGAACCATTTTCAGAGAAAATGTCATTAAGCTTTACCTTTTGTTCACGTTCACGTGATGGGCAAAAACCAAACCTGGTTGGTCTGGTTTGCTTATACTAAGCAAAACCAAATCGGTAAACCAAAATTTTAGCAAATTAAATTTGGTAAACCAAAAATCGCGAAAATTAGGAAAAAAAATGTATCATGTACTAGCGCAAAATTTTCAAATCACTTCCAATTTTGATCAATCCATTCTTTTTTAAGGTACATTTTTGACACCAGCAAAAGTAGAAATGATTATTTTGAATGTACTTATAAAAATAAGGTTGGTTTTAATAACTGTTGAGGTGTGAAAAATTAATTTTAAAGATTTATACTAATTTAAAGACTTAAAAAAAATCAAACACACAGCTAGCTAAACTAAATGAGTAACGTTAAAGTTGATACCCTCTCTCAAAAAAGGCGTCGAAATAAATTGTCAAGTATTTTGAATGGTCCGAATCAAGCTGACACACCTAGAGAAAATACCCAAGTATCATCGGCTTCATCTAGCAAATCAATAACCAACGAGAAATGAAAATATTGATGATGATAAAATCGATAGGGCTCTTTTTTTTTGTTTTGTTTAAGTCTCTGTTTTTTACCATTTTCGATAGTTGAAAACCAATCTTTTAAGGATTTTGTCAGTTCTTTAAACAGTAGCTATAAGATAAAAAGTAGAAAAAAATTAGGTAAATGACATTTTCAATAATAACATGAGAACATAATGAAGATTTTTTGGTCTATTGGAAAGAAAAAAAATGAGTTCCCCGTTCTTTCGAGTTTAACAAGGGAAATTTTTACTATACCGGCCGGTTTTTCAAGTTAATTGAAGTTAATTTTGTATTATCTTTTTTTTCGAAAATAATACCAACCAGATCTGCTAAATCATTGGTTCTGCCAAAATTGGTTTTACCAAATTTTGGTTAGCTAAATTTGGTAAACCAAAAAAAACAAGAAAACTCCCATCACTAAAACGGATTAGCTTCAAACGGGACCCTAAATTTCCGAAAGAATCAATCTAAGTTTGTTCATTTTTCCAAGATCATAGACCAGATTCGATCAATGATTTCCGATAAACATAATCGGAAAATTGTTGCAAAATTAACCAAATGTGGAAACGATTCGATTAGTGGAATTGCTGAATCCAAATGGCTCAACTCGACAGTTAATTTTTTTGTTCTTTTACTTTTCATTTAAATTATTTTATAAACAAAACTTGTTGGTTTCGATAACTTTTATTTGAATATTAGTTTAAATCTGCTTCTAACTTTACTCAATTTGATTTTTGATATTCATGGTTATTATAGCCGAAACAAAAAACTTATCTTTAACCATCAATTAAAATTTAATCATTACTCTTTTGTAAATTTTTTTAATTTAAATTTAATTTTTTTTACATTCAAGCATGAAAACAAATTTGAAATTGGCTTCTATTCTATCTTCTAATCAAAAATCAAGTTTCTTTGTCTAAGGTCCTCTTAATTTGCCAGTAAACCGGATATGGTAAAAAAAAAACACTTATTGATGCTTCAATAAATACTGACAGACTCCAAGTTTGTATTAGCTTTGGTAAAAAAAAGTTAATTAAAACAAATGCAAAAAAAACAAAAAAATAAAGAAGAGTTTCTAAACGTAGAAATTATTCGAGAAAAAAAAAACAACAAAAAATTTATTTGAATGTTTCAAGACAAAAAAGCAAATAAATTAGCAATACAAATGAAAAAAAAAGGAGGAGTATAATTTCTTGAGTAAGTTTCGGTAGGTATATATCAATGGTGCATAACTTCTTCTATATCTCTTTTAATTTGTATATTTCTATAAAAAAGATTGTGATTAAATTACGAATCTTTTCTTTATTATGAAATTTCGAAGCGAAGCGATTTTTTTATTATATTGGTAGAAGAAAAATCAGCATTTCAAATTTTGATGCAACAAGCGCCTTATCTCTTTCATTGTGTTTTCTAAAATGAAAATTAACTTATTTTTAAAAATGATGAAAAATTATTATATTTAAACTAACATCAAGATATCAAGTTTTCTTTTTCCTTTCTGAGATCTTAATTTAACAAAATAACAAAAAGAAACCTTGTCTTTTTGATTCAACAATTTAATTTTGATATGGTCTTACTAATTTTAAATAACTTGTCTTTCTTGTTTTCAAATTAATTTCAAATACAAATTTAGAATTGTTATTTTTAAATAACACATTTAGACTAATACCTAGATAAAGACGCAATCATCCGAAACTCAAATTGAGGATATATGTTTATTAAGAACCTTGTTTGTTAAATTTTGAATCTTAATTTTATTTTTTACATATTTTTTCCAGCACCAACTCTGTCAGTTTTGTTGTTCATTTTAAAAGAAAATTGGAATTTTTTTTTTCTTGTTTTTTAAAAACAAAATTGAAGTCTTAAAATGTTACAGAGTTTAAAAAGTTTTTTTTTTCGGTAAAGACTTAGAATATTTGATCTAGATTTTAAACTGTTTCCAAATTTATTTCATTTTGGATATTTTATTTAAAAAATGAATTCAGAGCGTAACCAGATAACCTTAGTTTTTTTTATGTTTCATTCATTTTACGGTATTACCAATCAAAAGCAAAGTCAAGTTATTTCGTTTAGGGTTTATTTTGTTAATTGTCGACTCAATAAATATAATCCCCGGAAACCAAGAAATATTACCATGTTTTTTCTCCGATAATAATTCGGATATCCCTGATAATAACCATTTCATGCTATCCATTGAGATCCTATTGAGAATTAATAAGAGATCGAGCTGAGATACATATGAGAATCTCAATCTCATTTTCTAATGAGAAAAACTTTAATAAAGCGATTCTTTAGAAAGGAAATTACAGTAGTCTTGCGGAAATGCAAACGTGTTGCAAAAGTGTTGAGTTACCGTTTCTTTACTCATTTCCTTCTAAGGAAAAAGAGAAACAGGACAGGACTCTTTTAGAAAATGCTTGCAATGAGAACCGAACCGTTTTTACGCACCCTGGACGTAACATTAAATTTTCGAAAGAATAACTGTAATCTCTTGAGAATCTCAAGTTATTTTAGAGAAAGACGAGATTTATAGAAAATTTAAAGCCTGTTTTAACAAGTGTCATGAGCTTAGTTAAAGTGGAAAGTTGAAGGGGAAAGTTTGATCTTTACAGAAGAGAGAACAATCATCTCTCATATATTTTTAATCATTTGGTTATTTGAGCTAGCTTAAAATTTCTTAAGGGTCATGTAATGAAAATTTGATCTGCAGTAAGAATTTATTTCCAATTCGTATCGGTGTTTTAGTTACAGTCTAATAATTCGAATATTTTCCTTTAAAATTTATCAAGTTTAAGAAATGAAAATGGTTATAGACCGGTTTTGTAAGCTTTTATTTTTCGTCATCTCCATTCATATCCATAAATCATAAATTAACCATTCTTTAGCCTTTATTTTTCAACCTGGTGCAAAATCATTTCTTCAAATTGTGTCAGCTGAAAAAACAACGAACGTTTCACAAAATTATCAGCTCTGCAAAAAATCTGCAAATTAATTGCGCATTTAATTTCAATATCTTTGAATGACGTGCATTTTGTACAATTATTTCAGAGATTTGCATAGCTGGTAATTTTGTGAAACAGTCTCTGTATCAGCAGAAAATATTTTGCACCTTGAGGAAAAATATTATATCGGTTTCACACCAAAATCAACAGTGCCGTTAACAACCCAAACACAACTCGAACTTTTCCTTTGCTCCTCTTTGCTCATGTTTGTGATCTCAAGAAACTTTTTTTTCTAATCTTGATCTTAATGGTACAGAACCACTATCCACCTAAAAGAAAATCAACACAGTATTACTTGTATAAAAATGACTGCAACGGTAATCATCTAGCAGAACTCTATTGAGCTGTAGCAGCCTTTTGTTTTCATTTTATCTAACACTTATTCATTTTCGATTTTAAAAAAATGAAAATTGTTTCGTCTGATAGTTTGTTCCACCATGTTGTTAGCCTGTTTGTCAAAATTAGTACCTCGAATTGCAGCTTCTAATGTATGTTACTATGACTGTTACTTTTTAAGTTGTAGACCCTACCCTCTGGCTTAATATTTGGAACTGATTTGAATTCGTTTACAGATTTTACTTTCTCGTGCCCATGCTCAATCTTGTACATTTTAATAAGATCACCACGTATTCGGCGTATGAATAAATTCGTCAATTTAAGTCCTTTTAAGCGCTCGAGATATTCGTATTTTTGTAACTCTGACACCAAAAAAAAATGTTCAGTTTGAATTCTTTAATACCAAGTTCCTTTAAGCTTATCTAAATGTGGTAAATCAAAGATTTTTGTTTAAGACTATGAGACAGAAGATGATTCAAGTAGATATTTTTAGAAAAAAATTCATGTTTCATTGATTTAAACATTTCAAAATGAAACTACAATATAAGCATAGGTTGTCGTTTATGTCAAAGTCATTTTTTTGTATTCAAAGATCCTGTCTAATGCGCGTGTATCTATTAAGTTCTAAAATGATCAAACATTTAATAATCGATTACAGAAATTTTCTCAACAAAAAAAAACCCATAAAACCCATCATTGCGTAACAAACAATAATAAAATTAATAGTAACAACAACAAAAAGTTTATGACGATAGACACATCTCTTATTACATCGTTCAAAGTCTATTTTAGAATACCCTAAGAAAAAAATTAAGGTAGGAGTTAACTTAGGGGGGTATAATTAACAACTCCCGCGAACAAAAAAAAACGAATAAAAAAATAAACATTTTCCACTTAATTTAATATTAATAATCAACAACAACAAAAAGACAATTTACATGTCAATTGAGAGGGGGATCTTTTTTTCTCTTGAATCACAGTTGAATAACGAACAAAAACGAAACAAGAAAATTATTTTTTTTTTTGGTCTAAAAAGAAAAAAAATTGTATTCTAGTAATAGTCAAAAAATAGCTAAAAAAATTACTAAACCCCTATCTATTTTTAATATTCTGTGTAATTTTTTTAATATTTTTCGAATGCTTTAAATCAAATCAAATCTGATCATTTCTTATCAAATTTTTTTATTAAATGATCACATTTATCTACCTTATGCATTTTCATTTTCGATTTGGGTGAAAATCATAATTTTGTAACCAACAAGAACTTGAAACAAAATTAAAAAAAAAACAACACAAAAGGAGAGAAAGAGAAAGAGAGAGAAACTTTTAGATATTCAATCAAGCGAAAATCTGATGCTCAACACTAAAGAATAAATAATTTTTTTTTTTTGGAAAAAAAAAAAATTTTTGAATCGTAACTAAAAAAAAAAGATAACTTTTTTCGTTTTTTATTTTTTTTTAGATGGAAATAGAGACTTCTCTAAAAACATCAACGACACTAAACACGACTATACAACAACATAATTTAAAACAAAAAATACGATCTCATAAATCAATATTACATGTACGTGAAAATAGTCTAGACGAATTGGAAGCTTTATTCGATCCATCAAAATGGACTAAACGTTTGACTAATCAATTGCCTTTGGTAAAGCGTAATTTGCCTTCGAGTTTTTTTCGTCCACCCGAAACTGGTACTAAAACACCACGTTATAGTAATGCTCATAGTCGACAAAGTAGCATGGATCATACGACTTTGTCACAAAATAATGCCATATTGAACAAACAGCATACTATTTTGCAACAAAAGCTATCTGGATTGAGTAGTAATCACTTGAGATCTGTTTCAGAACCTGTAAATGTTTCTCCACAAACTTACAATTTGATTCATCAACAACAGGCTGTTCAACAGTTACCTTATGGATGGCAATCTGCAAAGACACCTGAGGGTCAGACTTATTACATCAAGTATTTATCTTAACCACGCCTACTTGAACTTTTATATTAATCCCTTTTTTTAGTTACATTACTAAGCAAACATCATGGACAGTGCCACCAATGGAACAACAAAACAATTTAAACGAGATAAATTTCGATTTAATGTCAAGTTCAAATTCGCCTTTAATATCGACTAATAGTTCAGACTTTTCGATTGGATTTAATGCAAACATGACTAATACAAATAACAGTCTTTTAGCATCACGATTGAATTCACCACTACCAAATCAAGTAGTTCAACCGGGTTTGTTAGTTAACTCGAATAATTCATCCATGATGTCTTCATCTGGTTCTTCGTCTGTATGTCAATCAGTAAATGCGTCTCTAGATGATTTGACTCAAGTCGGTTTGAATAATTTAAATCCTGAAAAAATTGAGTTAATTCTAGCACAAATACCGATGCCAACAGGATGGCAAAAAGCTTTAACAGAAAAAGGTGTAGCTTATTTTATTAATCATAATACTCGTACAACATCTTGGGATGATCCGAGATTACCTATGATACCTGAATATTTGAATCAATTACAACAACAACGAGCCGAAATGACTGCTATTAATCCTAATGGGTCACAACTAATGAATGAACCAATCATTGTTAATACGAATTCCCAAAATTATCAATTTGGTCAAATCGAACACATTAAAAACACTTTGATTGAGAGTATAAACAAAAAAAAAGAACTTGTCAAAGCTTTGGAAGAGCTAAACAAAAAGGAAAGCTATTTGAGATCACAATTGAATTTGGTTATATCAACAATGTCTATTGATACAAACGCATCAGAAGAGATTAACAAAATAGCTAATGAAATTCAAGTTGCAAGTGAGCAAATTACCGAATCGTCATCTCAAAATCCACAAGTCACCATTAATCAAGATGACATTGATTTAGATTTAACTATTGAACCAAATGGGGATCTTAATGGTTCATTGGTGACCAATACGAATATCACGAATCAAATATTTGATTTTTATGATCAATCGTCGAATACCTCGAATGGGTTAGACGTGAAACATTCGAATCCAATTTCAATAAAATCGGCAAAATCAGATAATAATTTGACACAATACTCTAGTTCGTATCAAAATAATATAGTCAAAATAAACGAGAGTCACATGAGACAAGCGTCAATTGACAGCACCATGTGTCCTATTAGTATTGGGACTATGAATAAAGAAAATGATCTCGAAGCAGTTAGTAGTTTGTACAATAAGCTTCTTATAAATAATAATTTATCTCAAAATGGGGATATAAGTCAACAACATTCTGCCTCATCGACAAATTCGTCAATATCTTGTACATCATCGTTAAGTTTAACCTCATCATCATGTACACAATTAAATGAAAATGGTCTTATGCAAAAAAAGGTTGTTGACACTATTGAAGAGCATGATGGTTTCAAAGTAAGAATTTTGTTTTTTTTGAAAAAAATTTTCGATTTTTTTATTTAAGTTTTTAAGGTAGATAGCTTCGATAAAATAATAACTAGTCCAGCTTTATCGACTTCGTCTTTATCTGGTCTATCCGGTTCCGGTTCACCATCGTCATCATCGTCAGCATCATCCGGTCTAATGATGAATCATCAATCATATCAAATTCAACAAACTGAAATTCATCAACAACAGCCACCGGTAGTCAGATGGAGTTAAGATTTTTTTTACAACCTCTTTTTTTTTTAATCTAATTTAAACAAGAAAAAAATTATTTTTTTAATGAAAATTTTCGCGTCCTGTTTTTTGTTGACTTTTTTTTTTTTTTTCAAAATTTTTTTTACTCGATGATCAAAATGTTGATGAAATTTTGAAACATGAAATCAATTTTTATTTCAACTTTTGATCGTGTTAAATTATTATCGTTTTTTTTTCTTTCTTAAAATTAACGGGTGAAAATGTTCGCTTCAAATCAAGTTGTCATGTAAATCATGTTAAACTTGATTGAAATGTAAAATGTGTCCTTTGAGAAGATGAGCGATTTTTGTTTTCGTTTAAATTCATAGTGTGTTAGAGAACGGTGCTAATAAAAAAAAATTTTTTTTTTGTTTTAAAAAAAGTACTTATTTTTTTATAATTATCTTTTTTTTATCGAAATCATTTAATCAATTTAAAAAAAAAATGCTAATAAGAAATTTACAAAAAAAAAAGAGTTTATTGAAATTAATATTTTTCTTTTGTTATTGTAGAGTGATTTGAAAGATACAACAATCTATTTGTTAATTTTTTTTCTCAATATTTTTTTTACAGTTAAAAAAAAAAATTTTCTAAAATAAAAATTTATAAAAAATAATTCTTCTTTTTTTTATTCTTATCGTGATTAAAGTAGACCGTACACGGTGGATAGTTAAAGTTAAGCATGAAGTTAAGCCACAATTACAACATGACCTACATATATTGACAGAGTGGGCGAATCAATGGTCAACTGAACTGAATTTAGCAAAGTGCAAAGCCATGTATCTAGGTGGGAACAGGCCTAAGAATGAGTATCATGTAACTGGTCCAAATGGTGTGTATGCTCTTAGTGAAACAATGGAGGAAAAGGATCTTGGAGTCACAGTGACAAACGATTTGAAATGGAATAAACAATGCACAACTGCGGCTGCAAAAGCAAATAGAATTTTAGGCCAAATTAAGAATTCTTTTGACTATCTGGATTGTAGATCAATAAAACTCTTATATACCGCACTTGTAAGACCTCATCTCGAATATGCGGTAAGTATGTGGAGTCCTCCATTCAAAACTGACATTTCGATTCTTGAAAGGGTACAAAGAAGAGCAACGAAGTTACAAAACCTAGAAGACAGAAGATTGAGGGGCGATTTGATTCAAATGTACAAGATTATTAATGGTGTGGAGAAAATTAAACTGGTTAATGGTGTTAATTATGCCAAAAGCTTGTCGTTGAATATAAGAAGGTCAAATAATCTGAGACTTGTGAGAGAGATCAATAAAAGAAGCTCTGGTCGATTCAATTTCTTGACAAACAGAATAGTCTCAACGGAACGGTCTATCGGATGGCACAGTGTCAGCGACAACAGTTAATAAATTCAAAGCTTGTATTGACAGAGAAGTGTTTGGATCCAATGCAAAGACTGCAATGGCTCAATAATTGGGCTAAGCGCTTAACAGCGCTGGTATAGTTATCTATACTGCAGTGTATTTATTACTACTACTACTACTAAGTCTTCTTCTTAGTTTCTTTGCAACTGAAATATAGTCGTCATTTGATAAAATTTAATCGAATCAGAAATAAGTAATCTATTTGAATTGTGTGAATATAATCAAATGATATTAATGGGTCAAAAACATATTTTATGGTGTTTTCAAATCAAAGCTTTATATTGTTGACCATGATATTGTTATCCAAAGAACATATGTTTTTAGGCTTCTAGACTGAATCGTTGAGTTAAGTTTTGAGCAGCAAGTTATACTCAATCAAATGTAATTTTTACTTGGCCGAATCCGCCAAAATAAATTTTTTTAAAACGTTCTTACTCCCATGCTTCGATTACTGTTTGGGCTTGGGATCGACCAAGACATGGTTACGCCATTCACACCAGTGACTGTGGGACGTTCATCTTAAACAACGTCATTCATCCGAGCCGAAGCTGCGAACTCGACAACTATCCAGACTAGCTTGAAACTACAAACTAAGCGTATTATACGTCGAGTAGAAAACTTAACTTTGACACTAAGGCTACACCTATTGCTCTTGCTCCCGTTCCCAGACTCGTATGCGTTATTATTGAGCTTCGAACCGACCCGTAGACCAACGTCCACGTAATACAGCACTTTTAGAACTGTGTTAGAATTGCACCAACATAATTATCATTTTTGATCAGTGATCATCATAAATTCTTAGACTCAAAAAATCCATAACAAAAAAAAATTACTAAATTATAAATTTTATTTAGTTTTTCGTTTTCCGACCCAATTTCTCTTAAATCTATTACATAAACTGATTAGCATTGTAGATTTAGACTTTCTCTACAAGAATAGGTGAATATAATAATTAATTTTTGAAACTACAACATGAATGAACTTTCATGAACGTTCAAGGTTTTGTCCATAAAACATAATATTTCTTCATGTAATTTCATCATTTTTCTAAAATTTTCTTTTTTTTTCTTTTTATTTTAGAAAACTTTTGAAAATTCAGGGTCCCTTGTACGTTCATGAATGTTGATGAATGTTCATGAACGTCCATGAACTTTCATTGTACATCATGTTTTATTTTCGATTTTGGTAAATTTTCAAACAAAAATGCTTAAAATTAGAGATAAATCGGTTGTATTTAACCGACCTATTTGTTTATTAAAAAACCCTCACCTATTTCTAGAGAGAATTAATAGCGATAGATGTTTAGAAAGTCTTTAACTTTGTTTTATTTTTGTAATAGAGGAAAAAAAATTTAAAGTAAGTAGGATTTAAGATTTGGTGCTCCTTAAGGTTCAACAAGTAATAAACCTTAGAATTTTTAGCCGATTTTCCAAAATGCTCCAATTGATCAAAATCCAATCAAAAATTTTGTATAAAATTTCATGTAATCAATTTATGATATTCTTTATAGAACTTGATATAGATCAATTTTAAAATTTATATCAAGATTTATAGATAAAACTGGAAGGATACCCTAAAAATTTCCATTTCTCTTTACACTTCGTTTAAATATAGTGAAACTAAGGTTAATGACTTGGTTATTCTAAATTTTTTTTTTACATTGAAACCAAATCAAAATACAAAAGGTTATTTGGTGACCTGAAATATGCACATATGTCATAATAAAGAATCATGATCACTCATTTATCCACACAGACAATAAGTGATCACCAAATGATAAGAATCACAGACATGATTTTAATATTTAATAGTTTTAATATTTATATAATTTATAATTTCTTAAAAGATGTTTAAGGAATTTTGGTCACGTATTGGGTGTGCCAAACTTCTATTATTTATACAACTTAACTTTTATTATTTATTAAGCTCGTTTTTAGTTGGAATAAATAAATATTTAAATACAATCTCTTAGTGTCCACAATTAAGTTTTACACATAGCCTAAATTGAAAAGTGCACATAGAGGTGTAAACCAGTCAAAATGAGATTTAAATGAAAAATGATAAATTCCTCTCATAAAAAGTTAAATTTTGGTTCTCATAACTTGGTTTAACCATTTATTCAAACTTGATTTTTTGAAAAAAACTCTCAGCAAGCCCTGCACATACCAACTTATTTTCTATGACTGCCCTGAACACGATACATTTTTTTGGATAACTGATCAAAAAACATTGGAAGCCAATTTACCTCCCTTATTTTTTAATTTTCAATTTTTTTCATTAAATGGTCAAAGAACAATGAATGGCATTTTAACTAGTTTATTTTTTTATGAAAATAAACCGTAATTTTTTCTATAACTTTTCTTAAATTTATTTTTTCCTCGAAAACATGACTCATGTCAAATTCTTCTCTGAGTCTCCTAAGAGATCTCAAAGAGAAAAGTCAGGAGAAAATTAGAGAACGCAAAAGGATTCTGTATGGATCTATTGGAGATCTTTGTAACCTATTTCTCTAAAAGATCTTTCACTTTTCACATTAAGATAATGAAAAAAAATCTAGTCTCAATCCTTTCGCATCAAGAATCTAAAGAATTTCTTTTAAAGAGATTCAGCAAGATCTGATGGGATCATCCTAGGAAAACCTTTAGATCTAAAAAGACAAACATCCCATGCTAAATTCTTCGCTAGGTCTCCTTAATGATCTCAAAGAGAAAAGTTAGAAGAGAATTAGAGATGTTTATAACAATGTCGTTTTTCTTTAATTTTCAAATACATGAGTTGTAAAAAATCAGCAATTCGTAATGTAAATACGGTAAGGCTCTCTATAATGATTTATATTAAAATATTGGGTTAAACTTTGATTCTTTAGTTTTTATTGAATTAAGTTTTTTTTATGAATTTTTATATTATACCGTAAACTTTCTACTTAGTGGTATTAATTTCTAATTTAATTGAAATATACCTCTATAGGAATTATACAGTAGAATTTCAATTAAAATTGCTCAATATGATCGAAAGTTTACGGTAATCAAAAGGTTTAATTATTCTGGTTTGCAATATTTTCCAAAAAATAAAATTCCATTGTGCTTTTTCTCATGGATTAGAAACAAAAATGGTCTATTACAAATAAAATCAACATTATCTTCGAGCCTAGGTGCAGCGCATTTTAATCTCATTACAACAGCTGTTGCAGCGGCGGCCTCTGTACCTTGTTCATTTACTTCAACAAACGCCTGATGAATTACATTTGTAATTGCTAGACCTTTTGATCTACTTGATATACCGCTGAAATCAGCCTTTTCCTGATCAAAAGGTAAATGAGCACCCAATTTTTTTAAGCTTGGTACGAGCTAAAATCATTTAAAAATTAAAAAACAATTCGAGATTTATAATATTTTATAAAATACCTCAACGTTGTATTTTAATTTAAACTTTGGAACATGTAAATTCACGATCTTTGTAGATTTTGGAGAAGTTAATATTCCATTCAAAACAGATTCATTGAGGTCTTTCTCAATGGAATCAATAGAATGACCTTCATGTGGGAGTATAATTGACATCGAAGTTTCTTCTCCATTATAAAATAACTCGCAAACATCAGCTTTTAAATTACTTGGTGAATGTAAGTACCTAAATTTTTTTTTGTTTTTCATCATATCGACTTTTTTGACTGATCCATCTTTCAAATGAAAATCTTCTGGTGATGTCAATTTAGGATCAAATTTTGTACTCCAGTCGCCTTTAAAATAAATGGCATTTATCAAAATAAGCTTGGTCAAATCGTTGATTAAACTTGGCTCAACCAAGTTCTTGATTTTATCATTGGTTTGTTCAGAAACCCATGTGTTAATAACTTGTGCTGATTGAGCAGGATTTCCAAAATTTAGACCTTCAACACCCGCGTGAAAATTTTTTTGTACTGAATTTAAAAATTCATCGAGAATTTCAAAATTTTGATTCAAATAAAGTTTATTCGCAGTTTTGAGATTAATACTCTCACCAAAGCTGTTGATACTCGTCATTAATTGATGATTTAAATCCAATATTTGTTGGTCGTTTAAGGTTGATAACCCTAGCAAATCTTTAAGTTGATTGACTGTTTCATCTCTAGCACCGATTAGGCACATTGACAATGCGGTTGAAATACTGAACGGCGAGATGAAAAAGTTTTCATCTTAAAAATTAGAAAATAATTTTTTTCCATCTTAAGTTAACTAATTTTTAAACTTACCGATTTCAGAGCCAATGGTTGCGAAAAGTCGATGAGAAAATCCGTTTAAAGAACTTGAGAGAGACATTTTTAAAAAATTAAAGATTTGTTTGTTTGAAAATCAAATGATCTAAAATTAAAGCTTTATTTATAAAAAAATTTTAATGCTAAAAATAAATTATTGGTTTATGTCAAATTGTTCTTCATTTTGAACCATTCTAAGGAATTTTTTATCTCAAGTTATTTCAAAACAAAATAAAATTATAATTAATGACTAAATGCTTATGAATAATCATAATCATTTCAACATAATTTTAAACGTCAAGATACAGCATTGTGAAGAAACTAGTAGTGTTGTGAGTCGACTTGTAAATCCTAAAGTCGACTGTAATCGACTATTTTTTTTTCACAGTCGACTAAGTCGACTTTTGCATTCTCTAATTTCAAATTAGAGAATCCGACTAGAATCATCGACTAGTCATTTTCTAGATGGCCTGATACTAGAACAACTTCGAAAATCACCGTATTGGGACTCTCGAGTCGCTGTGACTTAAAATAAGGGCGTCGAAAGATGCAAACGTAGCGAGTATAAAAAAATAATGTTACAGCCTTAATTTACCAAAATTTTAAAAATTTAAAGAACGGTTCAAACGGTCTAATTTATTCAAAAATCAACCTATTTCACTGAAAATTTGAATTTAAGCTAAGATCCTCACTCCCTGTAATTTATTTTTTCCCTTTTGACTATATTTTTAAATTTTTTGTTGTTATGACATCGAATCTCGGTTTACGGTATTGAGGTGTCCTACAGGACAGAACCAAGGCATTGCTCCTAAACCAATAGAGTCAAACGCTTTTCGCGATTCTTAGACACTTATACAGATCAAAATTGAATATTAAAATCATAATTGGTCTATAAAACGAGACAAAATAGGAGCCATC
Organism: Brachionus rubens; assembly: GCA_022207745.1. Lineage (NCBI taxonomy): Eukaryota > Metazoa > Rotifera > Eurotatoria > Ploima > Brachionidae > Brachionus > Brachionus rubens. The sequence continues at coordinate 2,372,984 of JAJVHD010000001.1, read as the reverse complement.
TCGGCAAATATTATATTGCATTGGCCACACTTAAACGATCATTCACAGCTTGGAATTTCACAGCGTTTGTAAGACCTCACCTTGTGAATGCTGCAATAGGACCCTTTTAAAAAACAAGACATCAAAGTAATCGAGAAAGTACAAAGACAGGCTAATAAATTAGTTCCCAGCATACGTAATAAAAGCAATGATGATCGACTAAGAATATTAGGTCTAATTACTCTTCAAGAACGAAGAAAAAAAGGTGATCTAATCCAGCTGTTAAAAATCGAGAACGAATTTACAATCGTCGATTGGTATCGACCGGATTTTCCAGTATCGACAAGTTGTCAAAGCATGTCCTTCAAGGCATAACTTTTTTACAAACCGAACAGCTCCACAGTGGAATGAACTTTCTAATATTATCGTGAATTCTAAATGAGTTAATTCATTTAAAAACAAATACGACAGTTATTTTTGTTAAAGTTGTATGACTAATTTGGATGTTTTTTCTTCTTTTTTTTTATCTTCTTGAGACTAATTGGACGATTATTTATCTGTCATAGCTGGACTCTTTAACCCCAGCTGCGCGAGCTATAAGCTCGTTGCAGATTATTTATAATAATAATAAATTTATCTTGAGGCTCGAAAATATAGAGAGAATATTCATAGAGAGAATACATGAAAATGGTCTAGATTGTAAACGAAATCAAGGAAATCTTTGCAGTGAACAGTCTCATTGTGTAAAAGCTATTGTAAAAATAACTTTTGGATTTTTTTACACGAGGGATACAAATTTTTGATCAAAAAGTTAACATATCTGAATTTTGATGCATTTTGATTAAAGGGCCTTTTTAGACATTCAGTAACTATCTCAAAGGCTCATAAATTAAAAATCTAGTAACATAATTTTGTTCAGATCTTTCTTCTCTACACACTGTTTATTAAAAGAATTTATTTTTTGGGGTTTTCCTGGTAGTAGATGTGAAAAAACTATAAAATTAGTGAGTAAATAACGTAGGCGTTTTGCAGTGGCCGAACTTTAATTTTTGGATGACTTGAGTAATTTTCTTGATTTATAGCATTTTAAAATTGCTTAAAATTACATGATCAAATGTATGAAAAATGAAAGACAAAAACGTTTTCTATTTATTTTGAAAGAAACATTTGAAAATAAAAAACTTGTTGCTTATTTTTCGACTTAGTCGTACACCAGTAAAAAAAAATCAAAATTGAACAAATTTGAAAAAAACAGTTTTTTTTTAAATTTTTTGATTAAACCAAACATGGAAAATAAGAGAAAAGCGAATACTCATATAGCCACCCAAAACCCAAAAACTAAGCGTTTCAAGTAAATTATTTTAAAACCAAGTCGTTTTATTTTTGAAATTTAAAATCTTCTCAAAGATCTGGCGCTGACGATGAAGATGATTTTAAAACTGGCTTCGAATCTGAATTGGCTACTTTTGAAGATGAAATCGAAGATACCAATGGAGATAGAGTCGAAATAGGTTTTTATTTTTTTAAAAAATTCAATTGACTTTTAAAAAATTTTGTTTCTTTCTTAGGCCAAGGTCCTGAAAATATGACCACTAACGCCAAATGGGCAAGACCGGCTCTACCTCCAATAAACCCATCCGAAGATCCAATTATTTTCCAACAAATTGATTTGGATTTTTATGAAGGCCCACCGATGAAAGAGTCTCTGTCAAGCTCTCAAAGAGTTCCAATTTTTAGACTTTACGGTGTTAACGAAACTGGTAACAGTATTTTGGCACATTTATACGGCTATGTCCCTTACATCTATTGTTCAGCTCCAAACGGTGTTAAAAACTCTGATTTACATAAATTCACTGAGGCTTTAAACCACGCAGCTAAGAATGAAATCAAACAAAAAGACGTGCCTGATCACGTCATTCTTGGAGTCAAAATAGAAGTCAAAGAAAATATTTATGGCTTTCATGGAAATAAGAAGTCTCAATTTTTGCGAATAGAAATCGTTTTACCTAAGTTTATTTCCGTTGTTAAACGAATGTTAGAAAATGGTTTTGATTTTCCTGGTTATGGAATGCAAGGTTACCAAACTTTCGAAAGTAACATTGATTTTGAGATTCGTTTCATGGCTGATTTGAACATAACCGGGTGCAATTGGATCGAAATCCCAGCTGGTGTTTATAAAACAAGAGAAAAAAATGAGTACATTAGTCGTTGTCAATTAGAAATTGATCTTAATGTTAAGGATTTGATATCTCATCCAGCTGAAGGTGAATGGATCAAAATAGCTCCTTTGAGAATGTTAAGTTTTGATATTGAATGTGCCGGTCGTAAAGGAGTCTTTCCAGAAGCCGAAAAAGATCCTGTTATTCAAATTGCGAATATGGTTCAAAGACAAGGAGACAAAGACCCCTTTATAAGAAATATTTTCACTTTAAATACATGTTCTGCAATTGTTGGCTCTCAAGTTTTGTGTTACATGAAAGAGGATGAAATGTTAACAGCTTGGAGTAATTTTGTACGTGAAGTAGACCCTGATATAATCACTGGATACAATATTCAAAATTTTGACATAGCTTACTTGCTTAATCGAGCAAAGACTTTGAAAGCCGATTTGTTTCCTTATTTGGGAAGATTAAAAAATATTAAAACGACAGAAAAAAAGGTTGTTTTACAATCAAAACAAATGGGTAGACGTGAAAACAAAAGTATCAACATGGAAGGAAGAGTAATCTTTGATTTACTACTTGTTCTTGTTCGAGATTATAAACTTAGATCATACACTTTAAACGCTGTGAGTTTTTATTTTTTACAAGAACAAAAAGAAGACGTACATCATTCGATAATCTCTGATCTTCAAAATGGAAACGAACAAACAAGACGTCGTTTGGCTGTATATTGTCTTAAAGATGCTTATCTACCTCTAAGACTTATTGATAAACTCATGTCTATAATTAATTACATGGAAATGGCTCGTGTAACTGGAGTACCTTTAGGTTACTTATTGAACCGTGGTCAACAGATCAAAGTAGTCTCTCAGTTGTTAAGAAAAGCCAAAGAGCAAGATTTGCTCATTCCGGCGATGAAAGTCGATGTAAATGACGAGTTTGAGGGAGCAACAGTAATCGAGCCTAACAAAGGATACTACGATGTACCAATTTCAACTCTCGATTTTAACTCTCTATACCCGAGTATTATGATTGCGCACAATCTTTGTTACACAACACTCTTAAGAGGTAAGCCGAACGATATGAAACCGGAAGAGTATACTCTTACACCAAGTGGTAACTATTTTGTCAAACCCGACATTAGACGAGGTGTTTTGCCAGAGATTTTGGACAATTTATTAAAAGCTAGAAAACGAGCAAAAGAAATGATGAAAAACGAAAAAGATCCATTCCGTTACAAAGTGTTAGACGGTCGTCAATTGGCTCTTAAAATGAGCGCCAATTCGGTTTATGGTTTCACGGGTGCTCAAGTGGGTAAATTACCATGTTTAGAAATTTCACAAAGTGTAACCTCGTTTGGTCGTACTATGATCGAAAAAACGAAGCAACTAGTCGAAGAAAAGTATCTAATCAAAAATGGTTATAAACACGATGCAAAGGTTATTTATGGTGATACAGATTCAGTAATGATAAGATTTGGTGTAGATAATTTAGAAGATGCTATGCAGTTAGGAAGAGAAGCAGCTGAGTACATAAGCGCTACGTTTGTAAAACCAATCAAACTAGAATTCGAAAAATGTTATTTCCCATACTTGCTAATCAACAAAAAGAGATATGCAGGTCTTTATTTTACCAGACCAGATAAATATGATAAAATGGATTGTAAAGGCATTGAGACTGTAAGACGTGATAACAGTCCTCTTGTTGCTAATTTGATAAGTGTTTGTCTTCAAAAGCTGTTGATCGATAGAGATCCAGATGGTGCCATTAATTATGCTAAACAAACTATTTCAGATCTTTTGTGTAATCGGATCGATATATCTCAATTGGTTATAACTAAAGAGTTGACTAAAACTGATAAAGAGTATGCAGGGAAACAAGCCCATGTTGAGCTGGCCAATAAAATGAGAAAAAGAGATCCCGGTTCGGCACCACAACTAGGTGATCGTGTACCATTTGTAATTGTTGCTGGTGCTAAAGGTCAAGCTACTTATGAAAAAGCCGAAGATCCAGTTTTTGTACTTGATAACAATTTGCCAATCGATACCCAATATTATTTAGAGAATCAAATTTCTAAACCTTTGATAAGAATTTTTGAGCCTATTCTACATGAGAGAGCCGAGTTTGTGCTTCTGAGTAAGTATAAGCTGTTCGTAAAAAGAGTACTCTTTTGATTGAATTTTTTTTTTGTTAAGAGGGTGAACACACTTTGACAAAAACAGTAACTATTTCAAAAATCGGAGGTCTCGCTGCATTTACAAAGAAAAAAGAAACGTGTTTAAGTTGTAAATCAATTTTGTCTGATAAAGAAGCATCTAACGCAATTTGTGCTCATTGTAAACCAAAAGAATCAGAGCTTTATCAAAAGCAAATTTGTACAATTGCCGCATTGGAAGATAAATTCAATCGCCTTTGGACTCAATGTCAAAGATGTCAAGGGAGTTTACATGAAGATGTCATTTGCACAAAGTAACTTTATTTTTTTTAATTCGCTTTTGGTTAAACTTTAATTTAATTTTGTTACAGTCAAGATTGTCCAATATTTTATATGAGAAAAAAAGTCCAAAAGGACTTGCAAGAGAATGATAAAATTATAAATCGTTTTGGTCAAATTAGCTGGTAAGAGATCAAAAATCGAAATTGTACAAGAATTTTTTTTTTCTGCTGACTCGAATTTTAAAAATATTTTTGTAAATAAATTTGAAATCAATCCCAATTCGAAGAAAGATACATTTTTTTAAGAGTTCAATGTAATAAAATTTTATTTTTGGAAAAAAAAAATAATTTCCATTGAATAAAAATATTTTTTATAGTTCTAGATTTTTTGATTAATTGATTTATCCAACCGAAATTATCAAAAATAAGGTATAAAAATTCATATTCAGGGCTAGACATTCACGAATTAATTGGACGTTCATGGCCATGCTGTTCTTAAATCTTTAGGCGAAATTTCTTAAAATTCTTTTCGACCATCTAAGGTCAAAGTCATCGCACGTTATAATCACATGTTTCTGAAGAACGGGGGAAATCAATTCCAATGAGGGGTTTAAGCATGTTTATGGTATGTTGGGAATTTTTATTTTTAAGGACCCCATGTTACATCGATAGAGTATTTAATTTTCTACAAACTGGTATATTATGTAAGGGGGTCTTAGGGGTTATGTGACCAGTTGGTCACCTAATATGTGACCAAAATTTTTTTTGTTGATAGGTGACCAACGCTGGTCACATAATTTTTGAAAAAAAATAGGTGACCAAAAATTATTTGAAATTTTTTCAACTGGTCACATAAATCGTTGCCTGGTCACCTAAATTATTCACTCGTCTCATAAATTTTTGAGATATAAAATTATTCAACAAAAAATCAAAAATGAAATAACAAAAAATTAAATTTTATTTCAAATATTGTGTTGTAGGCTGACTTGCCTACTGAAATTTGATAGAATCAATAAAAGAAGTGTGTTGGTTCGGAATCATTTATTCTAACTTTGTCATAAAGTACAACATTTCTAACATATTTTAATTTATAAAAACTAATCTTTTACACCAAAAAATAACTATAATATAAATTCTTATTCATCACCAAGTCACCAATTAGAGCTTATTTTAAAGTATAAATTATAACTAAGGCTCAAGAAGTGAAGTGTTAGCAACAACTTAAGTTAGTTCTACTAGATACCAACAAAGTCTATTCAGCCGCTAACATACTCCCTCCTGTTAAGAAGCGATGTCCTCATTGCTGACACGTCTGATCCAGTACCAGAACCAGTTGTATTAACGCGTCGTTTGTACAGCGTCTACTACGGTGGCAGGCCAACCTCTAGGGTTGGGGTATTACACACCGTCCCCGGCCTCTTGTGGGACGCCTGACGATCCCTCTTCGGGAAAGTAGCTGTTCGTTTGCCACTACCGGAGGCGCTTACCCTCGCTCTATAGGAGCCGCAGAGTATTATTGGAATTAAAACCTAACTTACTCTAATTGATAACTTCGTTAGAAATATTTTTTTTTACAAGCAAGAATTTAATCTTAAATTAATTACAAGAATAACTGTAAATCATTAAATTTTGTTTTGGCTATCTTGAACAGTCTGAGCAGTTCAAAAGAAATCGATTGGTTTCCTTCATGTCGTTTCAACAAGCTAATTAAGTTTTTATCTTTTGTCCATTTACCGATCTTTAAAAAATTCTCATTACGAATTCGAAAAGCTTAACCTCAACATCTTAAATCAAGATTGAAACTTTTATTGACTCGAATTCTTTATTATTATTTGAAACATCTTGACACGATACCATTCACAAAATAGAATAACCAAACAATCTTTTAAGATCTTCCGAACTGATTGGACACAAACTTAGGAATCTGTACAGTCATTCTTCACAAATAACTTCACTAAACCAATTGACTACATAATCAAAGCTCATTCATTTCTACAGTTACTTGAATTGAACTCCATTCATAGAATTATCTCCTTAAAATATATAAAAACTCCCTTCAACCCTTAACCGGAGAATCTAACCGATTTTTAGATCAGGATTCACAAAATTAATTCAGAATTTCCCAATATTAGCTATAAACCATCTTTCAAACCTCTCCCTCTTTAATTTTCAAGAACTTTGAAAACACTGGGTTATTTTTTCCGAATTACGAAATCCAACTAATCTACAATTTAGACGATTTCATAACTTATTTAATGGTTTAAGTCGGTAACTAAATTTTAACTCAAGCAATCCAAAAACTAATAATATCTCAAAGTCATTCACATGTCCATTAAATCCGAACGCTAAACCCTACAGAACTAAAAATTCAAAGAAACAAATTCCATTCTTTTCTTTTTAACTAACCAGGCAAATAAGTCAAAGCAAAGATCTCAAAAAATATTTCTATTCTTAGAAAAACACATCGTTAACTTCGGGTCATCATCGTTATTTTGATCAGGGTTTCCTTGCATTGTTCTATACTCTACAATTTCCTAAGCATCTAATAAATAATCCATTATCATTTTCCTTAAATCCACAATCTTATTCAAACCAATTTCTCTAACATAGATCAGGAATCATTAACGGAACCTAATACGGAATCATTGTCTGGCAGTTTAATTTTTACCAAAATCGTAAATTCATCTTTTTCTCAAACCCTTTTCCACTCTATGAAGCTGTGCGTTTAACAATCAACCAAAATTTAACCATCTCATACACATTTCGAGCAATAATTTATCAATCAAAATTTGAAAATCACTGGTACTAACTTCTAAGTTCCTATTTATGATTCATGTTTCTTTATCCATCTTTTTAAATCATCGGATATTGATCGACCATTTAATAAAGCTCTGAGTTAATCCAATCGGAATCAGTTCAAATTCACTTCTGTAAAGGTTCGTTTCTACCAATCATATATAATTACAAGATAAATGAACATAAACTCACACTTATTTTAAACCATTATTCGTTGTATAAACATAACCATAACTATTTCTAGACTTAACTGTTTATCAGGAAGATTCGCTCCAACATTTACTGCAAATACACTTGCTCATCACTACTTCACAAAAAAAAAAACATTACTCATTCAGTTTATCAGCTTATCATCTCAATATCTTAATCAACGGTCGGACACTTAATTTCTCGAAATGCTTTCCCGTATACCATCTTCGGGGATCTGAATGTCTGAATGCAATTTTAAACTTTACTAAGTTTAATCAAATATAAAAGCAGTTCTGTGTAAGTTCTTTCTGTAGATCTTTGTAAAATTCCTAACTACATCATTCAGACGGCTCCAGTCTAACCCTCAAGTTAATACGAACCACTTAAGTTACGATCTGCAACTTTGAACGCCATTAAAGTACTGTACCACACGAATATCATCTTAGGCTTGAAATCGATAATAATTTCGTGAAAATATAAACGTTAACTGATATAAACACTTAATTCACGATCATATTTTTCAACAATCTCCAACTCACAAAGAAATTCGTTTTTATTCTTTTCGCGTCACTACTGATTGCAAAATTCTTGTATTTGGCTTCAATTTCGTCATCACAAATTTTTACTTTTATCAACCTCAAGATGATCATGTAAACAACGACGATTTTCAAATATTAACTAGGCTTTTAATTCGATAAACCGGCTAAAACCATACTCTTACAACCACTAAACGATCTTGATTATATAGTCTTTTTCCAAAAACTTTACAAACAGCCTCTAAAATCTAATTTTCCTGAATTAATTTCAAAATAAATGTTTTCTCATCCCTTTAGCATGTCTTTAAGCAAAATTACGAACATGCTTAAGCTAATAAAAACCGTTCCATTTTTTTAAATACTCTTATTCCAAAATTTAATTCAAAAGTATACTCCGTTCTCTTAAACCTCTATTTCCTTTTCAGCATTACTGCAGCCAGGTTCCATTGAAATGTATACAAAAACCTATCAAATATATAAAGTAATTCCTCAGTTACCCTAGCTTGAAGTGAGGATAAAATAGGACTTCCACTAAGATATTAAACAGTTAGGACAGGGCACAGGGATGTAGACGTCTACGGAGGAACTAAGACTAGAATCTAATTTAAAACAAAACAGAACTTAAACCACAGTGTAAAATAATTAAAAATCACTTCCCTGTATAGAATTAAAACTTCGAGTGGAATTGATCTATACGTCCGAATTATCAAAATATTAATCTAATTCTACACGAATAAACTCGATCGACAAAATAAACATTTTTTTTAATGGAAATCTTCTTTTTTTTTTTTTTTTTTATCTTTAACTTGGATTCGTTCTAAATCCATTGTGCGTCAAAATCATGAAATCTTGGGTAACTCGATTATTTGTCGAAAATATATTATCAAAAAAAAACAAAGACAAATCTCCAATATCTGTAAAGCAGCTAATACACATCAATTGCTCTCTCAAGATCATTACTAATTGTTTTTGTTTATTTACTCATACTCATATTTAAACTCGCTGAAATCGTACATACCACAGACCTCCCCCTTCGGTTCTTTGAGTCGCAGCGCCATATGTTGTAGGCTGACTTGCCTACTGAAATTTGATAGAATCAATAAAAGAAGTGTGTTGGTTCGGAATCATTTATTCTAACTTTGTCATAAAGTACAACATTTCTAACATATTTTAATTTATAAAAACTAATCTTTTACACCAAAAAATAACTATAATATAAATTCTTATTCATCACCAAGTCACCAATTAGAGCTTATTTTAAAGTATAAATTATAACTAAGGCTCAAGAAGTGAAGTGTTAGCAACAACTTAAGTTAGTTCTACTAGATACCAACAAAGTCTATTCAGCCGCTAACAATTGATTGACTAAGCTATTATTGGATAAAATCAATTCAAGTTTACAAAATTTAAGGATTTCGAGTGTAAAATACAAGTCTTTGATCTACAAGAAACAATCACTTGAAGATCCAGAAGTGGACCCAAAAGCTGTTGAATTAGTCAAACAAACACTAAGCAATAAACGTAATCTGTTTGAATGCCCGATGTGTAATAAAATATGAGAAAATAGGCTTAAAAACTCAGATGACAAGGGCACATTAATTTTTTTTGTTTATTCAGATTTATTAGGAAAATCATTTTGATTTTTTTTGGTCACATATCTTAGGGACTGGTCACCTATCTCAGGGGCTGGTCACATAATAAATTTTTTGTTCGCGTGAATTATTTATTTTTTTTTTCAAATAATTTTTGGTTACCTATTTTTTTTTCAAAAATTATGTGACCAGCGTTGGTCACCTATCAACAAAAAAAATTTTGGTCACATATTAGGTGACCAACTGGTCACATAACCCCTAAGACCCATGTAAGGTTCATTGAATTCTAACTTTTGGTTATCTGAATTTGTTGTTTTAGATATTATTAACACGAGTTTCGAACCCGAAAGCCCTATAAAAGCAAATTTTCATGGAGGTAAAAAAACTAAAATTTTATTCTTATCCCTCAGCTTTTTGAAGCCGAATGCCGAGGTTCTATTTAAATACATTTAAGAACTAATGCTTGGGAAAAGCTATCATTTATTTAGAGATATGTCCTAGAAGCTAAAAAGCTTTAATTAATACTGGGGTCTTAATTGATGGGTAAAAAAATCCTATAAAACGCTTAAAAAACCATGAATTGACAACGATCATATAAAAAAACTTTAAGTATCATCTCGGATCCTTTATGCCCTCTTTATCCTTTATTTCCTCTATGCTCTTTGTGTGCTTTACACCCTTTGTCTTTTATGTACTTTATATTATTTTACCTTTTGATCTTTCATTTTGTTCAGTTTGAGCGCATTTTTATCATTTACCTTGTTGTGAAAAAGTTTGACACAATCAAAAACAGATCAAATACAAATTTATACTGCAGGGTTATTTAAAACTAAGCATAACTTATCGGGGAGTATGTTAAGCGTGTTAAAAAATCCAAAAAGGCCTAGATTTGAGTCTAGGCTTAATGGATACTTGAGCAGGCCCGTAGCTACATTGAACTTTTTAATTTGAACTTTTTGAGATTTTTGAAAGGGTTCGACCCGCTAACAAAAGTGTCTAGCTACGGCCCCGTACTTGAGTTGTCTGCTTCCGAAAGTTTATTCCAATTTCTCTATAATTTTAACTCTACTGTTACTTTTTTGTAAAAAAATATGGCGGTCATAAGCACAAAGCGCCGAGGCAGAAACGAGGGTTCATTTAATTTAAAGGATAAAGAACATAAATAATCCTTAGGATTACATATAGATTACATAAAGGTACAGTAATAGATTATTGGTAAATTCATTTTAATTCCCCATTCTCGGAAATATAATTCAAACATTCCAAATTTATGTCAAACAGGTAATTTACTATTAATTTTTTTATTCAAAATCTTAAGACTAGAGAAAAAAATTCTAAATTGATTATTGATTTTCTACATCTAAAAGAATCAAGAGACAAAAAAAAATCAATTTTTAAACGTTTATTTTCTAATTTAAAAAAAAAACAGATTGGTACAACAAAAAAAATTTACAAAAAAAAAAAGAATTTTTCAAAAAAATACTAAAAAAAAATTATGGGCATATAAAAAAAAAGAACTACTATTTGACGACCACGTAACAATGTATGATGCATACTCATTCTAACTTATTTTTTTGTTTTGTTTTTGTTTTGTTTAATTAACTTCTCCTGTTTTCAATTGTAGCATTTTGAATCTCAACTTCAATGGCATATTATCACCGCTATTTTGACATTGAATATTTTGGTTCATAATCAAATCGCTTGAAATTACTCTCTCACTTTGATCAGATGTAGTAACAACATTTGGTGTACTTTTATTTTCAATTTGATTTGCTTTAAATTCTTCATTAACAATCGCATTTTGACGATTTAAATTTTGAAACATTAATAAATGATTAAAAGGCTGTAATTTAGTACTATTAAGTGCATAATTTGGCATATGATTATTATTATTATTCTCTGGATAAAAATTTGTTTTTTCATTGTTTTTCTCTTTAGCACATTGAAGAAACATTTGAAGTATTTTATTCACATCATTCTGATTATTTTTATTATCAGCATAATTGGGACGTTTATCATAACTTTTTGTCGTATTTTCAGACTCAATTAGTTGATTAATATGACGCTTACGAGGCATTGAATTCATTACATTTTCATTTTGATTTGCAAGCAAAGCTTGTTGTTGAATATTTTGTAATAAATTACCAACAGTATTTTTCGTATGAACTTGTCTCGTCTCTTGTGGCACATTCTTTTTTTGATTATAACTCGAATTTTGAATGTTTGAACTTAAATTTGTTTTGTTGATTAAATTTTTGTATTTTTCCATCAATTGACTAACTCTCTTACTGTCTTGGGTTTGTTCAACACTTTGACTAATCACTTTGTTTGATTGATCATTTTGACCATTCATTCCTTTCATTAAAAACTCGGCGTTTTGTTCATTTAAAATATGAGACAACCGTCCGATTAGATTTGAATTGAGAGTCATTGATGATTGACTCAAAGGCGATCTTAATATTTTATTCAAAATGTCATTGTTTTGGGCTTTAAATTGCTCATTTTGGAACGATTCGAGAGTTTTTCTTGGGTCTACATTTTTTGATTTTTCTTCAGTTTTATTCGAACCTGATAATTGATTGTAAAGTAGAGGAAATAAATTTTTAATTTTAGCCGGATTTTCTTGACCCGAAAGGTTTTCACTTGATTTAACATCTCGTTTATTCGATTCTTGTAGTAAAAGTTTTTTTGTTGGAGGGTACGATTCAGTGTCGGCCGAATAATCTGAATTTTTGACTTGTTGTTTTTTGTCTTCGGACTCTTCTCTACTCGCTTCATGTTCTGACTCGTCTGTTTCAATATCTTCATGATCAAAATATTCCTCAAAACTAGACCCACTACTAACAACTGGATCGATACGTCTTATTTTACTCTCTTTATTACTCTCATGGGTGTCCTCGCTTTTAATATTTTTAATTTTGTGCAAATACTCTGAATAATCACGATTTTGAGAACTTGTTTTGGTCAAAATTTTGTTTTTCGTTTTGCCAATTGATTCGTTTATTGAAGGTGTACTCTCGTTATCAACTGAATTTAAGTCATCACTTGATAACAAATCAGACAAATCAAGATTTTCTTGAACAATTAAAAGATGTCTATTCTCTTCGAATAGTTTGTTTAAATCATCTTCACTTAAATTATTTTTTTTCATTGCCAAATCTAATTTAAGTTTTAACACGTGATTTACATTTGTTAATTCGAGTAGTTTTGTTTCGAGTACTAAATCATTGAGACGTCTTTTTTCACGTGAACGTTTAGCTGCAAGATTATTTTTGCGACGTCTCTCCCAGTAATGTTCATCTTTAAGCTCAGCTGGAATAAAATCTCTTCTCTTTCGTTGTGGTATAACCTCTTTACGTTGTCCCAATAGATTTAACGTGTCTTTATCCATTAAACCATCAATTTGTCTTGAACTACTCGACGAAGCTTGACTACAAACCGAACCATCTCTTTTTCTATTTTTCGAATAGGAAAACCCATGAGCTTGATCAAAAGACATTATGTGAGATTGATTCGATGATAAACAATCACTTGATGGACTTGGACTCAACTCATTGAAATCATCGATTTTATCATGTTCATTTGAAGCGGTAATTGGGGAATGTTCAATGTTAGATGATGAACATGTCGATGCAGACGATGATGATAACAAATTTTCAGTCTCTTTAGGCGCGTTTATTTGATTTTCCGAATAAGAAATACTTTCTGCTGATTCGTTTTGACTAGATTCAACTGAAATGGGTGATAGTGCTGATGAACTCGAAGGTGAATGATGATTCTCATTAATGACTAATACTGGACTAACAGGACATTTTGAATCGTCTTTATCACCTTTTGAATCAATATTTTTAACATAATTTGAATTGTTTAAGTTTAAAAGTAATTCTGCATTGGAATAATTTTGATCCATATTGTCACTTTTAACACTGTAATTAGAATTTTGATTCAAATCCTTAGTAACATTACAGTCCTTTACTTTATTCATAAATCTAAAAAAAAACGGAAAGAAATTTGAAATATTTTTTGCTCGATGTCTAATAAAATAAAAACTAAGATCAGAATTTTTTTTTTATAAAACTGTACAATAAATAAAAAAAAAATTTATTGATTTTTTTTTTGTAATTTTTTGCTTTAGTTTTTTTTTTTTTTTTTTGTTAATACTCAAGTCTACGAACTAGACTTGATCTAATTAATGGTCATTTGAATTTATTTATTTTGATTAATAAGAAAAAAAGCCAAAAATGAAAAAAAAAAAAGAAGGTAGACATAGATTTAAATAAAATACTAAACATTAGCATGAAGACTTCAATAGCCAATATATGAAATTTCATTGCAAGTTGCATTTTATGTTAATTAGGTTGAATTACAAAATGGAAAACAAAAAAAAGTCGGTCATCCTCATTTTTTGATGTTTTTTTTTTTTATTTAGCATTTGCATTATTTATCAATCCGTCTGTCTGTCTGTCTAGGCTTGAACTTTTGCTGATTAGTTAGAAAAAAAATAATAAAATATGTTAAAAAATTCATTCATTAATTTCGAAGGATGAAGAGCCTTACAACAATGGACAAGAAATAGTCAGAGTTAATAAATGTTTCTTTTTTATTAAAAATACTCATTCAAAATTATAATTTTTGGCTAGTCATTCAATTATTCACAAAAATAATAATTAGTCCTGTCTAGAGAAAAAAATAAAAAATATATCGAGTTCAAATAATTTGCAATCACCATTTATATGTTTTATGATTTTTTTTTATCAAGTTTATTGTAATGAGATTTTGAAAGAAAAAAAAAAGAGAAAAATGTGCTTTTATTATTGTAAGGATTAAACAAGAGTGAATAGATTTTGTTATTTATACAAATGGCTAGACTTGATTAAATGAAATTTAATATTATAACCATGATAATTTGCAATTATTGTTCTCATTCGAATAAACACTATTTTTTTTTGAAATGAGGTTAATTCAAAAAATTCAAAATACATTGGCCTTCGTTGTGTATGAGAACATTTTATATTAATGGCTTTGATATAATTTAAGCTTGATTTATCTCTTAAAGTTGAAATGACAATATTTAAATTTGAAATTGAAAAAAAAAAATTAATAGAGCTTAAATTTATAATTTGTTTAGCACACCAAGGATAAGCGAATGACCCATTACTTGAAAAAAAAAATTCTTAATGTAGAAATTTTGAGGTTTACAGTATAATTAGTAAAACCCTTTATTTTTCCCTTTATCATCCGAACAATAGGTTTATCATCAAGTCGATAAAAAAAGGTTGGATAAAGTAATCGTTAGCCTTAAATATACTGTTGTGGTCATTTCCGTGTTCCTCTTGTGAACTCCTGAGTTATTGATTTTGAAGACCCATCATTGATTTATGTGTATCACCTGAAAGCTAGTTTTACGAGCTTTAACTAGAGCTTTTTAGCTTTCAGTTGATACACATAAATCAATGATGGGTCTTCAAAATCAAACATCAGGAGTTCACAAGAGGAACACGGGAATGACCACAACAGTAGCTAAAAAATGAGTTCTTAATTCGTTCTTGAAAACAAAATATTTCTTTACAAAAACTACGACTGCCATAGCTCAATAGAGCTCTACTTGAGTTATCTCAAGTTGCAGTTTAAACTACTACTACTACTGCTACTACTAACTACGAAGTCCTTCTCCTGAACTGACCTAATTCAATGATGCATGCGGATGTAATCAGTCTTAATCTTGGCACAATTCTAAAACCACTAACTAATGAGAAGTTTTGTTGTAAATTAAAGACTCACACCTTCCAACACTCACAAGTCGTGATGAGCAGTTACTTACCTTAAAACTTAGCCTGTGTCATTGAAAAATGTAATAAATTCACATATTCTTAATTATTTTAGCTGTTAAATTTCTATAAATCTGGGATCGTTTTTTTTGGAACTCTTTCACCTCTTTCTGATATGGTGTATTACGAATGCCGATTGATAAATTTTCGTCCGAATCCTAATGATGATGACCTTGAAGTCCTTTTGATGATTTGCGTTTTTTTTTTGGAAAGTCAACGTTCTTGAATAAATCACCAATCAAGTTCATTATGCATATTATAATAAAAAAATTCTGATTTTTAACGGGTGTTAAATAATGGTTGCCTAGAATTTCAAGTAAATAAACAAATATTATCCTATTATCCAAAGTATTATACCGTATTTTATACCTTCTTTTTGTCCTAATTTTTAAGATATAAAAAGTTGCCTCAGCTCATAGTTATCCCGTAAATTTTTAGGTCTTCCGAGACGATGCGGATTAGGAAGGAAACTTAAAGACATCGAATGATTATCATATCAACAATTTCTTATTCACGAGACTGTTGTCTATTATGTTATCAGCTAATATCATGCTATTCGCGTAATATGGAAAATAGCTCATACCATTTTTTTTTAACCTTTGAATGGTCAAGGTCAAATTTAGGGGCATTTGAACAATTCCTGAGAAACGTAGTCCTTAAGCCTTTTTCTAATGAATGATGGGTCAAACGTTAAACGAATGATAGGATTCTTCCAAAACAGTCGAGAGTTTTGGGTGTGGTCAGTTCTAGGGAGCTTACTTCTTAAGGAAAATTAATGCTGGTAAGCCTAACATTTTATGAAAACTAGAAACGGCGGGGTACAAGTTTTTTTTAAAAGATATAAATTTATTCAAAACTAATTAATTAATTAATTTAAAAAGTCAAAATTGGAAATACATTTTTAATATAATTTAAATCGAAAATAAAACAATTTTAAACATAATTCAAATTATGACAAGGACGTTACTTGCTTGATTAATTTTCATCATCACTCCAATTATCTCTATTTGTTTCTGAACGACCCATAGTTGACAACAGAGAAAACAAATTTCTATGTTCACTTGTACTTGTTTGTGGCTTAGACTCTATTTCATTTTCCGATCTCCAAACAAGAATATTTTTATCCTTTGATCCAGTATACACCTCTTTTAAAGCTGAATTATACAAAGAACAATTTATAGAATCAAAATGTCCTTTGAGTGTGTATTTTAGTTCACCATTCATCATATTAAACACCATCAAATTAGAACCAGAAGGGACTAACACATTATTTGATGAACACATTTCGGTACACGATAATTGTATACATGATTCAGCTACAACTGAATTTAAAGGTATTTTACCGTAGTTGACCAATGTATTTAATCCGTTATTCGCATTCCAAAGCCTGAGAGCATTGTCTTTTCCTAATGAAATAATGTGATTACCGTCATTGGTGTATGTCATTCCAATAATTGGTCCGTTATGGGAAATCGCTTTTGAAGAGACTGTTAGTGAGGTCTGATTTTTTGAACTTTTTTTAACACGAGAGACTATTGATTTTTCAAGATCAAAACAATTTAAAAACGATTTTGAAGATCGAATGTCCCATAGGAGAATTTTTCCGTCTGAACTTTAATTAAAAAAATTTTCAATGAAATTTTTTTGTTGAAACAAAAACAAATAGATTTACCCAGCACTTGCTAAAATATTTGAATCACTCGGAGACCATTGAACTGCGACACAGTGACCATGATTATGAGCTTTTATAGTATGTGTAAATGATCCACAGTTAAGATCAATAAATCGAATTTCACCGTTGTCTAATGCTAGAGCAATCAAAGTCTTATCTGTATTTGTCATTGAAAGCGAAGTGTGATGTGCGTATATTTTTTGTTTTAGATTATACTCATCTACAACTGTTGTAGAGTTTGTGTCCCAAACTTTGAATTTTTGGTCCATACCACTTGTGAAAAACATTCCTTAAGTTAAGTTCTATAACCAATTTAACTTTTTAAGTCATTTTTGATAGGTACCTGAGTCAGTTGGATACCATTGAATGCAACTTATCGAATGAGCATGAGAATTTCGACTGGAAGATGAGTTGAATAGAATTTTTAGGTTTTCGTTTGGATTGTGATCTTGAAACATGTCGATGCAAATAAAATTTCCATCACTCTTAGCGGCCAGTAAACTTAAATTAAACTTTATCATAAATAAAAACTTAAAATCGAGAGCACTCGCAGCGTTATAAAGCCTTTGAAGTTACGATTACGTAAAAAACTATCTTAGTCTCTTGTTAATCTTGAAACGTGCACATTGAATATGTCATTTATATTTTTGAAAAATTGTGCCTTTGTAACCTAATGCCAAGATGCTTTGATTGATCATTTACGAACTCATACTTTTGGTGGTAAGCGAACCGAAGCGTACCCTTACCGAAGCAAAGCGTACGCGTAGTGAAGCCAACCGTACCGTAGTAAACATACCAAAGCGTACAGTACCTTACTAATTGTACGGTACGCTATGGTACATTTAGTACGGTGAAAAAGTTTGGTAAGGTACGGTACGGTACGCTTTGGTATGTTTAGTACGATACGCTCCGGTGCGGGTCCGCTTCGATACGATAGCTACGCTTGCCACCAAAAAAAAGTATAACTAGTATCTTCAGGCTTAGGGAAGAATAATACTGCTAGTGCTCAATTTTATATTTATAATATTACTATCTAGACTCAACATTGTCCAAGTTTAACCAAGTAATCGAATGCGGTTGCGATTGAATCGATCTAGTTTTACTCAATTTAATTTGATCTAATACAATTGAATTTGAATTTTCAATGAATGTTTTTGGACTAATTAAACCCAAGTCTCGGGCGTATAAATTTTTAAGAAAATTTTTTGTACCATCACCTATTTGAGATTTTCGTTTATCTGTTTTACCAATTAATTTTAATGTACTTGACATATCTTGATATAAAGTTGAAAATAAATTCAAATAAAATTTTTTTATAAGTGATGTTAGTCACTCATAAAAATTTTAAAATGAAACATAAGATCAAAAATTTTTATTTCGTAAAAAACAAATACATAAAATTGAAGGGAATTTTTTTTTATTTTTATACTGCAATATTATACCAAACTTTTAGTCAATTTCCATAGCCTTATCTAAACTTAGAGAGTCTTTCAAAGTTTTGGCTACAGTTATAACTAAAATGTTCGGTAAAAAAGTTTGACAGACATTTTATTTACAATTATTAAACATAATTCTTTAAAATTATTCTGATGAATCTTGGTCTTTTGGTGAATCGTAGAATTCATTTGGAGCCACGGTCCTTTTAAATTAAATACTTTAGAGAACATTTTAAAAATTTTAATGACTGATTTCTTACCTTTCGTTAGAGATGGTAACATTATCTTGAGCAACATCAGGACAAGTTTCTTCTTGGCTTATTACTTCTGGGTCAAAAAAATCACTTGGTACATTTTGTAGCTGAACAGAAGGAGCATGAGCAATATTTTTCAAATTTTCATGAGTTGTTTGACGTATGTAATCCAAATACTTTCAAAAATTAACTTTCTTAAATGCCACTTGATATTTTCATTATATTTCAATAATTACTTGTCTTGTATTGTGATTTTCAATTTTTGGATTAAACAAGTCTGGATGCAAGCAAAAGTCTGGTGAATAATACTCAAAATATTCTAAAAAAAACATCAACTTAAAACTATTTTGAAATGTTATTTTAAAGTATTTACCATTGTCTGGAAGTTCAGTATTCAATTGTTCATCAACAATCAAAGAAGTTTCATAAGTCCAACATCTAGCTACATTTCTCACAGTATATCCACCACCACCTAAAACAATTGTTGGCAGACCCAAGTCTTTTATAAATTTAACACAATCCCCATGTCCTTTAATTGATAAATTAAAGCATCCTAATCTGTCTCCACCAAGACTATCAGCGCCACATTGTAAAACAATCGCAGTAGGTCTATAAAATTCCATAACATCTTCAATAACTAGTTTAAAAATGTAAAAATAATCCGCATCTGTAATTCCTTCTTTTAATGGAACATTCACTGAATAATATCGACCGTAATCAGCACCTGTTTCGAACATGTCACCAGTGCCTGGAAAAAATGTGTTTCCGTACTTGTGAAATGAAACAGTCATAACTCTATCGGTTAGATAGAAAGCCTCTTGGACTCCATCACCATGATGAATGTCAATGTCAATGTACAAAACTCTTGGATGATATCTATAAAAAAGATTAATTTTTTTGATTCAAGAATAAATGTTTAGAGTCTTTACTTGAGTAATTCCAATATGGCAATATTAATGTCATTTACATAACAAAAACCTGAAGCTTCAAATTTTCTTGCATGATGTAAACCGCCAGACCAATTAATCGCTACATCACATTGCTATTAAAGACATATTTAAAGTTAAGGTATTTTTTTTGGCACAAAATATCTATTACTTTATTGTTAATCATTGACGCAGCCCGCAAGCTTCCACCAGTGTATTTTGAACAAAATTCAAACAGACCATCAAATATAGGACTTTTTAAAGAAGGTTAATTAATGTAAGAATATATTATTTAAACATTAATACCAGTCTTCCATGACATTGTATTGTTGAAAAAATTGTTGAAATTCACTAGATGTATTAGGAGTTACTCTTTGCAAAAAATCAATGTAATCATAGGAGTGAAAACGACACATGTCTTTAGAAGTTGCTGGCGCTGGAACGTACATCTTTCATCAAATGGATTATTTTTCAATAAATTTAAGAGTTTTTAATTGATTTAATACCTTCATTTTTTTAAAAAGACCGTAATTCATGACCAAAGAATTTGTTAAAGTAAGTCGATGAGGTTTCATTGGATGTCTATGTCCTTTAGGTTTAGTTCAAGCTATAAATTTGATTAGAAAGCTTTTAGTATCTTAAAGTTACCATAGTAGTATTTTCCGATGCTGGGATCAAACAAGTACGTTATTTCTTTAGACATTTTTTGAATGATTTTTATGCTACCCTTGATTTAAACCAAAAATACGAAGATTTTTAGTGCTCCAACAATCAATGAATGAATTTCTTATGCTAAAATTTCAAAATTATTCTGATTTAAATTAAAATATTTTCAAATTTCTTTACATGTATAAAAAAATCCATTTAAATTGAAATTACGACAGTTAAATTGACTTCTATATTGAAAAATTTAGGATGTCTCCAAAATACAGAACCCAATTTCAAATTCGTCGAGCCTGATCAGGTTTACACTCGTTTTAAGTGTAAAAAGGAGGATGTCTTGATTTTTTCCACATAAATCTTTCTTTTCTAAAATTTCGATATTTGGACTAATCTAAGGTCGCCAAAAAACCCAATAAATTTAAAAATTCAATTAAAACTATCACTCCTACGAAATTTATTGGCCAACATGTTTAGAAACTCATTCTATAGCTTTCGACGAGAGAAACAAACTGTGAAAAAAAAAGTTTGATGTTACCCAAATAATACGGACTCCACACCCTAGTATTGTTTTTATTTAAGATTGAAAGATTAACATTATATTCGCAATCTTTAGCCTCCAAATAAAAAGTTACATTCAGCTTACTAGAAAAAGAAACTTTGGTATCGAAATTTCCGGTATTCTGTGTCGATTCGGAAGGTTTAACGATCTGAAACGGAAAACCGATTATTTTATTCATTCCAAATGCCTGGGAATTTTTTAATGTTGAAACCGGGTGATTAATTTTGAAAGCAGTTAAATAGGGATTAAAATTTTTTATTTGGAATTTTTCTCAAATAACAATCTAATTTAGGATCTGATTTATACATTGACTAGAGTACCCCGATTATGGTTAACGTCTGAAAAATCATCAATATTTTAATTTTTAAATGAAAAATCAGGGAAACTAATGAAAACGGAGGAATTTTCTCACAAATCACAAAAGTATTAAGATAAATCTAAAATCACTTGATACCGAATATTTACCTTAAAATAAATAATGTCCAGAGTCGACAAAGATTGCAAAATTTAAGGGAAAATAATGAGAAATAATGTAATCTGCAATGCCATATCGATTTTGAAATGTTGGTCTATTATTCCAAACTGTTTCATTAAAAATTCTAATATTCCTCATCTTGTTTCGCGTTCTATCTCGTTCTTTTGGATCGAATTTAGCAAGTTGTATCATCTCTGGTGATAGCGTGTTTTTAAAGAGTTAAAAATCCCAATGAAAAAGGAACCTTTAAAAAATATTTCCTTGACTTAATGCTACTAAATTTAGTCTAACTACGGAGTGTATCGAGTTAGGAGTGACATCTCTTTTGAGTGAGATTTTTTCATTTTTTTTTCGAGTGATAAATGGTTCTTTAGACCAAAATCTTTCGGAATAATAAGGATGGATATGTCTGATTGGAATAAACCTACCAAGAATCATTTTTGATCTTATTCTGCTTTATGTCGCAACTAAGCCGTACAAAAATTTTTCCCTAATGTAATAAAAAATAACGGACATCGGTCATTTTCTATAGATCATGATCGATTTATCCAAAAGTGAAGATTGTTAGCTCAATTTTCCGATTATGCTCGGCTAAAATTTCTTCCAATAAAAAATAAAGAGGATCACTTTTTTTATTGTATCAATCAAATGACCGCGGTGTCAAATTGACACTTTTTGTAAAATTTTATTAAACATTTTATGCGCCAAAGGTTCTAAGCAAATGTTTTTTTCTTTTTGCAATATGAATTTAAAGCCCAATAAGTAAAGGGATCACGACGAATAAAACTTTTTCCTCGAATAACAAAATATTTAGACGTAGATTACAGTCGGTGTCAACTTGACACCGGTTTGAATTGAACTCTGTAGCATGTCATTAGTGTTTTAGAATTTGGAGCCCAGCCATATTTATAAAGCCAGCAAGGAGCCCTATAATCTTAACCTAAATATTATGATCAATTTTGAACACCTCTCTCTTTTTTCGATCAAAAGTTTAGTTAATTTGTTGGTCAGGTTTATGATTTATCAGAGAACAGTATCGATATACATTTTATTTGTGAATTCAGACTTTTCAGACACAACCAAACCCAAAATATCTCAGAAAATTATTATAAATAAGAAATATTACCCTTTGGTCTATAATCTAAAATCAAACAAAGTTTTACCATACCGTAAACACTCGATAGTTATCCCGGTACAATTTTAAATTTTTCGGATTTATGCTCATAGTACAATTTCATTTTTATACCCATTTTTGGGGGGTAAATTGGACCGGTCTAATTCCGAATTTAGACCTGGACTACTTTTAAAATGAGACCGGTACAAAAATATTATTTTCTCTTTTGGGAATACTTGACGGGGTTTAAAGTTAAAAATTAAAGAACTAATGCAAAAAAGTCGAAGTTCCTGTTTAATAAACTACTTTTCATGGCTTTTCGACCTTTTTTAAGCGACTCATCAATGGTACTTAAAGCTTATTCTTAAAGTGGCTACAATTGGTTCAAGTATAATTCGATATAATTGAGGTATGGTTTAGCGACACTGTTAAGTACGGAAAAATAAAAGTGAGCATCGAAAAACTGATTTTTATGCTTAGCACTTTCCTATTATGTATTTAATTATCCGTGAGAAGTAAAATCTAACGATTTTAAATCACCCTGTTTACAAAGTTTCCTTGTGTATTTTTCTCTGTTAATTTAATTGATTAAAATACTCTGATTGTGAAACGACCAGACCGATTGGGTCTTTATTAGGTGACTCATCAATGGTACTTAATACAAAATGAAGCAAGTTATGCAAGCAAAATATGAAAATAATCTTGCTCATTTTTAATACAATGCTTCGCAATTAACATCCATCCATCATTTTTTCACTAACACAATAGAAGAACTTCTAATGTTCCTTTTTTTTGATTTTTTGATTCTTCTTCTCTTCTTTTTGAGTTCAATTCGACTGATTGAAAGAGTTTCCGATCATTTGAGTTACTCTCCTATGGGACATATTGTGATTTTTCCTATTATGCTTTTGTAAATTTTAAGTGCTGAACGGCTTTTATAAGATGTTTTAAGTTAATAAAAACTTGATAACATCCTTTTGATACAACAAGGAAAAAACTTGAAGCAACATGAGAAAATAGTTGATTTTTTTCTCGACCTTTTTATCTTGGAAAATGATCGATTTTCACTTTTGCACCGGTCTCATTTTAAAAGTATACCAGGTCTAAATTCGGAATTAGACCGGTCCAATTTACCCCCCAAAAATGGGTATAAAAATGAAATTGTACCATGGGACAAATTTAAAATTTTAGATTTGTACCATGGTACATCTATCGAGTGATTACGGTAATTATCCTCAAAAGACATTGCTGTCGTTATCAGTATATCGAAGAGGCCATGATTTAATGGTTAAATATTATCTTTTGATTTTTTAGTGATATGAAGGGAATTGAGTCTCTTGACTCGCTCTTTTTTTGTTAGTACTATTTCCTAAAAAATTAGCATAACGTAACAGAATGGGGATTAATTTTTTTCACGCCCGATTATTTTAAATATTATGGATAATATTTTTGACCTAATATTCTTGTTTGCTCATTATAAATTGAGAGCTCAACAACTTAACGTGCAAAATGGGGTGATTTTGGATCAAATGTTGTATTTGAATCGATAAATATTTTTATATTAAATCCAAAACTTGAAAAAAACATAATTGCCGCTCCGCTGGAATATCGTACTAAGTCCCATAATTGTTTTAAACATTGTATTATTGCAGTGTAAATCCTTATATCTTAAATGGGGTAAATTATAGGGGGAAGAGGGTTAATGGGGTTTCACACATTAGCTACGAAAATTCACCTAATTTCCACCAAAAATAACCTAATTAACCCATTTGCCCCTTAACAAAAAGGAAAAGTTTAAGTTGATTTCCTGTTAAAGGCGTAATTTTTTTGTAATTTTTTGTCATTTGACGTGATTTTTCTTATTGTTTCAATTTCTAACCAAGTATTAAAGCATTCATTAATATCAAAACAAAATGCCGTATTTGAGGTCCGTGTTTTGGAGACAGTCAAATTAGTTTCTTGAATTATATCTTTATTCCATGTGACTTGAAATTTTAATTGATAACTTTTCAAAATTCATGTTCATTTTCTACGAAAATTTAACTCCATTAAAAAGTAATATAACTGAAAAAGTTTAAATGATGCAATGGTGTTTAATTTAAAAAATGCAAAAATGGCGTATTTAAAAAAATTCAAATACATGGATAATGATAGAAAATAACTACGCAATTCATTTTGTAGCTTTGTAGAGTTTTGCACAACTCATTCTAAGAGTGGCTTTTTTAATGCTTATCACTGTAAAACACCTCTGCAAGATTTTTTAAAATTGTTCACTCCTTAAAAATAATTTTTAATTTTGATCCATTTGATACAAATGTTTTTTGATACGAATCTTCACATTGCCGGAATCCAATTATGTCCAATTATACAATTTTGAATTGTATTTTTAATAACGTTTTTGAAACACTCTCAACTCTTTTTTAAATCAAATAAATTCAAATATATTCTTTGTCAACTTAAAAAATAACTAGAAATATAATTATAAAATATGAAATTATCTTATCTAACTTTAAATGACTAACCTAATTTTGAAATTATGTCACAAATTTGCTCAGAGACTTACTTTACAAAGAGTTTTATAGTTATTCAATATATAAATATTGATTCAGCGAAATTTGTCAAGAAAAGAAAATCTCTTACGATGGTTTATTCTTGTTATTTTAAGCAAGAACTAAACTTAAGAACTAATAAAAATCTAAACTGAAATGAATTTTAAGCCCATTTTAATTTTTTCGCTTGTGTTTGTATATTGCGATCAATCTAACTCAATTGATAATAAACAATTTCAGTTCAAAATATCGTATATTCACAATCTCATACAGAATGAAAATTGGAATTGTTCAGAAGTGATATATTATTTTATGCAACGATCGACAAGATACAATAAAGCTTTAAATGCAATAATAAATTACAATCCAAACGTTTATCAAGTCGCAAATGAATTAGACGAATTTTATTATAAGAACAAAAAAATTTTCGGCAAATTACATTGTATACCATTTGCAGTCAAGGATAATATCGATGTTTTAGGAATGCCAACAACTGGTGCAATTAAAGCTTTGCGAAATTCGTTTCCAAGAAAAAATGCACCAATTATAGATCGACTACTTTCTGAAGGAGCCGTTGTTATTTCAAAAACAAATTTAGGTGAATTGGCAAACGGGATTGATGTAAGTGAATTAGGAGGGCAGTGTCATAATCCTTTTGATTATAAACGCTCTTGTGGTCCAAGTAGCATTGGCTCAGGCGCTGCAATAGCGTCTGGTTTAGGAATAATTGGTTTAGGAACTGATACTGATAGATCGATTCAATCTCCAGGATCATTTAATGGAATTTATTCGTTAAGAACCCCTTTAAATATTCCTACAATAGAAGGTATTATTCCTCTCTTTGAACGTCATGATACAGTTGGTCCATTATCTAAACACATCGACGACCTGGTCCTAACGTACTCAATCATGATTAACAATTCAGCTCTTTATGACAACTATTTAAATTATGTAGATGAGTCTAACATCAAAATTGGGATTATTACAAATTTTATCGAAGACATTCCAGATGAAACTATTTTTGGCTTAAAGTACTTGTTGGACCCTCAAGTAAAGTCAATACTTGATCAGACTTTAAGTAACTTAAAGGGCTTGAATATTAATTTAAATGAGTACACGTTAAGTAAAACGGAGATTAGTATTCTTTTTAGAAAAGTTCAAGAAGGATTACAAAAATCAATTGGATGTATAGTTGGATGCAAAAAAAGCTCTTTAAATAAATATTTTGGAGATTCAAGTAGATTTGAACATGATGCGCCTGTTAAAAGTTTTGATGACTTGTTCAATAGCCAACTTTTATCCGAGTTTTGTAGAAACGATTTAAACGCTTCAAATGTGTCTGATCCAGAAAAAAACTGTGCCGATTCATGCAGAGATTATGATATTATTAGAAAAGAAATAACCGAGTCTATTAAAAAATGGTACGAATTCAATAACTTTGATTCTATTATTTTACCTACATACACTCAGTTGCCTCCGTTTGCTGATTCACCATATCCTGGTATTTTACCATCGCTAGCTACGTTAGCGTCTATAACTGGTTTTCCGTCTCTAAATATACCAATTGGATACTCGTCGAAATCAAAAGAAGTTTCTGATGGTTTACCAATTGGAATGGTGTTAATCACAAAACCGAGTTCACTACATAAAGCTTTCAAGATCGCAAAACTCTTGGAGAACAAATTTCCTCAAATTAAATTACCGTCATCAGTTCCTCTAATCGTATCAAAATTAAAAAATTCCGCTTTAATTTTGAAGCCTGGATTAGCTTGGATCAAAATTTCAATCATAGCTTTTATTGTCGTTCTAAATTTTTTTTAAATAAACATTGATATTCTTCTTGCTTCTTCAAGTCAGCTAATAATGGCTTTTTTCTATTAAAATGATATCAAGCAGCAAAATCCATGTTTTTATTTTAGCTTTAGATGAAACAAATTACCAATAACACTCGATAGTTGTCCTAGAATTATGTCCAATTTTTGTACACATTTTAAGGAGTAAGTTGTACTGGTCAAACTAAGTTCTTCTGGTAAGAGAAATGAACTTTTGTTAAGAAAGCATCTTAAGAAGACGCATACTAGAGTTTGAATAAAGAATATTCGGAAACAAATTTCCCGTAAATTCCGCATGTTTCTGGTGGTTTAAGTATCAAGTTTATCAATGTCACGGACTTCCCAGCCGTTTCAATTTTTGTCTCCTTTAGTTTATATCGCCTTTTTGATGATGAACTGCATACTACTCCCTACTAGAGGTATTCCTTTAACGCGTCCCACTTCTATAGCGTCTCCCTAATTTAATGCCTAAATGAGAACCAAAATTTAACGTCTAGGACGATTTCATTGGAAACTCGTAGCTACTGCAATTGAGTAATTTACTGTTAGCGGGTGCTTATGTGCGCATAAGCCGGACCACTCTCATGGTTAAAAGACCTTTCATACTAGTTGATATTTGTAACTAGTTGGTTGCTATATTAATAAACTTAACTTGGTTATTTCTAGGCGCTTAAATATTTATTCAACTTAATTTAATTTAATATTTAGAATGCATTTAGTTCATTCTATCTTTAATACCCAAGAGTTATGAGAAGTACTAATAATAATAGTTGTGTTAATAATAAAGAGTTTTGTAAAACAAATAACATCTTTTATTTATTGTAATTCCTACAATTACGCCCGCCAACAGCTTGAGAACCAAAATTTAACGTCTAGGACGATTTCATTGGAAACTCGTAGCTACTGCAATTGAGTAATTTACAAATAAGATTTTCGATTAACTTTTCTTGGCTTAATCAATAGATCCGCTTAAAAATAAATTATGGCGCCTGTTCTCGGGCCGTATTTAAACTAGTATTCAAAACGATCCGAGGACAAGAACCAGATGCAGTCCAATATGTTTACGTATAACTATAGCAAGAAATTTTTTTAAATTAAAATTCTGTTATCAAGTGTTCACCAAAAATGTTATTATGGTGGCCCATTGAAAAAACATAAAATGTGAACAAAAAAAATTTTGTAATCAGAAAATCATTTTCGGTATATCTTTGAAAAAATTACAATTTTGGGGCCTTTAGCTAAAAGTCTAAAAGTTCTGTTGAGCTAAAGACACCGAATCTCGATAATAAAACTTTTATTAATTTTATTCTTTTAAATCAGATTTTAAAGACCTGGTTATTTTATAAACTTTCTTTGATTGACAAAATTTTCTCCTTACAGTATGCTCTCGAATTTATCTCGCCACAGATTCGTCACTATACAGATTTGCCCCCACTTATCTTAAAGAACGAATGGGGTGATAAAATCGAGCGTAGATTGTAACGGTTTTATGTGGAACATCTATCGGGGCTTTACGATAATTAATTTTTTTTCTTTTAAAATTCCAAATAGTGTTCTATACTTTCAAGCTAAATATCTGAAAACTTAGGCTTTAGCGGACTCTTTCGATTGACTATTTTTTTTCTACCTATCAGAAATTCCGGTAAAACCTGAGAATTCAGATTTAATTAAATGTAACATTGAACGAAAATTTACGGTCTGTTAGTCATCCTAGCAGTCAAATTTGCCGGTTAAATTCTCAAAAAAAAATAATGCCTTAGTATAATTTTTTGTCATTTTGTCATCAAAGAAAGAAAATTATATAATCAGAATTTTTATGTGATCAAGTCTAAACACTTTTTCATGTTCACAAAATATTTTACCAAGATGTTCCCAAATCCGTAAGAGATCACGATGAAAAGATTTTTGGTGAAAACTTGATAACACTATCAGGTACACTCATCTTTCAATCTTGCTTTTTTTGGAAATCTCCTTTACAAATTGAAAAAGTGAAATAATTGCTGAAGTTCTTTATAACTTTAGAATGAATGGACTAAAACATCTTTATAACTCGTTTATAAATCGAGTTTGCAAATGGGAATGTCCTCAAAGTTTTTAAGTTTATTATTATTATTGAGGGTACTTTTAATCTTCAATCTCCTAATCATAATACAGGGTTATGTGATATAATACAACTTAGTAAAAAATTTTGTAATTTTTCAGCTTAAAAGATAACAAAAAAGATCGGAGGATTATGGATTAACCGTTTTTGATTAAACTCACGTTCATGATTATATCAAAATTTCAAATACGTTGAGCAATGGATCAATACCGACTTTAGTTTATTTGACAATTCACAAGATATGGATGATCGATTAATACAAAAATTAAATTTTTATTTTTCAGCTCTTTTTCTTATCTAAATTACTAAAACGGTAGGTCCTTTTGAAAAATCAAAAATTTAATTAAAAATTATCTCTTTGCTTTGTCATGTTAAAAAGATTACAGCTAAGTAAATATTTGCCAAGAAAATTTTTAAAATTTACCGACTTTTGACCTGTAGAGAGATCCCTAAAACCCTGAGCTTGAGTGTTCATTACTTTTTTTTTTAAATACATTTAAAGTTTTTGTGACAAGGTAAGGTCTGATATTTAGATGAAATAATTATCAAAAATAATTTTGAATTCTGAAGTGGCTCGTAAATAAATCACGAGTAATTAAATTTAGCAGTAACTTTAAAACAAAAAAAAATCATTAATTTTTTTTATTAGTTTTTAAATTAACTTTATAAAAGATAAATATACACCGTCTTAGAAATCGTCCCGTTCAGCTCTTTTGTTTGATTAAAACCGAAGCCGTTATGACAAATTTTTGTTACAAAAAAATTTCATTGGTTGATTATAAATTTTATAAAAAATAATGATTGGTCTAAAACGACAATCTCAAGAAAACAAATGACAAATTAAAATTTTTATTACCTTTTTAAAATAAAAAAAAAACACAAAAAAGCTTTTTTTTTATTACCCTTAACAAAAAATAAAAAATAAAATTTAATAAAAATTTCTTACATTTTTTTTATTTCTTTGTAGCTTTGACGATTATTACCTAATAAATCAATTGGTTTATTAGAATTGATAGTAAAAGAAAGGCTAAGCTTTTGTTGTTGTTGTTGTTGCCAAAACTTTCGAACTTTAATTTTGTAATAAAAGAGAATAGTTAGTTGCTTTTTTTATGGCGGATAAGGCTTTTAATGAGTGTAATAAAGATCAAATTTTATTATCCACCACTAGTTTAGGTTATAAAATTAATGATGATAATAATAGTAAAAATGATAATTCCAAATTTAATTTCACTTTTAACGAGTCAAATAAAAGTAAAGATGAGTTTGAAATTTCCAATTTTTGCACTGATCAACAACAACCTTTATCTCAAACACCTAAGTATGGCTTTTTGAATAATTATCCAAAGTCAAATGACAATTTTTTACCAACTTATTCGACTTATGACAGTTCTTGGAACACTCAAACCGAGTTGGGTGGTAGTACATATCAAAAGTATTCGTACCAACCCAACTACATCGAGACACCGTATCACAATTATCAATCAAATACAGTGATTAACAATCAATACAAAAATTACAATACACCATGTTTTAATCAATATTATACCCAGACAAACTTTTCAGATCCAAATTCTTACAATTACAACTATTCGAATGGAGCTTCTTTTAAGGAACATACAACTAAGACTGATGGTTTATATCAGCCACAAAATAACCTAATGGAGTTTCCGCAGTATCAAACGTACAACAACTTTAGTCAATATACCCCGAATACTTGTTGGGAGAAAAAAGATTTTGATGTAATAAGTCCTTCGGTGAATCAAATTGAAGCTAATTTTGATAAAAAAATTGACCATGTTTTACCAAATTTAATACCAGATAATAAAACAGATAATAAGATTAATAATGTTAAAAATTTTCCGATGATTTCACCATCGTCACATTCATCAACCGGTCAATCTTATTTATCCAACAGTTTAGAGAGTGAAGAAAATGAAGAGGTTAGTGATGATTTAGAAGATGATGACGAAAGTGAAGAGGAATCATCTTCAAATCATTTAACTGCCCCTTGGGTTCATTCAGGTAAGTTTAATATTATGTAGTTATTTGAAGTTTTAAAGAATTGCAAGTTTAAACTTTTTTTTCTTACAGGTGAGCGTTCATTGTACAAACGAAAGCATCGACAAGTGTATTCAAGACAACAAACATTTGAACTTGAAAAAGAGTACCGTTACAGTAAATATTTAACACGTAAACGTAGAGTTGAAATAGCAAGTACCATTAAATTAACAGAACGACAGGTTAAAATATGGTTTCAAAATAGACGAATGAAAGAGAAAAGAGAAGCTGGTAAACAAAGTCAAATAATGGGTTGTGTAGGAGGTAATGGAATTTACAATACTAATTCACAGTATAACAACTCATATTTAAAAAAAGTCAATAAATCATTCAATCCAATTTCGTCCAATTCATCAACATCATCAATTACATCAAATGCAGCAATATCACCAACGAATAATTCACTCTTGATTTTATCAAATCAAAACAATAGTTTAACACTCAATTAGAGCTTTAAAAGTTTTATTTCATTTTGGAGGGTTATTTTTTTTTAAAAGTTTTGATTGGTTTGACTTTAAAATTTTTATTTCTAAGAGCCATTGAGATATCAAAATTTTTCGTGTTTTTTTTCAATGTTTTATTGTATTATTATTTTAAAATAAAGTTAATTTTTGCAGCATTTTGTTAAAATAATTCCATTTTTTTGAAAAAAACTTGTAAAAGGCTTTGATACTATCAAGGTAGGGAGACTGTCTTGACGCAGGCTAGTCAGCCTTTATTCATGTTGAAATGTAAAAAACCCGCTGTAATGGGTAAATTGTGATTTTTTGGGAAAGTGACAACCACCAGAAAAATATTCAGGGTTAGAGACTACTTTTGAGTATCATTGGTAGTGATATACTGTTAACCTACTGTAGAGACCAATAAAAATTATTTTCCTTTTAAATTAGCTCTGTGCATTTAGTTATAATTTATTTTAAAATAAGTTTTTGAAGATAAATGGAATATCTTTGAGATCAAGTAAGTACATTTAGGATAAAATGTAAGATTCAAGGAGGGATCGATCGAGTTCAAAAACCTCAATATCAACTTATGCAACCAGTTTTTGGGATTTAATAGGGTTATTTTATATTGTTATGGTCATTCACATGATCCTCTTGTGAACTTCCATGGACTAATGATTTGGAAAAGCCATCATTGTTTTATGGGTAAAGCTAGTTTTACAAGTTTAAGCTAGAGCTTTTTAGTCTTCAGTTGATATCCATAAATCAATGTTGGCTTTTCCTAATCATTAGTTCATGGAAGTTCACAGGAGGAACACGTGAATGACCACAACAATAGTATGGAGGAATTACTTTAATAAAGAATTCTTAGATCGCTCCTGAGACAAATTGTTCTTTTCAAGTTATTTATTCATCTTGAGATTTCTTGGATGTTCTAGTTTCAACTATCTTGGTAAAAATGGACCCTTGAAAAACATACACCCAGGTGTAACTTTTACACAAAGTGAGGTATGCACAAAATTATTTTCATATAAGGTAGAAGGGCTACTAAATTATACCATATTTAGACCCCCTGTGAAGTTATTTGGGGAAGAAAACTGAGTTTTCACTTTTCAGTCTTAAAGGATCATTTATGACACGAATAAATTATTGTATCAGAAATAAAACTATCTAAGCATAATAAATCTGAAAGCTGAAAAGCTACCATTGTACTGGGACCATTGCCGATAGGAAAAAAATTCCTTAAAGCAATACACGGGTGAAAACGGTAAAATAAGGGAATTGTCATAAAAATGAAAAACGAAATAGAAGTCGGAATTACCACCAGACTTGTGATCAGTATTGAAAAAATCAGTATCAGTCAGTATCAGTATTTAGGGGAATCAGTAACAGTCAGTATCAGTACTAGGACCATCAGTAACAGTCAGTATTCAGTATTAATTTACCGAATCAGTATCGAGAAAATCAGTATCAGTATTTAGCCAATCAGTATTTCCTTAAGTTAAAAAACATTATACACATGATATAATGTTACCTTCACTGTATACAGAGATCTCTCAAATGAACCCCTTAAGGAAATGGAAACAAATAAGCAGAAACTTGATTTGATATAAGAAAGGAATTTAATCACAACTTGTTTAACGTTGTTTTTATAATATTCTAAGTTAATTTATTTACATAAAATATATCATTTCGTTCTATTAAGGGATTATTAAAGGAAAATATTAAAAGGAAGACCGATAAATAAAAAAAGACTCACCCCTCAAAAAAATTATTTTCTCAAACACAAGCGGTAAAAAAAATTTCAATTGAATAAAAAACAAGGGATAGTAGCAATAGTTTCTCCAAATTAATTTTTTTTAATATTCCAAGTTTTTTTTCTATAAAATCTTACTTATTCGGCTGAAATTAATAAAAAAAAGTATCACAAATAAAATTTTTAGTATTAAACAGTATTACTGAAATACTGATTTTGCACTCTATTCAGTATCAGTATTTTTAAAATCAGTATCAGTAACAGTATCAGTAATACTGAATACTGAAATTTACTGATACTGATCAGTAAAATACTGACAGTATCACAACTCTGATTACCACTTTTTGACTTTAAATTCTGAATTCTCGTATAGAAAAACCATAGAAAAAACATAAACATTTCGATAGTGAACATTTAATTGTTGATAATCGGTATTTGGCGCTTAAAAGGGTGCAAAAAGCCTGTTTTTTAAAGGGATTAATTTATTATAAAAATGTATATGTTTACTATAGTTTTTCTATATGAGAATTCAGAATTTGAAGTCAAAAAGTGAAAATTCCCTCTTATTTTTCGTTTTTCATTTTTATTCCTTTTTTCGCCGAAAACGCCATTTTCCTTTGGTGATTTTTAGCTCTATAACTGAGCATCCGAGATAAATATGGATAATATATCTATGTAGATCTCGTTGAGAGCTTTCGATTGATATATAAAAAATGGTGGGTGTATACAACAACTATGGGGGGGGGTATGAGGGTCCTTTAAGACTGAAAAGTGAAAACTCAGTTTTCTTCCCCAAATAACTTCACAGGGGGTCTAAATATGGTATAATTTAGTAGCCCTTCATTTACTCTACCTTATATGAAAATAATTTTGTGCATACCTCACTTCGTGTAAAAGTTACACCTGGGTGTATGTTTTTCAAGGGTCCGTAAAAATAGTATAGCAAAATATTTTTTTCTTTTAAATTTTAGCTCTTTTAAGTAATAATAAGAGTTTCTGATAAAATTAAATTCCAAATATTCACGTTAAAAAATAAGGGAATATTTTGAGTAAAATATAAAAATGATTATCACATTCCCGTTAATTCGGTCATTTCAAAAAAACAAATTTCAATTAATAGTTAATGTTCTTTCTAATGACTTGAAAATAAAAATCAAGTGATTTAGAAAATATTTAAATCCACTGGGAAATTTTAAAGAAAATAAAATTTAATCGCTTTTTATTTTTGAATTTAGGATTTCACAATTTTGTGATAATGGTTCACAAACAAAGTTAAAATTTCAATTTAATTTGCATAAAAAATAAATTATTAAGCTTTCTAGAATTATTTTTAATTTTTTTTGTTTCATTTAAAAGTTTATTTTTTAAAGAAAGTAAGAGATACAATTCTGGTCATTAACGAATTAACTCTGCGAACGTTCGCCGAACATAAATTTCCGTTCGTTACGATTCGTGGCGTTTCGCCGACGCACGTGAAAATTTTCTTAAAGAGCGCCAATGGTTACGAATCGTCACGAATGGAAATTTGTTGAGTTCATGAACGTTCACATTTAAATTGTTCCCAAGTTTTCCGAAAGTTTCCCAAAATTTCCGAAAGTTTCCAAAATTTTATAAAAGTTTCTTTAAAAAATTTTAATTTTTTTAACTTTTTTCGAATGAAATAAGAAAAAAGGGAATTTAGTTTTTCGTAAAAAATTTAAAAAAGTAAAAATAAAAAAAAAAAACTTTTTCAAAAAAATTACAAGTTTTTAATGTTGGCTTATTTTTTTTTCTTCGGGAAAGTTGTAAAGGTAGCTTTTACTCATCCATTGAACCCAAAAGCTTTCCAATATTTAAAGATTGGCGAATGCTTCTAAAGTGAAATAGCCTAATGAGTTGGTTAAGAAAACGAGTGTATACCTAGAAGAGGTCATATTTTAATTTTCTGATTAAATTCCCAATTGATATATTGTAAAATTTATTCAATTGTAAATTTTATTCTTCAAAAGTAATTTCTTTATTCTATAAAAGTTTTTTTTTATGCGTCAAACGATTTTTTCCGTTTGCATAAGGATGATATCGAAGTTGAAAAATTATATCATGTTTGAATTAAAAAAATTTTTAACGATGCTAAATATTTATGAAAAAATGTAATTTCTCGAAATTAATTCTACATTTCCTAAGGAGGTTAAACGGACTAACGAAAAAATATCTCATTTTGCAAATTCACTAAATAGTAAAGTTTCGGCAAAAACAACCCAGAAAATTGTAAAGAGATATCACAGGCAAAATTTTTCTTACCTGCATCTTGTATTAAAAATCGCTTTTTTCTCAATTCTGAGTTTCGGTTGATCTTTAGGTCGTGACAGTGGTCAATGACCGATCCAAACCTTGTTTTAAATAAACATGATTTGAAATTGTCTTTCTTAAGAAAGACTTTAAGACTTGTTCAGTGAAAAAAAATCTTGACACTTTTTATTTAGGAAAGGTTGAATCATGATAGCTTCCCAAACAAGAAAACTCAAAAAAAATAATATTAATCGACGTAGAAATAATTGCAATTAATGAATAAGTTTTGAAAAAAAGAGAAACATCATCTCACGAGATTGCAAAAAAGTTGAATCTAAAGTGTAGTGCTAGAACAGTTCAAAGAACCCTCAGTCTGGGATTTTCTGAAAACTAGGCTTTTTTTACAAAAACTCTTTTGTGACCGTATTCGGTTGCACATTAACGCAGTGTTATGCAAGTAGAAACGATAATTTATTTATATCTCCATTAATTCTTAACAAAACACCTAAATTTAATTTTTTGTTGCTTCAAATTATTTTGAAAAAATTTAAAATTTAAAATTTTTTAAAGAAACTTTTATAAAATTTTGGAAACTTTCGGAAATTTTGGGAAACTTTGGGAAAACTTGGGAACATTGGTGAACGTTGGGGAACAATTTAAATGTGAACGTTCATGAACGTTCATGAACGTTCCCAAGAGGAACCTGGGAATGACCAGGACTGTAATATTCAGTTTTCGATTACTGCAATCCTGTTTACCCTAATTTGAGATTAAGTTTTATCGTTAATTGCCAGGCTAAACGAGGTACCTGGCCTCATGGATATAATGAGTTCTTACAAACTGTCATTCGCGTATTTATCTTGTGTACTTTTATGAACTAATGATTTGGAGAAGCCATCATTGATTTATGAGTAATGAAAGCTTTTTAAAATTGCCATGTCTTCCCCAATTTAAGATTGTCCCCAGAAAGCGGATACGGAAAATGGAATTACGCAGCCCATATTCCGCAAACAAATTAAAAAATTAAAACTCTCATTAAAACTCTTTACAGTAATTTTAATGATTTTTTTACTGACAATTTGAGTAAACGTTAGCAATAAAAAAAGCGTAAAATGATAACTGAAAGCGTTCCAAAACGTTAGGTTCGTAAATCGTTAGCATTAAAAGGTTGGAGAGGTGCGTTAGGGTCGTAAATTCAAGTGTGAGAAGAGCGTTAGAGGAAATTCAAGTGTGATATTTTCTTTTAAAAAATCATTGAAAAGTTTCAAAAATCAATTTCTGAAATTCGATTAGAGTTCGAGCTTGCCCGGCTTAGTACTGTTCGGTACGGTACGGTACGCTGAATGGTACGCCATTTTTTTCACTAGCCGTGCTATTTCATTTTTTGAAAGTCAAAAAACTAATAGATTTTTCTTTTTTTTTAAATTGAAATTTTTTAAAAGAAAAAAAGCAAAGATAAGAGATTTATGACACCAAAGTTAAGCAAAGTAGAGATTCGAGTTTTAGCATTTCTAAAACTAAAAAATCTGAAAACATCGAAATTATTGGTAAATCAAATTTCGAAAATTTATTTCTAAAAGAAAAAACAGGAAATGGAGTTGTATCATTAAAAATGGACATTAATATCTGCTAAGTAATCTTTAAGGGTATCAATCAGTATCATATTAGTCTTGAATAGTAGGTCTGGTTTAAAAACTATTTGAAAATTAGTTTATTCTCTGAGAAATAGCATGGAAACACATGAAAACGGGCCAGAAAGACCCGCCGGGCTTTCTAGTGTTAAAATCAGTATAGCTTATAAAAGTATTATCTGGAAATGGCAAGGTTTGAGCGGGTCAAAACTACAGCACTATCTTAATATATGATTTTCGACCTCAAACTCATAATCTGCATAAATGAAAACCTAGGAAAGCAAATTTTTCAGGCGAGGAGCTTCATCCTTTTGTGCCTAAATACTTATCAACTAACTTACATAATTGTATAAGTTTACTCATATTCTTAAAGCTCATAATCTCAGCTACAAAACGGTGGTCCGGAAAAATTAATTTTGACCGAGATAATGCCGCGGAAACGGAAAATTTCATATCTTTTTTCAGTTTTTTTGTATCTAATCCCTGGTTTACCGACTGACCCCTAATTTTCTATACAGATTCAAAAACAAGACAAAATTCTGAACAAAAAGTTGAGATCACTTTTTTCAATTTATTTTTACCTATGTGATTTTTTTTCTAACTTCTAACAAATTCTACGTTCTAACTAAATTAGTTAGAATGAGAAAAAGTTCTATTCTAACTTTACATTTTTGTTAGAATGGCGCGAAATTTTAACGAATTCTATCTTCTGAATGATTTCTAACTTTCTAACTTTAACGTTTTTTATTCTCATTCTTCATGATTTATTCTTACCTTTCTCAAAAAATGATTCTAACTTCTGAAATGGTTCTTCAAGGAAATTTATCCGAAATGATTATTAAACATTTGAGATTCATAATTTTAAAAAAGAGATTAATTCCTTTCTTGATATTTCAATTTGATCATTATGTCACTCATTTTACATTGCCTTAAATTTGCTAAAAGACTAAAAATTGTATAGAAAATTTTTCTTTCAATTAACTTTCCTAATTCCGATCGCGAAATTAAACTGAAATTAAACTCGAGAAATTTTTTTATGTTCACAGAATATTGAAGATAAAACTTCTAAGTTTTTTTTACCAAGAAATTTTTTAGTCCATTTCTGATTAATAATGGATAAAAATACCATCTAGACTCAGTTGTTTACTAAAATTGGACACTAGAGAATAGAGTTTTATGCCTTAATTTTCAATGTAGATTTTTACTCATTAGATAATAAAATAATAAACGATTCAAGATTTTTTTCATTTAATCAGGATGGATAAATGGATTCTGAAAAAAAGAGAGAGTTTATACTTTTAATGTATTTATGATTTGAATTTTCGAAATTTTATTTTTGTGAAATATTTTGCATTTATCTAGACCTTCACAAAATCGAGGTCGCACTGTATCATATGATATCATGGGACAAATTAATTTTCACAACTGTATTTGTTACGAAAATTGCTCTTTTTTAACTTTACAAAGAGGAACCGAGGTACTTCTAGCCAAATGTTATTCAAGTATTAGATGCAAATTTTACATTAAACTCAATTTATTTTTTTGTAAACCAAGTTATTTTGTCTTAATCTTTAAGAAGTTAGATTAAAGGGATAGTGAATATTACATTTAAGTAAGTGGATTAATCTCTTTTTCAAAAGTTAGAATCATATTTTTAGAAATTTTGTAAGAATAAATCATGTAGAATGAGAATAAAATACGTTAAAGTTAGAAAGTTAGAAATCATTCAGAAGATAGAATTCGTCAAAATTTCGCGCCATTCTAACAAAAATGTAAAGTTAGAATAGAACTTTTTCTCATTCTAACTAATTTAGTTAGAACGTAGAATTTGTTAGAAGTTAGAAAAAAAATCACATAGGTTTTATTTTTACATTTTGTATAATCGAAGCCGCAAAAAATAAATGAATCAAAAATCACTAAGATGATGGAATTTAATATTTTTGACCACAAATTCGTAATCCTCATGTAGGAAAACACAAAAAAAAACATAAAACTCTTTACAAATTCGATTTTGGGTGCTGAAAATGGTTCAAAAAAGGAGATTTTTTGGAAAATTGAAAGAATTTTTTTTTATTCATTAATCATGTATGTTTTCTAGGGTTTATGAGTTTGAGGTCGAAAATCACATATTAAGATATTGCTGTAGTTTTGACCCGCGCGAACCTTAGGAAAACGGAATAACATGGAAATCTCAATATAACGAAGTAAAAATTTTCGCATCTTTTTAACAAGATTTAAATTCGGACATAAAAAGTATTATCTAAGTATCTCGGTAATTTCGGAACAAAAATGGATTCAAAATTGTTTCCGTTACTTCGTATTCAAACCATTTCTGGAACAATTGAATACAAATGAAGCAATTTCTGCCAAATTAAATTAAAAATATGTCATGTAAAAACTTTTTTTATTAAATAGTTAGTAACAAACAAGTAAAACAAAAGCAAAAAAATTTAAAGACATTCTTTTTTTTTCATTTTTTTAAAACAAGCAACCTATTACAATAAAACTTGAAAATTTTTAACAATTTTTTAACAATGCTGAAAAATTGATAAATCGATTATTTGCAAAATCACACTTGACTAGATAAATATTTTGAGTAACTTTTATCAATAAACATGAACCATTCCATACATAAATGTCCAAAACAAAAGATACGTTTGAATTCCTGACCATAACGTTCCTGTTAAAATAGTTTGTTTTGATAGGAAATATTTTTGGAAATTTTTTCCCAAAATGATTAAAAGAACTGTTGATAGTGTTAGAGAACATACGAAATAGAATAAAAATCCGTACAATCCAGTAAGACCAAGAATGCCAGCTGCGCCTCCTGTTAAAGCAGATACTGATGTTTGACAATAATCCAATAAAAAATCGTTATAACGTATAGCAGATTCATTAAGTATTTCTGGAAAAGCCGAGTCTAATTTTTTTGTCTTGGAAACAGTTGATTTTGATGATGGACTAGGCATTTTGTTAGAATAGAAATTTTATTTTTTTAAACAAACGAATTGATTTAAATTATCAATTTTTACTATTCGAACTTATCTGTCTGAATTTATTTACTTTAAGGCTCAAACTTGGGCTTGTAAATTTTATGTTCAAAAATAACTGATCAAAAATAAAAAAACATAATTTAATCAATAAATGATAATGAATAGAAAAAATTATACTACAAACAAATTTGTCTTGATACTGAATAGTTTTCATGTAGTTTGAAAAAAGCGGATGTTGCTGTTTTATAAGTAGTAGTAATAGTAAACTAAACGAGCTATTGACAATGAAATGGCCTAAATCCTCTATATAGATGTTAAAGGACGTTTAAAAAGAAATCACAAAATTAAAGAAAAAAATAAAGAAAAACATGTAAGGACATATTATTTTACGGAGCCCCACTACATGCAGTCCTTCAAATCAAAATTTAAATGAAAATAATGTTTGAAAATTAGACCCCGTCCAAGGAAAGGGTCGGTAACTCTCTTTTTTTGAAGCCTGACCCTCACCAAAGCCTTACCCTAACCCTACCTGGGGCTACGCCCCAGACCCTGTCCGTGGAAAGGGTCAGATGTTATATAAAAAAAATCTTAAAGGATAAAAAGGCAAAAAAAGGACAAAAGGACAAAAAAATAAAGAAAAACAGTTTAATAAATTTGAAATTCTGAACTCAAATTTCCTTTTTATCCTTTTTGTCCTTTTTCATTTTTTAGTCACTGACTCTCTTTTTTGGGTTCTGTATACTTTTGTTACACAACGAATTTTATCACGCGTAATAAATTTATCTTTTTAAAAATACAAAATCGTTCCAAAAAAACGTTTCGTGATAAAATTATACTTTTATTAAATATTAAATATTACGAAATAAAGTCTGTTAATTGATTTAGATAGATGGAAATAAATTAATTTTAGTCACTATCAATACCACTTCCACTACTTGAACTTGCACAATCACTAATACTTGAATTAACTAATTTTTTACCCTTTTTAGACAACTTGCTGTAATCAAAAATTGCACAAACATATTTTACGTATGTATCGATCAAAATATCTTTATCTGTGAGCATTTTCTTATAACTTAGTAACATGGCATCATTGACAACGTATAGTTTATTTCTAGGTGGAGCTTTTTGACTTGTCAAAGCTCTACGATACCTCAGTGCCCAGTCAGTTTCTTCTTCTTTTAATTTGTCAATTGCTTTAAAAATACTTGGATGTATAATACCAATATGTTTATTCAATTTGTTGTTGTACCCTTCCAAGTTATTATTAGTTCGTGGAGTGTTGTTGGTTTCAAAATGATTCCACATGACTGTCGGGTACGGTCCCTCAAAATACGTATCTACGAAATAGTCTAAAAACTTATCAACACCATTAACTTCTGGTTTTGTTTCAATAATGCGTTCAAACAAGTTGTCAACCTCATCTATGGGTACCAATGCCAAACAACAAATACTTCTAAACCAGACACTAAAGCTAATATTATTTTCATACTCTGATTTTAGACCACAGTTACCAATTTTTTTCATTAGTGATTGACATAGATGAAAAAGACATCCCTTACTTTGAATGCCTTCAAAATTAGCTTTGAATGCATTTATGGCAGCCAACTCAAAGTCTGTCATAATGTATTTTGGATCGAGTTTTAAGTTGTGTAGCTTTGCTTCACTCTTTAGTGCCTTTAAAACAGCCCCATATTCTTTTTTTCTTAATATTTTGCTGCGCTCTTGAACGTTCCGTCAGCATACCAGTGCGTAGCTTTTGACAATGCTTCAAGATGTGTTGGAGAACAAAACACCAGTATTTTGTTTTTACTCTTATTGAGAATTAAAAATTTTTCATTTTTAGAGTTATGGGTATACGTCTGGGTTAATTGTATTTCTCTTAAACCATCTGGTAACTTTGGTCGGCCTTTTTTTTTTCTTTTTTCCAGAGC
This sequence comes from Brachionus rubens, assembly GCA_022207745.1. Classification (NCBI taxonomy): domain Eukaryota; kingdom Metazoa; phylum Rotifera; class Eurotatoria; order Ploima; family Brachionidae; genus Brachionus; species Brachionus rubens. The sequence goes on along the minus strand of JAJVHD010000001.1, from coordinate 2,330,802 downwards.
TGGTTTAATTGAATGTAAACTCGGTAAAGCTATAGCTAATTCCGAATAAGACGCACTGGAATTTTTGGCTACTTTAGCTTGTTCTTCTAGAAAGATCTGTCTGGCACTCAAGTTCGGTTCGGTTTCACAACGAATTTTACATTTCGTCGTAAACTGTTTACTCGTTAATTCGATGTCTGTTATCTGATGATGAAGTCTTACCAGTTCATGTTCAACTTGGTGTCTTATTTTTTCATCTGGTTTAGTCAAAGTGATAGAACCAGGACAGTTAACAACTCTGCACAGCCAGTTGATCGAGTTTTTGTTTAATCGTTGTCTCCCAAATAATAGACCGTTCCAACACAAATCATGACTATCATGATTATCGTTCAATTGATCGATTTGTTTTGAGTTATATGAGTTATTAGGAATATATTCGTAATTGTTTTGCATTTTTTAACACTTTTTTTAAATAATTTTTGTAAATAACGATTCGTGATAAAACTACACTCATTTTATTTTATGTGAAGATTTCAGTCTTTGATCACATATATGTTAAATTGAAAAAAAAAAACTTTTATTCTCCCAATAATGTCGATTTCCTTGAACATAATTGAGTAATTACACAAATAAGAGATAAACGTGAACTCAATTCCACATTTATGTAAAATCAATCCAGATATATGTGCTTTATTTTTAGTTTTAGTGAAATTTAAAGATTTCTTAACATACAAGTCGAAAAAGTAGATTTTGATTTATTAAAAATTTTCATAAGTGAGGAGAGATTTTTTTATAAACTTCATTTTTCAAAAACGGAGTTTTTTAAAAATTAACTTATTGACAAATAGGGATACTAACTAAACCGGTATTTTTAATTGTATCTTTTTAAATAAAAAAAATTTAATTACAACTCTTTATCCTTTTTTTAAAAAAAACACCAAACCCTCTCTGTATTTAGGAAAATCTCAAATAAGACGCTTCATCAAATAAACTTGAATTGATATTTCTAATCCTTTTTTATAAAAATTTTTAGTTTTTTTCGTTGATTGTGTGAATCAGAAAATGATTTAAACGATTGATGCTTTAGATATTTTTTAGTGTGTTTCCGAAAAAGTCGAGAGTTTATCGACACTAAGAGAACCGGGGTCGTCATTTTTGTTATCCTCACATTTCAAGTCCAATCACATTCAAGTTACATCACCACTATGTTGACTGTTTAATTGACAGTTCTATTCTTTTGATCATAAAGAATGAAGAAGCGTCTGCGAGCTGAAGGAAAGAAGAATATTTTTTATCAAGTCGCAAACAGCACTGGTCATTCACGAATTAAAAGGGCGAACGCTCACGAAAATTCACCCATTCTTAGGTCGTTCCGCGAACGTTCGCATTTAGGGTTTTGGTGGTGAAAGCTCATTTTTCGACCTTCAGGTACGTCCGTGAAAGTTCGCGAAATTTAAAAGATAATTGAATATCGTTAATGGTCGAAAAATTAGCTTTCACCACCAAAGCCCTTTCTACAAACGTTCGCAGAACGACCTAAGAATGGGTGAATGTTCGTGAGCGTTCGCCCATTTAATTCGTGAATGCCCAGTACTGTACTTTTGGATAATTTAACACCAAAATGTGAATCTAAAAGAACTTCAATGAGAATTAAATTTATCATAAATGTGCATTGAATTACTCATTTATCTACAAATATTCTACACTTTTTTGTTCATCTGAAATTCACATTAATGTGGAATGAAATGCACATATGAAATATGCACATATATGAGTGTAATAAAAAATAAACATAAATGTGCATCCATTTTCACATAAAATAAAATGAGTGTATTATTTTGAATTAAATTTTTTTTTTTCATTTTACAATTCGTAACTAAATTCTCTTTTTTCATTTCGTAACAAAATTATCGTGACAAAAGTTCACAATACCCTTTTTTGGATCCTGAACCTCCTGGATGAATATGATTAAATGATAAATGATTAGCTTAAAGTTATTTTTGATTTTAAATGAATTTATTTCAAAAAATTATCCTTTTATTTTTTATCTTAAAGGACTATTCTCTTTTTTGTTCATCCTGTTGTCAATTAGTGAAATAAACTGCAACTTGAACAATATTCAAGTGAATTCATAGAGATATAACAGTCGTAACACCTTTATTCGCCAGCCAGTTGTCAAGCTTCGACTTAAAACTATCCAACCTCTTGCTTCTAACACCTCTTCCGGTAACTTGTTTCAATCATTCACTATTCTGTTAACAAAAAAGTTGTATCTTGGAAGACAGTTTTTAACATTTTCCTTGTGAATTGTTTTGTTATGCCTTCTTCAGTTGTAAATTGCAACTTGAAACAACACCAAATCTAAAATTAGGGTCATTTACAAAATTTATATTCTCCATTTCATTTACCAACTTATACATTTGGATCATGTCACCTCTTAATCTTCTAGACTTAAGGTCACATAGACCTAACTTAACAAGACGTTATGGGTATTCGAGATTCCTCAGCTCGATAAGCTTGGTAGCTCTTCTCTGTACTTTCTCTAGTTCCGATATGTCTTTTTCAAGGAAAGGGCACCATGAACTTACAGCATATTCCACATATAAGTTTGTTTGTTTGTTTGTTTGAGATTATTTATTCTCGCCTAAGTCAGAAGCCATAGACTATCTCTACAAATGTAGCGACTTATCCGAGTTGTGTGACTAATACTCGAGTATATGCATGTTAGGAGATGATTGCACTCTCTCCTATATAGCTTCACACGGGATCGAACCTTAGACGTTTTGAATAAGAGTCGAACACGCTATCCGCTACACCACACCACCCTATAAGTTACTTTGTAAAAAATTGTGTTAGGAAAATTGAGGTACTAAGAAGAATACTGTGGAATTTTCATTCAGTTCCTAAAATTTTAGATGTAAAATTAATGCTCACAGTATCAGTTTAAATTCTTTGTCTAAAAAATAAATTCAACTGAGAAAAGCTGATTTAAATTAAAAATTTTAATATAATTATTCGTTTTCCTGAAAAAAAAATGCAATATTTAGATCTGGGTGCTAAGTATTGATCGAAATGGAATCAGATAAGAAAATCAAACGAAATTTAAAAATGATCTAATAATTAAAAAAAAAACAGCATGTATTTTATTTGTTTTCTGTACACTCTCGATGACATTAAAAAAGCATCTAAAAATAGTGAACCTTAATGAGGATGTGATGACTTAAAGAACAGCTATTTAAATTTAAAATAAAAGAATATATTTGAACACAGTACGATATTAATTTTAAGAAACAAGTCGTTTTGTTTCAAAAAAACAGAGCATTTTTTTTTCTTGATATTATAAAAAAATATTTTTGCTTAAAAGTCTAAAAAAAACGTTTTTTTTAGACAAATGAAATAAAGTCCAGATTTTCTTTGCTTAATTTCAAAAAGACCAAGTAAAGTAATTTTAATGATTTTTTGATTGTTGGTTGACATGGGAAATAAAAAAAGTGTATGTAATAAATTTGAAGGTTCTAGAAAGCGTTACCTAAAAAGAAGAAAAAAGAGTTAGAAGGATCTGTTGAAAGCGTAAAACCAAAAAATTTAAAAAAGAACGCATTTATTTGAATTTTTAGATTGACTAATAATGTTTTTACAGAGCTTATTGCTTAAATGGGTTATTCGTCTAATGAAATTTACTCATGTTACTACAATCTATCGGTTGGTGAAATTTATTTAAATAAAAGATGATTTTTTTGAACAATCATTGAGGTTTTCAATTTTATCTATTTTTTTTCTAAACATGGATACACTTGAGTCTAAATGTCATAGAATCAAAATCACACTCCAATGGAATTTTTCGTATGAAAACCTCCGTTTTTTGTAAATCCTCAGTACTGTAACTTTTCATCAACTTATTCCATACTGAATGGTACTTGAACCGTACGGTACAATAGTACTAAACTTCATGGAGCCTTTCATTAACAAAATTTATTAAACTCTTTAAAACACTTCTTAGTCGCGCATTTATGCTTAGTAATGTTTAGAATTATAATTTGGAATTAAAAAATATAGTTTATAGTTTATTTAATTCATATAAAATGGCACAATAATTGATACACACTCAGAGTGTTGTATCTGTGAATTACTTTATATTAAGTTTACAACGGCAAAAATTTTAAATTAAGAATAAAGAATAAAAAATAAAATAAAATAAAACAAAAGGAATTGTAATTTTATGAAGGTTATATTTTTGTAACATGGCATGATCTCATATGTGTTTTGATCCCGATCTTTGCTTCAAAATATTTTCCACAACTGGTGCACTCTGTTTTAGGCTTAATCGACTTTTTCACAATCTCTGTTTCTGCGTTGTTATCTTTCGTTGTTTTTGAAAAATTAAATAAATTTTTCTTGCTTTCGTCATCTCTTAAGATTCGGATACTTTTTTGTACTATACTATCTTTGTATGTGTTCGTTTTAGCCGGTTTTGTTTTGAAGCAAAAATCAGATTTAGATCTGTCGGTGTTTCGATATTTTATCGACACTTCGTTATTCGGGTCGACGAGCAGCTTTGATACTTTTTTAAGGCTCATTGTTTCGATTCGTTCTACCGCATCAACCAGATTGTATTTTTCAAGTGCTTCGTTTTTATTGATACCAATTATTCTAAGGATTCGTTTCTGCAGGTCACATATTTCTGTTTTGATTCCTTTACTTGCCATAGAGAGCACCGGGCTGTTGTAATCAAGGTGGCTTACGACCAGGCTTTTGTAAACAGTCACCAAAATTTCTTTATTAAATCCAAGACGTTTGAGTTGTTTTATCAAAAATGGGATGTGGCTCGTGTTCTTTTCGATATGCTCCCACTGCTGACCCCAATCAAGTCTGTTGTTAATTTCGATACCTAGGTATCGATATGATTCTACGACTTGTAGTTCTGTGTCATTAAGACAAAGGCTTGGTGCTGTATCTGAGTCTTTTCCAGACGAAAATACGATTTTACATTTGTTTGTGTTCGTATTTTCTTATTTTCAGCACACCATTTTTGGACTCCATTGATAATTTCTTGTGGTAGTTCGCTGCAGGCTTTTCCAATTATGTGACTAAGAATATCATCAGCGTATTTTTCAATATCTGCCCCTTTCGGGAGGTATTCGTTAATATCTGAGATAAACAATATGAAAAGAGTCGGGCCGAGGACACTCCCTTGGATTACCCCCGCTTCAACTTGTTTCCATTCTGTTTCAGTTCCATTCAGGCAGACTCGTTGTTTCCTGTTAGTAAGGTATGAAGCTATCCACGATACAAGCCATTCAGGTAGTAACTTTCGTAATTTTTTAAGCAGTTTCTCATGGTCAACAAGGTCGAATGCTTTGGCAAAATCGAAGAAAATAGCTAAAAAAGATTTCTTTTGGTCGATAGCCATACTCCAATCGTCGATTAACTTTATAATGGCATCCATTGTTGATTTTCCTGGTAGAAACCCATGTTGTTTATTCGTTCTCCAGATGTGCTTTGTTTTTTCGAGAATAAACCGACACAGTATTCTTTCAAATACTTTTGATAAAATAGATGTTACATTTATCGGTCTATAGTCGCCAGGATCTTTTGGGTTGTCGACTTTTGGAATCGGAGTAATGTTAGCGAGTTTCCATTGGCTCGGGACGAAGGATTGTTTTAAATAGTTGTTGAATAGCTCAACTAAAATATCTGCTATTTCTAGACGTGATGATTTTAACAATCTTGCCGACAGATTATCTGGACCCGTTGCACTTATTTTAAGATGTTCTAGAGATTTAATGATGGTTGAATGGTTAAAAATATGCTCAAGTTTCTGATTTCTTTTGATGAAACCTCTAAGATCTGGTTGTGTTTCACCGTTCCACACATTATAAAAACCATCATTGAGGCTCCTCGCAAGTCCTGTGTCTGTAAGCCGGTCTTTCGTCTCTTTACTAAATTTTCCAACTTCTTTCCACCAGTCTGGTTTTCCAACAACGTACTTTTTTCGAAAAAAGTCTTTTTTTCGCTTCCTGATCTCGAACCTAATTTTGTTTGATAGGATTTTCCGTTCATCTTTTTCGCTTTTATGGTACAAGCGTTGTCTTTGCTTGATCATATTCTTAATTTGGAGCGTCATCCAGGGCTGGTCGTCTTTGGTTTTGATCGTTTTAATCTGCTGGGATATATTTTCGGCTTTCAACAACAAGTCGTAAAAGTCGTCTGTAGCTCCTTGAGGGTCAGATTTGTTTTTATCAAGAGTTTGTGTCCAGTCTATGTTTCTAATGCAGTGGACAGTGTCTCTGATTTTACCACTCCTGATTTGTTTTTTTATCACATTTGGTTTGGTGTTCTTATAGCTATTGAAAGGTGGGATAGCTAGTACAACCAAGTGGTCGGATTTTCCAATTGCTGGCCAATTCTCTATTTCATAGCATCTTGGAGCGTTGGTTATGATGAGGTCCAAACATCTTTTGCCTCTGGTGGCCGTTTGATTGGCTTTGTAAAGTTGGAACGATGTGCAAATGTTTGAAACATTAGCTCCGTTGAAATCACCAGCTATAAATATAAGAGGCCGACTCTCGTGACTACTATTTACAAGAGCTTTTTCGAGTTGTTTGTGCAGCTCCCAAACACTCTCCTTTTGCTTGTTGGGTGAAAATTCTGCAATGTAGACACAGAGTATCAGAACCGATGAAAATCCTCGAGGTAATTTGTTTGGATACGCTCTGACCATTTTGATTTCAATTTTGGGTTTCTCGTTGTTCTTTGCCCATTCTGGTTCTGGTGTTTTTTGGAGCTCGATTGGTGCACATCTCTGCGAGAATTGTTTTCTGACAAGGATGAGTGTTCCGCCACCACGTTTGTCTGCCGTTAGTCTAGGTGCGCTAATCTTGTGGTACTCCTTGTTCAACAGTCTCTTGGTAAGTTCGTTTTGGTCCGGTCTAATCCAAGTCTCTGTAATACAGACAATATCTGCTCTTGTATCTTCTAATAATTGGTTGACACATTCGATTTTGTTCCCTATCGATCTAACGTTAGCGGTGATGATCGTAGGGAGTTTATCGGTTGTTTGTGGGAAAAACGGCTTTGAAAGCGCTGAAAGTGGTGTTTGTTTGGCTTGTAAGGCAAATTTTTCTTTTAAAACTCTTCTTCTCTGTTGATACTTGTTGTTTCTCGCTCGTTTTCTCACTTGTCTCTCATCAATTTGTCTCTGCCTCGAGTTTCTAAAGATGTTTAACTCTTTCAATCTCTCCCATGTTTGTTGGTCAAGGCCTTGAGAAAGAGTCTTGGCTCTGAGGCTGTGAAGGAAAGCTGGTTCAATACACATTCTGCCGTTAAGGGTGATCGGTACGTTAACTAATTTCGCGAACAGGGATTAATAAAAATCTCAAATTAATAGAAAATTTCGCGCTAAAACCGTTTAATTTTAACGTTTCAATTTATCAATTCTGTTTCGAATTTTTTTTTTTTTTACTTTCTCTCCAATTTGGTATTTTAAAGTATCAATTTCCGTTTTTATTTCAATTTCCGAGTTCTAGAAAAAGCAAATCAGGATCCGGGTTTTAGCAAAAAAACATATTACCTTGTTTTTTTCCGGATTTTTATAAATTTGTCTCGTATTTTAGTCTTTGGTTCCGGGTTTTTTTTTTGTTCCGGTTCCGGAGTTTAGGGATAACCGTTTTATAGCGAAGAGCATCAAAAATGAAAAATACGAAATTATTTTGCAAAGTTTTGCACACTTAATTCTAAGATAGCTTTTTGAATGCTTATTACTGTAAAACACCTCTGCAAAATTTTTTTCAGTTTTTTAAGTCCTTAAAAATGATTTTAAATTTTGATCAATTAGATACAAATGTTTTTTGATACGAATCTTCACATTGCCAAGATTTCAACATAAGAGCCCTATCCCGCTTAAAAAAATTTCCATTTTCATAAAAATCTTCGACACAGATTTTATGATTCAAGCAAAAGAAAAAGTCGCTTTTTCAATACATGTATTAATCAGAGTGAAACTTTTTGAGTTTTACGGTAAGAAAAATGGTTGGCTTTTAATGCCATTGGTGTAAAATCGATCAAAACACTGAAGCCTCTGCTCTTAAATAATTTCAATTCACAGGTACAATACTTTGTATGTGCCACTAAATGTGCTAACATTATTTAATCAAATAAAGAACTTATAAATTTCAAAGTTAACACAATTAATTTATTGACTTTTCAATATATTTTAATTCTGCATAGGTTCGTAATTTTAAACCGGATTTTTATCATTCATTCTTGACAAAGGAGTTTTTTAAAGCTCTTAAAACGAATGAAAGAATTGCTATTGACAAAACATTTTCCTTTCAAGTTGTTAAAAATTTATTAATTGACTTACATTCAAGTTTTCTTTTAAATTAGTCAATAATAAAAAAACGGAATTAAAAAATTAAAAAGAAAAGTATTTTAGATATTTATTGTATAAACTTTTATTAGTTTGATCACCTTATCCAAAATGCATTTAGTCTGCTAAAATACAAACAGTTAATGTTAAAGTACGCCAAATCGCTTTGTTTAGTTCTTTTTATAGACAATTTAATGTAAATTCTTATATAGAAGATTTTCTATTATTATTAATTAATAAAAAAAATCGAAGATTTCAAATTTATAAAAATTTGTTTTTATTTTGCTTTTAATGTTGTTGAATAAAGCAGAGACTCCGCTGTTAAAGAAATATTCATCTTTTTTTTTTAACATCTTAAAACTTGCTAATATCTGCTTTATCACATATACTCTTAAAAGATTTATTCAAATTTTTTATTCATATTAATTAAGTTTTATTAAACATGTAAAACGTATTAAATTCCATAAAAAGAATTGAGTTGTTTATTATTTACAGCTTTAGTTCACCCCTTTTTTTTACCTAATCCAGTGTTTGTTCTAATTCTCTATCAATATTTGTACTTGAACTGAAAATAGATCAAACTTAAAGTTCTTGGAACTAATATATTCGTATTAGTTTGAGGATAAATATGCATTTGAATATATAAAAAGGATACTTGTATAATAATCATAGAAAAATTGTCTAAAGCTCATTCTGATTTTATTCATTTGATGGAAAATTTTATGGATAATAAACGATTCAATTAACATTAGACATATTTTGTAGAAAAATTGTTTCAGGGTACAAATGGCTTGGGTTTAGATATCCTATGGAAAAAAATTACTAAAAAAGATTCGTAAAAAAGTTACAAAATGGATAGAATTAAAAAAACAAAACCTTATTTTTTTGGCCTAATTTTTAGACCCAATAAAGTTATCTAAGTCCTTAGCTCCCTCGGAAAATTTTCAAACGATTTCGGTAGGAAAATCACAGACTTTGGGTGTCAACGATAAAATATGAATAAAATATCGTTAACAAGACTGTTGGCTCATACCGAAAAAATTTTAGTGGTATTTGCTCATTCCATTAAAAGGTTATGTAATAAAAACCAGAAACACCAATTTTTTTTATATTTGAATGGTCAGGGTCAAATTTACAGTTTTTTTAAGAATTTTTTCAAGATACTAGTGTACAGTCTAACCTTGTTAATCCGACTCTTGGTAATTCAGTAACCTCTCTTAAACGGCATTTCTAAAACTTCCCACTTACCAATATTTTTCTATTGGATTACACCTTAAAAATCCAACATTTTCGATAGATCAAATTGGTCGGATTAACGAGGGAAGACTTTTCAAAATTTTATTGATATCAATATATTTTTTTTAATCCTAAAATCAATTTGGAACACCAGTTATAATCGGATTTCAGGTTTTTTTTATTTTTAGCCTTGTTTTAATCAAATAATATTTGTGTATATTTGTTCATGATGATGAGGTTGTGTTATCTTTTTTTGCAGTTAATCAAATTTAAGAATTTCTTCTTATTGTAGGCTGATCGTGATTCTTTAAGTTTTATAAAAGATTTTATGGCTGTATTCAAAGTTTTAGTATTAGAATCGTTTTTTTCTGTTAAAGAGGATTTAAAACACGCTCAGCAAGAGATTTTAATTTTATCGCCAACATTTATCTCGGAAAAAAATTGCAACATAAATGTTGGAGATAAAATTGAAATTCAACATCACTCGAGCTGAGTGTATTTAATAGACAAATTTTTTTTTCAAGAATTAAACTCTCATACGATGAAGTGCTTTGATTGATTTTTACTCATTATTTTTCAAATTAGAAAAAAAATATAAACCTGTTATACTCAAAATAAGTATTTATTTTGCTTGATGAGAAGACTATGATATTAATTATTACACAAGGATTTGATTGATTGGTTAAAAATGTTTAATAAGCGAAATACTGTTCGAATCTTTAAAAAAGGGTGTTAACTCTAATCGATTAAATATATCGCTGAAAAATGGATCACTGAAAGTCATTTAGAATATCAAATTTCGTGGGTAAATTCAACCATTTAGCATATAAGCATTATGTGGTTCGTTTGACTGAAAAGATTTTAACCGAAACACAGGAACAAACTTTAGCTTTGAGTAACTTTATTTGATTGGTTTAATATCCTTTTAAATCAAATCAGATTTTTTATCCTTGTGAATAGCTACATCCTCAAATACAATTTAAATGTACCGCAAACTGTCGATTAAAAGTCTTGTTGGGATTGTATACAAATTTTCCTGCAGTGCTTGTAATGAACCAACCGAGGCCTTGCAAAATGATGTTTTAAGTGGCTAAAATTGTGCAATTTTGATCTAAATTTTACGGTAAAAAGAACTTAAACCACTGCATTGCCAAAGTATATTTCAAAAAATGAAGACTGGAAATATATCTCAAAAAGGGAGAGAATAATTTCCCATTTTTTTTAAAAGAGTATCGTTTTCTCATAATTATTTTTAATTATTGATCTAAAAAGCAGGTTTATAGGTAGTTTTTCTTTTAAAAATCAAGTGAATTCAAGTTTATTGAAAAAGTTCTATAAATCGATTTTGTCATATTGAATAAATGTTATCATTTGCGCAGAAAATCCCTTTCCACTTTTATCAAATTATCGTATATCTCTGTATTTCCTATAGAAACCACAGGCTAACTGTAATTCCTTTCAATAGAAAATATCTCCTTTAATCGTATATTTTAATCCGTATGACGATTTGATCGGACTATTTTTATTCGGATTAACGAGGTTTGACTGTATCTCATTTCAGTAATCGTTGAAAGAAGAGTAGTGACCGTGAAAGTATTTAATAAATTAGAAACCTGGGAGTGTTAAAAATGTCTCAAAATGAGTGTTTTATCAAAAAATATCTTTTTAGGCTTAATGATATGAAAAAATCTAACTGATAATTTCTATTTAAAGACTAATTACTGACCGTGTAGGTCTGAAAAATACTAGGATCGTGTCTAGAATTTTTAACTTACCTATTATCCGGTATTTAGCACGCATTTTAAAAATCTTCTTCCTCCCCTGTAAGCTTGCGCCGCTCCACTTTTGCAACCCTTATTCTAGTATCCTGACTTAACATAATGGAGTAACGAAACTTTTTATTCCATTTTCTGGTATTTTGGGATCTACCAAGCATAGATCAGTTGGTTTTCGTTAATTTTGCCTAATTAACAAAAACCATCCCATGTTAAAAAATAAAAAAAAGTTAACATACCTGTTCTTAAAAAATTTTAAAAAGTTACATTAAGCAAAATACTTTAATCGCAAAAGTATGATTATAAAAATAGAAAAAAATTAAAATAATTTTTTTTTTAAAACGATTTAAAATAAATAATGTTGGAACAGCTTGGTTTTAACAAAAATACTATTAAAAAATAAAAATAAAACGATTTGATTAGCTTTTTAATGTATAACGTGAAACAAATGATTATCAAGATTTACATCGAACAACTTTAAACTTTAAAAGAAATAATGTTCAAAATAATAAATTAAAACAGCTAGATGAAGCGCAAAGAATGATTTTTATTATGCATATTTTTTTTCCTCACCTGGTTATTATTTATTAATTTATTGGCATTTTAGTGCATGCACTTGGTAATACGGTAGCCCTGACAATATAAGATAACTATCTTTATTAAGTTGGTTCTTTATTTCTTTATTTATTCCATTCTTCAACGCTTTAAAATCGACATCAATGGAGTCAATTTCAAAGTACATCTGTCTGATTAAAATAAGCGGAGGGATTTTGTCTGTACCTTAATTTTAATGTCTAGTAAAGAGCATTTATCTAACACAGCAGTAATCTAAATAAATTGTAGCAGGTAGATGACCGTAGAAGATGAATTTTTTACTTTTTTTCGAATTGCTGAATTGTAAAGTTTTCAGCAATTCAGATTTTAAGTTTAGCAAATGATTATTTAAAGCCTTTACTTGGACTAAATATTTGATGTATTTCTTCTGCAAATGTGTTGGATTGCTGAATATTCTAACTGATAAACACTTTGTTTTTCCCATAAATCAAACAGTAATTTTGAGTTAAATTGTCTTAATGCACTTCCACCGAATTAATTGGTTGTCGTACCCGTACTGAAAAATCGCAGATTTATCGCATAATCATGCATTAAAAATTAAGAAAATTTTTATTTCGGGTACGCTTTAGTACGGGTACGCCATTAATTCGGTGGAAGTGCAGTATCTATAACACAAATAGTACAAAAATAATTCCACTTTTTTCAGTCGAACAATTAGAAACTGAAAATTTGATTCACAAATTTATTTTTTTCAAAATGTATTGGCAAGGAATTAAATTTATCTTTTCAAAAAATAAAAAATTCATAGACTGTATGACTCTTTTATGATAATTGTCTTTAAAAGCTAAGTCATTATTCTGTGAATACGTACAAAGAAAAGGATATTTCTATTTTAATTCCTTTATATAACTACAATTAATCACTTTTTCTTAACATTAAAAAGAAAGAGATAATAAACGACTGATTATAGGAAAGAACTAGACTAAAATAAAAGAAATAAGTAAGCAATCAATAAGTTTCTAGCTGATTCAAAAAGCTTGAAAAAAAATAAGAAATAAAATAAGATGAATATTCATATTTGAATCCCTAAGAATAATTTCTGGAATAATTTTTTCTTAACTTAAGAAAAAAAAGAGATAGAAAATAAAAATTAAATCATTTTTTTCTTTCGTTCTTGTAGCTTTTGAATCATTTTTTTTGCTTGAAAAAAAAAAAATTCATAGAATTAATTTTTTTGTTGTTGTTGTTGCATCCACCAAGTATTGTAATTATTATTTGTTTAAATTAAAACTCGTTAAAAAAATGAGCAATTTTTTTATTTTATGTAAGAACTACGAGGTTCTAGCCTGTTAGTAATATTGACTAGAAGGTATAATCATTAAAAAATTGATGATATTTTGCTTAAGATTTTTGTATTAATTATTTCAATAATATATTCTCATACAGAGAATATTCACGATTACGAAATCAGGTCAGCAATCATAATAAACAATAAATGAATAATAAGAAATAAGTTCTTTATGCTCTAAAGTTTATCATTTTCTTAAGTTTTATTCGTTCGATATATACCTTGATCCACAATATACTCGCATTTAAACGATATTTTCAAACAATAAATTTTAAGTGCATGTTTATTTTCGTAAGTTTTGGACCTTTATGTTCAGTTAGAATTTTGTAAACATAAATTACATAATGATTGGCATTTTGATTAAATTTCTTGATTTTAATAAAACATTATTTTTTTTATCAAATATTTTAGTTAAAATAATTGTTAAATTCAGCTTCCTTTTTTTTTGGTAAAATTATTAGAACCCGAGTCCACATGAAACGAGCTATTTACATAATCACTAAAAACACTAAAAGATCTTGATGATATTAAATTTCTGATGCTTGTCTGAAAGCTGTCTGATTTTAATTCAAGTCTAAAACGTAACAAGTTTTTTTTTTTATTTTCGTATTTGTATTCCCAAGATGAGTTTGATACGCAAATAGTAAAATTAATCTATTATAAGTTTACACTTGAGATCAATTTATCTGCGTGCTTAATTTAAGAACCCATTGAGTTTAGTTTTAAAATCAATTTTTATTTATTAAGTGACAACATATTTGACGTAAATCATTTTTTTCTAATTTGTATCCATATAAGAAGAAAGAGAGTCTTCTCAAGATAATTATTTCAATCCATCAATTCACCATTTGCGTAGCCGCAGCGCAGCGAACTGTACCGGACCGAAGGCGAACCTTAAGCGTAGCCTACCCAGTGAACCTAACGTCATTTTCTTATTACAGTCGACTCGCTTTTAATCGGAACGCTTTTATCCGTAAAATTCGGGATCCGTACATTTTTCCCCGGTCCCTACCCCTTCTCTAATACTTTCAATGCAAATTTTGTTGTCTTAATCTGTAATTAAGTTCGGATTATTATTCTATTCGGAACAGAAAAAAATGATCTCTATTAATATACATGCATGTTAAAGTCAATCCTTTATCCGTAATTTTTTCATTTTAATTTTCAAACAAAGAAAAATACCAAAAAAAAACTTTTATTCTACAATCCCTTGTTTTTTTTTTTAAATTAAAATTCAATAATTGACTCAATCAAACCGACAATTGTATTTAGTGAAAAAATAAATTTTAAATAAATCTCCAATCCAAAAATTTTATTTTCCATTCTTAATTGTGATGATCAAACCCTCTTATTTTTTACATTTTTAAGACTTTGAAGTTAACAAGAGCAGTCAATATCTTTTTTTAGTTAATTATGATGGGAAATTTTATGATTTCTAGCAATTAAACTTATAGAACAGATAAAAAATTTCTTTAAATCGGAAGGTTTCAAAAAAATTTCCTTTTCCGGTTTAAATTTTATCCGTATAATTTAATCCGGAATGGGTTTTTCCCGGTCCCGAATGTTACGGATTAAAGCGAGTCGACTGTATAAATTAAAAAAAAACGCTGATTTTCAACAAGTAAAAAAATCGTTTTATTCTTGTTATCTAAAACAATCAGAATCTTTGGGGAGCAGTAATTTTCTAATTTTGTGATTCTTTAACCTTTGTGTTGGTCTCACTTAAAGTTTTTTTTAGCTTCACTAGGAAGTGTGTTTGCAGCAATTATAAAGAATCGCAAAATTCGAAAAAGACTAAGGTACGGAAAGGTCAAAGTTCGGTACAAGTGCAGTATTGAGCTTCTTCTGTTCACACACCCAAAATACTTATGTATGACGAAATGGATTAGAATTTTTATAAATAATCATCGAATTGAAATTACCTAAAATTATGAAACAAGATTGTAAGGATGTTTCATACTCGAGGATAACAAAAAAAAACGGTACATTTTTAATTGACAGAATGAAGAATTTTGCTTTGTTTAATATTCAAGAATTTTTTTGTTGATTATTGTTTTTTGATGGTATTGAATTTATTTTAAAAGAAAAAAGAAAATTTTTAAAATTAGTTTCGCTTACAATTCATAAAAAAATTTAGTAATCGTAAATAAGTCGTACTAATCATTGTTAAATTTTTCAAGCTATTGTAACAAAATTCGAAATTAAGATTCATTCCCACAAGAAATTTCATAAGCGTTTTTAAGGTTCCGGAGATGCAAAACGTTTAAACTATTTTAAAAAGCGATTTTTTACCTCAAATTAGTAAAATGCACATACAAAAACTTAGGTAAGCAGATTTTTTAAAGGTAGTCAAAAACATTTTATTTCGAACCCTAATTGTCTATAGTGTCATGACCCCTCAAAAACTTATACCCTATATAAAATATAAATACTCGGAAAGAAAAATCTACTTAAATATTTTTTTAAAAGGATCCATGATAATTCAAAAGGTTCCATTTTTTGAAAATGAAAATTTTTGTGAGAGTTAGCGAAATTTGTTCGAATGTCGAATCAATCTGTATAATCTGTGAAAATGATACGAAATAAAGCATTTTTGCATTAAGAAGTATTACAGATATCCATGAGTCCAGAATTTTTATCCGAACAAACATAATACACGATGCTATGACCTTTGGATTCAAAAATATATGTCCGCTTTTACCTAATTTTTTCATTGGGGTGTGCAATTTTCATGGGGGTTTGAAAGTTGCTTTTTGTTTTCTTAAAATATTTCAAAAAGTAAAAATGAAATTGAAATTATGAGACTACCATTTTGTAGCTCTTTAAATTCTCTATCTAGTGATATGTAAAAACAAATAGTGTGTTGGGGATGTGCAGGGGGTTTTATATGGGTGTGGACGTCTTTTAAGGATTTTTTTAATTTTTCTTTAGGAAACTCACATTCAATGGTATGGGTACCAAACGAAAGCTCTTGACGAAAGGAACATTTCTATACTCTCATCTCAAAATATTGACCCCAAAATTAAGGGTTTACACCCCTATGTGCTTATTTTAGGTATCCTTTACTAGAGGCTGGAAAAAGTCAAAAATCCTTAAGACGGTCGATTTAGAAATTTTTGACCTAAAACTCGAGAACCTCATGATTTCTTTTCACAAAGAGCATGTTATTTATAAAAATTTGATTTTAGGTGCTGTAAATGGTACCAATTAAGTGATTTTTTCAAAAATTGTGAATCTTTTCAAAGCTTTTCTAAACTTGTTTGGACCAATATAAGTTTTCTTATGTTAATCATTCTCATTTTATTAGAGTTTTCAATTGTCAAAATGAGCATCAGCTTGGTCTAAAACTAAGACTGGCCAACTTTAAAAGTAGATAAAGTCCAATAAAATAGCTTAAATACGGGATTTTGGTATAAACAACTCTTTTGATTATCTTGATTTTTAAATAAATAAGATCTGTAGTATCTAGGTCATGAGTATCAGCAATTAAATCAAATCGGTAAAAAGGTTAAATATTAAAGAATTTATTTTTATGAAATAATCTATTTGTTGAAAGATATTATGAAATAATGATAAACCATTCACGCTATCTCAAATTAGTTCCAACTATAATTTATACCACATCACATAGCGGTAATGTCAAGACTTAAAATATTTATATAATTTTATTAAAATTAATAAATATACAGATAAATAAATTTAAATAATTTTAAATTCGATGAAAGAAACTGTCATAATTAAATTATCTTCCAGATTGCACAATTTTTCTTTTTGTTGTTGTTTGGATTTAAAAAAGAACTATTTTATTTTAAGATAAATCGTTGATTGTGCAACCCATCACACGTATCTAGATAATTGATAAGCTTAAATTTAAAGATAAATTTTGTTTAATTTATATTTTTTCATGAAAATACCAAATTGCTATATTTCCTTATAAAATAAAATTACAGAAATCTATTTTTAGTTTTAATTTTTTTATTGTTAATAATAGCAAAAGTTGAGCTTATAGTGTTATTTAATCACTAGATCAGTTTTAAAAAAAAAAATTCTCTATTAATTACATCCTTTATGAGTAGGTTATATTCAATTATATCGATTTGTTAACTGGAAATTTTGGTCATTTAAATTTTCCAAATTCTAGCAACAAAAAAAGTTCTAAATTGTTTTTTTTTTAGATTAAAAAAAAAAATAAGAATCAACGTTTTTTCAAAAAAAAATTCATAACTAATAACATTAATCAGTAGTGAAATGTGATATATGAATATTTACAGTATTTCATTTTTAATTTCAAAAGTCAACTAATTGCAATTCGAAACAAAAAAAAACGTAAAAAATGTATTTTTTTGGTTGCTGTTAGGAAATAGAAACTTCTTTCCTGAATTATTTAAATTATTGAAAAACAAAATTATCAAAATTTCTAAAAAGAGTTAGCTTTAAGCAGGAAAGTTTATAATAAATCGTATAAATTTTTGACAACATTATGAATAATTGTATCTAAATTTAGACATTTAGTTTTATTTTCTTTATCATTTTTATCTTAAAAATTTCATTTTCGATTCCGATTTATTTCTTTTAAACAATTTATCATAATACAGAACTAATAATAAATTTACTTTCAATAAAATTTTAAATGTCTAAGCTGAGTTGTCTAATGAGTTAAAAATCAAGTCAATCGTTTCTTAAAAATGAGGTTCTTCCTAATCGAGAAATTAATGTGAGTTTCTTTTTTGATGTCAAATTTAAGCTTGATTTAATTTTAGTTTCTCTTCGACTTTTTCAATTAAACTGACTTATTAGGTCGGGTGCCTCTTTTTATAATATTATTTCATTTTTAAATGCTTATGTAGACTCATCTTCTAAAAGACAAATCATTGTTTTATTTTAATCATATAAAATCGAATGAAAAAATTACAATTTAAGTTCTCGCTTGGCAAAAAATCTTTTAAAAATCTAATTGTTTTTGAAATAAATAGTTAAATATTAACCAATGCTAGAGGGACATGTAAGAACGTTAAGTTTCGTGTTTCAGTTTTGTCTTTAAAAGAAAGCTTTTTTCCAATAATACTAATTTGAATTAATTTCGTTTTTTAAATACTTCCCGAAGATAAGCGAGCTTTAAAAATCGAAGATAATATGCAAAAGAAAATGATTTTGTTCAATAAAATTTAATTCTCTTAAAAGATTTTAAGAATATCAAGTGAATCAAGGCCTATCTCATTTATTTTTAAAAATTTTTACGGTATCATGCCTTATAATATCACATAATAAAATCAAAATAATTGAATTATGTTTATTTAAATTAATTAAAAAAATTTTAATTTTAATTCGGAGCCTAAAAATTTATGAAAGGTTATGAACTTTTGTACGCTTTGGTAAATTAATGAATAAATGTGAGTGTTTATTTTTGAAACATGTGAACGACCAGGCTAGTATGTTGAAAATGTTTAGTTTAGCAATATATCCATGCAATAAGCCTTTGGTTTCATTTTTCAAAAACCTCAAGGTTGTACCTAGAACATGGAATCCAAACGGAATCTATAAAACGAAAATTATTAAAATACGGATTTTTTTAACGGAACCCTTACTAAATTACGGAATACAAAATGATTTTTTAGAAAAATACGAAATTTCTCAAAACCAAAATTCGTTTTTTACGGAATTCCTACTAAAATACGGAACGGGCATAAAAATTGTTGATTTATAACTAAAGGAGAAAAAAACGACCTCTTTTTGATTTATGGTCAAGATTAGCACATTCATGGCGTTTTGTCTTGGTCATCGTTGTGCAATACTCTTTATACTTTATTAAATCTTTTGTTTGATTTATCGTTCTTGTTTAAATGGTAAAATGGCCTCAAAATGAGTAGCCCATTTTTTGGAAGGGGTTTAAAATCACTTTGGTTATACCATTTTACACTATTGACCAATCAATCGCCTATTAAAGAGCATAATGTTTAGATGCAGTTGAACCTCTTTAATCCGGCCAAATCGGAAAGAAAAATTTTTGCCGGTTTATAGAAATTTTCGGATTAGAGATTCATTAATGCATTAATATGGAGACGGGAAGTCGAAAAATTATTCGGCAATCGAATTTGTCGGATTAGAGAGGTTCGACTGTAAAAGCAAAAAATATGGTCTGAGAGAATTAAACCTACCGTAAAAAATGGGATCTTCAAGATAAACTGCGTATACTTATCCTGCTTTAGGGGATGAGATTCTTTTAGTATTTACGTCGAGCTGTGGATCTAACTTTTTTTAAAATGATTTAAGCCTCAGAAGATGAGATTGGGTTAAATCATTTTTGAAAACCTTTTTCAGGATTCATTTTTAACGAAAAATAATTTGAAATGGAAAAAAACGAGCGTGATTATTTGATAAATTTAAAGATTAAGAATTGGTTCAAGGTAGTTTTTTATCAAATAGCCTAGTTTTGAGAAATTTCGTATTTTTAAAAAAAAAAATATTCCGTAGGCTTATTCCGTATTCCAAAATTTATTAGGCATTCCGTAAAAAAAATAATCCCGTATTTTAGTAATTTCCGTTGTATCGATTCGGTATTTTAGGTACAACTAACCTGATAGGTCAATTTAGTTAATTTTCCAAATTCAATTTAGCTAGGACGCCAAAGCTTTTTCTGCCTTATTTTTACCGTTTAGGGATTTTTTTGAATGGTAATTTTTTAGCTTCCAGAGCATATCTTTACATCAATTATAGCCTTTTTCAATCATGTTCACTTAAATGTTTAAATAAAGCACATTGGCATTTGACTGCAAAAAGCTATCGGGTAGGGGTAATATTTTTGATTTTTTACCTCCATGAAAAAATTGATTTTCTGATGTTTTCAAGGTCGGAGAACACGGTTACAATATCATAAATAACAAATTCAGATAGCATGGACATTTTGAATTTAATGAACCTTAGATTCCAATTAAGCTATGACGAAGATTTAAACGAAAAACATTTTAAGAGGTTTTAACGAGTGAAAGTTTTAACAGTTAAAATCAATTTTTTTAACTGTGTTTATCATTTGATTTTTACATTAATTAATAACGCAATAAGATTGCATATTTTAAATGATATTACTAATTTTACTTTTTCATCTCAAATCAAATTCAAGTGCTCTTAAGTTAATTATTACCTTAAATCTAAAAATAATTCACTCTGGATTAAAATTGACAATAAGTCAATTTCATGTCAAGTTTTATTTTTTCCATAAATTTAAATCCAACTCTTTTGAGAATGGTTTCTTAAGTCAAGTGACAATTTTTGTAATATTAAAAATTTCCTTATAAAAACTGTTGTATGAAAAGTGCACGGCTTTTAACTAGACAAAACTAGAAAGTTTTTCAAATTTGTTTTAATTATAAAATAATCTAAGAAAAAAATAAATATTTTTGATTATCAAATATTTAAAGAAAAATAAAATTAGGGTTGTTGTTAGAAAGAAACATAAGTCTTCTTAAGCAATTGTTCTAAATTTGATTAATTTTTAAAAACATTTTTTAAGTCCCACTGAAATCAATTTTTAACTACTTCATCCAAAATAGAAGCAAAAACATAAATTAAATCTCTAACAATGTCGGAAGTTATTTGAAAAAAATTGAAACCTTTCTGAAAATAATCTAAAAACTTCCAGGAGCGAATACCAGGTAGTTTAATTTTTGTTACATTTCCGTAAACGCTCGATTTTTATTTAAATTTAATTATGCATTTAATTCTAAAAATAGAATGACACTATTTATTTGTATATTTTCAAGACTTTTTGATACAAACGAGGAATTTGGATTAGAGGGGAAGGGCAATATTCTGGTCATTCACGAATTAAATTTGGCGCAAAAAGAGTTTTGATGTTGAAAGTTCATTCTTAGATCTTTATTCGGCGAACTTTCATGAACGTTCAAGAAGATCAAATAATGAGCTTTCACCCTCAAATCCCTTTCTGTGAACGTTCGCTCATTTAATTCGTGAATGACCAGCACTTATTTTTACCGCAGAATTATACCAAATTTCAATTTTATTTATTTATTTTTATCTTTTTTCTACTGATGTAGATACAGATCTGACATAGCTAGGTATTGTAACCATAGTTCCGCGGGACAACCTGGTTACAGACTTCTATAATAATGTTGGCGGGCGACTTGGTTGTAACCTTTCATACTAGTTACTATGTGTTACTAGTTAGTTGCTATATTAATGAACATAATTTGATTGTTTCTGGATAATTGTTAGTATCTAAACAAGAGAATATTTATATAAAAAATGTCTTTTTCATGTATACTATGTGTTATATTGTTAAACTGGGTTCTAGCACAACAATAAACTATTAACGGAAACTCTTTCTTTTATTCTTTTATGTAACAAAGTCGTGACGAATATAACGTAATAATTCAATATCGGTAACAAATAATACTAATAGCTCAAGAATCACAAAAGGCATTTCCGGAAATTTTTAACCAAATAAAGACGACTGTTGTTAAGTACATCATATTCAATAAAAGATAATTTAATCCTACATTATAAAAAATGATTTTTCGATCCGAATCTGCTTCCTTGTTAAAACATGTATGGGTTTGAGAAAGTTTATACAGCCAAATTTTAAATAGACTTAAAGAAATATTTATGGAAAAAGCTGAAAAAATACTGAATTTTTTAAAATAATATTGGCTTTTAAAGAGTATTCTAAATTTATTATCTATGAAAAAACACATTTATAAAATCATGAATAAATTCTGTCTCTTTCTTTTTTTGGTACAATGAGACACTCTAAATGCAACAGAATGTCTTAATCAAATAAAAAAAAAATTTTATGGTTATTTTTAGAAATGCATTTTAAAAAATAAACAAAAAATTCTGTAACATAGTAGCAAAAAATTTAAATTGATTTTTTTTCATTTTAAGCATGGATGTTTAAAATAACTATCATTTAAAAAATGTCGCAAGTTACAGCAGTTAAAATTTTGATTGAAAATTTTTCTTACGTCTTGTGTTTACCAATGTTAGTATTTACTTAACAGAAATCAACTTTTTTTTTTATTCCGATCAAATAAAATATTTTATTTTCTCCAGTTTCTCGAATTACATAACAACCATCTAGACATTTTGTTAAGTAAATCAAAAGTACATAGACAAACCTGAAATTTTCGTCATTATTTCTTTTTATTTTTGTTCGCAATAATTTTTTTTTGTTAACAGGTTCCATGTATGTTTATGGAAACGCCATAAGCCTACATTCACAAAAAAAAAATCAATCAATTTTCTATGGATTCTAAATCTAAGATATCCCAATTTATTTTTCAAAAATCGAAACATGTAAGTTTAAAAATAAAAATTCTATTTTAGAAAAAAAAGTTAATAATTACATATTTTAAAAATTATGAAATGTTGGTTTTAAATTTTATGTTTCTTTCTGGATCTTTTTCTACTAAACGTGATTATAAAATAGAAAAAAAAAAGAAAACAATTAATTGTTCTCTCACTTTGTTTCTATTATTGTTGAGTAGCTCACAGCCATAAAAAAATAACAACCGAAGATTTTTCTAATGTTCATTCGTTGTTTGATTTGTAAGAACTTTTTTTTATTTTTGCTACAAAATAAAAGATAAATGTCCGTAAGGAATTTTTTTTTAAATTTAATCAGATTTAAGATTTCTTTGTTTAAGTATTAAATTCTATAATTTTAATAAAACCATAATTGCATAAAGTTAAACTACTCTATTTAAACAGGACTATAAATACTTGTGACGCTCTTAAAAGATTTTTCGAATCAATTTTTTATAAATTTTTTTTTACTTGTTAAAGCATCAAGTTGTCTTAAAGTTCGAGTTGTTTTTTAATTCGAGAGGGAATTTATGCCATAAACAAAACGAAAGTTAGATACTTGGAAAAAAAAATATTTGTTAAACTTTCGTTTGCCAACCAGGTTTCAATCAAGAAACATTTCTTTGAATTTTAATTGCTAAAAGTTAAACAAACTTTTTGAAAATTTTAATTAAAAACCTGGGGTTATAGACTTAGTTGTATTGTCTTACCCTGGTTAAAAAATAAAATAACTAAGCTACCGGTTGCTTAAGATTTTAGAAATCTTAAACAAAATTAGACCTTCAACTTTATAAATAATTTTCATTATCTTAATGAAACAGCATGAATACATTTGTTTTAGTTAAGTAATTGATAAAATAAGCCGTAAAAATAAAATACAAAATGGAATTTTAATTACGGGTAAGGTCGGGCAGAAGTACGCCATTAATTCGTAACTAACACTGATCTCCTGAATTATTTCTATTTTGTAATTGGTTTATTAAGAAAATGAGTGCTTAAAAATTAAGTTTTTTTTTTAAGTTTAATGTCAAAGAGGATATTAGTAGAGGGTCAAATTATGATACAAAACCTTTTGACAGTTCATAATTGTCATTGTTTTGCCATTTGTTACATGTTTTTTACAGGTGAAATTCTGCTTAGAATAAATATACGTAATAAAACTGATGCATACAAATAGGAATTGTGAATTTTCTAAGAAATTAGGGGCCAAATCATAAAAAAAATTTTTTCCAATGGAGGGGTAATATTTGAGTAAAAATGTCAAGCCCGTAGTTTTTAATTTTAATGTCAAAAATGTAAAGACGATAATGTGGAAATTTTGTTATTGCTGAACCTTTTCTTTGATTTACAATTGTAATTAAAAAAAATAATTGGTTGATTGAAAATACAATCTAAAATAAGATCTGTATAGCCTTGCTTTTTAGGTTAAATTAATTTTTAGTCCAACTTTCGAGTCCGTTTATGGTGGGTAACCTAACCCTTTTTTCAGACCACAAAAACAAAAACATAAAACATCGATTTCGACAAATGGGGCAACAATAAAAGTTCTTCTAGTTTTGGAAGATCGGACTCGAGCGCATAGGCGATCATACGGTAAAATAATTCGATCAGTATGTCGATCGTGACTTAATTAAATGTCCTTTACCATAAGCTATTCAAAAAATTGATGATCGGCAAACCGATCGAATGGTTTTTCCTTCCGATCGCATATGCGCTCGAGTCCGATCTTCCAACATTTTGTTTTTCGGTACAATAATCCGTCGCCATTTGATTCTGAACTGAATTTCTGAGTGAAATTTCTGGCTATTTTTTGTCTGATGATTTGCTAGAAAATGTCTAGAAGACATAAAGTGAATCTAAACAAAATTTAACGTCGATTGTCAACAATCAAGTGGTTCTTTAATTATCGTAATTTCTTTGATTTTGACTGCTAACGTCTACCCGTTATCAAATGCTAATGTATGTTACATTTTGCAAGCAATCATTTATATATGCGAATCAGAATCTAGAGCGTTTTTTAGTAAAAAAATCTGATTCGGCGACTGTTGCCATACTTAATTGCAGCAGCTTTTTGTTACAGACACAAAAATTCACTACGGTCCTGGTTAGTTGGGTTCGACCGACAGTTTTTTTTTTCGACAATAAATGGACTTTGGGAATATACAAGCTGGGTTATCCAAACCAGCTTTATACCTGAATTCGAAAATTTCTGAGAAACCCATACCCTACCCGAACCCAAATCCTGAATTTTCCGGGTAACCTTAAAATTAATGGGTATATATGTCTGAGAATAAAGTACTAGTAGTAGTAGTTTAAACTGCAACTTGAGATAAGCTCAAGTAGAACTCTATTGAGCTATAGCAGTTGCTTAAACATGTACCAACAATCATCTATCAAGCTTGGCTTTAAAACTATTAAGGTTCTTTGCTACAATAAAATATTGTGAAAGCTGATTCCAATGGTTTAAAATTCTATTTGTTAAAAAGTTACCGAATTTCCTCATTCGATATTGCAGCTTCAGAATCCGAAATACAACTTTGGCGCAGGCAATAAATACCATCTCGCCCATGTTAAAACATTCTCAATTTAAAAAACTTTGCTTTAAACGCGGTCTAAGACTCGAAACACAACTTAGGAGCATGTGTTTTAAGTTAAGAATGTTTTAACATGGGCGAGATGGTATTTATTGCGTGCGCCAAAGTTGTATTTCGGGTTGTGAAGCTGCAATATCGAACGAGGGAATGCGGTATATTTTGAAGGACAATTTTTTACCTGTTCACGAGTTAAACACTTGTTATGTCTTAAATTGTAATTTTTTAACCTATCTTTGTTGTTTAAGTTGTAATTTACACCTCTTTTTAAATTGATAAACTCAATATAATTCTTTCTTTTTTCTATGACCTACGATTTTGTCAGAATTCGAACAGGAAAAATTGATGAATTTCGATCTTCCATCCTTTAAATTTATGTTCAATTTAGTGACATGACTTGTTATACTGACCCCTCACAAAATGGAGGACACCTTGTATATTAAATTAATCCATTTTTCCAGGTACATAAAAAATAGAGCAAGGTTTCAATTGATTTTTCAATTATTTTTAAAAATACTGTAATAAGATCAGAAATTTTTCTCAAATTTCAAATTTTTTAAATAGATTAATCAAATAATTAAATGTAAATTTTAAAATAGATTTAATCACTACAAAAAATTTCTATTAATCATCCACTTTTTTTTTTAACCGAAAATCAATCTCAAAATAAATCCTTAACTACAAAGAAAAAACAAAAATAAAAACTGATTTATAAGCTATTTATAAATTATTAAGGTATTTGCAAATAAAATTGAGATTTTTAATAATCATTATGAAGAAATGTTGTGATTGCTAAGGAGAAGGATTTTCATATTTTTTTTTTTAATGGAATAATTTCTTATCATGTTACAGTCCACGCTCGAATTTGTCACGCTACAGTTTTGTCTCATATCAGTTTTATCCCTTAAAATCTGTGGAACGAATTTCTTTCAATACAAATTAATATTAAGTTATATTCAAATTTATCCCGCTTTTTTGTCCCACTATTCGGATTTAGCTCATACTTTTTTTGAACGTAATTCCAAATTTAATGATAAAAAGTATTCGAATTTGTCCCACATCCTGTTCACTAACAAAAATGAAAAAAAATAGAATATTACGGTCGAAAGTATCAAACAATAAGCCATATTAAAATTTAATAACTTGTGTAACGTTCTGAAAAAGTATAAAGAAAAACAAATGAGACATATTAAATGACAATTTTTTAGTCTGATGATAAAACAAATGAAGGATTAACATGTGATCTAATGGCTCAAAATGTTAAGAAGCTAAAAATACTATAAAATAATAACGACTTTGTTCTAAAGACAGACTTCGAATTTGACAAGTAAAACCAGGAATGTTAATTTATTTGGTTTTTCGCTATTTTTCAAAATAACGATGCAAAAAAGTAATGGTTCTGGTTCATAATGATTATTTGATTAATGAATATCGAATTGCTGCTTTTCTAATTCTTTTTTGTTAATATTCATTTTTGTCACTATTCGAATTTATCCCATCTTTTTTGGGGAACCGATGGGGGGATAAAACCGAGCGTAGACTGTACGTACAAAGACAAACATTAACAAATTGTTTCATCTGTATTTTTCGCTTTTTAATTTTTTTTTTATTTTACGAAGATTTAGTTTCTTCGAAATAAAAATCACAAGCAAGTTTATTCAAAAAGAAACAAAAAAATTAGGAGGGAGTTTAAGAAATTTTCTAAATGTTTCCAAAAGTTTAGAATTATAAATTTTCCTGTTTTTTTTTAATCAATAACGCGTTCAAGGTATGTACAGGTTTTGAATAATAATAGTAAAGTACTTTAATTTTGGAAGATCAAAAAATAATTTTACCTTAATGTATTTACAAGAAATTTTATGTTCTAAAAAAAAAAAATTTATTTTAAATATCAAAAATATATCCAAAAACCAAGTCTATAGTCACAATTCTGAGAAAAAAAAATTAATTAAGAAAAAATTTCGAATTGCTTCAAGTTTTTCTCGAAAAAAAAGTTACTGAATATAATGTTATAAATTTAGATAAAAAATGTAATTGAAATAAGTCTTTTTTGTCAAAGAAGTAGTTTTTCTTTTTTTTTTGGAGAATTTAATTCAAATTTGCGCAAGAATGATACATTTCGGATCAATTGTCTTTTAAAAATGTATAACACCCAAATGGGAAGCTTAAATATTATTAATTTATATTTCCATAGTCGCGAGAATTACTAAACAAGGAAAATTAATTTATTTTATTTTTTTTTAGATAACGATTATTAAGATGAAATTTTATTATTAACATTCGATTCCCTCCAAAATCAAACAAAAAAAAACAGTTTTTTTTTTTTTTATTAATTTGATATATATTTGGAAAAGTGACAAAATGTCAAAATCAGTTTTATATACCAAAGAGAATTCTCCTATTAAAAATGTTAAAAAACCTTTACTAAAATCAACATTGAGTTCGTCATCAATGGGCTCTAATAATTCATCATCCAATACACCTACTTTTGATTCGTCACAATCACATATATCGTCTTATAGCAATTTAACTGAACATTCAAATAAATCGTCGTCAAGCAAATTAAATCAAAGTCCTGTTGCTTATCAGGCTCAAACTTCAAATGGTTCACCGTCATTTTATGCAACTATTTCGGCAAATAATTCAATTGGAGCTGCCACATCGGTTCTCAATTGTACCTCTTCAATGACACATTTTTCCCTATCCGATTCGCCTACTTTACTCAATTATGATGATAACGATAACTTGAGTAACAAATTGGAAAATTTAGAATTTAAAACAACTGTTGGTACAGGAACTTTCGGTAGAGTAATTTGTGGTAAAGTCTTCATATTTTTAAAAAAGGTAGAATAACCAGGTCTCATACGTCATCGGGTTTTAATTCTACCTTAAACTTTTTTCAACCATTTTGTCAACCTTTTTGGTATTTCTTTTTATTTTCAAAGTCAAGCACAAAGAAAAAAAAGAATATTACGCATTGAAAATAATGTCAATTGCTGAGGTATTACGCTTAAAGCAAACCGAACATGTTAAGAATGAAAAAGAAATTCTTAAACTAGTAAATCATCCATTTATTATAAAATTGTAAGTGTTTTTTTTTGTTGTTTACAGAAGAATTTCGAGAACAAAAAAAATTTTAACAAATTATTCAACTAGGTATTGGACTCATCATAATGAAAAATTTCTCTACATGTTGTGCGAATATGTTTGTGGTGGTGAGCTTTTTTCGTATCTACGCAATTCAGTTAAATTTTCAAATGATACAGCAAATTTTTATGCAGCCGAAATAGTTTGTGCTTTAGAGTATTTACATTCATTATCAATTATTTACAGGTAATCCCAGTCAAAAAATTTTCAAATCTTAAAAAATTGTATTTTATCTTCCTTTTTTTTTAAAGAGATTTAAAACCAGAAAATTTACTCTTGGATCGAGACGGTCACATTAGAATTTGTGATTTTGGTTTTGCCAAAAAAGTCTATGATAGGTACGCAAGTGTATAAATATTTCACAATTTTCAAATTAATTAAACGATTTTTTAAAGAACATGGACCCTTTGTGGAACACCAGAGTACTTAGCTCCAGAAATTATTCAAGGAAAAGGTCATCATAAAGCAGTTGATTGGTGGGCTTTAGGAATTTTAATTTATGAAATGCTTGCTGGTTATCCACCATTTTATGACGAAATGCCGTTTCAAATATATCAAAAAATTCTCTCCGGTAAAATAGAATGGCCAAAACATATTGATCTAATAGCCAAAGATTTGATCAAAAAATTGCTTGTAAGTGATCGAACAAAACGTTTGGGTACAATGAAAAATGGCGTCGAAGATATCAAAAATCACAAATGGTTTAGAAATATTTATTGGGACGATGTTCCATACAAGAAACTGCCGCCGCCAATAATTCCGAAAGTCAATCACGACGGTGACACAAGTCGTTTTGATCGATACGAAGAAGAAGGTTGGAAAGATGTGCCAGTTGTTTCGGCCAAAAATCTAGAGCCTTTTTTAGATTTTTAAAAAAATAGTTTAAATTACTAATTGTAAATAATATATATTTTTTTTATATTTTTTGAAGGTGATTTTGACAAACTTTTAGCTTAAATACCTTTTTTAATTAGCTGTTATTTTCTCTTGGAACTTTAAATTGATCTGATTAAACTTTTTTTTTCTTTTAAAGTCCATTTTAATTTTTGTGAAATATATATTTTTTTTTAAAAATATTTTTGATAGTTTTAATTTTTTATTGATAGCGATTCAACGATAAATTAAGTATCGTTTACAGTCTTTTGAAAACCAAATAAAATAAAATTTTAATTTTTTTTGTTCAAAATTCTGTTGATCATGATTTACAATGCTTCAAAGCGCTTTGGGATCGAAACTTAATGCTGAAAAATGAGCTAAAGGAAGTTTATCAAACAAAATCAAGTAGGAGTTTTAATAAGGAATTTTTTTTTCATGCTAAAGACCGGAATGAAGAAAAAATAATGAGTTAGATTTCCTGTAAGAAATGTCTTGACACCGAATTAAATTCAATGATTAAAAATTAATTTCACCCAAAAGGTATCCAAGTAAATTTAGATCTAATTCGTGTTAGACATCAATGATTACCTGATCAAGAGAAGAATATTCATGCTAAAAATGATTAATCTGAAAATAAATAAAAAATGTTTTATAATTTTTATTTAAAAATGAAAATTTTTTTGATCAATATTTTCTTACGGGTTTTATAAAATGAAAAACAAATATTTGATTATCTTCTATCATACAAATATGTAGTATCATAATAATCACCTTCTGGTGGTTCATATTTTTGACTTGGTGGTGTATAAACTGGACCGTCTCTTACAAACGGAATCAGCTTGGTATCAATCTAAACAAACAAAATTACTTTTTAATTTTACATTGAAAATTTTTTGAACATCATAAATACTTGAATGGCTGCGTTATATAAAGTTAAATTGTCTTTTTTTAACTCATTAAGAGCTTCTTGTTGAGATTTGAGAGCTCGATCTAATTGTTCCATTTGATTCATGTGTTGTTTGTTTATGTAACTTGCCCATTCTTTTTTCAAAAAATACTCGTCGTCTAGTTCTTGTTTGGTTCTTTCAGCTTGAATGCGCTTCCTTTTGCTTAAAAAATATTAATTTTTCAATCTTTTTAATTAATTAAAAACTAAAATGTTTTTTTCTAGGGCATGATCTAGAGGGACTGTTGCGGATTTTTGGTTAATTAGTAATGTTTATTCGAAAGTATGATCGGTTGAGTATTCCCATTCGATTCGATTAGTCGATAAAGTCGAGCAAAAAGGTTTGTTATAATAGAAACTAAGTTTAATTAAAATTAATTTGTTTAATTGAATCTAAATTTAGACTCTTATTAAAATGAGTTTATTTTTAGCTCAGAAATAAAAAAAATAAAAATTTCATTCGATTCTATTATTTTTTTTTATTAATTTCGAAATTTATTTTTTTATAAAAATTACAGTGATGCGGTGAATTTTAGTGCTGGTTTCACTACGTTATTTTAAACATAATTCTGAAGATGAAAGGACTTAAGCGATTAAAAAAATTAAAGCAAAAATATGATATTCTTCTAGAATTAGAATCAGGACGTCAAATTTCCCGAACGCACTTAAGCAAAATATGAAAACAGTACACAACACACATTTTCTAAGATTAAGGTGTATTTTTGTAAGCTTAGTTTCAAGTACACGACCCAAATTAGTCTAAAAAAATCAGCGGCTGAGCCGTTTATGTTTTATAAACTATGAAAATCTCAAACGATCATCAAAAGTTAAAATTAATTTAAATGTGTATAAATTTACACATTGTAAGGCTGTTTGGAACTTACTTACATTTGGAAATTTTCAATTGGATTGAAATTTGTAAGTTCAAAAAGAAATTTTTTTAACCATCATCATTACTCTCTTCGATTCTCAAAAATCAATCGTTCGAATCAAGAGGGAACATCCTTTTTGATTCAATTCTATGATGAAAAGAAACTCTTGAAATCATATCAAACATTTGAGTGGAATGAATTTTTAATTCCGCAATATCAAAAATTACCCGAAAAAATCAAACCTATATTAATGACTTGCTCTTAATTATACAACTCTGAAATCGAAAACACTCTGTCGAATGATTCTATTGAAATAAACTAAAAATAAATAATGGTTTCACTTAATTTTTAGAGAAAAACATATCCGAGCTAACATTAAATAGTGTTCAAAATGTGGGAATCCGGGTCATATTCAAAAAGAATGCAGGTCATTTGAGAAATGCCTTAGATGTGGAGGAGAGGATCCTCTTATGCCAGCCTGTGCAAAGCAAATGCAATGTTTGAACTGCAAAGGCAAACACCAATGTAATAATAACACATGTAGCGTCTTGGTAAGTAAAACACTGCAAGTAAACAAATTTACACTTGACTTAAGGGGGGACTAATCAAATCGACAGACGAAGTTATTATACATGGCTCACATGACCTTAGCCAAGACACTGAATTAGTAGAGAATGAAGTAGTCAAGAACTTAATCGATACGATAAAAGAACATAAAGCCAGATTAGATGCGTTAGAGAAGGTTACTAGCACACATACTCGTGAGCTTGAAGAAATTCGTTGTGACATGAAAGACGTCAAAGCGAACGTAGAAAAACTAACAACAAACGTGGAAATTTTAACAACAACCACCTCAAAAATAGACGAAGGATTGTCGATAATCAAACACGGTTAGAAAGTATCTTGGGTAACATGCTGCAAAGATTAAATACAAACACCCAAATGTCCGATCTAGTCACTAACCTAATAACTACTTTGCACCGATGCAACAAGCCCCGAATATCTTTACCTGATTTAAGTAAAAAAAAGTGAGCTTACTCAGCTTCTTTTAGTACAAGACGATCCGGTTCCAATTCATCAATAGGTTTAAACTTTCTGCCAAATCGTTCCAATTTTTTAATTTCCTTTTCAAGTCTCTTACGTTTTCGATTCTCTCTTTTTTTTTGAAAAAAAAAGAAATAATTTTAATTTATTCAAAAATAATGTTAAAAAATAATTTGTACCTGAGTGCTAAAATAGCTGGATCTATTCTTTTTTTTGCTTTTGTTGGTTCAGCATTTAAGGGTACAGTGAATTTTAAAAAACTAATCGGTGTCGTATAAATCGAATTTTTGAGTGTATAATTGAAAATATTTTTGGTTAATGTAAGAGGTTTGGCTACAATTTGTTTTAAAAAATTGTTCATTTCGAATCGTACGATTTCATAGACGTTAATAAATTATTATTCAAACGATTGAGGTAGTCGAATTTAATAGGCTATCTAGGGAGATCTTGAGAAACGTTAAATGTCTTTGAAGAAAAAAGAAAAAAAAATCATAAATGTTAGTTATGTAAATTTATTTCGTATATTAAAAAATTTTACTAGTAAAAAAAATAAAAGCTTTTTTTTTTTTTCAAAATTTGTTGTAAATAGAAAATCAAACAAAAATTTTAAAATTGTTTTAAAAGTTGTCTTGAACAAAAATGAGAGATCTGGAATCGAGTTTTTGGTAAACTTTAGAATTGGATAATTTTAAAAATTTTATCTTTGTTCAAATAGACATTACGGTCAAGAGACTCTAATTTCTAAAATGGACGATATTTCCGATAAAGTTTATCTTGAGTTGCTTTATTTTTTTTACTATTGTCGATACGTGTTGTAAAAAAATGCGTTTTATCTTTTTTTAGAGTTATTTTGTTCTTTAATTTCAAAATTGAAAATTTACTAAACTTGCAAATCTTTATTGAATTTTGCATTTAGAAAATTTTAGACAATACTGCTGATATCGCTTTATGGAAAAGAGGCTTAGCTGATTGGCAAAAATTCATAGAAACATCTCTTCTATTGTCATTATAGCTCTGTTGAACGGTTATTATAATATAACTGTTCACTTCGTTCCTTCTGCCCCCTCTCGGGAGCACAGCGGTAATACGCTGGGGTAAAACGTGAACGGGTATATGACTGCAAAACATGGTTATTTTCAGCTTTTAATAAAACATATAAAAACGACTGGTCCTGTGCATAGCCACTGGTCAGTCACAAATTTAATTTTGAAATTGTAAATTTTCTCCACTTGCAAATCTTTATTGAATTTTGCATTAAAAAAATTTTCAATCACTTTCTAATCAAAGTGGCCCAAAAGAGTTAATATTTTTGGAAAAGCTTTATTTAAACATTAAAAAATGCATAATTTTAAGTTAAAATTTTTATTCATAAAATTGAATTCAATTATTTACAAATATTTATTTGAAAAATTAAAATGCGAAATTATGATAATTTTTACCAAGCTCCTTTGAATTGCTTTCATGAGTTTCCAAATCATTTTGAGAGTCTTCAAATGTATTGTTTTGACGTGTTTTTCGTACATAGGGTATCAACTTTTCATCAAGCTAGAATCAAAAAATAAAAATTGATTTTAATGAATATTGATTTCTTAATTTAATTACTTGAATGGCTGCATTATAAAGTGCCAAATTATCGATTTTAAGCTCTTCCAGAGCATCACGTTGAGATTTTAAAGCTTTTTCGAGTTGTTGCATTTGATTTTTATGTTGAAGATCAATAAAGTTAATCCACTCTTTTTCCAAAAAGTGTTCATCGTCTAAATTGAATTCGTTTTGCTCCGAGAGATTTTCTTTCTCATAATTCTGAAAATTCAATGTTTCAAGTTTTTTATTGAGTATCTCCAATTCATTTGGTTTTGTATCACTACTCCTTCTTCACAAATTGCGATTAGTTTCAAAAAAATTCATTCAACATGGTTAAAGAGGAGTTTTTAGTATTTAAATGCTTAAAGGGTGTGTACTAAAGGAGAGAAGATTAGATATTTTTATGAAAAATTTAAATGACGATGCATGCAGTTAACTTATATTTAGTTGAATCTGGAATAAACTCATAATTATTCACACCTTAAATAGCCTTAAATTATTTGCTTTATAAAACAATATTGAGTCTTATATAATTGAAACAAATACCCTTTAAGTCACACCTAATATCACATTTTGTGATCGTAAATCTTACAAAGTGCCCTAATAATCAAGGTAAGTTTTCCCTGCTTTAGCATCTCTCTTATACACATATGTGATATTAGGTGTGACTTAAAGAAGATTATGCAATCAACATGTGAATTGGAACGTATCTTACATCCAATTAGATCATACGAAACTCGAAATTGGTGATGTCTAACTATTTTTATCTTGATGAAAATTATATAAAAAGATTATTACTTTATCGCTGTAATGATTGGTTCAGTAGTTTGTGTAATTTTAACATTAGAGTTTATCTTGAGTTTGGATATTTTATTT
Organism: Brachionus rubens; assembly: GCA_022207745.1. Taxonomy (NCBI): domain Eukaryota; kingdom Metazoa; phylum Rotifera; class Eurotatoria; order Ploima; family Brachionidae; genus Brachionus; species Brachionus rubens. The sequence goes on along the minus strand of JAJVHD010000001.1, from coordinate 2,296,287 downwards.
ATCTCGGTGTGTATGTTTTGAGTAATGGATTTGTTAAAAATTTGTTGACAATTGGCAAAATTCTTCAATAGAGTTCTCATTCTAAACTTTTTTTTTGAACAAAAAAATTTTATTTTTTTTTTTAATTTTTAAAATTAACTTTTAACTTATTTAAATAAAAAAAAATTAAAAAAATAAAAAGTGTAATGGTGTTAATTTTCACACGAATATTTGACTAAGCACAGCCAAATATAAATATATTAGATAAGAAAAAAAAAAACGTAGATTTTTTGAAAAAAATTTTTATTCTAAAAACTTTATATTATTTCATCATTCATTCAATTTAGATAGAGAGAAAGATTTTATTTACATTTTTAAGTTATATAAATGAAGATAAATTTTCTTAAAAATTCAAAAATTTAATTCTAAAAACGAGATTCAAATTTGGAATGATTCGAATTGAGTGTCAACAAAAAAAAATTTACAATAATCTCTTAACTTTTTTTTTTTCATTACAAGAACCATTCTTTTTTTTCTGTTATATTAGGATGTCTATGATCACCTTTAGTAATGGCTTCATCAGCATCCAAAGCATGTACGGCACCTTTATCTTCTTTAGTAACATAAGTTCCTTTATGAGCATATTTATGATAGAAAAAAATGACTAAACCAAGAATGGTCGCCATTAAAACAGCTAGACCAACACCAAGAAGGGTAGCGTAACGCCAATCTTGTAACGGTGGTGTATGAAGATTTGGTAGCTTAATAATTTTAATATCACGATCTGGTGGAATTTCAATTGGTTCAGGTGCGTAAGTAATCGGATCAATAGCACATTGCCATTCACGAATACTAGATCCATTGACCATTATATTCGTGTCCGAAACTTCTAAAAATGTGTACTTTAATGGAAATATACGATTGAATTGAAGTCTACTAATACATCCAATAAAACCAGTATCTGGTCTCATTGATTCATTTCGGCCTACGTAAAGATATCTTGGCGAGTCGAATACCATATCAATAAATGAACCACGAGTAAAATTGAACGAATAGGCCAAATGTTCATCGACTTTAATCGATATAGATTGACCACGATTTGTTCTAACCACAATGACTTCATGATTTTGACCGTTTGAAAGATCATAAGGAGGATTGAACTCAAAGTTATCAAAACCATAATTGAATCTAACACGAACTCCTCCATTATTATTCATCTCCAAAGTGAAATAATCAATTAAACCTTTCTCGTCTTTCTTATCCGAAATAATTTGCATTATAATTCCTTGTTTGTTGTAAGTTGCAAATTGAGCTTTGATGACTTCTTCTTCAGTAGCTGTGACACCCTGAGTTGGAAAAGTGTACTTAATTATATTACTAGCCTCCAATATAGTACCAATTTCAGTTCCACAAATAGGTCCTCGGAATGGTGTGAAGGTACAATCACATTCGAATGATGAGTATTGTTCAATACAAGTTCCTCCATTGAGACATGGATTACTTGCGCATTTACCAATACAGCCAATAGAAACACCATAAACTGTTCGTCTAGCCAAGCTTACTAAATCAATTATTTTTCCATTGACTTGTAACCCTCTGAAGCATCCGACGAAACCGTCCCGGTAACTTACAGACGCTCCTATAGTTAGGTTTGATGTGAAAATAAACGGTCTATAAGCGTACAAGTCTTCTGGATTTCCGGCTGAAATTGAGTCGACATTCATACGAGCTTCTTTACGATTTCTTTCAATTTGAACTGTGTGCCATTCATCATCGTTCAAATCGAATGGTGTTGAAATTGAAATTACTTCAACTCCAGAACCAGATGAATAACGAAATGCAATCTCACGCGGTGTTAATAATTTAACTTCAAGTAAATCACCAGTTAGATTACCAACTTTTTGAATTAAAATACCAGAGTGTGATCGTGTTCTAAATTGAAATCGAATATCACCTGCCATTTTAGCACTATCAAATTCAGGGACCTCTAAAACAGCATCATGTTTACGGAATGTGACTGTGTTATCATACAAACGATCACCTTCACATACCAAACTTCCAATTGTGTATTTTAAGTATCTGTTTTCGCTCATATCTCCAGTGTCGCCTAAAAATATTTGATTAACTGGTAAATAAACTTTATTTTTGAGAAGACCATCGTCTTGTCTTTCGATTTCCATATCACCTTTGTCACAGTTACAATAAACGTCTGGGTATTCACATTCTTGATTAACACCACAACGACATTTTCGAATGCCTTCTTCGCTACCACCCCAATAGTACATTGGTTGATTGGTACGGCCGACCCACCAACCAAACGGTTGACCTTTAAAGTTCAAAAACTTGGCACCTTTGCATTTTACACTAACATACTGAGAACAAGAATACGCTCTTTCGACTAGCTCATTCACCTGAACTTTCGAAGCAGTGTAAACTATGTTCTGAGAATAAGACCCTGGTGCTTTATAACCTTTAACAATAATTTCTCTTTGGTTATAATGGGAAACTTCAGTGACATTCATATTTTCCATTTGAGAGCCAAAACGACATGTTACCATGAATGGTTCAATCGGACCTGAACCGTCTACATCAACAGTCAATTGAATATCTGTCTCGTAGGTGTAACGTTGCTGCATGCGGGTCATTTTGTAATCTAGACATGACAATGGATGCTCACTGGTATGACACACTGCTCCACCATAGCCTGTCTTTGAGCAATCACATCGAAAATCATTCCATGTTTGTAAACACACTCCTCCGTGCTGACATGGATTTGGAGTACATTTGTCCAATATTTCACATGAATTTATCAAAACACCAACACTTGTAACATAACTATTAGTATTCGATAGAGGTCCGTCATCAAGCGATCTAACATTATCAGGGGTAACTTGTCGACCATCGTTTAAAGTCAATCGTCTAAAACATCCAACAAATCCGGGTAAAGATAAATCATCTGTAAGACCACCTCCAATATAAAACATTTCTCCCGTTTGAATTTTAAAAGTACCGCGTACAATCTCAGGTTCATAGTCAACAGTTACATTCATCATATCAATTGTTATAGATAAACTAATATCATGCCAGAGGCCATCGTTTAGATTACCACGTCTATGAACCATCATTTGATCGGGTTTATTTTTAGCACCAAGACGAAATTTTATGTACAAAGCCCCTTCCATTAGATACATTTTAATATAGCCTGTATCTTGATTAGCAGTGTCTTTGGCGAATCGATGATAGTAAAGCATTCCTTCTAATTCAAAAGTTCTCATCCCAAAACTGACATCCAATCGCTGAGAGCCTGGGTTACGTTGGGCATACAAATAAGAATTTCTATCCTTAAAAGTCATCGGCATTTGGTTCAAATCAATGCAACTGTAAGATAAATAACCACCTTCGACTTGATAATAAGGCCATTTGTATCGAACTCCTTTTAAAATATCAATCACTCTATTTTCAGTATAAGACCTATAGATAACATTTTCTATACATCCCATGAAATTTGAGCGGATTAAAATACCACGGTCGACGTGAGAGGGTGCGCCACCGACATACATTTTACCATCAAAATTAAACGACGTGAAAAGACTTTTCGATTCATTACGGACTACAAGTTGATCAACAACCACAGTTATAGATCGACCACTCCTTCGTACTTTTATATCATGCCATTGAAAATCATCCAATAAACTTCCACAACGCATCAAAATTTCACCTGGCTTTTCAACAGTTGAGCCCAAATCTATTCCAACAAATATACTTCCATTTCTTAACTCAATTGACATATAATCGTTATTTTGCGTGCCTTTGGTGTAAAATAAAAGAGAATTTGGATCATTTGTTCTAAAACGAAGCATCAATTCATCTTGATAACTGTTTAGTGGTTGATACATTGCATCATAAGAGGCTAATGCAACTCTATTGAAAGTGACAGTAGTTGGATCTGAAGAGAAACATTTTAAATAGACAGGTCAAATAATTTTTTAATAATGAAAACATACCGTAAGAGCATCCGTAAAGCTCAACTCTAAGAGCGATGAAATTGTTCCATTGACGAGGGTTAATTCGAATGTATTGAGCAATGATTGGCTCATGGAATTTATTTTCTTTAATTGTGTTGTCATCGTAATTGCCAGGAAAGCTCTTTTAATAAAACAATAAGTTGAAAAAATAAAAAAGGGTGTGTTTTGAAATTTAGTAATTTTGAAATATTTTTTATTTTGTAATATATTTTTTTGTTCAATCAGATAAACTTGCATCGTAAACGAGGGAGTGTCATGATATTTTTTTTGATTAAAAAAAAAATAAAATTTATGAGTCGATTACCTAAAAAATTAGCATTTAAGCAAATAAGAAAATTTTCAAGTATCATTGTTTTACTTCCAAAACAAATATTTTTTTTTATCAATCAATCAATCATGTAACTTGTTTCTCTCAAGTCACATTGAAAATAAGTTGAAAAAAACGTGATAAAACTATAATATTTTTATTAAATGCTGGGCTAACTCAATCAACCCTTAAAATTTCCTCCTATCGCTTTCAAAAACAAGTCCCCGAGCTTTAAACTAATATTAAAATCTAAATTATGATAAAATTTTCTCAATAATTTTCAAAAATTAATGAAAATATTTTTTTTAAAAGAAAATAATTCTTATATTACGGGTTAATTAGATGAATGAAATATTCAGAACGATTGTTAAGGGAGAAATTAGGTTTAACTGAGTATGCTTTTATACTTTTTTTTGCTTTTATCGGTTAAAAAAAAATATTGTTTAGAAAGTATGTACAGTGGTGCTATGATCACAGTAATTTACAAAATTTTACGTAATTTCTGTTAATTTTACCATATTTTACTCTTTTTTACGTAAAAATGGGTAATTTTACGTGAATTAACGAAGGTGAAAAAGAGTAAATTTACCCAATTTTACGGAAATTGTGGTAAATTTACGGAAATTTACGTAAATACTGTAAAAACCAAAACGGCCAAAAAAAATTCAACCCTCATTTTGTTTTTCAAAAATCTTCACAAAATAAAAATAAAAAAAAAACAAATTTATTTTTAATTTAATAGTTAAGATTTATGATTAGACTTATGATTCGGCTTCCTATAATAAATTTATTGAAAAAAATTCAGAATTACAATTGGCCGTTTTGGTTTTTACAGTATTTTACGTAAATTTCCGTAAATTTACCACAATTTCCGTAAAATTCGGTAAATTTACTCTTTTTCACCTTCGTTAATTTACGTAAAATTACCCATTTTTGCGTAAAAAAGAGTAAAATATGGTAAAATACAGTGCTGTATTTTGTTACTGATAATAAAAAACTGCACTGTATTTTTGACGTTAACGATGATTTAAAATCTTTAAAAAAGACCTTTAAATTTTTTTAAAAAATTAAATTTTTTCTTTTTAAATTATAATGAAAATAATGATAAACTATGGAATTGTGTAACATATTTGAACTAACTCTTTTACTCCCGCATACGTCTTGCCTTTTAATACATGAGTGGAATTAAGCATTCAATAAATAAACAGAAATTTTGTTTTCTCTTTTTTAGCAACTTAAAACAACTTTCAGCAGCTTTTTTGCTTTCTCTGATTATAACAGATCCTTATTTATGATTCATTTAAAAAGAAAATGATATGCTATATACTGATATATTCATTTTTGAGATGTTAATGTCTCTTTTTGATAAAACAGACCCTCACATAAATTTACTCTTTTGGGAAATTATGTACCCTCGATGATATGTATACAGTAAACCGCCTATATTTGTATTTGTAGAATTTTGTCTTTAACATTCGATCTATGTTTAAAATTCTTTATATCAATGGCTCGAAAATACCTCATTCTAACCCCCTCAACCTAGTCTATAAACTAAAGGTATGAGATTTTTAAACAATACTTTACCAATCGAAAAAACTACTGTATACAAATAGAGGGGGTTTACGGTAAGTAGATGAAAAAAAATATAGAATTGTACAGAAGAAAATCCTCTTTAAGCTATCGTAAAGCTTAATTTATGCGTTAACAGTTGTTCTGAATGTTAAATTTACCACATTAAATTACGTCTTAAATATCAAATGCATTATTGATTTATGAGTATTATTGGTGTGCTTTAACTGATATTATCGTATGAGTGAAAGCTTAAAATGACCAACTAAAAGCAACTACCTTGACTTAAGTCTAATCACAGAGAAAATTAATTTTTGACTCATTTTTGATTATACAAGGTCGAAGACGTCACTTGACTTGAGACTGTATCGATTGAAAATTAGTTTGAAAAAATTTACCATTATAATTTTGTTCTCGTCTGTATAGTAAAACCAATTCATTCCATTATCACTGTACTGTAAAGCATATAGTGTGACAAATTCTCTAGCTGCTCTTCTACCTTGTGTAGCTATCGAAGTAATGATTACTCTTGATTGAAAATTTATAACTAAATACTCATTTGAGTCCATTTTACGTGGTCGCCATGCTTTAAAAAATCAAAATTCAAAATGAATGCTATTAAAAATTTATCTTTAAGTAAATTTAAGTACCAAATTGTCCATTTAAACGAGCTCTATGTGGTTCTCTAGATGTTGTAAAACTTGTTGCAGTGAAACTTGTGTCTGGTAAAATTCCATTTTCACTTCCTAGCGGGATTGGTTTTGTGCACTCGAACGATGCGTATACCAAGTCTTCAATTAAATCGAGACATTAAGACAAATTCAACTATTTTTAGAATGTAAATGAAGCTTACTGTGATTAAAAGAAAATAGAATTAAAGCCTTCAGTAATGAAAGCAAATTAAACATTTTGTTGTTTCGGTCACCGTAATGACTTAATCGCAATCGGTAAATAATTTACTAAAAAAATTTACTCAACTTATATTCGAATCGAGTTTAATTTGAAAAAAAAAACACTAATAAATTTCTCTTTTTTTTGATGGCCTTTTCACTTGGCCTATTTTATAATTTAAATTATAAAGTTCATGTCAATTTTACTTTTATATTTTCAAAAAATATAGGTAAATTGTATTTATTGTTTCAATAATAAAAAGTAAAAAATGTGTATCCATTGAACGGTGAGTATAAATCGTGCAGTTGTTTTTGTCCTTTATTTTTTTTCTACAATAATCGATTGGATTTTTATTTCGTAACATGAAAACTAAACTAATATGTCTTTGAATAAAATAATTGAAAGCGAAACTTACAGTACACTCAATATACCAAAGCGTTAGAGGTATTCTTTGGGCACTTGGGACAGATTAACAAGAATTATTTTAAAGGTTAAATTAATCAATCAAGACTTTAAAAATAAGCATCTGTTCTCATCAATATGTTTTTTCAAATTAGTTATTCAATCTAATTGTTAAGTTAATCAAAGATAAGATTTTAGTCAGCTTTTAATTTTATCTCGCAAATTATCCCTAACGGTTGTAATAAACGGAATCAACTTAGAGTTAAGCCGCGAGGATATAGCAGTTCTTTGTAATCACATCAGTTAAACTTTTTTGAACCATTCATCAAGTTTTGATTTGAAAGAATTAAACGAGACTACTTCCACAGCATTCTTTGGTAAACTTTCGCAATCATTAGAGACTCTGTTTGTGATGTAATTATAACGCGACGGACAATTCTTGATGAGTTATCTTGATACCATTTTTTGAATGAACCCTTAACACTAGAACGCCCGGTCGATTTTTGCCGAAAACTATGGTTCCGTTTTATTCACGAACCATTAAAGTTGATGACAAACTATCTGTATTTCCTGAAAATATGGACGAAAATGAATCAAATATACTGAGATCAAGTCGATCCTTAAGTTTTATCTCGGAAATAATTAGGACTTAATTTTCGATGTAGGGGTCTAAAAAACCCCTCGGGCGTTCTAGTGTTAAATTATGGTTACATTTTTTCTGAGTTTTCCCCTGATGTCATTTAAAAAATTCACAGTCTCTAAACCATTAACGATCTTTAAAAACTTTATCGAATCAACCTTTCTTCTTGTGTTCATTCTCGATAATTATTCATTGTTCCCTAGTTGTTTAAAATCTAAAATCAGTCTCGTGGCTCTACGTAGAACTTATATAAATGACTCCTGCGAACCTACTTTTTGCGAACCTCAATTCTGAATTTAGATAAAATTTAGAACAAAATTTAAGGTTCCGGCAATTCAAAACTTCCACGCTATCAAAAATTTTCAATTTCAATATCAGATTCGTAATCTGCGTAATCTGCGCCCCAAAAATTGTATTTTTTACATTTTCGAAAAAAAAAATTTTTTGACCCCCCTCCTCTAGTTTTATAAAACAAGAGTAAGTTGGTCATCGTTTTTGATCGATATCTCAGCTTTTTGATCATTAATCATATATAATATATTCTGAAAGCGCATATTCTAAACTACAAGTTAATGTGTTTAATATTGCGGGAAAAAAGCGGAAAAATGCGCAAAATTCCAATTAAATCGAATCTCGTCCTTCAAAATACCCATTACCCGTAATTTTTATTATAGATTCTAAAACTAGACAAAATTCTGAACAAAATGTTGGGATTAGTTTATTCGTTTTCGTTTTACTTTTTTACAGTAAAGGCCGAAAAAATTCACAAAAATCAAAAATCACTAAGATGAGGAAATTTGGTATTTTTGACCAAAAATTCGGGTTTATAAAAGAATACTTTAAACCTGGTTTGTTAGGCTGCATCTCGAGTATTCTGTCAGTTCTTTGTATCCTTACCTTAACAAAGATACTCGTTAATGATATAAACAGTTTAAATAATATAAAGCTCAAAATATATCTCAAAATATAAGCACTATAATCAATTGATAAACTTAAAGAGTATAGGAGTTTTAAAACTTTTAAACTTTCCATCATATACATTGATTTAATCCATTTGTTAACTTTTGCTTTTATAAAATTTATGGACTCTTTTTTTTGGGGAGAAGAGAAGACTCAATCACAGTTATTGGATAAGAATTTCTTTAATTGAAAAAATTTTAAACCAATTTCGAGATTAAAACAAAAGAATGATAACTCAATTCTAAATCAAAAAATTTTTTTAATTAAAATCTTTCAATAATAGCAAAGTAAGGGTTTTTTGTTTTCAAGGCTACTAAGCATATGTTTTGAAGCATTCTGCTTTGTTTCAAAAATATATCTTATCAGTTATGGAATATCTAGTATTTGTTTTGATTTAAAATTAATTACAAAGAATTGTGAAAAGTTTTTTTCTCTTTTTTTTGGACAGTTAAGATACTTATTTAAGTTTTTTGATTGAGAGCTAAATCATGCTTTAATTAAATCTCATTATTTAAATAAAATTATTGAATACACTGTTTTATTGGCTCTTTAGTGTCTAGTGGTAAAATTTACAAAAAAAATTCAAAATGATAAGCAGATTAGGCGAATTGGTCAAAATTTTTAAAACAAAAAAAAATTTTGTCTTGTTTACTTCAGTTTTTAAATAAAATTAAGTACTGTGCTGGACGTTCACGAATTAAATGGAGTTACGTTCCTGAACGTTCATGAATGTTCATGAATGTTCAACAGTTCTTAGACGTCGAACGTTCACGAACGTTCATGAACATTCATGAAAGACTTTTCATAGTTCATTCGCATACCGCGAACGTTCATGAACGTTCATGAAAGACTTTTCATAATTCATTCGCATACTGCGAACGTTCATGAATGTTCATGAACGTTCATGAACGTTCGCCGAAAGGCCTAAGAACTGTTGAACATTCATGAACATTCATGAACGTTAAGGAACGTTCCTCCATTTAATTCGTGAACGTCCAGCACAGTAAGATTTACAAATCCGGTCTTTTCACAATTCTCATTTCTGAAAGTTTATGAATTAGGAGTGGAGTGGTAAGGGTAAGATTTTATGCCAATTAAAACATGTTAATCTTGCGTTTTCCAAGTCATGGATTACACTAACTGAGTTGACAAAATTTTGATCTTCAAAGAAAAAGAAAATTAATGAGCTTTCAGAAAAATGAGCATTTGTGAAAGACCAGATTTGTATCTTGATTAAAAATGATTTTTTAGATTGATCAAGTAAGAAATTTAAAATCTTTAATAATATTCTGATATTTAGAAAATGATTACTAATAGATATTTTTAATAATTTTTTAACCGCTTGTCAAAGATATCTTGTAATCTATTTCGGATTTACTTTTACTTACACTATCAAATATTCTTAGAAGAATAATCCCAATTATTGGAGACAAAGAAATCAAAATCTTTTTTTATTTTGAAATAATTCAAATTAATCGGAATTTTGTCATTCTGGTCTTTTTGGTATATTTATTCTTTTGAATCTGATTGGTGAAAACAAAAATCTATTTTTATGATAAATGATCTAACTTTATGAGTTAGTGACGCTTAGCAGCTGTGGATTTCACTTCATTTTCGAAGTTGAATTTTTTACATAATTTAAAAAATCTGAAAAACCACTGCTAATGTTTTTGTGCCTTAATTTAACCCTCTCAAGAGTACACATATTTGTACAGTTTTTCAGAGAATTTTCAGGCCTAAGCAGTAAAGTTATTTTGGTATTTTTTTCAAAGTTACCATGAATGTATTCATTGAATCAAACCTGAATGGTTAAAAAAGGTTTAGATTATTAAGAATGTTTGATTCAATTCTTGAAGATCATAGATTGTTTAGAGTTTGTAAATTTGTTGAATGACATCTGATAAAACTTAAAGCTAAAAGAAACTATAATTTAATATATCATTCAAAAATTGTTACAAGATCACTTATCAATACAGTAATTTTAATGATCTTTTTACTCACAGTGTGAGTTAACGTTAGCAATAAATAAAAACGTTAAATAAAAACTGAAAGCGTTACTAAACGTTAGGCTCGTAAATCGTTAGCGTTAGAATGGTGTGAGATGTGCGTTAGGGTCGTAAATTGAAGTGTGAGAGGGCGTAAAAGACATTAATTCAATAGAATTCAAAAAAATTACAGAAAATATAATTATCAAAATTTTGTAACTATATATAACAAGCGATGCTGTTGTGAGTCGTTCTCAACGTCTAAAATCACTTGGTGTGTGTGATTAACTAGAATATGAGTGTGTTTAGGTAGTCAAGGACCCAGCTTGCCCTAGATAACTAACAACAAGTTGATTTAGTCGTGTAGAAATTTAGAGAAAAAAATAAACGAACATCCAAAAATATTACCAAATTTTTTTGCCCAATTTAAAAAAAAAGAGTTGTTAACGATTGTAACAGTTTAGCAAAAATATTGTGTAAGAAATTTCAATGAATTATTCCAAAGACAAGCTCGATGAATGGTTCGAAATATGTGAAATGGTGCTTTCAGTTAATATTTCCATAATTGATTTAGGAAATATTAACTGAAAGCTAAAAAGCTCTAGTTAAATCTCGTAAAACTAGCTTTCAATTGATACTTCTAAATCAATGATGACCTACCCAATCATTAGTTCATGAACTTTCATAAGAGGAACAAGTAAGTAATCGCAGCAGTAGTTGAATTAAAAATCAATTTTCAGTTCCAACTAAACTTGATTTGAATTGTTCTATTAAAGCTGACTGAAAAATTTAAAATACATATAATCCCTTTTTTATAAAAAACCTGCATTTCCGTTTTAACTCAATTGGACGATTAATCGAATACAAACGCTGATTTTAAACTAGTTTTCATTAAATTTTCAATATTGTCATTTGTGTTTTTTCCTAAAAAAACAAGATTTTTCCATGACCTAAATTGGAATGAATTTTTCTTTACCTTTAACCACTTTTTGGTTGGTTACTGTTTCAAGTTGTTTGGTAAGAATTTAATTCCCTGAGATTCAGTAGAAAAACAAGTATGCTTCTTCAAGCTTCTTCAAGACTTATAAAATTGAACACCCTGTTTTTCCTTACTGAAACCTTCATAGACTATGACTGGTTGTTTATTAATATTTGTAAACAGAAATTTGATCTTAATAGAATTTAAGTGTTTCCATTTTTAAACAAAAAATCTAGACTCGTATATAATTTTCTACATAGTAACGGTAAAATGATATCTTTTCGATTCTATGGCGAAGTACTAGAAATTATAAATATTGATCAAAATATCAAATTTTTTTTTTAAAAGTTTTAAACTTAAAGTAAAATTTGATTATTCGAAAATTAGAAAATAAAAATAATTTTAGTAATTGTCTGTAAGATAAAATATTGACTTAATTTATATTCAAAACTAAATCGGGAAATAGTTTTGATTAGATTTAAACAAAACTTGGACATATAAAATAATTCTATTTATAATTGTTTATCATTCACAATAAGAATTAGACATACAAAGTCCATTTAACTTCCTAACAATTTATTACATTTCAAGTCGTCTAATTATTTTTTTGTATATATCAAAACTATTGGATTGTATGTTTTGTTCCGTATTGCGTTTCTGTTTTCTTAATTAATTTTAATAAAATAAATTCATCTGTTAATGTCTGTCTTGAGCTACCAAAAATCGATTAATTTTTTTCGTGCCTAAAATTAAAATGATTTAATTTTCCCTTCATTTTGTCTTTATTTGTAAATTTAAAAAAAAAAAAATTTTTGATATACAGCAGACTGATTTATAATTGTTTGTGGTCGAGTCCTTTTCTTTTTTTTATTTAGAAAAAATTTAATTTTTGAAATAGATTTCAAGTAGTCGTTGAATTTTCGTGCAATGAAAAAAAAAAAAGAAAATTTTTCAATTTCAATTCAAGCCTCATTTTGACTTTTGAAATCTAGATGGTATTCAATTTTTTTTTTTGTTAGTAAGGCCATACAAATCCATGGGTAAATATTTTTGAAACAAAGAAATAAATAAACTGAATTTATGATACTGCAATTAAGATTTTTATTTTTTTTTCATAAGAACACTTTTTACTTTTTCTTTTTTTTTGTTTTAATTGTGGTTTGCAGTATTTTTTTTTCATTCAGCTAAAAGGACTACAATCAATCAAATATCTTAATTTAGAGTTTGTAGTATTTTGTTTTCGAATCTAGTTTTTTTTTTATTAATTGATTTCAATTTTTTTTTCTATTTTGACTCTTGAATTCATTTTATTTACTGATTCAAAAATAAAAAAAGCTTTAAGATTTAATTTTCATTTCTAAGTATTCAATTAAATAAATTATTGCTTAAATTAATAATTCTTAAAAACCGTAAACAATTTGTGAGTTTTTGGATACACTTTTGTTTAGAATAGAATTTTCCTGAAGGAGTATAAACAAATAGGTCATTAATTTTTTCATGTAAAAAAATCGAAAAGGAAATTAAATATTAAAAAGTTCACGACTTTTTTTCAAAAAATTTTTAAATCCCTAAATGTTACGTAATTTATTACCTTAGGAAGCAATTAGGCTTTTCCGCTGGTAATAAATTTGCAAGTGAAAAAAAATAAATTTAGAATTAGATTTTATAGTTTTTAAAATGAATGTCAATTGGAATTCTCATTGTTCATATCCTGACAAGCAAAATAATAACAACGTCACGTTAACTGTAGTAAGAATTTCTAAATATCAAATCTAAAAATTAGCTTTTGCAGAACATCATTAAGGTTTGTGTATTTTTTGTTTTGACAAAAAATCACAAAAAAAGGATCATTCCGGTATCTATAAGGGCCTCATGGTTGTCCCCTTTTTTTTTACATTTTCTATTAAAAAATTTGTGTAGTAATAATTAAGTTCGGCTTTAGAAAACAAAAAGTTCAAGAAAGTTAAGTAATTTAAGAGGAAAATTGTTTATTTACTCGAAATTTTAAACAATTTTAAATTTTAAATTTGAGTTTTAAATCTGAGATAATTGCCTTATGAACTCATTTTTAACGCCAATTTAACATGCGGTTCATCGAAGCTTATGTATGGACAAAAGTTTCAAGTGTTTAGTTTTAAGAGCATACAAGGTAATACGCTATGCTTTTAACTATCTATAATTTTTCAAAAAATTTCAGAGAAAAAGTTAAATTCTTAAATCAAGTTTCAGTTGATATAAATGTAAATAACTTATACGATTCCGGTCTTTCACAATGTCAATTTTTGAATTTCATGAATTTTAATTTTCAACTGAAAATCAATACTTGGCCAACTGTCCGCTCAATTATCGTAATCTTCGACCCCGAAAACGCAAGATTAGCATGTTTTTCTTGGGCTAAAAATTAATTAATTTTTCCCTTACCCCTTCACTTCAAATTAATGAACTTTCAGAAAAGGACATTTTGAAGACCGGTATTATATATGTAAACTATTTTTTTGGCAATGATATATTTTAGACTCAGCAGAGTTCACCTAACGAAGTTTTTTTGCCAAAGAAAATTGCACCAATTTATCAAAAGGTGTTCACCTCTTTTCCGATTAATTTCGGGCGTCAAATCAATCCTTATATTAGAATGGTAAAATTTAAATTTTCAAGAAATCATGTAGGTTAGATCTATTACCGACTAATTTTAAATTTCTTTCAGCGTTTAAAATATATTCTGAATTTTTTGAGGTTATTCCATATAATTCGAAATTTCAATTCCGTGTTGTCCCTCAACAAGTTTGATCTTTCTTACTTGATATTAGTGATACACCCTTATTTCGAAGTGTCTTAAAAGTGACAGATTAAACATGTGCAAAAATTGTGTGAACTAAAAATTGTGAAGATGTTGAATTTTTCTATGCCTAAACGATTTCGAGAGTAGTAACAAGTTACTTTTTGAATCAAAAAAAATTGTAAATTGTGTTGTTAAAAATAATTAATTCAAGACTAGCAGATAATTTAAAGGCTACCAAAACATGAAAATAAAAGACATATTTTGTCGGTAACAGCGGGTTTCAATTGAATCTAAACATAACTTTTGAAAATAAAGCTCAATTAGTTCCAAATTTGCATGGATCTTTTTTTTTCTATAAAAATCAAAGAATTTCCTAGTCTAAACAAAATTAATTTTTTTTTATTATTTTCAGATTTAAATCAATTAAAAATGTACACTCTGCACCATACTAATTATTAACAACAAAAATAAAAATGTTTTTGTTTTTATGCTTTCACTTGTTTATTTGTTTGTAAAGCTAACAAAGAATTAAATTTTATATTTGGAATTAAAAGAACAGAATCCGTTTTGATTACAAATTGTCATTAAAATCAAATAAGATGTTTTGAAAATTCTTCGGCTATAAACAAAAAGAACGCATATATAGAATATTTAAAACCATATGAGAAATGTGGATTTTATTTACTTATCAAAATGTAACATTCATACAAAAAATATAAACAAAAACACACAATAAAGCACATACAGAGAATTGGACTAATTAGTATAAAAGAAAAACGAGAAAAAAATTAGTTTGATGAATAGTTTTTAAAATTTATCTAAAAGATTTAAAAACAAGTTCTAAGCGACTATGTGTGTGTGTGTGTATGCGTCTGTTTTTTTTTTTCAACAAAAAAAAGGTTAAGAACTTTGTATTCAAAGCACACAAATAATTTTTTTCTAAAAAATATCTAAATACTTTAAATCTATTTAATCAATGATCTGAATCTTAATAAAAAAATGATTAGACACATTTCTTTAACTTTATTTTAAAATATTTGTATCCAAAGAAAGAAATTAAATCATCTGTCAGTGTCATTTTAATCAATTAATAATAAAGATATGTATTTTTAATTATCAAAATTAAAGGGGTCAGTAACTTAAAGGTAGTCGATGAGAAATAATTTTTTTGTTGTGTTGTCCATTTAATTTGTAGTCGTTGAAAAATTTGAATTTGTGAATAACTTGAAGTGATTTTATTTTTTGTTTAAGGAGCTTAGGAAAACAATGGAATATATTTAATTGAAATCAAAGTATTTAACTTTTTAAATCTAATTATCCGCATATGACTTTCAACCATTCTTTCTATTAATTAAAAGAGTTATTATAATCCTAGTGGCTCTTAAATGCCACTCAGTAAATCAACAAATTTATTTTGTTAAGTTTTTTTGAATCGAATTGTATAAGAGTTATATAAGAGTTTTTCCGATCATTATGGTCTGTAAAAAATTTATGAGTTTATTTGTTTTTTTTTTTTCAAAGCACATTCATAATTTTTTCGATAAATAACTAGTGTGGTTATACCAATTTAGTTTTATTTATTTTATGAAATTTTAATTATCTGAAAACAAATTACGCCAGAATTTTATTTTTTGTTATTTTATTTGAGTAAATCTATGCAAATTTTAACAGTCAGTTCTCAATAAAAGCAAATATTATCAAGATAAATTAAGTTCAAGAAAATGTTTTTAGAATTTCGCGCTATTTCATTAAGATTTAAGATTTCTCAATTGTTTTGTAACATTCAACAAACTTTTGTTGTTTTTTTTAAATATATCTCTTTATATGGTGTTCGATAGATATTCTTTAGCCTTTGTTCAACTTTTAGGTTATCTCTCAAGTTACTTGAGCTGTCAACATTTTCACCTGAAACCACAGTTTTTACTATGATAAGTCTTTAAAATGCTTTTGAAACGTATTTTTCTATTTTATTATTTCAAAATCTACCTGAATAGTATAAACAGATTCCATAAACAGTCTAGGCTTTTACAATTTCAATTCATAGTTTTGGAAAAAGCACTTGGTCCAATTATGGCCCATTGCAGTCGTTGCATTATTCCAACCTTAACACTTCTTTTTCAATACACGCTTTGAATTTTTTGACCCTTTTGTCTGACATTGTACTTGCTGATAAATTTATCAGAGCAGAGGCTTTTGTGTTTGACATGAGATTTCTTGATTTCTCTTATAAGCCCCTTGCCGTTAGATCTTCTTAAATTTAGCGAAATTTTTTTGGCGTAAATAAATAACGTAGTGCCATAAAGACAACCGCATGCGCTAATCGCGAGATTGGTCAATTGTGTTTTCAACAAGTCTAAAAATTGGGTTGTCAGCATAGCACTACGGCGCATTAACCAGGCTGATATATCTTCGCCATTAACCAGCTTATACATTGAAATATAGTAAAATATCACGTATATCACCCCAAATGACTCTTGTATCAAGTAGGGACTAAACTAAAAGGTGACAAAAATGTGAACGGTTGATATAAAAATAAATAAAGTTTTATTAAATCAAATCCAGTAGTCGTTTTAAAATTTTAATTGTTCTACTTCTATTTTATGTTGTGCTCTGACAACTGGGAGTTCGGAGGAACAAAAGAAGATTTGAATTATTTTTGTTGTAACTGTTTATTTAGAATTAAATTAATAATCATTCAAAGCTAAAGAGCGAGAAATAAAGAGTTAAATCTCCAAGACAAGACATAATTAATGTTACATTTGATTTTAGAGTGGATACAGAGTTTAGTCTCTGTTGGGGCCATTTTGATGTCTAAATATCGAATAACAGAATTTGGGGATTAGATTTGGTGACATAAGTAAGCTAATTTACATTAGTTTGATTACTATTCAATCGGTACTGAACAAATTTGGTGACACAAATCTATTGGGAACAAATATGTGTATGGATAATAGTGTAAGACTACTGTAATTCAATTTACAAGAAGAACAGTGACTTGGTCAGATGCTGAATTAAAATTTCCCATTGACGTCTTTAAGCTAATTCGCAATTTATGAAATGTCATTAATCCAGTTATAGTACCATATTTATCGAGCTGTCAGTTATTTCATGAAATTTTAATTTTTAGACAACAAAAAGATTGCAAATCGTTTATATTAAGAAGACAATGTAACGTAGGCTTTTATGATTGACAACCTGTGCTTGGGCTTCTAGCTTAAAAAACGTTTCACATAGGGATCATTATAATATTAATTGAGATTATCACATACTTTCATATATTTTGCAACAGCTAAGAGATGATTTTAATTAAAGGCTTAATGGGAAACTTATTAGCAACCCCTTTCAATAAATATACCTTCAAAATAATTAAATTTATTTTTAATGATGTTTGATAAATATAAATGTGAAATTTAAAGGCTCATTAATTTAAAAAATTAGTTGGTTCCAGTTGGTAAAAATAAAAATCCATCATTTTTTATACAGATATAAATCAAATCATTTAGTCAACGAATTAGAATTCTTGTCAGGAAACACAATTTCCATGTGATTTTGAAGAGATAAAATATACAAAAATTAATAAACAACAAAAAAATTACAAATTTGATATATTTTTTATAAGCTCAGAGTACGAACACAAATCAACAGAAATTAAAAGCAAGTGTTTTCAGATTTTTTTCAATTTATTTATTTTCATCAAATAATTAAACATACAAAATAAAATGTAACACTGGCTGGTTTAATAAAATTTCAAAAAAATAAAAATTATAAATCGATTTTTCGTTACAAATTTTAAACAATTCAAAATAAAAGATCCATAATAATAGTATTATAGAATTACATAAAATATAAAATTGAGATTTTCTCTCATTTTGTGTTCATGCTTAATTATCTTTTCTGGTTTATTAATGATTGTTATTAATCATTTTTTCTCTAACAACAAGCAAAAGTTAGCCTTAAGTAATATATTGAAAATTTTATAAGCTTATTAAATACTTTATTCACTAGATTATTAATTTTTTTTCTCTTCTTTATATTTTTATTAATAAGATATGTATGTCCATCGGCATCGAAGTTATTAAGTACATGGATGATTAGGATAAGAATCAAGAACGAGAGAATTCTTTTGTTTATGTGTGTTGATGTATTACAATTTGTCAAGTATTGAACTAAACAAGTTATTTTTTTTTTGTTTATTAATTAGATGATGAGTAGCTTAAATATTTTAAGAGGAAAATGACTGAATGACTTTTTCCTTGAGAAGTATTCAGGTATTTAAGATCTCTCTTAAGGTTATAAATACGCTTCTCTTTTTATTCATTAGTTTGATTTTCAAGGCTAGTTATTTTTTTTTCTAATTATTTTAGCCGTAAGTAATTTTATTAAAGTGATGTTAATCTTTAATCTTAGTAGGAGTTTATAAAAATTGACTTTTTAATTTTTTTGTTGAATGTTTTATGGATTTGTTAAATGAGATCGTAGACAAGAATGCTTTATTCATTCCGATATGAAAAAATCAAAAATTTTTTCAATTTAGTAAAAATTCAAGACCCTAAGGGATCCAAATGTTGAATTATATCAAAGATAGACAACAAGTAAGGTAGTGCAAATTTGTCACTGTCAATCAACAATTCTAATTATTCTAAAATGTTTTTGATGTATTTTTTTTTCGTTTCTTTATTCATATTCTTCGGATACTTTTTGTTTAACAAATGGTTTTATTTTTAACTTTAACATGATCCCAAATGATAAGAAAACAATACATTTAGATTCGGACACCTTATTTTTATGTTCATATCAAATACTGATAAAAGATCCGTTTTCTAGGAATATTGAAATTTGGAAAATATTGTAGTGTTCACAAAAATGTTTCTAGTCATAAGAATCGACTAATCAGTCGTTTATCGAGCTAAGTCTTGAGAACATCAAGGCGGTTGGCCACCAACCCACTTGTTATAGCGTCATTATTTGATAAGGACGTAATCCGGCGTCAACTGGGTCCTTGAATAAGGCTTTCGTAATAATTTTTAAAAATTCATAATGTTTTACGGGTCTGGTCAATAGTTTGACCACCTAATCACGATTTTTACTTCAAAAAAATCTTCAGTAAAAACTATGACACACATGATCATGAATTTTACTTTTAAAATATTCAAAGTCAATTTTATGTATCAAAAAAATTCTATTAAAAAAATAAAGTCAGATCATTAAATTTACCGAAATAAAATTTAAAAATTTACAAATCTTTAATTTGTGTTATTCTTACTCCGCAAATTATATTTTTTTACATTTTTTTTGGTATCGATTAAGACTTCAGCATAAGCAGACCACTCTGTCTGAGTGCTGACCACTGATAAATCACGGCTCTGATCAAAAATTTTAGGCTCTTCAACTATAGCTTCATCCCTTTTGCGTTTACTGCCGTAGATGAAACTAGAAGCTAAGTCCGCTGTCTATATTTCAAAATATGTTAATTTCAGAGGCATTTTAGTTGCCCTGGTAGAAGTTTTTTTCAGATAATTTTAAATGTCAATATCATTAGCTTTGGCAAATCTTCTTAATGCTTAATTTTTATTACAATTAGAAAACATGAAAAAATATATTCTGCTTTTAAAAATGTAGTATTATCTTACAAAAGAAGCTGAATAAAGGAATATTAAGTGAAATTTAAGGAGCCGCGTTGTTATAAGATCTTAAACACAAGGCCTAAAGAAACATCTCAAGTTTTCATAACCCAGGGATATACTTTCAAATTCAACAACACAACATTTAATTATTTTTTTGTTGCAAAGAGAACACATATCATAAAATTTTATAATCCAAATAAATATATTTAACATGTTAGATAACCTTTTTTCAACGAGACTAATAATTACAAGCTAAGTGCAAATTTGACTTGGATTTTGTGTGAGGGTAGTATAGCCGAGCGTCCACTTTTTTTTGATATTTATCTTTAATAACTAGATTTTAATCTTGAGTAAAGATAGTGATTAGTTGTAATTAAAAACGTTCTATTCCGAATTTAATTTTATATAAAAAAAAATAAATTCAACTTGTAATTTAATACATTTAAGTTAGAGTCATTTCAATTAAAATGTCGTTTTTTTTTCTATGTCAAAAAATTTGTTCAGGTCCATTCAAAAACGTATTAAGGCAACAGACGATAATAAGAAACAGTTTAGAAATGAATTCGTACTGACTCTCTCTCACACACAAAACCCATTGAAATAAAACAAAAGCACGTAAACAAATATTCAATTTATTCACCTTTTAAATAAAATATTTATTCCCATTACAGAATCGTAAATGAATCGATAATATTAATTTAGTAGACACAAAATTGTCTTGGGTATTTTTAATATCGATTAGATTCGATTGAGTTATCACTTTACGACAAGGGAATTCCACTCTCTTTTCTTGACATAAAATTCTTTGTCCACACGATACATATGAAAATTGTTTTAAATCAAGATAAAAAAAAAAAATTTTGAAACAATTAATTTCTAATGGACGTGCCGGACCGATATAGCTGATTTATCGTTTCTGATAATTTATTAGCTAAAAAAAATATTCCACCGAGGTTTTTTGGCTTACTACTGCCATTCCAGTTATTAATTATTCTAATGGATATATCATTTTAATTAGTTCATTTTCTGTTTTGGCTATCTTGATTAATTTTGTTACTATAACAGATCAATACTTATTTTTTAATTTCCAATGTTTTATATCAGAAATTTTTGTATTTTTTTTTGAATTGGCTCTAAATAAAAAAAATTAATTGAAATTCTTTCGAATAGATACACAATAAAAAAAAAAGTTTTTTTTTCTATTTGTTTGAATTTCCAGCTAAGCTCTTGAACAGTTAAGTTGTTTCATTAATTTGAATTCTTCTTTTATTGATTTGTTTATAAACTTTTTTTTCTTTTTTTTTGATAAACGATTGATCATGTTTCAACTTTTTTTCAAAAACACAGTTTTCGATTTCAATAACATTTTACAAGGATTTAGACTCTGTTTTTTAGAATAATTAGATTTCAAGGTTAAGCTTAAGCAAACCAGGCCATTGATTTTTGTATTTCTGTGAAAACAGAGTAATCAATAAAAACACAAAGTATATTCAATCAATGTATATAAAGTATATAAAACAATGTATACAGTTTTGGAGGTAGCTGTAATTATCTTGTTGGTTTATTGATTTTTTTTCTATTTATTCTCATTCCATCGATCGATTCAGTCTCTCAAGTTGAACCTTAAAAAAAATAAAGTAATTTTTTTAGAATCATCAAGTTTTATTTAGCCTTGGTCGATATTGCGTGAGACTCGGTAGTTTCTACTCTGAAAGTCTGCAGTAACAGGGACATAAAAAAAAACATTTTCTTTTTAAAGACTTTCAATTCAATTGACGCCACTATGGAAGAAAACCTCAATTTTGCTAAGCGCCTGGGTAAACACAAAAAGTTTCACAAATTCAAACCAGAATTACATCTAAAATTTAGGAGGATTTTTTATTTTATTTGAGTTGTTAAATATCTTTATTTAATTAAAAAATATTAACAGAGTTAGTGACACATAGGTAGTATTTTACTTAAGAATTGAATTATTTAAGGGTTAGGGCTTACTTATTTGAAAATAATTTGACCCGAGCGGGATTCGAATGACCACTTGCGAACATTCATCTACAGAAGGTACCAACTTAGTCACCATTTCAATCAAACATATCGCCTGTACAACAGAAACAGTCCGAAAGTTTTCTCCTCTAGCGAGGATGGAACCCTCGAACCTATGCTTGCAAGGCTAGCTCACAAACCACTCGATTATATGGGATTTTAGAAGATAATAAAACACAGGTTATACTTAAAAGGGGTCATTTTCGCCCCCGCTGCCTCCCCTCTAGCTAGACTACTAGTCATTTTCATACTTTTCTTGGACTTGGTAAGTAATTCAACCATTCTTTTAGTTTTCTTTATAGAGAAGTCTTATAGACTTTATAGAGATCTTTTGGATATCTTCTATTTCTATTAAGGCATTCAAGCTTAGTTGTTAAGAGATTTCTTGTTACTCTCCAATTATTTCATAGAGTTCAAAAATTAGTGTTTTTCGTTTTTCAGTATGTTGATTCAAATGCGTTTTAGGTTGAAAGAGGTTTTATTTTATTCGTGCCAAAAACAAAGATTTATTCTTAAGATAAAGGTATATTTGTGTAGGTTTATTCTCTTTGTAAGTCCTAAAGAAAATCTTTATATATTTAAAAAATGTCAACCTTAAATTGACGTTGCCAGAAATCGGAGACTATTAAAATCAATTAATCTTAAAAGAACATATCCTATATCTAAGCTTAGCATAAATGTTATCCTACATATTTAAATTACAAATAATTTGAACAAAAATATTTTATTAAAAAAACACAAGTGTATTTTTTTTTTAAAAAGAAAAGCAATTAGAACTCATTGAATATTACTCAATTATAAAATACAAATAAACTTCCTGTTTATATCGGAAATTTTAAGTTTGAAAAGAACTTGTTGTTTAACAAAAAACTCTTTTTGTTCTCTATTATCTGAAAAATTTTAGATGATTCGATTCATTTAACTTGATAATTAAAATTTTATGTTAAAAAAAAAAGAGGGGATTTCTGTTGTGAATGATTTTACTTTGTGTGTTATTACTTTTATTAAAACCGATTTTCTTTGTTTTTTTATATCGAATCGGATGATTGACAAAAAAGTTCAATTAATTTTTGTATTCAAATAAATCTATTTGATATATTGATACTTTATTAGTTTTGTTGTAAGAAGAACTAAAAATCAATCAGATATGGCAGATAAAAATCTCTTTTAAATAAAATCATAGGTAGATTAATGGTCTTTTATTAATCTTGATAGCAGCCAAAAAAAATCAATTAACTTGCCGTTTTATTATTTTAATCATCGTCGACAGGCAATCGTACATCCGACATTAAGTCAATATGATGGACCTAGTCATGATACTACCTGTCTAAAACAATGCTATTTCAGTTCAGTAGTTTCTATATGAAATCGAAAATTCACATGGTTTTAAAACACGTAACATTATCTTATAGAATCAATCTTGAGAAAAAAAAAATAAAGGTGAAATAAACCGACATCAATCATTCGGTATTTACAAACAAGAGGAGGAGGAGGGGTAGTGAATTAACAAAGGTATTTCAAGGTTTGTATTATCAATTCGTTAAATTGTCTAGTGATTAATTACATTAGAACAAATATAAAGAAAAATAATATGTTACTAAGATTTGTAATTAATACCGGATCAGGATAAAAACAAAAAAATTTCGGTACGGTTTTTTTCATTTTTTTTTTGTTAAGTAAAGAAACAAAATAAAATAGTTGCTGAAAACATGCTGAGCAAATAAAATATTTACAAACGCTTGTTGTTGTTTTTTCTTGTACGTTCAAGTTGCGTTGAATAATTTAACAAAAAAAAAAGATTTGTGTCGAAACAGGTTTGTTTTAAAACAAGATTTTCGAGATATCGAATAACATTTCCTCTTTATGTTCAACGAATTTTTTTTTTGGTTCTACTCTATTTAATACACTTGTAACAGATGGATGAATACTTTATTAATTTTTAAGACCGCGTCTTTTTTTTGTTGTTTTTTTTCGTTACAGTAGGAAGAGTTTTTTTTGTTTAAAAAAATATCATTGTTTGTGGTCACTATGTGTCTAATTTTTTACTCTGAATAATTACTTTATTAATTACTCATCCAATAAAACAGACATTTCCATCGTTAAAGATAAGCATGTTGAGTTTTGATCGAGATTTGAATCCACCCCATGTTGAGATTAAAGTCAAGTAATTTACATAAGATTTAGACCGGAAATATCTCAAGTACTTATAAAAACATTTCTTTGAAAAAAAGATTTTCAAAATTTATGATAAAGCGTTACCATTGTAAATAAACAAACAAAAAAAAAAGACGCTTTAAATCGTTCATAACTATCCGGAGAGTTACTTTGTCGTTAAAGAGAACGCATAGAAAAAAAAGGTCAAGTCATTAATTACAGGAACAACAATAAATGATACTTCCCTACACTTTCCAGTCGATTTAAATCAGGAAGAGAGATATCTTTAAATTTATAAAATTTAAATGTATCATAACTATCAAATTTCTAAAAATAAAATTTAATCAATTTTTTTGTTTTGTTTTTAGAGTTTATTTTGTCTTAAATGTTCAAATCTAGAATATTAATTAGCTTTAATATCTGATTAAATAAAATGTTTTTCGTGTTTTAAATTTACTAAAACTAAAATAAAATTTTCGAAAAAAAATGTATCTCAAAACTTTATTTGTGCACATGTTTTTTATGTTATCGTCTATTCGGACTAGTAATGGATCGAATAATTTACAAATCAAACAAAAACGACTTCCAGATGCAATTTTAATAGGCGCTAAAAAGAGTGGTACCCGAGCGTTATTGACATTTATATCAACTCATCCGAACGTATCCGCCGCCGATTCGGAGATTCATTTTTTTGATAAATATTACCACATGGGTCTCGATTGGTACCGATCTCAAATGCCTTTTTCGGGTAAAAATCAAATTGTTATTGAAAAAACTCCAAAGTATTTAGTCGATTTAAATGTTCCTAAAAGAGTGTACGACATGAACAAAAATGTTAAATTAATTGTAATTTTGCGTAATCCGGTCACTCGAGCTATTTCCGAATTTGTTCAAAGTCAATCGAGACAAAAACGTGACCTCAATGAACAACCAAAACGTTTTACTCGAATGTTATACGAGTCGAGAAATCAAACTATTCGAAAAAACTGGAATGTTATTAAAAATGGCTTGTATGTTAATCATATCAAAAATTGGTTAAAATATTTTCCAATTGAAAGTTTTGTGTTCATAAATGGAGATAACTTGGTGCACAATCCTCATGTTGAATTGAAAAAGTTGCAAAATTTTCTAGACCTTAAACCGATTATAAGAGAGGAGAATTTTGTTTTAACAGACCAAAAAAAAGGTTTTCCGTGTATTCGTTATGAACCTGAACAAGTCAAGTGTCTCAGTGATCAAAAAGGACGACAACATCCCAAAATAAATCCAAAAATTTTAAAAAATTTAGAAAATTTTTATCGACCGTATAACAAAGAATTGTTTGATTTAATCAAACAAGAACCATTTTGGAAGCTGTAAATAATCGATTTTTATTTTTTGTTTGCATAAACCGGTCCTTCTCCAATATTTTTTTCAAACGAAAATATTTTTTGTTTAATATTTAAATGTAAAAAAAGATTTCCAATTGTTTTACCACCATTTGTATTGTTATTATTGCTGAATAATTTTATCTCTATACATTTTTTGGGTCTCCTATATTAGGTGAACAAGTGTTCACATAATATGTGACCAAATCATGTTCACGGGTCAGGTGAACAAAATGTTCACCTATTTTTTTTTATACAATCTGGTGAACAAAAAAATTCAACTGTAAATTTGACTAAAAAATAGGTGAACACAAATCAAAATAGGTGAACACAAACAGAAATATGTGAACACAAATCAGAATAGGTGAACACTGAACAAAATGTGAATATGGAAAATTTACAAAAATAAATTTATTTCTCTTTTAAAAATTTAAGATTGAGTCAAACAGATAACTTTTTGGATCTCGGCTGTTCTTTGGTCATAAATTGGTTTTAATTCTGCCTTATCCTAGATTAAAGTTGCTTTAATTTTAACATTTTTTAGTTTTGATTCTATATTCATCACATCTTCATCTTCACAAACTACATCGCCAGCATCATTGAAACTATAATTTGTGTCATGATAAGTTATTGCCGAACTCGATTCTGAATTTAAAGTACCATTTTTAACCGTTTGTTCTTTATTGACGTCTTCATTATCATCTAAGGCATGTTTATCTTCGGCTTCACTGTCAAAATCATTATTTGTTGAACGATCATCGTTTTGTAATGAACCAAAAACAGAACCGCTATCTTTCTCTGAGCCAACCTCGGAGCCATCTGAATCAACATCCTAAACTGTTTTGTGATTAAATAATGTTTTAAATTAGGTGAACATAAATCTTAATAGGTGAATAAAATTTTTTTTAGGTGAACACAAATTTGTTTATGTGAACACATTCTGAGTTTTTTTGTTCACCAGATTGTATAAAAAAAAATAGGTGAACATTTTGTTCACCTGACCCGTGAACATGATTTGGTCACATATTATGTGAACACATGTTCACTTAATCGAGGAGACCCCATTTTTTTTGTTATCAATTTTGTAAAAACTTTTTTAATTTTATTTAAATAAACGATTTGTACTTTTTAATTTAAAATTTTTTATTATAGCTCTGCCCAGATCTCTAGATACCTGAAAAATACTTGTTTATTCTTGGTTACTGAAAAAGTTTTTTCGACATTATATTGCTTGCATAAACTCTAGATAGCCTTTTGCTTTTTTTTGAGATGATCGGAAGCGCATTCTCGTTTTTATTCAAGGCGTTAATCTCAAGAGAAAATGAGATCTCTATATATTAAGTTTTGTTTTGTTAAATTGCCGTTAGCTGTGAAATAATCATCTATTCCAAGGTTTTCGAGATGCTGCCAAAATAAATAAAATTTCAGGTGCTAGATTTGTGTCTTTTTTTCAAATGTCTATAAGGTTCCCGGAAACGCAAAACGTCCACAAATTTTAAAATTGATTACACACAGCCTTATGTAAAAAGAAATGAAGAGTAGAACGTGACAAGCATGGCTGGCGTTTGGTAAACTTGAGAAAATCTTGCCTTCAACTACAACATCAATTGAGCTCAACATAAGAATTTTTGAAGCCTCATGCTTATCAGTTCTCCTTTATGGAAGTGAAACATGGGCTCTTAATCAAAAACACCTCAATGAACTTGAAAGATGCAACCAGCTGCGATAGACACATGCTAGGAATAAAATGCTTGGAAATCGAACGAAGAAGTGCACAAAATGGTCAAACAAATTCCGATTTCATTGAAACTTGCAATGAGACAATTCAACCGTCTGTTGAGGCGATCGAGAGGAAAGCACAAAATCGGAAAGAGTGTAGAAGACTAGTGATATCGTGTACTACGAGTGTTGAGTGATTGGCTTTCGTGAAAACACCCGAATAAAATGACTTTTAAAATTTTCCAAAAAATGCCCTTTTCATCATCAATAGTTGCCTTTTTTCATCACCTAAAATCGACTTTTTAAAGGAACATGCTCTTAGTTAAGAGAAACATTTTTAATTAGGTTTTTATACATAAGGATTACGAATATTTGATTAAAAATTCCAAAATACCTCATCTTATTGATTTTTGATTTTTTGATTTTTTTCGGCCTGTAGAAAATGTAAAACGAAAATGAAAAAGTAAAACCAACAAATGATTCAAAATTTTATCTAGTTTTAGAATTGGTATAAATCATCGGCGTGAGATAACTACTGGCGTAAAATAATTGCTTCGTGTTATAATAGAATTTTTTTCTGAAAAATTACGACGAGAAAATTCTACCGAAAATTTCGGAAATTCTCCTAAAAAAACTTCTGATTCTTGCGAATATGTAAAGTCCAGCTTCTGTACCGGGCATTTGGTTGATCTTTAAATATACGCTCATATTAGGGTCTTAAAAAATTTATCTAACTACGGATTTTTAAAGATTTTCTTAAATTTTGATATTATTTTGGGCTCTTTAACATTTCATAGCACCATATTTTCATAGCAATTAAATTTCATAGCATGTTTCATAGCAAGGTAAAAAAGAGAGATGGTTATCAGTAACGGTTAATGGTAGTTAAAAGTCAAGACTGAAACAATGTCCCTGATAAACCGGTGTCTTTTCACATTTCCACCTACTTTTACAACGTATTAGCGCCGTGTTCTTTTCTGTAAGCATGACCTTTGCTAATTAGCTTTTTCCCAATTCGTGTCGTCACAGTCATAATCCAATCTCACCAAGTGAGAGACTATTCAACTGGTCCAAAATTAACAGTTGATATAGGTCATCGTCGTCTTCTGAATCGTCTTCGTCGTCGCTTTGAGGCTCGCTTTCATCAGACATTAATGATTCAAATTCAAAATACATCAATAAAGTTACTATTAGTGCTATTTGAATGAAAAATAATTTGCGATGAAAATTATGATGCTATGAGAATAGAGATGCTAAAAATAGAATGCTATGAAAAACTAGTTGCTATGAAATGTCCCATTCCCTTATTTTGTGATAATTACAGTATTCCTTTAAAGTGTAAAGTGTTTATATTAACCAAGCATAACCCAAAGGGAAGTTATTCATTTTTGGTTGGCTGATTAATTTAGCTTCCTAAGATACAGCTTGAGTGCTAAAGGTGGGGCTTCACTTCATCCGAGTGGTGCTAGACCGCATATAAAAACTCTTTGTTAATTACAAGTAAACTGAATATCATCAAGTTTATCTGTTATTTGTAAACAATAGTTTCAATGGCCACTCGAAATCAACAACTTTTGAATTTTAGATTTTCGATGCGTAAAATCAAATTACTCTACCCAAAAAAAAGAATTTAAACAAATTATAGTTTTCCGATAACTTTCAAGAGTCATTGAATCCTAATGAAAATTAAAAACTCTTCATTTCAAAAAATTAATTTTTTTATTTGTCACAAAAAAAAAACAAAACAAATTGAATCAAAATAAAATTAATAATTATTCAGTTCATCTGTATAAGTTGATAGATCAAATGTATTTTCATTTTTCAAGGCTTGCTTCATTTGATCCCATACCCATGTTTCAAATTTTTTTTGCTCTTCCTTTTCCTTTTTTTTGCGTAACAAATTTTGTTTTCTATATGACTTCCATATTTTTATAGTCTTATCCCATGATACGCTTATTATATGATTTCGTTCGGGTATAAAGCATACATCCCTTAAACAAATATTTATCAATTTTGGCATTTAATTTTTTAAAGGTGTTGGTTAATACCTTATGGAATCATGATGACCAGCGTTGGTTTGAACTAAATGATACTCGGACATTTCATAAATCTTGATTAAATCATGACAGGCTACTATAAGGACATCTTCAACAAGATCCATACAAATGCTATTAACAGCACCGCTGCAGTTAATCACTTGAATTTGATCACAATTTTCCGACTTGAAATTTAAATTTGGTCAGAAAATAAAATTCAATTTTTAAAAGAATAAAAACGAAAATTACCCATATTCGAACTGTACCATCTTCACCACCAGTTACCCAAACATCCTTAGACTCAATCCAACGAATGCAATTAACTTCGCTTAAATGGCCTTGTAGTGTATTTATTAAAACCATTTCAGACCCATAAGTCGCAAATTTTCTAACATAACACATTGAATCTGTGCTAGCATATGCAAAATAATTCATTTTTGGAGCATAGCACATGTCTAAAATATTTCCATCACAAGCCAATTCGACCTCTTCAAAATTATTTACATTTTTGTTTCTAAACAAATCGAACAAACGTAATTTATCCAAATCCCAAATGCATACTCGTCTATCCCAACCAGCACTTATGAGATATCGATTCGGGTAAACATCAAGGCGGTCTACAACTGCTAATGACGTAACACAACTTGTATGTTCACTTAAAATTTTTTTTAAAACATAACCAGCCACTCGATTAGTCACTGAATCGCCTTCTTCTCCTTGTTTTTGCTCTTCATTTGATTCATAATTACCGGCATCGAATTCTTCATTATTCATACTAGCTACATTTTTTAAATACTCTTTAAAGTATGTGTAATTAGTGTCGTCGGTCTTTGCATTTTCATCTGTGTATTTCATGTTTTTGAGAATTTTGACAGCTTCTTCATCGAAACAGTAAACGTAAATACTAGCGTCTTCACACGCTGCTAACAAATAATCAAGACACTCGACATACAAAAGTTTGAGCACCACATTAGTTTTTTTAATGTTCATTAGTTCTGTTTTTGATTTACCATTTGAATATAAACTTAAACTCGATTGACTCGAATCGTTATTTGAATTATTTACATTTTTTTGATTTTGTTTTGCTTGACCTTGCATACGAGACGATTCTTTAGTCACAAATTCACTTTTAATTAAATTTTCGCTCAAATAAACCAATTGATTCGATTGTTTTTGTTCCCATTTTGCAACTGTTCCATTCGAATCGCCCGTAAAAATTAAAATAGGCACCTTTGATGTAAAACATATACTGTCTAATGTTTGATTACATTTAAGCGATGTTAAACAACCACTTGGATTGTATCGATAAACAATTAATTGTCTTCTACTTGTTGTTGTTAACATTATGTTATAATCGTTAAGGTATTTTAATAATTGTAAATTGTGATGACCATTTGTTTCTTCAACAAAAGTATCAATAAAATCTGTAACATCTTCGCCTGATTTTGGATCGAATATAAATGCAGTACTTGTCCCTGCTACACAACATAATGTCTTGTTTTTTGGTACATAACATATGCCGGTTATACCTGTAACAAATCCTTCAAATTTATGTACAATCTTTCCTGAAAATATAAAAAATATTAAAAATTGTATCAAAAAATAAGTCTGGGTTCTCTTTAGACACATTTTTAGATTTATAAAGGTGTAATTAACTGATACGCCCTTAAAAGCCATGACGATATTTTTTTAAGTCAAGGATCGCAATATTTCTATTACTAAAAATGTGTGTAAGCGACAAGAAAAGTTGTTTTTTTGTTGTAGAAAGATTACCATCGCCAGTCCAGACTTTAATAGTTTTATCAAAACTTCCAGTAAACACCCAAATATTATTTTCAATGACATCTTTTTCAACACTTAAACAAGAAATTCCAGCATCGTGTGCTCTCGAATTTTTATAATTTCTAACTGCACTTTCTCTACCAGTAAAATGACAATCATAAATAACAAGTGCGCCATCGTAGCCAGTCGAATAGATACGTGAATCCAAAACAACAATACATCGGACTATATCTTGATGCTCTCTTAAAATAGAAGTTGGCTTTGGGTCTATGTAATGTGAGAATCCTTCTTTTTGTTCGTAAATTTGATGAAATTGAATACCATTTGAAACGCCGAGTATTATCTCTTTACGTCGATTATTTAAAATCATTGAGTATATTGGATTACCAATGAAAATACGATCCATAATATTACCACCGGCACCAATCATTGAAACAACCGAATCATTTGATGAACATAATAAAAGCTTAGTTGCCGGCCAGTATAAAAATGATGTTATCCAACCCTTATGTTCATTGTATGTTTGAACCCAATTACCCGTATCAACTTCAATTGATTTAACAACACCGTCTTCGAAGCCAAGAAATATTTCTCGTCTCGCAGGACTGCATCCTAAAGCTGTAATCGAACGTGAATGTGTATCATGTACAATATATTCTTTTTCCATTGACATTTTTCAACTTATTTATAATCATGTAATATTGTGCTTGCAACAAAAAATACTTAAAGCTTAAAGTATCATGCTTAACTAATTAAATCGTAATACTCAAATTAGCATTTAATTTTTTTTAAAGGTTTTTTTTTGTTTTGTTTTATAACTGTGAATTATATACACTTGTTAATTGAATGAGAAAAAAAAGGATAAATACGAAATTTTAAAAATTCAGCACAATTTTCGGCATATAGGTAATTGTAAGTTTTTTATTTTTATAATAAAAGTTTTGTTTTCGTTAAGTCTATTATTTTAAAGTAAAAAAAAAAACTAATGCTATGGTTATGGAGGATTTAGAAAAAAAATAGTAATTCTTCAAAAGTTATTATTTTTTTTCGGCATAATTTATTTCTATCCAATGTGAAAATTCAATTAAAAAAAGTGTTTTTAAAAAAAAAATTCACTTTCATCTTTTATTTATTTATTTTTGATTTAAATTTCCTTAGCACCAAAAAAAAAAAAATTTTATTTTTTTTAAGTTTACATTTTTACAAAAAAAATTGAGTTTATACCCATGAATCAATTTTTTTGTAACATCAGAATAATAACAAAAAAATGTTCGAAATATCCCTGAATTTTGAGGTATTACTTTTAAAATTTTTAAAATTTGCTCTTTTTTAAATTATGCATTCAAAAGGAACTTTGCTTTGCTTTTGGCAAGAAGAAAAAAAATTCTTTAATTTGAATTTTTCAAAAAAAAAATTTAGCCCTGAAAACAGGCGTCGTTTAGCTTTGAACCCTAATTTATCGACCAGTGGTCAAGCTACGGCCATAAAATATTTTTATAATCAAATTTGTTTCAAAAAAACAAATATATTTTAAGACTACCTAATGGCGTGAATAAAATTCTTCATCACTTATGGTACAGACTCAGTTAAAGTGATCTTGGAGTAAATGGATTAAAATGGGACAATTTTAGCACCTTTTTAGGCACATTTTTTCTATTCTGCAGGTTAATAAATAAAAAATCTAGTCCCAAAATTTTGTAGAGAATTTCCTGTTCTCAAAGCCGATAGGTAAAAAAGTATATGTTTTGGGACTTTCCGCGGACTAGATCCCAAAAAACTAAAAAAATTGACATTTTTTTGTTATTTTATTAAAAAAAAAGAATTTAATAAAAAATTTTTTCTTCATAAACCTTTTTAGCTTGTGTAAAT
Source organism: Brachionus rubens (assembly GCA_022207745.1). Taxonomy (NCBI): domain Eukaryota; kingdom Metazoa; phylum Rotifera; class Eurotatoria; order Ploima; family Brachionidae; genus Brachionus; species Brachionus rubens. Next base: position 2,263,180 of record JAJVHD010000001.1, on the reverse strand, counting down.
TTTATTTCTCTATCAGAATCTGTATGATAAACCATATAATTGTGTATATTTTACATTGATACAAACGATTTATTAAGGACAACTCACTCAAGAGTGGCTAAATTTAGGCACCCCTGGGTAAAAATTGAATTTTTTGATCCCTTCCTTAGATTTTGGGAACTTGGGGTTTTCATATATGGGGAACACGGATATGTGGTCAGATTCTGTAAAATTAGATAGCGTGGAAGTTTTGCATTGGGCGAACCTAATAAAGATCACTTTTCTTTGAATTTTTTCGTTTTATGTTGAAATTATCAATTTTTTAGTGTCGATTAGTCATAACATTAGGTAACATTTATTACAAACTCTGACGATTAATCAAAATGACTCTTTAGAAACAGTATTCGGTGACTTGGAAGTTGAAGTTTTCCCACTAAAGGTATTGTGCAAATCAAATGTGAAGAAATCTTCAAGAAATATTAAAAAGACAGTGAACAAATATTGAAGTAAAAATTTAGAAACTGATCCTTAATAATTAGATTAAGTCTTCATAAATTTTTAATCAGTTTTGAAAATTTTTTTTATTAATTAAAAATTAAACAAACAAAAAAAAACAAAATTATAAAAAATGGAATTATGAATTTTATTTGCTTTTGTTCTAATTCGATTAACCAGAATATTAGTTTACTAAGATTTAAAAGGCTTACGTGGTCTTAATGGCACTTAAAATAAAATTGATATTCAATAGAAGTTTTTTACAGTCATTTGTGTCATCTAAACAAATGGCGAAAAAATTAAATTGAGACTTAAATAAAATATTATTTTTAGGATATGTATTTATTGATTCTGCGATTATTAAGGGTCTAAGTCACAAGAAGACATAATCTCCTGTAGACTCCTGTTGATTTTTGTTGAAAAATTAATTCTTGGTAAATTATCTTTTTAATCTGTTTTACTTGAACTCTGAACTCAGAAAAAACCTTTTTCCATGGAACAATATCTCGTAAATAAAGGATATTCATTATTTGCGACATGTCGTATAACTCGAGCTTTTACGTTATTTATTCTCGTCCAAGTCAGAAGTACAAATTATCCTCTACAAATGTAGCGACTTATCTGATGTGTGTGATAATACTCTTATCACACTGCAGATGCAACTGCGCAAGTTTATACTCGACTCGACCCGAGTCGTGCAGAGCATATAAATAGATCATTGCACTTTCTCCTATATAACTTCAAACTTGAATATTTACTTTGAATGGGACGATGATCTTCAACCATTAATTTCTAAAGAAATTGTACGGTTATGAAAGCAAATGTGAATCGTCTCTTAAATAGAAAAGTTCATGAACGTTAAATCGTGAATGACCAGCACTTTATCTCTAGAACTCTTTAAAAAAATCTACATTTCGTGTGAAAAGTTTTATTGATACCAGATTAGAAAAAATATAACATGTACAACAACAATATTTATTTCTGAATTTTTGTCGAATTTTACGAGATGAGCCTTTATTGCATAGCAGGTCCAACTTTTTTAGAAGTTAAACTAACTCCAGATCCTGCATAACCAGTACCTCCCTAAAACAAAAAATTATTAGATCTTTTTAATAAACATTTAGTCCAAAAAACTTGATTTACTCTTTGGATATAAATGAAATCTTTTTCCGACATTTTTTTACCATTCGTTGGGTCAATCATATCTTTTTTGATAACTTTTTCAGCTACTTCAGCCGTGACCACAGCACCTGATGTTCTAAGAACTACCGATTGAATCGAATTACCAAGTATATCATTCGATACAGGACAAACATAACGTTCACTTTTTGTTATTAATTTTGCTTTATCTTCATTTTCGTCTAAAAGTTTGAATTTAACATCAATTAAATCTTTCATACCAATCGGCTTTCCACTCATTGGACAAAGAATTGTAGTATCCTTTAAAAATTTTAATTGGATGAGCCTTAATTTTATAAAGTTTAAAATTTACCGGTTTTTTCAAAACGCTTTTTGTATTTGATGCTGGAGAAAGGCTTGGTATCCAAAAGCTTGGTAACTTTTTTCCCAAGTCACCTGTCATGTTTGAAACTGATTCTAATATTTTTCACTTTTAAAATATTATTTTTTTTGAAAAATAATTTTCCCTAAATTACTAGATTTTTCATCAGAATTTTTTGACGTTGTTGCCGTGGACATACTAACAACTTTGCCTTCTGCTTTTAAAAATTTTTCAAGTCTATCTTTTGACTGAATCTCTGATAAATCTTTCAAATCACTGTCTTGTTCTTCTTTTTGTTTTTGATATTTTTTCAAGAGTTTTGCGTTTTCAACTTTTTTATGCAAAATGTATTCCAAAATGGCTTCTTTTTCATAAATCCAACCCTCTGGACTGACAAAAAATTAGTTTCAAATCTTGAAAAAATTTCGGTATAAATGTTTACGTTATAACTGGATTGACACAAGGTTGAAGACTCAAGGAACAACAGTCAAAATCCTTTAATAAAAAACTAAAATATTTTTTTATGAGATCATTTTTGTTTTAAATTGAACCTTTATGGCATCTTTGCTCAAACGAACGTCTTTGGTTCCATAGCCAGATTGTTTACTGTCTTTTGTCTTTTCGTGGTAAGTATAAGTTGGACCAGCAGTTGCATTTTTTGAATGTCTTGTCATTTTTCAGATTTGAATCAAGAATTTACAAAAAAAATAAAATAATAATTTAATCATTTAAAAAAAGACTCAAACTAAAAAATTCTAACCAAACAATTTGACTAGGACCTGAAAACATTCTTAACCTAACTCAAATGCAAATTTAGAAATGAAATTTATGATAAAATTTCAAATAAAATTGACACGAATTTAATCTTTTTTTACTATTTCTTATTCAAATTGCCAACCGAATTAAAATTTTGAAAGTTTTAGAATTTTTTTAAAAAATGGATAATCAACTGCCTATCGATATTCATCTTACCAAACTTTTAGGTAAACAGACTGATTAAATTTTGAGTTAAAGTTAAAGTGAGAGTTTTTTTTTCAAAGATTGGATTTTGGATAGACGACAATGTCCAAGAGATTGGCAAAAAAATGTCCTTCCTGTTCGTAATAAAATAAATCTTGCCATACAAGATATGCCTGAGCATCCTGAAATTACATCTCTTCTATCTGGTTCATGTAATTTTAAACTCATAAATTGCGAATTTTTTTCAAGTTAATAATTTAAATTTTTAAGCTATTCACTATTTTAACTGTATTAAAATAGTCGAAATCCTAAAAGAAACGGAAAAAGAATCTAAAAACATTTTCGGAATGTATTCGTCACAACGTATGAAAGATTGGAATAACATTGTCAGCTTATATCAGAAAAATAATATCTATTTAGCCGAGGCGGCAAGTATTTTACAACGTAATGTTGCTTATGAGATACCAGCTCTTAAAAAACAAATTTCAAAATCTCAACAACAACAAACCGAATGTGATGAGAAATATTCATCATTGACTAAAAGTATTAACGAAGTAAACCTTTTGATAAAACAAAACTGCTCTGAATTAGGAATTAAAGTATAGAAATGTAATCTTTGATTTTCAAGACCAAATTTTAAAGATTTTTATCAAAGGGAGAAAATATTTCCAAGGAACTAAAAGAACTTCCGAAACAATTGACTTCAATTTATGATGAAATAGTCAAAAATTGTTCTAAATTAGAAAGAACATACAAATTCTATGCCGATTATGTCGAATATTTTTTTCAAAGGTAATATTACAAGATTTTTTTTGCAGGCTTCTTTTTAAATTTTTTGTTTAAGAAAAGAGACTGATGCTTTACCAACTTTGGGCTTTATAATCAAAAAAGGAAATACAACTGTTTATGAATGGAGAACTGGAGTTGAGCCTAAAGTTATTGAGAAACAAGATTTATTTCTTTATAACTTTGGAGATGAAGAAGAAAAGCCAAAAGAAGAAGACACAATTGATTTTGGTGATTTTAGCATAGACACTTCAAATGTCCAATTAGAATCAAATGAAAACGAAGTAATTAATTAATTTAAATTTTATATACCATGGACTGACTGGGTGCATTTTGACATCCTCAGTTGTGCATCCATATTCTTCTTTCTTAAATTAATCGTCCTCCAGCGTGTCAAATTTTAAATTTTAAAAATTTCATTTTTCAAAGGTTGGTGAGATCGATTGGGGGGATTTTGGCGTAACCGCTGAGCCAATAGATACCGAGTTAGAAGCAATTGATTACGATATAGACGCTTTAAAGAGTGAAATTACAGTAGAAAATACCGGAGTTTACATTCCATCAGATGGAATAGCCAAAGATTCAGATGCTTTTACAATTTTAGAATGGATTGACACCAGAAATCTTATTTTAAATGACTTAACTAAGGTTAGATTTTTTCTTAATGGTAAAAATAGGCCTTCTAAAAATTGTGTTGTTTTTTTCAGCTAGCGACTTTTTTGAAACAAAAATTAAACGAAATGAAATCCGATTCAGATAATTTATTAGTTTCAACAATAATGCAAGATGCGCCTAAATCGATTCAATCGTTTACTGAAAAAGATGTACAACAATCAATTGAATTGGTTAATAATGTTCAAAATTATTTTAAAACAAAAAAAGTTGAACAACTCTTAAGAATAAATGATATACCAAATTATTTGAAGCGTATTTACGATCAATTTTTTGCCAAACGAAAATCAATTGAACGTTTCATTAAAAGTCAGGAACATGTTAAACAAAGGCAAAAAGATTTGATTACAGAAGAAAATGATTTGAATGAAAAGTTAAAGTTAATTGTTAAGAAAACTAAAGAATTACAAAAATTTGTGTGCGAAGACATGTCAAAAAAGTACAATGGTGTTCGTATAAATCTAATGGGCGAAATAAATTTACTTTAATTGTTGGTTTAGTTTATTTTAAACGGTTTAATTTTTATTTTTAGTGGATCTTTAAATTATTTAAAACTAAATAAAGTGATTCTTACAACAAAATTTCATTAAGTTACTGTCGAGTAAAGCTGTGAGACTATGGCTGTTCTTTGCATTCACACCAGATCACGTTTTTTTAACCATTCATCAAACTTTGCTTTGAAAGAAATTAAATGACACTTTTTTATATTTTTTGGTAGACTATTGTTACGCCGGAAAATTTTGATGAGTTAGGACGAGTTATCTTGTTTAATCATTTTGAATGACCCTATAAATCATTTTAATTTATAGTCTTAAAGAATTTAATTAAACCACCTCTTGTTCTTCTTGTGTCAAGTGACATGAGGTTCATTTTTGGTAATCGTTCTTCGTACTCCAATTGCTTAAAGTATGGGAATTTTCTTATTGCTTCTGGTTCCGTCTTTTCTAAGTCTGAACGCCCCTTTCTTAGCTTCTCATGCTTAATAATTCCATTAAATACTTTTGGTTTCTGTTGAAGACTGGAATTAATCGATTACACGCAGTGGTGTAACCAGAGAATAACAACGGGTATGTTTCTCGTGAAATCAAGGATTAAGGCAAAGATTTAGACACATGTAGTTAAAGAAAACCTTATTCAAAATAAGGTCAAGTCATTTTTGTATTTGTCTAATTATGTATTCATTTCAATACAGGAATCAGAGACGGGTCTTTTGGAGGGCTGGCTACGCCAAGGATTAGCCGACATACTAAGATGACCATTATTCAAAGATCCTTAAAGGTTTATCAGATCTCAATTGTATCTAGATCCGTTTCTCGTTGTTTTTTTAATTTTCTTTTATCCAATTGATCAAAGAATATTCTAATATTCGTAACATTTAAGACTTCATTCGACTTTTCAATTATTTTAAAGGTGATTCAAGGGAGTGCATTTTAAGTAATAGGCATATTTACCGTAAACGCTCGCAAATTATCCCTGGGTTTTGATGTAAAAAGGCTATTCTAAACTAGTGTTGGGTAACGGTCACGCGGCCAACTGGTCAGCTATTTTTTAATTTGGCCGTTTGCATGACCGCCTAGGAAATTTTAATTCTATGCTACGATAAACAATTTTATTAAGCTTACCACACCGATAAGTTTGGACAGAATTTTATTGAAAAAAGTTCGAAATTTTTAAGCTTCAGAAGTCTTGTTTTTTGACAAGTTTTGGAAAAGTTTGGCCGTGCCAAACACTATTATAAACCCAAGCGTAGTTAAACATTTGATTTAAAACTTTGGATATTTCTTGTCCCATGAAGAAAATTTAATTTATAATTTATTTTCCTGGAGGTCCAGGCCAATTTTTTTCCCCGGGATAATAAACGGTAAATAGTGTGATTTGTTTAGCCAAGCTTCTTTTCTACAAATTGAAATCTTTTCTCACATCTCTCATTTAAAGCCGTTTGTACTGAAAAGAATGGCCTTATCTATCGAAAAGTATAAGCTTATCAGAGTTACCTCCGATAACTTTAAACTCAGATTCTATAATTAATGAGAAGCGGGTATAATTAACCGACGTCGAAAGTCGCTGTTTGGATAGATCGATATATCTTATGTTGCTTTAGATTTTAAATGAAGAAGAAATTGATTGAAAACATTTTTTTTGAAAATATTTTTAAAATTTTTATTTGATTTTGTTTGTGCTTAATCTCTAAAAAATAGACATAACAAAATAAGAATCAAAAACGAAAACTTAAAATCTCTTTGGAATGATTAAAAGAAAAAAATTTTACAATTCAGATCAAGAATTTAAAAATAAGATTTCATAAAACTAACAAGACAAAAGAAAACTGTAAATAAAGAGACTATCTTAAGGTTAGCATTATTACAACCGTCTCTTTCATCGCAAAAGCAATAAAGTGTCTTATCACTTGGAACAAAAACGTTACGACCCCATCCGACATACTCTCCATCAACAGTCCAACAACCATTGTCTCTTACAGTAGGAATATCTTCCCTTGCAACTTCGATTTCTCTTAAACAACCACGAACATAAAATGTTTGACCTCCTATTTTTTCGATTATTTTCACGCATTTAGCCATTGGCATGTCACATCGTTTCCATCTACTTAAAATCCAATCAAGATCTTGTCCACATCCTGGTCTATTACTGTGACATTCATAGCATTCCAAACCGAAGCCTCTACCGATATAATCGAATGGTTGAGGTATCTCACTTTTCACTTAAATACAAAATGTTTAAAAAATAATCCCAAATGACAAGTTAAAATCTCTCAATACCATGTTTAAACAAAAATGCGACAAAAAACGCCAAAAATTTTTGTAAGCTTGATAATTTCATTTCTTTCTAAAAACTTTTATTTTAAAACTTGATTAAGTTTCAAATTTTTTTTTATTATTCTAAAAATTTTTTACCTGGACCGAAAATGACCAGTATTATTTATGTTAATAAACTGATTTTAACCTATTTTGAAATTGAATTGATGTTTCTGTATATAGGTTGCAAAATTAACTTTATTTTAATCAAATAGTGTAAGAAAGAGATTTATATTTTAGTGGTCACTTTTTAAAACATGACAGTTAAAATGTCTTTAGCTAAATTGAATTCGAAGTTAAAAAAAAGTGCCCAGCAATTTTGACTTTGACGGAAAATTAAGAGAATTAATTCGAAATGACTGTCAGCATGATCATCATCATCAGTCAATTGAAAACATTCTAGGTTTATAAACGACCAAAAATTTTCGTCTCCCTCCTAGCAATATAAAGTAAATACTCGATTTTTGTGACATGTCACTACTGTAGGGTATTCGGTAATAGTGTAAAGGGCAGGGTTTTAATAGAGACATTTTTTTGCCACAATAATAGACTACCTATTCGGTTGTTAAATATAATTTACAGGCATGCTGATTTAAATATTCATTTTTTTTGTTTAAACATTTTCTTTGCTTTTGATTTTTTCCTGAGTTTTTCGAATCTTAATGTCAATTTCAGTTTTCGGTTATGGGTCCGATGGACTTGAAGTTATGTACAAGATTTATTTTTTACCTTGACAGTTGTTCAAAATAGTCAACCGACATGAGAAGATTAACCTAGTGAAAGTAGTGAACTTGGCCACAAGTTTGAAGCTGAACCTAAGAAGAAAACATGACATGAAACTAGAGAGAGAAATTTGCAAACAAGCAACATCAAGATATAACTTTTTGACGAACAGAGTGGTTTCAAAGTGGAATGTTTTGCCGCAAAGTGTTGTCAACGCAGAAACAGTTAATGGCTTTAAAGCGGGTATCGACATAGAAGTGTTTGGTATGAAACGAAGAAAGAAAAGAAAGACTGACACAGCTCTTATAGAGCTAAATGCCGAAAGGCGTTAGTATAGATATCTATACTGCAGTCTCAACACTACTACTACAGAAAATGACCAGTATTGATTGTTTTGATTATGGGAGATAAAATCTTTTTAATGCAATCTAAAGGTGTTTTTTGCTCGTTTAAAGCCTAAAAATAATGCCACTTAATTTCCTGGCTAAAGTCATTCGCTTATACTTTATTATGCCTCAAAATTTCTATACCATACCATTAAATATGACAATTAAATGTCCTCTGAAACTAACCAAACTCTTCCGCACTGAAAAATCAAATAAATGATTTAAGGTGGTCTTTTGAAATTTACATTAAAAATAAAAAACCGTACCATAATTTATTTTGTTGCTTGGAGAAGTTCGAAAATGCTTATGCCACTTCATTTGAGAAAAAAATTTTCTATAAATAATAAAACATAATCTTCAGAGAAGTCGATTAAGCATCCATCTAGGACTCGAATTTTGCGACGAAAAAGCTTTGGTTTAAAAAATTTTTTATGTATAATTTGATCCGTAGTAAAAATAAATTTTCGATACAGATCCGTATCCAAATCCACCGATCCAGGTCACCCTTTTTAAGATTAATTCTACTTGGTCAGTGCTTCAGCGTTCTTCCTCTTGCTTATTGGCTAGAATAAGTTGTTAAGTTTTCTCTAGTAGGTAAATTTCGTCGACGAAGTTGAGATCAATCTTTGAATACATGCCTGGATAATGAACGCTCATCCATGATGGATCTAATTTGATTATGTAGTCCCCGACTTTGTGCTCAAGGAGGGGGAAACGGAGGGGGCGAAGTTTTGTATTAAAATATCAAATATCAAAAATATCAGACAATCGAAATACATTTATTTTATATAACGCATCTGCTCTAATTTAACGACATGTCGTTAATTCGCTTTTTACATTGAAAATCGCAATGTCGTTAAATTCGAGCAAATACGTTAAATGTTATTTCGATTATTGCTGATATTTTGACACAAAACTTAGCATCACCCCCTCCGTTTTATGAAAATTATTATGAAAGAATAAATGCGAACTTAATTAACTCACGTTATTTCTGATACAGCACGGCTAGTAAAAAAAGGCGTACCGTCCAACGTACCGTACCGTACCAAAACTTTGACAGACTCGTGAGGTGTTTAAAATTAAGTCAAAAATTCACCTCAATGAGTTCTATTTATTATAATATTTTCCGGTGATGTACTCCCTATAACGAATCAGACAAAGTTTTGGCAAGGTACGGTACGTTTTACGGTACACCTTTTTATCACTAGCCGTGCTGTAGCTTAAATATAAAAATCACTTAAAAGCTTTGCTGGAATTCTATTATGTCAAAGAATTGCCTTAACCGATAACGGGCACTTTCAAAAACAAGCGAGTAAGCAAAATAGAGCAATAAACGCATTGGTAATTACTCCTCGGATTCATCTATTTCATATTAATTATAAGCAAAGCAAAGGTTTGCAATAAAAAATTTAAGTGAATTTTTTCTGGTAAAACAACTTTGAGAAATTAGCATCATTCATATAAGCTCGATCAAATTAGATCAAATGAAAAATATTTTTGTTGTTCTTAAAAATAAAATGATCACAAGCTTCAATGAATTTATTAGTTTCGTAATCTTTGCGTTTTTGATTGAATTTTTTTTATTATCAAAATAAAATTAAACAAATTTTTGAACGGAAATTCAAAAAAAAAAAACATTTTTAAATCTGCTTTTATGTGTAAGGAATTACTTAATACTGATAGCACGAAAAGAAGTCAAAAAAATAAATTTAGACTTTGTCAAGAGAGTTGTTGAAATTGCACTCTATACAAAAATAAAATAAAATAATTGACTAGAACATAACTTGATTATTTAGAAATTTAAATATTGCATCGACGACTAACATACAAGAATCTACAAGATTTCATTGACAAGTAAGTAAGATGCGTTTCGTTTAGATTACTTTATTAATTAAAGTATGATTATTTCATAAAGCTTCTATCCGCAATTCTTTTTTTAAGATATAATTAATTGAAATCCTTTAAGAATTAACTCAAATATTCACAGCTCTTTTAAAAAGCTCAATTTTAAAGCAAAGTCAAATAAGCTAATCTGTAATAAAACTAAATTCAAAAATTGCGTAATAATATTTATTAGTTTTTTTTTAAAAAAAAATGAAAATAAAAGTAAAATTAAAATATTTAGTCATTTTTATGTTTTTAAATTTTATTCTCTTGATCATTTCTAAAATGTCACTAATAAATAGATAATTACAAGAAAAAATAAAGATAAAAAATTTGTTTTTTTATTTAAGCATAATTTTTTTTATATAAATATTTTAAAAAATTTGTTCGCTTAAAACTAAAATTTTGAGTATTGTTGGCAATCGACTGGTCTAAAACATGAACGGTAAATTTTCATACCAGTCAATTGTAGAACTTTTAGTCTGCTTCAAAATGGTACCCTGGATGTCTTGATAGGATGATTACCAAAATAATTAAATAGATTTAGCTGAATTTAAAGCGATTTTCTTCTCAAGTAATGACCCTATCGATACACCCATGGTACCATTTTGAAGCAGACTAAAAGATCTACAATTCACATATAAGCATCTGGTATGAAAATTTACCGTTCATGTTTAAAACTAGTTTGTTCATTAGACGACTTCCAACACTAATTTTAAGTTCTCAAAATTTTTTTTAATATTAAGATAAAGCAATAACAGAGTTGTTCAGCTGTCAATTTGGTTAAACTCGTCGAATCAACGATTAGTCAAAATCCATCAAACATGATGCTTCTTTTCCAACGAATAAATGGCATACCCGTACCGTACTCAAATCATAACCGTATTTCAGCCCGTACTAAAAATCGCAAATTCATTCCAAAATTAGAAATTTAGAGTATTTATAGTACGCTTACGTCATTAGTTCGGTAAAAGTATAGTATCAGATTGTAGGACTAGGTTCCAACGATCCGGTTTTCAGCCGGTTTGTAATATAATATAATGATTTTTTAAAAAACAAAATTAAATAAAATTTTTAAAAAAAAAATTCCCTAAAGAGCCATAAGCAAAAACCGCTCAAAATCGGCTTTGAGACTGGTTTAAAAATGAAACTGGTTTTTGGAACTGATTAATGACACCATTTTCTTTTTTAAATCAGTCTCAAAGCCGATTTTGAGCGGTTTTTGCTTATGGCTCTTTAGGGAATTTTTTTTTTAAAAATTTTATTTAATTTTGTTTTATAAAAAACCATTATATTTTATTTATCCAAGAATTTAAACAAATTAAATTTTTAACACTTTTTGTACTCAAAGAAGTTATATTTTTGGTAATCGTAGAGCAGCTGAAAAAGTCTTTCTGAAGAAACGCTTGAAAGTGTTACTGAGAGATAATCCTTAACAATTTTCTAAAAATCTAAGGTTGCTGCTTGACCACTATTTTAGCACATCAATTTCGGACATGTTTTCAACTTTAAGAATTTAAATATTTTACTAGTTCATCGGATGATCTACAATCGTTAATGCTTCCAGATAGGATTTTCATTGCGTATCCGTTTTAAAGGAGACATAATCAAAGAATTTTGAAAAGAAGGAGGTTCTTCGTTATTTTTTTTAACTTGCGTTGATTCTGATGATGGTGAAAAATTTCAGGCATTGCCTTTTATGGATGATTTATTTTTTTTTCAGTAAAGAGTCAAGATAATTTTTAGCGATTAAATAGTTTTTGAATTAGTTCGAATTTTGGTATGAATGATATTATTTTAAGGTTAGTTTTCTTCAGAGGTTTGCTTTTCTATCCAGAGAAAGTGAAAATAGTTTTTAGCCCCATTTTAACAGAAAATTTATTTAAGATTCTGCTCAAACGTTTTTTAATTTTCAAGTTAATAATTAACAAATTAATAATTCTAAATTCTTCGAACCCTGCAAAATAACATGATTCAAAAAAAGAATAGACTAGAGATGAATTTTAATAAAATAAAATTGTCACTCATATTTAAAAGTAAACTCATCCGGATTCAACCGATTTTAGAACCGGTTTTATATTAGAATTGGTTTTTGAAGTCGATCTCATTTTACAAGAGGTCTTTAAAGCTAATTAAAACCGGTTTTTAGAGCTGATTTTGATTTGGAATCGGTCTATGGTAATCATTTTTAAAATTGAAACCAGTCTACCAGGCCTATGTAAAACATACATTTCCCTATACTTTGATATCAGGAAAACTTAATTTTTAAAAATCGTTTATGATTTTTTAATAATTTTTTTCTCATTGAATTCTGATATTATTTTTTAGGAATTTTGACTTTTGTTCGTTTCGATATTTCAGTATAACAGGTTTAACCAAGTTAACAACTGTTGAATAAGTCATATAAGGATTTTATTGACTCAATTCAACTAATTCATTAAAATTAATTTTTTCCGAATATTGGTTATTCTATTAATCGATAATCATCTAACTAAACTATTCACATGATTGAGATTATTCTCTATAAATTGGCATCAGGATACAAAAAAGACAATCTTTTTATCAAGTTAAAAGCTAAAAAACTCAATTCTTTTAATTTGAATGAATACTCTTGGTTCCATTGAAGTTACTTTTTTTAAATCAAAACTTAAAATAAAAAGACCACTAAGGTGTGAAGCTTTCAGAACTTAGAATGGAATTTTTATTTTCACTTGGGTTTAGGCTGTATTTAAACATTGCGAGTTAAAATCTTTAAGTTCTCGAAAACTTGCCGAACTTTTCTCGAATTTCTTTTTCTGAAATGCAATAATCGCAATTTATTTGAACTGTATTTTTTCCAAAATAAAATTGAACCCTAAAGTATTGACTTGTTATTGAACAAAAAAGCTAATTTGAATTCAACAGAACCCGATGGATAAGTTTTGTTATTATTTTAATAGATAAAAAAGGCCTCATTTTATTGATTTTCAATTAAAAATTAATATTAAAATAAATTAGGATATAATCTAATTTTTTAAATGAAAAAAAAATGTTCATTGTCGAAATAGGACAATTTTTACAAATAGAATTAAATCATCATCATTCTATTTAAAACAGTGAATACTATTAAAATTATCTATTAAATCATAAAATATTTTTTTTTGGTGATATACATTTATTTGGAAGAGATTTTTAAATGATTTAATGATTGCTCTTTATTTCTTTAGGTTTTATTTCTCTTTTAAAACATAAAATATCTATTAAGATTTATTGTTCAATAGTTTGTGTTTTTAAAATTGTGTAAAAGCTTTGAATTAAACAAAAAAAAACAGCATTCAATTTTCTGTTATCTTTTTTGCATTATTTACTTCAAAAAAAAAAGATTTTGATTTCAAGTATTATCAATTGTTTTTACTTATTTAAACTTAAAAAGAAGACGTTGACGTAATTTATACCAAAAAAATCTGGGTAAATTTCTATCTAAAAAAAAGCGAAAGCAGGATGTACCTAAAACACGGAATCCAATTACGGAATGCCGGAACGGAATCCATAAAACGGAAATTACTAAAATACGGAATTTTTTTTACGGAATGCCTACTAAATTACGGAATACAGAATAAGCCTAAAATACGGAATGTTTTTTTTTAAAAAATACCGAAATTTTGAAAACTAAAATGCGGAATTAAACATTAAATACGGAATATTTTTTACGAAATTCCTACTAGAATACGGAAAAGGTACGGAATGGACATAAAAAAAATTGTCCAATTGCAAATTTTCAAAACTGTTCTTCCTATGTTAACTGAATGAAGCTACCTTTGACCGATTCTTAATCTTAATAGACACATTAAAAGGAGGAAGGCTAAAACATAAAGAAAAAACCTTAAAAATTATTCCGTTATTTAGGAGGCATTCCGTTAAAAAAAAAACGTATTTTAGGGTCTAATTCCGTTCCGTTACGGCGTTCCGTAATTGGATTCCGTGTTTTAGGTTCAACTGAAAGCAGAATTTGTCATTTAATTTTGAAAAATGGGTTTAAAAATAAATAGGAACAGTTCCCAGTTTTTATTTTAATGTGAGGCCTTCTAGGCTCTAGAAATTGAATTTAAAATGATGCTTTTGTTTTTATTTAGTGTAAAAGGGTAATCCTAGAAATGTTTCTGCACATTTAAAAAAAAATTTTAAGCAAAAATGCCTTATTTTTACGATTAATTCATAAAATTTTTTATTTTCAGGCGGAAATCAAGTTTTAATAATCAGTCTTTATGAACATTCACGAGTAACTTTCTCATTTAATAAAATATGATGTAATTGTGTTATAAAGCGAAAAGACAATTATTTTTTGACAGAGTATAAATAAGATCACTGACTAGAGCTTTAAATTTACTTAAAATATTTTGATTTACTCTCGCTTGCATTGAATTTTTTGTTCCACTTTGATGAAAATTTCATTATGCTTAGAATAGCCTAATTTTTTAAAGTCAAAAATTTCTTCAAATTTAAAGATTAGTTTTAAAATTGCAAATCTTTTTAACCCGAATATTAGCAACTCTAAATACAAGAAAATGTTTTTTTTATGGTTTTAAGTAAACTAATTTAAAACTTTGAGCTTTTTTTAATGCTAATTTAATTCTAAACATATGCTTTATTTACATTAAGAAAACATTATGTTGTTGTTGTTGTTTTTTTCTTAAAGTTTCAAATACAAATGATTGGATACCTTGTCTTTCACTCTGTAGATCATTTCCGAAATTTGACAAATAAGGATGAAGCTTGTTCCTCTATTCTAAAACTTTGAGATAAATTTTGGAATGTTTGATAAAATTTTAATTCAAAAGATTTTTTAACGAATAAGGATTATGCTAAAATTTATATTTAATCTAATTATATTTTAACAAGATATTATCAGATAAGATAAAAAACCAAATAAAATAAATTAGCTAGTGATTATTAAAACTAATAAAAAAACTAAGGAAAGATAATGCATCGATTAATGTTTAAGTGAGCTCTTAGTTTTTCAATAAAAAAAATAAAACAAAGAACATTTTTAATATATTTAAATATTAACAGCGCAATTTGAACTCAATGTAAAGATGTTTGGAAAATGTAAATGCTGTTAACTAATAAGAAAATAAATCAGGACACCAATTATTGGATTAAATTCTGAATATTTTTTCTCAATTTTAATTTTAGTAAGATAATTTACTCAAAATATGAGTTTTCTAATTCCTGCGCAAATATAAACGATTCAAAGAAATATGATACGTAATTTTATCTAGATATTTTGAATTTTTTTTAATATTTTTCTACGAAGGCTAATTAAATTTATACTTTTTTTTTAGGAAGTGATTAACATTTTTTAATAAAACGAAAATTTAGAGATTTTTTACTGTTTTTTATTTTGCTCTCTTGAGTAAACATTAAAAAAAAAGGTAAATTTTAATTTGAGAAAATTATGAAGTTAAATTTTAAACAATAAGTGCTTTTAATTTTTGAATTTTTATGCAAAAGATAAAACCTAGAGATGAAATTAATTGCAGTTTTTCTTTTTAAAACATGACTTTTATGGAATCATTTTATGAATTTCAGAGTAATCACATGAAAATCATGGTGTATGTGAGTAAAAATTATCTGTATGTTTCTTTATAGTTAATAATTTCTATTCAGCTTAGGAATGGAGGATCCTATTTAGAAAAAAAGACTGTTCCTATTTTTATCTAAAAAGGGGTCAATGAGAGTTTTGATCGGGAAAGTAAGAAGCAAATTGGTTGTCTACAAGAAAATTGTGCAGAAGCATTTATTTCTATAAGGCACATTACTGTAGATGAAGTTTCAAATTAGCATAGACCACTAACGTATTTCGTTGCTTTTAAAGTGCCCTTTTAATACACCCTTTTTGCAGACTAATTGAAATCAGATATGTTCTAACCTTGTGATTCTGAAGTAGACCGGACTGAATTGTATATAATTAACACTTAAAGAACCTCAAATTCAATTCTCTTTTGCATGATTTTAACCCTAGAAGGTGAGATTTTTAGTCGCTTATAAGCAAGGAAATACGGTAACTATTGTTCTGTAAATCTTATCAATCAGGTAAAGCGTATTATACATGTGTTCAAACCTAAAAATGTCGTCCTCCTCCGCAATTTTTGGAAAATTTTCAAATTGTTGCTGCTAAGAAATGATAAAAAAAATCGGAAATTTTGCTAATTCTCATGAATATTTTGGGTCTCGCCTCCGTTTTAAAAAAATTTCTGGCTACATTGATAAATTATTCATTCCAATCCAAAATCCAAAAATGCATTCAGCCTTTTGGAAATACAACATTTTAGCTTTACTCTAGTTAACTACTGTTGTGGTCATTCACTTGTTCCTCTAGTGAACTTTCATGAAATAATGATTTGGACACTATTGATTAATGGATATCAACTGAAAACTTAAAATCTCTAGTCAAATTTTGTAATACTAGCTTTTCCAAATCATTAGTTCCTGAAAGTTCACAAGAGTAAAACGTGAATGGTCACAACAGTATTTATACTAAAAAAAAAGTAGTTGATTGCTAATTTTTGAAGAAAAAAAGGGTATTCTCTTCGATTACAAAGGAAATCAAACAACTGGAGTTAAATATAATATCAGAAAACTTGTTGAATACCAGAAATTAATAATCCTTGAAAGATGCATCAAATTAATTATGAAAAATAAGCTTCAAAGAATGTAACATCAAGAAAAGGCGAGAGAGAGAGAGAGAGAGATAAATTACGAATTTTAAAAACATTTATCTCTTGTAACTTTTGGTTCATATCATCTATTAACTAAAACTTAAAAGAAAGTACTTAAAAAAAAAACAAGATAATATTGTTTTCAATTTCTTAAACAATAAAAAAGGGAGTCTATTTTTCAGTTTAAGACATTGCGAATGTGAGAGAGAAAGAGAGTGAGTAAAAGTGAGCTAGAAAAAAGATTTTAAAAAGCTTTGATAATCATTAATTCAATTTTTTTTGTTGCTGAAACTATTTAGCATATAATTATTATATCAAAAAAAAAAATTTAATTTTTCTTTTATAAAGCATTATGTTTAAAGAATAACAAAAAAAGGGAGGTTTTTTTAAATTTGAAAAAAAAAAAATTTTACAAAAAAATGTAAATGATTTTTTCTTCTTGTTTTTTGCTATAAGGTACCTATGTGTATAGGAAAAAATTAACAAGCTTGATCTTTAAAAAAATGAATGGAAAAAAAACTTGAAACCATGTTTGTCAATCTAGAATGTTTTTATTCTTTAATTTAACAAAAAAGGTAAATTCTTGTTATTTTCAAGATCAGATAGTTTTTAGATATTTTATTTTTTTTTACCAGAAAACAAAACTTGAATATCCCTGAATCGTTTTGTAGAGTTTAATTATCTATTTTAGTATATTTTAGACAACAACAAAAAATACATAATTATTTTAGGCAGCAGGTCTCGTGTTATTGTTGTTGTTTTTTTGTCAAAAATTATTGTTCAGGGATTAGATTATATTCTCGCTTTTTCAAAATTCATTTTAATTTTTTTTTCTAAATCCTGTCAATTCTTTAGAAATGTTATGTAAGACGATTTTAAAGCTGTATTTATGTTTCTTTAACCAATTTTAAGAAAGCATTTTAAGAATAATAATGGAATAAATTACTCAAGTTAATAAAACACGACAATTTTTAACCGTTTTTAAGCATTGATTTAGATTCGAAAATCCTCTAAAATAGTTAAATATAGTTTTTACAGCTGTTAAAGACCGACAATATGCTTTGCAATAAGGATAAAAAATCTAAATAAATTTTAATCCAGTTTCATGGTATTACGGATATTCTAGGGTCGTAATGAGTGCATGTTTTTAAAAGCTTAATTTTTTAAATTATCTTCAAAATGACTTATTATGTAATTTCAAGGTTTATAAGAAAATTATCTTTAATTTTAATTAGAAGGTTTTGATTAGTCTTAATTTTTTAGAGAGTATAATTAAAGACATCTTATAAATAGGGAAACCTTCGTATTTTTGAAAAAAAAAATCACACCAGGTCCAAAATGAGTTCGTTTAGAGAATATATTCAACCTTAAGACATAGTTTTGGATTTCGAATTTGAAATCGAGCGCCTGATATTTGAGACCAAAAAAAATTTTAAGATAAAATCAGGAAATTTTCATCACAAAATAATAAAAGAAGGAAATCAACAATCAAAAGTTAACAAAAAAAATCGAATACTTTCAAGTTTCATCGTCTTGTTATGTATGTTGCAATCATTTTCATAATTAAATGAAAAAAATTACAACTTGAGGTTGCAATCGTACGAATAATTTATGCTAATCACAAGCATAATTTATGCTATAATTATAATTTAATTAATAGAAAGCTCACAATAATGTGCCTAACCTTAATTCAATACTCATCATGCAAAAAAAAAACAAACTTAATAAAAAAAACATATATTTAAAATAAATTATAGGTGAGGTATTATTTCAACTAAAAAAAAAATTTTCGGTATAATTTTCTTAATTAAAAAGAAAAGTTTCAAGTATTGAATGCAAATTATAATGAAAAATTATTAAAATAATTATTTTTTTGGTTACAAGCCAACTAATTTAATATGTACACCCTCATCTCTAAATTATTGTTTTTTGATAATATTCTAGGCTCTAATAATCTAACCATGACAACCGTTTTTTTTTCAATCTCTCTCTCTAGCTTTAATTAAATATATTTCAAAATGTGGTCACTTATCTATTTTTTGTTGTTGTTGTTCGTGAACAAAAAAAACAATAATAATAAAATGAACAAAATTTCAATTCAACATATTTCAATGAATTCGAATTGTATATGCTTTAAATATAGTAAGGATTTACTCTTTGTTTTATATATTTTTTTTTGAAATATGAAAATTTCAAATTTCATTTTTTTTTTTGGTTCGTTCTATCTATTTTCTTATGCACACATTCAAAACTTGTTTTCTTCTTTAAATGTGTTGTTGTTGTTTTTTTTTAATACTAGATCTCTTTCAAAATTTTGATTAATCGTCAAGTTTCGTTGTTTTAGATTTTGTTCTAAGAATGATTTAAGACAAAATTTGTTAAAAAAATAGCGTTTTTTTTTCGTATCCTTTATTTGAATCTAAAAATTTTTCTCAAAAACCAAAATGGACGTAAGTCAAAAGTTATTGCTAGCACAAGGCGATATTAATAATAATACACAATTAATAAATTATCCTCAATCAACGAATACGACGAGTGGTAAATTACACACATCGTCAACAACGTCCTCGATAACAAAACCTGCCGATATAGATTTAAATCTAATTAGGAAAAGTAATACGACAAACACATTAAATAATAGTCAAACAAATCCCGCTAAAACGACGAGCAATGATGTTACATTTACGAATAATGATAATTTAAATGAAAATAGTGATATTGATAGTGATAATGATGCAATAAGTCCGTTAAAATCGAATGTAAATAGGAATTTATCACATGAGAACGGTAATAGATCAACTTTGTATTTTTTTTATTAAAAACCTCGCAAGGCTAAGGGTTATACCTTGAGGCTTTTTTGCTTATCTTTGAAAATTAATTGATTTTTATGCTCTATATACCAATTTCAACCTTGAGAAATCATCACACTTATTCCTATGGCTTATTAAGAGTATCTTAAGGATATTTAGGTCTTTCAAATCAGTGTCGTAGCGTCCATACGGTAAACCAGGGCTTCAGCCCATCCTAGAAATTTGGGGGAGGGGCGCTTTGAGTCTATTTAGTTTGATAAATTGAACGATATTATGGATGGTTCGCAAACCATTATAAAAATATCCTTATGATTCTTAGATTTTAATACAACTAAAGGCTAAATGTGATCTTTATTGATACACATTCTACTCGGGTTAAAACTGGTTTAGATTAGCTCTCTCTCTCTAGCGTAAGAACTGTTTTTACTAAGTAGAGCTGGGGTTAAACTCTACCTAGCTGACTACTTTACCTTTACAACTTAACCCGTAAAAATTTTTTCAAAAAAATAAAATATTGAAGGAAATTTAAGATGCTTATTCGACCAAAAATTTCACACACATTTTTAAAAATATTCAATCCGGGTGTCATCGACTGGTCTATTACGATAATAGTTTAGGGTTCAGTTATTTTGGCGCGTGAAAATTTTTTATCTTTAGCAAACACTATACCCTTGCAATGAGGTGCGTGCCTTTCAACCTGGGTTTCGCTCAGGGTCCCATGGTTAAGGGCACGTACCTCATTGCAAGGGTATACAGTATCAATCTGGCGTTTTCTCTTTAAGAATGCTTATGAAAAATTTGGAATTTAAATCTATTTTTGAGATCCCCTTGGTTGTCTGGTTTTAAAAAACTGTTTAAAATGGAAAGGATAAGTTTGCCAGTTTTCAAAAATGATAGCCCTTTTTGTCTTAAATTCAATTCAATTATTTTTTTAAACTTAAGTTCGAAAGACGCGTGGTAAAAACATATTTAAAACGTTATTTTGTTGTTTTTCGTCGTCTCATCGAAGTAACTTAAAAAATCCCAAAAATGGTTTAACAAATCAAACAAATACAAGTAATCAAAGTGCTCAAGGATTCACAAATTCGACCAATAATGCAAACAATAATAACAATTCAAATAGTTTACAAAATTCAAATTTTTACACCGTTGATAATAAGGAAAATTTTACAGACATTAATAACAGTGAATACATTACGACAAATACAACTCCGAATAATTTAACTAATAATTCTATTAATAAAAATCCGAATGATTTAAACTCGAATAATTCATATGTAAGTTTTCTTTGTTTAATTCAAATTTACTTTTTTTTTTATTGACGAACTTGAAAAAAAAAAAGAAAGAATTTAATCCTTCACGTACACACACCCTAAAAGCTTGCCTGAAAACGAAATAGAAAGTAAACTGGAACTACTTACTTTTAATTTTTAAAATTGCAATACAAGAGAAATTTTTCATGTTTAAAGTAAGGTAACTAAAAATGGTCAGAATTTTACCCTCTATTTCGTTTTTATATCACTCCTTGTGACTTAAAACACAAATTACATTTTGACTAAGCTAAAACTTAATATAATGGATTAACAGAATAATTATTTTTTTTTAATAAAAATCCAGATACCGCACATTGAAGAAACATTTTCAGAACCTGAGGTACTTGATTGAGTATAGAAACTAACCAAAAATTTCTTTGTTTGTTAACGACTAACATTAATTTTTTATAATTTTTTCAAAAATGTTGAAACATTTTTTTTCTATAATTTATTTGATTTTAAAAGGAAAAAAACCTACTACCTCCAGTTCATCCGAGTGATGCACACAAAAAGTGTTTAATAATCGATCTTGATGAAACTCTCGTCCATAGTTCTTTTAAGGTAAGCTTTAAACAACAAAAAAAGACATAAATTTAATAGAAGCTGATGTTTTTTTTCTCGTAAAATTGAAGCAAGTTTACAATGCTGATTTTATAGTCCCAGTTGAAATAGATGGAACAGTCCATCAAGTTTATGTGCTTAAAAGGCCGTATGTTGATGAGTTCTTAAAAAAAATGGGAGAGTTATACGAATGTGTTCTTTTCACAGCTAGTTTAGCAAAAGTAAGAATTTTTTTAACCAATTTTAATTGTTTCATTAATAATTTTTTTTTAAAGTACGCAGATCCGGTAGCTGATTTATTAGATAAATGGGGTGTTTTTAAATCCCGTTTATTTCGAGAAGCGTGTGTATTTTATCGTGGAAATTATGTTAAAGACCTTAGTCGACTTGGACGTGACTTGAACTCGGTGATAATTTTAGACAATTCACCAGCGTCGTACATGTTTCATCCAGAGAACGCTGTGGCATGTACTTCGTGGTTCGATGACTTGCACGATACGGAGTTGTACGATATGATACCGTTTTTCGAACGATTAGCCAATGTAGATAGTGTTTATTCAATTTTAAAACAGTCTAATCAAAACCAACAACAACAACAACAACATCAACAACAAATAATGAACCAAACCTCGTATGTTCAATCGCAACAAATTGACAATCACCAACAAGTACCTAGTGGCATTCAATCAATAATATATCAACAACAAGTTGAAAATCGTCAAACAGGTCAACAAAATTATATGCTTAATGAAAACAAAATTCTTCTATCAATTGATTTAATGATGGCTAATAAACAGCAACAATTACAAAAGCATCAAGTCAATAACAGTAAAAATTAGTTGTTGGTTTTTTTTAGTTTTTTTCTTTTTTTAAATAATTGCATAATTTTTTTTTGCTTCGAATTTAAATTTTTTTGTTTGGAATTCCACTTTAATATATGGTGCTAATTTTTGGAAATTTATATAATTATAAATTTTGTGCCTTTAGACATAAACATAAAAAAATTGAAAAAAAAAAAAGATAAATCGAAACAACTCTGTAAAGAAATCTAGAACTTAAACAAACAAACAAAACGCTTCGGTTTTAATTTATATTTCGAAATTGATTAGGGTGATTAGTTTTTTCGTTATTTCGATCGGTTTTCTTCTTTTTTTTTTTGTGTTCGCTTTCGAAATCTTTTTCTCGTTAAATCGAAGTCAATCATTATTTTTTCTCTTTATCTTTATGAACGTATCAATCATTACGACCATACACTTTTTTTTTTGTTTTCTTTGTTAAAATTTATAAAATTTTTCTTCAAAAAAATAATTAGAGATGATTTATTTTTTTTGTTCATTAACTGACTTAACAAAAAAAAAAAAGCAAACCAAAAACTAAAATTTAAAATATTTTCTTGTTAAAAATTTTTAAATTAATTTAAAATAAAACAAAAACAGTTGTTATTAAAATAAAAAATGAACAAAATTAATTTTCTAAATTTTTTTTTTAAATCTCTCGGTTAAACGGTTCAATCCGAATTTTTCAAAATCGAAATTGTCAAAGATCGAACTAGTTCTATTTCGACAAATTCGAACCCTAAAAATTAATGGACAGTTGGAACCGTAATATGCGACCCCGAAAACTCCAAAAATCAAATTTTTCATGGGGGTCAAAATTAAAGCTTTTTCTCCTATCCTTCCGCTTTTTGTAGCCTAATGATAAGTTGCTTAATTTAAACATTTAAGAACTCATGATCGGAAACAAATATTTTTATATCTGAAGGTACCACCTGAAATCTAAAAAGCTCCCATTGACCCTGGTACCCAAATCGGCCGAAGTCATTTTTAGTCCCAGGGGCCACTGTTCACCCCACTTTTTTTAGGCTAAACTAGACAAAATTCTGAACAAATCTATGGTTTTACTTTTTTAATTTTTAAGCTTTATTTCAATTAACTAGAGCTTTTTAGCTTTCATGCGATACCTATAAATCCTTTTCCAAATTATTAGTTCATGAAAGTTCACAAGAAGAGCACGTGAATGACCACATCTGTACATGTTATTTAATGATTTTTAAAATTTTTTAAAGAAGTCCTAATTGGTGTCTTTTTTAGTACCTAAAGTCGACCTTATACAGGAGCATGCTCTTATTTAAGAGAAATATATAATTTAGGGTTTTCATTCGTATTTCTAGGTAATAATTGAGTTTTGTTAATTGGGTATATATACCCAATTTTTATGGATTACCAAACCCAGACACATAACTAAAATCCAAAATTTCTAGAGAACCCATACCCGAACTCAAAACCTCAATTTTTCGGGTAATCTATGCTTACGAGATTCCTTAAAATCAATGGGTAAATATATCTGGCAATTGATATTAAGGTGGGACAGTGTGCAAGATTTTTAAATGAAGAATTTCCTTTCAACGAGTAGGAAAACCGAAATTATTTATCATTTGTGAAAGTCATCAATTGAAAATATTTCATTTATTCATTTATTTATGAAATTTATTCATTTTTATGAAATGATTGACGGAAAATACGAATTTTGTGTCAAAAAACGTAAAATCATTAATGAAAAAGCTCTTTTGGTCTTAACTGTAATGAAGTGTAAAACACTGACATATTATTCAAAAAAAAATATTTCATTATTCTGATACCGATAAAATATAATTTTCGCTCGAACAGGCGATCCGATCGGATCGATCGATCTGATTGCAATCGCGCTCGTCGCTCACGATCGGATCGCCGAGCGTAATTTTGGATCGAGCGCAAGGATATAAAGATCATGAGCGACGAGCGCCGCTCGATCCACAACACTAAATTGAACTGGCTCCAGATTCGTCTAGGGAGGAAGTAAACGTTCTTTTTGTCTCCTTTTCATAGTAATCACTCGAACGTAAGCTACTTACAGAGACAATTTTGAAATTAGACTTATTCCTAGAGTTATCGTTACTTGACTAAAAAAATAACACTACCATAATCAGTCCAGTTTAGCTGGTTTTTAATTGAACGGAAGTCTTTCCAAGAGTGAGTTAATAAAAATGGTCTGTAGAATCAGTTTATAAAAATGGTTTCTATATATCCGGTTGGTTAATTTTCTTCAACCAAACTTATTTGAGAAATTTGCGTGAAGTTTCCTATTCTATATGTTTCGTATATTTTACATTTTCATGATTGTCATTGTCTTAATTCGATTTGGACTAATCTTAATTTTTTTCCAATTTGAATCAATTGAAAAAAAATCATTAGAATTGAATTAAAATTTATTTTTCAATTCGCGAAGAATGGTAAAAAAATTGAAATTAATTGATAAAATGTTTCCTTTCAAATGTCTTTATTGAAAAAAAAATGTAATTTAAAAAAAATTAGTTTCAAGTAGACAATTTAAAAAATAATAATCATTTCGGTGCAAAGCCAGTGTTTTCATTATCATCTTCATCTTCAAACGAGGAATATGTTTGACATTTATTTTAGGAAACTACATTTTCTTTTCGAACGAAATCTCACTAGACGATTTTGATAAGTTGTTGAAGTTAAATGAGGCACTCGAGTTGTTTTGATAATATGGATACGTAAATAAATGATTGTTATTTACTTGCTCTAACAACACATTACTTGTATTTGAGAATAATCACAGTATCGTGGTTGTGTTGAAGAAAATTTACTCGGATTTAAATTCATTGTTGCTTGGTCGCTTCGAATAGGCGAAACTGAATTCGTCGTAGGTTCGTTGTTCCTTGTTTTTTTCTATAACTCGATTATTTTCAATCATTTTACGCGATATATATTTAAAGATTTTTTTTTCGAATCAATATTTGCTGGTTCATCATT
The DNA here is from genome assembly GCA_022207745.1 of Brachionus rubens. Classification (NCBI taxonomy): domain Eukaryota; kingdom Metazoa; phylum Rotifera; class Eurotatoria; order Ploima; family Brachionidae; genus Brachionus; species Brachionus rubens. The sequence continues at coordinate 2,237,787 of JAJVHD010000001.1, read as the reverse complement.
TTCAACTTTTATAATATGGAAATTCCATTCGTTTCAATTCTCAAATTTAACTTTATATTTTTTTTCAATCGTTTTCAATTGATTTCAATCTAGATTTATGGAATATTTTTCTTTTTCAAGTCGATTCAATTGATTTTCAATGAATTCAATCGTGTCCATTGCTAAATTCGATGAATACTTATGTTTTAAGATACGGACTTTCATTTAAACCTATAATCGACATATGTTGAAAATGAACCCAAGGTGTACGAGGGTGCAGCAGTAGAGGGTCATATTTAGAAGATATTGAAGGAAAAATTAGTTTTTTGACAATCCGACCGTTTTAGCATTTTCAGGGGCGCTGAAAATTTTCTATGACTTTTTTTGGATGAATACACGGTAAAATAACGTTTTTTAGGTATGGTCGCTTTTGGCGCGATATTCAGCCCGATCGAATTCGTGCGGAGTTAAACCGATTTAAAAATGATTTTAAAAAAACTTCAAAATGCACTTATTTCAAAAAATATAAGAAATCAGAATTTTAGACTTTTGACCTCAAATTCGTGGTCTACGTACTCAAAAACCCAAATCCGATATTTTATTTGGGGGGTAAAGATATATAAAATTGATAACCGGTCAGGGTTTGATCAGTTAAGACCACATTATACTATTTATGGAAAATACTTTTGGAACTTTAGGTTCCGTAGTTAAGGAACAGCCATAAATCAACTGGCTGGTGTTCTTGTAAGAAGAAAAGCGTTTTCTATCTAATTTTGCTAAATTAAGCCATCATCTATGAGATTTAAAAATGGCCATAGAGTCATTTTATACCATTGGGCAACTTAAAAATTTAAATCAATTTTAGATTTTCAATTCTATTCTTAAAATTTTGTAAATCGCTTTTAAAGGCCTCCCTGTAAATATTTAGGAAAATTGGAGCATTGGGGAGCAAAATTTGCTGCATCTCCTGGCAAAGTTATATCTGTTATATCTCTGCAAAACTGTGCAGAATTGCACACATGTCTATTTTGAATGCGGAAGAATTTTTTGATCATATTAAGTTTTAAATAAGTAGTCCTGCTGTATATAAGCATTTCAAGTCAAGGTGTATCTCAGAAAATTTTGCTGCACAATGTTTCAATTTTATTAATCCTAAATATTTACAGGAAGATCTTTAAAGGCGATTTTACAAAATATTATTAATTAGGGCTAATGTGAACTTTGTGATCTTTTTGATCACAAAATTTCTCATCACCAAAATTTCATCTATGAAATATTAATATTGATAAAAAATTTGTTATCAAAATTCTTTTGTGATCATTCATTTTTTTTTTATAGTATTACTCACCTTAAAAAATAATTTGTTTTTGTAAATTGATCCTTAAATCAAGTAATTTTTTGCTGTTTCTATCTAAAGGTCGCTTAACCGACATATATCCTGGATGCGCTGTGGAAAGATATGCTTCGCTAATTAAAATAAAAATTTTGAATAAGATTGGTCCAAGTTAAGTTCCGTTGTCGGATAACTTTTATTTGACGAACTTGACGAACATGCTATTCGATGATTTGGGATAAGTCGTATAACTTAAATTTCGAGTTTTAAGACGTAAATGCAGCGCTTTTATGTTATATAGGTTACCTTTTTTTTCATCATAACTTCATTATAGTCATTTTGAACAGAACCTCGGATAGATAGAGTTTTTTTCCTTTCAATTCTGAAAACCGAGAATCATGGGTAACTATTCCTGATTTGGTTCCTAAATATTTTTCTTATTAATTTTGATTTGAGTAATTTTTAAAAAATTAAACCAATTTTTAGATCAGAAATTATTTTATTTTTTATCTTCTCATGGTCACAAACTTTGTGATCAGAACCTTTTTGACCAAAGAGATCACAAAGTCCACATGATACCCATTATCACATTTTTTGGTGATCAACTGATCACAAAGTACGCATGACCCGAAAATAGATTAAAATTTTTGAGCTATTTAATCCTCAAAGGTTTCGGACCTTGTTATCTAGACTCGAAATTTAAATCGGAGGTTGGAAATAGGAAATTTTTATTTAATTTTTTTTATTTTTAAAAATTTAACCAAAATAAAATATATCAATAATTAAACAAAAAAAAAGATTCAAAAAGATTTCTTCATCTAAAAAAAATTAATTTAAACTAACAATCAAAAAAAGAAAATGAGTCGATTTAAAAATAAAAACAAGAATAAAATTTATACACTCTCTCACTCTATTAACAAAAAAAAAAGTTTTTTTTTTTTTCTCTGGCAACGAAAAATAAAAAAGCTGAAAGCTAAATAAAAAGAACATCTCATACCATCTCTTTTTATATTCATGAACAACTTTTTTGTTTAATTTTTTTTTTTCTTTAAAAAGAAGAAGGAATTCATCCAATTCTTGTTCGTGTCTATTCTAATCACTGTTTGTCATTGGCTTTGAAATAAAACAAACTAAAAAAAATATTTATTTTTGCGATTTACTTGGAATCAAGTAACGATTTATAAAATCAACTATCGCTATAGCCGGTTGTTCGGGATCTAATTCAACAAACAAGTGACATTCATTAAAAGCCGAATCAATTTTAGGCTTACAAATAAATCCAAATATTCTTTTTAGAAAAAAAAAAAATTAAAATTTTAATTAAACTTATCTTCTTTTTTATTTTTGTTTAATTATTGACCTACCTGGGCTTTTGTATCCTATCGAGTTGTTTTGGCCAACATATTTTTTCATCAACAGCACAATAAATAACTGTACTCGTCGGATAATGTCGTTTATCAAATTTTTTCTTATTAAAATCATTTAAAGTAATTCCTTGTAATGTTACTTTAAATTGGACTAAAAGTAATTGGGTTGAGTCTTTGTTCAAAAAAGCTTTAGTATTATTAAGTGCATAAGTAATAGCTTCGAATCCATTTTTATTTCCAACGTTGACTGTATTCATATAATACACATTACAAGCTTAACAGAAAAAAAACATTAGTTTTAAAGATTCGGGTATAAATTCATTAGTTATCTTACCAGCTCCTTTTTCAAGTAGATGTCTAGCATCAGGTACTTGTACATTAGTTGCTTTAGTTTTTGATTGATCAACAGTTTTAATGTTTAAATCTTGAGTCGGTACAATTAGCTTTGTCGGTAAAGCCAATGGTGTTAAAGAATGTTGATAAACAAGTGCAGCTAAACTAGCAAAAATAGGTTCATTGCAACATCCTTTAATACGGACTCCTTTTGTTGTAGGTTCGATTAAAAAGTGACGTACCAACTCATTAGATGGATCGGAACCAGGTTTAATATGTACATTTTGAGGCGGTTTATCGACCTTTATAGCCAGGCCATAAGCGCCTGGAAAATTGTTACTATCCCGAATTAAAAATGTTCCCGTAGGTTTGTCTTTTAATAACATAATTGCTTCGTCTCTTGATATTTTTGGTTTATACCAATAAGATTGAGCTACTTTCACTGATTTCGGATGATCGCGTATAACTTCGTCTGTTTCTTCTGTAAAACGTTAAAAACTTTGAAAAGAAAAAAAAAGTTGAAAATAAATTTTACTTGCTAATGAAGTTGACGATGCTCGTTTTATTTCTTCATTTTGAGTTTGTCTTTGAATATTCGAATTCGAATTCGATAATGTCAAACCAGTTCGACTTGGCGTGTCTCTTTGAGTATTTATATTCAAATTAAAAGCCGATTGACTTGTGTTATACTGTGCCGATGGAGCTACTTGTTGATGTATAATAACAGATTGAGGCTGTGTCGTGACTTGTTCATTTAAAATAATTTGTCTACCATCCGATGTTATGTATCCTTTCATATTTTGGTCAATAAATTCGGTATTTTGGTCAACTTGATCAACGTATTGACTTCCAAATTTAGTTTGACTTGAGTATCTCGGATCGCCCAAAGCACTTGATGCTCTTACTTCAGGCCTTACATAATAATTTTGTTGTTGTGGTGTTAACTGATTGTAATGATAATTAAAAGAAGGCGTGACGCTTCTATTAGTGTAATTTGTTTGAATTGGTATAGTTGTAGGTGTGCGTCGATTATCCAAAGCTTGTCTTAACTTCATTAAACCAGTATCAGTATCGTATCCAGTTTGATCTACAACTTGATAACGAGTATTAGGTCCAAGAGTTCGATAAGTTTTATTCGTAGCACCGGTATTACCGTAACGATAATTAGAAACATCACCAGCACGGTAAGTATTATACGCATCGTTTTGTGATTGAACTCCATTATTGTAAGCGTAACCATTCGAAACTATACCCGAATCAGTTTCGTAACCATTTTTATAAGCCACACGTGGTGTTTCTGAGTATGCTCGATTTAAAAACACACTACGAGTTGGTACTTGCTGATTATTATTTAATGGTCGTGTATTGTACGTGTTATACATGACTGGTGTTTGAATTCTTTGTTGAATTACTTGCTCGTTTGGATAGACTATTTGCTGTTGTTGTGGTTGTTGTTGGTGTTCAAAAGGTACAACTGATGGTTGACGTACAGTTAATGGTGATTTTAATTCCATACGTTGTAAAACTACTTTTCCAATATCAACTGGTGGTGCAGATAAAGCTCGTTTGTTAGCTAATTGAAAAGAAAACATTGAAAGAATTATTCTTTGAAAAAGGAATGATATTTTAAAAAATTTAAATATCAACTTGAGTCTAAATAAAAGCCAGTTGATATTTAAATTTTAAAGTGATGAATGTCTTGTCTATAAAAAATAAAAACTTACGATAATTAGATCTATTCAAAGTGGGTACAGGAGTTGGTGCTGCCGGACGTGTAACATCTGTAAAATCATTTGAAACAACATGATATTTTGAACGTTGCATTGTAGTGCTTAAATTTGATTTATGACTTTTCATACTATAGCGATCAATTTCAGAATCGATTATGTTCAATTCGTCATCTGTTTCAGTTACATTTTTCTACAAAAAAATCAAAAATATTTTTAAAAGCGGTCATAAACTAGTTTAATTTGTAAAGACTCATAAATGATTATTCTTCATAGGTAACCAAGCTACTTTAAAGTATGATTATGATCCAGTTCTATTAATTATTTTGAAGAGCTTATGAGCTAATAAGAAGCCTAAAATTCTAATTTTTAAGTTTTCAAAAAAACAAAAAAAACTCTAAGAGGCTTTTTAAAAGGGTTTTCGAGTTTAACTTGACAATACAAAATATTAATGTAAAAATAATGTATTACCATTTGAATTGGATTTGTCGAGAGTGAACGGAACGTAGCCGATGTATTTTGAGTTTGTTGTGGTAATATTTGTGTTGGCGAATAGACACTTCGATTATTAGGCGATACCGGCGGTTTGTTAGCAATACTATTTTGTTCAGTATTAATTCTAATAGTATTCGTATTATTAAAAAAATCTTGTCTTGCTCTATTATTAAGCTCTTTACGACTTCTAAGTATTTCTTTTTGTTCATTAAGCCAATCAACAGATCGTTCAATTTCGTCTACATTATTAGCACGTGTAGTAGATTGTGATTTAGGAATAGTACGTGTGGGGTCTTTACTTAACAATAGAGGTTGATCAACTTCAGCTAGTAAGTCTTGTAATAAAGCATCTAATTTAGCAAATTCTTCGGTATTTATAATCGGTTGACTCTTTTGTGGTGCTGATTCGGCATTTAATTTTGGTTGAAGTAACGTTTGATTCATTGTATAATTTGTTTGTTTCGCATCAAGCCTCGGTCTATTTATGGGCAACGATTTGTATAAAACGTTATCTCGACTAAAACTCATAATTTAGCGTAATAAAATTCTAGCTTTTTTTTCAAAAAATTCGTTTTAATTTTTTTTTTTTTTGCTCTTTTTTTTCGTTGTTAAAAAAATATATTTTTGGTTAATTAATTATAAAATTTACATTTTAATTTTGCAAGCATCTAAAAAAAAAAAAAATAAAATTTCAAAATAAAAGGCGTTTGAATAATTTCTATTAAAATGAGAAAGAAAAAGAAAGTAAACACGTAAAATAAAAATGAAGTAAATGATAACTAGAAATAATTCTTTTTTTGTTCGTTGTGTTCAAATGTAATGTTAACTCCTAGAGAATTAAGTCTGTGTAGAACTGTAATGTATTAAGCTCAGTAAACATTGCATGCACAATGCTGTATATGTTTACCTGTAATAAAAAAATAATCAAAAGTAACATTTTAGAAGTTTAGTTCGTTTGTGAAATTGAAAAAAAAAATGAAAAATTTGTACACATTCTTTTGGAAGCTTTGGTAAAAATATTCTAATTTCTAGTTTTTACATCAATTTAAAATAAATTTTTCTGCTTCAAGGTATCGATCAAAAGAAATGTTTTATGTTTGAGAATTCAAAAATATCGAAAATATTTATAATTAATTTGATTTATTTTAGACTAAAAGGCGCAGTGTTCTGATACCTTAGAACAATCTAAGTCTAAGTCATTATTGTCAAAAAAATATGTTGGGAAAAAGACCCGAATAATGGAGAAAAAAAAAAAATATCTTATGTGAAAATTAATCGAAGGTCCTATTGAGGCTATCTATTCTTAAGGAGTTTTTTATTTCTAAGTAGGTTAATGATTTAAATAAAAAAATTATTTTTGATCACGCCAAATATCGGACTCTAAATGTTTGTTTTTAAAACAAAGTAGTTTTAAGGTTCGCGAAAGTCAAAACTACAGCACTATCTTAATATGAGGTTTTCGACCGTAAATTTTTAATCTGCATTCATGAAAACCTAGAAATTTTCAGGGAACCCCTGTTTCAAAGATAAACTATAATTTTTAGAGCTGCAGGTCTCTGGATCAAAAATCTTATCGACTAACAGACATTGTTGTTTAAATTTATAGGAATTCTTAAAGCTCATTTTCTCGGCTACAAAATAGCGTATTTACTTTGTTGAAAAAAATTAATTTTCACCTAGATAATGCGGCGAAAACGGAATATTTCGGGACTTTTATCGTTTTTTCTCGATCTAGTCACTTGTTTTCCACCATGACCCCCCATTTTTTAAACAAACTCTAAAACTAGATAAAATTCAGAGTTAAATATTGAGCTCCCATTTTTTATTTAATGATTTATAAAAAGATAAATATTGACCTATTGGTATAAAGAGACAAAAATTGTAGTCAATGTTAAAAATTGCATTTGCCGTATTCCCTCGTTCGATTATGCAGCACCACAAAACGAAATCCAAGAGTTTGGGAAGCTCTTTTTACCAATTGGCCTTTGCTAAAATATTTTAAGCAGATTCTGCTTTCAAAACTAGAGTAGTACAAATGTCTAAAGCATATTTTAGGATTTTTCTAGTCGTTAAAAAACCCTCCTAGCAATGTGGATTTTGGGTCGTGATGTTGCATAATCGAACGAGGGAATACGGTAATTTTAACGCAAAAAATGATAAATTTACGTCATAATTAGTAAATTTGCTACTTTAAAATTTTGTAAAATTACATAAATTTACATGATTTTACATAAAAAAATAGTAATCTTACGTCAAATCTTAAATTTACGAACAGTACAAAGATTGTCAAGAATTATTAATCGGTGTACCCCTAGTCATTTTCGGTTAACTTAATAAAACAGAAAATATAAGATATTTTTACTATTACAGAGATGACAAAAAAGGCGCGCAAAAACGAAAAAAATTCAGAAAACAACCTGTCTGCTGATTAATATTCGTTGATAAGACTTTTGACAAAATGCCCTAGCAACTAAACGATGTTTTAAAAAGTCCAAAAAATAATTTGTTTGCGCTTATCACTTAAATGAGTAAATAAATAAATAAGGAATATTAAAAAAATTTTAAATAGCTTTACAACTTCCTTTTTTTTCGAATCGTTTGTTCTACAATCTCGTAGTAATTTTCGCATAAAAATCTACGAGCAATTTCGAATAAAATTTAAAATGACTAGGCATATGTTTATTTTTTTTTTTTTTTTTGAAATTTTAAGGTTTATTAAGAATAAAAAAAAAAACATAACCACAGAACAAAACACAAAAAAAGAAATTACAAGCAAATATGTTTATTAAAAATGTTAAAAAAACAAATCTCTCCTTTCTTTTTTTTTTGGATGGAAAGTTGTTATTGAACTCATTCTCAACAAAAAAAAAATTATTTTACCAAAAAAGTTATGGTAAAAATTTCAAGATTAAATGTGATGAAATTGACATGAATGAATATGTTGATGATTGACCTCCCTTTTTAATAACTCTTAATTAATAAAACAGATCCTAAATTAAGTCTGATTGAAATCATTTTTTAGTTGTTGAAACAACATGTCTAATCAAAAATGAATTAATCCAGAAATGTTTTAATCGATTTTGAGATAATTTAAATCAAGTCCACCTTAAGGCCATTGGTCAAAAAACAATTAAATTAAACAACAAAAGTTATTTGTATTCGCATAAAAAACAAAAAAACGAAAACGAAAAATTCAAATTTTATAAATTAATAATAAAACAACAACAACAACAAAAAAAACGAAAACCATAGAGTTTTCTTAACCTAATTTTCAAAAAGTTTTTTAAGAAATACAAAATTTCTCTCTCTCTCTCTTAAAAATATTTACTTTTTTTTTTGTTTCAAGCTCTAACACAATAAGAATGAAAAAAAATTAAACCATCTGTTATAGGGGCCCCTTTGTTTCAGAACTCTTATGGTTATTTCTTATTCTTAAATATGCTCTAACTGTGATTTACTAGAGATTCTTGAATTATTACAAATTGGTTTATGTAATAACATGAATCAGAACATATGCCCCCGGGTGTATTATTATTATTATTTAGAAGTCTTTAGAAGATTATTTCGAATATCCGACCAAATGAATTTTTTTGTTATGGTTTCATAATTCAAGTTATCATTCGAAACTAATAAAACAAAATATGAAATAACTTTAAGCTATTTAAGATAAACAAAAATTCGATTATAAACAGTCCTATAGAGAAAGTAAGAATCCTCTCGAAAATAGTGTTTTAATATTCAAATGGCATTTTCAAACCTTTTGTTTTTAAGTTGATTTTTTAATATGATAAACTATAAATCTTGCATAAAGATTAAATTTCAAAAATCTTGTTATAATTATTTTTTGAAATTCTTAAAAAAAAAAGTTTTTTTTTTATTTCTTGGCCGAATCCGATTAATCGAGTAAATTTACTAGAAAATTTATTCTACGGAACCAAATTCCTTTTTTTCATAATGATTGTTTAATAACATAGCTGAATGAATTAATAATAAAATTCTTGATTCGCTCGTAAAAAACAACAAACTAAAACTAGTGAAAAAAAAACTTTGTAGAGAAAAAAAATCAGGAGGATACAAGCGAACAAAAAATGATTAACCCAAATAAAATGTTTAGAATACAAATCTCTTTTAGAACAAAAAAAAATATAGAATACACATTTTATGTTAAGTTTTGAACAAATTGATCAGATAAATCTAACTTTATTACTGATTTTTGTTGGGGGGTTGATCTATAAATTTAGTGTACTACTTCTTTTTTGGTTGTTGTGTTAAAATACTCTTGTCGAAAATGATATGTCTTCCTGGTTGTTAAGATTAGAGTGTGGATTTGTTATCGTGTTGTTCATGCTGTTAAATATCTCTTTTAAAAAATCTATATGGGTCTTAATCATATTTCTGAGACTCAGAAGTGAACTAAAATAAATTTTCTTAAAAAAATAATGAAAAAATAAGCCTCTCTCTCTTGATAGTAAACTAAATTTTAAAGGCATTAAACATGTACAATATAAAAACGTCCTCCAATTTTAGTTTAGTGGAGGATTTGATTTATTTATTTTGTTTGAAAACTTAAATTAGATTAAATTTTATTAGGGTTTATTTTATTAAAAAATTCACCAAAGGTAATTAGTTTTTTTTCCCTTTAAAATCAAGATAGATACGGAAAAATAAAAAACAATATTCATGTCTAAATCTAGTGAAATAAATTAGTAGCTGCTTGATAAAATCATTCTTAGATTTTTGTTTGAAAATTGATCTTACCAGGAAAGTTAATAAGTCATAAGATCTTATCAAATTTTCTAATTAAAAAAAAGGAATCTTAAAATAAATTATTTTAATTTTCACTTGCTGGTTTTATTATACTAATTAAATGGATAATTGAAAATTATATATCTTTTCTCAAAAAAAAATGTTTCTAAACTAACTGGAACAATGAGAATTTACCAAACTTTACATTCAATTGTGTCTTTTAGTGTTGATAACCAACTTTGACCCAACTAAGCTAAAATCATAAATGTAACATACAGAAAACATATACATGTATTGTAGATCTCATAGTCTGCTTCAAAATGATACCCTAGTTGTCTTTGTAGAACGGTTCCTTGAGGAGTAAATAAGGTTTAGTTGACAAAGAAAGTTGCTTTTGAATTAAACTAAAACATACTTACTCCCCAAGGAATCGTTCTATAAAGACAACAAGGATATCATTTTGAAGCAGGCAATGAAATCTACAATATCCATTTTTCCCTTTTTTTTGATAACTTACCGTTACCGTTTTTGTCCAGTTGGGTCAAAAGTCGGTTATCAACACTAGTGTCTTTTGAATATTTCCATCGTAAACTCTTGCTTAGTGATGACGGCATCAGAAAAGCTTAGAAAAATACCGGATAAAATGAATAATTTTGCAATTGCGTCTAAACGAAAAAATAATTAGACATGCAAAGTGCCATATATTTCAATCACAATAGTTAAGTAAATTTTCTAGCTAGGCTGTGCATTACTAAATAAAGATTTTTACTCATCATTCCAAAAATATTTTGCTAAACACCGTGACCGTATTTAATCGGTCTAAAGCTTTTACCATTTGCATAACCTTATCGTACCTACTGAAGCGACCTTTGATATCCTTTTTTATTTGTCTAAAAAACTTCCTCAGAATTCACTAATTCTAATAAAAAAATAAGTTTTTATAAAATCGTTTATTCTTTTCTAAAGTAATCAAAATATTTGGAAAAAGATGTTTTTCTAATTTTGTGATTCTTAATCGTTATCGTGTGTAATCTTTATCATTTGTGTTGAAACAGGTAGAAAATCACATAAAAAAAGATTCACACATACTGCACGGCTCCTGAAAAAAAGACGTACCCCGTACCGTACCTAATTTTTTTTTTTAATTTCATTTTCCGGTACGGAACGGTGAACTGGTACGGTTCGGTACGCCTTTTTTCAAGAGCCGTCCAGTAAAAAGCACAAGATTTATGTTCATTTAAACGTTTGACTATCTTAAATAAAAACTCTTGAAAACTTTATTTAAGCAATTTTGGATCTGGAAAAATACATTTATCATTTCTAAAAAACATATTCAAACTTTTAGAATTTAAAATAAATCTTTATGTTTAAGCTATCAAAATTCGCCTGTAAAAATTACAGAATAATCGTTAATAAAAGCGCCTTTCTTATTTTAAGATTTTATTTTTTACAATTTCTCGTCTCGTTTGCCATTCTCTGATGTTTCATCTATTCAAAAAGCTAAAAATTGTTAATTGTTAATAATTGTCTCTTTTTATATGTTTTCTACCACTCTCATTTGTGTTAGTCTCACTTGGAGTTAAGTTTGCAGCTTTCCGATACGGTACGCTACGACTGCGGTTCGCTCCGTAAAAGGTAAAAGTTTGGTTGTAGTTCACTACAAATTTAAACTGACAAAGATACTAAGTAAAAACTTTTAAAAGAATTAACTTTGGTCTGGAAATTAATTACACAAGCTCTTACGAACTCATTTACACAAACCACTTTATCGTGGTTTGGCACTTTATATGAGCTTAATTTCATGTAAATAACTTTTAGAAAAAACGTAGGAAACAAGTAAAAAATAAATTCATCAAAAAGTTGATTGAACAAAGGTCCATTTTTAAATCAGATCAAAGAGCAAATAAAAAGAACAATTTTTCTTTTTATTTAACAAAAATTAACAAAGAAGTAAACGAATAATAATTTCTAATATGTATCCAAGGGATATATTTCTTTCTTATAAAAAAAAACAAAATAAAAAGATATCTAAAATCAAATTCAATCAAGAGAATAATAAATTTCTTAAAGGGTTAATCATTTTTTTACTAGCTTTAATTTTTTTAAGAATTAAAATAAGACGAATGAAGCGTTTTTTTTTTTGTTTAAGGAAGATAATCGAACAAATTTATCTTCAAAAACTCTTTTAGTTAGAACAACAATTGAAGAAAAATTTTTTTTCTGTTGTCGAGGGCGATTGTAAAAATGAGCCTTTATGAACTTTCAGAGATGATGAGTCAAAAAAAAACCAACTTCTAACCGTATAATTAGCTTAATATTTTCAAAATAGGACATAAACTTTCTTCTGACATGGGAATTGATTAATTAAATCAAGCAAATATACTCATTCAAATAAAATATTTCATTGTTACTTTATTCTCTTCTTGTTCTTTCCAAATCAATTATTTCAAATGATTAATGATTATAAATGGAATTAATAGGGATGCGATACGAAAAAAAAAAAGAAGGATTTTTTTGTTGTTGTTAAATCTCTATTCAAAATAAAAACTAGCTCATTTATTGTTTGATAAATATTTAGAAACATCAACTGTCATTTACCAAGTCGAATACAGTTGTTTTATTTTTGTATTTTTGATATTTAAAAAAAATGAATGATTAATTTTTAACTAAAAATATTTTATTTTATTTATTATTAAACAAAAACTAAATAAGACAACTGTCTATCTATCAAATTATCTGGATAATTTGATAGTTAGTTTTCTAATTCCTATTTGAGCATGATTAATTTTTAACTAAAAATACACTTAGAATAAGCATTTCTCTTTTTCTTTGTATACTAATGTACTATGGGATCGTTGAAAACTCTATTAAGTTTTGAATTTGATTCAAAAACAATAAATTACTATGTTGCCAGTAAAATAATCGTTTTTAAAACCCCTGTGTTCGAAATATTTTTTATTTTGAAAATTTTTAAAATACTTTTACGTCTAGAATGAAAGCGTCAATTTAAAATGTTGTACGTCTAAATAACATATAATTAAACTAAGGGATTATCTTTTTAATTTTTTTTAAAATAAGTTGATTCATTTGATTAAAAGATTATTAGTGTTCAAACGAGTTTATTAAGTTGAAATGAAACATTTAAATTAGATTATTATTTATTTGATGGATTTGTTAATAGCTTTAAAAAGTGCATATAATTCAAAATTTCAGTGCTGAAATCGACATTTTCGACACTGTAATTACTATATATGACCTTAGTAAATCATTTTTTCAAAACGAAATCTAAAAAATTAAACATACTTTTACACTTTTTGCTGCCAAATGTCTAGGTGCTATTTTTAACATTTAACTTCTCATTAAGGGAAGTAGCTTTTATTGATGTGAAGATATGGTCTGAAAGTTTCTAGTCTCAAAATCTATTGGGAATAATATTTCCCAAAAAAGCCCACCTAAGTGAAATAAATACTAGGGATGGTAAAAAAGTACATGTTCAGTCAGACCAGATATTATCCCACATGTAGACCCATGTAATCACTTAAATTAGAAAGCAATTTTGTATAAATCTCAGGATCCAATGGTTAAAAAAATCGAAAACATTAAAAATGTTGAATTTTCACATAAAACTTTTAACTTTTGAAACTCGATTTTGGATGCTAAAAAGGGTGCTAATTAGGGCGTATTATTTAAAAATCGAGGGAATAATTTTTTGTAAGGTGTTTCTACGTGAGGTTTCAGACTTTTGAGTTAAAAATACTGTTATGGCCATTCACGTGTTCCTCTTGTGAACTTCCATGAACTAATGATTTGGAAAAGCCACCATTGTTTTCAAATGAAAGCTAGTTTTACAAACTTCAACTAGAGCTTTTTAGCCTTCAGTTGATACCCATAAATCAATGATAGCTTTTCCAAATCATTAGTTCATGAAAGTTCACAAGAGGAACACGTGAATTATCACAAAAATATAAGATTTTAAACTGTCTTGAACTTAGTTCTACTGTCAAACAGTAAGTTTATTCAGAGTCAACGGTCTTTATAACTAGTCAGTAGGATATATTCATTCTTATTTCTAAAATTTTTCCTTGGAATATACGATTAAGCTTTTGATGTCTCATGAGTCACTGCTTTTTATCAAAACCTTTACGTAAAACCCAAAAGGCTCAAGTACCGTAACGAGGCGCGTTAATAAAAATTTTGAGTCTCAGATTGAAGTCTTTTTGTTAAGCTTTTATCTAAGACAGCACATTTTTATTACGCTAACTGGTACAGCTAAACACACATTTTTGTAAGAATGAATACCTCTAACGCTCGTCGTCTTTTGTATGAAAACTCTATCGGACTGTTCGAGACATTTCATTTCTCGAACGAGGATCTTAATAAAACAACGATATTTAGAATAATTAGCAGCAGATAAGGAAATTTCAAACAGAATGATTGGCAAGTCTAGATGGTGAAAACATTCACTACAGTGTAGTTTCTTTAAACTTTAAATGAAGAGAACATAAATATGAATGGGAGGTTGCCAACAAAATAATGAAAGATACCCAGGTTAAGAAAAATCTTGTTATTCTCATAAATGCTTCTTATCGAAATTAAAAATAATTTCTTAAACGAATAAACTTACAAAGATCAAGATTTTTTCAAAAAATTGATTACGAAAAAAACAACAACAACAACAAAGTTAAATAACAAAACAGATATCTAAATGAAAAATCTATTGGAATAAATGATTGAAAACCGATATTTAAAAAAAAAATAAAATAAAAATAATATTTGTGAGAAATTTACAAACTCTACTTAAAGATATTTACAGACTCCACACTTAGCTTTAAAAGTAAGAAATTTCTCAATTTTTTGTTTATAAAGATAAGCACAAACCAATTTAATGATATTTTAGAACTCTCCGAAACTTTATCTGTCAAAAAACGTACCACATTTTTTTTTTGGGCACAAGTGATTTCAATATTTAATTAAACCTAAAAAAACTGAAATACAAAAAAAAAGTATTAATATTTAAAGCCAACTTTAATATCAATTGTAAATTATAATAATAAACAAACTTTATTGTACATCTAACATAAATAACACAAGTCAATTTTTCGAAAAAGAAAAGATAACATAGAAACAATAATTTTGCGTGGATCAATTTTCGTATTGTATTTCTATATCACCTCTCTATAATTTTAAATTTGCATTAACCAAAATAAATGAAATATTCAAAACAGATCACGTTTATCTTCTGAATAACTTTGTCAATAAAAAAAAAGCCCCATAGCTTTTCGAAATACTTGAAATTTACTTAAATATAAATTGGATTAAGACTTTAACTAGTTTTTTTTTTAAATATTTAAACTAATCTATCTTGTATATCGATGAATTATTTGACTGTACTTTATCTCTCTCTCTGTATCAACTAGTTAAATATATAGACTTAAATGTAACAGAAAACCTTTCATTATGTTTACAGAAAAAATTTTTTTTTATGAAAAACAAAAAAATTTTAAATTACACTTTAGTTAAATTTTCAATTGAATTTTTTTTTAAAGTCTAATCGTCGGATAAATTACAAAATTAATTAGGACTCGTTTTGTATAGCGACTTGTTAAATAAATTTTTTCGTTTTTTTTTTCAAAACATATTGATTTTAAAAAAAAAAAAAATTTAAATATTTTGGGTGACTTGTCATAAATACTAATTAAAGCATACACATATTAAAATTTTTTGGTTGGGTTAAGTGCTAATTAAGATTTTGTATTCAAAAGTCTCTTGAACAAAAAAAAAACTCAAAAAAAAAAAAAGTCGAATTCAGTAGTTGTAGTAGAAGCAGTAATTTGAAGGTAAATATTTATGATAAAAAAAATTGTTACAAAAAAAAATGATGAGATAATCCTTTAATAATTTATTCCAGTTATGTAACCGCCATGTTCAAAAACTTGAAGCATATTAATTTGTAATCTTTTTTGAAATAAATGAATAGAATAAAATGTTAAATTTTTTGATAAATTGTATTAAAGGTTATGGATATAATTACAAGCAAGCTATAAACATTTTCTGTGCTTAACAAATCAATTTTTTGTTGTTGAAGATATGTTTAATTAAAGCAACATGAATGATAACGATCCATTTTAAATTCAATTTAGACAAAATTTAATAACAAAAAAAATCTCTTTAGCTAATTGAAAATTTTTGCTAGACTTCTCTAAACTTTTAATTTTAATTACAAATTTAATGATGACATAAAAAAAATTTAAACAAACTTTTTGTATTAATTTTTTTTTTAGAAAGCTACTCATAATCAAAACTTGATCGACAAACTTTGTTTTTACAAGTATAGTCAAGCACTTTCAATTGAAAAGCATTATTTTGATTACAAATTGCTTATCTTTTAATTGTTTTATTTAGCAATTATTGTCAAAATCACTCTTAAAATAATTTTAATAATAAGTACTGTAGTACCCACATAGATCTTCAAGATCCTAAATCTACTAAAAATTTAATATTTAACATAATCTTAAAAATGAAGAGTAATCATTGGATCATATTTTAAAAATTATTTAACTGATGTTTGCAATGACCCGTTTTTTTATAAAATTTATTTGAATTTAGGAAAAAATTAAAGGCTTTTTTTGGACTACAGTGTTTCTTGCGAAAATGTAACGTTCCGCTTGGAACGTGTTCAGAATGGTCTTTATAAACGGTTCGGTTCTGGTCCCAAACGATTTCCAAAAGGGTTTCATTTCCGCTTCTAGACTCATTCGCTTCTAAGGAAAAACGAGAAACAGGGCGGAACCCTTTTGAGAAATATTTGGAACGAGAACTGGGCTGTTTTCAAAGACCGTTTTGAAGACCCATTTGAATATTATCTATGTTAAAGAGGCGTAGCTAAAGGAGGCCTTGTGCTTTAATGACAAAGTGCTTTAATCCTATTTCTTAACGATATATTTATCAATTTTAATATTTTTTAATTTAAAGCTACAATCTTGGACATTAAAAACTTCCAAAAATGAACCTTCATGAAGCTTCAAGGGATTTCTGAAAGTCAAATCTTACAAAAATTTTTAAATATTTTCTCACAATTTCATATTTTCAAATTTGGGAAAAATTATGAAAATACATCAAGAAATATGAAGCTTCATGGACCCGTGAACCTTCAAAACCTTGGAAGGTTCATTTTTGGAAGTTTTGAGTAACCAAGGTTGTAGAACAACAAAATTATCTAAAAAAAATCAATTGCAAGATTCATTGCTACAATTTTGGATTTTTTAACTGCTTGTAAGATCTGGAAATTTTAAATTCTCTTTAAAGATGATTACTAGTCATTGATTAGGAAGGTTAAAAATTATTTTTTCTTTAAAGATTCATTGAGAAATTTACTATCCCTGACTTGTGGAATAAAAAATTCAATTCGATAGTAAAATGCCGCTTAGTATTTTCGTAACATATTTAAAAGAATCGTTTCAAATTTCCCATTCCCAATTCATCACCCAACTCAAATTTAAAATGACCATTGTGATTAATTGTCAAAGGATTGGCTATAATCAAAATTATGATTTTATTTACTAAGGTTTGTTTCTCTATTGATTCGTTTTATATACCAAGGTGTCCCAGTGATCATTAAAATGAATCTAGTGTCATTCTTAATTTATTAGAGGAAAAGAAATCGACTATATCAATTTAGAAGCATGTTTAAAAAAATAGAATTTTCAATTCTTCTTAAAGAAAGCTTATTAAAGGTCTTTATGAAAATCTCGATTGAAGGCATGCAGAAGAAAAAATAAAGGAAAAAAATTTTTGGTTTTTAGCTTTTTAAAATCTCTGCTTTATCTTTAAAGCGGAGATTTTAAAAGTTCAAAACGTTTTCCAAAAGAATTTCGTTTCTCTCAAAGGAAAAACGAGAAACTGTCCCGGAATCTTTTAGAAAACGTTTGGAACTAGAACGGGACTGTTTTTAATGTCCGTTTAAAGAATCACTGCAAGGATTCTTTAAAGAGTCTCTAAAAAAGTATTAAAAAAAATTTTCCTGGGTACAAAAAGGTTATCTTTAATTTAAAGGTAAAGGCTCTAAGGTTCGAATCCTGGAAAGGTATAAAAAATTGCAAAATTTAGAGCTCAAGTCGTCAGTGCTATGATGTATTAAAGCGATATGATTTTTGATACTTGTCATTCCACAAGACGGTTTCCTCGTTCAAATTCATAATGATAAGGTGTAAAGAGAGAAAAATCTGCCAAGCCTATACGACGTCTAAAATTATGTGTTGCTTTCCCCGTTGTTGTTTTTTGCATAAAGCACTTCTTTAACTAAGTTGAAATTGAAATTAGTCTAAAATTGAATGAAAAGATTTAAAAACATGAAGGAAATGAAATTTATTGAGAAAGATAAAAATTAAGAAACTTTAATGCCTTCAATTTTACCAAGGTTCTATTATGAATAACTAATAATAATTATTTTTTAATAAAAATACAAACAATTACAAAGTTATCTGAATCCTGACGCATTGACTATTCCCTTTTAATTTAGATTAAAATCCTCTTAAGAGATTGATGATTAAAATAGTTAAAAATAGATTGCATAATTTTTTATAACTTAAGACTCTAACGATGTTTTTTTTAGAAAAAAATTCTAAATTTTCTTGAAAGAAATTTGAATAATTATTTTAGCTTACACATTCGTATTAAACTTCTATCGACTGAAAAATAAAATAGAAAGAGGGAACAACTGTAACAAGATCCTAAAAACAATATTTTTCCAAAGCGAGATTATTCATGGAAGTAACTCGAATATCGAAACGTGGTGCATCAGTAAAGGACAAGAGATGGAAATCTTGTAAAATCATCTTAAAATAGAAACAAAAATAAATTGTTAATAAAAACTTATAAATGCTCAAAAGTAAGTTTTCTTCATTAATCAACGATACCATTAAAAAATTATAAAATATTAAAATTAAATTTTATAAATTATATGACTAAAAAATATACAAGATTAATATATACCAAACAAATATTTGTACAATAAAATAGAGTCTTGAATTTATTTAAGATTTTAATCATTATAACATCCAAAATGGATCTCTTTTAGAATCATAATTTTTAGATCAATTTAAAAATAATAAGAAAAATACTTTGGCTGGTGAAATGTAAAAACTATTTCTAAGACAGCATTTATCAAACTAATATGAATTCATCAAAACTGTTAGATTATTCTACAGACTATAGAGATCAATAAATTAAAATCTAATTGTACTTGAAAAATAAAAAACTTTTTTTTTAAAACGCAATATCAAATAATTATAGCGTTTGTTGAAAGATACAAAAAAATTTAAACATTTATTTTTTCGTAAATAACTTAAGCACCAAGAGGGAGCTTAGCACAAACAAAAAATAAAAGTTGATTAATTTTACACAAAAATCGGAAACTTGAGATAATCGAATTCTTATTTTTGGCTTTTAAAAAACAAACAATTTTAAGAAACGATAATCAAAAGTTAATTTTTTTGTTTGTTAGAGATTAGCGAGACATAATTAAGTTTTGGTTGTGCCTAGTAAGCATCATAAATAAGCTTATTAAGAGAAACAGTTAAGCTTTTTAAAATATTATTTTATTTTATTTTTTAAACTCTAAAAAGAAAATATTTTAAATATTTTTTGTAACATTTATTTTTTAAAACTGTTTATTTTAAATTGATTATCTTAACGATACATTTATTCTTAATTTGTTGCTGCAAAAACTAAAATATTGTAGGGGTGAATAGAATTTTAATTGGAAAATTATACCCACGTTTACGCAATATTTATTTATGTTATTTTATTGATACAAATGGAACTTAGAATAACAAAATTAGTTGGAGAGAATTGCTGACATTTTACTAGTTTTTAGAAAAATTTGATCATATTTATTTGCTTTTTATTTATTATTTTTTATCCAGAAATAAGAGCTTTTGAATCAACACCTCCACAGGCTGTTCCTCGGTGGAGGGCATCTTTTGACGCACAAAAAAATCCAAAAAAAAAATTATTTTTTAAAATTAACACATTTTAAATCAAGATATATTTTAGTCAAGGAGTAGATGGAGGTTAAACTTATCAGTCGAATCCTTGAGCTTTCAAATATTCATCCAAATAAAATAAAACTTTTTGTCTACGAGATTAGAAAGATGGCGTTTGGCTTACTTAGAGCAAACGAACAGGTAATGAAACCCATTGAATATCTAGAAGAGACATTTAACTTCCTTTTATTTTTATATTTAATATTCTGTCATTTTAAATGAAAATTGCTCAAATAGATTTAGCATCTGACTTGTCACGTATGGATGACTTAATTTAATAGAAGTATTAATTAAAGAAAAAAAACAGTTCCTGGATTAAGTTTACCTTTTTTGCACACAAGATTTTTCACAGACACTGTTTAGTAAATTCTTTTCCGCATGCAAATGAGCTTCCAATATTTTAATACGCTTTAAAAAATCTTTTTAATACCAAAATAAATATGCAAATATCTTGAAAAACCTACAGTACAGTCTAAAAAAAAAGTTAACGAAGACTTGATCAATGTTGCATCAAAACCGAACCAAATTATAAACATTTATTAAAATTCTCTTGATAAAAATCCATAAAAAATAATGTTTATGTGTCAGATATGAATTTTACATATGGGGATTAGATAATAAACAAAAGGAGTGTTATCTTTGTTTTGGATTGTACTGTATTTCAAAAATTACACAAGTTATAGGCTTAAAAAATGTAGATAAATTCAAGTTCAAATATTCTTATCATTAAATTTTTATTTAAATAAAAAATTGATTTCTCTCTTGTCGTTGTGCTCGTGACTAGATTGAAAGTAATTTACATTTTGAAGTTTCAATTTTAAACTTTTTTATCTCCACTTGAGTTTCCAATATTATTTGATTTTTTCTGTGAGATGTAAACAAAAAAACTTTTTCAAATATTACATTAAAAATCAATTATTGATTTTCATTACGAAAAGGAACCCCCAATGAAAAATGTCTAAATCGATTTAAGATTTTTAACATTTTTTAAAAATATATTTAAGAACAAGTAATGGGGTGAATTAAATTGTGGAAAGATAGTTTAGATGTAAAATTCCTATTTTAATTAGACTTTGACCCACTCATTGTAAAGAATTTTGTCCTCTAAAAGCCGATATACTCATATTGGCTATGGAACATACACTGTCAAAGTGATTTGGGGCAAATGGATAAAAATGTAACAATTATGTGAGAGACTATTTCACCCAAAAGAGATTCTAACACGTACAAGGTAAATACTGTTGTGGCCATTCACGT
The DNA here is from genome assembly GCA_022207745.1 of Brachionus rubens. NCBI lineage: Eukaryota > Metazoa > Rotifera > Eurotatoria > Ploima > Brachionidae > Brachionus > Brachionus rubens. Next base: position 2,216,507 of record JAJVHD010000001.1, on the reverse strand, counting down.
GTTCCGTTGGTGAACGTTCATGAACGTTCATGAACATTCCCCGCCTTTTTTATTTCACCGAAGTTCACGGTAGTTCCCCATAGTTCACCGAAGTTCACCGTAGTTCCCCATAGTTCACCGAAGTTCACCGTAGTTCCCCATAGTTCACCGAAGTTCACCGTAGTTCCCCATAGTTCCCCACTCTTATTCTCAATTTTCTTTTAAAATATCAAAATCCGAAATTAAAATTTAAAATTATACGAAGTCTATCAATAACATAATTTAAAAAATAAAAATAAAAAATTCATTTTCCTTTTTTAAAGTTAACCTAAGAAAACCTAGGAAGAGTGAAGTTTGGAGCAATTTATTTTTGGAGCAAAGCAATTTTAGAAAAGCTGTTTTTTTTTAAATAAAATTAGGTATAGTGCATAAAATAAAAATGGTTTTAGATTGTAAATTTTTTGTTAATTTCAAAAATATTTAAAATAAAGGGAAAATCAATATTTGATTATTAATGTTAGTTTCGATTTTTAACAAAATTTGAAATGCATACACTAAATTTAAATAAAACATTTTAGCGCGAACATTTAAATTTTTTCAAGACATATTTTTGACCATAAAATCGTAATCCTCGTATAGGAAAATTTACGATTTTATGGTCAAAAATATGTCTTGTTTCAGATGATTAATAAAAAAATGGGGGTTTTGGGTCATTCCTTCGAGCAGAATCAAAATAACCGTAAAAAAACACAAAAAATTTCTTTTTTGCACCATAAAGTGTAGCTTAAAGGTACTTATTGATCATAAAAAATGCTTAACCTTGTACAAAAATGTGTTCTCTTTCAGAATATGTATAAGTATATGGACTTTTGTTTGAAAATTTTAGTGAAAAAGCTTAAAAACTGGAACAACGTTTTTGAAGGAACCTTAAATTCAAGACCCCCCAGTCCAAAATTTTTTTTTTTGAACTCCCCCTAATGAAAGCTTTTTTCCTAGGTTTTCATATACGTAGATTACGAATATGATATCGGAAATGGTCGATTTAGATAGTGCTGTCATTTTGCATGACGCGAACCTTAATTTTTTGAAAAATTGAAAGAACTATTTAATTAAAAAACCATGTATGTTTTCTATGGTTTTCTTACACGAGGATCACGAATTTATGGTCAAAAATACGAAAATTCATCATCTTAGTGATTTTTGATTTTTTTTATTTTCTTCCGCCTCGAATATACAAAATACAAAAGTTAGTTGAAAAAAGTGAGCTTCGTTCAGAATTTTGTTTTGTTTTTGAATCTGTATAGAAAATTAGGGTTTAGGGGGTAAACCAGGGACTAGATACAAAAAAACTGAAAAAAGGCATGAAATTTTCCATTTACGCGGAATTAACTCGGTCAAAAATTATTTTTATTAAAAATGTTTAGCTTATCTTTGCGGGTGGGGTACCCCAAAAAAATATTTTTGACCCCGCCCTAAAAATTTGGCTTTCTTAGGTTTTGCGACGGGGAAGTTTGGAGCAAATTTTTGAAGCAAAGCAAATTTTATTTTTTAAAACTGTAAAATTCAATAAATAGACGGACCAAACCTAGTTTAAAAATTTTAACATAACTAAACAAAATTTGTTAAACTTGATTTAAAATATTTTTTTCAATTTTTTGAATTGATCGATTTTTGATCCATAATTAAATTTTTAAAAATAGATTGTTAACATTATAATGAAATTTCAAATTAAATTTTTTAAATTTTAATTTAAGTACAAATTTTCAAAAGTAAAATTGGCGGGATTTTTGAAATTTTCAAAAAATTTAAATGTTCGCGTTTACAATCTAAAACAAAAAATTTACAATCTAAAACCATTTTTATTTTATGCACTATACCTAATTTTATTTAAAAAAAAACAGCTTTTCTAAAATTGCTTTGCTCCAAAAATAAATTGCTCCAAACTTCACTCTTCCTAGGTTTTCTTAGGTTAACTTTAAAAAAGGAAAATGAATTTTTTATTTTTATTTTTTAAATTATGTTATTGATAGACTTCGTATAATTTTAAATTTTAATTTCGGATTTTGATATTTTAAAAGAAAATTGAGAATAAGAGTGGGGAACTATGGGGAACTACGGTGAACTTCGGTGAACTATGGGGAACTACGGTGAACTTCGGTGAACTATGGGGAACTACGGTGAACTTCGGTGAACTATGGGGAACTACGGTGAACTTCGGTGAACTATGGGGAACTACGGTGAACTTCGGTGAACTATGGGGAACTACGGTGAACTTCGGTGAACTATGGGGAACTACCGTGAACTTCGGTGAAATAAAAAAGGCGGGGAATGTTCATGAACGTTCATGAACGTTCACCAACGGAACACGTGAATGGCCACAACAGTATATCAGTAAGTAGCATATTTTTTCCTCTTTTAAATGAACTATAAATAGTTAGCTAAACAAATAATCAGTGGGTTTAACTTATGATTTACAAAAATAGTATACCTTTTTTTAATTTCTCCTGGTAAAAAAAGTGTGGTCCAGAAAATATGTTCATACACTTTATTCATATAACTCATATCCCTTTATTTATAGTTTATTTAAAAAAGTACAGGATAAGCTGATTACCGATATGTTTAATTTTGACATTTTAAAATCTCAAATCTGGTCTGGTTGAAAAAGTCCCTCACATAATTGCCCCATTTTTATCCTTACCCTAAAATCACTTTGACAGGGTCTTTACTATAGGTGAAGCGGACGATATCTAAACAATAAATACTGGCTTGTAGAAGGATGAATTATCCATAAACTGAGGGGTCTTTGTTTATCGATAAGCTTTATTCTAACTCTTTAAATCATTCCGAATATATCATTTACCCCATTAGGCGGTCTTACAATACCTCTTATTTTAATTCTAAAAAATTACATTCAAGGAAACAGGATTTAAAAAATGTATAAATTTTAAACGATTCCATAGAATGAACTCGACTTGAAAATATTAGATCTAAAAGACTTACCAAACTCATACGATTACATAACATTAAATTGACTGTATAATTTATAAAATAAGTCAAAACACAGTAACTGAAACCCATATTTAAATCCCCCCTCTATTATTTAAAAAAAAAACTCAACAATCTATAAACATTAGCTCAAAGTGATGAATAATAATAACACTATGAAGAAAACAAAATTTTTTTGTTTTATTTGTTGTTATTAGCATAATATTTGAGAAATGGTATTAAATTTTTTTTATCTTTTTCAAGTTTTTTTTTAAAGCTAAATTTCTATTATATTATTTGACTGATTACATAACAAAAATTTTTTTTTTTGATTAAATCAAATCTAAATATGCGTATATATATCTTTATGGTTATTTGATATTAAGTCTGAATACATTACAGCCATTAATATATTGCGCACTGAAAACTTTGTTCTTGTAAGTTGCGTAATTGATTTTCCAAACAACATTTCAAGGATTCATTATTGATAAAGTGTTATCAATAAACTCATTAAAAAAAACGTAAATGTTGAATACCTGATTAATTTGTAAATATTTTGTTAATTGTAAATTGCTCATATCGTTATGAATCCTAGATGATGATGATATTTTAAAATCAAGATTAAAAATAAACTTTCATAAAAAGTAACGCGATCTTTAATGAAAGAAAAAATAAGAATTCTTTAGCTTTAAAGTGGCATTAACTAATTTAGACGTGACCTCGAAATAGTAATTATGATTTAACGAACCCTAGGATGTCCATAAATCAAAAAAATTGTTAAACCAAATTTAAAATCTTAAACGCAATCCGTGTTAATTTTCACAAAAAATCAAAAATTAGAACAAATGTTCCCCGAACTGAAAGGAATATCATAAAAATTGATCTTATTTTTATCCGGATAAAAGTTGCATCTAATTGAATCAATCTACTTACTTTTAAAACTAGTCTATTTAATTAATTCTATAGCACAATTCAGTAACCATACTCTACATTTTACTGAATTATTAGATATATCTCTCGGTTCGTACATTCACAAAAGCTTTTCTTCCGTCGTTGACTCACTTATTATCGTTTAATGTTAAAAAAGGCTCAAATCTGTAATTTATTCTAAGTTCTTAGTCTCTTTCTAAAGATGAAAGTTCTTCAAATTAGTAATTACAAAATCCGAGATATCAAGCCTAACTTGAGAAATACCACTTGATCGAGTTCCCAGAGTACTAAATCTCGTGTAAATAGGCTCGAGAGTCTAAGAGTGAACTTGTATTAAACGAAGTTTAAGCTATAATTATTTCCAATTTGTTGATTTTAGTAATTTAAAAAAAACAAAAACTTTACACTAAATCGAATCCTACAAAAACGTGAATATTGTAAATCTAAGTTTTGTTGCTTTTGATAACATTAATTTTCTTAAAAAATTGACGGGTGTTCCAAAATGGTTGTCGCTATTTTTGATTCGGAAAAAAAACATGAACCGATAAACGGAAATCAACGAAATTATCTACACTTGCCCTTTTTAGTTTACAAAAGAGTGATCAGCTTCTTAATGTACTTTTCTCTGTTCAGGAGTAAGCACTATGTACGTGATCTCACCCATAACCCCCAGGTTTCCTAGGTTTTTTGTTTTGGAAAAATGAATTTGACCCAAACATTCGATAGGAAAATTCAAAATTATTAAAATTATATATAGACTTTTAATATTACCGTGTTTCGGTCCGAAGGAAACCTTAAAAAACCTCTTAATTTCACCTGAAAGATTCAAATAGTTAAAATTTAATTAAAAAGTTTAAGGGTCTACTAAAGGCTAAGACTATATAGGCTAAAAATCTTAATTTTTCTAAATTTTGGCAAAAAAAGAGCAATTTGATGATTTGCCGATTATGTTCACATACAAAAATATCAAGGAAACCCGGGGGTTTTGGGTGGGGTCAAGTATATGAAGCTTACTCATGAAGAGCAAAGTACATTGAGAAGCTTATCACTCTTTTGTAAACTAGAAAAGGCAAGTTACAAGTGGACATAACTTGGTGAAGGCGATTCTAAATCATTTCTTCGATCGATCAAATAAATTAACCTGGATGAAAATCTTAAAAAAGTTTATGACTAAAACCCAGTCAACAATAAATATCAACGATTGATTATAGGAGCATATAAAACTTTATGAAAATTGTTTCCGATAAATTTATTAAAAGTTTTCTAATTAAACAAACACTATTTCCTGGTCTATCTAATTCTGTAAAGTTAACTCTAAATATATCAATTATCCGTGTCAAATTGAAATTGGATATTTTTTCGGATTTAGATTAATCACGAATTATTCTAAAAGGAAATGTTCTCTTAAAAAGACCCTTAAACCGCAAAGGGACTTTGTCTTTTTTTTAAAGTTAAAATCAAACAGAATCATAATTGATCCCGGAAGTGTAATTTTACATGATTTATTTTTAAAATAAAAAATAAAATAAAAATTAGCTAACATGTTCAAACATAAAAAAATTCACTCGTATTATGTTCGAAAAACAAAGGGTTAAAAAATCAATAACATCAACTAGAAAAAAGGAATCGATGGCAACACAAAAATGAAAAACATTTTAATATTAAAACAAAAGGAGATTGGGATAAATAGTTGGCAAATATTTTCATTAGCTTTTCATTAAAAGTGAGAAAATTTGTTAATATTTACGAATACCCCTTGTGTTTATAAAAGGAAAATAGAAAAAATCGATTTATTACGAATATATTTGTAATATACTTTTTTGAGCCATATGATTAGAAACTATTGATAACAAAATAATCGTTAATGTGCTTCAAGCTTAATAAACATCAAAAATCTTGATTTTCAATAGATTAAATTTCTGAGATTTTATAAGATTAAAAAAACTAAAATTGTGTTAATGAAAGGCTAGTAGGGTCTAAAACGAAAAGAAACAAACGTCAGAAATTTACTTTTATCCGGAAATTAAATCGAGAATGATTGAAAGATTCAATTATAGTTTAAAATACAAAAAAAAAATACAAATTTCCGTTTTTTATTTCTTCTTGTTAATAAAATTGAAAAATTAAAATTAAATTAAAAAAATTAGTATCTGAAAAATCGATTCAACTAAAAATTTCTTCGAAATCTTCATTTTGTTTATTCAAAAAATATATGTTTGATTTGATTATTTCAATGGCTTGTTTGATTGCTTGATCGGCTTGTCGACTTGGATTCACTTTGAAAAAATCTTCTACATCTTCGAGCATTTCCGCTGTATTAAAACATTCGATTACTGGTTTAAGAAGGCGGCCTAGTATCACTGAATCAGCGTATCTATTTGATAACAAGTCCCAATTTTCTTTAATAAAATCCCATGCTTTTTTCGATGAGATTTTATTCGTTGAATTTTTGGCCAATGCCACCATTATTAAAACTGTTTCTTCGAGTGTTACAATTGACTTGTAATTAAAAAAAATTAAATTTAGAAAAAGGAATCGATGGCAAGAATTCTTACTGAAATTGAAAATTTTAAAACTTTATCAATCAATTCACTTGAGCACACTTCACCTAAAAGTATAGCTGTCTTCTCTTTTTCTTCTGGATTCGTCGATTTCTGGTAGAGGTCTACTAATTCATCGACTATATTTTCATTTCCATTCCTCAAAACAGTTGTATATACCTATAGATAACTTTAATTTATATGTAAGCTTGATATTTTGCGATTAAATTTTACCGCTTTTTGAAGATCAGCTGAAATCTTGTTAATGTTTTTATTTTTGTAAGCATTTAGAGCAAAATCTTTAAATTCAGAATCGTCTATCTTAGCTAAAATGTAAGCAACATTTTCTTTTAAGAGTTTTTCTGAGTCACTTTCATTAGGGTCGATTTCAAGACCATTTTTCGGGCGTACTTCACTTATCATGTCTCTTAAAAACTCTTTGAATCTACCAAAATAGGGTTTGTCCAATAAACATTTTGAAAGCGTATGAATGTTTTTGAATATTGTAATCCAAACATGAGTGTCTTTTTCACTTTTAAACACTTTAAGAATTCTGATCAATTCTCGAGCAGATAAATCACCAGAAAATACCTTTAAAAGATTTTAGTTAAATTTCTAAAAAAAAATTGTGCAGCTTACGAATGAAAATGAATCGTTTATGAGACCATATCTATCAAGTGCCGATCCTAATTTTGATGTATCGTCCAAGTTGTTTAACAAATTGTCTAGAAGGTCTTTTGAATAACAAACTTTGTAAAATCCTTTACAATCTGCGTTTAATTTTATCCAATCATCTTTTTTCAAAACGCCTAAATCCAATTCTAAAGTCTTTTTCTCCATTAAAATGTTTCTATAAACGTTTGGATAACTTGATTTAGTGATAATCGAAATCGGAATATTCCATAATTTATCTTCTTGATCATTTCGCTCGAGAGGATTGTTATAAAATTTTGTTTGTTCCAAGACCAAAATAGAATTTTCATCCTCTCCCATTTTCTTAGTCACATAAACAACCGGATAACCTTGTTCTTTAGTCCATACCTGCATCATATTTTTTACTGGTTTGTTCGACGCATGGTCAATTTCGTTCCATAAATCATCGCTTGTTGCATTTTTGAACTTGTAATTTTGAAGATAGTTTTGGAGACCCTTGATAAAAGCGTCTTTTCCAACATAATCGTTTAACATACGCAAAACAGCTGAGCCTTTGCAATAGGAAATGGCATCGAATATTTGATTAATTTCAGAAGGTGGGCCAACATTTACTTCGATTGGATGACTGCTTTTAAGTCCGTCTAAGTTGAAGGCTCGGTAAAGATGATCGGTTGCATATAAGTTCCATATGTTCCAATCGGGAAAGCAATAGTCAATGCACAAATATTCAATAAAAGTGGCGAATCCTTCATTTAACCATAGGTCTGTCCACCATTCCATTGTGACTATATTTCCGAACCATTGATGTGCGATTTCATGAGCAACTACTAACGCAACTTCGGCTCTTGTTTGGATTGAAAAATTTGATGAGTCAATTAAAAGAAGGGATTCTTTGAATGTTAATAATCCAAAATTTTCCATTGCCTTGATTCAAACCTTAAGATAAAGTAGAGCCTTGTTAATCAAAAATTACATACCTCTTAAAAACATCAATAATTAGAAAAGAATTTCAATTTTTTTTGATAAATTACCGATTTCTACATCGTTTAAACCGATTAAGTCTAATTTTGGTAATGGATACTTGATTCCGAAAAATTTTGTAAAAAATGGTACCGCTTTTACCGCAATCTTGGTTTCGTAAATTTTACAGGAAATTTTTTTTAAATTTTATTTTTTTAACAAAATTACCTCCAAAGAAAATCTACCTAGTTCTTTTTGTCCTATAGGAGTATATACACGTATCAGTGTGCCTAACTCGTCATTAGCTTCTATATAATCATAGTATCCGATGACATAAGCAAGCAAGTAAGATGACATAATAACAGATCGTTCGAATTCGAATTTGCTATATTTTGGATTTTTATCATAAGGTTGTATGGATTTGATCGGCTTTAAAAAAAATCAAGTTCTTGTTTTAGAGGAAAAAATTGATAAAAAAAATTACCATGTTTGAGAGAACGGTCTTGTCTGGTTCAGCTATAATAGAAACATCGTATGTTGCTTTAAAATTAGGCTCATCGAAACATGGAAAAGCTTTTCTAGCATACGCTGCCTTAAAAAATAAAATTTTATGTTGACCTCTATTTTGTTGAGAATTTTAATCACTAGCGTTAGGAACCCATACTCCGGTGAAAACGGTATTTCGAGGCAACCACTCAACTCTCCTCATACAATTAAATTTTTTGTGCCAAACAATTTTTTAGGTTTAAAAGATGATTTTTAGTGTCAATGAAGATGCTAGACCCGTTTCACTTACAACAGAGAACCAACATTTTTTATATAAAATGAAATTTAATTACTTCAAATTGGGTTACAGCTGCAATACTGCTCTCACCATTTCTGTTAAAACATTTCGTTTTGTAAAATCCAACAAGATTATCATTTAGCATACCACTGTAATCAATAGTCAAAAAACTTTTTCCAATCGGTAATTTTTCAGCAAAGTGAATTTCAACTGATTCACAAACACTGTAAAAAACTAGTTTCGAATGACTTAATTCTTTTATCACATATTTTAGTAATTTTAAAATAAATTTCGTCGAAAATAAATTTACTTTTATTTTCATTTTCGAGAGTAATTTTGCTCAAATAAAGATCCAAACAATGAAGTTCGATTACTTGAGACTCTTGTTTAATCTATTTTTTTTTTCAATTCTATAAAGTTTCTTTTTAAAAAATAGGGTTTTAAAACTTACTTCAAGTTCAATCCTAACAGCTCCAGAGAAAGTAAAATCTTCGAAATTGGGAAAGACTGACAAGTCATAATTTAAAGGGATAACATTATTCGTCAATCGTTTAAATGGTCTTAATTCAACCTCATCCGAACTCATTTTTAAATGAATAAAAGCAAAAAGTTAAGTTAAAAAAAAATTATGCAATCTTTTTTAAGAAAGCTTAAATTTAACAGTTTTTTTATTTTCAATTGATGTATGCAAACTAAACTAAATTAGAGAGTAAAGAGAAGTTACAACTTTTTTTGAAAATAAATGCTAACAATACTTAAGCCATCATCAAAACACTAGAAAAATTTAGAGCTTATTTTCATCACTTAAAAAAAAAATTTTATTTTAGAAACCTGAAGTTATTCAAAGATTGAAACAACAACAACAACAAGAAATGGATCGAATGGTAAATAACAAGAAAAAACGCGTGAAACGTCTTTCCTCTACTTCTCAAATTCAATATTATCCGTCTGCATTTATAACTAAACCATGTGAACAATTATTCGGTCCGACTCCATTTGATTATTCTATTCTAACTTTTGATACTGGCCTGAAAGATAAATCGTTTAATAGCCTTTCAAATGAGTCCCAATCGGATGATTTGAATCCGATCGAAAATTCATTTAACTGTGTGTGTGCACCAGTGGACCAAGAAAATATGAAAACCGATCCAAATTTAAGCACTGAAAAATTCGAATACATACCCACGCCTAAATGGAATAAAATCCAAAACGCTATTTTAGAGGAACTGTTCAAAAAGACGCGGTACCCAAAGCCTAATGAATTAAAAACGCTTGCACAGCGGTTTCATGTCATGGATAGTGACATTGAGGTTAGTAAACACATAATTTCGTACCTCATAAATAAGATGATAAATTTTTTTTAAAAGGAATGGTTTCGCAAACGTAGAGGAAGAGACAGAAAAACCAAGAGAAAGAATGAAGTTCTCAAGAGTTTAATCGACAACTATTTGGACAAATGAACCCAGTCTAGTACAGAATACATATTTATTTTCTAAAATAGACACATTTATATTTTCTTCAGGATTTGATTTTGTATTTTTTTATAGGCCGTATAAAATTACACCTTTTTTTTCCTTTGTATGTAAAGTTCCTTACACCAATTTTTTTTTGAAAAAAAAATTAGAAAAACACAAAAAAAAGAAAAACTATTAGATACTAGTTTCAAAAAGAAAAATTTATTGTCCTTTTTTTGTTTACTTGATTGTTAAGGTTTTCAAAATTTTTTTTGTTTATCCTTGTTGTACTTTAAAGATTCCGAAATCTTTAGATAAAATTTGTTAGAGAGTTTTTGTAATAATTTCACCGATTAAGTTGCCACTTAACCATCGAACGAGAATCAAATAATTTTTGGTTTAACTCGAAGTCTAGTGGTAGTCTTAGGCGAAATAGAATCGATCTTTATCAGTATATGATAATCTAATTTTTTATTCTTGTATTTTCAACAACAACAAAAAAAAATTGAAATTTTTTTTGGCAATTTTTTTGTGGCTTTTTTTTAAATGTAAATGCTCAATTCTTTTTTTTTTCTTTTTGAAATATTGATAGAATTTTTATACTCTAATTTTTTTTCTTTTCATTTGTTAAGTATTGATATATTGTAATAAATTAATTTGAATTTTTTTTATATTCAATCAAAAAAAGAAAATAATAATTTTGCAAAAAATAAAGCGAGTCCTAAAAATTAAAAATTGTAATTTTATAAATTTTGATTCAAATATTTTGAGGTGGTTGACATCTAATTCCAAAGGGTAAGCAGTTCCGGGTGAATTTACTCAAAACTGTCAGACTTTCATTTTTGTTAGGATTTTTCAAGTATCATGTTTTAATCTATTAAAGCTAAACATGGATCAAAAGAATCTTTAATACCAACCAGCCATTAATTTTAAGGTATTGGGTGGGTTTGGTAACCCATAAAATTTGGCTATATATACCCAAACCCAATTATTGTCGAAAAAAAACTAAAACATCTATAAAATACGCCAATTTAATGGGTTAAAACCCAGTCAATATCTGAAATCCAAAATTTGTGAGACCTATTCTTTGAAGAATTATTGACGTTTAAATCAATGCCTTAAACGATTATCTAAATCATTAAAATAACAGTGAAAATTGCTTTTCAGGAATTCAATTTCATTCAGTTAGATCATTAATTGGCCCGGGTTGTCCCTAAACTCCGGAACCGGAACACCGGAATTGGAACAAAAAAAAAACGCGGAACCCGGAACCAAAGACTAAAACACGGGACAAATTTTTAAAAATTCGGAACAAAACAAGGTTAAGTTTTTTTTTGCTAAAACCCGGATCCGAATTTGTAATTTCTAAAACTCGGAACCGGAACAATCTAAAAAACGGAACCGTATTAGTCTAAAACGCGGAATCTAAACTTTTTTAAATAACCTGGAAACGATTCTTTTTAAGTTACTATGTAAGATCTTTATTAATTATTTTTAATGATTGATGATTCATGATCCAAATTATCAAGAATTAATAGTCATACGATTTAAGTAAGGCTTTAAATTGTTTATGAGTTAAAAAATGTCTATCAATCTTTTAAAGATCTTATCTAAGAATCAGTTCCTAGTTTCCAAATCGTTTTTTTTTAATTCTAAACATATTTAAGAATGATACGTGTGACTACATAGTGTTTTTAAGTTTTAAAGTGCTTTGTAAATTTAGTTTATGAAACCCATGTGAGAAAGATTTCAATAAGTCTGGGTGAGGTACTAACAAAAACTATTTAATTACTTTAGTACCCAATTTCAAAATTAAAATGAACGCGCTCTTTTCTTAACTTTTTTGGTTTCGTGTTTTAGTATGAAGGTGATCCGATTCCGATTTTTAGCATGTTCCGGTTCCGTTGATTAGGTGATTGTTCCGTTAAAAATTTGTCCCGTGTTTTAGTCTTTGGTTCCGGGTTCCGCGTTTTTTTTTTTGTTCCGGTTCGGGTGTTCCGGTTCCGGAGTTTAGGGATAACCATTGGCCCGGTATATGTTACATACAAAGTACTGTATGTTTCATTTAAAACCGTCAGAGAAGTCTCATGAGTTCGATCACTGTAATATTGATTTTGATTTAGACTTCTTTATTGCAAATTGATTTGTACCTATTAAAGGTTGCGGGAGATTAGGTTAATAGAAATAGTTAAAGATGTATTGTTTTTCTTCGGTATTGTGAGAAAGGCGTATGTGCGTTTTGATACCAGCTCCAGTAGTCAGTAGGTATAGTCGGATTGTATATATTTCCGGCGCTCCATTTTTCAGATTCCTGAGATGCTCTCAATCTTTGGTCCTTATTTTTGTGCTGTGTTCTTCGATGATTCTTTTGAGCATTTTTACGCATGTATGGTCAATTATTTTTTCAATCGTATCGTCATTATTTTTTTTGTCCTATTTATGGGTTATGTCAATAATATCAAGCCATCCGCGGTAGTAACTTCTCATTTCGTTCATTCGATGGTTGAATTGTTTTTTTTTTAAATTGCTCCATTTCAGAAATTTTAGTCACCTAAATGTTAATGGAAAGCTCTCGGATTTCAACATCAGCATAGGTATTATGGCTTCATCTAAAAAACGCGAAAGTGTAAACGGCACCAACACCAGACCATAAGCGATATAGACTATGCTGAAGACATTGTTTTACTCAAAACATCGATACATAGAGCGAGGCTAGCAGAGTGAAACTAAAAATCAACACTCATAAGACTGAATGTATGTTCTTCAACACTAACTCAAATTATATGCGGTAAAATATGGCAAAAATCGGCTCATTTTATTTCGATGATTTAAATTACTGATAGCAAATTATTTTGTTTTAAAAATTATCAGAATCAAGCTCTCTAAGGAATATCATTTTTTTAAATTAAAGTAATTATAAAAAATATATTGATTTTAAAATCTAATCCAAGTTTGAAATCGCTTCGTGTTTAATTAGAGTTAATGTTGAGAAGATTTTGTCATGCAGAATTTTATTTTTAATTGAAATGTTAATAGTTCAAATATTTTCTCTCTTTTTATTTTATATTTATTTCAGTTTTTTAAAAAATTAATAGAAATTCGAATTTTTTTTAAATTTAAAATCAAAATGGGCCTGCTAACGATTCTTAAAAAAATGAAACAAGAAGAAAAAGAAATGAGAATACTCATGCTGTAAGTAACTAAAACACCAATTTACCACAAAGTATAGAAATCTGTCTCTTTTGGGCGGTTGCTAATGGCAACCATTATGATAATTTTTTAATCTAGAAAAAATTCTTCAAGATTTTAACGATTTTTTTCAGTTAACCTAATCAAAAATTTAGCTTTTAAAAAAAATAAATAATTTCATTCATAATTTACGTTTGCTAGGGGACTGGATAACGCTGGCAAAACTACGATTCTTAAAAAATTTAATGGTGAAGACATCAACACAATCTCACCGACTCTTGGTTTTAATATTAAAACCTTAGAACACAAGAAGTAGGTCATTTTTTAATTAAAACGATAATTATTTTTTTTCATTGGAATGTTTTTTTCTTTCTAAAGCTATAAACTTAACGTTTGGGATGTTGGAGGACAAAAATCTTTAAGATCATATTGGAGAAATTATTTTGAATCAACAGATGGACTTGTATGGGTTGTTGATAGTGCAGACAAATTGAGAATGTCTGATTGTAAACAAGAGTTACATGCTTTATTACTTGAAGAAGTAAATATCTTCAAAAATCTTTGCCAAGTTGAGTTTATAATAAACCTTAGAATATTTTTTAAAGAGATTGGCTGGTGCAACTCTACTCGTTTTCGCTAATAAACAAGATATCCCTGGTTCGTTGTCATCTGATGAAATACGTCAAGTAAATAACTTTAAACTTACAATCGTAAATTTTGAATTATTTAACTCGTGTTTAGTTATTGGATCTTGATAATATTACAACTCATCATTGGCAAATACAAGGTTGTAGTGCGGTTACTGGTCAAAATTTAGTCGAAGGAATAGACTGGGTTGTAAATGATATTGCATCTAGAATTTTTACTTTAGATTAATATTAAAATACAACTTTATTTTAACCATTTCGAATTTTTAAACATCATTTAATAAATCTTAGTCTTACAACAACAAAAACAATAACTTTTTCTACAAGCTCAAATGGATTAAAACCCATTTCTAAGCAAGAACTTATTTTTTATCAAAATTTTTATTTTAAATTTTCAGATGGATCTTAAAGATTACCATGAAGCGAGTATTGTTAATTTTATCAGATTTTCACGTGCACAAAGAGGTTTAAGTTTACGTTCAATACGAGCTGCTTACAAAGATGTCGAAAATCATCGACTTAAAAATGAAAATACTCTAACAGTAGATGAAGTTCATGATATTTTAGAAGAATTATGGGACATAGCCAATGAAGAAATTGATAGAGAACTTAGCCATCAAGCTCACACTTACATTCTACTTTTGCGTCAGCTTTTTATGCAGGCTGAAAATTGGCATTTAAAATTACAAGCCGATATTTCCGAATTGGAAAACAAGTAAAAATTTGAACAGAAAATTTAAGTAAAAAGTTTCTCATGTTGGTATCTTTTAGAGAGTTGTTGGACAAGGTTAGATTGTTTGAAGAAGAAATGTTTTCGAACAAAAAATCGTCTTACCAACCTCCAAAACTAGAGCCAGTCAATGATACAGGTGGTACAATGCTCTTGAGAGAAGTAATTAGACACCTCAAAGGTTTTATTTTACTCCATTAATTTGTTTGCATTTAGAAAATTGGTTCATTGCAAGAAGAAAATCAAGAATTGAAAGAAAAAATCAAATACTTAGAAAAAAAGTTAATCGAAATGAGCGAATCAAGATCATCATCTTCATCGGTTTCTGATTATCCAAAAAAAAGCTCGAGTAGATATGTAAGATTTTTTTTTTGTTTAAGTATCAATTTTTAAAAGAAATCTAAAATTTTTTATTTTTAGAACGATAACGATGTCCAAGATTTGGAAGATAAGATGAATCAATTAAAGACTGAAATGCAAAGAGTAATTAATTTATATATATTTTTTTAAATTATGAATCCTCGAACCATTTTGATTACTAATTTTCTAAGTCAAGCGAAATGGGTAAGGCTAGTCAAAAATCAATTGAAAATGAAATGATATCGATCAAACATCGTTACTTGGAGATTCAGGAACAACTTAGAATGGCTGAAAAGGTAATTTAAGATTTATTTGTATTTTAAAAAAAAGGAAATTTTTTTGAATTTTTTTTATCAGGAATTGGAAAAAAAGTTTAACCAAACAAACGCTTATAAAAATATGAAGCAAATGTTGGACAAGAAAAACGAACAAATTAAAGACTTGAGAAAAAGATTAAACAGATATGAACCACCAGATGATGAATGAATGAATTAACTTCTTTTTTTTTAATTAATTTTTTAAAAATCTTTCTTTTTGATTAGTTATTGATAACTTTAGATAATTTATAGATTTTTTTTTAAAACAAGCTTTACGTTGTTATTTTCTTTAATTTAATTTTTTTTATTTAATTATTTTAGAAAATTTGTTTTTTAATTAAAATTTTTTAAAAAACTTGTTTTTTTTTTGAGGTTAAAAATTTTATTGTCTATTTGATGTGACCTAAGGTTTAAGAAGTGTCTAGGCAAACATTTGAAATTTCACCATCTAAAAATTATTAAAATTTTCAATTAAAAAATATTACATTAACAAAAGTCTCTCATTCATTGGCATTTTAAGCTGCTCCTTGTTATTTAACGCTCCATTTTATAAAGTTGCCTTGACTTCTGATATGTTTCCTTGTGTTTGTTTAAGCAGAGAGCATGAATACCTTTTATCCACCCTTTCTATATATAAAAATTCTTTTCGAAAAGGAGTGCTCTGAGTTTCGAAATTAGTCAAAATTAGAACGATTATCTTCAGAACTTTGTGAGGAATGAATTTTTCCATCAGAGCCTTGAAAAAACAGGAATGATCATGAGTTGGTAAACCTATAAGCTTGATCAAATATTTTTTCTAAATTAAGAGTTAGAAAATTTTTTTCCTAACTACCGACTTTTTTGTATTAAACACGATGATTGTGGTTTAAAGTAGGTGTTTCAATGGTTTGAGCACCTTCCGAAATTCGGATTCTGAGACTAAATATGATTTGATCAAAAAATGTCTCTTTTTGGCTTAATATCTCACCAGAAAAAAATTACCATCGTTTAAAGGCCAAGTCTCGATTAGAGTGTTTAGGTTTCAGGTCATGCAAAAAATCTTTTTTTCCAGCTATTCGGGTAATCGAATGTAAGAATTTCATGAATATTTTAAAAATTTAAAGTCATGGTAGTTAAAACGAGCCCAAAATAATACAAGAATTTCATAGTCTCGGTATAAAAATATCTGTATGCTTGATCAAAAGGGTCTTGTGACTGTGAATATTCAATTTATGGAGGGAAACTATGGCAAAAAAAGGGAGTTTAACCACCTATTTTTATGTCAGAATGAATATTCATAATTCATAGAAAATTAAAAGAAAAGTTTTTTGAATAAAAACTAATTTTTTTTCTAAGGCAAATCAAAATTTAATAAAGAATTCACTTTTAAATATTGCTTTATATGCATTCATTCGAATACCCGAAAAGCCGAATCCGCGAATACCCTTCTAAATATTTGAATACTCGAATTAATGTCTTAATGGTTTTGAATTGTTGAATATCCTTTGCATAATTAGATGACAGAAAATTTTTATCATACCTCTTTAAATGATAAATAAAACACCTCAACATTATTGTGCAAAAAGCGGAGAGGTTGTGGAATTTCTAAATTAGATTCTCGACCTTTTAGGTATTTTTTCTACCTGGTTAGCTAAATTTAAAATCTAGATTTTTAATGTCTTTTGAGACAACCTTTATTTAGACCAAGTAAGTTTTTGTAATGTGCCTTCTGGTTCGAACTAGCAACATACAGTTCTGGTCTTTCAATTAACTCTGCGAACGTTCATGAATGTTCTCTATTCACAGGATCTTTCAATTTCTGAAAAATAATATATTTCCGTTCGTGACGATTCGTGGCGTTTCGCCAACGTTCGTGAAAATATTTGTTTTAAAGAACGCGAATGGCTACGCATCGTCACAAATGGTTCTCATGAACATTCATGAACGTTCACGAACGTTCGCAGAGTTAATTCGTGAACGACCAGAACTGTATTTTATTGCATTTAAAATGACATATTTTTTAGCGGAAATAAGAAGGGAGCATTCAATTTAATTATTTGATGTCCTAAATAGTATTTCCCGATCTCATGGAACAAAATAATTTTACAAGCCAAAAATTATAATTGCTTTAAATCAATTTTTGAGACAAAAAACTTAGTGCTTAAACCTAGTGACTAAGTGGCTTTAGAGGCACTACAAAATGTATTACAATAATCGATACAGTTTTATTTCATAAGACTCTAGATGCTTCTAAGATATTGTTTGCCATTAAGTGTTCAAAAATTAAGATACGGGATTTATTTAATTACTCAAATTAAAATATTAGATGAATACTCAAGTTAAACAGTCCGAAAATTGGAGATTTGATTGACAAGACTTTTTTATTTTATTTTTTGGTACCATTTCGATTCATTTTAATCGTAAAATCTAATTAAACTCTAATTAGAATTTTTTGGCAAGTATTTTTGTATGGTTTTATCAAAAGAATAAGCGAGACAATGCCCTCTGGAGAATCAAGTAAGACTTAAAATCTGTTAAATTCTTTGTTTTAAAAAAAAAAAAAACAACAAAATTTAATATTCATTTTATTTGTTTATTTATTTTTTTCAGTCATTTTGTAAATAGAAAAAATAAAATCAGTCGTCCTAAATTATTTTGATTGATTTAAGATTTCAATTACAATTTAATTATACTCTTTTAATATCGACATTCATTCACTAAACTCTAGAATTAATCTTACTTAATTTTGTTGACCATTAAATATGGACATACTTCTATATATAATTTATTTTCAATTGTCAAAACTTTTTATTATTGTTAACCTTTTTTTTTTTAATTTTAAGAAATTTAACATCTAATGAATTCAAAAAGTAAGTGAAATTATTTTCTAAAATAAATAAATTTTCAGACAGACTTTGAAAGCAGATAATTTGGAGTAAATAGAAAAACAATTTTTCTTTTTGTAAATTGCAGCAAATTGACCAAAAAAAACATTTTCTTGTTTTTTGTTTCTTTTAAAATTCAAGAAATCTTTTGTCAAAATAAGAATCAAAAGAAAAATTTTCAGTCTTCAACTCGAATAGCTAAAAATAGTTGCAAAGAGGCGAAAATAAACCTTTCAAAAAAAAAAAGTCTTATAAAATTTTTTTTTGAGGGATTTTGTATTTGCTTTAGTTGGTATTTTAAAAACGAACCTAATCAAATTAAAGAAATACTTTTATTCGATTTGTGAGTCTAGTGTTGATTTAAAAAAAAAAAAAGAAAGCTTCAATTTACAAAATATTTCCAGGCAACTAAAAATAAAGAAATAAACAAGGTAAAATAATCCACTCAATTATTTTTTCTTTCGTTAAGTTCCCGGTTTTAGCAACAATCTTGAACGGAATAAATAACTCCTTGATTCGCCCCTTTGTAAATAATTGCCTTTGCAAAAAAAAAATCGAGTTTGAGTACGTGATTTTTTTCGAGAAAACTTGATTGTAATAAATAATTGTTTCAAATCAAATTCCTATTACAATAAAGAATTCAAGAAAATATATAAAAAAAGGCCAATTTGTTTTTAATGAAATTTCAACGATTCTGTTATCCATTTTTACAGTTTTTTTTATTGAAAAAGTTTTTGTTCATTTTCAAGACTTAAGTTTCAAAGTTCCATTGTCAATTATTTTCTAATCTATCTACAAAAATTTCAGAATCTTTCTCAAAAATCTTTACGAAAAATGCAACTTTTTTGTTTTAATTACTTTACTACAGAACAGAACAAAAAAAAATCGAATAGCCTTTTTAATGTCTCAAGCGGATTAATTTAAATGCGAAACGGATGTAGCTAGGAGTTTCTAAGCGAAATTACCAAATGAATTTTTTTCGAGACTTTTTGTTGTTTTTGTTATTGTAGATTTCCAATTGTTATTTTTCTTTTTACAATAAAATTCAATAAATATTAAATTTAATGATTTATATGTTTGCAATTTGAGTATTGTGTAAATTTTCGAAATATTTTAAAATATCAAATTTCAATTGCAAACAAAGATAGAACAACTGATTTTGAAAAAAAACAACAACAATAATAAAACTATGTCTCATTCATAAAAAAAGGCTACCATTTATTGATTGGAACATCATTAATTTATATTGAAATTAATCGTCATATTACAAAGTCAAAAATTCGTGAGATCGTTACTTTTTTTGTAAAAGAAAAATAAAATCATCTTAAGGAAGTTGATATTTTGATTTGAAAAAAATCATTTTTTTCTTTTAATAACATAATTGAATTTTACTTTTTTTTAGAAGTAAATTGATTTTTCAATATATTTAATGTAGTCTTTATATTTTTACTCTTTACTTCAACGACAATAAATTTAATCACTTCAAGTATTTGCTTACCTTTTTTTTTTAATTTTTGAAACGATTATGTAAGGATCGAAGGAAAAAAAAACAAAATTATTTTTATAAATGATTTGTCAAAATCAAAGAAAAAAAAATTTTTGGTCCTTTTAAACCACCAAAACTTAATTCGATTTTTAATCAAGTTAAAAGTTTTTTTTTTATATTTTCTAATACAAATTGATTT
This sequence comes from Brachionus rubens, assembly GCA_022207745.1. NCBI lineage: Eukaryota > Metazoa > Rotifera > Eurotatoria > Ploima > Brachionidae > Brachionus > Brachionus rubens. The sequence continues at coordinate 2,196,429 of JAJVHD010000001.1, read as the reverse complement.
AAATTTAAGTTTTATTAGATCTTAAGAATAGAGCTCAATGGTTAGAGTGTCAAGCATCGTCTAAATATAACTTAACACTCAAAAAAAAATTATATTAGGTATAATAATATCAGTTTTTGATATTTTAAAATAAGGTTTTATTTTGGGGTTTAATATTACGGAATAAACACGATTATTTTTTAGATTTTATTTTTGATTTTGTTCTCGTAATCTGATAAAAAAAACAAGTAAAAAAATATATTAAAATGTGTTTTTTGATTCGTTAAAATCTTTCCCCGTCGCCCTTTTGATTTAAAATTTCCTCGTGTTTTTTTCATAATTTAGATTGTTTTCTTTAACTTTTGTAAATTTTTGGAAAAAAATTTAAAATAAGAACCAACTCTTCAAATTTTAGATTTATTTTTCCAATTTAAAATCTTTGGGGAAGTTCAATAGAAATGTTTATGATTAATCGATTTAATAAACCAGTGCTTAGGGGATTATCCTAAATTATGAGCTGTCACATTAGTTATCATCTCTACCATTTGAAATCAAAATTAAAATCTTCAATAGTTAATCAGAAAAATGAAAACCCATGAACATTACATAATGTTGAGATCTAAATTAGTTCTTGACACGATTCCAAATTCAGTAATTGATATTTTTAAGGTCAAAAATAAAAACCAATTTTTCAAGAATCATATCTAAGCCTTGAGAATCAGTTGCAAGGAATTGAATAGTTTTCAAATTATTTTTTGAGTGTTGATAATTTTTTTTCTCCAAGATCAGCTTCATCGCAATTTGTCTATTTCAGCACTAAAATCTTTCTGCATTTTAACATTCAAAAAGAAGTGGTGTCAGAAGATCCGGCTGCTAATAAATTTGTTTAATAGCGGTAATCCCTCATTTTTTTTGTACCATTGGCAAAAAATTTTGAGCATATTGAAACATGTAGGAAAATCTCTTTACAAAAATTAATCAAGTAACAACTTGGATTATTCGTGCAATAATTATGAGAAAAAAATAACTTAACTAAAAATTTTTTACATGGTACTGCACTTCCACCGAATTAAATGCTTTCCGTACCAGTACCGTACAAGATCGTACTAAAAGCGTCCCGCACCGTACCCTAACCGTACGAGTCCACCGTACGGTACAGGTACGCCATTAATTCGGTGAAAGTGCAGTAATACAATTTACAGGAATTTGTACAAAGAAATGAGAGATTACCGGAATATCTCTTAAACAATTCAAAATTTTCTTTAGTTAAAAAAAGTGACGACTGCTCTTCAATGGAATAGATCCTATAAGCACGAGTTTAAGGGTAGATCATCTAAAATTTTATATCATCTAAAATAGAAATAGGTTTTTTTAGGATTCGATTAGTTTTTTAGCGATAAATTATGAAAGAAGTTTAAAAGATTGTAATGAAGAAAAGATTTTACTATATTCTTTTAATGGTAAACTCTTTCTACCGTAGTCTACTTAAGTATTATTAGTGATGGTGATTGATCACCAAAAAGTGTGATCAGAGATCGATCGATGATCGATTTTCCCGATCATCGATTGTTTGATCATCTTTGGGATCATGATCCAAAATTGTGATCATGATATGATCGTGATCGAAAGTTTGGATCATGATCCCAAAGATGATCAAACAATCGATTTTTTTTAAATCGGTTTTTAGTCGTTTTAAACACTTTCAAACTCAAATATTGTCAATAATTTTTGATAGAAAGCTATTTATGTAGCCTTTAGACAAAAAATATGAGTTTAATAATGTCGACAAAAATCTTAGTTAAGTTGGAGTACCTTTACAAAATCTCTTATTTTTTTATTTTTGTGTGATCAGAGATCGATCATTTTCCCGATCATCGATTGTTTGGTCATCTTTGGGATTATGATCCAAAATTATGATCATGATCCAATTTTCTGATCACATCGATCAATAAAATGATCATGATCCAGAAAATTGATCGATCGCCATCACTAAGTATTATGGCGGTGTGAAATTTATTTTTTAAGATTAGACAAATCTTGTCAAAGCGTTGACAAAATTTGTCTAATCTTAAGTAAGCGTTTGCAAAATCTAAATTTAGTGAAGGCTTTGACAAATTTTCTTTTTTCAACAGGACATATAGAACAATTTTTCTGCGTAATTTCTATAGCTGAGTTATAAGTTTCACGACATCAGTATTGTTCGCTACGGGAATACTTTTCGAAAATAATCACTGCTCAACAGCAAATATACAGTTGTGGTCATTCACGTGTTTCTCTTGTGAACTTTCATGAGCTAATGATTTAGAAAAGCCACCATTGATTTAGGGGTATTAAATGATAGCTAAAAGGCTCCAGTTAAAGCTTGTAAAACTAGCTTATATTTGATATTCATAATAAAGGCTTTTCAAAATCATTAGTTTATGAAAGTTCACAAGAGGAACACGTGAATGACCACAACTGTACAACTAATAATACAGTTCACAAATATTAAAAACAAACGTATAGATTTCTTTACCTACAGTACTGTACTGATTTGACATGTGGTTCTGAGGTAAACGTAATTTTACGAAAGTTTATGTAAAAATAAAAACTTTACGTAAAATTACGTAAATTTGCGAGCTGCTCAGGTAAATTTCCCTCAGAACCACATGTCAAATCAGTACTGTAAACGTTACAAAAATTTCCCTAAACCAATGGTAAAATTTTAAAAAACGAAATGTTAACGGATCATTTAATCCTTCTAAATACAGCACAGCTAGTGAAAAAAAGGCGTACCGTACCTACCTTACCCTTCTAGCGCACCGTACCGTACCCATTGAATCATTTTTTGGATTTAAATTTTTAAGAGAAAAATGCTTTGCAACATTGATTCAACTAAATAATTCTATTACCATTCTAAATTATAAAGCACGACTAGTGAAAAAAACTGCGCACCATCCAACTTACCATCCCTTACCAAATCTTTGACTGATTCGTTTCGATTCATTTAGAGGACTACATCACCGAAAAGAATTTAAAAAATTCTTTTAAAGAAATTCTCTTTCTAAAGAACTCTTTAAGACAAATATTTATGTATCAGAGGACATTTCATTTACTTAATTTTATAAACTTTAAGAGTTTGCCACAGTTTAGGTACAAAACGGTACGTAAGACGGTACGGTATGTCGGTATGGTACGTTGGTACGGTATGGTACGCTGGACGGTACGCCTTTTTTTTCACTAGCCGTGTAGTAGGTGTCAAAAAATTTTTTAATTTCTTAATAGTAAAAATTGTGATAATTTAATTTTTTCTTGAGTTATGAAAACTCAGATAACAAAGGAAAAGGTAACAAAAAAATTTATATTAAGCACTTGTAAACCGTTTCAGGGTTTAACAGCTGCCTAAATTATACTTATTTTTAGGTTTTAATTTAATATATATCGCACTAATTAATTAATTTATAAAATAGTGCTTAGAACTACTGATTTTTTGAAAACTATTTGAAAAACAAATCCGTTATAAGGAGAGTTTATCAATATAGGCAAAGATATAATGCGGCTCAATGCAAAATTAAACGAATTTTTAAATTCTATTTCCCACCAGAAAGTCAAGGAAAGTCAAAGGTAGTCCACGTGAGTATTAAATAAAGTATTAAATAGATTCAGATAAGAAAAATCTTAATGTATTAGGCATAATGTATATTTGATTCCAGTCTTATTCAAGTTGATAATTTCACATAAAATTCTAAAACCATAGATAAACACCAAATATGCTGAATATTATTCATGATTAAAACTGGATATATTTAAATGCTCACAATGTATTCGTATTAGGGCAAAGATTAATAGAATTCATTTTTTTGTAATGTATCAAAGTATTTAATTCATTTAAACCTGAGTTGTTAGTATTTGGTCATTCGGGAAAACTCAATAAGCATAGCCGTTTGGCGATTTATTAATTTAAGAATGCTACTAAAAAATCTTGGTTTCAAAGCAGCTGTTAGGTGATGTGTTTAGAGAGCGTACGATGAAAAATCTAAAAAAGATGTTTCTTAACTTTTTACAGAGAAAGCTGATTAGGTCAAGATACGCCACATTTCGCGTAAAAAAAACTTAGCTAATATTTCAATTTGTGATATTTGACATTATAGATGTAACTTAAGACCCTCCAAAAAACAAGAAAATGACTTTTTTCACCGGATAAAAAAAATTATATCACAACACTCTGGCCTTTTACAGTGCTTTCAGTGAATCTTTAAGTTATCATGTTTGAAAAAATATATCATTGATTCGAAGTTATTGTCAAGAAGCACTTTTCATTGCTAATAGGGTTCATCTCGATGAAGAAAATAGTTTCCCTACATTAATACTTAAGTGAAAATGATCAAAAAATGACAATTTCGAGTCGAAAGCTTTTTATAATATCTCCACAACATCACCTTCTATTCAGAGTACCCTAAATCCGGCAGCGAAGCAACGGGATTCGACTAGTTTGTGATAAAAATCAACAAAGTTAGTTTTTTTTGTTGTAATCTAAAATTTAAACCAAGTGGAACGCCAAGATTTCAACAATTAAACAAAGACTTTCAATATCAAATTTTAAAGAGGAAAAAAATCAAAAGAACTTTTTGATTGATTTCTCAATTAATTGATGTTAAAATAAGTAAAGATATAGGTAGGCTATTAATGATCGAACTGTTAAAATTAGGTCAATATTTGTTTGATTGAACGATAATTTAGTGAAAATCAAAGCCTTAACAAAAACAACAACAACAACAAAAGCTCGTCTAGATCAATATATCAATTGATCACTCATAACTGTTGATAGATATATGAACATCTTATTTACAAAGAAAAAAAAAATTGCTTTAGATCAAAAGTTTAAATATTTTTTAAATTAAATTCTGTTTAATTTATTTCTAAAGATAAAAAAAAATATTCAATAATTTAACAATAATCAAGAAATTTGTAAATCTAAATAAGATACTTTGCACAAACAAATTTCTAAAGCATGTTTAAATAATTACAAATATCTTATGAAATGCATCAGCTAAACTGTTAATATATTCATCAATTTTCTATCTCTCTCTCTCTCTCGTTTAAATATTTGAAAGGTAAAGAAAAAGTTTATTTTATTTTCTGTTTTGAAACAAAAATATTTTACAAATTATCCGAATATTTGTTTCTAATCTTGAATATTAATTAAAACAAATATCTTCTAGTTTAAGGTACCATGAGGGTGTTAAACGTTGTCGTTTTAAATTAGTCTCAAAGATAATTTTGTATTTGTTCTTATCTCTCTCTATTCGTTCTCTAATTAAAAATCATTTGACTAGAATTAATAAAATTTATAAGTAAAAAAATTCTTATTATTTTTTTCATGTAGAACTAGCATTTGATTCGTGATGCAAATTCAATTAAAAAATTGAAATTGATGAAAGAAAACCCAACAAAAAATAAAAAGAAATATTATAAAATCATCGATTTAATGCACGCAAGAAATTGTGACTATGAAAATAATTCTAGATCAAAAGTCTTTAGTACAAGTACTACTTAGGGGATAATTTTTGTTCACTGATTTATGGATTGACACAAATAACACTCGTTTTTAATTTAAAATTGTTGCATGATGACCTAAATGGAAATCAAAAATTAAGTAGGGACTCTTTTTTTTTTTTAATTTCCTAAATACGTAAACCGCAAAATTTTTCGATCCATAAAAATGTCAATAATTTGATTTAATATCAAATCAATTAACGATTTTTTCGATTTGAAGGAAATTTAGTTTTATTTTTGAAAAAAAAACATTTTAAATTTTTTTAGCTTAAAATTAAATTATTTAAGCTTATTCAAAAATTAAAAAAAAAAGGATGTTGTTGTTAATTAGCCAGCACATATGCTTATTTTATTTTCTTGTTCTGAGGTTCTTTGAAATTAAAAAAAAAAGAAAAATCTTATCCCAAAATGTTATGTAACAATTGTAAAAATTTGTGTTTTCCGAAATTAAATAATAAGATAATATGGATGAATTTTTTTTTTTATTATACATATTTGGTTTTATATTTTCTCTAATCTAAAATAATTCGCCTAATATAGATTTTGCGGGGTTTTCTAGTTTTATTTATGGAAATCAAATTTCATACAGAGGTCTCTTCTTTTTTTTTCATATTTTATTTTCCTTTATTAAATATTCATTTTTTTTTTTCGAATCCAAATATTGGAATTATTCAATTTTTGTACGCAAAGATATTTAATTTTTAAAATTTGATCAAAAAAGCTATTCGATACCGGGATTATGTGTGCATTAAAAATGTTCTTTAATAGATTATAAGTTGCAATTAAAATAAACAAAGATTCGAATGGTTTCAAATAAACTCTGTATAAGGTTAATTTGACTGAGCATGAAATATGTTTACAATTTTTTTTACCAAATAAATGTTAATGTTTTTTTGATTAGTGTTTTTTTTATTCGGTAAAAGATGTTGTATATGGAATTTTCTTTTAAATAAGTTTATTTCTACGGCTTAAGTCTCATTAAAAATCTTATTTTGAGATTAATTGTGGGAGGTTATAATATATAACTTTTTTTAAACTGGATTCACTGCTACAAGTTTACGGTTGCAAAATGAGGTTATTCAATCATTCAGTAAAATTAAAAGGAGAATAATCTACTTTTTGATGGTTTTAACCTTAAAGAAACAACCGTATTAAAATAAAAAATATTTTAAAAATAATTTAAAAAACCTAAAATCTCGTTAATTTTGCAATCTAAAGATATGCGAAAAAAAAATGTTGATATTCTTTAGTGGTTTTCAATGAAAAAGCTACAGCAAAATATTAACACCTGATCAAATTTCTTATATTCTGTTATCGTTCTAGAAGAGTCCCGTCCTGTTTCTCGTTTTTCATTAAAAAGAAATGGGAACGAAATTCATTAAGAAAACGTTTAGAACAAGAACGGAACTGTTTTGAAAGACCTATCTGAGCAAAACGTTACATTTTTTCAAGAATCAATATAATTTGAATGACCTGAATAAATACATTTGTTTTGAGGTAGGACCAAAGTAAAAAAGTTTTCCGATTTTATCACGAGATAGGAATCGTGGTTTTACAGTAATTAATTTTATGGAAAATAATACCGTAAACACTGAGGTTTATCTCCCAAGCCACAATAGAACAGATATAGGGAGATTATTTTATACAAGAAAAATGCCTTCGATATTTCAATAATTACCCTCGTTAAACTTTTTACTTTGATTAAAATAGAAGCAAAAGCCTATGATTATTTTCATCATTTATCGATTGTAAATACTTTAGGGCAAGCTAATTGTGACCGCTCGGTTTTCATTGATCCGATCGCAATAACTCAATACAAATGTACAAATTATGATACAATATGTGGCTTGTAAAAATTTTTCTACCGTTCGAAATCTATCTGCAAACACTCATTTTTTATATACAGTTCTGGCTGTTCACAAATTGAATCTGCGAACGTTCATGAATGTTCATGAACCCTCGTCGACTTTCGTGAAACTTTTTTTATCTAAAGAACGCGAATGGCTACAAATGGGAAATTATTTTTCTTTTCTTTCGGCGAATGTTCATGAACTTTCACTAACAGCTTCTACAAATATTGTGTTATTGTAATAATTTAGTGATAGGGATTGATCGTATTTTTGGATCATGATCGATTGATCCAAAGGTTTAATTAATGTGCTATTGTTGATCAAACTTTCGGACAATGCTCAGCTTAAGCTGCAATTGAAATTTTAAGAATTTCAATTTAAATTTATCACTTTTCTAATTGTTCTGATCAACGGTTCTTCGGTCGATAATGATCCAAAATTTCAATTCCCCATCACTATAAAATTCGTTAATATTTGTAAATATGGCTTTCAAGATATCTTGTGGACGAGCGAAAAATAAAACCTAGAAGAGTCAGATTTAATTAAAGATGAAGGTACTGCTCATTGTAATGAGACATTTATTTTTGATGACTTATTAAAACCAATAAAGCTGTTAATTTTACTAGATTTTTAATCAGATTTTATAAAATTTTTATTCAAATTTAGAATTAATTTAGATTAATTTAAGATAACCTAGTCGTAAAATTTATAAAAAGTCCTTTTTTACCAATCAAATATTGAATACCATTTGATCATAAATCTTATCCGAAACAACTTTTATTCAATTTACATGTTGGCAAATTTAATACGAGAACTGTAGATTGACCTTGATTAAAGATTATACATGTGTCTATTCGGAAATATGTTTTCCAGTCTATGTATAATCTTTACTCTCTATTATTTTACCATTAAAATCGCATTTTTTCAATTATTTTTTTTGAATGAGCAATTATTCTTCGTTCTAATTTAGGTATGAGATTTCTTCATTTTCCCAAAGAAAAAAAATATTTTCAATTTCAAGTTTATTTATTTTGTTTTCAATTGACTATTTGTTCTCATTCAAATTTTTCTATCACTTTAAAATAAAAGAGAATAGAGTACGTGTTCATGATAACTTTAAAGGTATTTTCCTCAAAATAAAAAGAGGACATATCATGTTTTAGAAATAAATCCATTTAAAAAACATAGCAAAAAAATACTTTTAAATAAGTGTACGTTTCAATTTATTTGTTTCAAAACAAATCTTTTAAGGTCTTCAATTTCTATGTTTTCATTAGAATTAAAATTCCTGGACGCATTTTGTATGGGATCAGATAAAATTGCATTCCATTAATTCAAACTGTTTTTTCCATCAAGATTTTTTCGCACACACGCTCACACTATTATCGACTAGTACCCCCGCCAATTTTTAAAGATTAATTTCTTCTTTGGATGTACTTTGAGAGATTTAAATCTATTTTAAATAAACATTTATTATAAAAAAGTTATAAATAATCGAAATAGCAAAGTGAAATTTAAGATTAATTGCTTTTTCAATACTAATAATCGGTCGAGTCAATTAATTATGTTCAATCAATCCTAAAACATCATTAGCAAAAACTGTCCAAGTACTGTTTATAACCAGCTTGATTATTTGTCTAAACTATTTTTTGTTGGATCTTGTTAGATTCCAAAAACAGCTCATTAAAACTTTTCTAGATTATTTGTTTTTTAGATTAGACTCGTACAAAATCAAACAAACTCAAGTACATTTTTTATTGTAAAAACAAACTAATCGAGGGGTTAATTACAAAATTTCTAATTAAATCCCTTATGAGAATAAATCCACAAGGCTAAGGTGTTGTTGTATTTGAAATATAGAACAAATTTTTAATAAACAAAGCGTCCAACTGATTCGTGATAATTAAAACAAGTTAGTATATGTGTGTATATCGAAATTAAAATCAACAAACTCCTACGGTTTTCGGAAATTTGTTCGCTGAATTTTTTTTTTTTTACTATCGCTCACTATTTACTCAGTGTGTTTGATTTAGAATTAATGTTTCGTTTTTTGGGACATTTATTCGAAAAAAAATAAAAACACACAAATTTATTACAACTGGATCGCAATTTAAAATTTTCTAAAGTGAACAACTAGTTAGAACTAGTTTTTTTTTTGCAATGAGATTTGTAGAAAATTTTAAGATGTTTTTGTTGCTGTCTAGAATAATAAGAAATTTTGAATTTTATTTTGTTCTGTATTTGCTTTGCAATATTTTTCTTTGGATTTTGAAAAAAAAACGAAATATTTGAAAAAAAGAAGGTTCTTAATCTTTTGATTCATATTTTTGCTTTTTAAGTAACAAAGTTATTACAATATTCATCTTTTTTTTTTTAGATTGAAAAGTTTTTATTTTAAAAAATTATTTATCGTCCTCAATCAAACAAAAGTATAATCGTTTAACGTAAAACATTTATTTAAAAAAATATTAAATAATCGTGAAAAGATCGTCCTTTATTTTAAAATTTTACTGTAGATTGAAAATATTTGTTAAACTTAAAAAGAATCTATTAAATTTTAACATCCAAATAATCGTAAGCATTTTTTAAAATCATTTAGAAAATTGCAAGGATTATTTTTTTCTTTTTTGTCTCAGTCAAAAAAATGTTGGTATTCTTTAAAAACAACACCCGTCGACAATGTATAAAAACAACATCGGGTGTAATCCACAAAAATTACATAAATTGATGATTCTTGTTTTCGTTTACTTTATTCCTAGCGACCTAAGTTTAATAAAACGCCTTTTTTTCGGGCAAAAAAAATTATTTTAATATTAAACTTTCCTTTCGAAATAAATTGGCATAAAACACTCTAATAAGATTCCAGATAAACCTAAAAACTGATGTCATTTTTCGATAAAGCATGAAAAAATCTATCAGGAAATGGGGTTCTTTTTTTATGGATATGTGGTAAAACCCTTAATAAATCGAAAAAACTTTATAGAATCGTAAAAACAGCAAACAGACACTCTACGTAAATCGTAAATATTAAAGTTAAGCTTGTAAAATTAAGATGATTTTTAGGGTATTCGACCCTGAAAAACCCACAATTGTGGTCAGATTTGGCATAAATGTGTTTGTTTCAAAAGGAGGTTTGGTAAGAAAAAGAGATCTCAGCCATTTGCAAAGTCGTCTTACTAAATCATTAACGATACACGTTAAATATTCTAAAATTTTTAATCAATGTTTTTAAAAAAATTTTCAGGTAAAGCAAAACTCCAACATCGACAAAATTAACAACTTCTGGCATCGTTCAAAATAAATTCGGCAGTTCACTTCTGGGTAATTAGATTTCATGTAAACCATGACACATTCAGAAATATTCAGAAAGAAAATGAAATTTTCCACAATATTACAGTTTAATTTGCTTTCACGCGTGATGCTTCAAAACCCATATTTTTGAAGTTAGTTTAAAAAAATATGGCTAACTTGAAACAGGACCTTTTGGAATTTATTATTGATGAAAAGATTTTCTCTTAAATTTAATGACGTTTTTTGTAGACTCATATTTTCATAAAATCAGTTACCAAAAATCATCAAAAAGCTCCCACTGGGTTCTTTTTTTTAATTCAAAAAGTTTGTGAAATTTCGAGATACGCTATCTGGTCACATAAAAAAAGTTTTAATTATTGAGAATTTCAATTTATTAAGGTTAATCAAACATATAAAGACCGTTCGAACTAAATAGTATTTTCAAAACAACGATAAAATTTTGTAATTATGACAAATTAGAAATTGAAATGTGGTGTCTGGTTAAAAAATTGCCATAGTTTGTCTAACTACTAGAGTTGTTTTAAGGTGACAAAAATTTTTAAGAATTTACAATAAAAATCAATTTTTTTTTCACTTTTGACCATCTATTTTTGTAAGTATTTAATCTCATCAGACTGTAAGAAGACTTACGGACATTTGATTTCAGAGTTCGTTCATAGGTACTATTTTTAAGATGCTTAATGTTACATTCTCTTCTAGAATTATGTAGTATCAAAATCTAAAATCCACTAAACAAAACATTTCTTTAAATATATTTTTCATTATCATAGCCAGATGGATTTTAGCCGTATTTTAGATAGAGCATATTAAAACTTTTTTTTAAGCTTTTAATATTTTAATATAGCAGTGTATATTTAAATAATATTAGAATACTTGCAAAAATCGGCAATGTGAAGTATCAAATGGATCAATATTTAAAACCATTTTTAAGACTGAAAAAACTGAAAAACCTTTGCAGAGGTGTTTTACAGTAATAAGCATTCAAAAAGCTAACTTAGAATAAATAATCTTCGCTTTGCCCAAAAATCCGTATACAGTAGTGGAAATTAATTTGTTCCATGATATCATATGATATCAGCTGATCTCATCTGATGTCATCTGATATCAGTATCCGATGGCAATTAATAATGTTTGTAATGATATCATCTGATATCATATAATTTCAACTGATCGGAGCTGATAGTTGATGATACAAAAATGGTCATAAATTCTGATACCAACTGATATCAGCTGATAACAAGAGACAAATTAATTTCCAGGACTGTATATTAAGGTAACGAAATTATGTAAAAAGAAATATTTATCAATGTATATTATCTATTCCATCATTATTGATTGAAATAATACTAATAGTTCAGAATTTCAGTTCCCAATTGCATATTTAAGTTCGTTTAGTTTGTAGGATATACATAAACTTTTTAATAGACCAAGTTTTCTAAAAGTAAAGCTACCAAAATAAGATTTGACCATATAGCTTTTAATGGTGACTCTTTAAGTTGTGATGTTCTAAAGTTTAAATTAAAAATATCAACAACTAATAAATAATGTGATTTTAATCGATTTTTTTTTAAATTTCAAAATTAACAAACCCCAATTTTGTCTAAATTACAAATTGAGATAAAGATCGACATAGTGCAGATTTTCATCATTTTACGATACAACTCAATCGCTTGAAATAAAGCAATAATTGAACTCCAAAAGCAATATAATAAACAAATGAAAAAACAAAAAAGAATAGATTTTATTTAAAAAACTACCATTGTTACAATTTTTCAGACTATTAAACAAATCGATAAATTTAATAAAAAAAGAAATGAGAATTAAAACAAAACCAATGAACGATTTAAAAAATTAGAAGGAAAAATAGAGTTCTAGCTTCTTTTTTTTCTATTTGTGGAATCTAATGATTTGTAACAATTTTTGTTTCTTACATAATGATAAAATTAAATTAGAAAAAAAAAAGAAAAGATTTATTTTTTTATATGTTTTACAAAATCACATAGGAACAAAAAAAAATCTAATTAGTTTAGTTAGGTTAAGGCAAAAAAAAAGAGAAAGAACAAAACAAAATTTAATTATGAGATATCAATGTTTTTTTTTTCACCAAAAAAAAAAAAGTTTTTCATTTTGTTCACGGCCAAATAAAACAATTATGAAGTGATTATCAAAAAAGCCTAACAGTAAATATTTAATCAAAAGGAAGTTTGAGGGCATTTTTTGTTCATGTAATAAAAGTTTTAGATCTTGTAAATCAATCAAGCTAGTATAATTAAAGTCTCTTTCTTTTTATTAATCAGGTCAGCTCTAAAAAAATCAAGTTTCAAATCTCCGTAGTGAAAAAAAAAGTCGAATGTTTATTCAAGCAAAATTTTTAATAATCCGTAAAATTGAGGGACAAAAGCTTACAAACCTTGATAAGTCAAACAAAAAAGTAATAAATCAAAGTTATAATTTATTGAACTTTTTTTAATTTCGAATCGAACAATGAATACTTAAATTTCAATTTTAAAAGAAAACCCTTTTGTTTTCGATTAAATCCTAATTAAATTTTTTATCATTTGTTGGTTAGTATCCCAGAGGTCATGATTAATAAATAATAGAATCCTCTAAAAAACAAAGCCAAAACTAATCATTTTTTTATTCTTGTTATTTAAATTGTAATTTGATTCAAAGATAAACTAATAAGCATTATTCTATATATCACATTTGAAGTTAAAACAACGTCAAAACTATAAAAGCAAGCCTATTTGTTTTCTTTTAAATTAGAACATTTGTTGCTTTTATCGCTGTCTAAGACTCTCCAAAACGATTTTTTTTTCAAATACAATTAAAATAAGTAACTTTTATAATTTTGATAAAGAAATTATTTTCAAAGTTGCAAAAAAAAAAATTCCAAAAATACAAGTTAAATATTCTCTCTCTTTTTTGATAGATAACATAGCTTTTAATGGGAAGAAAAATTTAGCGCTTGTTCTAAAATATATCAATTTCTTATCTTAATATAATTAAATTTTTACAAATTTTTTATGGCTTGAATTTTTCATTTCGGTAGAGTAACTTGGATGTCAAGAGGTGTTTATCTATTTAGCCTGTTAAAGTATCGATTGTTAAAGATTTTAAATAAAGTAGCGAGAAATTATCTGGATGTGATAAGTAATGTAGCTACACCAATTTGATAAATTTAATCCCATCTTTTCTTCAAAAAAAAATTTTATCGGTTGATTTGGATAAAGCCGAAGGGTTTGGTAAAATTAAATAAAAGGAGTAGTTATATTAAGTTTGAAAATATTTCAGTCGATAAAGATGTTACTCGTGTTTTTTTTCTTCTCATTTTGGAAGTTTGGTACAAATATAAAACAATCATAACTAAGTTCAAAAAAGAGTACAGTGTTTTTTTATTTTAAAAATTTTAAAATTTAAATTGACAGTGCTAAGATGTGTTCTGTTTATCTAACGCAAAAATTTTAAATTTAAATAAAAACACTTTATTTCTTGTTTAGGACCTTCTGCTTAAAACTCAAGTCTTTCAAAATGTTGTTTAAATTAGACTAAAAGAAGTTTGATTAGCTCGGAATTAAAGTTAACCGAACATAAGATACGGACTTGAACAAATTAAAAGTTCATAGAACTTTCAAGGTTTTAAAGATGTTTCATCATGAAAAATAAAATTTTGAAGGAAATTTAAAAAGGTTGTTCGAGAAAAATCTTCGCCGCTAAGACTGGTTATTCCTGACCACCAATTTTCCGTTCAACTAAAGATCGACTAGTTTTCGGCTTTTGTACTCTTTCTTGTGGGCCAAGTGGCTAAGCTCTGGGATTTTAGGTTCAGGCTATAAGCTCGTTCAAATAAAGAAAACACCTATAAAAACTAACAGACCACTTCCGCCAGTTTCCGAACAACGATTTTCTGATATTACTTTTAGTGCTCTTTTTTAGTATATAGATGCCTTTTTTCTAAAACCTTTAAAAATCGTGAATCCAAGAGCTTAGCCACCTGGTCCACAAGAAAAAGTACACAAAGATGAACAAAAGTTAGTCGATCTTTAGTTGAACGGAAAAGTGGTGGTCCGTGTTTTAGCAATAATCCTAAGACTATCCAAAGAATATAATCAGTCATAAATTTTGCTTTTAGACATGAGTATAGCTTGTTTAGTACTAAATTTCGTTTCTTAAATCGTTTTTTCTGTTGTATTTTAACTTAAAATTACTCTGTACTTAAAAATTTCTGCAAAAATTCAGCATAAATTTTGTTAGACATTTAATCGTGGTGTTATCTACCGTTTTTTTTACGATAATCGGTAAGGATTCTAGTATTTTAGGCTATGAATCCCTTTTTAGCAAACACCATTATTAATGTAGTGTTTTTCTTTCTAAGAGTGGTTAAGAAGCTTTTGGAATTTTTTATCTATTAATAAGACACCCTTGGTTGAGCCCCCCCCCCCCCCCCTCAACTTCTAAAATCGTCTAGCAACATCACTGGTTTATAGAATACGTTATTTATAACCAAAAATCCAAAATTTCAAACCTACAGTTTGTCTCAATCTTCATTCATCGTAATTCCAAATAGACCTTAGTATGAGATCGAGTAATGACCGATTTACATGCTCTTTCATTAACTCTCCTTTTTTTAATCTCGAGACTGACTCTATAATTTAAGTTTACAAAATTCCTTAGAGCTAAGTTAATTAGAAAAATTTTTGAGTGAATATTTAATTAGGCACCTTTAAATCAAATGTTGAATAGAGTCAATTTTATACATATCTGAATATTGATATCAAAACAAAATCCTAGCGAACTAGTTTAGATAATACGAACCTAAAAAAGAATAGACGATTTATTTTTCATATTAAATATCATGTATATATATTACATAACAAAAAACATATTCCCTATCAATTCTATTTTTTATTTAAATCTCATCGGATTACGTTCTAAGTCAATCGTAGGACGTAGAATGCGTGTAGGGTATAATTTTCAAAAAATTCCAACCGAGAGAGAGAGAGTGCTTTTTTTTTATTTTTTCGTTTTTGGTATAAACTTGATTCGATTTAGGATTTTATTTCGTTCATTTTCTTTTAATGTTTTAAAATCAGACTATTTCGCTGTAAAGACAAGGTTTTTAATAACTTTTTCAATTTTTTTATTCAATTGAATAACTTGAATTCTATTTTAGATTGAAAATTCCATGCTGATTATAACAACAGAATAAAACATTGTTTGGCTTTGATTCCTTTTTTTTTTGTTCAATCTAATTAAAGCATGTGCGTGCACGGAATATGAATCAAATAATTAAATTATAGATCGTATCAATTTTTGATAAAGATAATCTCAACTCGAGTAGAACAGTGCTTCCCGTAATCTATAATCAAAGTTTAATTAAGCTCGTTTTTTTGTTCTTATCCGGTAGGTCGAACAAAATTACGGACAGGATTTAATGATCAAAATCCAACAACAACAACAACAAAAAATCTCCTTATGGCTATTTTGTTTATATTTACTTTATCTCTATATCGAAATATTCCCATAAATTCATAAGTTCTATTTCCGTATTCCCACTCTTTATCGATTTCAAATGAGGCTAAACACATACGCACTTAAAGCTTATTTGTAAATTTGTTTATTTTATGTTACTGATACGAAAGAATGCCAACGGAACTAATTTGTTAAAATAATAATTTTCAGTTTATTGGTAATAATAAAAAGAGTCCTTTTTATTTACGCTTATTTTATCAAAGTAGATGTGATTTGAAACAAATTTCTCTTTTTTTTCTCTCTCTCTGATCAACAAAGGTTAATCTCAATTAATCGGGGTCTATATTTTAACGTTATGGTGAATATATTCGACCAAAGATTATTTGGCTAATAAAAATAATAACCATAACAAAAAAAAACAACAACAACAACAAAAGAATTTTTTTTTAGAATTACTAATCTTTGTTTAAATTATTTTTACTTTTACCTACTCGTCAAGTAAATAAATACTTGAACATTTTTTGTTTATTTAAATACTTTGAGATTTGTATCTAGTTCTGAATGATGATTGTCTAAAAAATTGAATTTTTTCTTTGTTTGGTATTTACTCGGGTTTTGCTACACAACAAAAAAAACTTGAGTCCTAAGTCTAGTGTTTGTTGTTGTTTTTTTTTTAATAAAAAACAAGTGTTTTTTATACAAATTATAAATTCATTAGGATACTTAAAATATAAACTTCAAGAGTAATTAGAGTTATTTGACCGTTTGATTCAAATTTCTGATTTTATAAATAATTATTATTATTCTCCAAGTCCAATGTAAATATACTTGATTAATTAAAAATTCTTGTTGAACCCCCTTAAGTTTTAAATTAATTTTTTTGTTGTAACAAATAAAGTTTTCTTTCGTAATCAAAAGTTCATTTTTTAAACAAACTATTTTTCTGAACGATCGAACATTGTTTAATGTTAATGTATGTTTGTACAAAGGTTATATAAACAGTTAATATGTCAAACGTGAAATGCGAAACACTTTTTTTTTTAGTTGAGCGTTCGTTGATTAGAAAATGAATGGTTAAGAAATGTTGTTTTTTTTTAACTTTTTGCTTCGAGATAAATTTGATAAGGGTCATTTTTTAAGAGTCATAGCACACGTTTTTTCTTTTTTTATGAATAGGTTGTCACAAGATCACTTATGATCGAATTAACAGTCTAAAAATGTCAAACTAATTCAAAACTATTTTGTTTAAAACTTTTATTTGATTCGATAAAAAAGGAACAAAATTATTTTCTAGCCTTAGGGTATTAATTTAAACTTTTAAAGTTGGTCATATAGATTTGTTTTTGTTTTGTCAAAATTTATTAGTTTGATTTTAAAATCTGAATAATCATCAGAATAATCAAATTTTAAAGCAAAAATTTGATCAAGAGATTTTTTACCAGAAATATGCAAACAATAGAGGATACTAGTGAGCTAATGTTCCAATACCAGAGACGACAAAAACATCGGTTAACAAAAGTACAGTTTTTAGGAATAAATGACCCCATTTAAAGCGATATTGTACGTCTTATTACGCAATTTTACGCATCCATTTTTTGTCATCTCTGACCATTTCACGTTTTAAGCAAAATCATAGAATCAACTGAAAACGATTTTAGTTAGTCGATTTAAAAATGTTATTGAATGAGAATAGAGTCGTGCAAGAATGAAAAAGACAACAGATAAGCAACATAAGGGAAGTTTTTTGAGATGATACTCCTCATCTTTAAATACTTAGGGTTACCATAAGGTGATTCTTGCGAAAATATAACGTTCCGTAAACGCGTTCAGAACGGTCTTTAAAAACAGTTCTAGTTCCAAACGTTTTCCAAAAGGGTATCGTTTCCCTTCCTAAACTCGTTTCTCTCTAAGGAAAAACAAGAGACTGTCCTGTAACCTTTTGGAAAACGTTTGGAACTAGAACTGTTTTTAAAGACCGTTCTGAACGCGTTTATGGAACGTTGAATTTTTGCAAGAATCATTGTAATGACTGAACTCCTTCATCTGAAACTAGAATCTAAAAAATGTAAACCTAATCACCAAGCAGTTACGTTATTTTATCGTGTTTAAGATAAATGAAATGATTACCAAAAATTGTAAGAATTTTTCCACAGAATTTGAGATCGATGTTCCAGGTAGACTTGAGTTGATTTTAGCCCAGGTTATCACATTTCATATGGTTTAAGTATTCAGAATTTATTCTATCT
This sequence comes from Brachionus rubens, assembly GCA_022207745.1. Taxonomy (NCBI): domain Eukaryota; kingdom Metazoa; phylum Rotifera; class Eurotatoria; order Ploima; family Brachionidae; genus Brachionus; species Brachionus rubens. The sequence goes on along the minus strand of JAJVHD010000001.1, from coordinate 2,178,035 downwards.
GATAAAAGTTAGGGCCTATGATTCGTGATTATCCATCCATCTTTCCCTATCGATGTTAACAAATTTTCTTTGACAACAGCAATAAAATTAATAATAGAGTCAGAACTTGAGCATAAGGGGTTAACAAAACAGTTACGGTAAGGGTAAAACAATAGCCTTAAGACAAATTAAATCAAATAAAAAATCAAGTTTTCCTTATTTGTTTGTAGCTTTAGGGTACAAAAAAAAACTTTTTTTACAAAAAACATACTTCTAATTATAAAAATAATGGTTAATTGCAAACTAAATAAGATTTGAAAAATTAAATAAAATTTTTGTTGTCAATTCAGGAACAGAGACAGCTTAATCTTGAATAGAGCTGATTGTGCATTTCAATGATTAAATCTTTCCAAAATTTTATGGTTTAAAAGTTAATTTTTAGTTAAAATATTATTTCAAGAGGATTTTAGATGAGTTCAAATATTTGAGATTAGATTATTATTCTTCTAGTTGAGATACTTTTTGTTTTTTTTGTGTTAAGTAGAGGTAGTCATAAAAACACAAAAAAATAGTGTTAAAAATTACAACGACCTATAAGATGACATAATTTTGTAATCTTTTCTAAAAAAAACTTTTTTTTTTTATTACAACTAAACATAACACTTACAATTATGTTTTTTTTTCATTGTAAATTGAAATTAAATAAAAAAAAAATACAACAACAAAAATAATTGATAACAAATATTTTTACTCTCTATCTTACGTTTTTTTTTTTCAAATTTTTTTGAATTTTTAAATTTGAATTTTAATTAGACTTCGTTTATCATTTTTTAGGACCGTTATTAAGTTAGCCGAGGTTATTGCTTTCAATAAAGTTCTCAAAAAAAGAAGATGATTATAGGTTGATCATGATAACAACAAAACTCTCTCTCTCTCTTTATTTAGTGCAACTATTTCAAATAAATTAAGTTAAATACGTTTTTAAACTGCTTTGTTGTTTTCGTTTTTATTTTTTGCTATATATTGCTAGATTTTAAACTATACTAAAATTCATAATCATTTCGAAAATAGAGGTCAAATAATAAAATAACTCGAAATTTTCTAAGAAATTTTCTTAATAAGTTTGATCGTGTTTGGGTTTTTCTTTGCCTCATTCGTTCACAAGGTAAAAGTTGACCATTTGAGAGTGAACCCTCTTTAATAGGTTTTTATATTACTTTGACTAGACTTCTTAATAGGATACGAAAAAAAAAATTTTTCTATATGAATTAATTTCTAGGTTAACCAAAAAATTCTCAATCTCTAATTAGATAGATTTAGTTGTTTCGGCAGTTGCCTTCTCTCTAAACATTTCAATTAATATTAGGGTTTAAAAAATTTATGCCTTCAATAAGTTTTTAATTAAAGTCACATTTGTTTGAATTTTTGCTTTTTTTTTAAACAATTTTTCGAATTATTTAAGCGAAATTATTTTGTTGATGGACAAGTCAACTTGTTTATCCCAAAGGCGTCAACTTAGTTATCCTGTATTGGCTCTAAATAAATATCTTCATTAAAGTTTTTAACACATGGTCGAATGGCGAGAGGCTTCTGAAGCCAACTTTAAAGACCAATCCTAATGAGACTGGTTTATAAAAAAATCAGACTTGCGACTCGTGATATAAACCAGAGATACAAACCCGGATTTTTCTCAGGTTTTCAGGTTTTGAGTTTGGGTTGGGTTGGGGTGGACCACTCAAACTCGATACCAAATTACCCACTTTTTTGGGTATAACCCATAACCCATAAACTTAAATTTTCAGGTTACGTACCGTTTTCAGGTATACCTCTTTACTCAAAACAAACCCCAAAAAATCGAGTATGTGGTTATCGGATTCAGGTATCGAGTGTGAGTGGTCTACCCAGACTCAAACTCAAAACCTGAAAAAAATCTGGGTTCGTATCTCTGATATAAACTAAGGGTTCTGAAATGGGTACTCTATCAGGTGTATCAAGTGATGCGTTCTGATTTTCCAATGTTATTTTTATCCAAAGCCAAAACATGTTTGTTAAAGTCTTTAAAAGATGCGGTAAAATCTACTAATGCGATTTAAACTTTGAAATTGGGTCACATGATTCCGGATAAAAAAAATAATATCGGTATAGATAAAGATCTTTAAGGGCAAAAAATTCAACACTTTCTTTCATGTTTAAGAAGCGATAAAGAATTTTATTTCGATAAAATCAAAATAAAAGTTAAAAAAATGTGCAGATGCACAGATATTTATGCAGAGATTGAGATTAAATTAAGAGCATTAAGTACACATGAAAAACAAAAATGTTAATACACATTTATGTTTCGCTTGACCGAGTAAAACAGTTAATCAAAAAAAAAAATTTTCAAAATGAAACACGGATTTTTTTGTTGTTAAAAAAACCGGATTTCTCGTTATCTAAAAAAAAAATTCCATTAGTTTTTTTGTTGTTCTGGTTGCTAGATCAATTACCTGACTATTGTCGAATATCTTTTAATTAATCCATCGTAGGAACCGGAATCAACATAATAGAACTCTTAATTAGAATGATACCCAAATGGTCTCATTTTTAAAATTTTTGAAATTAACGCCTTTTGATACAATGATTGATTTTTTTTAGATAAAAATTTTGATAACAAAAAAATGAAAACAAAATGAACGCGATTATTAATTAAACATCCACGAACATATAAGTTACCTCAATAGAAACAATTTTTTTTTAAAATTTGTACAAAATGCCAAGCTCAATATTTAATTCAATCATATTTATTTATTTATTTTTTATAACAAAAACAAATTGTGTACCACCGTATTATGACGATCAACAAGCACCCACTAAAACCTCATCGGAATTGAATAAAGAATTCTGGGAAACGTTGTATCAAAATTCATTGTTAAATACACGTAATAAATATAACGCATTGAATGATGAAAAAATATGTTTTACATGTCCTGTTGATCGTGGTATATTCACTAGTTTGTATCATGAAGCAATCGATGCAATGACACAATCAAATCAACAACATCAAACACCACCACGGGTTACTATTTCTTGGATAGCACAATTAAACGAAAATCGTGTCATACACTTTTGTAGTAATAATACACGTAAAGCGCCTAATCCATTACAATTATCAAGTAATGGTTTAAATGGTGATCAAGTTGCTTCGTCAACTCAACTTGAATTTTCGTGCGAAAATAATCGACTATGTCTCCATAATATAAAAAATTCATACCCTAAAAATTATCAGTGTCTTATAAAATCTTATGTGTTAGATGTTAAACTAGATGTTATTGGTAAGTGTTTTTTTTTTGTTTAAGATTTGTTTCTCTAGGGTCTCTAATGGGATAGGAAACATTTAAAATTCGATTTTATTTTAAGGCTCTTATAACAAAACTCATGTTATGAAAAAACGTGATGACTCGTTTTTTCAACAAAGCTTCAGTAATAAAAACATGAAATTTCTCTCTAATAGCTTTGGTTGAATTTTTGGTTTGCGTTTTCATAGACTTGTGTGATTTTAACATTTTTTAACCGAGTGACTAATTTTTTTTTCTGGAATGATACACTCGCATTTTTTACGATTTTTAAAAAATTTGCCTTAACAAAAAAAAAAATTTCTGTTTGATCAAATTTTGATTGTTTTTTTTTTTTTTAAGTTCAATTGACTCATGTCTTGTTGTACTTTACGGGTGATTCGGTCAAATTTGATTATCAAAAAGAAGTTCAAGTGCACGAAAATCAAGTTTTTACAGTCAAATGTGAAGTACCCGAATCAAATCCAGTGTCTATAGTCAAAGCTTACATTGATGATAAAGAGCTTAAATTGACTGGTCTAGAAAAGAAAACAGTCGAAAATCGTATGACTATAAACACATACTCATTTGAAGTTAATGCAACTAGAAATATGAATGGTAAAAAAGTTAAATGTGATGCACAAATGAAAGACATACCACCAGATCTTGCCAACTCAATCGATCTAAGATCTCATCTTTTCAAAGACTACACAATCTCTGTTTATTGTAAATACTTTTTTTTTGGATAAATTCAATCGTAGTGTTAACTTTACTTTTTTGTTTAAGACTTGCCAACTTGTGTTCATAAAGAGCGTGTCTACCGTACAGGTATAAATCGTTCTATTGTAATAGAATGTCCAATTAATGGATCAAATCCGGATGTTACTTATTACAAAATGATCCCTCCGTCTACCCGCACAAAATTTGAATTAATCGATAATAATATTGATACTTTAAAACGGGTTGGTCGTTATCGAATAAATCCCACATCGCCTGCCGATTTTGGTCTCTATGAATGTATACCAAGAAGTTTGGCTGGTACGGCTAAATGTGATATCATAGTCGAGCTTGGTTCAACGCCAAACCCTCCCGAAATGTGTACTGTTCAATTCGCAAAGGTAAATAATAAAACCTTTGCACAATTTAGCTGCAAGCCTGGACACAATCAGGGAGGTTCAAGTTCATTTTTAAGCATCTACGAAATAATTGATCAACAGTTAAAGTTAAGCGGAAGGGTTAACATTGACGAAAGTAAAATTGACAAAGAAGTACCTTACATATCACCTGCTGACGAGGATAAATATTACGAATTTTTGATAATGCAAGAAAATAATTTTGGTAATTCGTCATCAATTTTATTGACTCTAGGAACACCAAAAGACTCAAAAAATATTTCATCAATTGATTTTAAAAATTTTTATATAATTGCTGGAGGTATTGCCGCAATATTTTTTGTATTTTGTATATGCGGTTGTTGTTGTTGTTCGGATATTTGTGGTTCGGCAAAAAATGACAATGCATTTTGTAAATGTTGCTCTGGTAATGAACATAGAGACGAAGATGGGTTAACTTATAAAAAAGCTCCGATTGATTCGGATATCATGGCTTCTCGAACATATCAACCATACTCAACGGACAGTCTCAAATACGGTTACAATCCAAACTCAAATTATGATTACTATGATAATACTTCAACAGGTCTTTTAGGAGAACCCACTAATTATGAAAGATTCGGGACTATGAAATCTAAAAAAGTTCAAATCACAAACTCGTCATCTTATGAAACAAACCAAGACGATAGTTACGAAAATGAGTATGAAGAAAACGAGTACATGGAAGATAAAAATGAGAGTGACTCGTCCAAAGAAGACAAAGATTTCACTCCTAAGATAACTAAAAGTAAAAATGCAAGTGAAATGTTCAATAATAATGTTAGTGTAAGCATTGGAAGTGGAGTTGAATCGATCAGAAAGCACACTTACAACCTAGGAGCTGAGTTGTATGGTCGTAAAGTTAAGCTAAACTCGAATGGAACGAGTACTATTGACAGAAAAAATTTGATAAAAACTGATAATGGATTGGTTTATACACCTTTAGAAGGCAAAGAAGATGAAGGCGAGTACGATAATTGTGATGATATGAAATTCAGAGATAATAAGTATTCGAGTGTAAAACGGGTTAATCCGAACCAGAGCAAGCCATTGTTGAACACAAACTTTCAAGTTGAGTTAAGTCAAAAGTTAAAGTCAATAAACAAAGATGATGAAATTTATAGTAAAAATTTAAAAGTTAAAAATATGATTCCATCTACAACTAGTTTTAATCAATCAGAACAATTATCAAATTCTACAGCAACTACATCTGTATCATCATCAGCAAGTTCATGTGCATCTAATAGTGATTTAATAATTAAAAATAAAGACACTTTAAAACGACCACTTCCACCGACTCCTTTGGAGAGTAAAAATTATTCGTTGTTAAAAACAACGATAAGTGTTGGTGGTAATGAGAATGGTGGAACTTTGGGAAAGTCTAAACCCCCTATACTCAAACCTAAGCCTAGAAATAACTCGGCTCATAATCAATCAGTCGAGCCTTTGTTAAACGGAAAATTTGATAGTCCAAATACGAGTGTAACCGATGTGTCATCAACTAATTGTACACCACAACATTGTAATGTAAATTTAATCGAAGACGTCGGTCAATTAAATAAAAATACATTAGGACGTAAAAGTAATAACAATCCAAATTCAATATACTCGACTATAAAGTTAAATTGTGATTTTACGAATAATGCAATTCCTAATTTGAAAACATTTTCGCCAAATTACGAAAATCGTAAAAAAAGTCCAACATCAATTGACGATGAGATAAAAGCAATAAATTCAAGGGGTAATTTGACGCGTACAATTGAAAGGCGACATGTTAAAAATTCTGAATGTTAAATTTTCCAGTAAATATTCCAAAGGCCAAATTGTCTCTGGTTGATTATCTTAGTAAATCAAGTGTCTTTGTTGTTTGAACAAATTTTTCTTCTCTTTTTTGTTATTTATTTTTTTTTTTAAAAAATTATTTTTGAACAAAAAAAAGGACTTTAAGACAAAAATTAATCGACTTTTTTTTTATTTTTGTTAAAAATTTTTTTTTTTTTCAAAATTTGCACGCTAAACAAAAGTTAAAAAAAATTATTATTTTCTCAGTTTTTTTTTTCTATCTGAATTTATAATTGTAAATAAATGAAAATTTTTTTCACTCTTTTGTTCTCTTCTTATATTGAGTTAATTTTGAATAAACAATTTTTTTCAAAAAAAAAATTTCTCATTTTCATTTATCATAAAAAATTTAAAATATTTTTGATCTTACGTGTCAGTTTTATGGTCGTTTTAAAAAATAAAAAATAATCGACTACAGAACGGTATCTATTAGATTTTTTTATATTTTTTAACAAAAATTCTTTCATGTTTATGCAAATTGAAAGGCTGTTACAAGTCTCTTTAAAAAGAATATTTTTTTATAATATTCAAAAAAAAAATGATACCTTAAACAATTTTTGTGGAGTAACTACCAAAGATTACCTAAAAAGTTTTTTTGGTTTGGAAAAATATTGCCACGTCGGAAATTTCAATTTTTTCAATCCACTCGTCATTAAAAAAAAATTAATAATTTTTTCCGCAGTATTTTAGTTCAATCATGATTGGAGCTTTTTAATAACACAGTGGATCGACTAGTAATCCGTTAGGTTATAATGTATTTTGATAAACCGTATCGGCTATGGTTTTCTAATTTGGGCCACGTTAGATAACCAAAACTCGGAGCGACGAATTCCTATGATTTAAAAAGGACCGAAAATTTGACTGTCCCCGGAACACAGATTCGGATTTCGGGTATTGTTCACGGATTTTGAATGCTTACTTAAATACAGATCCGGATTTAACTCCAGATTAAATTATAACTACCAAGTCTTCAAAGACAACTTCAAATTGGGGTCTTAGACGGATTCTTAACAGTATTCTTATAGATTATGTTTCATTGTCTTTGTAATTCGAAAATTTTTATCGCATTAAGCAGTAAAGCGTTTTTAAGCTAGCCAAAGAAATGATATTTGTATTATAAATGGTTTTATTAACATTTTAGTTAAGGAATATTTCTTAAGACAATCTTGAATCAGGGGTCGAATTCGGATCCGCTTTTAAGAAAAAAAATCCGCATGCGTGTTTAAGGCCTTAAAAATTTAATCCGTCTTTTAGACACCCCAAATTCTGATCCGGTAGTCCAGATTTTAGGGATAACCCGAAATTGTCAATTTATGAGCCTTTTCTTTCTTTGAAAACTTACACGTAGAAATTTCATAAAAAAGTAAACCAAATCAAAAATCACTTGAAAGGGAAAATAACCACCTTGACCGAATAAAGATCAATTTTTTTGAGTAGACACTTAAAAACCAGATTGAGCACCAATTCGATCGGGCCCCATCCCGGTAAAAATCTTAGTGTCTTAAGTGTCTAGCTAAGTGTAAGTTGACAACGAGTGGTTTGATTCAAATTGTACTTTAGACTTGAAGTATCTCAAGTAAGCTAGATCATGCTTTCGTTAAGTCTATAATCTAAGAATTGTAACTAAAATATTTCTGAAGAACCGACCTATTTTTTTTAAATTTTATTTTTGATTTTTTAGAAATGATAAAGTCCTATCTATTAGTTTTAGTCTCATCGTTTTTAATCGGTTTTATAAGTTCTTTACAAACTGAGCTCGCAATTATAGTTGAACCAGGCGAACGGGAATGTTTTCATCAATATTTAATAACTGGTCTTAGTATGGAAACAGACTATCAAGTTATATCAGGCGGTGAACTTGACATATCATATTGGATAACATCACCAAGTAATCGTATATTATTTACAGAGACTAAAAAACAAGGCGGTCAGTTTCAATTTAAATCAGACGAAACTGGTGAATACCGCTTTTGTTTTGATAATACATTTTCTCGTTTTGCTAAGAAACAAGTATTTTTTTACTTGTCTTCAAACGATGATTTTGTTGATCCACATTTTCCACAATCGGCCGTTGACAGCTTAAACGCTCCGGCTAAAGATCAACTCGGAGATTTAGCAGATAAATTACAAAATTTCCAAGATGCTTTTAATCGTGTCAATACTAATTTAGAAAGAGCTCAACATGTTCAAAAAATATTCCAAGTTTATGAACTATCAGATCGCAGTCACTTAGAAGACTTGTTTGAAAGAGTCAATTTTTGGTCTGTCATTAACATTATGGTCATGATTTTAGTCGGTGCTATTCAAGTAGTCATGATTCGTAGTTTGTTCGAAGACAAATCTAAAATTGGACGAGTACTTCGTGGTGAAAAAGACGAAGCTAGATCAAGACTTGGTCTTTAAAATCATAACAACTTTTTAACAAAAAAAAAAGCCTCAAAGAACAAAAAAACTCATTTAAAAATAAAAAACACTTTAAAAAGATTAGAAAAACGCAAATTGAGCATTTTTGATTCCGTTGATATTTTTCGGTCATTTGTTTATTTTTTTTATCAACATTCATTTTTTTGTGTTCAATGACATGTTTTGCCCGTAGACTGATAACAAAAATCTTTCGAATAAAAATATTTTTAACAAAAAAGAAAACTTTGTTTCTATCAAATTCCAATTTTTAAGCCCCACCAAAAAAAAATAATAAATGTATTCATCGTTTACATCTAATATCACGTGAATTTACATTACTTTAATGCATATTTACCAAATGTATAAAATGCAAATAAATGATTACTTACATTTCGTTTTAATTTAAAATAAATTTTTTTTTTGAAACATTAAGAAAAATCTCTTTCGCTTGCAATCATAATTTTATTCTTTTTGCTCTTGAAATTTACTAATAATCGTAAACGTCTAAAGTTTTTTTGCTTTTTTTTTAATTTTTTAGAGATTTTATTTAAAAAATGGAATCTAAAAATCAAGACAATGTTGATTATTTTAAAAGACCACACCCATTCTGGTTTTGTATCATTATACCATCGTTGGTTTACCTAGCGGTAATTACAATCTTTAAATTTTTGTTTAATTGAACCATGAAAAGTACTAGTTATTTGACATTTAGTCTCTTTGAAGTTTACAAAAATAAATTCGAATATTATGTAATGCCAATTTGGGTCATTTCAACTAAGGAGCCTCAAATTATAAATCCTTAAATTCTTCCCTATACTATAATTAAAACCCAGTCAATTTCAATTTTATTTAAAACCAACTGTAATTGGAACTTAACAGTATAATGCATTAATATTACATTGATATTACATTAATGTAATGTTTGCTGGTTTGAGTTCCAATTACAGTGGTTTTACAGGAAATTGAAATTGACTGTGAATCAAGCAAAAAGTATCTCAACATTTTTTTACAAGCGAACATATTGTAGTACTAATCATTTGAAAAATCCTCACCTTTTTTTATAGAGAAAGACTTAATCTACAAATCTGATTACCGTAAAACCTTGTATACTACCCTATCCTTGAATCAAACTTTGAATGCTTACAGTTATCGCCTAAATCAAGCGATAAGCTTAAAGAATACGATTTTTAATCTGTCTTTATGCTCTCTATGAGGTTTTGAATTTTCCTAGCCGAAATTGTAGGACTTTTAAGTTTGAGGTTAGACTGGGGTTGTATGGAAGGTTTTACGATAGCTGTTCAAAGTAAAATTGAAGATTAGTCTCAAAAACCGCGAAAAACTAGTTGGATTTATGATTTAGTGCATTTTAGATTATAAATAATAAATCTTGTCAATTGACCAGACGTCATATCTTATAGAACGCTGCAAAATTTTTATTTTTTTTCGAGGTTTAAGACCATAATAAAATCGTAACAGATAAATAAGAAAATTGATAATATTAACGATTTGAAAATCAATTTGACTGTTTACAGTTTTTGTAGTTCTTTTGGATAAAATTTATGGATTCTTAGAAAAGTTTAGTACCGTAATAGTTACAGAATGGTAAGTTTGTACAATCTCGGTATGTTTAATTTTTTAGACTTTTTCAAATGTCCAATACTTCGCTCAGTCAAGAAATATCCGTCTGTTTTCATGTCTATATCGATTTTATTTTAATATTCAATGAGGGTAAATTAATAAAAAAAAATTTTTAATTAAGATTTTAGCATATATGCCGGATATAATTCCATTCGACAGTCTTGGACCATTAGGTGCATTGTCAAAATACTTGTATCAAAATCACAAGATAGTGCCAATTGCTATGTAATCAATTTTTTTTAAAAAGACTTTTTAATTCGAATTAACTAATTTTTCTTCTTAAAGATTGTGGATGGCTTTGGCAACTCATTTATTCGAAGCAATTTATGTCGTTAAAACAGCACATTCATTAAATATAAACGCAAAGTGTAGAAGTAGATGGTTTGTCCAAACTTGTATGCTTGGTTATCCATCAACAAGATTGATTAATCAATACTATTACCGACAAAAAAAAAATTGAATATTTATTTAAAAATTAAAAATTGTAAATATAAGCATTTGCTTGTTTTTGATAAAATATTTTATATGACAAAATGGTGATGGTCAAGATTTTAAATTTTTTTTTTTTTTTTAATTTTGATATTGTCTATGCTTAAAATTCGTTTTATGAAAAAATATTAGATTGATTTACGAAAAAAACTCATTTTCAAATTCGAATTTAATTATGTTGTTTTTGAATTCAAAGGTAAAATAAATATTTTATGTGTCAATATTTTTTAATTTTCTTTTATTTTTTGCAACGGGATGGCTATAAAAAAGAGGACCTCAACACCAAAAAATTTTATTCGAAAATTAAAGTTTAATCCAAAAAAATCAGAGTAATTTTTATGATATTTTTACTGAAAGCGCTATTGATTGTTAGAGTTAGAAATCGTTCCCCATTAAGCGTTAGAAGGGCATACCAAAAAGCTTGAGAAAAAATGTAAAGTGAGAATAAATATTCGTTAGAGCGACTAAGAGAGAGAGAGCATTAGGTCTTAAAGGGGTAGACTTATGTTAAGATGCGTTAGTGAGGATAAAAACATTTAAAGGAATTTGCTAAGCAAGCTTTGTTAGTGCAATAAACCTAGCCTAAAAGGTGCGTTAGAAGAGTTACGCAATGTAAATGTTTTTAGAAAACATGATGAAAAAATAAACATAATAGGTAAACAACAAAAATAAACAAAATGAACATTTTTAAAACAAAAAACATGTTTTAAAAATTTTCAAAAAAGTGTTTAAAAACTTTAAAATATGCATGTTAACTTATTTCAGCTTATTTTAACCCAATGCTTTATTAAACCCTTAAAAGTGTTTTTTTAACAAAAGCTTGATTTAACGCTTTTCGAACAGTTCAATTAGACTCTCTAAAGCGTTTGAGATTCTCAGGTAAAATGACAACGCTTGTTAAATTTACGCGGCTTCAGATAAAAAGAAGTGTGAAGATTGGCATTTAGTGGTCGAAAAAATTAAATATTATAATTTATTCAAGAAGATTTTATTCGTTAAAGGATTAAGCCAATTGCAAGCTTAAAAAAATTTTAATTAATTGATTTGATAAGATCACACTTGCCGACAGCAGTCTCACTGAATGGAATTCGGAAGGTAAAACTTCATAGACAGAATAAGGTATCAGTAGTCAAAAATTTAAAAAGTTAGCCAAAACAGTTTGAAACATTTGAGTTAAGAAATAATGACAAGACTTGTAATTTTAGTATTTTTTCCGATACCTAATACTGGTATCAGTAAAGTGAACAAATACTTTCGATACTTCTGATACTTTTCAAGTATTTAAAAAATAAGTTAAATTTTGATTTTCCGGTCTTTTTTACCTCTAGTACCTTTCCAAACTAAGAAAATCAAAATTTAACTTATTTTTTAAATACTTGAAAAGTATCAGAAGTATCGAAAGTATTTGTTCAATTTACTTATACCAGTATTAGGTATCGGAAAAAATACTAAAAATACTTTTGCTAAAATCCATATTTTCCCTCGAATTTTGGCATTTTGAACCAAAATAAGGCTTCCAGAAACAAAATATCAACAAGTAAAAAAAGTATCGGAAAAATACTTTCGATACTTTGGCTAAAAATAATCGAAGTGTAATTTATTTTCAAAAAAATCGATTTTATCAATAAATAAATGTCGATTATCAAAAGTATAAATAGTATCATTTTTTTTACTTTACTTTGGTTGTATCAAATGGGTAAAGTAAAACTGACATCCCTAGCAATTACTCTAATAGTAGACATGTCTTCAAATAAAAAACATGATTGAACAAGGACTGTACTCCAAGATCAAATATTTTCTACAAACAGAGTTGTTAATGACAATTTGTACAATGAAGTGGTTAAAGCGAAGAATAATTATCAAAAATTATTTTTTTGAGAAACCTAATACACTGTTTTGTAGCTGAGATTATGAGCTTTAAGAATATGTGTAAATTTATGCAATTGTGTAAGTTACCGTATACCCTTGCAATGAGATGCATGCACTTAAACCCAAATACCAGGTTTTAAACCACTCCTCGACTACGATCTAACCCATCTTATAATGACATGAATTATAAGACCACGTCTTTAAAGCTGGTATTTGGGTTTAAGCCTGTCGCAAAATTGTACTGAATTAAATGAGATTGTGTATATTTGGGAGAAAAAAAATAAAAATAAAAAAATAACAATAAAAATCAAACTTGATTGTTTCTATGACGTTCCAGGTAACGCAAATGAACATTGTTGTCCTCAGCGAGTTTTATACGCTTGATAATGTTTTTGGTTGCTTTTTCACGATCGATTTGGCTGATTCTCTTTCTTTTTTTAAGCACACCTTCAGTCGACCATATTTTTTTGACTTCTTGTTCGATCTCTTCGTTTGTAATGGTACTGGTTCGTGTCAAAATAGCCATCTCTTTTTTTGTCTTTTTTATTGGCTCCTTGATGTTGTCTACTGTTGGCGACTCAATGATGTCCAATGTTGGCAAATTATAACCAAATTATAACTTAATTGAAATTTAATTGAATAAAAGATGGGAAGCGATCTAACAGGACGCCAGTAAGCTTTTGATTTTATGGATATTACATACAAATAATATAATTAAGATTAAAAATAAAATACTCAAAATTCAAAGTTTGAAATTATAAAAAATTTAAAAAATAGATTTAAACCACGTCTCGACTACGATTTAATCCATGTTATAATGACAAGAATTATAAGACCACGTCTTTAAAGCCATAATCAATAAATTAATAAATCTTTAAATTTGACTCCATTTTTTTTTGGGTTTTTTTCTAGGTATACCTGGCTTCTTTTAGAATTCAGATTAAAGTTATTATAAAAATGCTAATAGCATGAACAAATGTTCCAGTAAATTCAACTTTGATAGAAAACTAATAAGTCAAATGTCATAAGTCATAATTGACATCTGAACAAATGGAAATAACATCTGCAAAAGCCGTAAAGCCTAAAAGAAAACCTGATAGACCTCGAAAAAAACCCAAAAAATATAAAATTTTAGTCAAATTTTAAAATTTATTAATTTATTGGTTATGGCTTTAAAGACGTGGTCTTATAATTCATGTCATTATAACATGGATTAAATCGTAGTCGAGGCGTGGTTTAAAACCTGGGTTTAATTGCACGCATCTCATTGCAAGGGTATACGGTAGTTGATAAGTATTTTGGTACAAAAACATCAATCTCTAAAACTTTTAGTTTTTCTTTGAGGATGGGGTACCCCGAAAAAATATCTTTGGTATGTTAAAATGGAAAATTAAAAAAATTAAAAAATTAAGAGATTCACGTCAAGTATTGAAATAATTTTACAAGTGACTTTTTTCGCCTCAAATTTCCATTAATACAAGTTTTTCATAAACATAAACCCTTTTAAACCGTCTAATAACAGCATTTTAAAAATTAGTAGACATATCGTTTTTTTTTGAGATGATATGAATTCAGCACCCCAAAATACGTTAGTGAACATATTTTCAGATGGATGAATAATTTTTTTGAAATGACCCGAGCATGGTTTTTTGGAGCCTAGTGGGTTTAAGGCCTATGTTAACCCCAAACACCCTAATTGGGGTACATAATATTGGTACCAAAATGTAGGAAATTAAATTTAGAGAAAAATTATCGGAGCAAAATTTTGATTTTATTTGTTTAATTTAGAATTATTAAGCGTTTTAAAGTTCATGAAATTCAAAACTTGAGTGCTTGCTGAATTTGTCATTTTTGTAATCGGAACCGCAATCTACGACCCTCAAAATCCAAAATATAATTTTTTTCATTGGGGTCAAAAATCAAAAATTTTACCCCTACGCCTCCGCTTTTTGCAGCCTAATGATAAGGTGCTTAATTAAAACATTTAAGAATTTGAAAACAATATTTTTTATCTGGAGGTACCAGCTGAAAGCTCAAAAGCTCCCATTGACGCTGGTACATATAAAATCAAAATTTAATTTCCTACATTTTGGTACCAATATTGTGTACCCCAATTAGGGTGTTTGGGGTTAACATAGGCCTTAAACCCACTAGGCTCCAAAAAACCATATTTTTGCTCGGGTCAGTTCAAAAAAATTATTCATCCATCTGAAAATATGTTCACTAACGTATTTTGGGGTGCTGAATTCATATATCTCAAAAAAAAACGATATGTCTACTAATTTTTAAAATGCTGTTATTAGACGGTTTTAAAAGGGTCTATTTTGGGTACTAAAGGGGAGGGGTATGATGTATAAATGGAGTTCCGATTTTTCCAATTTGCTAGGGTAATTTTTAGTGCTGAACATCGTGGTATAGTTTGTTTTTCTAAATTATGCTTCCTAAAGGCGTGAAGATTTATGATGCGTTCGCCTTTAATAATAATAGAAAATTCGAAAAAAAAAAGGGAATTTAATCAGCATTCAAGTCTAAAGTTTACTTTTTTCGACCTTTTTTTTAAACTTTCTACTAATTTCTTACTTATACTTGTATTGTTACTAAGTTACTGTATAAAATGAAGTTGTAAAAAAGAATCAAGCTTTATATGATTTAAATAAAAATTTGTGAAAAATGTTATGTAACATTTTAATAACAATAACTTCAAAAAAGTTATTAAATGAAAGAATCAACATTAAAAATATATCAAGACAAATAATCAAAATTTAGAAAAAATGGCTGAGAAAATAATCAATGATATTGATCAATTACTACTCACAGCAGTTAACTCGAACTCTCGTGCTCGCGAACTTTTGGTAGCTTTGAGACAATCGATAATTAATTTTGAAACCCAACGAAGAGATTTGGAAAATCGCTACATTGTACTTCAACAAACTCATGAACGAGAAGTAGCCGAACATGCAACTTTATCGAATAGATTGAGAGTTGAAACTGAAAATTTAAGAAACGATTTAAATCAAGCCGAAGAGAGACACCAAATTGAAACAAATAATTTAGCCAATATCGATCGAATAAATAGAAGAATAGCTAATCGAATAGTTCAAGCAGCTTACAATAGGTTTACACCTGACTTTCAATTGTTTAGAAATGAAGCTAGAAGTTTAAAAGACAGTTTCGACGAATCTCTAAATAAAGATCGACAAATTGAGACAAAATTTATTGGTAAAATTGACAAATTAAGATTGATTTTACAAGATGAAAATTTGAGAATTACAAGAGAATTAGATAATCTAGATGAACAAGAGAGTGAAATAAACGCACAAATGGAAACTTTAGATGAACTGAGAACGAATTTGGAACAAAAAAATAGAAATTTTCGAAAAGAAAGAGAAAATCACCAAAGAAATATAAGTAATATGAACACTGATAAAAATCAAGATTTAAGGTTAAACAAACTAATTCAAAAAAATTCGAGCACGATAAATCAAATAAGTAACACAAATAGATTAATTGATGAAACTATTAGAAATTCTATAAATTTTTCTAACAGAAACGATAACATAAACAATATGATCAATCAGATGCATAATATTCTCGACCATATAAGAAATTTTCAACCACAAAATCAACCCATATTTAATTTTGGCTTTTCTAATGTTAAATATATAATTTTATTTTTTTTTGTATTTTCGATTTCGTATCTTTGTTGTAATTTATGAATTATTTTAAAAAAAATGTCAAAAAAAGAAACGGGAATAGGCGGTTAAAAGCTCAATTTTAGCTTTTTTTTAATAGTAATTGTTAATAAAATTAGATAAATTTTTTTTAATGCAGTAAAACATTGGAAATAAACCTCGGTTTATATCCTAAAATCGGAGTTGTCGCTCCCCTTAAATTAGTGTTGTCGTTCGAACCACTTCGACCAGGGTTCGACCTTTTTCGCTTAAGTTCGAACGCGAGTTCGACAAAGGAAAGGTCGAAAACTCAGGTTCGAACTCAGGTCGTTTCAAAAAAGTTCGAACTTAAGTTCGACTAATGCGGCTCGATGCACAACACTACCTTAAATATTCACTTATCAACTCATAGATTTTTAGGTTAAAGGGGAACAAACTATAAACCAAAACATATCGAAATATTTTTTTAACTACTGTTGTGGCCATTCACGTGTTCCGTTGGTTAACGTTCATGAACATTCCCCGCCTTTTTTATTTCACCGAAGTTCACGGTAGTTCCCCATAGTTCCCAATAGTTCACCGTAGTTCCCCATAGTTCCCAACTCTATCTCAATTTTCTTTTAAAATATCAAAATCCGAAATTAAAATTTAAAATTATACGAAGTCTATCAATAACATAATTTAAAAAATAAAAAATTCATTTTCCTTTTTTAAAGTTAGTGTTATTTGAAAATTTCTTGGTATCTAAGTTTTTAATTTTTGATATCATTTATACAATCTATGACCCCGAAAAAAACAGTAAATAATTTTTACAATAGGGTTGACCATAAATTCGTAATCCTCTTTTATAAAAACCCTAGAAAAAATTTACTACACTCATAAGAAAAAATGTATCATACAACCTTAAATATAATAGAAATGTAGGTAATTTTTTTGAAAAATACATTTATGTATCAAAAATGTATTTAAAGAATATAAAGGTTACATAAAGTATACAATAAATGCATGAAATTTCAAACATTTCAAAAAATGTCTTTCCAAGATTTTTAATTAACAACATTTCAAGAAAAATGTATCAAAAATACTACATAAAAATAAATCGTGTATGAAATCCAATACATTTTAGCTTTCTTGTTTTTTTGAAATTGTACTTTTTAAATACGTTGGAAAAAGGTCATTCTTTCAAAGTTAGCATTATTGGAAATTAACGGGTGAACCATAATGTTTTGAAAAATTTTTAAAGTAAAAAAAAAATATGATAGATTAATCGGATCAAGCTGAAATTTTGTACGTTTATGGGCTACTATGCCTAGTACAAATTTATGTATTTAGTTTTTTAAGTTTGCATTAAGGGCCCTTTTTTAAGCCAAGAAAGTACCCCGCACCCTTCCAAGACCTTGTCCCCACCCTTTTTTATTTTTTTTGGAATTAAAAATCATACCGTAAATCCTCATTTTTTGTACCACTGGGAAAATTTTTTTGGCATCTTTGTAGATTATAAAAAATTTAGTTGGATGGTTATTTTTTTCTCTAAGTTTAAAAACGACTTCATCATGTTGTTATTAACAACATTTTTGACTTTTTAAAACAAAATTTTCATTTGTTACAAGCACTCTGAAAAATTTCTCTCCATGGTACTAAAAATGAGGATTTACGGTAAATTTAAATTCAGAAAGATCTCAGCTTTCGATTTATATGTTGTAGTCCTCATAGTGACTACACATGCTTTCTAAAAATATATTTAGTTTTGCTACTTTTTATACTTGAAACTTATTTCAAGTATAAAGAATAGCAATCTTAGTTTCAAATTAGATTAAGATTATTATTTTTTTCTTATAATTTTTCTCTTTTCTTCTTTTTCATATATTTTGTAAAGGCTAGAAGTGGCCAATAAAGTTATTAAATAAATATTATAATTTTAAGTATTTGTTTATTTATTGTTACCCTTCCCCTTTCCCCATCTTCTGATTTAAAGGCAAGTAAAGCCGTACTTGATCTTTAAAAGTGGCGTCCCTAGGTGTCTTTTTCTAAAATTAGAATCTTCGAACACTATAATCACGTGATCTATAATTTACTTTGAGAATTCAAAGGTTAGACACGTGAATTAAATCAATTACATTTAATAGGAAAATCGAATTGATATCCTATTTAATCCTTTCCTTATCTTTGCTTTGTGAAATTTTTTCGTCTTTCTAAAAAAAAAATGGTCAATCGTACATTAAAACAAGTCACAGTGGTGATGTTGTATATGTTTGCGTCGATTACACCATCAACCGAGTTTAACCGATCGTACAATGTCATTTATGCATCGATTTTTCGTCAACACGTTTGATTATGGTCGAATTATGGTTATCAACATCCCAATCGAAACGGCTCTTATTCTTAGTTTCATCACAGTGTTAATACTAATTTACAAACGTCTGACAAAAAAAGGGAGGCATTCCACGCCACAATCCGACACCAGCCCGACAAGTTTTAACGTTTTCAATACCATGCAGTTGGATTCATCACGGAACAATTTATTACTTTCGGATCAAGGTGGAGATATTCCCGTACCATCGCAAGATAAACATACAAGTGATGTGGTAAAAAATCACGTAATCAAAGCTCCAGAAGTTTTCAAAGAAGGCATGGACATCAAGTCATGGTTCATTCTGCTCGAGATTTATTTACAGAATTTCGATAAAGGCGTATGGCTAATTATTACAATCACGAACATCGAGAACAAAATTTTACGTCGAATCAAAGATCTTGAAGAGATTTATCGTTCAAAATCGTACGACTTATTTAAAACAAAACTAATAGAATTATTCACAGTGAAGGAACAGACAATTCCAATTAGACTGGACCGACTTACCGTATACAAACAAACCTCAAAACAATCTATAAAGGATCACGGTGAATCGATTATTAGTTTAGTCAGGAAGTTGTTTCCAAACGTAAACGAGTCCAGTGACATCGATAAAATAATCCAAGAGTGTTTTGTTGACGGATTGTACAACCAAAAACTTCGAGAAGCTGTTCGACTCAAAATGTTTAAGATGAAGAATATCAAAAAAGATGATTCTTTTAAAATCAATGACCTGATAAACTATGCTGAGTGCAAATATTCGAGCTACGATTCGAGTCACAGTGATGAACAATTTTTTTCGAGTGTAAGCGACAATCCTCCTTTCAAAAAGAACGTTCATTTTCACCCTCATTCAAAACAAAACGATCCAAATAATGGCTTCGTAAAAAATTATAACAAACCGTTCAACAATGGGTTTAATCAACAGCCAAGTGTTCAGCAGCAAAATGTGATGCCTGAGCAAACACAGCAACCAAACAAAATTATGTTTTATCGTCAAAAGGTTCAAAACAATAATCTTAAGCGAAACGAACCGATTCAAGGACAAGCTTTGTTTAACAATACTCTCGTCAATTTTATCTGTGATAGTGGCGCTGACCTTTCTATAATTGACGAGAGGACTTATACATTAATTAAACGTCATGATAATAAAACATTGTTTGAAGAACACAATAATCGTCGACTCGATTCCGTATCAAGTGAGATACAAGTTTTAGGCAGTGTCCGTCTAAAACGCTGTTTGATTTCAAAAGAAAAAAATTTAAAAAATGTTGAGTTGTTGGTAACTAAAAATATATCTGGTTTCCAATGTATCCTAGGTCGTGATATAATTAATCGTGTACCGGAAATCAAGCGTAAATTCGATGAAATACAAAATGATTTTCAAAAATTCTCAAAGAGTGTTTTAAACGTATTCGAACGTGAAATGGAACAACGGCGGTTTCTCAAACTCAAAACAAAAACGAATAATCACGGTGATGGTTTTGATAATTATAAAAAACGCGAGTTAAAAAATAAAGTTTCATTTGATTATTATCACAGTGATGGTAACGTAAAAGATGAAAGCCTCATCAATCAAATGAATATTAGATTACCAAAGTCGATAAATGTTATTCTAAATCAAAACAATTCGATTAAGATTAAAGATCGAATAAATCCTAGTTGTAAAAACTTAGGATCAAATACAAGATTCACAGTGTGCAACTCATTAAGTCAAACATTAAGTGAGACTGAGTGTAGTTCAGCTAAACGAACTGAGAACGAACAAATTCGAACGAATTCCAAGCGGATTAGCAACCACAGTGATTCATCATGCAATGTCGGGAGTAATGACTTCGACCGAACCCAAAAAATAAATTTTTTAGTGACCCGTAAAACCTCAGCTTCTAAGGAGGGAGGTGTCGAGAGCTATAATCGATCAAGTTCGATCAACTCTTATCAAGATTTCAATAACAAGACATTTAGATCGATTTACTTAACGTGTGAGAAATCGAATTCAATCCAATTCGTACAAAAAAAGATAAACAAATTGTAATGTTACAAACACAGTGAAGATGTTGAAAATCATTTAGTAACACAGTGAGGTGATGAAGAAGAAAAAACTTTAATTTTAAAATTTATTTTCATTTTTTTGTGTCTTTCAAAAATTTGTAATTTCTAAGGGACTCGGGCAAACTTTAAAACTAAGGGGGAGGTATGTTGTAGTCCTCATAGTGACTACACATGCTTTCTAAAAATATATTTAGTTTTGCTACTTTTTATACTTGAAACTTATTTCAAGTATAAAGAATAGCAATCTTAGTTTCAAATTAGATTAAGATTATTATTTTTTTCTTATAATTTTTCTCTTTTCTTCTTTTTCATATATTTTGTAAAGGCTAGAAGTGGCCAATAAAGTTATTAAATAAATATTATAATTTTAAGTATTTGTTTATTTATTGTTACCCTTCCCCTTTCCCCATCTTCTGATTTAAAGGCAAGTAAAGCCGTACTTGATCTTTAAAAGATATATAAAACATAAATATTGATTTATTTTTTCATGAGATATTTAAAAAAAAACTAAAAAATTAGGCAAATTTTTAGAATAAAAAAAAAAGTTGGAATTATCTATTTAAGTCAATATCTAATGAAATAATTATCGAAAATACATAAAAATTTGCTCAATTGGACTTCTATATAAGACACACACGCTTAGTAATTTTCAAGGTGATCCGATTAACCGAATTTTTTTTATTCGGAAAATCTCGGAAAAAAAAGTATGATCTAATCAATGAGTAATATCATCGAGTATTGATTTAGAATATTTTTAATTAATATATTATTTTGAAGCCTAGAGATTAAGCTTTCTAAAAATGTATACATAAACTAAATACATAAATTTGTACTAGGCATAGTAGCCCATAAACGTACAAAATTTCAGCCCGATCCGATTAATCTATCATATTTTTTTTTTACTTTAAAAATTTTTCAAAACATTATGGTTCACCCGTTACTAATAATGAAAAAGATGCCCTAAATTACTTTAAGACATGATGCCCTATAATATGTCAACCATACAAAGGGAAAAAACAAGCATATTATAACATATTATAGGCCGCCAAACTCGAAATAAAAAATAAAAGCCTATTTACAGTACATTTCTGAAATAAGTTGACACTCTGCCTAAGCAATGCGCAGCATGCTCCGAAACTTTGCTTAAGACGCGCAGGAGCAATGCGCTTGCGCGTCTTAAGCAAAGTTTCGAAGCACAATATTTATTGCGCATAAGCGCAGGAAAAAATTGTATTAAAATAAATTATCGTGCGCAAGAGCATGCCCTTGCGCGTTGAAAATATTCCTTTTGCGTGCTTAAGCAATGCTCCGAAACATGTCAACTTATTTCAGAAATGTCCTGTAGCTACCACACAAAGTTAACAAAATATTTAATGAGAGCTCTCATTAAATATTTTAGATGAATTCTATAATTTTAAAATATTTGCCATTCCTTCGTGCTTTTTAGCTCATATTAAGTATAGTCCTGGTCATTCCCAGGTTCCTTTCATGAACGTTCATGAACGTTCACATTCAAATTGTTCCCCAACGTTCACCAATGTTCCCAAGGTTTCCCAAAGTTTCCCAAAATTTCCGAAAGTTTATAAAAGTTTCTTTATAAAATTTTAATTTTTTTAACTTTTTTCAAAATAATTTGAAATAAGAAAAAAGGGAATTTAGTTTTTCGTAAAAAATTTAAAAAAAATAAAAATAAAAAAAAAAACTTTTTCAAAAAAATTACAAGTTTTTAATGTTGGCTTATTTTTTTTTTCTTCGGGAAAGTTATAAAGGTTTAAGGCCCTAACCCATCCATTGAACCCAAAAGCTTTCCAATATTTAAAAATTTGCGAATGCTTCTAAAGTGAAATAGCCTAATGAGTTGGTTAAGAAAACGAGTGTATACCTAGAAGAGGTCATATTTTAATTTTCTGATTAAATTCACAATTGATATATTGTAAAATTTTTGAGTTTTTTGAAAAAATTTCTTTTATTCTATAAAAGTAATTTCTTTATTCTATATAAGTTTTTTTTTTATGCGTGTTATTTTAACTCAACAATTAAAACATTTGGAAAAACTCTATTTGTCGACGAATAAAATTGAAAATGTTCAATCAGACGGATTCGAAGAATTAAGCGAATTAACAGAACTTAATTTAGACTTTAATAGAATAACCGATTTTCCGTTAATCGTTACTCAAAAATGTAAAAATTTAAAAGTTTTAATTTTTTCGGAAAATCAAATACAAAGCGTTCCTCTGAAAGGCTTTTCAAATCTTCGGAAACTAAACAGAATCAATCTTGATTATAATAAATTAACGGTCTTTCCAATTGCAATAACACAAAAATGTGAAAATATTAAGATATTTGAATTGTCAAATAACGAGATTAATTTCATTCCAACTGAAGGATTTAATGTTCTATTTTCATTAACCCAACTCGATTTAAGTAATAATGAGCTATCTGATTTTCCAGTGATTGTTACAAAGAAATGTCAAAATTTGACAAATCTTTATTTGTCAAAAAATGAAATAAAAAATATCGAAAATTTTAATGTGCTTCTTGAAATGAAAGAAATACATTTAACAAATAATAAGATTCTGTCTTTTCCAGTTGTTATCTTAGAGCGATGTAAAAATCTTAAAATATTAAAGTTGTCACACAATCAAATAAAAACTGTCAAGTCAAGTGATTTTACGTTTTTTCACAAAATAATTAATCTAGATTTGAGCTTTAATAAAATAATTTCGTTTATGCCTTATTTTGGTAATTATCCTGAACTAAAAATTGATATCTCAAATAATCGAATCGATCCATTTTTAAGCATTCCAAGATACGATTATTTAATCGATAATATTGACTTAAGATTTAATTTTGAACAAAGTGACATCGATTTTATTTATCACTTATTCAATGGGTTTGATATTTTCGAAAAGTCAAAAAAATATGACTATTCTAATAGCTATTCATTAATGAAAATGCTTCAAAAATTCAAGGAACAACGTGTAGATGGTGTAAAATATCTTGTTCGTCGGTTAGATTT
The DNA here is from genome assembly GCA_022207745.1 of Brachionus rubens. Classification (NCBI taxonomy): domain Eukaryota; kingdom Metazoa; phylum Rotifera; class Eurotatoria; order Ploima; family Brachionidae; genus Brachionus; species Brachionus rubens. The sequence goes on along the minus strand of JAJVHD010000001.1, from coordinate 2,154,261 downwards.
TAATTATTCTTTTGTTATGTTTTTTATTTATAAAAACACTAGAAAACCCACTCAATGGTAAACGAATAAAAAATTTAATTCAAGTTAAAAGCAAAAAATGTATTTCGGGGATTCGAATTTTGTGAACTTTAGAATTTTTGATACGACTCTTATTTGTTAAAATTCCATTTCTTTTTATTTTATCATCAAAATCAAAATCATCCTTTGCACAGCTTTTATAACGTTCATAAAAATAGTTAAAATTAGTAAAAAATTTTAACATGCCGAATTCCCTTTATTTATAACTGACGAAAGTTATTAAGCACGTAGAACGATTGAAACTTTATCTAAACATCAATCTAAACCTAAGATGACCTAGGTTAGGCTGAAGGAATTTTGTTCTTCGGTTATGAACTGAGAATTCAATCGAGCTCTAATTGGGATAAATTCAGAATTTTTTTTAATCAAAAAAAGTTACACGAAAAAATATTGAAGAGGAACAATTAATTTTTTTGTAACTGGGATTTAGCCTCGATCAGGAATACAGAAACTCTAACTTACTTTTTTTTTAAAGCTTAATTGGGATCAGTTCGAATGATCTTTTATTACATTTTTTAGCACTATTTGCTTTAATGAGGGGGTATTATTTTTGCTTTTGGACATTGAACATCACTAACTTTTCCAGTTGATGCTGAGGAAAAATATATTTAATAAAATCAAATTAATTTTAAATTTTTTTCATGTCTTATTTTGAGCATGTTTTGAGAAATCAACATATAGTAAATTAAGTGTCGAATCTTATTCCATTTGCTCAATCTTCGAAGAAAACTAAATTATAAGCTCGTAAATTTTGCGTAAGTTATCGATTTTTTTGATAAATTTGGGGATTCGAGGATTACCTCTGGCTTCCCAAAATTAATAAAATTCCAGTTTTGATACTTATTTTTCTTTTACCTCTTCTTAACACGACCAAAAGACTATTATCATTACTCATCCTTATTTTAAGTCACCACCACTGGCAACACAGATTGAACTTATTTTTCAATTATTGTATCCTGGATTTTATTGTTTATTTAATCATTATCATCACCTATTCTGTTCGCATCCCTTACTTTTGATTGGTAAAAGTAGAATATTCGTGCTTCACATTTTCATCATTTTGCAGAAAATTCCTACATAAATAACTACCTTTGAAATTCTTTTGCGCTCTGGTTGATCAACTTTACTATTATACTCTATTTCTATAACTTACTCAAAAAGATGCCCAAGATGTTTTTTTAAATATACTGACCCTAAAGTTTTCCTTCAAATACTGCCTGGTTCCAGTAATTCATATGTGGTACTTGTTCATTTTTTAGATCCACTCGTTTCGATCTATTTTTATTTAATTAGAATTAACCTCCTATTTGGAGAAGAAAAGTACAAAGTAAAGTTAAAGTTAAGCTTTATAAAACTGATGTTTGAGTCACACAGCATTCCTCAGCATTCCTCTGAGAGGAATGCTGTGTTTTGCTCATAACTCTGAGGATAATTTGGGAACTCGAATTGAATTTTTTTTACACGACTGAGATTTGAACCTTCGAGCTTTTACATGAGAAACTTCACTCATTTTAATCCAAGAAGTGAACCAAGGTTAAAAAATTAAAGAGGATTATTTCTACTTTTGTTCTTAATAGATTTTTCAAGAATAAAAATCGCTTCCTTCTGCTTTCACTTTTGATTTTTGATACATGAGACTAAGCAATTAGTAAACAGTCATGTTAAAGTATTAAACTTCTGTTATCGAACAATCTAAAACTTTTCAAAAGAATGAGTCATTTTTGGTTACCAATTGATTTCTAGTAGGCTTAAATTTATTTTTTGAATCGTGATCCTGATATGAACTTGACCCTTCCTGTTTCAATTTCAAACGCTTAGGTTTTAGATTAATTTTCAGGGATCTTTTTACTATTTTGGATCCTCCCTCTAATAAATGTGTGTATCCAGGAAATCTAAAAGTAAATAATCATCGTTCTAACTTTTCAAATGAACGTCATGGTCATTGTAAATTACTTAAATGATGGATTTTACGATTCAGTCACTCTCTCAATAGTCTTAGATTATTACCTTCACAGGAATACCTTTTAGCTGTAAGGTTAATTGATTACTGTGTGTTTCGGTTCATTTTATATTTGACATTTGTATTACAAAAAAAAACACTTAGATTATTTTATTTGTTTTCGATTTTAATTGTTACAAAATAAGTGCGAAAAATTTATGTATGATTAAGAAAACTTTTGATTTTTATTGACCGTGGGAAAATTTTTTTCCTTTTATTTTGAATGTGTGAAAACTAACTTTTTTCACACTTGTGAATTTTAAATAGTAAGATTTGTTTGAAAAGAACTGACGATTTAAGTATTGTCAAAGATTTAACGTCAAAAGTTAATTCGTTTGAATTCAGTTTTTTAGATTTTTTAGTCAATCTCGATGAATTTCTTTGGATAAATATATTGGCTTTAAAAAAACGATTCGACTTAGTATTCGATCAGAATCAGAACTTTTTTAATATTGAATTTAATTTATTTTCACCTTGTTCGTTCATGAAACTTTGTGAACGAAACAATCTTTTATTATTTGAATCTTTTTTTTGCTACGAGCTTAATTATTTAAGTTTAAACGAATCCGAACGTGGTAAAGATTTAAAAAACAGAAGATACATTCCCAGTGAATTCGATTTTTTCTCAAAGGTCAATTTCATTGAATCATTTCAAATTATATTCAAAAATAAGAATGAAGAATTTTCAATTAAATTTTTCACTCTAATGAAATATTTGATACATTCAAATAACAATTTAGAAAATGTTAAAGAATTTAAACTTGAATTCAAAAAAATTTATTTGGAAAAAATTTTCCAAGCTGGTTGGAACAACTTACTTTTGTTTTTGTTAAACAATTTAGAAAATGAACTCGTAAGAGAATTAATTTTTCGCGAATACGACAAGAAAAAGTAATTTATGATAATTATTTTAATACAGTGCAGCTACGATACCATGAATTCACCACATTTTACGTAAAATTACGTTAAATATCGAAAATTTATCATTTATCGTTAAATTTTTTTTTACAGATTTTCCGATTTTTTAAAAAAAATTTTGGAATTTTTGTGTTTTACCAAATTTGACGATAAATGACGTTTTCTATAATTAGTCATTTCACGTAATTTATTGTCAAATTGATGGTATCGTAGCAGCACTGTAAATAATATTTTTTTTAATTTTTAATATTTTAATATAAAAAGGAATTTATATGAAAACAAGGGGAATCAAAGTCTAGATGAAGAATCGAATAATATAAATGAAATTAAAGTAATCCCAAAAGAGAATAAAACAAAAAAAGCTACCGATAAGAACCAGCCGCCTCTAAAAAGTTTACTCAGACTTTCAAAAGAGTATCCCAATAAAGATTTTCTTTTAAATGAAAATTTTCAAAATTTAATAAATGAAAATTGGAGAACAACTCCGAGTTGTTTGTATTATGGTAATTGGGCTTTTTTCACTTTTTTCGTAATATTTTATTCGATTTATATTGAGAAATATCAAAAAACCGATTTCGATTATGTAAAGTATGTTACTCTCGCATTTTTAGTTCTCATTATTTTTTGCGAAATCATGCAATTAGTTTATTATTGTTTGGATTGCAACTTTTTAGGATATTTTATGAATTTAAAAATTTTTTTTGACATTACCAATCATTCAATTTGCTTTATAGCACTTTTAATCGAAAATAATGAAATAAAATCGTCATTATTGTCATTTTCTATAATATCGTCGTATGTTCTTCTTATTTATAACATGGATAAATTTAATAAAATTGGCAAATATGTACGCGTTATTGGAAAGATATTTACCAGATCAGGTGGACTTTTATTTTTAGTGTTTATTCTTTTGATTGGGTTTGTGCTTTCATTCCGAAACCGTGCTTCCTATTCAACAAATAAGAAACAATCGATGTCATATTTTAATGCGTCATTTGAATATAGTATGTTTCAAGTTTTTATAATGAGCCTTGGTAATTTAAATTCAGAATTGATGGGAATCGAAGAGTTTGATAATAATACAGCGATTAATTTTATTGTTTTTGCTTTATTCATATTTCTGATCCCAATATTGATCATTAACATTTTTACCGGCATTACAATCGATGAAATTCAAAATCTTTTTGAAAGATCTAAAGTTGATGAAACACTTGCCAAAATAGAATTTATTTTAAAAATCGAACAAATTAATGAGAAAACAAAGCTTTCGTTTGTTTTCAACTTCTTAGACAAATTTTTAAATAAGGTCAATTTATTTTTCCATAATATAAAAAAACATACTCGGGAGTCGCCTTTTTTCGTAAAAAATAATGGAAAGTATTTGGAACGCACAAAAAATCGAAACAAAAAAGAAGATGAAAAGAATTTGGACTATTTTTTAAAACTTCTGATAGCAAAAGTCGACAACATTGAAAATGATATACATCAAATCAACCTAGATTCGAAAAAGAACAATGAAAAAATTAAAGAAATGGAATATTTGCTGAATAAACAGACAAAGAAAATTGAGGAAACCGTAAAACCTAGAATATAAGTGGCTATTTTTTTAATTTTAGTTTTATTTGATGTATTTGATTTAATTAGCTTTTTTTTAAAATAAATAAACAAAAATGTCTCTAATACTTTTTAAAAACATATATTTTATAGTGTCTAATTTTAAAGGTTTGCCTGATCTGAAATAGAATTGAACTAAAAGAAAAAGTTAAAGAAAATGAGAATGAATGATAGTGGAATAGTTCTCAAACACAGTGGTTTCAGTACATTAATTTAACCAAGGGGGTCTCAAAAATAGATGAAAATTCAAAATATTCCTTCAAACATTTTTTAGAGAAAAACGCCAGATTCTTAAATGGCCAGGGACGACCAAAGGTTTCTATAAAAGTTTCGGACGTTGCTAATTTATTTTAAGGTTTTTGCATACAAAATTTTTTAAAATCAACTATAAATTTAAACAAGACCCCTTTTTTAAGAAAATTTTGACTATTTGAGTAACATAAAACTGTTTTTGGCCTAACAAAAAATACTAAAAGAAGATAAAGGAAATCTAAAAAACAAGCTTGCTGTTTCTTCCAACATATTTTGGTGTACCGTTATCGCTTCAAACTTCGTCGAGTTTTTGATTCTTATCCAAAAACTGTCCTTTATACATAATCGTAGGCGTTCAAGAGGAGTTAACATTTTTTTTAAATGAAAACATTTTTAAACCCTTAGTTCAATATTGAAGTGAAGTTAGAAAATGGAAGTTTAAAGAATAAATGTTGACTTTTCTGAAATAATCTCAAAAATTTTTCTTTAATTGCTCAAAAGTTGCTAAAGTTGCTCAAGCAACTTTTGGTCGTCCCTGGTAATGCTGTTTGCTAAAAATGCAAAAACTCATACCCCAAAATACCGAAACCCTAAACTATTATCCTAATAAACTAGCCGTAGACATTCTGATTAAAAATCTTTCAAAATGTGCTAGATTTTGGTCAAATTAGCATTTTAGATTTCCTTCAATATTACTTTTTGTTACTTTATGTTACTTTGCAATGAAACTTCTTTTTGAAAAAATTGTTACGGGATAAGTTGTCTTAAAGGTATAGTTGCCAGTCAGATGGAGTTTTAAATTTAAGAATCCGCGAAGCGTTAGTGCGTTAATTCAAATGCTTTTTTGCAAATTTGAAAATTCCCTGAGCAATAAAAAAATATACTAGCTTGCACAAAATTTCAAGAGGAACAAGACGGTTAATTCACTTTTTCATATTTACCTATGAGTATACTTGTACAAATTCCTATAAGATATACAAAAAGTTAAATTTTTAATTTTTTCGATTATGAAAATTCCCTGATATAGGAAGTCCTATCAAAATATACATCAGCTTGTAGCAAAATAAAAACAGGAACTAAATGGTGTATTCATTCATTCAAAAAAAATCCAATTTGTACTAGAAAATGTATCTATATTACTGTTGTGTAACAAAAAGAACGTTCATGAACATTCCCCGTCTTTTTAATTTTCCCATAGTTTACCGAATTTCACCATGATTCTTCAGAGTTCACTGAAGTTTCCTATAGTTCATTAGAGAATTATTTTTTGTTTTTTTTGAGGGCATAGATATCAAGAAATTTTGAAATAACAGAAACTTTAAAAAACGAAAATAGATTTTTTTTTTAAATTAGGCTATTGATAGACTTCGTTTAATTTTAGATTGTAATTTCGGATTTCGATATTTTAAAAGTGTGAATAAGAGTGTGGAACTATGGGAAACTACGGTGAATTTCGGATAACTAAAGGGTACTTCGGTGAGATTAAAAAGGCTCATGAAAATTCATAACAGTTACACGTGAATGGACACTACAGTACATACTAACGTGTAGGAAATAGAAATAGGAAAAAAACTGTTTCTTTAATTTTTTAATTGAAGAGTTTTAAACCAAGTAATTATTCGTTCAAATGATATTAAAATGGAGGCGTAGGTCCATCGAAAAAATATTGGCAAATCACTTCTACTTTCGGAAGCATAAATTTAGAGCTTTAGTTTTTCTCAAAAGTATGTACTAAGTGCAATGAACTTGCTTATTTTAATTTGAAAAATTTCTTTTTTTTATATTCAACTCAGTGGCTTATTATCGTAATTAATTACAGGACCTTTGTAAAATAAATAAATAAATAAATTAATCTTTTTTAAAAAAAGATTCAATGGGAGAAAGACAAGTACAATGCTGTCTTTAAAATATTAAAGACAATGGGGCTATAATATGGTGAACATTCAAAGGTAAAGAGACAAGCCAACAAGCGAACATATTATTTTAATTTCTTAATTAAATAACGAAAGGCTCGATAAATATGACATATAAAGATCACATATATGTGATGCTTCATATCTCAACACTAGAAACCACGTATTTATGTATCCCTATTAGCCCGACAGGTTCTTTAAAAAATTACCAAAAAAAATTCTTAAATAAATTCGCGCTTCCTAAACTAGCATTTTCCGCTTTCCTCACTTGAATTTCCACGCATTTTAAGCAAAACCCTAATTTGCGGTATTTTTATTTTTTGGAAAATGCAAATTTTTTTGCGGAAAATCGGTTGCGGAATTCCGCTTTCTGGAGTTTAGGATCGATTTTTCACTCCCTCATTTCACTCAATCATACAATATTTTACGAATGTAAAAGAATAGTTGAAGATAAGCTATGGAATTTTGCTTAGCAACTTAAAAAAGAGACTATCTTTTAGTTAAATTAGTTATGATTAAAATAATTTTTACTTTAAAAATATAAATAAAGGTATACTTGATTTTTAACAAGAGTTAACGATCTGAAACAGTTATTTCAGTTGTATTTTTTTACAATGTCAACATAAAATATTTATAATTTATAACTTAAAAAAAAAATGAAAAAAAGTTTTATTTTAATTTCGTTTGTTTTTGCTTTTCTTTTGAGCTTTGTGAGCTGTTCAAAACACACCGACGAAACCATTCAGCTATTTAAAGATGAAATTCAAAATTTACAAAATCGAATTCAAGAACTTGAAAAATCTCATAAAGTCTATCCAAAAGTTAAATTTTATCCTTTAAACAATCAAAAACGTATTCTAATAACCGGTGGATCTGGCTTTGTTGGTTCTCATTTAGTCGATCGTTTAATGCGTGAAGGTCATCGAGTAACTGTCGCTGATAATTTTTTTACCGGTACAAAAAGTAACATTGAACACTGGATTGGTCATCCGAATTTTGAACTTATCAACCATGATATCGTCAATCCGCTCTATTTGGAAGTCGATGAAATTTATCATTTAGCATCGCCTGCAAGTCCTCCTCATTACATGTATAATCCAATTAAAACTATCAAGACAAATACAATTGGTACTATAAACATGCTTGGTTTGGCCAGACGTGTCAAAGCTAAACTTTTGTTTGCTTCAACATCTGAAGTCTACGGTGATCCAGAAGTCCATCCTCAACCTGAGTCCTATTGGGGTAATGTTAACCCAATCGGACCTAGAGCCTGTTATGATGAATCGAAAAGAGTTGCTGAAGCGATGTGTTATGCTTATGCTAAACAAGAAAAGGTTCAGATTAGAATCGCAAGGATTTTCAATACTTATGGTCCAAGAATGAATTTAAATGATGGTCGAGTGGTTAGTAATTTTATTCTTCAATCGTTACAAAACCAAAATTTAACATTGTACGGAGATGGAACTCAAACGCGATCCTTTCAATACATTGATGATTTAGTCAATGGGCTAGTTGCTTTAATGAATGGTAATTATACAAAACCAGTTAATTTGGGAAATCCAGACGAATATACCATGCATCAATTGGCAACAATAATAAGAGACATGATTGGAAATAAGAATCAAATTGTATTAAAAGAGAAGGTGGAAGATGATCCACAGAGACGAAAGCCAGATATAACAACAGCTAGACAAGTACTCAATTGGCAACCAAAAATTTCTCTTAGTGAGGGTATTCAAAAAACAGTTGATTATTTTCGTAAAGAATTGAACAAAAATAAAAATAATCAAAATACAGGTGAGACATCACAGATGCATAATTTTTATTATATGTCAGCTCAAGAGGAAGCAAAGGTTAAAGAAGATAATTACAGAGTTGAGCTGTAAAGAATATTTAATAAAGAGAATATTTAATTTGTTAGATTTTTTATAGATTATTTTTGAATTTTTATAATAAATTTTTAAAAAAAAAATTAAAATTTAGTCTTCGGTTGGAATGTATGGTTATGAAAACTATTTCGTTTTACTTTTCATTTATGCAACGGGGGTTCATTAATGGTCACCGTAATTTCAAGTTAATACATGATTCTATTATCTAAAACTGATAATATATTGTAGAATGTACCTCGTTCTTAATTCTCCGCTATTTTTGTTTGTGGAAATTAAGTTTGACTCATCATTCAAAAGAAAAATACTCAAGGATTAAAACGCTTCAAATTATTATGTTACGTTCAGCAGGAATTGCTAAAAAAACTCTAAATTTGACCCTGGCCATTCACAGATTATAAAAATGGATATTTTTAGTATTTATTAACAACTCTTGAATGGAATATCACTAAACATGATGTCTTTGAGACCCAAAGCTTTAAATTTTCTCCCAAATCGGCATCGTCTCGGAAGACCCAAAAGTTTCCGGGATTAATAGATTTACAGTCCTGTTCATTCCCAGGTTCCTTTCATGAACGTTCACGTTTAAATTGTTCCCCAACGTTCACCAATGTTAACAAGTTTTCCCAAAGTTTCCCAAGTTTTCCCAAAGTTTCCCAAAATTTCCGAAAGTTTCCAAAATTTTATAAAAGTTTCTTTAAAAAATTTTAATTTTTTTAACTTTTTTCGAATGAAATAAGGAAAAAGGGAATTTAGTTTTTCGTAAAAAATTTAAAAAAGTAAAAATAAAAAAAAAACTCTTTCAAAAAAATTACAAGTTTTTAATGTTGGCTTATTTTTTTTTCTTCGGGAAAGTTGTAAAGGTAGCTTTTACTCATCCATTGAACCCAAAAGCTTTCCAATATTTAAAGATTGGCGAATGCTTCTAAAGTGAAATAGCCTAATGAGTTTGTTAAGAAAACGAGTGTATACCTAGAAGAGGTCATATTTTAATTTTCTGATTAAATTCCCAATTGATATATTGTAAAATTTATTCAATTGTAAATTTTATTCTTCAAAAGTAATTTCTTTATTAAAAAATAAAAAATAAATATAGTTTTTTTTTATGCGTCAAACGATTTTTTCCGTTTGCATAAGGATGATATCGAAGTTGAAAAATTATATCATGTTTGAATTATAAAAAATTTTTAACGATGCTAAATATTTATGAAAAAATGTAATTTCTCGAAATTAATTCTACATTTCCTAAGGAGGTTAAACGGACTAACGAAAAAATATCTCATTTTGCAAATTTACTAAATAGTAAAGTTTCGGCAAAAACAACCCAGTAAATTGTTAAGAGATATCACAGGCAAAATTTTTCTTACCTGCATCTTGTATTATAAATAATCGCTTTTATCTCAATTCTGAGTTTCGGTTGATCTTTAGGTCGTGACAGTGGTCAATGACCGATCCAAACCTTGTTTTAAAAAAACATGATTTTAAATTGTCTTTCTTAAGTAAGACTTTAAGACTTGTTCAGTGAAAAAAAAATCTTGACACTTTTTATTTAGGAAAGGTTGGATCAAAAGCTTCCCAAACAAGAAAACTCAAAAAAAATAATATTAATCGGCGAAGAAATAATTGCAATTAATGAATAAGTTTTGAAAAAAAGAGAAACATCATCTCACGAGATTGCAAAAAAGTTGAATCTAAAGTGTAGTGCTAGAACAGTTCAAAGAACCCTCAATCTGGGATTTTCTGAAAACTAGACTTTTTTAACAATAACTCTTTTGTGACCGTATTCAGTTGCACATTAACGCAGTGTTATGCAAGTAGAAACGATAATTTATTTATATCTCCATTAATTCTTAACAAAACACCTAAATTTAATTTTTTGTTGCTTCAAATTATTTTGAAAAAATTTAAAATTTAAAATTTTTTAAGGTAACTTTTAAAAATTTGGGAAACTTTGGGAAAACTTGGGAACATTGGTGAACGTTGGGGAACAATTTAAATGTGAACGTTCCCAAGAGGAACCTGGGAATGACCAGGACTGTACGCATGAGCCAGTAAATTTATAAAATTTCTTGACACTTGTAAGCAAAGAAATACGCTAATGATTTTTTGCAATTATTCATTATAGCAATTTCACATTTTGATATTTATTTATTCGTGATACTATCACTCGTTTCTATAACGTTTATATTTTTTTTAGCCAACGCCATTACCAATGTGTCTCTTTAAGAGTGTTTAAGAAGCATTTGAAATTTTAGTTTTTTTTAAATCCCCTTGGTTGAACCCCTCGATCTGAATGTTTTTTTTGACAGCCGTGAGGGTATTTAAGCGTGTTCAGAATTTATTTTTCAAGAACCCCATGAAAAAGTGTATAACTTTTTTTAGAAATTTTCCTTTTGTCTTATTTTTTGCAACAACAATATAAATACACAACTTTACTTTGTAAAATCAACCAAATGCATATAATGATACTATAAATTTTATTACAGCTTTAAAAAATATAAAGAGAGAGAGAGAGAGAGAATGCCTACTATACATAATGTACATTTTCTTTTTTTTCTTGCAAATAATAAAAATAATTCCTAAAATAATAATAAAACTGAATATTTATTATAGTAATTGTTGTTTTTATCCTTATCGTAGTCTTAAAATCGTACTTTTATTTGTTTCCAAATGCCTTGTACTAATCAAATGTATAATCTTAAAAATAATTATTTAAGATTTTTAATTTAATTAGCGTAATCCTCGAAAATTAGAAATACAACACAATAAATCTCAATAATTAAAATTCAAAAATTTTTTAAAAGCGAACAAGTTCGACACAATAATGAATTAGAACCAAAAAAGAAAATTTTTTTTTATGTTTTTAGTGTTTTTTTAATGTTTTGTTAGTTTTTCTTTCTTTTTTTTTTTTTAAAAAAATTGGTCGATTTGAAAATTTTTCGAAACGAGAATGTCATCGCTTAACGAGACTGTTACAGTCGATAATAATACAGATAAACAAGAGAGCAATGAAACAACCAATTATTTTCTTCTAGCGAGTCAAAAATTTAAAAAACATGATTCACAAGAAACAATGAGTCAAAATGATTCGGTTTTTCGTAATCCGAATAGTATTGAGTCATTTACAGCACCGTCGCCTGCCGGATCGTTGATCGAACAATTCGATATGAACACAACAGCGACAACACCTTTATCAGTTGACGATAATTCCGATACAACAAATCAAGAATCAAGTTCACAAACTATTTCTCAGGTCAATTTAAAACTATCTCAAGCGTTCGATAATCCTAATTTTAGATTTAGGCGTCACAGTTCACAATCATCTCTCAATTTACCTCTCAATTTACAAATAAATAATACTAGCTCATCAACAAATAATCTAGCATCGCCTTTAACTTTAACTAGTTCATTTACGAATTTGACTAGTACCTCGAATTTTACCAACCCCGAACGTGTTTGTTCAGTAAGTTTTATTTCAATATACCAAGATTTGTATTTTTTACTTAAAATTGTTTCTTGAAGTCTCCTATAAATAGTTTAAAAATGTCCTCAAGGGTATGTCAGATAAAAATCGATGAGGGCATTGAACCTCATCTGAGTAGAGAGATCAAATCCGAAAGGTAAGCTTTACAAGTCTTAATTTCATTACAAATTCGAGTTAAAAATATTCGCATGTTTAGCTAGCTAGTCCAAACCATATTACTTTAAGATGTCGGGTTATAGGAAAATAAAAGTAATTGTTATATCAGAATTATAACTTGCTTCAAATTGTGATTATAATATCTAGCAATTAAATTGGCTATTTTTAAGAAAATTAAAGCCTTTTATGAAAGTTTACAGTCCAAAAAGAGATTAGTAGCTGCCACTCATTAATTTTTAATTTGAAATTTAAATTTAAAAATTATAAACAAAAGCTTTTGTTTCCTAGCAAACTAAACTCAAAGACACATTTACTCTGTTTTGTTGGTGTTTTCTTTTGGTTATAACTCTATGAAAAAAATTTTAATTAATTTTAACAAAATTACTTAATTATTAATTTTCTAAATACAGCAGTACCTCGATTTTGTCGTACCATGATTTTTAATTTCTAGAGTATCGTATTACCGTTCGACAAAGTAATTGCTCCTAAAATGTACGTCTTAATACTTATATATGTGCTCAAACAATTACTCCCATTTTGTAGTGGTATTATAAGACAGCCTAACCGGGTGACCTATTTTTTATTGATTTTCTCAAACTTCATATTTTTTGTTGACAAATCGAATTCTGCTCGGAAATTTTTGTCACGACACGAAATAAAGATCCGTAATAAAATTATCTTTTGTGAAAACAAGAAATCCTAATGAAAAAATAAACTATGAAAAAAATATTTTTTATTGATTAAATAATAAGGTTGAAATGTTTAATCTTAAATACAACTCTGGTCATTCAAAACTTCTAAAAAAGAACCTTCATGAACATTCAAGGATCCATGAAACTTCATATCTCTTCATGTATTTTCATTATTTATATAAAATTTTCATTTTTTTTCAGATTTGAAAATATGAAAATTTAAGAAGAAAATTGAAAATATTCGAAAATTTTTGAGGAGATTGGAACCTTCAGAAATCCTTTGAAGCTTCGTGAAGGTTCATTTTTGTAAGTTTCTCGGCGGTGGCTCAATCTTAATAGCTCGCAAATGCTTTTTTTGTTTTTTTGAACTTTTTGAAGCAACCTTTTACTCTTGCAACTCTGATATAGCCTTGAATATATCAGGTCTAACAACGCTTAAATGTTTATTTAATTTGTGATTGTATCCCTACAAATTATTATTTGTTCTAAAAATGCTATTTGTATCTAAGTGGTTCCACATTTGCATTGGGTACTGTCCTTACTGCCCTTCAAAATAGGTATTAACAAAATATTCCATAAACTTATCTAACTTAGCAACGTCTGGCTGACTTGAAATAATTTTCTCAAAAAATCTTCAACATCTTCGGAAGATATTATTGCCAAACAACAAACGCTTTTGAACCATTGTTTTAGGTACCTTTTCCTTTCTAACGCTAAATGTCGTTTAAATCGACGGGTACGACAGTAATACCTTGGATTTTTGAATAGCATATATTTTAGAATAACTTAGTTAATTCATTTACCAAATAGGCATTTTTTCGAGTCTTTTTCGGAAAATATCATTATGATCCTAATAAGTAAATTGATATTTTAAGATTCCTCGAAAGCTTTTCTATCTAGTAATATGAGATTCTTGCCTAAGACGGGCAGGAGCAATGCGCTTGCGCATTGAAAATATTCCTTTTGCGTTCTTAAGCAATGCCCCGGAGCGTCCTACGCAGCCCAGAAACTTTGCTTAAGCAATGCTCCGAAACATGTCAACTTATTTCAGAAATGTACTGTACTTAAGATTTTTTTGTGTGAAAAATTCAATTGAAATTGACTTGACTCGGTTTACCCATAAAATAATTGCCCCGTGTTAAAATATTATCAGAATCGGAATAAAAATTTAAATAGCTCTCGTACAACCCTCGTCCAATGTATACAAAACGTCCATCTTTTTCTTTTGATTTTTATGATTTTGGTTGGCAAACTTTTAAGAATCTTTAAGATATTATTTCTAAATGACATTTTTTCGGATATTTTAGGCATATAAAAATCTAAAAATTTTAATTTTAAAGAGTGGGATTAAAATAATGATTCTGATACTCTTATTATTACTTATCGGAATTGAAGGTATTGGTAAATAAGATTTTATTTGCAAAAATATTAAGAAATCGCGAATCCTCCTGTTACAGTCCTGAAAATTAATTTGTCCCATGATATCATATGATATCAGCTGATTTTTGTATCATCTAATATCAGCTTCGATCAGTAGAAATCATATGATATCAGATGATATCAGTAAGGGAATTACTAACATTAATAATTGCCAACGAATACTGATGCAAACTGATATCATATGATTTCAACTGATCGAAGCTGATAGTAGATGATACAAAAATTGTCATAAATTCTGATACCAACTGATATTAGATGATATCATGGGACAAATTAATTTCCAGCACTGTATAAGAATACACCATTATTAAATTATAGCAACTCTTCTTTTTAAGTGAATCATAATCGTAAAGTTTTGTGCTGTCCCCAGTTTACCTAGAAAATTAGCGATTTTGACCTGAAACGCTATTTTGAGAGTGCTTTAATTAATTTGGGGAGTATTAACATATCCTCAAAAAATTTGAGAATAAGGAAGCAACAATATCGGTCTTTTAAAATTTCCATTTCTAAAAGTCCATTCCTATTATGGCAATTGAGTTTACAGGGGACAAAATTTTGATCTTAATTTGAAAATGAAAATTCACGAGCTTGAATGAATGAACATTTTGAAAAAAAATTATCAAATATTTTATTCCTAATATTCTATTAGAAAACAATTTAATTTTTTTTTTTGATTAAAAGATTTTTTTTTAAATTTTAAATAGAGAAACACAAAGCACTTTAAAGCTGAAAACATCTTGTGATGAGCTAATGATTGTAATATTTTTCTTTTCTTAAAAATTCTAGTTATAAAAATTTTATTTTTGATAAAATTACAGAATAATGATGATCTTGGCATGGAATCATTTGGTTTTGAACGTGAACAAAATCGTACCAATTCACCTAATTTTTTAAGCTCTTCCAATTCATCGTCAACATTCAAACGTTACCGAACTTTTAGTGAATCACAAAACAGTCAAAATAATAATGTAAATCAACATGGAAACATGCCATCACCTTCTATGTCTTCTTGTCAATCATATTCTAATTCATCGTCGCCAACTGGTTTTATACTAAACAATAACAATGGCATACCCGCAAATCCTGGACTTTTAGTAAACTTTTTCTTTGACTAATCTTGAGGCTTATGCTTATTTTTTTTAAATAAAAGAGATGTTTTTCTCCATCAACAACTTTAACCAACCAGAGTCAGACTCATCTAAATCAAAATTACTTTTCTCAAAGTCCAAGTCCAACTCGAAAATTATTTGTTACTCGTCGTAGCATGAGTCCCGTGCCTTGTAGTATTCGTCCAAGTTCTTTTAATCCATCAGGTCTAGTTAATAATAAACGCAAAATATCAGACGTTGAACAAACAGATTTGAATAGTCCTATTTCATCTTCATTCCATTCTCCTAAACGATCTCTTGTTGAACAAGAATTTGTTCAACCATTGGTTATTTTTACTGGAAATCAAAATACAACTAAAGCTTTAAATAGATCAGCTACATCATCTCCATCGCCTTCTTTGGTTAATCAAATTCCCCTTTCACCAAGTACATCTCATTTTCAAAACGACAAAAATTCAACTATAAATACTAAAGTTAAAAAGTCAGATGACGATGCAAATAAATACACGTTTGTACCTATTCAATTACCTCCGCCTGCTTCATCACCAGGACCAGTTCAAAATAATTTATGGAATCCTCCTACGAGTCAATTACAGCATAAACGTTTAAGTATTCTTACTAATAATTCAATATCATCACAATTGAATACAAATCAAGCAGCTCAAAATAGTCCGACAAATTACCTTTGCGATTCGCCTCAAAGTTGTTCGCCGTCAGTTTCATCGAATGTGTCTACGTCAATAAATGGTGATAAACCCGATAGTGGTTATCAAAGCAGTGCTCAAAATAACTCAGATTCCGAGTCATGTACATAGATTCTCTAAACATAAATTTAAAAAAAAAAAATAATAAAAATTTTAAAAAAAGAAAACATTCGCAAAAGATTCTTTTTTTTGTTCTTTGTAATTTTATTTTAATTATTCTTTTTTTTTCTTATTTTGGTCTTTAAAAATATATAATTATTTTTTCTAAATTTTATCTTGGAAGTTAAACAGTCAGTTAAAAAATATAAATTTTATCAATACAATTATGATTTTATTTGTTTTAATTCTTGTTGGTATGTGGCAAAGTGGGCGCTCTAACCGCTTTCAGTCTTATTGAGACTCTGGCTTCAAATGAAAATATTTTGAACCCCATGTTTTGTGATGAATTAACATGTAATTTTAGTTAGTTTTCTCTGAAAAAGGCATATACATTTCATCAAAATTAAGCCTCTTTTTTCTTATTCAAAACGTATAAGGATCGATACCGCGCGAAGCTACATAGGAGAGAGTGCAATCATACCTTAACATGGTATGTACGACTTGGCTCGAGAATAAACTTGCCCAGTTGCATGAGCAGTGTAATGATGCGTTTCGAGTGTAATCACACACCTCGGATAAGTCGCTAAATTTGTAGAGGATAGTTTGTACTTCTAACTTAGGCGAGAATAAATAACCTTAAATAAATGGATAAGAAAATGATTCTTTTACAAAACTGTGAAGAGTTTATAGAAAGTGGGAGTAGGAGTGGTAGTAGTTTAAACCGAAAAATCAAGCATAACTCTTATGAACTGTAGCAGTCGCTTCACATTGTTTCGAAATCCAAACATCAAGCTTTGCAATGAAACTATTTATGTCCTTTGTGTTCCAGACATTCACAACTCTTTTTTAAAAAAAAGTTATGCAAACTTGGCAGGTTCGAATTTGAATATAATTCATTTTTGAATTGAAATAATAATAATAATAATAATAATAATCTGCAACAAGCTTAGCTTGCGGAGTCATGTAAAACAAATTACAGACTATGGCAGATATCATAACTTTGAAAGAAAATAAAAAATAATTTATAATAAAATAGAAATTTCGTTTTGTTTTTTTTTAAATATCAAAAAGTTCCACAACAATTTTTTTTACAGTTTGTACATTTAGTACAGTCAAAAAAAATGTTAACACACCATTTGAACATTGCATCATCAGTGAATGAACATTTACAAACTGAACAGTAAACATTTGAAAGCATATTCCGGTAAAAAAAATTGAAACATTTTCATAAACACTATTCAGAACACGTTTCAGCAATTTTCAGCGAACACATCCCAACATTTTTTGAAATCAAAGTGTATTTAACTCAAAACTTCCGTGCTATCTGAATTTGAAATTTTCAACTTTAATTTAAGGCTAAGGCAGTATTTAAATATTTCAGTAATTTTTAAAGGGAAAAGCAATTATTGATCTGCTTCTAAAATCGACAGAAAAAAATATTTAAAATCATAAAGTTTACTAACCTGGTCGTTCACATGTTCGAAAAATGAACATTCATGAACGTTCGCGTTCATCCGAATTCGCCAGAATGTTCTAAAGTTTTTAGAACCTTTCAGATCCTTTCATAAACTTTCATAGCTTTTCGGGACCTTATCCTAATTTTTCGGAGATTTTCATAAACTTTCGTGGACTTTCGGGATCCGAAAATTTATAAAATATATTTTTTATTGTTTTAGTGGGTCTCCTCGATTAGGTGAACATGTGTTTACGGGTCAGGTGAACAAAATGTTCACCTATTTTTTTTATACAATCTGGTGAACAAAAACAATATGTCAACACAAACGAACATTGACGCCTCTAAGGCATTCGATAAAGTCAATAGGGACATTCTCTGGTGTAAGTTAATTGATAAGAAAATTAGTCCATTCATTATCAGCAGTCTTAAAAACTACTATGATTGTTCTACTATGCTAGTTTCAAACAATGGTCAATATTCGACACTTTTTAGAACAACAATCGGTGTTAGACAAGGTGGAGTAGTTTCCCCAAAACTGTTTTCAATCTACATTGAAGATCTGATAAATGATATTGAAACCCTTGAACATGGTGTAAACTTCGGTCGAGTCAAGGTAGACGTAGTAGTATATGCCGACGATATCCTCCTAATTAGTCAAGCGAAAAAGGGATTACGTGATCAACTTGAATGCGTGACAAAATATGGAATCAAGAATGAAATAAAGTTCAATCCCGATAAAACAGTCTACATGGTCTTGAATAAAACCGTCGAAATGAGGTCTTATGGTCGATGGCTAGACTCGTGGCAAGGAGCTTTAACGTTGTCCGACAACCCAATAAAACAGGTAAGATGCATGAAATACCTAGGTGTTGATGTAAATGATAGAAACAGCAACGTTGACCATTTACGTAAAAGAAACCAAAAAGCTCTTGGAGCAGTTTTTAAACTCAAGCAGCATGGGATACTCAACAACAGAATGCATCCAAATATGAGAGCGCAATTATATAAAATATATATAAGGCCAGTGTTATGGTATGGAATTGAAACATGTAAATTGACACCCTCGGACGTGCTAAACCTAAAGAGACTTGAAGGTAATATTGTTAAAAGGATCTTAGGCATCTCAACTAGATGCAAAACAACCGATCTTATGTCGGCTCTAAGAATTGACCTAACCGTAGACAGACTTGCAACGTCAAAAGTTGACTTTTTCCTAAGACTAACGCAAAACGAGTTCACGAATGGACTAATTGAGTACATGGAAACATCTGAAAATCCACACGACTTTATAAATGAGATCTATGAACTAGTCGACATTCTATCTATGGACATTGAAACAAGCGCTCTCCAAGCATGCTTAATGTTCAAGTCTGCAAACAAGTCCAAGTCAAAGGTGTGTGAAAATGAGAACGTTCAAAAGCTAAAGAAGGCTTTCAATATTAAAGACGAAACTGACATGGTTAGATCAATTATAAACATCATAAAATTCGATAGGAGCTAGTAACTTGTAAATAAACGAAAATAAAAAGTGTTTTTTTTGTTTGTTTTTTTTATTTAATTTAGTCTTTTATTTCTTTTTCTATGTTTTCTGTAACTCAATTGTAAATAAACTCTAACTTTTTATTTTGTTTCAACAGTACGTTCTATTTATGGGCGTACTGGTAAAAGTGGCCCACTAGGCGGCCTTTGCACTAGAATTAAATAAATAAATAAATAAATAAAATGTCAACACAAATCAGAATAGGTGAAGACTGAAAAAAATGTTAAAATGGAAAATTTACAAGAATATTTCGCTGAAAATTGGCTTTAATTTTAACATTTTTTAGTTTTGATTCTATATTCATCACATCTTCACAAACTACATCGTCAGCATCATCAAAACTATTATTTATGTCATGATAAGTTATTGCCGAACTCGATTCTGAATTTAAAGTACCATTTTTAACCGTTTGTTCTTAATTGACGTCTTCATTATCATCTTAGTCATGTTCATCTTCGGCTTCACTATCAAAATCATTATTTGTTGAACGATCATCGTTTTGTAATGAACTGTTTTGTGATTAAATAATTTTGTAAATTAGGTGACAATGGAACACAAACAAGATCGTGCCCATTCCAAAAAAGGGAGATTTGACTCTCATGTCGAACTACAGAGGGATCTCTTTAATGTCAACTGGAGCGAAAATTTTTAATAAAATGCTTCTTAACAGAATCCGTCCATTTGTTGAGCCAAATCTCCGAGTTAACCAAGCTGGTTTTAGACCTGGTCGTGGAACAGTCGAGATGATCAATTGCCTAAGACGTTTGATTGAAGGAGCGATTTATAAGAAACTGCCGTTAATAATTACGTTTGTAGACTTCCGTAAAGCGTTCGACTCAGTAATCCGTAAGATGTTGTTTGCTATTTTAAGACACTACGGGATTCCAAAAGTAATTGTTAATGCTATTTACGCTTTTTACATGAATTCTAAATCTGCCGTTTCTGTGGGGTACAAGCTATCGGATGAATTCAACATCAGTTCAGGTGTCTTGCAAGGTGACGTTCTAGCCCCCTACTTGTTTATAATAGTTATTGATTACGTAATGACACGAAGTCAAAACAACTATGGTTTTATCTATAAACAAAGAAAGAGCCGAAGACATTGTGACCAACGAATAAGCGACCTTGACTACGCCGATGACATAGCCCTTCTTGAATCAACAGTTGAATTAGCTACCAATCAACTGGCGAGCTTAAGTGCCGAAGCAAAGATAGTGGGTCTCGAAATAAATATTGAAAAAACGGAGTGTATGATCCTAAACGGGCAATCGACAGCGACCGCTTTACCGCTTGGAGACCAACAGGTAAATAAAGTTGAGGATTTTAAATATTTAGGTTCGAAACTCAAGTCCACGGAAGCGGATTTCATCCATCGTAAGTCACTAGCATGGGCTGCTTATTGGAAAATGGAGAAGATCTGGAAAGCGAATTATGTTCCAATCAAATTGAAAGCTAGCATATTTGAAGCTACAGTAGTGTCCATACTTCTATACGGCTGTGAAACATGGATTGTCAACAACGAGATAAAAAACAAGCTGAATAGTTTTGCTACGACGTGCTATCGAATGTGGCTAGGTATAAAGCCTTTGGACAAAGTAACAAATGAAGAAATTTACAAAAGAGTTGAGCAGAAACCGATTGTATCGAAGCTCCTCCAAAGACAGCTCTGCTGGGTTGGTCACACGCTTAGAAGACCAGAAAGTGAGCCAGCAAAAATTTTTATATTTTACGAACCCGAAGCCGGATTAGGCACTTGCAAACGAGGACGTAAGCCCACGAGCTACTTTAAATACATCTGTGAATTATTGTTCCCGAAACGTGCGGAAGTAACAAGAGCTGAAATTGAGAAACTCGCCAGTGATCGCAAATTATGGAAATCATACGTCGCCGAATGTTGCAAAACAACAGTCGAATAAAGAAGAAGAAGAAGAAGAAATTAGGTGAACATAAATCTTAATAGGTGAACATAAATTTGTTTATGTGAACACATTATGAGTTTTTTTGTTCACTAGATTGTATTAAAAAAAAATAGGTGAACACATCTTCACTTAATAGAGGAGACCCGTTTTAGTCATGAGTTGAATTTTATAAAATAAAAATTTTGTTCTTTTGATTATAATTTTATTTTTCAAAAAAAATCTACAAAATTTTAGTTAAATTGTAAAATAAAATTAATAAATTATTAATAATAAATACACATTTCTTTTTATTAATTTTTAAATTCTCAACTTAAAAATTTTTCAAATTTAAAAAGTACCGGAAATTTATTTTCTTTTAAAAATTCAAAATTTTGATATTCGAACTTGGTTAATTGTCTAAATTTTTCAGCTAACCATTGATTTTTAATAACAGCTGATTTCACACAATCACATTTAAATTTAGCATCAAAATTAGTATGCACTGCTCGACCCATACCCTCGAGTATAATCAAATCAACTTTATGAAAGTTAATCGCCTTGGCTAGATTAATATTAATTCTTGACAAGTCTAAACACGGACTAGCCGAACCATTTTCGATCAAAATTAAATTTTCAGTCTTAAACAGAGCTTCATTGAGGACACTACTAATGGCACATGCCTTCTTAATAACCAATAAAAGTTCTTGATAAGTCACATCATTAATTGCTGCCTTCGAATTGGCACAAAGAATAACTTTAGTTTGATTATTTTTCAAGATTTCAACAACCAAAGGTAAAACCCCGAGAATCAAATCGAACCCACTATTATCAACAAATATACAAACACATTTGTATTGATTTGTTTTTAACTTTTCGACAAGTTCTGAAAAAGATTCGTTTTGATGAAAACTTTCATCGATTGTGTTTAGAGCTTGAGCGAATTGTTCCAAGTCACCTTTTTTTTGTTTTTCAATGAATGATTGAGCACCATAATCATAAACATTACCAGCCAAAAATCCACGAAATATTTCGCGCCATTTTTCATCAACATCTTTTATATTTTTAATAAAACTCAAACGATCACCTAAAAGTTCAAGACCATGTTTGTTCTCATCACGTTTTTCATTCGAATAAACATCAAAAAATTGAAATTCAGCCATACAATGTTCTCTTAAATCTAATAAACTACGAACTGTTAATCGACCGTAAGCGAACGGTGATTTTTTTAGCTCATTCAGTTTGTTCAAATAGGATTTCTTGAATTCATTTGCTCGGATTATTGTTTCTTGATCATTCTCGTTTATATGACTTTTGATACATTGTTTTTCGTACTTTTATGGATTAAATATTATGAGAATTTTGAATTAAAATTTTAAAGAAATTAAGGCTTACCGTATGAATTGTTCTTTCAAAACAACTCAGCCAATATGATCTAGCTTCTTCATCTTTTGTTAAGTCGACTAGATCTGGGATATAATTATCGTGGTCCAATAGTGGACATGCTACTAATTTATATTCTTCTTGATTCAATTCGAAACAATCGAACTTGAATGATAAATATAGTTCTAGATCCTTTTCTACTTACAGTACTTTTAATGATTTTTTTACTTTTTTTCAAAAAACGTTAGACATTATTAAAAAAAAATTAATCGGCAGAAATAACCGTTAGTGTAAAAAAAAATGTGTTGGATAGAAAGAAGAAAGCATTAGGTTTAAAAATTAAAGCATTAGGAATTCAAGAGTAAGCGTTGGACAAGTGTTAGATGTTACAATTATGACGTTAGAGAAGTGTTGTTGTCAAAAGGGGAAGCGATAGAGAAGTGTTGGGGTCTAAAAATTAAGCGTTAGAGAAGTGTTGGGGTCTAAAAATGTAATTATCTTTAGAAAAATAAAATAACTTTTTTGGTAATGATATAAATTTTAAAAGTGTTTTTAACCTCTTTTTTTTATTTTTTTAACTTTTTAAAACCCAACACTACTCTAACGCTTAATTTTTTGACCCCAACACTTCTCTAACACTTCCTCTTTTGACCCCAACACTTTCCTAACGATTTCTTTTAATCTTCTAACACTTTTATTTTTTGTAACGTTAAATTGATTTTTTAACGCTGTCTAACACTTTTGGTAAAGAAATCATTAAAAGTACTATATTCCTAAGATTCGATTTTTTTAAAAGGTACGGTACGCTGACTATCGTACCATTTAAAAGGGACTTCGGTTCGGAGGGGATATGCTTCGGTACTACTACGCAAATCAAGAACTTATTTAATCCTTTAACTCTGTACAACTGACTTGATGAGAGAAAATCTTGAAAAAGGTATCATAAAGTCCGTACTCTAAAAAATTAAGCTCAAAAAGTTAACCAGAAGAAAACTTAAGATTTTATGGTGTAAAAAATATAAAAAATAAAATTACCGAGTTGCTGTCTTTTCTATTTCTCAAAACAGATTGAGCCGAACTATGAGCGTAATTTTCGAACCAAGAGTATTTGGTGTGATCAAGTTCTTGAGAAATTTGCAAAAAAGCTCCAATAGCTCCTAAATATCCTTCATGTCTCAAAAATAAACATTCCATTTTTCCCTTAGTTAGAATAATAATCAAAATTAAATTCTAAAAAATTAAATTCCACTGCTTACTTGACTCCAATACGAAATGCCATGTTTCAAAAATTTCATGTTAATTCGACAATTATGGATAAAATATCCACCAAAATAAATCCGATTTATATTATGAATTCTTGCGTGTAAAGTGGCTATTTGACTTATGTCATAGCATATCATCATTAAAATCGATCGAGCAAGATTCTCTTGTTTGAAATTCTTCAAGTGCTCTTCACGTGATAAATTTTCATGCGATGACCTCGCTGTTTTTCCCAAAGAGCTTGCAATCAAGTCATCGTTAAGCCCAAGGAGATCATAATTTCCTCCGTATATATCTCTGACTAACATGTCAACCTCTCTGTTATCGCCTTTTTCAGCTAGCTCAATTATTTCTTCAAAGTTCTTTTTTAAACGAGATTAAGTTTTTTACATGTTTTTTTTCTGTTTAATTTTAAGAAACCTTAGCATCTGTTAAAAGTGATCCCAATCCCCATAAAGTAGCGCCACCGATAGTACTTCCACCTATTCGCTGAAAATCTGTATCAGACTCCACTTTTAAAACACTAACTCCAGAACCAATGTTCACTAGAATATAAGGAAATATGTTTCCTGTTTGAACCGGTTTAAATTCGTATTCTAATGTATCATAATCAATTGTGAAGACTTCGTTTGGAACATGACGAAGAAGAAAATTACAACCCATTATCAAACATGAGATTTCATCTTCTTTGTGAATCCTTCAACAAATAAAAAAAAACGATTTCAAGACTTTAAAAAGGATGATACTCACTCGACACCGAGTTTTTGATTTAGTAATTCTTTGTATTTATGAGATCCGCCTCCAGTTGCTCGTATAGATTTGTCTCTCTCCGATTCCTGAACGATTAAATTTTTAAAAGTTGCCAGAAAAAAAAGTTAAGGTTATAATTTACTTTAAGGGTTGATAGACTTTTTTTCATATAATCAATAGCCGAATCGATATATTTTGTTTCAAATTTGATAAAATTAAGAGTCGGAATAGTTTTGCGTATTTCATTTACTAAATACAACGAATTCGAATTAGTTTCCGAATCGGAAAATAACGCTGTTCGACATTCATAGCTTGACGAGTAGGCTATTTTAGCCAATGAACCACCAATATCGATGCCAATTCGGCTTGCATTTTCTAAATGCTTGAATGCTTCGTGTGTTAATTCAATAGACTCCGTATAACTTTTAGCATTTTCAATCGTATCAGCTGAATTTGAAGACATAGTTAATAAAAGTGTAAGAAAATAAAAATCATAAAATTATCTTGTTTATAAATATTTTTATTTTTGTTAGTTAATGTAGGTTACATTTTGAAATTTGCATTAGCTTTTTTTTTATTCAAGAGAAAAAAAATTATTTCATATGTTTGAATAATTAAGTTAAATTAAGTCTACTTGGGATTTTGAAATTAATACCTTTTTAGTAAGGGTAAATGACTAATAATCCTAGTAATCTGTAGACATGGTTTTTTTTCACCTTAAGTTTTCTTTATGCGCGATTTTTCATCTATTAATCGGACGGACTAGTATGGAATTAGAAACATATTTTTAATAACGTGTAATTTACCTCCTAGGAAAAACAAGCAAACAGCTTTTTTAAAAAATACACACCCAGTTGCAAATTTTAAGATTAGTTTCATTTTTCGAAGAGTGAATCAAGAGCTTCAAAATGATACCGCCTGTGTAGACTCAGTGAAGTTATTTGGTTTAGAGAACTAAAATTCTCAATTTTAGGTGTTTAAAGACCCCCGGAAAGCTCTCAACTAGACAAACAAGAATGTATGATTGTTTCTAAATTTGAAAATCAGGATCTTATTTTGTATGTTGTAATGAAAAGCTAATATCAGTTTTAGTAATAATATAATGTGAAGTTCCCAGAATGCTTCAGGAAAAAGAACAGTTATTAAAAAATTGATAGGTGGCCTTTACTTATCGTTTAGTTTACTTACGTTTTAAGTAATCACTCCTTTACAGATAAGAAAAGTTTACATTAGATTAGTTTATATTTACTTAGTTTAAAAAAATTAAAATTTCTCATTTGCAGTGATGATTCGATTAAAATAAAAAAATTCCCAACCTACCCTACCAACGCGCTCTCGCCGTATAAACCGTCTTTTGATTTTCTTATTAATTCATTTAAAAAAAAAACAATAAGTAAAAAAATTGTTTTATTCATTTTTTCTATTTTTACGTAAAATAGATTAATTTCCCCTTTTTCACCTTAATTAAGTTACTGTAATTCCAGTGATCATAGAAACAATGTATATTCTCCTTTATATGGCAACCTGAAGATTTGTAGTACAGCCGTACTAATCTTCAGGTTCCCCCTCCATTTATAAGTAATTTTCCAATTTCTTATTTAATCTATACTAACGGGGTAGTCTAAATGAGGTCCAACTAGTGAACCTTCAAATCCAGGTTATTTCTAATTACCCGAAAGCCTCTTTTTGCACGTCGACAAATCGCAAAATCTTAAATCTTAATTGAAGAAGAGGGTGGGGATTTTGTTAACCCCAAAAAAATAATTTTCTAGGGTTTTGCGGGATCATAGATTACCGAAACGAAAAACTAAAATGTGTGAAACTTTGATCTGGTTTGACTTTAAACATCGTTTAAGTTCAATGTTCGTGGAATGGACTCAACAAAATACTACTCGAGATATTGAAATTAATTGAGTAACGATAATTACGATCGAGGAATCAAAAGGAGTACCTAAGGCAGTCTTAGTGACTCGATGATTTCGTGGTGACTTGAGCCTGAGTCAGGCAGTTTTAAATTAATGACTCACGAGTCTGAGCCCGAGTCATGACTCATGAGTCTGACTTGAGTCATTTAACTTAAGTCAAATAACAGTATTTTTTCCGAATAAAAGACTTTATCAAATTTATCTTCCCAGGATTTGATTCTTAAAAAAATGTCTTATCAAGTTCTTGACACGATTTTTGCAAGTTCAGGAATCGATCTTGGAAGATTCCAGTTAAAAATGAGAAATTTGAAAGAATCTTAAGTAAGAAGATGTCATGAAAAAATAAGAAGTAAGATTCTTTAAGCTTCCGGTGCATTCCAAATAGGTCAGTAAAATAATTTAAATATTTTAAAGAAGCTATAAGAATCTTACTTCTTATTTTTTCATGACATCTTCTTACTTAAGATTCTTTCAAATTTCTCATTTTTAACTAGAATCTTCTAAGATCGATACCTGAACTTGCAAAAATCGTGTCAAGAACTTGATACAGTACTGCTACGATTTTGTGTTTTTAGTAATTTTTACGTGAATTTACGTGATTTTACCAAAATTCACGTAAAAACAGGTAATTTTACGTAAAATTACGTTTGTAAAGAATGGTAAATTTACCTTTATTTACCGGATTTTACGCAAACTTACCTGAAATCACGTAAATTCTCGTAAAAAGTAAAAATTCCATTTCTATTTTTGATGCTTTGAACAAAAATGATCTGAATAATTCTAAATTTTAATTTTTTTGTGATACCAAAACTATTGGAGAATACTTCGTAATCTTATAGACGTACTTAGGATGGGTTACAGTTTTTTTGAATTTTTTTTGATGAGTTATTCGATGTCGAAGTATAACAATCAAGAAAACAAGTGGAATTTTTACTTTTTACAAGAATTTACGTGATTTCAGGTAAATTTGCGTAAAATCCGGTAAATAAAGGTAAATTTACCGTTTTTTACAAACGTAATTTTACGTAAAATTACCTGTTTTTACGTGAATTTTGGTAAAATCACGTAAATTCACGTAAAAATTACTAAAAACACAAAATCGTAGCAGTACTGTAAGACATTTTTTAAGAATCAATTCTTGGGATTATTAAAATTAGAAAACAAAAGTTTGATCTTTTTTAGATTTGATGATGCTATAAGAAAGCAAGTAAAAGACCTTTCCACACTAGAAATGTAAAATTATAACTAAGAAGTAAACTCTAAGTGATAATATGAAAAATGTATTACTGGTTTGAGCATTTTATTGGGATTAGCACTATTTAGCAAAGTAAAAAATTTTCATTAGATCTATTTTTTTTGGAAATATTAAGCCCAATTATTAAAAAAAGAATTAAAATAAAATTTTCCTCATCTTTGACTATATTCATATGATAAGACTGTTTTCAATTAAAACGGCAAATTAAAAATGTGAGTTGAACTTTTATCTTAGTAAAAAACGTTATGAGATGTATTTGAGAAAATTAAAGTCATTTTGAGTCATTTTTCAATGATAGCGACTCGACTCTAAATTTAAGCCGTTTTGTTGACTTGAACTCTAAGTCTAATCACTTTACCGGTAAAAAAATGAATTGACTCAAGTCACAAAAAAAAAGACTCAAGTCTGACTTGAGTCAAATTTTTGAGTCACTATCTCTGATCTAAGGTCGAATAGCATCAAGGGAAAATATTAAAAAAAAATAATTTTTATAAATTTTTTTATTATTTTAAATATTTATTTTATTGATTTTACATCTTTTTTAATTGTCAAAAATTATAAGTTTTTTACGTTTTTTTTTCGTTTAAATTTTCTTGTTTTTGTAACTTTTTTGTTGAATCATGAAAAAAAAAATAAATATGAATCAAACATTTTTCATATTTGTATCAATTAGCATGTTTTTTGTGTTTTTTTTTTGAAAATCTTTAAGTAATACCGAGAACAGTTTTTTAAACATGAAAAAAATATAAAGACTTTAAAGGAAAACAAAAAGAATATAAACTAAAAATAGAGCAGAGCTTGATCTCACTTCGAAGGCTCCTCAAAAAGAAAAAATGAAGTAAAGACACCATCATAAACGTTAACATTTTTTATACTGAAAAAAAATAGAAAAAAAAATTTACAGAAAAAATATTCAAGTGATTGGTTGCTTTCATTCTAAGTCTATGAAAATTTCCATCTATGACCACACTCTTGACAAAAGGCAAACACAGTCATAGGCTCATCAGCGCTTCTAGTTTGCATCTCACTGTAAACAATATTATTTTTTTTGCATCGACCACATGTCAAAAGACTTGTTTTGGCGCCTTCACGACGAGCCATTTGATGATCATCAATGGCCTCTTTGGTAAACTTGGCTCTCAATTCTTTTAAATCATCACTAGCCATTTCGTCAGCTGTCATGACTGCTAGTTTATCGGGCGATATGAGTCCTAAACGAACACTCTCTCTCAATTTTGGATTTTTAGGATCTTTTAAATTGATTACTCGACTTCTTATACGATTTTTGTACTTCATATCAGTACCTTTAAATTCGTTGTGAATTACTTCTTCACATCGAGCAGCTATCAAATTAACATCACATAAAGCAGCGCCGTTTTCAATAGGCTCTATTATTTCTAACGCTTGAGCCAACATTTCTCGACACTTTTGTCTAACAGGGTCTCTTGTATCAGTAAATTTCATGCTTGAATTTAAATCTTTGATTCGTTGTTGTTCGGCTGAAGTACCTGGATTTGATACAGTTTTTTGGATTGGAACCGATTTGCCGTTTTCTGTTTTTAAATTTTTGCTTTCGTTTTTAACTTCAGGCGAATCGCTCATTGTTCGTTTAAGACCGTTTCCGTTTGTAGTGTTCGGTGTTGATGGCGATTTAGTCGGCTGTGAAGACGAGTCATTTGAATTCGAATTTGGCGAAGTACCAGCAGGGGGCGCGGCTTCGACAGCTACTAATTTTTTCCAATTTTTTAACAAATTTTTTGCCAACGTTCCCAATTCTTCTGAATTACAACTCTTGCGTAAATTATTCAAAACAACACCGATTCCAGTTGTCTTTAAAATGTGTAAATCGATTTGTAACTTTTTTAATGTATTTAACATGTCAATTGATACATTAACATCAATTTCGTTTGATTTCATCATTTTTTCGAGACGTTTTTTAACACGCATAACGTCCTCTTCAGTTGATGTCGACATTTTTCGTGACACAAAAATTAAATGGATTTAATCGGTTTTTTTTTAAATCTAAATAAAATCAAATTGAAAAAAAATATAAATTATCAAAGGACATTGAAAAAAAGACGTTGGGTGCAGTTAATTGACAAATAGAGAGCGGTTTTTGTTGGTGTTTGTTTTTAAAATCAAGGAAGTTGAATCACGTTTGTTTTTATTTCAATCAAATTTTTTTCAAGCAAAACAAAAAAAAAAATGAAAAGAGTAAAAATTGTTTATTGAATAGTTTATTTGTAAAATTTGTAACAAAATAAAAAATTTGGTTCAAAAAATTTCAAAGGGGACCTAGAGTATCAAACTATTGATTTCCTTTTATTGTAATGTGATTGAACTGAAGTCGAGAGAAAACGAGCATCGTTTGTGAGCCATAAACAAAATGATGGGAAAAAAAATTAAGATTTTTTAAGAGAGTTTTTGTTTGTGTTTTTTTTTTTGTCGATTCTCTTGCAAAAAATATAAATTTATTAAAAAAATTCAAAATGGTGTTTTTTTGCTTGCTGCTAAATATAAAAAATTAGTTTTTTTTTTTTGGTGAAAAATTAAAGTTGTTTGAAAATTGAACGAAACAAAAAAATTCTACATATTTCTAATTTATTAACTAAAAAAAAACTTTTTTTTTTTAAGTTGCTTTTTTTTTACGATTTTTATTTTATTAACAACAACATAAATATGGGTTTATTGTTATGCAAACAAAATCCTCTCTTGAGAAACACATATGTATTGGATTTTTTATTTTTCGATAATGGTATTCATATGACTTATAATGTTTAGAAACGTGAGTAGAACAGTCAAAACAAACTTAACTTTTTATTGCTTCTTTGAAACTGTTGTTAAAGTTGACTTTAAGATTTTACCTCCTCTCTCTTTTTACTGTTATATAGCAAGGTGGTAAACTTCAGTACACTTCAGTAACAATAGTAATCAACCAGCAACCTAATGTGTTTTTTTGCAAAAAACCCAAAAATTTAGAACTTTTATAACATCGATTTCTAAATTAGCCAGGTTAAGGAAAGTAAGTAATGCAATCAGATATAACGAGTGGACTCATGCTCGTAGTCCATGGGGTAAGATTTCTTCTATTTTGAATTCTTGGTCTGAATTTTTTAAACGAACAACAAAATATCGGTTTTGTAATAAATTTGAGATCCAAGCTATCAAATAATTGGTATATTCATCATCATCACCATCATTCGGAGGTTTTTACGAAGGTCGATGACTCAACATTCGTAGTACATGCGATTACTAATTTTCTCTACTCTAAACGGTTTTAAGCTGTCCTCTCAATCTCTTCAGCCGACGGAAGAATATTTTTGCTTATTATATTCGCTACATGTCTCGCAAAATTCATGGCTAGCCTTCCTTGTTTTTATTTTCCCATTTTATGACTTGGTTCATAATGACTTTAAGTTCGTATTGGTTCGCCTGTTTGTCGACGAAGCTTGTGTCCCACCCAGGTCAATTTTATATGTCTTTGGACCTCGAGGAAATATTTTTTTCATTTTTCGCATACTGTAAAACCTTTGAAACTTACATCGGAGGTTAAAATAGAAAATTGAATGTGCTAATACGGCTAGTGAAAAAAAGACGTTTTTAAATGAAAATTTTTAAATAAATAGAAAAGATTATGACGAATATTTTAATGCAATAAGATATATCATTAACTTATAGACCTTCCGAGTCTGCCAAAGCTTTGGTAAGGTCCGTCTTTTTTTCACTATCCGTGCTGTATCTAAAAAAGGGGGTGCTTATTTTCCTTATCAATTACTTCTATTAGTAAGGAAATCAATCTGTACATACATTGATCTCGTGAGCCTATAAAATAGTCAAAAGTCTCACAGTGGGCTTAAATCTAAAAATCCAAAAATAACTTTTGAGTTCTTTGATCTACAGCCCTTGGTAATAGTCTAAAAATCCATGTCCCATAATGTAAGTAATTTAAGGGTTGTGGGAAGACCGATTTTAAAATATAAACAATGGTTTATTTTCAAGATTTTACGATAGGTTTATTGAAATTCAATTTATTAAACACTTAAAAATATTTTTTAATCAAGCCTAATGTGTCGTTACTATAAAAAAAATAATTTTCAAATAAAACGATTTGGTATTTTAAAAGTTTCCTTATTCTGTGTTCCTTTTCCGTAGTTCAGGAAATAACCTTATCTTCTTTTCTATTTTTATGAGCTTCCGAAAGTAGAAGATGAGTTTTCTTTTGAAATTCTTGAAATTCTTTTGGACTCTTAGATTCGAATAGACCGTTTCAGACAATCGATTTAAAAAAATGCATCAATTTTCTAGACGTTGCTTGGCATCAAATCAAACAAGACAAAATCAAACGCTGTTGGAGACATTCAGATATTTTGCCTAGTTTTATTGTTGAGAAGCTCAACTTAGATAGTAACGTGTTCGAACAACCTATTCGAGACGCCAAATTGGACCCTTGATAACCTTAGGATCCATGACAAAGAATTAAATATGAACTAAGCTGAATATGTAAATGTAGACCTGAGTATTAACTAAGAACGTTGGATTTGATTCATTCCAAAAGGTTATTTGCAGCAATTTATAGCAATCTTTTTAAAAAGGTTGATATTAAAGAGCTTCAAAAGCTCAAACAACCAACCATTTTCGATATTTTAAGGCTTTCAAATGTTTGAATTTTATAAGCCGTAATTTAGTTAAGTTTAAACCTATTTTTCGTAATTTTGTTTTGTATTATGTAAGAATAAATTGTGAATAAATTTTGTAAAAAAGAATTGCATTTTTATTCTTGTTTTAGCTTTATCCCATTTTAATTATATCCCCAAATTTACTTGGGACAGAGGGGGGATATAAACGAAGATTTCAAACGGTATTCTATAAACACAACATTATAGAATAAGCTTGAAATAAAGGCGGTTTATATTCCTTAACAATCAAAATCATAATAGGAATTTTATTTTTCAAATTAGTAGCCCACCATTTTTAAAGGTATAGTTTTCAAGGTTTCTTTCCATAGTCTTTTTTTGTTAATCAACATAAAGATACCGTATTCCCTCGTTCGATGTTGCTGCACCACAAGTTAAGACACGCCTTTGGACCATGCACCAAAGTACATCTCGCCCATGCTATAACATTGTTAACTTGGAGCGCATGCTCTAATAGCGTAATCACGCGTTTAGATCCGCATCAAACACTGAAAGCCTTAGTTTAATGCGTCATCAAGACTCGTTTTTAAAGAAAAAAATCGAAAATATAAAAAATGAATTTTTTAATATTTTTATTTCTTAATCTTTGGTGCTGCACCAAATGCATAATTCAAAAAAATTATTTTTTATTTATTTCTTTAAAAACGAGTCTTGATGACGCATTAAACTAAGGCTTTCAGTGTTTGATGCGGATCTAAACGCGTGATTACGCTATTAGAGCATGCGCTCCAAGTTAACAATGTTATAGCATGGGCGAGATGTACTTTGGTGCATGGTCCAAAGGCGTGTCTTAACTTGTGGTGCAGCAACATCGAACGAGGGAATACGGTAAGTTAGCTGTAACATTCCTTAAGACAAAATTAAATTGCATAATGAACAAAATAATTTTTCAAAAGTTTGAAGCTTAATCAAAAAATCTAAATTGAAGTTTTTGCAAACAAACACAAAAATGGATTCAAGTAATGATGATATAGAGATTATCGACGAAAAATTTACGACAAAAAATAATGAGTCATCAAACAAAACTGAGACAGAAAGTGACAATGAGGATAAACCATCGGGTGTTGAATGTCTTAATCGATGCAAACAATTTGCTGAAATAACTGGAACAGACACTGCTTTAGCAATGTTTTATCTTCAAGACAAACAATGGGACTTACAAAAAGGTTTAAATGCTTATTATCAGGCAACTAACAATAAAGAATCTAAAGTAGTCGCTTGTTTTGATGTAGAACAATTGGACGATGATGAAAGGTTTGATTTAAGCAATCAAAATTTATTACTTTTTTTGCTTAAAATTAATTTTTAAAGAAGAAAAAAGCCAAAGACAAGCGACGAATCGTCTAGTTCAGATGTAATTTTAGATACATCAGCTCAAGAAGATGAACAAGTGTCAAGTGAAAACAATGATAAAAACGATTATTTCAAAATTATGTCTTGGAATATTGACGGTTTGGACAAATCAAACCTTGAAAGTAGAACATTTGGTGTAGCCAGCAAGATTTTAGAGTAACTAAAAAAATTCATTTTCTTATTTGTTTTACAAAACTTCATCTTAATTTAAAATTTAAGCCAAAAACCAGATATTATATTTCTTCAAGAAGTTATCGAAATAACCGAGTCTATTTTATCAGATAAATTAAATAAACTTTATAACTTCACATCGGGCAGCTTTAGTGAAAGCTCAAATAGACAACTAGACTTGATCGGTTATTACACTTTAATTTTGACAAAGAAAAAAACATGTCAAGTTACATCAAAAAATATAATTTGGTTCAATAACTCTGTAATGGGCAGAAATTTACTTCAAGTTAAGCTTGTTTATAAAGAAAATATTAAAGTTTGTGCAATGACTGCTCATTTGGAAAGCACTGCTGATCATTCTAAACAAAGAGTTGAACAATTGAAAAGAAGTTTTGAAGAAATGTTGGAACAAGACAAAGATTGTTTAGTATTTTTTGGAGGAGACTTAAATCTAAGGGATTCGGAGGTAATTTTAATCTATATTGAAAGGGATCTATTTTGTCTCAACTCTGAGTAAAAAGATTAAGACATTAAAATACAATTTGCCCTACTGATTTTACATTGAAAAATGTTCACATCACTGTCTTACGTCGAATATCAAATGTGGGGTTGTTTTTCAATCCAAATAGAACGCTTCGAGCAATGAAAATGAAAACATTTTTCATAGTAGATGTTTTTTGGATTTCTACTAACAGAATTTTTGAGATAACATTTCAAATTTGCATTCAAAAACAGACCATGATCATATTCAACTTTATATTTGTTTTGGCTGTGGTTAACTACAGTACTGAAAATAAGATTTCGTAGTAGAATGACAATCCGATTCAAAAATATATTTTGCGTTAAGTTCCGAGTTTTAGGGAAAACTCACTTTCGCTTCAACTACTTGGTGGCTTTTCAAAAATTATTAACAAGTTTCAAATCTAACTTGCTGAAATGTGCTAATCAAATCGCAAGCTTGTTAGTTTTCTTTCAATCATGTTTTAGTATGAGTTTTCAATGCGTGTTCAATTATTCAACTGTTCAAAAGTTTTTATTAGTGTTGTGAGTCGACTTTTCGAAAATCGACTTGAAAATCTTGAAAGTCGACTTAGTCGATTAGTTATTCTTAAAAGTCGAGTTGTCAAAGCAACACTTCTTATTTCTACATGATATTTTTTAGAATAAACAAACACTTTTATTATTAAATGCAAAGGATTTCTCTAGGTTGAGAAAAAGAACTTCAAAGACTGATAATTTTTAGGATTGAAAATTTTAAAGTTTTTTTGGACCCAAGTTATTTCAAGATTTACAACATCTTTGTAAATATTGGCTTGGAATATTTTCGAAAATTTTATAAATATTCATAAAAAATAATCCCCCTCCTATCCCGACCTCGTGTACGGAAAAATAGAAAAATTACCCCTTGAAGTAACCGCAATTTATTTTAATTTTTCGATGGTCGGGAAAAATGCGACTTTATTCGAACCCATTTTTTGAAAAGTCGATTAGGAAAAAAAATAGTTGATTAAAGTCGACTTGATGATTCTCTAGTCGACTCACAACACTAGTTTTTATTGTCTGGGATACAATTTCGATTAGTTAAATTGATATTAATTTTCTTTCTTTTAAATAAAGGTCAGTGCTATTGGAGGTCTTCCAGAGAAAATCTACGACGTGTGGGAATCGACTGGTTCACGTAAAGAATGTTTATACACATGGGATTGTTCAAGAAATACGAACTTAAAAATGAATTCACGATTTAAACCAAGATGTCGATTTGACAGACTCTATTATAGACCATTAATTGATTCAGATACTAAACAAAATAAATCAGAGTATACACTAATGCCTGTTTATTTTGAATTAGAAGGCTTAGAAAAATTGAAAAGCTGTGGTAGATTTTGTTCCGATCATTGGGCTATTCAAAGTTATTGTCAAATTGAACAAAACATATCAATCTAAAAACTTTTTTTAAACAAAATATTAACAAACTTATTTCTTAAAAAATAAAAATTAATTATAATTCCGATATGTAAAAAATTCTAATTTATTTTCTAATAAATATTCTTCATTAATTTAAAGTGTTTTCAAAAATTTTTCCTTTTTTTATTTTGTTTGCTCATTATAAGATCAATAATCCGATGATGATGATTCTCATTTTTAAACAATTTCTTTTTTTTATGTTTTTAATCGAATTTTATCTATTTATCTAATTTATTAGAGAATACATGCTACAATATTAGCCGGTCACGTCGATATTTTTTGAACGTTCGTGAACATTCGTGAACGAATAACGGGTCATCGGGTCATTTCGACTTTGTGAACTTTCTGATCACCAAAATTATGTTCAACTAATTTGTGAACATTTTTTGAAATTAAAATTTTTTAAAAAAATTTTGTGATCAAAAAATTTTATATAAACCGTTAGTATAGAAATGTTCCTCTCGACAAGAGCTTTCGTTTGCTACCCATATCATGAGCATTGAATGTGAGTTTCCTAAAGATAAATTAAAAAATACTTAAAAAAAATCCACACCCATACCAAACCCCCTGCACATACTCAATACACTCCTTATTTTTTACATATTTCTAGATAGAGAATTTAAAGAGATACACAATGGTAGTCTCGGTATTTCAATATCATTCTTACTTTTTAAGATAGTTTATGAAAACTACAAGCAGCTTTAAAATTTGCACACCCGTGTGAAAAAATAAAGTATTTGTGAACATATTTCCAAAGGTCATATTATGGTGTAATTTGATACTTGGAACTCGAATTTCTGGTTTATTTTGCTTAATTTTTATCAGTTTTTAGAGAAAATTGTAAAAATATTTTTCGCTTTAAGAATCTATAATTAATTAAAGACCTTTTTTTACGATTTTTTATAGAAATAAAGCAAAATAAACCAGAAATTCGAGTTTCCAGGATCAAATTACACCATAATATGACCTTTGGAAATATGACGGGCATGAGGAACTTTTCTATTCTAACGGTTTAAATATTGACCTCAAAATAAAGGATTCACACCCCTATGTGCTTTTTTCAGGTATCCAAAATATTTTTTGTGAACAATTAAAATAATTTTTAATCATGTTAGTTGATTAATTTTCCTAACTTGATTTAAATTAGGCAAAATAATTTATTTTTAAAAAACTTGAAAGTTGTGCTCAGAGATCAAATATTGGACTCAAGGTTTGCCTACTGTTACGTATGGAACCTTAGACCTGCTAAATTTACATTACCTCTCATTTTTTGGTAAAATAATTTCAGCGTGTTTTAAGCATGTTAAAAAATTTCATGAAAAACTATTGTTCGAGTAAGTACATAGACATAGCCAGAAAATAACAACTGAAGTGTCGTGATTAAGAGTATATTTAACTCTGTAATCATAAAGCTAAAACTGAAAGTATAACATTACTTTCCCTTTTAACTTGTTTGTAGTTTTCTTACAAACATTAAGTTGTTTGTTACTTTCAATCCTTTATTTATATTTAGCTGTATTTAGTATTATTTTCTTAGCGTCATTTTATGTATATAAAAACTGTAACCAAATCTTATAATAATTATTCACTTGTTTGAATCAAAATAAAATATAAAATCAAACCAACTCTTTTAGTCATCACCCGGTCCTCTTCAAGATACTTCAACAACGGGTTTGTTTCTCATAAAATCAATCATTAAGTAAAGGACTGAGATACCTGTAGTATAAGGGAACTTTAGTCCAAATAATTTCAAGTCATTTGTGTAATTTTCCAAATATGCATTTATCCTTAAAAAAAAAACTTCTTGCAACAAAAATGGTATAAATTTTAAAATTTGTCTATTAAGTATTTCTTTCTGTTAAATCGTTGATCACAAAATTTCTATGAGCAATTTTTTATCTGGTGATCATTTCTTAGACTTGTTTGTTAAGATATTAGGTGAATAGATATTGATTAAATTCAATTATTAGTATTTCAAAACTAAGGAATTGCCTAATCAAACAAGATTCGTTATAAATCGGCTTATAAAAAAAACAAAAAAAATAATAAAATTCAAGTCAAATCATATAATTTAGATCGAAATTAGTTGAAAAATTATTGAAACCCTAAATTAAGTTGTATTTTACTGGGAACAAAAAAGAAGAGTAGAATTAATAATAAAGTAATGATTTAAATAAAGTATAACCATCATCAATTTTGTTGTTGTTATTTTCAAAATTTAAATTATGACATAATTTGTAAATCTTAACGATCCTTAACGAAGTGTTTTTATGTTTAAGTGTTTAAGGCTGAATAAAAAATATCAATATTATTATTAATTTTTTAAATTAATCCACTTGTTTAACAAGTCATGCTTGCCGATTTTTTTTATTAAGTCTTTTTGATTCGATAAGAGTCCTTGGGGAGTACAGTTATTTTTAAAAAAGTTAAAGCAATTCTTTTGAAAGCATTTAAATTATAGCAATCTACTAAATTGAGAAAGGTTAGTAAATTAATTTGATTTTAAAAATTTTAGGATTCATTGACAAAATATTAACCAATTTATAATGTAATGTTTATGTCATAGCATTTGGTATTAAATTGAAATTTTTCACTTAAATGAATATAGTTAATGTTCATACTCTAAATAATGGATTCCTCGATTGTAAAATTCTTATTATAGGATTTTAAAACATCAGAAAATGAGTTTAGTAGCTTTAACAGTATACAGGTTCTAAAACCAGAAGTTTAAGTGTCATCATTTGACGCATGAACAAAAAACTTATAGCACATACATTGAGTGCAAAAAATTCAGCATCTAGATTTTTTTTATTTAACGCATAATTTGATCGACTAAAGCATAAAAATAGTTTTAAGTAGCAAAGAAAGTTGAAATCAAGACGTTCACCAAACTTTTGCTCATCAGGTAGGAGTTTTGACCCAAATAACTACTTCACAAGCTGATTGACAAGTTGTTGAATCTGTAGCTGATTCTATAGAGACTGACTACATTGAGCTTCAAACTGTAAATTTAGATGTTCCTGTGAGTGAACCAGGCGATTCAGAATTAAATATTGAAGTGACTGAAAAACCCATGACCAAAAGAGGTCGTGTTCGTCCGGCTAGAAAAAGGAAGAAAACTGATGTGTTAGAAGGGACAGTTTCAGTAAGGTCGTGGTCGTCAACCAAAAGGTAAACCAGCATCGGAGTTTAATTAGATTTTTTATGCCATACTTTTTTTGTTCTTATATTCAGTTTATTGATTTTAGCGTAATCCCCCGCAAGGCTTCCCATAGGGGAATTCAGGTTTAAACTCTCAATTTCGGTTTTCTAAAATGTTCAATTAAAAAAAAGATATTTGAAAATAGTTTTAACTTTGTTTTCGGATCAAATATTTCAATTTTATCGCTAATAAGGTGCATTGGGGAGGGGCGATTGTAAGGGATATTACGGTAGTTATAAATGTTAATCTTTTTATACTTGGAAAATAAAATATTATGCTTTAAAATAAAAAAATATTTTATGCTTGATTAAAATACAATCGTATATTGAAAAAGATGTGCTCTATTCTGTAGTGTCTTATATCAATATATCACATATACATTAGACGATTTTCCCTTCCTTCAATTATTTAAAATGTCTGTCCATTAAAAATCGAAAACAAGATTGCTCTATTTCCATTTAAATTACATGAATACTACATCATACTACTAGTATTACTACTTCATCCATGAAGACGTGCATTCTGTAAGAAGATCTAAACGATTTGTGAATCAATTTAATCCGACTTTGCCTTTAGATCTTGAATATTGAACCAAAAGATTATAACTTAAAGCAATTTAATTTAATCTAATAAAAAATGATAAAATTGGATTCACTTTTGGATCATTTTTGTTTAGGAATATTAATTAGAATCTTTCAATTATTTTTTTATTTAAAATAATTCAATCGAAATCACTTCTCGAAAAGATCTAGATTCTCAGAGTTGGCAGGAAAAAATTGACAGTTTTGAAAATCAAGATTTTAATCTTTTAGTTTTATTTTCAATTGATCTGATTTACTTGATTTAATCAGAAATTAAAAATATTTTTTATTAAAATTATTACCATTTTTGACATTTAAATCAAAAATAAATTCAATTTGTATTAAAAAGGTCCCATAGGTCTTTTATCAAGTTTTATTTCCAAACGGGTTTAACTTATTAAGCGATATTGCCTCTAGAATTATTTCAAAAGTCGACCTACTAATCATTCTCAAGAGGATGTTAATACAGTTAATTAAAACAATTTTTTTCAATCTGCCAAAATACCTGGGTAGTACCACCAGATTCAGGATGCTGAGTCTAACTTTTTTCCGATTTATCAAATATTCAAACTTAGGGATTATTTTTAAAAGAAATCCTTGTTAATAAAAAGGCATAAATCATTTTGAAGAGACCAATTAAAAAGACTACAGAAAAGTATTGGGAAAATTTATATTCATTTAAAATCCTTGTTTTATAAAACTTGACGTAAAATTGAACAAAAAACAATCAAATGAATAATTTTTTTTGGATAAATTTTTTTATAACTATCTTCAATTCCTTTTATATTTTGTTAAATCTTATTTTTTTTCAAAAAAAAATAAATAAATCAAATCAATAAATTTTACTTTTTTGCTTTGTTAAAGACGTAGTTTATCTTTTTTTTGTAAAGAATTAAATTTAGTGTGAAAAAATGAAAAAAATCACTAACGTTCAATTTAATGTCGTAATTGGCTTGGAAGAAATTTAATTTAGCTTAAAACCAAAAAAAATTTTTTTTCGTTAGAACAATTGCTCGGCTAATGTTCTGTGTAGGCCTCGATTTGTTAATTTTGAATTTCAACGTCTTCCTTAATATTAATTAATTTATTTCATTTGATTTTGTTTTGTTGTTTCTTCAAATTACATTAAATATCTTTACTTGGAAGGGAATTTTAGAAAAAAATTGAAAATTTTCTTTCCAACAAAAAAAAAAAAATTTACCTGCTCATAGCTTTTTTCTTTATTTACTAAATTTTTTTTTGTGTTCTCAAAAATTATTTCATTTTATTTTCCATGTGATAAATAATTTATTTAAATAATATTCAATCGAAGAAACTTTTTTTGGTTTCAAAATTGATTTACATTAAAACTGGTAATATATTGATTTAAAATCTTAGACAATCGATTTTTCGAAATCTCAAGGGTAAATTTACTTTTTTTTTTCAAATCTTTACTTACTTTGTCATTCCAAGTAATAGATGCTACGGCTTTTAAAAAAACATCCGTTTATGATTTTAGCTACTAACAAAATTGTTCTTTTTTTTTCAAGAGTTTTATTTTTTTAGATTTTAAATTTATTTTTATTCACCAAAATTCAATAAACTTCCTTTTTTTCTATTTTGAATTAGGCTTAACTAACTTAAAGAATTAATTTTTCAAGGGGAAACAAACAAGATGCTTTTTTTTCTGAAAATTGAATTCGTTTATTTAAAGAGTTTCATTGATGCTGTAAATGATGTCATTAAATAGTTCTAATTGTCTTTCTTTTTGAAATTTTTAAAATCAAAATATTCATCTAATAATAAAGTGCACTAGTTTGAACTGCTACCAAAATTTCAACAACTCATTTTCCTTTAAGGAAACATAATTGTCATGTACATAATCTAATCCAATCTTATTTATTCTATTATAAAGGTTTTAATTACATTATCTCAGTTGAAAAAATTTCAGTTTTGGGATTCATAGAGAGATCAAAGGGATATAACTACACGCTGGTAAGAATATTAAAATTCTTAAATCGTTTTGAATCAGTATTTTACATTTCATAAACGATTAGAAAGTTAGAAAATTGTAAAAGCTTTAGAATTTCTCGGCTTTCTTAAAATTCAAATTTATATCTTTAAGGATTGTGTTCCATAATTCTAACGGTTTAAGTGATTCTTGGAACATAGCTTCAAAGAGTTGCAAAAGACTCGATAAAATGTTGCCCTTACTATTATCATGGACGTCCCAAAGATGTTCGAGGAACTTATGAAACCACCGAAAAAAACTAAGCAGTCCCATTAGTAAGTTTTCAAGAAGTCTTTATAGCTATTTCAGCACTTGACAAAAAAGGAATTTTGAGCGTCACTCAATGATTATTCTAAAGCGAGTTATGAAAGCTTAAATTGAAGATTTATTTTTGGTTTTTAAAATTTTTTTAGAAACGACAAATTGTGTGTTTTATTCTCCATTAAGAGTTAGCGTCAGCAAAAACTTAATTTATGTGGTTCTCTTTTTTATTGTCAAATCTCTTTTTTCTGTTTTCAAAATTTTCAATACTTATTCTTATAAATAGTTTACCTGAAAGGATTTAAAAGGAAAATAAGTGCAGCATCTACTTGAACAGTCTGCAAAAATTCTTCAATTAAATTTTAAAAATGCCGTAAACGCTCGCAAATTACCTCGGGCTAAAAGTGGAAAAACCGTTTTTGAGCCCTGGGTCTAATATGTTTTTGACTCCAATTTTTTGACTCTTTTTAGCTCAGGTTAGAATCAGTTTAAGACATTTTCGAGTCATTTGTAATAAAGGACATTCTTTTCAGTAAAAACGGTTTTAAATGAGAGTTGTCAGTTTTCAATTTTTTTTAATTCTACTAGCTTTAAATTTAGAATCAAAGCCTAGCTACATTAGTCCGATTATTCCCACTTTTTACCCCAGGGCTAAAAATTAATTTGGACTTTCAGAAACATCAAAATTAACTTTAATTTTAATTTTCTCGATGGGACAAAAGTGATCAAAAATTTGAAGTCAAATGTGTAACTATCCCTGGGTTTAAAATAGTCTTTCTACTTTAAACCCTAGGGGCAATTTGCGAGCGTTTACGGTACATCTTTTCAATAGTGTGCAATTTTGTAGAGTATCCTTAAATAAAATACGCTAATACACAAGGACATTTTATACAATTAAAATAATCTACTTACCTGGTCGTTGACATGTTTTAAAAATGAACGTTAAGCTCCTTTCATAAACTTTCATGAACGTCCACCTTCATCCGAATTTTTTCGATCCTTCGAAAGTTTTCATAAGTTTTCAGGACATTTTCATAATTTTTCGTAGATTTTCATTGATTTTCGAGCTCGGAACTTTTCCAAAACTTGCGGAAGGGCGTTCGGACGAATTCGGATGGACGCATACGTTCATGAACGTTCATTTTTGGATCACGCCAATGACCAGATTAGTAGATTTTAAACTTATAAACGAGAGCAGTTTCTCACCAAATAATTAAAATCTCGATTTAAATAGCTTTAATTCAATCAAATTTATTTAAGCTCGAAGAAAGATGGAGTAATCTTAATTTGAGTTGACTTTAATTGATGAACGTTGAAGGCAAATTCATCGAAAAGGAAAGAATAACTCCAGAAATTACTCATTTACAATTAGGGAAATAAAAAATCAGGAAGCGTCGATTCCTAGGAATTTTCTATAGTTTCAAAGATTCGATTTTGTCTTATAAATCAACGATTAGCCAATAATAACCAAGATTTTCTTCAACTATTACTCTTGATTAATCATCAAGATCTCAAAAGGATCAAAACTTTAAAAAAAAAAATACTATTTTAACTAATAACAAAATTTTTTAATTAATATTTCTTTTGATAATTCAAAATTAAAAAAATAAGAAAGCCAAAAACACTCAAGCTTGTTCCTCTAGATTTTAGTAATTACAATGTTTCAAATAAAGTGACATAAATTGGATTTTGAAAGAAGATGA
The DNA here is from genome assembly GCA_022207745.1 of Brachionus rubens. NCBI lineage: Eukaryota > Metazoa > Rotifera > Eurotatoria > Ploima > Brachionidae > Brachionus > Brachionus rubens. The sequence goes on along the minus strand of JAJVHD010000001.1, from coordinate 2,110,533 downwards.
AAATTTTTTTTGCATCTTTTTTTCCTTGCGAAGAAAAGAGATTTAATTATTATGTTCAATAATACTTAAACAAAAAGTTTCTTGTTTTTTTTTTCTTTTTATTAGAAAATAATTCTTGGATTGAAGTTATACCAGATCAATCAGTGGAAAGATGTGTCTAGAGAAATTTATTTAGAATTTTCATTTATTTTTTTATTTTCTATTCTCGAATATTATCAAACAAAATTATTAGAATTTTTGTTTGCTAAGGGTCCTATTCGTTCAATTAAGTCCTCTTTTTTTTTTCTATTCAAAAATCTCGAGTAAACAAAACAAGTTTAATTCGTATAAGCATTTGCATGAATGAGTCTGAAAAAGACAAAAGAGAGCTAATATTAATAAGCAAATAATGAAAAAAAAAAGAAAAGAAAAACTAGCATCCAAATTTAGGATAATATACTAGGAATACTTGAAAATTTGTTTTATATTAACTACCTAATGATTGATTTTGATTTAGCGAATAATTAGTCACAATAATTAGACAATGTATCATTAAGAGAATTGAGCAGCTAGTAAAACTTTTGTTGTTGTTGCTTGTTTGTTAGTAATTTTCTCAAAATAAAGAAAAAATGATCATAGAGAGATCTTAAAAAATAAAAAAAATTCTTTCCGAAAATTTATTTCAATATTTGCTTTAAAAAAAAATTCAATCAATAACACTTTTTTTTTTAAAAAAAAAAAATTTTTTTCCCCCCTTCTCTTGTGAACAATTGTAAGAATTTCAACAATTATAAAATTAGTTTGTCTCTTATTTTTATTTTTTATTTTCAAAGTTGCAATTTTGTAATAATTTGTAATTAAAAAGATAAATAAAAGGAGTATGTGTACTAATACAACGCGCGATAAAAAAAAGAAGAGATTCTTCCAATCAATCAAGTTAAATTTCATGCGCAATGTACTTTTTTTTTTCTTCTCGTTATTATGATTATTTCTGGATCCTTTATTTTTCGAGCACAATTTTATAACTATTTATCCTTCAAGAGGCAACATAGAGAGGAAAAATTCTCTCTCTCTCACTCGAAAAGAAACTGTTTTAATTAATATTATTGACATGTTTCAAATATTTTGAAAGCAATTCTATTTTCATGATACTTAACATGAGAAAATAACGTGAAGCTAAATTAAAATAAAAACAACTATTGGAATATTTTTTGTTGTTGTGATATCGTGTGTGTGTGTGTTGCTTATCACTTTTTGTTGTTGTTGTTATTGTTATTATATCAAATAGCTTGAAAACAATTATAAAATCGAATTAAACAAATAAATTCCCTTCAAAAAAAACAAAAAAAATTCCTTATAACTATTAATTTGGCTAATGATTTTAAGCAAACACATTTATTTTTTTGTTGAATGAATTTTAAATTTTTTTTTTTTAACCAGGTATTTGAATCCATTTATACAATGGTTGGCACAGTTTTATCAAATCGAAAATTTTAAGTAAATGGAGCTTTTCTAGAAATCGAAGCGAAATAATTAAATTCTAATTTTTAAAAATTGTTTTTTTTTAAGATCTTACATTAAAAATATCTATTGTTCTATTTTTAATTTTTAGACTTTTAGTTAACATTAACAAGAAAAAGTTAATTTATTTTTAGATTAAACTCTAATCGAATGAAACAAATTTTGTTCTGTTAATTGTTTTTGACATAGACATTTTAGTTAACTTGCAGAAGTCGAATTCTAAGCGTAAATTTTTGCCAAGGGGACGAAAAGTTACTTTTGGCAACACCGCTGATTCTTAGGAACCATTTTGGCGCCATTTTTAAATTAAATTGTTTTGAGATTGTTTCAACTCAAATCTGACATTGAATGCGAATGATAACTTCGTTCTTTTAATCTCTGATTTTATGTGTTCTAAAGTTTTAAAATAAAATTAAGTTCTTAATGTTGACTTCCAAGGTGATCCAAGGATTTTTGAAAAAAGCACATAGGGGTTTAAATCCTTTATTTTGAGGTCAATATTTAAACCGTTAGTATAGAAATGTTCCTCTCGACAAGAGCTTTCGTTTGCTACCCATATCATGAGCATTGAATGTGAGTTTCCTAAAGAAAAATTAAAAAATACTTAAAAAAAATCCACACCCATACCAAACCCCCTGCACATACTCAATACACTCCTTATTTTTTACATATTTCTAGATAGAGAATTTAAAGAGATACACAATGGTAGTCTCGGTATTTCAATATCATTCTTACTTTTTGAGATAGTTTATGAAAACTACAAGCAACTTTAAAATTTGCACACCCGTGTGAAAAAATAAAGTATATGTGAACATATTTCCAAAGGTCATATTATGGTGTAATTTGATACTTGGAACTCGAATTTCTGGTTTATTTTGCTTAATTTTTATCAGTTTTTAGAGAAAATTGTAAAAAAATTTTCGCTTTAAGAATCTATAATTAATTAAAGACCTTTTTTTACGATTTTTTATAGAAATAAAGCAAAATAAACCAGAAATTCGAGTTTCCAGGATCAAATTACACCATAATATGACTTTTGGAAACATGACGGGCATGAGGAACTTTTCTATACTAACGGTTTAAATATTGACCTCAAAATAAAGGATTTAAACCCCTATCAGCTTTTTTCAAAAATCCAAGGTGTGTGCTTTTTTCAGGTATCCAAATGACCAAAATGGTGCCTTTTCAGCGCCTCAAATCGACTTAATACGATCATTCGAATTCCGGATTAGTTAGAAAAAAAGATATTTTGCCTATGACTGTAACGATAGGCTAAAAATTAAAGTATGGTTATTAAGGGATTTTGACACTTAAGGCCCCTAGGGTTAAAAAAAAACTATTTTGGAAAAATTACTTTTCATAGGTTTTCATTTTAATTGATTACAAATTTAATGTCTAAAACCACTTTTTTAGATTGTATGAACATTTTCCATATCCGGAACCTTATAAAAAAAAAGTTAAGACTACCTTGTGAATCTAAAAAGGATTTTTATACATGTTTCAACTAGTATTTTTATTTTTATTCAATTAAAACGTATTTACCTCCTTTCTCCGGGATTGTCCTGCGATTTTCGGATCAGCAAAAAAAACAAGCCTGAAATTTGAGATGTCACGCTTTTTTAGCGTGAAACATACGGTTATAGGGTATATAAAAGCCGGAAACGGCCCGAAATCGGTCCCAATCCGTAGGGATTACTTTATAGTGTCCACAGCAGTATTACACTCTCGATCCAATAATTACTTAGAATAAACAATACCTTACCCAGGAACTGATTATTAAGTCAAGACCCAAGTCAATAAGCTCAGTAACTTAAGAATTAGTTTCTGGGTTAAGTCCAAGTAAGCTCACTTAAAAGAACTTTGAATGAACATTTACTTTATGATTAATTGGTTAAGACAATTACCAAGTTAAAATTTGATCTTCAGGTCTTGAATTAAAGTAAAATGTTCAGTTACAGTGTAACCCTAGTGACTAAATTTAATCTTCGGGGACTTTTTTTTCAACAAAATCATTTACCCTAAAAAAAGTCTTTATTTTTTCCCAATCCAAACAGGCAAACTAAACGAATTGATTAATATAAAAAATAGCATGAAATACCTAAGGGTAAAATCTTATAAAAATATGTTTCTTTTCGTTTTTTTGTTAATTATTTTTTAATATTTGTTTATTAGATAATTTAGTACTTTTTTTTTACGTTATATTGTTTTTTTTTTGTTGGATAAAAAAATAAAGAATCCTAGAAATGAAAATCAAATGAATCACTATGTTTATGACCAATTTGTTATTTTTAATTTTGTTTCTGTACACTCAAATTCAAGTTTGCTTTAATCGTAATTTATTAGAACGATCAAATGTAGAAACTCCATTAAACAATGAAATCACATTCAATGTAAATAGTACAATAATCGATAATTTACAAGATGATGATCACTTATCCGCTCACAAGCATCACAATCCGAATCGTAATCACAATTTAAAATCAAATCCAAAACCCCATAAAAGCGATGATTTACTGGTCAATACTCAAAATGGAATGGTCAGAGGTAGAGCATTTTATTTGGATCATCATTTGCCAAAAAGTGGACGTGCACGAACATATCCATATGGAAAAAAAAAATACAGAGTAAATGCTTGGCTAGGAATACCATACGCTGAAAAACCGATTAACGATTTGAGGTTCAGAAGACCGGTGCCTATTAAGAATTGGGATCATGTTGTAAATGCAACTGAATTGCCTAATAGTTGTTATCAACTTCACGATACAGTAATAGCTGAATTTGATGGTGTTGAAATGTGGAATGCAAATACAAATATAAGTGAAGATTGTTTGTATTTGAATATTTGGACACCACATCCAAAGCCAAGAAATGCTGCTGTTATGGTTTGGATTTATGGTGGTGGTTTTACATCGGGAACATCTACGCTCAAAATCTACGATCCTAAAATAATAGTCTCTGAAACTCAAGTAATAGTAGTAAGCATTCAATACAGATTGTCAATTTTCGGATTTTTGTATATGAACCATGAAAGTGCACCGGGTAATCAAGGCCTATTAGATCAGTATTTAGCTCTCAAATGGATACAAAATAATATACAATATTTTGGCGGGGATAGTAATAAAATAACCCTGTTTGGTGAGAGTGCTGGTTCAGTTAGTGTTAGTTTACATTTATTGTCTCCTTTATCAGCCAATTTATTTCATAATGCAATAATGGAAAGTGGTACAGCAATTGCTGATTGGGCTTTGTTAAATCAAGATGACTCTATTAAAAGGTATACTGGAATTTTGAATAGTCTTGGTTGTGTTGGAACTAATCAAGAAATGATTGAATGTGTTAAAAATATCGATGCCAAAACTGCTCTTGAAAAATCAGATGAATATTTTTATTCAAAAGCGACTCATGGCGTAGCTCAATTTACTTTTTTGCCAGTAGTAGACAATTATTTTTTAGAAGAAGAGCCTATGAGCTTGTTAAATAGAGGTAAATTTAAAAAATGTCCAATTCTAATGGGTGCCAATAAAGACGAAGGAAATTGGCTATTTGTGTACGCATTTCCAGAATACCGTAATTTAAGTGTACGACCCACATTTGATTATGATATATTCAAAGACTTTGTTACTAGTTTATATTATTTTTATCCTCAATTTCCAGATACTAGTTCAAAAGCTATTCTAAGTGCAATATTGTATAGATACAGTAATTGGAATAATGTTCATAATGATAAAAAAAATTTTGAAAATTTAGATGACGCTGCTGGTGATTTTCATTTCTTATGTCCGACTGTTGACTTTGCGAATATTTATGCAATGAACCAATTAGATGTTTTTTTCTATCATTATACACATCGAAGTACTAAACACTATTGGCCTGAATGGTTGGGTGTCATGCATGGTGACGAAATATCATTTGTATTCGGCGAACCATTGTCACCTGAAAAAAATTTCACTCAAAATGAAAAAGTATTGTCTCGAAAGATTCTTAAATATTGGTCAAATTTTGCTAAATACTCAGATCCAAATGGTCCTAGTGAGACAAATGAGACTATCATTCAAGAAACATTCGATAATAATACATTCACAAATAGGTCTTCGATTGTTAAAAATGTAATAAACAAAAATATAAATGTAACAACAACTCAAACATCAATGCAAACAATTGAACATTGGCCAAAGTATTCAATTCAAATGAATTTGTATGATGATCGACAACGAGCATATTTGAATTTAAATTCCGAAAAAATTGAAATTAATTATAACTTGAGAGCTGAGTATTGTGCTTTTTGGGGATCGTTTTTGCCTAATTTAATTCTTGGTGAATGTAAAAAAAATTTTTTTTGTTAAATTTTAGAAATCAAATGTTCTAATTTTTTCCTTTTTTTTAAGCACGATGCAATTGTGGTGCTTGTATAAACAATTTAGAAAAACATAACCAGTTAATTTCAACCAGTGGTTCAAGTAAGATCGAACGCGTCAATTCTCTAGTTATATTTGTTACATTATTGTTCATTTTTTTAATGAGAAAATACTCTTCAATTTAATTTTTTGCATGAAAATCTCTTGAGGCGAAATTCAGATTTTTTTAAGTTTTTTTTTCCAAAATTGATAATTTTATTAGTAAATTGAGTTTAGAGGTAAGGTTTTTATTTATTTTTAATATTAAACATATCATTTTTTGTTTCTCATTTTTTTATATTTGATAAAGATTTTTTTTTGTTTTTTTTTTGTTGATAATAAAAAATATACCAAATAAAAATTAATAAAAAAATTCTTTTTTTTTAAATTATTTATTTCTCGCATAGGATTCTCGTTATTTTACATCATTTTTGAGATAAACTTCTCAAGTACATTGGTACTTTAGGGCAATCTTATCTAAATCATAGAAATTACTCGAGATCGTTTTATTAAACGATTTTATACTTGGAAAAAATCTCAAGCGTAAACTTCCGAGAGATGTTCCAGAGATAAATGTCAGCTTGATTTTGTACTTTATAGAAAATAAATACATGTGGTCAATTTTTCACCTAAAAATGTCCCGGTATTTTTCAAAAAAAAATTGCAAATGTCCCTTAAAAGAAAAATGTTTAAAAAGTCTTGTGTTTTCTGTGGATATCACCAGACATATGTACCCATAAATTTTAAGGTATTGGTTGGGAATGAGTTATCCGAAAAAATAGGTATTAGGTTCGGGTATGGTGTGGGTTACCCTGAAATTTAGGTTTTCAGGTATGGGTCCCAACCCAGACCCATACCTGAAAACCTAAATTTCAATTATTCAAATTAAAAAAATACTCTTCACAGATTTGACATTTTTGTTAATAGAGTTGTGAATGATTGTAACAAACTGTCGGAAGAAGTGATTGAATTAGAATCCGAATAGTCGAGCTTAATGACTAGAGACAACAAAAAGCAAAGATTTCTCAAGGGCTGTTTTTAATCAATTTTTTAATTGACAACAATCGAGTCTAAGTAGTCGATCACTTTAGACTTCTGGGAATCAAAATTGACAAAAAACTAAACTTCCATAAATATGTGGGTGAATTGAAGAAAGCGATAAAGAAACATCTTTTATCGGTCGATAGCCGTTTTTTCTTAGCCCGGAAGTAAGTTGTTCATTCTGTCGCATTTCGACTATTGCTCTTCTCACAAAAAGATCCATAAAAATATTTTAAACTTTTCAAAATTAACGATGAAATCAGAAAGAACGAATACTACAAAGCTTTTAATATTACATTAAGTATCCTTAATATTGAAAGCTTATATCACCGAATTTTGAAAAGATTGGCAATTTATGTCGGAATAAAAAAAAATTCTTTATAAAAAACGTAAAAGCTTGATAAATATCTCTAATACAGTTAGTAACATGTCATTTCTTAAAGAACACTGAAACTTTAAACGAATGTTCCCCATGCACAATCTTATTTAAATTCTTAATAAGAACTATATCAAAATACAGGAGCAGTATCTGATTCTGAATGACCATAATTGAATTTAAGATTCTTAAGATTTGTCACTAAAAAATTGCTTTGTCGGTGAAAGTTGTTTAAGCACTTTTTTGTTGTTCCTATTGACAAAAAACAACATAAAAATTTTTTATTGATACGAAAAAATTTTTAAAAGCTGATAAAGTTCTATAAATTCAACTAAACTTGATTTAAAGTTGCAGTTGATTTTTACTCGAAGCATATTCCAAAAATGTCCTGTAAGATGCCTGAAATGCGGCAAGCTTTTTTTTAAGATTTAAATCTACTAAAAGAAATACATTAGCAAAGTTCATCAAAAATTTGAATTAATTTATAAATTCTAATCATAAGGTCTAAAATTTCAAATGAAATTATGGTTTTTCAATTTTGAAAGATTTCTTCAAAGTTTAAAGGATTTTAAAAGTATTATTTATTCAAAAAATTTGCTTAAAAAAAAAACAATATTAAAAACCTTTTATTTTCTAAAACAAAAAATTACAATATAAAACAATTATTGAGAGATCTCATCAACTCCATATATTGAAATGCGTTATGCAAAACGCATTTGATTAACTGGAATTCTAAATGACTTAGAACTACTTTCATTTTTCCGATTAATTTTACTACTTTTGTTATTGATTATCATGTCATCTATAATATAATTGAGTTTACAATTTTGTTGTGCTAATTCAATTCCATTAACTTGATAATAACTAAGTTCACATTCGATATAATACTCATAGCCTGTTCGATTAATCAATTGATTTATGTAAAAAGTTGTTCTTATATCAATAGCTTCATTAAAATCGTTTCTCAATAAACTTTTTTGTCCATTAAGTGATTTAATTAGACCTAAAACTCTAAAACTTCTGTACAAATGTTTATTTGAATTTTTTTCTCTTAGATTATCATCAAAACAAAATTTTACACTCCTCTTTGCATTTAAGTTAACATTCAATTGTTTAACAATTTGATTATGTACAGGAATCATTTGATTCAAGTACTTTCTAACGAACTCATCATCTTGTAGACTTTGATCGACAAGATAATCTTTTTTACAATTGAGAATCTTAAAATTCGTACCATATTTATGACTATCGTCTAAACAATAGCCGGACCATAAATTTTTCGATGCACTTAAAACTCTTAGATAACAAGACAGTGCCGTTTTATTTAAATTGCTTATGAAAAATTGATAATTTTGATCTTCGTTTAGATTAAGTTTTGTCTCGTTGATACAAAGTTGAATTTTTTTACTCGAAATTTGACGTTTACATAAAATTAAGCGATCTGACCTGGACAAATCGTTTAATAACTTTAATGCATTAGCTTCCTTGTTTCCATAATTTTGGCCCGTGTATACAAAAATGTGTTCGTTTTTCGGGCAATACTTTTTCGAGTTATCCATTCGTAGCATATTTTTGATTTTTAACGAAATAACGAAAACTTTTTTTTTCTTTTCAAATGAAGAAAACCATTTTGTATACCCAGTTTTATTTTCTATTATTGAGGGATTTAAAATTTACTTTTTTAATTCACACTTGTATTCGAAGAATGAACAATCCGTAAGACCTAGTATTGAAAATAAAATAAAAAAAAAACATAAGATTTTTTAATAATTGGTTTTGCAAATAACATAAAATGAAAATAAATAGATTTTAGGTTGTTTTTTTCTTTTTTTTGTACTCTCAATCTGAGAAAAAATGTTTAATATAAAAAAAAAGAAAAGAATCTTTTTTGTTTCTATGTCTTAGTATTTATCCAAGTTCTTAATTAGAAAATTATTTTAAAATTTTTTTTTTCACTTGTTTAGCTGAAACGAAAAAAGATTGTGCTTAAATATTTGATAAATATCGAATTCTTTGTATTTTTTTTTTCTTGAGTTGTTGTCTAAATTGAAAGAAAATATTGTAAAAACTTGAAATCAAAAATTTTTAAAGTTATAATCAAAAAAACATTTAAAGTTAAGAAAACAAGGTATCTTTGTTTAAAAAAAAGCTAATACTAAAAATAAATGTGCACTTTTTTGTTTGCTTAAAAAGTGATTCTAATTAGAACTGATCTTTACGATTCCATCTTTAGAATTAAGCTTGCTTAGTTTAAAAACATTTTAAAAGCAAAAATGTAAAAGAAAAACAATTAAGTTGTTAATTAAAGAAATGTAAAAACTTTTCAAATAAATTACTAATTTGTAAAATTTAAACAATTATTTTAAGAAGGCAAAAGTCGTTAGGGATAGTCCCAAGGGTTTCCCAAATATATTTTTTTAAATAAATAAAAAAACAATTATTTTCCAAAAAACTTAAAAATCCTTAAATTTGTAATATTGGTGGGCTTGCACCTTTAATAAAGATTTGATGCTATCACTGTGCTGCTTATTACAAAATTAAAATGTGTACCGTCTAATATTCCTGTTTGTCGACCTGTTCCAAAATTTTCAAATAAGTTAGGTTTTCGGAATGATTATCAATAATATTTTGAAAACTTATCTAATTGACGGCCAAATTCAAATGGCTAACAAGTGGGCAAACCATTCATGACCAAATGTTAAGTAATTGCACTAGACATCCGGTCGTGGTCTTTGGTTTCGCATGACAAAAGCGCATGGTCGAGTCGAGTCCTATGGAACGAAAGGTCGATGGTACAATTCCCGCTAGGGTAGAACAATATTCTGTCATTATATGATTACAATATAAACATAAAAAACAATCGTAATCGATTTAAAATTTAAACACAAAGCCGTGTGGGTTTAACTCTAGATGGGTGTAAACCATTCGTCATCAAATGAGAATTGTTTATAAAAATATCAGGCTTGCTAGTCGTGGAGACTTAAAATAAGGGCTTCGTAAGAGGTAATCTAATATAATTTAATGTAATCTTATCTAACCTAATGGGTTATGGAGCAAGGCTAGATCGCGATAATAAAAAAAAACTCTTTCGTTTGGCGTTTTAGGATTCTCGCATAATTTAAGATGCATAAAAGAATTTTTTCTTTCCAATCTAGGCTTTTTAATTATCTGAATTAAAGTATTATATTAAAGTATACAAAGCGACATCTTTTCATATGAAGGGCCTCAAATTTCTGCCAAAATTCATTATTAATATATCAGCATGTTTTGTTTTATTTTTGGCTGATGAAAGTAAAAAAAAAAATAAAACAAAGTCTAATTTTTAATTGTCTAACTTTTTGACGAAAATAGACAAACAACAAGACAAAAACGATTCATAGGAAAAATATCCCGAAAAATAAATATCACAAAAAATACATCCCGTTTTTATATATCCCATTTTCTTAAATAAGAAATAATTTTAATGATAAATATGCTGTTTCTTTGTTTAAGACAAAAATACCGAAATTAAGTTTAAGATACCTTTAAATGTATTCGGAGCGTTGTCGTTAATCCCAGTTGACATGATTCAAACCGGCTTCGAGGTTATAAAACAATTAATGCCACAGTACCATTATGACTCAGACGTTTTTCATTCGGGTTTAATTAAACTAGTCAAACCAGTTCACCCAACAATTTTCAATTTGATAACATTTCAGCATCAAGGTTCATCGGACGTTAAAGATTTTTTAACTTAGCTTATGCAAGTATATTTCATATTCTAATGAATATTGGTACGAAGATAATAAAAATAACGAACTTAATAACTATGAAAAATATTTCGATAACGAATGCCAAGTTGATGATGAAATTGATCATCCAATATTTACTGACTCCAATATTCCACTGAGCCTGTGGAACATTGTCTGTCTGACTGAGCCTGTGGATATTGAATGTCGATAATAACTTTAACATTTGGAACTTAATCTTTTTTGTTTTATTTGGATAAAAAAAACTGTTTTCGTTTAAAATTATTTTTGGCATATTTTTCTTCTTCCTTTTTTGGCATAAAAATTAAACGGGATAATTTTCTTATTTCTTTTTTGGCATAAAAATAAAACGGGATGTATTTTTTATATTTAATTTTATGGGATATTTTAATTTTCGGGATATTTTTCCTATTTACCGACAAAAACACTCAATAAAGAAAAAACCTTCTTTACAAATTTTATGCCAAAAAAAGTTACGAAAAAACAATGATTTACCAATAATCCAAATTTTCGATAATTCTAATAGCGATAATATTGGGACGAGGGTGTTTGACGCATAAAAATTAAAATTATCGCATAAAATAAAAAAAGTACAGCATATAATTTGTGTAACTATAGCATATGAAAATTTTTATTTTCAAAAAATTACAGACTTTGAATCAAGGTCTATGAAAAAACTTTCGCCTTGTAACAGATTGGTGTCAAAGCTATCCATCTAGGTAAAAAACTTTTCAAAAAACTCATTTCTTGCCCAAATTATAATGAAATACAAAAATGGTCAAGAAGCTTTTTTCTTAGATAGGAAACCGAAAATCTAATGGAATTTGTTGGTTGCCAAGAAAGACCACTGTCCTAACACTGGATTGTTATTCTGTCTTCAAATTTCGTTTGGATCCTGAGATACTTTAAAAAATTTCTTTATGCTTTAAATTAAAATTTCATATGCGATTTTAATTGTTTTTTATGCGTCAAATACTTTTTTCCCTAATATTGTAAAACTTAGTTTTATAAAAAAGCGTTTTTCAAAAATTTTGTCAATGAAATTGTTAGCGGGTGCTAATGTTCATGAGCACATATATCTATGAAATTAATACTCTATGAAACAATATATCTACGAAACTTTTCTTAGTCTATGAAATATTAATCTACGAAACAATATAGTGCCAGAAAATTATCTACAAATTATTCAGATAAAACGATTGGTCTCGAGTTAGGAGTTGATCAATCTACTGCAGTTGATCGATCTACTCCAAAATCTTTAATACCCAAACTACTGCAGTAGACACACGTGTCTAAAATTATACGTACTAGTATTCTCATTCGCATTATATATTGTTAGTGTTAACATTTAATTTATAAGAATTTGGTATTTTTTTAATTCTAGATTTTTATTTCATTTTATCCAAATTTCATAATATCCCCATACTTGTTAAGAACCGATTAGGGGATATAAGCGGGAGACGACTGTATTTTGGTTTACAGTACGATACAAAACAAAATTAACCAAAACTTTGTTGATTTTTACATACGCACACTGTAAAAAAGTTTATAAACTGCTTCGCAACAAAAACAACCCAAAGTATATTTGAAAACTGTACTTAAAAAAATACAGAACAAAACAGCCCGAAACGATAATTAGTTCAAAATAATTTAAATAATTTCTTTATTTATTCAATGACTGACTCGATTGTTAACTTTGTTACACAATTGAGTCACCTCTGCTAAATGTGTGCATAATCTCAGCAAAATATACACTATTAAAACGAAGTAAAACTAAAGACTGCAGAGATTTTTCAAAGGTTGTTCAATGATGTAACAAAGTTTATTACACCTTTTTACATGTACAGAACCATCATAAAACCAGCTAGAAAAAAACTTGTTCAATTTTCCTAAATTGTGTTGTTTTTTATGCTAAGCTTCACAATGCCTGTGGAAATTGTTCTGATTGCTCGATATAAAAAAAATTTTGGGAAAAAACCCAATAGTTTTGCCTGCGAATCTGTCGTCCATCATTTTTTCTTTTTATCTACAGTTGTGGTCATTCACATGTTTCTCTTGTGAACTTTCATGAACTATTGATTTCGAAAGGCTACCATTGATTTAGAGGTATCAAATGAAAGCTAAGAGGCTCTAGTTGAAGCTTGTAAAACTAGCTTTCATTTGATACCTCTAAATCAATGGTAGCCTTTCGAAATCAATAGTTCATGAAAGTTCACAAGAGGAACACGTGAATGACCACAACTGTACATATGATTAATTGACAAAGTAGTTTACTGAGTTTGAGTGTTAATAATTGATCGTTAATACTTAACCTTATTTACCTGTCTCAAAGGTTTTTCAGGTGCTAATTCTGATAATTCTTCTATTTGATTTTATATAAAACTGTTTAATAAGTTCTCACATCAATCAATGATCAGATTGAGACGGTTAGGTCCAATTCTGAAAGAGTTAGAAGAATTAAAAAAAAATTAAGTTATAGTTGAATGCAATATAATATGTTTAACCTATTCATGTAAAAGTTTTAGTAATTTTTATAGCTGCCATCTAGCGTAATCTGATATCATTTTGAATACTTTTAAATATGGTATATTCATAGTTTAAGTTAAACTTTTTGTTTATTTTAAATTTTTTATCGCTAAATGTCTTAGAATGGGGCTTGTGTCTTAAAAATTTTAATCTCGATAAATAGCAAAAAAATATTCTAAGGGGAAAAATAGCCTCTCAAAAATATACTGAGCAAAAAAATTCTGCTAAGTTAAATAAGGAAAAATATACTGTTTGCTAATAGGTGAATTTTATCCTGAGGGGGAAAATGTGCGGTTTTGAATAAAAGGAAAAATAACCTCTTTATAGACTTAATTTTATAATAAATCTAATATTAGTGATATAGTGGCTTCGTTTATCGCTTTATATACATCTGAGTATTGAAAAAAAACCTTTGTACCAGAAACATCTGTTTTATTTAAAATTAAAGAATACCAAACCCTTCAAGAATACCACTTAAAATATTGAAATTAAAGTTGGTAGTATTTCTTCTTTACACTCATAGTTTAAAGAAGAAATAGAAATTTTGGGAAAATACGGATTTTCTTCAACTTTGGACACACCGTTTTTCTAAATATTATACTTAGATTACAAAGATCCTACCAATATAACATTTATTTTCAGAAACTGTTTCCAGCTCAACTTTTTCCAAATTTTTAGATATGTGTGATACTAAAAATAATTAACTAAAACATGATAAAAAGTGCTTGAGCAACATTTTGTTGACTCTCCTGATTAGTGTGAAAATGTTTCAAAATTTTTATCCTGATCATGCTTTAAAATGTTTAGTACTCAGTTTTGAAGTGTACATACACTGGTTAAGCAATGTACAAAAGAAGTGTCAACTTTGTTTTGAACTGTATTGTAAAATTCCATTAACTATCACCTATAATACATGAGATAAAATCGTTACAGTTCTTTCAACTGACAAAAAGACTTAACGAGTAGTAAAAAAATTATAACAAAATTCAGAATGAACAATTAAAAATGTTTTATTCTTATAGTAAACAGATTCTCTTTTTATTTACTTAATATTAATTCAGGTTTCTAATTTAAAATTAAAATATTGAAGGTTAGCTTTCTTATGACCGTTTGTTTTGGTAATTGATAGATTCAATTTATTAAAATTTAAAGCTAAAAAAACGAATTGAATAATTTTCTTTTATTTTAAACAAAGCCCTCTAGGGTTTGATTTATTTGCATTTTAAAGAAATCAAAGTTTATGAAATTCAAATCAAAATATTTGATAATTTCTTTAAAACTTACTTTTCTAAGTAAGAGAAAAAAGTTGATCTGTGTACGTTTTGCTATTTTGAAATTTGATATTTTAAAAATTCAATTGAAAAATTACTTAATTTTTCATTATTCGTTTTTTCGAAAAATTTAAAAAAAAATAGAAAAACCCCCAGTCCATTTTCCCTTAACAGCTTTTACAATGTTTTTTTTTTAATTTAAAAACAGAAAATAAATTAAAAAATTACCTTACAGCACTTTCTTTATTGGTTAAATTGAAATTAATGGTCTAATTGTTATTAGCCTATCATTTTAAGGAAGCTTGAACGGTTCACTTCATCATGCATATAATACGAAGCAATCTATTGAAAAAAGTTTTTACATCAAATCTTTAATAAAAAACAATTAGATTAGTTTGCTGAACCAAATTTGGAGTAGGAAGACTTATAAATTGGAAATAAAACGGACATTACAAACAAATTACTTTCTCATGATACTAATTCATTTAGTCTCATTCAAAATTTATTTTCCAATATTTCAATAGGCGTTTGATATAGTTCCACATCCAGATATACTCACTAAGCTTGAATGGATTAAAGCTTTTCTCTCTGCATTTCCCTGATGACAGCAAGTTGATTAATTCAATTAGAAACCCTAAAGATCGAGAAGAGTTTCAATCAAACATTAAACAATTACTAAATTAGACAAAGGAATGAAACTTGGATTTAAACATAGGAAAATGCAAAGTGATGTAGTTCGGTAACAACAAGATCCACCAATACCGGATAGCACAGTTGGGAAACAGGATAATGGGGGAGGATAGCTCAGTTGGTACCGTCGTGGACGTCCATGCAGAAGGTCGAAGGTTCAAATCCAAATCGTGTCAAAAAAAAATTCAATTCGAGTTCCCAAATTATCCTCAGTGTTATGAGCAGAACACAGCATACCCCAGCTCCTGGTCGTCAAACATCAGTTTTATAAACTTTACTTTAACTTTACTTTGTATTTTACTTCTCCAAATAGGAGGTTAATTCTAATTAAATAAATAAATACCATTTATTTTCATCCGAAAAAGATGATAATGTTTACTTATACTTGATCCGATCGCGATCTAAGAGTAATCTTACTAGGCAACATAAAATGGGACGATAATATTTCAGCGTTAATCCACAAAGCAAACTTCGTGCTTGATGAATTAAGAAATTATTTTGAGAATTGGGATGTAAGAACTTTTAAAATCCTTTTTTACGCAAAACCTGTCTTCGAATATAGTTCAGTAGCTTGGTGTTCCTACGGTAAACACGATATTAGATGAATTGAGCAAGTACAACGTAGAACAACGAAGCTAGTTCCATTTCTTCGAATTAAAAATTACACGGTTAAAAATACTGGGTTTGAAAACTTTGGAAGATCGTAGAAAAAGAGGTGATATAATTCAGTTTTACAAAATTGATAAAAAATTCAATAAATTTGATTGGTCCACCTAATCGCCCAAACCCCAGTATCTTCCTCTTCAGGTCCTGCAGGTTCAAAAAGAAGACAAAAAAAATTGTACAGACAGTTGGTGAAATCATGTGCGGCGAGACAAAACTTTTTTTCAAACAGGCTTATTCCTCACTGGAATGAGCTGCGAAACGATATAAAAAATCCTGAATCGCCAGACAAACTCGACAAATGAGCATCTTGAATTTTATGATCATCTGATCATGCTCAATCCAGTTTGTTCTTTAATAACTTTTTATTGAAGCATTAAAAATCAGTACTGCAAAATGGTAAGTTATGTAACAAACATGCTAAATCTTACGTTAAGCTCTGCAAAAATTCTGCAAAGTTATTACGCAGTTATTTTATAGCATTTACATCGAGTGTATTTTGCATACAATTGCAGAGTTTTGCAGAGTGGTTGCAGAGCTTAATGCAAGATTTAGCATGCTTGTTACATAACTTAGCATTTTGCAGAACTGATTTTTAACGCTTCAATAAAAAGTTATTAAAGAACAAACTGGATTGAGCATGATCAGATGATCATAAACTTCAAAAATGCCGATCAATATTCGAATTTGTGTCGAATTTCTTTTTTTAAAATTGTTTAGCATCTAATGCTAATTTTAATTCATCCATAAAAAAATAAATTTTAAAGTTTTTTTGTTAATAATTTTAACAATACATTTTGAGCATGTGATTATGAACATGAACTTCAACATGCCGACAAATGGTCAATTGAATGTCTCTAGAGAAAATACATTTGCAAAATAAGTTAATACTTAGTTAACCCGATGTAAATTAACTTAATAATAATAGCTCCATGAGAAAGTTTAGTTATCATATCACATGATTGTCTAAATATACAAATTAATAAATCGTGTACAAGTCGATTGTCATTGAAAACCTCTATTTAGCACATAGGGATATTTTTAAAATTAAGAGAGAGAAGCCTCGTAAAGGCGATCTTTTGCATACCGACTCGATGCAGAATACAAAAATCTACTGTATTCCCTTAGAATCGTACCGACTAAAAAACAAATTCCCAGTCTATTTACTAAAGGTCATAAAACACCAAAATTTTACAGACATATTATGTCCTGTGGAGGAATGCAAATTTTTTTATTAGTTTTAACATTATCTTTCATTCAAACATTTATTTAGAATTTAGTAAAATCGTATAATAGCATGATTTAAAACTTGAAAATTAAAAAAATCAAACGATCTGTTCAAAATCTCATGCTGAACGAATAAAAATCTTCTAGAAATTACATCATATTTTTTTTTATAATCTGAAGACTAATTTTAAACTTATTTCAAAATTTTAAAATAATTACTTGAATTAACTCGACTTAAAGTTGCAATACTTTCTTTATTCAACAATGAAAATTTAAATAAGAATACAATAGAGAAATTAAAATATCTAGCTTTGAAATTTTCAAACAATTTGCTTATAGTAATACAACATACTGCAAGCTTTTAATAAAAGAGCCAAAAATGCTTCTTTTTTTGTTCTCTCTTTCAAAATTGATTCACACGACCTCCTTATTTTATTTTATAATGTATACTAACCTTCAAATTAAACAATATTTCATCAAGTGTGTGTATGTTTTTTTGTTCAAGTTTCTCTTTTATTTTGATTCTTAAAATTTTAAAAAAAATGTTTCTTGAACAAAAAATAATTTAGAATGAAAGTGTCATCCATGACCCGATTTTTTTCTCCTTAATAAAGTTTTAACATTTATGAAACAAAAGGCGTGGAATTAAGAAAAAATAAGTACTTATCTTTAAGAGTTATTCTTCCAGTGTTAGAACATTGTTTAGTTTAATTGAAAGCTCAATTTTAATTAAATTTAGATTTAAATTTTTTCGAATGGTCTTTAAATTGAATTGATTTCATGGTTATTGTCGATTATGAACATGATAACGTCTCCTGAATTTACAGATAATAGCCTTGATGAAAACATAAGCGATCTAAGTATTCCAACAGTTGATCAATACGAAAAGTTTTCAATATTCAATACATCGTCGTTAACAACTCCGCCTCCGGAATCAGTCAATTCGCCCGATGCTCCATCTTATACAACATATGATATAAATGAAAATTTGACAAACCAAAATGTAACTCCTGTTTCTTCCATAATTCCGTCAAAAAGTGTCAAACGAAAATTGTCGACAAAAAGGCCGAAAAATTTTTTTCTCTTAAATCAAAAATTTATTTATACACACACAAAATTCAGGGAAAATCTTGAAAATTCATACAAACGCCTCAAGACCATAAACGAAAAGTATTACAATAATCAATCAATTAAGAATAAATGCAATTGTAATGATACTCTGAATGAAACTTGTACATTTTGTAAAATACTTAATTTAAGTCCAATACTTTCTAAAATTCCGAGCGATAACTTTGAACTCAACAAACTCGAATCTTATTTTGAGCAAACAAATGGGGCAAATTGTATTGATATGTCTTTATCTGAAACAGATTTAATTGATACTTCACCTTTGGACATAGATAAACACGAAATTGAAGATGAAAACCTCAAAAAACTTTCCGATAACGAGTTGATTGACAGAGATATATTTAAGTTTATAGAACTAACTAGAATTGACAATCCGGGGACTAAAGAAATTATCGAGCCATATTTTTACAGCAATGAAGGGTAGGTTTCAAAATTTATGATTTATTTAGACATGTTTCTCAATTTTTCAAATTGTGTTAACTGACCAACAGACGGTTCCACCTTTCAAATATAATTTTGTTTTTTATGATTATCAATCAAGATGGGTCCGTCTAGTTGACTAAAAGAGAGTATTTCACTTGTTTCATTGTTGAAACCTAATGAAAGCTTTTTTGAAATAGGTTTTTTGAAGGAATATCACTGAACCAAGTTGAATTTGATAAAATAAGAGAGCTCGATTTAGAATTTAAACCGAAAAAGTTAAATCGTAAGTTTTAAATTTAAAGGTTTATTAAAGCGAATCAAGTTCTACTAATTTTAAAATAGATCTCAAGCCAAGTGAACATGTAAGTTCAAAAAGAACAAATAGAAGGTTAACGTATTTATCAGAAAGTGTCAATTTAATCGAGACCAAACGATTTAGAACAAAAAGCGCTCGTTCGACAAGCTCAAGTTCAACAAGATCTTCAGTAAACGAGGTCTGTACAGCATCAATTAACCACGACAAATTTGACATAAATAATATATTCATACCAAACGATGTAATATCATGTCAAAAAATAACACCGTTCAAGCCTTATAAAATAACAACACCAAAATGGAGAGAATTGTCAATAGAACGTATCGAAGGAGTCCAGAATGATGAAATTTTAGATGATTTAGTTTTTTACAATCGACATGAAATAATTGAGCTCAAAGAAAAATTGAATTTGACGAATAAAAAAGGTGTGAATAGGATAGAATCTATTGAAACTGTGGATGAGTTAAAATCGATTCTAATAAAAATTGATCCAAAATTAGTTGATGATAACGAAAGAGTTCCGTATACAAGTTCTAATCTTGAATGGCCAGAGCGAAAGTTTCCATTAAGTGACAACAAGTATCAAGCAATGTTGAGAATGGACGATTTACAGCTCAGTTGATGCATTTAAGATTAAGATTGATGGATTTTTTTCAGATCTTGGATATTTCAAGAAAAATTAACTTCTAGTCAATATTTTTAAAGTGTGTATTAAGACGAGGTTGGGTTTATTTTTTTTCTCTCTCTCTTTAAAACGAATCGTTTGTAAATACCTTTCAAAACTATTTAAATTAAAAAAAGTTTTTTGTTTCTTTTTTTTTATTGAAATTTTTTTTTGTTGGTAAAAAAAAAAAACTCATGGACGATTTAATTTACCAATTTTTGAGATTACGACCTTGAAATAATAAATTTTCAAAATAAAGTTTTTTTTCTTTTCGAAAGCATCAAACTTACACAAAGAATTTAGATTTTGGAGTTTGATGTAACACTATATTGATGTTCAGGTTTACAAGTTGCACGATTATGGTTTTTTTTTCCAAGGATTATTTGATACTTGTTTTTTTTTTTTCAGTTTGTTCAAAACAAATTTTATTATTTATTAGCTTATTATAATATACCAAAATAAAAAAAAAATAATTTTCAAAATTATTTAAAAATTTGTTTCAATTAATTCAAATTGTTTTTATTTTCCTTTTCGTTCAAGCTGTGTCTGCATCCAGGCCAGCTTCAACTCTTAAAAACTATTATATTTTTATAAACTACTAAACTAATATGGGAAACTCTTGCAACTCTTCTATTTAGTCACATCTCTGTATTCCCACTTTCCTCTCTCTCTGACGGATTTCTGATGACTATTTACGGTAAAACGATTAATCCTACGATGATTTGTAAATCATTTAAAATGTCTTAATCAGAGTAATAATGAGCTAATTTTTTTGGTTCATTTAATTTATTAAAAAATAGTTTCAAAAGCACAGAATACAGTCAACCTTCGTTAATCCGGGTATTTTCCGAACTATCTAAATTCGGATTAATGAGATTGACTGCATTTTGATTTTTTACAAGTTTTTTGCCACAATTTTTTTACGCCAAATGGATACTTTTTTTTAGTAAAAAATATGAAGAAAATTAACAACTCATCAAATTGGGTATTCGATGAGAAATCTCTACGAGAGGATTTTTCCGGTGTATACGTCATAACAATATACATCCATGGTAATTTAGATCTTCCCAAAATGAAGGTTCATTTCCAAAATTTTTTTTTTTATAAAGGAAAATTGAGTTTCAAGAAAAACAGTTAATAAAGACACTTATTCAACGACAAAAGAGTATATTAAAGACTAAAATCTCAATATACTTCTTGGATGTAGAGATAGGTATATCCGATAAAATGTTAAAAAAATCTAACTAGTAAACCACGAAAAGACTAACCCATAAAAAAATATTTGACGCAAAATCTTAACAGGAACGTGACTAGTTCTTGTTCAAAAACGGTATAGGATCCTAATTAATCCTAGATAGAATTAAGATTTTTGAGGTTTTTTGGTTAAATCTTAATTACAATTTTTTGAATATTCCATAGATTTTAAAAATAATATCCCTTTGGCATCTTATAGGATCTTATAACCGATTATCAAGATTTTACTAGACAAGCTCAAGAATCCTAAACCGTTCTTGAACAAGAACTAGTCACGTTCCTGTTAAGATTTTGCGTCAAATATTTTTTTATGGGTTAGTCTTTTCGTGGTTTACTAGTTAGATTTTTTTAACATTTTACCGGATATACCTATCTCTACATCCAAGAAGAATATAGAGATTTTAGTCTTCAAATAATTTTCATTCATTTTTTAACTTCAAAAATACAAATTCTTTATAAAAATAGTACTGAATAAACTTAAAAAAAAGATTTGCGAGTTTTCTAGAAATTTAATAATGAGACATATGCTTGTACACAATTGAGTTATACTTTAAACGATATTAATGTCATATGGGGTCTTTTTCAAAAAGGCAACTTCCTCATCAGAAAAAACATATTATAAAAACTTAATATCCTAAAATGATTTGTGAGAAAATATTTAATATTGCCCTTGAGATTTAATTAAATCAAAATTAAAATCAAATAGCCGTAAAACAAGAGTATTTTGTTTCTGTTTGTATCGATTTTTACGACAAAAAAGTTAATAAACTCATTAAAATAAAATGAATAATTAAAATCCAATACAAAAATAATGTTTTTGGAGGTTTTTTTTTGAGAAACATGAAAGAATTTTACGTTTTAAATTTATGATTTGTTTTCAAAAAGATTCATATATAACGAAATAAGAGACGATAGCCATTTGATCTTAGAAAAAAGTCATTAATAGCTAACTCTCGATTTAACTAATCTTTTAGGTATATTCCTCAAATTGTGTTTATACTTAACAACATTTATCCAAGAGTTAAAATTTTAAATCAAATCTCTCGAAATCGGATAAGAGATACAAAATATTTAGTTGACTTTAAATACATATTTATATTTTAAAAGTATTTATTTTCAAAAAAATTAAATGGATTTTTTTAGAAATGATTAAAAAAAAAGTGTATATATTGACTCATATATCGATTTTTTTAATTTCATTTTTTTTTCAACATCGGAATTTTGAATCTAAATTAAAAGCAAATTTTATAAATTTATAAGAGAACTTGTATGTAATTCTAAGAATAATATCATGATTTCGAGCATGTGTTTTTTTTTTAATATAACAAAAATGCCACGTAGCAAAAAAAAAATTACTGAGTTCAACTCCTAGAGACTTAGTCATTCGACTCCTATTTTTTTGTGTTTTATTAGTCATAAATTTAAATATTCATAATTTATGTCAAAACTATTCTTATCTTAGTTGTGAAATTCTGTTTTTTTTTGTTTCGAAAGCC
The DNA here is from genome assembly GCA_022207745.1 of Brachionus rubens. NCBI lineage: Eukaryota > Metazoa > Rotifera > Eurotatoria > Ploima > Brachionidae > Brachionus > Brachionus rubens. The sequence goes on along the minus strand of JAJVHD010000001.1, from coordinate 2,087,815 downwards.
ATTTTTAAATGAAAATACGCATAATATATGAATATAACTAAAAAATATATAAAAATTATGAATAGCTATTAACTGTTTTTATTATTTTTCCTATGTTTTTTTTTCGTTGTTGTTCAACATAAAATTTCTAGTTTCATTAAATTTAGCTTTTTTTTCTATGAATTTTTTTTTTTATTTCTTTTTTTCTATCGATTTCTGCATTTACTTTTTTGTTGCTCTCTCGTTTTTTTGCCTCTTTCTCGTTCTTTCTATCGAGATATAAAAACTCTACTGCAATATTTCAGCGCAGTATTTTTAGATATCAAATTCATTAAGTTCATTTTAAAAGCCCCATCTATTTAAAAAAAAACTAACAAAAAATTACTCACATGTCTTTGGACTCATACTCCAAAATTAAAATTAACTAAATTCGATTTTAGTTTTTTTGTTTTATTTTTAGCAATTAAATAACAAACTACGTTTCATTCAATTATACAACATTATATTTTTTTAATTAAAATGACCGCTTTAGAATTCATGGAAACTACTCAAAAAAATGAAAAAGGAAATACAAATACTACTAAACTAATAATAAACAAATATTTAAATATTTCACCTTCGTTGACTACACCTCCTCCCGAATCGATCGATTTTTTCAAAGAAATATCAATTTCGAATTTACGATTGACTAATTTAGACCAAATTATTGAAGATGAACGCTTCCAAGAAGATCCATCTTTAATTCCTTTAATTCAAACGCCGCCACAATCAGCAGCCTCGTCAATAAACTTAAGTGAAAGTTTGTCTGGTTATAATAGAAAAAGTTTCTTGAGACTTAATCAAGAATTTCGTAAAAATCACTCGGAATTCAAATATAATTTACAAAATTCGTTTAATCGTCTAAAAAATCTAAAAGAAAAATATTTCAAAAAAAATTTAAACAATTTATCGATCGCAGATTACAAATATGAATTGGAAAAACAGAAAGAAGACTCAGAAAATGATTTTACCGAAGACGAGAATGACGATTCTCTTTATCAAAGAACTTTGAATAAATTCGATTTGTATTGGGAATCGAGATGTTTAAGACTAAGTTCCGAATGGGAAAGATTAAGGAAAAAATTCATTTATATACAAGGAAAAAAATTGCACCTAAATCGAACGAGTCGTTTAGTAAAGAACAGTTCTAAAAAAATTAATTTTAAAAATGAATTAAAAAATTTTACCGAACGTTACAAACCAACATTTAACTATTTTCAAAGAAATTTATTAAAATCAGAGTGTCTCTGTAATTTAAAACTAACTAAAAAAGAAACATGTCTGCTTTGCAATTCAAATTCGATCAGTTTTGAAAACCAACTAAATATTAACCGGACCGTAGATGCTATAAATCTCGACCATTCCTATACTAGACTCCCAAATTATAACGTTTCTAATAATGATGTAATTAGTAATCAGTCGAATTTTAAGAATTTGGAGTTTTTAGATTCGGTTGATGATGATATTTTAAATGACCTAGTTAACAAACGGCTTAACAATTTATTCGGTTTATCAAATATCCAAGAGAATAAAAATAGTAATTTAATCAACCATCATAATATTGAAAGTTTACCGATATTCACTAACGAAGAGTAATATTCTTACCATTTTAAAAGGGCTAAATCAAATCAAATTTTTAAGAGCTGATGATCTTAACATTTGTTTAGATGATCTTAATTTTTAATTTATTTCCGGCGTTTTAAATAAATGACAAGCGTTTGCTGGATAAATTTAAAGAAAAATTTCAAATGAAATCATTGAGAAATGTGGCCACAGATTTTAATCTGCACCTTATAGGAAAAAAACTTGTTTGAATTTAGAGATTAATAAATATAAGCAGTCAATTTTTTAACGTTGGATTAAGTATTCAGTTGTATTAAACAAGACCATCATTGAAAAGGATTCAGGACCGAGAAAGATATTGTTCTATATTGTACATATTTAAATTCTTAATAAGAGTTACTACTTGCTCCCAAGTTTCGTTAATGATTTCTTTTTAAATTAAAAAACTAACAAAGTTAGACTGAATAATAAAATAAATGGGTCTAGGTAATTATGTGACCGACCGTTCACAACTTTCGTGACCTAAATCTTTTCTCGTATTATGTGACCCGGGCTGTTCACAGCTTTCGTGACCTGAAACTATGTGATCAGAAAATTAAGATATAAAAATTTTATTTTTTCAAGGATTATTATGTGGTCAAAATTGAAAAAATGTGAACTTGATTAAAATTTTGTGACCAAGAAATGAATTTTGTGATCGAGAAAAAAATCATGTGACCCGAGACTAGTTTATTAAATAAAAAATTAGCTTGATAAAAATAAAATAAAAGTTTAATTATTTTTTAAAGAAGTAATTTTTATGTCATTGCTCATTATCCTAATGTTTTGTTATTGTTAATTGTGCAGCCCAACACCTAATCATGGCAAGTAAAATGAACACTGACTTTTTGAACAATGAGAAAAATGAACCATGAAGTATTGTTTTATATGTACATGAACATCTCCACGTTAAAATTCTCTTGGAGTCTTTTGTTCTTTTTCTAAACCTCAAGTTCATCTCTTCTCCATATCTTTTACAATTAACGTCTGTACAAATCTGTTTAGAATAAACCAAACCTAAGTCTCTTATTTCAACAAAAATTTTTCCTTCTTCGGTTTCCAAAATATCTTGGTTATTCATTTTAATTGAAAATAATAAAGCTTCACTAATTCAAAAATCCTGTCCTTAAATATAGATTTTGAAATTTACTTCGTCATGATGTAATCACAAATTTCTAGTTTTAGTTTTTTTTCATTCAGTGATCTTAACAGTTTGTAATTTTTAGCAAATTTTAGTTTACATTATCATGTGATCAAAATAAATATCTTGTGATCAAGAAAAGAAAAATGTGAACTATAAAAAAATTTTGTGACCATTAAAAGAATAATGTGATCAATCAAAAAAAAATGAGATCGTTTTCAAAATTTTCTGATCACATAGTTTCAGGTCACGAAAGCTGTGAACAGCCCGGGTCACATAATACGAGAAAAGATTTTGGTCACGAAAGTTGTGAACATATGTTCACATAATTACCTAGACCCAAATAAATTTTAAAATAAATAAAATTTGGTTTGATTTTGTCATGAGAGCGTTCAAAAACAGATTAATCGGCGATCAGGAAATCTTCATTAAGATTTTCAAATAACAATTTACCTGAAGATTTTATTTTTCGCCATCATAATCGTTTTGACGCTTTATCAACCAATTTTATTAATTTAAAATTAATTTAATTTTTTTTTAAAGTTTAACGTCAATTCTTGATGGTAACAAATCACTTGAAGTCGATGAGGAATTCATTCCCGTCAACGAATCAAAATTAAAATTAAAAACTTATGATGAATCAATACTAAAACAACATCGATATCATTACAACAAAAGAAATTCAAGTCCTGATGAAACCTCGTGTTTAGAAGCCAAAAAACTTAAAAAAATCAGCTCACATTCACGAAGTTCAACCTCAAGCGAGTTGTTTTCAAATTTTGAAACTTGTTTAGTTCAAAGCAAAAATGATAGATTAAATTTAAATAACACTATAAACGATGAAACATTTTCACATAAAAAAAATATCCCATTACCTTTACTCGATATTTCAACTCCTGGATGGCGCGAGGTTGAAATAGAACCTTTGAGTGATTCATTGCAAATAGATGAAGAAATCGACAATCAAGCGATTCTAAATCGTCATAAAATTGCCGAACTCAAAGAAAAAGTTTCTTTGTGTTGCAAAGAGAAAAATTTAAATCATCAAGAATCAACTAGAGAAGAAAAATATGTTAAAGTTGATTTTTCAAAATTTAATTTTGAATGGCCTGAACGTAAATTTCCTTTGACAGAAACCGAATATCAGGACATCATCAAGAATTGTTGAATAGTCTTAACAATAATTTCTAACTGAGCTTCCTGATTATTGTAGACAAATCGCGAGCTAAAAGTTTGGATTTGCTAAATGTTAGTTGTTGTCTCTAATTGATGGATACATAGAAATGAAAAACATAAATTTACAAAAACAGTCATTAACTTTTTTTTTGTTTGTCGTGTCAAACTTTTTTCTAATTTTTTTTTTATTAACTGTAAATATTATATTTGTTAAATTTTTGAATGTCTTGAGTCCGTTTTAATTTTTTTTTAAATTTAAATTTTTTTTTCAAAAACCGGTTAGCTAAAAGTCACGATAAATATTTTTTTTAACCTGTCCTTCAATTAAACTAGTTTTTACGTAGAGATGATTCGAAAATTTAAAAAAAACCGGTACCAAATCCGCATTGATTGAAAACATTAAAATCAAATAATTTGGTAAAAAAAACGTTTTTTTTAATCATTTTTCCTTTTTGTTTTTCAACTTATACCTAGCTATTTAGTTCAAATTGATTTCCCCCTTTTTTTTATTCGATTTTAATGGTTTTGTTATAGGTAACAATGTCTTTTAAAATTAAAAAAAATTATTTAAAAAAAACGAAAAAATTTACAAAATATTTTAATAAAAAATTAACACTCGAAACTATTTTTTTTTCTTGACTTACAACATGCCCTAAAATGATATTATTCTCAGAAAATAATCAAAAATACTTACTTGAAAATCTAGGAAACATTTTGAAAATACGATTCCGTTAGGTCGGTCTTATGATCCGCTGGATTAGCTTGAGCCTCATAGCTAGTAATTACAACTTGTTGACGAGGACCCTTGAATTTTGACCTCAATTTAAAGCATTTTGTAAAATTAACGCTTAAGCTAATCTTACAGCCATGAATTCTCCTTTAAGACCAATATAGTAAACAGTTGTTTGGACATCGTTGTCATTCGCGTAGTTTCTTGGAATGTAGATGGATAAATGACTTACAGACGAAAATTTAACCATTCTTAAGTTTTTTGATGTCAATTATTAATATTGAGGTTATCTAAACAAAAAATATTTTTTTTTACTTTAAAGGATAGGCGACCATTCCTTCAGGATCTTTAACAAGTTCTATTTCTTGATCACATTCAGTCGCAACATCATCGAAAGTCATGAATGGCTTGTTCTTAAACCTTGAACAATTAAATATTAAACAGGACATCAGTTCCTGGTAACTGACTAATTACAATTTTATATTGTAGGGATGTGATTCATTGTTTTCCCCAATAAATACAATGCTTTTGATTTTAACTGTCCCTGAAAATCTAGAATAAAAAAATGCTTAAAAGGCTAGTTAAAACTTCTAATATTAAATTCGACTTACGGAATATTGAATAAAAGCTCTTGATCTACATCGCTTTTGACACACTTAAAGAATGAAAATTTTGCAAGACTAAATTAATTTTCATATATAGAGTATTTATTTACGTGCTCTCTGATCAACCTGTCATCCCAAGAACGAAAAATCTTTTTGCACGAACCATCTGTTTCTTCATTCAAACACTGTACATTTTCATGGTCTATTCTACCAAAAAGATTCCATTCCTCACTTTGGTCATTAGCTGATTGATGATCACAATTTTGTTTGTTACAATTATGTTGAAAAGCCATGCCTAAATAGTCAATCATAAATTATAAACTTTAGATTATTCATGCTAACTGGGAATTATTACAGTTAGTTTAAGGCCTTTCACAAATCATTTAACTGTTTTTGTTTTTTTATTTTATACATTTATTTAAGGAATTAATTTTTAGGACGATCAACAACAATCAATTTAAGCTTGACTTCACACTGAAATGTATTCGCTATTTCTTGTCTAGCTTGTTCGCGAACTATTCTCAACAAGTTCCCGCCATTTTGAAATAAAATACCCTTAAAGACAAAAACGATAACATTTTTGAAAAACTAACCCATATCAAAATTACCATGTGTCTTCTTAAGTTGAATTTATTTTGACCTGGTAGTATGTTAATTACAATGTTTAAACAATCATCTTCATCGACCTCCCAATAACTTGTTTGTAAACCAACTTCATAAGGAACTTCATTGTTGTAATTTTCTAAAAGTTTTTCTCGGACACACATTTCAGCGATCTCTTGTGGCATTTGATCAGTCATTAAACTTCTACTAAAAACCCATGGATTAGGTCTAGCTCTTGAGAATAAGTATCTTCTTAATTCATCGATTCCATCGTCTTGTTTGGCTGAAGTCATAAAAACTTGATTGAAATACGGCCAATGGGATTTTTCACGAACAAGTACACCAAGAGCAGAAAGTTTTTTGTAATATAAATGCCAGTCTGTTGTTTGTAATAAATCTTTTTTAAACTCGATTGGAGATATGTCTTCGATACGACGTAAAACTTGGTCATTTTCAGTCGTTGGAGTTGATTGAATAATTGAGTCTATCAAAGCTAATTCGGGGTTATCTGTTTTTAAATTTTTAGGATTCAAATTAGCCGGTAGAGTTTCTCCTTTTAATTTTTCTGTTGTAATTCTATTTTCTTCAGAAACTAAATCAGCAGCGTTTTCACCAATAACAATTCGATCCAAATTTTTTATCAAATAATCTTCGCATTGTCTCAATTCGTCTAATAGATTTAAAATTTCTTTATTTTGTTTTGAATCATTTAATTGAATATTCATTTTTTGAGCCGTTCGAACAAATAAATTTTCATAATCAATGTCTCTAAGCGATTTGCGTGATACTTTAAATTTTTTATTTTTATCTTTACTTACAAATTCTTTTCCATTTAAACGTCCACCTGTTAATTCTGCAACTAAATCGAGTAAAATATTTTTGTTTTTTAATTTGTCTGTTTTGTTTAAAATTAAAATTGACTCTTTCTCTGGATTTGCAAACAAACATTTGAGGATTTCTTTGTCAATTTTATTACGCGAAAACTCATCGGAAACATCATGAACAACACAAACTAAATCAGCTTCCCAAAGACTTGAATGAGGATCAACTATAAATTGACGGTCTAAATTAAACCTGGAGAAATCTGAATTAATACATGAACTTTTGTAAATATTTCCAAAAATACTTTTTTTGTTTTTTGTAAGACAGCAATCCAGGTGTATCCAATATGAGCTTGAAATCAAAAAAATCATTTAAATTTTTTTACAAAAATTTTAAAAATCCAACCTACCAATTGACTGTCTTCGTTAGTTAGAACAGCTGTAATTTTATTTTTCGTAGTGTTAATTTTACTAGAGACAGAACTTATCTGAAAATAAAAATAAATGTAAAAAATTGTTTTATGCAGAACAAAGATTATTACCCTTCTATTCATCAATCTGTTGACGAGAGTACTTTTACCAGAGTTAGGAACTCCAAGTACGCTTATTTTTAAAAGCTTTGGATTCTCAGGCATATCTGGTTGTTTGACATATAAATACTCTTGTTCAGCTAACAAAATTATTCAAATTTAATAGTGTTTTATAAAATTTTTAATTTTTCAAAATTACCATTTGTGCGTCCTATAGTTGGCTTTGAAGGATCCAAATTTACCTGTATAATTTTATTCGATTCAACAAACGAACTCGACGATGAATATAATTTAAATGTTGTAAAATTTAATTGTGTTTTTATAAAATTTAATTTGAAAAACGATTTCATTTTTATTTTTATTTAAAATAAAACAAAAAACTTTCTAAAATAAATTGATTATTTTATCTAGTTCGATTTTGAAAACTCAACTCAAGAAAAAAAAAAGAAAACTAGTTTGGAAATAATTTTGTTATTTCTTTCAATTTTTATTTGTGAATTACAACAACTATCAAATAGAAAATAAAACAACCCAAAATAAGAAAATAGATTTGAAACCCTTTATAACTTTTTGATATTCTGTAAGTTTTGATTTTTTTTTTGTTCAGAAAATTACATTATTAATTAGTGTATGAATGAAAAATTTGTTTTATTTTAAAAATAAAATTTTTGCAATATCAAATTTAATGTTAACTTAATTCTAAATTGATGCTATCATAGAATTTTGTCATTTTTGATCTAATGAAAATTCTTCTCTCTTAATTTGATTAGAACGTCATCTGTAATACCCTATTCAATTTAATTTTTTTTAGGTATCTATTAAGTTCAATATTGCTTTAGCATATGAAAGGCTAGTTATTTGAAATCAAAATATGTAGCACTAAAATTTGAGTCATACTTATACTTTTTAAAAATAATTCAAAATTTTTAATATTTTATCTAAAAATTCATTAACACATCATCAACATCAATAAAATTGAATTGAATCTATTATGCTTGAACTCACTCAAATTGCATTTACAGTAGCAGTTGCAACTGTTATTCTCTTAATATTTACACTTGTAAAAGTTCTCAGGAAATCAAACGATAAAGAAAATCAGGAAAAAATTCCCACTGAAATTGGTAAAATATTGCAAATCCCATTTTTTTAAAAAAAAATTATTTAATCAACCAAAATTAAGTCGAGGAAGAACCAAGCAAACCTTTGCAAAAACCAAAAGAAAAAAAGGTTAACCTTAAAAATGCACCTAAACAAAAAGAAACTGCTTTTAAACATGATTGGTTAGCATCTAGTTTAAAAGCACATAGTGATGTTGTAACTGGAATTGATTTTAGTAACAACGGGAAATATCTTATTTCATGTGGAGCTGGTGAGTTTTAGAAACGACCTTTGACTTGATTAAATTTTTTTTTTAATTTAAAGATCGTGCACTGTTTTTATGGTCGACCAAAGAGTTTGAAATGCAACAACACAAGTTTGATAAAAAACATCTGAATCATTTTTTTCGGGTTTTTTTATAAATCTTTAATTTAAGAAATATTCGTTGTAATGTCGAATTCGATCATGCCGTCAAAATAAAATTTAGTCCAGATTCAAAGTACTGTTTTTCCATTGATCAACTTAAAATGGCTAAAATTGAATTCTAATTCTTCTATCCAAGATCATTCATTACATCTTTAGGGGTAGCTAATACAATACGAGCTTTTAAGATAACTAAAAAAGAAGATTCTAATGTTCAAATGGTTCCAGCAGCTGTACAAGATTTTCCTCAAGTAAAACTAAGTAATACAATATAATTTTCGAACAAATGATAAAATTGAAATTTAAAGAAACACAAAGCTGATTTAATACAAATTGGAATATCGTGTAATGGACGATTTATAATGACATGCAGCAAAGATACTTTTGTAAATATTTGGAATCTGAAAGGTTTTTTAAGTTTTTTTTTATATTTTTTAACACTTTTTTCTAGATTTGATTTTTTTCAGGTGATATTCTTGGAACGATCGACACAAAACTTGGAAACAACAATTTTGCTGCAGTTTCTACATGTGGACGCTTTTTTGGAGTTTGTGGTAAGTTTTTTAATCGACTTAGATATAATATAGGTTAAGTTTAATCTAATTTGAATAAAGGATTTACGCCTGATGTTAAAATTTGGGAGGTTGTATTTGACAAAACAGATAACTTCAAAGAAATACGAAGAGCTTTTGAACTTAAAGGTCATTCAGCTGGTATTTATTCATTTGCTTACAATTCTGATTCATCAAAGTAATATATGGTGTTAAGTCTTTTCTGTAAGCTTAAATCTTCAAATTTAAAGGATGGTAACGGTATCAAAAGATAAAACATGGAAATTATGGGACACAAAGAGTAAATTAAGAAAAAAAATAAAACAACTTATTTCAAATATTTATTTTATTTTCAAGTCGATTATGAAAGAGGTCAAGATGCTCGTGAACTTGTTTCAGTTTCTCTTGAAGAAAAAGGACCAAGTCTAATTGCAATTTCTCCAGATTCGTATAGTGTAGCAGTTACAGTCAACAATAATCTTTTCTTCTACAATGGTCTAAACGGAGAACTTGATGAAGTAATCGAAAATATTTTCACAGGTAATTTTATAGATGAGTAATATGTTACTACGTCCAATCTTTTGAAGGCTGTATTGAGCACAACCATATCTTAACTTTGAGAGACTTTAATCGTGAAAAAATTTTATCATAGCGATGGTTATTCACCTGGTGATTCACAATTTCACCAGTGAATTTTTGCGGTATTTATTCTTGTTCCATCATAGTCTTTCATAGTTTCCAGAATTTACGAAATTGATTCAACTCCAACCAGGATATTAAAGATTAAGAGTCTAACACAGGTGATATGTGACATACATACCAGCCATTACGTATGATGATGGTATAAAATATTTTTCTTAATGCAGTATAGTCTCTTTAATCCGACCAATTGAGAACTTTTCGGTATACTTAGGTACAGTTGTGGTCATTCACGTGTTCCTCTTGTGAACTTTCATGAACTAATGATTTAGAAAAGCCACCATTGATTTAGAGGTATTAAATGATAGCTAAAATGCTCTAGTTAAACAATGTAAAACTACCTTTCATTTAAAAACCCTAAATCAATGGTGGCTTTTATAAATCACTAATTCATGAAAGTTAACAAAAGGAACACATGAATGGCCACAACTGTACATATTAATAGAAATTCAAATACTTTTTATAGGTACCGTAAACTCGCGAGGCATCTTGCGGGGGTAAAAAGTGAACACTCGGTTTTATTCAATTTTCTGATTGGTTGAAAAAAAATTTGACCAATCAGAAAATTGAATAAAACCGAGTGTTCGCTTTTTAACCCCGCAGTTGTTTGTCCGAGTTTACGGTACTTTGTACTTTTTCTAAAACGGACTAGGCGAGGGTTAGGGTTAGGGTTAAGAGATTAGTTTTTTCTGTTTTTTTTCTATTATTATGTCTTATTAACTGAATATATGCGAATTTTATACCCGATCGGGAGCGGGAAACACAAAAACGAACAAAAAGTCCGTCCAGCAACACCTATTTAAATTTTTTAAAAGTACGTAATTTTTGTGTTTAGACTAAAAATTAACTTCTAAAAAGTAGATCATTTCATTTGTAAAAAACTTCTCTAATAATATCCCATAAGATTATGGCTTAGCTGTATAGGAATGATTTGTCTTCATCTATTGTCTATAACTCAGTTTTTGTAATCGAATCCACAAGAAAAATCAAGTTAGGGTTATTCTTTCGACAAAAGTTTGGTGCTTAAATTCAGTGTTGGAAAAGGTTTAGTAGCAGTTCGTCACATGACGTCATTTTTCAATAACGATTGCTGACGCATGACAAAATTACTATACTTTTTCGTCAACTGACGTCAGCAGTCGTCATTGAAAAGCGATGCTAAGAACGTCAGCTGATGCTAAGAATAGTCTTTAACATGACTTCATATGACGCCTTGATACAAAACCTTTGCCAACACTCTATGAAGAATTTTTAAACAGCTTTATTTTTTTGAAGAATCCGTCACCGAAATAATGTTTAGCAATGATAGCAAGTATTTAGCATTGGCAGGAGATCGTCATGTTAAATTATTTAGAAATATTACCGGTCATAAAGTAGCAGTTCAAGATTTAGAGTCTCAAATGAAAACAGTTAAAACTCAAGCTGCCAAAGAAAGAATCGATCAGCAAATACAAGAACACAAGTAAGAGTCAAAATTTATATAAATTTAAAAATTTTGTAATTTAAAATTTTTTCTGATTTTAGAAAACTAATTGAAATCGTAACTTCAAATTAAATTCATTCGCAATTTTTTTTCTAGTTTAATTGAATTTTTTAAAATATTTTTTTTTGAAGAGTTAAAAATAAATTCATTCATATTGATATCTTATTTAAATCTTCATATTTATTTCAACAAGAAAAAGAAATGAGAACACATATATGGGGAGAGATATAAAAATTAAGCATAAAATCGCTTGAGTAATAATAAGCACCTAGTCAATGTGTATTTAACTAATTTTGTTTTTTTTTGTCGCAAAAGAAAATATTTTCTTTTTTTTTGTTATTTAGTCCAGCTGGTTCATTTTGATAATAGCCAAAATTTTAATTATTAAATCAATTAACGATTATGTAATTTATTTAAAATATAAAAAAAAAATTTAAAAACTAATTAATATTTTTTTTGCTAATTACTTTTTATGCTCTCTCTCTCTCTCTTTATCTCACTCTATTTTGGTTACCAAAAAAGTTAGAAACGACTTGGTGGTTTATTTTATTTTTCATCAAAAAAAAAAAAAAAATTTGTATTATTTTATGATTTCATTTTATTTTCTTTAGTTTAAAACACACATTGTCAAGCATGAATGCATTTTTTTCATTAAACGAGAATTAAAACTAAACCCCCTCTCTTCACTTAGCATTCTTAGCCTTAATTTTATTTTCATTTTTTGGTGACTTTTTTTTCCAATAATTATTTTTTTTATTAAAACAAATTTTTCTCTTTTTTTTTTCTCTTTCACTTGGATCCTCATTCTAAATTGCTTTATTAAAATTCCAAAAATTAAAATGTTTTCTCCTTCATAAATTTTTTTTTGTCAACCCCCTCTTTTTTTTTTAATTATAAAAACCTATCTTTAAAACATTCAGAAACAGCATAAAATACAAATCACGAAAGAAAAAAATGGAAAATGATGAGTATCTTAAAAGTCAAGGGATTATTGGACACAATGAACAATATGAAACTTTATACTTAGCCGAAGAGGAGATTGAAAAATTTATGGCGAATTATTTGAAAGAAAATCCTGGTACTGAAATAGAAACACGTTATATAAATCATCCACCGGTTCAAATGACACAAAATATTGAAGTTAGATGGCTTAGACCAGAAACACCAGAAATACCTCCGATTATAATCAAAGAAGTTAACACTATTGAACCCGAACTACCTCCAATTATAATAATTGAAAAACCTAAAGAGAAAGAACATAATGTTGAGCCTGTTATAATTAGAGAAAAGCCTCCGTTTATTGTAATACCAGAGCCAAAAATTGCGTATGTTCAAAATTTAACTAGAAAAGATGTCAAACAAGAACATACAGTAGACGGTAAAGCAATTAAAATAGAACATGTTCGATCGGATAGTAATGGTAGTTTTAGCAATACAAATTTAAAAAATCGTTATGAATATGATGAACAATTTAAGCGTGATAACTTGTACTCGTTCGAGGAACATGCATCAGTTGTCGATGAATATGAAGAATACGATGAAGTACCGGATGATACATTTCGGTCAAAAATGCGTCTTGAAGATGAAGAAGAATTGAGATTATACGAAGAAAAACTTAAACAAACACTTTATGAAGAGTATTTATTGAGATTGGAACGAGAGAGACTTGAACGTAAATTGTCGAGATCAGGAGTTTTTGAAGAACGACTAAGAGAACGAAGTATATCACAAGAACGTATGTCGCATTTGTTCAATAAATATCCATCGGGTCGTTCACGTGAAGAAGAACAACGTCTAAGGCAAGTAAGGGAACATGATTTAGAACATCATATTATTAGAGAACAACAAACACAAAGTCTAACCTCACAATTAAGTGAAACAAGTACTTTTAGGAATGTTAAATTTTCAAGGGTAACAAACCAAGATGATTTGAAACGTTATAATCATATTCTAAACGATACAAATTATGCTAAATTTCAAGATTCAAATCACTTAATCGATACTTCCTTAAGTCAAGTTGATTCTGTTCCTAGTGAGTATGCTCATTTACGCCATAATGATTTTTATAACATTAGACAAGCAAATATGGCCGATGGCAATTTTAATGTAAGACTTCAGAGAGTTTAAAAACTTTAGCCACTGATTCTAATTATCGCACAAAATCTTTGTCCTCAGGATTTTTCTAGTTACCATATTTTACAATAAGATTTTAATCAAAAATTAAATATCACCTTTTTTATAATCAAAAGTCAAATCTTTCAAATATACTTTTTTTTTTCTTTTTTTTTTCATTTTTTAAGATAAACGAACTTGGCTCAGATAGTAGGACGAGATATAAGAAAGATTATCAGACAACAAGCTCAGCTAATATGACAAAGGTAATTTAAAGCCAAATTTGTCACGATAAATTTAGTTTTTGTTCATTTTATTTTGGTATTATAGCAAATGAGTTTTGATAACTCGTCGAGTAATGATTTTAGACGAATTCCAAGAACAGAATCTCAAAAAAGATATTTTGATGATTTAAGAGCTTATGAACTTTACAATGACGGAAAAAATTTAAATCAAAAAAATTCAGACAGTAATTCGTTGTTAAAAAATAATAGTAATAATAATAATAACAATTTATCAACAAGTGGTAGTGGTATTCGTCGACATCGAATAACAACTATTAAAAAATATTACTCTAATATACCAAATCAAAGTTTAAATGGAAAAACCGTTTATGTAAACAGTTCTAATTAAAATCGAAAAAATTAAAATTTGACTTTTTTTTTTAATTCTCAAAATGCCAAACCAAAAAAAAAAAGAATGTAAAAAAACCTCAAGTTTTTTAATTTTTTTTTCATTAAATTAATCTTTTATTAAATTTTATTATAATTACTTGATTTAGAATAAATTTTTTTTCAAAAGACAATTTTTTAAAATTTTTTTTTTATTCCTTTAAAAATAAGTCTTTAATTAAAAAATTAAAATGAATCAAAAAACAAGGTAATTTTTTTAAAATATCCTTTGGCGATTATGGTTTTATATATCTTGAAGTGAAATCATTAGTTTACGCCCTTGGTTTTAGAAATATCTCGAAGATGTTGTAAAGAACATACTTTAAAGTGTGCCTAATTTTATCATTTATTTTGATTAATTTTTTTTTGGATGATATGAAACGTATGTTTCTAATTCCTTATGCTGTCCACTATGGGTTACGGTATAGGACGTTAATTAATCACAAAATTTAAGAAATATTTTATAAAATTCGCCACCGATTTAATGATCCCGGGAAATTATTTTTCGAAATTTACCCTAATTCCTAAATTTTACCTACCGACCTCTAGCCGACCCTTGATCTTCTTGAAGTTGTTTTTTTCGAAAGTGACCACTTGTCTTTTCCACTCTTTCCGATTTTGTGCTGCCATCTTGATCTCCTCAACAGACGGGTGAATGTTTTTGCTAATTAGATTCGCTACATACCCAGCTTTGCTTTTCACTGACTCGGTTCTTACAAACTATAAACTCTTATTGGCTCATCTGTTGGTCGACGAAGCATATGTCTAACCCAAGTCAATTGACTTTTTGCTAGTTTCAATGAAATTGAAATTCGTTTGATCATCTTTTACACTTTTCCACCGTGTGCTGATTGCAAAACTGTCAAGCTCAGTGAGATTTTTGTCCAAATGTATAAACTCCACAATGCGATTATTTGTAGTTAAATCTACTTACGAGTTATGAATGGCACTTGCTCAAATTTTCTAAATTTAAAATTTAATAGAAAACTAAAGATTACCATATCTTTCTTAAGGTAAAACAGAACATTTTTCTCCTAAGCCCTCCACTCCAAATTTATGAACTTTCAGAAATGGACATTGTAAAAGAAGAGCTTTATACAGCATCGAAAACTAACCCAACTTTTGCTATGGTAGATATAAGAGTCTTCTCTTTATTAAATAAATTCTTTAACATTAAGTTTTTGAATCTTTATAGCTTTAGTTGCAAATCCACGAGAACAAGACAATTTAAGATTTTTATTTTAAAAAAGATTATGGTTTGCAATTTTTGGATTAGTTTTTCCGATCGACATGATCAATTCATACAGTTACATGGTACCACAAGATAGTTGTATAAATCTCTATCCGATTCATAATTCAACAAAACAATCAAGTATTCCACCTATTGAGATAATAGTCAATAAGAACATTTATCATCCGAATGAAATTGTTAAAGGTAGTTATAAATCAAGACATACAAAAAAAAATCTGAATATATTTTTTATAAATAAGTTTCTTTGATTGGAATCGACAATTTTCAATTCATTGGATTTATATTACAAGCAAGGGTTTATCAAAAGAAAACAATATTGGGTACGTGGAATTTAAATGAACTCAATCATGAGTTCATTGGAATTTTGAAATGCTATGATTCAAATGTAAATATCTTATTTTTTGTTTTTGTTTCAAAATTTAATTAAATCATTAAAATTTTTTTTTTCTAAATAAATATTTAAAAGAATTCATTGGTTCACACATGGCCGGAGTTTTACAATCAAAAAAATAAATTTTTTACTAATGTCACGGCTTTATGGCTTGCACCCAAAGCTGATAGTTTCGAAATTGAATTTGTGTAATTTTTTTTTTAATTTTGGTTTATTTTATTTAAATTATTTATTGTTTAATTGCCTATTTGTTTTAAATTATTTATCAATAATTTTGAACTTAGTTTTGAACTTTTCAACGCGCTATTAATTAAGCAATTAATTAAAATGAAATATTTTCATAAAAAAAATAATTTATTAGAAAAAAAACAATCATTTCATTGATTAATTGCAGAGGGGGAAATAACAACAAATTTTAAAATAAATCAAAAAATAACAAGAAAATATTCCTTTTAAGACCTGATTGTGATCAAGAGCCAAAATCGTCAACTTAGTGAATAAATTCATAAACATTAGATTTTCTCCATTGCCTTTGGTCCTTAACTGAACTTTTAGAGTTACGAAGATAAGTTGTCTTGATTCATGAAAGCATTCAAATTTTTTTATTTTCCAAAATTTAAAGAGGTCGACTTGAGACACGCTACTTCATCAAAAGAAGGCTTCTCATTTTGATGAAGGGCCAATTTTCCTACAATAAGTTGATATTCAAAATGAAGATCATTGAGTCTCATAGAAAATAGCACCCTGGATGTTCTCAAAGGACCAACCCAACAAAACGAAGGTATTCGTTCGAATGTTCAAAAGCTTGCAATTGTTTCCACCAGACTTATGAACCAATTTATTTTAAGGTATTGGCTTGGGTTTCTGATTGATTACCCGAAAAACTCAGGTTTTTTGGTTCGGGTATGGTATGAGTTACCCATAAATTTTGGATTTCAGGTATGGGTAACTCAAAAAATAAAAAAGCTATAAAATACCCAACTTTATCGGTTACCCAACCTGGACCCATACCTGAAATCCAAAATTTATGGGTAACCCATACCCCACCCAATATCTTAAAATAAATGGGTTCATTTGCCTGGTTTCCATAAACTTTTATTATCTTTTCAAAATTTTCGGGACCTTTTCATTATTTCTCCGATAAATTATCGGGGACGTTCGGAATCCCAATAATCTACAGAAAAATCCTAAAAGGCTCCTTGAACATGTGAACGACCAGGATAGTAGTTTATTTTCTAACTCTTAATACGATATTCATGGCGTTATTTTTTAGTGACTTAAGAATCTACATTTTGAATTTCTTTTTCTTATGAACACTAAATCTTTCTTCACCTCAAACTTCAGAGTTTAAATGATTCACATTAAATCTATCTCTGAGTCTAAAGTTTTCTATTTAAAAATTTTTAAGGTTTCTAAGGGAAATGTATGTTTCGTTTTGCGTCTTGAAAAATATCAGTTAGACAAAAAAGGATATACTTTTTAATGCTCTTGAGAAATAAAACTGATTTGCGTTTGAAGTTTATTTTTTGCTTTGTTTATCAAAATTATGTAAATGGATTGCACTGTTTAAAGCTAGTGTGGGCGGCATGTGATTTCAAATTTCTCTCTATTAAGGATTTATTTAACAATATACAACCCTTTTTATTCAAAACTTGAACGTTTACTGAACCATCAAAGACTTAAATTCAACCTTCATGAAGGTTTTTAAAAGTTCAATGAACGTTCATTTTTGAATGGCCAGGATTGTACAGTACATTTTAGAAATATTTTAAAATTCTCAAGGGCCTTAAAAAAATTAAGCGAGTCTGTTATTTTACTTGAGTCTGTCATATTAGCTTAATTTAACTTTTTAATATGTGAGATATAATTTTTTGACAGGTTTTTTAAACTATTATCCTTATTAAAACTTTTTTATGATAAAAATGTTAAGAGACTTGATGCACTCAAAAACATAAATCTTTCGAAAAATTGTTGTTAAATTTTAAAAATAAACTTTAAGCTCGTAAATAATCATGCATCTTAAAATTTGACAAAAAAAATACTTTTTAATTTGTGACGAAATATTGACAGAGTTTTTCATTTAAAGGGCTACAGTTGTACAAAAATATGATCGCTTTTGGACTGATATAAAATCAAAAAAAATATCACCAAACAATTTACAAGTCTCGAACAAAGCAATTATTTTTAAAAAATCATTAAAATTTTTTATTTTTTTATTTCTATTTAATTTGAATTTAATTTTTTGAAACAAAAAAAAAAAAAGATAAATTATCTCAATAACAAATAATTTTTTTTTAGCTAGTTTTATTTTTTGCTAAATAAAAAAAAAATTCTTAAAATACACCAAAAAGTTTGTTTTTTTTTTATTTTATTAAATTGATCGACTGTTCAAAATCAATTAAAAAAGTAAGAAACATTAATCCGAGTTAAAATTAGATTTTAGAGTACAAAGTCATTTTGAACTAGACGCTCTTTTTGAATGACTATCTGGATAATCTGCAGATGAATTTTGTCTCATTGATTTTAAATCCGACTTGAGCGAAATACGAGATGGCAAACATTTTGATTTATGTCCAAATAAATTAAATATAACGCCATCTACAATTTCAAATAGTTGATGTCTAAATTCACTTGCCATAAAGCTATAAATAAATATATTAACAGTACAATTTGAATTCATCAATATTATACAAATAACTTTGATTAATCTCATTTTTGATTTTTCGTAATCACATTTTATTTCGTTAATTGGTGATGTGACAGAAAGGTATACTACTATTGGTAATGTTAAACTTATAAATACAATATTATTTGTAGCTAGCATATAAGACACACTTCTTGCTTTAGCCGAGACACTTGTACTGAATGCAGTTGATGCTCGTTTTATAAAATTTATGCTCTTTCTTGGCTTGAGAACTAACGGATCCGATGGAATATTTGAGGAGTTTGATGTTTTTTGTCTAAATTGAGGACAACTGTTGCGTCGATCGCCATCGAATTTAGACGTATCTTGTGCTAAAGTATGGGCTAAATTTTTAGTCGAACTAAAAATTCCGTAAACTATGATAACACTCGAAATAATCATTATCGCGAATGGGACTAGAACATTCACAGACAAATCTATATGAACCCAAACGAGATACATTTTTTTTAAATGTTCCTCTTGTGAATGCTCAAGAGAGCAATAAATCAAGTTGACGTCTTTTGACTTGATTTCTTCGTCTATATCTTGAACATAATTTGGATAGAAGAAAAAATGAGAATTTAGAAAAAATAAACATATAAAAATGACCATCATGACTTTTATAGCTTTTTTGGGCGTGTTCCATTTTTTAGCCGTACCAGCGTGTCGTCCGCGTACGCTAAAAATAACACCTATCACTCGATCCAAACTAACGGCAACACATGTCCATGCTGAAAATTGTGGTAAAAAATAAATTAAAAACGAGTGTAATTTACAATACGACAAATTGACCAATTGTAAGTTAATATTAAAGTTATGATAAAAGACTAAATTTATACAAAATGTATACAATAATACCAAATCAATTATAGATAAGCATGACAAATAGAAAAATGTTGATGATTTTCGTAATTTTGGTCGTGTTAAAACAATGAATGTAATTGAATTGGAAATTGTGCCAAATAATATCATCAACCATGGATAAATTGAAAGAACGACATTTGTCAATTCGTCTATAAATGTAGCTTCATTTGATCCATTAAATTGACAAATACTTGTATCATTACTCAAATTGTATCCGTTTGTTTCCATTCTTCTTGTTTACGCAAGAATCATTCTTGAATAAAACAATTTTTGTTTATCTTGAATCTAAAAATATAATCCCAAAACATAAAAAGTTAAGGATTAAAAGCATCTCAAGGGATCTAAACACAATTTTTGTATTAAATGTTTTTCAATATTATTGGAAACAATCGCTCCAAAACATAATTTTTAATTAGCTAAATCGAATTTGACTTAAGTAAAACATGTAAAAAATTATCTTAATATTTTTTTAATTAGTTAGTTCATTTTGAATAAAGAAAGTCAATTTTTGTATTTTTGTTTTTATTAGACATTAGGAAAAGAAAAAATAATTTACATATTCTAAATTGGTTTCAATTAACTTTAGAAGAAGATTTCCTGATTTTTTTTAATTGAAAATTAAAATAAATAAAAAATTGAAGAAATCTTTATTTTAAATGAATTAAATCAATAGGAGCCCAATAATAACAACAATTACAAAATCAAACTTAATTTCTTAAATAGGAAAATGTTTGAATTTAAATTTAAATAAGAATAGGGAAGAATTAATGAAAAAAAAAATAAGATTTTTTCGAAGAAATAACAAAATTTTATTTTTTTAAAAGAGCTTTTTAGCAAATTAAGTCTTGGAATATGTGCGTAGTTCGTAATCCGGATAATTTATTATGATTCTTGATCTTTATTTGAATATAAAATTAATATTTATCTTAAAAAAATTGACAGCTTATTTCCTAATAGTAATAAATAATATATATAATACTTTTTTTTTTAAGTACTTGTGAGATAAGAAATCGAAAAAAGTAAAACTGGATTTGGATAGATGAATAAATGGTTTCAACTTTCCGATGAAAAAAAAAGAGATGAAAAATGTTCAAAATTATTAAAATTTTCAGCATTACCTGTAAAATGGTGTAAAATCGAGTAAAACACCGAAGCCTTAGCTCTTAAATAATTTCAATTCACAGGTACAATACTTTTTATGTGCCACTAACTGTGCTAACATTATTTCATTAAATAAAGAACTTATAAAGAAAAAAAAAACCTCCGCTGAAATTAGACAAAACTAGAGTATTAGAAATTTCAAGAACAGGTTACTGGTAATATAGACAGAGCCGGCGCCACGGTTGGGCGGGCTATGGTGCCGCCGCAGTGAGACCTTTGAAATTTAGACAAGAAATTAAAATTTTCTTTACATTTGTCATTCATAATAAGCGAAATTTTCTCATAGAAGACGGAGGATTAATACTAATATAAGGCTAGTACTAATATAAGGATTATAGAGGACCAATTGTGAAAGGTGAGTTGGGTGGGTGTTTTAGGGCGCGTTTTAGTGTCTGGAGTTGGGAGAAGGTGGGGTAGAAGGGCCACATCTTGCCCTAGTGAGAGAATGAGGCTGGTACCGGTCCTGAATATAGACTATTCAATTACCGGGAAGAAACATTTTGCCAAATAGCATCTCTGAAATTAGATAGTTAAGGAGACCCAAATCATAAATCTTACTAGCTTTAAATTCTAATCTTCATCCGTGATACAATAAATCCAAGTTAAAAAGTATCTTAACAGCTTTCTATCATAATTGTCTCTGGAGATAGGTGAGTTTGTCATCAAACAAATATTTTTTTTAATACAAGCGATTTTTCTAAAATTTGAGCATTTTTCCTTGAAAATTTACGAAATTTGATATTTTGGACATAATTTAGTATCAAGAGTTACTTATCATTTGAAAAGTCCTCACCTATTCTTGTAGAGAAAGACTTAAACTACAAAGTTGATTATTTTGTGTCTTACCTAGATATAAAAGTGAAGGGAAATTAGCTCTCAAAAACCATATAAAACTAACTAGGATTTATGATTTGGTTCATCTTAGAAAATCGATAAAAGCTTCTAAAATTGTGTAATCAAAACAAAGAAAATGGGCGTTTTTTCATTTTTCATCATTTTACATTAATTTATGAGAAAAAAAATTGCTCTACTCTACTAACAAATTCTTCATCATTAAAGTCAACGAATTGAAATTCAAAAGTATTTATAACCTGTTAAAAGAACATCCGGAAGCGTTTAGTGGTTTTCTTAAATGAAGCTTTTAGCTAAAATACTTCCTGGAGTGGTAGTGATATCTCAAAGGCACACCACAAAGTTTATTAAAATAGATAATTTTGATTTTTAAAATATTCGCCTTAATCCGTATTATTTATTAAATGTACTACTTTTTTAAATCCACACGAATCTGTTAAAGTTTTGGTGCAATAGACTGTGCTTCCTTTTTTTAACATTTGGGCAAGGACAATTATCTTATTCGGGATTTTGTAAGTTTGATTGTGCAGGTAATTTACTTACTTAGAAAAACACATCGAAAATAAAATTTAACCTAATAACCAAATCACAACTACTGTTTTGGCCATTCAAGTGTTCCTCTTGTGAGATTTCATGAACTAATGATTTGGAAAAGCCAAAATTGATATTATCAACTGATAGCTAAAATAACTTTTGTTAAAGCTCGTAAAACTAGCTTTCAATTGATACCCATAAATCAATGATGGCTCTTCCAAATCATTAGTTCATTCAAAAGCCAAAATAGCTCAACTTTTGTAGTACAGTGGTGATTTGATAACAGGATTTCACAAAAATTTTCATTAATTCCCGTAAATGTGAAAATCTTACTAAAAAAAACTTAAAATGTGGTAAAAACCTAATTTTTGACTTTTGTGATTTTGGATTCCTGAAAAAAGCACACACTTTGGATTTTTGAAAAAGCACATAGGGATGTAAATCTTTAATTTTGAGGTAAATATTTAAACTGAAAGTATATAAATGTTCCTCTCATCAAGAGCTTTCGTTAGGTACCCATATCATGAGCATTGAATGCGAGTTTCCTAAAGAAATATTTAAAAGATACTACCGTAAACCCCCGATAGATGTCCTATTGATGGCTATTGTTATGGCTAATTGAGTACCAAATTATAATGTGCCTTTACTCATGATGATTTTTTATTACTGTAACTAGCTTTTTGATATTTTCAAGCAATTATAAAAGATTTTTTACATGGGGCATCTATCGAGGGTTTACGGTAACTTAGTATTTTGACGTTTTTTTGAAAAAAACGTCCACACCCATTCGAAACCCCCTGCACATCCCCAACACACCTTTTTTTCTTACATATCGAATTTAAATTTTCGATATGTACGAACAAAAAGTGTGATAGAGTGTCTTTTCCATACTTCTTATGCTAAAGAACTTGCTATATTGATTTTTCGATTTTGAGTACTATAAACTTCGCGCAAAATTACTTTACTGATTCATTTCGATTAATAAAATCTTAAATTAATTATTTTTGTTTTTTTTATTTGTTTTTCCTCAAGTGGAAATGTTTCTTTTTATGATGAACAAGTCACTTGTTTGGTTTCCTCATTTTCGTCTATTTATCCAAAATCACTTTGCGTAAGTTCTATACCATGTACATGTCAAACCATATCAAGTACATGGATTTGTAAAGCAAAATGATTCGAAAAAAGCTAAGGGTTAAAATCCTGCCTTAGATGGTTATTTTATACATATTCAATCATATCGATTGAATCGTGTTATCCTTTATCATCTTGTAGTTCCATAATTATTGTTCTGATAATTTACCTTTTTTTGAATTCTTTTTGTCAAATCTGAAAGAATAAAAAAATCGTTGATTCATTTTTTTATTATTTTAAGTAGTTGAGTTGAGTTATTAAGAAAGTTTTAATGCAATTTGAGTTTTATGTTATCTATAACATAAAACAAGTATTATAAATTAATTAATTTTAAAAAAAATTTTCTTCTCTATCCTTTTTAGATAGATAACAATCATTAATTCTTATTAATTATCTTTAAAAGTTATAAAGTTACTCTATCATAAGAATTGAGTTCATATTTGAACTTAAAGTATCAAGCCATTATTTAAAATTACATTCATATCTGTGGTTGTTTATATTTCCTTTCTAAACGATTCTTCTAATTACATTATGCACAATGCAATTAATGTTTTACCAATTAGTTTAGAATACTACACACTTTTAGAATCATGCTTCATTCTGGTGCGCTTGATAAGAAAACGGTTTTAAAAGAAAAAAAAAGTACGAAATAAAAATTGATTTACATTCAAAGAAACTCAAAGTTTAAATTTAAACTGTCAAGTAAAAAAAAACCTATTCCGATAAAAAACTTCAATAATAAAAAAGATTACTAAGAAAAAAAAATTGAGGTGATAAAAAGTCAGTGTATTAACAATATAAATAAATAGAAAAAGTTTATAGCGAATGATTTGAGCAGTTGATTTTATATGAATGATTTAGAAAAATAACAACTACCTTTTTTTTTTATTGTGTTTAATTACTCCTGTTTTACAAAATATATTGAGTGATATGTTTCAAAGAGTAAAAAGATGTATATAAGTCTATTCAAATCAAAAGAACAAATTTGATGTGTAATTATTTTATAATGAAACTTTTCATTTTGTTTGGATTTTTTTAAAAAAAAATCAGTTTTTTTAAACAAAGAGAAAAATTCTTACCTCGTTATCAACAAAATATAAATCTAAATTCAAAATTAGATATCTCTATATTTATCTTCCTTTATAAATTATAAAAAAAAAATATTGAAAAATGCAAAATGATGCCTTTAGAAAATATATACATTTCAAAATTCTATAAATATCCTACAAGTTAATTTTTGTTAAAATAAAATTTTGTTTAAAATTGAGAAATAAAAAATTAATGGAGTTTTTTGTTGTTGATAAAAAACCACTGTATTTTGGTTTAATTAAGAAAATTATTTGTTGATGCCATAATTGCCTTTTGGTTTAATTAGTTTAAATTTATTCAAGCAAAAAAATTTTAATTCTCTTGGGAATTTTTTTCTACTGTGCAAAATTCGGAATGAATTCATAATCTTAACCTCAAGTAATTTGATTGATAAACTCGTAATTTATGAAGCTTTGAGCATATTATGAACCTGTAAGATTTTGATATTTGTGTTAATTAGATAATGGAGCAAGAATTCTCTCTTGAGCCAAAACTCGCCAAAAACAAGTCTAAGTCAAGTCTAGACTTTATTCCTCAAAAGACTCAGTGACTTTTGAAAAAGAACTTTAATTTTATAAATACTGTTGTGGTCATTCACGTGATCCTCTAGTGAACTTTAATGAACTAATGATTTGGAAAAGCTAATATTGATTTATAGGTATCTAATGAAAGCTAAAAAGCTCTAGTTAAAACTTGTAAAACTAACTTTCATTAAATACCCATAAATCAATGGCAGCTTTTCGAAATCATTAGTTCATTAAAATAGAACTTTTAGTTTCACAACTGTAGATCTTTTTAGCCTTCAGTTGATACTTATAAATCAATGATGACTCTTCCAAATCAATAATTCATGAAAGTTCACAAGAGGAACACTGGAATGACCACAACAGTATTTATAAATTATCAGAGCGCAAAAATGTCGCTTTTTTAAATTTAAAAGTACTTTCGGTTGTAGATGATAAAAATGTCTATCAAACTGGGCAATTTGGTTGTTTTCGATGGTTTTGAAAGCTGCTTGAGTAACGTTTCTGACCATTAGACTGGATTAATAAAAAATGAATCTAGGAAACATATATTATTTAGAAAATTGAACGTAAAAATTAGTTCATAAAGAATAAAATTTAAATTCTTTGGAAGAATTTTCAAACCTCACTAGAAATCATAATACTTTAACCAATAATATTGCTTGCAAATATTAAAAAATTGATATTCCTAGCAGTAAAAAATAGATTTTGGCAAATACAGTTATCTTTATAAAAAATATAATATGTTCCCTTCAGCATTTTCTGAGTATGATTCCGCATGTAAACCGAATTTAATTCTTACAAAAAAAAATTATAAATTAAAAAGTAACCTAATGGGTAAATCAAAAATATGATTGAAAAAATAGTCTTGTCGCCCAAATGATCAAAATGGCGCCGTTCTATCAAAATACTTAGGTTAATTAAAAATTTTCTGTTTGAGATTAACACGATAATTTTATTATTCATTCAAAAGCCTAAAATTTCATTGAAAGTTCCAACAGAAACATTTTATAATTACCGATTTAATAAATCAAAAAGGCGATTTTGCTGCCACTTATCAGCAAGGAATACGTGGGCTGGTTAATTTTGTGACCAGCTGATCACTAAATTTGTTTAAAATTTTTTTTTTCTAAAAAGGAATCAACTTTGACTTCTCTTTTGAAAAATGAAGAAATTAAACAATGATAATTTCAATTTTTTGAAGATTCACTCAATTTATTTAATTTTCTACTACTGTTGTAGTCATTCAAGTTTTTCTCTTGTGAATTTTCAAGAATTAATGATTTGGAAAGGTCATCATTGATTTATGGGTATCAACTGAAAGCTAGTTTTACGAGCTATAACTAGATCTTTTTAGCTTTCAGTTAATGGCTCTTAGAAAACAATAATTCATGAAAGTTCACATGAAGAAAACTTGAATGACTACAACAGTAGTAGAAAATTAAATAAATTGAGTGAATCTACAAAAAATTGAAATTATTATTGTTCAATTTCTTCATTTTTCAAAAGGGAAGTCAAATTTGAAAGTAAAAATTCGAATTGTTATTACATGTAATTGTGAACGAGATGTTGCCTATTTCTGGATACCTGAAATAACTAGTCCCACATTTTTAAATAAAACAGACGCCCAATTTGCTAATTTTCGTTTATGTATAATCCTGTCGTCGTTTTGGTTTCTTTTATTTTCTTCTATTTTGAAAATACTCTCAGCAAATTTAAATGTTGAAACATGTTTTAATTAAAAAATTTCAAATAAAATCCGATATATAAATATTTAGAGCGTTTAACCTGAGAGAATTTTAAGAAATTATGTTATTATTTTATTTTACGTAGGTTTGACTTGAAGTTCTGAAAAAAACAATTTTAGTCTTTTGGGCCGTTAGATAAAATTAGAAGCAAAAACAAGCGACTTTTTCAACATTATTTGACATTAAAATCATGGATAAGCTTTTCGCAATTTAATTTGAAATCGTTGTTGTACAATAATTTTGATGATTTTAATAAACATTCATTTTCCACGTGACAACATGCCTTAACGATTATCGCTCTTAAAAATTCATTTGCAAACAAGGGAAATTTTATCAAACTTTCTGGTTCATAAAAACGAAACAAGGGTTGAATTAGCTTGAGACAAAGCACTATCAAAAATGTTTACTATTTTATTTTACAAATACTAAATTTATTAGCCTCTTGAAAACTGATTACCACCTATTTCTCGAAGACGTTTTATGACATCAACCACCGCGAATAGCTCAAAAACTAGAAAGCTATGGAAAATACTCTTCAAAAGTGGATTGAGTCCTTCATATAAGAGATAGAGAAGCGAATATTATACACTCTAAATCTAACTAGCGTTCCTCGGGTCTCCTCGGTTAAGTGAACATGTCTTCACCTATTATGTGACCAAATCATGTTCACGGCATAGGTGAATTTTTTTTACCCTGTTAAGTGAACAAAAAATTTTAATGTTTTTTTCGAAAAAAACTTATGTGAACATAAGAAAGATTTAGTGAACAATTTAAAAATTATGTGAACAAGTCGAAATCAATAAATGATATTCTCTTAGAAATTTTGGGAATTAATTGCGAATTAAGGTTTTAAGACTAATAAATAAAATAAAATATATTTTTTCATCAAATTTTTTCTTGAAAATCTTAAATAGTTCTCCTTAGGAAGCACTATATATTTTTAAGTGAACAAAAATCTTTTTACGTGAACATTTTGATTTTTAGGTGAACAGTTTTAACTTTAGGTGAACATTTTAGTTTTTAAGTGAACAGTTTACAAAATTTTTTGTTCACTTAGCAGGGTAAAAAAAATTATGTGAACAATTTGTTCACCTATACCGTGAACATGATTTGGTCACATAATAGGTGAACTGATGTTCACCTATCAGACTAGACCCCGTTCCTCCTTGGGTCGCTTTTGTACGCATTATTCATCAATGAAGACTCAATGAAAAGACGGCTTCAAACAGGCATAGATAGTATTATACAGTGGTGTAATGAATGGTCAATGGATCTCAACACCGATAACTGTGAGGTAATCCATATCGGAAGTAACAATTCCTTAGGCGACTATTTTATGATCAAGAACAATCGACTAGAGAGAATTTCCAGAATCACAGAAAAGAGAGAATTGGGTGTAATCCTTACCGGCGACATGGAATGGAGTAAACAAGTAAGTACGTCGACTGGTTGGACAAATAAATCCTTGATCGAATTTTGAACGATTTAAGTAATCTTATTCGACCCCATGCGATGTCAGTATGGAACCCATACCTAACGACATATAAAGACATTCTCTAGAGTTTGCAAAGAAGATCGACTTGGAGTAAAAAGTTCTGGTCGTTCACGAATGGATATTTATGTTTTTTTCCATTTGGCGAACGTTTATGAACGTTTGTCGAAAGACCCTGTGAATGGTGAACACTCATGAACATTCACGAACGTTCGCAGAGTTAATTCGTGAACGACCAGAACTGTACATAGCTTTAATAACTTAGAATACGTGGATTGGCACACGAGACAAGGGGCAATCGATACAAAGTTAAGAGTGGGCTCGTGAAGAAAAGAAAACCACTATTCAACTTCTTTATAACCCGTATTGTAAATGACTGATGACAAATGAAGTTATCAAAATCAATGAACATCTTCAAGACTTATTTAACATTGGCGAACTTGATTGAATATTTCTTAGATTAAGTTTGCCAAAAATTATATGACGTAATAATGCGATGCCAAAAAATAATGTTACCAATAAAAATAAAACAAAATTTAAAGGACTTGTAACCATTTTTATTTGTTTAAACGCAACAAAACGAAGAAAAATCACAGAAATACAAGTTAGCAAAAGAAAACATATTTAATAGAGAATAAAAGTTTTTAGGTTTAATTATTTAAAAAAAAAAGAAATAAGAATCATTGACAAAGACATTCTTTTATAAATGTAGCAAAAAACCATTCATGAACCGCTTAAAATGAGAAAAAAAAATTTAATTTAATAATTTTTAAATTTTTTTTATTTGAGTGGAACTTACACAATAATGTTGTTGATTGGGATGTGGATTAATTTGACAAAGAAACCAATAAATCCCATGATGGCAAAACCAATGGCGGTGGCAAAAGCAATTTTTTGAAATTCTTTACGATCTGGTTTTGTACATTTTTTGACTAAACGGTATGAATCTTTGAAAAATTGTTTGCCTGGTTCAACTACTTTGTTTACTTGGTCCATTGTTGTTGTTTTTTTTTAAACTAAAAATTATCTAGAAAATTTTTGTTGAAAATGATTTTATATTAGACTAAGAAATAATATTCACTAGAATTTAAATCAAAATAAGTTGAAAAATGTTTACGTATATAACATTTTGTGAGACCTAAAAGAGTATAAATTTTCATTTTTTTTTTCGATGAACAAGTATTCATTAAAAATTTAGATGACGTTTAAATGAAAATTGAAAAAAAAATGAATACGTTGATTTATTTTTTGTTTTCTTTATATTTTCATAATTTAGCTAAAAAAATTAATTTTTGAGTGTTTTTGTGCATTTTAGTTTGATGGATTGAAAATTTACAACTTGGCAAATTTTCTTTTTTCCTACTAAAAAAAAACAACTCCGTACTTATACACATCTGAAACAGTTTTATAAATATTAAACTGATATGATTAAGATTACATTTTAATTTGTCTTGTAAAATTTACACTTTCTAAGGTTTCTGCAAGAAAATAGTTGAAAAAGTGTTGATAATTTTAGATTATTCCGAAAATATAATTTTCCATTCGAGAAAACTCCCAAAGTATAAAATAAAACTGCTGTCTTTTTTAAGCGTTCAATATTTTTTTAAGGTTCGCGTTATGCAAAACTTCCACGCTACTTTATATTTTATTGAATAGTGTTCTAGACTTTTATTCAAAAAGGAGTGTTGATATGTCGACCATTGGACTAGAAAATTGATAATAAATTATATAAAGAGTTGAGATAAAATGGTATTTGATTTATTTATGATCGTCTTTCTCAGTGAAATAATCTCTTAAAATGTTATCCACGACTTTTCTGCTAAGCTTGTGATCAGTTGTTTTTGGAAAAGAAATCACGCAATGTTAAACTTCCACGTTATCAGTATTTACAAAATGTGAAAATATACGCAGGTTTCTCATAAATAAAAATCCAATTCGAAATTTTTAGAGGAGAAAAAAATCTTAATGTTTTCTCAAAAGGGTCCCAATTTAAGAGACCTATCATGCAACATAAAATTGAAAATAAATGTTCAATTTTTTAACAGTACTTTATGGCAAAAATAATGATGTTTATTTTTTTGTTAAGAGGAAAAAGCTTAGTTCCAAAAAAAGACAATCAATCCTTAAAACCTCAAAAAATTAGAAAATTCTGACTTTGACAGCATTGTGAAGTTTCGTTCAAAAAGTTCAGTTCAAAATTTAAAAATTGAATAATTTTTATAGGAAATAAAGATGGAGCAAAGAAAATAGTGTAACAAGGTGTAACAAAAAATGTTACACAACTTGCAATAAAAAGGATTGAAAACAAAATTTGATCAATCGATTATTGATTTTCGTAAGAAAACGGATGTTATGTTAAGTTTATTTTGACATTATGAATTAAAAATTTAAGTTTAAATCTCCAACCTATTTCAAGTAATTCATTTAATATTCAAAGCCTTAACCGAGTTTTATTGCGGTTTTCTTGATATATTCCTAATCAATCCTTTTATTATCAATTAATGTTTGTGGTTAGGGTCTTGTACAAAACGAAATCTAAATGTGATCAAAACATCTCCGGTTCGATCCCCGGTCAAACTTTAAAGGAGAGAGTTCAATCGATTAATGATAATTGTCCCTTGAAAAAATCAACGCGTAAAAAAAATGACAGCTCACCATGGTTTGATAGTGAATTGAAACTACAAAAGAACAAACGTGATTACTTACATCAATTATGGGACAATACAGGTCTTGAAATCCATCATGATCAGTACAAAGCCGAACGTAAAGAATTCAAAAAAATGAATCGAACAAAGATGATTGAATACTTTGGTATGAAAACAATGAAAGATTTTAAAAACTCTAAAAAGTTTTGGAGATTTTACAAATCATCTTTGAAAGCTAATAAAGACATCTCGTTGGACGATTTTCCTGAGTTAACATCTAATGGGAACGTACCGTCGATTGAGGATCAAGCCAATACTTTCAATACGTTTTTTTAACAATTCGGTCGAGCTCCTTAAAAAGTGATGACGAAAGTTCAAAGTTTATCAATGATAAATTTAGGTTTCTTAAAAAAGAAAACCTTATATCAACACCTGGTTTTACAATCAGACCTTTTACGGTTGAAGAGATTAAATTGATGTTGGATGAACTAAATAATTCAAGCTCCCCGGGTTTGATTGGTATCGAGACAAAAATAATAAAAAGTTGTGATTCGTTCTTTGTTCCCGTTATGTTCAAACTGTTCAATCAATGTTTAGACCTGTGTTCAATCCCAAGTGATTGGAAATCGGCTGTCGTTACCCCCTTGTATAAAAATAAGGGTGAAAAATCAAATATCAACAACTATAGGGGTATCTCAGTTTTGCCCCCAATAGCTAAGGTGTTTGAGAAACTACTGGCAAAACAAATCACGAGTTATTTTGAAGACAATAAGCTATTTTTTAATGGTCAAAATGGCTTCAGAAAAGGCTTCTCGTGTGAAACAGCCTTGCATGAATTTATTTCAGAAATAAATAGTTCGATCGATTTGAAAATGATTGTCCTTATTCTTTTTATTGATTTTATGAAAGCGTTTGATTTGGTCGATCCAAATTTATGTTTACTCAAATGCTTTCACTATGGATTTGACAATAATTCGCTGAGACTTCTATCCAATTATTTTAAAGACCGTTCACAAGTCGTAAAGCTTAATAACATAAAATCAAACTCGATTGAAATAAAGCTTGGAGTGCCTCAAGGCTCAGTTCTTGTCCCCCTTTTCTTTCTTATTTTTATCAATGATTTGGCTCTGTACATTCGTAGAGTAAAAGCAAAATACTTCGCAGATGATACGACCCTTTACAAAGCGGATACTTCACTTGAACGGCTAATAAACGATTTTAACTGCGAACTGAAAGATCTAAAAGAATGGTGTGAATATAATAGGGTTGATATTAATTGGTCAAAAACACACTGCATGGTTGTAACAAAAAAACGTATTCAAGTCCAAGATTCAATTATTTTAGATAAAACAATTATCAAGATTGTCAAAGAATTCAAATTATTAGGCTGCACAATTGACAATCAGATGAATTTCATGAAACATGTTTCGAACATATGCTTAATGGTGAACAAAAAAATATATTCAATTAACAAACTTTTTTATTTATGTTTTTCAGTTAAACTCCAGTTTTTTAAAACTTTTATATTACCATATTTCGATTATTGTCTTTCATTAATTTGTTACTTTTCTAAACAAGCAATTCAAAAACTCTCAAATTGCTTTTATTTTTGTATTTCAAAACTGTTAAAAATCTCATTTGTGTCTTCAGACTTTAATGTGATTAATAATCAACTTGAAAAACTAGGTTTATTTGGATTTCAACATAGGGCTCTGTTGAGAATGTTAACGTTTTCATTCAAAATTGTTAATGATGTGAATGCAGCACCAAACCTGAAAGAGTGCATTAAAACAAATGATTCGAGAGGTCTAAAATACAGTCTTCGTAATAAAAACCGAATGATTGAACATGGCACAAGAACAAGCGCAGGTGAAAAAACCTTTGGATATGTATTCTCAAGATTGGTTAACAAATTTGCCTTAAATAAACTTTGTCTAAAAAAAGAACATTTCAAAATTTCAATTTTTAATAACATTAATCTAATATTTGATGAATCAATTAAATTGTTTGATAAATTAAATCTAACTTTAAAAAATTTTTTTATCTAAAATTTATATTTTGTTTAATTTGTAATTTTATATTTTAAATTTAAATCAATAAATGGAGAGTTAATCAGTCTCATAGAGATAAGGGCCTCAGCCTGTTGATTAACCTTGAAACTTGAAAAAAAAAACTTGAAAAGTTTATTTTGACATTATGAATTAAAAATTTAAGTTTAAATCTCCAACCTATTTCAAGTAATTCATTTAATATTCAAAGCCTTAACCGAGTTTTATTGCGGTTTTCTTGATATATTCCTAATCAATCCTTTTATTATCAATTAATGTTTGTGGTTAGGGTCTTGTACAAAACGAAATCTAAATGTGATCAAAACATCTCCGGTTCGATCCCCGGTCAAACTTTAAAGGAGAGAGTTCAAGCATATTTTGATACCATGATTTTGGGGCTTAAAAACAACTTAATTTTAATTTAATTATGGAATGCGGTTTCTTGGACACTGACTTCAATAATTCGAACAATTCATCGCAAATAATCGATTATTTGAAGTTTTTAACTTGTGATGTCAAAATAAACTTAACATAACATCCGTTTTCTTACGAAAATCAATAATCGATTGATCAAATTTTGTTTTCAATCCTTTTTATTGCAAGTTGTGTAACATTTTTTGTTACATCTTGTTACACTATTTTCTTTGCTCCATCTTTATTTCCTATAAAAATTATTCAATTTTTAAATTTTGAACTGAACTTTTTGAACGAAACTTCACAATGCTACTTTGACCGGAAAATCTTAGAAATCGTAGAAAAATAAATCTTAGCTCTTGAAAAATTGCTCTATTCTCCTCTGCCGGATTTGTACGCATTATAAAAGAGATTCAACTAAGCTCAGTCTTTAATAGAGCGTATGCACAATCCGAAAACGGTTTGGATTTACTCGAGACTCCATCTTTAAATGTATATATGTTCAGTTTTTGTAAATACTGATAACGTGGAAGTTTAAAATTGCGTGAATCTTTTTAAAAATTTTAAGATTTATTTTTATATTTTTATAATCCTGACTAGTTTTCTTTAAAAACGTAATACCCCCTTTTCCAACGCACATTAGGAGAGATACAATATTTGATTAGAGAAGAAATTTTTAGTTCTTAAATTCAAATCAAAAATCCTTTCCTATGACAATTTTATCAAAGCCTAACTTCTTTCATGGGGAGCCCTCTGCGGGATTGCAGTAAGTCATTCAACAGGGACAACGAAAATATGCGAAACACAGCTAAAAAACGGCTAAAAAATACGCTCAATTCCCTTATTTCGCATATTTTGACTGGTCCTGTTGATAAATAAACATTGAATAAAGTAGGAGTAGTAGTAAATTTATCTAACATAGATCTAACATCTAGAAGAACAGTTCTAGACTTCTATAGATGCAGAAGCTGATTAGACTTCTAAGCCGGGTAGGTTGTATTAGAATTTTTTATACGTTTGCATATTTTGACCCCTTTATTTAATTGCGAGTCCCGATACGATGATTTTCAAAGTTCTTCTAGTACCAGATCATCTACGATGATTCTAGTCGGATCGCTTCCAAGCAGCATAGCGTTAATGACACTTATCCATTTCCATTTATTTTTCTAAACGTTACAAATTTTTTGTGACTCGACCAGGATTCAAACTCGTGCCATCAGCTGTTGCTTTACCCACTCGACCTCGACCTCTCAAAATAACTTGTGTAAAATTGAATTCGGATTAAACACCTGATTTACATTCATCAAGGCCAATTCTCACCAATGATGACAAATTCTCACCGGACTGGTAAAAAATTCGAATTAACGGGAGTAAACTATTTTTGAAATTGTCTTTTTATAAATTCCAGCAAGACAAATTTGAATATATGTTATGTAATAAATCGACTTGACAACAAGTTTAAGAATTTTTTTTTAAGGAGATAAATAACTTTAGTGATATCAGAATTTGTCATTTTTGACATCGGAACCGTAATATACAACCCTGAAAACCCCAAAAAATAGGGGTAAAGAATCAAGCATTTAAGAACTCATGAATGGAAAAAGATAACTCTACAAAACATACACAGTTTTGGCCGTTCATTAATTGAATCGGCGAACCTTTTTCGCCTGATTTGGGCACCGGCGTCAATGGAAGCTTTTTGCTTTCAGGTGTAACATCTAAATCAAAACTATCTTTTTCCATTCATGAGTTCTTAAATGTTTGATTTTTTACCCCTATGAAAAAGTGTTTTTTTGGGGTTTTCGGGATCGTATATTACGGTTTTGATGTCAAAAAAGACAAATTCAGATAGCACTAAAATTTTGAATTTTCTGAACCTTATTTTTGTCTTTATAAAAGTAATGATTGCAATGATTTTTTCAATCCTCACGGTTTTCAATCAACACAATCGCCTCTCTCTATATTTAGCATTTAGTATATCCTCGTTCATCATAATATGTTTTTCTGCACAAAAATTGAATTTAAAAAGACATAAAAACGAGTTCAAGTTAAACTATACAATAAATCTCTGAAGCTCAAATATTAAATGTTAAGTATAAATCTCCATAAATGTTTATTCCTAAAAAAATAAAGTAAATTTCAATTAATTTTATATTCTTATGTAATCTTAAAATTAAATTGTGAAATATTTGAGTTATCCTTAACACAATTAAAATGTAAAATCAACCTTTCTTTTTGTTTTAAAATTTTATAACTCACGAAATAATAAATTTAATATAACTTGTAAGAATAATTGCTTGCGTGAATTTTAGATATATTTTATTCGATTAGTTCTGGTTATTTTAGTTAAGTGATCAGCATTCACTTTAAACACAAAACAAAAACTAATTCATTCATTAAGAATTTTTGTTTTTAATTCGAAAAAAAGTTAAGATGTCATGTATTATTTGTATTTTCTGAATCGTAAGAAAACAAAAACTGGAAATGAGTTTAGAAATTTTTTTTTTTTTCTCCACTACACTCGTTTTATTTTCGTTTTAATATATGTTTATTTTAAAATTAATTCCTTTTTGTTGTTATAAAACTAATAAAAAAAGACTAAAGGATATATTTTGACTCATTTAGTTGTATTTTTTTTTCTTCTATGAGCAAGATGAGCAAGAAACAAAATTTGTTTCTCTTCTTGTTATTCTCTTAAGCTTCATTTCTTTATTTGTATTTTTGATTAGTATATTAAAATTTTAGAAAAAAAAAAAAGGAAAAAAAAAGAGAAACAAGTAACCAATTACAAATGGAATTTAGTTGTGTCAATATTTAACTTGCATTTTTAAAAATTTTAATTTATGGTTAACACGTTTTTTTATTTTGTTGGGATGAGAAAAGGTAAATATTTGTATCTCAGTTTATTTTTATTCTTAAAAGGTATCATTATTTTTTGTTGAAAAAACAATTCTGTTAATTCTTGTTACTTTTGAAAATTTAGTTTAAATTTAAAAAAAGATTTTTCTCAGCTCAATCTTTGAGAATAAATTTAATCAAAAAGGAAACAGTTACATTTCAGCAAATGGAATTGTTTTGGTTGATCAAGTGATCTTAATTTAGTTGCAGTTGTACCAAAGTTTACTGAATTTAACAAATACAGTGGTGCTACGATACCATGAATTCACCACATTTTACGTAAAATAACGTTAAATCACCAAATTTGACAATAAATTACGTGAAATTACTGATTCTAGAAAGCGTCATTTATTGTAAAATACCGAAATTTAACGATATTTTACGTAAAAAATCGTCAAATTTGGTAAAACACAAAATTTCCAAAACTTTTTAAAAAACCGAAAAATCCGTTAAAAAAATTTATATTTTTATTCTTTTCATTTAACTTACATTTTGGTCAAAAATGAAAAATCAATTTTTGAGACTTTAAATGAAAAGAATAATTTTTTTTTACGGATTTTTCGATTTTTTTAAAAAGTTTTGGAAATTTTGTGTTTTACCAAATTTGACGATTATTTACGTAAAATATCGTTAAATTTCGGTATTTTACAATAAATGACGCTTTCTAGAATCAGTAATTTCACGTAATTTATTGTCAAATTTGGTGATTTAACGTTATTTTGCGTAAAATGTGGTCAATTCATGGTATCGTAGCACCACTGTAAGTCGTTAATGAGAATAAATTAAACTCCATCTTAGTGTTGGGAGT
This sequence comes from Brachionus rubens, assembly GCA_022207745.1. Lineage (NCBI taxonomy): Eukaryota > Metazoa > Rotifera > Eurotatoria > Ploima > Brachionidae > Brachionus > Brachionus rubens. The sequence continues at coordinate 2,051,018 of JAJVHD010000001.1, read as the reverse complement.
TGACTCTTAATTTCAAAATTTTAATAAAACTATAAAATTAAGAAAATTTGAAGGACCAACATCTTAAAGATATTTTAAACAGGTTCATCCACGTATTTCAAAAATTATTTAAACGTTTTAAGAAAAAAAGATTTTATAGGAAATTGAATAATTTCAAGAAAACAGAAAAATACTTTTTTGGTGAAAAGAAAAATTAGAAAGTCAACATTTTATCGTGACCAATTGTTCTCTTGATCAAAAATTTACCTAAACAGAATTTTTTTTTAAATTTAGAACTTATTATTACATCCCCAAATTAGCAAAAAACCGACTTTGTCGTTTGACTTCCAAATTTTATGGATTGATGAAATTTGAGTGATTTTATTTAAAGCCATAAATATGGATAAATAATAAAAATATCTTCCAGAATGTAAAGAAAAGTGATCTCTACAAAGGTGAGCATAAGGGTATGTGCAACTAATAAACAAAGCTATTAGGTTATCGTCTTATTTACTAATAGAATTGAAGACCTTTAGGAGTTTATTTACCATCTCATGAACGGTCAATTTAACTCGGGAGGAAAATTTAGGGAAGAAATCTAAAAAATCAGACGAATTTGAAATTGATTAAAAACAAAAAATATTTAAAAAAAATTTAACAACTTTTTTTGGAAAATCTAAATTCGATAGAAAATAATATTTTTTGATAAACTAATAGATTATTATCCAAAATGTATCACTGGTAAAAGAAAAATCTGATTTTTTATTTAAAATGACAGAGGAAAAAATATTTTTGTTTAAAGTCGTTAATGATGGTAATGTAATTTTAAAACATCGTAATCTTGAACTAAAAAGGGGGTATTGTGGAGCGAAATCGGCCAAAACAGGGCATGTTCACATTAAACTTTAGCCGAATGTTGTTCAAAAAAATCAGGCTCGATATTCTTTCGAATTAGGTAAAACTGAGTAAGAATCAGCTAATTTTGAAGAATTAAAAATAAGAAATCTTTGCAAAATTCATTTAAGAATAAGTCATCGATCAGGTTGTAATTGTTGTTTACCATTCAGAAGCGTTTTCTACATGCTTGGTTTTTCATTATTCTCACATTACTCAGCGTTTCGTAAAAAAAATCAAAAAAATTTGAAAGAATTCTTTTTTTTATTGTTTTTATGGTCATTTAAAATTAGTTAAATTTTGCTCAATTTTTAGGTCTATTTTTTTTGCTAAATAAGTTCAAATTAAATTAAATTGATAATTTCAAGTTTATTATCAATTAAAAGCATATGATATAAATTTGATCAAATAATCGAAATAATAAGCATAGAAATTCAATTAAAAAAAATAAAGATTTAAATTTTCAAAATTTTTTCAAAAAATACTATCACTAAATCTAAACTTTGTTTAAATAACCCTAAACAGTTAACTTGATTTTTTTTGTCGATTTCCTGGTTAAATAAACTTAACTATACGTATTATTTTTCTTTAAAATAAAATAGAGGGTTTTTAAAAAAATAAATATTTCTCTTTTATTTTTTAAAAGTAGGTTGTATTTTTTTGGTTTTTGTTGATATAATAATAAAAATCTCTAATTTATTCGAGGGATGACAATAATGATAATTCGAAATAAAACAATTTTTAATTTCTAATTGTTGTAAAGAGCAGCATTTGTTTCGTTTTATTAGTCCTCGAAATAGTTTCTTTGTTGAGATTAAAAAAAAAACTAGAAAAAAAAAACTAGAGGCCTTAAATATTTATTCAAAAGTCTAACTAGGCAAGACTTGAATTCTAAATTAACTGTTCAATTTAAATAATTTAATGGAAAATAACATCTTTCAATTATCACTGTAGCTCTCTTTTCTATTCAATTGAAATTACATAACTTTATTCAACAAAGAATTTGAAAAAGAGAAAATTCGAAAATGAAGGTTTATTATTATTTTATTATATATTTTATTTTCTCTTTTTTTTTTTTTTGTATTTCAATGAATTGAAACTATTAAAGTTAAAAAAAAGAAACGGATTGTGTATGAATTATTCATGAAAAATATAAATAAATGACTCTTTGTTTGTTTTTTATTTGTTTACACGAGATCCTTAGATTCCCGTGTTACCAATTAATTTAGATTTGTTAATAGCTTGGAAAAAAGTATGATTTTAATTAAGATAAATTTTTATTCGTTTAATGAATTTCATGTTTTTTAAATTTAAGTCAAAATATTCTCTTTTATTGCAAATGGCAATTGTTTTTTAAATTAAAATTTGTCTTTATAAAACTTTAATTTTTCTTCTATTAAAGTTACTTTTTTTAAAAAAACTTATTGTGATTACTCGAATCCAAGTCTTTTTATAATGACATTTATTTTTAACATTAAAAACATTAAGAGTCTATCATCGATCGATGGTTAATCCTGTCAAACATACCGTATTTCCTTGCGAATAAATGCCCCCCTAAACCCCCCTTTTTTTGGACGAACGGGCATCGTGTTAGTTTTAGTTTCACTATCCTTTGATAGGCCTGACTTAACTCTACTCAAAGCAACACAAGAGAAATTAATATTCAATCGCCTTCAGCATGATTTTTGGTCTCGAAGTGACGATTTTTAGTCGCTTCTAAGCAAGGAAATACGGTATGTAACATCTTCTGATCAATCTTGGTAGCAGGAGTCTTTCTAGTATGTTATGTTTTTTGTGTTTTAATCAATCTTTCTGTGCATCTTAAGGATTACAGAAACTTTTTCTAATAAATCTCTTGAACATCTTGATTCAGTTCAAGAGTCTACTTAAACTGGTAGATTTAATCAATTCGTTTGACTAAAATAATCACTTTGAATCAATTTAATTTACTAAAAACCGATAAAAATTGACTTGAATCAAATTTACATTATTTCAAATATTCAGGAACTTGAAATAAAGTATCAGGGTAAGTGAAAAAATTTTAACGTAATAAATTTCACAAATTCAAACGAAAATTAAAGGTATTGAAAGCATCTCCTAAAATCATGGTTTCACAAAAAAGAGGGTAACAGAGGCAATGTGAAGATTCGTATCAAAAAACATTTGTATCAAATGGATCAAATCTCTGCAAAAAAATTGCGTATTTAAATATTTTAAAACACATTAAAATAATTGAAAATAACTGCGCAATTTATTTTGCAGAGCTTAGTCAGAGGTTGGCTTTTTAAATGCTTATTACTAAAAAAACATCTGTGAAGAGCTTTTTTCTATGCGTTTAGCTTTAAAATTTTTTTTTAATTTTGATCCATTTGATACAAATGTTTTTTGATACGAATATTCACATTGTCGTAACAGAATCCAGGTTATACTGTACTTAACAATTCAAAATCAACTCAGGAGACATAAGCTATAGATCATCTTTGTTCAATCAGCCAAAATAAAAGAAACACATTAAAAATCTATTGACATAATTTAAATTACCCAGAGTCTCTAGGAATGAAACAGCTGCAAATCCAAGTTAATATTCGATCCAGTTAAGCAAATAAGCTTTCATCAATTTTAGAAATTTAATTTTCATTTGTTTAGGACACTCGATAGAACTTTTATTTGTTAATTTCGGTTAAAAAAATGTTGGATTTTTGTAAAAATTCGTTCTAAAGATTTTAGTTTATTTTAGTTCTTGATGTTAGCCTGACAATATTTTATTGTACTGGACTTCCACCGAATTAATGGCTTGTTGTACCCGTACCGTACCGAACAGTATCCATACCCGTACTAAAAAATCGCAAAATCATACATTAAAAACTTAGAGAATTTTTAGTACGGATACGCAAATAATTCAGTGGAAGTGCAGTATTATCCTTATTATCGAACAATAGCGAAAAAATTGATTTAATTATAATGATTTCAATTATTTTTATTAGATTTGATTTGACTCAAGGAAAAAGAAATATATATGCATAGATGTTTAATATATACCTTGAGTAAAAATAAGAGAAATATTCTATTATGATTGCACTTTTTTTCTTGAAGTGTTGAAGAATTGTTGTAGGACGATTTTGTTCATGTTAAACAAAATTGATTCTTTGATGATATTACATAATATTAGCTAAACTCTCAAAGCTCTAAAGATTTATTAAATTTTTTTCTGTCATCTCTTTTCTTTGTGTTAACAAACATTTTTTTTCTCTCTTGGAAAGTGTTCTTGACTCTATTTACACGATCTCAATGTAAACTCAATTTAATAGAAAACGAAAACTTCATGCTATTTCAACTAATTAAGCAAATTAGGACATTCGTCTAGGTATTATTATTTATTGTACATGAAAAATAATTATCTTCTTTCTAAATAAAAATCGAAAACAAAAGCAACAAATTATTAGAACAAAAAACAAAAAATACAAAAAGCTTACGAATTTGTTTTCAAAATATTTTAAAATTTAATTTTTTTTTTCAAAGATTTCAATAACAATCAAAACATTTTCAATAAAATAGAGGTAGAAAAATATACTTGAATTATTATTAAAAAAGTTTTTATTTTTTTTTTTTTCACTTGGACTCAAATTTCTATGCCAATATGAAACAAATAATTCTATTCTAACCTAAAACTATATACTTAAAACTTTTAAAACTTCACTTTTTTTTTTTTTTTTTGAAAAATCAAAAAATTAAATATTTTTTTTTCTAAAAAAAAAGAGCTTTAGAGGATTTTCTTATGTTGGTTTTAATTAATTTCTTTCGTTCAAAAAATTCTAAAAAAAATAAGATTAGAAGTTTTCGTAATAAACTCGTTTGGATTAATTTTTGTTTTCCGAAGAAGATTTCAAAATCCTATTTCTTTTTTTTTTTTTCTAGTTGAGTTTGAAAAGTAGTCTAATGTAAGAACTAGTTTTTAGTCGTCGACATTTTTTATCAATTGTCCGAAAAAATAAATTTTTTTCAACAAAATTTAATTAACTCCCTTTGTTTGAAGTTTTTTTTTTATACAACAAAAAAAATAAGTTTACTGATCACCACTTTTTTTATTTGTGTTTATCTATTTTTTTTTCTTTTATCATGATTTATCGATTAAAGCCAAAACCTTCGAGTAACTTGTTTACAATTTTTTTGTTGTGTTGCTGTCCTAATGTTAAAATAATAAACCTTTTTTTTTGTTAATAAACAGATAGACACACTTCTCACTTAAGGAGTTGTTTTCTTTTCTTTTGTTCAAAGTAGATTTGAGTCGTATTTTAGTCTATCAATAAATTTTTAGAGCTATCTTATTACAGTCTAGCCATTTTCCTTTGAACACACAGAAACTCAATATTTATTTTTGCTAATACATAATAGAAATGTTTATGGTTTGATAAATCTTAAGTTTGTTTCGTAAAAAATAAAACATTTTTTCTTTTATTTTAAACCAGAACTTGTGTGTAAATTTATACGTTCTCGATATTTATCACATCAATAAGGTGCTTATAATTGTATATTTTCAAAGTCGTGTAATCCATACGTATCATGTATCTCTATGATTAGTAATTTTTAAAAAAAAAATTTATATTTTCTTTAAAAAAATTGTAAATTTTTTAAATTTGAAACTTGTTTTTTAATCAGAATTGAAATAGACTTAATAAGGATAACTTTGATGATGTAAGTCATGTTATCAATTTGTAATCGAACTTAAAATTATACAACATGACATCCATTTGAGTTACAGTTAAATTTCTGAAATAAGTTTACAACTCGACCGAGCTTCACGCAGCGTTCTCCGAAACCTTGTCAAAAAAACTTGATTTTTTTAAATAAAAGTTAATAACCACTTTATTCTCACAAAACAATTAATTGAGAGGGTTAGTTTTTTTTTCAAATGCTCAGGAAAATTTATGTGCTTGGACAATGCTCCAAAACGTATTAAGCAAATCTCCGAATCATGTAAGCTTATTTTTGAAATGTACTGTAATTCTAAGATGGGGCGAGTGATCTACAAAAAGGTAATCCTCGGTAAATTTTTTCAAATCGCTTTATCTATACATTAAATAGAATGATCAAGACATTTTGTAGACTTTATTTCAACAAAACTTTTTTCGTCGGCCAGTGAGTTCGTAGAATGAAATGTAGAAAAGAATGCCAAGGCTAAAATGATCAAGTGTGCAAGAATTAGACATGTGAAAATTAGATGCGTCAGTTTCACATAATACTAGGACAACAACTTAGAATTGGGACAACCTTTTCTTAAATAATGAAACTTTGCCAAGTATATCCAAGAGCGGCTCCCAGAATTATGCATAGTCATGAGAAGTCTAAAAGTTTCTAGAAGCTTTGCTGTAGATGATCGACAACTTTGAAGCGAATTAGGTTGAGTTTTTTCTCTTATGAAAATCGAAAGTACAGCTTCTAGCTGATTGAAAATGTGTACGTTAAAACTTTTCAAAAAATATTTTTTTTGTAATGCAGTCAACTCTAATATTTTGGACCATAAAATAAGCATTCCGGATTAAGTATTCCTAATTAAATTTACATTTCCGAAAAAGTATTCAAAAAACGGTTTTATCGAGTGTTGACCTTAAGTTCAAAAAGATACTCTCATATGCGACAAAATTCCATTTATTTAACAAAATGAAACATTACAATTCAAAACATGTTTTTATTTAAAGTATTTGAATATTTTTAAATTCAAGGACTTCTAAGTTGTTCTCTTTTTTTGTTGTAAAAGCCTTAAAACTTTTAGTTTTAAATAGTCTAAAATTATCGACAAATAGATCAAATTTTTTAAAGTAGATAGATTAAGATGCTTGATGTTTAGGCACTTGGTTATTTTGTTTAGCCCAAAAAGACTTATTAATCTAACTTTAATCAAAATATTACGCTTTCGCAAAAAAAAAATGAATCGATACCTTTAGGTACTTTTCAAAAAAGTCAAATAGAGTGATTATAACATAATGGTTAATTAGAGGTTAAAAAATTAAACCATTTCTCTCTCTCTCTCTTTTTTTTCGTAAGCCTAAGACCTAAATAAACTTTTTTTTTCATTTTTATTTTAATTCAAATATAATCTATTTTCAAAATAATTATGGATTAAACGAAAAAGATTACTTATTTGGTTATAAAATATAAATATATAGAAATAAAAAGTTATTCTTTTTTTTTCTTTTCGCTTTTTTTTTAACTTCATTTGGCGTAAAAGTTAATACTGCGAAATAAATAAAAAACAAAACAAAACAAAACTCTATTGATTTATTTTGATTTTGAAAGGCTAATTTTGATGGTTAATTATATCTTAATCCCATACTTTTTAAATTAAAGAAGAATATGCCAATGCAAAATAGAGTTAATAACTTTCCATAAGTTTTTATTTTCTTGTTTTGTTCTAAAAAAGGTAAATTAACAGATCAATCGTGTTTTTTTAAGTTTTATTTTGTTGTTGTTATTTGTATTTCATCCTGGCGTTAGCCCGTTGTAATTTTTTTTTATTTGTTTTAATATCATTGGTGTTGTAATTAAATACCTTAATCTATCAATAAGGAATCGATGAGAAATCTAATTTATTTTTGAAAAAGACTGATTATTTGCTTATTTTCTTTTCCGAAATTTTCAAAGCTATCCGATTCTAAGTAAATAAATAATTTTAAAACTCTTAGCATTTTAATTTTGAGACATTAAAAATGAAAGATGAAATAGGTTTTTGAGAAGTAGCAGTATACTAACGTCTTCCGGTGTTTGGCTCTACAGGAGCTTTGACAGTCTTTCTTCTCTTCCTTGGTACCATGCCAAAGATTTCTCTGTCAATCCTAACTTTGCAATCATTAATTGTTTCTGGGTTGATAAAACTCTAGGTTATCACTATCCCGTTGAAAACCACAGTTAAAGACTTCGATCCTGTACCATAAAATTGACCTTCTTTCCAAACTGTAATATAAACTGCTTCTTACATTGAAAATTATATGGTCGAAATTTAATCGCTTTAAAATCTCTTGACATACAAATCCAGTCTTTAATTATGCTCATTTCTGAAAGTTCATGAATTTGGAGTGGAGTGGTAAGGGTAAAATTTTCAATTTTTAATACCAACAAAAACATGGTAATCTTGTATTTCAAGGCCGTGTATTACTTTAATTGAGTCTACAGTCGACAAATTTTGATCTTCATTGGAAAATGAAAATTCATTAGCTTTCAGAAATGAGTATTGTAAAAGACTGGATTTGTATATTTTATTTAATTAAGATCAGATGTTGGCGTTATTTCCTTCATGTGGATCAATAATTGCCAAAAAGACTTATCTTTCCTGTTATCTCAGCAAAGAATTTTCCTATATTTGGACTTTTACCAGGAATCGACGAATACGAAAAATTTTTCGGATCAAATAAGGACCAAATAATGCAGTTTGGACTTACTGACTCAAATAAGTCAAGCTTAGGTAAAATTGTAACTTATCGACCCTCAGAATTATAATAGAATTCAATAGAGGAACAAAAAACTAAAAAGTTATTTTCTTTTTTTCTATTTCTTCCCGAACTCTTTTATCCTAGAAGTTCTTACTATTACAACCCAATAATGATTTTATTTTCAATTTAATTTCAATAAGATTTCCCTAGATGAAGTGTTTTTGTGTTTTATTTATCTCAAGTTTTAAATGTTTACAACTATATTCTTATAATATAATCTTAAAATAATGTAAAATTGAGAATTTTTGTTAAGCGATTTTCATTAACTCGAGTACTTAAAAGCAAAGCGGTACTTAAGTTACATCATCATTTGGAATATTGAAAATTACTTCTGGTTTCATGTGTATCAAAATCGATTACGTTTATAAATAAATAATTTCAAGTATTTTTGTTTAACAAGTTTGTTTTTTTTTATTTAAACTAATTTAATTTTGAATTAAAATAAGGTTGCAGGCAATGTTAAAGGATTGATTTTAATTTGATCATTAATTTTAAATCAAAATGATCGAATAAAAAATTGTAAATGATTTTTTTAGCCTTACAAAAAAAGTCATCGACAAAATAAAAAGGATCAAGTCTTGCATTCAAAAGTCAATTATTAATAACTCATTAAAAAAAAAAAGATTATTTAAGGCTTGCTGATAACTTACAAGCACGAATAATTGCTTATATTTCGTTTTTTTTTGTTCAATGTTTTTAAAAACTCATTAAAAAAAAGAAGAAGAAAATTATACGATTTGCGCGATTGTTCAGATTATAACCATGGCTTTTTTTAATTTTAAATCCCCGAGGTTATCTAGAGACTGTTTAATACAGTGTGACCTCGATTTTTTGAAGTGCCTGGGTTAAACCTTAAAAAATTTACAAATTTTTTTTAAATTTTAAATTAAATTGTCATAAAAAAAACGTAAATTTAATGGAATTCTAATCTAATTCGAATAGAAACAGGTTATTTTCATAAACTTTACTCTCAAATTTACGAAGTAAATTTAACATTTCAGTTGACTTGGTTCTTGGAGTACAATATAGTTTTAAGATATCCATTGATTCTTTTTATCAACCTCTATATAAGACAGTAAATTAGATCATTTGGACAAAGACGGGTAAATTCTTAGCATAATCGATTGTAATTCAGTCATTTCCTTTGCATCAACCAATATATCTTCTTCTTCACTAATGAACCCGTTGCTAATCAGAATAACAAAAACATCAAAATATATTGGACGCCCTTAAAAAAATTTCACAAAAAAGAGGGTGGCAAAATTGAGGAATGTACTAACGTAAAGGCGCGTTTTTTTACGACATCTCGTTATTATCGAATTTCGAATTTAACGTCATGTCGTAGAAATCGCGCCTTTAAGTTATCTAGTTTTCATTGAACATTCAAAGAATTATTTGTAAAAGATCTCCAGATAAGTAAAAAAACGCTAACAAATTAAAAAGCATTGGAGATTTGGTATTCAATGCATTTTATTATTATAATAATAATAAATAAAAGCTATGATGTGGTAAAACACATAAAAGATCCAATGTGATAGCTTGCTAAATCTAGTTTATCTAGTGTATTTTTAAGTAAATTAATTGAGTTTGAGTCTATTATTTATTTTATAAGCGTCATACGAGCAAGATGCGAATTCAAACAGTATCAGAGCCTCAATTCAAAGCATTAGCTCATCTAAGTTGGCCTAAAACATATGAACAGTATTAATTCGGTCAAATTTTGGTGTACTATTTTCTATTGTACTCTTTTCTCTTTTTTATTTGTAGTTTTTTTTACTTAACTGGAAAAATTTTTTCTTAATAGTGTCAGTGCGTTTAATTTATGGGCGCACTAAATATGTGGCCCGAGTAGCGGCTTTTGCCCTAGAATCAATAATTATTTATTTTGGTAGACGATTCCATACACTTGAAATTCTGTTGACAGAAAAGTTATGACGTTGTTCGTAATTTTTAACCAATTGTCTTTTAATGGTCAAGTCGTGAAACCTCGTGCCTTGTCTCGATCGATTTGAAGAGTCAAAATCTGTGCAAACTTGAATATTTGGATAAGATGACCTCTGATCCTTCTTAGCTCAAGAGTATATAAATTTAGTTTCTCTAGTTTTTGGGTGAAGCTAAGGTTTCTAAATTGAGGAATAAGTTTCGTTGCCCTACGGTGGACAGATTCGATATTTTTTATATCTTTTTTCAATGTAGGCATCAAATCTTGAAACCCGTATTCGAGCTGTGCTCGAACAAACGTTTTGTACAGTCTCGATATTGTTTCGGTATTGTGTAACCTAAACGTTCTTTCCAAAGATCACATTATTCACAAATCATCTTCAAGACGGTTGTTTACGGTTGTTGGTATGTAGACTTTAAGGAAAAGAATTTTAACCAATGAAACATTGCTTTAGCCTTGTGTTCTTCTGCAAGTTAGTTTGGTCAAACTTTTTCTATTTTTAATTTTAGGGGAAACGTTCATAACAGTTCCAATTATGCTCTTCAAAAATTATCGTTTTCCTCACCAGTTAATTTAAGTCACAAAGCACGGATGATTTTTGTTTTCAATATTTTTTAAATCTTAATTTATAAAAAGTAAATTTTCGGTAGTTCAGATAATAACCATGACTATTTTTAATTTAGATAACTCGTTTCGCTAACTTTTGATCCCAAACAGATGTTAATTTTATTTTTTTACAAAATCTCTTAAACAAATATTTTTTCTACTTTTTTTTTTTTAGTTCGTTATCAAAAATACATTAATCACAACAACAAAAAAACGACATGCCCTAACGAACAATATTCTTATTGAATTACCTTTCTCTCACTTCATTCATTATAATTTTATACTATGTGAAAATATATTTTATTCTGACCTATTCATCGATGACATTTGAAGACAAAAAAAATGTTTGTTTATATGAGTGTACGTAAAAAAGAAAAAAAAATTTTTTCTTTGTTGTTGATCATTTGAATTGTAACCTTTTTTATTGTCACTTTTTTTTTTGTTGTTTCTTTTCTTTAAGCCCGGATCAATACTAATGAAAACATACCAAGTATTTAATTAAAAAGAACTTAGAAAATTAAAAAAAAAATTCTTAAAAAAGTGAAGAAAGAAATAGAGAGAGAGGGGGTCAGTTTGTTGTAGAATTCATTAAAAAAATTGAATTAATATTTTACTAAAAAAAAATATGTATAACCTAATTTTTTATTCTTTAAAAATTCATTTTTGTTCGTAGTCTTTTGAGTAAAGAATTAAACTCGAAAAAAAAAAATCGATTAGATTAACTAGTAAAAATTTATGGACAACGACAAGACGCAGCGATTATAATAATTAATGTGTTTTTCTTTTAAGTCTAAGGCTCTCAACGGATTCTTGTTTTGTTTTTTAGACTGTTTTGTTGTGTTCGCGAGCCGAATCACGTCAAAATAGTGAAAATTAATTGCACGAACAAAGTTTATATTTTCAGAATTGATTTTTTTTTTTTTTTAAAGTTCAAAATACAAATTATTTTTTTTTCGAACATAAAAAAAAATCGATTTAAATTCGTTTCTTTTTGTAGTTGTTGTTGTTTTTTGTTGTTCGTCTTATTAGCATAAAACTCCAATTAAAATAATTTGTAAAATACCAAGACATATAATACCTAATTTTGTTTTTATTGTAGATTATTTCGAGTTATCTAAATTGATCGAAAAAAAAAAAAATTTTTTTTTTTTTTATTTAAATAATTTCAAAATATAGAAATCTCAAATGTTTTGCAATCGAAAATAATTTGAAAATAAAAACAAAAAAAAATATCAAGTTTTTATTCTAAAAGATGTCGTCGTTAACCGGTGCTCTAACCAATACTAATTCACAACAATCGAATTCGAACAAATCTTGTACCATAACGAACAACTTACAATCCTTAAATCAACAATTTACGAATAATTTAATAGCTACTTCAAATTCTGTTACATCGACAAATAACAAACAATTACTTAACAATTCCACTATTAAAATAGTACAACGTTTATTAGACGAGGCTAGTCATACTGGTGATTTATTGTTAAATAATCGTAATTTAAACGAGTATCCGTCTAAATTAGCATCTAATTTTGATCTTAGTGATACTTTAACTGCTGGTAAGTAGTTGATTAAAGTTGTTATTGAACGAGATTTTAAATTTGAAAAGGGTTAATCAGGCATTTATTAATCAATCATTTTGTTTGGATCAATGATAATCGATTAGTTCAATATCAGTAGTTTTCAATGTTTAATTAGGAATTTTAATTCATCTGAAAAGTGGGCTAATATTGGTCAAAAAATAAGGACCTTTTAATTGATAGATGAACCATACGTATTTCTTGGACCAACCAAGTTAAGTGTGAGAGAAGTGCTTCGAGGGTTTTAAAGTCGAAGTTTCAACGTTTTTTGATAATCTTTTGGGACAGGTGGAATAAAGTTAATCGACTAATGATGCTTCACTTTGGTCGATTAAGGAATATGAATCTTTTAAAAATTTATAAATGGAGACAATTTATATCCTGAAAGGAAACGTATTTTCCTACTGATGAAAATAATAATTTAAAAAATATACAATTTTAGTAGTAGTAGTAGTAAAATAAACTGCAAATTAAACAATGATCAAGTGAACTTATAGAGCTATAGTAGTCTTAAAACCTTTCTTTGCCAACTAGCTTCGACTTAAAACTATTCAGACTTCTTGCTTTTATCACCTCTTCCGGTAACTTGTTCCAATCATTCACTATTCTGTTCAGTAAGTTGTATCTTGGAGAACAGTCAACATTTTCCTTGTGAATTGTTTGGTTATGCCTTCTTAAGTTGTAAGTGCAACTTGAACCAGCACCAAATCTAAAATTAGGGTCATTTACAAAATTTACTTTCTCCATTTCGTTTACCAACTTATACATTTGAATCAGGTCATCTCTTAATCTTCTAGACTTCAGATCACATATACCTAACTTAAAAAGACGTTGTGTGTATTCGAGATTCCTGAGCTCGGGGATAAGCTTGGGACAATTTTACAGTTAAATGAAATCTTATCACGTGTACCCATAAGAAAACTCGATTTAAACAAGACAAAAAGATTATTCAGTTCGTAAATGACCCGAGGAGTTAATCAAATAATTAAAATTTCAATCAAAATCATACTATTTCCATTAATAATGGACAGTGAGTCATTTATGGGCGTTAATGATAATTACAAGTCACATTTGTTTGTTGAAATAAAAAAGCCCTAGATATATTTGACCTAGTGTCCATATAACGATACAGGTCATGTTTTGAATTAAGAAACCCCTCGGGATATTTGTTGTATTTATGAACCAAAATAAGTCATTTTTTCCAATTTGTCATTACAAACACACAAAATAAATTGAATTTAAAATCTCTAGATAATTTTTTAATTAAATCATTAAAATTTTTCATTTTTTCTTTTGCTAAGATTTATCCAAAAATCATTTAACCGAATTTCCAAAAGAAATATGCTCATTTGATTCATTAGAAAAACTAAGTTTATATTCTAATTTAATTCGTACAATACCCGAAATTACAATATATCAATTAAAATGTTTAAAATATCTCGATTTAAACTCAAATAATTTGACTTATTTACCGCCATGTTTGTGCAATTTGTCTTCGTTGGAAGTTCTTACTATAAATAATAATAAATTAGTTTCATTACCTGAAGAAATCGGTCGACTTGAAAAACTCATTCAATTAGATGTTAGTTGTAATGAAATAACGCATTTACCGGTACAAATAGGTGACATGGGTTCATTGAGAGCTTTGAATGTTAGACGTAATCTACTTGTCGAATTGCCTAAAGAAATATCTCAACTTAAACTTGTTAGTTTTGATTGTTCTTCAAATCGTTTAAGCAAACTTCCGCTTTGTTTCAGAGAAATGGTTACTTTAATCGATTTAGTAGTCGATCATAATCCATTGGAAGTACCGCCGGCTCATGTGTGCACTAAAGGTCTATTACACATTATGAAATATTTACTCAACGAAGCTATTAAAGAAGAAAAAAAACGAGGAATTTTAACTGAATATGAAATAAATACACAATTTAATAATTTTAATTACAATTTGAGTGCACATCATCAGAGATTAAGTTGTACAACAGGTCTTGGTTATATGGTTAGAAATAGTATGGCAAAAAAATTTGGATCATCATCAGTACCGTCGTCATCAATGTCAACTGTATCGACATCTTCGTCTACATCGTCCTCTTCTTCAGTTTCATCGTCTTCTTTAAATTCTCAAATTTCGACTCCAGTTTTTAACAGCAATCCGAAAAAACATTCTCTTGTTGATTTACCTTCACAAACAAGCTCATCGGGCTCTTCTGTAAATACACCGACTAATAATCAATATTTTCCGAATCAAGTCAACTCGTTAGTAGACAACTTTCCAATGTTAAATATTAATCAAGTAAATTAATTTTTATTTCAAAATTTTTGGGAGGTTTAATATTTTTGTTAGAATTATAAGATGAGCGAGATGGAAGGAAGTGATTTTATTGAAGGTCAAATGACATCATCACCATCTTCGACAAAATCCTCATCAGCTTCGTCTACTTGTTCAACTTCATCGAACAATTCAAATCAAATTCCAGTCAAATCATCAATTAAAACTCAAAAAATTCAAGAAACACCAAATTCAAAAGTTGTATCCATACACGAGTTAATCTCTTTAAAATCACCAAATTCACAATTTCATCAATCATCACAAAGTTTTGTTAAAATAAATCGAACAATTTCAAACACTGAAAGTTCATTAATGATTAATTTAAATGATGAGGATAATTTAGAGCATACTCAACATGAACAAAACGAAAATAAACAAGTATGGCTAAGTAAAACATCAAATAAAGTAACTACGGGATTAGCTAAAAGATTAATAACAACTAATAATAATGATAATTATGATCTACTTGCTAATGCAAATAGTAGTTTACCCCAAAAGAACATGTAAGCAATTACATATTTTAATCCTTTTGAGGCAATTTTTTAAAAATTTAATATTTTTCTAAGTCTCATCGATTGTTCAAAATATAAAAAACCTGAACTCAAAATGACATCAACTCAAAAAATGTTTTTACAAAATGATTTTATAGATGATCCAATAGCTCAAGAGATGACACCATATTTAATTGAAACTCAAAATGATAAATTTATGGACATGGAAAGCTATGGTGTGTCTATAGACGAAGAAAAATACAAATCTTTTAATTCACAACAACAACAGCAAGTTTGGATACCACGTGATGATTTATTAAGTAATACAGATAATTCAGAAAATTCAGCGTTTACAATGAGACGTCATTTTTTTCAAATTCAAGAAGAACAAAAACAAATTGAAATGCTCAAAAAAACAATTGAACAACGATTAAAAATTCAATTGCCTAATACAGTTGATGAACTCGGCATAGCTCTTTCTGATGGTGTTGTACTTTGTCATTTGATAAATCAAATATTTCCAAGAGCAGTTCAAATTATACACGTTCCTTCTTTGGCTATGGTAAGTCATAAAATATCAATATTTTCAATCACAAAGTTTTTATTTTTTTTTTTGTTAGCCGAAGCTCTCTCTTGCAAAGTGTAGAAAAAATGTCGAAAATTTTATCGATGCATGTCGTCGAATCGGCCTGCCAGAGGTAATTTAAAACTTTATTTTTTTAAAACTAAATGGTTTTTTTTTTAAATTTATTCGTTCAATTGACTGTTTCTTGACACCCGTTTTTTTTTCAAATATATAGAATGAGCTTATAACGCATAGAGATTTGATGTCTACATCATATTCGTCTAAGTCAGTAAAAAAAGTTTTGTGCTTTCTTAAAAAGTTAATTGGCATAAACAATGCTCAAACGAACGACAAAAGCAAACAAGTTAAAATCAAAAAGCTAATAAGATCTTTTTCGGTGTCAAATTTAGTTAAAAAAAATTGTTGTCCCAAATTAAATTGTTCTAAATGTTTTAAATTAATGTTTCCAAAAGAAACAACAAATCAAATAGGTCTTATTGATTATTTTATAGCAAATTTATGTATCTTTATATTTGTTCTTAATCTAGTCTTTGTGTGTAAATATGATACTTTAATCTCGGTCTAAACCATTTAGTTTTTATTTTAATATTAAGTGTTCTTAAAAATTTTCAATATTGATTTTTAGAACGATTTATGTTGTGCTCATGATATTATAGAAGCTAAAAATACATCTAGAGTAGCCAGAACAGTTATACTTTTAGTAGGTTATAATCAATACTTGAATCAACAACAACAGCAACAGCAAATTCATCAAGAGAGTTTAATCTACAACTCGAATAACAGACACACTACAATCGGAAATATAATGAACCACAATACAAACGGAATGCAACAAGCACAACATAGTCAACAACAAACAGCAGTTTAATTAAAATTACAACGAATAATAGGACAATATGAGTGTTTTTTTTTAATGTATTTATAATGAATATAAAAATTTTTATATGTATTTTTTGACTCGTTAACCTTTTTTATTCTTAACATTTTTTTTTTGTTTTAGGATTTAAACGAAATTTAAAACTTGTATTTGCATTTGTATTTAATAGATTTGAAGGGTTATTTTTTTTAAAAAGTTCGACTTTTTATAAATTTAAAATTGAAGCTTGATTATTTTTTATCTTATAATTATTTAATCATTTAATAATTGTTTTATAGTAAAAAAATTTATTTTTAAATAAAAAATTTTTTTTTTTTAAATATATATTTTTTTGATCTCACAAGAGGATTAATTTATAATCACCGTCTAGTCCAAAACTCTTAATCAAAAATTTGTTCAAATCAGTTTTTGTTGACACACGTTTTTTTTTTAAGCCTAAAAGATTGAAAGATTAAATATGTTCATTTAGCATTTGAGCCTTGTAGGGGCCAAATAAAATATGAAACTTTTAATTTTTTAAAGCTTATCATCTACTAACTTTTTATGTTAAAACATGTCCTTTACAATGCAATTGTTGAATTGCTGAATATTTACTGAATTATTAATTTTCAAATTACAAATTAAGCCTTAAGACCAATCACGTTCAACATTCGGGTGTCTCTTCGAAATATGATCATTCAAAATTCGTAGTACACGTGGCCAATTTTTCTGTGAATGTCGAAAATCAGATTTGTTTCACAAAACTGGTGATTAGCCCTTAGTTTTAATCTGGTTCCAGGGTATGATGCGAATATGATAAATTTAACTTGAACTTCTTGCAAATATTGGTTAGAAAATCGGTCAGAATTTCACATTCAAACACAAGAGAGCAAACTATAAGGGTTATAAAAAAACCAAAAATTTCGTAAAAAATCTGCATGGTAAAAATCGACAATATATTAATTGATACTAGACAAAAAGATGAAACTTCTAGATAAAAAAGATTAACTTTACTAGCTAAAATTATTAAACACAAGACAAAAAATTTTATTGGAATATAATTAGAAAAAAATATAGATAAATTAATTAAGTCTCTAGATAATCGGTTTAATGAATATATAAATTGAACTTATCACTTTATAAACTTATCAGTTGTGCTCAATGGCCCAAAGATTATATATGTCTACATGTAATAGGCATGACTGAGCGTATGGGGAAATTCGAATTTACTCTGGAGGTTACCCGAATTGGCTAAAATAGAGCAGTTGGTAAACCCAAGAATACTCTTCCAGCTTACTCAGCCGGGTGAAACTGTTTCTGGCTCAAGTGATGATGACACATACGAAAAGTATTTAGATATTCCAGATAACAAAGATACAGTTCAACAGATTAACAATCATATCAAAGGACAAAAAATAAAAAGCGCCGAGTTTAAATATGCCTTTTCTTTTTTTATTATCTTTTCTCTAAAACTTTTACAATTATATTCTAAAAATAAATTTATCTATGATTTAATAAAATTATCTTCTATGTATTATCTAAATTATCTTTTATTATTCTTCTTCTTTATTCGAATGTTGTTTTACAACAAAAGGCGACTCTTTTTCTTCATAGATCACGTGAGCTTGCAAGAGTCACCAATTCTGACTGTACCACTTCGCTCTTTGATGGAAATATTAGATCACAAATGTACTTAAAATAACTGGTGGTTTTCCGTCCTCGTTTAAAGGTACCAAGCCCTGATTCCGATTCGTAAAGGGCAAATACAGTACATACTAAAACTAACTTGTACGTTTTCTTTCCTTTCCCCTTCCTTGCCTCTTCCTTTCCCCTTCCTTTCCTTGACATTTTTGAACTTTCATGAACTTTTTAACGAATTATTTTAAAAATTGTTTTCTTCGTGGGAAATGAGAGGAAAGGAAGAGTTGAAGAAGAGTTGAAGAAGAGGAAAGTGGTTCACACTGTTGCAGATTATTTCGGGTCTTACTTTTTCCATTGGCCTGATACCCAGCCACATTCTGAAACATGTTGTTTCAAAGCTATTGATTTCACCCTAATCTTTTATTATAATATCTATTTTACCCCATCTTTTATTATAATATCTAGTGAAATTCATCTATTTATCTAGTAGCATTTATCCTTTGCCACAAAAATCCCAACTTATCAAACACTTCTTGTTATTTAATTACTTGGTATTTTTAGCATTTTCCAATGTATTCGTATTGGGCCACGGGCATCTTTCGAAAATTTTCAAAATTTTTTTCAAAAAAAAATTAGTCTAAAATTTAGAATTGCTCATCAAGGTAAAAAAATAATTCAAATCATCTAAAGCTTTGTTTAGATTTATTCGACTCGTTTTTTAATAGAATATTTTAGGGTCTAAAGTTATCAATAAATATGCTTTTGTGATAAAATCAAATTTATTTTTCTTTCGACTGGTTACGATTTTGTTTATACAGATAAAACCACAAGCAATATGAAAGACAAGCTATACCGAAAGAGTGATACTTTTTTAAACTCAACAAACCCAGTTATGAAGATCAAGTTAGCGAATTAAATTTCAAAAAAAAAGAAAAATTCCATAACTCAGATCATTAAATTGAACTTTAATAGCTCTTGGTCTATATTTTAATAAAATGGACAAGCCTATGATTTTTTTATAAGTTTTTTGGTTTAACACTAAAACATTAAATGGCCTCTAGAAATAGAACGACATAATCTAAATCAGGTTGCCACGTTTACTTTTAAAATTTTATTTAGTTAAAAAACATGGGCTCAGATATTAAGTTAAAATCAATATTTTGCTTAATTTTTAATTAATGAGAGTAGCCATATTTTAAAGACATTCTTAAATTTTCTTTCGGTCTTGAGGAAACTAAGCGTCGAGCTTATTTTCTACTACAAGCACTTGACAATTCAATTTCCTGAAATTGTTAATAAAATTTTAATAAAAAAATTTCACTAAATTTAATTTCGAAAAGACTAGAATCATGCGGGCGGTATCAAGAGAGCGTTGAAAAATAAAAAAAAAAATTTTCTAGAAAAGAGATTTATTAAATCTGGTAATTAATGGGAAAAAAATTTCAATTGCTAAAATTTTTAGTCGAGGACAATTTTTTAAAGAAAAAAAAAAGAATGTTTTTTTTCAACTTTCTATAAATTCAGATCTGTCTTTAGCAGATAAAGTTAATTGAAAAAAGAAACTTGGTTTTTCTGCAAAAATTCTAATCTAATATTTTTGCTTTTTTAAACTTAAAAAAAAATATATTACATTAACTTAATGTATTAATTACGGCAACAATAAACTCAACTATTTTTAATAACATTAACTAAAAAATTTTGTTTTAACCATGAATAATCCTGATATAGCGAATGTAGCTATTGCTGTAACCTTAATTGGATCTTTGTACCATCTTTTTGGACTTGATGGTTTTACCAAATCAATTGGTTCCGCTTGAAAATCTTTCACTTCCTTTGTAAAAAAATAGTTTAAATTCAAAGCTTAAGAGCTAAAAAATGCCTTACTCTTTTGACTTTGTTGTGCATCGAGTCGACTGTACCCAATAAATTGTTACAATTCCAAAGAGAATTCTTAATTTCAGTGTAGAAAATTGAGCTCAAATATGGGTCCTTTGTAAAAATCAGTGAATAAATTTATAAAAGAAATTTTGAATTTGAATGTATCTGAAATTACGGCAAAAAATTCCTTGTTCTCTTCAACTCCTTCTCGGATCAAATATTTGATATTTTCGTTAATAAAGTCCATATGTCTTGAAATGTTTGAAATAATCGCGATTGCTTCGTTACAGCTTAAAAATTGTTTAAAATTATGAATTTTGAACAAGAAAAGAGTTTAAGGGTTAATACTTTGGTGGTGCATCAAATTTCACTGGGACTAGACTTGACGATAACCAATTTTTGTGATGAAATTTTTTGACCTCTGACACAATCAATTGACGTACATAATCATCGAAGACACCAACCTAATTGAATTTTTTTTAATCTTAATTTTTACTCTACTTGTAATTTTTAAATACATTTTTTAAATCCTGCTCTCCAAAGTTAAGAAGTGTTTTCATTGAAACTTCTTTTTGTTTAAACACTTTGAGCATATGAGGCATTTTGATTGCGTTAAGAAAACATTCCAAATCGTCTTTAGCTTCTCTTTGTCTAATCATTTTTTTAAAATAAAATTTTTGAACGATGATTTGGGAAAATAATTTTACTTGTTATAACTGCAATCATTCAATAGATCATCTTCTTTGTCATTTTCAAAAAATTCAGCAACTTTTTTTTGAGATTTCAAATTTTCGATTTTCTGCACTTTCAAAAAATTTTGAATCAATTCCTTTATCTATTCAAAAAAAAAATTCGATTTGGTTATATTTTCAGAAATTTTATTCGAATCTTACATCATTGTAGCCATTATTTTGAGCAATATCATGTGGATACAAATAATCGATTGAACTAATCAAAGGATCAGCGCCTAATCTTAGCAATTTATGTACACATTTGTAATGTCCTTTGCTGCAAGCATGAGCCAAACTCTAGTTAACGTAAAGTTTAATAAGAAATTGATAAACTCTGCCCAATAAATTGGACATGAGGGAAATTTGTAAAGATTTTTTACCGTCCAATCGTTATCATCTTTAGAATTTAGATCGATTTCATATTTGACTAGACATTCAATGAGGGTTGTATTACCAGCCCGGCAAACGTACATTAAAGGGGTCTGGTAGTATCTTAAACAGCAAAATAATAATGAATTATACAACGACCCCACTCCAAGAAATCAGTGAGGTTTCAATCTATAAGAATTCGATTTATACTTATCACATTGACTGATGTCAGCTCCTTTACTGATCAAAAGATCAATTATTTTAGCCAAATTTCTCTCACTAGCAGAAGGATCTACACATCCACAAGCGCACATTAACACATTAAAACTATCTATTTTTTCAATATATGAAATGAAGTTCTTTTGTATAAGTCGTTTTATAATAAATACCTTCATTAAAATTAACATCAGCACCTTTTTCAATAAAGTATTCAGTTAATTCATAACTTCCACAAGACACAGCGTACATAATTGGAATCCAATTAGATTTCAAAGAACAGTTAACATCAAGATTATACTTTTCCATTAATTCTTTAACAAGATTTAAATTTTGATTCAAAATGGCGTATTTTAAATCATCTAATACATATTCCGATTCATCACAATAATAATTATTGTTCACTTCGTACTGCATACTGGTACATTCTTCTGTGATTTCTTCGTTTTGTTTGATTTCAAATTTAACATTGTTACTTTTCTCTGGTTCAGATATTTTTTTTGAATTAAAATCAAAAACAAAACCTTCTTCTTCATCAAAATCGTCATCATCATCATAATCATAATCAGCGTCATCAAATTTATTATGATAACGTTTACTCTCCATACCAGCCGGAATCATTTTTAATAATATACTCTGAGAAAAAAAATAATACTTAGAGATAATTTTTTAAGCTCAATATTTCTGTAATTTAATTTACAGATCTCTAATGATTCACGGTTTTTAAATGTTAAAAAAATTTTTATTAAATTATTTAAAAGATAATAAAAAAAATTAATAGTAAGGCTCTGAATTGAGTTCATCAATCTCTTTTCTCAACAATTTAGATCGTTCATCTTGTTCTTCGTCTCTTTTAAGTAGACCTATTACCTCAGCGTCTGATTCTAACAAGGTTATATGTTTGGCGGAATTCAAAAAATACGACGCCATTTCGAATGATATTAATTTTATTTTAACATTTCGATTTCGTTTGTAATAACTTAAAAAATAAAATTAAATTTTGAGTTAGAGTTGATGTTAAAAGCTTAAAATACCTAGCGCCTTTTTCTGGTCTTTTGACAACACAGTTAAATTTACCACCGTAATCAATATACAAGTCGTCGCCAACAATATCAACAATTTTACCGACAAGATATTTATTTTCAAGATCTCCTAAAGCTACAAATTTTGATTCTTTAAACATTTGCGCAAATGTTAATTTTTCAGTTGGTTTAGTCTCATCCAAGGCTTTTTCTGTTATGTTTACTGTTTCTTGTTTAACAGATGCAGGTTGATGCTGGTAACGAGACCATAATGAATTGATAAGACCAGTTCGCGAGGTTCTTATTAAACCTATGCTTTTAAGCATTTTTGATTTCAATTTTTTCTTATTATAAAAATTCAAAATAATTATTTCGAGTTTACACTGTAAATTAAGTTCTGTTCAAAATCCAAAATTCTCGTTACTTTTGTTTATTTTGAAAATAATGTAGTGTTTTTGTCTTATGTAAGTTAAACTTTTGCACAGTTTAAAGTTGTTTACTTAGTCCCATTTCAAATTTGCATACCCTGATGATAGATGCACTAGGCTCGAATTTTAATACTCATAGCCCTAAATTTTTGGGTATGTTCAAACCGAAGATAAAGTCTAGTTAATAAAATAGGTTGTACGAAGTCAAATTTTTGGAATTCTATCTTAACATTAACGTGTATAAAGTATTTGAAAAATGTGTTTTATTTTTATTAAAATAATTGTAACTAACTGTTTCTATGCTAATGGTTCAAATACTTTTTCTCATTCTATTTTATCAGAAAATCTCAAATCCTCGTTTATTTTTTTTCAAAGAAAATAATTTAAATTGAAATGTCCGCTGCAACTTCAGGAGCTAAAAAATCCAAAGAAAAGGAACAACAAGAAATAGTTGCTACTTTTCAAAAATTACGTGAAGAACAAAAAGTAATTGCTAGCAAATCGGCTGAATTGCAAATAGAGCAAAAGAGTCACGAGTAAGTTTGATTAAACTTTTTGAAATGACAAGAAAAGTTTAAAACAACACGAATTTTATTTAGATTAGTAATTGAGACATTGAAAGATGTTGAAAAAGATCGAAAGTGTTTTAGAATGATTGGTGGTGTTCTAGTCGAACGTACAGTCGGTGAAGTTCTACCAGCTTTAGAACAAAATCGAGAACAAATAACAAAATTAATCGAAACTTTACAAACACAAATCGTAGCTAAAGGCAAAGAGATAAACGATTTTAGAGAGAAATATAATATACGATTTCAAGGCGAGAATGAAAGTGAACAAAAATCATCTAATAGTGAATCGTCTGGTCAATCAAAAACAAGTGGTGTTTTAGTTGAGAAATCAGCTTAGAGATTTTTGAAATCAAATCCACTTCATTTTTTTTTATCTTGTTTTTAAATAACAAATTTTTTTTGACCAAATAAAGGCATCAGGTTTTTGAAATCGATTATTTAACTAAATTTTTTTTGTTCTAGTTTTAACCAAATAAAATTATATTTTCAAATCTTAAGAAATATTCTTTTAGTTCGTAGTGTAAGCATTCAGTTATCAAGTTGTGCTATTCGATAAACTTGAAGATTATCTTAAGGTATCGGTATAAGTATTGATATCAATTGATCCAGCTTCTTTCGATTTTTTATAAAGAAAAATGCTTCGGTTTGCATTTTTCCATATTTTGTATATTTTGTATTCTGAATTTTTCCTCTTAATCGACTTCGATTAAATACATTTTGAATAAGCAGTATGCTCGAAAAATAAGTGAACTATGAGAAAATTTTTCAGGTAGTACCAAGTATCTTTATTCCTAAAAAGCAAATGCAAGAGAATGCTCTTGGGCGTCTGGTCTTTACCAGAGGCTTTGACTAAACGTCGTTATGTTTCAACCAAATTATTCGAGCATGTAAACTTATTTAAGAAATTTACAGTACTGTGCTGGTCGTTCACGAATTAAATGGAGGAACGTTCCTGAACGTTCATGAATGTTCAACAGCCGAATGAAAAGAAAAATAAATTTTCATTCGTGTCGTTTCGTAGCAATTCGTGAAAATTTTTTTTCTAAAAGAACGCGAATGGCTACGAAACGACACGAATAAAATTAATTTTTCTTTCCATTAGGCCTAAGAGCTGTTGAATATGCGAGCGCATATTTTGTATATAAGAGCATATTTTTAAGAATTTAATTTTTGTTAATCTAAAAGATGAAAAACTAACTAAATTTTTCTTCTCTGATGTGGTCGCTCATGAGAAACTAAAAAAATATTTCATCTACGCTTCGTAGCGGGGGATGGATACTTTATCAAATAGATTTACTTTCAAATACTCGATTTCAAATACTCAAAATCACGATTTCACAAAAAATAGGGTAACAAAATCGAGGTTAAACTGTATTTATTTTGATGATGATAAAGACGATATACAGTAAATTTTATGATTTTTTTACTTTTTTTGAAAAAACGTTAGGATGTGTGATGCAATAAAAGACAAAGTGTTAGAAAAGCGTGAAATTTGAAAACTAGTATGTTAGGGTACTAGAAATAAGTGTGAGGGGTGCGTTAATTACTTGTCATTAAAAGCGAATTGGCTTAAAGACATCAATGGACAATTTTAATTAAGTATCTTAACCTTCCACGCTATCAAAAATTTCAATTTTTACCCAGGGGTGCCTAAATTTAGCTACTCTTGAGTGAGTTGTCTTTAGTAAATCATTTGTATCGATGTAAAATATACACAATTATATGGTTTATCATACATATTCTGATAGAGAAAAAAATTTTACTCAAGCTAAAAAGGTTTTTGAAGAAAAAAATTTTTGTAAAATTTTTTTTTTTAATAAAATAACAAAAAATGTCAGTTTTTTTAGTTTTTTGGGATCTAGTCCGCGGAAAGTCCTATACTTTTATCGACTTGGAGAGCAGAAAATTCTCTGCTAAAAATCAAAAACTTTAAAGATGAAGGAATTTGCATTTTCTGACCCAAAATTCGTGATTCTCGTATAGAATTACCATAGAAAACATTTATAATTTTTCATATAAATTATTCTTTCAATTTATCAAAAAAGTGCCTAAATTATCTTTGAAAAAACTCCCAAAACCGAATTTCAGAAATAATATATTTTATAACAATAAATAAAGACAACTCACTCAAGAGCAGCTAAATTTAGGCACCACTGGGTAACTGGATTAGTGACATGTCATATTTATCCAGTTTTTACGTTATCACTAAAATTGTTTTTTTTTTAACAATTTGTCATGAGACCTCTATGATTAACACCCCTCACACTGAATTCTAACACCTTAACGCATATTTCTGGAATTTTATCGTACTCTTTTCTTTCGGTCGTCAAAAGTAAAACGAACCTTTCAAAAATGAAACAAACTTTTAAATACTGTATATTTCTAAAATAAGTTGACATGTTTCGGAACATTGCTTAGGCAAAATTTCTGAGTTGTCTAGAACGCTCCAGCGCATTGCTTAAGCACGCAAAATTGCTTAGGCAGAGTGTCAATTTATTTCAGAAATGTACTGTAATTCAGTTCACAGGGAGAGGGCCTATTAAACTTTTTTTAAATAAACTTCTAGTTTTATAAGGTTATGGTTAAACCGAAGTCAGAAACAATAGCACTTATCTCATTAAAAATATTCAAGATTATTAAACTCAAGTTAAATCACTGTCATGCAAAGTTCGAAGACAAATGGGATGGGATTCATCAATAAGGTTCAAAAACTTTATATGTATTTTTAACGTGCTAAAAAAATTCAATTTATCAATTTTAAAACGCAAAGTGATGATCTGCTTAGCAATATTTTTAAGTTCAATAAAAGTATTTGAAAATGCGAAATTTCTAAATAAGGATTAAAGTAAAAAAAAATAAAATGTTAACTTCATTTTTAATATCGATAAATAATAATTTAATAGCTGCTAATAAATATCTTAAAAATTTTATTCTTCAATTTTTAATTATTTTATAATAGTAAAGGGAAATCATCATTATACCATGTCCTTTGACATTTAAAACAACAACAACAAAAAGTAATCAACATTCAAAAATGATTTATTTGAAATTAATTTTGTTACAAATATTTACCAAAAAAATATTTTATTGACTAAAAGATTCTTGCTGTCTGACGTCTTTTTTAAAGACATAAACCACTTTTTACATCATAATTTTTTTTTTGTTAAAGTCTAATAATTATGAGAAGTTCTCTTCCAATTTCGATTACTCAAGTAAATATTCCAAAATCAAATTAGATATTGTGTTAAAAATCGCAAACGCTTGCAGATTCTTGAAGAAACTTAAAAGCAAACTGAATTAAATCTACTCAAGTATGTTTATTAACATATTTAAATATTGTAATTCTATTAGAGACATTCCTTTAGTTCGGTTTTTTTTAACAAATATTAGTCAGCACATCTATAATTGATTGATATAAAAATTTCCAGTTAATAAGCATTAAATTGAGTTGAAATTTCAAGCAAATATTGTAATTGTCAATTTGTCAAGAATTTTATCAATTTTGAAATCAATTAAATAAATCGAATAAGTTTTTATTTTTTCATTTGCTTCGGTGGATATTTTTTCAATAAAAATTGAAGTTATTGTTACATCTATAAATATCTAGATAAGATTTAATTATTTAAATAGCGTTTTTTTTTATTTTAATGTTGAGGTGTTTTTAAGTTAATTTCCTCTTGACATAAAAAAAATTTACCTACTTTTTTGTTCCATTAGGTTTATAATTAAATTAAATTCTTTTTTTAAAAAGTTTTCGTAATATTATCATGCTTAGCTAGAAGCTTCTATTATGAATTTCCTTTATATAATCACAAAAACCGGTTCATGTTTTTAGACTAATGCGCTTATAAGAATCAAGTAGAAATTTCGAAAGGAGATTAACAAAAACTTATTTCAATTATATTTTACGGTTAAGTCAAATCAATAAAACATGTTGAGTTCATAAAAGTAAATTTTCCTTTCATAATCGTTTGAAGCATCATTTAGACACTCATCATAACGAACGAATTGTACATTAATGTAAAGATTCTGTATTTTAGGTAGAATTTTAAAAATATTTATTCCGTATTTTGCGTTAAACATAAGTCTTAGCTTTCTAATTCTTAAGAAATAAGTCCGTATTTTAGAAATTTTCAGTAAAAATTAATTCTGTATTTCATTCCGAACTGCTAGTTTCGTATTTTAGCCCGTTCCGTCTCGTAATTTGAGTTTCCAACTATAGGTACAGTCTTTAAATTATTGTATCAAAACTAGTGATGGGGCGATATCAGATTTTTGTGACATCGATATCATCGAATTACCGAAAATCTTATATCGATTAAAATTTCATGTTAAGTTTTTTGTAAGGAGCTCATACCTTTCTTAGTTTTTCATGATTTTTGGGATTCATCAATTCTAAAACAAAATAAGAAGCAAACCTATTAACTTTGTAGAGCAAGAAAAGGCAGTGAATGTTCTTAAAATAATAAATAACTTTCGAAATTGCAAGATGTACGAAATTCCGGTTTTACTAAATTTACAACACAAAGTGGTTCAAATTTAAAAAAATCGTTTGTATTCAAAGAACTTATATGAATAATGACAAACGCTCATCTATCTAGAGAGATTTATGAGAAAAATATTCTAAGACACTTATTTTCTTGATCTTATTGTGCCATGTGGGATGAATATAATTTAAAGCTAAAGGCCAATAACACAAATATTCGAATCGGTAAAAAAATGATTTTTTTGAAAAACAAACAACACCACGTTTTTCAGCATGCTTTTTTCACCTAGAAAAACCGAAAAAACATATGACCCGTAACCAACCCCTGGGGTTGCCCGTGGACCCGAAATATATCCTTTTTTATCGATTTTTTTTACCAAAGTCCAAATTTTTTGAAAAATTGAATTTTTTTTTTCACTGCCTGTTTCAGCACCTCAAATTACATAGAAACGCAAATTTTCAGAACGATGGGTAAGTCACATGACCAGATATCCTAAAAAAAAGATTTTTAAGGTACCCTTCAAACTCCTTTAATGATCTCCCATAAGACCTTATTCAAGACCCAAATTTTTGGTATTAAAATGTAGGAAATTAAATTTAGAAACTTATTATCAAGGCACTATTTTGAAAAAAAATTTAATTTTCCTAAAACAACGTGAAAACAAAAAATGAAATTTTTCGGTCGTTGTAAACCGAGTCAGAATTAGGTCCAAGACAATTTCGACTAAATTTTTCGAATTTTTCGACTAAAATTTACCTAGTCATGCTCATTCCATTAGTTACACAAAACTTTCTGCTAAAAAAAGCCGACTATCGAGAAAAAGATTCTAATTTTAAAAATAGGTATACTACCATATTTTTAAAAAAGCTGAAAAACGTGGTGTTGTTTGTTTTTCAAAAAAATCATTTTTTTTACCGATTCGAATATATGCGTTATTGGCCTTTAGTAAGATTTTAATGCAAACCGATTCAAGTTAAGTCACATTTCATTTTTATCACTGCAAAATGGCTTGACAAATAGGATGATATAAGTGCTACTCCACTGTATTAATGCATTAAATAATGCATTGTTTTGTATTTTCAACAATGCCTATCAATGCATTAATTTAACCCAAACAATTAAGAAACAATGCATTGTTTATTTTTAAAGGGTAATGATAATTCAAAATAAGCATTTTTAATTATTTTAAGACTTGCCCATGGTCTAAAGAATGAAGCAGGTTCGTATTTTTTTCAAAAAATAAGAACTATCCAGCATAAAATGTAACAAAATTTAAATTCTTTGTCTACTTAGCCTTTAAAGGAAAGGTTTTCAAAAAAAGGTAATTTTTTCTTCTCACCATACAGTCAGATTTAATGCTTTTGTAATGCTGAAACAATGCATTAATTTTTGGAAACAATGCTAAATAATGCATTGTTTTTAAATTTCTTAATTAATGATAATGCCAATTAATGCTGAGAATTCTAATTAATGCTAAAACAATGCATTAAAATTAGAAATTAATTCAACAGGCCTGGTCATTACAGTGAAGAGTGTCCTTTGTTTTTTAATCACAAGCTTCTTGTTAAAGTCATTCAAAGAATTATTGGCTCAATTAATGCATACCCGGGAGTTTAGGTTTTTTTTAAATAAATTTTATTGAAAAGTTTAAGTAAAGAATTTAAATATCGACTTGACTCAATAAAGCAATTGTTTCGTTTTATCTTGAAAATTAAACTTAATAATTCATAATCTGTTTATAAAAAAGTTTAGTTGATGATGTAAATATGAAATGTATTTTCATTTTTTTTCCAAATTGAAATAAACTTTTCAAATCGACTTATAAATATTTTCTAAAATTAATAAGTTTGTTTTACATGATTTTTTTTTGTTGATTTTGATGATTCTCATTTAATTTTGCTATTCCGGATTATATCTTTTAATTATTAATAAACAATAAAAACTAAGAAGCTTTTTGCCTCTATTCATTATTTAAAAGTATTTCAACGAAATAAACATTCGCAATTTACAGAAATGGTTACAACATAATAAGAATCTATTTTTATGCACTTCAATCTTTATAACACGAATGATATTTTCAAAAATTTCTGGTTAACAAGATGTTCGGATTAAACAGGCTTGGCTAATTATTGACATGTTCCTTACCTGTTCCGATTGTTAGTTTAGTTCTACAGGATATTTTTACGGCGTTTTTCGGAATTTTTCTTGAATCTCTATCTACCGAACTTTACGGTCTTTCAAATTTTTCCAAAATTCCAAAATCTTAGACTTGAAAGCCGTTTTCGTTTCGAGAATAACTTCAGACTTCTCAAAATTAATAAAAGTCCAGTCCTGCGACTTCGTTTTCTTTTACCTCTCCTTACCACGACTAAAAGGCTAGTACCATTACTCATTAGAGCCTATCACTACATCTGCTACATTCACCCTTCGGAAATCCTTATTTTAAGTCACCACCACTGGATACCCAAATTGGACTGATCAGACTAGGAGGTGTCAATGTAGCAGGTGTATCGATCGTCTCTAAATGAGCTAGAGCTTCCAAAGGACTTTTCAATTATCGGTCACTTCTATGAAATTTCCTTTTTTCCAAATCAAAGATCTTTTTCCAATCCTCAAATATTGTATCCCTTACTTTTGATTGGTACAGGGAGAAAGTTCGTTGCTGGTTCATCGTCGGGCATACGGAGGCAATGGCCCACAAAACTAAGCTGTCTCTTTCTTATTTCGAAACTGGTAGTATAATGGTTGACTGCGCTGTGTTGCTGTGAATTAATTATATGAGTATCGGATTTTGAAACTCACAGTATTATTCTAAATATGGTTCTGACGAAGACGTCAAATTTAGATGAAAGATCTTAATGTCTCACATCCATACAATAGTATTGATCCAGACGAAATATTTTAACTCTTAACTGGTCTGGATGTTTAAGGTCAGTATTTTCCGAAGTGTGTCAAAAGTACTCCATGCAAGACCTATTTTTTCGGTAATATCTTTCTCGGTTGAGCAACATAGGAGCCTAGGCACTCGAAATTATCAACTTTGTTCAACTCGTTTCCGTTTAATATAAGTTTGAAATCCGTATCGATATTACTTGTGATAAACAAGATCTTGTCTTCGTGTGTATTTAGTTCAGCAAACGTTGTTTTTTTATGTTTTGGTTGGTTTTTGATTGATTTACTAAAACAGGATTCGATTTAAAGCTCCTTCTCCTTATGAAATGAAGCGGTGTTAAAAATTAAAGAGGATCATTCTCTTTCTTTTAACCTTTTTTCCTCGAAAAAAATCTCTTTTTGTTTCTTTCACTTTTGATTTTTCTTTCACAAAGGACTAAGCAAATACAGTGGTGGCAAAGGTTTTGTAACAATCCGTCGCCTAACGTCAGGTAACGTCACCTGACGTCATTTGCAACTTGAGTTTACCAAACTTTTATTTGGATACTTTATGATGAC
The DNA here is from genome assembly GCA_022207745.1 of Brachionus rubens. Classification (NCBI taxonomy): domain Eukaryota; kingdom Metazoa; phylum Rotifera; class Eurotatoria; order Ploima; family Brachionidae; genus Brachionus; species Brachionus rubens. The sequence continues at coordinate 2,019,480 of JAJVHD010000001.1, read as the reverse complement.
GTCATTTGACTTCAGGTGACGTATATTTTTGTTTTTGAAATATTTTAATGTTCAAGAGAGAAAATGTGTTTTGAATGTTTTTTTATTTACTAAATTTTTTTAGAATAAATAATTTTTACTAGTCTTTTACTTATTCTATCTGCTTGACCAGCCGCATCTTCTTTCAATTATATTTCATATTGGATGTCTCTAGAGCTATTAAACCCATCGTTTCGTACTATTGTCTCCTTAAAGCTCATTTAATGCTTATAAAATCTAAAACTACATACTTCGAAAATAAAATTACCGCTATGTAGTTTAAAATCGTATCAGTAACCTTAACACTAGAAAAAGTGATTTAAATTAAAATTCCAGAGAGAACAAGTTTTTAAAATTTTTATTATTTAGAACATAAAAGTTATAATTTAAAGAAGAGGCGACTGATCAAGCAGTCAAGTATCCAAATAAAAGTTTGGTAAACTCAAGTTGCAAATGACGTCAGGTGCCGTACTGTAGTACCACTGTAGTACCTTTGTTATCGAACATCGTTACATCGAAACATTGCTTCGTCAAAGCAATTTGATACGGTTCAATCACTCTCTCAATAGTCTTAGATACCTTTGAATCATTAGCCGTAAGATTAATAGATCACTCTGTGCTTCGGTTCATTTTGTTATTTGACATAATATATTTGATAAGCAAAATGAAGAGAGTCGTTCCAAAGATACTCCTCTGGATACCACCGCTTCAACTCGTTTCCATTCTGTATCAGTTTCATTCAAGCAGACTTTTTGTTTCCTGCTAGTAGATAAACTACAGGTTTTTGTTAACTTTGTTACGGATTGTATTGTAATATTATATTGTTCTCAAAATATCTCACCTACTATCGGTTTTGGCTAGAATTTTTAATCGTAATTCTCGGAGTGGTAAGAGAATTCTTTAATTATAACTCATTATTATGAAATACGAAACTAAAAGTAATTGAATTATTAAGTCATAATAATTGAGCTTTTATTAACTTTTTTTTGAATGCCGTTGTTTTAAATTATTTTAGTTTTTTTTTAAAGAAAGACTAAATTTTTGAATCTAGCTGTCGATTAGTTACAGGGAAAAAAAATTATCGCCAATCAGAGTATGTTTAAAAATTCGATAAGCAAAAGTGCTTTAATGAGATTATAGAAAGGACTTAAATACTTTATGATTAGCAAAAAAAATATCGAAATATTTCTTAATAAAATTTTTAAAACATCGATTAATTTTTTTTTATAAACCTAGATGAAGATTTTCTTTTTAATAAAAAATTTCCGTAATAAAACGCAAAACAATGACGGTATTTCATAACTTGAAAATAAAAATCTAATTCTCGTTTATTAGTTTAGAAGTTTAAATATTTGTAAATTCAATTTTTAAGACAAGCTTTAATTTTAAAAAAATGCGTAAGAGGAAATTGAATCTGACGAACAATAATGCGACAACGAATAATTAAAATAATAAAAAGTGTATCAATCTCAGGAACATGCGCGTTCATCCAAATTCGTCCGAGTGTTCAAAAGTCTTCAAAAGTCTTCAGAACCTTTCATACCGTATTATACCTCAAATACAAGTAACCACAAATAGAAGAAAGTTGCTTTTATTTGAGTCACTTTTTTGGACTTTCAAATTTTCGAATAGAAGAAATTCTTTGATGACCGAACTGTCTTTTATTTGAGGTAATACGGTAACCTTTCATAAATTTTCGTGGACGTTTGAATTATAAGAAAAATATTCAACCACTAGCTCAGTATTTCCATTAAAATAGAAAACTGTGTTCCAAAAACCTAAAATCATTTAAAGTATTTACTGTTTTTATTTACTTTTTTACTGTTTTATAGTTAAAACAGTTTAAAAATGTTACATATGTCTTAAACCCAAACGGCTATTCCATATATATCATTTAGGTAGCAAAAACAAATGAGAATCTTTGAGGCTAAAAATTGTTGACTGGACTGTTGTATACCGTGGTAACTGGATATATCAACCCGATAAGGCATAATGAAAAGTAATTCTTATTACCAAATCAGTTTTGTGATTGACAAGACTCATTTTTATTGATCGCTATGTAATGGTAAAATGAGAGCATTAAATTAAAGATCTTAGAGCTTACTTCACGTAGGTACAATTTTTTTGATTTTTTTAAATTTTATTTAGAGTAAGGTTCGCCCAATGCAAAACTTCCACGCTATCTAAATTTACAGAATCTGACCACATAGCCGTGTTCCCCATATTCATGTAAACGATTCTTTCAATTTATCAAAAAAGTGCCTAAAATATCTTTGAAAATACTCCCAAAACCGAATTTCAGAAATAATATATTCTATAACAAAAAATATATGTTTTCTATAATAAATTTATACGAAAATCACGAATTTTTGGTCAGAAAGTGCAAATTCCTTCATCTTTAAGGTTTTTGATTTTTAGCACCTTTTTAGGCACATTGTTTCTATCCTGCAGGTTAATAAATAAAAAATCTAGTCTCAAAATTTTGTAGAAAATTTCCTGCTCTCCAAGCCGATAGGTAAAAAAGTATTGGAACTTACCGCGGAATAGATCCCAAAAAACTAAAAAAATTGATGCATTGAATAAAAAACAACTTTAGGCTTTAGTCTTAGTGTAAAGACAAAATCTACGAATTTTTTCTAGAATAAAATAAAAAAATGTTATAACATGGTTTCGGTGGGATTAAAGCCGAGTCAAGAGTACTGGTCAAGATATTACGGTTTTGTGTCCCTGCTTACGCCACCAGAAATCCGCATCCGTGTTTTAGGAGCAACCGGTTTTAGGATTAAATGAATATTTTTTTTGTAAGAAAATCATTTTACATCATAAAATTTATTCTCGATTTTAAATGCCGCATTTCATTACAAGGCTTTACGGTATGAAAATGATGCGGTCTCAAATATTGTATTCTCGTTCATTCCAAAACTTTCTGTTTAATTTTACAGATTTCGTTCTCAATTAAATTCATCTTTCAGCTATTAAATTCAAATATAGGAGCAATGGGATTGTATCCCATAGGAATAAAATGCAAGGTATTTTGGTGCATGTGTAATATTCTTTTTTTTGCTGAAAATTCAATATTAAGCATCGTAATGTAAATAACTTTATTTAAACAGTAATTTATTGAGATCAAAATGAGAATCAAACATTTCGATTAAGGTGTTCTTAATGCCATAAAAAAAAAGAAAAAAATTATTTATTTGATCTGTTAATTTCAAATAATCCAACAAAATTTTACAAACAAAAATAATTCAAATAACATTTTAAGAAAACTCAATTTATTGCTTTTAAGCTTTTAATAAAAAATAAAACGAAAAGACATAAGTGTTAAAAATGATATTTTATTTTAAGGGCAAACAAAAATTTCATGATTGGTTTTAATTTTGTTATTTGGTATTGGGAAAAAAATAAATTTAATTAAAAAAAAATCAATTATAATCAAAAAAGAGGAAAATTATTCTTTCTTACGATTAACTTTTTTTTTTGTGTTGGATATAATTTTCTATATGGACTAATTAACTGGAAGAATTTGCTATCAATATATTAATCAAAGAAGTTTATTATATATTTTTTGTTTATCTTTAGATAAACTTTTTTCCAACTAATATTTACAAAATTCAATTTTTGCTTATTTATTGTAAACAAGGTAGAAACAAAATTTAGTTGCATTTTACTCCCTCCCACCCTTCGTTCTCATCATCATGAAACTAAATATTTATCAATTTTGAAACATATCATGTTCAATTTTTGATTCCATTTTTTTTTTCAAGTAAATATAAGATTAGATAATAAACTAATGCTTTTAATTTTTATTTTGTATTTCTCTTCAAAATTGATACCATCACAAAAAGTCATATAAATGGTAATAATTAATTTTTCTATTATTCTTACTGACGTCTAATTGTTTCCGATAAGATCTTAATTTTTGTTAATATCAAATTAGAGATTCAAATTATTTTTTTTTCTTGTTTTAATCAAGTGAAAATATTTTTCGAAGAAAATTTAAACCTTATAGCCTTTAGTTTTGAGAAAGATATTTCCGAATGAAAAATCAAGTTGATCATTTTTGTTAAGAATCAAAATTTTCTCATTTTGACGGATGATTATTATTAAATTTAATATCTTAACAGAGATTAATTTTTTTAAAGTTTAATCAAGCATTTACGAAGCTATCAGAATGTTCTTGAATTATAATATAATTTCTGAGCAAAGCGCCCTTAGTCGGTTATTTATTTCATTTGTCCATCTTCACAAAAGTGAGAGTGATATACTTCAAAAATATAGCTAGAGTTAAACAGAAAAAACTACACTTCCACCGAATTAATGACTTGCCGTACTGTATCCGTACTAAATAAATCGCAAAATCATGCATTAAAAATTTAGAGAATTTTTAGTACGGAACGGTACAGTTTGAGTACGGTTCGGGTATGCCATTAATTCGAAGAAAGTGCAGTAGTATCTTTTTTTTATTATTAAGTTAATCTGCAACGGGGTAACCCGCGGAGCTAAGTACTAATGTCATTTGCCATGGAAGATGTATCTTCTCTAGAGACATTGAGTTGACCATTTGTCGTGTCTATTCTTGAAAGAGTTGAGTGACTCAGCATTTTTCATTTCGTCCGGCAGCTAGTTCGAGTGAGAAATAACTCTGTTTGTAAAAAAAGTTGTGTCTCGCCGCACAAGATTTCATCAACTGTCTGTACAATTTGTTATGTCTTCTTGTTGAACCTGCAGGTGCTAAAAAAGAAGAATTTGGGATTTGGGCGATTGGTTGGAACCAATCTAATTTATTGACTTTTTTTTCAATTTTGTAAAACTGAATAAAATCTCCTCTTTTTCGATCGCCTTTTTTTCTAACTAGAAAAAGAAGTGCATCACTTTGCACTTTTGTCACTTTGAACCCCTAGGGTCCTAAAATTTTACTTCTGCAAAAATTTACCTCAAATTTATTCTTGTCACACCATTCGAAATAAGGCTTAAGAGAAGACTTAAACAGTTGGTAAAAAGATTAGATCTTCTCATGATATTGGACTTAATGTATAACTCATGATTATAAGGTAACGTTAACACAAGAAACTTAACTGTTTAAAAAATGTATCACACATGATCCAACGGGCGGTTAAATGTTAATAAAGCACTCATGTAATAGGTAGCAAAAAAAAGCGGAGGGATAGACCGGTAATTTTTGATTTCCAAATTAAAAAATCAAAAATTGCGTCACTTAATGAATTTTTCGATTGTAGATAATCAAGTACAGTCAGTAATAAGGAATTCCTAATTTTTTTCCGCCGATTTAGAATTTTAGGAAATTTTTGAAATTATTTTGAATTGTATTTAATTTGTTTTAAAAATAAGATCAAGATATTGAAAAATGAAAACTGATTATAATATCTAATAGGACAATAGTTTTCAATTTTAATAATTTCGATAAGTTAACAATTCTAGACCTAACTAATAAGCACCTGCTAGACTTAAGTGAATTTATAAAAAATTTCCTCACTAAAATTCACTTAATTTAAAGCGTTTATAATAATAATAGTATAATTAAATCTCACAAAAAATTAATAGACATGTTTTTATATTTAAAAAAATTGAATAATATCTAAATTTTGATTAGATAAGCCAGAAAATGAATATAATGAACGGAAAAATTCCACGCAAAATCAATGGTTTTACGAGAAGAAAAAAAAAATTATCTTTATCAGTATTTTTATAGAGAAAAAGAAGAAGAATTCGTTATTTTTTTGGTTGTACTAATTACTTTCATATTTTGAATGAGTCTGATGATAAGACTTTTTTTTGTTAATATCTTGATAAAAATTCTAGATTTAAAGATAGAGCTTTTTAAATGTATTTGAGTTTTTTTCATGATTATTTAAAAAAAAAAGGGAAGATATACTAAATTTTTTCCCTGTTTGTGGTAAAATTCAATTGTTAGATACCTAATATGTAACACATTTTAGAACGAAATTAATTTTTACTTGATAACATGAATTAATGAATTAATATCCAGTTATAATTTTATTTCTATTTTAAGCTCATTCATCCGATCTCTAAAGAGTTTTAAAAGCGTTCATTTAACTTATAAAAAATAGTTATACTAAAATAATAATTAATTTGTCGATAAAGACTATCAATGCTTTTAAAAGAAATATGCCGTGTAGATTTTGTGTAAATATCTTCTAAGCTTAATGATTTTTAGCTGAAATGAACGTGAAGTTCATAAGACCTTGTCGGCATGTTAATATTTTTTACTAATTTTCTTATTCTCAATTTTTTTAACAGTTATAAAAGCTGTGCAAAGGGTGATTTTGAACAAAACAAAAGTTGTTTCATTTGAAACAAAGTTTCCTGCATCAAATAACAAAATCTGCAAAATCTATGCAAATTCAATAAAGATTGCACACCATTAAAATTATTGTTTTCAAAATGCGCAATTAATTTGCATTGATTTTGCAGACTTTTTTATTTGATGCAGCAAACTTTGTTTCAAGTGAAACAACTTTTTTTTAGATCAAAATCGACCTTTACACAGCTTTTATAAGGGTTTTAACGGGTGATGCATAAGTAAATGGACAAAAATTAAAAGAGAATATCTCAAAAAATAAAAATGATATTAAGTTCTGTTTTTTTTTAATGTTGTAAAGAATTTATTTTTTAATAGAATTATGATTTTTGAATAATGAAAAAACTCCATCGTGGACGATTTTTCTGAGCTATGCTTTGACCCCCGCCATAAGGGATTTCACAAAATTTAAGTCGAATTCTTTCAACTTCAATTTTATTCGGTTAATCAGCTGTTGCCCAGTTGAGGCTTGCCAACCTCCCTCGTATACTTTTTCACTTAAACAACCCCAAAAATTTTCGATTGGACGCGCTTGAGGGACATTTGGAGGGTTAATATCCTTGGTCACATAATTTACATTTTCGTTCATCCATGTTGTGCTTTCCAAAGAATAGTGAGCAGATGCTAAGTCAGGCCAAAAAAAGTAGTCAAGATCTTGATGATACTCATGTATAAATGGGAGAAGGCTTTTATTAAAGCATTCCTGGATATAGATGCTCGAATTGATGGCAACCGACTTTGATAGTCGAAAAAGAGGCTTAGACATACCTCGATCAGATATGGCTATCCAAACAAGCACCTTCTTTGGAAACTTCTCTTTTCCAGCAAATCGGACACTGTCTGGACAAGTAGACTTGTCATTTGTGTAATATCCAGCATTTCCCGGCATGTTGTCGCCCGCCAAAGTAAAATACTTTTCGTCGTCCAAAATTAGCGAACATGGTGAACGATATAGCATATTTGAAAGTCGCTATATTTTGGTGTTTTTTCACGTTTACGATATGAAATATCCATTTTTGTCAATTGCCTACCAACTGTTGTCTGGTGGACAGCAAATTTCCTAGCTAGACGCCTTTGAATTACTCCAGTTCGGTTATTGGTCAATCTCTTCAGTTTTGTCTTCCTTGCAGCTGTCCAGGTGGTTGGACGACCTGTTCTCTTATTGTCCTTTATCGGATCTCCAATTTGAATACGGTTGATCGTCTTATATATTGTGCTTCGAGCGATTCCTTGCTTTGTAAAGTGCGCCACAATATCGGATTTTGTCATTTGTGAAATCATATTTTTGACTGCTTTTCGAAAAGCCTCTCGTTCAGACACAGAAAGTCCCATTTAAAAAAAATTTTTTGTAATTTAATAGCTAATATTTGGTAGTTTATAAATATATATATAGAGGATCACCTGATCATTAGCATGATCGGGCAAGTTAACTTAACTTTTGTCCATTGGCATTGTGAAGTTTAGTACAAAAAAACAGAACAATTTTGAAAAATTGAAATAATTTTTATTCTGTTGGCCTTATGATGAATCTGCGCATGTAACAAAGTGTAACAAACTTTGTTACACCATTCAGCAAACTCTGCAAAAACTCTGCAGTCTAATTACGCATTTAGTTATAATTAAATGTGCATTTTGCACTTTTTATTAGTGTGCATTTTGCACAGACTTTGCATAAATTTAGCAGAGGTTGCTCAATGGTGTAACAAAGTTTGTTACACTTTGTTACATGCGCAGATTCATCATAAGGCCAACAGAATAAAAATTATTTCAATTTTTCAAAATTGTTCTGTTTTTTTGTACTAAACTTCACAATGCCTGTCCATTTACTTATGCATCACCCGTTATACCTAAAAAATAAGAAAAATAGAAATAGAACTTAACTCTTCAGAAAATTTTCGCCATCAATTAATAGTTAAGATTAGGAATAGACATGAACAATAATTAAACATGGCTAGATGAAAAAAAATTCTGCAAATAAATTGCGCATTTCACTAAAAATAATACTTTAAATGATGTGTAAGCTTTTAAGTATTTGCAGAGATTTTAAAGACTTTTTTATTTGATGCAGCAAACTTTGTTTCAAGTGAAACAACTATTATTTGGAGCAAAATTACCTTTAACGCAGCTTTTAAAACGATTATTAAAATCGAAAATTGATAAGAAATTATAAACATTAGCTTCAAACGGTTCAAACTTTCAAAACTGAAAACAGACTTTAAATTAAAATTAATAAAAAAATTGTTATACTTGGGTAAATTATAATCTCAAACTTTTTTTCTTCAATAAAAGCTTTTAGGGATGTTTTACTGGTACAATGAAGCATGATGGTAGTTTTCAATAAATTCCAACTTAAGATTAAGAACACCTAAATCGAAATGTTTGTTTCTCCTTTTGATCTCATTCAATTACTGTTTAAATAAAGTTATTTACATTACGATTCTTAATATTGAATTTTCAGCAAAAAAAAAGAATATTACACATGAACCGTAATAACTCGCATTATATTCCTATGGGATAAAATTCCATTGCTACTATATTTGAATTTAATAGCTGAAAGATGAATTGGGTCATATCCAATATGTGATCAAGTGTTCACATATTATGTGATCACTAGAATACTGCTGGTTTGATGAACATGGCTGATCACAAATTCAATGATCACTTAATTTGTGATCATTCTCTGATCACTACATTTTAGTGATGGGACGATATCATATTTTTGTGATATCGATTTTATCGGAATATCGAAATAGAAATATCGATTTTTTTAAAATTAAAATAAATTTTGATTGGAAGAACACAATGTACATTTGGCTAAAGTTGAGTCATATTTGTTTTTTAAAAAATATTTCAAGTAAAGTGTTTTTGTCATTTCAAAATTTTTTTATCAGTAGGATAAGAATATGAAAAAGTTATAACTTGGTCATGATTAAATTTTCATACCGTAAAGCCTTGTAATGAAATGCGGCATTTAAAATCGAGAATAAATATTATGATGTAAAATGATTTTCTTACAAAAAAAATATTCATTTAATCCTAAAATCGGTTGCTCCTAAAACACGGATGTGGATTTCTGGTGGCGTAAGCAGGGACACAAAACCGTAATCTCTTGACCAGTACTCTTGACTCGGCTTTAATCCCATCGAAACCATGTTATAACATTTTTTTTAAATTCGTAGATCTTGTCTTTACACTTAGAGTAAAGCCTAAAGTTGTTTTTATTCTAGCAAAATATCCGCTTTTACTACCTACGTGAAGAAAGCTCTTATATCTTAGAAATATTAGTTCTTAGAATATTTCTAAGAACGAAAAAAATTTTGGTTTTAGAATAGCTAAGAACAACCAAGTTTTCTAAGAAAATTCAGACTTAATCGAATTCGAAAAGAATGATTATAACATCTTTATTTATACCCAAATTCGATAGAGATAAGGCAATTTTTTGTTTAAATTTCACAATTACTTTGCACAACTTAACATCAAAGACACTTGTAAGTAAATAAAATTACGAATTGTCAAAATGGTTGAAAATTAAACTCAAATAATGTCTTTAGTTACTGCTAAATATTTCAATTAAAACAAAAATCCACTGTCCTTTACCCAAAATTTATTGCGAATTTTTAAATTCAGAAAGTTTTATTAATTCAATTTTTTTAATTTACATCGGAAGTAATGATTCGGAAATAAGTTTCAAAAAAAAACTTTCTTATTAATGTTTTTTGCAAATTTTTTTTTTAGATTTATAATGAAAGAACTAAATTTTAATCAAAATTCATCTATGATAATTGCTTTGCCAAACAATGCTTCTATGGTGCCAAATAAAGAAGAAGATTTTTATATACTTTCAAATCAAGATCCAACTAAAAGCGTTCTATTTTTTACATTTTTATGGCCTTTGATATCAATAGTTGGAATTTTAGCTAATTTATCCGTTGTTATTGTTTTACCAACATCTAAAAAAAGACGAGCAACTGAATATTTTTGTATTAATTTAGCCATATCTGATATGCTTTTCTTAGTTGTGTGTCCCACTATGCTCTTAGCTAATTATCATCAAATTTTTAATCTTGATATTCTACCACTTTTTTTGTCGAATATTATCTGTAAAACAGACTACTTTCTTACACATGTAAGTTTTTTTTTTAAATTACTCTTATGAAGCTACATTACGGTTTTTGTAAGGCTCCGGTCATTTAAAACTTCCACACTATCAAAGTTTTGATATTGTTGTATCAAAACTATTTCGATATCAGATTCGGAATCTGCGTCCCAAAAAAACTCTAAAAATGTATTTTTTTGTTTTTCGAAAAAAAATTTTTTTTTCCGAAAAACAAAAATAATGCATGATTCTATCCTTGGAAAAAAGCTGAAAAATGTGCATAATTCCAGTTAAATCGAATCTCCTCCTTCAAAATACAAAATACCCCATATTTTACTATAGATTCTGAAACTACACAAAATTCTGAACATATTGATGGGATTAGTTTATTCGTTTTAGTTTGAATTTTTGTACAGTCACAAAAATCACTAGGATGAAGGAATTTGGAATTTTTGACCAAAAATTCGTTCTTCAAAAAATTTTTTTTTTCGAAAATTAAAAAAATACATTCTTAGAGGTTTTGTTGGGACGCAGATTCCGAATCTGATATCAAAATAGCAAAGTTTTGATAGTGTGGAAGTTTTGAATGACCTATGTCTCTATATGATCATAAAATCGGTTCATAAAATTCGTACTTTAGCTTAAAATGAAATTTAAAAAATTAATTTTAAATTTTTTTAGCTAACAGTCTACATAACTTGTTTAACTCTAATGTCTATGACATTTGGTAAGTCTCTAAACAAACTTATTTTAATCTTTAAAAAAATCTTAAATTCTTTTTTAGATCGATTTGTAGCAATTATTTACCCTTTGCGATCACTTAGAATAAGAAGTTCATCAAAAGCTGTCTTAATCAATGTGCCCATTTGGATACGTAAGTACTCTAATGAAGTTTTTGAATTTTTTTTAACAATCGTATTTTCAAGTATCAGCTCTAATGAGTGTACCACAAGCCTATTTTAGAGAATTTATTGTTATTCAAAATGAGACGAGTTTTTGCGGAAATTCAAACACAACTGAAGAAGGCCTCGATTTAGGTCTCTTTCAAATGAGAGTCGATCAACTTCAAATTAGTTTTACAATTCTAGTAGCATATATAATACCATTTACAACAATTGTTTTTTGTTATCTATTAATGATAATAAAAATAAATAGACGAAAAAAAGACGTAAGAATCGTCAACTTTTAAATTAAATCAAAAGACTTGAATTTTTTTTAATTAAAGCTAGAGAATTCGAATGATTACAATTTTAATAAAAAAAGAAAAAGAATACTTGTAATGATCGCTTTGGTGACTATTCTATTCGGTGTAACATGGCTACCAATACATTGTTTTTTATTTGCGATTAAATTTTTTGAGAATTTTCCGTTTCACAATGACACTTGGTTTTTTGTTAAAAATATAGCTCACACATTAACTTATTTGAATAGTTTGTTAAATCCATTTTTTTACACTATAATGGGCCAAGGTTTTAAAATTAAATTCATATCACGTTTATCACGTTATTCATCTTCTCATAAGAGCTCGTTAACTAAAGGAAATCAAATAAATCGAGGTAGTTTGTTTGTAAAACGTGCTTCTCTAAATGAAAAAAACGAGCGTCTTAATAGTAATGCATACAAATACAAATACATTAATCAAAGATGATTGGTAGATTTTATATTTTGTTTTAACAACGAAATTTTTTTGGAAATTTCATTCGAGTTTTATCCGGTATGCACGAGGAGTTAAATTTTTAAATTTGGAAAAAATTTTTTTTTAAAATTTATTTTAAAAATATTGATTAAAGCATTTTAAAGTTTTAAAAAAAATGCAAATTTTGATTGGAATAAAATTTATAAAACACTGCAAGCTTGACTCTTGTTACGTCCTCTACGTCCATTATAATCACTTCCAACTGATGATATGCTACTTCCACTTCCTGGTCTAGCTTCTTTTCCTTGTGCTAAAAAATAAACTTTAGCATTACTTTTAAAACTTATTTATGATTAAAATTTACGATTATTAGCTCCAAATTCTTTCAAGATAGCTTGAACTTCTTTATCATCTTTAGCACTGATGATTCTGTTCAATGTATCTTTACTAATAGGTGATTTACCAGCAACATGCATTAATTTATAAAGGTTTTGCTATTGTATTAAAAATTTTAATTTTAAAAATTGACAAAAAAGATTAGTTTAAAAATTACAATAATTTTGTCATTTTTTTGATTGTTAATCAATGCAATGTTCAAGTCATCTTTAAGTTTTTGCTTTTCTGGGTCCAATAACTAAAATTCGAATAAAAGTTAGTTGTTCACATACTAGCGAGACTCGTCTCTAGAAACTTACGTGATTTATTAGAACTTTTCCAGAAATAGCAGTATTTTTCATTTCTTTTTCACGATCAAAATATTCTTTTGTTGTTATTTTAGAAGCAACTGGATCTGGTTTAGCATGTTTCTGTTCGGACCATATTTGAATATACAAACATTTGTTCATCAAAAAATCGAGAAACTAAAAAAAAAAGATCAGATATATTGAAATCTCTCAAATTATTTTTAATTTGGCTAGTACTTGTTCACTTGCTGTGAAAGTAAATTGTTTTGAAAACTTGAAATTATTATCCTTGTCGCCTTTGATAACTTTTGTCTTATAAACTGTTTGATCATTAAACATTTTAAATTGACAATATATATCCTTAGAATAAATTATTTTAAAAATAATAAAATAAGGGGCTGTGAAGTTTATTTCAATTCACTCATTTCAATTCAGCTAAACTTGAATAACTTTTCTTCTAGATGGGATAATTTCATTCTGCAAATTGCTACAACTTGTAACAATTTTGCTACACCTGAGGTATCGGTCTGTTAAAGCTCTGCATTTCTTATGCATTTTGCACGGCATTAAAAAAGATTATAAAAAACTCTGCAAAAGTTTGCAAACTTTTAGCAGACGGATACCTCAGGTGTAGCAAAATTGTTACAAGTTGTAGCAATTTGCAGAATGAAATTATCCCATCTAGAAGAAAAGTTATTCAAGTTTAGCTGAATTGAAATGAGTGAATTGAAATAAACTTCACAGCCCCATAAAATAATGTTTTGGTTTTTTATTTTTACTTCATATTTCGGAGCTAGTCCTTTAATTTCGGAAATATTGATCGAAAATGTTACATTCCTGTTCAAAAGCTCAGTTTTTGGATCTCTTATTTGAACTGATTCTGTCATAGGCTTTCCTTGACCGTTGCAAGGCACTATTTCAACGTTTAATTGACCAGCTTCTTTACTCTTCATGCTCAATATTTTGTAATCGCCTTTGTTGGATAACATATAAGCAAATGATTTTGGAAAAACCATTGCTGAGCCGATCAATGATGGAGTATCTGGTGATTCATAAAATGGATCGTATTTCTTTGAAAATATTTGTAGTAAATTGTAAAATAAAAATTCCGAAAAAAATTTACCTTGTATTTTTCTTGTTGTATTATTTTATCGTCTTTAAAGTCGTTGTAAATTTCGACTATTTCTGATTTACGATCCAAAAATTTTTCCTTTGTCCAAAGCCATTCTAAACCAAGAGCAAAATTTTTAACAGTTACAAACACCTTGAATTTTCCATCATATTCTCCTCTAGCATCAGCTGAAACTGGTAGTGCAGTGAAAATAACTTTTTTGTCCATATAGATCGAAATAGCATTGGCTTCTTCAATATGTGGGATTAAATCAATCAACTCAGATTGACATTGAATTTCTTCTTGTGTCATATTGTTGTTGTCGTTTGAGATTAAGCCTGAAGCTTTTGCAAGTTCATCTTGCATCGATTCAAAACATACATGAGGATCTTTTGGAGAAGCTTTTGATGGTTCGATAAACACATAGTATTGTGATGTGCCAAACAATAATCGGTCCATATGGACTAAATCAGCCGGAACAGTGACTGGTTTACCATTTCGTAAAACCTTAGCATCATTTAGTCGTTCAATTGTAAACTTTCCACCTTTGCTCGTAATTGTAGCGTGAGCTTCCAAAATTCTAAATTGAAACTATCTTAAAATTTACTTATTATTTACTACAGTCCCGAAAATTAACTCGTCACATGGTACATTTACTATCAGCTCCGATCAATTAAAATCAAATGATATCAGATGATTTTAGCTGATCGGAGCTGATAGTAAATTAAATCATTATGGTCATAAATCATGATACGAAATGATATCAGCTGATATCATATGATATCAGCTGATATCATATGATATTTTGTGACGAGTTAATTTCCGGAACTGTAACAAAAAAGTTTTAATTAACACGAACCCAATTCCTCTAAGTTTAATTTGAGCATCAGCAGCAGTACCAATTTTTTTGACTCCTTCTCCATCAATTAAGTGAATAACTGTGTCAGATAACGAAGGATCCATATTAATATTGCTCAAGTGCGGGATTGTTTTAGCTTGTTCATGGATTTTACACGATTTCAAGTTGCCAGTCTAATAAGAAGAAAAATTTTTATATACAAGTAACAAAAAAAATTGATTGGTAATTTCGAAGTACAATAGCTTTAGCCTCTTTCAGTTTTTCTTCATAGGTCTGTTGCATTGTTTTCATAGCTTTATCGTTTTCTTCCAATTGTTTTTTCAAAGCAGCTTCTTAAGCATTAATTTTGTTTTAATTACAAAACGAAATAAAAAAAAACTATTTCGAAGATTTACCACTATCGTTTCCTTCTTTTTCACCCAAAAGTGCTGGGTCAATTTTACCACCACTTTCCAACAATTTTTTAAGCTTAGCATTTTCTTCTCTTAATTCTTTGATTAATTTTTCAGTTGGATCTTCGTTTACGATGGCTTTAGTCTTGATTTGTTTAGCTCTGTCAGCTGTAAATATTATAAAAAATTAAATTAAAGTTTTGATGTCAAAAATATTGAAAGACTTACCATATCTCAAAGTTGAAACAGATTCATCAAAATTAATATCAGCTGGACTGATAGCAGCAATCTAAATAGTTATAATTTAAGCAAAAAGATATTTTATTTCAATTTTTGTCAAGAGTTTTACCATAATAGTCTTTGAGTTACCACCTAAAGCGTTCATCAAGAGCTTGGTCAAAGCTGAATCTCTGTATGGAACTTTTAAATTAAATGATATTATTTCTTCTAATCAGAGTCTTCAACTTAAAAAAACCTACCTTTAACGTTTTTGCCAGCAGATTTATCAGCTAGAGCACTGATTACATTTCCGAGTGAAGTTAATGAAAGATTAATAGCAGCACCTTCTTTTAATCGATCTCCAGTAGCTCCAGTAGCATCAGCTCTCTCGCTTCCAGCTAAATCAACTAGATTAATTAAAGACGATTTTGCCATTTCTTTACCAGCCTCATTATTATATTTCTGAATTAAGTTTAATGTAACAATTGTATGTGCTCTACTGCTCGTAGCGTTCATGTTTGTAGCAGCAATTGTTCGATTGGAATTTCCTTCATCCTAATACAAATAAACTACACGGAAAATTTTTTTGATCAAAATGTTTTAAAATTTTACCATTAGTTTTTCGATATCATCGAAGCTATCAACTAAAATTTTCTTTTGGCCTTGAGCTATAATTTTTTGTTAAAAAACTGAAGTTGATTCTTTTCATTTATTTGTTATACACTTACCATAAAATCCGATCTTAGGGTCCTCTCTGACTGTCATACCACTCTTTCTATCCTCTTTACTTCCCAATAAATCTCTTACCATTTCACTGTAAATTTCAAGCATGCTGAATGTACACTTGAGTAAAACGAATCGAAATAAAGAATCTTTTTTTTTAATCATGGATAATTTTTAAATTTTTACTTCAACATTTTTTCCTTGTTCTTTCAACGCATCGGCTTTTTTGAAGATTTCTTCACAAGCCATTGGGACAATACCTTTATTGACACCGTATCCAATTACTGAGTAGCTTTTACCTGAACCAGTTTGTCCATAAGCAAAAAGTGATGCATTATAACCCTCCCATGCATTGTTTAAAATTCCAATACCCAAGTCACTGAATACTTTTTTCTAAAGAATCATTTTAGTTAATCCAATCGATTTAATTTTTTTGTAAAGACTTTTACTTGATCAGCGTATTTTGAATTTTCTGGAGCAAAATATCCAGTAGCATCAGCTTTGAAACTATCGTGACTCCTTCAAGTAAAGTTTTTTAAAAATCATGGAATAAAAAAAAAATTTTCTTTATCAAACCAATAAGAATAATCATAAGCATATTTTTTTTCCTCATTTGTTTTAGGATTACGGATGACAGTCTGATTACCGGCCATCTGTACGATTAGTTTAGCTTGGGCATTTTTTTCACGATCGTTAAAAGGACGTACTCGCACGGCTACTCTAAGATTCTCTTCAGCCATATCACAATTTTAATAAGCTTAATCTAGACTAGAGACGACACAAAAAAATATAGAAGATAATTTAAAAAAAAAAAAATATTTAATTTTAAATATTTGCTTAATATTAAAAATCTTTGAAAAACGAAATCTCAAGCCTCAAAGTTTATATATCAAGTTCTGATTTTTCTGTTACAATTAAATCCATTCCAGTGTGTTTAAAAGTTTCTAAGGTAACTTGCAAACTATCAGACTAACGTAATAACTAAAAAAAAGTGTATTTATTTATTTTTTCTAAAATAAAATTGTTTCAAATATTATAATTATAGTTTGTTGTGATCAGAGCAAATAAGCTTTGGAATTGGTTGATTATCTTAAAATAAAAGTTGGAATTATAATATTTTTCGTAACAACGAAACGAATTTAAAAGATTTCAGAGAAATTTTTTTCAGTAGCTTTGGTAACTGTGATTTGTGACGTAAAAAAGAGAACAATACTTTTAAAAAAAACTTACAAAAACTTGAATAATTTTTAGAAGTCATTGAAAAAGCAAAATGAACGTAATAAAATAAGTTGCTTTTTTTTAAATAAACAAATCTCCTACCATAAGAAAAAGTCAACTGGTTTAAAAAAAATCTTAAAAAATTATTATTGTTGCGTCCATACGACTCAAACTCATGCTTTATTCTCAAATTGAAACATAAAACAATCTACCTTGCATTCCTGATTCAGATTTCAACGGTATTTTTTTTAACTCATCGATTTTGCGTCATTTTTCCTATGCATAATGCTTGGAACACGCATAATGATGGGAAACATCACTTAAAAAAAAAAAACTTTTTCAATGTAAAAACCTTTATGCTTTAATAATGAAAAATGTTAAAAATAAATCTGAAATAATATTTTTTTCTTTAAACTTTTCCTCCATTTTTTTTACATGTTTAAAAAATACTCAGATAAGCCTATTGACTTTAAGTCTGTAAATTGATTCCAATAAAATGTTATTGAATTAAAATTTTTCAATTTTGTTGTTGTCATCGTTACTTGTAAGATAAACACATAAATATTGGAACTTTTTTTCCGTATTACATCAGGGAATAAAAATAAAAAATTCTTTATTGAAATTTGAGAAGTATTTTTATTTTAGATTTTATTCAAAAAAAAATGGCTGAAGAAAATCTTAGAGTCGCTGTTCGAGTTAGACCTTTTAACCAACGTGAAAAAGATGCAAACTCTAAATTGATTGTTTCCATGTCTGGAAATCAAACATTAATAACCAATCCAAAGACTAATGAAGAAAAAAAATATGCTTATGATCATTCATACTGGTTTGTTTCATAACAAACTTAAGCCTATATATTTTAATTCACAAATTACATTTTTAAAAGGAGTCACGATGGCTTTAAAACAGAATCAAATGGTTATTTTTCTCCTGATAAACCGAATTACGCTGATCAAGTATCGATTTATTTCAAATCGCTTTAAGTTAATCTTTTAAGATTTAATTTTTTTTCTAGAAAAAAGTATTTAATGATTTGGGTGCTGGAGTTTTGAAAAATGCTTGGGAAGGCTTTAATGCATCACTTTTCGCTTATGGTAAATTCAATTTCAAAAAAATTTAGAAAATATAAAATTGACTAATTATTTATATTCAAGGTCAAACTGGCTCAGGTGAATTCCACGTGAATATTGATTAACTCTCCATTAGTAGTTCATATTTTAAATTTTAAAGGCAAAAGTTACTCTGTTGTCGGTTATGGAAATAATAAAGGTATTGTACCATTGGTTTGTGAGGATATATTTAACAAGGCAAATACGATGAAAAACTCCGGGACAATCATTGAAGTAAGGCACACACTCTTGACCTTTAAAATCATAAAATAAACCATTAATTTTGTTATTAAAGTGTACATTCAGCATGTTAGAAATTTACAGTGAAGTTGTGAGAGATTTGTTAAGTCCATCAGCTGACCGTAAGAGTGGTTTAACTATTCGTGAAGATCCGAAAATTGGATTTTATCGTAAGTTTATTCTAACAAGGTTTTATTAAGCGATTATTCTAATAAATTTTCAAACAGCTCAAGGATTGACTAAAACTCTTGTTGGTAGCTTCGATGACATCACTAAATTGATGGTCTGATTATAAATTTCTTTTCTTAATTGTAAATTTACTTATATTGATTTTATTAAAGGATCAAGGAACCGCACAAAGAACTATTGCTGCAACAAACATGAACGCTACGAGCAGTAGAGCTCATACCATTATAACAATAAATCTTGTACAAAAATACAAAAATGAATCTGGTAAAGAAATGGCTAAATCTTCGATGGTAAATCTTGTCGATTTGGCTGGTAGTGAAAGAGCAAATGCTACTGGAGCAACCGGAGATCGGCTAAAAGAAGGTGCTGCTATTAACCTTTCATTGACTTCACTCGGAAATGTAATCAGTGCGCTAGCTGATAGCTCGGCTGGTAAAAATGTTAAGGGTAAGCTTAAAAGCTAGCTTTATTTTTAACGATTCCATTAATATTTTTTCATAGTTCCGTACAGAGATTCAGTTTTGACTAAACTTTTGATGAATGCTTTAGGTGGTAACTCAAAGACTATTATGGTAAGACTTATTACAGAAATAAAAGATAATGATCTTTCTGATTCATTTTAAATATTTAGATTGCTGCTATCAGTCCTGCTGATATCAACTTTGATGAATCAGTTTCAACTTTGAGATACGGTAAGAATTCTTTCAGATTTAAAAATAACTGACCATTTCTAAAAATCGTCAATTTTAAGCCGACAGAGCTAAACAAATCAAGACTAAAGCCATCGTAAACGAAGATCCAACTGAAAAATTGATCAAAGATTTAAGAGATGAAAATGCTAAGCTTAAAAAAATGTTGGAAAGTGGTAAAATTGATCCGGCTTTATTAGAACAAATATCAGGAGGCAACAAAGATGGTAAAATTATTTTTAAAAAAATAAATTACTTATTTTTTATAAATTTTGTATCAAGGAAAGCCCGTTGCTGATGATATCTTAAAAAAACAAATGGAAGAAAACGATAGAGCAATGAAGGAAATGCAACAGTCATATGAAGAAAAATTAAAAGAAGCTAAAGCACATGTAATTAATTAGAACTTTTCAATTATTTTTTTAGAAAATAATAAATATTAAAAATGTTTAGGCTGCAAATTCTGATAGATCACAAATTCTCGAAAAAGCCAAAAAAACACCTCATTTGACAAATATTAACATGGATCCATCATTATGTGGAACAATTAAAATTTTATTAGAAGGCGATGGTAAAAAGAAAATTGGTCTACCAGGCAAGAGTGACATCTCTTTGAACGGCTTAGGGTACTTATTCACAAGCAAAAATAATGTGAGATTAAATATGACCTTTTTTCTGTTTAGAATTTTAGAAGAGCATGGTTTGATTACGATCAGTGGCAATAAGTTTACAATTGAGAGACTTAATGACTCAAAAATTTTACGAAACGGTAAACTCTTGAGCGCACCAGCTGATTTGGCTCATTTGGATAGATTAGTATTCGGTGCTTTGCAATACTATACGTTCGTTGATCCTTCAAAAGCATCTCCAAAAGATGTCTCGTTTACATTTGAAATGGCCCAAGATGAAATTGCTAAAGCAAGTGGATTAATTTCAACTGACAATAAAACCAACTTGAGCCAAGGTACTAACATAAATTTGATTTTTACTCGATTATTTTTTTTTAACACAATTTTTAATTAAAAGACCAATTACAATGCCAAGCTGAATTGATTGATTTGTTACCAGCAATTGAAGAAGCAAATGACATTTCAATAGTCTTGGATAAAAAAGTCATTTTCGCAGCATTGCCAGTCTCAGACAGCGCAAGGCAATTTTAAATTAAAAAATAATAATAAAATACGAAACTAATAATTCATTTTTTATTCTTTCAAGAGGAGAATATGACGGCAAATTTAAGGTTACTAAGGCTTTTAATGATTTTGAATCAACTTTTTTGCTAACTCTTGTATTATAGGCTTTCGTATCAGTGAAAAACTTTGCTACTGGTCTTGAATGGATTTGGAGCAAGAATAAATTTTTGGACCGTAAAGCCGAGATGACAGAATTATATTTGGATTTCAAAGACGATGGTATTATCAACACGGAAAAATTCAAAGTAATTAAAAACTTAATTTAAACATTTTTAGAGTTTTAGTTTTCTATTTTGCACGTTTTACTAATCGGTTTTCCTATTTTTTTAAATTACTAACAATAGAATAAAAACGGACAGGTTTTTATTATTTTTTATAGTTTAAATTGCACCATGTCATTTTTATATTTTTTTGTCATTCCGCATTTTTGTTTCACTTTTTTTTTGAATAACTCAAACTTTAAATGTGAAGATAGTTTTAGCTTCTTTTAAATACTTCATACTAACCCGCTTTTCTTTTTATTTGCTTACTAAAGGTCTCAAATCCAACTCAAGTTAATATTTTTTTGCTTTTAGCAATTTAATTAAAACGAATGTTTTTCTAATAATTTATTGCTTTAGTCTTATGACCCGTTCTATGAATCACCAGATACACCAACTCAAATTGGCACAGCTATGATTTTTCCTAAATCATTGTCGTATATGATGCCAAACAAAACCGAAGCTAAAATACTTGACTTGAAAAGCAAAGATGCCGGTACAGTGACACTTGAATTGATACCATGTAATGCAGCTGGTAAACCATTGACTGAAAAGGATTCGATTCAAATTGATGATCCTAAGACTGATATTTTGAATAAGCCTATCAATTTTATGCTCAAAATTGGTGCATCAAAAATTTCGAATCCAATTTATGAAGTATTCATTTAGACCTAAACTTTTTTACAAGCTTTGTCTAAACTTTTCATTAAGGATATTTACTGTACGTTTCAAATGTACAAAGATCCTAACATTCACAAGAGTGAAACAATCAAAGGAACAAGCACCCCAGATTTTAAATTCAGTAAGAATTTCACATTTCAAGTCACCCAAGAGGTAAATTCCAAAACTCAAAATTTATAAGATTTTTGTTATGAAAACTAAATTTTATAAAGATGCTTGATTTTCTTTTGAATAAATGTTTGTTTATTCAAATATTTGGTGAACAAAAACACCCGAGTCCAGACAAAATAAATAGCAAGATAACGACAAAAGAGTATTTTGAAAGAGAACATTTGACTAACCAAAATATGATGCGAAAAATTTCGAATAAAGTAAGTCACTTTTAAAAGACTTTGGAGTGATTTTTTTTACAGTTGTGTTTAAGGTTGACCCAGAAGCAGAAAAATTGAAAGAAGAATTGAAGCTTTCTCAAATGAAACAATCTCGTCTTGAACAAACAATCGTAACAATTTTTAGTCAAAACTTTTTTTTTTAAAAAACTTTATTTATTGCATCTTGTTGAAAAAGGTGAATGTCAGAAAACTTGTCCAAACTTCGGGTGGTTTACCGATTGGAGCAAATTATGTCAATAATATGTTACAAGCTTCAAACGATCAAGAAGTAAATCGAATATTGACAGATTACAACAAGAATAAAAATAACATGCAAAATAATGACAATGGAGCATTTATGATTAATATAAATGCTATGGGCGCAGGTGGTCCAAGTATTGAAATTGGTAACAACAAAAATAAGAGTAAAGCATGCATAATTTCATAAAAAATTTGCAATGAATTTAAATTAAATTTTTTTTTGATTGAGCTTAAATGAAAACAAAAACCAAACAATGATTTTTTGGAATATTTTATATTGATATTTTTTGGTGTTTCTTAATAAAATAAATTAATTTTTATAGAAATTTTATGGTATCAGCTTTTGAAATCTTTGTTAAATTCTTTACAATCAATAGAAGTTCTGACTGAGTAGCAACTAGACCGGTTTTGTCCTTTTTAGGACTCCTTTAAAAGTCCTAACTTTTACTTAATACTTAATATTTTCGATCGTAACTGTTAAAGTTAATCGAAATACAGTTGTGGTCATTCACGTGTTCCTCTTGTGAACTCTAATGGACTAACGATTTCGAAAAGCTACCATTGATAAATGGGTATCAAATGATAGCTTAAGAGCTCTAGTTAAAGCTTGTAAAGCTAGCTTTCATTTGATTCCTATTTATCATTGGTAGCTTATCGAAATCATTAGTTCATTAAAGTTCACAAGAGGAACACGTGAATGGCCACAACTGTAGTTATGAAGCAAAATTAACACGACTCAACATATAGGGTTTTTTGATGGTAAAATACCGACTTAAATTGAAAAATAAACGTCTTAAGTTAATTATTGATTCTTCTATAGAAGAATATCTAAGATTTAAAAGTAAAACTCCAATGTTTGGTAAAGGTTCGATGACAAATTTTCAAGTTTAGTCTCAACAGACCTTTAATTAAGGTGGAACAAACTACAGTGCTGGTCGTTCACGAATTAACTCTGCGAAAGTTCGTGAACGTTCATGAATGTTCACCATTCACAGGATCTTTCACCGAATGGAAAAAACATAAATTTCCATTCGTGACGGTTCGTGGCTATTCGCTGACGTTCGTAAAATTTTTTTTTAAAGAACGCGAATGACCACGAATATCCACGAATGGAAATTTATGTTTTTTCCATTCTGAATGAATGCGAACGAACTTTCATGAATGTTCACGAACGTTCGCAGAGTTAATTCGTAAACAACCAGCACTGTATGTTTCTCAAGTTCAAGATGAAAAAAGGAATTATTTTGTTTATTCGGGTCTGGTCGACTTTGTGATCAGGTGTTCACAAAAAAATGTGATCAGTGGTATCAAGTCGAGTTTGTGATCTTTCTGATCACAAAAAGCTTGATCAAAAAATAAGTGATCATTTTAACAAATAAAAAAAATTAAATTAAAAAAAAATTTTTTTTGTGATCATTAATTTTATTTTGTGATCAATAACTTTTAGTATTTCCTGTCAAAAAACCTTTTTCCATTTAACGTCGAGTTTAACTTTTTATCTTATACAACAAAACAAGAGAGGCGTAGTCAGAAACTTTTGGGTAGTGTCGCGAACCTCTGGACATGGGAACCCCTTCTTTCATAAAATCTTCGAAGACCCCTCACCTCTTACTCATTTACTGAAAAGTGTATAAGGTAATTTTTTTCCAGCTGTTCTTAAAAATGGTCAATTAATGGTTCAATCTAGACAATAATTATAATCTCTTTAATGCATTCCTTCGTAAGAATCGTTATGTAGGAAAAGAAACAATCTATCAGCATATGTAACTTGGAACTGACGAGGATATACCCTTTTTTCTACTAAGTTACATAAAAATGATTTTAAAAAAGTTTAAAAATTAAGTTGCAAAATAAATTTTTTTGGTGATCATGAAATTTTTTTTGTGATCATAAATTTATTTTTGTGATCATTTTTTTTTGGAATTTTCGCATATTTAGTTTAAAATGATCACTTATTTTGTGATCAAGCTTTTTGTGGTCAGAAAGATCACAAACTCGACTTGATACCACTGATCACATTTTTTTGTGAACACCTGATCACAAAGTTCCAAAAAAAAAACGAAAAACATAATAACGAAAAAAAACAAGAATTTGTTTTTAAATTTTATTTTTCGTTTTATAAAAAACGGAAGTTTAAAGAAGTTTCGGTAAAAAACGACTAAATCGCTAATATTAATCTTAACTGGCTGATTATATATCGTCTTAATTAAGAGACATTAAAAAAACTGAGTTAAAAAAGAGGGTTTAATAAAAGTCTTTTCGAAAAATTAAAGTCTGAAAATGAAAATTAACTGTCAAAAAAGGTTAAAAATGTGATCAATAGATAATTTTTGGATCAATTACAGCATCGTGAATTTTTCTTGGTATGACTTGCTGCTGCCATTGTGGAACTATATGCATCGTTGTAGGAGTTTCAATGAAAGTTCTTTCAAAAAGCTAAGACTTTGGATACGTGAAAAAGCAGGACCCTTGAAAAACATAGGTGTAATTTTCAAAACATACACCAAAGTGTAACTTTTACACAAAGTAAGATATGCAAAAAATTATTTTCATACAAGGTAGAGTAAATGAAGGCTACAAAATTATACCATATTTAAACCCCTTGTGAAGTTATTTCGGGGAAAAAACAGATTTTTCACTTTTCAGTCTTTAAGGACCCTCATATACCCCCCATATTTGATGTATATATCCCCATTTTTTATAAATCGATAAAGAAAAATGGGTTTTTTTAATGAACAAAATCATTTCAGACACGAAAACATTTATATAAAACTATCTGAGCATAATAAAAGGTGAATATGAATATAGAAAAAGGTTTTTTAATAATTCTATTAATGTATTCGTGTCGGAAATGATTTTGTTCATTAAAAAAACCCATTTTTCTTTATCGATTTATAAAAAATGGGGATATATACATCAAATATGGGGGTATATGAGGGTCCTTAAAGACTGAAAAGTGAAAAATCTGTTTTTTCCCCGAAATAACTTCACAAGGGGTTTAAATATGGTATAATTTTGTAGCCTTCATTTACTCTACCTTGTATGAAAATAATTTTTTGCATATCTTACTTTGTGTAAAAGTTACACTTTGGTGTATGTTTTCAAAAATACACCTATGTTTTTCAAGGGTACAAAAAGCACACACCATGGATTTTTGAAAAAAGTACCTTACTCAAATCATAACCGTACCGTGCTCGTATTAAAAAATAGCAAATTCTTCGAGAAATCATTCATTAGAAATTTAGAGAATTTTTAGTACGGATACGGTACGGTTCGGGTACCGTTATGATTTGAGTACGGTACGAGAAGCAATTAATTCGGTGGAAGTGCAGTATATTTTGTTGTGATCAGAGCAAATAAGCTTTGGAATTGATTGATTATAAAGTTGGAATGAAATATTTTCGTAACAACGAAATGCATTTAAGAGATTTCAGAGAAAATTTTTTAGTAGCTTTGGTAACGTCGATTTTTTACATCAAAAAAAGAACCATACTCTTAAAAAAAAACTTGAATAATTAAAAATTCATTGGAAAAGGAGAATAAACCTAATAAAATAAGTTTTACTTTTAAATAAACAAATCTCCTGCCATTATGAAAAATCATTTAAAAAAACCTTAAAAATTATTTTTGTTGCGCCTTTTATAAACCATACTAATGCTTTATTCTCAAATTGAAACATAAAATAAGCATTTACCTTAACTTCCTGATTCAAATTAAACGGGATTTTTATTTTATTCATGATTTTTCGTCATTATTCCTATGCAAGCATTATTATTATTCATATTATTCCTATCATTATTCCTTGGAACACACGTAATTATTGAATGCATCACTTAAGAAAAAACAAATCAATATAAAAACCTTTTTGCTTTAATAATGAAAAATTAAAAAAAAAATTAAAAAATATTAACTTTTTTTTTAAATTTGAAAATATTCCTCCATTTTTTTACATGTTTTAAAAATACTCAGATAAGCCTATTCACTTTAAGTCTGTAAATTGATTCCAATAAAGGTTATTGAATAATTTTTTCAATCTTGGCGTAAAGTTCCGGCCGTTCACGAATCAAATCTGCTAACCTTCATGAACGTAGCGATTGGTAGCCATTCGCGTTCTTTAAAAAAAAAAAAATTTTCACGAAAGTCGCCGAATCTCCAAGAATTGAAATTTATGTTTCTTTTCATTCGGCGAACGTTTATGAATGTTCATGAAGGTTCGCAGATTCAATTTGTGAACGGCCAGAACTGTAGTCACCGTTACGTGTACGATATATACATAAATTTTAAAATATTCTTTATTGAAATTTGATAGTTTTTTTTAGATTTATTTCGAAAAAAAAATGGCTGAAGAAAATCTTAGAGTCGCTGTTCGAGTTAGACCTTTTAACCAACGTGAAAAAGATGCTAATTCTAAATTGATTGTTTCCATGTCTGGAAATCAAACCATAATCACCAATCCAAAGACTAACGAAGAAAAAAAATATGCTTATGATCATTCATACTGGTTTGTTTCATAACAAAATTAAGCCTAAATCTTTGAATTCAAAGAAAATTTTTTTTTTAAGGAGTCACGATGGTTTTAAAACAGAATCTAATGGTTATTCTTCTGCTGATAAACCGAATTACGCTGATCAAGTATCGATATTTTTTTAAGGAGCTCAATATAAACTCAAGATTTAAATAATAAAATTTTTAAGAAAAAAGTATTCAATGATTTGGGTGCTGGAGTTTTGAAAAATGCTTGGGAAGGCTTTAATGCATCACTTTTCGCTTATGGTAAATTTAATTTTAAAAAAATTTAGAAACATAAAATTGACTAATTATTTATATTCAAGGTCAAACTGGCTCAGGTGAGTTTCACGTGATAATTGAATAGCTATCCATAAGTATTTCATATTTTAAACTTTAAAGGTAAAAGTTACTCTGTTGTCGGTTATGGAAGTAATAAAGGTATTGTACCAATGGTTTGTGAGGATATATTTACCAAGGCAGATACGATGAAAAATTCCGGTACCATCATTGAAGTAAGCTACGACCTC
Source organism: Brachionus rubens (assembly GCA_022207745.1). Taxonomy (NCBI): domain Eukaryota; kingdom Metazoa; phylum Rotifera; class Eurotatoria; order Ploima; family Brachionidae; genus Brachionus; species Brachionus rubens. Next base: position 1,992,153 of record JAJVHD010000001.1, on the reverse strand, counting down.
TTGAACTTTTAAAATCATAAAATAAAGCATTATATTTGTTATTAAAGTGTACATTCAGCATGTTAGAAATTTACAGTGAAGTTGTGAGAGATTTGTTAAGTCCATCAGCTGACCGTAAGAGTGGTTTAACTATTCGTGAAGATCCGAAAATTGGATTTTATCGTAAGTTTATTCTAACAAGGTTTTATTAAGCGATTATTCTAATAAATTTTCAAACAGCTCAAGGATTGACTAAAACTCTTGTTGACAGCTTCGATGACATAACTAAATTGATGGTCTGATTATCAATTTCTTTTCTTGATTGTAAATCTACTTTACTTCATTTTATTAAAGGATCAAGGTACAGCACAAAGAAGTATTGCTGCAACAAATATGAATGCAACTAGCAGTAGAGCACATACCATTGTAACAGTTAATCTTGTTCAAAAATATAAAAATGAATCTGGTAAAGAAATGGCTAAATCTTCGATGGTAAATCTTGTCGATTTAGCTGGAAGTGAAAGGGCAAACGCTACTGGAGCAACCGGAGATCGGCTAAAAGAAGGTGCTGCTATTAATCTTTCATTGACTTCACTCGGAAATGTAATCAGTGCTCTAGCTGATAGCTCAGCTGGTAAAAATGTTAAGGGTAAGCTTAAAAGCTAACTTTATTTTTAACGATTCCATTAATATTTTTTCATAGTTCCGTACAGAGATTCAGTTTTGACTAAACTTTTGATGAATGCTTTAGGTGGTAACTCAAAAACGATTATGGTAAGAAATCTCTATTATTTATAGAAGCGTCTTTCTGATTCAAATTTGATTATTTAGATTGCTGCTATCAGTCCTGCTGATATCAACTATGATGAATCAGTTTCAACTTTGAGATACGGTAAGAATTCTTTCAGATTTAAAAATAACTGACCATTTCTAAAAATCGTCAATTTTAAGCCGACAGAGCTAAACAAATCAAGACTAAAGCCATCGTAAACGAAGATCCAACTGAAAAATTGATCAAAGATTTAAGAGATGAAAATGCTAAGCTTAAAAAAATGTTGGAAAGTGGTAAAATTGATCCGGCTTTATTAGAACAAATATCAGGAGGCAACAAAGATGGTAAATATCAAAATAAAAAATGATTTGATTCTTTTTTATAAATTTTATTAATATCAAGAAAAACCCGTTGCTGATGATATATTAAAAAAACAATTGGAAGAAAACGAAAAGGCGATGAAAGAAATGCAACAGACCTATGAAGAAAAATTAAAAGAAGCTAAAGCAGCTGTAATTAATGTCATTTTTTTTTCTTTTAAAAAATAATAATGATTAAAAATTTTTAGGCTGGAAATTCTGATAGGTCAGAAATTCTCGAAAAAGCAAAGAAAACACCTCATTTGACAAATATTAACATGGATCCATCATTGAGTGGAACAATTAAACTTTTGCTAGAAGGCGATGGTAAAAAGAAAATTGGTCTACCAGGCAAGAGTGACATCTCTTTGAACGGCTTAGGGTACTTATTCACAAGCAAAAATAATGTGAGATTAAATATGACCTTTTTTCTGTTTAGAATTTTAGAAGAGCATGGTTTGATAACGATCGGTGGCAATAAATTAACCATCGAGAGACTAAATGATTCAAAAATTTTACGAAATGGAAAACTTTTGAGCACACCAGCTGATTTGGCTCATTTGGATCGATTAGTATTCGGTACTTCTCAATACTATATGTTCATTGATCCATCAAAAGCATCTCCAAAAGATGTCATGTTTTCATTTGAAATGGCTCAAGATGAAATTGCTAGAGCAAGTGGTTTAATTTCAAATGACAATAAAGCCAACTTGACTCAGGGTACTTACATAAATTTAATTTTGATTTGTTCAATTTTTGTTCTAAAAATCTCTTTAACTCATAGAACAATTACAATGCCAAGCTGAATTAATTGATTTGTTACCAGCAATTGAAGAAGCAAACGCCATTTCAATAGCCTTGGATAAAAAAGTCATTTTCGCTGCATTGCCGATCTCAGATAGCGCAAGGCGAGTTAAATTAAAATTTAATAATTTAAAAACGAAACTTAATTTTAAATTTTTAGAGGAGAATACGATGACAGAGTTAAGGTTAATAAGACTTAAAATTTTTCTGAATCGAATTTTTTCTTATTTTTTTATTAAAGGCTTTTGTAACAGTGAAGAACTTTGCTACTGGTCTTGAATGGATTTGGAGCAAGAACAAATTCTTGGACCGTAAAGCCGACATGACAGAGTTATATTTGGATTTCAAAGACGATGGTATTATCAATAATGACAAGTTTAAAGTAATTCTAAACATGATTTTAATAAATTTTAGATTTTTAATTTGCCAGGATTAACTATCTTAATGTTTTTGTTTTGCTCGTTTTACTAATTAGTTGTGCTATATTTTTTAATTAACAACCATAGAATAAAAACGGACTTCAATTAAAATTTCACTTTATTTTTGTTATTCCGCATTTTTGTTTCACTTTTTTTAAAATAGCTTCACTTTAAATGTGTAGATAGTTTCATTTAAAAACTAAATAAGGTTCGCCCAATCCAAAACTTCCACGCTATCTAAATTTACAGAATCTGACCATATAACAGTGCTCCCCATATATTAAAAAACCGGAGGAGTTGTCTTTAGTATATCGTTTGTATCAATTAGAAATATACACTATTATATGGTTAATGATACAGATTCTGATAGAGAAAAAAATTTTGCACAAGCTAACAGTGTTTTTTTTTTTAAATTGTTAAATTCTTTTTTTTTTAATAAAATAACAAAAAAATGTCAATTTTTTTTGTTTTTTGGGATCAAGTCCGCGGAAAGTCACAAAATATGTATATTTTTTACTATCGGCTTGTAGAGCAGTAAATTCTTCACAAAATGTTGGGACTAGATTTTTTATTTATTAACCTGCAGAATAGAAACAATGCGCCTAAAAATGGGCTAAAAATCAAAAACATTAAAAATGAAGGAATTTGCATTTTCTGACCCAAAATTCGTGATGCTCGTATAGAATTACCATAGAATACATTATTTCTAAAATTCGGTTTTGGGAGTTTTTTTCAAAGATAATTTAGGAACTTTTTTGATAAATTGAAGGAACTGTTTATAAGATGCCCCAAATCATAAACGTTACTTAGTTTTTCGTGTTTTTTGAGAGCTAATTTCTCTTCAATTTTATATCTAGATTAGACACAAACCCATCAGCTTTGTAGAGTAGGTCTTTCCTTACAAAAATAGGTGAGGATTTTTCAAACGATAAGTTACTTTTGATAATACAGTATGTCTGAAGTATCAATTTTCGTAAATTTTCAAGGAAAAATGCTCAAATTTTTGGAGGAATCATTTGTATCAAAGCAACTTATTTGTTTAATGACAAACCCTCACCTATCTCTATAGAAATTTATGAGAGAAAGATGTTGAGACACTTTTTTACTTGGTTTTATTGTATCACAGGGGAGGAATATAATTTAAAGCTTCTAACCTTTATGATTTGGGGCATCTTATGAATAATTATATATGTTTTCTATGGTAATTATATACGAGCATCACGAATTTAGGGTCAGAAAATGCAAATTCCTTCATTTTTAAGGTTTGTAATTTTTAGCACCTTTTTAGGCACATTGTTTCTATTCCAAGTTAATATTTTTTTTGCTTTTTAGGCAATTTGATTTTATCGAATATTTTTCTAAAAATTTTATGTTTTAGTCTTATGACCCGTTCTATGAATCACCAGATACACCAACTCAAATTGGTACAGCTATGATTTTTCCTAAATCATTGTTGTATATGGTGCCAAACAAAACCGAAGCTAAAATACTTGACTTGAGAAGCAAAGATGCTGGTACAGTTACACTTGAATTGATACCATGTAATGCAGCTGGTAAACCATTGACTGAAAAGGATTCGATTCAAATTGCTGATCCTAAGACTGATATTTTGAATAAGCCTATCAATTTTATGCTCAAAATTGGTGCTTCAAAAATTTCGAATCCAATTTATGAAGTATGATTTATGATTTTTAGAGCTCAAATTTTTTTCAAGCTTTGGCTAAATATTGATTAAGGATATTTATTGTTCATTTCAAATGTACAAAGATCCTAACATTCACAAGAGTGAAACAATCAAAGGAACAAGCACTCCAGATTTTAAATTCAGTAAGAATTTCACATTCCAAGTCACCCAAGAGGTAAACATCAAAACTAAAAATTTTAAACGATTTTTTTACGGAAATTAAATTTTACATAGATGCTTGATTTTCTTTTGAACAAATGCTTGTTCATTCAAATATTTGGTGAGCAAAAACACCCGAGTCCAGACAAACTAAATAGCAAGATAACGACAAAAGAATTTTTTGAAAGAGAAAATTTTAATAACCAAAATAATTTGATGGGAAAAATTTCGAATAAAGTAAGACTAGGTCACTCTTAAAGGCTTGGTGTGTTTTTTTAACAATTTTGTCTTAGGTTGCTCCAGAAGCAGAAAAGTTGAAAGAAGAGTTGAAGCTTTCTCAAATGAAACAATCTCGTCTTGAGCAAACAATCGTAACAATTTTTAATCAGAATTTTTTTAAAAGCTTTTTTTTATTGAATCTTGTTGAAAAAGTTGAATGTTAAAAAATTGGTCCAAACTTCGGGTGGTTTACCGATTGGCGCAAATTATGTCAATGATATGTTACAAGCTTCAAACGATCAAGAAGTAATTCGAATTTTGACAGAATACAACAAGAACAAAAATAACATGCAAAGTAATGACAACGGACCATTTATGATTAATAATATAAATGCTATGGGCACAGGTGGTCCAAGTATTGAAATTGGTAATAACAAAAATGAGAGTAAATCATGCATAATTTTATAAAAATTTAATAAAATTTTTTTTTGGATTGAGCTTAAATGAAAACAAAAATTATTTTTGAAAATTTTTTTATTGATATTTTTTGGTGCTATTTAATAAAATGAATTACTTTTTATTGAAAATAACTGAATCTTGTGCCAAGTTCGAATTTTTTTCTTTAGGTGTTTCTTACAAATCCGGTCTTTCAGAATGCTCATTTCTGGAAGCTCATGAATTTTAATTTTTGAATGACGATCAAAATTTTGTCGATTGTCGACTCAACTAATGTAATAGCGACCTACGAATAGGACTTTGAAAGACCGGATTTGTACTATCGAATGATGGTTTTCCTTTTGCTTTAGGAAAATGTCATTTAAAAAAAATTTTATCAACCATCAATCGGCCGACGATCTTTTTTTTTGGCGAGTGAGATATGGTGTCGAGCGCGATGGATCTAGCGGAAAATCTGATCAACACCTAACGATTTGAGATATATTGTATTTCAAAGAAGAATTGTAAATCGTTTAAATTCCTTACCAAAAAAAAAGCTAAAAAACAATTTCGATTAAATCTACTAAATTACAAATGTTAAAAATAATTATTTTTTTCTTATTTTAAAAAATTCATACCTGATTTAGGAGCAATGATTAACTCAGTATGATTAAAAATTTCCGGATCAAAGGTATCAAAAATCTCTTTTACTTGTTCCGTAGTAAGCCTATTATATTATATTCTATGAACATACATTTTTAGCAAGTTTTTTTTTAATTTGTTCTCAAATTAATTTTGAAAACAACTAAATTTTATACATGTATCACTTTCAATTATACATGTATCATTTTGAGGGACAACCTCAAAAATGTTGTCAAAGTCAAAACACTTAAAAGTTTAATTTCTCCACCGTTTTATGACAAAATTGACAAGTCTCTCTAGAGAATGTCCATTAAGCTTGTCTTCATTTAGACATGTATCATTATTCTTTTAGTACTTTTCCACGGTCTAAAAAAAATTTACGGACTCGAGTCTTAAAGACTCTGAGTCGCTTTTCTGAGTCCGACTCGGACTCAATTCTGAGTCTTAGGAAAAGTAACGAGCCTCTATCTCTGGTTTTGCAAGAAAAAATAATCATCAATCGACAATAATCGATAAAGTCGATTAGGATTTTTAAAAAGTTGACTATTGTCGATTTGTAAAAAAAAATTGTCGACTTACAAATTTTCAAGTCGACTAACAACACTACTTATAATTAATACTTGAAATCGAAACACTTTCTAATTTTGAATTGATCTGATTAAATTTGTTGTCATTTGTTGTATAAAACCTTGACTTGTTTCGATCTTCTAATATTTCAGCTGTTTGCTGTTCAATATCGTCAACGATCTCCTCTTGGGTATCGTCTAACTCGTTATTTGACCGTAGTGTGTTCTTTTTAGTGCTTGAGTCTATCCAGTATTGGTTTATTTGTTTATTTTTGTCTCTACGTTATTATTACTTGAGCATTCAGTTCTCTCACCCTCACTTTGCTCTTCTTCACCATCGTCAAAATCTCGCATATCGTTAGCACCATATGTTAAAGATCCTAACGTCTGAAAAGTTTTAACATTATAGTGCATTATGTGACCAATGTGAAAATTATGGGAACAATAATGTCAAATTCTTATTATATTTTGGTCACCAATCGTTTAAAATTGTCGTCTAATTGTTACACGTTTTTTTATTAAAAGATTAATCAATAATTGTAGATTTTTAAAATCTATCCTTTCATGAATTAATGCAAAAACCTTTGCTAGACTGGGTCACTGTGTTTATCCATAAAATTGGTTGTTTTTACAAAATCAAAAAATATTTTATTTTTTTTAAATAATTTTTCTACAAAGCTACAATTAAATAGAATTGAAAAAGAACTGAAGGAAAGTTTTAGCTTTTTGAAAGAACTTTCATTGAAACTCCTACAACAATGCATATAGTTCCACAAAGACAGCAGCAAGTCATACCAAGCAAAATCCACGATGCTGTAATTGACCAAAATGAAAATAAATAGCACAATTTATCGCAATAATTTTCTGGGTCAATTATTTGCTCATACTGAACTTTACTGTAAATACTGTACACCCAGTAGTTACCTAAAAAATTTTAATCAGTTTTATTTTTTTTGGTTTTTAATTTATACATAAAGCATACCAATTATGAACCAGATGAACAAGAAAACACTCAATAAACCGCTAAAACATGAGAGAAGCTTTGGTTCACTATTACCTTCTCTTTTGCGGCTCCTTTAAAACAAATTTCGTTTTGAATTTAAAAACCGAGAAATTTATTTCAAAACTTACTTGGCACAGACTATCATGTTACCAATAAATTTTAACGCAGCAGTTGCGATTCCACCTGCACCTGTTACCATGAGCCATAAAGGAATTTTTGGTTGGAGTGTACACTTTTCTTGAGAAAGAATACCAATTACCAACATAGCAACAGGAAGAATGGAAGATATTGCCATAATTATGGTGAAAATAACTTAAATATATAAGATCATAAAAATTCAAATAAAAAGGTGCGTTTCCAGAATAAAATTTTACATGAATTGGCAAGGATTTGTAAAACTCGTTGCCCTAATTCGGTTGGCGATTTAGCATCATTTTTGGCTACCTTTATTTGTGATATAACATTAAAATACGACGGTGGTTTATCATCGTTTTCCGATGTTGGAACTGAATTATAAACAGGAGCTTCGGCCATTTTTTTGTAACTAACACGAACAAAATTTATTTCTTAAATAGGTAAAATTTAAAAAAATAAAAAAAGAAAAGAAGAACGTCAAAAACTCTTTATTAAGAGGCTTTTATGTGTGAGGAAAATAAATACAGAAATATTTTAAAATATTATTTATTGGTTTCTTTGAGTACAATAAAAAAAAGACTCGAGTGTATACACTTTCTTTGATTATGATTTAAAAAATTTACAACTTAAAAATAACAGAAAGGTATTTTTTCTTTTTTATTCATTGCTAGAAACAAATGTACAAATAATTTTTGAATTTTTAATCAAAGAAAAATTATTTTGTGACATTTTTTTTTCTAACCTATATTTTGTTGAAAAAATAAAAACGACCCCAAAAAATAGCAATATTTGATTGATTTAAGCGGATAAATTATTAAAATGACCCAAATTTTATGATTTTAAAATTTGTATGGGTTTGATATTTTTAAATTAAGATTTTCTTTATTAGGGTTTCCTGATTGGTACTGACCCTTAAATTATTTTAAGTTTTTAAAGGCTATTTTTGAAATTTCAGACAGCTTAATTTTTTCAGGATTTTCAAACATAATTACTCAGGTAAATAGAAAATTAGTTAAAAACCTGGATTTTTATAAGAATTCATTACTTTGTCCCTATATAAAAATTAGAAATATAAAAAAGTTTATCAAGTAAAAATTTTAAATTTTTTGTTGTCTGATTAAAAAAAATTACAAAAATGCTAAATAGAAAATATTTAATTATTTTTAAATGAAGAATCAAAATAGAATTTATTCATTCAACTTAAACTTGCTCAAAGCTTAAAAAAGCTTAGAAAATTTTGAAAATAAACTCAAAGCTGACGATCTCCAATAGCCTATGCGGTCGTCTGCAAGACATTACGGAAGATTAAAAATTGTCTAATGAACTTATTTTTAACGCCACTATAACGTGCGAGTGATTAGAGCTTATACGTGGGTTAAATTTTATTTTTTGATTTTAAGAGCATGTATTTACAAGGTAATACGGTAAAATAGTATAAAAATAAACATTTTCCACGTTTAATTAAAAGCCCCAAAAATATGCAGACACGCTTAGAACACAACGTTACACGTGTCAAACTTTTTGATTTTCAATCTGAACTTTGATGAAAATTAAGGGCCGTCATCAGACAAAAATTTTATTGGTGCTAAGTGTGCTCAGAACCCTATGTAACTCTTCTCACCCATCTCCATAAATCATTACCCTTAATACTTTTAAATGAAACGTGATCAATGTCTTAACCACTTTACCGACATATAACTACGCCGCAAACCTTGCTTATCGCTTTCTACACACCTCTTCCATGGATAATGAACGATTTTTGCAATCCTCTTTAAGCGTTTTTTTCTGTTAAAATCTTAAAATTAGTAACAAAAAAATTTATAATTTAGGTGGTAATATTGAACTTTTAGCTTGCATGGTAGCAACGGCTCTGTGAACAATTGTAAAATATGACATTTTCTTTATTCCTATAAAGATAATCACTGGTAACTAAAAACAGTTTTTAGTTACCATTGATACGACTACATGGGATATTTATTATAATCTACTTCATTTTTGCTAACAAACTTTTTCCTTACCTGCGCAAAAAAATATTTAAATTAATGTTTTATCTTAGGAATTTCAAAATTTCAAAATATTTATAAATCATAATGAAAATGAATTTTCCATTGAGTCATTTTATTAAATTCCCCTGTGATTCAATTTACATTTTAAAATTAATAATATTTTGATTTATCGATGAAGAATTTATCATAATTTTCTTCATTTATAGATGACAAAGGCTCCATTATGAAGACTTTGAATATCAGAATGGTCTTAGCATAGTGTAACGGCAGTTTTAACGTAGTACAGTACGTACTAAAACTAACTTGTACGCGATTTATTCCTTTCCTCTTCCTTTCCCCTTTTCCTCACTTCTACCTTACCTGTTCCTTTCCTTTCCTCTTTTTCAACTCTTCTTTTCCTCTCATTTCCCACGAAGAAAATAAAATTTAAAATAATTCGTTAAAAAGTTAATTAAAGTTCAAAAATGTCCATCAATTTTTTTAATGCATGAACTAAATAAAAATTTGAAAATTGCGCTTTATTGCATGAATAATTAAGATAATTTATTCGTGTGGAAAACTCAGGAAAGGAAAGGAAAATGTTGAGGAAGATGAAAGGAAGAGGCAAGGAAGGGGCAAGAAAAGAAAACGTACAAGTTAGTTTTAGTATGTACTGTACTGTAGAAATAGTATTTTCTGCAAAGAGCAACTTCTTAGAAAGCAACACAAGATTGGTGAAGAACTTTTCAATTTTTTTAACTTCTTCAGGATACGAACTTCGGCCTTCAGTTGCCTAACCCTGTTGTTTTACTCAATACACCACGTTATTTTTAGCGTTGTTCAAACTTTTATCAAGTGATTTTCTCAAAATAAATTTTATCGTAACACTAATTCGGAATGCTTATCTTACGATCAAAATCTTTCCGGTTTAAAGATAAAAGTTTGTATCAGAATTATTGTTGAGCCTAGTACGATGAAATCCGTCGTTGTCCCGCGTTATACGTCTTGAGACCATAATCTTTTACATACATGTCACCAATGTTTTTGAAAATTCATTTCTTTAGGAATTTTATGAGAAATGCCACTTAAAGGAGAAAAATATTTTTTGCTTAAGAACCAACAATCAGTGCTGGCACCAGCCTTTTTTTGTCTCTAGGAAAACGGGGGTCATTAACAGCCCCTTACAACATACATTTAATCCTGTATGTAATTGAGGACGATTCACAACAGCATTACTTGTTTTTGTGTCTTGTTACGCCTATTTTACTCCAAACTAAGATGATAAAATGTAATCTTGATAAGAGAACACTTTATTATCAACTGTTTATCGATTCAAAACTGATTCTTTCGAGACCAATACTAATGTCTGATGAATGTTTTAATTTTGTAAATAATTTTGAAACATATAACTATGATTCAATAGTAATCCAAATGAATTTCCAAATATTATAATGAATTAGGATTTCATAAAAGAAGAGCATTGTATAGATTCACATTTGTAGGTACAAAAATCTTTGAATTAAGTCGGGTAACTAAACCATGATGAGTTCGATATATTTTCATTTCATTTGTTGGCAAAACTAAAAAAAAAAGCATAATTTAAAAAAAATAAAGAATAATCTTTTATTTAGATTGCAAAAGATATTCCAATAAATTATTTGTCAATGATTTTTTTACATTTTATTTTCGAATACTTTTTTGCTACCAGACATCATATAATAGATGAAAAATCTAAACAGCATAAATTGAATCAACTATAACAGTTAGATTTAAAAAAAAAACTTAGGCAAACTATTAGCTCTATCAATATTTTTCGTTTAGTTCAATTTTAATCTGATACAAAAATGTTCTCTACTTATTTGCAACATCTGCTTATTAATACACCAAAAATAAAATAGGATACTAGACCAAGAATAAAAAAAGTTATTAATACGAGTAAGATCCAAAAAAATATTATAGTCCAAAATGCAAAGTTATAACAAATTATGTGACAATATGTATCGTATTCCGGACTTCTGTGCTGAACAGTGGGATATTTTGAGAACACCCAAACGTTGCCTTTATTGAACAAAAATTAAATTTTGGCAGAAAATTTTCTATTAAATTATGTAAATTACCGACTACAAACCAAATTGACATAAAAAGTATTATAATACAAAAAAAACACGTGTATGTACATGGCTCTTCTTCTTTGGTTTCTTCGTTTCGGTTTCTTAAAACATAAAAATGTTTTTAAAGATTCAAGTTCTTTTATTTGCTTATCGAATATACTTACTTAAGAAATATGTAAAGACTTGTTAATATTCGAGAAATTCCCGTCACTAGGCCTATAATCCCCATTACAATTAACCAAATTGGAATTCTATACTCTATTTTGCATTCGTCTCTTTGATAAAAGCCTAAAGAACACAATTTAGATTGCTTGATAGGAAATAAAATATAAAAACAATTTACCTATTGCTATCATTGTAATTGGTATAGATGTCAAAACTACAAACATTATTATAAATCCAACTTCAATTTAAAATTTTATTTAATTTCTGTTGAATCCGTAAAAAAAATTTAGTTTTTTTCACAGAATTTTTTAGCTATATTTTTTGTTAACAGCAGTCTATCTTGAGACCATGAATGCGTAACTAATCGTATTGTATTGGACTTTATTTTTTTTAAAAGTGTTCTAGGATTTTTTTTCTTCTAATCATCTGATAACCAGCCTGTTTGGGTTTCTGAAGCGACTTTTTTTAAGGTGATTGAAAAGACATATTTTATCCCTTCAAAAGGTTTAATCAAAACAAAAATCTTTATTATTTGATAAATTTACACCCCTTAACAATGGCTTAATTAAATAGAGGAAAACTTATCTCTTTCAAGATACGGCAATTTTTTTTGGTCGTTAATTAAAAGTTAAAATCAACCCCTACATTAGCCAATAAAAAAAGCCCTAAAAATGCTAAATTGAAAAATTGTATTCAGGTATTAAAGAAAGTAAGCAATTTTTTCATGAATTCCAGTCAAGCCTCTTTTACAAAATATACTACGTCTTGGTTCTTCATAATTAAGGTTCTAAGTTTCATCAAGCACATATAAGAATATTTAAGGTAAACATTTTTGATAAGATTAGAACATTATTTATGTGTTAAATTAGTTTCATCAACAACCAAAAAGTTAAGTTAAGCCGTACCATATTATCATCTGTCTTTTTTTTCATTTTCAACCCTTTCTTTTTCTGTGGAATTCATAAATTGTATCTGTTTTTTGATATCATAACAATTGAACAAGCGGGCGTTTAAGGGTTAAAAACATGCGTTTGTACTCAAGCTCAGAGATGTGTTTGATAGTGTCTTGTCTGTGTCTGGCATTGAAAATAAATAATCAAGAACCCTAATTCAAATTAGTTTGTAGCTAATTTTTAAGGAGTGCAATGAAGCAAAAAATCAAAATATAAGAAAGTGTACATGGTCTGCAGACTATTTGCCAAAAAGCACCTAGATTAGACACGAAAAGAGTTGATAAATTCAAGATTCATAAAAAACTAAAATAGTTCGAAAAGATGGGAGTAATTCCTTTATTCACACATTTCAGTACGAATAAATGTAAATCTAAAACACTAGCTAAAGAATTCAAGTAAAACTTTCAGGTATTTTATCGATAAAAAATTACTTGAGTTGAAAACAAGTTGATAAAGATTTTTGAAAAATTTCACCGGATTATCTGAGTCATCTTTGGCTTTTTTGATTGTTTTGAGTATTATATTTAATGAACGTGGTTCTTGTTTAACAAAAGAAAAAAAACATAAATAGACAATTTTTTAAAAAAATTAGTCTTCTGATAGCTTTTAGTAAAAATTTTAATATGAGCAATACGTAAGATTACACGATCGAATTAAAAATAGTCAGGTGGGTAAATTTTTTTTTTGGAAAAATTTACATCAACCTTTAAGAGGTTAAAAAAAAATAAATTTTTAAGAAAATCCAAAAATCAGAAAATAAATAAAGTTTTTTTTTTGTTGTTTTCTATTTACCTGTGTATTTAAAATCATTCCATTCAATATTACTAGTTAAATTTTGAGGATTTTCTAAAATTTTATCTATCGTATTACTTTTAAATGCGCGATCCATATCCAAATATCAAATTCTGTTATGAATTTTTCATTCAGAAATAGGTTTTTCGTTTTATAATTTAAATTGATTTTATGCGTTTGTCTAAATTTGAATAAAATGCGTTAATTTTTTTTTTTGTTAAAATAAAAAGGTAATTTAAAATAAATATTTTCGTTTTTTTTTAATGAGTAGTCATTTTTATATTTTATCTTTTGGAGTCAAGCATTGTGAAATTGTGAAAATTTTGATTAGTTAACAAAGCCATTCTATATTGTACGAAAAGAAAATTAAAATTTTAATAAAACTAGTCATAATTATTATTTTTTTTTCTTCTGAATATTTAAGAAATTTTAAAAATTGAAATTTTTATAAATTTTATTTTATTTTTTTTTTCGAAATATGTGTCAAATTTGCTTTTTTTTCTGTATAGAAAAGAATATTGTTTATATACTAAAGTTCTATTATACCAAGTTTTATAAAATACACATAATTTTCTATTCTTGAATAATATATTTTTCTCTTTACCAAAAGTATGTTTGTAATGGTTAATTAACTAATATTAGAATCCTAAAATCTATTTTCCCGCCCCTCTCCTCTTTTAATTTGTAAGTTGATTTCTAACGAATCAAATTTGTAATTAAAAACAAACTTTCGTAAGTGGCTGTTTTAATATAAAGTTTATGTCAATTATTTTGAAAAAAAGATATACTGAAAGAAATACAATTGTTGAGGTATGCTTTTAAAAATAAAATTAGATTTGATAGAGTTATGTTCAATAAAAACTTGAAATTTTTGATCGTTTTTATTACATTCAGTAACCTATCAATGAAATATTTAAAATATTCTCCCGGATTTTGACTATTGTCTCTCTTTAAATATCTTTTTTTCCGAAGAAAACGATTCAAAATTGGAAAATTATTGGTTTTACAAACTCTAAAATATAAGACACAAGGTGTACGACTCGAATGATTTTAACTCGTTAAACAATCTTTTGACTGCTTCCAACACCCCAATATCAAACGGCTCATTGTTTATTTACAAGGTATTGAATTATAGAGAAAATCCAAAGTAGCTTAGATCTTATTTGTTCAAAATGCTTGGCAAAATCCTTGACTTTGTCCTACCACTGATAGGTAAATTCAATGACAAAAAGGAAGAGACATTTCAACACTTTCCTTAAATTTATGAACTTTTTTCTAAAAGAAGATTTTAATCTTAAATATGAGTTGCACACAATAAGAATCAGGAATAATGTGAATAAATTCTCTAGGAACTTTCGAATAAATTTCAAAAATTTGATTTAAATTATATAAACTTTAAATTCTATTCCTCCACTATGTTACCATAAAATCAAGTACAAAAGTGTCTTGACATATTTATGTTATAAATATCTCTTGAGATAAGTGAGAGTTTGTCATTTAACAAGTAAATTGCTTAGGTACAATCGTTTTTTTAAAATTTGGAAATTTTTGCTCAAAATTTTACGGAAATTGATATTTTGGTAATATTGTAGTACCAAAAATAACTTTCATCATTTGGAAAATTCTCACCTATTCTTATAGAGAAGACCTAATATACAAAGCTTATGAATTTATGCCTTGTCATCAATATATATAAAATAGAAGTCTCAAAAACCGTGAAAAACTTAGGAAGATTTATGATTTAGTGCATCTTAATTATTTAATTCTTGCATAATAAATTTATTCAATCGGCCTAAAAGGTAAAAGCATCTAGCCGTTGGCTTTGTGAATTTTTGACCAAAAAAAATTTGTACAAAAAATAATTTTAAAAAAGTTTAAATTTTTCTTACAGATAATATTTTGAGTTAAAATTTTATGAAAATGTGATACAACTTTTGTATCACCTGAAGGTAATTTCCTTTTAAGCGTAAGTGGAATCGTTTAAGAAATATCCGCATTAAAAGATAAAGTTGATTAGTACACGAATAGAAAAAAATAAATAAATATCAAAACAAACTAAACCAAAACGGCAAGTTAAAATTTTTTCTCAATTTTCTTTTTTCTATTTTTTGACTCTTGTGCAATCGTTATAAAAAGTGTGCTTTTAAATTTTTCAAGGAAAGAAGGGTGCAGCCAAATGCAGCAAAATTTGCTGCATCTACTGGAGAGGTCTGCAAAAATTCTGCAAATAAAATTGCGCATTTAAAAATAAATCTTTTTCAATGGCGTGCAATTTTGCAAAAAATTCAAAGTTATGCAGAATTGCACGCCATTGAAAAAGATTTATTTTTAAATGCGCAATTTTATTTGCAGAATTTTTGCAGACCTCTCCAGTAGATGCAGCAAATTTTGCTGCATTTGGCTGCACCCTTCTTTCCTTGAAAAATTTTAGAGCACACTTTTTATAACGATTGCACAAGAGTCAAAAAATAGAAAAAAGAAAATTGAGAAAAAATTTTAACTTGCCAACCAAAACCAGATTAAAAGTAAAGCTTTTTAAGCATTTTTATGTAATGCAAATGCATGTACTAATTAGAAAAGGATTTTTTCCAAATAATTCCAAAGTCATTAGGTTTATCAGAATTTAAAAAAAGGCAACAGGTGATACAATAGTTGTACCACATTTTTATAAAATTTCAACTCATAAATATGATCAGAAAGAAAATTAAAGGTTAGGACGTAATTATTTTTTGTACAAATTGTATTTTTGTCTAAAAAATTCACAAAGCCCTAGCCGTCCAATGAAATATATAAATATAGATCTTTACAAAATATTCAGGAAGTAGACGCTCAATATTGTAGCCGGACCTTGATCAAAAGTATTACACCACGCCCTCCGCAAAGACAGGGGAGAGGATCTCGTCATGAGATGCTTGGAGTATGGATTAGCCGTTTCTCTTTTCTGTTGTTTACACAAAATTTCTTATTAAAATTTTAAAAAAAGCCCCAAATCATAAATGTTGCTGGCTTTAAAATCTATTCATCCCCTATGGAACAATAAGGCCAAGAGAATAAATGTCTTGGCTCTCATAAATCTCTCTAGAAACAGGCCAGGTTTGTCAATTTACAAATAAGTTTCTTGAATACAAACAATTTTTTTTAAATTTAGACCACTTTGTGTTGAAAATTTAGTAAAACAGATATTTCGGACATCTTGTCGTATCGAAAGTTTCTTATTATTTTAAAATTCTCACCTAAGTAATTTTGCGTCTTATTTGGTTATTGATGCGACATATGGTCCCAAAAACTAAATAAGGCTTATGATTTGGAGTTCTTTAGCTCATTTTTGATAATTTGTGCAAGTTGGCTTTGAATATCTTTAAATTTTTAATGTACGACGTCGACTCAGTCCAAAGGACTATGCAAACTCCGCCCCCAAATATCTCGAAAATGGTTAGGTGCTAACCATTTTCGAGATATTTGGGGGCGGAGTTTGCATTGAAATGTTACATAGTCCTTCAAAGGTACGGCAGATCGCTGTAGGTCGCTGTTTGCCTCACGTGACTACGCCACTGTAGTCGCTTGTTTTACGAGTTGATTGTTTGAAACTTTAAGTTTATAAATGTTTGACTAGATTTAAAATTTTGGGAATGAATATTCGAGTTTTCAAAATTTCCATCAAATATAACAAAAGATTCAGATGAAAGCAAATGATACTTTGAAAAAAAACTGACAAAATTATTATATGTGAATAGAATTTAAAAAAATTAAAAGTGTGCTGAAAAAAAAACTACAAAAGAAATAACTATCGATTTGTTTTCAATTATTCCTTTTTATTCAAATAAAAGATCATTGATGAAGCAGCGAAATTTTCAAAATATGAACAAAAAAGTATGTAAGAGCAAATAAAACAGCGTTCCTAAAGAAACCATTTGAATTGAGCGTAAGCCAGTGGTCCAAAGTCGCCAAAGTCAAAGTCTTTACTTGAAGTCTACAATGAAAAATTGTTTACTTAATTAAAACTTAAGTAAACAATGAAAAAACTATTTTTTTTACTATTAATCCTCTACACCCATAAGCAAAAATGTATCATACAAGCTTAAATGTAATAGAAATGTAGGAAATTTTTTTGAAAAATAAATTTATGTATCAAAAATGTATTGAAAGAATATAATGGTTACATAAAGTATACATTAAATGCATGGAATTTCAAACATTACAAAAAATGTCTTTCGAAGGTTTCACCAGGCCTTTCGTTTTTAATTAACAACATTTCAAGAAAAATGTATCAAAAATACTACATAAAAATAAATCATGTATGAAATCCAATACATTTTAGCTTTCTTGTGTTTATGAAATTTTACTTTTAAAATACGTTGAAAAAAGGTCATTCTTTCAAAATTAGCATTATCATGAAAATTTATATATTTATTTATATATTTTTTTGATTAAAAATCTCCAAAATAGATATTCAATTTTAACAATCCAAAAAAAACAAGTACGGTTTTCAGCTGTAAATTTAAGCCCAAAAATACTGTCAAGGTACAAGGTACTCAATCTCGGAAAAAGTAAATTTCATGAAATCTCTCTTAAAACTAGAACTTACAAGTCTATGAGTATTCGACTAGTTTTGGCCAAACTTTTACAACACTTCTTAAAATTTAATAATTTTTTTCAATAAAATTCTGTCCCAATTTATAGATTTCGGTGTATTTATAGTTAACTTAGTAAACATGTTTATGTTAGCATAGGATTAAAATTTCCTAGGCTATATGTTAGCATAGGATTATAATTTCCTATATCAAAAAATCTGAGTTTCACCAGGCCTTAAACAAAATCAAAGTCGGATTAAAATTAAGGCCTGGTGAAACTCAGATTTTTTGATATATTGAATTTTAAAAAATTCAAGTTTAACAAAATCAAAGTCGGATTAAAATTCTTATAAATAAATTATCAAATGAGTCTTTGGTTCAAATTTTTATCCATTTAGGCAAAATTAAAGTTAATAAGGATGAGTCAATTAAATTGGTAAACCAAAAAATTTACTGTCCTTTTTAGACTTTTTTTTGAAACGATTAAAATCCAAAATGTATTTTATATCCGACATAAAATATGAAGTAATTTTGATACATCTTAAAATTGAGAGAGGTTGTAAATTTACTATATTACGATGTTGAATTTTTCTTACATACGCATGTATCAAAAATGTTGTCCACCCGGAAAATACATCTAATGTTGGAAAATTGATATCAAAAAAAAATGAGTGATTATTTAAACATCGAACCATAGTTTTTTTCGTTTGAAATTTAAATAATAAATTTTATTAAAAAATCTTATTTTGTTTGATATTGGAAAGAATTTTAAGTGTCTTGAAGAAATTTTGGATTTTTTTCCCAAAGCCTAATAACGACTTTTATCTTAAAGATTTTTTCTTTCCAAAGTCAAAAGTTGACTTTTAAAATTTTTCTTTCTTGACTTTTTCAGTTTTTTACTTTGAAAGATTGACTTTGAACCAACACTGGTGAAAGCTAATGCCAAAATTAGCCAAAATTAATTTTGTGAATGACTATTAGAGACTCTGTACATGAAAGTTTTTTTGTGCCGAATTTAAAAAAAAAAGAAGCCAGCTTTAAAAAACACTAATATTTAGACTCTAGCCCAGAGATGTTATGAGAATTTGATCATTAAAAACCAATTACTAAAAAATAACTTACTTTTAGTTCACAATTTTAAACATAATTTAATTAACTTGCTTTGAAAATACGTCTGAAAAATTCTATGTGTGAATCAAAAAAAGACAAGATAGTTTTTTAAATTGAAAATCTAAGCATAGAATAAAAAAACTTTGGAAAAATGAAAAAAAATGGTTCTTTTTTTTTAATTATTAGAATAATTATTCATCGTTTTTTTTTAATTCAAAAAATTATAAAAAAATTATTTATAAAAAATATATAAAATTCAAAAGCCTACTAAATTCTTTAGAAAAGTTTTTTCTTTTTTAAAATATTTTTTTGAGAATTTTTAAAATCATCTTCTTCAAACAATTTTTCCAGCTCTTCTCGTTTCGATTCCTTAAAAAAAATAAAAAACATTTTAATTAATTTTTTTTTTCTAAATTCTATTTTATGTTTAACTTCATCATCTCGCTGACGAACAACTTTTTGTTAATTACCTTTTGTGATGATGATTCAGATGAGACGAATGGCAAACTATTCAATTTATGTTCATTTTTAATTTCATGCGTGGATGAATCATTCGAATATTCATCTAATTTTTTAATCTCTTCACTGGTATTTTTGATATCTTTGCTTGATGAATCAACAAAATACTTTTCACTTGCGATACTATGAATTTTATCATGTAAATTAGTGTATAAACATTTAACTGGGTTTTCAATTAAATCAGGTATCTTATAAAATAAAAAATTTTTATCAATGATTTTATCAATATAATAAATTAAAATAATTTACTAATAAACTACTAGTCATTGATTCATCAAACTTGTTTGAATCGAATATTTCAGTAGCAAGATATTCTTGAAAAAAAATTCAATCATTTGAATAAATTCAATTGTTTTAATGTTGGTTTACTTCTAGATAAAACAGCACCATGTGTTCTGTAATCATCAATTTCTTTGTCTTTAGAGTTGATTATTTTGACTAGTTCAGCTTCTCTTTGTTGATATTCAGCACAGTTGTAAATTAGTGGAATCACAAGGTGGTCTTTAAAATGGATGTTGTCTAAAGATTTGAGCTTAAATTTCCAATTAAATTTAATTCCTGACAATTTTGAATGCATTGAAATCACTAGGTTATCTGAATTTTTATCGATTGAAAATAGATTCTTCTCGACATGATCTAACAAGTTTGTTTTTAAATGTTCTATGATCTTGTGTACAGGTACTTCCAACGATGGATTTAATTTCTTGATAAAAAAAAATTTAAAAATTTAATCTGTAATAAAGAATTAAGGAGGGCATCTTTTGACGCATAAAAATTTCGTTTATAGCATAAAAAAAGCGAGTATAGAATTAACTTTTATTTTTTAAAGAATAAAAAAAAACTTTTTCAAACAAGTTTTTAATGTTGGCCTATTTTTTTTTCTTCCGGAAAGCTGTAAACGGAGCATTTACTCATCCATTGAACCCAAAAGCTTTTCAATATTCATCCAAAAAAAAAGAAAATTACATTTTACCTTTCTTGGAAAGCATGATTGGCGAATGCTTCTAAAGAGTAGGTTATGAAAACGAGTGTATACCTAGAAGAGGTCATTTTTTAATTTTCTGATTAAATTCCCTATTAATAAATTGCAGAATTTTTGAGTTTTTAAAAAAATTTCCTTTATTCTATAAAAGTAATTTCTTTATTCTATTAAAATTATTTTTATGCGTCAAACGATTTTTTCCAAGAATTAATAACTGTCCCCCGAATGCGTTCAAAGTGTCGAAAAAGGGTGACAGAACCCATTTTTTTTACCAAAAATATTTTGCTAACAGACGATTTTATTTATTTTATTTTATTAATTTAATTTACAAGAATTTTTCAAAAGCATTTGATAAAGTTAGTCATAGGAAACTCCTAAAGAAACTCAAACCATATGGTCCAAATGGATTGAGTCTTTTTTAACCAACTCAAAGAGTAGGTTTTGGTGAGGTTTTGTCTACACCTCTGCCCTGCGACTAGTTGAGTTTCACGGCTTTATTTTTGGACCAATACTGCTTGCTCTATACATAAACGACTCGACGGACACCAATGATTTCACTTACTTTACGCAAATGATGCTAATCAATATAATTAAATAAACGAATGTCACCTTCAACAAGACCTAGATGCACTTGCAAAATGGACCAAAAAAAGGAGTACATACTTGAATCTCAAGAAAACTAAAGGAATGAATCTTAGTAGAACAAACAAAAATTCAAAAATTTCAATTATTAAAGAAAACGGCTTTGAATATCGAGAGGCATTGACTCATTTAGAGAAAGATCTTGGTTTACAAATTTGTAATGACTTAAATGAGAGAACAAAGTAAATCAATAAGTAAACAAAGTCAATAAAACACTAGGTACAGCCAGGCCTCGAATTTGTTAACTCCAATGGTTAGGATAAAAATCAAAGTCTAACTGTAAGTTAATAAAATCAGTATGTTGACAAGAAATCTTTTGGAATTTTGTAAATTTGATTGGTGGGACCAAATTTAGAGTACGGCAACATTGTCATATCTAAACCCTGAAACCGATTCTTAGATAAGATCTTTAAAGATTGGTAAACGTTTTTCTCAAGTTTGGCAATAGATCTTACAAGATTCCATTAAGATATAAAAAATTTGAAAGAATCTTAATCAAGAAATTGTGAAGAAAAAATAAGGAAAATATCTAAGAGACTAAGATTTTAAGTCGAAAAGATCGATGGTCACAGTTATGCTACAATGCTAACTAACGCCACGAAAGCTGTCAATATATTTTAGGGTTTCTTCCAGAGTTGGTCAAAAGTCAAAATTTAAAGTCAAAAGTCTCAAAAGTCCAAGTCAATTACAGACTTTGACTTTCCTTTTTTTTTCTGCTCAAGTCAAAGTCCGACTTTAACTTTTAATTTCTTTTTGGCTCAAGTCAAAGTCTGACTTTGACTTTCAATTTCTTTTCTGATGAAGTCAAAGTTAGACTTTGACTTTGAATTTTATTTTTACCCAAGTCAAAGTATGACTTTGAATTTTTTTTTTGCCTTTCTATATGAAATAATAACAATTAGAAATTATAACATGAGACTGTTTTGTCTAAAATACAATTTTATTTTATTTTTAAGACAAAATTTTTAAGAAAAACGTTAAAAACTTGAACTGACTTCAAATTTTTTAAATTTTTGAAGTCAAAACTTGACTTTAAAATTTTTCTTTTATTGAAGTCAAGTCAAAACTTGACTTTGAAATTTTTCTTTTTTGAAGTCAAGTCATAACTTGACTTTGACTTTAGGACTTTGACTTTTTACCAACTCTGGTTTCTTCTCGCTTAAAAGAAAATTTGTTCTAAAAATGATAATAATCTGGTGTTATTTTGAAGCAATATTGAAAATCTATTTCTAAAAATCTTGCTTTGTTCAACCAGAAGTTTGTTTATCCAGAAAGTCGGAATACTACTACATTTTAAAGGTTTTTTAGAGATCAAAAATTCCGTAAAAAACATGCCAAAACAAAGCTAATTTGAAAATGACTGTTAACTAACACTTATCTGATATGTCAAAAACAAATTTGTCAAATCAGTATACTAGTCCAAGTTTTTTTTGAATGTGATTTGATTAAAAAATCTGAAATCCTTTTTAATAACTAAATTAAATTTCCATAAAAAATAAATACCTTAGATAACTCTTCAATTTCATCGTTGCTTTGATTTAGGTAAAAAAGTTTGAAGCTATTCAAGTCAAAGATTAACAATTCAAATGAACCATCTGAACCCGTAAATATTTTGAAAGAAAAATTATTCTCTTGTATTACTATTGGATTCCAATTAAGTCCAATCAAATTCTTAGCTTCCTTAGAATCTACACCACTCACTAGAATTAACAAGATAAATTAAAATTAGATTTTTGTTGTTGTTCATTCATCGTACTTTAAACGATGATGGTTATTTTAACTCAAAGAAAGACTTGGTAAATGAGACTAAAACGCCGCTGGTATCAAGTATACTTTTGAATTTATTTAAAAATATACTTAAACGATCTTGTTAATTTTATAAACGAAAAATTAAAAGATAAATTTTGTCTTTTAAATAAATATATTTGTATCCATTCAAATTTTATTTTTTTATTCTAAGATTTGATGATCGATGATCGTGTTTTTATGTTTTTTTTGTTGTTGGTTCAATTAAAATTATTTAAAAATTTTCTAGAACAATGGGAATTTTGGTTGAACTCTAGATACGTCATAACCAACTAGAGTACCACGTCCGATTACTTCACCAATAAAAAACCACATCAATAATTCTAAACCAACCATGGTGTTGATTGTGGCTTGCTGTCATAAATTTGAATTAGAATCGAAAGATTTTTTTTTTAATTTTTTTAATTTGTTACTTTAACTGTCAATTGCTTCCATCTACCGGTTTTGGCAGCGTTCAAAACATCAGTTAATCGTTTTGTTACTTCTGGCAATTCACCTGGAGTTGGTGGTTTTAATTCAACTTTAGCATAGCGCCAAAAAGTTCTTAAGCGTGGTTGAGAAAATTCAACAACTCCTTTAGTTAAGTTAAATTAAGTGTTTATTTTTTAGTTTGAAAATTTTCAAAAAGTTACCGTTGGCGAATTTTGGTAATTGACTTACTAATTTGGACATTTTTTTTGTTAAAAATTAGAGTTAATCTAAATAAAGCAATACAAAACTTAATTATTGATGTTTTTTTTCAGAATAAAATATCAAAATTTTAAAATATTAAACACAATTAGAAGGCAACCAACGCTATTCACAAAATAAAAAAGATGCAAATGAAAATATTGCAAATTATTTATTTTTCAAAATTCAATCCTAGCGTATGCACAGTAAAGCTAGTAACTCTTTTAGCATAGTTTTAAGTGTTTTTTTCTAAACGTGTATAAATTCTTGGCAAAATTTTCTTTCAATTTTCTCAATTTCAATATCAATCTCTAACCGCATCTGGAG
This sequence comes from Brachionus rubens, assembly GCA_022207745.1. NCBI lineage: Eukaryota > Metazoa > Rotifera > Eurotatoria > Ploima > Brachionidae > Brachionus > Brachionus rubens. The sequence goes on along the minus strand of JAJVHD010000001.1, from coordinate 1,968,345 downwards.
CACTAATAAAAAGTTCTATAAAACTAACACTTGTAACTCTTAGTATGTTTGAGTCATACTACTTTTTTCACAAATACTTTTTTCACTCAGTGAAAAAAGTATTAAATCAACATCTCTCCCAAAAGTCTAAATTTTTCAGTGAGTGAAAAAAGTATTCTTTTTAACTTTCAATTAAAAGTTAATGTCCAATTAAAATTAAGTTTTATTAAATAGAAAGGGTCATCAAAATTAAAGTTAAAGTCATCAAAATAAATAAAATAATATCGATTATATATCTTCTTCGTCTGAACTATCGATTATATATTCGTCTTCGTCGTCACTTTCGGGTTCACATTCATTATTTGTAGTAGTAGATTGCTTTTTATTAAAACTAAATAAAGGCTTGATATACTTGATATAAACTTCAATGGTTATGCTTTTTTCTTCCAATAGTTTCTTATAAATTCTAAGTTCGCTATCTTTACCAACGTCTAATTTTTTTCTTGGAGGAGCTGGTTGGCCTTCTAAAGCTTGTCTATATTTTACGAACAAACTACTTTCTTGGATCTGAAACACTTCAATCGATTTGTATATGTTTGGATGGGCTCTTGATACATGAAGTTTTAACTTATTATTATAACCCTCCAAATTATTGTTCGTTCTTGGACCAACTGTTCCATAATGACTCCATAATTCAATTGGAAAAGATCCTTCGAAGTAATTATCGACAAAATATTTCAGTTTTCAATAATTTGAAAAGTTTATTTTGTTCATCTTCAAAGATCTTATTGGAACCAACATCTTCAGTTGAGCATCGTAGTTTTACTTTTTTGATAAATTGTAAGGTCATGATTTGATATTCATTCAGAGGAACATGGACATCATTTGGATCGATGCCTTCATTAGCCTCTTGGATGTTATGTGGCTTACTACTTCGAGATTTGACTTTACCATTGTAGTTTATTGTAAGACTAGCGTTGCATTTTTTATGAGTACAAACCCAGTAGTTTGAATCCAAATTTTTTCGTCTTCTATAGAATAAAAAGTTTTCGCATAAGACTTCAAAGCCATCTTTCTTAACGTTCGATTCATCATCATGCTCCGGTTTAAACGAATTGCTTTGGACGTACTCAATTCTAACATCTCCAAAGTTTTCTGACATTTTTTATCGTTTTAAGTATTTGAATAAAATTTAATTAAAAACGTTAAAATAAATTCAAACATTTAAATTACAAACAGTTGGAAAATTAGTTTATTTTTGCACTTTTTGTAATAGTGAAAAAAGTATTATTTTTAGTCTCAATTAAAAAGATACTTTTTTCACCAAGTGAAAAAAGTATTGTTTTAGAATAGTGAAAAAAGTAGTAGTGAAAAAAGTAGTATCTACGGTATGTTTGACCAGTATTACACTTTTAATTGTATGAAAATAACTTGAAGACGCGACATTTACGTCATGACGTTAATATTGAATTGAAGAAATTTTGCTAATTTTTATACAGGTGTTGTAGAATTCGAGATTTCGCGCCTTTACGTTATGATGCTTGTAGATTTGTTCCATAAATATTTTACAGTTGTGGTCATTAATGAGTTCCTTTTGTGATCTTTCATGAACTGATGATTTCGAAAAGCTTTAATTGATTTATTTTTTTTAGAAATCAATGGTAGGTTTTCCAAATCATTAGTTCATGAAGTTCATGAAAGTTCACCAGAGGAACACGTGAATGACCACATCTGTAATTTAAAAAAATTTTTCATCGATGATTAACAGAACCGTTTTTCGATTACAGTGTGTTCAATAAAAAGCGGGCCAAGTGTCTGAAGTGAAAAAAATTAGGGAAAAAATTGTGTGGAAAATGTACGTTTAGCAGTTTCTCGTTTGCATTAATTTTAACTTATTTTAGAGGGTGACTTATGAAAGAGTTCATTATCAAATACTTTTTCACGGATTATAACTTTATCAAAAATATGAAAACTATTCCCGTTGGAATTTGAACGAAACTTTTCTAGGAAAACTTGATGTTTAAAACTCAAATAAGAAAATGAAGATGAAGGGTGAGTTTTTTTGAAAAAAATCTCAAATTCAAAAAGAGAACTGCTTAATTGTCGCGTTATTTTGAAAATACATTGAAAGGATATCTATCTAATTTGTATAAGGAGTGGCTATGTTAACGGAATTTGTGAATCTCCATAAACAATTTTTTCTTGTGAGTCAATTTTGTGAAAACCAATGACTATTACAGGCAGATACACTTATATCACCCTATTTGTCCAGCCATTTTGCAGAGATAAAGATGAAATGTGACTTAACTGAAATTGATTTAAATCATAAGAGGCCGTTTTGTCCTAATTTATGTTGTGATATATCTCTAATAGTGACAAAAGTGTGCAGGGATATATGTGTGAGTTGACTGTAATAGAAAATTTAATGTGATTAAAAATATAAACTAGTGATAAAAATTAATTTTGTTTTATTGATCTTGGTAATGTAAAAACTACGTGTTTGTCATTGATTGGTGTAAATATTTGGATTTTTGCTTTTTCGGAAATTTTATGGAGCTTGAGACCGGTTTCGTCCTTATTAGGACTCATCAATCAAGCCTACCATAAAATTTACCTTTAATTAGAGTCATATTTAATTTGAGGTATCTTTTCATATTAAGGGTCTTTAATCTCTTACACAATTCCTTATTACTATATCTTCGTGTTTTGTTTTATTTTTGGCCGATGAAAGTTAAAAAATAAAACAAGTCTAATTATCCAATAAATTTTTTCCAGAAAAAAAGAAAACTAATTCTTCTATCTTTTACCATCTGTTTATTCAATGAGTCTTCTAGCGTCGTAGAAATCACTACAAAGTTTCGACGCTAGTACATGGAGATTTATAGTACCTTTGACACCACGTACTCTTTAGTTGGTACTTTCTCTGGCTTTACTTGAGAGGTTAAACTCGTCAGACGTTTCGAGGGTGTATCACGTGATTTCATGTGTTTGCAATCTTTAGTGCTGAGTAGGGTTTTAAGCGTTTCAGCGCCCTTTACGTAATTAAAACTTTGGCTTTCTTGTTGGTGTTGTTGAGTGTCAATTTGGTCTTCGGAGGAATTAACTATACGGGTTTGCCGTTTAGGGTCTCTTCAATCGATTTAGCTGGCATTGGGGAGTCAAGTGACCTCTCGATTGAAGCGCTACTAGTACTAGTGTCGGCCTAATAAACCAATTTATTTGAAAAATAAAAAGTTTGTCTTGTTTTCGCTTAGGTTTTAAATTGTCGCTGACAATCTTATTGATCTGCGATAAGCGTTACTATATCCTCGTAAAGGTCGAGATCGAAGATCTTAGCTTCTCTGACAAGCTTAGGAGAGAAGCAAGAAGTTTTTCTTTCATTTTACAAACAAATGAAAAAGTTAGTGCGTGTGAGATATGAGACTTAGAAGCACGGCTTAGTGAAATTACTCCGCCTTACTCGTGATGTATCGGCTTATTGAAAGTTTAATATATTAGCTTAGAAGAGTCAGCTCAACGAAATTTGAAAAAACAAAAGTTTATCATGGCAAGCGGCCAAGCTAAAACCTAAATTCGGAAAAAGCTGAAAATAAAACTAAAATGAGGTTTATTTATTGTATCCATTCCGTTCCCAGGGCTCAATCTGAAATTGATTTAATATTAAGTAACCTTATTTTTGATACCAATGTAGCATGAATTCGAATCGGCCAAAATTTTTTTTTTTAAGAAATAAACTTCACCAGGTTTTTCATCAAGCATAAGGAAAAAAACGCATAACCATAAAGTGAATCCTTAAGGTTCTATGGGTCCCAAAAAGACCCTCATTGATTATTGATAATTTTTCAAGAGACCATTATTGGCATACAAAACAAACTAGGAGAGAAAAATAAGTTCAGTCGTGTTTTTTATACCATACGCTTCTTCCAACATTCTTTTTTCTTCAGAGCATTTCAAAATTTTTTTTTCTGAAATATTTTCTGCTAATTAAATTCTAAATGAAATTTTTTTAAAAAATAAAAACCTAATTTTTTAAATTATATACACTGGTGGCGGCGATAAAGTAATCCTTGCTTTCGAGGGTGTATTTCCTGCGGATTCCGGCTTTTATGTAACATATAACCGCATCTTTACCATCAAAAGGCCGTGATAAAAATTGAAATGGCCGGAAAATCCGTAACTGAGCTAATCTTCCCCCTAAAGCTCTGAGACTGTTAAATGTAATTTCTGACCTTTACCGGTACTTTCCGTGCATATTCCTCATGCCTGGCCTTTTCCGGGTCAAGAAATCAAATTTACAGTGTCACGGACTTTCCGGCCATTTCAATTTTTGTCACGGCCTTCTGATGGCAAAGATGTGGTTATATGCTACATAAAAGCCGTAATCTGCAGGAAATGACTCCCTTCCGCCGAGATTACTTTATCGCCTCCACCACTGTAACTTTTTCAATCAATATTTTTCTAACAGGTAAAAGAGAAATTCGGCATTTCACAAAAAAAAATAATTCAATTTTAGAAAAATAAAGATCCAAGCAAAAAAAAAATTATCTCCTCTTGTTAAAACAACCTTTACAAAAAATATTTATAAAATCACGTGAATGAATGAATGCAAAGCTGTTTTTTGTTCTAAATTAAAATTTTTTTTTTTTGAAAATTTATTATCATTTTTTTTTAATAGAAAAAAAATTGTCACAAATTTAAATAAAAAGCGTTTGTAAATAAACTAGTTTTCGTTAGTTGTTAGAAAAAAATGGATTTTATGGATTTGATTGAAACTCCTCGAGTTGAAAATGTTAAATTTTACCGTCAAACAAACAACGATGAAACAAATCAATTAATAACTCAAAAATTACTTGGCTCGCTAAACCTTACAAGTCATCATTTAATTTTTACCACACAAATTTCGCCTGAAAAACCACAGAGAGAAGAAATTTGGGTACATTTAGAATCTTAAATTAAATCGTCATATTTGATTTTTAAGTCTTCTCTTTTTTAAAAAGATAGTCCACTCTTTAATTGATTCATTAGAAAAAACAATAAACGAAACCAAGTTTCAAGTTATGATAAAGTGCAAAAATTTTCAAATATTCTTTATCGATTTCCCTAGTCCTCAAAGTTGTCAATCAATCCACAAGTCACTAGAAGCCTTGTCAAATTTAAGTATTAGACCCTAAGTTTTTTGTTTATAGCGATTATAAAGTTTTAATAGTATTTTAAAACTTAGCTAGTGAGAATATGAAACTTCCATTTTTTTGTCAAGTAAAATCAAAAATCAATGCTGAAGATTGGAATTTTTATTCAATTGAAGACGAATTTGCCAATTATTTTCCAAATCAAGAAACTTGTGAATGGAGAATTAGTGAAGTTAACAACGATTACAAAGTAACTTAAACTATTTTCAGTTCTTGAATCTGAAAAAAAAATGATTAAACTTTTTAAAAGGTTTGTTCATCTTATCCGAAACGGGTGATAGTGCCTAAAAATGTCGATGACCAGGTACTTACAAAATCAAGCCAATTTAGAGCTCACGGAAGATTTCCAGTGTTAAGTTATTTTCATAAACAAACAAATGTAAATCTTTTAAAAAAAAATTTAAAAATTTTTCTGAAACTGAAATTTTCTAGTCTTTTATAATGAGGTCAAGTCAACCTTTGTTAGGTTCAAATAATCGTCGATGTAAAGAAGATGAGCTCTTATTAAAATCCGCATTACCAAAAGGAAATCAAGGTTACATTTATGATCTAAGAGACGCCAATGTTCTAAAAACCGCGGCTTCAAAAGGAGGAGGCTACGAAACAGAAGCAAATTATCCACTATGGAAACGAATAAACAAACATTTAGATCGTTACGATCAATTACATTCATCATACTCAAAATTAATCGATGCTTTTGTGAATTATTCAAATCAATTTTTTAATAAAATAGACTCAAGCAATTGGATCTTAAGTATAAGACAAGCCATGTTTCTTGCTTGCTCAATAGCTGATGAGTTGCATAATAAAAATGGTTGTTTTCTTATACACGGATGGGATGGTTCGGATAACACTCTTTTGGTGACATCGTTGATTCAAATAATTTTGAATCCGGAAACAAGAACTGTAAATGGTTTCATTAAACTAATTGAAAAAGAATGGCTTCATGCAGGACATCCGTTTTCTAGACGATTTTTTAAATCTGCTTTTGGTGCTACTGTACAAAAACAAGAAGGACCTGTGTTTGTTTTATTTTTAGACTGTGTCAGACAAGTAATTTTAATTTTAGAATCAAATTAAACTATTACTGCACTTGTACCGAACTTTCACCTTTGCGGAACGAACCGTACCTGCCGTACCGTAGCTTACCCTCACCGTACGGTACGGTTCGCTAAGGGTACGTTCCGCTACGGAAAGTGCAGTAATAAAAATGGACTTTTTAAGATCATGGAACAATTTTGTATTTCGTTTGAATTCAATGAAGACTTTCTTATACTTTTATTCGATAACTTGTATACTTCAGAGTATGGAACATTTTTAGGTAATAATCAAAACGAACGAGAGCAGTTGTATTTGTCAACAAGAACTGTTTCATTATGGTATTTTTAAAGCTCTGAAAATTTTTTTATTTGATAAAGGGAAATTTAATTTTTTGTTAAAGGACGTTTGTAAAATCCGAAGAGAATTTAAAAATTTTTAAAAATCCGCTCTATGAGCCGAATGATGCCGTTATATGGCCGTCTATATTTACTCAATCGTTAACACTTTGGTCAAATTTGTATCTTAGATTTCAAATTAATGACAAACCGTTTATGGAAGCTAAAAATGAAATTTTAAAAATGGTTGAAGCAAACAAACAAGCTCGTTTAAAAGTTGACAAATTAAGAAAGTAAAAAAAAATTTCAAGTCATTTTAAAAAAGAAAAAAAAATATTTATTTGATTTTAAATAGTGAATTGCTTGAATTACAAAAAGAGGCTACAACGCATGGACTCTTGGGTTTCAATTAGAATTTTTTGTTCAAAATTAATATATTTTTAATTTTCTATTTAGTTTAAATAATAAGCATGTTATTTTTACTTTAGTGGTTACACATTTTTTAACCCCTTAAAAAATTATTCCTCATTCAGTCAGTTCTTTTAAATTAATGATATCTCATTATCAGACGAGCTTGTTTAAGTTTGGCTGCTCTCACAGCCTTCAATTTTCAAACGATCTTGAGTTCGTTAACAAGTTCCTCAACACTCGCTTTTATGTTTTGGGCTTTGCCATTATCGTCCTACTTCTGAGTAGTGCTTTTCAAGAGCTTCCTGAGACTTTAAGTTCAATGAGTTCAGACACAAAATTGCTGTAAGAGAATCGGTTTAGCTTGTTTTGATAATGCAAACTTTCTTAGCCGCTTAGCTGGTATAGTTTTTATTTGCATGTCTTACTGCAGAAATTTTATAAGTATGGTCGTAAACGAAGTCGATTGAGTAAGGTGAGTTTATGAAAAAGAACTTTTTCATTTGCATTAGCAATTGGAATGGATGCATTTAATGATGAAGTTGAAAAAATGCTATTTTTTTCACCTTTTCGAACGAGTCGAATTGATGAGATATCATTTTAGAATATTGAAGAACATGCCAATTTATAATTTACTCTTTTTAAAATAAATAAAGCCATTTTGATAAATTTTCCGAGTTTTACAAAGGCATACAGCAGCAAAAAAAAAAATTTAATTTTAATTTTTTTGAGCTAAAAAAATTATTAAACTGTATGGCAGACTGGGTGAAAAAAAATGCAAATTTCCCTTTTTTGAATTCAAATTCGTAATCTACGTGTATGAAAACTCCATTAATCTTGAACCTTTTTCAAAAAAATATATGACCATGAAATGATGGTGAATGATCATGAAATCCAAATTAAAAAAAAAATGAATGTTTCTTAGACATTTGTAACTTTCGTTCTTCATTAAGGCATTGCAAATTGGACAAGGAACTGGATAATCATGTTGACTCAAAGCTCGGTTCACAGCCACTTCTGTTTCTTAACAGACACTAGGCTGAACAATTGATAATAATTCAAATTTAAATACATTCTTCTTCACAGTGTTTAGGGATATAGAGTTTAAGCTCGTTGCAGATTATTTATAATTTATCAGAGACAGCCAAAAATTGCGTTTTTGTTCTCAAAAAATTGTTGCAAAATTGCATCATTTTTTCCAGAAAATTGCGAAAAATTGTGAAAAATTGCGGACAAAATGAGACAATTTCGAAATTTTTATTCATTTTCCGCATTGGAAAGCTTAAAATTGCATAAAAATATAATTAGATAACTAAAAATATAACTTTACATTGAAACTTTACAAATTTAAAAAATTTTTTAGAAAGTAGGAAAAAAAGTACTCAAGAAACTGTAAAAAACTCACCTTTAATTTTCAAAATTCATTTTAAAAAAAGTCGAACCCTTCAAAAAGCTATTAAAAAATGCAAATAATTGCGAAAAATTGCGAAATTGCGATTTTGTGTCGTCTCTGTTTATAAAAATAATAATTATTTACTCTTAACCTGTATAATCTTTTTATTGTCATGATTACTAGATCCAAAGCCATCTTTGCTAACCACAACAGCCACCTTCTTGATCTTCTAGATCACTATCCATATTTTCACTAAGTTGAGTTCCTTGACAAACTTGACTAGCTTGGCTTGAGCAGTGTCAAAAAACATCACATGCATCATCTAAAGCATCTCTTGAACCATTCAAATCATCATCGGTTCAGCAAGGATCATTTTGCTTTGACATGATTGTTAAACTTTCAGATTCATTAGTTTTGACTACAGTTTGGTCTTACTATCCGTCATCCTCGACTAAATCATCTTTATCAAAATCAGAACTGACCAACGAACCAAAAATTTATTATATCGGATTCCTCAGAAGACTTAAATTGAATTTCATCTCCTAATGAATTCTCGGATCATTTAGGCGCGGGTAATGAAAAACCGAAATTTTCCGAAAATTGGTCTAATGGTCGTTGCTCTAAAACTAAAAAAGCTTTAAGACCACTTTTTTTCTTTTAATCATTAGTTGATCGCTTATCTATCATTTGAAACAGCTTCGATTGAATTGTGCAAAAAAACTAGTGTATGGGAAATAAAAAATACAACTACTTTACATCCTTTGTTTCTTAAATTTCTTAAGACCTATATTTTTGTTTTCTAAGTTGTATCTCAATAGAATTATGAAAAATGAAAGTTTGTTTCTTGTTTAAATTTGGTATTCCCGAGAGACATAAAGGTGAACATAAATTAATCAAAAATTAAAAATCATGAATTTTTTATTAAAAAAGTTTGTTATTGAAGTCATTAATTTGCATGAATTTCGTTCTTTTGATTATTTTTTCTAAAACAAAAAAGTCTATGCAAGAACCAACTCAAGAAAATCATTTTCACGATACAATTTATACAAAATTCCGTAAGCTTTTTCCAATGTAGCCATATACTCTTTAAAAACTTGATCTTGATTGTTCAGATCATCGCCATTTAAAAGACCTTTTATCAACTCATTCTTCTTTGGTAATAAATGAACTCCTGTTTTGACTAGATTTCTAATCATTGTTTTATGTCTAAACGCTAAGTTTTGCTCATATACTTCCCAAGCTATGTCATGACTCTTCTTACTAGTATTTTGATTATAATAAATTTCATCGATAAACTTTCTCATAAAGTCTAAACCTCTGAGCAAACGTAACAACGAAATTGTTACGCTTTTGTCTTTGACATAGATACCAGTGCTTTTTTCATACTCAATAGCTGAATGAACAGTGGCATAGTGATTATTATTACCATCCTTAATGATTGCTTTTTCTATTTTGTGAAATTTATCGTTTATGTCATGTACTACGAAATGAAATACTTTTCCAATTTGACCAAAGAATCTTAAATGTTAGAGTTAGATAATAATATAAAATATTTCTCCTAGTTATGCTCTTACTTAATAAATTCCTTGTAAGCTTTGATAAATCTGATCAAATCCAAACTAGTTTCATTATTTACAAAAGAAGCCTTTAGTGCAATCATGGCTTTTTTTGAGTTGTAATCATCAGGCATCTTAATTCAAAATGGAAACAAAAGTTTTACACTGATTCAAAATTTCGATCTTGTTTATGAATTTATTTTAACAATTTTTTTTTTAATTTTATCATCTTATATAAACACATTACCGAACCATTGGAAAAGTTTACTTTGAATAATAAATGATGAGAAATGATAAAATACTTGGGCGTATTCTTATTTGTTTAATTAAATTCAGTCATAGAACTTGATTTTTTTTTCTTAACAACACCACAACACACATTCATTTGTTTTTGATATTTTTCCAAGCGTTTAAAGTGTTCACTTGAAAATGACATTAAGAAATTAAGAAAAAAGAAATTTCATTGTCTAATAGCTATTCAGAATTTCGCGAAAATGAGAAAAACATGGTAATTAATGAAAAGTTGCATCGAAATACATTATTTTATTTATTTAATGTTTTGCCCATTCACGTGTTCTTCTTATGAACGTTAATTAACTGATGATTGGAAAGAAAAATCATACATTTTTTATTTATTTTATTTGTAAAAACTGCTCGAGCCGTAGCTCCTTCAGCAAAAAACAAAAAAAAAGAAAAAAATAATAATAATAAAAAAAAAAGTTTCAGTTTTAATGTTAATTTCTAAATAGAAACAAAAATATAGTTAAAAAAAAAAAAAAAAAAAATGATAAAAGATTACAATTAAATGTTGAAAAATTCTTCAATTATTCCTCTACAGTTGCATAGGGGAGTCGGAAAGTCTAAGCAACGGGATTGAAAACCATTATTGTACTCATCAACTAATATCATTCAAAATACAGTCAAAATTCGATTATATATAATTCGCTTAAATATAAATTCGATCATATGTAAATCAAAAAAGGAACAGTGACGTTAAAAAGTGTCTGATTCGTCCCATCTCGCCCATGTAATTTTCAGGTCTTAATTTTTTAAGACAAATTTTAAGTCGGGTCTAATCCTTTTTACATTATTCGATTATGTGTAAAATTCGATTATATACAAGGCGAAAAATATCGCAATTACATATAATCGAATTTTGACTGTAGTTAAAAAATACCTTTCGGTTGATATCGCTAAATCAGTCATTAGTTCATGAACCTTTACAAGAAGAACACGTCAATTACCTTTTTAACATAATTTATAATTTTCGGAAAATGAAATCACAAAATAATAATAAGAATTTTTTCGAGTTATGAGTAAAGAGTAGTCATTCAAGTGTTCTGCTTGTTAACTTTCATGAACAATTATTTCGAAAAGCAGATTTATGGGTATTTAACAGACAATTGTACCCAATAATTTTTAGGTATTGGATGGGTATGGGTAACCCAGAAATTTTGGATTTTAGGTATTGGTCTGGGTTGGGTAACCCATAAAATTTGGGTATTTTGAAAGTAAACTGTTTACAAAAAAAAAAAACAGAAAAGATCACTTGACTCTTTAATTTCAAAACTAAATTTCTGTATTACGACTCATCCCGTTTTTTAGTATTCTCAAATAAATCCGTGTCCATGTTTTAATCAGTCTAAAGAATTTGTTAGATTTAAATTTTAGGAACACGAAGTTCCGTTTCCATCAGTCGGTGTCCGGATTAAAGTCATAACCGAAAGCTTTTAGCGTCGTTTGATGTAAAACGAGACACTGTTTTGATTCGATGAGTAAGATCCACGAAAGTAAAAACTACAGAACTATCTTAATATTGGAATTCCGAACACAAATTCTTAATATGCATATATGAAAACCTAGAAAAGACAAATTTTTAACTGGGGATCAAAAAATAATTTTTTTGGGTTGCCCTCAAAGATAAACTAGAATTTTTAGAGCTGCATGACAAAAAATTTTCTTGACAAACAGACATTGCTTTGATTTTTGATCCAAACGCATGAAGCTCTAAAAATTCTAGTTTATCTTTGAAGGGGGCGGGTATGGATGGAAAAAAAATTGAAATTTTGATTAAGAAGAGAGGCGACTTTTTGGTTTTTGGGAATTTTTGGCATCTAAAATCATTGAATGGATAGTTGTTTTAACATACATAAAAATCTTCTCAACATACATTAAAATCTTTTCAGCATACACTGCCCTTTTAACATACAAATTTCTGAAAAACATACACGATACTATTTAACATACACAAGTCTGATAAAAATACTTAGCGTAAAACCTTGCAAACTACCCCATGGGCTTCTCAATAAATAATTTTGAGGTACTATATTTAATATGATATAAGTAGCTCTACTATTCAAAAATGCCATCAGAAGCTCAAATTTCAGTTTTAAGCTTTCCCAAAGGTGCAATTTTGCAAAAAAGTTAGATTCTTCTAGTGGATCTTCTTCTCCTGAAGCTTCTAGTACTCGAGCTCCAATACGACTAGCACCAGAACTTGCAACTCAGGTACTGGAAGCACCAAAAGATGTAGCTCCTGTTCTAGTTGCTCAGATACTTGAATATTCAGTAGAACATGTAGCTTCGATACTGGAAGCTTCAGGAGAAGTATTTCCAGTACGAGGAGCAGTTAATATTAACGTGTGTTTGCAAGCATTTAGTATGTTATTCAGCAAATTTGTACGTTAATCAGGTATGTATGTTGTGAAGAAATTTATGTATGGTAAAAAGATTTTAATGTATGTTAAGAAGATTTGCATGTATGTTAGGAATGTGGACCCAGCATTGAATTTAGGATCGATTGTTATAAAAGGATCGAAGTCTATTTTTTCCACCTATGAGTTGAATGGAATTTTTCAGAAGGGTACAAATAAAAAATACATTAATTATTAACTTTTCAAAAACTTTATTAATGAAAAGCCAAAAAAAAAGGAGATTTACAAAAGTTTTAAAACAAACTAAAAATACAAAACTAGAATATTTTTTGAGTATAAATGAAAAATAGCATTCGTTTTTTTTCTTAATTTATTTTTTGTAGTTGACAGATAATCCCTGATTAATCACGTTGTAAAAAATTTGTAAAAGAAAATCATTATCAAACTTGGAATTGAAATTTCCCTAATACTTTCTTTTATTTGTTTTTTGTTATCCATTCGAATTATGCATTTGTTTTGGCTTTATTTTTGAGATCCTTGTTCATGATTAGTTTATAAAGTGTCGATGTTGGCACTTCGCTTGGCTTGAATGACAAATTTTCTTGACCAAAAGAGTAACAATGTTGAAATAAACTTCTTAATGTGTGCAATTCTTTTTGTAAACTATCTAAAGTGTTATTTAATTGCATATTTTCCATTCGAAGCTCGTTTACTTGATTAGCACATTCTTGTAATTTCATACGATTTTTAGCTCGACTCTTGCGTACAGACTCGTTATTTTTTTCGCGTCGAATTCTATAATCATTTGAGTCTTCATTTGACGACGAAGTTGATGCAATTGAAGACGAGTCCATACTTTTCATAGATTTAGATATAAAATACGTATTTTGTGCTTGAAATAAAGAGCCCCATATAGACTTTAATTTCATTGTCATTGTAGGCGAAGTCATTCTTTGAATGCTATTTTTATAAAAAAAAATAGTTCTCTAAATTTTTTGTTAAAATTTAAAAAATTCAAGATAAACTGTAAACACAAACGAGAAAAAAAAAGTTTCATTTTAAATTAAAAATTCGTTTTGAAATAATCAGAAACAAACAGCAACACAAAAAAGCTTTCTCATTCATTCATTCAAACCTCGAAAACACACAAGTTTGCTTTTGACTAATTTTATTTTACGTGCACGCTTTCATCTTGGAGTATTTCTAGTATGCTCAAAGGTTAATATTTTATTTTTATCTAACTATTTAAGTATCTAGACTTGTTTTATATTACTTATTGTTTTTTTTTTTCATTCAAACTCGAATCAGTGTACGTCTTGCGATAAGCGAGTCTATGATAACTCTATTTCAAAATTAAATTTGCATTTTAGCTTGTAAAATAAACGCTTGCTTTTGATTGATTTAACTGACCCAATAGACATATTTATGTTAATTCTAAAATACTAAAATTTCAAAGAGTGAATAAAATGCTTTCATTTTAAAGCGTCTTTCTTAAGGTGTTATCATGTATTCCAACACTTGGTAAGCTTTTGTTATCATTAGAAATTTGATGAATCAACATAATATTCGCTTTCATGATCAACGTTTTTTTTCGTTATAATTTTCCAAGACATTTCAAAAATTTTTCAAATTTAAATTTTCTTAAATAGGAGGGGTCCTACTAAAAAGATGACCCCCATTTTTCGTGAAATTTTTGACCCCCTAAAAAAACGGAAAATAAATGTTTTTTTCAAAATCTAAACATACCAGCCGATACAAAACTTCAAGAGCTTTCTAGATATCATGTTGGTTTTTGAATAAAATTAATTTTTACCCCTTAAATTTCAATTTTTCGATTTTTTGGAACTTTGACCCCCTGATGACGCCCAAATTTTAGCGATTGACCCCCGACTGACCCCTGACTTTCTGATAGAAGAGACGTGGAGCTGTCTAAAAAAATAGGTCTCGACCTCCCAGCTCTTTTAGTTTTCGAGATATTTTGGTTTGAAAAAAAAGTGGCTTCAAAGCGGCCAAATTTCTAAAAGCCATGGTGAACAGAATATTCAAAATCTGACTTCATAGGCATGTTTCCCATGCTGAGAAACATAGAATTAGTAAAAAAAACAGAAGTCTATAAGGTTGAAAATTTTGTCAGAGAGGGGGGTCCTTGTTAGCTAGCCCTCTAATTGGCTGACTTAACTGAATCGTTAGTTTCAATCACTAAATTTATTCGAATCAAATCATATGATATATATTCTTGTAGAGAATTTTCAGCTCTACAAGCTTAAGAATAAGAAAACATATAATAATCTAAATTTGATTATTAAAATTAAAAAAATAATTCAATAATTGAACGATTTTCTTTAATAGCTTCATTTAGTAAATTATGTAAAGTTTAAATGAGCTTAGATTAAAACCCTTTATCAGTTTTAAGTCATTCAGTAGCAATAACAACTAATTTATTTTTTAAATTTATCTATACAAATATTATAAAACTTTTATTCTACTGTGTCAATTATTGAATTATTTTTTTAATTTTAATAATCAAATTTAGATTACAGTCGACTCGCTTTTAATCGGAACGCTTTTATCCGTAAAATTCGGGATCCGTACATTTTTCTCCGGTCCCTACCCCTTCTCTAATACTTTCAATGCAAATTTTGTTGTCTTAATCCGTAATTAAGTTCGGATTATTATTCTATTCGGAGCAGAAAAAAATGATCTCTATTAATATACATGCATGTTAAAGTCAATTCTTTACCCGTAATTTTTTCATTTTAATTTTCAAACAAAGAAAAATACCAAAAAAAAACTTTTATTCTACAATCCCTTGTTTTTTTTTTAAATTTAAATTCAATAATTGACTCAATCAAACCGACAATTGTATTTAGTGAAAAAATAAATTTTAAATAAATCTCCAATCCAAAATTTTAATTTCCATTCTTAATTGTGATGATCAAACCCTCTTATTTTTTACATTTTTAAGACTTTGAAGTTAACAAGAGCAGTCAATATCTTTTTTTAGTTAATTATGATGGGAAATTTTACGATTTCTAGCAATTAAACCTATAGAACAGATAAAAGATTTCTTTAAATCGGAAGGTTTCAAAAAATTTTCCTTTTCCGGTTTAAATTTTATCCGTATAATTTAATCCGGAATGGGTTTTTCCCGGTCCCGAATGTTACGGATTAAAGCGAGTCGACTGTATTATATGTTTTCTTATTCTTAAGCTTGTAGAGC
Source organism: Brachionus rubens (assembly GCA_022207745.1). Lineage (NCBI taxonomy): Eukaryota > Metazoa > Rotifera > Eurotatoria > Ploima > Brachionidae > Brachionus > Brachionus rubens. Next base: position 1,952,570 of record JAJVHD010000001.1, on the reverse strand, counting down.
TGAAAATTCTCTACAAGAATATATATCATATGATTTGATTCGAATAAATTTAGTGATTGAAACTAACGATTCAGTTAAGTCAGCCAATTAGAATTGACATCCAGTCCCAAGCCTGGATGTGAAAATGGGAGGGGCGGCAATGTTGCTGTCATTCTAACATCGTTCTAAATGTGCTGTATTACGGGTACGTGGGTCTACGGATCTCGTCCGTGTCTTGTCGTATTGGGGTGCCGCTGGCTTTGACCATCACAACGTATAGCAGCCTGGGAACGGGCGCAAGAACTTGTTTTACAGCAGACCCATTTAGCAATAGGTGTAGCCTTAGTAACAAAGTTAAGTATTCTCCTTCGGGTTAATACGCCTGGTTTGTGGTTCCAGGCTAGTCAGGATAGTTATCGAGTTCGCAGCTTCGGCTCGGATGAGTGGCGCTGTTCGAGATGAACGTCCCATAGTCACTAGGGTGGATGTCAGTAGCATAGTCGTAACCATGCCATGGCCGGTTCCAAGCACGGATGAGAAAATGGGAGGACGACATGTCGTTTTTGAAAGATAATGTATTTTTCCTTGAGCGGTTTGTTTAAAAACCTACGTTACAAATCTTCTAAGTTCTAAGTATTGAAACTTAGAATAACTAGAAATTAGAATTGTCGACTACATGTCAAGAAATCCAACAGAGCCTGCTGATTTAAATTCGGAAAAATTGACTGAGAGCTCTGAGTACAAGTGCTGAGACTGTGATTCCAGTGTTAAACAAATTTTTATCTGTATTTTGGACCCCGGACTCTTTAAAATCCGACAACGGTCCTCCTTTTAAATCATATAAGTTCAAACAATTTGCGATTGAACAAGGGTACAATTGTCAGGTATTAAATGCACGGGTTTTAAACGTGAAGGTGATCGTGATGTTCCAGAACCATTTGCTGAAGAAGCTAAACAATTCGTTGAATCTCGTTTGTTACAACGTGATATCAAAGTCGTCCTTGAAGGTGTTACCAATCAAGCCGATGGAATCTTATTGAGAACTTTATTGCATCCAAATGGAAATATTTCAGAGCGGTAACAAGTATTGTAAAGCTTAAAATCGTTTACAAATTTTCAAAAAAAATCAAGAATTGAATTCGAAAATATAAAGAAAGAGTGAAGTTAAAAAAGATTACGATTACATGTTTATAGAATAAAACGAGATGGATAAAACGTTTTAGTTTCAGAAATTTTTTTAATAATTTTTTACTGATTTTTTATTATGGTATTTCATTGCCATGATGATACCCAACCTCTAAGATGTTCTCCTCAGTTCTTAAGTGAACTTCGCTGTTTACTCTAAATTTCCACCAAGTTTTGTTTTGTTTATAATTTTTATTTAAATACAAGATGCTTTATGAATTATCCTTCGAAAAGTACTTTAATGTGTCAAAATAAAAGTGCAATATAAAGGAAAGTTTGAATGTTTTTATTTTTAATCTCGACCAGTCCCTTTAGTTAATAACAAACTCTTCATTACGAACCTTGTACTCTTGATTGATAGAATACTCTATCTCTGTATCAGCTAGGACTAGTTCAGCTAGTCACAATTGATCCAATGCCATTTCATTGTCATCTTCATCGACTGAAAGTTGAATCATAGCTAAACCATATTCATGAGCTTGAGCGGGAAGGGATTCAAAACCAGCTGGGATTTGAGCCAAGTTAGTCGATTTCGTGGTCTCCGTAATCCATGTATGAAACAGTCACAGTACCATTCGATTGTACACTCAAAACCTTTGCTAAACCTTTTAATTTGAAAGTTTAATTGTTTAACCCAAAATTAACCAAATCACCAAATTAAAAAAATATATTTTGAAAGTTTCAGAAAATATTTATTTAATATGGTGATTATTTGACGACAGATATTGCACTCATAGAGTTGATTTCACTAATTAAGAATTCCAAAAAACACTAAATTTGTTAGAGAAATAAAAGTTCAAATTAACCAATTATTAAAAATTAGGTACTTAACTGTGTATAAATAGAAGCAATGTAAGGAAAAATAAGTTTATCAGTATTCGAACAGTATTTACTAAATAAGATATTTTAAATAAATTTACAATTTTATTTTTATTAATTAATGAAAAAGCTTAACAAAAAAAAACAACAATAAAATTTTATATAAGATCATAAACATTTTAATACTAGTGAGTGTAAAGCCCAGATCCAACACCATTTTGATTTTTTTGTAAATAATTTACATGACCATTTTGGAAGAATTCACCTGTCTGGGGAGTGTGAGCCCCAGATCCAACACCATTTTGATTTTTTTGTAAATAATTTACATGACCATTTTGGAAGAATTCACCTGTCTGGGGAGTGTGAGCCCCAGATCCAACACCATTTTGATTTTTTTGTAAATAATTTACATGACCATTTTGGAAGAATTCACCTGTCTGGGGAGTGTGAGCCCCAGATCCAACACCATTTTGATTTTTTTGTAAATAATTTACATGACCATTTTGGAAGAATTCACCTGTCTGGGGAGTGTGAGCCCCATATCCAACACCATTTTGATTTTGGTTTACACTTGTCATTTTGTTTATTTAGCTGTAATTGTCGATTTTATTTTAAAATAAAATGTTCCAGCAATGTTTACGGATGTTTTGACATTAATGTTTCAGCAAGTTTATCGGTCTCTGTCACATTAATGTTTCAGTAAATTTTTCATAAATTCTTAGACCATTGCATTCTTAGGATGACTGTTTTGGTAAGTGATATGCAGTGTAACTGAATTTAAAAATTAAGGGTGGATCTATTTGTGCAATTTTTTTGCAGTAACTATTTATCAAAGGGGCGAATGGTTTTAATTAAGCGGTATTGTTTCAAATATTCAAAGTTTTTTAAAGGTATTTCGAGTGTTAGCAAGCTTTTTTCAAGTCACAAAGTAAAGAGATTTATGTTAAGGCGGTAGTGTTAAGTTGGAATGGTCTCAAGTAATTTATTAAGTGATTTTGAGATTAATAGAAAAGTTTAAAATATTGAAAAATTTAAATTTTTAAAATTTGGTTAAGTTAGTTTAAATGAAAAAACTAACAGCTATTTATACAAAATTTTTAAAAAATATTAAAGGTCAATGACGTTTGTGTCTAAAATAAAATTCGATTGGATAGATTTTTTTTTTAAAACAATACTCTAACTATCCTGTATGAAAAAGTTCAAACATTGAAAAATCAGTACTGAAAAATTAATGAAACTCCTTGGGAAAAATTACTGTGACATTAATTTAAAAGTTCACGAACCCAACCATATAATAAACATGAGTTTTCAGTTAGTTTTTACTATTTAAATAACTGTTACATTAAGAAATCATTAAGAATATTACATGTTTCAGTAATTTGAAATTGACTGGGATGCCTTCCATACCAAATATGACAATGTGACTAAGGTGAAATAATGTTTTAAGCATTATAGTTTTAATATTCAAAACAGATAATATATAGCCCATCTTTCTAAGATTACGACTAGAAAAAGATCTAAGGTAATGTTTTCTTCACATAATTTTTATAACGATTATTTTTTTTATAAACGTGATTCTTGTAAGTTTAACCGTATTTGCATCCTAAGCTCTCTGGATTTTGATACTTTTTGTTTTTTAGACGTTGAAAAAAATTTTAACTAACGTTTCGTTACTCGCATATTTAAAGCTCTGCTTCGTGTATATTTTCTAACTCGATTCAAGATAAAAAAATTTCTAAACAAAAGCTATTCAAGTCGATTCAAAAATAAAATAAAAACATCATGATACCTACTTTTTATTTTAGCTTTAAGATCACAGCTAGAAGATTTTAATTCTCTCTCTCTTCATTTCAATCTTTCAATCAAAATTTTTTTTAAATTTTTTTTATAGAATTCAAACACTAAATTTCAAAATCTAAGCTTTTATTAAAAGTTAAGCTAATTAAAAAAAAGTTTTATTCAAATTTAAGGAAGTGTATTTGTTCGAGATGCCAACTCACAAACATTGGATCGTGAGCCAAGTACTGGTGAAAATATAAATGAGGCAATTGTTCTACTGGTCTTGCTGAGGTTAGACGTTTGAATAAACCAAGTGACACTGAGACTAGGTTAAATAGTCTTGAAGACCACGCCAAGTCAAATAATTTGGGTAAATGGTCAAAAGATGCTGAGTCAGATCACGTTAGAAATATAAAATACACTTTGGATAATCCGAGCAATTTTGTTGATTCATTCCGTCAAAAACCAGTCGATGCAATTATTGAGTTTGTCCGTGATGGAAGCACTTTGAGACTTCTTCTCCTCCCGTCAAATCACCAAGTAACCGTACAATTATCAGGTATTAAATGCCCGGGTTTTAAACGTGAAGGTGATCGTGATGTACCAGAACCATCTTCATTAAACTTAATTCTCTTTTTTGTTTTCAATTCTAATAAAATTTTGTCTCAAATTTAAAAAAAATAAAAATAACGTAATTGCTCGATTTTAGTGACATGTCACTATAACCGAATACCCTACTATAGTGACATGTCACTAACTATCGAATGGTGGTTTTCAATTTGCTTTAGTGACATGTCACTATAACCGAATATAGCCAAAAAATCATGTTTTTTAAGAAATTTTGTGTCAACTATAGTGACATGTCGTTATATTATAGAGACATGTCACTATATTATAGAGACATGTCACTATAGTAGAAAACCAATCAAGGTCAAATTATTTTTGTGCCACATCTAGCAAAATTAGTCAATATTTTTTGATTTTATTCAAAATATTCAATTCATCCACACTATCGATGATCCTGAAATCACCTCGTCATCTTAATAACGACGAAAGCTTTGATTGATGGTCTAATGTTTATTAGTTATATAAAGTCATCTTTTTCATATAAAGCCTTTAATTTACAAAGTAATTGACCGATCATGTTTTGGGAGGAGACCTATTAAATTGTCTATTTCACACAATCAGTTTTACTAAGTCAATTACAGACATAGGGACTGGTTATTTTTCATTAGACTCGGACTCGAGTCTGAGTCTATGGAAAATTTTCAGAGACTCAGAAGTGCGCGCTAAATTTTAAAAGACTCAGACTTAGACTTTTTTTTTAGATAAGCTATTTTTATTTTAACCAAAAGAATATCTATGATTCAATATTTTATTAACTGACCAACCAGTTTTGTAGGTTTTGAATCAAATCCTTTCTCAGCATGACCAAGAAACAATAAAAAACAAGTGTTAAATACATGTCGATTAAAAATTAGCTTAATAAAAAATTTTGTATGAAATTTTGTTATGTCACTATTTTATTATATCACTATTTGAGGCTGACAAAAACGGGGTGATATAAGTGCGATACGACTGTAAAAGCAAAGAAGGGATTGTATCAGAGAAAATTTTCAAAATGAGACTCATTTAAAATTTAGCGACTCTGACTCGAGTCCGAGCCTAAGAGATACAGTAGAAGACTTGATTCTTTGATATAATCTTACAGTCGTATCGCACTTATATCACCCCGTTTTTGTCAGCCTCAAATAGTGATATAATAAAATAGTGACATAACAAAATTTCATACAAAATTTTTTATTAAGCTAATTTTTAATCGACATGTATTTAACACTTGTTTTTTATTGTTTCTTGGTCATGCTGAGAAAGGATTTGATTCAAAACCTACAAAACTGGTTGGTCAGTTAATAAAATATTGAATCATAGATATTCTTTTGGTTAAAATAAAAATAGCTTATCTAAAAAAAAAGAAAAGCAAGAAAAAGAACAAAAAGATTTTTTTTGTTATATCGTCATTAATTTTAACGTTTTTGTTTTTGTCTTGTTTACGATTTTTAGTCAGTTTTTATATAGTGAATATAATGAGAAGTGTTTTTCTATAGAATACAGTAAATATTCGATTATACAGAATAGGAAATTTTTTTGAGTTCTGTTTAACCGAATTTTCTAGATAATCGAATAAGGAGTATGGACACTAAAAATTGTCTTAAAAAGACAAAAAATGTCCGTTTTAAGGTACAAAAAGATCGATAAAATATAAACCATGAGACAAAAAGTTAATAAAGAGTAATTAACACCGAAAACTCTATGATTAACTGACTTTCTTAAAAATTTTCGATACTTTCTTCTGGAAGCCCTAAATTTCTTGTTGAAAATTGACAAATTCTAAGACAAAAAACATGCCATGATCCATTTTTAAAATTCTGGATAATCGAATTTTTGGATAAGCGAATTCTGTATAATCGAATATTTACTGTATATACAGAACGGGGTTTCAATCTTTTAGTGCTTATACACAGAGTAGTGATATGAAATAGTGATTTAACTAAACATTTTTTCAATGTAAAATTAATTGAGGAAATCCGTTCGGAGCGTTTTTAGTGATAAAACAAAATAGTGATTTAATATCGCGGTGATATAAGTGAGATACGACTGTATTTTAAAAATAATGATTTAACAAAAAAATCTGGATGAGACCGGTTTGAAAAAAACTATGACTAATGAGCCTCACTCCTCTCTAAAATATCAAAGACTTATCATTTTTGGGATGGAGATTTATTAAATTTCTTTTTCACACAAGCGGTTTTACAAAATCAATTAATCAATTAAAATAAAAAAGAAGAAAACGATATTTTTTGTTCTCATAGCAATTTTATTGTTCTTTTTCTGGTCGACTGTTCTTTTTAAAAAACTTAAGTCAAGTTTTTTTAAACTTTACTGAGTTATTCGTGCCTGTCAAAGTTTTGGTACGGTACGGCTTTTATTCACTAGCTGAGGCCCACTCGGACTCACGAGACTCTGAAAATCTTTTATAAGACTCGGACTCGAGTCTAAGTCTTATGAAAAATCCCTGTATCTGGTATCTTCCTTCTCTTTGATGCGCGTTTTTGGCGCTAATCTTTTCGGTAAGTCCTATTTCTGTGCATTTAACTGATGGTTTTTCAACTATAGTGACATGTCTCTATAATATAACGACATGTCACTATAGTTGACACAAAATTTCTTAAAAAACATGATTTTTTGGCTATATTCGGTTATTGTGACATGTCACTATAAATATAGTGACATGTCACTAAAAACTATAAACAAAAATCTTTGATTTAAATTAGACTTCCTCTGGTTCAAAATTAATAAATACCTGGAATCAAGTTTGAAAATTTTTTTTTTCAAAGCATTTTTATTTGTAACAAATTTAGCCTAGGTTCAGGAAATTTAGTGATCACTATGAGAATAATTTACTAAATTAATCGGTTTCAGTTACTTTACAGAGTTGTCGAGTTCACTGCTTTTCAAAAAATGAATTATTAAGACTAGTTAAATGATCTTCCTTCATTAACTGGGATTAGATGATGGGAAAAGCAATTCCGAAAAGTTGATTAGTATACTGAATAAGATTTTTGGAGATCATGTGAGATGAAAATATTTTTTTTTTTATTTTTAATGTAAAAAAAATTAGTGATCGTAAAAAAAATAAGCAATCATAGTAAAGTAACATGGCTTTTTAATCGGCTTGAATTTTTCTTTTGTTTAGAATTTTTTGATCTTGAATGAATATGCTTTAAAACAACAAATAGCAAAATTCAGACTTAGTAAACTGAATAAGATTATTGAAGAGCACGTGAAATGAAAAAATTTTTTTTTTTCATTTTAATTTATTAAATAATTATCTTTATGGGGTCCTACTAAAAAGATGACCCCCATTTTTCGTGAAATTTTTGACCCCCTAAAAAAACGGAAAATAAATGTTTTTTTCAAAATCTAAACATACCAGCCGATACAAAACTTCAAGAGCTTTCTAGATATCATGTTGGTTTTTGAATAAAATTAATTTTTACCCCTTAAATTTCAATTTTTCGATTTTTTGGAACTTTGACCCTGATTGAAACTAACGATTCAGTTAAGTCAGCCAATTAGAGGGCTAGCTAACAAGGACCCCCCTCTCTGACAAAATTTTCAACCTTTTAGACTTCTGTTTTTTTTACTAATTCTATGTTTCTCAGCATGGGAAACATGCCTATGAAGTCAGATTTTGAATATTCTGTTCACCATGGCTTTTAGAAATTTGGCCGCTTTGAAGCCACTTTTTTTTCAAACCAAAATATCTCGAAAACTAAAAGAGCTGGGAGGTCGAGACCTATTTTTTTAGACAGCTCCACGTCTCTTCTATCAGAAAGTCAGGGGTCAGTCGGGGGTCAATCGCTAAAATTTGGGGGTCATCAGGGGGTCAAAGTTCCAAAAAATCGAAAAATTGAAATTTAAGGGGTAAAAATTAATTTTATTCAAAAACCAACATGATATCTAGAAAGCTCTTGAAGTTTTGTATCGGCTGGTATGTTTAGATTTTGAAAAAAAGACATTTATTTTCCGTTTTTTTAGGGGGTCAAAAATTTCACGAAAAATGGGGGTCATCTTTTTAGTAGGACCCAATAGGAGGACCAATAAGTTTCAAGAGATTTCCAAGAAATTTTTTTTTCGACTTTTTAAATATTGAAGGTCCAAGGAATTTCCAAGAAATTTTTTTTTAAAAATAAAATCTGGGTTTTATTCAAGCATCTCCAATATATTTTCAATAATCGTGTGATTTTATTTGATTCGAAGTGAAATCAAGACTTTTTCAAGAAAAATTGAGAGTTCAATTAATTTCAAGGGTTTTCTAAGCTACCATATTTCCTTTGTTACAGTGGTCTCCAATTTATCCCCATTTTGTAGACCAATAGAGATCAGACCAATTCAAATCGTGTGATTTTGAAGTAGACTGGACTGAGTTTTAAATAAATCATTCAAAAAAAACCTTAAATTCAATTCGCTTTTATTTCGCTTAAATAAAAGCTCGAGTTGGAATATGTTCACAAACGATTAATTGAAACGTTCTGATTTTTTTCGTGAACTCGATGATGAAAAATAAAGCAAAATCTTGGATTTTTTGTAAAACATTTTTTAAACATGAAAGAAGGGTCATTCATTGAAGGGTATTTGGTGTATCAACGTTTTAATGTAATGTAAAAAAAATTTAAATCATCATGACCCAGTCTAATCTCAAACTTCGAAATTCTCCAATTTAAGCTGTGAGGATTCCAATCATCTGGTATTGGTCATCAATATTTAAGAGCATATAGACAGATTAAAAAAAACGAATGTATTGCTTGATTTAGACGAGAATTTAGTTTGAGGTATTATCCAAAGTTTTCCGGTGTTGTCGGTCCGAGAAAATTGATATCTTAACATTTCAGAACATATTAATTTTTGGATGTTTTGAGGCTTTAAAAGTGTGAAAAAACAGAATTCAAATTTTATTTATTAAACTTTATTAACAATTTAAAAAAAAGCAATAAATTAATTAAAATAAAACTCAATTTTGGTAACCGTCTGGAAACAGTATTGCTTTTTGTTTAAAATACGCGTCACATCGTGCTAAAGCATATTCCTTTAATGAATAAAAAATAATTTTTTATATTTTTTAAAAGGGTTTTTTTATGGATTTCTTACTAAATATTCGAATTTAATTTTGCACACTGAAGCTTGACAAATTGACCAAAATGTCCAAAATAAATGTGACATTAAAGCAAAATGATTTGCTTCTTTAATTAATTGTTCGATGTCTAAATTATCTAAACCTTTTATATTTTCTTTGTCTGTTTCATCCATTTCGATGTCTTCAACATTTTTATCACCATTTTTTGACATTTTTGCCCTCTTGAATTCTTCGATGTACGCTGATAAGAAGTTTACTTGTTGTTCTCTATTTGGATAAAACTCATAATTGTATTGATAATAAGGATATTTATCATAATTGTTATTGAACATCCATTCACAAAAATGGTTTCCAAAATCAAACCCTCTTATAATTGATTTATTTAAAATGTTTTGAAAAAAAATGTTTTTGATAAATTTTTTTTAGATGTAAAGGATCTATTCCAATGATATTTTAGAAATTATAAGCAATTTTTTCCCTCGAATTTACTCCCGTTGAATTTGTTCCCTCGAATTTACTCCCGTTGAATTTGTTCCCTCGAATTTACTCCCGTTGAATTTGTTCCCGAATCTAAAATAGTGAATTTATTCCCTTTTTCTTTTATTCCCTATCTTAAATATTCCCGAAAAAAAATAAAGAAATTTTTCCCTGTTATTTTGTTCCCGTTTTATTTTTGACATCAAAAAATAAATTAACCAATAATTTCTTTTAGTTAGGTGACAAATACATGAATTAATGTAAAGGCTCGATAAATATGACATGTCACAAATACCGAATTTCACACCCCTTTAACATGGAGTGTTCGGCATTTGTGACATGTCATATTTGTCGAGCTTTTACGTTATTCGAACAATTATCAGGGATTCCAACCAATGAAAAACGGCTCATTAAATTAAAAATGAATCGAGTTTTAAAACTCTACCATTTATAAAAAAAACTATGAAGAGGTTCTAGAAGACTTTTATTCAAAACGGCTAAGGTTCGATATTATGAGAAGCTATTTAAGAAAGAATGTCTTTCGTAGTTGCATCTGCAGTGTGATGATGTTTTCGAGTATACTCACATAACTCCGACAAGTCGCTAAATTTGTAGCGATAGCTTATGGCTTTTGACTTTAGGCGTTAAAACTTTTCTCAAATCAAATCAAGTCGGAGTCATGACTTAAGAATCTAAGTCATATAAGGCTTAAGACAAATTTTCGAGGCTCAAGCTCTGAACCTTTATAGCCGATTGATGATTATCAGTTTACATCTCAATTTAATCCACAGTAATGTCATCAACAATTATAAAACAACCAGTAGTCTTTTTTCTTAATTTAATTAATCAGGGATAAATTCAACCGGAATAAATTCTCGTATTTTTAAAATTTAATTTTAGCTTAAAAATTGGAACATATTCTTAACGGGAATACATTCATTGAGGGAATAAAAAAAGGGTACAAATGATTAAAGACTATTTTAGGCTTTACTTTTTATTTTTAAAGTTGAAATATCATCCAATAGACGACGAAGTTCTAATTTTTTCAGAGAGCAGACATTAACTAAATGTAGGTTAAGACATGTTTAAAACTCTTAAAAACATAAGAATCAAAATAAATGAAAGCATTCAAACAAGTGAATCGAGATAAAGAAAACAAATACTATTGATAAAATATTTTGTTGAAAAAATTGATAACCAAAAATCTAATAAAAGTTGCGATAACTTAAAAACAAGTTTTTAAAATTTTCCCAAATTAATCTCAATAAATTAAAATTTCCCCGTTCAGGACAAAGTTGTCTGTAATTGGGTTCTGAATATAAAAAAAATGAGTACCTGTAATTATAACTTCCGTATTCGTAATCAATAACCATCAGCTTTTCTGGTAGTTTCAGGACATTACCAACATTTATATCATTATGACAAAAAACAACAGGAGAATTTAAAGATTTAAGAACTTTTCTAAAAAAAAATGTTTGATTATAAAAAATAAAATCTCACCTGGTAATGTTAACAAATAAATCACCTACTTAAGCTGTTTAAACTCATTTTCTAATTTAAAATTTAATAATTTATCATAATTTTTAATATCTTTTTCTGATGTAAACGATATCTCGTTTGCTTGTTTGATATATTTGTAAGTTGAATCAAATAACCATTGAGGTTCTTTTATAAACGGCATTTCAAGTGTATGAAATCTAGCCAATACTTTGGCTATTGATCGACTCAATTCTGGTACGTACATATCAGTTTGTGCCATCGTAGTCGTCTATTTTACATAATTATTAGAATAAAATAACAAGTTCCAAATTATGAAAAAAAATATTACATTTATGAATTCCTCTAATCGTCCGTTTGGAAACACACCGTATAATTTTGGACCAAGCTGATGATCACTCATCATTGCTGATACAATTATATCTTTGAGTATAATGGAAGAATGTTTGTGATGATTTTCACCGTATAGCCTTTAAAAAATCTACATTTTAAATTACATTTGTCTTGACTTAAAAAGAATCTACCTTAACAATATTTTGTTTGGTTCGTTGTTGATTTGAAGAAATTTATCTTTCTTTATCTCGCATCTGTACAGATAATTACTCAGACCTCCTCTATAACAAAAATCAGTAAAATCAGTAGATTAAAATTTGGCTTTTAAATTTGTTCTTACGACATTCGTTCTACAATTAGATCATCATAGTCTATATTTTTCCAAGCACCGCTTAAATACTCACGACAAACAGCAAAAGCAAAGTATTTAACAGACTCTACATCGTTTCGATCATGTATTTGTATGGCTGATGATGGTTGAAAACGATTTTTACGTTCGTTTAAATGATTTATTTTGTTCTCATCAAAAGTTTTGTTTAGAGATGTCATAGTTTTTTGTTTTGTTTGCTTACAAAAAATTCTAAATTGTTATTAAGATTTTAATGACGAGAGAAAAAAAATTTAGAAATTGGAACACAAGTTCAGTGTCCTTTGTTATTTATTTTCTTAATCATAAATTAATAAAATTTAAATATTTCTTTTTTTTTTAATTTTAATAAAAACATAAAAAGCAAATAAAATTCAATCATGTGATATGAGAAAAGAACTTTTGAGTTGAACTTAGAATGTCTCTTGAATTAAATGTAAAAAATTTATAATCCAAGAAATGTTCCTATTCATTTTCTAGCTATCTTTTTTAGCGAGTTTTTTTTTTACTTTAAAATAAAGAATTATAACTTAGCATCCAGATCTATATGGTTATGTAACAACAATATAAAATTGCAAAATACTAAAAGAATATTTTATGAATATTTTTTTTAGAATACTCAACTCTTGCTCATGTATTTACCTTCGAGTTGATTTGTAATTACAATAATATATTCGATTAGCTTGATTTCTAAAATTAAGCTGCATGTGTACATGTGCTAAAGTACAGTGGTGGCAAAGGTTTTGTAACAGTCCGTCACCTAACGTCACCTAACGTTAGATGACGTCAGGTTACGTCATTCGTCAGGTAACGTCAGCTGACGTCAGCTGACAACATTTAAATTTTGTCACCTGACGTCATCTGACGTCAGATGACGTCACCATAAAGTATCCAAATCAGAGTTTGGTTAACTCAAGTTGCAGATGACGTCAGGTGACGTCAGCTGACAAAATTTAAATGTTGTCAGCTGACGTCACCTGACGTTACCTGACGAATGACGTTACCTGACGTCAGCTGACGTTACCTGACGAATGACGTAACCTGACGTCATCTGATTGTCGACGAAATTCAGCTGACGTCACCTGACGTCATTTGCAACTTGAGTTTACCAAACTCTGATTTGGATACTTTATGGTTACGTCATCTGACGTCAGATGACGTCAGCTGACAAAATTTAAATGTTGTCAGCTGACGTCAGCTGACGTTACCTGACGAATGACGTAACCTGACGTCATCTGACGTTAGGTGACGTTAGGTGACGGACTGTTACAAAACCTTTGCCACCACTGTATCATTAAAGATAATGTTCTATTAAGGAGACGAAGATAAAATTACATTCTAATCAAGTTTATGATCAAGTCTTTTAAATTTCTTGATCATCATTAAAATTAAACAAGAACAAGAACGTTTATTTTTAAACGTAATTTTTTTTTAAAGAAAATTTTTTGAAATGTAGACTTAAAAACAGCCGCTTTTTGTTTTGTTTATCTGTGTTTCTGATTTGAAGAAACGATGACGCATCAGGTGTCTGTATAAATTACTATAAGACCTTAAAATCCAAATTGACGGTAATGGTGGGTGCATCTTTCATCTTGTCTCAAAAGTGTTTTCATAATTTAAAATTTTTGTAAAAAAAAAAAAAATTATTAAAAAGACGTAATAGTTTTAAGAAAATTTAAGCTTTTTTTATTTTATATTTTTACCTTTACGTCTAAAATTAAACATAAATAAGTAAATACCAATGATATTGTTTAACCTTTTTTATAAAGGGTATAGATGAGTCATGTTAACCTATTTTTCGGCCTGTATACGCGTATACATCGACTATGTATACGAGTATACATCAATATATATATGTATAAATTTTTTTTTTTCCTGGTGATACATGGCATGTATACGCGGATACATCGGGTATAAATACTCGTATACATAACATATGTATACGAGTATACATGTTCATGCAGGATGTATACTCGTATACATAACATATGTATACGCGTATACTCATTCAAGTAGGATGTATACCAGTATACGTAAATCTCATTTTAAAAAGCCAATTTCATTTTACCATCTCAGTTAACAAGCTTCCCGAAGCTTCAAGAAATTTTTGCTTTAAAAAATGAAGACTTAAAAAAAAAAATAAATGAAGAAAATATTTTGAATGATGTCTATTGAGGGGGTCAGAGAGCATAATAAAGAAAAAGATAGACTTTTGTTTGTAACATTTCGTTCAATTTTAGACACTGTAAAAAAATGTTAGAAAATATTTTTTTTTGCTTTTTTGTCTATTTTGCTTATGTTTTCTATTTTGCCTTTTTTTTATTTTCGGCTTTTTATTTTCTTTTTTTGTTTTTTTTTGTGACGTTTTCCTAAATTTATAACCAAAATTAAATAAAAGTTTATATGTTGCTATAAACCTTTTTTAACTTAAAAAAATGCATCGCCGATGTAAACGCGTATACAGGCTTTGTTAACTGAGATGGTAAAATGAAATTGGCTTTTTAAAATGAGATTTACGTATACTGGTATACATCCTACTAGAATGAGTATACGCGTATTCATATGTTATCTATACGAGTATACATACCCGATGTATCCGCGTATACATACCATGTATCACCAGTAAAAAAAAAAAAATTTGTATACGAATGTATTCGCGTATACATAAATATGTATACTCGTATACATAGTCGATGTATACGCGTATACAGGCCGAAAAATATGTTAACATGACTCATCTATACCTTATAAAGTTTAAAAAAAATGAAAAGTCATGCATAGCTTCATCAAGTGATTGTGTTAAATAATAACTTTTTATAAACTTAAGAGTTTCGTACGCTTATTCTATTGAGTATCAACTCGTTGTTCAAAGTCGGCTAGACAACCATTAAAAGGAATTAATGGTTGTCCAAAAAATCAGGTTTAAGTTTTAAATAAAAAATCAAAATATTTTGCAAAACCTAACGTACGCGCTCGATATTTGAATTACAGAAATCGGTAAATTCTGGGATGTGGTTTCATGACAACCAAAAAAAAGGTTCTCACAACCAAAAAACAGATTTTCACACACAAGAACTCAAAAAAAAAATTTTTGGTTGTTAAACCCTGGAATTTTTTATGTCGACTTTTTTTAATTTAATTTTGCGTTTTTCTAAATAATACAAAAAAACTCAATGAAACAAAAAATTAAAATTTTCAAAAAATACTTAAATTATGCCTAAGTGTATTCCGTTTCAATTAGAAGCTATTTTAGTGATTTTATGATCGACAGACATCCCATTCACTTTCCCAAGTCGGTATAGGAAGAAACAAGATGTAGGGTCTTCTAGCTTAGCTTGGTACAGCTAGAGAAGAGAAAAAGAGGACGAACTAGAAAAGTCAACGTAGAGCCTATAATAATGGATAAAGGAAGAAAGTCAAAGTCGAAACAAGCCAAAGTCAAAAGTAAGAGATCAAAATAAAAATAGACTTAAATGTGTAATTTGTGTGTATTGAGAATATTTTTGTTTGTTTTGTAAACTAAAATTTATTAAAAAAAAATTTAGTAGTTTCCATCAGGAATTTTTTTTTGGTTGTCAAAAGATTTTTCCCTAAATTCTGTAATTCAAAATTTTTAAAATTTACTTTCTAACTTTATTTTGTCTAGCCTATGTCAGATTATATAAAAAAAAATACATAAATCTCTCCAACAGATCCGTCAGTGACCAATCAATTAAAAAACTATCTTTCTCTGTCACAGACTTAAAAAAAATGGAATACCTAAAATTCAGCATCTTTAATCGGTCTACAACCATATACAGTCTGACCTAGATTTTGTTAGCAATGCTTTGTTAAATCTCGAATTTGTTATCGAATTTTTAAATTACAGTCGTAAAATTGCACAATGTAATTTTGTTAATTCTAGGTTACGTTAATAATTTTAATCTGACTGTGAGTGTTAACAAAATCGAGGTATAATCACTAAAAGAACATATAGGTTTAGAATAGAAAATTTCACGAATTTTCATCTAGAGCCAGTCACCAAATAAAAATCGACCATCTATCTTTCCTGATTTTTAAAGAATCCACGAGTTGCAAGGCGTACTTGATTAAGAAAGCTTTTTATTTTTTATATTTTTAGGAATATATTCGACTAGTAAACGCTTTCTAATCTATTAAATTAATTAAATATAGTAAGAAATATGCATGATGATTTTCACCAGAAAATCCATTATTTGATCCTTTTAGTTATAATAACTATCCAGCATGAATCCTTTATGAGCCTTTAAAGACAAAAGATGGAAAAAAATTCTAAAAACCGAAAACAATCACCAGCCACCAGACTCGTCACAAAAATAATTATGGCTAATTTTATGGTTAGGTTTATTTTGATCTATGTTTGCCTTCTGTGAAGTAGGGTTTAGTGTAAGAATTCGTATTTGGTGAGCATTTAAAGTAAATTAGTGAAGTGAAAAATTAAATTGCTTACTAAAGATAATTAATGTCCTTAAAGGATGTCATTTATATCACATAAAAGATGGTGAAGGATGATTACGAGATTTAAGAACAATGTTTAAAAGATACTTTAGTACTTAAAGGATTCTTTCCAAGTCAAAAAGTAGAAATTTTTCGTTTCATATCCGGATAAGAATAGTAAAATTAATTCTTTAATTAAGCTCATATATTATATAACGGTGAAATAGGGTGAATGAAATTTTCGGAACGATAGTTTAGATGTAAAATTTTTTTTTAGTATTATTTTACCCTTCTCCTTGTAGAGGATTGTGTCCTTAGAGAATTGTGTCCATCGTTTAACTTATTTTCGAAAAATGGTTTACTTTTTTTTGTTTTTCCTGTTAAAAAAAGTATGGTCCAGAAAATATTTTCGCACATTTTATTCTTTCAAAGGGATTTTAATTAAATCCCTTTGAAAGGGCCAACCACACCGAATCCTTAGCTCTTAAATAATTTCAATTCACAGGTACAATACTTTGTGTGTGCCACTAACTGTGCTAACATTATTTAATTAAATAAAGACATTATAAAACTCATAATACCCCCATTTTTATCCATTTACCCCAAAATCACTTTTGGGTCCGTTGATGTAAACGATATCTAAGCAATAAATTTTGGCTTGTAAAATTTCACATCCTCTAAAAACCGTGCTTAAAACAAAAATATGGGTCCATTGACAATAGGTCCGAATTTTCAAAAATTGACTTTGATATAGGTTTCTGTATTCACGAAATATCATTAATACATGATGTTTGATGGTTTTTACTAAAAAATTTATTAAAAAATAAATTCTAAAAAAATGGTACATTAATAAAAAAAATTGTTTTTTTTAAAATTTGATACAAAAATTTAAAAATATTCTAAATTAAAAAAATACAAAACTTTGGAATATCATTCTTATCAAGTAAATTCGCAATTTAATATCTAAATTAATTTAAAAAGAATCTTTTTTTAAAAAATGACTCTTTTTCTATAAATTAAATTTAATAATAATTTTTATAAAAATTATAAATAATACATTTATGAGAATAAATCTTAAGTCTCGAATAAAAAAAAAAAAGCATTCTTAAAATGACTAAAATAAACGCACGGATCGTTTCAATTCTTTTTGCTTCCATAATGGCTTTTCTTTAAATTGTTGATAAGTCATTTTAAAAATTTTCTTAAAATCATCTTCACTTAAATGAACCTTAAGAAATAAAAATTAATAACAACTTAAAAACCATTCAGTTAATTTCCAAATTTACTTCTTTGGCTTCTGTTAGAACATTTTCTGGCAATTCATCGACTGGTTTAACAAGTTCGTCGTAATTGTATTTTGTAAATTTATTGAAATCAAACATTTCCTTTCCATTCTTTGTACCATTTAACGTATGACTTTTATCTTTGACTGCCAATTGAAATAGATGTGGTTGATTTTTTGACTGTAACTCTTGTTTTAAAGTATTATAATCGACAGAATTCTTAAAAATTATTCAAAAGTTAATAGAAGATTAAAGTAATGAAAATTAAGTATTTACAGTCCAAAAGTTTGGGTCCCATGGTCCAAAGAAACCTGTAAAAATTGAAGGCTCATTACCTTCTTTTATTTTGTAAATAGGTATATCTATTGTTCGTTGACTCGGATCACTCTTTAAATATTCAATCGCGATTTTTTCAGACTCTTCTTTTTCAGCTTTGTTCGAACCTTTTAATCAATTGAAAAAAAAATGGTAGGTTTATCTAATTATTCTTTAAATTTGAAACATTACTTGAGCCAGTCCATAAAAATATTTGATCCCATGCATCTAAAAGCATCACGTCGTTCGAGTTTAAATCCATTTGTGAAAATTGAAATATTTCATTTACTACAATTTTCCCACTTGAATTTGATATTTCAAATAAACGAGCAAATGGAGATTGATTTAATTGTATCGGTCTTTTTTCATGAAAATATTCTTCTTTTCCACCTAAAGCTTTCCAAAAACCTTCTTTTTCTTGTGATTCTATTATTATTTCAGGATCTTTTTTTTGAGCCAATACTATCGATTTAGCTGCTTCGCGTTCATCACCAGTCGAACTTTTACCACACCAAATATAAAATATATTTGATTTATGACATATTATGAAGACATCATTTGAATTCAAATTTGAAGCTTTGTAATCGATCTTAAGTTAAAAAAATTGAGTCATGGGCAACCAAAATATTTTATCGAAAAATTATTTACTTGGACAGCTTTGATGTTAAACGGACCATAAGACTTTACTTGAAGCATATAATTATCTGATATATTAATACTGTCTTTAGAATTTGATGAATTATTAAAACCACTAGCTCTTCCACCCTTGAAACGAACCGTTTAGATCATGTTTATCAATTTAGAAATTAATTTACTTTGTATATGATTATTCTGCCATCGAAAATTGACATAAAATGTGCTGGTTCTTTACCTTCTACCACCCGGACTTGCATTGCTTGTCCATTAAATAATTTATTATCTAATTCAATTGTTTTAAGCGCTGCTGTGCCTTGCTCGTCCAAAGAAGACTTTCGACCCTTATAAATAAATAATTGAAAGCTCAATCAATCCTTATTTAAGAAAAAAAATAACTTACAATCCAATAGTATAAAATATTTTTCTCAACATTATCTAACTTGTATTTATAATTTATAATGTAACAATCACCAGTATGAAATTCGGAATATTTTGAACTGTCTAGTTTGTGTATGTCAAAATTTTGAACATACCAAATCTCTTTTGACCCTTTACCATCATCAACCATTTGAGACTCGGCAGCTAGTTGATGATTCAAATGAAGAATTGATGCGTCAAATTTTGATTGAATTGTTTTAGCTATTGTATTTACACTAAATGTTCGACCTAGACCTTTTGTTTCATAAGTGTCTGGCCATCGATTGAAAAGTGCTTTAAATTCTGTTGGTTCGCTACCATCTATGACACGTGTTACTTTAATAGCACTTTGTTGCTTTTCATCATAACCTTTGGCTTGAAGAAAACCCTTCAACGAAAAAAAATTTTTTAACAAAAAAAAGTTTAACTCGATCTGTTTTTAAAATTTACCAAAGCATTCCTAATCGCTTCTTGTCTTTCTTTTTGACTGGATTTTCTACCAATCCATACCCATATTCCGTGCTTACCGTTATCAATTATAAATGAGTCCTTTTTTTAAAAAATATTAATTTTTTCTTAGATTTTAAGTTAAAGAAAAGATTTCGAGCATTTCTAATAATAGCGAGTGTAGCAAAAAAAACTCTTACAGTCTTTGAAAATTTAAAAAAAAAATATCTTTTAAAAAAAGTAACTTATAAAATTATATAATCTAAGACCCTTACATCACTGTTTAAGTCCTCTTTGAACAAAGGTCCCGTCTTTTGTTCAATTATTTTAATCTTTACCATACCATCTTCATCACTCAAAGCGTCCGAACATCTTTAACAAAATTTACATTTTTTGGTTTAACAAAATTATAAGTTCATCCTACTTGTAAAGTTTAATGTAAGAGTAGGAATCTCTTTCGAATCTAATATCATCTTGATGTAATGTGTCATTCTTTAACTTTGATACTTTTTCTTTAAGCGGAAATTTTGACTCAAAAAGTTTAAGCTCTTCTTTATTCATTTCTTTTTCTTCACCATCTTCGACAACCACAATATTACAATTACCATTTCGTTCATCACGAAAATTTCTCGCTTTATTCAAAGCCTTTAATTTCAAGTAACTCAATTTTAAGAATAAAGTTTATTTTTGAAAGACGTATACTTGTAATTTTTCCATTTTGTTTGAATTTTTCCCATTCCAAACAAAAATAGTTGCATCCAAGTCGATTATGAACGAATCGCCTCGATTAAGTGAACTCCAATCTATGTTCTGTAATTCGTTTAATCTCAAATTACGTTTGCCTTTGACTTGAAAAAGACGGGGTTCGAATTTTTTTACAAAATGGTGGAATCCTGATAGAACCCCTCCATTTTGATACTTTAAACCGCCTTTCGATTTAAAATAACTTAAAAATCTTTCGGATTCATAATTTTGACATTCCCGATGTTGAATAGGAGCCCCTCCTAAATAATCGTCTAATTCAACCATTTTGTAAGCAACTACTCCTTGTTCATCAGCCGTGCTTTCGACTCCAATCCAAATGTGGATATGTTGGCAACATGTTTTAGTCGTTGTTTCAGACGAGTGATAAATTAAGTATGCATCACCTTTGAAAAATACACCATATGTATCTTTTGGTACTGGTACCAGTTGAAGGTTCTAAAAAAATTATAAAAAATTAAAATTTAATTGAAACAAAAAAAAATTTTTTCAGGTACTTCAACTCTCCAAATGTGAAAAGCAGGCTTGTTTTTTTGAATATAACAGAATACAGGATCGATTTGATTCGAATGAGCGCTTTGTTGGTTTCCAATAGTCATCTTTTGTTGTTGTTTTTTTTTGCTCAATCAAAGCGAAATCAAAAGATTTTCATTAATATTTGATTTCAAAAAAATCTAAAAAGAACAAAACACACAAAAAAATTGATCCAATTGAATATTGAAATTAGAAGTTTGTATTTTATTAATACGACCTAAAAAAAACATCAATAATCATTTGAATTTCAAATCGTTACTCTCTCTTTTTACTACTTTCGAAGTAGATTGTGTTAATTTAGTGCAAATATACTCAATTTGTTTGACAACTAATTAGATATTTTTTTAGTCAACTAATAACCACAACAAAAAAAAAAGAAAAAATTGAATGAAAGAAAATGCAAATTTAATTTAAAATCGTTAAATTTTTTTTAAAAAAAAGGTAAGAATAATGAGGAAAAAATCGATTTTTATTATCATTTTTTTGTTTTTTAATTTTCAGCCATTATCAAACAATCTAACAACAACAACAATTTTTTTTTTACTGAGTCAATCTATATCTCTCTCCATTTAATATAAGCTATTTTTTTCTACTTCCCAAGAACACAATTATGAGCCTTAATAACCATTAGCTTTTTTTTTTGTTTCTTCTTTTATTTTTTCAATTTTAAATCCCAAGCATAAATTATCCTATTACAAAAATTTATCTGAAATCTATAACCCATTCAACTGGAAAGTAAAAAAATAAAAACATGATAGGTTAAAGATAGGATAACTAATTTTATATAAATGAGTTTAGAAGTATTTTACTTTTAAAGTATCAATAAATTTTACATAAGTCATTGTATTTCTTAAAAAAAGACAAATGATACTATTGGTATAACGAGTTTTAGCGGTCTCTTAAAACTATTTATCCACTTATAAGCTTTTATTGATCCTGAACCTCGTTTACCCACAAGAATCGAATTGATTGGGTTAAATATTGTTAGAAAAATTTAAATCCGAAAAAATTGAGAGCTTAATGACCAACGAGTCTCTATTCAAAGAAAAATTTGAAACTTTTTTTAAAATTCATTTTGTTTGATTTAACGTGTGGACGATTTCATGTGCCTTGGCGCGATAAAGCTTTTCTGAATCAGATTTCGTACATCAAAGATTACTTATTTGGGTGGTAATAAGGAAAAAGGAACAAATCTGGCAATGTATTCGGAATGTAGATGATAGTGAAATGAATTATCGCATGAAAAATTAAAAACAAGCTTAACAGCTTCGCAGCAACAAACATGTAGCAAGAATTTGCCTTTGGACAAGATACAGAAGCCTAAAAAATAGCGAACCAAAGGCCGGTTACTGAAAAGTTACTGATGAGACAGCTTAGCTGGACGAATCACGCGCTAAGAAGACTAGTTACAGTCGATTCGCTTTTATCCAAACCATGTTTTAGTTGTTTTGTTTCAGAGTGACAAAAAATGACTATTTTTAAAGAACGTTAGAAAAATTAAAATAAAGGTAATTCAGTGCCATAAACTAAAATAAAAATGTAATCGTTATAAAATTTTGGGTCTGTGTCCTTGGAAGCCAAATAATGAGACGAATATAATGTATGTTTAGGGTAATTCAATTCCTGGTTTGCCATATGATGTGCTGAGTGAAAACGTAGATGTAATTTTTTCATCAATTAGTACTACACAATCGTTACAAGTATGTCAAAAATTAAATTTTTAATCATAAAATATGAGACATAAAAAAATAATTTTAGACAATATTAATATCAATTAAAAGACAATTTAAAAGCTTTTAAAGGCTTCTTTTAAGTTATTTTAAGTTTATTAAAGATTTTTCTAAAATCTTTAAACTTTTAATGAATTTCGACAGACGACTTACAATAAATCTTTAAAAAAGTCCATTAGAAAACATTTTTGAATTTTTTTTTCTTTAAAAAATTTTATCGAAAATTAAATTTTGAGCGATTTTACATAATCATGGATATGTTGCTAATGAACTTAACTAATTTTCTTGCTTGTCTGATAGCTTGGAGTTCTTCTTGGGAAAAACTAAATCTAAGTCAACGTTCAAGTGAATAATAACTATTAAAATCTTATGTCAATTTTAATTTTTAAAAATCCTTGTGTAACATAATCATAATCAAAAACAATCTTTCCTTAAAAAATTCTAAAAAAATAAATTCTAAAAAAAAATAAACATTTTAAAAAATCATTCACGTATTATTTTTTTATTATTAAATTTCCTTTATGAATAAACAAACAATTTGAAATCCTTTGTTTTGTGTTTTTTTTTAAATATGAGACCAATTCAACGAAAGAAAATTTAACCGATTGGAACCCTCATTTAAACTAATTGAAAAACAACGTGTCATTAAAGTGTCATTTGTTAATAAAGATATTAAGAACGTTTTCTTAACAGTTGTGGCCATGCGTGCGTAAGTTATAAGTTGTTTTAAGCTTAGTGAATTGTATTCGTTTAAATTATCAAAACATACAAGTATAAATTGAGAGTGAAAATTAACCGGATCACCAGGATAAACAAGAAAATCACCACCAAATTTGGCACCACTAGTCAAGTAGTAACCTTTTGAGTAAAGGTATTTAAATGATGTATATTTACAAGATGACATAAAAATTTTGTTTAAAATTTTAAATTCTTCCGTTGGAATTTGTTCGATAGTGAATAAACTTTGATAAAAATTTGGTGTTTTTTGAAAAATTTCAATTTCGTTAAAAACAAGGTCGATTTTTGTAAGATTTTTTAGTTCTTGAATAAAATTTTCTTCTAAATTTTCGAATTGTTTTTCTAGATTATTTTTTTGTTGTTGTAAATTATCGATTTCTTCATCTTGTTTATTTGGTTTGAGTAAATCTAATTCGATTTTTTTTATTTGACCAGCTAGTTTTTTACGTTTACCTTCGAGTATTTGATCTTTTTTAGCTAACATTTGAGTATTACGATTTGTTTTGAATGCTTCAATTTGTTTCGAATTCAAATTCTCTAGATACGAATCGTAAATTTTTTTGAGTCTTGTAAAATTTTCAATCTCATCAAGTCCTTTATAACTAGTTTGTACCAAATTGATTTCTAATTCGCATAAATCGACGAGTAAACAAACTTCTTCTAAGGATAATTGAAGTGGCATTGAAGCCTGAAGTGCTTGAGTGTTCGATTGAGTTAAAGTTCCTATTTTACGTGAACATAATCGTTTAGTTTCTTTTAAATAATTAGCAGTTTCAATATCGAAAATTAAATAGGTTTTTTGAATATTTTTTGACGACAACTCAGTATTTAATTGGTGTATTAAGATTTTTGATTGAAACATAATTAGCTAAGAATCGAGGGAAAAAAACTTGTTTCCGTCTTTTTTTTTTGAAAATAATAAATTTGAGTTAATTTTGAAATTTTAGTCAAAAAAAAATTAAATTAAAAAAATACACTACTGAATGAACAACTGAATTTAATTTTTGATTGAAATACATGATAATTTTGAAATTTTTAACTATCATCCTATCAAAAATATGTCTTCAATTAAATAGGCTTCAATAACAAAAAGTCTCACTTTTATTTTAAATCAGTTTGTATTTTGAAACAGAACTTTCAAAATTAAACTAACTGAAGTTTGGTATCGAACATGCATTTAGAACCAATTTTGTTAGTTCCCATTTAGACTATCCTTAAAGTGCATTGGGTCCATTTCTCTAAAAGGATCAATATTTAAAAAACAAAATTCGTTTCCATCTTCTAAAGTCTACGCTCGAATTTATCACGTCATAGATTTGTCACTATTCAGATATTTCTTGAACAAATTTCCTCCAATAAGCATTTATGACATTCATATTTGTCACTATTCAGATTTGTCACGCTGATCTGAAGGAACGAATGGAGTGATAAAATCGAGCGTAGACTGTACTTGATCGGTTCAAACTGGTAGACAAACAGTAAATTTCTGTGTATTACTAAAAACGCTGCAAAGAATTGCTGATTATTTTTGATCTTGAAATTCCTATTTAGAACAGTTGCATCTTTGTCAAAGATACCCAGAACCAGGAGTAATTAAATCCACTACGACGGTCGTTATTCTGTTTATCCGTTGACGCCAGGTTAGCTTTATAGTCCTGTTCCCTTCTAATTTAAAAAGTATCTTTCGATAGTAAACACGTTTGATAAATCTCTGATTTCCGTTGGACTTACCCTTGACTTCAAAGAAAGCAATAAGAGGAGTATGTAAGCACCCATGACATCATTATCACAAGTTCCTATTTAAGATCTTATCCAGAATCCTATAAATAACTAAAATAAGGTCGTATCTAAGATCTTATAATTTTAGTATCAGAAAAAGGTCAAGTTTAGTATGAGATCTTATAGAACAAGAAACTGAAGAATTCTTATTGAAAGCAAGGGTTTTGATAAGATTTTTTTTTTAGATTCCCAAATTAGCAAAAAAAAATTCGGAGTTTTTTCAAGGCATGAATAAGATACATTAGTTTTTAAAAATACTGAGCTATGTATGGAACAAATTAAAAAAAACTGATGGCTATTAAAGACGTTTGTAAAATGCTGCTATAAACGATCATATTGGAACTAAAAAATTAATTAAATATCTCGCTTCAATAATTTAACTTTTCTCCCGTGACGTTACTCGTCATGTTATTCCAAAATTTGGTAAGAAGAATAAATCTAGGAAGACAATTTTTAACTTGTTCACGTGTTAGACAATGACTATTTTTTCTTAGTTCATATCTACTGCTTGCGGACCCTGTGTTTAGGCTGTAATTGATTCCTTTATTAAATTCAACATGTTAGTATTTGTTTTAAACTTTATAGATTTGAATTAGGTCACCCCTTAACCTTCTTGTTCTGAGATTGGTTAAATCTAATAAAGAAAGGCGCAATTATTACCAATATGAACACACTTACATTTTTCTACATTAAGCTGAGTTGACCAGTCTTTTGACCACTTGCACACCTGAAAATCGAATTAAGGTTTTTAATTGTTGATCAGATCGTGTGATCGTGTCTTCGTGTCATCAGCAAACGCTTCATAGCTGTTTTAGAAAATCTCCAACATATCGTTAATATAAATGATAAAGAGTAGAGGACTAAGCAATGAACCTTGTGGAACTCCACTGCTGACTGTTGAACGATTTGACAAGAACGCTTTTATCCAATTAATCATACTATCACCAAATCCTAAAAACTTGAGCTTGTACAAGAGTTTGCGAGAGAGACTTTATAAAAAGCCTTTGCAAAATCAGTGTAAATGATGTCTACAGGGAAACTTTAGCTTTATTAACCGAATTAAAATGAAGATAAATAATATTACCTAAAATGAAATTTTAGTCAAACAAACATTTTTTTTTTTAAAACAAAAAATGAGGTCAACTGTTAAATTTTTTTTAGGGATTGTGTAAAAAATTAAAGCGATTCGAAAAATTTTTATCGTATGGTCGAAAGAAAAAAATGACGAAAAGAATTAAAAAAGATTAAGACCGATAATATTAACCTCGAAAAAACCTCAAGAATTTGTTTGTGTCCATTATGTTTGTGATTAGTTAAAATTACAAAGGTAATCCTTGAAATATCAAAAATATCTAAAATATTTTTTTTTGTTTTTGAAATTTTACGGGTCATCCTGATAAAAAAATCAAATTGAAAAAAAAAAAAACGATCAAACTGTTTTATCAAAAACTAATTCAAATAAATCGAAAAATAAAAAAAAAATTCATAAAACGGGTAATTTAATTGTTGATCGATTTCATTGAATTTTATAAATGCTTGAATTTGATATTTTTTTAATTACTTTTTTTATCGATACACTTTAAAACATTTTATTATTTTTCAATCAGACTCATGGTCTACCTGTTTTTATTAATCTTGATTTTTGTTTCTAATAAACAGTTCATTAGAAATAGAAATTTTCTTTTATCTTGAGACAAAAAAAAATTTAAGTGAATATAAGGTCAAAGACAAATTTAAATTTTTTTGTTATCGTAATTTTTTCTTTTCGGCTGCTTAAGTATCCTAAATAAGCTTTATTATGCTTAAGGCTTTATTATGAATCATGTTTTGCAACTTAACACGCAGATAATTTCCTGAAGCTTAATATTCGAGCAAAATTTTTAAGGCTACGAGGATCTGACGATATTTTTCTGTTCAATAACAATACAAAAAAGTTACGTTCACAGGCGCATTACGAATATCAAGATGGGTGATTTGAAGTTATAGATCAATTTAAAAAAATTAAAACTCAATTCAAATTCTAAAAATTCTAAAAAAACTTTAAATTATAGCTTTTTCTGTTGTAGTGGTATTTCTTCAAGGTAAACATTGAATGTAAAACGTAAGGAGAAGATCTGCAAAAGTATTTGCAGAGTTCATAATGCAGATAATATTAAAAGATTTAATTTAAATTCGCAATAAATTTGCAGAAGTTTGCGGAACTTTACCTTACGTTTTATATTTACCCTACGGAATACCTCTGCAATTTGAACGGTCTAAGAATTTTGAACGGTTTAAGAAATCACGGCAAAGAGATTATCAAAAAATGTATACAAGCCTTGTTCGACCCCATTTAGAGTATGCGGTGTCAGTATGGAATCCTTCCCTAAAAAAAGATATTGACATCCTTGAGAGGGTGCAAAGGAGAGCGACTCGGAGCATACATGGCTTTAGAAAGTTTGAATACGTGGAAAGACTCAAACTGACAAATCTTACAACCAGAAGAAGACGAGGTGATCTTATTCAAATGTACAAGCTCCTAAACAAGCAAGATCACGTAAACTGGTATAAACGATTGGATAATGACGAAACAGTCAATCGGATATACGATACAAGAGGTTATCGATATAAACTAAGACGAGAACTTGTGAAAAACTGTGCACCAAGATTCAATTTTTTTACAAACCGTATCGTAAATGACTGGAACGGGCTGACGAATGAAGTTATTGAATCAAAATCAATTAACATTTTTAAGACTAATTTAGACAAACTTTTGAAAGACTAAAAGATTGCTTATGGTCTGGATAGAACCAGACTTAACGCGAGAGCGTAGCAATTATTTTTACTACTACTACTACAATAGAAAAAGTTATTCTCTAAAGTTTTATTAGAATTCTTAGGATTTGAATTGAGTCTTGATTTTTTAAATTGATTCATAACTTCAAATCGCCTCAAGATGGTTCCCTTACGTTACATGAAATGGTTGTGTTTTCTTTTTTTTATTTAAAAAAACAGTTACAAACGTAACGTTTGCTTAAACGGAACCTTACATTTCCGCAACGATAATTATTTAATGTCCAAGAAACGATGGGTTAAGAAGATTAGATTATAAAGGTTCTAAAGACCAATTTTGCAAAATTTCTCAGATTTCTACTTATTGAAAAATACAGTTTTTTCATTAAAAAATTTACTTTTTCAAAAAAAGCGTCAGAAAGTGCCAAATACAAATTATAGTATTTCAGAGGCGCATTTTTGTTGCTAGGATATTGCGTGAAACCAAGCACTAGCCAAGGTTTTAGAGACACTGTCAAAGCGTGAGACCAAGCGTTAAACGAAAAAAAATATTTTTTTTTCTCCGTAAATTTCTCACCAAAGATAAAAATTTAAATAAAAACTTATCTTTGGTGATCAAGTAATGGTAAAAAAGAAAAATCATTTGGTAAAAGTAAATCTAATATTAAAAGAGAACTTTCCTTTTATTTTTTTTTAGAACTAATTAAAAAAAATTCGCTAACAAAAAAAGTGGAGGGGGCTAATTTATATTTATGAAACGATTCAAAACATACAACAAATGGACTTAATAGTTACGATATTGCTAAAGGATTAAACTTTATAGATGAAATTTTTGGTAATGAAACGAAGTTTCATAAACGTCGTATTAGCGAGTGGATTAGAGAATCTAACTCGAGAGAATGAAAATTATTAAATCCTAAAGGAAAAATAAAAAAAAAAGAAAGAAAATGAAATACAAAAAAAAGATGAAATTTTTCGAAAGCTTCAAATTGAATTTTAAAAGAAATTTATTAAATTTTTGTTTGTTTATATTTTAATTGAGGGAAAATTTCTTTTTTTTTATGAGAAAAAAACTTTCTTGGATATATCTCCTTTTTTATTTAATTTCTAATTGAAAGTGAGAGAGAGAGAGATAAAAAAGCTGGGATTAAAAATAAAAGCTTTTTAATTAAAAATTTGATAATTTAAAAAAAAAATTTCATTTAGAACTTTTATGTGATTCATTTCAAAAAAAATATTTTCAAGATTATATAATTCTCGATTGAATAAACTTTCAGAAAATTCAACTGTCTGCTGTATTTCATATTTTTTTTCATTAAATTTTCAAATTAATTAGAGATTTTAATTTTAGTACTTCAATTCCAAAGATTTAATGACGTATCCATACTATAATCATAACCATATCCGAACCGTGCCGTACCTGTGTCAGTACAAATTTTTTATGCATGATTTTTCGATATTTTAGTATGGGTACGTTTTGGGTACAGTTCGATACTTTACGGGTACGGCAAGCCATTAATACGGTGGAAGTGCAGTAACTCAGAAAATTTAATTTTAAAAATTTTTTTTTGGATTCATTTAGTTTTTATTAACCTTTTGAGGCCGACTGTCGAACTGGTTGTCGAACAGGGATAGATTAATAAATGGAAACAAGCATTGATGGTGATGAATTGGAAAGTTATGTGACCGGTTGTTATGGACACCTGCTTGGAAAAAGTAGCAAACGATGAAGTTTACTAGATGGTCCAGAATATTTCTTTGATAGGATGCAAGCTTTGATGATATACAGATGAGATTATCTGGTCAGCCTCCAAATTCAAATTCATCCGGTCCAGCTGGCTCAACGAGAAGTCAAAATCAACTATACAGACAATTTGTTAGATCGTGTCCAGTACGTCACAATTTCTTTTCAAACAGAATCGTTCCCTTATGGAATGTCTTGCATGAACAAGTCAAAAACTGTAAACAACTTCAAAAACAATTTAGACAATTTTAACAATGTCAAAACAAATATTTTTAACTCATTGTCATCTGCCATAGCCTAGTACGTTAGTACTAGACTCCGCGAGATAAAACTCGTAGCAGATTAATTAAAATAATAATAAAAGTTATAGTCTGTAAACGCAAATGGGAAAACCGAAACAAGGAAGACAAACAATTACTCTAAGGTTCCCCAAGTCATAAACCTTAGTTTCCAAGAAAAGTTTCAGCACCTATTTCAAAGAGACTTGAAAATTTATGGGTATATATTTTTCCATATTAACTACAAATCTTACTATAAATTTTTTAAAAAATGTTTAAATTTTTAAGAATGAAGGGTATGAAAAGTTTTAGAAGCGGGTTTTCACCGAAAATTTTTAGAAAAAGCACGTTAAAACCGAACTTTACATACCTCTAATTTCGCATATTTTAATATATTTTAAAACGATTTATAGCAAGTTCTATAGTGAATATCACAAATTGTTTGCATGAAAATTTTAGGATAAATTTCGATAAGATTTTGATCAATTGAATCCTTTTGAAAAAGCGGCTATAAATATTAAGGTTTATGACTTGGTGAACCTTACAATTATTGGATAGCAAGTCTAATAATAAAAAATATCCTCCCGTCTGTTAAGGAATTCGAGAGGTAAGCAGAAAATCAGATAGTGTGAACAAAACGCGTTGTCGCATGTACTACGAAATTTGACTTACCAGTTCTCAAAAAAACATCCGAAAAATGATGAGCGATATTTGGCCGTAAATCGCGGTATAATTGCAAATAAATGCAGAAAATTGCGTAAAAAATTAATCAAAATTTTAAATTATAGAGTTCAAGCTCCGATTAGAAAAATAATGAGGCCTTGGAGAAATAGTAAATATTTTAGGATATTCCAAAAATATGCAAAAATTTTTCAAAATTTTTTTTGAGTTCCAATTTTAAGAAAAAATGCCATGAAAACAAATTTGTTTTTTTTTAAAAAAACAATTGCAATCGCAATTAGATGTCGTCACTGGTTATGGGTTTTGGACATATATTTTAAAAATAAAGTCTACTTTTACGAATTTATCACTATCAATAATCAGTTCAGGACACAGGGATGTGGACGTCTACGGAGGTTTTAGGACAAGAAACTAACTTTAGAACAAAAACTTATACCTAAAATAAAATAATTAAAAATAACTTCCCTGTATTGAATACGTGGATTTTTTAAAATTTTATTCTAATTTTCAACGATTAAACTTGTTCGACGAAATAAACATTTTAATTTAATCAAAAATCTTTTCATTCTTGGCTTAAATTCGTTCTTAATATTTTTTGTGCGTCAAATTCTTGAGTAACTCGCATATTTGTCTAGGATTAAATATCAAAATAGCAACTTATCATCAAGAAGACAGATCTTTAATGTCCATTAGGCAGTAAAAATTAATTCTATTTCGAGAGCGTCATTAAGTTTTGTGTTTTCCAAAACTAATTTTTCGACTTCAAGTTTTTATATCCACAAGTCTTTAGTTTCAATTATTTGTTGAGTTTTACTTCATATAAAATTTTACAACACACCTCTGCTTCCGGTTCGTTGAGTCGCAGCGCCAAATGTTGCAGGCTAACTTGAAGACTGGAATTCGATAAAATTAAGGAAAGATGTGTTGAAGTTCGTAATCATATATTCCAATCTTGTCATCAAGAACAACACTTCTAACATACTGTAACATATAAGAAAACGAGTATCAAATTGTCACTTTTTGCTTGAAAAGGCCTTGGCTTTGGCTCTACTAAAATGGGATTTCTAGGTTTCATTAAAAAAATCTCTTTGACTTCCAAACTGTTTTATGCATGATGACTCTACCGTTTGAAATAATAACTTCGTTTTTTTATTGAGTTATTTAATCAAGTTAGCATTGAAATTGATTCCCTGTAAAGTTCAAATATTTATCACTTCATAAAACTCATTAATAATCTTTAATCATGAAAATTAAAAGTCTGAACTTGGCTTAGACTAAAAACAGCTGAACCATAAAGTTTTTAAATTAAAATTCTCCAACCAACTCCAATACTTGTAAAGTTTGAATGTTCATTAGCTTAAATTGAAGTGATGCGATTGTCAACAACTTAAATTCTAATTTAAGCAAAATTATTTTCAAGTGAGAGTTTTAAACAATTGATTGAAAAAAAACATCAAATTAAATCCACTTTTTGCCGTGTTGCTTAGCAAGACAAAGATTCTCATTTAAATTCACTTTTCTTCCAGCTGAAATTCAAACCTTTTTATTTATACATTTTTTGAAACTAACACTTTTACCTTTTTATTCAAATCCTAAAGACATTCATTTCGAGGTAAGATATTTGAAAAAAAATCAAAAACACAAAATTGTGTAAATATAATCGCCTTTTTTATGTTTTCAATTTATTTATTTTTTTTACTTGAACCAAATCTTGAAGACATTTATAAAAAAAGTTTATTCGTGACTTTGTTATAATTCCCGGAATTCAACTTGCCAATTCCAAATAAAAACTTGAAATTATCGGAAAACTTGAACAACAAAAATAACAATAAAAACGATATAAATTAATGATTAAAAATTTATTGTTTAAACATATTGTTATTTCTTTTCTTTATGTCAAAAGATTCCAAGTTAAATTTTTAAATTTACAAATTATTTTGTTGTTTTCGGAATATATTAAAATTGTTGTTTAGCAACTGTTTTTTATTACGTTTTAATTTAATATTCAAAAAAAAATTTTAAAAAGCGTTCAAGGTTGTCAAACTAAAAGTCTGTTTATGTAAATTGAAATAATTTTTCTTTCTCTCTCTCTCTCTCGTTTATAAAACAACATTAGATTCTGAAGTTAAGCAACTAACAGAAACTAATGAAAATTAATTTCTAAACATCTCATTGAGTTTTTAAAATATTTATTTATTATTTTTCGTTTATTTAATTTTTGATGAATTCTCTAAAGCAATGAATCCTCCAAATGATGTACCCCCTAAACGATCTCCATCGATTAACTATGGCTTAATACAACAAGAATTGACTCAACCTGATAATTCAAAAGTCTCGATTGAAAGTCACGCTAAAGCAATTAATTACAAGAATGGTCGTAAAATAGAGCCAGTCATGTTCAATTTTTCAAATTATTACAATCATCGTGAAAAATTACCTCAACACTATAACCCTTTGCTACAATTTTTAGAGAGTACAGAAGTTAAGTTTCATAATGATAATTTGTACGAGGATTCTCCCATTGGACTTCCCACTAGAGCTCAGTAAGAATTAAATTTGTTTATAATTTGAAAGATTTTATTAACTTTTGTCAAAGAATTTTGAAAGAAAGAATTTTTCATTTGCCCATTCTTCGTGATACTCCAGTTGAAAAATCAAGGTACAGACGTAAATTAGAAGAGACTCAAAAAAATGGCGTCACAGCTAGAAAAAAATATGACTTTACAACGTATGATAACTATTCGTCACATTATTTCTTAACGGGAGCACGATTCAATAGGTTCGCAAAATGTTCATTTAAAAATTTTTTTTTCTGGTTTCTAATAAATTTTAATTTTAAGAAATGATACGATTGATTCGAAAATTTTAAACAAATATGGTGTTTTTGTTCATCGGAAAAAGCCCGATCTCGTTTATATAAAGTCGAATAAAAAAGCCTTGGAAAGTTTCAAACAAGATATGAATGAGTTAAATAGTTATATAAGTAGTACTCAAGGTAAACTACGTTTAAATAAATGAATAAACTTCGTTTTATTAATTTTAAAAATGATTGATTTCTTTAAAGACCGTGGAGGATTCAAATCAAAATCGATACAAGTATTACCAGAAGAGATTCGAACTCCTAAATAAACATTATATGTATTTGTGTGCCATATGAATAAAAATTTTGTTTTAAACTAAAAAAAAACAAATTTCCGAAAAATAAATTTCTAAATTTAATCAAAAATTTTTTTTACAAATTTATTCATGTTTGAAAAATCTGTTATCAATAACGTCCAAAGCATGTGGTAAATAACGAATATCCCTAATGTGCGAAATGTCATATAATTCGAGCTTTTACGTTAATATTGTAGACCTTAGATTTGTAAAATTTTGATCTCCATGAAAATCACAAAATTATTTTTTATTCGACTGTTGTTTTACAGCATTCGGTGGAGAGTTCAATCGCTTGCGAGCCACTCAACAGAATTTGTGACCTACGGGTTCGTTGGCAACAGTAATCCACAAATATATTTGAAATAGGTTGTCGTTTTTCGTCCGCGCTTTACTTTACCGTGATTACTTTCAGGCTCATAGAAAAGGAAGACTAAGGGCGGGGGGATATTTGTCTAATCTTTGCAAAGAGGTATTTTATGAATATTTTTTTAAATTATATTTCGGTTTATTACTAATCAACCGTCTTGAAGATGATTTTTTACAAAAAAATATCAAAATAAAATCATGCACTAAGGCTGGGTTTCAGCTAATTAATAACCAAGCGGATGGTAAAAGTGGTCAGATAGTGAATTAAATTTTTAGTAATTAAAATTTAAATTTAAGCTTTTGTGAGTTGCCAAGGAAAAAATCGACTTATTTTTCGACTTGAAAATTTTGAAACTTGACAACTTTTTTGTTCGTGATCGAAATCACAAATTCTTTTGAGTGCCTCGCAAGCGATTGAACTCTCCACCGAATGCTGTAAAACAACAGTCGAATAAAAAATAATTTTGTGATTTTCATGGAGATCAAAATTTAACAAATCTAAGGTCTACAATATTAACGTAAAAGCTCGAATTATAGGGCATTTCGCAAATTAGGGATATTCGTTATTTACCACATGCTTTGGACGTTATTGATAACAGATTTTTCAAACATGAATAAATTTGTAAAAAAAATTTTTGATTTCGAAAAGCTACCATTGATTTAGAGGTATCAAATGAAAGCTAGTTTTACAAGCTTCAACTAGAGCTTTTTAGCTTTCATTTGATACCTCTAAATCAATGGTAGCTTTTCGAAATCAATAGTTCATAAAAGTTCACAAGAGGAACACGTGAATGACCACAACTGTATTTGGTATTGAAGGCATGGCCTTCTTTAGAATTAACTAACATTTCGTTACTCGCATATACCGAACCTTCCTGAACCTTCAAAAGTATTCAAAGGTTCAAGGGTCCATGAAGCTTCACATTTCATCATTTTTTATCAAATTTCAAAATATGAAAATTTTAGAAAAAATTTGAAAAATAATTAAATTTTCGAAAATTTTTGAGGAGATTTGAACCTTCAGAACCCCTTGAAGATTCAGAAGGTTCTTTTTTGGAAGTTTTGAAGAGTTGTACAATCAGCGAATAGTCTTTTGTTTTATTTTTATCATCAGCCAATGAAATTTGCGAGTATCTTTAATTTTTTTTGTTTTAAAAATCAATTACGTTTGTTTCGAAGCCAATCATATTTTTTCAGTCCAAAACCGAACCGTATTGTCTGGTCGGCTCGTTGCGGCCGCTAGTTCCTCGCAAAAAAAATCATTTGAGCATATTTAAGTATAAGTCGAACCCAATGTGTGTTTATTTAACTCATTTTTTTTATAAATATGAAATTAAACCATTTGAAATATTTTCTTATCATAAATTTATTAAAGAATCAGACTTACATCATGTTTTACTTAATTCATGTAAAATAACTTTGTGGAGTTTCAATTTTAAAATAGTAATTTACATTAAAAAAAATGCAAACTCATGCCAACTCAAAAAAAATCCAGATTTATATAACTTTTAAAATCAATATAAATCTTATCTAAAAGCTTGTTCAATTTCCCATCATTTTCAAAAAAAAAAAATAAATGGTATTACAAGTAAAATCCTTGATAACAATGTTTGATATTAGTTATTCAAGAAACACTCCTTTTTTTCAAGCTAAAAGATTAATATTCAAATCGATAACAGCCAAATAACATAAATAAAATGTTTTGAATAATCTTAAATCATTTTTTGTTGTGGGGATTGTTCAACAATTCAAAAAAATGAAAAAAATTTTAATAAGCTTGTTTTGCATTTTGATTACATATGTCTCACATATAAGGTCTGACTTGGAGTCATTACGAGTCGATTGCTTTCCTGAAGCTCCTTACTCGTTTGGACAATCAATCGATGGAAAATGTCGTGAAAGAAATTGTGTTTATCAATCGTCAAATAAACCAGGTGTACCTTGGTGTTTTTTTCCTCAATCCGGATATGGTTACACTATGACTAGTTCTACAAAACTAGAAAAAGGTGATCGAATTTATTTGACTCGATTAACAAAATATGTTTCACCATTTCAAAATCCGGTCAATGATCTCATCATGGACATTGAATACTTGAACACCAAGACACTTCATTTAAAAATTTATGATCGTTATAACCAACGTTATGAAGTTCCTCTTGACCTCAAAGACGTTCGTGATCCAAATAACTTTACATCTGATTTTCAAGTAACTTTTGAAAATCGAGCTTCTGACTCTGTCTTTTTATTCAAAATTGTAAGAAAATCAACCGGAGCTGTTCTTTTCGACACTTCTATTGGTGCCATGGTATTTACAGATCAATTTTTACAAATAGCTACAATTTTACCGACTGGTTCAAACGTTTATGGTTTTGGTGAAAATAATCATCCTCACATCAGCCACAATATGAATTACAAGACATGGGGTATGTTTGCCAGAGATGAGCCTAACGTAGCT
Source organism: Brachionus rubens (assembly GCA_022207745.1). Classification (NCBI taxonomy): domain Eukaryota; kingdom Metazoa; phylum Rotifera; class Eurotatoria; order Ploima; family Brachionidae; genus Brachionus; species Brachionus rubens. Next base: position 1,915,891 of record JAJVHD010000001.1, on the reverse strand, counting down.
GGAGAAGAGTTGAGTCAATACGGTGTACAACCTGTTTATAATGTTTTAGAACAAGATGGTAATGCTCATGGTGTTGTTTTTGTGAATAGTAATGCAATGGAATATTCGTTTACACCAAATCCAGCTTTAATTCTACGCTCAATTGGTGGTATTTTTGAATTTTATTTTTTTAGTGGTCCGACTCCTGAATCAGTTGTTCAACAATACACATCCCTTGTCGGACATCCAATAATGATCCCGTATTTCTCGCTTGGTTTTCAATTAAGTCGCTGGGAGTATCAAGATCTAAACGATATGAAACGTATAGTTCAACGTAATCTTGACGCTGGCATTCCATTAGACATTCAATACGCGGACATAGAACATTTTCAAGATAACATGGATTTTACTATCAATCGCGAAAAGTTTAAAGAACTACCAGAATTTTTTCGTGAATTGCAATCAAAAGGTATGCATGTAGTCCCAATTGTTGACCCAGCTTTGGTTATTGACCGAGGGCAAATGACTTATAAACCTTATCTAGATGGTGTTAGAGATGATGTTTATATAAAATGGCCGAAAAATTTGTCACCAGACTACGCTGAGACTAACTCAGACATCATGATTGGTTACTGTTGGCCTAATGACAAAGTAGCCTATCCAGATTTTTTGCTAAATCGAACTCAAAAGTGGTGGATTGATACAATACTCGAGTACAGAAAAGTTAACATTTCTTTCGACGCCTTATGGATCGACATGAATGAACCTGTAAGTTTCAATTTGAATTATAAAAAATTTTTTACTTTGACTTTTCAACAAATTTAAGTCTGTTTTTGACACTAATGAAGAAAAACCATGGAACTGGCCTGATGATAAATTCCCATATTGGTCCTTAAAATGTCCGTATAACAAATACGATGATCCTCCATTTAGAACTAAAAGTGTTTACAGATATGATCAATACCAAAAACCAGCTCGTTTGTCTCAAAAGACTTTGTGTATGGTTGGTTTACAACAAGACGGAAAATATAGACACTATGATGTCCACAACTTGTACGGCTTAAAACAAGCCAAAGCCACTCAAATAGCAACTAGACTGGCTACTGGTAAACGAAGTTTTGTTCTTACTAGATCAACTTTTATTGGCAGTGGTCACTATTCAGGTCACTGGCTAGGAGATAACGATTCAAGCTTCAAAGATTTACATCGTTCTATCATTGGAATGATCGAATTCGGTATGTTTGGAATGTAAGTTTTAAGCTTGATCTCATGAAATTACATTATTCTAATTTTAATTTTTTGCAGAACTTATACCGGTGCCGATATTTGTGGATTTACAAGTACTTCTAATGAAGAGTTGTGTACAAGATGGCAACAAGTTGGAGCCTTTTATCCATACTCTCGTAATCACAATGTATGGAAAGAAAAAGATCAAGATCCAGCTGCCTGGTCTCAAGAATCGATTAATTCTACTAAAACAGCTCTTCACATAAGATACACAATCCTTCCATATTATTACACACTTTTTTACAAATCTCACACAAATGGAAACTTGGTGATACGAGGTCTCTTTCAAGAATTTCCACGTGATTCCACTTGTAGAACAATTGATACCCAATTTTTGGTCGGTCCTGCTTGGTTAGTATCCCCAGTTACCGAGGCTAATAAACGTAAAGTTGATGTTTATTTTCCACCGGCTAGCAAATGGTACTCGTATTATGACGGCTCTGTAGCCCCAAGAGGTTTTGTTACATTAAACGCTCCATTCGATTTTATCAATTTACATGTAAGAGGAGGTTTTATTTTGCCAACTCAAAAACCGGCTAACAATACATCGTTCAGCCGTAAGAATCCGTTTGGGTTAATAGTTGCTTTGGACGAGTTTGATAATGCCCAAGGTGAGCTGTTTTACGATGACGGTGATTCGATTGATTCAATCGAAAAATCACAGTTTTATTTGTCAAAGTTTATTTACAATAATAATCAATTAAAAATGATTGTAAACACAAACAATTATCGTGAAATTGATAATTTAAAAATGGACACAATTAGAATTTTAGGGTTCGGAAAAATCACTGGTAAAGTAAATGCTCAAATTAAGATAGCAGGTTTAAGACAAGTTCAAGTTTTAAATTTGACTAATTTGAATGTAAATGATCATGGAGAATTGTTGCTAACAAATTTAGGATTAAAAATGAATCAAGATTTTGAAATAAATTTCAAGCCAGTTGTAATTCCGGAAGTGATTGATATTAACGATGATCGATTGAGAGTTGATTGTTTTCCAGATCCGGATGCTTCGGAGTACAAGTGTTTAGAACGAAAATGCACATGGCGTACCTCAAATATTCAAAATATTCCATGGTGTTTTATAAACAAAAATCGAGTTTCTTATAAATTAGATCAAAATGTAAACACTGTTCCTGGTTCAGAACGATTAAGAAAAGAATTTACCGCTCAAAAGTTCGATTCACTTAGTTTGTATGGAGAAGACATAAATAAATTAAAAATTTCAAGTGAACTTAAAGGATCTGGTATGTTGAGAATTAAAATTGAAGATGCTGATAAACAACGTTTTGAAGTTCCAGTTAAAACTTCATGGACAAATCAAGTAACACAAGAGGAAGGTCTTTTGGCTGACAATGATTTTGACCCGAAAATTGAAACAGACACATTGGGACGAGTTGTAATTGAAGTATTTCGTAAATCTACTGGTTCAAGATTGTTTAGCACACGTGAACATGCCGAAGGTTATGTTTTTTCAGATCGTTACATTCATTTATACGCTCGTTTGGCAAGTGAAAATGTGTACGGTTTTGGAGAGAATACACATCAAAATTTTAGGCATCGATTTACCACAAATGCGTCGACATTTCCAGTATGGGCTAGAGATGAACCTCCACTTGGTGGTACAAACGCCTTGTACGGAACTCAACCATTTTATCTTTGTATTGAATCAGATGGCTCAGCTCATGGTCTATTGATTTTGAACAGTAATGCTCAAGAGTATCGTTTTACAGGTATGAAAACTTTTATGTACAGAACTCTTGGTGGAATTTTAGATATCTACATGTTTTCTGGTCCGACTCCGGAAAATGTTATTCAACAATATTCTCGACTCATTGGTAAACCAATGATGCCACCATACTATGCTTTGGGTTTTCAATTATCACGATATGGTTACAACTCGCTTGACAATATGAAAGGTGCTATAAGTCGAACAGTCGACGCTGGAATACCTTTGGACATACAACACGGTGATATAGATCATTTTGAACGTCAAAAAGACTTTACCTATGATAAAGTTAAATTCGCTGGTCTACCCCAATACGTGAATGAGTTAAAACAACAAGGCGTCAGATTCATTCCTATTGTTGACCCGGCTTTGGTTACCAATGAACCTAATTACATGCCTTATGTACGTGGTATGCAACAGGATGTTTGGATTAAATGGCCACAAGATATAAATCCGCAAATTGATGAAACTGTTAATCGTAACATGTTGGGTTATGTATGGCCCGAAGGTAAAGTTCTATTTCCAGATTTTTTTCATAACAAAACTATTCAATGGTGGGCAAGTGAGATAAAAAATTATTATGAAAACACTCTTCGTTTTGATGGTCTTTGGATTGACATGAATGAGCCTGCTAATTTTGGTACTAATCTAATCAAACCTTTCAATTGGCCAGACAACTTACCACCATGGAGTTTGAAGTGTCCGTTCAATAGATACGGTAAGTCCGATCAAAAAAAAAAATATATTTTAAGTCAAAAATAAAATTTTTGTTTTCATAGACGATCCACCGTATAGAACCAACGCTGCTTTTGGACAAAGATTAAGTGACAAGGTAATGATTAAATTGATCAATATTTTTTTATTCTTTTATTTAATTTAAATTTGTTAAGACCTTGTGTTTATGTGGTGAACAAACTGATGGTACCACTGTTTACAAACAATACGATGTTCATAATTTATACGGTTACACACAAACAATCGCTACTTATGAAGCATTGTTACAAACAAGACCAAATAAAAGACCAGTTGTTATCACTAGAAGTACTTTCCCAGGTTCGGGTCAACGAGCTGGTCATTGGCTAGGTGATAACGCATCTGGTTGGATTCACTTAAAATATAATATTATTGGTCTATTGGAGTTTAATATGTTTTTGATTCCGTATGTTGGAGCTGATATTTGCGGTTTCTTTGATAATGCTGATGCTGAACTTTGTGAAAGATGGATGCAACTGGGAGCTTTTAATCCATTTTACAGGAATCATAATGGTTTGTATGGAACTGATCAAGACCCAGCTTCTTTTAGCCCGACAGTGACTGCATCAATGAAAAAAACAGTCCTTTTAAGATACACTTTAATACCTTATTTGTACACGTTGTTTTATCATGTTCATGTAAATGGGGGTACAGTTGTAAGATCATTGGCACATGAGTTCCCAAGAGATAGACGAACGTATGATATAGACGAGCAATTTTTGTGGGGAAGTTCACTTTTAATTTCACCTGTTATAAATCCTGGTAGAACAAGTGTTAATGTTTATATACCACCAGAGGCTAGATGGTTTGATTATTATAATGGACGTGAGATTGATTTTACAACAACAGTTCTTGCTGCTCCTAGAGACTTTATTCCATTACATGTTAGAGGTGGTGTTATTTTACCAACTCAAGAGCCGGGTATTAACACTGACGCCAGTCGTAAGAATCCATTTGGAATTATAATTGCTCCTGATGAAAGTGATCAAGCTTTAGGTGATTTATATTGGGATGATGGTGAATCATTGGATTCAATTCAAAGCCAAAAGTACACTTTAATTGAATTCAATTATTCTCATGTTAATGGACAAAGCATTATTGAAACAAAAATTAAAAATGCCGGATACAGAATTAACAATAAATTGAATAAGATAAGACTTTTTGATGTTAAATTTAGACCAACAGAGTTTTTGATTGATTCAGTTCAAATACAAGGCATTAGATACACTTATGATAGCTTGGATCTTTCGCTTGAAATTGAAAACCTCAACTTGGATATGGATGTTGAGCATAAGATCGTTATTAAATTTTAGAGAATTTTTTTAATTTTCAATTTATTTATTTGATTTTTTTAATAAATTTTTCGTATTGGTAACTAAGATATGGTTCAGGCATTATCATAAGCCAATTATGGAAATCAACAATATCCTTAAATCTTTGAATAATTTAATATTTTACAATATAATTTTTCGACTTGGGGAACAATTCAAAGCAGACCGTTAGTAAAATATATAACAAAAACCGTCATCGTATCTAACATACCGAATCTTGTGTTTATTCTAAATTATCTTGGACCTAATCCTGACTCAATATACAACGACCGGAAAATGACATTTTTTGTTTTCGCATTGTTAAAGAAAAATTAAATTTTTTTTCAAAAAGTGCCTCGATAATATGTTTCTAAATTCAATTGTCTGAAGTTCACGAAATTCAAAACTTAAGTGCTATCTGAATTTTTCAGTTCTTACATCGGAACCGTAATCTACGACTCCGAAAACCCCAAAAAATCATTTTTTTCGTGGGGGTCAAGAACCCCTACCCCTCCGCTTTTTGTAGCCTAATGATAAGGTGCTTAATTTAAACATTTAAGAACTCACGATTGGAAAAAGATATTATTGATCACGAGGTATGATCTGAAAGCCAAAAAGCTCCCATTGACGCCAGTACCCGAAGAAAAAATTCCTCGGAAGTCGTCCTCGGACAAAAACGGTAAAAAAAAGGCATTTTTTTAGTCAAATTGTATAAAGTCCCAGGGGTCACTTTTCACCCCACTTTTTTCTTTTTTTAAGTTAAACTAGAGAAAATTTTGAACAAATCTACGGTTTTACTTTTTTCATTTTTGGCTTTATTTCATTTAAAAAAGCAGACGAAAAGTGACATAAAAAACAAAAACCCTAAAGATGACGGATTTTTCACTTTCTGACCAATCAAAAAAATCGAAATTCTCGTATATGAAAACCCTAAAAACATATGTATCTTTCCATTAAATAGGTTTTTTTGAAAATCGATTTTGGGTGATGAAAACGGTACAAATAAGATTTTTTTTTGGAAAACTGAAAGGATCACTTTTAGATGTAATCATATATGTTATCCATATCTCATATCCGAAAATATGCCTTGTGAGAGATCATTAGTTTGCGACTACCTTTAAAAAATCTATTATTTGTGATATTTAATGATCGGAATATTGGATAATCGCTCGCATAATTCCCAATAATCATAAAAAGGGTCTTTTTGAGCCCCATAGGACCCTAAGTGTTGACTGTATGGTCATGATTTTTTTTTCTGTTTCTAGGAGAAAAATTCTTGCTGATAAAAGTGGTGCAGTTTATTTATCCTAATGATTACTGCATGCTGAAAAATATAAAAACCTTTTTAGAATGTCAGAAGCCACGTGCGTCATGTTTAGTTTCAGAGTAGGTTGCGCGTTGCTTAGACAAACTTTCGACTTATTTCAGAAATTAAGAGATTGTATGATTGTATGCACTGTATGATTGAAGAAATTAAGAGAAAATTCCGAAAAAATTCAATTACTAGGTGGTCATCATCATTTTTTCAATTTAATTTGATGAAAATTGGTTCACAAATTTTACCATCCCACACATCTCTTTAAAAAAAACTTTTTGAATTTTTCAAAAATCAAAAAACAAAAAAAATTGCAATTGCACAAATTTTGCATTCTTCTAAGCACAGTTTATAAGCTCTTATCTTTTATGTTCTAAAACAATGATATTCTCTTATCATTAAATATTTGTCTATAATTATGTAACATGTCAGGTTTATTTATAAATATTTATTGCAAATATATTCCTTTACGAACGATAATGGTCCTGAAAAGACAAATTTATAAAGACAAACAAAAATTCTTGGTTGAATGTTGCAAATTAAAATTAAAATAAACAAAAAATTTTGAAAGTAGACTTAACAAGTTTTCAAAAAAAAACAATGACTATTTGATTTAAATTTTTTTTTGAAAGACATTTATGTTAAAAAATATTACTTAAATCTTGTTGAAAATAAATAAATCGAAAAAAAAGTTGACTTTAAAAAATTTTTGTATTTTTTTGAATAAAATACAATGAGCCGAATCGATTTGGTCGATAAGAAGAAACTCTTCGATACAATTGAATCTTACAATTTTAAAGAAACTGATCTACTTAGCCAAGTATGCATTGACCATTTGAATTTTATTTTTTTCATTTCAGTTTTTTTAATAATTTTGTACAAAGAAAATAATTGACCAAAACTCGTTTACAAATGATCAAATGTTCCGCATCGGAGCCAAAGCGCTCACTATGTTCAATGGTTTAAAAGATAAAAATCATTTAAAAAATGCTTTCAAAGTTTGTTGAACTCAACTTTTAAACCTTTTAAACATGAATAAACCTTGCTCATTTTCAGGTGTTTAACATTTGGTTCGATTTTTGCTTGAAAAATGAACAAAAACAAACCCCTAAAAATAATATTATCTATTACGGGATTATGTTTTGCAAAAATTTGATAACTGAAGTAATTTTGAAGACTTGTAAAAAAAATTAAAATTTGAAAACTTTTTTTTGAAGCAAATTCTTGACCTCGCTGATGAGCTGTTAACCAAGCTTCAAGAAATTTACCCGTTCTTGTGCGAGAATATGTACGATGGTGAGACTGAACGGTACATTAAGTACTTGGCACCGCTCAGTTACAATCAGGCGATTAATGTAAATTTTTATAAAAATTCCCTTTTTTTTTATCTTTGATTAAAGAGCTTTAATTTAGAAAGAATTGATTAGCCGGGATGTTGAGTCGGCCATTCGACTTTTTCAACATGGTCTCAAATTTTATGTCAAAGTTACCACTAATTTTTATGTCCTATTCAATTCGATACGAATTTTTGAGATGAGTTTTATACGTACACCTCGATTCGAAGCGTTTTATGGTAACTTGTTTAATTTTTTAAGCGAATCAATGGAAGACAAAGTGTGTGTTGATAAATTTAGTCTGTCCAAAAAACATGTCGAAACCCATGTATTTTTGCGTAAATTTTTTTTATCCTTATTTTTACAATTCACAAATACGATCTATTCAAATGATTTACAAATTAAAAAACAAAAAATCGATGGCTATTTTGATACACTTAACGAATGCTTTGAAACATTTGATACTTCGTTGTCTAAAGATTTGTCTCTTGTAAAAGACGTCTTGTCCATAATGTGTCTAATTGGAACTTATTCGTTACAATTTACGAAAACAAAATCGAGTAGACTTCTCAAAGAAAACTCAAATTTGGAATCACAATTGAAGACAAAATTTACAAAAATTTTTGAAAAATGTCTTGAGCTTAACGTGTTTTATAATAATTGGTTAATGGGTAATTTGTTTGATTTGTTTGTGTCTTCAATGATAAACTATTTGAATAATCAATCGATGCATGCAAAGTATTTACAAGAAAGTTTGATTGATTGTTTTCAATTGATTGCTTATTTTTATTCGGAAAATTCAAAAAATATTTTCATGACTCAAAATCAAGTTGAAATGGACTCATTATCGAAATCGTTTTTTCATAAGCCGTTGCTTTTTTTCAACACAGTGGCTAAGTTAATTGAACTACAGCTTAAAACAAGTAATATGATTTTTTTCTTCAAAGTACGCTTCTTAAATAAGTTGACATGGTCAAACTTTTCGATTTAGTTTCTATTAAACCAAAAATGAAAATAGAATTCTTTTAATCACTGCTTGACAAATGCTCTGTTATTCCATTAAGTCGTCTCGAGCTTATTTGAATTAATAAATCATAAAAAATAAAATGCGTTATTAATTTGCAGATTTTTTGCAGACATTTTTCGTGACTTAAAAATACACTTCCATTAGGTCGAAATATCAAAAAAATATTGATATGCATCAAGCCATGGTTTAAAAACAGAGCGACACACTTAGTATTCTTCTAACATGAGCTTCTAGCATGGCCTCAGCGTTTGATTAGCCGAAGAATTATCTTATCAGTTATTGACATGCAAGCACTATTATTCCAAGTGTCATTTGTATGAGTGTTTTTAGGTATCGTTTGGACATTGATAAATACTTATGTTACTTATAAAACCCATCCCTGGTCACATAATCCATAAACATGTACAGTCGAACCTGTCTAATCCTGCTAAATCGGGAAGGGTAAATTTTGCCGGCTTATCGAAATTGACGGATTATAGATTCAATTATAATGTATTAATATGGAGATGGGAAATCGAAAAACAATTTGGCAATCGAATTTTCCGTATTAACGAAATCCGGATTAGAGAGGTTCGACTGCAATATGTGAAAAAGTTAGGTTATCATTTACTTTCATTATATTTTATTTATTTTTATTATTATTTTTTAATTTTTAAATCCTTATGTACATTCATTTGCTAGTAGGAAGAACCTATCCGAGAAGGAATGAGTTATGTTAACATTCTAAAAATTAGGTGATCAGATCATAAATGAAGCAAATTTTCATTTAGAAAATATTGCATAGCTGAAAACATTTATCAAATATTATGAAAAAAGGTTACAATAAGGGCAAGTTAAAATTTTTTCTCAATTTTCTTTTTTCTATTTTTTGACTCTTGTGCAATCGTTATAAAAAGTGTGCTTATAAATATTTCAAGGAAAGGAAGGTGCAGCCACATGCAGCAAAATTTGCTGAATTTTTGCAGACCTCTCCAGTAGATGCAGCAAATTTTGCTGCATGTGGCTGCACCTTCCTTTCCTTGAAATATTTATAAGCACACTTTTTATAACGATTGCACAAGAGTCAAAAAATAGAAAAAAGAAAATTGAGAAAAAATTTTAACTTGCCTACAATAAGAGCTTATTTCTGTTGAATAGAATTCGTTCTATGAGAACCTCAACTTCAATCGGCGTTCGAATGTCCGACATTCGATAAGAATAACTAACTTAAAATGGGTCATTCGAACTTTTTGATCACTTGATCACATAAAAATTTAATCATGGGTATCATGTGGATTTCGTGCTACTCGTTCCTTAACCAGTATATGTCTCGGGCAAACTGTAAAAAAATATTAGCATCTATTTTAATTTTATTTTGAAAAAAATACAGTCCAATTTTTACTTTTTACTAAAATTTTCGTAAATTGCGGTAAAATTACGTAAAATCTGGTAATATCCGGTAAATTTACAATTTTTCACTTTCGTAAATTTCCGTGAAATTACGTAAATTCACGTGAATTTTGATCGTGGCAGTACTGTAAAAGTCGTTCAAATAGAAAATATTTTTTATAATTTGTTAGTAGACCCATTTTATTTTTTGTTTTTTTCGTCCAAAACATAAATTGTTTTGAAATAAATGTCTTATTTGACGTCCTTCCTTTTAAACATTTAAAAATTAATACTGTAATTTTTAATAAAATATTTTCTCTATAGATAACCAATCAAAAACAGCACATTCAAATTCCTTGATAGAAGCATGTGAAAAAATAATAAGCAATCAAAATTTGTATCTCAAATGGTTGATCAAGAATAAAGTAATTTCATATGAAGATCTTGCAAAGCATTATAGTCTATTCGGTAACATTTTATTAAGCTTATCTTAGTTTTAGAAAATTTTTTGCTTACAATTTAACTTTTAAAAGAGAGTCAAACATTAAGAATAACAAATCAATTTTATTCAGACAAATCAATTGGTGATTATATTAAATTTCAAATGCAAGCGTCCGGAATCACAATAGACCGTTTAAGATTTTTGTTTAAAACAAATCCGTCAAACATTACGGACTCTAGTTTAATGGTAAACGGCATAAACATTTTAAATTTAATCATAAAAATAATTTTTTTTTTACCTTCAAAGAAAAATTTTCGATGTATTGGCGAGAATTTAGCTTTAAGTTTGCGTTTAGAAGAAAAATTTCCACAAGCTTTAGAACAAATACAAAAAATCTATCAATTTTTAAATGAATTTAAACTCGAAACTGTTGAAATTGAATGGCTTGTAACAAATTGGTGTAAAATAAAACGAGACATGTGGAAGTCAAAAAAAATTCCTTATTTGGATTTACACAAAAAACAAACAATTGTTGACTATCTTGAAATTCCGTCGAATTCTGAAATAGCACTTCAGTTTTTATTCGAAGAAATTCGAAACTATTACATTTTCAAGTAAGACTTAACAATAAAACATCATTTTGAAAAATTGACTCAACAACAAAATATCTTTAATAGAAGTGTTGATAGTTCGATATCAATGTACGAAGAAATATTTTACACTCTCGAAAAACTAGAGAATATCCCAGCAGAGAACATGTTGCTAAAATGCCGGGTTTATCTAGAAATGGCTCAGTTCAATTGGAACAGTTCAAAGGAGAAGTTAAGATTCAAAAAGTAACTTTGAAATACTTCAAAAGTTTTCAATATTAATTTTTAAATTATTTTTAGATCTAGTGAAGAGTATTGTGAAATAGCCAGGCAGTGTCTAATTGAACACAAGTGTCTTACGGACAAACTTGCCAACTTGAATTTAAATGATTATTCAAATGAAATGGAAGAGAACAAAGAAAACGACGAGACTTCGAGTAAAAACATTAAAAAACGTCTATCAAGTCCATCACATGAAATTATGCTTTTAGACGATTTAGACAGTGCTAAAAGTAATCGTAAACTTCCCAAACGTCGTCGTATGAAAACAACTCGTTCGCCAATGATTTGTAAAACAGATTCCCCGGTAATTTTGGGCGAAAAAAGAGCCTTAAGTACGATTACATGCGATTGTACAGTATCTAGAATCCTACAATTTCAGTTGAATTTGTACAAGTCTTTGTGTGATTATTCTAAATTGAGATCGAAAATGTTGTCGGCCATGAAAAATTTGGTCGACTCAAGAATGAAGTTGAAAGACTCGACAAACATTTTGACAAATGCAGACAATTTACATTTACAAACCCCGAGTACACAGTCGTTGGTATGCCCCGAGTTATGCGACGAGTTTAGCACTAATATAGACGACACTGAGTTTATCAAAGAACTAGACTCGTGTTTGAACATACTCGAAAAGCTAAGCAAATCAAACGATTTTAAAAAAGTCGACAGAACACTCGAAAAACAATTGTATGAATCGATTGATCTATTGGCTCAATTTTATGGATTTTTAGGATTGATTCTAAATCGAACAAAATGTTTGGATATAAAATTAGATATGTTGCATAAAAATTTAGATCAAACGAGTCAATATGAAACAGTTTATTCGAATACGTTAAATAATCTTATGAAATCGTATCTCAATTCGAATCAATTGGAAAATTTTGAAAAACTTTTTATGAAACTTTCAAATGCTGATGTTAAAAATGAGTTGTCATCGAAAATGCCATCGAAAAAAATTCTCGAAGACTTAGATCTTGATGCGTTGTATGAACGAAATAGTTATTTGTCGACAAAACCCGAATTTCAAATTTCTTACTATTTAAACGTCATGCATTTTTTTATCCTTAAAAATAAGGCAAGTTCATTTTGATTGACTCTCAAATTTCAAAAATTTATAATCTTTTACATTTAAGATAAAAGAAGCAGTTAAGCTCATGAAAGATAAGATCTTAAAGTCACCAATTTTAAGTGGAAAACAGAACGCTTATTTTTTCGAGACTAAACATTATCTCAAATACTTACAGTTTAACATGAGCATGATGAACCGTAATGACTTACCTCGAAGGCTAGAATTAATTTTTATTTTTTTTTTGTTTTAAGTAAACAAGTATGAGGACGAATTCATGTCGCTTATTGATAAAGAAACACCATTGAGTTTATTAGAAGAATGTTACACTTGTATATTCTCAGTTGCAAAGTATTATACAGTGAATAGTATTGAGCCATTTAGATTTATAAGCACAAATATGTCGAGTGAAAAATCAAAAGCATTAACAGACAATGATACAAAAACAAATCCTAATCTTGAAACGATATTTTTTGGTAAGTACAGCTCATTATCAGACACCCATTACAGTTTGAAAATTAGAACGTTAAAATAAAACTTGGTAGACCGTATACTTTAATACCATGTGTTAGAAGGCATTTGATGAATAGCTTAGATTCGCCCGATGCAAACCTACCACGCTATCTGAATTCGTAAAAACTGAATTAATATACGTGTTCTCCAATTATGAAAAAATTGAGTTCCTAAATTTTAGAAAAGACACCTAATGATGACACCTTTTTTACGGCAAAATATCGAAAAAAGAGCCTCGTTAGCTTGTAAGGTTCTCGAAATGCAAAACGTCCAAACTATACAAGAGAGTGATTTTTTGACCACAATTTCATAATCTACTCAGAAAAAATTCATGATTTTTAAAATTTTTCAAAAAATCGACTTTTTACAGCTCTTAATAAAGAGAGTTATGTTTTTTGGGTGTTTCAAGGATTACGAATTTTTGGTCAGAAATTTCAAAATCTCTCGTGTTTTTGATTTTTGACCTTTTTCGCCCTCTAGAATCGGGGACTCGAAATAAAAATTCTGAACACCAGGCTTATTTATTAATATATTTTTAATTTCTTACCCCCTTTTTAAAAAACCTTTTTCGATTTCAGAATAAAAAATCTATTAACATGTTCACTGATCACCCGGCACCATTTCAACGAAAGTGGAGACTAAACTGGACGATTTTCCATCGAACCTAAAGACAATAAAGCTGTAATGATTTTTTTGGAAAAATCCGTTGAGTAAAGTATGGTTTTTAAGACCCCTAGGATCTGCAGATCACTTTCTAAAAAATTGTCAGATCAATTTTTTATGTAAAATTTCGAATTTCAAGTCAAAACTAACTTTTAAAAAATGTGGACGTTTTCCATTGACGAATTTTTAAAAAAACCTTCTAAAATACTCTAAGGCAACTTAAAAAAAGGTCCAATAGAAAAAATTTGGTGCTATAGCTTCCAATGCTCGAGTTCATATTATCATTGGAAATCACTTAAAATAAAGTTCAGAAGATGTTTTCAATGATACTTTTTCTGAATTTTATGCAAAAGCTTTTGTTTTTCAAATTTTTTATCATCCTGTTTGACACTTTTTTTAAAAAGTTGAACCTTCTTTATTTTTTAAGATATCGGAAGTGCCGAAAGTTATCGAATTTTAGGTGAATGTATGGACATTCAACATCATTTATGCAAACATTTTATTGATATCGGTCGTTATCGAGATGCAACCGGGTATATTCGAGAAGGTTTAGACGTCACTCAACTCCACTTTTCACTAAGACGTGTATCACGTTTTTTACTCCTCCAAATAAACGCCGACATAATCGCTAATTGCTTAAACGAAGCTCAATCTAGATTAAAATTTGTCGAAAATTTAATAAAATTAGACGAAATCGAATCAACAAACAACAAATCAGACATTAACGACGATTTGATGCGTATAAGCAATTTTATTTACTACAATCAAATGAATTTTTTGAACGAAATTAAAAAAGCATCTGACTTGGAATTCGATGACCTTAAGACTTTGATCGCTAACAAAAAAAATTTTATAACAAAAAATTTCTCATCAATCCAAAAAATAAATGATTACGTTCGAGAGTTATTGATCGATACAGAACTCTTAACCCTCAATTATTTCAAACAAAATCATCTAAAATGTAAAACACAAGTCAACGAATCTGTCAAATCAATCAAAACATTACTTAAAAATGGAAGTCTTCGAGAGAACTGGAATTACGCTGAGTATCTTTGTAGTATGTTTGAGTTGGACGAAAATAACTCCGATTACCTTAATCAAGCTTATATGTACATCAAAAAGTATCCGCATCCATTATTATACAGAAGGATCCTGATGCATTTATTTAAAATGGAAAATTTGAACAAAAATGATTTGAAAAAAAAATGTTTTTATCTACTTGAGACCCAATCGATTGCATTGAGACACAAAGCATGTTCGATTCAATACAAACATAAACGTAAAGGAACCCAAGAGTCTAAGCTTATTGAAATTATGTTGTCGAATGTCTCGTTTAGTTCGAATAATTATCTAGAAGATTTTATAGACAAAGTTTTGCCAGACAATTGTGTTGTTATATCATTGGTGTTGAGCGAGACGGATGATTTGTATTTGTCTCGATTTGAATCGAAAAAAGACCCGATTCTAGTCAAATTAAAATACAATAAAAAGTTGAGTGAAGAGTTTAAGAATATAATGATCGAAAATGATCGCTCAATGAAACAATCAGATCGAACTAAATTTTGGTCAAGTCGAAGTGCGTTGAATAAAAAATTGAACACGTATCTCGAAGAGTTTGAGTCATCAGTGTTTTCTGTTTATAAGTCCCTGCTTTTAGGATCGTTTATAGACTTCAATGTCGAAAAAGTAATCGATGAATTTGTAAAGAAATTTTTTCCAACAACTAAAATGAGCAAAAGTCAAGATAACTTGTTGAGACTTTTAATACTCGGTTTGGAACAGTATACTTTTGAAGACATAAAAAATTGTTTACAAATGGAATTTGAAAATGAGTTTATTGACGAGTATTGTGATTATTTTCTTATTTATGTAAGACCTCGTATTCAAAATGCAAAGCGAAAACACGTTTGTTTGTTAATTGACAAAAATTTACATCAAATACCTTTTGAGTGTTTTCCTTCAACAAGATTACAACCCATTACAAGAATGCCTTCGATTCATTTCTTACAAACTCATATTAAAATAAATTCGTTATCGTTGAATAAAGAAAAAGTGTTTTATATTGTTGATCCTGGATGTGATTTGGCTCATACAAGAGAAAAATTTCAAACGTTTTTTGAAAAAAGAAAAACATGGGATGGTATCATTGGTGTACCACCTAATGAGACTGTTTTCAAAAAAGCGCTTACTGAATATGAACTTTTCATGTAAGCATTTTTACTTCTATACTTTGATTAATTTTCTCTGGTCAATATTTTACAAGCTTTCATAAGGATCTAAGGAAATTAGACTAAAGCGTAAGGGTTCTTTCTAAATGGTCCGTTAATAGAATAGACCAATCGAAATTATAAAAAAAAATGTTCGAAAATTTTTACTGGCGTTCAGTTTCCGTCTGCTTATCATTCAATTTACATAAAAAACTTATTTTTTCATTGACTGAATTTTAGATTAAAAATTCCAATACCGGTCTTTCGAAATGTCCATTTCTGAAAGTTCATGAATTTTGAATGGAGGGTTAAGGGAAAAAATCTTTATTTTTTGGTGGGTCTTGTTGCATCGGCAGACGATTGTTCAAAGATTAGGACCATTTTTCCAAAAAATCTTGAATCTGGACTTGCTAAGGATTAGAAACCCCAAACGGAAAGAAGATATTTAAAAATTATAAACTGATTTCATTTTAATTAGAAATTCTGCATGAACTGGTAGGTTCGGAATCGCAAAAATTAAGGAATTTCTCTGCCTACCATTTGGTTATATCTACAGTACGGTCCAAAATAGAGTTAACACTTCGTTTGTTAAATTATTATGCTTTTTTTCGAAAAAAGTTTCTAATTTGTTTGCATAATGAATAGACATTGGATTTGTTTTGGATTGTACTGTGGAATAAAACAGCAACAAATTTTATATTTTTATGTCAAAATTTTTAACTCCACGTATAATTATTTTCTTTTCCAGAAAACTTGGAAAATATTTTGTACAATATAAAAATTGTCCATTACCTGAACAAATTCCAACAGTGCAACAAGACACACACAAACTTTATAATGTGTGAGGATTGAAAAAAACATAAATAAAGTGAGTCCCACATAAATAAGTTTTTTTAGCAAGTCAGAGACCTCGAAATGTGAATAAAACATAAAATTTGTCAGGGCTAAAATGAACGGAAAACTGGACTTGGGCTGTAAAATTTTGAAGTAGAATGTGAAAATCCGTGTTTTTATAATTTTTCAATAGACCAGTCTTTTTTTAAAATCGTATCGTAATTTAAGAATCTAATCGAAACTTTTGTTTTGTGATTTAATTTTTATGTTATCATTATAAGCTTTTCTGACAAAATTTTGTAATATTTTTCTAACCTAGATACACTGGCCATGGTTCTGGAAGTCAATATTATCCATCAGATGACGTTCAAAAGTTGCGTGTTCAAGCATGCTCAATTTTAATGGGTTGTTCAAGTGGTAATCAATATGTAATGGGAGACTTTGAACCATACGGTACAGTGTTAGCATATATTTTAGCTGGTTGTCCATGTATAGTGGGAAATTTATGGGATGTAACTGATCGTGATATTGATCGTTTAACTGAAGAATTTTTAGAATCATGGATTAAAGATCATGACGAAGCATACGATAACATGAGCGACGAAGACAAAAAGAAAAACAAAAATTCAATTTTTACAAGTAGCATTTGTGTTCATTTGAATAAAGCAAGAAAGGCTTGTAAAATGGCGTATTTAAACGGGTCAGCTCCAATAGTCTATGGTCTCCCTGTTAATTTCAAATAGATCTCATTTTTTTCTTTTTTTTTTATTTTTTCGTTTATCATACCAGTTCTAGGGCTGTAGCCATTGTATCCCAATTTTAGAATTTTGGATTTTTATTTTTTTTTTCTGTGTAATTAAAACAAAAAAAATATACAACAATCATCAAACTTTTATTTTATTGTAATTATTTAATACTGATTAATACATTCAAAATTATTTTCAACTTTTTTTTGCTTTTTTCTTTTTGTGATTTTTTCCTCCTCTTGGCAAAATTTTGTGAATAACATATATTTCTTCTCTTTTTTTTTAAACTTTATTTTAAAACCTTAAGAAAAATGATGATTGACTAAGAATCAAATCAATCAGTTAATTTTACGATACAAAAAACATTTAAATTAATCACCAAAATAAAATCATCCTTGAAAAAGCTTCTCTTTAAGTTCTTAAGCAAGCTTTTTTCCAATCATTCTTTTTATAGTCTTCCTTTAATCAATAGTGGTTCTGACTGTGTGACAACTAGACTTTGGAGTATCGCCTTAACTTATGTTTTTCTTTACTTTTATGACAATCAAGCCAGTTCCAGATAACCGTTAATTGATAACGTTATTTCGAAAAAAATTAAAACAAATTCTACCGAAGAGAATGAAATATTCATTTCATTTATTGGGAAGATCTTTGTTTCCCGAGCATAATATTTAGAAAATAGGAAGGTTCAAGAGTTTTCAAAAATTAGCTTTGTAGGGGAAAACTTTTTTTAAACTTCAAGTTAATAGACTGAATACTACCAAATTTAATAGCAAATCTAACTCATAGACATGATTGATTTTCTAGGATTTCGGATTTATTATTAGATGAACCTTAGAAAGCACTCTTTTTCCTTTATCCCCTTTATTTTTAATAGTTTGCGTTTTTATGCTTCACAAGATCAAATTTTGGAATTAGAGTAAGGTTCATCAACGTAGTTTAGATGACTAACTGCAGATTTACATGACTTTCGGTGGTAAAAAATATATTATTATGCTTGATTAAAATACAATTTTATACTAAAAAAGATTTTTTCGAACGATTTTTCCCATCGGAAAATTGTTTAGGGCAACAACCATTTTTGAATCTTTGGAAAATTATTCTTATAAATACTTTTTTTTAAGAAAGACACAGCAACAATGATACCTGAAAAAAGCACACACCTTTGATTTTTGGAAAAAGCACATAGGGAAGTAAATCCTTAATTTTGAGGTCAATATTTAAACTGATAGTATATATATGTTCCTCTCATCAAGAGCTTTCGTTTGGCATCTATATCATGAGCATTGAATGCGAGTTTCCTAAAGAAAAATTTAAAAAGTACTTAAAAAACGTCCACGCCCATACGAAACCCCCTGTACATCATCAATACAATCTTTATTTTTACATATTTCTAGATAGAGAATTAAAAGAGCTACACAATGGTAGACTCATAATTTCAGTATCATTTTGACTTTTTAGATATTTTTTGAAAACAACAAGCAACTTTCAAATTTGCACACCCCTGTGAAACTAATAAAGTATAGACTAACATGTATCCAAAGGTAAGTTTTTCGAGAAAAGTCGAAAAAAAGCTTTCACATTCAGAAAGAATAATTTAAAAAAAAACCTTTTTTTCGATTTTTCTCGTAAAACTGAAAGAAATTAAGCAAAATAAACCAGAAATTCGAATTCTCCATATCAAATTACACCATTATGACCTTTGGATATATTTTCGCCTATACTTTATTAGTTTCACAGGGGTGTGCAAATTTGAAAAATCAAAGGTGTGTGCTTTTTTCAGGTATCCGAAGTAACTAATTTGGGCTTTAGATATGAATTATTTAAAAGCTTTTGGATTTTTCAATAGTTTGTATGTTCTTTGCTAGTTTAGTAATTTATATTTTTTTAAGAAACTGACAGTTTTTAATATTTAAAATTTGATCGCTTGTATAATTTAAAATAACAAATTCAGATTATTTATAATAAGGAGCCGGTTTATTTTTAATTAGAAAATAAAGAAAAATAATGTAAACAAGTCCTCTCTTTTTTTCGACCCTCGAATTCAAAGATTGCATGATTGAAAAATTTAAAAAGAAGCTTCTCAAGATTCTTTTTAATGATGGAAAATTTTTTTTTATTTAAAAAATAAACTAATTGAAGCTGCCTGACAACACACGCGGGAAAAGTCACAAATTCAATTTCATAATTAGCTCTTTGTTTGAAATGTATAAATATCTTTTTTTTATTGAAAATAATGGAATAAATATTTAGATTTTAATTGCATTTTAAGTCAATAAGAAAACAAGGAGCATCCCCAAACGCCTTTAATTACTAATCAAAAAAAAAAAACTTTATTTGATATTTGCTTGATATGAAACAAGCGGATATAGATTGTGAGCATTTATTTTTTTATCTTGATTCGTAATTGTATTGCATATTAAAAAGTTAATTACTACTTTTGGGATTTAATTTAATAGACTCATGACCAAAAAGCAATTAAATTGTGTAGTGTTTAAATTGTGTAGTGTGAGTCAATTTTTGTTAAATTTTAGTTCAGTGTCGATTAAAAAGAGATTTTATAAAAAATATCTTGAAGTGAAATAGAGCACAAAAAAATGAAATTTGAGCATTCGATCGATTTTTTAAAAAAAATTTCTGTTCTATTTCAAAAGACTTTCAGGTCACGTTCTAAGACTCGTTTCGTTCTGGGAATCGAACGAAGCTTTTTGAAAATATTTTTTGCATATTCTTTAAAATTTAAGTGATATTCCATTTTGTTACATTTTGACAAAAAAAAAGCTTTCCCTAACCCGTCACAAAATTACAAAAATTCACTCTATTGAAAAATCTTCACATGTAACTTAATAATCTAGGATATTAAAATATTACGACATCTTAGTGAGAGAAAAAAAATTGAATCTTTACAACTATTAGTATTAAATTATACTGCAACCCAATAGGGTTAAAATACAAAGGAGCTATGACAGTAACATAAATTTTTTTAATATTGTTTTGATATCCTCTTTTGCTTCCAATTCTGACTCTATTTGTTACATGATATCATTAAGAGAATTACCAAAAAATACTGATGGAAACTGATATCAGACGACAAGAGGTGACAGACGATGAGGCCAGCTGATATAATATGATATTATGTGACAAGTTAATTTCCAAGACTGAATACAATT
Source organism: Brachionus rubens (assembly GCA_022207745.1). Lineage (NCBI taxonomy): Eukaryota > Metazoa > Rotifera > Eurotatoria > Ploima > Brachionidae > Brachionus > Brachionus rubens. Next base: position 1,895,276 of record JAJVHD010000001.1, on the reverse strand, counting down.
TCTTATATTTTCTTTAACAATACATCGATCATGTCTTCTTAAATTATTAGAATGCTACAAATTTAGTCAAAAACTCTACAAAAATTAGGCAATGTGAAGATTCGTATCAAATGGATCAAAATTTAAAATTATTTTTTAGGAGTGAACAAATTGAAAAAAACTTTGCACAGATATTTTACAGTGATGAGCATACAAAAAGCTATCTTAGAACAAGCTGTGCAAAACTCTGCAAAAAAATTGCGCATTTATTAAAATTCAAATACTTGGATAGTTATTGAAAATAACTACGCAATTTATTTTGCAGAATTTCAAGATACTGCAGAGCTCATTCTAAAGGTGGCTTTTTGATGCTTATTATTGTAAAATCCCTCTGCAACATTTTTTTTTCAATCTGTTCACTCCTAAAAAATAATTTTAAATTATGATCCATTTGATACAAATGTTTTTTGATATGAATCTTCACATTGCCCAAAAATGATCGACTCTTATCTTTTTTGATATAAATCAAAAATAATTTAATTAGTTGAGTAAGAAAAAATTTATTATATTCTTATCAAATATAACAAAATGATAACTAAAAACAGAAAGGTTAACTGATTTCATTAAATTTGAACTAATTAGATAGAAAATATTCATTCATTTAATAATCATACTTCCCTTTTTTAAAATCAAATCTTAAAAGATTCATTAAAACAAGAGAAAGAGAGGCATAAACACCGTATTAGACCTACATTCTACTAAAACGACTAAAACAAGACAATGCGCAACAATTGTCGTTACAAGGATAACGGTTGTCGAGTAGCTCTATACCTGCGTTTGACTAACAAGAACGAATTTCAATGTTTTGTGACTGACAAAGAACACACTAATCACTCTGAAACATCAAACAAAGAGTAGATGTCGAACCTGAAGCCATTCAGCGTATAAACAGCCGGTTTAAAAAACAACTTAAAAAAAGAGACGACTGATAGCAATTTAACTCAAATCGGCAAAAAGTTTACTCAATGTAATTTTCACATGTCTCAGTGTTTGTACTAGTGTTGGGAATCGACACAACCGACAAGGTGTCGACATCTTTTTTTTTTGTAGACTTGACTCGACATTCTACGACTTTGGTGTCGACACGTGTCGACGTATAAAGAAAAAACTGTCGACACAAACTAAAGTCGAAGAGTGTCACGTTTTGTGTCAATAAATTAATTTATTTCAACACTATTGTTCAGTATATTTATTATTCCGAAAACTCCTCTTCTTCTGAGAAAAAAATTTCATCTACCTTTAGATGGTTAATTGAAGTACTCACTTGAAGAAAACTTTTTTTACATCACAAAAATTCAACTATGTTTGGAGTCTTACCCCTTTGAGTTATTCGTGGTATCCAAGAGACTAATTTAAGAGCTCTTTTTGTGAAAGTCGCCTCTGACAACAACTACTTAATATGTGAGGATTAGGATTAGCCTATTTAAAAGTGCAAAACCGCATCAAAGATCTTTAGTGACCTGGTCTATCTTTTTCCTAAAAAAGGGTTGCGCAAGCATTTTTTGGGCGTCCCTGGTGGTGATTCAAATACTTGCAAATACAGTTACGGCAATTTACTTGTCACATGATTTTATTTCATACTACTTATCGGATCTGATTGTAGATGATACCGTAATGGCCATATCTTCTGATACAAACTGATATATGCTGGGGGAGGATAGCTCAGTTGGTACCGTCGTGGACGTCCGTGCAGAAGGTCGAAGGTTCAAATCCAAGTCGTATCGAAAAAATTCAATTCGAGTTCCCAAATTATCCTCAGTGTTATGAGCAGAACACAGCATACCCCAGCTCCTGGTCGTCAAACATCAGTTTTATAAACTTTACTTTAACTTTACTTTGTATTTTACTTCTCCAAATTGGAGGTTAATTCTAATTAAATAAATAAATAAATAAATAAATATGCGATTACTCAAAAGCCATTTTGTAAGACATGATGATTAAGAATATTTATCATCAAAATTATTTGATTTTTTGATTAAATTTATTTTTATTTTGTAAAAAATCATTAGTTTTAAAAAAAAAGTTGTAAAAACGTGAACAAATAAATAATAATTCTTAAATTAAAAACAAAATAATTTAAAATATTTTTTTTTGTTGTAAAAAAATTACATAAATAGAGCTTTTTTTTGTTACATTATAATCTCCTCCAGTCACCTTTTAATATTCGAAAAAAAGTCTTTTTAAATTGTTGATTGGCCAACGCGTACATAAACGGATTTATTGGTGAATTTAAATAACATAAAAAATAACATGAATAGAAAAAATGATGATACAAATTTGAATCAAAACAATTTGGACAAAACGAATTGTAAATGCTAACGACATGCCATGGCGCAAAACAAAATATAAACGCACCTAATATAAATGTTATTGTACGTAATGCTTTACGTGCTCGATTTTCGTGTTTTGTCTTACGTTTTGGCATTGGACGAACACCTGTATTACCAACTAGACCAGATGTAGCTGTACCTATACTACGACTTGTTGTTGTAGCGTCGAGTCCTTTGCTTGTTCTTTTTTCAAGTGAACCCTTGTTTCCATTTTGATTGAAACTCGAATCGCATGGTGTACTAATAACAGTTTGAGTTGACGATGGAGTTATTTTTAATGAATTTTGATTACTTACAGAAAGTGAATTCACAAGTTCTTTTTGGTCATTTTTACTTTCGGTTGCCGCTTCGTTTTCATCATTTAAAAGCTTTCGTTTTTCTTCACAATTAGTTTGATCTAATTTTTCATTAGTTGTAAATTGATTTGTCAATAGATCAAATTTACTTGCACCCTTTGAAGGCATTATCTCATTTTGAGACTTTTGTGAATTACGACGCGAAAAACTGTTCATTATTGGCGTTGATATCTTTTGCAACAAACTAGTTGTTCTCAATGGAGATTTGATTAGAATTTTTTCCTCTTTTATAGGTACTTTAAGTTCTTTATCACCGAATTGTCGTCGAGTTAAAACATAAGTTAACTCATCGTTTTCATCATCTATAAATGGAATTCCATTTGGCTTTGGTTTATTGTCGTTTGTTGATGGTGATTTTTTGATTGAAGATTTTTTAATAATATTAACTAAATTAGCGGAAGACTGTTTAGTTGTCATGGTAGTACACTTTTCGGCAAATTGATCATGAGTCATAACTGCCAATGATTCTGGTCTAGGCTTTAATAGAACTGGTTGTTGAGGCAATTTTGATGGTTGTTGTTTATTTTTATCGTCAAAAACACTTTTACGCTTTGATTGAGAGCTTTTTTTAGTATTATCAAAATCTGAATGTGATTCATAACTACTTGAAAAGTCATCGTCTTTACTAACTGTTGACGCATAACTGTAATTATTTGCACCAAAAGTTTTTTTAAGTGATTTTAAATTATTTTTACCACCGGTTTGATTGTTATTTTCACTTTTATTTATTTGATTATTGTTATTCTCATTTTTATCATGATTGTTTAAATTTTCGTTTGTTGAGGTTGTATTGGACGATGGTGTCAAGGTTTCAGGTTTTTTTGATTTTGTATCATTACGTTTCATAGTAGATGTCTTATGCGAATTTTTAATAAATTGAAGACGCTTTTTTTTGGACACATTTAATTGTGTATTACTTTCCATAAAATCATCGTCGTCGTCATCATTTTGTTTTTTCGAATCATTGTTTGTCGGAATCACAACAACCCCGACTAAAGCTCCTGTGTTCGTTGCACTACATCCAACAAGTGAGCTTAGCTTCCTTTGCTTTTCGCGACTTTTTTTCTCCAAATTTCGTGCTACTTGGTATATAAAAATGTAAAGGACAATAATAACGATTAAAGTGGTCCAAAAGTAAGAGAAAACAAGTGTAACAGAAAATATCTTGTTCGAACTCCAAGCGACATCGCAGTTTCTCGGATCGAATTCGATGTTAGACCCATATGACCAAGCGAAAATAGAGGTAAAAAATAAGCAGCTAGGAACCGCCCATGTAAGCATTACCATTGTTATAATTTTGTTCGGCGAACGCCATTTTCGATACTTGGCGGGCATTTTGACCGAACAAAATCTGTCTATGGTAATAAAAAGCACAGTGTAAATAGACGTTAAACAAACAGTATAATCAAGTGATAGCCATAAATTGCATATAACTTGACCAAACGGCCATTTTCCAATCATTAAATACAATGTCAAAAATGGCATTGAGACTAGACCAATTACAAAATCACTAACCGATAATGAAAGTATAAAATAATTCGTTGGATTACGTATTTGACGATCAAGAAAAAACGATAACATTACTAATAAATTACCACTAACAGTTATTAAACTAGTTGCGGATACGAGTACACTAAGAGTTATTTTAGCTGTAAGTGAATAGACTTTGTACGCGTCGTCTATTTGTGTTGTATCAAAATTTTTTAAAAAATTATCTGAATCATTAAATGGTGCCGAAGTGTCATCATCACTAAAAATAACTTGAAAATTTGATTCTTGTTTTAAATATGTAAAATTTTGTTCGTTAACATTTTGATTCGTATTAAAATATTCGTACATGTCACCATTACTCAAATTTACACAATTTAAAAATAATATTAAAAAAAATTTTATTTTATAAAATGTCAATATCGATTTTTGACCAGTACTGAAAAATAATTTTTTCAAAAAATTTAAATAAACAGTGTATTTTTTCATTTTTCGTTTTTTTTTTTTAGCTTAACGAGTCCTTTTTTATACTAGAAAATTGACTTCTTTCTATGTTTATAATTATTTACCATTTTATATAATTAATAGATCGAACTTGGTTGATGATATAATTTTGAGATCGTTAATTTCTTTTTTTTTAAAGCTTTGAAAAAAAACATCACCTCTTGTGTTACCAAAACGAAAACAAGAACAAGAACAAAAAAAAACAAAAAACAAAATCGTGCTTCGTACTCACTTTATTTATTTGAGCAAATTATTACCTATTTTTTATTTTTTTATAAATTTTATAATAAAGTTATATAAAAAAATGAATCGAAAACAATTGTCGGCACAACAAAAATCGATTTCAAACAAATAATTTTCTTTCGTTTTTTATATAATTTTCAGCTTTTTAATTCAAATAAAAAATATTGTATCATTTAATTATTAGTTGTTTTTTTTTTTTTTGTGGAAAAAAACATAAAAATTTAATAAAATCTAAAAATTAAAATTAGACAAAAATAAAATAATTTATTTATCGAGGTTGTTTTTTTATTCTAGGAGACGAAAAATAACATGTAATCATTAAAATAACATTAAGACTGATCGCGAATTTTAAACGTAAGTTTAAATGGGAATTAAATTAATCGGATTAAAAAAAACCTCTAACATTGTTTGATTATCAATGCAGATTTTTTTAACGATTTTTTAGAGGCTCTTTAAAGAATCTTTAAAATTTTTTATTTTTTTAGGTGGAATCTTCAAAAATAAAATGAAGATTTAACCAAACATTTTTTTCTTCTAGTTTTTCGTGGTAACGCCTGGAGCGTATTTCCTTTATGAAGAGGCGTCACAAATGAAGTTCATGCAGAGACATATCCCTGTTCCACGTTAAAATAATATCGATAGCTTTCTAGTTTGGTCAAATAATTACATTTTTTTTTTAAAAATGTAATTTTTTCAAAAAAGCGTCAGAAAGTGCCAAATAAAAATTACAGTATGCTAGAGGCGCGTAGTGTTCCTAGCCTAGATATTGCGTGAAACCAGGCGTTAAAGATGATAGATAAACGTTAGCCAAGGCTTTAAAGGCACTGGCATATTGTGGGACCAAGCGTTAGAGGAAAAAAAGACGTGTTTTTTTTTCATCTTAAAGTTCTCTAAAGCCAAAGGTAACAATTTAAATAAAAACACTGTAGTGAAATATGCACTTTAATAAACTTTTCGCTTAATAACAGTGCGTTATTGTCTGAGAAAACGATCATTATCAATCACTAATAGTCAAAGTTATGCATCAAGTGCGTCGCATTTTAATGATATTTTTTAACATGGAAGAGATTTATGTCTCTGCATGCACTTCATTTGTAACTTTGGTTATTAGTGCATGCCTCTTTCACCAAGGAAATGCGGTAAATTAAAATTTTTTGACCGTGGCACAAAAAATGAGGGTTTATCACTAGAATTTATAAAGCTTTTGTTAGACCACACTTAAGTTATGGAGTTCAGGCCCGATAACTTAAAAAATTTTCTGTGTTAGAATCAGTTCAAAGGAGAGCTAACGAGTTTGCTTCTTGTCATAGACTTAAAGCCATGAATTTTACAATACTTGAAACGAGAAAACTGAGAGCCGGTTTGACACAAATGTTTAAAATTGTTAAAGGTTTCGACAAGATCAATTGGTTCAAATCCTTGTTTTTCAAAAATTAAGAAAGCAATGATTACCTTCAAGCTACAAGAATTCATGAATATATTGTTGTTTTTTTTAATAGACTTAAACAAGCTATCACATAAATATGAGTGGGTATGATAAAAGAAATTTTCAAACGATTTGATGTAAAATATGATACTCATACGGCATGTTACTGTCTAATTGATATTTTTTATACCCATTTTATTTACCCAATATAATTTTTTTTAAAATTAATTTTCAGACTATCCAAAAGCTAAGTATTGACATTTAACTGCTCCCAACAAACTTAGTATAAACTCCGTAGCGTTTTTAATGCAATACACTTTTGACAAAAATAACTTGAGTTCATATAACGACGACATTTTTTTAATCAATTTTATAATAATTAAAAATCATTAATATCAAAATTTTTAGGTATTTTTATTTTATGAAGCCATTGTTTAACAATAATTACATCATTGGTTACTCGACCTCATGGCGTTATTAAAAGACAAAGAAGCATTTTAAAACGAATCTAAAATTAAAAAAATCGATTTTTAAAAAGGCCTTTCAAAAATAAGATTTGATTGAAAACGTTTTCAATTTAATATTTATTAAGAAAAAAAGTAGATCATAAATGAAACGTAAATAAAATCAAAAAAGTACATTAAAAAAAAGAAGAAAATTCTCTCCTGTTTTTTAATCAAATTATTTTATATAATAAAATATATAATAAAAAAAGAGTATTTCAGTTCCTCAAGTCAGGACTAAGGTAAAAATTTGATACAAACCCGAACTTGTTTTGTCACATAATAGGGGGTACGAATCGAGGTTACATAAAATAAATACAGAATTTAATTTGTTAGTTTTTGTTATTGTTTTTAAAATCATGGCAAATAAATATAAAGATCCCAAGAGTTTCTAACTGACATTTAAAAATTTATTGATATTTAAGTTCTATAAGTATTAATATTACAATTATAGAGAAGAATTGAAAACTTGAAACAAAAACAAACTCAAGTAAACTTATACTTTTAAATATTTAAATTATTTTGTTTTAAATATTTACTGTTTTGTTTTTTGTATCCAATTCGAAGCTTTTTTTTTTAATGTTGGCAAAAAAATAATTATCAAGGTTTTGAAGGTTCAAGGGTCCATGAAGCTTCATATTCATGTATTTTCATTATTAAGAATAATGACATTTAAAAATTTATTGTACAACCCTGGCCATTCAGAACTTCCAAAAATGAACGTTCATGAACCTTCCTGAACCTTCAAAAACATTCATGAACCTTCATGAACGTTCAAGGTTTTGAAGGTTCAAGAGTCCATGAAGCTTCATATTTCTTCATTTTTTTTCAAATTTGAAAATATGAAAATTTTAAAAATATAATGAAAATATTTGAGGATATTTGAACCTTCATTTACGTTCATGAAGGTTCATTTTTGGAAGTTTTGAATGACCAGGGTTGTATGTATTACTAAATGTTTAATTTTGAACAATATTCTTAAAGCTCATAATCTCAGCTACAAAACGGTGTATTTGGTTTCCAGGGAAAAATAATTTTTGACCGAGATAATGCCGCGGAAACGGAAAATTTCATGTCTTTTTTAAGTTTTTTTGTATCTAGTTCCTGGTTTACCCCATAAACCCTAATTTCTATACAGATTCGAAAACTAGACAAAATTCTGAACAAATTGATGAGCTCACTTTTTTCAATTAACTTTTACTTTTTGTATAATCGAGGTCGAAAAAAATGAAAAATCACTAAGATGAAGGTTTTTCGTATTTTTGACCATAAATTCACAATCCTCACGTAAGAAAACCCGCGCGCGAACCTTAAGAGTAATTCTTTTTTCAGTGGACTTAATTTTTGAAGTGAAACAAAAAGTTCTAAGAAATTTGTAGAAGTTTGTTTATGTTTGAAGGAGAAAATTTTAAACTTACAGTTTTAACTAAGGGTTTGTTTTGATTAGTTTAGTTAATTTTGGTTCCGTAAGTTAGGAATATCCAATTTTTTTAGAAAATAATGAAATTCTCTAATATTCTTAAAAGGAATATTACAGAAAAGTGTCGAGTTTTCGACAAAAATATTTAAGATAACATGTGACTGGGTGTTTCGTTGAATCGAAATCAAATAGCACATTAAAAGTAAATTATTTATCAAAATGCCAAAATTAACTGATTGAAACATCTAATTGGGTATCCCTATTCATTAAGCAAAGTGAATTTAATTATTTTTTAGTAATAACTAAAACTATTCACCAACTTAACTAAATAAAAATTCGATATTAAATTTTTAATCATTTTCACTTCGAACAGTAAAAAAAATAATAAAATTTATCTTAATATTAAGTTTATGGTACTTGGAATAATTTAGGGCTTATTAAACAATCAATTTGTACCTAGTCAAAATTGATTTATTCTCATAAATAAAAAAATACTAAATGATTAATTTTGAACAAACGATAAAGTATTTAAATTAATTTTTTTTTTACTTATTAAAATTTATTTTTAAGATAGAATAAGGATGCTGAATGATTTTGTGTTTCTTTTTTTTGTTAAAGGCTTTTAACGACTTCACCTTCAAAATCATGCGAGGAAAAAATCTTCATTTATTTTGATCAAAAGATTTTCTTTTATCTGATCACTTGAATTCAATTTACGATTCAAATTTATGAATTATTGAAAACAAACTACCTAAATCTGTAAAAGATTAATTAAGAAGATAAGGAAGTTACCTTTAAAAAGTTTGATAAATAGTAAACTTACAACCCAAGTCATTCAAAGCTTTCAAAAATGAACGTTCGTGAACCTTCAAGGTTACGAAGGTTCAAGGGTCCATGAAGCTTCATATTTTTTCATTTTTGGAAGCTTTGAATGATCTACTATTTATTTAACAAACCAAAATAAATAAATGCTCAATTTTTGAGATTAAAATATGGGAAGAAAGGAAAAATCTATAATCTTTAATACTTATGGGCGTTTTTAGAAAAATAATGAAAATAGAAGAAGAAATATGAAGCTTCATGGACCCCTGACCCTTCAAAACCTTGAACGTTCATGAAGGTTCATTTTTGAAAGTTTTGAATGACCAGGATTGTACACGAGGATCAAAGTTTCATTAGACTTTTTGGGTCCAAATCATTTTTTTGTCCTCAATTTAAACAAAAACCCGTTATTATTTTCTGGCTACGTCATTCCTGATGGGTCATAAACACACTTGACCTAGCACGAAATTTCCCTTTTGTTCTATTGATAGTTTTGTTTCCGCCTCTTTAGAATAAATGACAATTTCTAAAAAAAATTTCTTTGATTTTCGAAAATTATAAAAAAAAATGGCGATTGTTGAGAATACAATCAATTTATAAAATTATTCAAAAATAAATAAATGATTCTTTTCAATTAAGGTTCCTTTCACATTTAAATAGAAATAAAAATTTATAATCCTTGTAGAGTTGCTATTCTTAATTGAAGCTAATAAGACCGGAATTTAATGATCTAAAATTTTAACTTATTTTTAAAAATAATCGTTTTATTTGTTAATCCATCGATATTTGCTACCATTTTTAACAGGATAAAGGCAACGAAATTTAATGTACATCTTTGAAGGTTAAATAATTTAAGCTTAGATTAACTATCCGTCAAAATTTCATAAAGTCTTAGACATTTAATGAGAGTACAACGGATATTTTTTAGTTTGAACCCGTAAAAATCACAATTTTCTTAATAAAAAAAAACAGAAAAGATTGATTGAGATTTCCGCATCAATTGCACAAATATTTATCTAAAGAGAAAAATCATTAAATTGTAATTTTTTTCGCAATAAAAATGCTTTTTAGTCAATTTATTTCGATTATTTTGTTTGAAAAAAAAAACACTTTGGATAAAAATCCAAACTTTTGAAATATTATAAAAATAGCTTGAGAAAAAAAGAATTATATGAAGAGGTGCTTAAGAAGATATAAAATCAATTTTTGCGACTCATCATTATCATCATCATCATACAATAATAAAAATAAGCAATAATTAAGTAACATTTTGAAAGTATATAACTGTTTAAACATGGAAAATTTTTTTCTACTTCCATTCTTTAATTCTAGGTAATGTCAAGTAATTAATGTTTATATGCACGAAGCTACTTAACTTTCTTTAAACTAATTTGTTTTAATAGTATTTTTTTGTTTCATTTTATCAAAATAAATACACAAAATTGAATCAATTTATTAATCTATTTGATATGAAAAATTCTCAAGAAAGCTTTATAAGAATAAGTTTTGTTAATTATTGTTTTCGTAAAGTTTGACGTCTGTAAGCTTTTTCATTTTTCCATAAAAAAAACACCATTTCCTTGAGAAAAAAAAAACAAAAAAATGTTAGAAGATAATTTTAATTTTCCTTACTTAAACAACATAAATTAATAGAATTTCAAATATCATTCTTTGTTAGTCAATTTACAACGTCAGAATTTGCTCAATTTAAACAATATAATACATGAGTTTTGTTTCAAGATACTAATACATTTTTATTTTTATCATTTAACTTAATGGTACACTTAATAATAACCTTTTTTATTTTGATTTCTATTAAGCATTCTTTTTTGTTTCGAAAATGAGTTCAAACACTTGTAGAACATAAATTGGATTAATAGGAAAAAAGATGCTGGTAAAATTATTAATCAAACATTGCTTGTTAACAATATATGCGCAATAAACAGTTAAAATTGTAATTTATTGAGTATTATTAAAAAATTTTTGATTCCGGACTTGGGTTAATTTTATTTAAATTTAAAAAAATTTATGATCCTTTCTGTGATATTTCTAAAATAAGTATTAACCCTAAAAGCTTAAAATATGCAAAAAAGGAGTTATCAAGAAGTCTTTAGAAAATACCGTAATCCCCCGCACAATCCCCCCTCCTCAATGCACGTCATTAGCATTAAAATGGGAATATTTGACAAGAAAAAAAATGTCTTACTTCTCACAGTTAAGTTAAAACTATTTGCTTATATCATTTTTATAAAAATTGAACTTTTTCGAAAACGGAAACAAAGGGTCTAAACCTGACTTCCTCCATGGGGGGCCTTGCGGGGGATTACGATATCCCTTCGCGAAAATTTATTATCCGGAATATGTTCATGAGGAAAAAAATATTTTTTAATGATCATGGACATCATCATCTTTTTGATAGTTTGGAATAAAGCTGGAAAAATTCTGCATTGTTATTGGAAAAAAAGACGTCATACAGTATCATACAGTTGTGGTCATTCACGTATCCCTCTTGTGAACTTTCATGAACTAATGATTTCGAAAAACTAAGATGCCCCAAATTATAAACGTTACTTAAGTTTTCGTGTTTTTTGAGAGCTAATTTCTCTTCAATTTTATATCTAGATTAGACACAAACCCATCAGCTTTGTAGAGTAGGTCTTTCCTTACAAAAATAGGTGAGGATTTTTCAAACGATAAGTTACTTTTGATACTACAGTATGTCTGAAGTATCAATTCTCGTAAATTTTCAAGGAAAAATGCTCAAATTTTTGGAGGAATCGTTTGTATCAAAGCAACTTATTTGTTTAATGACAAACCCTTACCTATCTCTATAGAAATTTATGAGAGAAAGATGTTGAGACACTTTTTTACTTGGTTTTATTGTATCACAGGGGAGGAATATAATTTAAAGCTTCTAACCTTTATGATTTGGGGCATCTTACTATTGATTTATGGGTGTCAAATGAAGGCTAGTTTTATAAGCGCTCTTTAGCTTTCATTTGATATCCATAAATCAATATTTACTTTTCAAAACTTCAAAAAATGAACACGTGAATGGCCACAAAAATTTTGTCAGACTCGTTTGATGTAAAGCCATTTTTAATTGTTAAAACATAAGTCTTAATGATATCAATTTATTAGAATATTTTAAAGGAACTGTCGATTTCTCTGTTATGACAGAATCCATACGATTCTGACCAAGTTTTGGCACTGTACGGTGGTACGCTTCAACTTTAAAACGAATTTACGATATCAAAATATTCATCAATGACTGGTTAAATCAAGATTATTAAAATTATACCCCATTTAACAAACTAAGAAGAAATAAAAAAAAAATTATTTATTGAATTTTTTCTTTTAAAATCCAATTTTCTTTGTTGATTTCGTTTTGTATAGCTAAACACTCAAATTATATAAGAACAGTTTTGTAAATCTCGTCGAAAGATTTTTTATGGTTTATCTTGAGGGTATTTTAAGACGGATTTTAAGATATAAATGAAATAGTCAGTTTTCTAACAAAAATAACTTCACCAAGTGTCTAATTGCGGCATAATAATGAAGCTATAGATTAATTCCACTTTGTAAGCAAACAAAAATTCATAAAGGTCTAAATTTATCACACTGAACAGGATTCATAAAAAAAAATGCCCCATATTTCAAATTGTATGAAAAAAAGCTTTTCCATAATCTCATTATTTGGAAGTGGTTATAATTTTATCCCAAATGAAAGAAAGAAAAAAAGAAAAATCAATTTGTATTCTAAGAGACAAATATTAATCAATCATCTAAAAATAGAACAATTAGATATAAAAAATTAAAAAGTAACCAAACTCATTTGAGATTTTAGAAATTATTTAATCTATTCGAATTCTCCAAACACTTGCTACAAAATTATTCATCTAGTAAATTAATTAGTCATATTCTCTTTTGAAAACCTAAAACTACATAATTAATAAATAACTGCTGTATATATACTTTTTAAAATAATTAAAAATTCCAACTCACAAGACTTTTTTAAAATTACTGTATTCACATGACAATCAATCATTGAAGATTTTTTGTTTTATTAAGGGAACCTTGTTCTTTAAACTTCCAAGACGTTTATTTAATTCTTCAATACATAATTGATTAAGAATTATCAAATATAAAAAAAAATCGAAATCGAATTTTTAAAATCCCTGATCCTTAATATAAAATTTAATTTGAAAATTATTTTGTTTAATTAAGCTTCTATTAATGTTAGCTCTATTTTTCGAATCGCTTCAAATCTTGTTAAAGCTCCAAATTTAGAAAAAAAATAAACTTTATATTTTTATTTTTTTTTATGTTATTGTCAATGTCAATGAGCTAAAAGATTATTCTTTTATAGAGAATATCCCCGCGAGTCAAAAATCAATTTAATTTTACTAAAATAAAAAACTACTCTTAAACAAAAAATTATTTTTGATTTTGTTCAGGATCTCATCCTAAGAGAGATAGAGAGTAAAAGAAACTTGGGAATTACCGTAATTCCGTGTTTAAGGACGCGTGCATTAATACCCAAAGTCATATGTGAAGTGCATGCACAGACATTAACCTCTTCCATGTTAAAAAAATACTATTTTAGGTTCGACGCACTATATGTGCAACTTTGGGTATTAACGTGTGATACTAATTGAAAAATCAATCATAAAAGTTGAGTTAATATTCAAAAATCCTGGTTTAGTGCAGCACTTTTGTTTAAAATTTTTGGAAATAAAAAAAAAATATTAAAATATATTATTTTTAAATTTAATTTTAGATGCTGTCATAAAAGACGATTCGGAACAATATTAAAAAAATATAAAAAAAGTATTGAATTAATTATAAGAGCGGCTTTTAAAGGCATAATTTAATTGAAAAATTAACTCGATTTGAAAATTCTAATTAGATATTTTGTTTTTAAAGCCCTTTTTCCTACCTAGTGGTTTACGAACACTGGCGAGGTGATGAAAAATTCTTGAAAAATTTGATATAAAAGCTAAGGAAATTTTTTTTTGATGGAAAAACTTGAATACTTGGCTGCAGTTTTGAAATCTCGGTTCTCGAACTAAGCTCTAGAGATATGACCGAAACCGAAATGATAAGCGACTAAAACTCGCGTCAGAGAGAAGGAATAATTGATTAATTTTTTTGTATTAATCAGGTGGAATTCATTTATTCCATAAACAGGATAAAAGGGGTGATGTTTGGCTGCAAAAAACTTGGTTTATTATTATTCAAAAAAAAAATTAATCAAAAAAAATATATGGGGGAGCGTTTCAAAGTTTTTACGTACAAATTATAATCTCCTGAAAATTAAAAAGTAGAGGAGTCAAGAAATTTTTGAAAATGTTCTCTACAATCCATTGTTTTCCTTTTTATTTAAATTATCTCAGTAAAACCGTTTGTGCTAAAAACACAATTTTATAAATCTCCTTCCAACATAGTATCGGTAAATTTCTTTGTAAATTGAATAAAAAATTTACTCAAAATTTAAAAATTAGATGAAAAAGATGAGATTGTGTGGCTAAGCATTGGACCATTAAAATCTTTAAAGCTTTCCTCGAAATTAACATGACGAGGCGATTTCAGGATTATCTAAAAAAAAATTTCGAACACTAGGCCTATATAGAGATTTTTACATGTTTAAACCTCCTATCCCGGTCAAAAAATCTTTTTCCATTTAAGAATTTCCCTTTCAATTTTTTAGACGTTTTTTTTCACCTATTAATAAAAAATTGAACTTTGGAACTAAAAAAATCTTTAATTTTCAACGCAAGAGTTCACGTCGTCTTTGTTAAAACATAGAAATAAGTTCTTTTAATTTGTTTAGAAAAATAAATCCTGATCCCCCTCCGTCATCTCAACGAAAGTGGAAACAAAACTTCCCAATTTTCCGTCGAACCTTTACCACACACTGGAATTTAACATAGACAATCTTAGACAACTAAACTGTTATGATTTTTTTGCAAAAAACTTAAGAAACGAAATCACATTTATTTGAGTATTTGACAAACCATTTGACCTCCATAGCTTGCAGTTTCCCTCTCTAAATTCCTTTTTTTCAATGTCTTAATAAGCCAGTCTGAAGTTGTATAAGAAAAACAAATCATTTAAGTTTATTTTTGTCAACTTTGTTTTTCAGGGAGTGGGGTGGGGTTGTAGGGTCACATTTTGCCCTAATGAGATAATGAGGCTAACACCGGCCCTGAATTACGTTATCTAATAAATCGATTCAAAAACACATCCTAATTCGTTTACTTATTAAATTTTTAAGACATTTTTTATTTATTTTTTCTTAAAATAAAATTTTTATGTTAAAATAAATGTTTAAATCGATTCTCGGGAAATCAAAATTTTGAAAGCAAAACTATTAATCCAAATTTAAATTTAAAAATAAAAAAAAGAAAAATATCACGCTAGCTGTAAATCCATGAGCATATGACGTAAGAAAATTGTTGTTTTTTTTGGTAATTGGAATCATTCGACACAACAATAATCAAAAAAAAATTATAAAAACAAGTTTATAATGAAAATTTTTGACTATTAAGTGTATTCTTAATAAAACTCTCAAAATTTTAATCGAATTATTTTTATTTATTTTTTCGTTCTCGTTCAATTTTGTTAATTTGAAATTTTGACGAAACTTTGTCTTAATTGAGATTTTTGTAACAATTACTAAAAACAAATTCGAAAGTGTTTCACTCGAACTATTTACAGTTAGGATTTTTGATTTGAAATAATAAGTTTAATTAAAATTTTTTTTTATTTTTGTTTAAGTTGATTACACTTTTAAATAAAATTATTTTGTAATTTTCTTTTGATTTTTTTTTAAAGTTTCTTGAGTGGAAAAAAAAATTATTTAAAACTTTCTAATAACTCGAAAGTATTAAAACATCCGATTGATATAATTAAAACTCGAACAATTCCATTTTCAAATCAAATAAAAAAAACTATTTTTAAAAACAAATCGTTTTGAGTTCATGATAACAGATTATTTTTTTTGTTGTTGGATGGTTTTTTTTATGAACTTTTACCGCGTGATATCGTCTGAAAAAAAAGAATGATTTAAAAAAAATAGGAAGCTGTTAAATAAAATTGTTTTTTTTTTTAAATTAACTTAGAAGACTATACGTGAAAGACACAGTAGCGTTCTCATTGGAAAGATAAAAAAAAAGTTTATCATGAAATTTTAGACAGAGGTATCTCAGTTTTGATTTTAATCTAATATTAGAAAATAAAAATTGTGGGTCTCAAACGAATCTTTCTAAAATGTTAACTTATTTCTGAAATTAACTGTAGTTTTTAGTCTTGCTGAATATTCAAGACCGACATTTTAAACAAAATTTGGAAAAATAGTTCTTATGGATAAAGAATTCAGATCTTAAGCTACACAAAATATGAGCTTTATTTTTAATTTTTAATTAAAATAATCTTAAATTCGTGAGGCTAAATATGCCTTATTATTAAAGTGGAATTTATGAAAATGTAACATAACTTAGTTTGCACCGTAACTCTTACCAAACTAATACTTGATCTATAGATCTTAAAGGTCAGGAACGATCAAAAAATTAAAAAAAGTTAAGGTTCCAGGGTTTTCAAAACTAAAGTACGATGAAAGACTTGATATATTCCAAATGACAGATTCGGACACAATACGAAGAAGAGGTGACTTAATCCTGTTTCTTAAATAGTTAATAATCTTGAGAAGGTTGATTTTAAAAATGGAATTACATTAAGAGTTGGACAAGGGCCTTACAATTTAAAATGTCACTCAATTGGAATAAATAGAGAACTGGTTAAAAACTGTGCAGTTGATTTTTTTTCACTAATCGAGTTGTTAACGACTGGAATAGCTTTCCACAAAGCGTAATCGAAGCAAATTCAACTGAAAATATCAAGACAATATTGGATAAATGGTGGAGGGACAAGTCATATGGAGTTGAAACAAAACTGTACGTAAATCTAATAGACCCGTAAAGCTCTAATAGGTTTATCGAGTTGTAGTTAAACTATTACTATTAACTAATGTAATCAGTCTAAGAAACTCTTCAGAGTTTTGTTACGATTACGGTGTAAATCATTGACGTTACATTTTCATTAAACTAAAAAAGGACCGAAAGCAATCAGCTAATGCTGTATCAATTTGAACTTGCTGTCTGAATGAATAAATCTATTTTAATTTTTAACTAATGCTCTTTCATAAGAATATTCAGAAGCTAGAAATGAATTAAGCATTCATGAAACTAATAATGACAATGAAAATTATAATTTATTGTTTAACTCAAATCTAAAAATAACTTTGTTTTGATAGACTCCTCATTAACTTATTAACTTTAACGTTTTAGGCTTTGTTTTAGGCCATTAGTTTGACATACAAATTGAGAAAAAAATATTATAATTTTTGAGATAACTTTGTTGGTCTCGTGGTTACATAATTGAAATTAATTTTTTTAACATTTAATTAATTCTTAAAAGTCTTCTGAAAATTTAAAAGATTCTTCAAAACTTGTGACAAGTCGACATCATTTAATTATTAAGTTTATAAGAAAGACACTGAATTTATTCTTGTTTGCATGATAAATCTTCTTTAGATTTTTTTTTCTAAAATTAGTTTTTTTTTCATTCGAAGGGTTTATTCGATAACGACTCATATCAGTTTAATCGTTTAAAAATATAATTTTTTATAAACCTAAAAATTTTAAAGTTGACAACATTAACTGGTAAACAAAAAGTTGATTTTTTAATAATAAAAAAAAAATTAATTTTTAATCGTTTTATGATACTGTAGTCAATCTAAAATTGCTTCTAATCAAATAAGTTTTCCTTCTATAAAAATATAAATTTTGTTATTTATTTTTTCAGACAATTTTGAAGCTTTAAGCATCAATCGGGGTTTTTTTCGTCATAATTTTTTGGACCCCTTTCTAGCAGTATTAGATATTGGAAATATTTAATGTTTTGTCTTTAGTGTG
Source organism: Brachionus rubens (assembly GCA_022207745.1). Lineage (NCBI taxonomy): Eukaryota > Metazoa > Rotifera > Eurotatoria > Ploima > Brachionidae > Brachionus > Brachionus rubens. The sequence continues at coordinate 1,877,170 of JAJVHD010000001.1, read as the reverse complement.
TGACGTACGATTTTTTCGTTTTAATATAGCTTTTAATTCAACCGTCATCGAATAGTTTTTAATTTAAAAAACAATTATTTTGACATTTTTTTTACGTGTCTTGAGTTGATGAATAATTTTTGCAACGATTAATCATTCGAATATCAAGGCTTAAATCTAAATTTAAAAAAATATTATTTGATTTTTTTAAAAGCTATCTCATTTTGATTAGCAACTGAAATATACAGTGGGTCCAATCAAAATACAACGCTAACCGGCACAGATTAACCTTTAGCAGTAAAATTTTCGACTGATACTAATATTTATTGTTATTGTAGCCATTTAAAAATCGTCAGTTGACGGATTCCATTTTTAATGAAAAAATCGGGATATTGTAGACAGTCTCATTACTTGATTGATTTTACAATACCAGTGCGTCACGTCAATCTTATTTTTAACCCGTAATTTCTGATAAACATTCATGAATGTTTCTGAACGTTTAAAAAATAATTGTGACATTGAAGTAATTCTATAAAAGAAAGAAATGAAATTTTACTTTACATTGATCATGGTAGCTCTAGTTTCAACGGTCTATCGCTTTTCCTAGATAAATTTTTCATCGTAAGATTTTAGATTTACGATGAAAAACGTAGTCATCAATTTTTTGCCGAACGAACTTAATAATGTTTAAAATATATGTCTTCAAAAACTAATCAAAATTTCGGAATTATAATTATATATCGAGATAAGACGAGGTCAAGAACGATCAAAATAATCAACAACAAATTAAAAACAGTTAATGTAATCCATCGACCCAGTCAACTTTTTTTTAAAGATTTTTTAGAGAATCTTTAAAGAATTTTTTAGAGATTTTTTAGAGAAAGTTGGACTACTTTTCTTTAAAGAATCTGTAAAGAATCTTTAAAGATTCTCTAAAAAATCTTTATTTCAATGAGAATTAAAAAATCGGTACGGGGTACGCGTTTTTCTTCAGGAGCCGTGCAGTAAATATTCACCTATCTACTCTACCTTGCTTGCGTATCAATTTCTTTTCTTACAATTCATACAATATCGTCATCATATTTTACTCAAGATCATACAACGTCAGTTAATATACAAAAGATCACTGTATGATCTCCTTTAGTTAATATTTTGTAGAGGCAGATATTTTTTTCAAAAGTCTCAGACGCTGGATATCATCAACCGATTCAAAAAAATCGAATCATTATCACTAATACCAGTGTATTCACAAATTATTTGACCTAAAAATAAAACCTATTAAATCCAGAGAGTTTAATATTCTTTATTGGTAAAATTAATAAAACCGTGTTTTCCGAGTCAACAGAATTTTAAAGGTCTTCTAAAGGTTTTTAGAGGTTTCCGGAATTATTTTTTCTAAAGATCTATAAAGATTTTATAAAGAATATTCTTTTTTTTGAGAAAGTCGCCTCAGAATTGAGCCAAAACCTAACATGAAATCAGTGCAGTAAATACTAAGAGCAAATAAATGACTTTAGTTTCAGTTGGGGCTAAATTTCATTCTGTGTAAAGCTGCGTTCTTTTTCATATATCCATTTTATTCTTGTAATTCAAACCAGCGTTAAGCCGGAATATGCGACTTACGCAAAATCGAATCCATAAAGAGTAACTGAAGATAAATCTATTTACGTGCAGAGAAATTCCGCAGAAAATTTTGTATGTCTTTACGAAAAATAGGAAAAAAATGGAACCAGTATAAAGAACGCAGTTTAATACGGAATGAAATTCAGTCCAAACCGAAACCGAAGTCATTCATTTTCTTTTAGTGGGTTTTGCGATGATGACACCTGTGGTTTTGATTTAATTTTGGGCTAAAATTGAGTTAGCACGACGAAAAGCTTATTCGACAGTTAAACCTCAATATAACGAAATGGTCGGGATCGAAATATGGATATTCGTTAAATCAAGTAACAAAGTATTTTACCGGTTCATTTTTCGCTTTTCGTAATTTCGAAACTTTCGTTAAATAGGGTTTCGTTTTACCAAGGTTTGACTATATCACAATTGAGAACTCTCGCTTTAACTGTTGTCTTAAACAAAAAGGTGAAGTATAATTCTTAACTGAATAAATGTCACTAAACTTAGATAAATAACTGGAAGTTGGAAGAGTTTGAGCCTAAAAATAAACATTTTAATATATTTAATAATTGTGTTACTTAAAAATAAAGAGAAAAAATACTAACAATTTTTTTTTGAATAGTTGATTTTGAAATCAAAAAAATATCAAAAATTAGAATAAAATGAAATAAAATAAGAAATACCCCTACAATGATGAGGAGGTGGAGCTTAAAATATTTCAATTTTTTTTTTAAAACTTTTAAAATATAAAATATTAAAAGTTACAATTTTTTTTCAAAGATGATATCAGATTTATTGTAAAGAGACCATGAGAAAAAAAAATTGATCACAGTTAACGAGACGGCAAAAAAACTTTGAAAAATTTTATTGACGAAATCAAGTTAATTTTCTGTTCTTAGTATTTTTCGGGTTTGTCCACCCGATTTTGTAAATAAATTTTTCTTAAAGTTAGCACACTCCCATAAACTAATCAAAAAATATTTTTTCTTTCGTTCTGGACATTTACGAATTATGTATGCCACCTAAGACCGGTAATTTTGTAACAAGGACGAATTTTTTTCTTTTTTTTTACAAATTATTCAATTAATTAATTCAATTATAAACAAACTTTAATAATATTGATTATGCGTATAGAAAGTTTCCATTAAGACTTAAGCTTCGAACTTAAATAATTGGACTCTCTTTACCTTTTGATTTTCGTGTTGTACACAGGTCACTGTCGATCGTTCGTTTGAATCTTAAAACATCGGTACAGTCAAGATCACTGATTTCCTGGCCACATTGTCATTGACTTTTTTACGGTTATAGAAAATTTGTTGTTCCCCTCCGTGAAAACCATAACTTTTCGAAAATTTTTTAGCTAAGATTATTTTGGAATTATCTCTTAACTTACAGCAGTTTTTTCCAAAAAAAAAAGAAAATTTTTAAAAAGACCCTTTTTAATACTGATACTTTTTGGAGAGCTAAGTAGGACCTAAAATGATTAAGAAATTCATTTACCTTAATACTAAAATAATTCTTGTTAACTTTTGAACATACAGATATTTTAAAGAATTTTTAGAGAAAAAAAAAATTTTTAAGTTTCAAATTAAAATTAAAAAAATTTCTTTAAACTATCTTTATTTTTTCTTTAAAAATTAAAGAATTATTAGAGAGTCTTTAAAGATTCTTTATAAAATCTTTAAAAAAAAGTTGACTGGGGAACCAGTGGTTATATAATCTATCCAGTCTAAGAAACTTGTCAAAATTTGGTTACGGCCCATAGATTCATTCTAATTTAAGATCTTGATAAGTTCTGGTATAGTGGGACATCAAGTTCGGTTAAGATCTTCACAAGATCTTTAAAGTTGAATCAAGATGGCTAAAGATTAACAGAACATATAAAGTGTGAACTAAACATATAAAAAGTGAATCAAGCATAAACTTAATTTTATTTAATTAAACTGTTAACGAGCACATATATTTATTTTTCATAACTGGTAACTAAACATATATTTAATTTTTCTAAAAAGTCACCCAGATAAAAAAATAATATAATACAAAAAAGAGATAAAACATATATCTTTGAGCCAAAGTCTTTCTATATGATGCCATTACCATAACGGGAAATCTGGATTTTACAATTTTAATCGAGTCCGTTTTGAACATTTTTTCATGTGAATTTTCTAATAAATAATTTTTTTAACTAATTTTGACACAATTTAAAAAAAAATTTTTAAGATCTTTATGTTTTGTCTCTTTTCGCATAAATTTTTTGCGATTTTTATGTTTCAATCACAGTTTGCAAAACTAAATAATTAATTTTTTGGTTTTTATGTTCTGTTTTCTATTTTGAAATAATTAATTTCAACTTTATGTTTTAATTCACTTTTTCAAAAAGTCAAAATACCAAAATTTAGTTTATGTTGTGTTTTTTTGGATTCACATTTTATATGTTCTCTTAATCTCTCTCCAATCAAGATTTTTACAGAAATAAGATTCTTGTAAGTTTCTTTACGAATTTTTCTAAGATCTTATATTATGGCTTAAGTCCACGAAAAGAAACTTATGTTTTCCTTTTGTTTGAAGATTTATACAAGATCTTCAGAAAACTCTTAAAGAAACTTACAAGTATCTTATTTCTGTAAAAATCTTGATTCAACTTTAAAGATCTTGTGAAGATCTTAACCGAACTTGATGTCCCACTATACCAGAACTTATCAAAATCTTAAATTAGAATGAATTCATGGGGGTTACGGTGTAAACTAGTGACGTTACATTACATCCTTAATTATGCTTACCTCATTTAAACGAGTAAATTTTCCTTATTTTAATTCGAGTCAACAAAAAACTAGTTGATATTGAAAATTACTTGATATTGAACTTAGTTTGATTTGAATGCTTTATGCCTTAAAACTTTGAATAAAATTAAAATCTTGATTTTTGACTTCTCCTAAGCTTTGTTTAATTCTTAATTTCTTAAAATAATTTGAGAAAAAAAAATAAAGTTATTTCTCAAATTCTTAGAATCTAAGTTGAGAAAAGTCGAGAAATTAAAAGAAGTTGAATTTTATTCTTAGTCGAATCCTTAAGCTGTCCTAACCCTCACCTTAAACCCAACCCCTAATCCCTACCTCAATACCAACTTAGTCTGGAAAAAGATACCAAATTTAAATAATTAGATAAAAATCTCAAATTATCATTCTTTGGCGTATTTTTTTGATAGAAAACATTGTTATCTGGAACTTCGACTTGTTTATTCTTCTTTTCTGGCATCTCTGTAGCAAAACAAACATCTTTACCTTTTCAGAATTATGTGACCTTCTACCATTAATGAGAATTTAACAATTTTGTGAAAGGGAATGCTCCATAATGCTTTCCAATCTTTAGAAAAGAAACTTTTCTATATTTTTTTTTCTCAAAATGTACCGTTCATTTTTTTTATTTCTCAACTTTTCTCAAATTTTCTTAGATTCTAAGAATTTGAGAAATAACTTTATTTTTTTTCTCAAATTATTTTAAGAAATTGAAAAAAAACTTCACACTGGTGCTTTGTTTAAGGTGTTGATTCTGTCGTAATTTAGACGCTTTCGCGTTTGTGAATGTCTAAAATAAAGGCGCTTGGCAGCAGACACAAACCAATCGTCTGATTTTTTAGATTGTACCAAACATATTCTGACCCGTTTTACATATTAAATAATTATCCCTGCTTACTATTTTTTAATTTGTGGCCTAAGTTCATTAAAAATTTAACTTTGTATTCACTCTACGATTCTTTATACAAAAACAACAAGTCCAGAATCATCGATCTTAAAAGATAATTAAACATTTTTCATAAATAAAAAAACATTAACAAAACAACTTTAAAAAAAAATAAAATGATTATCAAGTCCTTTTAGATGCAAATATAAGATAAACTATAACAAAAAAAACAACAAGAAGCAATTGTATTCCCCCAATTTACAAATGGGTAACAATTAAGATTGATTTTTATTTTCGTTTTTTTTTATTTGTCAACAGCAAAATTTATTAATTTACTAATAATTAAAAAATTAATTAGTTTTTTATTAAAAGTTATAAGTTATAGATAGAGAAAAAAAAAATTTAATTCATTGTTTTTTTTTTTGTTGGGGGTCTTGTTCATTCTTTGAATGTATAAATATAGCTTGTTTTTTTCTTTCTGTTCGGGAAGGAAATAATTACTCAAAAATAATGTCATTAGATTGAACAAGAAGAAGAAAAAAAATACTTCAACAAAAAAAAAATATTAATTACTATTTTTGTATCTTTTTTTTGGGATCATGATTTTTTTTTTCTGATGACGAAAACTGACTTGTTTTTTTTTCCTTCGACAAAAAAAGATAATAGAAAAATTAAAAACAAGCTCAAAACCTTTTACCAGAGTAAATGTGTGTGTGTGTGTGGTTTAGCATTGTTTTCTTAATTTTTTTTTGTTTTGAGTAAACGATTTTTTAATTACATTTTTTTAATTTTTATTTCTTTATTTTTTAAATCATATTATTTTCGTTTAGATTATGTTTAGATTAAAATTTAATTTTGTTATTTAAACCAGGTTGAGTGATTGAATGATGATGCAACTTGGCTGCCTAACTAACAAAAAAAATAATATAAATTTCACTTCTTTGTATATTTGTTCTCAGCAAAAAAAAAAAAAAACATTTATTTTTAATTTACATCTCTCAAGTTTAATATTTAGACTAATCAAACGAGATAAACAAATCTCATTTCTTGTCTTTCAACAAATTCATTTTAAATTTGAGTTCGTAATAAGCAGTTATAAAAATAAATGGGTACAAGTGAAAAAAAAAAATAATAATAATTTCCGTGCAATAGTGATCTTAAATCATGTTTTTCCTATTGTTAGTAATTTTTATGAATTAATCCAAATTGAACAATATAAAAAAAAATGAACGAAAAATAAATCGAAAATTAAAACTCCTTTTTGTTAATTATTAATTTTAAAAAGACAACTTAGAAAAAATTTTTTTACTAAAGGCGCTTTTTTTATTTCAAGCCTTAAGCAAAAAGCTTTTAAAAAATTATGTGACCAAATTCAGATAATGTCTGATTTTTTCGCTCTTATGATTTACAATAAGACATGATTGAAGTTATCGTTACTACTAGTAATCAAATGAGTTTTTTTTCAGAAGACTGCATACGGAAATAGGGGTTGAGAAAACATTTGAACATTAGACCCTAGTGGATTTTAGATAAGATGGAATTGTTGACTTTATCTTTTATCAATGAAAAAGTTCAATTTACCCTTGTTGGAAACAGTCAAGCTTGTTTCAGTTGTTGTTTAAAAAAACCCGAAACAAAATAAATGAAATTTTACTACTCATTTATAATAAAAACAAACGCGTGTGACTCTTAAAAAAACATTAACTTCTAAATACATTAATCTTATAAATAAATTCTCTCAGGAACGGCTCAAAAAAAAAAATGGCATTTACTAATGAATATCAATGTCATTAATAAATTCTACGGATCACATCATGGGTTTAAAATTTTTGGATTTTATGAAACCGAAACCGGACAAAGGTAGCTGAAAACGAGGGCTTAAAACATCTATGGACATCATTTCCAAATTTTTCATAAATCTTCGAGATCCCGAACGTCCGTTAGAATCAATCGAAAATTTATGAAAGTTAATCAAAGATTATGAAAACTTTTGAATTTTTTTTCGGACGAAATCGTATGAACGCGAATGTTCATGAAAAGATTTTTCGAACATGTGGACGACCAAGTTTGAATTCTTGCGAGTTTGTATTACTTTAAATTTACTTTTAAGGTATTGTGTTGGCATGGGTTGCCCGAAAAATTCAGGCTTTGGGTTCTGGCCTGGATTGCATAACCAATGTTTTTTAGTTTTTTTTTTCGACAATAATTGGGTTTTGGGTATACACCCAAATTTTATGAGCTACTCAACCCACGTCAATACTTGAAATCCAAAATTTATGAGTGTCCAGAGATCACTATACTCGTTAAATAGTATCGGATGCAGAGCGTTTGGGATGGATCCCGTCGTACTAGCGAAGATATATGGTATTTATTGTCAACCCATATTCAATTATGGACTTGAGGTGTCGTACATCAAAAAATCCAAGCTAGCTGAATTTGATAAAGCTCAAACCAGCCTAATCAAAAGGAATCTTGGTCTGTCCAAGTATGCCAGATCTTCTGCTCTTCTAGGAGCGTTTAGGATCAACTCTATCAGTAAGCTTTATTATAAATTCAAAATTCTTTTCCTAAATCAATTGAGAAAGATAAACCGAATGAAAGAAATCTTCGAGTATCTTAGGGGCTATTACCAGCATGGTAAAAGTCCGAGTGGATCCTTTATCAGCCAAGTTCAAAATACTGAGCATACTATCGGTGAAAGTATGCGTTCTGGTGATTTGAAATGTTATCTGTCCTTACTTGATGAGACGTTCTCAACAAAAGGATATTCAACTGAAACCAGTGAACTATTGAGGAAAATAGTAAACCTGTGTCGATTAATAGCGAAAGACCAATAACTGCTCTTTTTACAGGAATATCATGTACAGGGTCCTTAGCGGGACATCTGTTGATTAACTTTTCTTTTTATATTGTATTTTTATTTTCGTAAATCAAATTTTTGGAATCACCTATGAGGTGTGGTATCTTTTTTATTGAATAAATTGAATAAATACCTTAAAATTAATGGGTTACGTCCTTGCACAGTCAAAAATCTAAAATAATATCTGAAAAATCAATCTTAACTTAAAGTATAAAATAAAAAGTAAAATAGGAAGTTTATCTTAAAATTTCCTGAATAAATATATCAATCTTGCATTATGTTCTTGACAAAAATAAAGTTAAAAACTTCCTAAAGACAAAAAATCAAACCAGAAAAAGCTTCTGACATAAAATGAATATTGACATACTATTTGTTTGTTTTTAAATTCAATTCGAAAATGATTTCCACTTTTCGAAAATTTATACTCGTTTAAAAGGTGAAAGAAACTTACAAATTCAAAACAGGTCGTTAACGGATCAAAAAAAATTTATCTAAAAAAATCAAGTATAACTTTAAGAAATTTGTTCGAACTAGACTAAATAGAAAATTTTTTTTTCAAAAAATATAATTAATTAATTCCTATAGTTTAGACCGTCTTTCACCCGAAAGTTTGTTTACAGCAAATTTTTTTCTTATTTTCTGAAATGTTACGAAAGCTTTGTATCTTTATATCTAATTTATAAACAAACGATCTTCTTAATTAATTAATAAAAGCTATAAATCAATTTTTGCTTGAAAAATTTTAATCATTATTTTCACAGATTTTAACTTACAGATAAGGGGAGGAAAAAAAAATAATTCTTTTTTGAACCAAATTGGCCATGAACACACAAAAAATATGTCCTTTTGATTAAAAATTTTCATGTTTTCAAGTCTCTAGACTTTTAATTAAAGTCTTTGAAAATACTTTTTGAACTCAATTCGTGTTATAACTGATTATTTTAGAAAAAAATTCATCTTCATTTTTTGAAATGTGCCGGAATTTTCAACAACAAAAAAAACTCATACACGAAGGCTAAAATTTAACCGAATTAGTATGATCTTGTTTTATCAATCCATTGTTTTTTTTTTTTAAAAAAGAAAACAAAAATGGAAATTTGATTTATCAATTATATATAATCAAAATCATAGAGTCTAGTTTCCTTATTAAAATTCTTTCCAAAATTGATTACTCTTTGATATTCCTTTTTTCTCAATTTTTCTTCTAAATAAAAAAAGACAAAATAGAAAAATAATTTTTTTGTTGTTGATGTTGATAAAGTGCTCATTTCTCTTAAATTCGCTTGTTTAAAAATTAAAAAAAAAATACAAACTAAAATATTCGTGATCTAAAGTATGCTGTTCGATCTTTATGATACAAAAAAAAATTTAATTTACCTAATTTAACTAGGGTTTTAAGAGTTTGAAAATGTTTTAAGATCTTATCGTTTCATCAAGATTTTAAAAGGTTATTTTGTAAAGATTTTGTAACGATAAAAAAGAGCTGTGTTAACTACGCCATTTAACATTGTAAAGGTTGTTTCGTAAAAAAAATTTTAAATTGCTCATAACACAATAAAGTAAATTTTTTTTTATAAGCTCTCACGTGTTCCTCTAGTGCTCCTTTATGAAATTAACCATATTACCGTTTACCTCTCCTAATTTCCTGTATTTTTACAACCCTTTTAAAACATCAAGGTTATTTGAATCGACAAAACATTCATGAAAGTTCATGAACCTTCATTTTTGGAAGTTCAGTAATGACCAAAGTTTTATAATTTCTAATAATTAAATTAAATTGTTTTTCTTTTAAAAAAAGTTAAAAGGGTTCCACACAATCAGAAAAACTTGCTATCACCATTGACATTAACGCTTTTAAGAGAAATTATTTATAAAGGCAATTAAAAAGGCTTTAATAAGCATTTGAAAGAAACAGTGAGATTAAATCAGAATTAATGAAAAGCTTTGACAGGTTCAGAAAGGAATGAATTGATTAGGCTAGAGAACCAAAAAAACCTGTTTTTTTGTGATTCATAACTTTTAACTACTTCCTGTAGATTCATTTTCGACGCGTTAAAGTTCCTTTTTGATTTAAAAAATTACCCTCGCGTAATTGCCTCCTTTTGCCCATTTACCCCCAAACTTAAGCTTGTTCTGTACCTTAGGTGATGTCAAAGTAGTAAGGGGTTCCCAAAAGATTCTCTATGCAAAGTTTCATCTGGTCAGTTAACCTTTGAAAGGCTCTTTGATACTCTTCTTTAGGGATCGAATTAAGTATCTCTGTAATTTGGGACTCCAAGAGTTCATTGCTTGAATGATCGGGTAAGCGTTTTTTAATTTCGTTAAATAATCAAAAAATCACATTGAGCTAAGTCTGGAGAATTAGGCGTAAGATCGATTATGGTCATGTGATTTAAAAAGAAAAAGTTCTTGACGTTTTCATGAACATGTGATCGAGTATTGTCATGCAAAAATTAATATTTTTCGTGCGATTTGATGACTTCAATGAGAGGGCTTAGACAATTTTCAACATGATAAGTGTTGTTTATGGTATATCCCCTATGTACTTCACTACTAGAACAAGACATACACCATCGCCTCAAATATGTTGCGTTAAATTTGAAAACAATTTACGTAAACTGAGATAATCGTGTAAGATTCACCCGATATTCGAAGAATTAGTAGCTGTAATCGGACTTATGTTTGAATATGTTAGAAAATGTAACTTTATGAGAATATTAGAATAAATGATTACGAACTAACACACTTCTTTTCTTGATTCCATCAAATTCTAGTAGGCTAGTCAGCCTGCAACAATTTGTATCTACCAAAACGACAACGAATTGAGTTTTTTATATTGCTGTTTTGGAGGCAATTAAAACTCACGTTCGTTTGTCACATTTCTTACAGATAAAGGAAATGTTTTAGAAATAAACAAACGTTATTAATCTTGTTCTAGTCCAGTGGTAACAAATTATTTGGTTTTGTGACATGCTATTTTTTTATGAAAGCGATTAAATATGGCTAATAATCAATAATAATCAATAATAATCAATTGTTCTATGGAAAATCTGCATGTCTCTAGATTTAAAACTGTGAAAACAATTTATTTAACTTGATTTAATCTACGGGCTTATTTATTGGTTTTATAAAGCTTGAGTCTGACTCTTATGTCCAAATATGAGTGTTTGAACAATTGTTTTAGGTATAATTTTACATTCGGCTTAAAAATTAACCAAGAAATAATTTCAATTTATGTTTAATGATTTAAGAAAGAAAATTTGTCATTAGTTTTTAAAAATTATTTCTAAAATGGAGCATGATTCCTTCTCTTAAACATTTAAAAAAAAAAGGAAGTTTCGATTATTCATTGATACAAGATTTAAGATACAAACAAATAATTTTTTTTTAAGCTAAAACATGAGATCATTATTCGAAAAAAAAAAGTATTTCAGTATTCTCAAAACATTTTCATTTTCAACTCATACTCATTCGGGAATATCAGTCGAATTTTCTACTACCTTAAACGCTCGCAAATTGTTCTTGGGATTTATTGCATAAAAAAAACTATTTTAAAGCAAACATTTGAATTTATTTCCCTCGAGTAATAAACGGGATGTTATTGGACGGGAAGTTAGATGTTATAGAACACATGTAGCCAAGCTTCGATTCTAATTCAGATGACCCGTAAATGTCCATGGTCTTAAGCTGATTCTAACCTGAACAAAAAAAAGTCAAAAAATTACCGATAAAAACATTTTGGACTGAGGCCTCAGAAAAGGCTTTTTTTTTTTAAACCAGGGTATTTTACAGTAAAATTTCCATAGAGGTATAATGCAATTAAAGTGGAATATTCGTTGATTGTTACATTTAATTGTGAACGAGAAACAAATCAAAGACCAGGACCTTTTTACAAAATGAGTTAGCAATTACCTGACTTTTTTCGTTAATTCCGGTCTTGCTAGGCCTTTATCGTAGCCACAAAGTAATGCGTAACATTTTTGAAAAGTCCGTTCACCTTATAAAAATGTTCAATCGCAGTCAAAAAATATTGTAACAATCAGTCTTTGAATCATTGACTAGATAGGAAGAAAGTTTGTTGTTTAACACGTTACGGCTACACAAAATATTTAAAAAAGCTGCGAATGCTTTAAAATGTCGGTCCATTTAAGAACTAAGCTAAAGCCAACTGAATGTAACAATTATCAAATTTTATTTGGAGGAAACTTCGACTTATTTGTAGTGTTGTAAGCAAAAAGAATCAATTCGATTGCGAGCGATTTATTTATCTTAAAGCCGAGCTTGTAAATAAACATCCTTTTTCCTATTACAATATTTTCAGAATTAAAAAAAAACTGTATTAAATTAACCGTAGTTTTATGTTGTTAAGGCATTCGTTTTTGTAAAAAGTTTAAATCTGATTATGTAAAAAGAAAAAAAAAAGAAACCTTCTTTTTATTTTTTTGAAAATAATTAAAGCTCATGTGTGCTTTTCAAAAAGCAATTAGTTCGCTTTTGAAATAAGAAAAAACTTGCTGGAAAGGCACGTCTTATTAATTAAAATCATATGATCCCAAATCCTTTCAATTTTTTTTTGCTAATAAGTAAAAAATGATTTCAAAGAAGAGACCAAAATGTTTCTGAAAACTTAGCAACACTTTTAAATGCATTTGAATGGAACCGATTGACATCAAAACAAAAAATTTTGAAAAAAAAAATAATGAAGCTTCTTCTGGGTTCAAATTCATTATTTTTTTCGATTGTAAACCAAAATCGTAAACATATTAGAAAAAATAAGAGAAAGAGAGATTTTAATTGTTAGCACAAAAATAAAAGCTTTCATGTAAATGTGTTGTTTGAAAGTCGGAAAAATAAATATAAGCTATTTCCAACAAGCAAAAAAATTAAAAAAAAAAAGAAAAGGGAATTTTTTTTCTCTTGTTGTCATGCACTTAGCTCAAGCAAACAAAGATAATTGAAAATTTTAATTTTTTTGTAATCATTTTGTAATTTTAGTAAAAAATGATAACCATCTAAGCCTTTGGCAATGAGATTAATGTTTACTCACTAACTTTAAGAATCAATTTTGCTAACATGAAAATGCAAATTTTTTTTTTTTATTTTGTTATTAGTTAAGTTTTAAATTTATTGTAATTGGAACCACTTATTTCATTTGTCTATATTTACTCTTAATCAGAGAAAAAAAGTTTAGAGATAAAAAATTTAGAATTAAATCTTAATGATTAGTGTATCAGCTTCACGCAAAATCTTGACTAAATAAAGAAAATTTCTGCCAATTTTTTTTTTGTTCAACATATCATACATTGTTTTTCAAATAACTTTTCCTGTTTTCCTCTTATGAAAGTAATTTCTTTTCATCAAAAAGTCGCTTAATTCTGGTGTTTGAATTTTTTTTAGAAATTAATGAATAGATTTTCTTATTCTTGAATAAAAAAAACGAATTCATAATGACTTCGTTGATAATTTTATAAAGTAAGCGTGAAGTGGGAATGAAAATTATTTCCAAGCGAATTTGAGGGGAGTCAATGACAACTAAACCGAACCGAGGGAACACCATAAACTCAGAATCTTGACAGTGACGGCGCTACATTGTGGCAAACTGAAAAATAAATTTTCTAAAAAATAATTTATACAAATGGCGCTGACCTTTCATCTTAAAGATGAATAGCCGACAGTCAAAAAGGACCATGATAAAGATTAGTTATTTATTAAAAATTAAAAACAAAAATGAGTCGCCGTATTACATGAAATGATTCTTATATTACGCTGCTTTTAAATTAACTAACAAATGTCTATTTTTTAAGGATAGAATCTACTGAAGTTGCACTTTTGAATCTTCTCTAACGACACAACTGTTAATTTTTATTCTTTCTATTCTTAAAAGATATATGAACCTTCTTCCTAAAAAATCTAACCATAGCTCAAGTGTAGGTTTGGTTTACTGTAAGGATTGCTTAATGCCTGGATTTAGATGATTGCTAAACTAAGATGCTAAACTTAAGATTCGGATGAGCGCTGTTATTGAAATGCTATTTCAAGTCCCAAAAGTTAAGGTCCCAAAAGAAATTTTAGCTTTATAAAAGACAACGACATCATCTTTGCTCCTAAATGCGATCCCTAAGAAACGAACACAATTAAGCGTTAAATGCAGTCAGTCGGCCACATCATCCAGGGGACCCTAATTTTCCGAGAATTTTTAGTGGCTATTTTTTATTAGAATAAAAGAGAAACTAAGAGAATACAATCAAGTGGATTGTGACATAATGATGGCGTAATATAAACGAGCGGCGATTGTATATTTTTCCAAAACCTTAAAATAACTTCATATACTGGGAATACAAGTCGGTTTTTGAAAATTCAGATAGAAACATAGAAATAGAAAATCTAATAACTAATGTTCATGAAATGATTCGAACGTTCATTTATGGACATCTGAACGACCAGGTTAGTATGAAATTTTTATGGGGTGTCCAAAATAACTTTTTTCAGACAAATAATATTTTCTAAAGTGTCAAAGCTTCTCAAAATCCATACTTTACTTTTTAATTTATAACTTTTTATTTTTATTACCATATTATTTATACATGTTTTGTCAGAGCGTAAAATTTACTACAAGGTTCCCTGAATTAAAGAGAAATTCTTCAGATTATCGGTGAGATCTATTAAGGCCTGACGCTAAATTTTTTTATAATCGTAATTTGAAAGATCACAGTTCCTTTAGAGAAGAAGGATACAAATATATCCAATCTCTACAGAATCTACTTTAGTCCTCTAATTTTCTCCTAGCTTTTCTCTTTGAAATCTCTTAGGAGACTCAGAAAAGAATTGGACACAGAGCATTAATTTGATTGATAGAACTTTAGTTCAATTTTACTTTGGATTTTGAGACTTATCTCTATTTTCGTTTTTTCTTCAAAATGAACAGGTGAATAATACATCTTCATTAAAACTCCTCCCTCTCCATTCTTAGCATCTTTTAATAAGAGTACGATTTTAAAGGGATCTGTACAATTTTGTACACCATGTATGCTTCTTAGGTTTAATTTTTTTCCTTATCAAGACCCAAGATTATTTTCAACTTTGAATAATGCTAAATTTACGATTTAAGTCTCGGATTTGAACTGAATAGCTGATAAAACTTTTTTTTTTGGAGTACATAAGAAAAGTTAAATTATTTTTTTTCAACTATTTACTTGTTAGAATATGGCTTCTCATCTCAAGGAAAAGAATGGTCACTTTGTACATAAACTTTTGCACCAGCTCTGAAAAAAATTCCCCTGTAAAGTTCTTTGAAAAGCAATATGACAATCGTAAAATAAGACAAACGTGTAAAACTTCAGGTTGCCTTATTTTCAAAGGTTAACGGAAGATTTCTCACGAATAAAATTGAAAGCTGACAACGGAAGGGTTTTATTTGAAAGATTAGAGCTTTTAGAATATTTTTTTTTTTATTTGTGTTTCAGAAACTATTACTTAATTTTTTTTTTCAAGTTGAAATTTACCAGATGGATAAGACTTAAGAAAACTTGAATTTCGATTTTTTTTCAAAAGTATAAATTGAACGACAAAAGCAGTAAGTAAAAAAAATTTGTTTTTTTTCATAGTGAGATAAAAATTTTAGGCAAATAATTTTAATCCAAAACCTTCTGTTCACAAATAAAAAATTTTATAATAACTTTTCATTTCAAAAACTCCTTTTAACCCGGCTCAATTTTTTTTTGTTAAAAACGAAAAAAATAAAATTCTACAAACCGACAATCTTAAAATTATTAAATTATTTACATGCTTCAAAATACATTTAAAACAATCAAAACAATAAAATTCTATTTGTGATGTAAAGAAAATTTTGTTTACTCGAGAATTTCATTTTAAAGTGTAAAACAGAGAAAAAAAAAAGTGAAATCATTTTGACGGATATTGCTACCAAAAAAGAAAAAAATTAATTTCCTTATTGAAGACTAGTAACTAAATAGAAACAAAAATGTATAGCCTTTTTTGTTTATGAGAACAAACGGATTCATATAATACATGGGATTAAAAATTTATAAAGAATTACTTTTTTGCTTTTGAAAAAAATAAAAACAATTTTGAAATTTTTATTTTCGAGGAGTTTTCCCGAAAATTGAAAACAATAATGCAGATACTTATAATGCAGATATTAAAATCGTAATTCAAATTTTATTAAAAACAGCTTTTGAATTTAAAAAAAAAACACTTAAAAACCCGTTATGCATGAGTTTATGAATTTTATAGGAGATGAAATCATACTTTTTTTTTAATGAAAAAAAAAACAAATCCCATTAAATTCATTAAACTTGATTTAATTAAAAACATAAAGACTGATACAATTATTATCAAATAGATTTAATTGCTTTTGACACCCAGTATAAGTTTAATATTGAAAGTTAGTTGTTATTTTTTGATTGAAAATTCAAAAATTTATTTAGAAAGGGCTCGAACGGAAGCTTTTTTTCTATCTCTCTCTTTTTTTGTTGTTGTTTGAGCAATTTTTTTTAGTAAATCATTTAAAAATTTTCCGGGATAGTGTTGAAATAACCCTCGAAACTTTAAAAAAAAACATATAAATCATAAACAAAAAATATTATTTCTAGGAATTTTATCAAAATTGATTAAGTAATGAGAAGTTACAAAAAAAAAAACAAATCCTTTAAATTAAACTTGTATTGTCTTTTACGCGTTGTCTATTCGATTCAGTATCGGAATTAACTTCTTAACAAAACAAAAATAAAAATCTGTATAACTAGAATTACATAAAAATGAAAACAAATTAAATTAAAAAAATACATATATATATTTCAAATTGAATATCACGCACTACCTTGTAACAAAAAAAAATAACGACGGAAAAACTATTAACCATAAGTAATTATTTTTTATAAAAAAAAAGAGCTTAATCTAATTGAGAAACAACCCAAAATAAAAATTTAACTTAATTAAATTTAATTCAGGTATAAAATTAGAACTGCCTGGGTCTCATTTTCAGGATCTGCTTAACAATAATATTAATACTAATTATGGAGTGATTACATTCGAGCCATTGGCATTAGAGATTAATCTGTACTCTGGACATATTAATTATCCTATTGAGTGCGGTTAAATAATGAAAAGAGTTACTTTCAAGACCAGGTGTTTTGGTTATTCCTAAAATACGGATGCAGATCGACGGATCCCGATTTCGAGTTCCTCGAAATAAGGAATTTATTTACGGATTTTTGGATCAACTTTTTCCTAAAAAGCGCAAAAGTTATTTTTTTTCAGAATGGAAAATTTAATTTTTCTAATGGAATGCAACATGTGCCTTTTTATTGTAGTAAAACCTGCATTTAGTGGCACTTAAACTAGTTCAAGGCTATATTATTCTACCTGTAAGTTTCCAGACCATACCATTATATTTTATATTTTAAGGATTACTTGCATTAATAACAAAAATAAGTTCAAATATTTTTTTCCTCAAAATTATTTGACTTGATTAAAAGAAATTAATTAAAAAAAATCCCTTACCCTCAACTTCAAGTTCATGAACTCTAAGATAAAGACTTTTTGAAAGACCAGTATTGTGGTTTTGTCATTTTAGTTTGTTAATGCATGCATTCTTGAGGTTGTTTGTTATACATCTTTCATTTTTGATTGACAGGAACGATGTCGTAAATTATTTTTTTAGTTCAGACGAATAATTCTAATTGATCAGTGTATTGTAACTGTCAAAATTTTTTAAGATGTCATCCAATACTTTTGATAAATTGCATGCATCATTATGAAATGTAACGTGTCTCGTTTATAAACACATCAAAGTCACATTTATAGATTCATAAACTTATGTTTGTTTCTTAACAAAAAAAAGTTGAAATCCGTCTATTTTAAGAGTTGCCTTGGATTATTTGTAAAAGATTTTCTTATATCGGCGTCGTTTTTATAAATAAGCTTATCGTAGAAGTAAAAAAAATCTTTAAGATTGCAAATTGCATGATAAGCCTTTTTGTGACAAATATACCTGTTCGAATCAGGTTTTTGATATTAAGATCGAATTTGTCGGTAGTAAATAAACTTTGGGTTTAACATATCCATTTCAGCACAAAGTGATTTTTTTTGATTTTTTCATTTAACGTGTTGATATTCAAACATTGTTGAAAAGGTTTTATGAATAAAAGTGATTTTTATGAATCTATATTCCCTTTGGGTTCTATTAACACTCAATCATGGATAAAATGTTTTTGACAAGGAAAATACAAAGTTGATGGTAAACATTTTCAACTATAAATCTATTTGAATACTTCTATGGATGATAAACATTTACTGAAAAACTAATACTACAGTGTGATGCAATTCAACAACCAAGGAACTTTTATGGCGAATTCTGAGCAAACAGTTAATATTTTTAGACAGCTTAGCTGGTTAGTCACGCACTAAGGAGATCGGATAGCGAACCAGCTAAAATATTTGTATTTTATGAACCGGATAGTGAAGTTTTTAAAAACAAACGAGGTCGTAAATGTAAAAATTACCTCAAATACACAACAGAACAACTATTTCCAAAACGTGTAGAGTTAACAAGCGCTGAAGTTAAGAGTTTTATAAAATTAAATTGCAATTGCAATATCTTTCATAAACAAATACTTGAACACAAACTTGTTATTCTCGTTGAATTTACTAGCCAAGACCAAAACAAGACAATACCAAAGATGAGTCTTGATCGAGTATTCGACTTGTTGACAAAAGTTTAAAAATAAAAACAATAAAAACAATTTTTTTAATAAAATATTAATCTTCAAAAAAATTTTACATGTTTCAATAATTAAATTATAAAATAAATTTAAATATTTTATTTATAATTTCCGGCCGCCCTTAAATCTGGAACCTAAACGTCGGAATCAATTTTACCGTAAATTCCGGTACTAATACTCGGAATCGGAATCTCAATTTATTTAACACGAAACAGGAATAAATAAAATACGGACTTAACGAGCTTTGTTTTTGTCCACCCTTTTCTTTTCACCTCGTAAATTATTTCTCCTCTATTCCCAGGTCTCATCCACGAGAGAGAACGTGGTTAATACAACACGGCTAGTGAAAAAAGGAATACCGTCCATCGTAGCGTAACGCACCGTTCTATTTTTTAGAAGCGTACTTTAAAGTACCCTCCTAGCGTATCGTAACGTAAATTCTGAAAATTTTGAATCATTTTTATATTTTTAAGAGAAAAAGTTTTGCAACATTTATTCAAAGAAATTTTCCAATTATATTTTAAAATATTTTGCTTTGGATTGGAACCCTTTTATTGTACGGTACGGTACGATGCGCTGGATGGTACCCCATTTTTTCACTATCGGTGCTGTATGCTTTTCTTTATTTGGCTAGAGTTAAGGTTCAGGAAATGCAAAACGTCCACACTAATTTTTAAATTGAATTTTGACCTCAAAATCGTTATCTACACATATGAAAACCTAGGAAAGCCAATTTTTTAGGGGGTGCCCAAAATATTTTTTTCAGACCCCAGGGGTCCGAAGTGTCAAGACCCATCAAAAACCATACTTTACTTTTTAATAGATAACTCTCGTATTCACTCATCATCCCCATATAAACTATATATATTCTGAAAGGGCGTATAATATTCTATTTGAAAAATTTATTTTCAAGAATCCTTGAGTTATTTGAAGGGTGCAAATTAAAGAAAAAAGGGCAAATTTTACCCTTTTTTTTACTTTTTTTGATATAACTTCAACAGTGTTCACCTCATGTCTATGATTTATATCAATTCTAAAACTAGATAGAATTCTGAACAATTTGTTGGTTTTAGTTTTTTTATTTTAATTTTGCCTTAGGTATACTATAAGGCGAAAAAAGTCAAAAAAATCAAAAATCACTAAGATGAGGGATTTTGACAATTTTGACTAAAAATTCGTAATCCTTGTATATGAAAACCCTTAAAAAGATACATACAAAAAATATTTTGGACACCCCCTAAAAAATTGGCTTTCCTAGGTTTTCATATGTGTAGATAACGATTTTGAGGTCAAAATTCAATTTAAAAATTAGTGTGGACGTTTTGCATTTCCTGAACCTTACTCGACATATTTTTAGCACTAACTCATTTGTCACCATCTTCCAATTTCAAATTATTCTGAGCGTTCTCTGTTGTACCACATTTTACTTGTCTTTTTTCTTTGCTGTTAGGCTCTATGTTTCTGACACACAGGTTAGTTTTGAAATGATGATTGAGTTAAATATTTGCATCTTATATTTTATTGCTAGTCTTTTTTCGTTCTAAATGTTTTTAAGTTGGTTATAACTCGTCAAAGCGCGTGGCGTGTCTCGGCAATATAAAAGTTCTAAAACTGTTCCCTGTCAAAATTCAGACATTCCCAAGAAACGAGGTCGTCCTAAAAAAACGAATCAACTCAACCTCAAGGTTTCAAAAATAATAAAACAAAGAACTTTTTTTTTTAATTTTAAAATGCTTATGTACACCCATTTATTAACTTTTCAAAATGTAAATATCAAAATTGATTTTGAAAATTAAAGTAGAAAATCAGTATCTTTTTAATATACAGTAAACGTTAAGTATGACATGTATCTAAATTTGAGTTTTGGTTTGTGCTGAATTTTTTTATTGGTTAATTTTTTTTTCAATCAATCAGAAAATTCAGCAAAAGCCAAAACTCAAGTCTAAATACATGTCATACTAAACGAGGATTTTCAATAATTGTTTTTTTTTCGCTTGTAAAAGTCATTAAATAATTTATTGAAATTAAGCTTTTTAAGAAAACCTTTTGAAATCTCAATTATCGAAAGCTAAAATGATAATGAGAGTTTTTTAACAAAAAGTTTTTCCGTCATGGTTGGATAGAAATTCTTTTTCAATTGATAATTTTTTTTTTAATTTATTTATTCTCGATGCTTTTGCGTTATGTGACCATTTGGGTCATATATTTTGTTACAAAGTCGTTCATACTAGGCTACTCATGTATTTTAAAAAATACCAAAATACCTTTTTTAAAGAATGTCCGGCTAAGGTTATCTAAAATCTCAATTTCTAATTTTTTTGAAGTTCATTTGTATTCCACAGAATTTTCACAATTTAATTTCCCACAATTTAATGATATTCGATTTTTAAAATTTTAGATTATTTTGATTCTACTTGGAGACGTTAGTTCGAGTTGGACAACCGTTAGCAGCGTAGTTCAACAAGACTCAGTAATTGGTCCGTTACTTTTTATTATTTATATAAACGATATGTTGGAACTGGTCAAGAACAGCTTTGAGGCAACTTAAAATTTTTTTATCAATTTTCTTTTCATATTTTTTTTACTATTCAAAAATTTACCTAAAAAGTCGTTCATATTGGTGATAACAACATAGAATTCGATTACACGATTAACTCGCAACCCCTTAGCAAGTGTAACTGCGAGAGGGATCTTGGAATCTTTATACAAAAGAATCTAAAATGGGACACTCAGGTAAAGAATGCAACGGCTAAAGCAAATCGTATGTTGTGTTTAATTAGGAAAGCTTTTAAGCATCCTTGTAGTGAGACAATCAAGCTGTTGTATTTTTCACTGGTGAGACCTCATTTGGAGTACGCAGTTAGTTCATGGTGTTCATATTTGGAAAGAGATATAAACGAGATAGAGGAGGTACACAGAGCAACAAAGATGATCCCTGAATTGCATGACTTGGAGTATTCACAGCGATTATCAAGCTTGGGATTAACTGATCTGAGAACGAGAAGAAAACGTGGTGACCTGATTCAAATGTTCAAGGTAACAAACAAATACGAACATGTTAATTTTAGTAACGGCATCAATTACAGTCCAAACACAAAGCCTGCGTCTAGAAGATACGATCTATGAAGAAACAGCCAATGTTTAACACGTGAACAAGTAAAAAATTCCCAAGCAATCGTGAATTTCTTAGAAAACCCTTGAAATTACTTGCACTCTCAATTTTTCTTGAAAAAGTCTTAATTTCGCTTGGAATCAAATAAAATCACAAGATTTATTGAAAATATATTGAAAATTCTTGAATAAAACCCAAATTTCAATATCGAAGTTATTTTTAAAAAAAATTTTCTTGGGAATTTCTTGGAAATTCTTGGACCTTCAATTGAACAACAAAAAAGCGTTTCAAGTGAATATTCGTGTGATAACATAGACGATGAACAAACAAGATCAATTCAGTATTATCAAGACTTATTGGACGATTTTTTGGATTATAATTTGGTAGAAGATCTACAAGATATTTTTTTAACCAGGAAATAACTAAAGAGGAATTAGCCGCTGGTTATTTAACTGCTTTTCTAATGGTCGTACGTCATAAAAGTCATATAACTTTCTTTTTTTTCTTAAATTTTTCTTGAAATAAAAAAATTTTCTAAGACTTTTATTTTAATGGTCTCTTGAAATTTTCTAAAAATAAAAAAATTCCCAAGAAAATTTCAATTCATCTTGAAAATATCTTGGAAATTCCAATCTTTTTTTTCTCCAAATTTGATTTCAAGAGTTTTCAAGGGTTTTCCAAGAAAAATACGATTGATTGGGTTGTTTTCCTAAAACTTTTTTAAAAATAGAGTTGTGAATGATTGAAACAAACTTCCGGAGGAGCGCAAAGAACATGAATAGTTTCAAAGCAAAGCTTGATGTTTGGGTGTCAAAATAATATGAAGCGACTGCTACAGCTCAATTGAGTTAAGCTTGGATATTTTCCAAGTTGCAGTATTAACTACTACTACTACTACTATTCACTTGATTTCCGTTATATCTTTTCCACGATATGTTAAGGCTCGCACAAACCAGGAACTAGATACAAAAAAACTGCGTGAAATTTTCCGCTTCCGCGGCATATCTCAGTAAAAAATTAATTCTTTCTGAGAAACCAAATACACCGTTTGTAGCTGAGATAATGGGCTCTAAGAATTAGTTTATCTTTTAGGGTTTGACCTGCGCGAACCTTAAGTATTCTGTAATTTATTAATAAGTGCCTAAAAAGCGGAATTTACTGAACTATTTGAACGTAACTTCAAAATGTTGCAAAGTTTTTAAGTTCATAAGAAATTCATTTCAAGTTCAAGCAAAGTTGAGAGCGCTATTATTTGCTTCAAAAAAGAAAGTGGATTTAAATTTATTTAAATTTTGATCAATTTTGCTTTAAATCTTCTGATGATAAATCCATTCAAAAGATATTTTTAAAAAATTCAATGAAATTTTTATTAAGACTAACTTTCAATCAATTTCTTGAAGTAATTTTACAAAAAAAAAATTCTCAATGCATTTCAAATGAAAACAGATAAACTAAATTAAAATTAAAAAAAATCAATTTTGAAATCAACCGAAACCTTTACCTTATTTTTTAAAGCACGGTTTTTTTATAATTGAAAAAAAAATTCCTTTCCAATTAATCTTACATGCGTTCAATGTATGAAATTAAAATTCCTACTTTATATGTTTATGAATTCAAATATATATACCCCCACATTATAATATACTTTTCTTTAATGTTTATCTTGCTTGTAACTTCTTCTTGAATGCGTGTAAGTTACTATTTGAAGCTTCAAACATTTTTTGTTATTGTTCAAAAACAAAAATTAGTTTACATATACTTATATAAAAAATGAAAACATTTTTTGCTTTGAAAATAATGGAAAAAAAAGCTTTTTTTTTCGAATTTATAAAATTAATTTACATTTAATCTCGAGTTAGCTGAAGAGTTTGTTTTAGATTTTATTTTAACTTAATTTTGATGCTTTTTTAGATAAGCAAAATAGTATTTTTTCTGAAATGTCAACCGAAGTCAAGTCCAATAAACCAAAAGTAGTTTCAAGTTCTTGTTTTTTTCGTCAAAAAAATTGAATTTTTTTTATTCAAGATTCAAGATCTTCTTGTCGAAAGAGCTAACGATGAGTCCTTAAGAGCTATTTTCGAAAAGGTACTCTTAATTTTGAACTTAAAAATTTTGGTTTTACCAAATTTTTTTTTGTAGTACGCAAATCATAAAATTTTAAATCAAAAAGCTCTTAAAGCCGACGAGTTCATCCAAAAATATTTAGGACTTTATTCGGATAAGGACACAAATGAAAAAACTTTGAAAATATTTTCCAATCTAGTTGATCTGAACAAAGATGGGTAACTCATAATCAAAATAAAAATTCATGTCCGAGTTATTTAATAAAAATTGAATTCGAAAAGTTACATAACATTCGATGAATTCAAAATTTTTGAAGAATTATTGTGTTCACCAGATGTTTTGTTTCGAACGGCATTTCAATTGTTCGATACTAGAGGAGTCGGTTTGATCTCTTTTGGTAAATATGCACTGATACATAATCTTTAAAAGCTCTTTAATAATTTAAATATATTTAAGACGACTTCAAGGAGATTATAAGTCACACTGTTTTGCATCAAATGATACCATTCAATTTTGAAAGCGATTTTATTCAAAATCTTTTTGGTAAAGATAAACAAAGACAAATAAACTATCAAGAATTTACTCAAATTATACACGTAACTAATCATTCGGATTTTATCCACTCGGAAAGTTATTAATTGTTGCATTGTAAAAGGATTTTCATGACGAACACGCCATGCAAGCTTTTCAAAAATTCGATATTCAAAAAAAAGGTTATATTCTACCGTCCAATTTTAAGACTATTCTATTACAAATGAAAGGAAATTTATTGTCACCTTTTTTAAAAGAAAATTTGGATAATGTAAGATTTTTTCACCTTTTTTTGAATTTTGAAATGAAACTCATAAATTTTTGTTACAAGATGATAACCAAAAGTATTCAACAAAATATGATTACTTATCCCCATTTTACAGCATTTATATCCTTGTTAAATAACATGGAATTGATTAAAAAAATATATTTGACTATCACTAATGAGAATCCAAACAAAGAAATCTCCAAAGGTATTTTGAGTCAAAAGGAATTAATTTAGATCACATTTTAAATGGTTTTTGTTAAGGTCAATTTTTGACTGAAGCTCAACAATTTTCACAAGTTACACCTTATGAAATTAATATTCTTTTTTCGATGATCAAAAGCTTCAAAGATGATGAGTAAGTTTGTTTTTTATGGTTTATCCACGATTTTGTCAACATTCAAGCTTTTCATGTCACAAAATACAATATTTTGGGCTTTAAGCTAATTGGTATTTAAAAATATCGATGGTCTCAAAAACGAGAATAGACTGTTTTTGACGTTTTCAGATCCCAATTGTATGAGTCCCATTTTACTTTCAAAATTAGAAATTATTATAAATCCGAAATAATTGTAAATTATTTTTTTTAATCAGAAAAATCACTTTAAAAGACTTGGAAAAAATAACACCACTCGAAGAAAAATGTATGCCGTATAGAGTTAGTGCTAGAATAGCTCAAGAAACTCAAGTATTCCAAAATCGTAACATTGGCTTACAATTTCTTGAAAGTGGTTACAGATTTTTGTTGGGTTCAATAGCTGGAGCAATTGGTGCTTTTGCTGTATATCCAATTGATTTAGTTAAAACAAGAATGCAAAATCAACGTTCAAAATCTTATGTCGGTGAAGTAATGTACAGAAATAGTTGGGATTGTTTTAAAAAAGTAATTAGACATGAAGGTATACTAGGTTTATACAAAGGCTTAACTGTTCAATTGATTGGTGTTGCACCAGAAAAAGCCATTAAATTAACAGTTAATGATTTTGTAAGAGATAAATTTATGCAACATACTGGTGAATTACCATTGTACGCCGAAATTATAGCCGGTGGTATGGTAAGTGTACCCTTTACCTTATCAAAAATCATCTTTATACTTAAAATGTTAAATTAGGCTGGTGGTTGTCAAGTAATCTTTACCAACCCGATGGAAATCGTCAAAATTAGAATGCAAGTCGCTGGTGAAATTCAATCAATGGCTAAAAAAGAGAGAACTCTCAAAATTGTTAAAGAATTAGGATTTTTGGGTCTTTATAAGGTAAAATTTTCATTCTGAGTCTGAGAGCATGAGCTCAAACCGATACTTTCAATTATAAAAGGGTGTTAGAGCTTGTTTGTTAAGAGATATCCCATTTTCGATGATTTATTTCCCATCATACAGTCACATGAAAAAAAAATTGTCTGACGAAAATGGACACAACGACCCAATGTCATTATTCTATGCAGGCTTAATTGCCGGTGTACCAGCAGCTGGTTTGTGCACACCCGCTGATGTAATCAAAACAAGAATTCAAGTTAGAGAAAGACAAGGTCAAACCCAATACAAAGGTGTCATTGATGCTGCGATTAAAATTTACAAAGAAGAAGGTCCAAGAGCTTTTTGGAAAGGAAGTGGTGGTAAGTCAAATTAAAAATTTTTTTTTTTCAATATCATTTCATGAATTTTTTTTTCGCAAAGCTCGTGTTTTCCGTTCATCTCCACAATTCGGTGTTACCTTATTATCTTATGAGCTTTTACAAAGAACATTCTGGGTTGATTTTGGCGGCCGTAAACCAGAAGGATCTCAAGTTGATCTACCAAAAGACATAAAAACAACTAATATTAAATCTCTTAACCCAGACCATATTGGTGGATTCAAATTGGCAACAGTTACATTTGCTGGCATTGAAAACAAGTTTGGCTTGTGTTTCCCAAAGTTCAACAAGTCACAAAATTAGTCGTTTACAATTTTTAATTAAAATTTTTGATGCTTTATTTAACAAAAAAAAAAAGAAGAAAAAAAACTTTTGCAAATATACATGTTTTTTCTTTTTGCCTTCCTTTATTGTTTTTGGTTAATAAAAATTTATAGGTAAATTTTTTCGATTATTCAATTATTTTTTAATAAAATTATTTTTGACGTAAAAATTAGGTTAGAACTGTTTCTATGGAAACTAACAAAAAAAGTTAAGAAATAATTATAGTTTTGATAGAAACAAAAAAAATTTTTTACAAAATATTTTGAAAAACTTGTATCATAAAAGTGAAACAAAAACAAAATGTCGTTTTTTAATTTAACTCAACTTGGTTATCATAATCAAATAAAAGAGTATCAAACTAAAGACGACTCGTTTTTGCCACCAATAAAACAAATCGATTCGAATATTAAATTTCACGAGCTACGAACAAAACATGTACGAATTCAACGAGGTAATTTAGGAACTTAGAAACTGGCTTTCTTTTTTAAACTTATTTTTTTTTTGAGAACCACATCAATTATTTAAACGTCCAGTTACATGTTCACAACAAGTTGGATGGTGGACTAAAGATGAACCAATAAAAGATAATTTAAAATGGTCTATTGTACCAAGGAATGTTTTTCCTAAGAGTGAAATGACTGCGTAAGCTTTATTAAGAAAATTGTCTTTTTTTCTTAATGTAAATTTACAAATACTTTAATTAGATTCTCTGACAAAATGATGCTTGCTGATAAATCATTTAGATTATATTAGAGAAAGACAAGGAACCATTCAATTTAACCGTTAACGATTATTTTTTTTTGTTTAGATTCAATTTAGTTTTTTATTTTTCGAATTTTTTTCTAAAAATTAATAAAATTCGGAAATTTTTACTAATTTTTTTTGATTAAAAAGAATAGAGCAATATCATTCAAATTATTTGGAATTTTCAGAATGCAGAGAGTATTTAGCGCTTAGTTTTGTTACTTGTTCTCAGTTCAGGCTGGTGTTTCTGTAAAGTTTTAGGGAGGCTCTATACCTTTAGATAGAAAAGCAACACTTGCTTTATTGCAGACCCTTATTTTAATCAACCACGACTCACAAGCCTGATTATTTTTTAAGCATATCTCATTAGGATTGGGCTTAACATTTTCAACTCCAAAAGACCCCAGATTACGAATCTAATATCCATATTTATTCTGTTTACATATTAAAAACTTGTACCGTAAACCCCCTCTATTTGTATCCAGTAGTTTTTTCGATAGGTAAAGTTTTGTTTCAAAATCTCATACCTTTGGTTTATAGGCTAGATTGAGGGGGTTAGAATGAGGTTTTTTCGAGGCATTGATATAAAGAAAATTATAGATAAATCGAATGTTAAAGACCAAATTTTCTGGGTACAAATAGAGGAGGTTTACGGTAAAGCCTTAATTTTTAACTAGTAAATGAAAAACATCAAAAAAAGTATCTGTAGGGCGACTGGATATCTTAAATGAAGTCCCCAAGGGTTAAAGCTTGATTTTTGGCTGGCTAGAAATGGTGAAGATATTCTAACGGTTCAATAGTCCTACAATACTTGCCTTCACAATGTTTATTTCTTAAAGTTTATTAATTTAGATTGGAGAAGAGGGGAAAATTTTACTTTTAATGATACTGTTAATTCATGATCTATCAAAAATAGACATTTTGAAATGGACTGCGTTCCTATTAGTGCACTGCTCCTGAAAAAAGGCGTACCCCGTACCCGTACCGTACCATATCGTAACATTCGTAAAGTTCAAAATTTTTAAAATTTTAGGGTTGGTATGCGGGTACGGTATGGAACGGAACGGTACGCCTTTTATCAGAAGCAGTGCAGTATTTACAAGAAAAGGATAGAACGCTTTTTTTCTGATTCAATTCAAAGCGCAATGTTTTATTTTTCGATCTTGTTTTAAAAGAAAATAGAAGTAACAAGATGCAAGAACAAGCGACTCGATCTCAACGTGTAAATTCATTACACTTTTTTCGCTCATAAAATTATCATGACAAAAAATGGACTTCTGTCACTAATCACTAGTCAAAAAAATTAAATTACTGCAAAGATTCTTCACTTACCGAAGGCGTACCTTAAGCGTAGCGTACGGTTCAGTGTGCTTTTTTTTAACAATTATTTCGAAGGGAGATCCACTTATGCTCATCGGAAAAGCTCATCCAAACATATACAACCCTGGTCATTCAAAGCCTAATTCAAGGACCATTAAGCTACATATTTTTTCATGTATTTTAATTTTTTTTCAAAAATTTTCGTTGTTTTAAATTTGAAAAAAAATGAAAATATTTGAAAAATATTTGAAGACTTTTGAACATTCAGGGTCCCTTGAACGCTCATGAATGTTCATGTATGTTCATGAACGTGCATGAACGTTCATTTTTGGAAGCTTTGAATGACCAGGGTTGTACAAATCAATTGAAGCTTTTCAAACCCAAGAAACTGCTGCATTTCTTAAATACGATTATGCTTTGGATGGTTAACCGGCTCCACCAAGAAAGAAGTTAGACATATTCAAAGATAATTAATTCAAATCGTTAATTTAAAGCAATTAAATTGATCTCGAAAAAATTTATTAATCAAGATATCCAAAAAAAAACATAAGAATTTAATGTTTTTAAAAAAATTCCAAGAAAGAAAAAAATATTTTTAAGCAGAAAAATATCAAAATTTTTACTTAATTTCTTTCCATTTCAATAATAACAATATGATAATTTGTTTTTAGTAAATATAAAGGAAGATTTATTTTAAATGGGTTCAAAAAAAAAAAAGAAGCAAAAAAATCAGATAAAATATTTAAATACAAAATGAAAATTGAAAACGCGCCTTTAAATCGGTTCAGTTTGGCAAATGTTTAACAATTGTGTTTGCTCTTTTACAATTTGTTAAAAATACGTGGGGAATAGCAAAAAAAAAAATAAAAATAAAATAAAAAAAAAAACACAGCTTAAAGCTAAAGGTTTTATACACAATTTTATTACTTCAACTTATGGCATCGGCTTTCTATTCATCTATTTTGGATCATTGTAAAAATGATCATTTGTTTTTTTACTTAACAATAAAACTATATATTTAACACATACATACACAATAGACACCAACAAATTTTTTTAAAAAAAAAAAAAAACAAAAAATTAAATCCAAAAATAAATTTTTTAAACGTTTTTGTTTGTTTTTTTTTTTTTTATTAAAACAGGAAAAAATATCTTTTTTTTTTTAATAATCGAAAATAAGAAAAAAGAAAGTTTTTAATTTTAAAAACCGAAACAAAAAAAAATCATTCTTCTAATACAAAAATTCAATTTTTTTAGCTATCACTTTTAAAATTTTCGACTAAATTAATTTGCTCTTTAAGTATGTTTCCATTTAGAATTGATTGTTTATCGGATGATGCGAGAGAATTAAGATCATTTGCATTTTCGGTAAATGAAGTTGTCATGCTATCTGAATTAGCTCGAAATTCTGGCTCATTCGAAGTTAGCGAGACTTTTCCTTCCAATTGACGTATTACATCACTCGATACATGACCTCGAAGTATTGAATTCTCTTGTTCTAAACGATTACATTGTTCTTGTAAATTTTTTATTTTATTTTTAAGTGTTACTATTTCATCTCGTACAGCTTGGGTCAAATGAGTTTTAACCATGTCCATTGCTTCGGCTATTCTATCGTGTATACCGCTATCAGATTTTTTCGAATCATTTGCAAATAGATCATAACCACCATCTGAATCACTTAAATTTGATTGATTATTTTCAATTACTGTTTGTTGTTTGACTAAAGGTGTATCTTTAGGCGAAGTTTGTGGTGCAGGTATTTGTGAACTAACATTTACTTGTGTATTCGGTTGTGTAACTATAGTTAGAATGTCTGCATTTGTTGGCTGTGATGAAATTTTAATTTGTTGATTTGGTAAGGAATTGTTAACATTTGTCGTTTGACTAGCGGGAAAATTTTGTTGGTTTTGTGTTTTATAAGCTTGAGTATTATCAGTGTTAATAGAAACTTGAGTCGATACGGGTTGCGGTAAAATTTGGGTTTGTTGATTGTTCATAAGATTAGGCGGTAAATTTGCTGTTTGTGTTGGTGTTTGTGTTGGTGTTTGTTGTGGTAAACTTGTCGGTAACTGACCAAAAATATTGTTGTTCGAAACAATTGGAGGAGTTTGAGTACCAACTTGGCTAATGTGTGATTGTTGTATTTGAGATGTCGGTTGATTTATAATGTTACCTGATGGTATTGAGCTTGTTATCTGATAAGTTTGAGAAGATGGCTGAACAAAAAAATTCGAATTTTGACTCGCATTTTGAGATATTTGAATCGGATTTTGAATTGATGATTGATTTGATGTAATTAACACGTTATTTGAAGTTAAACTCGAATTTATATTCGGTATTTTGTTTGGGTCGACCGCTTTATAACAAAAAATGCTTTAATTATTTTGAATTTACAAAAAAAGTTAACTTAACAGAAATGATTGAAGCATGGAATAAACTGGGGAAATGGGCTTATTTTCTTAAGTGACAACACAATAAGTTACCAAAAATTTTTTTTAAGGACAAGTCACCTATGCTGATCACATAAAAATTGACTTAAATGAACATTATAATTTCAAACCACGAAAATTCAGTGCTTTAAAAATGTGCCCAATTTAATGAACAGAAAGTTTCGGAAAAAAAATTATTTCCTCTATGCATGCTATATGCTAGATAATCTATCGTTTTTTCGAATTTTTTTGAATCATGGATAAAAATTTTAGATGTAGGGTTATTTTTTTCTCTTAGTTTCAACACGAACAGACCATGTTGTTAAATACCATATTTTTTATCTTAACGGCATCGGCTTTGTCAACAGCAGACTAAATTTAAAGTCCATTTTGGTTTAATCTGAAAACCATCAGGCACTTTGAATATTAGGCCAGGAATAATTCAAAAGATTAAATTCAATTCGGTTCTTATTGACCATGTTAATGTTGATAATTGATCCGGTTTATTAGCAAATGGATCAAATTCAAAGTATCCTTTTTTACCCAATCCAGTATGGCTAATGAAATAAAAAGACGTACCGTATTTTGATTTCTTTTTTTAATAAGTATCAAAAAGATTGTAAAACACTTTTTTATTTAAGAGGATTTTCCTTGTTTAAAGGCTTGCCTAAATGGAATACGGACTTTACATGCTTACTAAAAGACGGACCCGGATTGAAAATAAATTCTAACTGAAAATCAAATTTAGGGGCTGACCAATTTCAAGAACACCTGTACTCAAAATTTATCTAAAAATTTAGACATGTAAAAAATAAAGACCCCTGTTCTCATATTTTGCAAAAAAATTTTTTTAGTAAATTTCAAAGCTCACTAAAAAAAACTCAAGAAAAAAAGTGTTTGCCATAATCAGCTCAGCCCCCAAATTTTAATTACAAATTTTATGTATGATGATATGATCTGGTAATTTACCGGCAGAATAAAATCTAGACTGCAATCATGAAATTAAGAACCATTCTTTTAAAGTTAACCACGAAAAGGCACATGATACATTGCAATAAGGGATGTCAGTTTTACTTTACCAATTTGATACAATCAAAGTAAAGTAAAAAAAATTATGCTTTTTATACTTTTAATAATCGACATTTATTTATTGATAAAATCGATTTTTTTAAAAATAAATTACTCATCGCTTATTTTTTAGCCAAGGTATAGAAAGTATTTTTCCGATACTTTTTTTACTTATTGATATTTTGTATCTGGGAGCCTTATTTTGGTTCAAAATGCAAAAATTCGAGTTAAAAAATGCATTTTAGCAAAAGTATTTTTAGTATTTTTTCGATACCAACCGAAAGCGCTCTTTTAAAGAAGCTTGAAAATTGTATTAGTTTTTTATTTTATCAACATGAAAATTTCATAAAAATTTTCCTTTTTTAGCATATTATTGTATGCACTCCAGTGATATGATAAGTTTTTTTTTGGGTATAGATATATGGGTATAGGTACGTGTTAATATAAAAATAGAAACGTGTTACAATCAAAGCTTCTTTTTTTGAAAAACGTAATTACTTGATTTTTGTGACAAGGAACAATCGGTTTTGGCTGTGAGAAGATGCTAATATTTTAATTTATTTGTGAAATTTTTATGAAATTTTCATGTTGATAAAATAAAAAACTAATACAATTTTCAAGCTTCTTTAAAAGAGCGCTTTCGGTTGGTATGACTACTTTGCTAAAATATCTTGAAATAAAAGAAAAAAACCAGGGTCAGTGAAAAAAAAAGGGGTCAGTAAAAAAAACTCTGGGTCTGGAACATGTTTTCAAACTTTTTCTAAATGACCATACTTGTAACCTTAAAAGAAGCTAGTGATCTAAATAAAGCAGCTCAAGAGCTATCGATTGGTACTATTTTCATTAATTTTGGACTTATCCTTTCTCGGAAAATAGGGGGTCAGTAAATTATGAATTTTGGAAGGGTCAGTGTTTTAGGGGGTACCAAAACAAACGATAAAATTACATATTTAATATTGGAAGAAAGCCTTAAAAAGTGACTGATATTTTAAAAAATATTATTAAGGCATAAAATTGCGAATGAACACGGCGCATACTACATATTTCACTAACCAGCTAATGTAATGTTTCATAATTAAAGTTTGTAAAAACATTTTCAGATCAGAACTAACGTAATTGCTCGAATTTAATGACATGTCACTAAATAAATTAATGACATGTCATTAACAAACGAACACTTATTTTTGAAATTGAAATATTCGCTTTATATGACATGTCGTATAAACTGAATATATATCAAAAAATTACAATTTTTCTATGTATTCAATTTATACGACATGTCATACAAAGCGAATATTTCAATTTTTAAAAACCAGTGTTCGTTTGCTAATGACATGTCATTAAATTCGAGCAATTACGTTATAACTATTTTATTTTTACTTAGATAAATTCACTTTACTTTAACTTTTACTAAATTTCAATTATTAGAACTCTTATTTTTTCTTTTGTTCAATAAAAGTAAATCCATTTTTAGAGTAAGACTACCATCCTTTCATGAAAATTTCATTTTTTTCATTATATCTGGTCTTTTTTACCCTTAGAAACTAAGAAAATCAAAATATAACTTTTTTTTAAAATACTTAAAAAGTATCAGAAGTATCGAAAGTATTCGTTCAATTTACTTTTACCAGTATTAGGTATCGAAAAAATACTATAAATACTTTTGCTAAAATGTATTTTTTAACTCGAATTTTTGCATTTTGAACCAAAATAAGGCTCCCAGATACAAAATATCAATAAGTAAAAAAAGTATCGGAAAAATATTTCTATACTTTGGCTAAAAAAAGTGTTAGAACATCTTTATCGGCAAAAAACTTTTTTTATTTGTTTTTTCCCCCAAAAAGCAAAAAGTAATTTAAGTATAATTTATTTTACTTGATACTCGCTGGTATAGTAAAACTGACATCCCTAATTGCAATAAAAAGTTATGAAAAAAAAATATTTTTTAAAGTTTAAAAAATCTGTAAATAAAATATGTCTTTTAGCCACTGGAAATTTGGAATTTTAGGCACTGGATGTTTTAGGGATAGCCTTTAAACATCGTGAATCATAAATATAAAAGATCGAATTTTAGTAACTCGAACTTATTTACTTGTTTCGGTACGCAAGTATGGTATTGAATTGTCTGAATATTTAGGGGCATACGGTAGCTTTCTATAAAATCAAACATTTAAAAAAGAAACGGTTCAAATTTTGAGAAAAGCGGTTTAATTATCTAATTAAATTGAACCAAGATGGCGATATTTTGATTTTTATTTCATTAAAACGCCCAATTCATTTTGAAATTTCAGACCAATTATTGAAGCTTTTCAAAAGAAGCAGCTGTCAAATGTAAACTCAGTTTGCTTTGGTTTAATTATGATGTTTGTGTTTTTATACATGAGAAATGTTAAGCAATAAAAAAATTTTCTCCATTATTTTATTAATAATCTTACTGATGAGTTCGGTTTTTTTCTGGTATCATGAAAATCGAATTAACAAATGTTTAAGGGTTTAATGTAACCATGTCTTAATTTTTTTTTTTGCTACTAATAAATAAAGTCATGTTTATATGTTTTCCCTTTAAAAAATATAATATTTTGATCCATTTATCTGAACTTATTTTAAGACGCTTTATGCTTACTTCAAATACCCATTTTTTGAAAAAAAAATTAATTTTTTGGCAATACTCTTTTTTAAAAATAAAATCTTTCTTGAATTTTTAAAAAAAAAATTTTATTTTTTGGACTCAGAAAAGATAGACTAGCTGACGACTTACATTTTTAACATTTGTTAAAAATCAAACTCTTAAACATGTTTAACCTTATTATTTTCTAAATATCAACAGGTAAATAAAAGTACGTAATTTTGAGTTGAACTGATAATGATCGAAATTCCCACCTTTTGTTTAAACAATAAAGACTAAAACTCTTACCACTAGTCGTCTGACTTTGAGCTATGTAACCATTAGTATAAATACTCTCGTCATTTTTAGTTTGAACTGAATTTGTTTGGTTGTTAATGCCTAACGGCGGATTACTTGTGCCGTTTAATAAAGCATGATTTAATTGTTTAGTTTGTAATAAACTTTCTGCTGTAATATCGGCTACTAACCATCGACCACGTTGATACTTTTTCTGATCATTTAAGGTACCATTTAAAGTTGACTTAGTTTGATTCGGAATAGAATTGAGATTAACGGGTTCGCCTTGTTGTGAACCATCATCAATCGAATCACCTTTTCGATCAGCGTCTGTTTTAACAATACGAAAACGATTTGATTCTTTAGTCGACGGAATAGATTGACTCGAACGCGAAACACCAGTTATCTCCAATTGACTTGTTTGTGTTGGTTGTTGTTGAAAATTAGTTGGTAAGCTTTGAAAATCATTTTGATTTGTTGTTTGATTTATTACTTGTCCATTGTTAACCAATGATGTTTGAACACTCATTTGAATGTGTTTAGGGTGCAAAAAAAAAAAATTAAATTCTTTTTCGATTTTTTCGTCTTCTACAAAAAATTAACCTAAATGTTTCAAAAATACAACAACAACAAGAATAAAAAATCTAATTAGATAGAACAACAAAAAAAAAAATTTTTTGAAATTTTTTATTTTAATAATCAAAGTCGCATTTTATTAATAACGCTTTATTATTTTTCAAACTTTTTTACGTATTACATTTTTTTCTTTGTGTTTTACCTATTTTTTTTTTTTTTAATTTCAAAAAAAAAATATCTTGAGCAATTTTCAGTTATGATTCTTATTTCGTTCTTTTTTTTATTTTTTAAAGATTATTTTAATTTAAAACTAATTATTCTATTTAATAAACATTTTCGAAAATATAATAATAAAATATATTTGAAAGGAAACATAATTTTCTATGCGTGTGTATGTGTGTGAGTGTGTAAATTTGTTAGTGTGTGTGTGTGTGTGGAGAAAGAGAGACTAAAAGGAGTCTGTCTGCTGAGATCACAACAAAAATATGGCTTAAAACAATAATTATTAAATCAAATATTAATTAATTAAAACTTCGTAATTTCGAATGTTTTTTTTAAATGTTACTTACACCCATAGTATACATTGCATAAGGATCAATGGCATGAAATTTAGGATGCAACAACAATAACAACTCGAAAAACAAATAGAAACTTTTTAATTCTATTAATTATCTTCTTTTTTTGTTTTCCTTCCAAAATTTTATCGAAATAAAAATTTATGTTTATTTTAAACTGGATGAATAATTATTATAAATTAATAACTTCTTTTTTTTTTTTTAATTTAAATTTTTAATTCTTTTAAATATTCGAACACGTAAAAAGAAAGAAAAAATGTTTTTTTTTTTCTCTATTGCTTTTTAAAAGTTTGAATTTTGAAATATTTGCAAAAAAAATCTCTTTTTTTTCCTTATTTCTATTATTTTTCGATATTTTTATGTTTGCTTAGTGTTTGTTTGCTTTTGAATTTTTTTGATTACTGAAAAAATTGCATTTTTTTTCTTGAATGTTTTATCTTGTTTCATTATTAACAAAACAATATAACGTCTATAATATTTTTAATATCAATTTTACTTTCTTTTTATTATCACTTCATACTCATCTAGCTAAGAGTACATTTCTATAATTAAATAACAGTCACACAAACTATGTCACACCATTAAGCAATCTCGGAAAAAAACTCTGCAGTCAAATTGCACATTTAGTTTCAATATGTTTTGATTGTGTGTATTTTGCAAACACATTTAGAAGAGGTGTCTCAATGGTTACATGTGCAGAACCATCATATGACCAACAAAGATAGAGAAATTTTTTTAGGAAATATGCTTTCATTTTACATAGTACAATATATGAATACTGGTTTTATCAACTCCTATTTTACAAAGCCATTCTTGAATTACATATAAAATTGGAATACTTTAACACTAGAAGCACCGTTTTTTTTATACAGAGAAGCATCGAATGCGAAATGGTTTTACTGAAATTTGTTCAAAAAAAAACTCTCAGAATTGTTGACGTTTTAGTTATTAATTTAATCAATTTGAACTCGAGGATTACGAAAAAGTGGTCGATTTTCATGTATAACCTACCATTGATGAGATATAGGCGCCCTAAGTTAGCTTCATGGTGCTGCAACTTCCTGCACGGGCTAAACTAATTTTGAAAAACAAACTACATAAGGGTCTATGGTGGCGTTTCTTTATCACACTTAAATTAGTTATGTATGACTTTTTCTAATGCCAAAAATAAATTGTCTGGTTTCGTCACTCTGTGAAAACAAAAAAAGGTATTTTTTTAGATAGCCCTTGCACCTTTTGATAAAACTCGACAGGGTCACGTCTGATTCAGAAAATTTTTTTGTCGGCGTTTTTTTTCGCTCAATTTTAAAAAAAAAATGTGGGAATCCTCCGGATCTGATTGGCATAATTAATGTCTAAATAGTCAGAAAGTCTGAGAGTACGTTTTGAATAAATTTTAATATAATCAAGATTTTTTTCCAAAGATTTTGTTCTTCAATTAGTTAGCTTCAGAATTTTTTTGAACTTTAAACAATTTTACAACAAGATCTTGCATCCAAAAGAATCAACATCTTCAAAATTGTCTATAAAATCTAAAGAAATATTGAGTCTGGTCAATAGTT
The DNA here is from genome assembly GCA_022207745.1 of Brachionus rubens. Taxonomy (NCBI): domain Eukaryota; kingdom Metazoa; phylum Rotifera; class Eurotatoria; order Ploima; family Brachionidae; genus Brachionus; species Brachionus rubens. The sequence goes on along the minus strand of JAJVHD010000001.1, from coordinate 1,839,184 downwards.
TGACCACCTGATGACGATTTTTACTTTAAAAAAATCTTCAGTAAAAGCTATGAACACATGATCATGAATTTTACTTTTACAATTTTCAAAGTCAATTTCTTGTACAATTTTTCGACTGAGCAAAAAAATTGAATTTTTCTTTGGTAAAAAAATTTCGTTTTATTATGATAATTTTATTGGATCCAGGAAAATAATTTCACAGTATCCAATAAAATTATCATAATAAAACGAAATTTTTTTTTCTTCGCAAGATAGGGGAAGAATAGCATGTAGATATATTGCCTTGGAACATTTTAAACTTCGCTAAACCGAAAATTCAAATGAAAATAGGGATTCAAAATATCGAAAAAATGTAACCTTTAACATTAGAAGCACCGTCGAGGTGAGGTCAATTAAGAAAATTGAAAAAAGTCACTAAATAAATCTTTGGGGCTGAAACTTTGTAGAAATTTTTAATTGCATGAGACCTATCAAAATCGTATTTCAAATTCCTTTCACTTGGAGGTTTATTCGGGAAAACATGAGAGTATACCTAGAAGCACCGGCTTCGTCATTTTGACGCATGATAAAAAACCTAAGAGAACAAGCTATATTGACCACCATTTCTTTTTTAGTTTTAGTAAAAGATGTTCAACTACCATTTTTCGGTTAAAAAAGTATGTGCTCTCTTTTTTGTGGTTTAGACAGAACGTTCTGTTCAAGTCGAACAATCAAATGTAACTGAAATTACCATACTAAAAACAAACAAGAAGCATCCTCGTCCTTTACAACTAATACTTCAAGGAGCTCTACAAGTTCAAGTAGTTCAACGAGCTCAAAAAGTTCAACTAGCTCACAGTCATCTTCAGCTTCGAGTCAAGGTTCAAAAAAAAAGTTAAAAAATGAGTGTCATTGTTAAAATTTTATTTTATTTTAATTAAAATCCATAACGAATTTTGTAATCGAATTTTTATACTATTTTTTCAATAAACTTTTCTAAAAAACTTAAATTAAATAAAAAACTTATGTTTTGTCTCCTAAACCTAATCCTCAAACATTCAATACAATTTAGGTAAAGGCGGATGTTTTGATAAAAAAAACTAAATAAGTTCGACCCGGCTTCATCATTGACCCCGTTCCCTTCTTTCTAAACTTAAAACTATTTTAGATTTACAAATTCTAAAAATCGGTAAAATGATTTTTAGAATTTGTAAATCTAAAATAGTTTATCGAACAAATCGAACAAAAAATTTTTGTATCTAAAACAACAGAATCCAGAGGCTTTTGTTTTGCCTTGCTATGCCATCGATATAATCTGGCATGCTCATCAATTAAATCCGATCGTTTATAATAATGATACCACGCAGATGTTGGGAAAGATATTTTCTCATGACGATTCTGTAAATGATCGGTCACCTGATTCAAAGCTCTCAAAATCGGGCTCAAATACGATGGAACTATGGCAAAAGCATTTCAACGAAAACTTTTTTTCAGCAGGCTCTATGTTTCGTGGTCCTGCTCCTGATTCAAACGAGTTTTTTAGCAAAACGACGATTAATTTTGAAAATTATTTCAACTAAATCGGAACTTTTCAATTAGCCGAAACCAAACTAATTCCAAAACAAAATTCAACAAAAAAAGAAATTTTTGATTTTAGTTTGACTCAAGGCGGGAGTAGTTTGATAAATCAAGAAATTATTGGAGATTGTCCTCTTTTATTGAAAAATAAATGCGAATTCAATTAATCAAATTTTTCGTCGTTAGATCTAAACGTTAAAATAAGTTTAAAAGAAAACGTGTGTGCAAAAATTGGAAATTTTTTCAAAACAGGTCATCGACATAATCCATAAAATGATTTTAACCTGTTTACCAAATTAAATATACCCGAATCAAAAAGTAAAACACAATTATTTAAAGCAGAGCTAAAATTTCCTAATCGCTCTTTGTATGAATTTGAGTCTAAATGGATTGTTGAAAGTAAACAATCTCAAGACATAACGTTTAACGTAAAGAAAGGTGACTTTAAGAATGTTGAAATGCTTGATATCATTCACGAGTACAACTCATTCGACTAAGTGAACAAAAATCTCACAGGAGATTCTGGTAAAGCAGTTCGAGGCAAACATGGGATCTTTGTTGGTTCGAAAAATGTGCTTGCTTATGAAGCTGAAATTTTGCTCATTCCATCTTTATCGTGGTCAAGTGTTAGAATTTTAAGAGAAAATAGAGTTGTTGTTTCAGCTCATTTAATCGGCTCATCTCAATTACCACATCCCAGTCTAGTCCTCAACCAGGTATTAGCACTGGATCAAAAAACAGAAAAAGCGATGTTGATAAGAGATATCGAAGGAGATTTTGCAATTGTCAAAGGAAGATGGGTCGGCTTAAAACAAGGTAAACCTGCAGCAACAAGATATTCAAGGCCTGAACGTGGAAGCATGGGGAATTTACAAGTCGATATTATTTTTCTAGGACAAAAGATAAAATATTTAAACCTAAATATTAATTCAACTACTAATTTCGGATATGAATCTATTTTGAAAATTCGTTCATTTGTAGATTTTTCAAAAGGTCAAATAAATTTAAAACTGTCAAAAACGGAAACAAAAAACCTTGATATCGAAAGAGACATATCAATCGCATTTTCAATTTCAGTTTTACACGTTTTACTTCAACCAAAACCGAAACTTGAACTTGACTAAATGAATTCTCGTTTTGTTCAACCACAAACTCCTGTTTATCGTGGTAAAAGAATAATTGAGTATACAAATACTGATAGTTTTATCTTCTTAAGTTTAATTGGCTACAATGATTTAGTCTCATCAGAGAGTTTCTATCATCATTATCACTACTGTCATCATAATCATTCAGTTAAATGTCATAACAATGAGTCATCTACATACCGTAATCCCTCATTTTTTGTACCATGGAGAGAAAATTTTCAGTGTGCTTGTAACAAATGAAAATTTCGTTTTAAAAAGTCATAAATGTTGTTAGTAACAACATGACGAAGTCGTCTTTTAACTTAGAGAGAAAAATAACCATCCATCTAAAATTTTTATAAGCTACAAAGATGCCAAAAAAATTTTCCCAGTGGTACAAAAAATGAGGGATTACGGTATTATGATTCGAATTGGTTTTATAAAGATACGGGAAGCAGAGCTTTTGATATGCGAGTAACGGAACGTTAAATTATCAATATAAGGCAAGTAAGGCATGGCCCTCTCTCCATTGAAGGCATGGCCCTCTCTCTATTGAAGGCATGGCCCTTTCTTTATTGAAGGCATGGCCCTTTCTTTATTGAAGGCATGGTCCTGTCTGTATTGAAGGCCCAGTCCATAATAGTTAGCTTTGCTGAAACATTTTTACTTGAAAGTCTAACATAAATATAGAACTGTAAGATCATCCTATTCATTATTAATCAATCTTCAATTACTGATAAGGATCAAAACTTTTTCTAAAATTTTCATGACTTTGCCTCTTAATTGATTTCATTGTTTTTTTTTTATTTTAATAAAAGTTTGTCAATATAAGAATGTCACACATTTAACAATCTTTTTCTTAACAAACAAACGTCGGACGTCTTTAATTCAATTAAGGAATTATTTTTTTAGTTTCTTTTTTTAACACAGTCTGTTAACACAGTTTTATGATTTTATGCATAAATTATCGTTTTAACCAATAAATCTTCTTGGTTTCTCGTCTAATGAAAATTATTTTCAAAAAAATCGTTCAGTATCTCGTGTCTGCTTAATAAGCTCGTCACCCTGCTCGTTCCTCGCAATAATATCATCTCCAAAACCAAAATACTTAAGTTTGTACAAAAGTTTTCTGTGATAGACTTTATCAAAAGCTTTGGCGAAATTCGTATAAATGATATCGACTGGAAAACCTTGGGCTATTGCTTCCGAAATTAAATCTAAAGTCTATATCAGATGATTAATAAACTAATTCCAATTGCTGAACTTACTCTACCGGTATAAATTGAAGGCAAATTAGTTCTTTTGATTTTTTTACTTCCATTCTAATGCACTTCTATCACCTTCTCTAGATGACTTTAATCCCATGTTATAATGTTGAAACCATGTTATAACATTTTTTTATTTTATTCTAGAATAATAGCAAGATCCTGTCTTTAAACTTGGAGTAATGACAAAAGTTGGCTTTTTTTTTTGCAGATTAAAGCCATCTGTATTACGGTATTATGTGCTGTATTACGGCTACGTGGGTATATCGCGTTCGAATCTTGTCGTATTGGGGTGCCGCTGGCTTTGACCATCACAACGTATTGGAGTCTGGGAACATGCGCAAGAGCTTTTTTACAGCAGACCCATTTAGCAATAGGTACAGTGGTGCTATGATATTTGTATTTTACTAAATTTTACGAAAAATTTTGTAAATTGACTAATTTTGACGTAAAAAATGATAATTTAACGTAAATTTTGGTAAATATCAATTGTCCAAAAAAATTTCAGACCCTTTGTTAGTCTTTTAGTTACTTAAATCTCAAAAGAAACATTGAAGTAGGAATGACTTTTTTAGTTGGTAGTTTAAAGGTTGATGTGTCAGTAAATTAATGTAACATACGCTTAGTTTTTGGTACCAAGCTAAGTCTGAATAGTTTTCAAGTTCGTAACTTCGGCTCGGATGAGTGGCGCTGTATAAAATGAACTTCCCACAGTTACTGGAGTGGATGGCAGTAGCATAGTCGTAACCATTCCAAAGTCGGTTCCAAGCACGGATGTAAAAATGGAGGGCGACAATTTCTCTTAGACAGCGGAAAAGATCAAATCGCCCAAAAAGATGATGCTCTTTATGAATATATTTTACAGTTTTTCAAAAAGATATCAGTTGTTAATAAAAAAAAATTATGTTAATTATCAAGTGTTCTCATAATACTATTATATAAATTTTTCAAGTCCTTGTTCGTTTCGCTCAATAATTTGGCGATCAACCTTAGGATTTTTAGCAACAAAACATAATTACACTAATGCATTTTGAAATCTAATTCTTTGTTAAATAAACAAAACATTTGAAAAACAAAAACCATTTTGATTCATTTAAGCTTAAGTACAAAAATGAAAAAGGTTTTTAACTTAAAATCCATCATCAATAGATCAAAAACAAGTAATTTTGCTCAAAACAATAGTCCGAAAATGAATTAAGATTGATCAAATCTTCTTCTTCAATACAAATTAAGTAAATAATTGTAATTTTTCTTTAATTTATCTCTTAGTATTTTTGAATGCTTCAATGATTTTAACAATTTAAATTGTCCCAAGCCCTTTTTGCTAAAATTTTCTTTCTATTTAACAAAATTTTTAAAAAATTTTTTTTTAATTAAAATAAGGAACATACTATAAATTGCATGAACTAGATTCATTTTTTTCTTAGTTGTAGTTGTTGATATCGTATAAGCTTTTGCAATACTTCATACTTATTTATCGAAGCGTTTTTCTTTCAACAATTTAATTTTGAAAAATCGTGATTGACGTAACACAGAGGACCTTAACTTAGAAAAAGTGTTCAAACTTTATTTTTGTATAGTCTAGCTGGGTAAAATATTTCAAATAACTTTGCTGGTCTTAAAATAAAATTGGGAACAATAAAAGAATTTCTGTTGTTTTTTTTTTATAAATTTTATTTGAATAAGCTTTTGATAAAAAAAAGATTTTCTTTTATTTTTGTTACTAACATTTAAAAAATGGGCACTAAGCATTCTGCTTATCTCCCAGCTGAGAATGGTAAAGACAGAGCTGACAGACAAATACCTGTCGATGCTTTTAATGCTCAATTTCAAAGTCATTTTGATCCTTTTCAAACATTCAGTCGACGTCAAAGCATGGTATATAATTATAATTGCTTGCCTCCAAAACCGCCGAGAGCAAATGCAGAAAATGTTGGTTCTGCAGGAAATCGAATGATGCAACCACCATATACAAGCAGTCCGATAATTGATGAACGAAAACCCGTTACGTCGTATCGAAATTCAGAAGTATCGAATACTAACCGTAACAAGCCTTCATTAGCATCAAAGCTATCTTTAATACAAGAGCTTTTAGAATGTCCGATTTGTTTTAATTTATACGAAAATCCTCATGTGCTTCCATGTCAGCATACATTTTGTAAAAAATGCATAATTTCGTTACAAATGAGTAGTATTGGCAAGACTATTGACTGTCCGATTTGTAGAGAGAAGCATGTTTTACATAATGGGATTGAAGGACTAAGTGCTAATTATACAATGAAAAAACTTATTGAATTAGAGTCAATAGCAAGTAATGAAAGAGATAAAGAGAAAAAAACTGAATCGACTGCCAGGTGCTTTGGGTGTCAAAAATACGCTCATCTTAAAGTATGTGCTGATTGTTCTTATATGCTGTGTCCTGATTGTGTGTCTAATCCTGATCATGATTATATAATTGGTTAGAAAATCTAAATAATTTTATTTTTTTTTAGTTTTATTTAATTTTTGTTTGTATATTCTAAATAGAATCCAAAATTAATTCAAAAAAATTGATGAGTAAACACAGAGCGTCCGTACGATATAAACAACCTACTTATGGCTATGCTAGAAGGTTATTTTTAATTATTTTTCATGGATTTTTTATCATTTAAATCGTAAAACTAATTCCGAAGCCAGTTTTTAGCTGATCTTTGTTAGTTAATTTTAAAAAATATGAAGGAAAAGAGGTTATTTTGTCATGAAGCTTTAGGATTCTTAACATTTTTTTAAACAAAACATTGAATGAAAATCGAGATGACTGAAAATAGAAATTCGAGGATAGGCTGAAAATTTCTTAAGTTAAAAGATGGTATTGTCATCATTTTTATTATTTTTGAAATTTTAAAAAAAATTCTACAACGAAATATCAATATTTAATACACCTTCATGTACGGATTCTGGTGTAACTACAAGGTCAGTCTCCTCAATCAAACTTTTAAAATCAAAATCTTTGGATAAACAAGGATTGACTTTATTTTTTCAGTACTCGATTTTTGGATCAGGGGTAAAAAAATTCCGTTAGCCTATAAATGGCAAAACGGGCATTTTTTTTTCCGATCATTAAGTGTCAATAACTTTCAACTTGTCCAAAATTTTCTTTTTGTTTAGGCAAGAATTGTACAATGACCACTACGACAGTGAAATTCCAAGGCTAAAAATAACTTTGTTATGCCATTCTTCAGCCGTCGAAGAAGAACAAGAAAAAAGTAATTCGGACAAGAATGGTGAAGTTTTCGAAGACGAACACGGCAAATGCAAGACATTCAAAAAAATAAGTATTTTACCAAATGATCGTGTAATAACCTTAAAAAAAATAGTCGAAAAAAAATTCGGTATTATGACAAAAGATCAAATTTTGGTGTACAAAGATCAAATATTAAAAAGTGATTTGAAACCATTGATTCATTATGGACTCAAACAATTTTCGGATATTCATGTTTTTGATGAACGTGATATTAAAGATAGCAATGACGAAGAAGACTTGTACGGTATTTATCAAGATACAAATCAAATAAATGAATCAATTGACCCACGTAAAAAAGAAGAAAGTGTAAAAAACGAAATAAAAATAGAGAATAGTTCTAAATCAAGCAAAGCAACAACATCATCATCTAGTCAAGTTGACACTAGTTTTGAAAATCCCAAATTGAATAGAACAAAATATTATACGAGCAGACAAAGACCATCAACTAAAAGAAAGGATTCAAAACGAGTTTCGTCAGTTTATTACGGTGATAAAACAAATACGCTTACGAGAAGTTATTACGCTAATTATCCAAATTATAATAAATATGCCACAATGACAAAGTATAGAAGGCTAGACGAGTTATTCGATCGTCAAATAAATCTCAAAAATTACTGAACTCTTATGTTTTTAATCGTTTTTTTTTTTCAATTGAATTCAATTTATCACAAACAAGTGTGCCACAACAACAACAAAAAAAATGGTGATTTTTTTATTAAAAGAAGAAAATTTTTTTTTAAAATTATATTTCATTCCTAAAAAGTTAATGGAGAGTTAAAATTTTAAAATTTACATTATTTTTTTAAACGAAAATAAATATTTTTTTGTTAAAAAAACAAATTGACTTTTTATTTTATTTGTTTTTTGCCTGTTTCTTCTTGAATTGCTTTGATAATATCTCTTAGACGTTTGAATCCATCCGACGATTTTTCGTATTCAACCAACTTTTTTGAGGCTAAAAAAAAAAAAATAACATAAAATTTAAAAAATGGGATTTATGTGTATTTCTTCATAATTACGTTATACAGTCCCGGAAATTAACTTGTCACATGTTATCTTATGATATCAGCTGACCTCATCTGATGTCATATGGTATCATCTGATATCATGTGATTCCTACTGATCCGAGCTGATAGGAGATGATATCATTTGGTCATAAATTCTGATACGAACTAATATCAGCTGATGTCATATGATATCATGTGACAAGTTAATTTCCGGGACTGTAGGTATAAAATATGAAGAAATTAGATTCTCATCAAGATTTTTTTTACTTTTTTTTTAACTTGATATCATGCAATATCAGCTGATCTGATGTCATCTGGTATCATCTAATATCAGTTTCCAACAGTATTCGTTGGCATAATTTTGTTATCATTTGATATCATATGATTTTAACTGATCGGAGCTGATATCATATGATATCATGTGACAAGTAAATTGCCGGGACTGTATTATGCCACGGTGTAATGGGGATGAATGAAATTTTCGGAACAAAGGTTTTGATGTAAAACTTTTTTTTTAAGTAAACTTTGACCTTTCTCCTTGAAGAGAATTTTGTCATCTACAAGCTTGTTTAGGTGCCGTCCACATATTCAATGGTACAGACCCTGAAAGAGTGATTTTGGGGTAAATTTATAAAAATGGGTAAATATGTGAGGGACTTTTTCACCCAAATGAACTATAAATAGTTAGCAAAATAAATATCAGTGGGTTTAACTAATGATTTAAAAATGGTATACCTTTTTTTTGTTTTTCCTTTCAAAAAAAGAGTATGGTCCAGAAAAACCGTTCATACACTTTATTCTTATAATTCATTTCCTTAATTTATAGTTCATCTGAAAGAGGACAGGATATACTACTTACTGATATATTTACCCTCGACATGTTAAAATTTTTTTTTTCCCGTAAATTCTCGTTATATAAATTCAATGTTACATATAACTAAATAAGAATTCTCAGTTTTTAGCGGAATTTCTGATTGGTTAGCCAATCAAAAAGTCCGCTATATTTTTTAAAGTCCAACAAAAAGTTAAACTTTATGACGAAGAATCGTGAGTTGCGATTTTTGTTTTTTAAAGGACCCTTTTCACGAAATCAAAATTTTTTAGGGCCCATTTTATTCAATTTTTGACTATTTTAATGAACTCTGGAGCCAAAAAAAAACATTTAATTACCGAAAAATTTTAAAATATGGAAGATTATACAAGTCCTATTGTATATTTAATTCTGTATATCGGACTGGATTGAGGTTCTATTGAAAGCAAGTAATAAAGTTTCAATTATTCGAATGGGCTTTACATTGTTCTTCCAAGAGCTATAGCCACTTTTCCGAAAATTCGAGTTAGTAAACTTTGCACCCAAGTTCTTAAATCCAAGATAATATTGTATTTGAGCCATAATTTTTAGACGTATTTATCAGAAAATGACTGAGAAAATACGAAAAGTTTAACATAAACCATTGTTTTAACTTGAAGAATCTTCCGAAAAATCCAAAGGAATGGAAATCAATCTAACCTGAAATTAAATATCCGGATCGTTAAAATTATCTCATCGAAAAACAGGTAACCGTTAAAGTCAGATTATTCCGTAATTTTAGTCGAAATCACCGAGATTGAAAACAAAAGAAAAAATGCTAAAAATTGCTTTGATTTTCTATTAATTCTTTTAAAAATTTTAATTAACTCGGAATAGAACAAAAAATTGGAACTTACCAACATCCGAAGCTTTAATCATATAATAAGCAGTGACTTGAGCGGCTCTTTTGATTGCTTTGCTTTCAGCCAACTTTAAATTTAATCTATTATATTTGTAGTAAGATAAAAAATGTCCAAAATTTACACTCTTACCTTATCGACCACTTGCTCACTATGTAAAACATTCCCAAAAATTCTTAAAAATTTAATCGAATTTAATAGCAAACTTTTGGTGAACATTCAATAGAATGAAACTCGAGTAAAATTTGATTTCAAAATGAAACCAAACTGAGTTTCTATCTTTAAAGTCTTACTTACCTCTGCAATAATCTTCCAAACATTTTTATTTTGGAAAAAACTTTTAATAATTTATTCCAGAATTGTCTTTCAATTTTCGTTTTCTGAACGCATTTTATATTACAATTATATAAGCATTGAATATTTTTTCTAATTTTGAAATATTTCAAAGTTTTAAAAAATTGCATAATTTTTAGAAACTAATACTCAGCTTAATTTCGTTTAAATTCGTCTTATTCGAGGGATAATGATATTCATGTTTTATTTAGTTGATATTTTTCGATAACTTTTCATTAGTTCTATCCCAACCCCTAAAAAATGATATGGAATCGCATTAGAAAGTAACCCTACGCTTTTTTTTCTATGGATTTAATAAACATACAGTTGTTTTAAAGTTATTTGATTGGTTTCACCCAAAGTGAGCATATTACTAACAAAGTAATTTCATTAAATAAATTTTGATTCATTAATTGATACAACTTTTTGATAGATCGCAGAATTTAGACCTATCAAAATGGCAGCTAGAGTGACTGCTTACACTATTTTAAGAATTAAAGATACAGGTATACTTTGATGAACATTGGTATCTTAACAAGAACAATGATAGTTAATATTCCATTGTTTTTTTATTAAAACATCAGGTATTTTTCTGAAATTAAACATTATTATTTTTAGTTCAACGTAAGAGAATCGAATATCATCGTGAAGGTGGTCATGAAAAACTAAAACAAGTTACTAAAGATGACTTTAAAAAAGGTACACAAATAGCCAAAGAATTAATAACATATGATATTCCAGAAACAATTAAAAAAATTCTTAGAGACCTTAATCCTCGTAATCATCGAAAAGATTAAATTTTTCAAATCTAAATAAAGTTAAACGAAATCATATTTTATTTTTTCATAAAGTATTTTTTCCCTAAAAATATTTCTTCAATGAAATAAGATTGAAAAAGCCTGAGAAAATTAGAATTGATGGCTATCTCATGTCCTATGTCCTAAAATCGACTCGGACTCAAAGTCTGAGTCTCTTGAGATTTAGCGACTCAGACTCAAGTCCGAGTTTAAGAGAAAAGACTTGAGTTTTTTTATCTGACTTGATATAATCTTATTTTAAAAATCAGTGATATAATCTTATTTTAAAAATCAGTGGATTATTTTTAATGCAAAAAATTTAACATGATGCCGGTTTGAAAACAATTATGACAAAAAAGCCTCAGTCCCCTCTAAAGTATCAAAGGCATATCATTTTTAGGATGGATATTTATTTAATTTTCTCACAAGTGGTATTATTCAATCAAAATAAAAAAGTTATATTGCAATTGCAATTTTCTTATTGCTGTTGGATGTCCTTTTAGAAAAATTTATCAAAAATTAAGTCACCGTTTTATGACAAAATTCGCAAATCCCTCTAGAGAATGTTCATTAAGCTTGTCTTCATTTAGACATTTTTCATTATCCTATTACACGGTCTTATTGTCGAGAGTTTCACGTAAATTTACATAAAGGACCTCTTTCACGAAAATCTAAAATTTTTGGACTAGTTTTAATCAAGTTTTAACTAATTTGTAAGCATTTTGGATCCAAAAAAACCTTAAAATTTTTTTACAAAAAAACCCCGCTTGATCAGAACATATATATATCCAAAAATTGCAAGAATTGGACGATCTCGCATTTGCTTTTGTATTATTGATTCTGGACACCGGGCCGGATTGAGTCTATTTTTATTCGAAAGGTGAGAGTTAAACCTTAAATTATAAATGAGCTTAACTTTTTCTTTCATCAGTTGTTTTTCCGATAACTTGAGTTGCTAAACTTCGATTCCAAAATAAGGTATCTTCCTTATACCTTATATAGTATGAACTCGTTCGTATGAATATTGAATCTATTTTAGTATAGTTCACATGTATAATAATGCTGATGTAGAGCTGAAAGATGCAATAATGGTTTTATACGTATTTTAAAAAAACTTAAAATAGTCAAAACTTGAATAAAATGAGCCGAGCAATGTTTTTGGTGAGGAGGAAGTCGATTACGTAAACTATTAAAATTTTACCAAAAAATTCATAGAAACTCGTATCAACTATACCAAGCGTGCTGTACAGAAGCGTCCCGTACTTATCAGACTGAATCGAATTGGCCGCGCCGAAGTGAACCAAACGAACCCTAATTTTCAGACATTTTTTCTATTTTTAAAAAAATATTACCGTAAACGCTCATAAATTGTGCCTGGGGCTTAAGGTAGAAAGACTATTTTAAACCCAGGGATAGTTATACATTTGACTTCAAATTTTTGATAATTTTTGTCCCATCAAGAAAATTATTATTGTAGTTAATTTTGATGTTTCTGAAAGTTCAAACTAATTTTTAGCACTGGGGTAAAAAGCGGGAATAATGGGACTTATGTAAGTAAGCTTTGATTCTAAATTTCAAAGATAATAGCAGGGGGTAATATAATAAAAAATTTTTATCACAAGGCGTGGAAAATACTGTAAATGTCCATGGTCTTAAACTGACTCTAACCTGAACCCAAAAGAGTCGAAAAATTGGGGTCAACAACATTTTAGACCCAGGGCTCAAAAACGGTTTGCCCACTTTTAGCCCGGGGTAATTTGCGAGCGTTTACGGTACTTGTTTATTTCGGTTCGGTACTGTGAGTAAGGTACGCTTTGCTTTGGGGATGTACGTTAAGTACGGAGATTCGTTTCGCAGAGGATACACTTTGTCCACCCAAATTTTGCTAGAAATCAAATTTCCAAAATTCAAGTCTTTTGAGAAATTCTTAAAAGAATAAAGAGTATGATGATCTTCATTGCTGCACTTCTACCGAACTTTTGGTGGACAGCGAAGCGCACACGTACAGAAGCGAAGCGTACCATACCGTACTTAACTTACCAAAGCGAACCTTAACGTACCAAAAAATCACAAAAAATATGTTTAAAGCCTCAATTTTTAGAAGAAAAAAATCGAGTCTTGGTACGGCGTGGTTCGGTTCGTTTAGACTGGCACGGTACTGTACGCTCTGGTATGTTTTGTACGGTACGGTCGGCTTTGCTTCGGTGCGGTGCGGATACGCTTCGATACGGCCACGCTTGACAACAAAAGTTCGGTAGAAGTTGAGTATACTAATTTACATAAACGGAGTCCATATTGGAAAACCGGTAATTTTTTATTTATGGGACTTAATGGTATCGATTTACTGTAAGTTAACTCTCTCAGAATTAAAAATGAGTTAATTTAGAAGATTGAAAATTCTTTATTATAAAAAAGTATGTCTAAAAAAAGATTTACAAATTAAAAAAAATCTAATAATCACTGTCGTAATTGTCTTTTTCATCATCACTATCACTTCCATCACTATTGTAATCCATTTCATCATCGCTCTCATCATCATCATCTTCATCCATTTCCTCATCAGTTTCATAATAATTTCCATCAAACGTCAAATAATTAATTCTTTCATTATTCTCGTCTAAACGATAAAAATCACGTTGATCAACCTCATGAATAAGATCGATATTTCCATAAAGTAACACAATTCTTAATGATTTGAGATGATTAAACACATCAGGACTTATGTGTTTAATCTCATTGAACCTCATATCAATTTTTGCTAACAAGTCTAATTGATTGTCAAAGGTCTTTGTTTTAATCGATTGTATTTTGTTCATGTTTAATTGAATTTCTTTTAAATTCACAAGATTGTAAAATGCATTTTCTTCAACATTTTCAATCTCGTTTGAATTGATGTAAACTTTTTCTAAATTTGTCAATCCATTGAACATGAAATTTGTGATTTTCTTAAAATTGTTACAAGACAAATCAATTTCGTTTAACGATGACAAATGTCCCAAGACTTTTGAATCAATGTTTGCCAATCGATTGCCATTTAAATCCAAATCTTTGATATTGATAAGACCCGAAAAGGCTTCATTTTCAATCGAATTAATTCGATTATTCGACACGTCTAGTTGTTCCAAGTTGGCTAAACTCTCGAACCAATTTGATTCAATTGTTTCCAATTTATTAAACGAAAGATTCATATGCTTCAAACTTGGTAAGTTGGAGAACGAATTTCGGTCTAGACGTGATATCTTGTTGTGACTAAGATCAAGAATTTTAAGATTAACAAATTGATTAGGCAAAGATATTCGATCGATTGAACTCAACTCGAATCTTTCAAAGACAATTTCTTCAATTTTAAAAATATCATCTTGTTTGAGTTGAACTATTGCTTGATTTGGGTTTTTTAAACTCAACGATATTTGCTTAGAAATAGCGTAAAGTTTCATGTAATCATTGCACAAGGTGTTGTTATTTTTGCTCAGAATAAAACGTTTCTAAAATATCAAAATTTAGTGCTGATAAAGAAGGGTTATAAATTGAAAATACTTACAAAATTTGCCGGATTTTCAAAATCCCCTATTTTGCTAAAAAGAGATAAAAAGTTATTGATGATCAGTGAGTTGAATTTTTGGTTTAAGCTTACTTGAATGTTTTGATTAATTCATCAGTGAAAATTTCTTCGACAATAAAAAGTCTTCCAAAATCAACTTGATCTTCTTTGATTCTTTTATTGGCCCGAAAAAATATCCATTTATTTTCGAATATTATTTTTTTAAGTTGTTGAATCTCTTTTGAAATTGAGCACGAGTCGTTTAAAATTTTTGAAATATTTCGATCTTTGAGGTTTGATAAATTTTTGCGAAATGAATTCTCGTACTCTGTAAGCTTATCGATCATAATTGATCTTGTTTTGTTGATTTTAGAAATTTCATCAGTTTGATTCTTGGTTTTCTTGCTTAAGATTGTTTCGGCATAAATGTCTACGTCGTTGATTACATTTTTAAAGTAATCGTTCAAATACAAAACGGGCGTATTGAGAATTTGGTTAAGTTTTTTTGATTTTTCTTTCGAGTCTAATTCAAAATATTCTTCGCAAATCATTTTTATAAAAAATATTGATTTAGAATAAAAAATAAACAGGTCTATAAATAATGGAATAAAAGTCTAGAATAAAAAAAAAATGATCCTCCCATTTTTTATCTATTTTTTTGTTCTCTACCTATTTTGTAATTCAATCTTATTTGTCTTGTATAGTTTTTTTTTCTGACTATACTCCAAAAATTATTAAATACGATTTGACTTGAGACTGGCCTATCCAGCTTAATGTTAATAAGTGTTTATATTTGGTTATAACATCATATAATTTGATTACACAATCCACACGGAATCCCTTTTTTGTGAGAGAGACCAAGTAAATTCGTCCATTTCTAACCTCTGGGCCAAATATCGGAACCCGGAATAAAAAAAAAAAATATTTTCAATTAGATCAATTTTTAACTTTTTAACCTTCCAAGCTGATTTCTTCTTGATTAGGGAAAAGAATGTACCAAAATTTCAGGTCATCTAATTAAGGATCAATTTTCCATGATATTTCACTTTAAACACAGCTAAACTGATATTATGAGACGGCCTAACCGGGTCACCTATTTCTTCATAAACTCGTAAAGGCGAACGCATCATAAATCTTCACGCCTTTAGGAAGCATAATTTAGAAAAACAAACTATACCACGATGTTCAGCACTAAAAATTACCCTAGCAAATTGGAAAAATCGGAACTCCATTTCTACATCATACCCCTCCCCTTTAGTACCCAAAATAGACCCTTTTAAAACCGTCTAATAACAGCATTTTAAGAATTTCATGAACTTTAAAACGCTTAATAATTCTAAATTAAACATATAAAATCAAAATTTTGCTCCGATAATTTTTCTCTAAATTTAATTTCCTACATTTTGGTACCAATATTATGTACCCCAATTAGGGTGTTTGGGGTTAACATAGGCCTTAGACGGTTTTAAAAGGGTCTATTTTGGGTACTAAAGGGGAGGGGTATGATGTAGAAATGGAGTTCCGATTTTTCCAATTTGCTAGGGTAATTTTTAGTGCTGAACATCGTGGTATAGTTTGTTTTTCTAAATTATGCTTCCTAAAGGCGTGAAGATTTATGATGCGTTCGCCTTTAAATAGATTCTGTTTTGTCTGTAAATGGTAAATTCGTAAACCTAATTTCAACCTTTATGTGAGGGACAAATATGCTAATATTAACCCGAAATTAACTTAATTACTTTCAAAAATCACCCAGTTACCACTTTTTATTCAAAAAATTTAGTAATTTAGGTTGAATTTCAGTTTTGGTAAAATCAATCGAATATAAACAATGTGCCTAAAAAGGTGCTAAAAATCAAAAACCTTAAAGATGAAGGAATTTGCATTTTCTGACCAAAAATTCGTGATCCTCGTATAAATTTACTAAAGAAAACATATATTTTTGTTATAGAATATATTACAGTGGTGGCAAAGGTTTTGTAACAGTCCAGGACAATTTGGACTAAATTTTTCGAATTTTTTGACAAAAATTTACTTAGTTTAGGTCATTCTATTATTTTCTTCAATTTATATTTTATTTACACACAGATTCGAATCTATGCGTTATTGGCCATTATTTTCAAAGATATTTTAGGCACTTTTTTGATAAATTGAAAGAATCGTTTATATGAATAATTATATATGTTTTATACTGTAAATTTATACGAGAATCACGAATTTTTGGTCAGAAAATGCAAATTCCTTCATCTTTAAGGTTTTTGATTTTTAGCACCTTATTAGGCACATTGTTTATTTTCTGCAGGTTAATAAATAAAATATCTAGTCCCAACATTTTGTAGAGAATTTACTGTTCTCCAAGCCAATAGGTAAAAAAGCATATGTTTTGGGACTTTCCGCTGACTAGATCCCAAAAAACTAAAAAAATTGACATTTTTTTGTTATTTTATTAAAAAAAAACAAGCTCTTGCACCCGTTCCCAGGCTTCTATACGTTGTGATGGTCAAAGCCAGTACGACAAGATTCGAACGCGATCCTTCGACCTACGTACCCGTAATACAGCACATTTAGAATTGTGTTAGAATGACAGCAACATTGCCGCCCCTCCCATTTTCACATCCTAGATACTTAAGTTAACAACTATTAGCTAAATTTGTGTAAATCGATCCCCTATTTTCACACCCGGACTTGGGACGAGCCAATGCATGGTTACGACCTTTTGAAGAACAGTTGAATTGAGAAAACCTGGTCCGTTTATTAATGGGCCTGAGAATATGCCATTGACGTGTTTGATACAAGGCTACGAAAGTTAAAAGGAACTAATACAAAAACTGCATTTCTAAACTAATGTCTCAGCCGCCTTGTATTATAGACATAATTAACTTAGTGGGCTTAAGAATATAATTTTTAACTAGAATCCCATTCAATGGTAAACGAATAAAAATAAATATATTCAAATAAAATTTCTCTCTGAGAATGGAATCTTGTGAACTTAAGGCTTTCTGACACGACTCTTATATTTTCCATTCTTGTCTATACCATAGTGATTCATATCACTAGTATTTCCTAAATCTCTGATTGGCGAAGGCTATCGAACATATAGAAATATCAAAAATTAAACTAAACATCAATCTAAACCTAAGATCACCTAAATTAATCTGAATTAATGGACTGAGAATTCATTTAAATCTTCAAGGACAAAGAATTCTTTTTTAATTCTGAGATTGCGGCATCCGAAAAAAAATCGAATAGGAACAAATACTTTTTTTGTAAATGTATTTCAGTCTCGATCAGGAATTCAGAAACCTAATCTCCCATTTTTTATTGGCATCATTTCAAATGATGTTTTTTAACTTTTTTTATTCTGCCAGACGGTAATTTTTAGACATTTTTGGATCATGATGCCGGACAGAGTGAGTGTTTTTGTTGGTAAAAAGAATTATTCTAACTTTAGAACATTCTGAGAAATGGCCTAATCTTATATTGTTAAAATCTCATCAGAGCATAACCTGATAAATTGTCCCTTTCGGAACCTTTAATTTAAGTCACCATCACTTGCAAGCCTGATCATTTTATAAATCAGTGAGCGGTTGGCTGAGTGGCGTGAGTCGAGCCGAATGGACCGAGAGGTAGCATTCCCTCGAGTGTAGAAAATTTTCGGTCATCGTCTCATGTGAAATTTAGAATTCAAAACACAAAACCGTGCGAAAGCGCAAAATACCGCTCATTGTAACTCTAGATGGATGAATTTATTTTCCACCAGATGTGAATGATGTTCACTCTAAAAAGGTTACGAAAGGAACAAATTAGCAGGTGTAGAAATCGACTTTAATGAGCCTTTAGAACAAAAAAATTAAAGCAAATGCATTGGACGGTCGAAAAGAAAATTGAAATAAAATTAATTGTTTTAGCTGGAACTTCTCAATTATAGGTCACCACTCTGAAAATTTCATCAAATTTCATTTCCATATCAAATATCTTCTTATTCTAAAATACTGTTTCCTCGCTTTTATTCTTATTTCGTTGGTTTAGAAATGCTCCTTCATCACAAAAAAAACAAACAAAACAAAAAGGAACGATTTATACTTAAAATTCGACGATTTTGTAAAATTTATTTTTTTTACTTGAAACTTTTATTTCATTAGTTTTCGGTTAAGTTAAATAAAATTGATTAACAAAATTAGGAGAAAAATAAAAAAAATAAGATACTAAAATCTTTTGTGTCAATTAACAAATAACAGAATAAGATGAAATTTATTATATTTTACCTGTTAATTATCTTACGAAAACCGAAAAATCACACATTTAGAGAGCGTGGGAATTTTTTTTTTGTTTAATGTCTCGAAATTATCTTCATTTACTTCCTATCTTTTTAACACAATGTTAAAGTATTGTAGTAAAAAATCGCTGAAATTTTAAATATATAGATTTTCCAAAAATTTTTTTCTTCAAAAATCTATTTAGCTAGTGTAAAATTTTTTTCTCTACCAGAATATGTATGATAAACCATATAATTGTGTATATTTTACATTGATACAAACGATTTACTAAAGACAACTCACTCAAGAGTGGCTAAATTTAGGCACCCCCTAAGATTTTGGGAACTTGGAGGTTTTCGTATATGGGGAACACGGATAAGTGGTCAGATTCTGTAAATTTAGATAGCGTGGAAGTTTTGCATTGGGCGAACCTTAAAAATCTAAAAAACTTGATCTCATTTATTATTGTTCATACCTTCCAAATCATTGATTCAAACTCTTTAAAGTTAAGTTGATTGATTTCAAAACTTTATGAAAATTAACCAAAAATTTTTAAAATTTAAAATTTCTAAAATAAAGTAAAGTAGCTTATTTTTTTTCTTTTTGTTAAGTGACAAACGTTCACCTAATTTGTGAACATTTTTTGAAATTAAAATTTTTCAAAAAATTTTTGTGATCAAATAATATTTTGGTTGATTATTTTTTCTAACTTAATTATAAGGTCAAATAATTTTTTTAAAAAAAATTAAAATTGCACCCACAAATTTGTTGTACCTCCTCAAGATATTTTACAGTCATCTTTAATGTGCAGATGAATTGTATAAAGTGATTTTTAAAATATATTGGAGACTTCTCTTTTTAATTTTTCATACAGAAATCATGCTTCGATTTATGAGAATTTAAACTTTTTCTAGAAGAGACACTCAAAGTTTGGATCCTCTTACGTATGAAACCTTATGTCTTATATATTACCTCTCATTTTTTGTACCCGATAAAAATAATTTCCTCGTGTTTGAAACATTTGAAAAGATCGCTTAAAAAATTAAAAATCGATTAAAGAACATAGCGTAGAAACTAAGAGAAAAAACTTCATTACATCTAAAATGCAGAAAACTTTTTGTCACAACAATAAAACGGTATAAGTTTTAAACTTAGTCTCTTTTATACGTTCTTTGTGATTATTTTGAATGTTTGATCGTTGATCACAAAACTTTTGTTAACAATTTTTTTATTTGGAGATAATTTTTTAGACTAGTTTGTTCACATAACAGTTTTAGTGAACAGAAAGATCACAAATTCGACATCAGTACCATGATCACATTTTATCATGAACATGTGTTCACATAGTCATAGGTTATTATTGGGTGAAATTGAGTGAAACCCTTTGAATCCTATAATTCACTCCTATAAAGTTCTAAGGGTTTATAAAATGCCATGTTTAAAACAAATATGAAATTTAGTACGATATACCGAGCAGAATTTAGAAGGGAAATTAAGTTTTTTTATAGTTTTTAATATAATTGTTTAAGACGGCCTAACCGGATAACCTATTTTTTTATTTGCTCTAACCTCATGACAAATCGAATACTGCTCACCAAATTTACTCCAAAATTTTAAGTCACCCTGTAAAAAAAGGTACACCATTTTTAAATCAAAAGTTAAACCCACTGATTATTTATTTTGCTAAGTATTTAAAGTTCATTTAAAAGAGGACAGGATATACTACTTAATTAAATATTTAACTTAGACATGTTAAAATCTCTTTTCGTTGAAAAAGTCCCTCAGATATTTGCCCCATTTTTGTCCATTTCCCCAAAATCACTTTGACAGGGTCTGTACCACAGTCAATATGAATAAGCACATAAACAAAATATATCGGCTTGTACAGGACAGAATTCTCCACAAGCAGAAGGGTCAAAGTATACTTAAAAAATAAATTTTACATCAAACTTTTGTTCCGAAAATTTCATTTACCCCATTACACCGTCTTATACCGTATTCTCGTTCGATATTGCTTCCCCACAAGTTAATACACGCCTTTGGACCATGCACCAAAGTACATCTCGCCCATGATATAACATTGTTAACTTGGAGCGCATGCTCTAATAGCGTAATCACGCGTTTAGGTCCGCATCACATTACAGGGGACGTATGACATAGTATCGAAAATAAAAAAGATCGAAAGGTGAAAATATCGAAACGAAAAAAGATCGAATTATCACCTTTAGAGTTTTGTCGAAAAAAAAAATATCGAATCCAAAAAGATCGAAATAAAAAAGATCGATTTATCATATTGTTTTTATATCGAAACGAAAAAGATCGAAAATAATTATATGAAATTTAACACAAGTCCTTTCTCTCTTACTGGGAGTATACCGTACACTAAAGACAAGTTAGTACCATTGATCATTCAATCAAGCTAATTCTTAACTTGACTTTTTGAGGTAAAGACATGAAAAATCGCGAACAGCTATGCTTGTTACATATGTAATATTACATTTTCGATCTTCTATTGTTCGACATTTTTTTTCGATCTTTTTGTTTTCGATACTTTTACCTTTCGATCTTTTTTTTTTCGATACTTTTACCTTTCGATCTTTTTTTTTCGATCATTTCTATTTCGATCTTTTTTCGTTTCGATATTTTCACCTTTCGATCTTTTTTATTTTCGATACTATGTCCGTTCCCCATTACAGGTATTGGAGCTGTCGTAGTTAGAAGAAGGGGTCGACACTGAAAATCTTAGTTCAATGTGTCGTCAAGACTCGATTTTAAAGAAATAAATAAAAAAAAATTTTTTTTTTGAATTATGCATTTGGTGCAGCACCAAAGATTAAAAAAAAAATATTAAAAAATTTAAAAGATAAAAAAACTGTTGTTTTTTTGTTCTTTTGAACTTTTTAGTCTTTTTAGTCTAAACTTTTTAGTCTTTTACTTTTTAGTTAGAAGTTCTTTTTGAACTTCTAACTACGACAGCTCCAATACCTGTAATGTGATGCGGACCTAAACGCGTGATTACGCTATTAGAGCATGCGCTCCAAGTTAACAATATTATAGCATGGGCGAGATGTACTTTGGTGCATGGTCCAAAGGCGTGTCTTAACTTGTGGTGCGGTAATATGTCACTCTCTGCGTTTTTCAGTCCGCTGACATAAGAAATTTTGCACGTTACCTTACGGTTTCGGCAGAGACTAAAAACGTTGCAAGAAATGAATTCAAACCTCGTTATTTGGAAACTTACCCAATACAGTTATATTTGTTTGAACAATGTAAATTTATTCTAAATCTCCAGGTATGGTTTTAACATTTTTAAAAGGTTTCACCTACTTACTTAATATATTAAAGGTGTGGTCTTATTAATGTTGTTGTGTTTTTTTTAAAGTAGTATTTTTAGGAGGAATAATTTTACGGATTGACGAAAAAAAATTCTTAAATTCATGAGAAACATTTATTTTAAATTAATCTATATATTTAAAATTTCAGCGATTTTTTACTATAATACTTTAACATTGTGTTAAAAAGATAGGAAGTAAATGAAGATAATTTCGAGACATTAAACAAAAAAAAATTCCCACGCTCTCAAAATGTGTGACTTTTCGGTTTTTGTAAGATAATTTACAGGTAAAATAAAAAGACCAAATTTCAACTTATTCGAGGGTTAATTGTTAATTGACACAAAATATTTTAGTATCTTATTTATCGTTTTTTACCTAATTTTGTTAATCAATTAATTAACTTGACCGAAAACTTATGAAGTGAAAGTTTTAAGTAAAAAATAAATCGTTCCTTTTTTTTTGTGATGAAGGAGCAGTTCTAAAGTAAATAAATAAAAAATAAAATCGAGGAAACCGTATTTCAGAACAAGAAGATATTTGATTTGGATATGATGAAATTTTCAGAGTGGTGACCAATAATTGAAAAGTTCAGACTAAAACAATTAATTTTAGTTAAATTTGCTCTTCGTCCATCCAATACATTTGCTTTAATTTTTTGTTCTTTAGGCTCAATAATGTCGATTTTTACACCTTACTATTTTTACATTGTTCCTTTCGGAGCCCTTTATTTAAGTCACCACCATTCCCATTTGGTGACAAATGGTTGCGCCCATCTAGAGTTACAATGAACGGTATATAGCACGTTCGCACGGTTTTGTGTTTTTGAATTTTAAATTTTACATAATGTAATGACCGAAAATTTTCTACCCTCGAGGGAATGCTACCTCTTGGTCCGTTGGATTCGACTCGCGCCACGCAGCCAAGCGCTTACTGATTTAAAAAATTATCAGGCTTGCGAGTAGTGGTGGCTTAAAAGAGAAGGTTCCGAAAGGGGCAATTTAGCAGGTATAGCGATAGACTCTGACGAGTTATGGCACCAGCCTTTCGATCGTGGTAGGAAAAAAGGGCCCCAGTAAAATGTAGGCAAAAGAAAACGAAGTACATGGACTGAAATTCGACTAATTCAGAGATACCTGAAGTTCTTCTCAAATTTATTTAATAACATTTTTTTTTTCAAAACAAAAACTAAAAACTAAAATATTTTCTTACATTTATTCGGCAAGTTAAAAAGGGTTAGTTCGAATAATCAAAAAGGAAATAATTTAAACATAAAAATTTCACCCTTTTTTTCATCAAGTTTTTTTGCTAAAAAAATTCCACCGATATAACAAGCGATTTTAATAATGTAACCAAATTTTTCTTTATTTTAAGGTCATAATTTAGTTTATTTCTGAGATTGATCTAATGGAATAAGATTCGAAATTTTGTTTATCTCAAAAAAGAACATGGTCAAAAAAAGTCATGAAAAAAATTTGACGCCTATTTTAGCACATTTGATTTTTTAAACATAAATCTTTCTTCAACAGTCAGTTCAAAAAAAATTTCATCAACTGGAAAGTTAAAAAAAATTTACTTGAAGCCGCTTAAGCGATTTTAATCTAAGCAGAGTGGTTAAGCTAAAAAAAGCTAAATTTCGAATGCATATTATAAGCAAGGGAAGTGGTGATCTCCTTTTTGAATCCTTTCATGGCCTGCACGCCGTTGACCTGTAGAATTTAGTCAAGAAATTAAGTGCCATATATTTAGGGAAATGTTAAATTGCATTGAGATGAATTAAATTTTTTTCGGTCCGAATACGCTTTTTAGGAAACAGTTAAAAAATCCGAATCGGTGTTTTAGGTCCCAAAAATCCGTAAATAAAATCCGTCTTTTAGGGATAACCTAAAGAATTCTTCCAACCAAAAACACTCACCCTGTCCGGGAAACACCCACAAGTTCCAAAAACTTCAAAAAATTACCCTCTGACTAAAATAAAACAAGTTAAAAAACATCATTTGAAATGATGCCAATAAAAAATGGAAGATTAGGTTTCTGTATTCCTGATCGAGACTGAAGAACATTTACAAAAAAAGTATTTGTTCCTATTTGATGTTTTTTCGTATACACTCTCAGAATTAAAAAAGAATTCTTTACCCTTGAAGAGCTCAAATGAATTCTCAGTCCATTAATTCAGATTAATTTAGGTGATCTTAGGTTTAGATTGAGGTTTAGTTTAACTTTGATCTTTCTACGTGTTCGATAGCATTCGTCAATCAGAGATTTAGGAAATACTAGGGATATGGATCAATATAAAATAAACAAGAATGGAAGAAATAAGAGTCGTCTAAAAAAGCCTTAAGTTGACCAGATTCGATTCTCCGAAACAAATGTTATTTGAATGTATTTATCTTTATTCGTTTACCATTGAGTGGGTTTCTAGTTTTATTAAATATCAAATTTCAAAAAAAAAAAAGAGAGAAAAAAAAAAGCACAACAAGACATGTTTGATTTGTTTTTAAATAAAATTTTACAAAGTTTTTTTTTTTTAATTTTTTTTCAATAAATTTCAAAAAAAAAGATAAAATTTACATCACAAAATTTTTTTTTTTAACTTTTTGCAAAATAAGCAATCAATTTCTTAAAAAAAAAAAAAAAATTTTTTAGGAAAACAAAGGGAAAAAATATTCCAAACAAAAAATAATCCAAAGAACAAACCATTGAGCTTGATACATAATAGATAGAGAGAGATAAGATTAATCATCACATCTTGAAACTCTCGTTTAAGTAAAGAAAAATATTGAAATAGTTTAAATGCATTTTAAACCGCTTCGTTCTAACAACCAACCAACCGAACAATAACAACAAAAACTAAAGAAAGAAAAACAAACAATCGTACTAAAAATGTTTACGGTCATTGACCGAATATTTGGACCCGACGAAAAAAAAATAACAAAAAAAAAATTGAGCTTTAATTTAAGTCTTGTTTTCTTCTTTTTTTTTGTCTCCTAAAATTAGCTTGTAATTGTTGGTAATTTTTTAAAATCGACTAAATCTGTCTTTAATTTAGTTAGCGATTTTTTAAGTCTCAATGCATTTAATCTTTCATTTGGATTTTCGACCCAAAGTTCTTCGGTCAATCGCATTAATTGATTCATTATTTTATTTTGTTTCCACAAATTGCTAACACTGGGTCTAATTTTTTGTTCGCATACCATTTTACACATTAATGTCTCATCTGGATCGCCTTGTATGTACTCAAAATACGGCATTTTGTATTCAAACGAATAAACTACTTTTGTATCATCGTCTTCAAATTTACAACTTCTTAACAATTCCCATATGACAAGAGCCAATGAGTACATTTCGGCTTTTTGAAAATTGTCCAAAAATCGACTATCGATTTTTTTGTTCAATATTTCTGGTGCCATGTACCGTTTTGTACCAGTTCGGATATTGCCTTGTTGTAATACTTTACCGTCTTTATCACCACTTAAAGCTAGACCTAAGTCTCCAATACAACATGTTAAATCGGATTTTACTAAAATATTTTTTGATTTTAAATCACAATGAGCTAATGCTGGTTTTCCATTGCAACTTTCAATTGGCATGTGTAAGTGTACCATGCCGTTAACGATTGAAAGTGCCATTTTCAAAGCGATTTGAGGGTTTATTTGATTGATAGTTAAGTAATCAAAGAGTGAACCGTTTTCGTGAAATTCAGTTATCAACCAAAGTTCAGTGTATAAACCACGATCGATGTTATCCGAAGCTATGAAACCTAATATATTCTCGTGTCTAAATCCAGTTGTATTGTAAATATTACACTCATTTTCCCATGATTTTTCATCAGCTGAATTGAATGTCTTAACAGCAACAAACTCGCCACGCCACTCTCCTTTATACACCTCGCCGAATCGACCTTTACCAATACACGGATAGATAAGTTTAATTTGTCTAGCAATTGTGCGTTGAACACACTGTGGAAAACCAGCACCCGAGCCCGAACCAGACCATTCGTCAGGGGTCTGTGCAGTCTCAACACTAAACGTATTACCGATACCAGACGACGGGGTGGTCGAAAACGGTGAATTAATTTTGATTGGTTCAGATATGTTCGTAGGTAAAAATGGTTGATAAAGTTCAGGTGATTGTATCTTCTCAGGATACAAATGGGTCTTTAATAAATTAACACTATTTTCTTTTGAATTAATCGATGTGTTTGCTGTTGATGCAGTCGATTGGGAAGATGAGTATGGTGATAATAAGGGTTTGGTTTGTTTAGCAATATTAGGCGGTGAGTTAGACGATGGAGATGTACTTTCTGTATTAATAGGAGACTTATAAATCTGAGATCGTATGAATCGATTTTTAGCTGCTTCGATTCGAAACTTTTTGTACAATAAAAATATGAATAATAAAAGAGCTATTAGCGCGACTGCTATTGAAAAACAAGACAGGACTAGATTGACAGGATCCAATAAAATAGTTGAGCTCGTAGTAACCGTGTCAGATGGTTGATTCGGTAAACCCTCTATTTCTCTAATCGATTTAATCGGTTCCAAATCAATATTACAATAAGGTCGATCATCACAACAATATTCATGTGCATTATCAAAAACATTTTGTTTATCCTCATAATTTTCTGTATTTATTTTACAATCTCTAAAATCGATTACTTTAACGCGTAAGCCATTTGACATTGAATAATCACATGAGTATTTTAAATAAGTTTCACCGGTTCGTTTGGCTATTTTTTTAGTTAAACAAACTGTTTTTGTGTAACACGAACCGTATTTGAGATGAGTACGATTGGCTAAAAATTTAGTTATATAATCAGTATCAATTGGTGTATCTATATAATGATTGTGTTGTTGATTATCGTTAAATGTATTGCCACATTGGATTTCGTCATTACAAAAACATTTTTTAATTGTCGGTGTTTTTTCTGTAATTTGATCTTTTTGGTTCATTTTTTTTTTGTTGTTGTTTAAATTATTTCAAAACTTCATTAGAATAATTTCCATCAAAATTTTTTTCTAAATGAGAAAAAATTTTCGTTTTTTGATTTTTTTTTTGTTATAAATTTATTTCAAAAAGCTGATAAGCGTGAAATATGGTTAAAAGAAAAGAGTATATTGATCACTAGGTTTTTTGTTTTTTTTTTCTATTTAGATCGTGAGTTCATAGTCACGATTCGATTTTTAATTATTTATTAATCAAAAATTAAAGGTCTCCCTTCTCTCTCTTTCTCTTTTTTTTCATTCAAGTAAATGGAAAAATTTTTTCTTTCTTATATTTTAACATTACGAACGTATTGTACCGATGTATTTTTTATAATTATGATAATTTTTTTCGTTTCGGGTTCGTGTGGTTTATGTTTTTAGTTTTTTTTTTATAATGTAAAAACGAGAACAAAAAAATTTTATTTTCCAAATAAATTATTAAAATCTTTGGGTTTTAATTATAAAAAAAAAATAAATTATGATTATTTATTTGATTGAATTTGTTCGATTTTCACCGTCAAACTGTCTCTTAAATAGTCTTCACTGTGAAGATTAGGAAAAAAAAATTGGAACCTTGAAAAACATGCATCGAAATTATTTTCATACAAAGTAGAGTAAATGAAGAGCTATAAAATTATAGCATATTTAGACCTCTAGTGAAGTAATTTGGGGAAGGCTATGTGAAGTTTTGTCTCAAAATCTCAAATGGATCAAAATTTCAAAAATTTTTGCAACTTGTGCAAATCTAATTGCGCATTTAAATCAAGTCACTTACATTTTAAAATTTTTATTTCAATGCGCAATTTGTTTTGCACAAATTTTTGATATTTTGATCCATTTGAGATTTTGAGACAAAACTTCACATAGCCTTGGGGAAGAAACCTAATTTATAGTCTTAAAGGACCCTCATATAAACCCCTATAGTTGTTGTATACACCCCCTATTTTTTATATATCAATCAAAAGCTCTCAACGAGATCTACAACCCTGGTCATTCAAAACTTCCAAAAATGAACCTTCAGGAACGTTCACGAACCTTCCTGAACCTCCAAAAGCAATCATGAACCAGGGTTGTACAAAGATGCCCATTTATAAAATTACCTAAGCATAATAAAAAGTGTAAAGAAAAATAGAAACATGTTTTTTAATAATTCTATTAAAAAAATATATAGCCTAATAAAGATCTAAGGGGCTTCATGTGCCTATATATTGTTTAATAAACATATAAAGCCCCTTAGATCTTAATTAGGCTAAAAAATGTCATTTTTTGGATGTTTTTTACAAAATTAAATTACTTGAATTAGATGAAAAATCTAATTTGTGTATTGCAGCTTCCATAGAAGGAGATGCTTCTTGATTTATTAATTCCCTTATTTTTAACATACGCTTTACGGATTTTTTTCCCCATCCACAATCGTCAGTGGTAGCTTTTTAGCTTTCACCACATATCTTTACATCAATTATAGCTTTTTCCAATCATGTTTACTAAAATGTTTAAATAAAGCACATTGACTTTGGCTGCAAAAAGCAGAGGGGTAGATGAAAATTTTTGATGTTTTATCCCCATGAAAAAAATGATTTCCTTATGTTTTCGAGGTCGTAAAACACGGTAAAATATAAGAAATAACAATTTAAGATAGCAGGGAAATTCAGAATTTAATGAACCTTACCAAACTAGCTTCTTGAAAAAACTTTTTTCAGTAGAGGTACTTGCAGAAGTCGTAGCTCCTGAGTGCTAAAGGGGTTTTGACGCTTTAACATTATTAACTAGCCACATTTACAAATTTTAGAGGGAATGTTTTAAAAGTGAAAAATCAGTTTTCTTCTCCAAATTACTTCACAAGGGGCCTAAATAATAAAGTTTTAATTTCCTCCAGTAATTTCCTCAAAATTTTTTGCACAATAATCATGTCAATAATTTAAAGCTAGAAATATGTCCTAAACTATCAAATAACCAGCCAAAAATAAACAGATTTTCCATTGTGTTGGTCGTCCTATCGACAACAAATTTATAAATAAACTTGATGAAATCTTTCTTATCCTTTATGTCCTCGAGATACTCTTTGTCCTTTATGAGCTTTATTCCCTATGGAAGGAATCTTTTGACGCATAAAAATAATTTTTATCATTCGAATCCCAGAGCTCACTGATATTCATCAAAATAAAATAAAAGTTCAAATTTAACTATCTGGAGTATACGAGATTGGTTAGGTCACGTTTTAATTAGTTAGGTAAACGGACATGTGATAAAAAACTTTGAATATTTAAAAGAGACTTTTGAGTTATTAAAAAACTATGAAAAAAAATTCTTATTCAATAAAAGTATTATTAAATCTTTGAGAAAATATATCTCCAAATTACAGTGAACATATCAATACATCAGTCATTGAAAAGCTGAGAAGTTAAATGATGTAAAGAAATATTAGAAAGCCTAGAGCTTCAATTGAGAAGAAAGACATGCTCGAAAGTCGGAATATAACAAAAACATTTTTTTGAATTTCGACCTCATTTACAAGCTTCTTTTAACTGACCTGCATAAATTGTAGATTACAAGTGAATGATGAAATAAAAAAAAAACTTTAAATTTCATAATTTTTACATCGATGAAAGTGAATTAATAATTGCCTAGCTTTAACTATTGATTGATGTTACATAAAATTTAAGTTGCCTGTGAAGTAAGTTTTGCTTAGAAAATATTTTCAAATAGAGTGTATAAAAAAATCAATATTCAAGGTCTAAAGACAACAAGTACCGTATTTTAATATTTAAGAATGCGCGAATTATAACACAATTAGCCAAATCTGCTGCTCATTATGCATTTTAAAGGTTTGACGCACTCGAATTAGGAACTCAGATGTTTAAACTCTATTTTATCGATATTTACAAGTTTTAACGCTTTGTTATTGACCAAGAAACGTTGTTTAGTACAACGCTAACACTCAAAAATATTCAAAAATATTTTTGAATTTCCTCGACTTAAGGTTTTTTCGACAAATATTAAACAAAGTTTCTTGGTATTCAGAGTTATAAAAAAATATCTTGAATCCGCTTATTACATTAAAGTTATTTACATAATGATTAAACAACTGGGTAACAAAGAGCAAAAAATGAATTAGATTATATTTTAATATTTTTTATGCTCTGATTTTAAGAAAATTAAGTTTTGAAAAAAAAGAAAATCAAAACGTTTTACAAATTATTATTGGCTTTATTTGACCAATGTTAAGGGTGTTTGACGCATAAAAATAAAAATTACATTAAAAAAAAAAGTACAGCATAAAATTTTTGTAACTATAGCATATGAAATTTTTATTTTCATGAAATGACAGGTTTCAAATCAAGATCTGTGAAAAAACTTCCGTCTGGTTACAGATTGGACCCATCATGGTAAGAAACTTTTCGGAAAACTCTATTTTTCAGATCAGAAGAATGAACTACCCGAATTATAATGAGATACAAAAATGATCAAGAAACTTTCTTCTGAGATAAAAAAAACGGACATCTAATGGAATTTGTTAGTTAACCAAGAAAGGCCACTGTTCTAACACTGGATTGTTATTTGGATCTTGAGTTATCATAAAAAATTACCTTATGCTTTAAATTACAATTTAAAATGCCATTTTATGTGTTTTATATGCACCAAACACTTTTTTCTATTGTTAAATTAAACAAACAAAACAACAAAACATGAATAACATGTTGTGATCATTTGTAGAATTTTCAAGATGATTTTTGACTTTTTACATTTCAAGTAAATTTAATTAGAGTTGAATACATAGTAATTATTTTTATTATTATTTATAAGGTTTCCTTGAGTATTCTAAAATTAAAGAAAAAACAACTTAAAAAATTATTGAATAAAAAAAATAAATTAATAATTTCGATGCCAAGACTTAAAAATCTAGTTTAATAAAAAATAATTTTCGGAAATTAATTTCTTTTTTTTTAGCCTATTTATTTGTTGCCTATTTTTTTTTCGCACAAATTTTTCCTAAAATTAAAATATGTGAAATGACAAAAATTATATAACTTAATACGGTCTATTTACGAGGGTTAGATAAACAAGCTTGATATATAGCAGGCACTAAAATTATGCTATTGATGCGTAAAAGAACGTGACGAATTTTTTTACTTCAATTTTTGTGTAATTATTTTTGTGTCAAAAAAATTGGTACAAACCAAGCACTCTGGCTTTAGTGCATGCACTTCGAAGCAAGGTAATACTGTATAGAGACAATCATCAAATCATTTTTTTTCCTTTCCTAAATGACAGTTGAAACATCATTCATTCAAAATAGATTAATGATCAAAAAATCCTTTCTAAAATTTTTGAAATCAGTTTAAATATTATTTTTTTTTATTTGAGTTTCATCCTGGGTCTTATAAATGTTTCTAAAAGCTCAAGTTATGTACCTTAAGTTATTGTAAAAATGATTTTTTTAACACTAGAAGCACCGGTGAGGTCAATTTGACGCAAATTAAGAAAAATCGTATTGAAAAAATCAGTAAATAAACCTTTGGAACTGAAACTTTGCAGGAATTTTTCACTGTAGATCTATCAAAATCGTATTTGACTTAAAGGTTTTTTGGGGAAAACATGAGAGCATACCTAGAAGCGACGGCTTCGTCATTTTGACGCATGATAAAAAACCTAAGAGAACAAGCTATATTGACCACCATTTCTTTTTTAGTTTTAGTAAAAGATGTTCAACTAATATTTTTCAGTTAGAAAAAGTATGTACTCTCTTTTTTGTGGTTTATACAGAAGGTTCTGTTCAAGTCGAACAATCAAATGTAACTGAAAATACCATATATAATTTTTTCTTAATATTTCTTTTGATTTTATAGAAAATTTTTAAGATGTTAATTCTTTTGGATGCAAGATCTTGTTAAAAAATTGATCAAAGTTCAAAAACAATTGTTTTTTCCCCTATGGAAGAACAAAATCTTTGAAAAAAAAAATCTTGGTTATCTTAAAATTAATTCAAAACGTACCTCTTAGATTTTCTGACTATTTAGACATTAATTATGTCAATTAGACCCCGAGGATTCCAAGATTTATTTAAGAATTGAGCGAAGAATACGCCACGAACCCAGACAATTTATTTTTGGCATTAGAAAAATTCAAAATTGGTTTTAACTTTCCAGGAACACCCTGAAGCTAACTTAGGTCGCCTATATCTTATCAATGGTAGGTTTTACATGAAAATTGACCACTTTTTTGTAATTCTCAAAGTCAAATTGTTTCTATAAATAACTGAAACGTCAAAAATTCAGAGAGTTTTGTTATGAATTAATTTCAGTATAAACATTATAATATATTCGATTCGAACGCATTCGATGCTTCTCGATATTAAAAAAAAGGGTTATTGCCCTTTATTGGCATACTTCTTTATAAGTATTTCCATCTTACAGTGTCATTTTCAACTCACCAGTTTATAGTTACGTAAAGAATTTTTGCAATTACAGAACCATTTTTTAAATTAAAATGATTATCTATTGAAAGCTGTTGTTTACACGTTAAACGACCTTCTCGCTTTACCTAGCTCTTTGTTTTATCTATAGTAGTTATTTTGAGAAGAGTAAATAAAAGCTTAATTGTTAGACACCTCAATGAACTCTACTTGGTTTAAATGTAATAAAAAAATCAATATTTCTCGCATTAAATAAAATTGACTTTTAGTCAGTTAGGTAAAGAAAAACGATAACCTCATTAAGGCTACTCTCAGACAACGATTAAATATCCGGATTAAAAGGAGTAAATTATTACTTTAAGTAAAGGATAATCTTTTTCGATAAATCCTCATTCAAACTAAATTGGAAATATTGAATTCTAAAAAAAAGAAGCTGTTTTAAATAGAAATGAATCAAAGTTAAAACAAAGTATAATCGGGTGCTTTCAAACTTAAAAAAAAATCTGCACAAACTTTTTTCCTAAAATAGATTTAACAGCTTTTAAACATTTATACTAAATGAAATTGTAAATAATTTTTATTCAATTGTATTTTATAATCGATAGAACTTAGATAACAGTTGTAAAATAACTTCGCTCTAAAAGATATCAATTTTCAAATTAAAAACTCATTAGCACAAAATACGTTATCTTAAGCTTTTCTACTCATTGTTTTCACTTTGAATTTAGAATCTCCCTTCCTTCATCTAACCTTCCATAAACCCTATCAGATGACCACCATAGGGGCTCATTTCAACTCAGATTAATTTGAATAAATTTTTTTCTAGATGAGAAAAATTAATTTTAATTTTCTAACATCTAAGATACTCCCTTCTACAAAAACTCTGGATTATTTATGCATTTTTCACGCCACTGAGAAATTTTTTTAGTTAAATGAGCGATTAGTTTGCACAGTTTTTGCAGTCGAATGCTGAAATACTGCACTTGAACTTTCACCTTTTGCGGATCGAACCATAGCCATAGCGTACTGTAATAATCGTACTTGCCGAACTCACGGTACCTTTTTTATATAATCGAAATCGTCTTTAAATTTGTTGGATTAGTTTAAATCTGTAATTTCGAAATTTAACAATATGACGAAGAGTGGTTGTTGAAAAAAAATTAAATTTTACTCGTTTCTTTCTGGTTTCAACATTGGTTCTTGATTTCGGAATATACGTAAAATTTGACTTTAAAAAATATGAAAACTTTTAAGACTGTTGATTTAAAAACAGTCTATAAATTTGTCCATAATTTCTTGAAAAAATTATTTACAGAAAGATGATTTTAATTTCTATGGGTTAACCAACCCAGACCTATACCTGAAAACCAAAATTTCTGGTTGGCCGAACCCAAAAACTGAATTTTTCGGGTAACCCAAAAACACTCAATACCTTAAAATGAATGGGTACATTTGTATAAATTTCATTGAAAAATTAACATAAAATTTTGAAATTTCGAAATTCTGAATCGACTAGTCTTGTAAAAAAAGAAAAATATAAAGACTACTTTCTTCAATTAATCATTGGATAGTCAGTCTCTAATCATAAATTCGATTATTAGAATATTAGAAACAAATATAAGAGATATCAATTTGAGGCTCTTACTTGACAAATCGAAATTAGTCATCAGATGCACTCTCAAATTGAGTTCTTATGATACAAATGAAAATAAAAGGGGAAAAATGGAAGTTTTATCATTAAATTATACAGTCCCGGAAATTAACTTGTCACATGATATCATATGATATCATCTGATATCAGTTCGTATCAGAATTTATGACCATACTGATATCATATGATGTCAGCTTCGATCAGTTTAAATCATATGATATCAGATGATATCAATAAGAGAATTACACACATTATGAATTGCCAACGAATACTGATGGAAACTGATATCAGATGATACCAGATGACATCAGATGAGGTCAGCTGATATCATATGATATCATGTGACAAGTTAATTTCCGGAACTGTATAATATTAATCATACAGTATTACCGTGTTTAAGAATGCGCGCATTAAAACCAAATTTGAAAATTTTGCCGAATGCACTTACATAGACATCACCCATGCTAGAATAAATATTAAAGGTGCCTTGATATTGATCGAGAAACTTTAGTGCAGGGTCAATACTCGAAAAAATTGATTTTTTAGTATAAAAAAAGTTTTTTTTGGAAAAATCCAATATTAAAAAAAATTTTTTGAATTTTTTCGAGTGTTGACCATTCACTAAACAAAGTTTATCGATCAATATCAAGGCACCTTTAATATTTATTCTAGCATAATAATTTTGAAAAGGGTTTTTTAATGAAAATAATCAAAAAAAAATCATTTGATTTTTAAGAGAATAGAAAGAGAAAAAAAAGAAAAGAAAATTTATTGTTTTCTCAAATTAATTTCTCTCGCTTAGCTATTCTCTACTTCTCCTTTTTTTTTATTTTGGGATGACGTTTAAACAATATTTTTTATTGATTTTTAAATGAATAATCATTTCAAATCAATTCTTGTTTCTATCTTTTTTCCTTTGTGATTCTTAAGTTTATACTCCTTACGTAATTATTAAAAATATTTAACAAATTTTTAGCATAAAGATTTCTAGAATATGGATGACAAGAAATCAAACCAGAATGAAAAACACCATTTTGAATTAATATTTGGACAGCCTAATTTTTCAGATCCCTTGCGATCCAAACTAGACAATGGGTAATGTATTTTTATCTGAGACATTTTAATTTGAGAGATTAAACAAAAATGCCATTTATTTAGAAAATTTTTGTTTGATCAATTCAGCTTGCAGAAGTCGACATTGAGCTTGTGAAGTCTTAAAAAATTTCGCCCATGCTATAACATTGTTAACTTGGAGCGCATGCTCTAAAAGCGTAATCACGCGTTTAGATCCGCATCAAACACTGAAAGTCTTAGTTTAGAGCGTCATCAAGAGTCGATTTTAAATAAATAAATAAAAAATAATTTTTTTGAATTATGCATTTGGTGCAGCACCAAAGATTAAGAAAAAAAAAGATTAAAAAATTCATTTTTTATATTTTAGATTTTTTTCTTTAAAATCGAGTCTTGATGACGCTCTAAACTAAGACTTTCAGTGTTTGATGCGGACCTAAACGCGTGATTACGCTATTAGAGCATGTGCTCCAAGTTAACAATGTTATAGCATGGGCGAGATGTACTTTGGTGCATGGTCCAAAGGCGTGTCTTAACTTGTGGTGCAGCAATATCGAACGAGGGAATACGGTATTTGTTAGCATTGTGAAGTTTCGTTCAAAAAAACATTAAAATATTTAAAAATTGAATTTTGTTGTAAAAAACTTTTTTATTGCAAGTTGTGTAACATTTTTTGTTATATCCTCATTTCCAATAAAAAATTATTCAATTTTTAAATTTTGTATTGAACTTTTTGAACCTTTTGAACGAATCTTCACAAAGCTCTATTTGTTTCGTATTTCGCTTGTTTAGATAGAAATAAAACCAAAAAAAAAACAAAAAACTCTCTTTTATAACCATTGAATTTTCAAGCTAAGAAAGTTTCTATTACATCATATATAAGGCATTTTTAAATTATTTTCCCTTAAAAACAAAGTTGAATTAAGCTTTTAAAAATCAGTTAAAATTGATTAAACACTAACAAATTGAAAGTATTATTCTTTCACGAGTTAAATTGCAAAAACCATGCTTGCGAAAACGATTATGTGGAATATTACTCGTGCTAAATAAATCATATTATTTTCGAATTTTTTTTTCGTTTATAAAGTTATTTAAGAGTAATTATACAATAACCGTTATTTTGTATTCTGTTCTTTAAACAAACAAACGTAAATTAGGTCTTTAAAACTCGATTAACTGAATAGAAATAAAATTAAAAATTTGTCACTTTTTAACCGAATTAATGTATTATGCGACTTCGAAAACTCAAGATTATTATGTTTTTCCTTAGATAAAAAGTAAAAAAAAATTAAAGAAATAGAAATTACCGTCAAGACTCGCAAATTGTCCTTGGGGTTTAAAGAAGAAAGACTATTTTAAACCAAGGGATAGTTTAACATTCGACATAAAATTTTTGTTTCATGGAGAAAATTAAATTTATTGTCAATTTTGATGTTTCTGAATGTCCAAACCAATTTTTACCCCTGGGTTAATAAGCGAGGAAAAGTGGGACTATTATTCTAAATTTAAAGCTTTAAAGTTTAATTAAAAAAATTGAAATATGTTACTCATTTAAAACCGTTTTTAAAGAAAAAAATGGCTCGTAAATGTCCATGTTCTTTAACTGATTCCAGCCTGAACTAAAAAGAGTCTTACCCTTTTAGCCCGGAGTAATTTGCGAGCGTTTACGGTAATCAAAACCAAATGCTAGATAACGCTTCGAGAGATTTTTTAAAAATTTTGCTAATTTAAAAAAGTCTTTTTATTCAAAACTGTATTTATAGGAAACCACAACCAGAACAGTTATCATGAAATTCGACAAGAAACTTTGTACAAGAAGAGTGTCTAGTCAGTTTTAAAGTTTACAACTAAATTTAAAACATTTTCTTTAAATGTTTTAATGAATTTTCTTCATTTTTTTGATAAAACTTTTATGTTTATCTCAAGTATAAAGTTGCTCCCCCAACCCAAAACGCAACATAAACAATAAAAGAAATAACTTTTAAACGATAAAATAAAGCACACATCTTTAAGGATTCTATTTCGTTTTCTCAATTTTTTTTGATCGAATCAATTGTTCCTATCAAATCTGAAACAAAAAATAAGCTATAACTAATCAGAATTTTTAATTATTAGATTTTAAAGTTTACTTATTTAAAAGTTAAAAGTAGATAAAATACTGGATTTTTTTAAGAAATCTACCGTAAATTCTCATTCAATGTTACATGTAAATAAATCTGAATTCTCAGTTTTTAGCGGAATTTCTGATTGGTTGAAAACAAAAATTAGCCAATCAAAAACTCCGCTAAAACCCGTACATTCAGGTTTAGTTACATCCCAGTCAATTTCAAATTACTGAAACATGAAATATTCTTAATGATTTCTTAATGTAACAGTTATTTAAATAGTAAAAACTAACTGAAAACTCATGTTTATTATATGGTTGGGTTCGTGAACTTTTAAATTAATGTCACAGTAATTTTTTTTGTAATACGTACAGTAATTTTCCATCCCAAGGAGTTTCATTAATTTTTCAGTACTGATTTTTCAATGTTTGAACTTTTTCAAACAGGATAGTTAGAGTATTATTTTAAAAAAAAAATCTATCCAATCGAATTTTATTTTAGACACAAACGTCATTGACCTTTAATATTTTTTAAAAATTTTGTATAAATAGCTGTTAGTTTTTTCATTTAAACTAAGTTAACCAAATTTTAAAAATTTAAATTTTTCAATATTTTAAACTTTTCTATAAATCTTACACGTTATAAATGTTTACACGTAATAAATTCGTCTAATCTAGCTATGCTAGAAAAGACCAAATAAAAAAAAAAAAAAAAAAACTTTTCTATAAATCTCAAAATCACTTAATAAATTACTTGAGACCATTCCAACTTAACACTACCTGCCTTAACATAAATCTCTTTACTTTGTGACTTGAAAAAAGCTTGCTAACACTTGAAATACCTTTAAAAAACTTTGAATATTTGAAACAATACCGCTTAATTAAAACCATTCGCCCCTTTGATAAATAGTTACTGCAAAAAAATTGCACAAATAGATCCACCCTTAATTTTTAAATTCAGTTACACTGCATATCACTTACCAAAACAGTCATCCTAAGAATGCTATGGTCTAAGAATTTATGAAAAATTTACTGACATTAATGTGACAGAGACTGATAAACTTGCTGAAACATTAATGTCAAAACATCCGTAAACATTGCTGGAACATTACTGTTTTTGGGACTGAAACATTAATGTTACAGTAAGTCTTGGCAGTAATTTTTCATTAATTTTAAATTGACTGGGATATAACATTGAACGAGAAAATACGGTACAATAAGTTTCTATTTTGTTATTAAAAAATATAATATCTAATTGAAGTTGGTATAAATTTTGGTTGTTTTTTTTTAATTTGAGTTATTAAAGTTGCAAGGGGAAGAATCAATTATTTGCAAACTGTAAACTTAATTTGAAATCCAAAACCAGTTTTAACAAATGCTTATACATAAAAAAATTTGTTTTCTTTAAATAAAAATATTTTATATCTTATTAGTACATTTTGGAAAATCTATATTTGTTCGGATTTACGAGTATCTATTGAAAGCAAAATAGCTCTAGTAAAAGCTTGTAAATTAATAATAACTAGACAACCCAGATTACGGTAAACGACCGGGAACAAATTTAAAAGATTTGAAAAATAATCACTATTTAAATCTTGATATGGTAAATTAGGAATCGAATGGTAGAGAAGAACTTTCCTTAAAAGCATCAATTTTTTTCTCATAATCAGATAAATCTAAAATCAATGTGAAATTTTTTACTTTGATTATCTTCGCTACAGTGACACTTCTGGGAAATATCATTTAGAAAATTTATTTGGGTATAATATGAAAAGTAAATAAAAAAGTAATTGACTGAGACGACAAAGGCAATGTTGCAAAATTTAAGGGAAAAATATGAGAATTTATGTAACCCACAAAGCCTTTTCTTCCAAACACAGTTTTATTGAAATTGTTATCGTGGTTTTCTAATCTTGGTTTGCGTTTTCTAGTTTTTTGGATCAAATTTTGCAATTTGTGACGCCTCTGGTAATTAGTGTTGGGTAACGGCCTGGCGGCCAACTGGCAGGTCATTTTTTTCAATTTGGCCTTTTGCATGGCCGCCTAAGTACCGTATTGTAGCCTTTGCGAACCGTACCCACTGTACCTACCGTACCACCACACCCTCAACCTACCGTAACGTACCCATAGTGCACCGAACTCACCGTAATTTTTCTAATTTTGCGATTCTTTATCAATGCTGCAAACATAACTCAAAATATCACTAAAAAAACTACACCAATAAAAAGAAAAATTACTTTTCTCCTAAGATTTTTATTTTTTGGATAAAAAAAAGAAAATTTATTTATTATTAATGGGTTTATAAATTTTTAAAATAAATTAATAAGAAAATCAAAGGTCGGTAGGTGAGGTGAGTACGGTATACTTAAGTACCCCTTCGGTAAGGTACAGTTCGCTAAGGGTACGCTTCGGTACGGTTAGACGGTGTCTCGATTTTTTTTGCTGCGGTACGGTTCACTTCGTTACGGGTACGCAAATGGTTAAAATTCGGTACAAGTGCAGTAACAGGAAAATGATACCGTTAAGGAATTTTATTGGAGAAAATGTCTAAAAAAATGAACTGAATAACTGAAATTAAAGAGACCATATGTTACAAGTTGCTATGACAAAAAATCAATTAAAAATTAAATCATTTAGTTTTAAATGTCAGTCAGCAAAGCTTTGGTCCTTTGGTGTTGACTATTTTTGTTTAGAAGGTTTTTTGCTCAAAACTTGAATTTTCATTTATTAGACAGATCGAAAGTAGAACATCAACATCCTCCCTTTACATAACGTCAAATTATACTCAATGTAATTGATAAAATTTCCTTTTAGAATAATGTAACTTTTCCGACAGCAACTATTTCTAGTTAGTAACTGATTAAAGTAAATCGTTGTAAGCATTACATTCCATAGA
This sequence comes from Brachionus rubens, assembly GCA_022207745.1. Lineage (NCBI taxonomy): Eukaryota > Metazoa > Rotifera > Eurotatoria > Ploima > Brachionidae > Brachionus > Brachionus rubens. The sequence continues at coordinate 1,798,862 of JAJVHD010000001.1, read as the reverse complement.
AAGGAAAATTAGATTTACTAAAACTTAAAATGATTTAGCTAATCAAAAATGATAATTTTGTTTTTCAATTGAAACATAAATTAAATTGTGTAAAATTTACTTAAATATCCATGGCATTTTGCTTTTTTACTTTTAACACAGTTATCTTGATTTTTGATAAAGATTTTCATGCAATACTTCCGAAATTAAGTTAAAAAATGCTTGATTTCTTGAAAGCAGAAAAAGTAAAAGTTATTAATAGATTATTATCAATTGGCTGTTTTATTTTTTTTAACCGAGCAGAATAATATAACTAATTAAATAGATTTATACACATAATCAAACTTTCCTATATTTTAACGCTTAAATTCTTACATCTAAAAATCAAACTTTTTAAAATTTAACTGTAGAAAATTCTCTCAAATAACAATAGTCTAAAAATAGCACTTTCCAATTTTTAAACTGTATAGAAATTCTACTTTCCAGTTTATTCACTCGAAATTGTTGCATCATTTATACCATTCGATCGACTTTATATGAAGCTAGAAAAAAGAATATCCCAAGTATTCCAAAAAATCGAGATGAAATTAAGCTAGGGGGTAAATATATTGTAACTACGTCGGATCAGCTTTTTTTGTTTTTTGATACAAACGACAAGGATCGTATTATTTCTTTTGCGTCAAACTTGGGTTTTGAGTTATTGTCTAAAAGTCCTCAATAGCATATTGATACTACGTTTAAAGCCTCGCCAAGAATTTTCTATTAGCTTCTAATTTGGGCTTTATGTTCAATCCAGTCCGACTGACTTCAGACTTTGAGATAACATTATTCAAGTCGTTACAATTTCATTTTCCGAGAATCGATTTAAAGGGTTGCTTGTTCCATTTCGCTCAAGCTGTACTTAGACATTTGTTACAAATTGGATTAAAAAAAAGTACAGTCACAGTGAACAATTTAGAGAATGGACCAGAAAGATGATTGCTTTGACATTAGTACCTGTTGATCGAGTGTCTGATGCATTTGAGTTGTTAAAGAATGAGTCCTTACCAAATTTGGTTGTATATTTCATAAAGTTTAATTATTCGACATTATTTTTTAAGAAAGTTAGAATTTTGGATGTTAGAATTTTGAAAAGTCATAATTTAAGATAACATCAAAATGATATAAATTTTACGTTGAATATTTAGACGTTAAAATTTGGGAAAGTTTGAAAATTGGAAGACACCATTAAATAAAGTAGAGTAATTAAAGAACTATATATTAGGACTTAAAAAGGTACTCAAAATTTCCCAGATTATACGCAAAAATATACTGAGGGAAAAAATATCCTGTCAAAAATGTACTGAGCAAAAATATACTGAAGAAAAATATACTGGAGAAAAATATACTGGAGAGAAAAATATACTGGAGAAAAATATACTGGAGAGAAAAATATACTGAGAGTAAAAATGTACTTTTTTATTTTTATTTAATTCTAGGAAAAAGATACGGTGAGGAAAAATGTACTGAATTAAATGAGAATGTGTTTTATATTTTTTATTTGGGGGAAGATAAAGTAACAAAAAAAATCAAACTTGATCGTCTTCTGATAGTTCCAGGAAGCGCAAATGAACTTTGTTTTCCTCATCAAGTTTAATACGTTTGATGATGATGATGATGATTTCTTGTTCGATCTCTTCGTAATGTTAATGATTCGTGTCGACATTGCCCTCTCTTATTTAGCTCTCTCTTCCCTTTTTTCGGCATAAATCGCGTCCATGTCATTTTTCAATCAATAAATTGTTTGTCACAGCAGCCATATAATTGAAGCTGATATCGTCTACGTTTTGAAGATCTAAATCGGGTAGATGACCTTGTAGTCTGACAGTTTTTTGTGGCTGAACTGTAGTAAGCTCGGTATAAACGATCGCTGGCTCCTCGATGTTTTCACTATTAAGCTCAGTGATGTTGTGTACTTATCCAATTGAATAAAAGATGAGAAGTGATCTAACAGGAAGCCAGTAAGTAAATAATATAACACTTAAAATGTCTAACATAAATGTATAATACAAAAATTTTTCATTTTTCGTCAGTATATTTTTCCTTTTTTTCAAAACCGCACATTTTTCCCCTCAGTATAGAATTCCCCAATTATCAAACAGTATATTTTTCCTAATTTAAGCTAACAGTATATTTTTTCTCAGTATATTTTTGACCGGATATCTTTCCCCTCAGTACATTTTTACTATTTACCCTTCAACACGAATAAATACCTCTAATGGAGGCTTCTAATTATCCAAATTAAGAAAACTTGAGATATTTAAGGCAATGGAAGCAACTGAAAAAATAATGAATTTAATAAACTTATTTAATAAAATTGTCCATCAATTAAAACTCACTTTTTTTCATTTTTTTAAAGATTGTCCAGGTAAATTCGAATTGTCAATTGTCCACTCAGGTGACAAGACCCAATTTTCTTATTTTCTCAATTTTTATATCCGTTATAAGAGCTGGACAAAGGGTGGTTTTGATCAAATTGAAAAAGGTTGTTGCACAAGAAACAAAGTTTGCTTCAACGAATAACAATTTCTCTTTGTAAATCCTTGTAAATTTCAATAAAGGTTGTATATAACCAGATTACTTGACTGTAGTTATGATTACTTTTTTACGACTTCAAACGCTTAATAGAAATGGCCCAGGAACACAATCTTATTAAATTTCTTAGCAAGAACAGTATCGGAACTTACAAAGTTCAGTATCTGATCCAGAATGATCTTAATTGAATTTACGATTCTTAAGATCTTAATTTTCCATGGAAAATCCTTTTAAAAATTTCAACCAAGTTTTTTTTAAAGGATCTTGTGTCAGTTTTTTAGGATCTTTAAATCAATAAAAAAATTCGTAAGATTTTATAAGTAAAGCTTAAGAATCTTAGATTCAATTAAGATTATTCTGGATCAGATACTGAACTTTGTAAGTTCCGATACTGTTTTTGCTAAGAAATTTAATAAGATTGTGTTCATGGGGGTTAATACTTAAGCCTCAAAATCAAGGCTTTATTCATAATTTTTTTAACAACGCAATTTAAAAATAATATTATTGAGACAAACTTAATTATATATTTAAATTGGAAGCTCAAAACGAAAAAATATTAGATTTTATATTAGAAAAATATTGGCTGGTTTAAATACCCATTGTTCCATATTAATGTTAACAAAAATGATTTTTTCAAATTGAATTCTGAAATTAAAGTTCTGTGAATTAACTTCATATTGTAAGATTTTTGAATAAAACTTGTAATACCGAAAGTTGCTTATTATTGTAAAAAAGCTAACTTACATATTCTTGTAGATAAAAACTTGCTCACAAAGCTAAAAGGGTTGCGTCAAATTTAGTTGTTGAATTGACGAGAAAAAAGGTCTCAAAAACCACAAAAAAATAAGTTAGGTACGATTTGGGGACTCATTTCTTCATTTCTCGTGACATAATCTTTGGGGAATCGGCCCTTGTTTTAAATTAAAAACACCAGTAATAATTTTCGAGTGGTAAGCTAAATAAAAATATTTGTTTTGCATATATATTTCAACGAAACTTTGTAAAACATGATAATAAGATACTTCTACACTTAACAGATGTAAATGTAGGCAACATCAGCACCTATCCCGAGAATACAATGGATTAAATAAAAGCCTTTTCTCAAATACGGAAAAGCATTAAGATAATTATACCATGTATGAATAGTTTTACATTTATAATATAAAAAACTACGATTTTTTTAGAATTTTTAAGATATTATTTTTTTTTTAAAGTTTCAACACCTTCGAAATTAAATCCAATCATTCAATTCTAAACTTCTTAATTACTTCTTTACGGCTATTTCCGCAAACCTTTTCTTCGATCTTGATGTAAAAAAAAAAAATTTTGGACTGGGGGGTCTTGAATTAAGGGTTCCTTTAAAAACGTTGTTCCACTTTTTAAGGTTTTTCACTAAAATTTTCAAACAAAAGTCCATATGTTTATACATATTCTGAAAGAGAACAAATTTTTGTACAAGGTCAAGTATTTTTTATGATCAATGGGTACCTTTAAGCTACACTTTATGGTGCAAAAAAGAAATTTTTTGTGTTTTTCTACGTTTTTTTTTATTCTGCTCGAAGGAATGACTCAAAACCCCTTTTTGCATGACGCGAACCTTAATAAGATTACTTTGTGTCGAACCTTTATCGGAATTCAAAGTTACTTTTATTAAAATTTAAATCGGGAAAATTAAAATTTTGCTGACTAAAAATATTATTGTCTATTTAAGTTTATTAACATTTAAAAAATATAAAAACAATCGCACATTAAAATATGTAAAACTGTATTGATAGTTCAAAAGACTTTTAAAAAATTTTTATTTTGGAAAAAACTGATATATTTAGATCTAGATATAAGTATATTTTAGTAGATGATCTTAAAATATACGACTTGAAAACTTCTATTTTAATCAACAATTTGTTCAAAAAATGATATTTTTAATTTGACATTACCAAGAGGGTTATATAATTAAATTTTTGTAAATATTAACAATTTTTTTTTAAAATCAAAAAAGAAACGACTTAATTTTTGAAAATATTAAAAAACAAAGAGAATGTCTCTTAATTGACGTGGGTACATCAATTCGACAAAGATAAAATGAGAGTTTAATAAAAAAAATTTTCAAAATTGAATATTTAACCTGTATTTTTTCAAAGATGTGTCTGTGAAGGAGCATCTTAAAAAAATCTCAAATTCAATCGAATGAGTAATTTTAGGTTTTATTTTGAGAATCATTCGTCTTAAAATAACAAATAAAGAAGGTCGAATTAAGGTAAAAACAAAAAAGAAAAAAAAATTATGTTTTCAAAGACAAATATTTTTTTTTCAAGTTCTAATTCTTTATTTAAACGTTTGTGAGAATCCAATTCTTGAATTAAATCTGGATGTTCTAAATAATTTACATTTTTAGAATTTTAATTTGTCTAAACATTAATGAAAATGGCTTGGAATTTAAATTTTTAAATAACTAATAAATTTAAAATCAAAGGCATCTGAGATTTTTTGTCCGATAATTGACACATGACCAAATGGAAGTTTTCTCTAATCTACTTTTAAGGAGGTCCTTTTTATGACAGTAAATTGAAAAATTAATTTTGTCAGTCCAAATAGCTGCACAATTGGTTTTAATGTTATTTTATTATAAAGCTGATATTCGGAAAAAATGCTGTCTTCTGACTTGAGTCTTTAAATAAAAACTGCCTGACTTAGACCCAAGTCGAGTCACAAGAAAGCAAGCGACTCTGACCCGGACTCAAGTCACCACGAAATCATCGAGTAACTAAGTCTGAAGTAAAGCCAAAATTCAACACAAATCTTCGGTAGTTGTCAGCGGAGCAATCGAGAGAATGTTCCAATAGACTTGCGGAAATCTGGTATTAATAAAATAAAATTGATAAACATGATGTGCTGATTATTTCGGTCTTAAGCTTGATTGATAATCATTAAAGAGAGAATTTCTCTTTATTTTTTCCGAAATGTGTTCAGACTTTAGCCTTTCTTATATTTAGATCGATGTGGCTCACGCCTTAAACTCTCAGCCCAATTTATTATATAAAGCAATGATGTTCGATGCTAAAGTATATAGTAGACCTTTTAAAGTAAATGAACCTACTTATACTACTAAACAAATTAGTAAAGAAACGTCGGAACTTGAACAGGTTTATTCCGATTAATGTGAGCAGCATTTATAGACTTCTAAACCTTCGGATGTTACAGCAAAATTTCGCGAATCAGCAATTTTATAAAGTCTCAGTCCGGTCCCAGTCTTCGACCTTTTGAATTTTCGAGATTTTTTACTCATTTTTATTTTAGAAGCAATTTATGGGGAACACTTGTAAATTTTCTGTAAAGCTTTTAGCCTTCGTTTAAACCTTCTTGATTGGCAAAATTGTCTTAAAAAAAAAGATATGTTCAAAAATAATTGATCTAAAATAAAAAATAAAAAAAGAGGTAAATAAAAACGGGCCGCAGAAGTTAAACAAGGGTTAATCAAAATTTTTTTAATTAGTTTTGAACAATTAATTTATCGAATGAGGATTGAAAATGTTTGTAGCTTTGGGTCTGACACAACAAAAATCGGTGTATTTCTTCAGCGGTTAGTGATTGTTTCGATATGCTTTTCAAGAACTTAACGAAAAGAGTGTTCGATCTTTCTTCAATAATTTGTACTATTCATCATATGTACATATTTTAATTGTTCTTAAGATTTTTTTTTTGGATTTTTTGGAGACTTGATTTTATTTTCTTTGTTCTGACGTTCAAAATTATAAAACAATAATCAAAGAGGGATCGTATGTTGGATCATATGACTGTTTAAATAAAGCACATTTACACTTGGTCCCAAAAAACTTAGGAGTATGGGGTAAAATTCTTGATTTTTTTACCCCCATCAAAAAATTGATTTCTTGGTCGTCGATTACAGCTATGATGTCGAAAATGACAAATTCAGATAGTGTGGAAGTTTTGCTCCGTGCGCACCTTATCATATTAGTATTTTTAGAGTTTCAGATTAAACGCAACGCACTTTGACCATTTGAAATTTTTTATTCGCCGTAACTCATCTGCAAACAAGGCTACTCTAATATTCCTTGGGATGCGGTTGTAAATTTCACTGAAGAAAATTTTGAAAATTGATGGCCAAAGACCGCTAACCTGCGGTACACCACAGTTAATTGGATGTTGGTTGGAAATCGCATATTTCCTTCGCTCTTAATTTCGGAAGAATATTAAATATTCTATCAGAAAAATGGTGGCCGTAAACTTGCGGAAATTTAGTTGGGCGGGTAATTAGGACTTGACAGTTTTTTTTAAGTATTTTCTTGTTTTGAACGAGTCAGTACCTTTAACCACTGGGCCTGTAAGAAAAAAGCACAAACCTTGGTGTTCCCTATCAGTGGCGTATACCTTGGTGTTTTAAAAGTCAGAGGGGCTCAGCCCCCCCCCCCCCAAATGAAAAAAATTTTTATCTTGTTTATATAAAAAATCTCTATCAAAGTTGCATCTCAAGTAAAGATTTATTAATTTTAAAATAAAGCATCACCATTATTGATATTCTAATCATTAAAATATCCTTTTTCAGTCAATTTTTAAGTAATTTTCCTGTTAAAAGTTGAGCCTGCCTTAAAAAATCAATGACTTGACTTAAAACAATACAAAATCGAAAAAAGAGTATTTTTTAAAAAAATATTCCTTCAGGAATTCTTAAAGGACTAATATAGTCCTCTTTGAGTATAGTTTTTTTGATCAGAGCCCCACATGTAAAAAATCCTGTTCCTAACGCCGCTGTTCCCAATCAAATACTTATTTAAAAAATGGGCGACTCTATTGCAACAATATGTGTCAATAGTCTACACTATTGGCACATAAAGACATTAAATATTGTAAAATCAAGAATGAATGTTGACAATAAAGTCTTATATTGCTTGGACGACGATAATCAATTGAATTGTTTGTCACAAAGTATTAGTTCTTCTAAAAGACCTTTGCGGCAGTGGATAAAGGACTATTTGAGACCTAGCACCCCGGAGCAGAAATATCGTAAGTTGAAAAATCTATCAGAGGATATAACTAATGTAGAACTAGTGTACTGCAGGGGAAGGAGAGTTTATTGACAGAGGGAATAAGTTGTTGCCGAAGAGATTTTTTAATTGAGTTTAACAATTAGTTTAACTAAAGCATTGAACAGTTTGATTGAGTAAGTTTTTATAAAATCAAATTTCACAAATAAAATAAGTAAAAGTATTCTTGTTAAGCAAGCAACTAAGTCTGTTTTAACAAAATAGTGATTTTCACAAAAGCAGGGTAAACAAAATCGAGAGTATTCTTTATTCAAACCAGTTAAAGAGATTCCAAGATTCCAGTTAGAAATGAGAAATTTTAAAGAATCTTAAGAAAGAAGATGTCATGAACGAATAAAAAATAAGATTCTTTAAGCTTTTTTAAAATATTTAAATTTTTTTAATGAAAAATTTGGAATTCACCGGAAGCTTAAAGAATCTTACTTCTTATTCGTTCATGACATCTTTTTTCTTAAGATTCTTTAAAATTTCTCATTTTTAACTGGAGTCTTCCAAGATCGATTCCCGAACTTGCCAAAATCGTGTCTAGAACTTAAACTTGTCAAGAACGACTTAAAATTTATAATTTTGTATTTCAATTAAAAATTCCTTTGCTTTTTATATCATAAAAAATTAAAAATCATATCATGTGTCAATAGTGTAGACTATTGCAACAATATGTGTCAATAGCCCATGTTATTGCAACATATTGCTTTAATAGACATTCAGTTAAAAAATTTGAAAGTTCATGAAGGTTCAGAAATGGACATTCTGTAAGACCAGTGTTGTACAACATGATAAATGTTTTTTTTTGAAAATGAATGAGGGATGCGAAAGCAGAGAAATCAGGAAATATAAAAAAAAATTTTGAGGTTTTTAAAATTATAAATTTTTATTTTGAAGCAAAAAAAAAGTAATTGAATTTTTTTTTTTTAAAGTTTAAAATAAATACATCAACAACAGCAACATTTAAATTAAACATGAAAACGAAAAGAAAAAAAAAATGAGGAAAAAAAAAATTGATAAATTGAATTTTATATTTTTCAAATTGTTTTGTTTAAGTTTTAAAAAAATATAAATATCAATAAATAATAAAGGAGCAAAAAAAAAACAAAAAATAAACAATGCGATAAACCACCGTATAAATACACATTTTTAAAGTTATTTTCCATCATCATCATCATCAATATTAAGGCTATTCAACATATAAATCAATTGGTTTAATACCAATTTATTATCGGGAAAAAAAAACATTTAAAAATTCGTATCTCATTTTTTATAAAATTCCATATCTACAGTTAATTTATAAACTAGACATTATCAGTCTCAAAAAAAACCCCCCTTATATGTTACAAAGTTGACTAAAGGAAGTGTTTCCATTACATATTCATTCAAATACAAAAGAGTATAAAAAATGAGAATCTTGTGCGTTCATATAAAATGACTTAAAACGATATGTATTTTTACGGCTTATTTCATTTAGATTAAATTGAGAGGTTCATTTTGGTTATTAAGGACCCTTTGATTGGTCGGTCAGAGTTTTCGTTTTTTCAAATAACGAATAAATAATTCTCATGTAAAATAACAATAACTATTTTTTAAGATAAATCTGACTAGTTAACTTAAAAGTCCCTTATTTTACAAAATAAACCCAAAAAAAAAAAGTGAAGTGACAAAAAAAAACTAATCTCAAAATTTCCTAGACAAATTCCAAGATAAAAAAAAAAGAATAACAAAAAAGTTTTTTTTAAAAAAAAAAATTTTCTTTTTTTATAAATTAGACACACTTGTTTTTTTTAAAAAAATCTGTGTGATTTTTGTAAAAAATTCTTTTATATTTACAAAAACAATCGTTTCTTTTTTTTTTGTTTCAAAAAAAAACAAACAAATTCCTGAGATTTTTTTTCTTAAGCTTTAATTTTTTTGTCTTTAAAGGACGACGGCGGCTCTGACCCAACAACTTTTGAATCCAAGCAGCAATTACTCTAATCGACAAAACCCTATGTTTATGCATGTGTGTGTGTGTGTGTCCCGAGCAGAATTTTTTCTAAAAATAACTTTTTTGTTTTACAAATAAACTAAAAAATAAATTGGTGATCAGAAAAAAAAAACTAAATTTTTTTTGTTTTTTTGAAATTTTTTGATGCTGCTGATTAAATAAAAGCTGTTGTTGATGTTGACCAAGAATGAAAATTTATTCTTGATCGAACCAGTCCAATTTTGGTTGACCATATTGTGGATTACCCTGTCCATTATAATAACCATGTTGTTGTGGTTGTTGATGATGTGGTTGACTCATCATTGGATTTTGGTGATAACCTTGTTGTTGTGGAGCAAAAGGAGCAGCGTTAATGTTATAATGATGTCCTTGATTGTTATTTTGGTATCCATAACCGTTTGGTTTTTGTTGATGCGGTTGTTGTGGTTGATACTTTTGACGATAATCTCTACTACCAAATTGATTAGTGAATCTATTTGCATTTTGATTTGATTTGCTGTATTTGTTCTTGCTTGATGATTGACGAATATCATCGACCATTTTGGACATAAATTCGGGTATTTCTTGTTGAGTTTCTTTTAGGATATCGTGCAAGTCTTTGGCAATGTTTTTATTTTTTTCATTGAAAAATGAAATGGCTTGACCTGAATTTCCAGCACGTCCTGTACGACCAATACGATGAACATACTCGTCAATATCAGTTGGCAAATCAAAATTAACAACAAATTTAACATTTGAAATATCAAGACCTCTTGCGGCAACAGCAGTTGCGACTAAGATTGGTTTTCTAGCATTTCTGAACGAACGTAAAGCCTCTTCACGTTCATTTTGACTTTTATCTCCGTGAATACTAATAGCCGGGTAGTTTTCATTGACCAAAAATCGTTCTAAATCATCAGCACCACGTTTAGTCTCAACAAAAACGAGAGTCAAAGCAGTTGGATCAGTTCTCAATAAATCTATTAAAAACATTCTTTTTTCTTCTTCTTCGACCCAAATTAATTTTTGTGTAATCATAACAGATGTACTACCAACACGGCCAACAGCTAAGAAAATGTAATTTCTCAAAAAATCGCGAGCTAACAATTGAATTTCTTTTGGGAATGTAGCTGAGAACATCATTGTTTGTCTTTGACCAGTTCGTGGCATGTCTCTTTTTTCAACAATATCACGAATTTGTGGTTCAAAACCCATGTCTAACATACGATCAGCTTCATCTAGTACTAAGTATTTGATTTTTTCTAAACCGACTTTACCACGATCGTGTAAATCAATCAAACGACCGGGTGTGGCGACAAGGATGTGACAACCTTGGTCCAAATCTCTCATTTGAGCTTTTATATCCGAGCCACCGTAAACTACACATGGTCTCACTCTTGAACGATACGAAAACTAAAAGAGAAAAATAAATAAATTTTTGAGAACGAAAAAAAAAACGAGTCTTTTCAGCGGTGTAGAATAATGTCAACATAATAGATTCTTCTAAAATATGTTTTCTGTTAACGTTTTGTCATCATCAAAGACTCAATATATAAAAAAATAAGCTTGTTCAGAAACGAGGAATTATTTGTCAGCATTAATTGCTAAGACAGGGATAACTTAAACTCATCATTCAAGCTTTAGTTAAAAACAAGTTATCTCAGTCAAGAAGAACGGAAAATAAAATGTCTTCATTAAAATTTTTGTTTAAAAATTTCGTATGGCGGAATCAAATTTTCATCATTGATAACTTTTTTTGGGAATAAAAGGATTCATGTCAGTAATTAGGATGTATTTGTCAGCACTAATTGCTAAGACAGGGATAACTTAAACTCATCATCGAATCCGAAATAATAACAAAAATAGTAAAAAATTGACATACTTTTCTTGCTTCGTCATAAATTTGAGATGCTAATTCTCTTGTTGGAGCCAAGACTAGAGCAACAGGTAACAATTTCTTGCGTTTATTGATAAATGTGAAATTTTGTTCGAACCCATTTTCGAATATTAAATTCAATATTGGAACCAAAAAGGCGGCGGTTTTACCAGAACCTGAAATTAAAAAAAAATTAGAACCATTTTTTTAAACGGGTTATAAAATCTGATCAGAGGTGTAGAATAACGTCAACATTAAGGATTCTTCTAAAAAATGTTTTCTGTCTTCGTTGTGTCATCATTCAGATTTTTTAAAGTGTTTAACAAAAATTATCAGCTCAAGTGTCTTTTTTGTCCGCATAGTTAGCTAAGACAGGGATAACTTTATCATCATTTAATTTTTTGTTTGTTTTTAGGATTCATTTCAGAAACGAGGAATTATTTGTCAGCACTAATTGCTAAGACAGGGATAACTTAAACTCATCATTGAATCCTACGGGATATGTGTCTTTATAGACTAAAAAAGTACTAACCAGTTTGAGCACAGGCCATCAAGTCACGTCTTGCCGATATAATTGGCATGGCATTTTTTTGAACTGGAGTAGGTTTCAAGTAATTTGTCAATTGAATGTTAGCTTGAATGATCTCGTGAAAGTTCAATTCTTCAAACTAAAAAACGAAAAATTAGTAAAAAAATTTTTTTTTTTGTGATCAGAATTTCAGTGGGATCGGAGCAGCAGTTGCATTTTGAGACGAAAATCGACTCAATCAATACGAATGCGCTACATTCAACTCCTTTCATCATTAATTCTGGTATGTTTTCAATAAAAAAAATTCCTACACTATTTATTGCTTTGACTAAGCTTTCTCCTGTTACTTCGACTGGAATGTCGTCATACGAGTCAAAGCTAATACCATTTGATTGCTTTTTACCAAACAACTCTCTTTAAAAAAAAATGAATTTTTAAAAATCGTGTTTATTTTTGTTAGGTTTAATGTCTCAATTCTTCTTCTGTTTGGTCGATAGAGACAACCAAACAGGGTAAATCCTTGAGTTATGGTCTAGCAGTATTTAATTTTCGATCGATTACTGGGTAAAATTCAATCAAAACTCAAAATCTGCATTTCAATAAAAAAAAAATCAAAAAACTTACTTTTCTAAATTTTCATCAGCATCTAATGGTCTACCCCAATCGTTCATAGCCAAACTTGGATTCTCCTCTTCTTGGTTATAATAACCGTTTCCATTGAAACGATTATTGTAACGTTGACCATTGTTGGCGTTGTAACGGTTACCATTTCCATTGTACCCGTTTTGTTGACGATAGTATGAACCACTACCGTTATCGTTTACTTCATTTGGTGATAGAATACCATTATGGGTTTGCATTTGGGGCATTGTTTGCTGTGGTGGCGCTTGAATTTGTTCATAACCATTTGGTGAACCCTCTTGATTTTCAAAGCTAAGAAAAAAAAAATTTTATAAAAATTTTTTCATTTTTTTTTTTTTTTTGAGTTAATCTCAGGCAAGAAGAACGGAAAAGCAAATGTCTTCATATTCATTGAATCGTATGGCGGAATCAATTTATCATCACTGATTAACATCACAAAAAAAAATTCAAAATTACTTTCTGTTATACCCAGGTTGTTGAAATCTTTGAGGATTGTTCATTCTATTTTGATTATAATTTTGTGTCTTGTTATAAGTCATTGCACCTGAGTTATATCTTTAAAAAAAATAAATAAATCTCTTATTTGAAGTCATTTAAATTTTAAGAGATTATGAAATTATGGTCAGTGTAACTATGACGTTAAAATACTCATTTTTGGTCGTAGAATAAGACCAGTAATACGCGGATAAGCGAGAGAAAGCATGACTTGAAAGTAAAACACTGACAAATCGAAGTTGCTTACCACGTATACTATTCCTAGACTACTTCATTAATCAGAGTTATCATCACCCCATAATACTCTTCATAAAAAAAAATTATCGAAATTTACCTTTCTTGTGTGTTTCCTTGTGGAATTTGAACACCATTTTGATTATTTTGGTATCTTGGTCCATTGTAAAACTTTTTACCATTCGAGTTATTGTTTATGTCACCCGATGGTGAATCAGAGTTGCCATAATTGTTTCTTGGATAGTTGTTATTGTATTGTCTTGGTTGATGTTGATACCCATTTTGTGTTTTTTGTTGATGAAAAATTTGTGCTCCATTTTGTGGTTCTGAACTTCTTAAATGTGGTGGAACGTATTTTTCAGAGTTTGGTCTCGTGTGATTTAAATTCAAATTTTCAAACTAAATTATAAAATAGAGTTAGTAAAATAAAAACGAGGGATTCTATTTATAAGTAAAAATAAAATCGACTTTGACCCTAAACAACAACAACAAAAAAAAAAGTACTAGAGAAAATTGTAAAAAAAAAAAAATTTTTTTTTTTCAACGTGCTCGGCTTGCTAAGTTGAATGTTGCAGCAAGTTTTTGTTCAATTTTCTTTAGTAACTTTTTTTTTTCATAAAAATTTTTTTTTTCTTTTTAAAATTAAAAGAAAAAGTTGATACTGACCTGTCTGTCTAATTGATTGTTAAAATGATGATTATCATTGTTGACAATTGCTGTGGTACCATTCATAATGAAAAAAATATTTATTTTCAATCTTTTTTGTTAATCTAAAATAATAAAGTTTGAATCGAAAAAATTTTGAAATTTATATATCTTGATGGTAATTTCTCAATATGATGGTAATATCATCTCAAGCTTTTAAATACGCATGAAAATGAAAATTTAAAAAAATTGAAAATTATTTTTTTTTTCTTAACATCTAATTGCCTTCTCATTCACAAGAAGCTAACGAACGAACGAAAACAAAAAAAAAAGTTCGAAACACAATAAAATTGTTTCTTATTTATGTTCGTTTCTCTTTTAATGTTGTTGTCGAATTACTAAGAGAGAGAGAAAGAATCTAACCTCGTTTGAAAGAATTGCAATTATTATTATTTTTGTTGTTTGTGCGTTGATTATAATAATATTATAATTTTTATACTAAAGCGCGCTTTAGTATGAAATGAGAAACTGACAAAAACTTTAGCAAAAAAGCTTAGCAATGAGAGTGAGTATTTAATTTAAGAGAAAAAATACGAGTCTTAAATTATAATCATTTGTTCAGTGTGTGGCTGGATCATATCCTCTTTTATGATTTTGCATGATATTTTTTTGTTCAGATTCATAAATTCAACAAAAATTTATGATTATAGTGTTAAGCGTTTCATTTTGTCTTTATTCTCTTTTATTGTTTTTGAATAAAATTGACTTAAAAAAAAAAACAATTTTTTTGACTTCGCCTGAATTTCTGGGTCCTACGAAAACCCCATTTTTCGTGAAATTTGTGACCCCCGAAAAATACAAAACTACAAGAGCTTTCCAGCTATCATATTGTTTTAAAAAAAAAAATTATATTTACCCCTTAAATTTCAATTTTTCGATTTTTTGGGATTTTGACCCCATGTTGACACCTCAAATTTTACTGATTTACCCCCCAACCAACCTCAAGATTTTCTGACAGAAGAGACTTCGAGCTGTTCAAAAAAATAGGCCTTGACCTCTCAGCTCTTTTATCTTTCGAGATATTTTGGCTTTAAAAAAGCGACCAAATTTCTAAGGGCCATGGTGAATCGAATATACAAAATCTCAATTCATTGGCATGTTCGAGATTTTTGAAAAAAAAAGTTCACGAAATTCAAAACTTTAGTGCTATCTGAATTTGTCATTTTTGACATCCGAACCGTAATCTACGGAATCTCAGGGGTCACTTTTTTCTTTTTTTAAGGTTAAACTAAAGAAAATTCTGAACAAATCTATGGTTTTACTTTTTTCATTTTTAGCTTTATTTCATATTAGCTTTAAACAAGCAGACGAAAAGTGACATACGAATTTTTCACTTTCTGACAAAAAAAACGACTCGATTTTTGGTTTTTGTTTTTGTTCTAAAAATTATTGAAAAAATTGAAATATCTTTTCATATTTCTAATTTTGATTTTGAAACTTAACAGCAAACTCTATTAAAATGTCGTTTAAAGAGAAACTAACATTAATCAATCGCTTATATCAACTTAGTTCGTTAAATTAAGAAACTTACATTAAAACTCAAATAAATCTTTCAAACAATCCTTTTATCCAACCACAAATTTTCATACAGTAATTATTGTAATGCTTAGCGTTAATTTCATGCAAATTTTAACTGTTTCAGTGGGTTTGACTCACACCTTTATTAAAAAAACTCACGGAAAAAGTCTTGTCGGGTCCGTATTAGTTTTTTTTTGAAACACGAACTTGATACATACACAGATTCTACAAGAATTTTTATTAGCTAATAGCTTGTAAAATATTTATTTTTCTGAGTACTAGGGTATGAAAGTTGACCATACGGCAAAAGTTCGGTTTCATTTTAAAGCCGGAAGCTAATGATTGAAAAGGTAGCCCTGAAAACGATAACAGATATTATATTCTAATTAACCCAAAAAAATGACTTTTTATAGACTTTGAAGTAATTTTTTGATTCTTTTCTTATTTTTATATCTCAAGATCGAACCAAAGCTCATCAAAAACTGTACAAACATAATGGTCGTCCCTAATTGTTCTATTCATAAGTCAAATTTATGACTATATTAGAAATTTGGAGCCCAAAAGAACATTATACTTGAAAAGACTGTAATTTAGAATTTAAAAACCTTTTTCGTATTTTGGTCAAAAAGAATCCGTGTCCGTACTTAAGAAGATTCTAGACTAGTCCGAATCCGTGGTTTATGGACATCCAAATTTTCAACGTTTTTATTAGAATTCTTTCTTTGGTTGTTAAAAAGAATTCACACACCTTTGAAGAGCTATCTTGCTTATGACCTAAGAATTTTATTTTCACAGAATTAATAATTAACAAAGTCAAATTGAACTAACTAAATTGCATGACACTTAAGTATTTATAAAGAAAAACTTCAAATTTCATATTTTTATCACGACTTGCTTCGTACTCATATTTTAATCTTGGAAAAATCAAGCACATAATTAGCGAAGAGTGATGTAACCCATAAAAAGGATTTGAACTGAAAAACAAATTTTGGGGATTGACCAATTACATTCTTGAATTTTTAAAAAAGGACTATGTAATATTTCAATGCAAATTCCCAAAAAAAAAACTATGACTCATTCTCAAACGATTTTAAAAGTATTTCAAAATCATTTTTTTTTGCAAAAATTGATTTTTTTAAATGCTTTTATATTAAGCTCTTAAAAGCAACTCGTTCTAAAAATTACTTTTAAAATACATCTCTAAACAATTTGAGCAGTTGTTCAAAGTTTCAATTGCATTTTTAATAAATGATGATTCAAAAATTTTAATTTAACTATTTCAACTCGGTAACATAGTCTACAATTTTTCAAGTTAATTACTAACCAAAACTTTTCATCTACGGAACTTTTGATGTACCGTAAATATTTGTTTTTTTAACGCGGCACTAAAATCCGGAAAACTTAGTGCGCATAAAATTTGCTTTTTTTCGAAAAATTCCTTTCTCGAATTATTACTTTTTGGTTATAGAATCTTCTGGTAATTCGGGAAAATTAATTTTTTTCGAGGCAGTTAAACCAAGTTTTCGGGATTTTAGTGCCGCGTTAAAAAACAAATATTTACGGTACATCAAAAGTTCCGTAGATGAAAAGTTTTGGTTAGATTTAATTAACTTTAAAAAATTGTAGACAATGTTACCGAGTTGAAATAGTTAAAATAAAATTTTATCTTCTTATCATCTTATAAAGAATCCATCTTATCTTCTCTAGCTATTATCGAAACTGCATCCACCTACACATGTTTCTTTTATAAAGATTACATATTTTACCAAATTGACTTTGTCCTTCTAATACCTTCAGGCTAAGGTAGTAAATATATTACAGTTGTACTTTTAACATCAATGAGATCAAAAGAAAAGCCTTTTTGAGTTTCTAACGAGGGTTATTGAAAATCAATTTTTTTAAAAATAATGTCTAGGGTTGGAAAGTTCCGTCTAGGCAAACTGATATTGATATTGTCATTTTTGGTCTTAAGGACGAAAATATCTAATCTGTAAGTAGACTTTATAAGGCGTTTGTTAGAGTGTGGAGTTCAGGTTTGACCCATATTTAAAATAATACATTGTTGTGTTAGAGTAAGTTCAAAGGCGAGCTAATAGGCTCGCTTTGTTTAAGGTTTCGACAAGATTATTTGATTCTAACTTCTATTTTACATAAATTAAGAAATCAATTTTATTTAAAAATCAGTTAAAGGTTATCTTGACCGTGTAAATATGAAAGCTATGATATTTTATCGTTGATTAATCTTGTTATAATAAAGTAAGAGAAAAACCTGATGGCAGCGGGTTGACTTAAAAATTGACTAGATTCACTTTATGCCGAGGTGCTTTGTTTAAACATGTAAAACTTAACGAACAGTGGCGTAGCTAGACGATTTCAGATGGGGGGGGGGCTCAACCAAAAGGTCTCAAAATTTATTAAAAATTTGAAATTCTTCTTAAACACTCTTAAAGAGAAAATAGCCAGATTGGTAATGGTGTTTGCTAAAAATACAAAAGATGCATACCACAAAATACCCGAACTCTAAACGCTTATCGTATTAGAAACAAACGATGACTTCGCGATTAAATATTCAATATGAAATGCTGAAAATTTTCAGATATTTCTAAAGCAAATTTGAGTTGAAATGCAATTGAAAAACTGATATAAAAAACGAATTTTAGTCATAAACAAGCGTTAAACTTATGTAAAAAGCAAAATTTTAAATTTTAATGCCAGATAATATTCCTAGGAAAACCTTGATAGTTAAGATTTTACTTGAATATATATCTTAAATTTTCTTCAATGTTTTATTCTTTTATGTAAGTGAGTAAGTATTGATAAAGTTGTTATTATTAGTCCAATTGTGTTGAGTCTCTTGTCTCTGTTTATCTGGCAGACCGGCTTATATGATATGGTAATGACTTTATACCTCTTCTCAAACTTATCAAGTGGTGAATGGGTACTCGTTTTGTGTACTGAAGATTCTTACGATCGAAACTTTACATGAAATTAACACTCTTTTGATCGTTTTTAGGCAGATGATTCGAAGGTGGTCAAGCTCTGGTTTGCCGTATGAACGCTACGTCACTGATAATTTGTTGGTCTGGAAGGATGGGTTTCCTCTATTAGGTGAACATGTGTTCACATAATATGTGACAAAATCATGTTCACGGGTCAGGTGAACAAAATTTTCACCCATTTTTTTTATATGCAATCTGGTGAACAAAAAAATTCAAGTGTAAATTTGACTTAAAAATAGGTGAACACTGAAAAAAATGTGAACATGGAAAATTTACAAAAATAAATTTATTTCTCTTTCAGAAATTTAAAATTGAGTCAAACAGATAACTTTTTCGACCTCGGCTGTTCTTTGGTCATAAATTGGTTTTAATTTTGCCTTATCCTATATTAAAGTGGCTTTAATTTTAACATTTTTTAGTTTTGATTCTATATTCATCACATCTTAATCTTCACAAACTACATCGTCAGCATCATTGAAACTATTATTTATGTCATGATAAGTTATTGCCGAACTCGATTCTGAATTTGAAGTACCATTTTTAACCGTTTGTTCTTGATTGACCTCTTCATTATCATCTAAGCCATGTTCATCTTCAGCTTCACTATCAAAATCATTATTTGTTCAACGATCATCGTTTTTTAATGAACCAAAAACCGAACCGCTATCTTTCTTTGAGCCGATCCCGGAGCCATCTGAATCAACACCCTAAACTGTTTTGTGATCAAATAATGTTTTAAATTAGGTGAACATACATTTTAATAGGTGAACAAAAATTTTTTTAGGTGAACCTAAATTTGTTTATGTGAACATATCATGAGTTTTTTTTGTTCACCAGATTGTATTAAAAAAAAATAGATAAACATGATTTGGTCACATATTATGTGAACACATGTTCACTTAATCGAGGAGACCCGGAAGGATCACCTAAAAGCTAAAAAACTCAAGTTTACGCTCGGGGCCTAATCGATAAAAAAATTCCAAACTACCGTAAAACCCCTCTATTTGTATCCAGTAATTTTTTTCAAATATTTTGATTGGTGAAGTATTGAGTTAGATCCCTGATACCTTATTTTAAAGAGAAGGCTTAGTCGGTCAGAATGAGGTATTTTCCGACTTAAAGTGAAAAAATGTTTTTGTAGAAACCCTGTGTTAAAGGTCAAATTTTCTGGGTACAAATAGAGAGGGTTTACGGTAGCTATACACAGAGGAAATGGTTAAAAAAAAAACGGTATTTATCAGTAAAATAATATATATTGTTAAGGGATGCTTAACAATATAACCCAAGGAAAAATGAAGTCTTAATGACTTTTTTATCTGACGATCCGATAAAAATACCAGTCTCGTTCCGTTAAGTTCAGTAAAATAATGTAAAGAATAAAAATTTAAAATCAATTTCAAGTTTATTTATAAATATTTAAACATTTAATTCGAAATGAGACCAAAAAAAAACACATAGAAGAAAAAAGAACCAAAGAATTGAATAGTAACGAGAACAAAAAAAAAGAAAGTTCATTTAAATTTTAATAAAAGAAAATAACAAACAAAAACTAAACAACTAAATGACGACAAGATTAGTCAAGACCGTAATTTTTACCAATTTTTATAATTTTTTAAAACTCAAAACTGAACCATGCACATTGAGTATTTAAAAAAAATAGGGAAAAAGTGACGGCAATTTTAAAGAGGTGTTTAAAACAAATTTTCAAAAAAAAATGGTCAAAATAATAATTTTGAAAGAAAAAAAATATCACCGAGTCATAATTTTTTTTTTTTTATTCTAAACAAAAATTTTGTTTATCTCTTGTTAAAATTATCATTTTTGCTGAAACGTGAGCCATTTTGACCGAATTGTCTATTATTTCCCCCGGAAAAATTTCGATTTGTTTGATTTTGAAAACCTTGTCTGTAATCTTTGCTAGCGAATCTTGAATTGCCCGATTTGAATTTTTTAACAAAACTTGTTTCGGCCATGTTTCTCAAAAAATCAGGCACTTGTTGATTTGATTCTTCAAAAATTTCCAATAAACCACGTGCTAAATTTCGATTTTTATCATTAAAAAATGAAACTGCTTCTCCTACATTACCGGCACGACCTGTACGACCTATTCTATGAACATACTCATCAACGTCATTTGGCAAATCAAAATTAACAACTAATTTAACATTTGATATGTTAAGACCTCTAGCTGCAACAGCTGTGGCTACTAAAATCGGTTTATAACCATTTTTGAATGATCTCAATGCGTCTTCTCTTTCTGCTTGACTCTTATCACCGTGTATACTTATAGCCGGAAAACGTCGACTTGTTAGAAATTTTTCTAAACCGTCTGCACCTCGTTTTGTTTCAACAAAGACAAGGGTTAAATCATTTGGGTTAACTGATAAAACTTTCATTAAAAATGAATGTTTATCTTGTTCTTCGACCCATTCGAGACGTTGTGTAATTGAACTAGCTGAACTACCAACACGACCTACAGTCAAAAATATATAATTATTCAAAAAGTCACGGGCCAAGTGTTGAATTTCTTTTGGAAAAGTAGCTGAGAACATCGATGTTTGCCTTTGACCAGTTTTGGGCATGTCTCTTTTTTCGACAATATCACGAATTTGTGGTTCAAAACCCATGTCTAACATGCGATCAGCTTCGTCTAAGACCAAGAATTTAACATTGGATAGACCAATTATCATACGGTCTAAAAGTGCATTAAGTCGACCTGGTGTTGCTACTAAAATATCACAACCATATTCAAGTTCTCTAATTTGGGTCCGCATTTCAGCGCCACCATAAACAACACATGATCTTGATCTTGATTTATAAGAGAACTTTTTCGATTCGTCATAAATTTGAACAGCTAATTCACGAGTAGGTGCCAATACAAGTGCTTTTGGCAAAAATCGCTTACGATTATTACTATTATAATCATAACTTGGTTCATTTCGGTCATTATTAAAAATGCTATTCAAAATAGGTATGAGAAAAGCGGCTGTTTTACCCGAACCTGTTTGAGCACATGCCATTAAATCACGATGTTCATAAACAATTGGTATTGAATACTTTTGAACTGGTGTAGGTTTAGTGTAATTACAGAGACGAATATTGTCGACTACGATCTGATGAAGACGTAAATCATCGAATTTGGAGATTGGTTTGGGAACGTCTTGACCACTTGCATCAACTGGTATATCTTCATATTGATCAAAGTTGATGCCTGTTGAGAAATTTTGGAATACTTCTTGTTCAGTCATGAGAGGTTTTGGAGGTTGAATATCACGTGTCGAATGAGAAGAATTAAAAGGACGACTTGAGTATGATTTAGAAGCATAATCTCTACTATTTGAATCTGAATGACGATTTGGACGGTCATAATTTTCTGTGTTTTTTCTATCGTCCCGATAATCGTCATATTTTCGTTTTAAACTACCTCCATTAGTCGATTGGCTAGATGAATTATATGATGATGATGACTTGTAACCATTAGATCCATTGTAAGAAGTATTTTGATTATAAGATGAGGAACCGTTTTGAGATGATCCTTGATTATAGCGTGAGCTTTGCTGATAGGAATTATATGATGACATAGTTTGAGATGGTTTTTAAGATTTGATGATGAATAAAATCACAAAATTCGAAAAAAAAAATGTGTTTTAAAAAAATGAGATTTTTTTTGGATAATTTTTGTTTTCGCCTCATGTATAGCAAATATTTATATATTTTTTTTGTTATAAGAGCCATTCAAAAATATTTTAATAAATACATACTCAATGAATTAGTCTTATTATTGTACATATAATACTTTTCTTTTGATTGGTGGGTTGTCGACAAATTATGAGCTCTCATAGCCCGAATTACCCAATATTCAGTAATTTAAAAAAGGGGGAAATTTCATTCCTATTTCTTAATTGTCTTTGTGGGGTAGCACCAGGTATGCTATTCCATTTGAGACAATTTTTATATCAGCGTTAAAATTCAAATTTAAAATTTAAAAATATCATTCACCTTATGAAATTATTTTAATTGTTTGAAGGCTTTCGTCTTAAGTACTGGTTTTAATTTTGAAATTACTAAAAGGATAATTTGGATCCCTAAATCGAGATTTCATTTTTAGTTTTTTTGGAAAATCGACTTGATAGGCATATTCTTCATTAAAAATTACATTAGAAAAAAAAATTTTCTTAGTTTTTACTAAATTGATTTGAAACTGTGGGTCGATCTTTTCATAAAAAGTAAGAGAAAGCATATAAAAATAACTTCAAAATCTAAAAAAGCCAATTTTTGTTTTTTTTTCGATCGAAACTGAACCAAAAGTAGTTTCTTTATAAAAATTATAGAACGTGTTTGTGGCTTAGAATATCTGCTATCGCTATCATGGTCGACTTTTATAATATGTGAATTCAATCATTAGCTATTAGCTTTGAATAAAACCTAAATTTTGCCATATGGTCAATTTTCATACCATAGTACTCAGAAAAAGTAATACTTGACAAGCTAAATCCTGGGTATTTTAACGTAATTTTTGGTGGAAAATATGCCTATCAAGTCGGTTTTTCAAAATAATAAAATTTTTTTTTAGTCTAGGTGCATTAGTCTTTGTATACCCCATGTATGATTTTAGTTTTTAATGTTTTTGATAGAGTTTGGTGAAGGTACAGTCGAACCTCTCTAATCCGGCCAAATCGGTAAGAGAAATTTTTGCCGGTTTATCGAAATTGCTGGATTAGTAATTCAATTAAAATGTATTAATATGGAGACGGGAAGTCGAAAAATTATTCGGCAGTCGATTTTGCCGGATTAGAGAGGTTCGAGTGTATCGAAATAACCTGCAATCAGCAAATACCGTTAAGATCGCCTTAAAGACCTGATGGGTAAACTTTTTTTTAAATCTGTTCTGCCAAAACCTGCTCTACTCTTAATAAACACTGTTTATTATTTTATAGAGTTTAGCTAACAAAATTAGTGTCGGAAAATTTTCATCTAACATTTTTGTAAGT
Source organism: Brachionus rubens (assembly GCA_022207745.1). Classification (NCBI taxonomy): domain Eukaryota; kingdom Metazoa; phylum Rotifera; class Eurotatoria; order Ploima; family Brachionidae; genus Brachionus; species Brachionus rubens. Next base: position 1,775,303 of record JAJVHD010000001.1, on the reverse strand, counting down.
ATCTCGATCTTTTATGTCTGACCTAGAATCGTCTCCTAGGAAGTCTATCAGTTAAAGGGTCGTCACCCAACCCTACAGTAAATTACAGTAAAAACTTTGATGATAAAAATCTTTTACGATGACGTTAGGGATTAGGATTGTTAATCGGTACACTTTTTCCTTAAATGGTAAAAAGATAAAAGTCGGTAAAAAATATTTACAAGGAACCGATTATTTTTCAAACTATTCACTCGCTAATATTTTTCTAACCGATATAAATAAAAAAGCATTCAACTTTTTTCTTATTTTTTTTCTTTTAGAAAAAAACATGATCCTTTGTATATCTAAAACGATAAAAAACCTGCTAAGTGTAACGATTTTCAGTTGCAACTAAATCCATTTTTCTCCTTAAGCAATGACCAAATCTAGACATCTAGAGTACCATTTTGAAGCAGACTAAAAGATCTACAATTTATATATATGCACTTGGTATGAAAACTTACCGTTCATGTTTTAGACCAGTTGGCTCATTAGTCGACTGCCAACACTACCAAGAACGAAGCTAAATGTGACCAAATAAGAGTCGATCGAACCTATACTAATAACATTTTAGAGGGTTTCAACAATCTTTAATGTATCAGAATCTTAAAAGAATTCAACTTTGCGATTTTTTTATTAACCAAAAATTTTTTTTAATTATATCGTAAATTTTTTAACCGATTTTTTGGAAACCAGTTATTTCTTAAACGATTAATCGATTTTTTTTGTAAGAGTAACAAATTTTTGGTTGGCAAAAATATTCCGACTTTATAGCGATTATCGATTAACAACCCTTTTAGGGATTATTTTAAACTTAAAAAACTTTTGATATACTACACTTTACTACACTTTAAAGTGTTGAAATGTATTTTTTAATAATTTTAAAATCCATTCCATTTTTTTTTGACAAACCCGTTTAATATCTAATTTAGGAATTTGAAAAATTTTTCTTATAAACGCAACTTTTAGTCATGTTATAATTAACTAAATTAAGAGAAAAAGAAAAAAATTCTAAAAATGGGCAAGATTGAAAATTTTACAATTATTTTCAAAAAAGAAAATCCTATCTTCTCACCTGGAGAAACAATTGAAGGTTCAGTCAAATTTCAAGTCAAAGATCGAATTAAAATAAAATGCCTTAAACTAAAAGCCACCGGAAGAGCAAGTGTCCATTGGTAAAATTTTCAAAACAAACAAAAATACCAAATCTTTATTCCTTTAATTAAAAAAAAGGACTGAAATTGAAGGATCGCAAGACGATAGACGATCAGTTAGCTACGATTCTTGTGAAGACTATTTAAATGAAGAAATCATTTTACTTAAAAAATATCCAAGCAACGATTTAATTTTAGAGCCTGATGATTATACATTTCCGTTCTTTATTGAGTTACCATGCAATTTGCCAACTAGCTTTGAACACGAAGTGGGTCAAGTAAGATACTCCCTGAACGCTAAATTCGAGATACCATGGTAACTTTTTATCATCTAACTTTTTCGAAATTTTCTTAATTTAAATCTTAAAAGGGCATTTAACAAAGTATCCCGAAAATCATTCACTGTGCTCAGTGAATATGATCTAAACGAAAATCAAGCTTTAAGACTCGGTTTGGGTGTAAGTGATCAAAAATATTTATGCTGTTGGTTCTTTAAATCAGAGCCAATAATTGCAAATTTTAGTCTAATAAAAGGTCAGTTAAATTCAATCGAAGGTTTAATTAAATTTTTATTTTAAATTCTTATTCAAGGCGGTTATGTTCCTGGAGAAGGTATTGTATTTGACATTACTTTGAACAACAAAAGTAACCGTGCAATCACTAGCATGAATGTTTCACTTGTTCAAAAAATTAAATTTCGTGCAAACTTTCGAACTAAAATCTCTTATCGAACGATTGAAAATTTTAGATTTCCAAATACTGTTCAAGAAAAAAGTGTTGTTAAATGGGATAACTCAATCCTAACAATACCTCCAGTATGTTCAACTTCAAATGGTTTTTGTAAAATTATAGACGTTAACTATCTCGTTTTGTTTGATTTTTGTGCATCTGGACTTTCGTTGACAAAAGAAATGATCATACCAATCGTAATTGGAACCATACCTTTGAGACCTCTAAGTGAAAATTTCCAAAATTTTCAATCAATCAGCTATGAACAGTGTAAATTTGGTCCATATCCTGACAAAACTGGCTTTGACGAAGATGAATTCTATGACATAATGGAGATTACCGAGGACAAATACAAACCAATTTATCCATTTTTTAAAGATTTTCAATAAAATTTTTAAAATTTTTAGAAATGTTTTATTAGAACTAATGGTAATAATCTGACTGTAGAAAAATTGAACTTAGAAAAAAAGTAAATTTAAAAAAATTTCTATTCTAATTGATGATCCAAAAGTAATTTTTGTAAAGGTTCATCATTTTTAACACCTTGTACAAATTCATCTTGACTCAACTTTTTATCACCGCTTAAATCAAATTTTTTGATCACTTCTTCAACTCTCTTGTCAACATTGTATCGTTCGTCTTTTTTATTTACATTTAACATTGTAAATAAGCATTCAAACATTTTTTTCAATTCTTTTTGATCGATTTGTCCATTATTATCCAAATCGTATAAATTAAATGTCCAGCTTAAACGCTCTTCTAATTTTCCTTTAGAACGTATGTTGAATGCGAGTAGGAATTCAGTGAAATCTATAAAACCTGAACGATCAGAATCGAATGCTTTTGAAACAAAAATTATTTTATTAAAAACAAAATTTTTGCTATTTAAAATATTACCTTTGAAAACATATTCTGCATATTTATCAGCTTTGCCTTCAGAAGGTTCCAATTGTTGATACAATTTTGCAAATAGCTTTTTGTCCAACTTGCCTTTAAAATTTTAAAATTAATTAACAAAGGACAACTCCTAAAAAATTCAGAAGATTAAAAATCGAGACGCTGTGAAAAAAAAATTATGATAAATCAAGCCCCTACTAGCGCAAAGCTGACAGTAAGTTGAAAGTTTCACAATTGTTAGTTTTCAAAACCCCTTAACCTTTTTCTGGGCTGGATGCGTTTTAAAGTAGGACTTGATTTCCGTCAATCCTAAGGATTTAGGATTCAAATAAATTTATCGATTTTACTGTCGTTTATTCGGTATCCACCGTTAAACGATGTATTTTTAACGTGTAAATACTTACCAGTTGGACAATCGACCAAAAAAGCACTATGCCATTGTATAATTTTTTCCCGATTAAATTTCGTATTCGCTTCCAAAAACATGAGATCTTTTTCGCTCAAATAGTTTTTTGGAGCGCTGTTTTTGTTACCCATTTTAAATGTGTTAGTGTTTTTTAAATGCCTTATAATCTATTCTCTGTATTAATAGAAAAAAAAATTTAAACAAAATTTCTTTTTCAATTGAAAATGAACAAGATAAGAAAAATAGATAAAAGTTTTATGAAAAGTTTTTTTTTTTGAAACACAAAAAAAAAGAGCATAAATGGAAAATTTGCATGTTTTAAACAGATTTTGAAAAGGGGTGAAGTAACGGGGTTTAGAAGCATAGTAGTTTTTTTTTTGATAAAATTTTGATTATTAGTTTTTTCAAGAGAGTGCACAAACTTTAGTTTATAACCATTTTTTATTTTATTAAAGCTTTTATTGATCGTGCTTTTTTAAAAAAAAAATTAATCTAGAACAAAAGAATTCTTACAATTTGAGAAAATCTTAAACTTGTTGGTTTTAAGAAACTAAGTCTACAATTTATTTTTTTAATTAAAAAATTCTTGTAAATAAGTTGACCTCTCTCTCTCTCTTTATATGAGAATATTAGACCTCAATTTACTACTTTTTTTTTTAAACTTTTAATTAAAATATCAATTTAATTTAAGTCTGTTAATCAAATTTAATAAATTTTAGCATTAAAATCTTACAAGGGTTTACCTTAAGCAAATAAAAGACCAGTTTGTTTTTTTTGATGTTTTTGTTAAAAGCATTAATAACAAGTTTTAAAAACAAAATTCTTCTCATACTTTGTTTAACTCGTTCTCAGTGTTATAATAATTTAAATAATAATAAGAGAATCCATATGTTAAAATCAAATTATATTAGAACATTAGAGCACATTTAAATGAATTTTGGCAATAATGTTCTTAATTAACTTGTTATGCTTTTAAGGTTCCCGAACAAAAAAAGAAGTTAATTCTCAAATTTCAGTCAAACATTGAAAGAATTCCAAATTTATTTTTTAAAAAAAATAAGAGAGAAACTTTGAAGATTGAAAAATTAATGAAGCTTAAGATTTTATCATTTTTTCAAGATAAAATCTAGCACAAATCCTTGTCATCTGAATTTTAGATTTTATTTTTCTAAAATGAAATTTATTTAAATATTTATTTTAAAATTAAGTTTTCGATAATTATAAAGAAAGTTATGCAGGTTACAACAAAAAAAAAGAAGTTAATAAATTCTTTGCAATTATAAGCCAATAAATGTTTAATCTTTTGATTAATAAAATCAATTTTTTTATATATTTTTAATGGAATAAGTAGAAAAACCAAGATAAATAGAAAAAAAAATATTTATTTAGAAGCCTTACGGCACTTAAAAGTATTTAATTTTATGGAATATTTTCTACTATTGGGTTACATTCTTACACAAAGTTTATTCATGTAAAAAAAAATTGTTTTAGCATTAGCATTTAGGTCGGTCTATTTATCTGAACTGATTTTTTCTAATTTTTAAAAATCAGCTAAGGAATTTTTTGTTAAAAATCATTTATAAGGTTCAGTAAATTCAAAATGTCCACACTATCTGAATTTGTTATTTCTGATAAGAGTCCGGAAATGCAAAACGTCTACACTAATTTTTAAAATTGATTTTCGACCTAAAATGAAAACCTAGGAAAGCCAATTATTTAGGGAATGTCCAAAATAGTTTTTTCAGACCCCATGCGTCCGAAGTGTCAAGACCCTTCAAAAACCATACTTTACTTTTTAACCTGTAACTTTTTTTAAACTCCTTAATCCTATATTATTTATACATATTCTGAAAAGGCGTAAAATTATCTACAATTTAAAAGTATTTTCAATGATCCTTGAGTTATTGTGCAAAATAAGGAAAAAAGGGTAAATTCTACTCTTTTTTTTACTTTTTTTGATAACTTTTGCATTGTTCATCTCACCCCTAAGGTAAATGCAAATTCTGAAACAATTTGTTGGTATTACTTTTTTTATTTTTGTTTTGTCTTTTGTATAATATGAGGCGGAAATAGTCAAAAAAATCAAAAATCACTAAGATGAGGAATTTTAACAATTTAGACTAAAAAATTTGTAATTCTTATGTATGAAAACCTTACAAAAGATACATGAAAATTTTATAAAATGATTTTCAATATTTTCCAAAAAAATTCATGTTTTTTCAGCGCCTAAAAACGACTTTATTACGTATTTCTGAGGGGCCTTGACACTTCGGACACCTGGGGTCTGAAAAAATTATTTTTGACATTCCCTAAATAAAAGGCTTTCCTAGGTTTTCATACATGTAGGTTACGAATTTGAGGTCGAAAATCAATTTAAAAATTAATCTAGACGTTTTGCATTTCCGGAACCTTCTGTTTTACGACCTCGAAAACTTAACGGTAAAATTCCGTAAAGCAATACACGGGTGGCGAAAGCTGTAAAAATAAGGAAATTTCTAAGTAAAACCGCATCTCCTCCTAAGGAAACCACAATAGCCACATTCTCTACAAATTTCACGAATTACTTTTTTTATTTTATTTTTCATTTTTGTATACTACTATTAAAAAAGTCATAAAAATGAAAAACAAAAATAAGTGGGATTTACCACTTTTTGACTTTTGAATAGCTTGATTGTATTACTCATCCTGTTCAGATCTGTACCTTTAGAGTATTAGCTGCTTGATAATGGTAACTTCGTATTGCCGAAACGTCGCGAATAGTTAATAAAATTCTCAAGCTCCATAAAATTTAACATCAACTGTGCTATGATCAACTCCGCTTTGGGCTCACATACATTATCATAACTTCTTTTATGTCTGTATAGATGTTCATTATATATTAAAGTATGACAAGCGACATCTATTCAAATGAAGGGTCTTAATTTTCTGCCAAAATTCATTATTACTATATCAGCGTGTTTTGTTTTATTTTGGATGATGAAAGTTAAAAAATAAAACAAAGTCTAATAAAATTCTTACCAAAAAAGAAATTTTTCGTTTTATTTGTTTTAAATTACAACGTTAAATCAAAAAATGGAAGCTATTTATACTGTAAAACCCCGCTTTTTAACTCTGGATAAAATTGAAATTTGAAGATTTTAGTCCCACTTTCTTATCCTTTTTGTCCCATGGTCTAAAAAATTAAATTTTAATCAAAATGAGGACCAAAAGTTCTCAAAAAGGCGACGACGGTAAATGATAAAAATAACAAGATAAACTAATGAAAAACAATGAAAAACATTAATAATGATCTCAAAAATCGTTTAATAACGAACACAAACTTTTAACTTTTTTCGATAGAAAACTGATTTTAATGTTGAAATTTACCCTAGACATTCGTCGGTTAATTGACCTGTAACATAACCTAAAAACAACTAAATTAAGCGTCACTTAGAACAAGGGGTTAAGATTTAATATTCGTTTTAAAAAAAAATAAATTACATGAACTAGAACAAACTTTAAAAAATTAGAAAAAAAAATTTTAACAACACTCATGAATTTTATTATTTTAACAGATTAAAAAAAAATTTAACACACTTTTAATCATCCAAAAGAGAAACGGAATCAACGTTTTTTGTTTTTTATTTGTGTAACTTTTTTATTTATTTGTTTTTTATTTTCTCAGTAAAAATATGCAAACGCTACTAATCTCTTAAATTCCTACTTGACTTCAAATATACTTTATATTAAAAATATTTTTTCTCTTGAGATTTGAAAGAGAAAGAGAGAAAAAATGAAAAAAAGAAGAAAAAAAAGCCGTCACGAAAGACTAAGAACCTGCAAAGTAAAATCCTTGTTAAACTTTGGTGCAATAGAACCTAATTTTATTTTCTTCTTTAAATGACATCTCCTGGGGACCAGCATAAAAAAAAATTGTAAATTTAAATTTTCAAATAAATAGTGATATTTACAACCAAAAACTGTCTGTTTCAACTACAAAAAAAATTTTATTGCAATAAACTTGGAATAATAAAAATTCGAATCGCTTTTAATTTTCATGATAAAACATTAATGAATAAAACAAAAGCTTCGACAAAAACAAAAAAAAAAAAGAAAAGCTTTTTGATATCATATTTGAAAATGATTAATTTCTTTTCAGAGTTAATATTAAGATAAGATGTTTATTAGTAATATTATTTCGTTTTTAGCTTGAATTACACAAGGCTTAACTCCTTTTTTATTTGAAAAAAAAAAGTGTCTTTTTTCAATTAAAATTTTTATTTCAAAAATTAATTCAAGTGCTAAAATTAATATTAAAAAAAAATTTATAATCTCGAATGACAAGCAAAAAAAAAAAACATGATCAAAATTCGGTGTTTCTTCAACCATTTTTGTTAAAAAAAAACATAATCCATTTCAATATCACTTTTTTTCGTTTTAAGAATGCATGGAAATAGAAAATTTTTTTCATCAATATTCTTGTTCTCTACGCTATTTCGTACACCGTAAATAAAATAAACAATGATACCTTCAAATGAAATTTGAATGTTTTAGCAATATTTTGATGAATTTTAGGCATAAAATAATTAATACCTAATCCGAACCATACAAAAAATCTTAACCAGCTTGTTAATGTTAAACTAGTTGTTAAATAAATATTGAAAAATAGACTAATTGTAGGTAAAAATGGGACAAATGGAGCCTTAAATGTAGTTATCTGCGTGTTTTGTGGTTGTCTCCATATAATAAAAACACAGATCATCACAATCAAAGCAAGTACTGATAGGATTATAATACTAGATACTTTAAAAGTTTTAGTTGAAGCAACAAGTGCACATATAGCAATTACTCCAATAACTTTGTGGATCCTAAATTAAAATTTATCTTGGAAAAAAAAATTAAAATTAAATTCTTACCTTTAATGGAACAACAAATATTTACAAGTCTTGAAGTTGAAAGTGTACATTTTTGATCAGGATTAAACAATCTTTTTAAAATTGGCTCGTCTGAGCTTCCAAATATTTTATTAATCAAACTTCTGGGCTCATTTCTTTTGCACAAAGCTAATTGTGAAGAGTGAGTATTGGTTTCAAAAATGATTGAATTCTGTGAAGGAGTATATCTTTAAAAAAAAACTATGAAAACTTATATTTTATTTCATTTTTTATAAAGAATACCTTAATATCAGAACGCATATAGTTACCAAGCTGTATGCTAATAGTGTTCCAATAGACATCATGTCAACTAGTTCTTCCAGATCAAGCAATGCAGAAAGAAAGCCTTATAGCATTAAAAATATTTAAACACATTTAAGTTACTTGTTAACACTCACAGCGTTGTTTCGGCATTACTGATAAAGGAAGAGTTACAAGTCAAGTATAACTAGATGAAGGTGCGTCTCACTACTTTTTAGGTCTAAAAAGGCTTAACCGTCCCTGATTTTCCGTCGCTGCAAGAGTTTTGAATTTTTAAAATTACCTGCAAACAATCCACTTACTATACATGCAACGTAAGGTGTTTTAAATTTAGGTAAAAGTTTTGAAAAAAATCCGAAAAGAAGTCCATCTGATGACATTGCTAAATTTCTAAATTTTAAATTTTGAAAATTAAAAATGATGTCTATTACCATAGATTATTCTCGGTAATGGAAACATCGATGCGTACAAGCTAAAAAATTAAAAAAATTTAGGTCAATTAATAAAATATTCAAACATTTATTTCTTGGTTACCATGTGCTTAAACTAACTATTGCTCCAGTCGATACAACATACTTGGCCCATTTTAAATTTGCATAATCAAATGCTTGAGATAATGGAGTTCTTGCATCAAGTAAATGATAAGGTATCATTAAAGTTATTACAGACGATAAACCACAATACAAAAGAGTTACAACAATAAGAGTTATGATTATACTTAGAGGTATGTTCCTCTTAGGCTTCAAAGCTTCTTCTCCTATATTGAAAATTCATAAAAATAACTTTCAAATTTTTTACTTAGATTTGAGGAAGCTAACCTGCTGAAGCTATTGTGTCAAATCCTGAAACAAAAAAATAGCAGTTCAAATTAATTCTAAACATTTAAGAGTAGTTACCAATGTAAGCAAAAAAACATTTTGCTGCTCCTCCAATAATTCCATGAATCCCAAATGGTAGATACCCTCCTATTTATTTTTTTTTGAATTAAGCTCTTAATTTATCGGTTTGGCTGAAAAATACCTTTTCCACAACGTTCAGATTCAGCAGGACATGAATAAGCACTTGTTTGGTTTAATAAAATGCTCATGTTCAAATTGGACTAGTATCAAAATAATAATTAAGTTGGTAAATTCAACAAAAATAAAACTCTTTTTTTTACATCAGCTTTGATACTCCAATTTTTAAAATCAGCTCTTACAGCTCCACAAATTGCAATAAATAAAATGATCAGTATGTTAAAACAAGTAAACAGTTTATTCAAAAATGTCGATTCTTTGACGCCAATTATAAGTAAGACTTAAACAAAAATCGTAAATATCACGCTTCAGTTTTGAGAGTTTACTTACTTGTAACAACAATACTGATACCAAAGGCTAAAAAATCAGGATAAGGTGCAACACTGGCTATGTTTATTGGCATTGCATTTCTAAATGCATCTCTAATTTTGTTATCTGTGACCGAATTTATGTAAAGACTAAGAGCATTTGTAGTCGATGACACACCTTCAAGTTTAATTAATAATTTATAAATTAAAGCTTGTATGTTATTTTTGAAACCTATCACATATTCTAGTATAAGATCCCATCCCATAATGAAAGCTAAAAACTCTCCTATTGTAACATAAATGTAAACATATGCGGAACCACTTCTCGGAACTTTAGCTCCTAACTCAGCATAACATAAACCTATATTTCAATAAAATCACTAAAATCTAATAAAATTATTTTCATTAAAAAAGTTACCTGATAAAAGTGTAGCGATGGCTGCAAAAATAAATGAGAATAAAACAGCCGGACCAGAATATTTAGTAATGACAGTCCCGCTCAAGACATAAATACCAGAGCCAAGTGTACACGATATGCCTTATAATATAATATAGGTTAATGAGAAGTTCAATTCAAGCATTTTTAAGGGTCTACCTAGAGCTGTTATATCTAAAAGTCCTAAAACTCTTGACAACTGGGTACTTTCAATTTGATCAAAGTCAAAATATTTTTTACGATACAAAAAATCGAACGTTAAAGGCATTTTTAAATTTCGTAAAAAAAAATTTCAAAAAGAAATGAACTAATGAAATTATATTTTTCTTTAAAAGTAATAAACAAATCAAACCAAAAAATATCAAAAAGAATGATTTATAAAAAAAGTTGAAGAATGGTTCAAAAAAGTTTTATAACCAACAAAACTGGAAAATTAAGTTTCAAATTTTTTTTTGAAATCGAAAAAATGAAAGGTTCTACCGAGATTTGAACTCGGATTGCTGGATTCAAAGTCCAGAGTGCTAACCGTTACACCATAGAACCGTCTACAATTGTTTTGATTTCTAAATGTTAATTATTAGAGATTAAGTAATGTGAAACAAAAAAAAATCGCCCAACGTGGGGCTCGAACCCACGACCCTGGGATTAAGAGTCCCATGCTCTACCGACTGAGCTAGCCGGGCTTGCTGCTAACATCTATTTATTCAATTTAAATATTTTTTGAGATAATATTGGAATAATTCATCAAAAAATTTTTTCTTAAGATTTTAAGATTTTGATCATTCGTTTTTTGGGTAATTTTTCCAGAAGTAATTGAATGTTTGAGCCAGTCCAAATGATTAATTTAGATACAATAATTGCGCCTCCATTATTCAACAAAAAGCTTTTAAAGGTTAAACAGATAACTATCCCATTGAAATATGCTTATTACGAAATAAAAAATTAATTATAATTTTACATTTAATTAGGAACACAAAAATATCCTTCTGTCGCGATATAGAGCAAGAAAAGGGAAAACAACCTGGTTGAGTGTCTGCTTCAAATGCTGGTTAATCAACTGTCAAAAGGGCATCATAACGACGATGATGATGATGTGCCAAATTTTTTTTAAAAATACGGTGTTGTTAAATTTTTACCTTTGACGTTAGAGAACGTTAGGAGTAAAAGAAAAACACACATTTTTTAAAGCGACTCTAACAAAATATAATTTTTGTTTTGCATTTCTTATCGCTATCAAAAAGTAAATTTTTTAATAAAAAACTGTACTGTGAAACTTGAAGCAATTTAATCATGAGGTTTTTAGGTTTCTAGAGGAATTTCGAAAAAAAATATATTAACTTAAGTCTAACTCAGTTGAGATTTTATCTGTTCATGTTTTTGAGCTTCAGAACAGGTCTGTAAAAATTTCATCACTGCTAGACACTTTAATTTCGTCGGTGTGGGATCGTACCCTCGACGTTTAGATCAAAAGTCTTATGACAAACCGATTGAGCCATCAAAGTTTCTTATTTAATCATCTCAAAAACTCAAGTTAAATCTTTCAGTTTAACAATTTCAAAAATGTCAAAGGATTGGTGAATTTTTAATTCTTAAAAATGAAAGGTTCTACCGAGATTTGAACTCGGATTGCTGGATTCAAAGTCCAGAGTGCTAACCGTTACACCATAGAACCGTCTACAATTGTTTTGTTTTCTAAATGTTAATTATTAGAGATTAAGTAATGTGAAACAAAAAAAAATCGCCCAACGTGGGGCTCGAACCCACGACCCTGGGATTAAGAGTCCCATGCTCTACCGACTGAGCTAGCCGGGCTTGCTGCTAACATCTGTAAAAAATTATTTCAATCCTAAAAAATACAAAATTACTTAATCTCCAATAATGCTTTATAATTAGTAAAAATTTCTAAAGTTGATACACAAAAAGATGAGATTTTTTACGACTCTGTAACCGAAACAAGTTTTTTTTGCATTTCTTAAAATGACGATTTAGTTGATCCATATTTTACAACTGCTATAAAACAAAACTTTCAAGATTAAATTTTCCGTATGCTCTACATGTTCAAAAATATTCGAAGTTTATGAAATAGCAGATGGTAGGCATTGAGAAACAAATTTTTGCCTGTAGTTAAAATGTTGATTGATATAATTCAAGTTATTTTGATTAATTTACCAGGCAAAAAAAAAATTGTCTGCTATGCAGCAAGATTTGCTTCAAGTAAAAAAATCTTTTGATCAAATTCAAAAAATTTTAACATGTCCATAAATCGATCGAGCAAGCTTCAAAAATACAAACGAAACAAAAATTAAGAAGTCAATTATTTTATTGTTCTCTTGAGAGTTTAATTCAGGGTTTTTTTAATTACCACTTTCGTTCTATCTTGACCGAATATTCTAAAATATGTCTAACTCAGTTGAGATTTTATCTGTTCATGTTTTTGAGCTTCAGAACAGGTCTGTAAAAATTTCATCACTGCTAGACTTTGATACCAAAAAAACTCAAATATACTTGTCTCAAGCTTAAATATTGCCAAAATAAGTGGTTTCTTTTGACAAGTTATTTAACCTTTTATGCTACTATGTCCTACTGTATATGCTTTTAATTTATTGCCAAGAAATAAAAAGAAAGTTGAATAGGACTTTTGGTAAATTGATCATAAGCAAAGCCTTATAAAATAACTCAAAAAATTTAAGCTTGTAAAAATAAATTTTTTCAAACACGAGTTTATATGGAGATAAATACTCTCATAAATATAAATTTTATCTTTTTATAGGTTAAAATAGTTTTAAAAAAGGTAATAAAGAAAGTAAAAACAAAACAAGTTTATTTTTTGTCTTCAAAAATAATTTTAACAAAATTTATCAAAACTAAAAAAATTTAAATTTAAATATTTGCACCAAAAAGTTGCTTTAATTCAAACGAAAATTCGGCTAAATCTCTCAATGTAATTCTATTATTCGAGTCAGATCTAAGTGCGGTGTAAAAAAATTCTGGCACTGTTTCCAACATCGAATACATTTGATACAAAATTTTTCCATTACATGGTTTAATATTATCAATAATGTACTTGTTGAATTTTTTTTCTTCAATCCATTTTAGAACGTCCTCTTCTTTCCAATCTATTTTATTACTCGAGTTATTCGATGTATTTGTTTGACCGTGTGAGTTTTGATTCGACGTGTTTGTGTTTTCAGAATTTTTTGTATCATCATTATCATTGTAAACTTTACGAATTTCGATCAAAAGTCTTCGAACACATTCTTCAAAAGAATATTTTTTAAAATTAACAAATATCTTTGCTCCAAGAATGATTCCAAGCCTTAAAATTTCTAATTAAAAATCTTCATTTTTTGACTTTGAAAAAAATAAAAAAACTTGCCATCCATCAGGTTTGTATTTTTCTTGTAAAATCAATGGAATAACAGGCTTATTTAATTGTATTGCGTATTCGGCTTCAAGTCTGCAATTAGGACTCATTTTATATTTTTCAGTCATACCCATCAACACGCATTCACTTTGCTCAACAGCTTTTGCCATGGCTTCTAAACTAGAACCTGCAATATTTTCAACATCAATCCAAATCTTATAACCTAGCTTTTCAAGCTCTGCTTTAATTTGTAAACAAATTGTTCTTGACTCTCCATTATAACTAATCATAATATGCTTGCTTTCTTTATTAACTGATTTAACTTTACATGCTTCTAACTCCATGTCAGAAGAGTTGTTAATCCTCCACAAAATACCGTCACAATTTTTTTTCAACATTTTACTGTTATCTTGATTTTCGAGTGAAAGTTTGCTCAAATAAGAAATAAATTCTTTGTCTTTACCAATGTCATTTGCAATTTCTTTATCAAAGCTTAACTGATAGAGAAGCTTAAGTGAAAATGCTTTTTCAACATTATTTCCTTTTAAAATTAATGTTCGAAGATAATTTTTCATTTTGTATGTTTCATATATTTCTTGTTTAATTTTATCATTTACACACATACGATATAGACCAACTAGCAACTCCATTATGTTCCAATCCAAGTCCTGATAATAATAGAAAAGCATTTCTTCTTTTTCTTCATTTTCATTCACTTGAATCTTAAATAATTTTAGAAGATTAAATTAAATTGAAACTTAACCAACTTAGTTCAAAAACAAAATCACTTAAATCTTTCTGATAAGAGATTAGATCAGAACAGAGTATGACTTTAAAATGAAATCTATACTTCTTACGTAATTTTCTTTATAACAAAAAGAAGAAAATAAAAATAATTTATATATTTTTTTTGTTGTTGAAAGATATCGATATTAAAAAAATGTTTTAAAGATAAAACTAAAAGTTTAAGAAACCAAGTTAATTTTCCGTAAAGTGTGATAAATCTTACAAAAATTGAGAAACATTCTTTTATCTCTTAATTTTACTTAGGAAGTTGAATATTATAAATGGACTTAATTCATTAAAAAATGTTCTAGTTATGCTACATTCAAGTTAAATCACTGCCAAGTTTGAGGATAAAATTACAGTAGTAGTTAATCTTGTTTCGTCTAAGATGCGTTTTGGTTACTCAGCTCAACGCAAATTTGCTTTAGTCGAGTTCTCAGTTTGTTTTTTGGCCAATATATCAGTTATCTCTGACACGAAAAATTTAACATAAATTTAAAGATAACTTTATTTTAACTTATGAAAAATATTTCTTCAATTTTTCAAAAAAAAAAGTTAAATTAGTAAAAAACATCAAAATAAAGCCCGTGAGATTTATATAGAATAGAATTGTCATGAGACTTGATTCGAATTGATTGAAAATTCCTTTTTTTTTTGTTTGTTTTTTCTCTCTAGAGGAATTTTTTTTCCTTTCAATATGGGTACCAGTTTTTAAATATAGTGTTTTCAATCTAAATTTAACGAAACACGGTCTAAACGGTCTTTAAAAACGGTACCATTTTAGTTTAAAATGACACCGTTTCGTCGCATCGATGATTCTCACGGTTTTTAATACCCAAATTTCAGTCCTGAATAAATTTTGTACTAAGATAATTTTTGAGATCACTTCTGAATTGGCTTACATAAAAATATATGTTTATGTTGATCACATATTATGTGATCACTAGAATAATGCTGGTTTGGTGAACATGGCTGATCACAAATTCAATGATCACATAATTTGTGATCAAAATAAAATTAATAAAATTTTATTAAAAAATTATGTGATCATTTTTTTATTTAATGTGATCAACAAAATAAAAAAAATAGTGTTTTTGAGATATATGATGTTTGACACCTCTCTCATTTTTCATTAACTTATGACATATATGGCAATGGATTTGGTCCTCGTGTTTACTCAATGCTTTTTTTACCTCTAATTTCTTTTGTTGTTTATAAGGAGAAAGCTTTAAAAAACGAGATATTGTTTTTGCAATTAAAACTACACTTTGAATAAATTTCAATTCTCTCTGCAATTTTTCACACCAAGTTAGGGGATATGAGTAAGAAAAATTTTCAACAAAAGGTCCATTTTAAAAAAAATTCATGGTTATAACCACCTCTATATGTAAGAAAAATTCAAAGGAGCCGAAATTTTGGACCCCCTACTTCAAAGTAAAGATCAATTTTTTTCAACAAAACATAACAATTTCGACGTATTTTGTTGACTAAGATTTAAAAGTTTAGTTTTTTTTTCATACCTCCTGTCCGAGGGAAAAAAATTTTTTCAAAAAAAATTAATGAAAAATTTTGGTGATCATAAAACAAAATATAGTGATCAGAGAATGATCACAAAATGTGTGATCATTGAATTTGTGATCAGCCATGTTCACCAAACCAGCATTATTCTAAGGATCACATAATATGTGAACACTTGATCACATATTGGACATGTCCCCATTCAATAAATTCAAAAAAAGTGAAAATGAATAATTTTTTTAGACCAGCAACCACTCTGAAACTAAGATTATTAATTTTTATATGTAAATAAACCCATTGTGAAACAATTAAACTGAATACGGAACGGGAAGTTGGAACCGAACGTGTTTTTTTAGGAATGCATTCAAATATGAACGTTAAATTTTCCCAAGAATCAGTGTAAATTTTTTCCAATAATGAGTTTTTAAATGTTTAAATATAACACCTACGCGTTAAACTTCAAAAAACAGATTTATCAAAAATAATAAAATCAAGATAACGTGGAAGTTTAATCCCCATAAAAGACTGAATTAATCGACTGTTGTCAAGGTAAATCATTTTTTAAAACACATTTTCACTAGATGTTGTACCAAAAATTTAATTATAGTGATTTGATTCTCGACTGAAAATTAATCAATATGAGCTTAGATTACATGATTAAAAATATATAATATTGCATGTTATTTTATATTTTTACTATAATTTATCTTTTAAAATACATTATCCTGATTAGATTTTATAAATTTTTATAAAATTTTCAACGTATAATTTATTTAATTTTCCCGAAATTCTAGTCTGATTGAAAAGTATACCAAAAAGCTAATAAGATTCCAATTATGTTTTAATTCTATTATTTTTAAACCTCTCCCTCTACTTCTTTTGTTAAGTTAAATATAATTTTACTTTCATCCTTTTGAGTTCTACATTTTCATTGTCCAATAACTCCACACAACTTCTTATAATCTCAACTAACATGTTTATGGCGCTTCTAATTGCGGGTAGAGTTTCAATTTGTTTATCCGATGCGATATTAACCACAACTAAATAAATATGAAAATCAAATTTATCACCAGCTTTTTCTAAAAATTTCAAACAAATGTTCACCGGATCGCAAGCATTCCATTTATTTAAATACTTATATTGTAATCGACTTAAATTATGAAGACATCCAATAATTGAAATAAAGCATGTTTCGAGTATAAAATCAGACGTGTTTGTATAATAACCCAATATTGTATCATTCTTTAAATAATCGAATAGAACTTTTAAACCTTTAGGACTGTTATGGAAAATAGACGAGTATTTGAGGGATTTAGTGAATAAATCCCTAAGTAAATTTGAAGTTAACGCAATCAGACGAAAACTGCGTCTTAAACTCGAATAAAACCTTGCTTCTAAATTTCGATCTTTAAGACACTCGTTTATTATTAAAGTTATTTCATCGTGTACTTGGTCAAGTAGTCGAGCTGAAAATTCCATAAAAAAATTTTGGTTTTCTGGTTTAATGGTCTGGGAAATGCTTTCATCTATTTCATTTAAGAATCGCAAATATTCGACTAATTTATTACTTTTACAAATAACCTCGGAACTATCTATAGTCTTAAGAAAAGCAATACCAACAGTCGACTTGAAGTTGTAATTTTGTCCGTTCGAATCGAAATCAAAATTTAGATTTAAGGGGTTTTGGTTCGATTTTAAGTTATAATTAATCATGAACAGCAACCATTTGTGGTCTAAGTGATCGTCAAAGCTAACAAGTTCTATTTTTAAATTTTCCAAAGTCTGTTCAACATGTTTCCAATTATTTTCGTATTTTTTACAAAATTTACTCACATGAATCAGAACTGAAAACAATTTAAGAACATTCACATGATTGTCTTTGACTTTGCTCTTAGGCGTCGATGAACAATAACATTCCAAAAGCTCGGTGATTGATTTGATCGAATCTTCTGATATCTCGTGAAATTTAATTGAAAAATCTTCAGATTTCTCGCAAAGAATTAATAAAGTGTTTATGATATCGTCAAAAATTTTTTCATAAGTTAATTCTTGTTCTTGGTCAATTGTCGTTTTATTTGTTTTGTAATGATCTTTAAGCATGTAAATAAAACTTATTAAAATATTTATAACTGTAATTTTTTCATCTTCGGGTAGTTTGTTAAACTCGGAATCATTTTTAGTTATGAAACAATTTGACAAGAATCGAAGTGAATTTAATACTTGTTCGGACTTTTTAAGATGGTCTGAATCTCGAGTTGAGTCTAAATATTTTATTACATTAGTTCTTTGTTGTTTGGCATCGTCCATGTTTTGTTCATTTGGTAAATTATTTTCTGAATCAGCACCATTCTCGTTCTCGTTCATTTTTTTTTTTCAAAATAAAAACAGATTTAAAATTATTTTTAAAAGACTAAACATGTTACCTAGGCAACCGATATGCAAAATTAATTTTTCAAACCTTCTGAATTCTAAAGCTTTATTGTATTGTTGTATCTTGAAAATTCTAGTTTTACTTTAATTTGAATGGCCTCAGGGTATACGACCTCAAAATTAATTAACCTTAGTGTCCCTGAATAGTTACGGACCGGACTGACTAAATATTTAAATGTTCACCTTATCTTCATGTCTCATCGATCGATGATTTTCTTCTGATACTAAGTTAAGTGTTCTTTGAAAAATAATTTAACCAAATAACAATCTCAAGATAAGAGTTGATACAGATCATTATTTTTTTGAACCATTCAAAAATATGTTTAAAAATAATGAGAATATTATATTAATTAGTTTATATAAAATTGAACCAGTTTTTCATAATTTAAAACTTAAGAGACCCTTTCAAAAAGAATCGATTCTGACATTTTTAAATTTAAAATATTTAATCGAAAAATGAATAAAACTTGATGTCAAATGGAAATGTAACTCTGATACTCAAGTTTCAATGAACGCTTATGTCAAATTTATATTGAAACTTTTTTATTTTTTAATTTTCAAAAAATTAATTTCGACTGTATAGTAAAAAGCAAACTTGACCTTAAATCAATAAGCTAAAAATAATATTAGGTGCAAAAATCATATAATTACACAGTATGAGCAATTAATATTTTCAAATATATAAATATTTATCTATTCTTATATTCTAAATTGTATCATGTTATGTAATTATTGCTATTTTGTTACTTCAGAAACAGAAAAAAATTGTAAAGGTCTTAATGTGTTTTCCATATGCCGTTTTACCTTTTCTTTTCTTTTTTCTTTTTTGATTAATATTTGTTCAAAAAATTAAATAAAGTATTCTCTTTTAAAGAAAACAACTTACAAAATATTAAAAAACATACTTAAGTCTTTTTTTTTTATTTTAAGAGTGGAAAAATATTTTTCAAATTTATTTTGGATTAATAGATAAATAGTTGAGGATTGTCTCTTTTAATTTTGGGGTGTTAATATTAAATCTGGAATATTTATCAAAAGTAACTTTGGCATGAAATGAGTTATGCAAGAAAGTAAGAAATTATTTTGAAAAATTATTTAATCAACAAATCACCGGACACTTAGTCTCCGGTGCTTAGTCTCTTTGTGGAACGCGAACGCTTAATATATGAGATACCAGGGATTTTTAAAGTTAACATCTCTATTAAAAACATTTTTTCATGATTTCAAATGATGGACATATGGTTGCCTTATGTGTGATACCCAAAAGTTTTTTTTAAATACAGTTACTACAGCTTGGATGGATTTGAGGAGGAGAATCAGGATGAAACTCTTTTTTAATTACATTTTAGATGCACTAACTCTATGATATGGCTGAAATACTGTTTTTTCTTAATTAGAATTTTTTCAATTGATAATGTGTCATTCATTGTCAAAGCCGACAAAAATTTCGTCTTTTTTCCTTAAAATAGCTACTGTTGTGGCCATTCACGAGTTCCTCTTGTGAACTTTCATGAACTAATGATTTGGAAAAGCCGACATTGATTTATCGGTATCAGCTGAAAGAAAAAAAGCCCTAGTTAAAGCTTGTAAAACTATCTTTCAGTTGAAACCCATAAATCAATGATGTTTTTTCCAATTCATTAGTTCTTGTTCACAAGAGGAACTCGTGAATGACCACAACAGTATTTAAATTGCGAAAAATTGTGGAATTTTTGCACAAAAATTTATTAATTTTATATACAAATTCGGTTTATTCTGAAAGTTCACCAATTTGGATTGAAGTGCTAAGGGTAAAATTTTTAATTTTTTATACCAACAAAATCATGGAAATCTTGTATTTTCCAGACCGTGTATTACATTAATTGAGTCTACGGTTGACAAAATTTTGATCTTCACTGGAAAATCCTAATTAACAAGACCCAGAATTTGTTAATTTTAATTTTGGTTTCTGTCATGTTCTGTCGCTTATCGTTTAGTACAATTTTGTATTTAGAAAAGCCTCTTTCACAAGATTTTGACGGAATTTTGATGTACCAATGAGCAATGTCGTTCATGGTCTAATTCTACATCACAGACATTATAATAAAATTTTTGCTTTTTAATGGACAAGTCTTTATTTTTTTAGCTCTGAGTTAGATTAAGACATTTTATAAAAACTGTTCTAATAAAAAAAAAGAAAAAAAGGTTTTTCAAAAATTAAGTTTATCGGACCTAATTAACTTTTTGAATTGGAAAAATTGTTAAAAGATTGCAAAATTTGAAATTTGTCGTCTATGTTCGGGGCGAACGTTGGCCAGATTAGAAAGGGAACATTATGTCAAAGAACACATAAAAACAAGGCAAATATAATTTTATTTTCAAGGTTAGGTTCCGCTCTTATGCAATAATTTTTTTTTGGGAGAGTTAAATATCATTTAAAAAGTAGTATAAACACAAAATACATTCTAACGATAAATCATTATTTAACTCAATTAGTTCTACTAACAAATTTAAAAAATATTTTTTTTTAATTTTACTATGCTTGGTTTCCTTTTTACCATAAATAAAACACAAAAAAATAAAATTCTAATGGAACTTTCATTTGAGTTGATGATGAGATCAAGTTTCGTTTTTATGAATTTTTTTTTTAACTCTTTTAATCAAAAACATTTTAAAACTCATTAATAAAACAATTTTAGAGGAAAAGGGGTCTTAAAGACAAATTAAACTGCATGGTTTAACTTCATTAAATATGAAAATAAGAATAATAAAAGATTTCAATTCCGTTTTTGATCTATGAATTCTCTCTTCTTATTATTTTTTCTTTTCAAATATTATAATTTCAATTTTTTTAAAGCTTTAATGAGTTTTTTTTCAAATCAATTATTGTAATTTTTTCAAGACTCAGATAATATTTTACAAATCAAATTTGCAACAAAAAAAAAAAACAAGTTTATGATTAGGATTTATTTCAAAACTCTCTAGAGGGAGCTAAGTAAGAACCGAATTTCTTCTTCTTTTTTTTTGTTTTGGGTTTAGATTAGTCTTGATTTAATGTCCGGGATTAAGGAAACTATTTTTGCGTAACTTAAAAAACAACAAGGGACCTTTATACGACGACAAAAAATTATTTTTCGATTAAAATTTTTTAACAACAAAAAAAAATATTTTTTTTATGATTTAGTTTCCTTTTCCGTTTAATAAATTTTCCGCAAATATTTACTGTTTTTAAAATGTTTTTTTTTTTTTATGTAACTGTTAGACTACATTCGAAAGCAAAATAAAAATGAAATCAATTTTGCACACAACAAGCTAAAATAAACTCATACAGAATATAATTAAAAATTATCTTCCAAAAATAACACAATATTGAGAGAGAGAATAAGTGAGAGAGAGAAAAAATAGAAAAAAAAAACACTGCATTTATTATATAATAAAATAAATAGTACATATTTATAAAATAAGTTTTTATTAATTAAATAAATAATATAAATAATAATTAGTGATAATAATAATAATGAGTATTCACAATCAAAATTAAGTTTTTTTTTTTGTTGGAATATTATTCTTCATGTAAGTAAGAAAAAAAGAGTATGTGTGCATATATGTTATATTTTAAATAGTTGAATTTGTATTGAATATGAATTTTAATGTAAACTTTTCTCTCTTTTGAGTAATAGCAAAAAAAAAAAACATTTATAACTAAAGGTATATCATAATTCTTCATTACAAAGAATCATATTTTTTGTTAGCTAACACGCTCCCTAAAATTAACACAAATATTTTTTTGTTGTTGTGTTAAACATGTACATTCATTTCGGTAGCTACAGGGTGAAAATTTGTCCATTTTAGATAGCTATTTAAAAATAGATTAGCTTATTTTAACTTGTAGTTGTTTATTTTATTTATTAAATTTTTGTTTTGTTTTTGTTTTTTTGTTTTTTTGTATTCGTATTTTTGATTCTAAATCGATACAACAAATGGGTAACGTGGAAGGAAGCCATTTGACAAGTACATTTATAACGAATTCAACAGGTCCAACACTTAGCCGAAATGACAGATTTTATCAACTATGCGGGCTTGGAAAAATACATTTAATCGAAAAAATGCTTGAGGCCGATAAAGATTTAAAAACAATTAATATCAATTGGCAAAATTTCAAGGTAAATTAATTACGATTTCAAAGCAAAAGAAAATTTTTAAGATTCTATTTTCAAACTTTGTGACTCGGAAATAATTATTTTAGAGTCGGACATTGGTGACACGCCTTTATCTTTAGTGCAGAAAACTTTCTCTTTATAAAATTTAGTTATGAAAAATATTCTATAATCGAGTTCAAGCATAAAAGTTACAGTCTGATCTCGACACTGTTACATTTCGATTTTGTTATAGTAAAAATAGTTTCGAAAAACTATGATCTTCCAAACTGGCCGTTCACAAATTGAATCTGCGAACCTTCACTTCATGATTTTTTTTTCAGAAAAACATGAACGGCCAGAACTGTATGTTTCACCACTATTGATTCGTTTTTCTAAAAAAAATCGTCCCCAAATACATTTTAGAACGATTAGGTCATGGCCAAACCCTCACGAGAGACTCGTTCATCTTAAAAAACTGTGCACTGTAGGCTGCAAATCCGCAAACAAATTCGTTTAAGTCAGTCGATAAATAAATCGCGGTTTGAGCTTAAAACCATATGTCGCTACATGCCATTTCATTAATTTTTATTCGTAAAATGGTTGCAATTGTAATTTCAACTCAAGTTCCTGCTATAAAATGTGACTTGGAATATCAGAACAAAGACATCTAACCCTTTAAAACAATGGACAAAGTCAAACGCGAACGTTTGACATTTTGGGAATCCTTTTTCGTGAAAACGATGCCATGAACCTCGCAAACTAATTTCAACCATTCTTTTACTGGGAGCCAAATTTTTATTGGACCAGTTTTAAGACCGTAATTTCTCACGTTTAAGATCAAATTTTAAGGATATAAGTTTGCCTCAGATTAAATATTTAACTTATAGCAATTAATGACCTAAAGCATTTCCTGAGTGGAAATTGAAGATAAAAAATAAAATTTAAGTCTTATTGAAATAATCAATATTCTTGAATTGATTTTAATATTATTTTTTTTTCTCTAGACTAAATCGACTCCATTATTAATAGCATGTGCAAACGGACATGATAAAGTTGTAGAAATTCTTTTAAGCCATGAAGCAGATGTAAATATTAGAGATGAAGTAAGTTAAAAATAAAGAAAGTTTAAGGTTTAGATTTTAATTTCATTTTGTTTTTGTTTAAAGAGAGAATGTACAGTTTTACATCATGCTGCTATTTCAGGACATTCGAATGTAGTTGTTCAATTAATTGCTGCTGGTTGTGATATAAATGCATTAGATAAAAACAAATGGACTCCGTTGATGAACGCTTGTTATTGGGCTAATTTAGACGTAGTTTTAACTTTATTAGAAGCAGGTGCTGACACACATATTAAAAATATTGTAATTATACTCTTTCAATCAAGCTATCAAAAAAAAATATTTTTTTGCAAAGTCTTTATTTTCTAGGATGGAAGAACAGCTTTACATGAATGTTGTAGAAGTCAATCAAATAAAGAAGAATATCTTTCAAAGATTGTGAAGAGTTTAATCGAATACGGGTGTGATGTTAACATAAACAGCTCATCACATGTAAATTTTTTTAAAAATAAATATTATCAGAATTTTTTATTTTATTTAAAAATAGCATGTACTGAATCCATTAATGTACGCGGCCTATCATAATCACGTTGGAATAGCCAAAATTCTAATCGAACACAATTGTGATATAAATACAACTGACTTGGTAGGTTTTATTCCATGTTTAAAATCAAAAAGTATTGTTGAATATTTTTGTTTTCTAGCAAGGGTGGTCTGCTCTTCATTGGTCAGCTGACAGGGATAATATTGATCTTGTGAAACTTTTAATCGAGAGAGGATGTAAAATAAACCTCAAAGGAAATGTAAATATTAAATAGTTTTAATATTTATCAGAAAATTTTAAATTATTTTTTTCTCCTCTAGAGACAAGAATTAGCTTTAGATCGAGCTAAAAGCGATTCTGTACGAAGCATTTTGAAACAAAATTATAATGAAAATAATCTAACAAACAATTCTTTAATGTGAAGAAATAAATACAATCGTCTCGAGTTTAAATTGAATATAGTAAAGATGCCTCATTTTTTTTTTGTTTCTTAAATTCATTAGGGGGTTGTCTAAAATTTCTAAATTGTACAAATTTCTAAAAATAGGATTGACATATGATTACGAACATTTAAACCCTCTAATGAACACCAGAAATTCTTATGAATGAAATTAGATATTTTTAAATTTTTTTTTATTTTCTAGGTAAGACGCCATCAAAATAAAATTTTTGTTTTATCATCCAAATTTTAAGCAAACAATTATTTGAATCGTTTTTAAAAGCGATTAAATCTTATTTAATTTACATAAATAAAATAAAAAACTAACAATAATATTGAATAGTAATTTATCTTGAGTATTTTTTTTTTTCGATTATTTTATTAAAATTAGAAAGTTGTTTTAAATAAATTTTTTTATAAAAATAAAATTTGTAATTTTTGATCTAAAAAAGATTTCACTAAGGGCTTGTTTGTTAATGCTTAAAGTCGAATTTTTGTGTTCACACATTTCGAAATACATCGAATTTAACGATTAAATAACTTGAGATAACTTTAACAAATGGCTTTTTTCAAAATAAAAATGAACACTTTTTTAATCAAATATTTGAATTTCAAATAACAGTTAATACTTTTGAATTCAATAAATTTCATAGAAAATCAAAAAATAGAATATTAGGGTCTGCCGAATATTTGATAACTTGATCACATATTAAGTAATCATTCAACTTTTGCGGAATATATGATCAACACTGATTTAGATGTGAAAACGCATGCTCGAATCGAAAACAGTAATTTAGTCATAGTTAATGAAAAGGTTGGGATTCGAGTGATAATGAACTAGAGTCTCTCCTCTGGCTAATCCCCTTGAGTCTATTAGTTCTAAACTAAGTAGCATTCAAATTATAACAGTTAAATATTGGGCCTTATCTTTACAAGAAACATCCCATCTCAAGACATCTCAAGAAGTTAAAACTGAGGTCAAAAGTGACCTTACAAAATATTCAAATGGTACGCGCTGTCATATGTGTGATGAATTAATGAAAAAGGAACCAGGTTCAAGCTACAGCTAGTAGAGAAACATTGATCAGTTAAAATTTTTATTTTCAAGACTTATCACATAAATTGTTTGAATTTTGATCTCAAAAAATTTTTTTTTTGATCAACAATTTTTTTTCTTTTGAATCAATATTTTATAATGAAGACATTTAGGATGATCGGAGATTTGGTGATCAGCGCTAATCATATATTCCGTAAGTGTTAACTGATCACCTAAAATGTGATCAAGATAAACCCTTTTGAAGACTGTCAGCGTTACAATTCGAGTGGCTAGATAGATTCAGATTGGAGAATTAACCAAAAGCGTAGCTAGACTATGAGTTGTGAAGAGGAACTTACCCAAGCAATCGTGTTTTTCTTAGAAAACCCTTGAAATTACTTGGACGCTCAATTTTTCTTGAAAAAGTCTTGATTTTACTTGGAATCAAATAAAATCTCAAGTTTTATTGAAAATATATTGAAAATGCTTGAAAAGAACACAAATTTCAATATCGAAATTATTTTGAAAAAAAATTACTTGGAAATTTCTTGGAAATTCTTGGACCTCCAATATTTAATAAAATCGAAAATAAAATTACTTGGAAATCTCATGGAACTGAGCCAATTTATATTGGCCCTCCAATATTTATATTGGCCCTACGATTTTGTGTTTTTAGTAATTTTTACGTGAATTTACGTGATTTTACCAAAATTCACGTAAAAAGAGGTAATTTTACGTAAAATTACGTTTGTAAAAAACGGTAAATTTACCTTTATTTACCGGATTTTACGTAAATTCTCGTAAAAAGTAAAAATTCCAGTTGTTTTCTTGATTGTTATACTTCGACATCGAATAACTCATCAAAAAAAAATTAAAAAAAATTGTAATCAATTCCAAGTACGTCGAAAAGATTACGAAGTATTCTCCAATAGTTTTGTTATCATAAAAAAATTAAAATTTAGGATTATTCAGAGCATTTTTGTTCAAAGCATCAAAAATAGAAATGGAATTTTTACTTTTTACTAGAAAATTTACGTAAAATCCGGCAAATAAAGGTAAATTTACCGTTTTTTACAAACGTAATTTTACGTAAAATTACCTCTTTTTACGTGAATTTTGGTAAAATCACGTAAATTCACGTAAAAATTACTAAAAACACAAAATCGTAGCAGTACTGTAATATTTCTTGAAAACCCAATTTTGGGTCTTATCGACTTTGTGATCTTGGGGTTCACATAATTGGTGATAAAGGTCATCTTGCTGGTTTTGTGACCGATTATGTCTAAAGTTTTACTGATCACTGTTTTTGTGATCTTATAATTTTAGAAAATTTTATGAATAAAAAATGTGTGATCAAAATTTTAATTGATGTGATCTTTAAAAAAAATAGTGATCAACGAAAATTTTAAAAATAAAGTAAAGAGTCCAAAAGAACTTTGCATCTGCGCATATGAAATCTACAAAATGTGTTCCTTACTTATTTTACTGTAAGACTTTCCCCATTTTCTAAGAGCTGTTACTGAACGGTCAAATTTCTTTTATCCCGTGGGTTTTCCTTAAATATGGACGAAAGTCTTACAGTAAAACCAGTGTTTAAAAAATTAAAAAAATTGTTATAACATGGTTTCGGTGGTATTAGTTCCATATAGAACAAATCTCAATTTTGCCTTTGTTCTTAGAGTAGTGGGCAAGAGTTTACGGTAAGCAAATTTTTTTTACTTGGTCTATCAGTGTGATCTTTAAAAACCTAGGCGTGATCAAAATATTTTATAAATAAATAAAAAAGGACGTGATCAAACATTTTGTGATCATTGTCGGTCACAAAGTCGACAAGACCCCCAATTTTTTCCAAGAAAACCATTAAAATTTATTTGAAATGACTTAGAAAAAAAAATTGAAAAAAATATTGGAATTTATTGAAAAAGAGAAAATTTTCAACAAATTGTGGTTATCTAGTTTTATTCTCATCTTATCTCACTTCATTTTTAACTTCATTCTAAAACTTTTAATACAAATGTCTCTATTAAGTATTAATGTCAATACTAAATATCTTATACCACGCCAGGTCGAATCCTTAGTTCGATGAATGCTCTTGGGTAACAAATATTATAAGATAATTAAAGAGAAAATTAAAAAAAAAACAACCTTGAAATGTCATAGCCAAAGCATCAAAAGTTTACTGTTACAATAAAATTATAATTTTACAATAAAGACAATATCAATGCATCAAATAAAATGCTATATTTTCATTTATGGGCTAAAAAAGGATCGTTCAAATCTAGTCCATAGGCTAGTAAGTGTGATTTTACGGTAGAAAATATTTATAAATATTTTTTTCTTTAATGGCTTTAAGTAATAAACCTCTTTTTGACATTAAATTTTAAAATAATGTCCAAATTTTTTATAAATTTTTGTTTTTAAGTTAAATAAATTCATACAGCGCTGCTATGGTACATGGATTTTACCATTTTCTACGTAAAATTATGTAAATTTACAAAAGTGAATTAATTAATTACACAATTTACATCATTTTACATCAAATAACGTTAATTCTCGTAAACTAAAAAAGGGCCAAAAAAGCTAGATTTTGGTACTTTATAAGGGAATTTTCAAAAAAACATTTCAAATATATAAAAAATTTTCAATAAAAATTTGGAGTCTTTTAATAAATTAGATATTAACAGACATATACACCCATAAATTTTAAGGTTTTGGGTGGGAATGGGTTACCCGAACAATTCAGGTATTGGGTTCGGGTATGATGTGGGTTCCCCAGATATTTCTGGTTTCAGGTATGGTCTTGGTTGATTAACCCAAAAAGGACTATAAAACATTTCAATGCAAATTACGCCCCCAAATATCTCGGAAATGGTTAGGTGTAAGCATTTCTGATGAGAAATTCGAAAACTAGACCTAAAATTCTAGCCCAATGGATGGCTTGGATTACATAAAAAAATGGGATCAATATTTTACATATCGATAAATGGACGAGATTTCCAATATTTTTTAAATTTTAATTCAAAATATATTAAAAATAAGATTGCATTATAATGCAATCTTATTGATTGATATGTAAAATATTGATCCCATTTTTTTATGTAATCCAAGCCATCCATTGGGCTAGAATTTTAGGTCTAGTTTTCGAATTTCTCATCAGAAATGCTTACACCTAACCATTTCCGAGATATTTGGGGGCGGAATTTTCATTGAAATGTTACATAGTCCTTTGAGTATTTTATACATTTTTAGATGTTTTTTTTTTTTAAATAGGGTTAAAATTATTATTTGCCTCCTTTCAAAACATGTTTCTAATTTCTAATTTCTATGCCATTAACAATATAGATTGAATAAAATTTTTTTAAAAATAAATGAGGCATTTTGTTATTAATAAAATGTTTAAAATTGTTCATTCCAAATTTATTAAAACACAAACATTAAAACATTAAAATTGAGAAGAGAAGTAATTTTAAATTAGACAATAAAAAAAAAGTATAAACACTCCGGTTGATGCGAACCAGTAACATTACAAATGTTGAATTATTTACGTGTTTGATAGACACATACTAGAAAATGATTTATCTTTAGGTGACTCAAAATTTTTTGAAAAAAATTTGTTTTCCGAGTAGTCTGTTTCAACTGTTTGTTGATTTTGTTTGTCAAAATGAGTGTAAATCAAAGCGACATAGTTCATTATCTCATTCCAATCAGGTCTATCTTGATTTAAAATATCGTTTAAATTAAGTTTTTGTTCAATTCCTATTGATTCGGCCAAATTGAACGCCGTCATGAGTCGTTTTTTAACATTCTTTTCTTTTTTTAACAGCTCAAAATCAATCTTATCGGGCAAAAACGAATGTAAAATGGCACAAAAAGCGAGACCATCGTTCCAACTACTACTGAAATTTTTAATTTCAATATCATAATTGTAAAGTCTTTCTTGACACCATTTCATCAGAGCGTTTCGTTTACTAACACCGTATTGCTTGACTAAGCTACTTAAAGAATCTAAATTTGAGCTAGCTTGTAAAGGTGATGAATCATTTGAGGTAGTAGACGATCTTTTTTGGTAGAAATTTCCATTATTTATTTGATTAAAAGACAGTAATTTAGCATCGTCAGTGTCAGTGTTTGTCTGAAAACTATCAATTTCGAATGCTTCGATTAAATTTTTGCCATTTAAATTTTTCGATTCGGTTGATTTAATGTCATTCGAAATAGGTTTTTTAATCGATACTTTTTTATCTCCATTTGTCTTGATTGAAGTTTTTTCGTTTATTGGAGCTTCGATTTTTTTGAAATCCTTTTTGAGTTCGATATCAGACAGAATCAAACTTGACTCTCTTGAATTTAGTAATTCTTCTTTTATTCGACTGTATTTCTCTTCAGCTTCGTTCATAAAGTCATTTGCAACTCTAACTGCTGTTTGTAAATCAGCTTGAAATTTCTTCCATTCTTCTTTTTCACGACCGTGTTGTTCTTTGCAGTCAGACAGTTCTTTTTCCAAGTTTGTGCATTTGTTTTTGTAAGTTTCAAGTTGAGTCCTTCAAAAGATAAAAAAGTTTAAGTGAGATTAAATAGGTTTTAGTTGAATTTTGTAGTGTTGTCTAATGAACAAACATGAATAAAACATGAATGGTAAATATTCATAACAAGGGGATATAAGCAAATTCAAGATATTTTAGTCTTCTTCAAAACTGTACCCTGAATAGGTTTAATACGGAAAACCGGTTTAATTCAATGTATGGTTCCATAGAATGGCCGAATACTTATAAATAATAAATCAGATTGAATGAAATCAAATTTCTTAAATTTTTATCGATTACACAGCAATTTTGGTTATTGCTGAAACACTGACCACCAATTTTCCTTTCAACAAAGGTCGACCAGCTTTCGAAGACCGATATTCTTGTTCATATTTTTGTGCTCTTTCTTGCGGAGCAGAAGGCTAAGCTCTAGGATATTCGATTCAGGCTCCAGACTTTTAAAAGCAAAATCAAGCCTAAAATTTTTAGAATACTAACTGGACTCAATTTTCCGCTAATTAAAAGATCAGCACATTTTTTTTGTACAACTACAGTAATTTTGACAGAGAAGTGTTTGGTATGGGACAAAGAAATAGAAGAAAGACTGACACAGCTCTTATAGAGCTAAATGCCGAAAGGTGTTAGTATAGATTACTATACTGCAGTCTCAAAAGTTGGCTAGTTTTCTGAGACTTTTCTGAGACTATTGTTGACCAATTTGAAGATTAAAACCTAAAGACCAAATCCCAGACCACTGCCTAACAAAGTGAGTCAAGCACTTGGATAGCATCAGTCAACAGCAAGATAAATACTTGGAAAACACTAGTCCAACAATTTGTCAACGCTTGGTCAACACTAGTGAACACTAGCCAAACACTAGGATAACACTAGTCTAACACTTGTCCAACACTTTGTCAACACCTATCAAACACATTTACCTGGTCAATTCATCTTTAAATTTTGAATAACGCTTTTTTATTTTCCCTTTCGCATCCTAACTCTCGCAGTAAAAAAATCGATAAAATTACTGTATATACGCTCTTACTTGTTATAAATAGAGCAAAGTCCTGTGACCTTTAGTTCGGACTACAGTTGAGCCCAAAGCATAAAATCACTGGAAAATTTCAACCGACCACCACTTGATGAACCAAAATCCCAACAGTTACCGGACACCGATTTTCTGGTAGAAATTTTAGTGCTCTTTCTTGCTAAATAGTTGACCAACCCTAGCCCTCAATTAAGCTCATATCCAAACGAGAAAAACGGATTTAGTTGCAACTGAAAGACGATTTTCAATATTTCCATTTTGAAGCAAGCTAAAAAATCTACAATATGTTTATCTAATTTATTTTTCATTTTCCCTTCTTAGTTTTTGATGCATAAGTCAAACGATACTGATTCAGAGTATAGATATAGGATGAAAAAACGATCAAGCTTTTAGTAAAAATTAGACCGACTTTCGGGAGATTTCGGTTAATTGGTCCTGTAAACTCGCGTCTAACGATTCGAGAGTAGGCCCTAAAATTTTTACCGTTCCATAGGATTCTATGTGTCAAACACTGAAAAAAATTTTATATGCTTGGAAGCTAGTTACTTCCTTTCAGCCTCTATTTGTATAAATAATTTCAAGCATCCTAAATTTTGAAAGATTAAAATAAAATGAATTTACATTGAATCTTTTAAACTTTTTTGATTGTTCTCTTCGTTTGATTTTATAATGTCGCTAAGTTCTTTATTCCGGTCCAAAATTTGAGCGTATTTGCACGTAATTTCGGCTTTTTCTTTTATAACTTGTTCCAATTTTTGTTCCAATTCATCAAGGTGTTTTTTTTGTTCGTTTTTTTCTGCATTTGATTTTTCGATATAATTTAATTTATCATCTTCAATTTGTTTGTTTAAATCATCGATTTTAATCTTAAGATTTTCAATAGTTGTGTCGTTATTTTTTTTTTCACTAATCGAATTTTCTTTTAAACTTTTTAACTCATTCTCCAAATTTGTAACATTCGATTCCAACATTTCGATTTTTTCTGTTTTATTTTGAATCTCGATTTTCTTCTTGTCAATATCTAAAATTTGTTCATTCTCAATTAACTTGATTTTATCGAGTTTTTCTTTCAAGTTGTTAACTTCTTGATTTTTATTCTCTTGAATTTGTTGAATCATCTTTTTCAAATCAATTTCTCGTTTTAACGATTGCTCAAACTCCTGACGTATCTGTGCCAATTTACGTTCACTATCTTGTTTACATTCTTGAAACAACTTGTTAAAACTATCGATCTGTTTACGTTGATCCATATTTCTTTCTTTCAAGTGTTGTATTTCATCGTAAAATTTGTGATTCATATCGTTTAAGCTTTGAATGGTACCTTTAAGATCTTTAATTTGTTCATTTTGTCCTTTGGATTGGCTTTCTAAATCTTGACATTTTTGTTGACTTAGTTTCAATTGTTGTTCAAGAAATTCAATATCACTATTTGACGTTTTTTTATTCTGAATCAAATTTTGATTCTGCGCGTAGAATTGGTGAGAATTTTTAGACAAAGTCAAATTTGGCGGCATGTGAATCGATCCAGGTGATGATTGAGAATTGGAAAAATTCATATTCTGATGCGGTAAACAAGAAACCGTAGAATTGTAACCATTATTTCGATGAGCTATGCTTATCGAACGACTTTGAGGATGATTTGAAATACCTTCACTTACACTATACGAACCAGTATCATTATGAACCGCTTAAAAAACAAAAAATTGTAATCTTATAAGGTTCGCGCCATGTAAAACTTCCACGCTATCTGAATTTGCAAAATCCGACTTGATAACTTTGTTCTCCATATATGAAAACATAAGAATGGCAAATTATTAAGGTGGGTCTAAAAAAAAAATATTGCCCAGAGGGGCCCAACTTGTATTACTTTTGAAGGAGTTTGTCTTGGTTTTTCGCTTGTTATTATCTCAAATAACCTCATATGTATTATCTTTGATACAGATTCTGAAAGAGCACAAAATTTTACACACGCTAATGCTTTTTAAAAAAAATTTTGTCATTTAGCTCGGCCAAGAGGCAAAAAAAAGACGAATTTCCCTAGTTTTTTTACATCTCGACCCAGGATTACCCCAAATGAAAATTTAAAAATTTGCCATTCTTAGGTTTTCATATATGGATAACAAAGTTATCAAGTCGGATTTTGCAAATTCAGATAGCGTGGAAGTTTTGCATGGCGTGAACCTTAGTTTTTAATTGCAAACAAAATATTTTTTCTAAAGTTACTTTTTGAAGATTTTCTAACTGTATTGGAATTGAAACCACTAGTGCTATAAGATGTTATATTATAATGATTTGAATTATATTGAGGATGTTGTTGATTAAACTGATTTTCACCGTAACTATTACTATCGGGTGAATTTGGTGTAAATCCATTGTTGTTTTGGACAGGGCTGTTTTCATTAACGTTTTGTGTTCCTACATTGTTGGTGTTATTACTACCACTTATCGCTTTTTTGATTATTTTAAGCATAAATTTTGATTTTGCGATTTTTTTTGAAAAATTTCTATCAAAAAATAATTTTTTTTTATTACAAAAAAAAACAACTTAAAGAAAGGTTATTTTGTTTTAGAGATTTGACAGTTAGATTATTTCTTAGTGGTGATTTAAAATTTAATGAAAAAAAAAGAACGAAAAAAACAACAAGATTAGACCAACTTTAAAAATGAAATTTTTTATTTCAAAAAAAAAGAGAAAGAAAAAAAAGATTATGTCACGAATAAAATTATTATTAATTGAAAAATAACAAAATAATTCTAATTATTTGGTCATCATGAATTGAAAAGTTTGAATTGTACGAATTTAAGTTTATTTCGATCGATTTAAGAAAACAATTTAAAATCAATTGACCATGTTTTTGTCTTGCTAATTAAAATAAACGATAAAAACTTGTCAAAATTAAGAAATTTTGATTAGTTAGTTGCCTAGAAACTCTAATTAATCTCTTGCACAGATTAGTAGTAATTTCAGAGCCTCCTTAAACCTTGGATTAATTTTACTTGATAAAGAAATGATAAAAAATTTAAGATCAAAAAATCGTTTAACAAAAAAAAATTTTTCTAGGTTAAAATTAGTAATCTTTATCAGAAGACCTATATTCTTAAAAGTGATATCATGCGATCAAAATTTTTAAAGTTTTTTTTGTTAATTAAAACCAGACACTTAAAGGTCAAATTAAACGACTTATAACTGATTTCAAACAGCGTTTCTAAAAAAAAAATGAAATTTTATTTTAAAATTAATTCAAAGTTTTGTTGTAAAATTAATTTTTTTCTTGAGGTAATCTAAAATAGTCTGATAAAATTATTTCAATTTTGACGATGACAAAAAAAAATTTGAGTGGTAACAAAGAAATTTTAGCTTAAAATTTTTTCGAAGTTAAAATTTTTGTATTAGTAATTGGATTTACTTTATCGTTAAACGAATAACTTTAAAGTTAAATTTTTTTTGATAAACAATAATATTTAAAATTTTTGAAAAAAAAACCTCTATAATCTCAAAGACTCATCAAAAGAAATGCTAAGAAAACATCTTTGATTCTTGTGATTGACCTTCAAAATATTTCCAAAGATCTTATTGAACACTTTATGACAATAAAAAAATTGAGTAGCTTAAGTTACCCACTTAAGTCATTGTAATTCACAAGCATGATTGTGTTGTAAATCTGTTCCTTTTGATACCGAATCGTCGCGTCTACCATCTGATTGATACTATAAAAAATTTTGCTAGAAAATGTTCAACCCTATTGAGGATTTTACCACTAACCTTCGCTATTTTGTTAATTTTAATAAGTTCATCGACTCTTCTTTTCTGTTTCAAATCATCTGGACCTGATTGTCATGAAAATATTTCAGATACGTTATCTCTTTAATACATTATGTTCCTCCATAACTTTATTTTTATTCAAAAAATAACGTAAACCTTTAACCACTATTCTTGGAACAAAGTCTATATGGAACTAATACCATCGAAACAATGTAATAACAATTTTTTGAATATTTTTTAGAATAAACATCAACTGTTGACTTAAATGTTCGTTGTCATCAATAAACAACGAGATGGTCTTTACAATGAATCACGTGATACACGTACATGTACCAAAGGCTTGAGTTTAAAGTGTCTTGTGGTTGTGATTCAGACAAATATTGGAATCAAAAAACTTGAAACTTAAAATGTTAACGAAAATGGATAAATATTTTTAAACTGTTTTTTAGGCATCTAAATTGAGAATTTTATTTCACTTTTACTATTAGAACAAACACTAAAATTATAATTAGAAGCTTAATTTTTAATTATTTTTAATTTTTAAATTAATTCTACAAGTTTATTCCAGAACAAATTCTAAAATTTTCTAAGAATAAAAGCGAAATTTGGAGCTTAGTCCTAGTCTAAAGTCAACAGTTGAGGTTTATTCTAAAAAAATTCAAAAAATAATATGGTTCCAATGGTATTAGTTCCACCTAGAACAAACCCAAATTTTGACAAATTGCATTTGAATTTCTTACTTGATACTAAGATTTATAAAATATCCTCAATATTCTCTATATTGCTAGTCAACTGTTGCTATCGTTTAAAAAATATATTAATATCACTCATAAAAAAAATTGTTGTTTTTTTTTGTTTTAAAAAAAAAAATCATCAAGAAACCTTTTAAAAATCAAAGCACTTTGAAACAAGACAAAGTTTGGGAAGTTTAATTAAAAATCAATTTGTTTTATTTTAGTTAAGTTTATTAGATTGTAATCTTGTGAAATGCAGAAGCCTGAGCAGAAAAAAAATACATTTTTTTTAGTTGAATAAATTATGTCTATAGTAAAAACAAAATTCCTTTTATTTTACGTATGTCTATAATAATTTTTTAAATATAGCATAAATATATTTATTATTCTCGAATATAATCAAGAATTTCAGGTATAAGTTTCGAACTTAGAAATAACTCATAAGCAGTGTTCATTTGTAAAGAATTCAACGATTTTGTTTTTATTTTGAGTATAATTGGTTCCAAAACCAATGTGTTTAGTTTCTTCATTTGATATATTTTTAAATTGTCATTCGTCTAAAAAGATTAATTACTAGGTAACATTAGCTTCCCGGTGAATAGATTTAATTAGAGAAAAATATTTTAGCTAAAAATGGAAATTTCAAAAATTTTTTTTTTAATTTTAGATCTTTAAAACTAAAAGTTTATTTTCGGAGCAAGAGGTATATTTTTCAATAGTCAAATTATGAGTTTTTTTCGAGTAGTATGTTTATTAAATATTCAAATGAAAACACATTAGAAGACACTGAAAAAATTAAAATTACTTCGCAAACTCAAATTACACAAAAAGACAGTTTGGACTTTTTATTGGCTCACGAACTTGCTCATTGCTTACGAGATCAAGACACAGAAAAATTTATTTTTATATATGATTTCAAGATTCCTAGTACATTTGACGCTCAAAGGGTATTATTTTGACATAGTTTTTTTTCAATTTAACAAAAAAAAATGATGATTTTTAAACCTAGTTAGACAAGCTTAAAGAAGATTCACGATACTTTTCTGAACTAAACAAACCGGATTTTGATAAAATTTGTAATGAATTGAACTGTGAAATCACCAGAGAAAACAACGATCAAATGGAAAAAAGTAGAATCGTAAAAAATGAAGATTATTTTTCCAAATACAGTTCGATTGAAGGTGATCCAAAAATAAAAGATCGAATAAAATATGAAAATGAATTGTTAGCTAAACAATTATTAGAAAACTCCGATGATGATACTGTCTCTAATAGATCTAGCTTTAGTTTACCTAAATTAATTCGAAGCAATGAATTCCAGTCAGGAACATCTTCAGCTATATGTCGTGATGGCTTTGTTACTAACCAACGATACCAAACATACAAAGATAATAAACGAAATGAAACTCAATTAACATACTGCTATGACGAAGTATTTCAAGTTAAAAATGACAATGAAGAATCTGATGAAGTCGATTCAGACAATGAGAAATACAGTAAGGATTTAATATCGTCGTCAGCATCGTCGTCTATCTCGTTTCAATCCGCTAAAAATTCCGATCAACATGTGGTAATTGATATGCTAAATGATCAAGAAGACGATTATTCAAGTTTTGTTCAAAATATTCAAATCGAAAATAAATACGAACAAGAGGCTGAACTGTTAAAGAAATTCGAAAGTGAATGCAAATTGGGTCTTAGTTCTGTTATAAAAAATGAACCAACAAGTGTAACAAGATCACCTATGGCTCATCAATTAATAGCTAAATCTCAGATTGAACGCAACAAATTTGATAATTCAAAAACCAATGTGGAAAAAATGAAGGATGATTTTAGTAAAAACGATGAATATGACAATGAACAAGATGATTCTGATTCAAATAAGAATCTTGACTGTTCCGATTTTTTATTGAAAGATGTTTTAGCAAAATTGAAAAACAATCTTAAAACCACTCAACCTAAAAAAACTTCAACACTACAATTCAACAATTATAAATTTGATAACATGTTAAAAAATGATGAAGAAATCACAAGCTCGAAGTACAATAATTTGAAAGAAGACGAATGTAAATATGCACCAAATCAAGAAACGAGCTCAAAATTGTCATACAAGAATGATAACCTTGATTCACATGGTTCAAGTATGACAAACTCAAGCAAGCACGATGAAGATGAAGAGGAAAAGGATGAAGATGATATCGATTTTGATCATTATTTTCGAGATAAAGATATTCATTCAAGAGATAAAAAATACAATGTTTATGATGAAAAAAATAAAAAATCAGAAAGAGGTGAAAGAGATCTAAAGAAGACAATTGAAGAGCTAAGTTATAAGCATGTAGATGAATCTAAAAAGAGCATGTCATCAATCGGTACTAAAGACAGTGATTTGCAAAGAAAAACACAAAGTTCTTTGATCTCAACGGGATCAAATCCAGTAAGCGCTGGATTTCATCAAAAGTAATTTAATATTTCTCAAGCTGTATCCAATGGTGTTATTTTTTAATTTAATATCAGAGAATCTGAATAAATATAACTATAGCTCATGATAAACATATTAAGATATCATCAATTTTATCTTAAGATGTGTAACTTGTGAAACACCAATTGTTAAAGCTTAAAAAAAAACACCTTTGTATTTTTACTTGATAAAGTTTTCTTATTTTAACCCATTCTTTTTTCTAGATACCAAAATTATGCATACGATATTAATTTAAATCAAGAGAACATACAACGAAATAAATCAAGCGATAAAAGCGAAAAACTTACAAAAAGTTTAAAAAAGAAAAAATCCAATTCCAATCTA
The DNA here is from genome assembly GCA_022207745.1 of Brachionus rubens. Taxonomy (NCBI): domain Eukaryota; kingdom Metazoa; phylum Rotifera; class Eurotatoria; order Ploima; family Brachionidae; genus Brachionus; species Brachionus rubens. The sequence goes on along the minus strand of JAJVHD010000001.1, from coordinate 1,736,995 downwards.
AAGAAAAATCAATTAGAAACAAACAAGGGTCAAGATTTATCCGATCATAACGACTATTCTAAACACTATACCGAAGATGTTGATTCATTATTACAATTTATAACTTCAACTTCGAGTAAAACACAACAAAAAAACAAATCAAAAAAATCGGTAAATATTGAGCCTAATACTCCTGGGGTACAAAATAACTTAAATAACAATTCTCGAAACATTTTGAAAAAGCCTAAAAAAGGAGACATTGAAATTAAAAGAAAACAAAGTTTAAATGATGAAAAACCAGCTGAAAATCTAGAAGTTTCGATAGATAAATCCGTATCTAATCAGAAAATTGCGAAAAATCAACAAATTTCAACTTTAATAAACAGTTTAAACGACTCTTCAAACGTTAATTTAAATGCATCAAGTACTAATTTTGAGCCGTGCATAAATGATATTAACACCGAAAATATTGAAACTGACTTCGTGACTGTTATAAAAGGCAAAAAAGTTAAGAAAGAGACCAAAGATATAAAAGAATCTAGTACACATGGAGTTAAAAACGAAATCATAACTACAAATAATTTAAGTTCAAAAGTCGGATCAAAGAAATCTAAGAGTTTAGAAACTAATAAGTCAATCAAAAAAACAAGAGAAGATTCCTCAAATATAAGAATAAAAGGGGTTCAAAAATCAGCTGTTGAAGGTTCAACATCAAATGAAGTTATGATGACAAGCACACAGGATTTAATACCGAATAATATTAATGATCAATTTGAGGAAAATTTTAATTCTAACGAAAACGAAATAAAATCGAGTGAAAGCGGAAATGATAAGTCAAGCAATAAATTTTTATCTTCCGATTCATCATCAAAAGCCGATAATCAAAAAATTGTTCATCAAAATTTGGAGTTCTCGTCAACTAGTTCTATTTTCGAAAAGGATCAAAAGATTGAATTTCAAAATAACACCAAAATGCTTAAAAAATCGATATCTGTTTCATCGAGCAGAAAAAATCCAGTTATATTTATGGATGAGGTTCACATACCTAAGTCGAGTAGTTTTAGCTTTCCTCTCGATATTAAATTTGGTTCAATAGATTTAACACCAAATGAAGATGAAGAAATTTTAACAAATAATAACGAAAATACGCTCAACATAGAAGGAGAAAAAAATGAAAAATTTTTAGAAGAAATTAAGACCAATAACTCAGATACTGATAAAACTATACTAGTTAATACGATTAAAAAGAAAAAGTGCAAGCGAAATAAATCTGGCAGAACAGCTTCTAAACAGTTGGATCTCATTCAAAAAACGTATTCTTCAAATAGTTCTTGTTTGCCTTCATCTAGTTGTGATGAATCTGAACAAACATCAGTTGACTCAGTTAAGAAGAAGCATTTAAAAAAAAGGAAATTAATACGGAGAAGGAATTTTAGAGAGAATTTTATTGATATCAAGAACGAATCGAAATCAAACTCTACCGAAACGAACAATAACAATCATCTAAATATTCATAACTATATTTCGGCTAATTACAATTTTAGCAATCTTCAGCAATTTCAAAATTATTTTATTTGTCAGTTGGATCCGAATACCAATATGCCCGTTGCTTATATCCCGGTCACTTTTAATCCATCTAACAATGGTCAACAAGTTCCAAATCCGAATTTAAATACTGAAATGAAAGGTCCTCCTAATTATTATCAAATGTATGAAAATATGCAATACTTTCCGTATTCGTTTCCTCAAAATCAGTTTCAAAATGCTCCTTATAATCAAAATTATTCAATGCCATTTTTTCAGATGGGATATCCGTTTTGGTATCAATCTCCAAATGTTAACGAGCAAACGAATCCATATTACATGAATAATCAAAGCTTTTATCAAAATTGGCAAAATATGAAGCCCAATGAAAACTTAGTAGACAACTCATTACAACGAGAAACACAGAGCATTAATCAGAAAGGTACCTTTTTCCAAAATACAACTAGCGATCAACCAAATGTTAATTCACATCAAAATTTATATTCAAATAATCTATATAATAATAGTTTTCCGTCGTTTAATAATCCGCCTTTAGCTAATAATTTTCGTTCATTTTCAACATTTGAAAAATTAAATTACGAAAAAAAATTTACTCATGTCAAAAATTCGACTATTGATATCGATACGAATTCATACTTAAATAAAAATGAAAATCACTTATTTGAAAATTCCAATCTTAACAATTTTAATGCTAAAAACGTTCAAAGTAACAATGCAAATCTAAAATTTAGTAAAAGTAATAGATATCGAACACATCCTCAGTAGTTTAAATGTCGTTGATTTTTATGTGTTGACAATATTACCTAGTTAGAAGCTATTTCTAAAATTTTTGTTTTTAAATTTAATTAAATTTAGCTTTTTGTTTGAAATCAAACGGAACGGTGAGATGGTTTGAGACCTTAAAGCAAAAAGGAAACATAAAGAAAAACAAGAGCTAATTTTTAGTCTTTTTTGTTTTATTTTTTACCTTAAATCAATACTTGTTTAAAATGTTTAATACTTATTTAAATAAATGAATTAAAATTTTCTTTGCTTTTTTATATTTTCTAATGGCCGTAATTAGGATTAGCAGTCGACGCCGGTTCTAACTACCCTGATAAATCAAATGTAATTGGCTTTTTTTATAAGTTTGTCACAGTCCCCCCTCTAATCTCAAAACTCCGAGCTCTCACGGTCCCTTTGACATTTTTTCTTTTTCTATTACAGGGGTGATTGGCTGACAGTAACCGACGGGTAGCGACTGAAGTGGTAACACACAGTCACGCTTTGTACCTACTTTGTCCTATTGGACCGATTAGACAAAGTGTGACTAAAATGGTATAATGTATCCTATATTTAAGGACAACCTGTGACTAAGTGTGACATCGAATACTGGCGTGACAAGGTGTGACTAAATAAGGACAACATAAGGACAAACCGTGACATTAAAAAATAAAAAACTGGGGCTTAACATGACTCATCATGACTTAACGTGACATACAAATTTAATTCATTTTTTAAGAAAAAAAACGTTTTAGCAGGGGGTAATAAAAAAAAAAATTTTCTACATGAGGCCGGTTTGAAAAAAAATACGACAAAATACCCCTCCCCCCCCTGAAAAAAATTCTCAATTTTTTCAAAATTTTTGACAATACCATATACACCACCATTCGATAGGAAATTTCATGAACTTTTATATGGACCACTTTTTGAAATTCATAAAGCAACGATTCGGGGGAAATCCTCAAAAAACCTTTACGGACTTTCGGATTTTTTCACGGACCTATGGTTTTCTCAAAAACTAAAAATAAACTTTAGACCTACCCATCAGAATCTGATAGAAAATCTTCTAAGCTTTCATTTGAAAAAAAAATCAGGCAGGTAAGAAGTTTGGTTCTCTGTAAAAATCGATTTTAATACGTGACCTCTTATAAGCTGAACGGACAAAAAAACAAAATTCAACTTTTGTATTTGACGTTAAATATAGCACTTTTATATGTCAAATTGTAGCTTTTATCGAGGGCTTTATTTTTATGTTGGTACCCTCCCCGGCCTCGTGTATGGAAAAAAATAAAAAAAATACCCCCTGGTTTTAGCTTATAATTTTCAAATTCTAATCAATTGAAACTTAAAAAAGGCTTTTACAAGCAAAATATTTGATCATCTTCGACAATAATGCTTATTTTAATCGGCATTATAAATTTAAGACATAAACCGTATAGTCGAATGGTTAGCAAGTTAGTATTGCAAGCAGAGGATCGGAGATTCGATATCCGCATCAGTGAAAATTTCCAACTGTTTCTATATTATGGGACGAGGATGTTTAACCATTCATTTCTACCTAAATGGTACGTCTTTGGTCAGAAAGCAACTGTTAGACGGCTTTAGGATGAATAAATCTTTCTGCATAGGTCTATTCCATGTGCTGTTTAGCAAGCTATGAAAATATTCAGAAAAGGAGGTTGACTCGGCCTGCATATATTATGCATTCGAAATTTTGCTTTAACTTTTTTAGTTTAAACCTGATTCATTTACCGAACCGTTAAAAAACCAAAAGTTTAAAAAATTCGTCACTAGGCTTCCTGAACGTCACTTGTTTACTTTTAAGCCCAAATTTGAGGTAGAGTCTAATTAGTTGGTATTTCTTCTGAGAATAAGGCTCTCATTAGAGAAATGGTAGAGTAACAGAAGAGTCAGACTCTACGTTTAAAATTCGGTCTGACACAAATCTTATCTGTCTCCTAGAGAAATTGAATAATGTCGACAATTTTGTGTTATCGGATTTAGAAAATTAGTTCTTATTGTTTGCATCAGTCCGCCGTACTAAGGAATTTTGTACTAATCTAAGGAATTTAGATCAAATATTTTGCCTGTAAAAGCCTTTTTTAAGTTTCAATTGATTAGAATTTGAAAATTATAAGCTAAAACGTTTTTTTTCTTAAAAAATGAATTAAATTTGTATGTCACGTTAAGTCACGATGAGTCACGAAAAGTCACAATTTTTTATTTTGTATGTCACGTTAAGTCATGATGAGTCACGTTAAGCCCCAGTTTTTTATTTTTTAATGTCACGGTTTGTCCTTATGTTGTCCTTATTTAGTCACACCTTGTCACGCCAGTATTCGATGTCACACTTAGTCACAGGTTGTCCTTAAATATAGGATACATTATACCATTTTAGTCACACTTTGTCTAATCGGTCCAATAGGACAAAGTAGGTACAAAGCGTGACTGTGTGTTACCACTTCAGTCGCTACCCGTCGGTTACTGTCAGCCAATCACCCCTGTATTTGTATTTCTTTCAAAAAGTTCTACTGGTTTTCACAATACTTGTAAAAGATTTTAAATTTGGTCAAAAAGTTCAAAACTCTCAAATGTATTCAACTAATTGTCTACTGGTTTTCGAGTTACATGTAAAACAATAGCAAATAGTTCAAAAAGGCCAACCCATTCCTCAAAATTTCTCAAACATACCTCAAACGGAGGAAAAAATATATGGGACTGAATTCAAAATTTTTTAAAATATTTTTTTCAAATGGTTCCAGCTGGAATTTTTTGCTCCGCTTGACGATTGGTGGCTTTTTTTAATGGTCATACGTCACAAAAGTCATATAACTTTCTTTTTTTATTAAATTTTTCTTGAAATAAAAAGATTTCCAAGAAAAATCCAAATGCTTTGCATATCATTAATGTTATGTTGGAAAAAAATATCGCCCAACGTGGGGCTTGAACCCACGACCCTGGGATTAAGAGTCCCATGCTCTACCGACTGAGCTAGCCGGGCTTACTGCAATCGTAGATAAACAAACGTTTTTATTTCTTAAGCCGATAACTAGAAATAATGCTAAGCATTTCGCATCGTATTATTATCCTTAGTGTTGGAAATCGAATTTTATAAAGTCAACTTTATTCGATTAAAAAAGGCAATAACTAAAATTTTAATTTTAATAATTTATAAAAAAAATAGATTATTTCCCCAATTTAAAAATTGAATGGGAAAAAAAATCAAAATTTGAGTTAGACAAAAAAATTATTTGATTTTAAATTTAATATTTTATTTGCTTTGATTAACAAATCGATTAAAATTAAAAATCAAATTTTTATTCAACTAATTCAATATTCAATTTTTTTTTTAAATTATTAGAAACAGTTGCTCGATGGGTGAAAATATTTCGTGGTGGGATAGAGAGAACTAGAGAACCTTTTCTTAGTTGAGGTACAATTGAGCGCATTATTCACGATCATCTTAAACCTCGAAAAATAGCATCTCGGTTTGTACCCCATTTATTGACTGAAAAAAAACGTAGACATAGAGTTCCAATTTGACAAGAAAATTTGTGGATCTGATTACATATTTGGATAGAAGAGGCTGTGTGGATCACAAAACATAATGATGATTGCTTAAAACCTTTGGTAAGATTAATTAAGACGAGCAGAAAGGCATTGAGTACCAAAAAATTGAAATATCATCATGAGAACGCTTGACCGCACGTTCATCAAGCTGTACTCGCCTGACCTTGCTTCTTCAGATTTCTGGCTTTTCGATTATACCAGCGTTTAGACAGCCACAGTAGCTCCGAAAGCTTAGTACGCCAAATAATGGCAATTGTCAAAGCCATACCTAAAGTAGAGTATCTAAAGACCTTTCGCAAGTGGATCGAAAGGATTGAACTATACATAAAATATAAAGAGGGCTATTTTGAACATATTATAAATAAATATTAGTTTGTCGTTTTTATACCCGATTATCAAAATTTTGGTATGCCCTAAGTATTAATCGGAAGTCTTTCGTCTGTTTCGTGTGTTGAGAAGATTGAGCGAGCGTTACGGCTCACCATATCATTTGCAGTTCGAGAAAATATTTATGTAAGAATTAACAATCAAAGCTCTTATTTAAATCGGTCGAGTTCCACGACTCCTATAAAGAACGCTTTTTCAACTAACTTCGAAAATTAATTTCATAATTTAATGAACGATTATTGATAAAATGACTAAAAAAATCAAATAAAAATTTTTTAAATTTAATTTTGCATTTTTAAAAAAAAAAATTTCGTCATTTTAAATATACGTGTCAGATACACACACACAAACAATACGAGCTTGATTTTAAAAAAGCAAAAATATTTCAAGTTTTTTGTTAGCTACTTTCTTGCAATTTTTTATTTAATTATGAATGATTGGAATTCGGATATTTAATTTGAAAAGTAAAACATAATTTTGTTGCTTAAACTGGTTATTTCTAACGTTTAAAATATGAATAAGTTAACTTAAAATTTAAAAAAAAAATAATTTATAATGGGAGATATATCTTATTTTAGAGCGGCTTTGTTTATAAGAAAAATATGGGATCGCTTCAGGTTGGTATCATCAACTTACTTTACAACAACAGCAAGAGTTTTCAAAAAAAAAAAAAGTGGACTAATCGCTGTAATTGCTGATGTTGTTTTTTAAATAAACATCCTTTCATGTTGTTATCCTATCCTTAGAACAAAATAAAAGAATTTGAAAGATACTATGGAGTCCACTTAAGAAGTTTAAGCAGGTTAGTCTAAAGCTTAGTCCACATTTTTGCCACCATATTCAAAAATTATAATTCTTAAAATTTGCTTTTAATTAAAGATCACGCCGTCTCATGAGCCTTCTTTTCATAGTGTTATGCCTTATGATTTTTACTGCTTATATGTTTATACCAAAGACAAAAAAGACTGGAAGTTTTTCACGTAAAATTTATTAAAAAAATTAGTTAAGTCTTTTTTTTGTGGAATCCATTTATAAATTTCTAGCTGAACTCGAAAATTGTATCAAATCAAAATTAGAACGTTTCAAAGAATCAGCAAATTATTTTAATACGTTAATTACCGAATGGCCTGTTTTCGAAAAAGATCCTTTAGCTGATAAAATTTCTGAGAATAAACAAGAGTTACATGATCACGATGAAAATTTGTTTCTACCATACACTGGAAATGGTTATTTAGGTATTTCAATTAATAGTAAACAAGGATTGTTTGCTAATCATCAAAAAAGTCTTAGTTTGCCTTTGTTGTACAACCCTTTGGCACAAATCTACTCTGATACACTCGCCAAAAAAGGTAATGCTCAAAATTAACGTGATTTTTTCAACTTTTTTTTTTAATTTATTTTTTTAAAGAGGTTACAGTTGTTGAAATTTTGCCAGGTCTGGTCAGTAAAATACAATGCTATCAAGATGTAATTTTATAAAATTGTGAAAATTATGTTACAAAACTTTTATAAATAAAATTAAATAGAATAAAGATTGCATTGAAGTAACGAATACAGTTTATGCACATCGAACAAGGCCAAGTGTTCTAATTGAAGAAGTAACGTTCAATAATCCATCGGTTCGAATTTTTAAAATATTTTAGTCTTAATTCAATAACGATTAATCAGTTTTAATAGAAAGAATCTGCTACGTTTGATGTTATTCAAATGGGTGCTAAAAATTGGAACTTATCAAGTATAAAGACTGAAAAGTAAGAATTTATCTTTTTTTTCGGGAAACAATTGAGTCTTAAGTCCTCGAGTCTATTAAATTTAACTATTCAGGTTGTTTATAAGGTTCCGGAAATGCCAAACGTCCACACAAATTTTTAAATGGATTTTCGACCTCAAATTGAAACCTAGGAAAGCGTATCTTTTAAACGGTGTCCAAAATAATTTTTTCAAGACCACATGGCTCCGAAGTGTCAAGACCCCTCAAAAACCATTCTTTACTTTTTAACCTGTAACTTTTTTTTAACTCCTCAACCCTAAAAATATTTATACATATTCTGAAAAGGCGTAAAATTTTCTACAACTTATAAGTATTTTAAATGATCCTTGAGTTATTTGAAGGGTGTAAATTAAGGAAAATTTTACCCTTTTTTTTTTTACTTTTTTTGATATAACAGTGTTCATTTCACCCCTAAAATAAATACAAATTCTGAAACTAGAAAAAATTTTGAACAATTTGTTGGTTTTACTTTTGTGATTTGTGATTTGCCTTTGGTATACTATGACTCATAGTCTATGAGGCTAAAAAAGTAAAAGATATTAAAAATCACTTAGATGAGGGATTTGACTTAAAATTCGTAATCCTTATGTTAGAAAAGATACATAAATATTTTATAAAATGATTTTTAATATTTTTCAATAAATGGCCTAATTGATGCCTTTTTCAGTCCCTAAAAACGATTTTTTGCAGGAATAAGCTATTGGTTTAGAGAAATATGCCTTAACGGGGTTTCATACATAAGGATTACGTATTTTTAGTCAAAATTGTGTAATCCCTCATCTTAGTGATTTTTAATTTTTTGGCCTCATAGTATACCCAAAGGTGTTATATTTATTAAAATTTTTTATCATTTTTGTTCCTCGGAGAAAACTAAATTTTTATATTCCTGGAGGTCAAGGTCAATTTTTACATCGGGGGTAGTAAGGTCGGAAATTATGGGAGTTGCAATAAAGATAGAAAAGCTTTGATTCCATATTTAAAGCTGTATTAGAAGAGAAATTTTTGATATTTTGCACTCAGGCCTCAAAAACTAATTTTCAATGCCAAATCGGTGTAGTTTGCGAGCGTTTACAGTAATTTTTGGTAGAAAATTAATATTTCGGTAATTTACATAAATTGTAAAATCCTCTGATCAAATCCGAACTATAAGTCATCATTGAACCTACTTCTTTAATCAATTCTGTATCGTTTAAATCAAGCAAACAGTTTTTCTTGCTCAAAAAATTTATTAATAGTTAGTTTAGTTTAGTTTAGTAATAGGTACAGTTATCCTTAAGGCTTAAAGGTTTTTTTATATAATATGACTAAATCTAATTCATGCATGTTATAGTCTTAATAAAACGTACTTCGGGTTCGAATTTTGAACAAACTTTCGAGCAACTAATTCTAAATCCACCGAAGCGGGCAGTTGACAAAAAAAGAAGTGTCTCATCGAGTGTATCATATTTTTCTCTAAATGAAGCCATACAAAGGCTCCTCTTAGATGACCACTTCAAAAAATGAAGTTTCAATTAAAACAACTTTCTAGATGCTTCCTGATCTATTTTCACCTAAAACAAACTTGACTTAAATTTTTTTCAATCAGCTTCAACAATATGGATTTTGCAATATCAAAAGGAATAATTGACGTTTTAATCGATGGTAAATTGAAGCATTTATGCCTTTCGATTGGATCAACAAAAATTCCAACAAGTATTCGATTAAAAGAACATGAGTAAGACTATATTTTTTAAACTTGACTTTATATTAAATCTAAGTTTAAATTTGAATAGATTCAATTCAAAATATTACATAATTACAGTTGTAAAATATTCTGTCACTTTTTTAACTGGTAAAATTGAACATTTAGAACCAATCATAAACGGCTTGGAAAATCAAGTTTTGACTGTAATGCTTCAAAAATCATTTAAACGCTTTCAACATCATCTAATTTTAATGTTTTAAGGAACTTAAAGAAGTGACCAGCATAGGATTTAAACAAATCAAAACTGAACACATGAAAGCTTGGAATAATGTAAAAAAAAATAAAAACCTATTTCCATAAAAGTTTAAATTTAAAATTTTCCAAAGATATGGAAAAGTGGTTTTGGAATAAGTAAATCATTAGCTGATGGAGCTTTGAACGGTGATCGGGTTAACGCTTCATTTTATTATTTGGCATCAAATCATAGAGCGCCTTTTATTGAACTTACAAAACCAGTTTCTAATACTTCAGTCACTGAGTCTAAACATGAGTATAACATTGAGAGGTGCTATGAAGGGTTTAGTACCCTAAATGCTGTTAAATTATGGAAGCTACCTTTGACCGAAATTGAAGTCTCAGCTTTAAATTCATTATGGATGTTAACGTTACAAAAACATGGATGTAAAGGCTTGATAGAACTTGGTGTAACTGGGATCATTGAAGCTGTGTTGTTGAGTCTTGGTGGATTAAAATTTACCCATCATCACATGGAAACAAATCTAAACCCAAGACAATTACATCGAGACTATTATTTTAGAAACATAAATTACGCTAATCTGTCTTACATAAGCATTGAAGTTGTTGTCAACTCTGACAATCATGCCAAGCTTTACGTTACTTTAGAAGAGCTTGTTGATGAACATCAAACATTCTTGGCTTGTGATGCAGGGTGTATTGACCCTCCAGTTGTTTTAGAAAAGTAGATTTTTACAAAAATTTTTATAAAAGTTTCCTTTGACCTAAATTTCTCTTCAAGAAATAAAAGAATCGAATTTCCAGTTAAGTTGACTAATCCATTAACTGCTATTCTGTACATATCGCCGGATCAAAGTCATATAAATGATCTTAAACATGCCTTACATGTCCAAGAAATAGACATTGGTAAGATTTAAAATGAAAAAAAAATAAAATTTTATACACAATTTTAATTTTGTATTTTTTGTTTTAGCACCTCAACAAGACGCTCATTCGATTGCAATACACAAACACGGACATTCTTTAGGTGGTCTAGCCACTCTTTTTTGGACTCTATTTGTTATTTTAATAATTATTTTTCACATGTTTTTAATTAAACTTATTTACCGTGAGCTTTGTGGTTCATCACAAAATTTTACAGGTGATAAAAATTCCTACGGTGGTAAAGGTGATTATCGTAAAACTCGATATGCCAGAACTGTTTAGTCAAATCAAATGAATGTGTTTTTCTGTTTATTATTTTTTTTTTCTAAAAGACTTTATTTTAATGTCTCTTTTTAAATTTAATTTAATACATTATTTTTTTTGTTAATTTTTACTTTTTATCGCATCATGTTTTTTCATTTCATTTTGTTGCATCATATTTATTGATTACTCAAGCTATTTATCATTTAAACAACAATCAGAGAAAAATCTATAATAGTATTTAACTGACACGTCATTTTCATCAAAAAAAAATGCAAAAAAAAGATTGCAGCTCTCTTTCAAATAAAATGTTCATGTTTATTTGCAATTTACTTTTACATGCAAAAATTTGAATCATCTCAAAAAAAAAACAAAATTTATTTCAAAAATTGAGAAAAAAAAAACAACATATCTTCTTAACTGTTCTTCAAAAAGCTAAAGATATTTAGATGCCGTGTGTTTTTTGATTTAATTTAATTATACTATAATATATTCTGGAATTAAAGATGGCTTTTGTGTTGGGTGTATTTTCAAAATTTGGATCAATGATACCAAGCTTAAGAGTATGTTTTTTTTAAGAATTGTTTCTTTGATATGACGTCTAAGACCATTTTTTTTCTTGCTAAACAGAAAAAGAAAACAGTGATCGAAACACTTGAAGACATAGACAAACAGATAAAAGACTTTGAAAAATATAAACTTAAAAATGAAGTCAATGAAAAAAAATATATTGGTGCTTTAGTGATATATTCAATATTATTGTACATTTTGGGAGCTATTTTTTACTACATTTATTTATTACCGAAAAATTTTTCCGATCGAGTTAAAACATCAATACCTTTTTTTATATCACCAATACTGTAAGTCTACAAATTTCATCATGTGAACTATCTAATCTTTTTTTTCGGGGAATAGAATATACTCGATAAGGCGTTTTTTAAAATGGTTCTTTATCAAACGAACAAAGTACTATGCTAAAAAGTTAGATGATTTAAGAGACGAAAAGAAGACTATCGTAATTTTTTCAACAAAAAACTTGACCCTACAATTTTTTTAACAAATTAATTAGTTAGAGGATGTCAAAGAAAAGGAGACTTATAAAAAAGCTCGTGAGATTCTTGAACGATTTGGAAGTGGTGTTGAAATAAACATAACCCCACCTTCGACCCCAATGGGTAACAGAACATTACAACCATCAACTCCGTTTGTCAATGGTATGAATCCTCAAAAGGCTCCCGGAACTACTTTAATACACAGAAATGTCAAACAACTTCAACAAGGTCAAATGAACACGACTAAAGTTGGTTTAAATACGACCATAAACAATAATTTAAATACAACAGTCAATCGTATGAATTCGAGTAGTTCAAGTTTAAGTGAATCAGCACCTCAAGTACCAACACAAACATTAGGACCAGTTCAATCTCAAATGCAACCACCACCAACATCATTAGCTGCTTCATCACAAGCTAGAACACTTTTACCACGACCGATAATTACACCAAATCGCACTTTTTTTGATAAAATATTGGATTTCATAATTGGAGAAGGCCCTAATAACAGGTAACTAATTTTATTCTTTTTATTATTTTTCTTTCTTTGATTTAGTCGTATGTTCTACTAGAGAACTACTACTTGGGTAGCTTGAATAATTTTCAATAATTATTTAAGATATTCTCTTCATGAGAGATGGGTGCTTTTGAATAGGTAAATTTTTTTAGGGAAAAAAAATTTTTTTTTTTCTAAATGGGCTTAAGCTTTAGGATATTATTTTATTGCTTCAATTTTTACAAAAAATAAAATTTAAAAATCATTTTTGTTAAGATATGCTTTGATTTGCAAGAATTGTCATTTTCATAACGGTATGGCTCTTAAAGAAGAGTTCGAATACGTAGGTGAGTAGAAACGAATGAATTTTGACCTGACAAAAAAAAATTTTAAATTTTCCTTTTTTTTAAGCTTTCCGATGTGCTTACTGTCTCTTTTACAACGAAGCACGCAAGACCAAACTAAACGTCCCTGTGTTGAACAACAGACCTAGTGAAGATAATCCTAGAGATGTTAAAACAAATTCAAAAGCAAATGAGAGTGGTGAATTATCAACACTATCATCTTCAGACAGCATGAACGACATTGATCAATTGAGTGAACAATTAGGCTCTGAGTCGCAAAAAAATTCTAACCAAAACGAAAACAAAATTGAACACATCAAGTTCGATTCAAGTGGTGATAAAAAAATCGACGACAAACTAGAAAAATAAGACTTTATAAGCACTATTTTATAAAGTTCATCATAATATTTGATCTCTTGATTTTTTTTTTTACATTAATTTCAAATAGTAATTGATATGATTTAATTAAAAAATGTCTGATTTTTCTAAAAAAAAAAAAGTGCCAACTAAACTCACCAAGTTCATTTTTTTTTGTAAATTATTATTTTTGATTTTTAGAAAAGAGAAAAAAAAATGAGAAGTTCTCAATTTTCATTTTTTTTAAATTTAGATTTACTCATCATTAAATTATTTAATGTCATATTTTTTTTTTCGTTCTTAATATTATACAATAAAAAAATTTCTAAAAAAAAACTTTGCTTCTGAAACCTTTTATTAAGATCAAAAATGTGGAATCAAAAAAGGATAGAGCGAAAAAATATTCTAATTTTAGAAATAATGAAAGAAAAATGGATGTTCTTATTAAGTTTATTGATGTTAAAAATTAGACGAAATAAGAAAAAAAAAATTAATTTCATTTGAGAGGCACTTTGGTATGCTAATGTTAGAATTTTAATATTAAGAATTAGTGTCACGAGTAAGACTTTTAGTTTATTAAGAAAAAAGAAGTTTAAAAACAGGCAGTTGCATTCCCTTGAGTCTTTTTTAATAAAAGTGGTTCATGTAGTATGAGCAGCATAAGTTATTTTGATGGAAAAAAAACCTGATAAATTCAATTAAATATCGATTAGATCAAAAAATGTAATAAAATAAAATTGAAACATTTTAATGAGTTAGTCTACTCTAAACTCTCTAAATGTCAAAATAACTAAAATTTATCGGGTTATGATTTTTTTGATCTACATATTTTTTTTATAAACTACAATTGCCATGTACATAATCAGAATTTAAAATTTTTTTGTGACAACCTGAAAATGGCCTATAACAGATGCAATATGCGCTCTTTTTTTAGAATTTAACGTTGTTACAAAAAACAGACAGTTGTAAGTTTAATTTTTTGTAGTTTAAAATTATAAATTTGTCGTTTCTTTTAAGCTCTTCTTATTCAGTAACATTACGAAATTCTTATAAGTAGCAGTTCAGTGATGTAAAAATTAATTAAAAAATAAGTTTTTTTTAGTAAAATAAGTTTATTTATAATTTAGACGAGATAAAATATGAGTACCACTTATAAACTAGTACTAAATTTTAAGAATTTAAATTAAAATCTGCAATATTGAATACCGAGCCTAAAGTTGATTAAGAAGGTTTCGAAGACTTTGTTATAATAACAGCTATTAAAATAATCACAAAATCAATGTTAAATTAGGGATCCCTGTAAAACACACACTCATGTGCAACTTTTAAATGAAGCGATACTTGAAAAAAATTATTTTTATGAAATGTAGAGTAAATCATTAGCTTTAAAAAGATACACCATTGTCCAGCTATTTGGGCTGAAATATGAAATTTTCAAGAAGTCATGTTTGGATAAAGACATAAATATTTTGAAGACATGATATTAAAGCCTAAAAGCTCGTGTTTACGGTAGAGCCCGATTTGAAAAATTTTTAAATTGCATCAAAACAACAAAAGATGATATTTTTAAACTCGGTAGTTCCTAAATTACGGAACCGGAACCGGAACCGGAATTTATTGAAATACGGAATCGGAATTTTAGGTACCTAGATTACGTAATCAGTCCTCTGGAACAAGTATCTAAACTAAGGAACCGAAACTAATTAAATTACGGTACAAGGTATTTGTAATCAAAAGAAAATATAATAAAATTTTTGTATTACAGTTGTGGTCATTCACGTGTTCTTCTTGTGAACTTTCATGAACTGGATGATTTGGAAGCTCATATAAAGTTAATATTGATTCATAGGTGTCAAATGAAAGCTAAATAGGTCTGGTTAAAGCTTGCAAAACTAGCTTTCATTTGATACCCATGTATCAATGAAGGTTTTTCCAAATAATTAGTTCATGAAAGTTCACAAGAGGAACATGTAAATGACCACAACTGTAGTTTATCTTTAATTTAGTCCTAAATCGTCAGCCTAATTTTTTTGTATAAGGCGAGATTTTTTGTGATGATTAAAGTCGCTTAATTAAGTGATTTTTTAGTGTTAGAGAAAATGTATTTGTTTTTTAAATTCAGTTCAGAATATTTATTGAGTATCGAGACTTTGAAGAGCGCACATTTAGAAAATTTTTGTTCCCTATAGTCAGGTTTAAACCAAGAAAATTTGAAGGAGAAAATGTTAAACTTTCACTTTTAATTAAGGTTTTATTTTGATTCCGTATAAAGTCAAACCTCCTTAATCAGAAGTTCGATAATTCGAAAACCTCTTTTATGGAAAATTTTTTTCTGAATAAAATCATTGCATTTTTGACTCTTAAATCCGAATAAAATTTTCTAAAGATTTTATGTTCGGATTAACGCGAGTCGACTGTATCTTGTACCATAATTTAATTAGTTCCAGTTCCTTAGTTTAGATACTTGTTCCGGAGGACTGATTACGTAATTTAGGTACCTAAAATTCCGATTTCGTAATTTAGGAACAGCCAAAATTTATGCATTCATTTTGTAAATCGTACTAAGAGCTTTCTTTTATCCTTTGGTAGGTGCGTTAGGGTCCTTTTTAACCCTATATTTAATGTCATTTTGTAGCCAAAATAGCTGCAATAAGAGTCATAATTGGGTATCTTTTTGAAGCTGGTGATTTACTCTAAATTAAATGCAAATTATTTTTTCTTGCATAGCTTCGTTTAAAAATTGCACCTGGATGCCTGTTTTACAGGTGTCCTTAATTAGCACTTACCAAAGATAGCAAGGTTAAAAAAGAAAATGCTTAAAAACTGAAGAACACTAAAGATTTATGCTTTAATAGACTGTTTAAAACTTACGTTGGTCGAACCTTCCATGACAGCTCCCCCCATTTTAAGAGGGGTGACGCCACTCCTAAAATTTGTTTTACCATTGAGCAAATTCTACAAGAAATTCTGCAAGCAAATTGCATGTTTCATAAATTATATCTAATTTAGCAGATATGACTCAATAATGTGACTTAGTTTATAACACTTTGTTACAAATGCAGTATCGCCATAAGAGCAATAAGAAAAAAATTATTTGATTTTTCGATCATTAATGGTGGAATTCAAAAATTGCATTACCATTCTCAAAACATTTTAATTTTATTCTTGATTTAGTCTGTTATTATAGTATTTTTTTGAATTTAAAATCATTTTGACAAATGAAAAACAAGGAAAGTCATTTTTTAAGGGATGTCGAAAAATGGTTGAACCTTAGTTTCTCTAGAGGTAGAAATTTTTTGAAAAAAGGTTTAGTTGATTCTAAACATTTAGTTGATTTAACTCTTTAATTTTTTTTCTTTTTGTATAATGGAAACCGAAAAGAGTCATAAAAATCACAAAATCACTTGAACTTTTTGACCTTTAATAATTTTAGGGTTTGTGAAATTCAAAATTTTTTTTTTATTTGCACCAGACTAGTATTGAGATTTTTAGCTTTAGCTTCCAGGCCAATTTTTATATTGTAATTTCTTTTCAGTTAATAGATGAGAATTTTTTTTTTATTTTTTGTCAATAGTAAAAAAAAATTATCGGGTTTTCCAGGTCGCAGAATACTGGTAAAAGAGTAAAAAAACAAAATTTTTTATTTAAATTTTAATTTAAAAAATTGAAAGTGACTCCAAGCCAAGCCTGGAAAGAAAGTCTAAGTGAATGAGTAAATAAAGAGAAAAAGAGTAATATAATGTCATGAGATGTCATAATTAATTTAATCTCACCAACCTTTTAAGTTCAATAAAATATTTAAAGAAGTTAAAATGAATGTTTACTTGTTAAACTTTTTTTACGCAATATAAAAAAAACATTTTAGAAAATCTAAATCTAAAGCATTTTTTACCTTTTTTTATCAAAAAAACAAGAGAGAAAGAAAATATTTGCTTTTTTTTTAAAAAAAGGATTTTTATCAAAAAAGACACTATAAAATATCTTTAAGTAAATTTAAAAAAAAAAACATTAAAATAGGAATTCTTCTCATTTATAAGTAAAATTTTTAAAAAAATTCACTTTCAATCTTTAATTTTTCTTTCTCTCTTTTATTGCCCGTTATAAATTGGTAGTCATATTAAAAAGGGTCTTGTCACCTCGACGGACAATTGACAATTCGAATTTACCTGGACAATTAAGTTTTTTTGTGGACAATTAGATCGAAAAAAATTAATTTTAGCAAATCAAAAATAATCTTTTGTTTTTTTCTTCTTAAATATTGCTGAGACACCCACGAATAAGTTTAAATTGAGTTTTAGCAGAAAACCAGGTCGACTCGGTAGTGTTCGTACCACCCTCCTGGTCGACAAAATGAAGGTCATGATTGACAGTTTTATTTGTATTGTGCTTATCAATTCAGCGACTCGATTTTGTCACAAAAAATTTCAATAAGGTGAAACCATCTCGCTTAAGGACTTCGAAAAATATAACTTTCAGTATTTTGTATCCCGAAAAGTACACCCCGAAAATCCATTTTTGCCGAGAGCGAAGCAGCTGGACGTACTAGTTTACGTTTTGTTTTTTAATCAGTTAAGGGTGTGAAATTTACGGACAATTGTCCACCGAGGTGACAAGGCCCAAATAAAAATTTATTTTTAAATTAATTGCTTTAAACGTTTTCAATCGAAATTTTGAGAAAAAAAAGGCTCTAAGAGTAAACTAATAGCTCTAGTCGAGTCTATTACTTAACATTTAAAGAAAAAAATTAATTAAAAATTTTTTTTATCACCTGCCCAACCCATGGTTTCATATCCATTTTATTTTTAAATTATGATAATTAACGCACTAAAAGGTAAAATTTTTTGAATCGTAATTTTATTTCTATTTTGGACAAAAATCAATTTCCAAATATAATGCCAAATTTAAAGCTTATGTAAATAAAATGTGTGTATATAAAAAAATATAAAAAATCAAAGGAAGCTTAATAAGTTTTTGAATTTTTTTTTAGACTCAATCAAACAAATAAAAAAAAAACATTTTTCAAAAAATGAATTTATTGTTTGGGTGTAAATTAATATTTATTGCATTGATTGGAGTAATTTCATGCTTTATTGGATATTTTACAATTCATCTTTATTTTAAGAAAAAAAAGTACAGTCATATTCCAGGTAATAAAATGTCTGTTTTAATTTAAAATTTTCATGATTTGAGATAAGCTTTTAAAAAATTAAAGAGGCATGACTTGATTTAACAATATGCAACAGTAATTAAGCTGATATTTTTTGCTAATAGACCATTACATAAACTTGTTTAACAATTATAACTTTCAACATATGAGTTTATTTTTCAGGTTCAGAAAGATTATTGAGTGCTTATGACTTGGGACATCTTACAATCAATACATTTTAGATGCCCCAAATCATAGACGTTACTAGTTTTAAATTCTATTTCTCTCCTGTGATACAATAAAGTCAAGTAAAAAAGTCTCTTAACATCTTTATCTCATAAACTTCTCTTGGGATAGGTGAGGGTTTGTTGTTTGAACAAAAAGGTTGCTTTTAAACAAACGATTTTTCCAAAATTTGAGCATTTTGCTTTGAAATTTACAAAAACTTATAATTCAGACATATTGTAGTATCGAAAGTTACTTACCATTTGAAAAACCCTCACCTTTTTTTGAAGAGAAAGACTAATCTACAAAGCTGATGGCTTTGTGTCTTATCTAGATTTAAAAATGAAGAGAAGTTGGCTCTCAAAAACCACGAAAAACAAACTGATCTTTATGATTTGGGGCATCTTAACTACAGAAATGTCTTTTATTGCTCCAGTTTATAGCTTTTTTATTAAAAATGTGTTGCATATTAAGTCTCATTAACGTCCCTCTGAAGTTGCATATAAAAACAATCCCTGCTTCTAAAGAATAAAAATATCTCCAAATATGTTCCTAAAATAGCTTTTAAGCAGAAACTCAGAGTGAATCGCCCAAGATCGAGTATTAAATTTGTTCCCAAAGCTTTCTATTTTATTTTGTCAGTTACATAGAATCAATATCATTTATCTTCCAGGCAGTATCATTGGAATAAATGGATAAAAAAAGTATTTTAACAAGTTCAAAGAGTATTTAATTTTATATTCAAACAATTAAATGTTTTCAGGCTAAAAAAATTCAAATCCCTTAATCTCACCTTTCTAACCTTTTGTTTATACCTTAATAAATTATTTATGTTTTTTAAGGACCAAAGCCTTCGGGGCTATTGGGATTCTATTTTGGAAACTTAGGAGAGGCACTCGACAACATCAAAAACAATAAAATGTTTCCCTTTTACATTCAAGAGTGGTAATTCTTGTTTAACTAATTTTGTTTTCAATTAATTTTCTGATTAAGTTCTAAAAGTTTTGAAAAATATGGTCCAATATTTAAGCTTCAATTATTCGATAGAGTCGTCATTTACTCAGTCGAACCCAATGTAGTTAAAGTAATCTATAATCTCATTGTTTTGAATCGAGCATTAAATTTTTTTTTTTGAAGTTTGGTCTCGAGAATTTTCCAAAATATTCAAAAATTTATAAAAAGATTGCGTATCCTTTTAATAAAAGGTTTCATTAAATAAACATTCGTCTACCAAAATGCAACAATTTTAAAATGTAGAAAATTTTAAAAATATTAAAAAATGAGTAACCTTACAAGTTTCAATCAATGTTTTGATTGAAATTTAACGAACTTTACCTGTAGACAACAACAACAAAAAAAGTAGTTTAAATATTTGTTCAATGTCTGAGACTTGTTTAGACAAATTTACGTAGCTTTATTACGAAAAAAAATTGATCAAACAGCAGACATGTGCACCCATTTATTTTCAGGTATTGGGTCGGTTTGAGTAACCCGAAAAAATTGGGTTTTAGGGTTCGGGTAAGGTATAAATTCGGTTCGGGTTACCCATAAATTTTGGGTTTTCGGGTTTAGGTTGGGTTGGGTAACCCATAAAAATAGGGTATTCGGGTTTTAAAATTGAGTTTTTAATTGGAGTTTTGGGTTAAACTTACCCTATTTTTATGGGTTACCCAACCCAACCTAAACCCGAAAACCCAAAATTTATGGGTAACCTATACCCTACCCGAACCCTAAAACCCAATTTTTTCGGGTTATTCAAACCAACCCAATACCTGAAAATAAATGGGTGCACATGTCTGTCAAACAGTATAATTAAGTCAAATATTAAACCAGAATTTGAGCTTAAAATATCTAGATCAATTTTCAAGTAGCAAAAAAAAAATAGCACCTATTTTTCCTTTTATATGACGCACTTTTTCCTAATTTTTTTTTTGGCCTTTGATGAATGATGATTTATATTAAATTGTTGCATTTGGGTGTGCTGATGTTCAATTTTTTAAAGAAATAAAATTTTTAAAAGGTTTCTTGGTGAAAGTTTAATAACACAAACTGAAAATCAAAAATGGCAAAAAGATAGAGACATTTTTCATCACGCATTTTCAATCAAGTAGTTATTGTAACAAACTATTTTTGAATTATAAATAACCCTTATAGAACTCTTAAGACGACTTAAAGATTACACAAGTGATTTTGACGATGTAGCTTCAAGATTGATTGACCGCTTTCGTACACTTGATATGGAATACAATTCAATCAACTTGAGAGTTGAAATATCAAATACTATCATTGAAATTATTGCTAAGGTATACAAAAGTACTGCAGTGCCTTATTTATATTCCCATGAATTGGCGACATAACTTTATCAATTATTTTTAATTTTATTCAATTAAGGTTGCTTTTGGAATGGAATTAGATTGTATAAACAACTTGGATAATGAATTTCAAAAAAATTTTCAAATTATACTTGAAAGCATAAACGAGAGTTTCAAAAATCCTTTTATCCGAGTAATTTTAAATCACTACTGAGTAACGGTTACATGATCCCAAATTAGCCGTCACCCAAAAAAATTTTTTTTTTGTAAATTAAAAATATGTTTCTATAAGTTTAAATCGCACGCAAAGTTTTTTAAAGCAATTGAATTTATAAGACAAACTGGTAGAGTTGAGATTCTTAAACGAATCAATTCAATTAAAGATGAAGATTATGTACCACATGATATTTTATCCATTTCTCTAGCAAACAATCCAAGTAAAGCTAGCTAAAAAAAAATTTTTAACTAAAAATTTTATTTCTAAAATCATAATAATTAGATGTAGACGAAATAGACATAGAAAAAATAATCGATCATTTTGTGTCGTTTTTTATTGCTGGCATTGAAACCACCACAAATGCACTAACATTTTTGTTCTATGAACTTTCGAGAAATCTTCATGTTTTTAACAAGTGAGATGAAGTTAATAAAAATTTTAAATTATTCATTATTGAAATTTCTTTTAGGGTTCGCAATGAAATTGACGAAAAAATTGGTTCAAAACCAAAGTTAACTTATGAAGATTTGGAAAATTTAGACTATATTGATTGTGTCTTCAAAGAGACTTTACGACTTTGGCCAGTTGTACCTTCGATTAACAGAATTACAAATAAGGACATTGAAATTGGGAGATTCAAAATTCCAAGAGAAACAGAAATATCAGTGAGTCTAAAAATTATACTCGTTTTAAACGTTTAAAAATTTCAAATTTTTATTAAATTAGTTTTCGACTTTTTGTGCTCATCGAAATTCAAAGTACTATTCCAAACCATTGGATTTTGTACCTGAGAGATTCGAATTTGATCCGATTACTCAAAAAAATTCGTAATTTTTAGTTTCTAACAATGTTTCTGAACGGAATATGTAAATTAATTTTAAAAAGAATTCATCCCAATACATATTTTCCGTTTTCCATTGGGTACAGAAATTGTATTGGACAACATTTTGCAAAAGTAATTTTTTCAACAATATTTTTTATGAAATCGATTTCAGATAGATTTAATTCGGACTAAACAGCTTAATTTACATATACAGTAAAACCTCGTTAATCTGAAGTTCGGCTCCGTCAACACTGTTTCCTACATAATATTTTTTAAAATTAGCAGAACTATACAGTCGTATCGCCGTTATATTCCTCTATCATTAAATACCCTCGGGTTTATAGCCCAAAAAGCCTTCAGAACGGTTTCCCCAAATATTGTATAATGTAAAGTTTATATCCCATCTTTATCCCCAACAATGATTATAACCTAGACAAATATTAGAACATAAACACTTATTGCATACAATTGTCCTTCTAACCCATCATTTTTTTTTCTTCATTTTACGTGCGCTTATTTGTATCAGGAAATATTATCCTCAAAAATGACCCCTAAAAAAGACAAAATATAACGAATGACCTTCCGTGTTCTACAAGTGTTTAGTCAATGGAGAAGAAGAAGATTATGACGACTAAGAACCTAAGTAAATATATCTTGAAGAAAGTAGAGAGCTAATGGAAAAATATATTCAGTTCTTGGAACCGTTTGATAATATTAAACCCGTAACATAAAGCGAGCTAGGGAATCTAGTATTAATATCCGTTTTTTAAATTGTTAGGGGTAACATTTTATTTCTAAAGAAAATCTGGTCTTTTTGTAATTCTAGATTTTTATTTCATTTTATCCCAATTTCATAATATCCCCATACTTGCTGAGAACCGATTAGGGTATATAAGCGCGAGACGAGTGTATTTTGAAATGAGTTTGGTACAAGATGTGTTTTTTAATTTTTATTTTAAACCCCACCCTTTTCAATTAATGTAAAACTGAATTAACTTCAACTCAACTAGACTAACTAAACTAAACTAACTAACTTCATCTTCAACTTTGAGAACATGAAAAAATATTTGACAAAAGTACACAAATTGGGTTGTATTCTTACATACACAGATAGGTTAGAAAAATTATGTTGGAAACAAAATTTTGTATGAGAAAATACAACGCAATTTATGTACTTTTAACACAGTTTTTTTTCTCCGTGTATTAAGCAAGAGTTTAAATTGATAACTATTTTAAAAACTGATTTAATCAGCTCTCGTCGTCTGAAACCAATCTCCCATTTTACATCTTTGTTGAAAAGCACGCTTAGATCTTATTCTAAAATTTTCATGCCCATAGCTTGCTTGACTTCTTTGTTAAAAATTTTGTATTCTAATTCTGAATTTTGCCACCAAATATGTATCACTTTAAACTTTTCCGGAAAATTTTCTTCAATAATTTGTTGAAAATAAAAATGATATGAGATAAAATCATGTGACAAGTAAATTGTCGTAACTGTATTTGGAATAAGTCATAATCGAAAGTGTTTCTGTAAAAAACCCTCTCTCAAGTACACCACCAGAGACGTCCAAAAAATGATTGCACGACTTATTTTTAGAAAAAAGATAGACCAGGTCACTAAAGGTCTTTAAAACGATTCCGCACTTTTACATAGGGTGATCCTGATCATCACATATTTAGTAGTTGTTGCCAGAGGAAACTTTCACAAAAAGAGCTCTTAAATTAGGCTCTTGTCTCTTGGCACAGTTGAATTTAGTGATGCTAGAGTTTTAAAATAGTTTTTAGGTAAGTACTTCAATTAACTATCTTTTGGTTTGAAACGTCCAAAAGATTTTCGTTTCCGTTTCTAGACTCATTTCCTTCTAAGAAAAACGAGAAACAGAGCAAGTCCAAACGGGACGTTACATTTTCGCAAGATTCACTGTAAATTCACTGAAAACATTCAAAAAATGATTAAAAAATTTTAAAAACAAAAGAAAGTTTAAGTCTGCGATAAAAAAATAACCAATAATTTGAATTCAGCGACTAAAAGTGCAATTTTTGAGCTAAAAAATATAGTTCTTAAATATGACAAAAATTGAGAGTTTCTGAATTAATTTGCACTCGGTAAGTCCCTTTAGCAATTGAACGTTGTGTTTTCTATTACATTTTCTTAACATTGATAAAAATATTTATAAAAAAAGATAAATGAGCCTATAAAATATTTATCTAATCTTTTGATTTCTCAAATCAAATAATTTATTTAAAATTTTTATTAAAAGTTGGACTCAAAAATGATAGTCACCAAAATAATTCAAAATTTTGACATAATTTTTGACAAAAATCAATCATCAGATGTTGATTACGCCCTTAATTTGGATCTTAAACATGGATTATGGTGTAAATTAAAAATAAAAAGTTAAATATAAATTTTTTGTTGTTCATATTTTGAAACCGGTTTAAATTGATAGTTAAAAAAGTTTTTCTTTTTTATTTTTTTAATTTATTTTGTAAATTTTGATAGGTAGTGACTCAAAAAATTTTTTTCAAAGTCAATATATATATTTTTTTTAAAATAAAATATGAAAACAAATAATTTTTGGTTGCTGGTAACTAAAATCAAGAAAGAGATTTTTTAATCGTTTTTGTTTTCGGACTTTTCGTCCGTACCACTTTTTTGTGTTTTGAGAATCACAAATCGTTTTATTCGATCGCTTATCCTTGACGAATACTTCTTACGAACAATTACAAATGTTGTATAAAAATTACCACAAAATAAAATGAAAAATATAATGCACAATGCTGTCACTTGCCATTCGTGACACGATTCACTTCGAGCTATTTTAAGTAAAACAAACGCATTGTAAAGCTCCCAAAACTTGAATAAAAATTTATATTAAATCGTCTAAAATTTATGAGTCTACTTACGTATCCGAAGAACAGGAATGGCAACAAAAATGATAGACCTCTAGTCATCCATGATTGAAAACCCTCTTAAATGAAACAACTTATACACAGACTTTTTTTTTGATGGTTGTTAGAAGACTTACCAATTGTGATGTCCATCTCTGGCTTCTCTCCCAAAGCTTTTAAACAAAACGATTATTTTCTAGAAGATTGTTTAATATTATGTTACCTCTTAGACGATAAAGACATCCGTTTTGATAATAATACTGAAGAACTTGAACTATACTCAAATAGAAAGAGAACCAAATGAATTGTTGTCTGAACGTTTGATAAGACTCAGAATCCGGCCTTTTAAATGAAAAATGAAAAAGTATTATAGACATGTCTAAGGAGACGAAAAATACCATATAAGAAGGATAGCAGTGCATACGGTTGTGATAAAATGATGAGCTTGCCACCAACCTTTTATTCTAAAAAAGGGTTAAATTACACCTTAAGTTGACTGTTTTAGGGTTATTACTTACTGGGATCCATTGACTACCAAAATGGACTCTCGAATGGTTAATGTACAATAATACCAAACAAGTAAGAAACTAAAAGTCGCATCTAAAACCCTATATGATTTTATAAAAATAAGTAAAAACGAGTACACAAATGATATCATAGTTATTCGATATTTGAATTTTTCATATTCTTCTTTGTAATTGAGCCTTTTTAAACAAAATGAGATTAACAAACAAAAAGAGTCGATCGTTTTCAATTTACTTTTGTTCTTTATTCAAGATTGAAACACAAATTCCTCCAAGAATTATTCTCAAATAGATTCTAAACGATTTTTAAAATTAATTACAATTTTAAAAGGTTATTGGACTAGTTTTACCCATTGGGTCTTGGAAAAGTGTCCGATATATGTCTCATATACTCTGATTTTTCGTTTATTTTTTCTTTTATTGATTCATTAACTTGTCCATTGTTTTCTTTGGGACTGCTTAAATTTTTATTTTTTAAATTTATGTTTAAAATTAGTTTTTAGAAGGCTAACTTTTCCATCTGTTCATTTAGTGAATTTAATTTTTTCTTCAATTTGCTAAATGTTTGCGAGTAATTTTTTTTCAAAGATTCAACTTCTTCCATTTTTCGAACATATTCTTTGTGTTTGACTTGAAAATCATTGATTTCTTTTTCCAAAGAGGTCCATTCCTCTTCTAAATTTTCCATGTTTTTCTATTTTATTTTATTTTTTTATCAATTTTAGACTTTTGAAAATGATAAAATTTTTGGTTTAAAAATTAATGCATATAAAAGTGCATAATATAATAATTTTCGTTTTGTTTAAAAAAAGAAAATATCTTGAAAATCAAATTTTAAAGTATTCTTCAGTTTCAAAAAAAATAAAAAAATGAAATGCTTGTATTGAATTTTTTAAAAATAATTTATAAAAAATTATAATTGTTTAAAATTAATTGATTTAGTCTACCTTGTTATTTTAAATTTAATTTAAAAAAAAAACAGTCAAGTTTTTGTAAATAGAATTTTTAAGAATTTGTCTTTTATGATGTTTATATTGAGCTCAAATAAGCATGAGTGAGTATTTTTGCAATTACAAGGAAGAATCATACACTTTGCAAACTTAATTATTTCTCTTAATAATTCATGCTTATTTGTCTCAAGTCTGAAAATTAAATAAGATTTGAATGAATAAATCCGTAAAACACTTTTAGTGGGAGTCTGAGGATTGAGACATTGAAAATTATTAAATATAGTATCACTTGATAAAATTACAATTTTTATTGTTGTGATTTATACAGCGACCTGATTGATTCAATCACACTTTTGTTACTTTTGATGATGAGAACAATTGAAAGCCTTACTCTTGAAACGGAACTCGTAAATCAACTCTTTTTTACAAAATGACACAAAAAGTTGTAAGTGGGATTATATACCTCCACTATATTGCCTTAAAAATATCCCTTTAAGCGTTAATATGTACAGTCGCCACTCGTTTAAATCATCATCTTGGTTTTGCCAAAATAGTGTGATGTAAATGGATTAGGATATACAGTGGTGCTATGATATTTGTATTTTACTAAATTTTACGTAAATTATTGTAAATTTACTATTTTTTCCGTAAAATCAGGTAAATTTACGTAATTTTACCAAAGTAAAAAGAGGTAAATCGACTAATTTTGACGTAAAAAATGATAATTTTACGTAAATTTTGGTAAATATTAAAATGTCCAAAAGAAATTCTGACTAATTTTACAACAATTGTTAATAAAAACTTAATAGTTAACTCACTTAGAAAAAAATCGATATTTACTGATACATCAACCTTTATACTACCAACAAAAAAACTCATTATTACTTCAGTGTTTTTTTTGCGATTTATGTCACTAAAAGACTAATAAAGGGTCGAAAATTTTTTTGGGCATTTTAATATTTACCAAAATTTACGTAAATTTACGTAAAATTATCATTTTTTACGTCAAAATTAGTCAATTTACCACTTTTTACTTTGGTAAAATTACGTAAATTTACCTGATTTTACGGAAAAAATAGTAAATTTACAATAATTTACGTAAAATTTAGTAAAATACAAATATCGTAGCACCACTGTAACTTGATTAATTTTGCATTATGCGGTATTGAATGGGAAATGATTTTAGTGTGATTTAAGTGGATTTTGACATAATGTCGTGATATAAACGAGCATTATGACGTGATATAAACGAGCAGTGGCTGTATTTTGAAAAAATAAATTATCTACAGTTTGCACTCACCGAATTCATTTTACACTTCCAAGATAAATGCGGCCTTAGTTCATAATGTTAGCTTATAAAATTGACACAAAGTACAGTTCTGGTTGTTCACGAATTGAATCTGCGAACCTTATGAACGTTCCTGAATATCCATTCATTACATATATGCACATGGTACCAGAATTTACCGTTCATGTTGAAGGTCAGTTGATTCATTAGTCGATTGCCAACACTAGTAGCATCTATTATTTTGTAGAAACAAGGAAACCTTTTCACAAGCGAGTTAAGCATCACAAATTAAGTTTGAGGTCGTGCTTTTTACGATAGATTCAGAAATTTACTGTTTCGGATAAATTCCTTGACAATTGAAATTGGACGATGTCAATTTAGCTATCTTTCGAAGAAACTCACCTCAGTTAATTATTTTTATTTGTAATTAAAAATCAACACGGTTCACGAACATATCAAATTACAACTACAAATTTCACATTCATAAGTCTTGTTGATTCTAATTTCGTCTCCGAATGCTGAAAACAACATCATTCGACGTCTTTATGAAAATATTCTTTGCATTAATCAGTATAGCGTTTTTAAGCAAGTCCATACAACGAAATTAATATTATTAATGGTTTTAGTAGTTAAAGAATATTACATAAGCCAGTTCATCAATGTTTCAGGGAGAAAGAGTTGAATGGTTTCAAACGTGATTTCGTAAATCTTATTTTTAATGGTTTGGTCTGTAATTTTTTGCTTTAAAATCAAGATTTTAGTTTGGAGCTTGTGTGACACATTTTTTTTACAAAGAGTGTAAAGAATTTCTTGCATTGAATAAATATTCATATTAAAAAGTCTAAAGCTCAATCATGAGTGTAGCAATTTGACTGTCGACGATTGCTAAACATGCACGATTCGCTTCGAGTGTCGTCGTGAGAATAAATCAATAATTCTTAGTTGATTGCTCATGGTTTTTTACTTCATCTCGTTAAATTGAAACACAAATTCAAACAAGTCTCAACAGAGAAATTAAACCCCTGTACTTAAATTTTATTAAAAGATGCTAACCTAAAAGAAAATTTAAAAATTAATAATTAATTAGATTAATTTTGATCCTATTTTCAGCAAACGAGTCCATTTTAATTTGTTCAAAATAGCCTGGGAATAGAAGAAACAACAAAAAAAAAGATTTTAAAATTAATTCATTCTACATAGCGGTAAATCGAATTATTAAAATCCACTTATTCTATTCAAAAAACGATAATGCGAGAAAAACAACATATATTACTAAGAAATCCTATTAAATTAATTATCCTAGTTGTAACCAGTAGCATAATTAGTCCATTTATAATTAAAATTTTGACTTCATTTTTGATTGATTAAGAAACAAAATTAATTGAAAAAATTTTATTAACAAGTTGAGATTGAAAATTTACAATTTTAAAAAAAAATATGGCCGAAAATTCCAGAAAAATTTTTGAAAAAAAAAAAACAACTTAAAAACAACAAAAAAAATTTTAGGACTGAGGTAAAAAATGGTACTTCTAATTGGCTTTAGAGAGAAAAAAAAGCTAATTTTTACATTAAGAAAAAAAAAACAACAGAAGATGCAAACTATAAATAATTATGACTTGAGAAAAAAAAATCCATAATCAAAAACCGAGATTTTGCGTTGAACTTGTTCCGCGTTTATTGCCTTCTGTCGAAACCAAAAATAAAAACATACGAAAGAAAGGCCATTTTAGAGATTTTCTTTTTCACCAGTTTTCAATTTATTCAAATCGACCGGTAGTGACGCTGAGCAAATCGATTCTTTGTTCAAATAATCCGGATTCTTTTCTTTTGACTTGTTTATTAACTTTGGCGAAGTAATTAACGCTGGTTTTGATCGTTTCATTGTTCGAATATTACTCGAACTTGAATTATCGGTTTGAATTTTACGATTCTTAAGTCTATTTGGACTATTTGGCAATTGAAAATAACTTTTATTATTTACATGGCTATTGTAATGATGATGATGTAAATGTCCTAGATGTTGATACTGAAATTGATATTCAGACGTTGTTGTGTGCAATACTTGAACTGGTTTGAGATCAATTTCGAACTCGTCATTGTCTCTTATATTAAACGAGTACAAACACCTGTTTGTATGTTTCAATTCTTCCGGGCCATAAATAGCCATTGAACATGCCTCTATGTCTATATAAAACACTTTGAATCGACTTGACGGGTGACCAACAAACTTTTCTAAATGTTTTTTGAACTCACCAACAGTCTGTCGAACGTCAATTTGCTCGTTTAGCTGCTTACCGTTGTATTTTATTTTGACATAAACACGTTTTCTAATATCCATTCGAACATCTGCCAATGGATCCAATTTACCATGTTTCGACTCCAGTTCATAATAGCGTTCAGGTTTAAAATTCGAATCCATAAAATATCGAATGTATTTTCTTTCGCAATTTTCTTTGTCATCATTCGATATTTTACTTCCGTTTAAGCTGTCTATACTATCATCTAAATGACCGACTAGTACATAGTATTTTTCTTCGTCATTCAAGTTTTCCAATAATGGAATATTTTGAATTCGAACATGTTTAAGCCGAGGAAACTCTCTAAGTTGATCAATAGCATTCCAATCATTTATTTTCAATTTGTTCAAAATAAGAATTTTCAAGTCCTTAAACAATTGTCCATTCGTACAATTTGTATTAGATTTTATTGTAAAATTTTCAATATTATTTTCACTTAAAACTAAATTTTCAAGATTTGGAAATGATTTACCAAGCTTACAAACTTCGTCCCATTCGCTAAGTAAATTATTATTAAAGTATAAGATCTTTAATGATTCGTTTAACAGATTCGATGAGAATTCAATTTTTTCATAATTGTTTGAAGCTAAATGAAGTTCTTGTAAATTTGGAACACGTTTTAAAATTGATTCGATTAATTCATGATCAAGAAAACATGAGTTAAGGATCAATGTGTTTAAGGTATCGAATTTGAGACTTATCGGCCAGCTTAAATCTAATTTCTCATTCGAAAATTTGTTCAAGCTCAAGTTTAATAGTCTCAATTTTTTAAGACAAGTCAATACTCTTTTAACTTCCATCCAATCTCTAAGTTCATTTCTCGATAAGTCCAATTCGAGTACGTCTCTGCAAACATTCTCAAGCTCGTTTTCATCTCCAATGTGTGTTATACCTAAATTTGACATGACAAGACTAATTGATGTTCGTATATTTAAATTTTGAGTTTTTCTCGGCGAATAGGCGTCAGGTAAATAGAATGAAACTTCATTTGATTGTGGCTTTAGAAAATTATTGTTCGAGTCGGGTGACACGGGAGACGTTGATGTGGATGATGAGCATGACGAAGACGAAAATGATATAAAATCTTGTAATTCAGTATCATTTACTTCGCTGTATCGATCGTAAATTTCATCCAATAAAGACCTTTCTTCTTGCAGAGACATTTTTTTTAAAAAAACACGAACAAAAAAATCAAATTTTTTTTTTTTTTAATTTTTTGTTTTTATTTTAAAAATTTTACTCCCATTCAAATACAAATTATTTCTAAAAAAAAAATATGAAATTAAATCTAGTAGAAGAGACTAACAAAAAAAAATATAAAATTAAGATATGACTTTTTTATTTGTTAGTTTCTTTTTGTTTTAGGTTTCTAAATAGAATCACAAGAAAAATAAGAATAAGCTAAACTTATGTTGTTACTTAAATAAAAAAATTTTGTTATGTTTATAATTAAATTTTAAAAAAAAAAATTGTTGGTTTAGAAAAGGAAGTTTAGATACAATCTTGTAAAGATTTTACTTTTTTTTTAATTAGATTCCCTAATAAGCATGTTCAAGTATTTAAATCACAACAGCTAAATTAAATTTTCTTTTAATTTAACCGTGAACTTCACACTATTGAATTATTTACTCAAAGCGGTTAAGGAGTATTCACTAGACTTGAAAGAAGAAAGAACAATCGTAATCAACTTTCACATTAAATACATGCGGATGAGAACATACGGCGCATTGTAACTCTGGCACTGGTTAGTGAAAATAATCAGGCTTGCGAGTCGTGGTGACTTATAATATGGGTTCCGAAAGAACTTAGAATTGTAGCGGTCTGCACAAAAAATGAGTAGGGTTTAAGTCGTTCCGGTCGTGGTGAGAAAAAAAAGACTTAAAAGAAGACTTAATTTGTTCCACTGAGACTCGAAAAATACTGATTAAGCTCCTCTTTTCGAATAAAAACTTTCTACGACTGGGTTCCTGTGAAACTTGATTACTACTTTGCCACTGAATTTTTGATTAAAACCGTTAACATCAGAGACGACAAAAATATATTTTTTGCGCAAGATTTTGCTGACTATGAGGTACCAAAATCATCACATTGTGAAGTAATGAGGAGAGTGAAGTCTAAATAGGGTTTAGTATCTTTAATATGTCCCATAAGTTTCAAGATTTTTGCAAATTGTCTTGATTTCGATCAAAACCCGAAAAAATGCAATCGAATTTTTACAACACTCGTCTTTCATGATTTTCGAAAGCATATGAATTTTGCTTAGAGGAATAATGGAAAATTTGTGAGTTTTGCGATCCGACGTCGTAGATTATAGAAATTAATGTTACAAAATTTGATATTACGGAGCCTGTTAAATTTTTGAATAAAATACGGTACAGGGCAGTTGCCTTGATCACTGAAAGAGATGCATTTAATACTAAAACAGTTCATAAATTCTTCATAAATTGGGAAATTTCAATTAACCGGTTATGACTTCCTATTCCTCTGAAATGCAGCTGACATGAAAAATAATTAAAGAATTACTGCTATGAATTTGGGTGTAGTAGTTATTTAGAACATCATTTACTGATCTTAAATTAAATGTCGTTTAAAGTTTAATCAAATTTAAAGATCGTTAAAATGACATTAAAAAAAATAAAGGCTTAGTCACAAAAAAACAGAAGGTATATCAATTTATAAATTAAAATGTCACGACCATAGCACAGGGATCTGATAAGAAACAAAACTTGTTATATTTTAATTAAATGTTCTGATAGATGATTTTGACTTGAACTTAAAAGTCTGTTTTTCTTTTTTTTTTTTGTGAAAAATTAGTTTTTAGCAGTTAAAAACACAATTTTTTTTATTAATAAAACTAAAGGAAAAGGATTCCACGAAAAAAAAAACTAAAGAATCATTCTAATGAAAATATTGATTTTTTTTTCTCTCTCTCGTTAAAAGAAAAACGAAAATTGGCGAGTTTAAGCACTAAATCAAACAGATATTTGAAAATTTTCATTTTTCACTCATGTCTATTAAAGATTTAAGATGAATGAGAATAAGAAGAAAAAAAAAGTCTCGATTTCAATGGTTAGTAATATTTTTAGACAATCAGAAAATAGTCTACAATGCGCATTAACAACAACAACAAAAATCTCACAACGACAAAATTAGAATAGCTCTATTCTCAAAGTAGTTAATATCAATCTTAAAAAGTGAAAAAAAATTGATTTATTTTTAATTAAAATAAATTTTACAAAATTGATTCGTTTTGAACACGATTTTCGTCATACTGAAAAAAGTAAAGATTAATCAGATACTTGATACTAGAAGCCATATAATTATTTTCTTTAAAAAAAAATGAAATATTTTCGACAATTAACTCACTTCAAGTTGACTCTATTAAAAATGAAGAATATTTTCCCGAGGAAAAAAAACACATGTCCCAACGGATCTTATTTAAAAAATTTATCTAAATTGAGTTTGAGGTTTTGCGTTAGAGAATTTGTCAAAAACTACTTTTCCAAAATACTAAAACTTACGTTTTAATTACTTTTTTTACTAAACTATGCAACTAAATCTAAATTCGAAATCGTTTTTTTTTGTTGTTGAAATTTTCTCTTGATGCTTATCAAAAAAAAATTATATTTTTTTTAAATTGATAACTAAATAATTAAGATTTTTTTTTTAAAAATGATAATGAAATATTTTTGAGTAGTAAAAAAACAAGAACAACAACAACAACATAGAAAAACTGAAATGTGAATCTTAAAACTTGAGCTTGCATCGAGATTGGTGTTTTTTACAAATACAAAAACTCATTTGAATTTTTAATTTTTGAATAAATTTCTTAACCGTGTTTTTTTTTAAATGGGTAAACGATAAATTAGAAAAAAAGAAGAAGGTTTTCAAAATCGATTTAAAAATTGATGGCTACTATTTTAATAAATCATTTGGATTTGGTCGAAAATAATTATTTTAAAACTTTTTTTTTTGATGAAAATGACTTTAAAATCGATAGAATATAAAAAATGTCTGAAAGTTATTTTTTTATTTTGTTTTTTGATCGATTTGTTTTGAGCTAACTTAAGTTACATGCAAATTTAAGCTTTAGATTATAAACACTCGGGCAATCTGATTTAAAGATTGAAAGTATCAAAACAATTCTCAGTTACCATGAGAATTTCTACTTAACAGAATGTTTTCAACAACTAGAAAATTTAGACTTCAAAAACAAAATTTATTGAGTCATTATTTTAGAATTTTGGGTTATGAGAAAACGGAATTTCCGCTACCGATTTTCCGCAACTTTTTTCCTATAAATTCCGCTGAATAACATAGTAAAAAGCGGAATTTCCGTTTTTTTAAAGACTTTTTGAAATTTGGCGGAGAACGAAATAAAATTCGGAAAAATTCTGAGGAATTTAGTTGAAAACCCTTAGCTAAAATTGAAGAGAAAATAGGTCGTAAAGACCGCGGAAAACAAAGTAAAATTTATGATTTGGTGCATCTAACTATTACTCATTGTTTTTTTTAAATGTAAATTTTTGTCAAAAATTTTGGTATTTCAGAGATTTTGCAGAGCTGGTAATTTGGTGAAACAGTCTCTGTGTCAGCTGACACAATTTGCAGAAATGATTTTAAACCAGGAGAAAAAAAATTGTATCGGTTTTCATTGTTGAATTTGTATTTTTGTGCAAAAAATCACAATGCCTTATAATTCTATTTTTACGAAATTTCATAATCGAAAATATAGCTTTTGCGAAAATTTTCCTTTTTAATTGCCTCTATATTTTGAAACATTTTTCAATTCAAGTTTTTACGCGGTGTACGCTTTTTTGAAAACATTTGATTTATTATTGATTTTTCTAACAGGATTAATGGATTTCAGTAGCCAAAGGTTATCCAAAACCGAAAATTCCAAATTTTTTGAATTTCACTTGTAGAAATTTTTTTTGAATATATGATATTCGATTTTGTAAATTTTTTATTATTTTGGTACGCTTGATTCCGGTTAAATCTTTCCGCGTTTTTTAAATTGTTCGTAATTTTTTCAAAAGTTCCTACAAAGGTAAAGGTTTTGTAAAAGTCCGTCACCTAACGTCAGTTGACGTCAGGTTACGTCATTCGTCAGCTAAAGTCACCTGACGTCATTTGCAACTTGAGTTTACCAAACTTTGATTTGGATACTTTAAGATGATATATTTTTGTTTTTGAAATATTTTAATGTTCAAGAGAGAAAATGTGTTTTGAATGTTTTTTTTATTGACTAAATCCTTTTAGAACAAATAATTTTTACTAGTCTTTTACTTATTCTATCTGCTTGACCAGTCGCCTCTTCTTTCAATTATATTTCATATTTAATGTCTCTATAAAACCCATCGTTTCGTACTGTTGTCTCCTTAAAGCTCATTTAATGCTTATAAAATCTAAAACTAAATAATTTAAAAATAAAATTATCGCTATGTAATTTAAAAACGTCAGATGACGTCATCTTAAAGTATCCAAATCAAAGTTTGGTAAACTCAAGTTGCAAATGACGTCAGCTGACGTTACCTTACGAATGACGTAACCTGGCGTTATCTGACGTTAGGTGACGGACTGTTACAAAACCTTTGCCACCGCTGTAAAAAGCAGAATTTTTGCATATTAACATCTTGTTTTGCGGAATTTCGGGAGAAAAAACTGCGGAAGATGGTTACGGAAATTCCGTTTTCCGCTTTTTAAGAATAACCGAATCAACGTTATGTTTTAATCGCAAACTACCTTCTCTCTGACGCATACAACAGATTGTCTACTGATTAGTTTTGAAATTTGCCCAAGTAGATTAAGTAATGTAAAAAAGGAGTGTTAGCTTTGTTTTAGACTGTACTGTATATTGGATAAGTTATCCGATACTAGGAAGAATGATCTTGCGATAGAATTTTTAAAAGTAACGATCCTTTAAATTTTATCAAAAAGTAATTTTTTTATATTAACCTACTTACCAAATGTAGACTTATGCAAGCGAATCCTTGTTTAAAAAAATCTTCGAATAAAGAACTTTAAATCTTAATGAATCGAGTCAGCAAATAGGTAAATCATTAAAATAAATAGAAGCTACAAGTTACTGAAGATTTGTTGAAATTTTTATAAGCAAAAATACTTCTCAGTCTATCTAGCTACTTCAAATGGTGATCTTTTGAATGAAAATAAACTAAAAATAAATTTGAATTAATGTTGTAATATAGTATACATCTCAGACTTAGGTGTATCAGTTAAAAAAGAGATAGAGTGCATACATTTAAAAAGATATTATTGATACAAAACAGAGTCTTTTTCTTCTCTAAATCTTTCCAACATGCAAGTTTCACGAATTTTTTCATTAAAATAGAATATTTTCTTATCAGCATAACAGAATTAAAGTTGTAAAAAAAAATTTTTCATCAATTAACATCTCTCGCTAACTCACTTTAGCATTTTTAAAAGCATATACCCTTAAGGAATTTTTTTTTTAATCTTAAATTCTTAATAAATTGACAAATTAAAATTGTAAACATCACGAAGATACAAATTAATTGTTATAAAACTAAAAAATATTCAAGTTTACACAGTTTATAAACTTTACAATGTAATAGAAGTGACACATGGTATTTTGAAAAAAACAACCACAACTTTTGTATAAAGTTACATACCTGCATTTGTTTATTATTTTTTTACAAAATTGATTCACAAATTTCCTTATCATATCAAGGTTTATTATAAATATTTATGCATTATCTTATCTTTTTAGAAACCATAATCTAGATAATTTTGCAAACATACTGATAAGGCTTAAAGTTACTAGAAGTCGTGGTAGTGCAAAAAAATCGGACTTTTTAACGCGTAATTTTTATAATACGGTGAATTAATTAATGTTTAGAAAAAATTCTGTTTTATATACTCAGCGTCTAGTGAGTGCTTCTGTTTTTTTAAACATTTTGCTGGCTTAGAATAAAGATCGAATTTTGTTAATTAGAATTTTTTAAAAAATAAATGATGATATAACACTCTTAAAATACCAAAATGTTTCTTTTTTTAAATGTTTTATTATTTAATACCAAAGAAATAAGAGATAATTTATGCTAAAACCAATTTTGTGTTTTTTTTTCATTCATAAAACATTAGTTGTAAAATACATTAATGTTAAGTCTAGAAGCGAAAAGCAACGAAAATTATTTTAAAAAAATATAAATTCATCATAAGCAGATCTACAACTGTATTTTATCTCTAAAATTATGAATGAAACACGAAAAATAAAAACGTAATTCGATTCACTAGCATCTTGGGATTATTAAAACAAATAAGATCCTACACAACAACTACAATAAAAAAAGGTCTCACGAGTTATTTTTTCGGTTTAAAGTCAACACTTAGATTAACAATACCACTTTATTTTCTGAAGATAAAATTTTACTCAAAATAAAAAAATGTTATATACACAGTGTTTGGGTAAAGTTTTAAGTTACAATGTAAGAATTTTTTTATATTTTGGTTGAGTAACAATTTTGTTTTTTGAAGCTTTCATCTGTTTTCAAATTTTATATTGAAACAACAACAAGATATTTGCTTATTTATTGTTTTTTTTCGATGAAAATGAAAGTTTATCTACTATAAAAAATTTATATTGTTTCAAATTGAAGAGAAAGAAAAAGACGAAAAAAAAAACAAGAAATACTAGTAGTAGTAGTAAAAAAAAGTTTAGTTAAAACACAGTATTACGCAATATTTAAACAAAATTCAAAATTTGAAAAAAAAAATTTTTCTTTTTTTTCATAATTTAAATTATAATGATCATAATTTTTTGAAAAAAAAAAGATGAGGGAATGAGATGATAGATGATTGTTGTTTAAGACAAATAAATTATGCTTATGATTTTAGTGATTCCTCTTCTTTTTTTTTTAAATATTTTCCATTTTCCACGAGGGACCATTTAAATAATTGTATAAATGTTTATCAAACAAAAAATACATTTTAATTTGTGTGATCAAAATAAAAATTTGAATGAAAATGGTTTACACGAATGAAAATATTCAAATTTTATCATTTTTTGATGAAAAAACAAAAATTACGTAACATTATAACCTAAATTAATTGAAATAAGAAAAATTTGAAGTCGAGTGGCACTAATCGCTTAAAATTGAATAAAAATTTAATTGGACAAAATTAATTAGCTCTTTTTTGTTCTTGTGATGAGTTTTAAAAGCCATAATGATCTTTTTTTTTCTTAATTTCCTTCATGAACCATATAAATACTTTTTCAACCAAAAAATTAATCTAGGATAATATTGCGGTTGCGTTTTTGACATAAGCCTTAAAAATTTTGCTCTTAAACGTTTTTCGTTTTAAATAATTAAAGGCTATATTTAAAGATTATGGTTTATGTCATAAAGTTTTAAATGTCTCTTTAAACTTGTGCACTTGATTTTGCTTTAACAACCACGTTTGAAAATCAAGAGGCCAAATTTTGAAATTTAATTGCTATTTTAAAAAATATCCCCGGTTATCTTGAAACTATCAAGTTAGATCAGATATTAATTCAAATTTTTAAACATAAACGAGGGTTTAAAATTACTTACAAAAAGTCTTCAATAATGATGAATTGCTTCTGAACAACAATGAAAATTGCTAAAATGTCGCGCCCTTTTTTGATTGACCAACTGCTTATTAATGCATGTGGTTAGTACCCGTCTTCGTTCACCTTCCCTTAACTTGTTTTATAATCTGATTCGTTATAAAACAATTATTCTATTAAACGCTATTTGTGTTGAAACCTCTTATGTATACAACTATACGGGAATTGGTGTTTGGAAAAAATCAAAAAAAGTTTGAACCAAAAAAAATGACAATTAACACAAGTGTGAATCACAAGTTAAACATATGCTATAACATGGTGAAATTATTTTATGTGCAAACTTAATGGAGTCAACAATGGAAGATGAATTTTAACTTTAACAAATGTAAAGTTATGCACCTTGGGAACCCTCAAATTCGTCAAAATAGAGATTATATTTAGGAGTGGCTCAAACTCCTAATGTCCGTTATACGTCTTAGGAACTACTAATTCAGAAAGAGACCTTGGTATAATAATAAGAAATGACCATAAATGAAATCAAATAAAAAGCTCAACGTCAAAAGCTTATTTTGCATTGACTACACTTAAACGAACTTTCACAGCTTGGAATTCGTATACATTCAAAATCTTGTACACGACATATGTTAGACCCCATCTTGAATAAGCGGCTGTAGTATGGAGTCCTTTCAAAAAGCAAGACATTAAAGCCATAGAAAGAGTGCAAAGAATTGCTACTATATCTGTTCCGAGCATACGTAACAAAAGCTATGAAGATTGACTTAGACTCTTAGGTTTAACTACTCTTGAAGAACAACGAAAAAAAGGTGACCTAATCCAACTTTTCAAAATCGAAAATAATCTCGATAGCATAGAATGGTGCCATCCTCTAGTTCAAGTTCCTAATTCGACATTAACTGGTCCTTCAAGTTCAACAAGAAATAGTAAATGTAAATATCGACAACTGGTCAAAGCATGTCCCGTTCGGCAAAACTTTTTTACAAACAGAACAGCTAATCAATGGAATGAACTTCCCGATGATCTAGTGAATGAAATTAATTTTTTTTTTTTATTTTTTCTTCTTATTTCATTCGTGTAATTTAAACTTTTGTATTTACTTTTTGTTTTCTTTTACTGAACTGCCAAAGCTGGGCTTATGAACCCCAGCTCCTCGAGCAATGCTCGTTGCAGATTATTTATAATAATAATAATAACTTGGTGAAGTCCATTTCAATTGAATTTTTCACACAAAATACCAATAAAGTTAATAAATGTCAAAAATTATCTGGCAGAAAAAATATAGACAAATCTGAAAATATCTTTTTATTTTATGTTTACCTATTTTATAAAGGGTTTAATAAACTTATTCCAAAATACCGGTTCCATTCAAAATTTTATCGAAAAATGTGACGCTTGAAAAAATGAAAAAAAAATGTTCACCAGGTTAGGCAGACTAATAATTCTTTTCTTTTTAGCCTTTATTTTTAGAGATCAAGCTTATCCCCGAGCTCAGGAATCTTGAATACCCACAACGTCTTAATAAGTTAGGTCTGTGTGACCTGAAGTCTAGAAGATTGAGAGGTGACCTGATCCAAATGTTTAAGTTGGTAAATGAAATGGAGAAAGTAAATTTTGTAAATGACCCTAATTTTAGATTTGGTGCTGGTTCAAGTTGCACTTACAATTTAAGAAGGCAAAACAAAACAATTCACAAGGAAAATGTTAAAAACCAAGATACAACTTTTTTGTGAACAGAATAGTGAATGATTGGAACAAGTTACCAAAAGAGGTGATAGAAGCAAGAAGCCTGAATAGTTTTAAGTCGAAGCTTGACAACTGGTTGGCGAAGAAAGATGTTACGACTGCTATAACTCTATGAGTTAACTTGAACATAGTTCAAGTTGCAGTTTATTTTACTACTACTAATAGAGTTATTGCAAAAAATTTTACAGTTTATGGTATACAGGAACTTGTAAAATAAAAATCCAAAAAGAAAATCTTCTTAATTTTAGATTAAAGAACTTGAATTTTCAACAAAAAAAATAAGGTTAGATAATCAAAAAAAGTTTAAAGGGTTTGTTAGTAAGTGGGACTGCCGGAAGAACTCAAAACAAGAAACCTTTAGCTTTTATATTTTAACTTGATTTTTGATTATTGTAGCGGTCTAGAATTAATTAAATTCATAAATAGTTCAACAATCTGCTTTTTTCTTTTATTAAAATTTGTGTAATTTTCATTATAATAAAGATGAATTTTCAAGATTTTTATAGAATTCTACAAAAATATTTGACTTTCTTGATGGATTTTTTTAATTTAACATTAAAATTTATTAAAAATTGGGCATTTTATTTAATATTTAAAAACTAAAAATCGATTAAAGCAAAACTTATTTTGTGCTCAAAATTAAACACTTTTATTTCATTTTAAATCTCAAATTTCCTCGTTTTATTGTAGAAAATTGTTTAGACAAAAACTGAATTTTGTTTAAATTTTGCAATAATTCATTAACTGTCAAAGGGAATAGTGTCTAAAATTCTAAATTAGCTATTTTCTTTAATCAAAATTTTCTAATAAATAAAGCTCTCTTTGAAAATAACTTTGTTAGTTTGATTAATAAATCTCTTCTGATGATAGATACTTTGACCAACAAGCTGATTTCAATACAACAAATTCGATAAATCATATATGAGTATACCTTTTTTTCAACTCAACGTTAAATGTATTTTCATCAAGCGGAACTGAACCAGTTATTATAAGAGGGACGATTCCCAGACCGTTCGACTGGTCATACTAAATGAAAAATATCGAAAATTAAATGCCTAAAATTAGCTTTTTTGAACATAGATTCGCAAGATAAATGAAATTTCGTCTTATTAAAAATAAATTATCTCAAATATTTGTTTTTGAAAATCTTATTTTAAAACCATCAAGGAACATATTTACTAATTCATTATAATGATAAATGTAAATATAATGACAATCGGTATAAGTTGTTTCTTACTAGGAAAAATGCCTACTAGGATAATTTTAAAATTGCAAAGGATAAATTTATATTTTAAATCCCGAGCGTTTATTTCAATTTAAGACGATTATGTAATCCTTCACGTAAATATTTTATTTAATTAAATTAGTAAAAAATTGGCTCTTGTAAATTAATACAGTGTAAAAACAGTCCAACAAACTAACAACAAAAAAATCGTTAACTTAATCAAAATATTTTTCTAATTTTTTCCTGATAAGATTTAATTCAT
Organism: Brachionus rubens; assembly: GCA_022207745.1. Lineage (NCBI taxonomy): Eukaryota > Metazoa > Rotifera > Eurotatoria > Ploima > Brachionidae > Brachionus > Brachionus rubens. The sequence goes on along the minus strand of JAJVHD010000001.1, from coordinate 1,695,114 downwards.
CAAAATAGAAAAATCTTATGCTAGTTATTCAAAATTATTTTTTGTATTTTTTTTAAACAGTAATATATGATTCCTGGATCAAAAGCTAGATAGAAAAAAAAAGATTTGAGAGGAAATTAAAAAATCGTTAAGTTACATAATAATCCTGTTAAAGTTAATTATTTAAAAGTTAGGTTTTTTTTTTCTAAATTTTAGGAAGGTAATCGATAATTTATCTTAGCAAATTTTTTATTTTGAAATGAAAAATCATTAAACATAAAATAGGATTATTATATATTTTTTATTTATAAATTAAATTTTATCAGTAAATATACCGTATTCCCTCGTTCGATATTGCTGCACCACAAGTTAAGACACGCCTTTGGACCATGCACCAAAGTACATCTCGCCCATGCTATAACATTGTTAACTTGGAGCGCATGCTCTAATAGCGTAATTACGCGTTTAGGTCAGCATCAAACACTGAAAGTCTTAGTTTAATGCGTCATCAAGACTCGATTTTAAAGAAAAAAATCGAAAATATAAAAAATGAATTTTTTAATATTTATTTTTCTCAATCATTGGTGCTGCACCAAATGCATAATTCAAAAAAATTATTTTCGATTTTTTTCTTTAAAATCGAGTCTTGATGACGCCCAGTCAATTTCAAATTACTGTAAAACCACTGTAATTGGAACTCAACAAACAAACAGTAAAAATCCATGAATTTTACATTGATATCACATTAATGTAATCTTACTGTTTGTTGGTTGAGTTAGAATTACAGTGGTTTTACATTAAATTGAAATTGACTGGGCGGTAGTTAAATTTAAGATGCAACTTTATTTAAAATACAAATTTCATAAAAGTCGTTGCTCTTGCTCATCCTCATGAGCTACGAGGTATGTCAAAATTTTCAAAGGGGTATTCGGCTATTTGAACGAGTGCATATTAACAAAATTTAAAAAGCATTCAATAATAAATATTGGCTTAAAAGGAATTAAAAAAATAAAAGTTGTAAAGAATTTTTTTTTTTTCATATTTTCAAGCTCTCGTAAATGATTCTGTGCATACCAACGATCGAATACCCGATTAGTTGGAAAAAAAGATTTTTTGACCATGACTGAATTTAATGGGTTAACCAGCTCAGGCTCCTACCTTAAATCCATAATTTATGGGTCACTCTTACCCTACCCGAACCAAAAATCTGAACTTTTCGGATAAATCATTCCCACCCTTAAAATTTATGAGTTCATTTGTCTATTGAAAAGTAAAGCTTAAAAAACTTGAAATTTTCAATAAAACTAGATAACATGTATAATACAAATAAAAATTTCGAGTTTAAATACCGCAGTGAAATTCACAACACCGTTCTTTTTCATTCCAGAAATCATTTTTTTTTACAAAATCTACGGATATCTGAATTATTGCAAATGGAGGAATTCTTAATAAACTGGATAAAATGTGATTTTTGGACCCATTTGAAAGCTTATCTAATCTATTTTTTTGTGTCGACACGACTCGATACAGGAGAGTGGTTAGGTCGACACGTATCTCATTAAAAAAATGGTGTGATATCGAAACAAAAAAAACAATGTCGACGACATTTTTTTTTATCGATCGACGAAAATCGGCAAAATCAAAAATAAAATGCCAACACTAATTTTCTTTGCTAGATCTATAAATGACAAATTTTGAAATTCAAAGAGAAACAGAATCATCGTCTTTATTCCTTGCTCATAAAAACTTTCACAATCACTTTTAATTTCAATGCATTCATGCCATATTGAATAATAAAATTATTTTATTAGGACGACTCGATATTCCAGCCTAAAATCACATAAAATTATTTCGATGCACGATTTTCTAAGTGAAAAATGTGCTCAGGGGCACTTATAGGCTATGAAATACAATTTGAATACATTTGATTGAAAAAAAATTCAATTGAATCAATTTTCACTTCTTTTCTTCTCTTTTTTTTTAGAAAAAAGTTGAAAAGGAAATCATTTACTAGATTTCAAGAGACTTTTTTTCAATAATGAAAAGAGAAAATGATTAAGTAAAAGCTTTATTTAAAAAAAAAATTTACATAAAATCTATTCTGATAGTCTTAATTAAATAAATTCGCAATTATTTTTAATTTTAGGATCAAGACGCCATTTCTTTCTCCAGCAAGGTAGATCTTAAATACGACTTCATTCTAATAGAAAAAAATTGTTTGATTATCAACTTTAATTTAAGTGGGAATAAGAATCAAAAATATTTATTTTTTAAATTTCTTCACATTCTTAATATATTGGCGTATATCCGACTCTAATGGCGTTTATATTGATTTTTAGTTTCAATTTTTCTTGATTTTACCGTAATGTTTAAACAAGTTTTTTTTTTCATTGTTATTGAAGATACAGCATGGTTAATGAAAAAAAGCATACCATATCCTACCGTAATTTTTTTGAAAAGCATACCCTGCCGGCGCACAATACCCAGAAATGACGCCGAGTTTTCAATCGCACCATTCCCTGTAAACTCTTGCCAAGTGGGCTTGCAAAATTTCTCTTTTTTAGGGTTTTTAAAATTTAAAGGTGTAGAACTTAAGGTTATTTTGTATTATTTTTGATGCTTTTGACCAAGTAAGGGTTTACGATATGTCAGAAATGTCGCCAAAATTTTTAAATTCAAATATTTTTGATACGACAAGGGCATAGTTGTTTTAAAGTTGGATATTAGTAGAATTTAAAATTAACCTTAAAATATTTTCAGTTGTTTTTTATATTAATTATCGTTTATTTGACATGAAAGTTCGTAAAAAATCCATTTTTTATAAGTCGTATTATTTGTCTGACTAGCTACGCTTTTTACTGTCCTGTATACGATAGTTTTTTTTTCACTGACATCGCTGTATGTGTACTCAAAATCTTTTTTTTTCAGGTGACGAAAATCTGTAATTAAAGAAAGGATTGCGAAAATGAAAAATTTCGTTCGCAGCCGTTCCTTGAAAGCGTTCCGTCCTCCATTCTAGGTAGGAATTCCTTTCTGTATTAGGATAATCCAAAAAAAAGATTATCTAGAACGAAACCCTTACTTGAAATGAGGAGCGCAGCGCTTTTTAATGTCCGTTCCGTTCTGTGAGCTTTTGCGAACAAAAAGTTCCATTTTCGCAAGAACCTCTGTATTTTATTAAAAATTTAGAATCCCTTTATTTCTATATTTCTTTTATTATTATTTAATTAAGATTGAAAAGGGGAATTTGCAAAGACATGCTTGTACAATGTCTTTTTAATGATTATATGGTAACAGGACAATTAGTACGGTTATACTTTACTACGATTGTACGATTCGAAAGTTCAATTTCTCTATAATGATGAACTTTTAAGAAAGTACAGTCAAGTCCCACTTATTTCACCACCCACTTAAGAGCCTGTTACACTTATATCACTGGAGAGATTAAGACCAAAGGGTCACTTTTAATGCAAATCGATTCCAGTTAAGTCACATTTCATTTTTATCACTGCAAAATGGCTTGACAAATAGGGTGATATAAGTACTACTCGACTGTATGTACTTAAGTGTTCAAAATTATTTAGATTTGATTTTTGAAATAATTTCCGTAATTTTGATTAAAATGAAGAATCGTAAAATCAGTAAAATCGTACAACCGTACTAATTGTCCTTTTACCTGATTATATGAAAGTATTCAAACAAAATTTCTTTTACACTTGAATAATATTTAATAATAAGTAAAGAATATAATCATTAAAAGGTTTTTGAAATGTTGGTAGAAATATCATTAATATGCATACCAATAAATCAACAACACATTAATACAGACTTGAATTTTTTTATTTTAACTTTTCTCTTTTTGGTAATAGTTTCGTAATACTTTAGAAGACATCATAATTCAACTTGATGATTCATAAGAAATTGAGATTTATTAAAAAAAAATTTAATGGAATTTACATCGTACGATTTATTTTTCAAACAAAATTAAAATTTGAACTATTGAAATCGAGGTCAAGGTATGGACTCTTTTAAGGTTTGTGTCTGATGAAGTTGTTTAGTTTTAAAACTAAGTCAAGCACTATTTATTTAAGGCTTAAATAAATTTTAAATTTGTCGCATGTTTAGATTGATTAATTAACCGCAATGCCATCTAAACAAACTTAAAAAATATTTCGAAGCAAGCTTCAGTTTTGAAATTATTTTCCAAGGGTAACCACTTTAAGAGAAATAATTTTTTTTCGTCGAAACAAATCATATGAAATTAAAACTTGATTTTTTTTAACAAACTAAAAAGAAATACTTTATCAACCATTATAAAAAAAAGAAACCCACTAATGTTAACATTTAAAAATTATTGTTTCAAATTTAATTATTATTGGATATAAACAAACTTGTTACTTGTTAATAACGAGTAGATTTAGCACGATTCAGTTTAACAACTTGTACCAACCTTTCGGTTCAAAAAAATTGAGTTATAAAAATAGCAAACAACAATAATAAGAATTTTTTGACGTAGATAACCGGTTTTTTTTTGTTGTTAAAAATTAATTGTATTTCGTCAGAAAAATCAAGGTAGCAGTACCATGCTTTAGTAACATAAATAAATATTAAGTAGTGTTTCGATTTTAGTTTAAACTAAAAAAAAAATTTAAAACAGGTAGACTCAAAGTAATTCAAGAGAATATTCTTCAAGTAAAGCGAACAAAACAATTTTTAAACAAAAAGTCCTGAGACTTGACAATTTGCTAGGCCACTTTTTTTGTGAAAAGATTATTTTAGGGAAATCGCTAGCATAGAAAGCATTAAAGTATTTCAATTAATTTATTGGAAAGTTTAGCCTTAATCCGAACCCAGTCAGTTAAAATTTACTGTAAAACCACTGTAATTGGAACTAAAAAACAGTAATTACATTAATACAATCTTACTGTTTGTTTCAATCACCATAAACTATTTGTATCCAGTAATTTTTTTTAAATATTTTGACTTGTGAAGCATTGAGTTAGATTCCTGATATTTTATTTAAAGAGAAGGCTGAGTCGGCTAGAATGAGGTATTTTTCGACTTATGTTAAAAGTCAAATTTTCTGGGTACAAACAGAGAGGGTTTACGGTACAGTGAATTTAAATTGACTGGAAAGGTTTCTTAAACTCTTATGCGTCACATTTTAAATCTTTGAAAGTTTCTATTAAAATATTTTTCATTATTCAAATTTAAATGATTCGACAATTTAGAAAAAAAAATTCTAAAAATTTTTTCGACCAAAATTTGCTGAATCATTTTTCAAAGATTTCTTCTTCTTCTTTTTTAATTAAAAATCTTAGCATGCAACACATGTTTTGTCATTTTTAATTAGTCAATAAATAAAAATATTAATTTCTTAATTTTCAACAAAATTTTTTTTTTTAAAAAATCCAATTTCATTAAGATAATTTCGTAATTTTCAAAAGAAAATGAGTATATAAGAAGCACATATGTTTTGATGTTACCAAAATAGAGACAAATTATTCACTATTCAGACTAAAGAAACTAAATAAATTCATACTTTTTTTAAAAGTTTCAAAAAAAAATCACTATTTTTTTCTAACAAAAAGAGGCAAGGCTTAATTATGGAGGTTATGTTGTTATTCGAAGAAGAAGAAAAGAAACACACTCTGATCAAAGTCTCTGATATCTAGTTTAAAAACTCATGAATTTAATATTAGATTCAAGTTTTATTGTTAATAATTTTAGCCACAGGGTGTGTACTATCTATCTAATGGTCATAATTTATTTAAGTTTAATATGTTTGCTTTTTAAGATCATCAAATGCACACTCGTTGATCACGCTTTTAAACTTTTGTATTTAAAAAATTGTTGTTTTTATTTTTTAAGTTCTTAAAATATTTTCTCGTGCAAATGAAAGAGAAGACTTTGTTAGTAATTGGTCTAAGTATTTTTTTTTGTTCTTCTTCATATATAAAGCTAATAAAACTTAAAAAAATTGATACAAAAAGTTTTCTTTTTTTTTTTTGAAAAAAATGAAAGGTCTATTAACAATGAATAGTTACTGCTAAATTTATGAAAATATTTTTTTTTATTTTCTTGAAGCCTAGAGAAATTTTGTTCAAATAGTAGTAAAATTATTATAATTTTGTATTTGTTTAGAAATTTCTAGAAAACGATTGAACAAAATATATTTTCTCCCTCTTTTCTTTTTTTTAAAAAATTATGGCTCGTTTTTTTTTTTTTTTTGTTGTAAAAAATAATCTCTATAACTTTTCTTTCATAGAAACAACAACTTTTGAAAAATTCATTAAAAAATTTTTTTGCTTTTTAACTTTTAGACTCATCGAAAAAACCTAAAAACAATAATTTAAAAATGGAAATCAATGGAACAAGCTCGCCTTTCTTAATCTCATGCATAATCGTAAGTGGTTGTTTATTATGTAATTGTATAAGTTTTGTAAAAATTAGAACAAATGGGAGGGGTAGTTATAAATGGAAACTTTTTATAAGTTAACTAAATTTTTTTTTTTGAAGAATGAAACTCTTCAATCAGGCAATAACATTTTGATTCAGTTTCCACGTCATAAAATCAAGACAAAACTAAAACCAAAGTCGACTCTATCGAAAAGCCCACCGACATCGGCTGCTTTTTTCGGAGTTTACAACAAAACAAAATCAAAAATGGAATATCACGCCTATTCGGAGAATTTAAATCAAAGCCTATGCCACATCTTTGCAGTCTACATGAGTCATTCAGTAATTATTTTTAAAATTTTAGCTTTAAACAGTATAATTATTTTTGATATAACTTTAAGGCATCGTGTGTGTTTAGAGCACCTGTTGATATATATCGTCAAGAAAGGCGTACATTTACAGAATTAAAACCATTCCAAGTGTTAAATAAATTAGCTTGTTCAAGTGATATTAGTATGCGTCTAACGAGACAGTTGTTAACAACTGTAATACGAGAATTACCGTTTTGTTCTATAAAGTATCCGTTATGGGAGTTTTTGAAATGTAAAGTTGAGAATTCAAAGCATAATCAAGGTCATTGTGAGACATACGAGTCCGCAATATGTGGTGCAATTGCAGGTGGTACTGCTGCTGCTGTCACTATACCTTTCGATCTTGCTAACAAACGAATAAATGTAGATAAGGTACATTTTCAATATTAAAATTTTTAACAATTTCTAAAATAAATTTTTTTTGTTTCGACTAGAATGGTCCACAGTATAAGAGGTTCAAGCTTATCCTTACGATTAGGGATATGGCACAGGAGAATGGAATAAGAGGGTGAGTTGATCTTTGTCATGTTACATCATTTAAACATAAATTCTATGTATTTAACAGAGCTAGTCTAAGAGTAATAATAATAATAAAATAAATAATTTGATAAATGGAGAGTCTAGTGTCAAATAAAATAAGGAATCGATAGAAATAAATGGTGACGAGAAAAAGACCGAGTTAATAAAAGATCAATTAATAATAAATCCAATAAATAATAATAATAATAAAGAACAACCTACTTCTACTACCACCTATAATAATTCTACTTCCATTAGTACCAAAGATTACGAAAACTCTAAATAATAATCTGTTAAGCATTTAATTTTTTTTTTTAATTTCAATTTTTTTGTAAAACTTGATCTAAACTAATGTTTTTTTTGTTCTAATTTAAGGTTGTTTGCGGGTGTCAAAAATCGTGTGGCCATGATTTCATTTGGTGCTTTAATATTTTTTGGTTGTTATGAACAAAAAAAAATTTTCTTCCATGATGATTGACTATACAAAAATATTTTCTTCTTTAATTTCTTTCTATTATTAAAAAGAGAAATTTTATCTCTCTTTTATGATATTACAAAAATACTATTTTTTTATCTATTTAAGATAAGATACAAAAAGAAAATAGAATTTAATTACAGAATTCAAGAAAGATAGTCGAGTACATTTTTCACATTTTTCACGTTTTTTTTTTTTTATTTTTTTCAATTTCAAAATTAAATATTTGTAAATTCTTTTTTTTTTTATTTTCACGTTTCAATTTTTTTTATAAAGTTAATTTATTTATATTACTCTCATTTTATCTCTTTCTTTTTTTGGTCAAAATTTTTACTTTTCGTTATTTTTATTCAAAGTTTTTTTTGTACTTTTTTTTTTTTTTGAAGTTTATTTTTTTCTTTTTAGCTTTTCAAATTATAAATAGTCTTTTCTTTTACTTTTTTTTTTGTTGATGAGATAAAATCAAATTTTTGTGTTCTTTTTTTGGAAAAATTATGGCTTTAAAAAGCTGAATTTTACTTAAAACGACTTAAGAATTTCGATTTTATTGAATTTGTTAGAAGAAGAAAATACGTCGAGAATTAAATTAAATTTTACATGTTAAAAAAATGTTGATAAATACCGTAATGATAAACAACTCACGATTGGGTTTTTATCTCTAATTTTTTTTTTTTTTTCGAATGCAATTATAAAAAATAAATACAACAACCAACTCACTCAAATTCTTTTTTTATTGATTCCTGTCTTATTTTTTGGTCCCCTAATACCAAAACAAAAAGTCTTGTGTATTTCATAAGTTTATTCAGAGTACCATGCGAGTCTTGGAACAGTAACATACTAACTTGGTCGTTCACATGTTCCTAAAATGATCGTTTAAATCCTTTCATGAACATTCATGAACGTTCATGAACGTTCGCGTTCATCTGAATTCGACCGAATGCTCAAAAGCTTTCAGAACCTTTCATATTCTTTCATAAACTTTCATATCTTTTCGGGACCTTTTCATGATTTTTCGGAGCTTTTCAAAAATTTTCATAAATTTTCCGACCCAGAAAGTTCACGAAAATATATTTAAATCTCCGAAAAGTTATGAAAAGGTCCCGAAAAGATATGAAAGTTTATGAAAGAATATGAAAGGTTCTGAAAGCTTTTGAGCATTCGGTCGAATTCAGATGAACGCGAACATTCATGAACATTCATGAACGTTCATGAATGCTCATGAAAGGATTTGAACGATCATTTTAGGAACATGTGAACAACCAGGTTAGTATTTCCTTTTAAATCATTTTTAACCTTTTTCACGACGTCTGACCCTCACCAATGCCTTGCCCGAACCGTGAGTTGTTAAAAAAAATATTGATAAACTAAATTTATACATACCTTTGGATCAAAAATTTTCATAACTAACAAGTATAATTGCTTAAATTTATACGAGTTCTTAAAGCTCGTATTCTCAGCTACAAAATGGAATATTTACTTAGTTGTTTAAAACAATTTTTCATTACCGTAATCCCTCGCAAGGCTCCCCATGGGGGAATTCATGTTTAGACCCTCAGTTTCGGTTTTCAAAAAAGTTCAATTTTGAAAAAGAATATATTAGCAACTAGTTTTAACTTAACTGTGAACAGTAAAACATTTTTTTTCGTATCAAATATTCCCATCTTATCGCTGATGAGGTGCATTGGGGAGGGAGATTGTGCGGGGGATTACGGTAAGATAATCTAATCATTTAAGTTCCCCATGAAAGACTTTTTTCGGCCTCGATTAAACAAAAAGTAAAAAAAATTAAAAAAATACTGGCGTAGCGTCCATACGGCAAACCAGGGCTTGATTTTATTACCACTAAAGACTGTGATCTTTTTTGTTAGACACTATACTCGGGTTAATACTGGTTTAGATTAGCACGGATTAAAAGTTAACCAGACACAAGATACGGTCTCGAACAAATTAGCAATTCATTATTTTCATCTATCAACAAACCAGAAAATCCTTCAGCTGATAATTTTGTCCAGCTACCGGGATTTAACTCTAAATGGCTGGCAACTATACTTTTACGACAACTTTACTCGTAGCAATTATTTCAAAAAGCTTCAACATAAAGAATAAAATTTAGAAGGAAATTTAAGATGCTTATTCGACCAAAACTTTCACCACTAGGTCTATCATGTTGTTGAATCAAAAAAACTGAAAAAAGTAATAGAATTGGCTTTGACTGAGTAAAAATTTAGTCGAAATTGTCTTGTATACAATCGTGATAATTAATATTTCATGATCGGAATTATGGATTTGGCTAAAAATTAGCCCTACTGTGTATTTTTGTATGTCAAACATTTTGTTTGCCTTAATGACACAGAACTACAAGTCGTAGAATCATATCGATACCTAGGTATCGAAATTAACAACAGACTTGATTGGGGTCAGCAGTGGGAGCATATCGAAAAGAACACGAGCCACATCCCATTTTTGATAAAACAACTCAAACGTCTTGGATTTAATAAAGAAATTTTGGTGACTGTTTACAAAAGCCTGGTCGTAAGCCACCTTGATTACAACAGCCCGGTGCTCTCTATGGCAAGTAAAGGAATCAAAACAGAAATATGTGACCTGCAGAAACGAATCCTTAGAATAATTGGTATCAATAAAAACGAAGCACTTGAAAAATACAATCTGGTTGATGCGGTAGAACGAATCGAAAAAATGAGCCTTAAAAAAGTATCAAAGCTGCTCGTCGACCCGAATAACGAAGTGTCGATAAAATATCGAAACACCGACAGATCTAACTCTGATTTTTGCTTCAAAACAAAACCGGCTAAAACGAACACATACAAAGATAGTATAGTACAAAAAAGTATCCGAATCTTAAGAGATGACGAAAGCAAGAAAAATTTATTTAATTTTTCAAAAACAACGAAAGATAACAACGCAGAAACAGAGATTGTGAAAAAGTCGATTAAGCCTAAAACAGAGTGCACCAGTTGTGGAAAATATTTTGAAGCAAAGATCGGGATCAAAACACATATGAGATCATGCCATGTTACAAAAATATAACCTTCACAAAATTACAATTCCTTTTGTTTTATTTTATTTTATTTTTTATTCTTTATTCTTAATTTAAAATTTTTGCCGTTGTAAACTTAATATAAAGTAATTCACAGATACAACACTCTGAGTGTGTATCAATTATTGTGCCATTTTATATGAATTAAATAAACTATAAACTATATATCTTGAAAATTACTCATCATGACAAAAAATCATAAAAAAGGGTCTTTTTTGGGACATATGGTTTTCTATTTACTGATAGGATCATTTACAAAAGAATAAATCAGATTTAGTTGAATTTGAAAATAGGGTTGGTCGACCGGTTTTTATCGTAAAACCGGTTGGAATGGTCGAATCCTTATAAATAACAAAGTTGTAATTTTATTTCTTACAAGATTTTATTTCTAAATTTTGGTACCCTCATAGTTGAATTATAACATTATTTTCGTTTATTACAAAGCAATTTTCCCTTTAAAAAATTCGGTTAAAAAAAACGGTTCTAAAACCGGTCAAAATCAAATATAAGGCTCAATTAGAAGTACAATTACATAACCTACATACCAATTGATAGAAAATTCAATTTTCTACAATCTGGCATGTGATTTATAAGGATTTTACCATCATATGAAACCATAAATTAAATAAAACAATTTTTTGAAGAAAACCGGTCGACCAACCCTATTTGAAAACGGTTTTAAGTTGCACTTGAGTCAATTTCCTTAAGGAATAATCTTATCAGTGCCACTTTGAAGTAGATTAAGAGATTTTCACTGTACTTATACATATTTGGTATAAAAAATTACCGTCCATCTTTAGTGCAGTTGGTTCATTCGAGGAGATGTGCTAAGTTGTTTCTTCCTTATTTACGTAAAAGTCCGAAGCCGGAATCATTTTTACTAAAATACGTGCTCGGAATAAAATTTATTTTCTATTCTAAATACAGTTTAAATACTTGTCCTTTTAAACAAGGATTTACAGTACAAACTGGGTGTTATCTTTGTTACCGATTTTACTGTAATATGACTCTTTCTAATGACAAAAAGTAATTGAGTTCGCAGCTACGGCTCGGATGAGTGGCACTGTTTATGATGAAGGTCCCACAATCACTGGAGTGAATGACAGCAGCAATATGTATCGCAAATGAAAAAGTTTTAAATATCTACAATTTACACACTGACCTCGATTTTGTTAACAACAAAGGTCAAAGTAAATTTGTTGATAGAAGCAAAGATGTGTTACGCAACGACTGCAATTAAGAGTTGGTTAAAAATTTCAAGTTCGCACTGTACTTCTTGTTTTTTATTGCTTTTAAATTTTTATCAGAAAGTAATCAGAAGAGATAAGTAAAAATTCGGATTTTAGAATTGACTTTTTCAAATTTTTTAAAAAAGGTAATGTAATGTAAACACACTGTCCATTCATGAAAGTTCATTTATTGTACAGTCTAACCTCATTAATCCGACCCTCGCTAATTCAGAATCTTAACCAACATTTGTTTAACTTCCTACTGTAATATTTTTCATATTGGATTTCACCTCAAAAATCCAAAATTTTCGCTAAACCGACAGTTAAGTTATCAACAAAATTGGTCGGGTTAACGAGGGAAGACTGTAGTGTAAGCATAAGGGAATTTTTTTTTATTTTTTTATCTTTCAAAAACATGGTAATCTTGGTTTCTGAGGAGATCAAAAATGTGACAAAATTATGAAATTTTTAATTATGCAAATACATGGGCTATCAGAAAGAATTTTTATTTTGGCTGGAGTTGCAAAAAAGTGATCTAAATCAGAAATCGAAAAGAACAAAATCGTCTGACCAAGTTTGAATTTACGAATACTAAATTTTGAAAGCCTTCTAATTTTCGACATTTCACTTAGAACCAAGTATTGTGTTTTATTGATTAAAAAATGTCATTAACAGATAGACAAGAATGGAAGAAGAATAGCCTTTCTATCTCCGTGCCGAGATAACAAAATTTAAACTTAAAACATAAGGGTTAAAACTTGAAGAGATTAAGCATTTTAAAAATATTTGATCGATTTGGATTTTTGTAAAATAATTTAACGCTTAAAAATAAAGCTAAAATTCTTTGAATGGAATTTTTAGTTATTAAATCTAAATAAAATTCAATTCTCTTAATAGAAAATTTTTAATGATTGGCTCATCAAGTAAATAAAAAATGGAATTTTGGATTTTTGAAAATTAAATTTTCTATTTTTAAACATTTTCCAAAAAAAGATTCGAAGGAATTCCTTTTATCTTAAGAACAAAAATTTTAATTTCTAATTGTATTTTACATTAAAGGATTCGATTGTTCAACATGACTCTCCCCATTGAAATATTTAAAATTAGAACCTTGGAATTATGGGCAGTATTTATAATCAACAAGAATTAGAGTGAATTCATATCAAATTTTCTAAAGAGAATAATAAAACAAACTTTTAAAACTTAAAAAAAAAACTTGTTCGTTAAAATGTCGACTCAATCAGTTTCAAAACAAGAGTTACTACAACAACAAAAACAACAACCGGAACACTTGGAATCACAACAACAAAGGCAACAACAACCGGAACACTTGGAATCACAACAACAAATCCACAGTGAAAAACCAAAAAGTAAACTTCAATCAAACATTGAATCGAAGAGTCAAATGAAACAACCACAACAATCCCAACAACAAACAACTCATACCCATTCAAACGTAACTGATCCAACAATTGAATTGTTCAATCGTTTGGTTGCCAAACAAACACATTGTCTTCTTGGTAGAACTGGTGTCAAAGTCAGTCGTATTTGTTTGGGTTCATTGAACTTTGGTAAAATTGATAGCAATTTTGGTGAACGACCAGGTCAATTGAGTGAGAGTGAAGCTCACAAGATATTAGATCGATTTTTGGAATTGGGTGGTAATTGTATCGATACTGCCGACTTTTTTCCATGGTTTGGCTCAAGCACTGGAGAATCCGAAAGAATTATAGGAAACTGGCTTAAAAAGTAACATTGAAACCCTAAAAAAAAATTTTATTCTAATTCTCAACATATCTCTTAAGACAAAACCGTGAGAAGATTTTCTTGATCACCAAAGTTCGCATGCCAACTGACCCTGATAACGTCAATTCTGGCGGTCTATCACGCAATCACATTTTCAATTCAATCAACAACTCGTTGAAACGACTTCAAACAGATTACATTGATTTATTCATTTTGAATGGATACGATCCAACTGTTAATTTGTATGAGACTGTACGTCATTTAGATGATTTGGTTCAACATGACAAAATAAGATACATTGGTGTATGTGATTTCAAAGGTTGGCAATTACAAAAATTCATTGATGCCTCAAAAGTCTTAAACTTGCACAAATGTGTTTGTTACATGGGTGAATACAACTTGTTGACTAGAGGATGTGAATGGGAGATTATGGATATTTGTAAGAATGAACGAATTGGTTTCTTTGCCTATTCGCCATTCAAATACGGTTTCTTGACAAGTCAATTTTCATCATCGTCTGAACAACCAGCTGAGGGTTCAAGAATTCAAGCTGCTTCGGAACACGAAAGTCTTGTAAGCATGGCTGAATCATTTGAAGAAATGAAACGTAATCCATGTTTCAAAGATGTTTTGAACTGTTGTGAACAAATTGGCAAGAGTAGAAAATTGTCAACTGCTCAAGTTGCTATTTTATGGGCATTACAAAAGGGTTTTGTCACCTCAATTGTTGTTGGCTGTAACAGTATACATGAACTTGAAGAAGACATGTCTTGTTTGACCCAAAATTTGTCATTGACAACTGAAGAGATGTGTGAATTAGAAGAGGCTTCATGTTACAGAACTCAATATCCATACAACATTAATTTGGGATCGATCGTTGGTGTAAGAGAAATTGAACAATTCGAAGGTTGCCGATTTGAACAAATGTCATTAACAACTCCTGAAACAACTTATGAAGAAAAGAGACCAATTGAATCATTACATGAAGGAAAAAGTCAATATTTCCCAGAACAACAATCATTGAAAGAACCAAGTATCAGATCAGAACAACAAAGATCAATCAGTTAAATTTTTTTTCTAAATTTTTTATCAATTCAAAAATTAATTTTGAATAAAGTTTAGTTATCAGCAAAACATTATTTTTCATTATTCAATTAAAAGCTTTTATTAATTTAAGACCATAATATTTATTTAGTAGTTGTTTGTACTGCAACATAGAACATAGCGTAGCTCTAATGAGGTGTAGCATTCACTTCACATTGTTTCATAATTCAAACATCTAAGCTATCCATGTTCTTTACACTGACAAAGTATTGAAGCTTGTTCCAGTCATCCACTTTAAATGTGTTCTCACCAGGGAAAAAATACAAAAACTAAATTTTAAATGAGTTTTTCCAATTAAACCGACCATACGATTTGCAATTTTTATTTGAGTGTCCCATTTTTGATCCTTTTGAATAAATATGCCAAGATCTTTTTCACAGGTTAACTTACTAAGCGATTACGAGTGGATTGTGTAATGAAACTCTTACATTTATCAACGTAATAAACCAGTCTCTAGATCACTTGCACACAATATCTATGTCCGACTGCAACTTAGGATACAATTTTTGTGTCATCAGCATACGTTTCACAAATATTCTTGACTAGTTCTAACATTGCGTTTGTATAAATGATAAAAATTAATGGATCGAGTACTGAGCCATATGGAATTCTGTTGCTAAATATTTAGACCTTTCAGTAAAAATTTAAAAAGCTTGATTGATTGGTCCTTTATTAAGGACCTAAATATATAAATTGAATTCTTGGACTTAGTGAAAGTCCATTTTATTTAATTAGAAGTAGGGCTGCAAACTTTCTTTACTTTATGGTAAAGTTGGAAAGCAAAGAATGGTAAAGTAGTAAATTTACCAGATAGGAGCTCAATAATTGCATAATTCATAATTCATTTACTTACCCTTATGAACGTTCAAGTAAAGAAAAAAACATCATTAGATTTACCGGTTCAAACATAAAAAGTAAAGTAAAGAAAGCAGACCTAATTAGAAGCGAATTTCGGAGCCTGTAAAAAAACAGATTAACATGATATTTTAGATTTGCCGATCCTTGGGATGTTAGTTCTATTAAATAAGTTTAGATTTAATTATTAAACTAGATCTCAGCTTTTAAGAGTGTAATCGTTCTGATTTAATATTTTGAGGATTTTGTTGTCTCTTTATTTTTCATTTGAATTGAATCTACGTCGCAACTACTCTTGAATTCAATTATGCAGTATACTGGAGCAATTAGCAATTCATGTTATTCTGAATGCATGTTAAATTCACTAACCTTTAGGCTAAATCTTAATTAATTTTCAATTAGGAAATAATGCTAAAAACTCAACAAGTAAAGGTAGAATAGAATATAAATTAACCATTTGTGATAAAATATTAAAATTAGAAGTTACGTTTTTTTACCTGTGTAAAAAATCATAATTTTTAGATTCTAAGAATCAACTCTAAATTTTGGTTTAAAAAATGTTTAATTGTGAATATTGTAAGCAACCCAAAGATGATCTGTATCAAATAACACTTCCTTGTGGATTTCAAGTATGTTATGATCACTTGGCTACAGAACAAGTAAGGTTTATGTGTTTCATGTGTAATGAGCATGATGTTGACAAAGAGAAATGTTTTCAAATGAAAAAGAATCGTGACAAAATAAACGAAATTAAGTGTTTGAATCAATCCAATGAATTGCGTATAAAATTAAACGAAATTAGACGGGTTAAAAACGATCCAAAAAATTTTTTGCGCGAAGTAATCGACGATTTGGTAAATAAAATCGATTTAAGACGAGAACAAGTTAAGCTTGATGTAATAAACCAAATTGATAAATATTTTGAAACTTTATTCAACGAAGCAAAAGCTTTAGAGTTGCAATACGAGATTATATTGACCCGAAAACTTAATGACTTTGATATTCAAACAATAGAAATGTTATTTAATACAGATCATAACAGCGTAGAAGATAAACTAGAAATTCTTGAGCAAATATCAATGAATGAGATTGAACCAATGACAAAGGTTTTTGAAAATTTAAAAAAACCCAGTCAATTTAAAATTAATGAAAAATCACTGTCAAGACTTACTGTAACATTAATGTTTCAGTCCCAAAAACAGTAATGTTCCAGCAATGTTTACGGATGTTTTGACATTAATGTTTCAGCAAGTTTATCAGTCTCTGTCGCATTAATGTTTCAGTAAATTTTTCAAAAATTCTTATACCATAGCATTCTTAGGATGACTGTTTTGTAGTGATGCTGGTTAACCATGCTTTGGTTTGCCAGGTTAGCCAATTTTGGTTAACCATGTCTGGTTAGCCAAAAAATCTGGTCGACCAAATCTGGTTAACCAGAATTTTGGTCGACCAAATTTTGGTTAACCAAAAACTGGTTAGCCAATTTTTTGGTTAACCAAGATTTGGTTTGGTCGACCAAGTCGGTTGGTCGATTTTTGGTTAACCAAATTTTGAAAAAAAATCCGTTTTTTGGGACATAATTTAAGGAGAAATTAATTTAAAAATTGATTTTTTATCACCTTAAGATGAAAATAAAGGACATTTAATTTATGGACTTACAAAAATTAAACAAATTATAACTAGTAACACCATGAAAAAAAAATTTATTAAAAATTTTTTTTAGGATAGATTTAAACTTTTCAACTTTTTATTAATTTTTAGAATAAAAAAGACGTTAAACACAATATTTTAATAATCCAAAAAAAGAAATGTGAAAAGTTCATCATAAAACCACTATTTATAAAGCCTGTTAATTTTTGTTATATCAATTTATATACAAAATCGAATTTTCCAAATTTGGTTAACCAAATCGACCAAAATTGGTTAACCAAAAACTGGTTAGCCAATTTTTTGGTTAGCCAAATCTGGTTAACCAGATTTTTGGTCGAGCAAATTTTGGTTAACCAGATTTGGCTAACCAAAAAATTGGCTAACCAGTTTTTGGTTAACCTGGTTTTGGTAGACCAAATTTGGTTAACCGCCTAACCAAGCTTAACCAGAATCACTACTGTTTTGGTAAGTGATATGCAGTGTAACTGAATTTAAAAATTAAGGGTGGATATATTTGTGCAATTTTTTTGCAGTAACTATTTATCAAAGGGGCGAATGGTTTTAATTAAGCGGTATTGTTTCAAATATTCAAAGTTTTTTAAAGGTATTTCAAGTGTTAGCAAGCTTTTTTCAAGTCACAAAGTAAAGAGATTTATGTTAAGGCAGGTAGTGTTAAGTTGGAATGGTCTCAAGTAATTTATTAAGTGATTTTGAGATTAATAGAAAAGTTTAAAATATTGAAAAATTTAAATTTTTAAAATTTGGTTAACTTAGTTTAAATGAAAAAACTAACAGCTATTTATACAAAATTTTTAAAAAATATTAAAGGTCAATGACGTTTGTGTCTAAAATAAAATTCGATTGGATAGATTTTTTTTTTAAAATAATACTCTAACTATCCTGTTTGAAAAAGTTCAAACATTAAAAAATCAGTACTGAAAAATTAATGAAACTCCTTGGGATGGAAAATTACTGTACGTATACAAAAAAAAATTACTGTGACATTATTTTAAAAGTTCACGGACCCAACCATATAATAAACATGAGTTTTCAGTTAGTTTTTTACTATTTCAACTATTTAAATAATTGTTACATTAAGAAATTATTAAGAATTTTTCATGTTTCAGTAATTTGAAATTGACTGGGAAATCGAGTTTAAACATGAAAATTTAATAAAATTTGAACAAATAGAAATGCTTGGTAAAATAATCACTCATTCTAATTTTGATCAAAATATATCTCAATTAGTTATTAAAAATGAAATTCCAACGAAACCAATAGCAGAAGCCAAATTCGGCAGACGATTTGTAAAAGAGTATGGTAATGGAGAACTCTTAGGTATTTCTTCACAAAATTTGAATAATCTTATCATTTGGAACTATGAAAAAAACACATTTCGAGAATTAAATGCAAATTTTGAACAAGGTTTTTTCAAGATTTCTTCAAATAATCAAATAGTAAGTACAAGCTATACATACTCTTTTGCGATAAAAGTATGGCATAATGAAAAGTTTTTAAAATATTATAAATTACCAAAAAAGACTTCATTTTTTCGATTTGACCCAGTCAATTTCAATTTACTGTAAAACCACTGTAATTGGAACTCAACCAACTTACAGTAAGATTACATTAATGTAATATCAATGTAATATTAATGCATTATTACTGTTTGTTGGTTGAGTTCCAATTACAGTGGTTTTACAGTAAATTGAAATTGACTGGGGAGATCGAATCTTCAAATTTAATCATTATTATTATTAAATTTGAATTATTGATTACAACATGTTAACAGTTAGAGATTTGAAAACGGGCAAAATTTTGAATCGATTTTCTACACATCCATCTACATTCATTTGTCTTAAAGTGTTCAAAAAGGACCAAGTATTCACAACTCATTTAGATGAATCAATAAACCTATGGGATTTAAACACTGGCAAGTGTTTAAAAAATTTTTTAGCATCTGAGTTGGTGGTTTGTATAGACATATTAAATGAGAAGAATTTTATTAAAAAATAGATTTTTGAGTTATTCGTATGACAATATTTTAAGACTATGGGAAGTCGACAATAACGATTTAAAAGTTATAAACGAACAAAACATACCAGATTTAAGTTATTTTAAATATTTGTCAAATGGTAAATTGGTAATTGTAAGAAATGGTAACGTGGCCACAGTTTATACGAATTTGTGATTAAAATATTGAAATTTTTATTTTTCGAATTCAAATTGAGTAAAAGAATTTAGTAAAACTAATAAATAAAAATTCTTTTCTGTTCAAAAATGTTGTTTTTTTTTTCATGATCCCCAAGCAATCGTATTTTTCTTGGAAAACCCTTGAAAACTCTTGAAATCGAAATTGGAAAAAATAAAATTTGAACTTTCCAATATTTTCTCAATCGAAATTATCTTGGAATTTATTTTTTTTTCAATTTATTTTTAATACAAAACTTGATTTTTTGTTGGAATTTTTTACCTAATTGAAGAAAAATCTCAGTTCTCAGATATTCTCGGTTCTTAGAAACTTCTGAGAACGAAAACTCTTTCTGTTCTCAGTTGTTCTCAGATGTTCTCAGTTATTCTTAGTTGTTCTAAGATATTCTTAGAAGATGAACATTTGAGGATGAATTTTCTTTCTGATTTTTAAAGTTTTTGCAATCGATTAAATAGTCAATCTAAGACCATTCTGTCCAATAATTAAACTAAGAATAAATGTAATTTCTTGCGCCAAAATTGACTTTTCAATGCATGCCTTTTGTAGTTATACTTCAACGTAATTTTTTTTTTAATGTTAAATTCTTGATTCTTTTTAATTGATTACACTTTTGTCCACCGTAGAAAGGATACCAAAGAAACCAAAAAACAAATCCCAGGAACCCAAGATAAATCTTTTACTTCTTCACTTTATTTGATCATTAATTAATCCGCCAAATGTTAAAATTTCTGTAAAAAATGATCTATGTTAGAAGCTAAAAATAATTTATTCATAATTTTGGCGCAAGAAATTACATTTATTCTTAGTTTAATTATTGGACAGAATGGTCTTAGATTGACTATTTAATCGATTGCAAAAACTTTAAAAATCAGAAAGAAAATTCATCCTCAAATGTTCATCTTCTAAGAATATCTTAGAACAACTAAGAATCTGAGAAAATCTGAGAACAACTGAGAACAGAAAGAGTTTTCGTTCTCAGAAGTTTCTAAGAACCGAGAATATCTGAGAACTGAGATTTTTCTTCAATTAGGTGATTTTTTTTATTTTTCTAAGGAAATTTTCAAGAAAGGATATAACGAAAAAAATCTTGTTTTTTTATTGAAAAATTTTTATTTCAAGAAAATATTAATTTTAACGTATTTTTTTATTTATGAATTTTTGGCCAAAAATTCCAAATTCCCTCATCTTAGTGATTTTTGTGAATTTTTTTCGGCCTTTACTGTAAAAAAAGTAAAACAATAAACGAATAAACAAATCCTATCATTTTGCTCAGAATTATGTCTAGTTTCAGAATCTACAGTAAAAATTGAGAGTATTTGGTATTTTGAAGGACAAGATTTGATTTAACTGGAATTAAATAAACACATATTCTTGTAGAGTAGAATATGCGCTTTCAGAATATATGCCCATTATATATGGTTCATGATCAAATAGCTGAGATATCGACCAGAAATTGGGACCAACTTACTCTTTTTCTATAAAACTAGGGGAATGGGGTGAAAAATTTTTTTTTCAAAAAATAAAGAAATACATTTAAAGAAGTTTTTTGGGACGCAGATTCCGAATCTGATATCGAAAAATTTTGATAGTGTGGAAGTTTTGAATTGTCGGAACCTTAAAATATATTTCCGTATTAATTTTCAAATGTACTTAACAATATAAAAAATTTATTGACAAACTAAATAGAATTTTTCAAGTTCTAAGAAGTCAACCTATCAAAAAAAAAAAAAAATTGACGGTTGAGCTAACGCCATAAAAATACATAAATGTCAATCTTAATAATTTGATTTTTTTATATCTTGGATCAAGATAGAAAAATAAAAAAAATTCATGTCAATGTTTTTTTTTTCGGACAATATCTAAAATTGAAAAAAATAAAAGTCTAATAAAGTGTAACAACGTTCTCGTCTTCATTTTCATCACGATCTTCAATATAGTCTTCAACTTCTTCGTCTTTAGTCATTACTTCGCTCTTATAAACAGCTTCATGTTTACCCAAAATTCTAATTAATGGTCTCACATTTAACCACCATTGTTTCTTTGGCAATCGATGTCTAAACAAAAAATTTAAACTCTTGGCATAATAAATTTTAATTCAATTTAACTTACTCAAAGTCTGTTTCTTCTATCAAGTCATACACAGAAGTATAAACAATCTGATTACGTCTTATCCCAATAACCAACGATGAATTTCGATCGTCTACATAAGGTGGTTCGGTCAATTCAGCTTGAAAAAATTCAATTAGTCTTAATTTAAAAAAAAAATTGAAATATCGATTTTACTTCCATTTGTGGCTTTGTTCAAAATTTCAACCAATTTTATCAACGCTTTATTACCGAACTTTATACCAAGATTTCTATCAAAAGGTGTCGGTACACCACCCTTAACAAAAAAATATTAAAATGAAATTTAAAAACGATTTTGTTGCTTGTTTTACTTGTTGCATGTGACCGATAATGTTAGCACGTGCTGAAAAAACACCTTTACCTTCTTCACTCATTAGATTTTGCATGAACTCACTAGTATAGTGTTTATTAGCCATTTCATTTCGAATCAAAAGACCTCTCTTGAGATCACTTTTCATTTTTTCTTTAAGATGTCGAACGTCTTCAATAATGTCATTAATTGTAAACGGCTCTTCGAAAATGTAACTCTGATCAGCGCCTGAAGCTAAACCAGCAACTGATGCTAAGTATCCACAATAACCTCCCATTGTCTCAACAAGAAATACTCTCCGCTTCGAACCCAATGCAGATTGTTTTATTTTATCACAAATAGTAACTATTTCATTCAAAGCAGTATCGCATCCGATTGAAAAATCACTTCCTGGTACATTATTAGAAATTGTTGCTGGCACACATATTAAAGGTATACAAAATTCTTTGAAATTATTTCTTTGTTCGCTTAGTTGAATAACTGAAGTGTAGGCTTCAAATCCACCAACAATTAATAGACCTTCGATTTTATATTTTTTGAATTTAGCAGCTATCGTAGCGTAACCAATTTTTTTAGCGTCGATTCTTTGACAACCTAGTAAACTTCCACCAATACCAGTCCAACCGTATACACTTTTCCATTCGAGTTCTTTGACTAAGTTTGAAGCTAATCCTTCGAAACCGTCTTGTATGGCTAGGACTGTACATCCAATAGAAGCTGCATGACGAACAAATGAACGAATTACTGAATTAACACCAGCGGCTGGAGCGCCAAGATTCATTACAGCAACTGTATAATGACGACACGAATCGTCTACTAACAACTTCGGTTGAAGTTTGCTCATTTTAATATAAGTCTCTAAATTTCTTTCAAAACTTGCTCCTCTTAATTCAATTGCTTTTTTGAATTCAAAATCAGCCATTGCTCTAGCGACTGCTTTAGTTCTCTCAACTGCTTCGACTAACGGAATGTAACATGGTTGATTACCGTTTATGCCAATAACAAATGGTGGACTATCATCATGTGACATCATTAAAGCGAGCACAGCTTCAGAACCCATACGAGCACCCAGAACACGATCGTAAGCAGAAGTAGCACCACCTCTTTGAACATGCCCCAAAATTGTGACTCTTGTATCTATCTTTAAACGTGATGAAATTACTTTTTTGACATAGTCAGATGTTATTGGGTTTCCTTCACTGTCAATGGCGCCTTCAGCAACTATAACAATATTTAATCTATGTCCAGCTAAACGATGATATTGTAAACGCTTGCACAATGTATCTTCCCTATAAAACAAAATCTTAGAACAATGAAGGCTTGAAAATAGTTTTGGGGACTTACCAGTTTGGCTCTGGTGGATGTTCTGGAATAAAAATCCAATCAGCTTCAGATGCTAAACCAGCAGCCAATGCCAAGTATCCACAATGTCTTCCCATGACCTCCATTACAAAGCATCTTTGATGACTAAAAGCAGTGGTTACAATTGCATCGATAGCTTCGACAATACGATGAAGAGCAGAACTTGTACCAATAGTCATATCAGTTCCACAAAAGTCATTGTCAATTGAACCAACGATACCTACTATATTCAAAAATTTGTTCTTTTCATATTCGTCTTTAGTGAGCTCATCTTAAAATCAAGAGGTTAACAAATGAGGCTGAATGCAAGCGGCGTTGAAATTTTACTTTTTTCAACTAATTCTTCAAGTAAAGAATTCCATTCTTTTTTAAACAAATCAGCGCCAGTTAAGGTACCGTCACCACCAATGCATACCAAGTTATTAATTCCAGCCTTTGCTAGATTTTTAGCTGCTTTTAATCGACCAGATCTTTCTTTAAACTCTGGACAACGTGCACTTCCAATAATTGTACCGCCCTTAATTAATTATGCTTTAGAAATTATGATCAATTGATCATAAAATTAACAAGATCCTAAAGGAGGCTTGTTAATTTTGAAGAAATTTTTTGAACTTACCAATCCGACTATACCGGATACGCTACTCCATTTTGCTAATTGAAAATTTTTCTCGCCATCTATCATACCTTGATAACCCTAAAATTTAGAAAAATGGTATATTTTTATACAAACAAACATCAAATTGTTTAAGTTTAACCCGACCTCGTGTATCATATACACATTGCAACCTAGATATATACCCATTCGTACGATAGCTCTAACAGTTGCATTCATTCCCTGTGAGTCTCCTCCACTAGTAAACACTCCCAATGTACGACCAGCGAATTGATTTTTTTCAACTGGTTTTCCTTCTTGAATTCCATTTACATGAGCCGATCTTGCTTTTGAACAAGGTGTTGAATGATGCTAAAAGAAATACAAATTGTAAATATAATTAAATCATACAGTGGTTCTAGTTAAGATTTAACTTTTTTTAAACAGAAGAGCGAAATTTTTGTTCTGAATAAAGCGTTAATCTTGTAGAGAACCACTGCAGGTTTTAGAACTTATAAAAAGTACTGATTCTCTTTTTGGTTCAAGATTATTTTGATTTGGACTACAAGTTGCCATTTTTAAAAACTAGAATCTCAAATCTTATTCTAAAAAAATATTTTAAATACAAAGATTAGAAGATGATTTAAAAATAAAAAAAAATTTCAAAATACTAGAAAAAAAATTTCCAAAATTAGTCTTTTTTGTGAATTATTATGCTCAATTAAGTTTACTCTTTTGTAAACAAAAACTTCAACATACAAATTAATTTCTGAATGGTAAGATTTCAGGAGTCATCCCGAAAATAAATTCTGTTAAATCTGCACAACAAATGCAGATTTGTATAAGCTAAATTACAAAAATGAAAGAATATCCCCAAGCAGTTTACTTCGACTAAAAAAGAGCCAAATATAATAAGAACCATTTTGGTTGGTAGAGACCAGCCCGTTCGGACCAAACGATGAAACTTTTGAGTAAAATTTATCATCATCTTCCTTTCCAACAAAGAGTCAAAAGAACATTAGATCTTAACGGCGGAAACATAAGAATCGTAGAAGAATTCAAATACCTCGGCTCGAATATGTCCTCTAGTGAGAAAAACATGACAACTAGAAAAGGACATGTATGGCTTGATTATAGAAGACTGGAGAAAATTTGGACTTCAAAAACAACATCTACAAAGTTGAAGGTAAGAATCTTTATGGAAGCGGAACATGGGTTCTGGATCAAAAACATCTTAGTGAACTTTACAGTTTTGCAACCAGTTGTTATAAAAAAATGCTAGAAATAAAGCGAATGGGCAAGGACACGAACGAAGAAGTTTACAAAATTGTTAAACAGATCCCGATCTTATTAAATCTTGCAAAAAGATGATTGACCTTGGTAGGACACGTGCTTCGTGGACAAACAGACGAACCAATACGAACTTATAGTCTTTATGAACCAAGTCGGCAAATGGGAAAAATTAAAACAAGGAAGGCAAGAAATGAATTATGCGAGACTTGTAGCAAATCTAATAAGCAAAAATATTCCTCCGTCGGTTGAAAAGATCGAGAGGTAAGCCCAAAATCGTTTAGAGTTGAGAAAATTAGTGATCGGCCATCGTTAAAACATCCGAATGATGATAATGATCTTCCTTTCCATAAATTGCTGCCAAAAGGTTTTCTTCAATAATTATGTTTCGGTCCCCATGAATTCATTCTTATTTAAATAATAAGATTCTTGAACTAAGATTCTTGTTTTACAGAAAGAAGTTTCTTTAAGAATTTTTCTAAGATCTTACATTATGTCTAAAGTCATTTGTTTGAAGATTTATACAAGACCTTCAGACTTAAATTCATCTTGTTAAGATCTTAACCGAACTTGATGCCCCAGTATACCAGAACTTATCAAGATCTTAAATAAGAATGAATTCATGTGTCTCTTCGATTGTTAAATCCAAACTACTTAGGCATTTCTTGATCTTGTTTTACCAACCTTTTTGCTGTCCGCCTCTGTTTATACACACCAGGCTTCCTTTTTTAAATCTTTTTTAATTTTATTGGGAAAATAAGGTTTTTTCAATATTAAAATATTATAACGTAAGTTTAACCAAGTCAAAAACCTTCCGGAGGATTAGCTTTTTTTTTAAATGAAAAGCCTTAAAAGTTTGAAAAGCGGATTTTGATTGAAAATTTTCACAAAAAATCCGATAAAACCGAACTTTATACACCTCTATTTCGGCGAATTAAAATTTATTTCTAAATGATAGGTAGCAAATTCTATAGAGAATATCACATATTGACAATTTTTTTAGATAAATTTGGAATAGATTTTGATAACTGGTTTTTGAAAAAAGCGTGTCCAAATACTAGGGTTTTTGACTTGGTGAACTTTTAAAGCACGATAATTTTGATAAAAATCGAAAATCATTTTGGAATTTCAAAATTTCTGATTGACAGATTTAAAACAAATTTAAAAAGTGAAGTTTTGATTCAAGCTATAAAAACCCAAAAGAATAAAATAGTTAAAATTGATTAAAATTCATAATTTATGAATTTATCTTTTGATTTGAAAAAATTTAAACTATAAATAAGCCGAAAGTATTGCTAAATCGATAATTATTATTTCTGACTGACAAAGTAAAAACTATCTTTAAAAGAAAATAAAATCTAATTTAAGATATATGGGTGAAATTATTTCGAATGACTTGAAGTCGTCTGATCAGGTATTCAAGTGCCTACCTTATGTCTTGGGGATGGTCAAAAGAACATTTAATCTCAAAAAATCAAATTTTTATCTAGAGGCTTTATAATGCCTTTGTTAGAGAAAATTTAGAATATGGAGCTCAGGTGTGGAACCCATTTCTAAAAAGAAATTGCTGTGTTACTATTAGTTGAAAGAAGAGCTACCAAGCTCATTTTTGAAGCTAGACCATCGAAGCTATCCTAAGCAGAAACCATACTTCACTTTCAAATGGCTCAGAAAAGACTTTTTTAAGCCTATTGTAATTTAACTTTAATTTTGATACTGCGTTTCTACCGAACTTTTGTATAAAAATAATTTTTACCCAGAGGGACCCAACCAACTTTCATGGCTTTTGAAGGAGTGTGTCTTGGTTTTTCGCCTGTTACTATTTCAAATGACCTCATATGTATCATTTTTGATACAGATTCTGAAAGAGAATAAAATTTTACACACGATAATGATTTTTTTAAAAAAGAAAAAAAAATTTTTGTCATTTAGTTCGGCCAAGAAGCAAAAAAAAGACGTATTTTTCAGTTTTTTTACATCTCCTCCCAGGATTACCCCAAAACATAGAATTTATTAGTTACTAGCTTGTAGAGCAGAAAATTCTGAACAAAACGTAGGTTCTAGATTTTTGATTTTTTTATCTGTTGAATAGAAACAATCTGCCTAAAAAGGTGCTAAAAATAAAAACCTGAAGTATGAAGGAATTTGCTAATTTTGACCCGAAATTCGTGATCTTCGCATAGAATATGTGTATATCCGATTCCTTCAATTTTTCAAAAAAATGCCAAAATTAGCCTTGAAAAAACTCCAAAAAATTAAATTTTTGAAATAATATTTTCTTAAACAAAATATATATGTTTTCTATTAGCGTGAAAGTTTTGCATGGCGCGAACCTTAAAAATCGTCAATTATTTCACCTATGAAAATAATTTATTATCATATTATAGAGCGACATTTTTTACCAAAAAATTTTTGGTAAAATTTCATTTAGGCGAAGCAGGATACAAGGATTTACAAGAATTATTATATTTCGTCTAAAATATCCCCTCATTTATGCTTTAAAATATACATTTAAAGTTATTGTAGATTGAATCAATTAATTTTAAAATAGATTCCAAAAAAGATATGTTTTCATTTATTGAAAAACAAGTAGCTTAGTTTTAATACGATTTGGGATAATTTTAATTCACAAAGAGAATTAAAAAATGGATTTTGAATTTATTAATATTGATTTTGAGTATTTGTCATTTGATTACAATTACAATGCTTTCATTTATAAATTTTTTGAATTTCACTGAAAGAATTCAAAATAATTATAAATGTCCATGATGGGCGTTCAGCTCTAACCTGTATTGAGTTCACGTTAAAAATAAAATCTAATGCTTTAACCTCGGCAATTTGAAGTTGTGTATCAGTTTAAAAAAAATCAAAACTCAATTCAAATTCTTAAAATTTTAATAAAATTTTAGCGAACAACTTTTTCTATTGCGAATGTATTAATTAAAGGTAATATTGAATGTAAATTTACACTTTTCTTAATTTGACAACCCAGAAACTAATTTTTATTATAAGACCTTGATAAGTTCTTGACACAATTTTTTCAAATTCATTAAGCGAGAAAATAACAAGAATTGATAAGAAAAAGATTTGAGTAAGATTCTTTTAGATTCAAAACTTTTAAAAATTGACTTCAAAAATTTTTCAAGAATGTTCAGACATGTGTACCCATTTATTTTCGGGGATTGGATCGGTTTGAGTAACCCGAAAAAAATGGGGTTAGGGTAGGGTATAAGTTATTCGGGTCTTGTACCTTACCTGGACAATTGTCCGTGGACAATCACACTTGTAATTTTGATGGACAATTTTTAAGGTGTAAAAAAAAAAAATTTACCTGGACAATTTGAAAAATAGCTGGACTAATAAAAATATACATGGACAATTAGATAAAAAATTTATTGACAGTGTCTAGTTAAACAATTAATTAAACAAAATAAAATCATCTAATTAATTTTTTCTTTCTCTCAAATTATATTTTTTTGGGGGAACAGTAACTTTACTTGATTGACTTGATTGAGGGGCTTCAAGATTTTTTTCTTTCTTCCTCTCTTCTTTGGAGTATGTCCCTGTTTTGTCTTCACTTGACTAATGACTTCTTGAACATTATCGCTAGACTGAAAACAACTACGAGCAGTTTCTTTTAGAAGTGTTCTAGCGATACTTCTTTGAGACTCACATGTCTCTACTGGTTCACATGCCTCTACTGGTTCACATGTCTCTACTGGTTCATAGAGAGGTAGATCAACAAAATCATTATCAACATCATCAACATCAACATCAAACTCAATCTCAATCTCGTCACATGTTGGTAAGGCATCAGCCAAATCCTTCATATCTTTTAGTTGCATAAATTTGGTATTTTTATCTTTGAATTTAATTTTTACTAATTGAATAAGTAATTGAATTAATTGGACAAAATGAAAAATAGCCGGACAAAATTTTTACAGGTGGACAATTGATTAAAAAAATTGTCCATCAAAATTACAAGTGTGATTGTCCACGGACAATTGTCCAGGTAAGGTACAAGACCCAGTTATTCTTAAATTTTGTTTTTGTTTTGGATAAAGTAACCCATTTAAATCGGGTAGTTATACTCCAAAACTCCAATCAAAAACCCAATACCCAAAAATCCATAATTTAAGGGTAACCTATAACCTACCCGAACCCTAAAACAAAATTTTTTCGTGTTACTCAAATCGACCCAATAAAAGGGCAAACATTTCTGAGAAAGTTACTTATAACTTATCCTTGTCAATTCTTGTTATTTTCTTGAGTAAAATTTTTCCAAAATCTAAATTCTTATTGGAATCCTATAAGTTTGCTTACTGAACTTTAGAAAATCGTATCAAGAACTTAATAAGATCTTAACATAAGGATCAGGTCCTGGGACTTGAATTATTGTTGGAGCGGTTAAATTGAACATATTTTATGGGTAATTGCTAAAAAATGGACTGGCACTATCCCGTCAAACTGAGGGTCCACCAGTTTCATGACACTGATTTTCTGATAGAATATTTAATTTTCTGTCTGAGCTAAGCAATAGGACCTTTCTGTCTTCATTCTCTTAAACTAAAAACATGCCTGAAGTCTTTAAAAATCTGACAGACCATCGGCTTCTCATAGAAGACATAAGTTTCGACAGGTTCAGGATACACATTTTCTGGTACAACTTTTTATACTCTATCTTGCTCGGTTTTATAGTTGAAATTAAGAAATTTAAGCCAGTGTCTTCAACGGATAGAATGATTAGAGAAAAGCTGATGCTGTATTTATTGGACGAAAGACAACATGATTTTATGCCTCGTAAGTCGCCATAATTGCGCTGGTAAAGGCATCCATCTTTACTTTATTTACATCTAATATTTTAATTAGCCGATTGTTAAGTTACTTTTTTATTTTTAAAGAAACATCAACGAAAGCAAAAATAATTTGAAATCTTAACCTTTATTGCAATGAAACGAAATTTAACTCTTGCATTCACTAAAGTCTAATATTTGTCAATTTAAATTTCGACAACTCATAACAAAAAAAAAAATTTTCGTTAAACAAATTTTGAATTTGATTTAAATTTTCAACTTTACTGAATATGACCAAGATTAATTTTACCACTGAAGTAAGTTCTTATTTTGTCTCTTCATAATCCTTGTTTACAATTTACCTCAAGAGTTATGTTCTGGGGCCACGTTTAAAATTGAGAAATTTTAATTTTTTTCTTTTTTAAAAAAGATTCCAGAAGAAGGTCCAGAAACCGTTATTGAAAAATGGGATTGGAATGCTGTTAAAAATGCTTTAGACGATGCTGGACGAAAATTTTTAACAAGTCAAAATGGTTTTGAAGAAAATCATTCGCTCATGAATGGTCGTTTGATTGTCTCTACAGTCGCTGTTTTATTTTCCCTATACGCTATTGTTTACGATTATTTACATCCATTTCCAGAATCAAAACTAGTCCTTATAGTTTGTGTCATCTCCTATTTTATAACTATTGGTATTTTAACATTGTACACCTCGTACGTAGAAAAAGGTACTTTTGCAGCTGCCAATTATAAAACTGGTGACAAGACTCTTTATTGGAAATTCTCGTCAAAACAAAAACCGTAAGTTTAAAAATTTAAATAAAATTTTTTCTCTAATTTTTGTGTTTTACAAGACAAGATGAAAAAATGTATGTAATGGAAATTGAGCTTAAAGATGGAAATAGAACAGTTAAAAGATCGTACGAGAATACGGTCTCAAAATACATTGATGAAAAAGGAACCGTTGTTGTAAAGAATATTTACGCTGATTTAAGCAAATATTGTTCGGCTATTTTAAATGATGAGCAAAAAAAAACCAAATAACAATTTTCTAGAGTCCTGGTAGTCGTTTAGGTTTTAGTCAGTGTTTTTTTTTAATTTTATTTCGCTCTCATTATTTTTAAAAATAAAGTATCAATAAAAAAAAAAAAAAACTTATTTTAAACTAGAGATGCCTGAACTTTATCTAAATCAGAACTTGATATTTTTATTAATTTTATTTCATGTAAGATAAATATTTTGATTTATGTTAAATTCATTTCAAAGAGTTGTTTATTTTTGGTTTAATTACACAGATGTAATTACAAAAATGTTGGCATACTCGATAAATATTTTTTTAATTAAAATATATTTGATGCTCGAAATTCCGTTTTTTTTTGAGAATTGAGAACGGAAGACTTCTATTGACCTTTTTTTAAGCAAAAGAATAAGTTCATGGGATTTCTTTGAAAAAAAAACTAATTTAGCGAAACTTTTTGAGAATTAGATGAACGAAAGAAATTAAATTATTTACTGCACGGCTCCTGAAAAAAAGGCGCACCGTACCCCGTACCGGAGCGTTCCGTACCGTACCACCGTACCGTTTTTTTAAATTTTGAAATGTTAACTAAAAATGAAAATTTTTTAAATTTTATTCTTTGGTACGGTACGGGGTACGCCTTCTTACCCATGTTATCTCGTCATTAATTACAAGACCATGTCTTTAAACCTGATATTTGATTTTAATCGCTTCATTTATCATCAAATATCAACATTAAAATTAGAAATCAGGTTCAAGTGCAGCGCCAAAATCTAAAATTTATTTATAAATATGCTCAATTTTACAAATGCTAAATTTTATTCAAATTTGGCTTCTAAAGGTTTTTTTTTCGGGGGCCTTTTACAGTCTACTCTCGGTTTTGTGAAACCTCTGGGGAGTTGCAAAAATTTTAACAAAATCAAATTTTAACAATTTCGATTTTGTTAAAAGCTTTAACAAAATTAAGTTTAACAATGATCGATTGCTTCAAATGATTTCATTCAAATATATTTTTATTTTACATGATTCAAAAATTAGAATTTAAGTTTTCTTTTAATAAAACTAATTTTTCTTTGGTAAACTTTGTCATAAACTCATACTAACTAGACTCTTTGTAATATGTTGAGAAACTACCTCTAATGTCACTTATTTTAGCTTGAACGAAGTCTTTTTAATCAGTGGGTTCATCAGGGCATCAAATATTTCTAAAGCATTGAGCAATTTGATTGAGTATTGCGTCACTTTCTCTCTATTTTCAACCATCGAAATGTAAAAGAATTAGAAGTTTAGCAAAACGTTGACTTTTTTTCTTTAATAAAAGTAAGTTTTTATAAAATCAAATTTCACAAAATCGAACGGCAGGTTTTCTTTTAAAAACTGTTTGAGCAGATGTTATTTCTATTTGATCTGTAAATATATTCTGGAAGAGAAGAAGAGAAAATACTCTCGGTTCAATTGAGAATGATGGGTATTCTAAAGGAATGGCTGTTCTTGAGATTTCACTGGAAAACGGTTGCGACAATAGAGGAGCAACTTCAATTGAGGATGATGGCGATACCGAAGTAGTAAGAAAAAACTCTCTCTGAAATGAATCACTTTTAAGTTTCAAAATTTCACAATTTAATTGAAATTTCACATAAGCAAAACTTGATTTAAAATTTGCATCAAACGAAAAAAATGAATTTTCAATCAAATCAATCAACAAACACACCAACCAGAATTCTAAGATAGTCAAGAAATTATCAAATTGGTTCGAGGCGTGGTTTAAAACCTGGTATTTGGGTTTACGTGCACTCATTTCATTTCAAGGGTTTACGGTAATTAATTTCCGAGTTTCATGATTTAAAAAAGCTATAAGATCAATTTCGATTTTACACTTGTTAAAAATTTATTCATAAAAATTAGTTTAAGATCCTTATAAAATAATATTGCAAAAACAAAAGACGAATTTTTTTTTCACTGCACGAAAACTTGGTGGAAAGTACTTTTTTTGATGCTTTTTCAAGATATATGGTTGTTTTTGCAAAATTAATTAGTCAATATCATTTTTTTTGGAGTGAAAACTGCCATTTAATATTCACAAGCTCTTCGCTTTTTGTAGCCTAATGATAAGGTGCTTAAAAACATTTAAGAACTCACGATTGGGAAAAGATATTATTGATCACGAGGTATGATCTGAAAGCCAAAAAGCCCCCATTGACCCAAATTGACCCCACAGTACCCAAATATGCCGAAGAAAAAATTTCTCGGAAGTCGTCCTCGGACAAAACGGTAAAGAAGGAATTTTTTTTAGTCAAATTGTACAAAGTCCCAGGGTTCACTTTTCACCCCACTTTTTTCTTTTTTTAGGTTAAACTAGAGAAAATTCTGAACAAATCTATGGTTTTACTTTTTCCATTTTTAGCTTTATTTTCTTAAAAAAGCAGACGAAAAGGTAAATAAAAAACAAAAACCCTAAAGATGACGGATTTATCACTTTCAGGCCAAAAAATCGAAATTCTCGTGTATGAAAACCCTTAAAAACATATATCTTTCCATTAAATAGTCTATTTTTGAAAATCGGGTTATAAGTGACCCCTGGGGCGAGATTCGATTTAAATGGAAAAAAGTGCATTTTTTTGATATTTTTAAGTTATAAAAATTGGCACAACTTCTTTTTTAACTTAAAAACAATCAAGTTTGTAAAAATATTTATGCTCTATCAGAATTGGTATAGCTTGTCTATACATATTTGTCCTATCATATAGTATTTTGGTCTCAAAGAGCAACAACTTTTTATTTGGTCGACTTTTTTTAGACTCCTGGGTACAAAAATCAAATTTAGGGTTTTAAAGGCCGTAGGATTACGAATTTAAAGTCAAAAGTGGGGTATTTAGATAGCACGGAAGTTTTGAATTTCCTGCACTTTATTATATTTTTTTTAGAGTTTTGAAAAAATTGGCGCTAAAATAAAACTTTGACCAAACACATTGTAAGTTAGTGTAGGCAAATTGAATTTGATTTTACTTTGGTCATAGTGATCCGAAGAATCGAGACAAAACATTAGAAGGGTACAGTGTGTCTCGTTCTTTACCAGAGTCCTTTACAATTTAGATTAATAACCACAATAAGCTGTAAAAAAAAAACTATCCATAATAAAAGATTTGGGAAGATTCAAAAATTAAAAAATATAAAATAAAACTAAAAACAAATATTTTATTTGTTAAATCTCTCGAAATCAAAATTTCAAAAATATTAAACTTAAACCATTTAGTTTCCGAATAGTTCAAGGTATAAGAAAAATAAGAAGAGACTCGAGTTTTTTAAACTTGTTTCTTTGCGTGTGTGTGTGTGTTGGATACGATTTCTAAATCCATTTTAAAAAAAGTAGTTTCAAATTGGCTAAAAAATATTAATTTTAATAACAATAAACTAATTAAAATTAAAAATCCTAAAAATTAAATCGAAAACAAAAAAATAAATTTTCTCTAAAAAAATGATAACTTCTACTTTTTTTAATAATGATAAATCTAATGTTTGCTTAATTTGAGACCAGTCTTTGTCCATGTATCAATCAACGAATCGATTAAAGCATCGACCATTTCTGGTGTATGATGTGGATTTGGCACTATTCTGAGTCTCTCTTCACCTCTGGCAACAGTTGGATAATTTATAGCTTGGATATAAATTCCATGATCTTTTAATAAACTATCACAAATTTCGGCGGCAGCTTTAACATCACCAACCATAACAGGTACAATATGACTTGGACTATCCATCACCGGGAAACCTGCATTAATTAATCTTTCTTTAACCTCTTTGGCAACCATTTGATGTTTGGCTCTGAGTGCTCTACCTTCATCGCTACGACTTATTTCAATCGATGCTATTGAACCGGCTAAGACAGATGGTGGCAATGAAGTTGTAAATATAAAACCTGAGCCAAAACTTCTAATTATATCGACTAAGTTTGACGAGCCAGCAATGTAACCTCCAATGTTTCCAAAAGCTTTTCCCAAAGTTCCTGTAATTATGTCCATTTTAGCCAATGCTTCGTCTCTTTCTCCAATACCAGCTCCATTTTCTCCGTACAAACCGACTGCATGAACTTCATCAATATATGCAATACCTCCATATTTATGAGTTATATCACACATTCGGTGTAGATCACAAATACTTCCGTCCATCGAATGAACAGACTCAAAAGCTACTATTTTAGGTGTATCCCTAGGTAGCTTTTGTAAAAGATGTTCTAAATGTTCATAATCATTGTGTCTGAATATTGTTTTTGGAATACCACTGTTTCGAATACCTTGAATCATTGATGCATGATTACCAGAATCGCTTAGTATATGACATTTTGGAAGCATTCGAGCCAGTGTGTACAATGTTGTATCATTGGCCACGTAACATGAAGTAAACAAAAGAGCTGCTTCTTTTTGATGTAAACGTGAAAGTTCATCTTCGAGTTTATAATGTAATGGTGTCGATCCACTTATGTTTCTAGTACCACCTGATCCCGCACCGTATTTCATAACAGCCTCAGTTACTTTTGATTGAACATAAGGATGACGTCCAAGACCCAAATAATCATTACTACACCAAATAGTTATATCTTTAACTTTATCAGCGGCATGTTCTTGAACCTTAGGAAATGTTTCAGCGTGACGAATTACTTTTTTAAAATAACGATATGAACCATCTTTTTTTTTCTCATCGATTTTTTTTCCAAAATAACTTTCATAATTGAATAACTCATTTTTGTGCTCTTCAATTTTACGCTTATGACCTTCTAATTTGAGATTATTTGGCTCTCTTTTGTACTCATTAACTTCGGTATCAGCGCATCGTTTAATCAATTTACCCATGTCCATATTTTCAGCTTGTTTAAAAAATGGACAATTAATTGTATCTGTACAACTAAATTGATTCTTTGACTTTAAAGAACCCTCGGCAGAGTGTTCCATTGGTGTAGATGTTGATGTCAATGTGCGTCGAGCGTGTAACATGAATGGACATTTTTCCATGGCACCTGATATACTAGAAGCGTTTTTGGTCAATTCAGCCATGGAAAATTGCGATAAATACCGACATTTAAGAAGCATTTTTTTTACTTTCTTGTTGATGATTAAAATTAACAAAAAAAAAAGATCTAAAAAAATCAAAATTTTTTTATGTTATTGTCATTTTGAACAGGCCTGACTTTTAAAATAAAATAATTTTTTTTATAAGAACACTAATACCTAATCAAACATCTAAGCTCAAAATTTTTTACAATTGAAAATTATGATTTAGCGTTTTTTTTCTCTCTCTCTCTCTTTTTTTATTAGCTGTACTAGAAAAATATAAAAAATAAAAAATCAAGGAGACGAATCTCTCTAATTTCATTTAAATAGGTATCAAACATCATTATTTAACACATAGCTATCAACGATTTACATAACAAAAAAAATCTTTTTCAAAAAAAATAAAAAAGAGAAAAATTTTATTATAATTTTTATGAAATTTGCAACAAATTTGTGCTTTTATTTGTTCCAATATCTATATATACATACGCAAAGCTTTTTTCATTGTTGTTATTGTTGTTGCTCATGTGTATTTAGCTTTGAAATATTGCAAATAAGCCTTTTGTGAATTCAATAATTTTATTAAATAAAATATTCTTACCAATAAAGAAAAATCTTTGTTTTTTTTAAAGTAAACTAAAATTTTCACATAAAAAATAAAGAAAAACTTTTGAATGAGGACATTTTTTGAGTTTGAACTTTAAAAAGTCTAAAAATAAGAAAATTAATTTATTGGGATTCTTTTGACAAAGAAAAAAATTTGAAAAATAATTAGGTCTTAAAACGCTCTTTAAATTTTAAAGAGCAGTTCACATTAAAAATTAATCTCTCTTTAAAATCTAAAGCTCTTTTTGAGAATACACTGTCTTTTAAAGCTAGATGTATCTTTTGTTTCTAATTAAAAACAAAGACCCTTGAAATTATTTAACAACAATTAAGCATCTTAAAATGTAAAATTACTTGTCAAACTTGAGTTTTCAATTGGTAAAATTATTAAATTCCTAATTTATTTTCAAGTTATTCTCTCTGTTGACATTATTTTCTATATTTTTATGTGTCATGGGCATATCTATTTGGGTTAGGATTTGACAGGCTTTCAATCAGTATTCAAAAAAACAGTATCACTATATCAGTCGTTGAAAACATATTCCCAACATTAATCAAGCCTTCAATATTATTGATTACTATCTCCTTCAGTTACAATGTACCCTTAAACGATGGTTCCCTAATTAAATAAGGGATCATTAAACAAGAACAGATTAACCCCAAAAAAGTCAGAACAAAAAAACCAGACGCAAAATTATCAGGAAAAAAAAGAGTCAAAAACGTTAACCAATCAGACAAATTCTGGTAATCATTGGGTAACTGTTTCAAACTATAACTCAAATTATGATGATGATGGGTTAGGTACATGTTTTTTTATGACAGTTTAAACCAACCTAATGTATATCTTGATGTCATTAAATCTGTTTTAAAAATGTGGTGGGTCACGTTTCATAAATATCAAACATGTTTCTGTTTAAGAACAAAAGGGGAATAAGGATTGTAGATTGTTTGCCCTTGGTTACGCTTAAGCTTTTGCTAAAGATATGGGTCCTGGTAAATTGATTTTCGATCAAAATAATACTAGAGATGAATTCAATTATGGTTCGCGCCATGCAAAACTTCCACGCTATCTGTCTAAACGAGTGTTCTTCCCTAGCCGTGATCGATCTTCATATTGAGTTAAAAAAACCTTATTCAATAAATATAGAGAGATAAATTTCATTCTTCATTCAAATTCCAACTGTAAATCAGTATAATATCGTCTCTTTTCAAAAAATTGTCAGAAATTGCCAGACCTGACTTTTTTTTTTCTGATTTTTTTTTCTGACTTTTTTTGGTAGAACCCAAGAACAGAAAGATTTGAAACAACTTTTGAAGTTAAAAAAAAACGTTGATTTTTATATAGCCTAAATTCGTTTATTTCCCAAGCAATCCATTACAATAAAATATGGTTTTAGGATACAGGGACTTCAGGACTATTGAAAAAATACAGGGATTGTATTAAAAAATTGTCTTTTATAATCAAATTCTTAATCATCTCAAGATCTTCAAGTTAAAAAAAAATCAGTATTTGTCAGTAATACTGAAATATACTGATCAGTATAAAACTAACCTTATCACAACTCTGGTAATACCAGAGTTGTGATAAGGTTAGTTTTATACTTGAAATATTTCATCCTAATTAAAAATTTGAAAATATTTAAAAGAAACTGCATGGTGTGTTGAAAATCAGTCTGGGTGCGCCGAAGGGATCTTACTTTTGAAATAAAGTTGTAAACTTATCTAAATTTTATTTGAAAAATTAAATCATCATCATGTTCTGCATGAGTTCTCAAAGATTCTCGGAGTTTAATTTTGCCATTTATCATGAGTAAATTTCAAAATGGCGTTTCATAAAATAAAATTCTGTCTTAGTTTTCTCTTTTTTTTCCTTTGTTTGTTACATAGACCCTATCTTCTTATGCGTTTAATATAATTAGATTACTACAAAGTATCTAAACAATTAGATACTTCTTAGTAAACCTAAATTAAATTTAAAGACTGGATTTTTTCTTACAACAACCAAAATTCACCAGAAGCAGCATATTTTTATTTTATTTTAGTGAACGAAAAATAAAAAATTTCAAAATCGATGCTTATATAACAAAAATTTGTGTGATAAACTAATTGCGTAGTTAAATTAATCAAAGGTAGAAATTTTGCATGAAAAATAAAATAAAAGATATAATTATATATTTATTTATTCAAATCGGAAATCAAAACAAGAAAGAAAATTATTTCGACTGGGTTCGATTCTTTCCTAATTGATAATTTTGATACTAACTAAATCTAAATTAAAATAAAAATCATGAACAGGAAAGAAAATTAAATTTTTTTGAAATTTTTAACAATTAAAAAATTTACTCTAAAACATTACTTGGGACCCAATGACTCACTTTTAGATAACATACCTAGATAAATAGGTAAAAATAAAAATAAAATGGTTTCTAATTGAATCAATGACGATGCATTTTTAAAAAAGTCATCTAGATTCTCACTTTTGTCATAGATTATTGAAAGTAATACTTGAAAAGCTAAAACATGACAATTTAGCTGAATATTTGTTTGCTTAAAAATAAGCGTATCCTCAGTTCTGTTCCTATACGGCAGTGAAACATGGATTCTGGCTAGAAAAAAACGTTGCATATTCATTAGAATCTGTAACATAATTTGGTTTGGTTTACCTACGAAAAGATTCACCCACGAGTAAACCAAAGTTTGATGAAAGCTCCGACTACTTAATTGGTTTGAGCAAGCTCTCCATTGTTCTGACAAAAAGTCTGCAAAAAAATATTATGATTCAGATTTAGGCAAAGTAAATTTATCTAATAAAATTTTGAAAAATTTGTTCCAAAGACCATCGTAAGTTTCTTAAAAAAATTTTTTAGAGAATCATTTTATAATTAAAAATTCAACTTTATTATTTAATGATAAAATTTAGGGTCTGGTCAATAGTTTGACCACCTGATCACGATTTTTACTTTAAAAAAAATCTTCAGTAAAAACTATGAACACATGATCATGTATTTTACTTTTACAATTTTCAAAGTCAATAGTCATTATCGATTAAAACTTCAGTATATACACACCACTCTGTCTGAGTGCAGACCTCTGATAAAATACGGCTTGTAAGAAAATAAAAATAATTCAAATTATGTTGGGGCTCAAAATTGACTTAAAATTTCCAAATATTTTTAAACCAAAGAAAAATCCAATTTTTTTGCTCAGTCGAAAAATTGTACAAGAAATTGACTTTGAAAATTGTAAAAGTAAAATTCATGATCATGTGTTGCATAGTTTTTACTGAAGATTTTTTTTAAAATAAAAATCGTGATCAGGTGGTCAAACTATTGACCAGACCCAAGATTTTCAGCTTTGAACCAAGCAAAGGCATCAATCTATATTTTTATTGAGCTTTCTTAAGTAATCTTTTAACCCCTGAATAGTTACGATTGGTTAATAAACTCTTAATAAGATGAAACTGACTCTTTACACTCATCAACATCTTTTAAGTACTTCAAAAACGCAATTGTTAAATAATTATTATTAGAAACTAATGCGCTTTATGTTTTCATGTTTAAAGTAAAAATTACTCTCTAAATCTTGGAATCAAGTAAACGCGTGACTTCTACTGAGAATAACAGTCGGTGATTCACAAAGTTTATCATCAGAAAAATAAAAATTTAAATAGGAGTTCAACTAGTGTACGCTTGAATTATATTAATAGATAACCTAGTCTTTCTGATCAAGTATTCACGAAGCTACCCTTAGAAACTGGTATAGGGGATTAAAACTGAAAATTGGACGTGTTTATACCATAAAAAAAGAAATGCTTATATTTTTTGGAAACATTTAAATTTCCCTAATACTGCACGGCTCCTTGAAAAAGGCTAGCCCTGTACCGTACCATTTTTTGAAATTTTGAAATTTTAACTAAAAATGAAGGACATGTACAAAGTACGATGGGACGGTACGGTACGATACGGGGTACGGTAGCCGTGTAGTATCTCTTCTAATAAAAAAAGTTATCCTAAGTAAGGAAATGGGTGTGTATTTGTGTATGACTGTCAGCATGCTTGAGTACATTCTAACACTAAAAGCTAGTGTAAACTTCTCTTCTAAAGAGGATATATCTGCTTGAAAGATTTCAATGAATTGAATAACTTAAAAACTAAAAACATTTTTTTTTTGAAAATACTTTTATTTTGAATTATTTTTTTTCTTAAATAATTAAAAGGTTTTAAAAAAAAAGAGCTGGAATTTCTTTAAAACTTTTTTTTTCGCCAAACTTTAAAAGAGCTTAGTAATTTTTGTGAGCTTCTTTTTGTTGTTGCTGACCTCTTTGGCCACGATTTTGTTTATAACCTTGAGCTTTGTTTTGTTGATTTTGTTGATTTTGTTGACCTTCTGCATAGAGGAAACCAATTTAAAAAAAATAATCAATTAAATCCAATGGTTAAAACTTACGTTGATTTCTGTTCAAGAATGCACCCATTTCACCACCTCTTATTTGAACCATTCGTTCAGTTTGATCCATTAGATTTGATATTTTCTCGGATAATTGCATTGCTAGAGTTTGTAGTTTAGTTGGTTCAGTACGATGCATTACAACAGTTTGTGTTGGTTCGTCCAAAGATGCCATAAGCTCTTCATTAATAATCATCTTACTGATTACACTATAAACAAAACTTCTTGGTAATTCGAACATTTCGGCCAAATTTTCAATGCTAATCGACTCGTAAACTCCCGAAAATCTGAATAAATAAGTTCTTAACGATTCTTCTTTTACTTTGTCACGTAACATTTGTTCGACTTTATTCGATTGAGGCATCAAATTCCAAACTTTAGCGTTCATTTTTTCGTTAATCAAAAATTCAGTACATGCTTTCCAATCTCCTTTTTTCATTGCACGTGATGCAGCAACGACATGTTCTCTCATATTCTCAGGTGGACCAACTACTGGTTGACGTTCACTTGATTTCAATTGATAATGAAATTGTTTGCTTATCAATCGTTTTTTAGTCTCAAAATCACGTGAGCTCATGTACGGTATTTCAATTAACATAGCCGAGACCAAATAAACACATTCGATCAATTCTAAATTGATGTGCATGTGGAATGGTATTAATCGTTGTCTCTCTTTAATTTCTTGTTCTTTACTTTTTTCGACATTACGTTGGACCATTACACCTTGAGCTAAAAGTTCTTTGGCACGGTTACCAACTTGGATATCCAATAAAGCCGAATGAGCTTCTTTTATGTTTCCCACTCTAAAAGCACATAGACCAACTTGTACCATGGTTCTATTGTACAAAATTTGTAACGGAATATCCGAATTATCAATGCTTTCTTGTAAATGTGACATTAATATAAGATCCCTAGCCTCGAACCATCTGTCATGTAAAGCATTGTGATAGATGTGACACAACATTGCTTTGGCTCTCAAACGATCAGTCGAATCATTTGTGTAGATAAATTTACACAAACGATCGATAAGTTCAGCCGATTTTTTTTCATTATCTTTATCGTATTTGTAATAGATGTTCTCGACTTTTCTTAAATAAACTCTACATAATTCTTGTTTGCTTCCTTTAACTTCCAAGTAAGATTGTAACTTGTCTACTAATGCACTTAATTTTGGTTCGTCTTTGAGTCTCTCGACGTATTCAGTACCATGAGCATCACATTGTTGTAAAATTTTAACAAATTCTTCGTGCATACGATCAGCCATTGTTAATACACAACCACGGATTTTCAATGGTTTAGTCTTGTCGTGTACGTTTTCTTCTTCGTCTAGAACTGTTTCATTAACTTCAATACTTGGATTTTCAATGAGTATATTGATCATCTCATCGATCATTCTTAAACACTCATGAAAACTGTCTGATTTCATACAAATGCTTACACGAGTGTTATAGTCAAATGAAATAGCCATTTGATTGAATAAAATTTTGAAATCCAAAGCAGGACCTAGATTGTGCGCTTTATTGATTATGCGTAATTCTTTTAATAGCTCTAATTGTTCGTAACGGTCAGCGCCTTTACGACCACGAGCAGACACAATTTCGTTAAGTTTATTAAACACGCTTAAAGCTGAAATATCTTCGTCTTTAGCGAATAATTTACGCTCCTAGTTCATAAAATAAGTCATAAAAAAAATTCTTGAGGAAATTTTTTGCTTTAAAAATTACAATTTTTGGTTTTTCCGATTCTTCGTCAGTCTCTACATCCTTCTTTCTTTCTCTCAACTCTTTTGGTTTTTTATCTTTTTTGCTCACTTTTTCAGCTACTTTATCACTGAAAGAAAATTAAACTTAAAATTGATTGAAAAAGTTTGTTTTTAGCAAATTTACTTTTTCAAAAAGCTTTTCCAAGCATCAGCTTCATCGTAATTGATCTCAACATCTGATTCACTTTCTTCAGATTCGGACATGGACCAATCCTCTTCAGAATCACTGGCCATTTTTTCTTTTTTAACCTTTGGTTTAACTTCTTTGACTTCCTCTTCCGATTCACTTTCCTCTTCTGATTCGGATTCTTCATCAGAACTTTTTTCCGATTCGGATTCTTTTGACCCAGCTATTTTTTCCTCTTCTGGATAATTTTCTGGATGAGCCTTAAAATCAGCCAATTCAGTCTCAAATTCTTTGTTGTATTTACGAATACGTTGTCTCAATTTAGTGAGTGCAGTTGAATTCGATTTGCTAGCAGCTGATTTCCATGAAGAATCACCCCATAACTCGTTAACAAAGCTTTCCAATTCGGCAA
The DNA here is from genome assembly GCA_022207745.1 of Brachionus rubens. Classification (NCBI taxonomy): domain Eukaryota; kingdom Metazoa; phylum Rotifera; class Eurotatoria; order Ploima; family Brachionidae; genus Brachionus; species Brachionus rubens. Next base: position 1,651,627 of record JAJVHD010000001.1, on the reverse strand, counting down.
TAGCCCGAATAAAGTGTTTCAAATGACCTTCTTTTTCGATTATTTTCTTACATTTATCGTAAGATTTTACCATCTCTTCGAAAGTCTGATTGGACTTGACAATATCTTTGATTTTTTTGGCATTTCTTAATTGACGAACGAGAGCGTTTATTTCTTCGATTCTTTTGTCTCTTTCAGGCAAAACGATTCGTTGTTTAGTGTCTTCTTCATCTGAAAATTCGTAGTGTTGAATTTTGGCTGGTTTTTGAACCTCAACAATCTCATTTTCAGATTCGGTTTCACTTTCTGAGCTGCTACTTTGACCGAAAAATTTGGACATTTTCTTTCAAAAATTATCTTAAAAAAAAGGATAAAAAAAATTATTTAAAAAGAAACCACATGGTTGTTAAGGCTCGATTGAAATAGTTTTGGAGAAAAAAGGTTTCATTTTTTTTTCTTTGAAAATATTTTATTTTGCAAAACATGGTTTGCCATTAAAATTTAATAAATAATTATAATTTTTTTTCAATAAGTCGAACAAAAATTATTTATCTGTTGAAAGAATTTCGATTGGTAAAAGCAATTATTAGAAAAAAAAAGAAGAAGAAGAAGTGTGTTTTGCTTTGAAAAAGGCCTTTTCGACACATTGTCTTTAAAAAATTCATTTTTTTCTCATTTTTTTTAAAAATTTATTTGAATGTATATATATAGGGATTTTTTTTATTTTGAAATTGAAATTTGTTTTGCAATTTTAGAGATATTTGCACTTAAGTTGAGCGAAGAAATTAGCAAAACTAAAAGGCAAAAATTCTTGGTCTTATAAACCAAGAGTAAAATCAAAATGTCTTATGCCATTCTTTGATGGCTTTTTATGGTTTCGAAATTTTTATAAGTGATCTTCACCTATGACTGGTGATCTTAAAGGATTTCCCTGAACGTTATGAAGAATTATTCTTTTTTGTCATCGTTGTACTAAAACATTAGCTGGCATACGATATCTAGGTAGTTATAATAACGCTTAAAAAAAAAACTAATTTTTTGGTTGGTGAATGTAAGAAGTTATAAGCATAAGTTATTCTAAAATGTTCCATTAAGATGTTTTTTATTAAACAAACCATGTTCTAAAGAGCACTCACTGTTGCTAATCAAGGTATATTTTGGAATTTTTCGTAACAGTTTTTTGCAACCATTTTAGAAAGAGGAATAGCCCATTTACCTGTTCGTTTTGAAAAAATATGACATTTGAACAAATAAAAAAAAAAGTTCTCCCGGTAAGGCTGTCCTATACTTAAAAAAAAAGAATTAATAACATTTTTTTAAGTTACTGCACGGCTCCTGAGAAAAAGACGTACCCCGTACCGTACCATACCATCCAACCGTACCACCGTACCGTTTTTTGAAATTTTAACTAACAATGAAGGACCTAAGTTTTTTTTTTAAATTTTATTTTCTGGTATGGTGATATGGTACGGTTGGATGGTATGGTACGGTACGGTACGCTCCGGTATGGGCTAGTGTACGCCTTTTTTCAGGAGCCGTGCAGTAGTTACCAAAAAATATAATCTGATCACAACCAAAAAAAATTGATCACTAAGTTTTAATGTCTAAAAATTCGATTTATTTTAGGATCACAAATTATTTGATCAAAATTTAAAAACTCTGTTCACCAAGTGGACATGATCCTTCATTTTTTTCAGTCACAGGACAGTTTTATTTTTTCATTTTGGTAAAATTTCAAAATGAAGAAAAGTTACATTTTAATCAAATTTTTAATCCGAACTGATCCAACCTAAGATTTTTAAGCATAAATTTAGCTCGGATTTGATATTTTTAAAACAAATTACGGAATGTCTCGTTTATCAGACACTTTTTTTTATTAAAATTTTTATTAAAAATTTTCATTTAAAAAAAAAACAAAATTTAACAATAAATAAATAATCTTCTAAAAAAACATATAAAAATATAATGTTGTTTTTTTTAAATGTATCTAAAGTAAAATCGTTGAAAAGAAAAAATAATTGATTGTAAACGTTTTAATCTTCGTCTTGATCTGGTGGTGGTGGTTGTTTTTCATTCATTGACAACGGGCTACCTGCTGTCAAGTAACCAGCAACTGATGGAACACTGTTCGTCAAATAACCAATAGCACTTGTATTTGTAATGAACAAATCATCTTTTTGATCTTTATAATCTCTCCATATTCTCGAACCGCTCAATATTGCTTCAACCTTTTCAATTTTTTTTAGTTTCAAAATCGAATAAGATTTTAATGATAATATTTTACTTGACTTAAATACTGTGCCGAATTTAACATTGCTTTAATTGCTTTTACGATTTGAGCTTTAACTGACGCTGGCTTATCGATACCGGTCATACTCGATTCAAGAAGTTTCAAAAAATACTCAATCATTTGACACCTCAAAGCCTAACAAAGAAATTGATAAAATTTTTTCAATTAAAAGTCTATTTTCTTACTTGTCCGGCAAACTCATCGACTACACTTTGATTACTGAATATTCGGCTCATAGCCTCTGCTGCTACTGGAATCAAATCGGCCCTTCTTTGCATTGCCTGTTTCATTGGACTCATAAATTCACTAACGCTCAATGCTTTCAAGCAATGCTCATTATTGACTACTTGGTTGATTACTTGGATCGCTGAACCTACAATGGCGTCTTTTTTCGAACTAAGCGCTTGTATAACTTGTGGCAAAACTCCCATTGATGGTAAATTATCCAACATCAACGGCTGTACGAAAAACAATTGAACTAGAGCTTGGGTTAGTTGTTCCAAACCTTCACCATCTTGTTCTTTTCTATTACATGTATTCGACCAAGCTTCGAATAAATCAACCAAAAATTCTTTTGGTTTTCTCAATACCCAACCTGGATTTGCTATGAATAATCGAATGTAAACACCGGAAATTACAATTTCTCCTTCTGAATTGAAACTTGAATACAAAGTTGACGTTGCTTCTTTCACATCTCTTACACCAGCTTCACTTAAATCATCTAAAATTGACCATTTATGTTCACTTCCATTTGGCTCTGATTGTTTTGAGTAAAGATTATTTGACATTGTTCTCAGTGCATCACAAACTCGTTTGCGAGAATCATCATTCCATATCAATTCAGGATTTTCATAAGTTCCTTCAAATGTTAAAACAGCCGCTTCGGCGTTGTCTTTCATTGCGTCCATGAACAACGGTGGTAAAAATCGTTGTAAAATAAGACGTATCTTAGGACCAGTTAGTTTGTCACTCAATAATTTAGCAAAAAGTTCAGCACATTTTTGACGCGTATTTTGTAAACTTCCATTAGCAAAAATGTTAAGTACATAAAGAAGACCGCCTGTTAGAATCATGTCTTTGACTATTTTAGAATTTGAAGCCAAAGCGTAGACACAATCAAGAGCTAATGATTGTCCATTTGTATTCGAGTGTAAGACTAACAAAAGACTTGTTAAGACTTCTGAATTAGCAATGTCTGTGACACAATTTTTATTAGCTGTTACACTAATCAAAATTTCAAGAGTTAAATTTTGAATAGTCGATGATTGAAGACGTAAAAACATGAAAATAAGTTTAAATTGACCTAAACAATTAACTTCAACACCATCGTTGTGTTTCAACACGTTCCTTAACCCTTCGAGAGCCATTTCTATGTGTTTTAATTTGGACTCCATGGTTGATTGTGTCGATGGATTCATAAGAATTGAATACAAATATTGAGCATGGGATCCCAAGTAGTCGAGTAAATCGATACAAAACTTTTTCGGGTCTTCCAAAGTGTAAGCAGGCATTTCATTATAAATTTTAATGTAAATATCTCCAATAGATAATTCATTTTCAAGAGCACTGTATTTAAATAAAGCACCCAAATGTGGATCTGAACTCTCACCTTTTTTGTAAAACTCTTCGCGCTCATTTTCTAAATAACCCTTCAATTCGGCTCTAGTTGCATTATCCCATAACAAGTACGGATTACGTGAATTCGAATTCATAATCTTAAGAATCTCGGAGGGTTCATTGTTTATATTTTTAGCCAAATATGGTGTGATTAGAGCGACTAGTGATTGCATTACACGATTTGTCTCAACTCGAATTTTTTTTTCATCTTTATTGAAACCATCATGGTAACCAGCTAGTCTAGAACAAGCTCTAACGCACACTCGAGCCAAGTTATTAGCGATCTCTTGGTTATTCGATTCGTTCGATCGTTCAACCCCACCCTCTTCAAGGGTAAAGTCATAATTGAACATGTAGAACAATAAATGAACAAGAGCTCCTGATTGATGAAGTAAAGTTTGTAAATTATCATCAGGTGCAAATGCACTTATAGTCTCAGCTGTGGTTAAACACAAACGTGGAAGATTTTTGAAATATAAACAACGACACAAATCTTTAATTAAGACCGGCATACCAAAAATTTTTTCTCTACATTGTTCAAATTGAGCAGCTGCTTCGTAACATTTAGCTATAAATATACAAACTTGAACACTCATATCGGACTCATCGTCCTTACTGTATTGACTCAACATGTTCACACACCGGGTAAATGCTTCATTTAAGTGTTCAAATCCACTTTCACGTCTTAACTCTTCTGCATTCAAAGCCGAACAACGGATAGTTTGATAAGCCAATTCGGTTGAATTCGACAAAAGTTGATCTTTTTTTGAGAACAAAAGTTCATCACTTGTTTCCATTCGAATAGTTTTAATTAACATTGGATACCCGGCATATTTGTATGGCATCAAAACATCACAGTAACGTTTATACAAAATACACTGAGCTTTTAAAATTAAAGCAATGTTAAGTGGATCAGGTCCGTCTTTGATTTTTGACGCACTACACAAAAATTCATATGCCTTGTTAACTTTTTCGAACATTTCTCTCCCGTCTGGATTCTTATCAGGATGGTATTTTTGCGCTAATTTAAAATATGCTTTACGTATTTTATTCTCATCTGGTGTAACACCTTCAGTCTTAATTTCTAAAATAGTGTAAGCGTCATCACGTGACATTGATGGTGGTTTTTTGTCAACTTCAGTTAACCAACTCATCAAACAATCTTTTAACAATTGAACTGGATCTTTAATTACCCAATTTGCAAATCGTCTCTCATCACACAAATGCCTCAAATAATAAATATTACAGAATAACTCATTTTCAAGTTGAGGATAAGCGATTATCGGAATTGGACAATATTGATACAAAGCCCGGCTATTTGATTTTAATCGAGGCGAAAATTCCGATAAATGACCAGCTATTTTTTCAATCATATGTCGTCTCATTTCACTATTCCAAATAGCTTCGGGTGTGTCAAATTCTCCTAGGTATGTTTGTGCAAATTTTTCATATCCATGATTTTCTAAGTAACAAATCATAGCTTCGGGGTAAATGTGACCCAAAATTGAACGCTGTGCAATATCGGACATGTATTTTTTTTCGTTCGAATCATCCGATCTGAACGCTTGTTTCATGTGAGTGTATTCTAAAAATCGAGCGATTGGAAGTATATTCGAACCAGTGTACATTGAAATAAAGAAAAAAACTCCTGTTAAATACAACTTGGATAGAATTGGATTGTCCTGGACTACTAGATATAACAACGTGGCTACTTTTTCTACAATAATCGGGTCGAAGGTTAACAATAATTGAACAACATGAGGAAGACAAATTGAATCTGATAGGATTCGTTTAATCCTTGGTAGAGGTCGTATAATAGCACCTTCGGGGTCTTTACTTGGGAAGAAACCACATATTTTAATAAGCATGTTTAAAATTAAAATTGTCATTGATGTTTCGTTCATTGAAGCTTGACCAGTTGCTAAAAGTGTCCATTTTAATTGAGGGATTTTATCCATTGTCCTCCAACCGTCCATACCTTGAGCCCAACATTTAGTCTTAGCATCAATTGTTCCGTTTGAATACAACTCTTTCATTTCTTTAAAACTAAACGGTCCTAATTTATTTCCATAATACCATTCTTTTTCGGTATCATGTTCCATTGTTGCTGAGGCCTCGATAACGTTTGTTTGCGTCGGAACATAAGCTCGACTAGTATGCATATGAGCTAGGACTATCAAGTCAACAAGGGTTCGTATTCCGTTGCCATCGATAATCTCTTTAACGTTTGATTTATTCAAAATTAACGAATCGATGAACATTAATAAACGGTCTCGTTCTAAACGGTCTGTTGTTCTTTCTAACATTGCAAGTATGTATTTTGTATCGTGGAATGGTCCAATTTCTTCGTGACATTTTGTGTATACAATGGTCATGGCTTGAAGACACATTGATTTCATACTTGATATGAGTAAAAATCGATGGTACAAGTCATTAAAAAAACTAATTGCATTTTTAATTTCTAAATTTGATTTTTCGCTTATTTGACTTTGATTTTCGCCATTTTCAATTTCACCATTAGTCTCTTCAATTTTTTCATCACCCGAACTTTTACTTAAACCTTTGGTTATATTTTCGATTATATCGTTGCCGGACTCTAATAAGAGCCGTAAATAATATTCTCCAATTTTAATCTCATCGCTTAAACAATTGTAAGGAACTTCAAATTCGATATGATTCCAAGCAATAATGTAACCCTGACCCAAGTCTTTGTCAACATTAAAAGCTCGTATTTCGTTTTCTATGGCCTCGCGAAGTTCTTCACGACATTTAAAATTCCAAATTAAATTTGGTAAAGCATGGTCTAAATTAAATTTAAAATAAAATAAATCCCAATTTTCACTGCTTTTAATTTGTTGACGTCTTCGTCTTAGAACAATGACTTTTTCCTCGGCTTTTTTGTCAATACTAACCCCACCTACACGTTGTTTCCAATGAGATAGGACATTGTTTAATTGTTTTTCGATTACTTTAACACTTTGAGCGTTGAGTATTTGTCTCTGAATTCTACGACTTTTGTTAATAATTTGATTCTTAGCGGTTGAACTTACTTCATTTGTGTGATCGATTGCCATTGAGAGATTGTCTCGTATGTTCATTAAATCTTTATCTTTAGGAGCTTTTTCACTTGAGTGAAGACTTTGAAGTAAACCAGAGGGAAGGATTCTGGATAATAGAGACATTGCTGTAGGATTTGAAGTGCACCATAAAGCTACTAGACTTCGACTTAATTGCCTCATTGTTAAAACTCTAGCGTCTATACTTTGAGTAAACATAGCTGTGTGGAGATGTCTTGGTAGAGCTCCTTCAGACAAGGATAATTCTTGCATACGAACAGCTAGTTCGGGTTTACCTTCTTCAATGATCGCTTTCATTATCATACCAGCGCCTTTTACAATCGCCATCGATGGATGTTGAAATAGTTTATAAAAAACACGACCATTATCAGCTACTAGCTCTAATAGAACATCGAACAAATCGCCTTCAGTTGTTTCGGAAAATGGTGGACAAAGAGCATAAGTTAGAAAATCCAACATGGCTGCTATGACTAGAGCACCGGTCCCTTTTTTAATGTGACCTAACAAAATTTCCATCAAACCCTCAAGAAACTTGCGAGACGATAACAAAGATGTTTTGTTCAACTGTTCTTGTTTTAAGTCATAATCATTATGCATTGGTTGCATTAAAGCGTTTAAAAATTCAATTGTTGCGTAAACGACAGCAAGTTCATCACGTTTTAAAGATTTAACTATTTTTCTGCCAATACTCTCACGGAATTTAGGTAAACTAGTAAATGCTTTATAACCCGATTTAGATGCTACTAGACGACGAAATACATGAAACTCGTGTTCAATTAATTCTGGTGTGACATTTTGTAACGGTTCAAAATCTTTTAAGGCATTCAAACAATTGTTTATGATTTTTTCTTTGTTCTCAGCAAAAAGACCCTGTCGGAAAAAATTTTAAACTTTTTTTAAAAAATTAAAAAAAAAAACTTTTAGCTTTACGTCTTGGGTAACTGCGTTTATCACACCACTGTAAGGTACATTCACATTAAATCTGACCATAATATCTTCTAAAGTATACCCTGGTGGGGTTTCGAACAAAAATTTCATGTGTAAACTTTCGACTTCTTCGTCAATCATGGCATTAAAAGGACCAAGACGGTAACCTCTTTTTGTCGGTCTCATTTTTATACAAACATCTCTATTTCCAGATGCTCTAACACCGTCTAAAAGAGAGGCGAGCAAAGAGTCCCGGTCAGAGGATGTGTACGTTCGAACAGGACCCCTCATGTATTCAATTGAAAACTGCTGAATGTTTTCTTCGCTACGAATAATCGCAAAAATCTCAGATAAAGGTTTAAGGGTACATATTGAATAAGTCGAAGGGTCTCTTTCAATTATACAAACTTCGCTTAAGCATAAGAGTCGTCGAACTGGTTCCGAATGTCTATCGCTAACTTTATAAACAGTAAATTCAGCTAGCGATGTAATACATTCATCAGAGCTAAATTTTCCAAATTTTTCGGACCAAAATTGATCAATACTCAACGGTTCTTTGCGAAATCGAACTGAAATTCCGATAAAATTGCCCGAGTATTCGAGAACTGTTTTTATTAAGTTATCTCGGTCTTCACATTGGAATAAATGTAATCTGTTAAAACCGTTGTTGGAAAGGACAAAGCCATTAGGTACATCGGAGACAAGGGCAATAAAGTCAATGTCTTTAAAATCGTAACATGTTAATATTTTGTTTGAGCCTGTTTCACGTTGATAGATGCACGATGATGTAATTTCGAGGATGATTTGTTTTTTAGTCTCGGACCAGTGTTGTTTAAAAGCGTTGAATGACTTGAATTTAAATTGATAGATAAAGTGTTAGAGAGTTATTGATTGAAAATTACTTTATTTGATCCGAATTTTTCACAAAATAAGTTTGAAAATCTTAAACATTCGGTCAAAATGTCGGCTCGATGATCGCTTGAAAATTTCATATTGTCTACTTTTTTTCCTTTTTTTATGTTTATTACAAATTCATTGTTAGCTTGAGCTTTGAAATTTGGAACGATGCTTGCGAATTCATTGTATGTCCACTTTGAATAAGAGAAAGTTTAGAGATTTAAAGTAAGTTTGCTTTTTATATGGACCTGTCGTTTAAATTCAAAACCCTACAAAAAATATAACAGCTGTCAAAAAACAAAGAGAAAATGTTTTTCATCGGGTACCATTTTTTTAAAATAAATGATATGTCTGCTTATAATTAGATAAAAAAATTGCGTAAGTTTTGCGAATAGCTTCAAAACATCTCCTTGAAACTACAAAATGAAAGTTTTTGACAACGAGACCAAGTTAATGATGATGGTCAAAGTTTAATCATAAAATGTTTTTTTTTACTTAGACCTACAACTCCGGTTCTGAAAGCTCATGAATTTTCACTTTCAAACGAACATGTCATGAATTAAGTATTCTTCTGAATCAATTACTGTAATCAACGACCCCGAGAACGGTAAAAGGAATATTCATACAATTTGAATTGTAGTTTGCATGCCATGTGTTAAACAAAAAATTTTAACGCTTTTTAACATATGAAATGAAATCATCTATTATCCTGTAAAATTCTTAAGACTCACCTCTGTTTGCATTATATCCCTAAAAGAGTATAAAAGTGGAAGCGCAAACAGCTTTTGTGGTCAAAACTAACCTTTTTGAAAGCATTTTTCTTAAATAAAAGGACGGAGTAAGGCTGAAAAAGGGGGGAAAAAGATTTTAGCATCCTAATCATCAATTGGGGCTGTCACTAAAATGCGGACACGGACAGCCGGAAACGAAATTTTTTTTATTCACGGAATTTTAAGACAAAAATACGGACTGAGCATTCCGTAAGTGAAAAAAATTCAAAAACTTTGGTTTAAAAAAATGAACCTCCAATTATCTACAGTTGCAACAAAAGATACAAAATGCAATTTTATTTATTGCAATAAGGGGTGGTATAGTTGGAGAAAATGATGGACTTTGTAGTTACATCAGAATTTGTACCTCAAGGTGTATTAAATATTTATTTTTCGTTTTATCGCCACTGTTTTTACAGAAGAAGATTAATTATTTTTTTGTTGGTGTCCGGAGGTCCGTGTCAGGATTTTAGTGACAACCGTCAATTGGTCTCATTAGTTCAACTCAAAAGTATCCTTTTTATCGAATAATGGTTGCAATATAACCGTTTTCTAAATTAGTATTAATTTGCGTTAAATTTTACTTAACTCAAGAAATAATACCAACGTGGAGGGTTTAAACGGACCGCTTGGAACCATCTGCATCCTTTCAGTCCAAATTCATGCTCGTCTGAACTCAAGAAAACTTTCGTAGAGACTTTACAATCAGAGACCCCAAATGAATTAAAAAAAATAATTCGTACTTGATTAGTATTTTCGAAATTAGTCGGATTGTATGTCGTAATTCCATGAGTTCCAACGGAAAATATTCGCTTATATCTAAAAAGATAATTTAAAAAATACTTTGATCGAACGAATAGAATTACTGTTGATTTTCTTACTTTCCTTTCCAGGAATGTTTTGTTACAAAATAACAGCAGATATCCTTATTGTCATTCATATTGTGTCAATCTTTTGATCGTTTTGATTATCATTTAAGGTTTTAAATCAAATTTCTAAACCGAAACAAATTGCCTAAAAACTTGAAAGATAGGACGATGTGGAATCAAAAATAAAATAAAAAGAGAAAATTTTTATTTTATAATTTTTTTTATTCTCTACTCATTTATTGTTTCAAAAATATATGAAATATATTGCAATTTTCTTTTCTCTTCAGCTTAGTAGTTTTATTATAAAGTCATATGATCTAAAAAAAAGAAAAATATATTTTTTTTTTCATAATTATTTCTTCTCAAATTAAGAAAAAAAAAGAATACACAGTCGCTTTACTAAACGAAAAAGATTAATATTGAGCTATCATATTTTCTCTTTTTATTTTATTAGTTTTACATAAAAATTTATCTTTTAAAAGGGTCCTCCGTTTTAAATTCTTAAGCAATGATTTTTTATCTAAGTGATAATTGGCAACTTAAATTTTTTTATCAATTTTCTTTTCATATTTTTTTTCTATTCAAAAATTGACCTAAAATGTCTGCAAATGTGGGTTTTTATGAAATAAAATATGGAGCAAAGTGAAACAAAATTTGCTCCATCCATTGGTGAAGTCTGCAAAATCTCTGCATAACGAATTGCGCATTTAAAAACAGTGCACGCCATTAAAAAATGAAAATTAAATGCGCAATTCGTTTTGCAGAGATTTTGCAGAGATTTTGCAGACTTCACCAATGGATGGAGCAAATTTTGTTTCACTTTGCTCCATATTTTATTTCATAAAAACCCACATTTGCAGACATTTTAGGTCAATTTTTGAATAGAAAAAAAATATGAAAAGAAAATTGATAAAAAAATTTAAGTTGCCGTGATAATTTTATTCATAATAAATATTTTTTTAAAACTAATTAACAGTTTCTGTTAATGGTACGACACTGATGGGATGGTTGTTTTAACATACATGAAAATCTTTTCAGCATACAAAAAAATCTTCTTAACATACACAAGCTATTAAACATACTTGATTGCTGAAAAACATACCTTAGTCTTTTTAACATACTTATTTTTTCGGACAAAAAGATAGAATTAATGAAAATTCAGGGCAATGCTTTTTACCATAACCAATATTTATTGACACATGAAGACTTCTTAAGTGAAACTTAATCTATTCTTTTAATTAATACGAATACGCCAAATGATTTGGTGAATTTATTTTTCGAAGTCAGACGATTAAAGATTGTCTTAAATCGTTTCTATTACGTTTCTATTACGTTTCTAATTTAATTTGTATTAAATTTTCTGTTACTCAAATTCGTCACAAATTTAGGTATCAAAATCGTAGGCAAATTGAAATTATTAGCTAACGCATTGTGTATACAACTAGGAATAATTTCTGGGTCTTCTTTTAGGATTTCGAAAATTTTGTCTTTGACTAAAGGATTAATGCCTCTAGTCTTTTTTATTCCTGCAAATGAACCTTCGTGTTTGCTTTTTTGATAAACATAAATTTTTTTGTCGCTTTGAACTTCAGAATAGAAAATGGGAAAGCATCGATGTTGCTTTCATTTTATGTGGTATTACATGTATTTTGATTGAATAATCTTACATGTCATCTAGACACTTTTTCCGAAAATCCCGATTTTTTTCAGACATCCAAAAATGGAATCACCAATTAAAGAAAATCGAGAATAAATAAGAATGTAAATTTGAATTGAAAATTGTACACTAGTCTTAAAAATTTTTCCACATCTAGGCAATTATATAATATAAATATTTTTTAAAAACTAATTAACAGTTTCTGTTAATGGTACGACACTGGTTTGAAAGATGTTTAATATTTGAAAATTTAGAGTTGTAAAAAGGGCAATTATAAGTTTTTAGCGATTGAGAAATTTAGCAATTCAACTATTCATTTTGATCCATACATTTATATTTTAGAGACTGTAACATTACCTAAAATTTTATGTTAGAAAATGTTACACTATTGAAAATAGGATATTTCCTTTTAATTTTGCTTTAGAAATAAAATTGAAATTAGCTACTCCTAAAAACGCCTCCTAACGTTGATCCTTTATTTGCTATGGTTAAATCGATCTCGATTAAAAGGGTTAATTTGTTTTTCTGTTATCGATTTTTTTTCCGTTTTATTTTGTATAAACGTATTAAGTCTAGCTTAAAAAAAACGCGCTTATAATGCAAAAAAAATAACGCTATTTTTTCTATTATAAACGACCAAAACGCGATTTTTTTGCGTTTAAACGCGTAGTTTTATCCAGAAAAACACGTCAGAAAATGGCGTTTATTTTTTTTAAGGTTTCTTCTTTCAAGTTTGGCTCGTTAATTTTTGTTGGATTTAAAAATTTAAGTTATTTGCTTTTAATCGAAGAATCACATGTGTCATTTCGTGGACAACGAGCCTCAAAAAAAAAGATTTAGAACTAAATCATCATGTATGCTATTTACATTTTTTAAAAAAGTTGATAAATGATCGAGCCTTGTTTGACTAACATATATTTTATCGAAACCCGAAAATCCATTTGTGGGGCAATTTGAAGTTGCGTATCAATTCGATCATTTCAAATTAAAACTTAAATAGAAATCAAATTAATATAGAAATGGATTTGCAGAGATACATTTTTGGATGTTACAAAGCATGTAACATTAAGAAAAAGCTTCTGCAATTATCAAAATCGACATTGCAGATTACACACCATTAAAAAGATATATATTTTAACTGCGCAATTTATTGCAGACTTTTTGCTGAAGTTATATTTAAATAGGACATGCTTTGTAACATCCAAAAATGTATCTCTGGTGCTCTCACATAATATCTTAAACGGAAAAAATGCTTCTTTTGAATTAAAGGAAACTCTAATATTCCAAAGAGAACTCCACAAACCGTATGATCTTCGAAACAAAACCGATCTAATTATTCCATCAAAAGGAAAATTCATTGACAAAATGGAGGACACCTTCGACTATTTCATTCCGAAATTTATTAATAAATTGTTAAAGGAAGACTTGTCCTTGAATTTTACTTTTTATAAAAATCGAATCAAAAACAATATAAACTTGGTCTTTGATAAATTTGTTAAAATATTTCCAAAATTTGATATTTTTTACAAGAACTATTAACTAAAACTCATCGAATTCTTAAAAATTTTATTCTTATATTTTTATTTTTATATTTTTGTTAATAAATGGAGTCAATCGGCCCTATGGGTTTAGCACACAGCCGTTCGATTGTACTTGAATAATAAAAGGACATGCTTTGTAACATCCAAAAATGTATCTCTGCAAAGCTATTTCTATATTACTTTGATTTCTACTTAAGTTTTAATTTGAAATGATCGAATTGATTTTTTTTTGATCTGTCGGCAAGACTGCTAAAATCTTCGCGCCTAGAAATAGCAGATATTTTGGTAGAATTGTTTAACAATTATCTCAAACAGTCATTCGTTCCGAAACAATGGAAACTCGCAAACATTACTCCGATCCAAAAAGTCGACAACCCAAAAGATCCTGGCGACTATAGACCGATTAATGTCACATCTATTCTATCAAAAGTATTTGAAACAATACTCTGTCGGTTTATACTCGAAAATACAAAACAAATATGGAAAACGAATAAACAACATGGATTCCTACCAGGAAAATCAACAATGGATGCCATAATAAAATTAATCGACGACTGGAGTATGGCTATCGATCAAAAGAAATCTTTTCTAGCTATTTTCTTTGATTTTGCCAAAGCATTTGACCTTGTGGACCATGAGAAACTGCTTAGAAAATTACGAAAGTTACTACCCGAATGGCTGGTATCATGGATAGCTTCATACCTTACTAACAGGAAACAACGAGTCTACCTGAATGGAACTGAAACAGAATGGAAACAAGTGGAGGCCGGGGTTATCCAAGGGAGTGTCCTCGGACCGACTCTTTTCATTTTGTTTATCTCAGATATAAACGAATACCTCCCGAAAGAAGCCAATATTGAAAAATTCGCTGATGATATCCTAAGTCATATAATTGGAAGAGCCTGCAGCGAACTACCACAAGAAATTATCAATTATCAATGGAGTTCAAAAATGGTGTGCGGAAAATAAAATGCGACTGAACACAAACAAATGTAAAATTGTATTTTCGTCTGGGAAAGACTCAGATACACCACCAAGCCTTTGCCTAAATGACACAGAACTACAAGTCGTAGAATCGTATCGATACCTAGGTATCGAAATTAATAACAGACTTGACTGGGGTCAGCAGTGGGAGCATATCGAAAAGAACACGAGTCACATCCCATACTTGATAAAACAACTCAAACGGCTTGGATTTAGTAAAGAAATTTTGGTGACTGTCTATAAAAGCTTAGTCATAAGCCACCTTGATTACAACAGCCCGGTGCTCTCTATGGCAAGTAAAGGAATCAAAACAGAAATCGGCGATCTGCAGAAGCGAATCCTGAGAATCATAGGTATCAACAAAAACGAAGCACTTAATAAATACAATCTAGTTGATGCGGTGGAACGAATCGAAACAATGAGCCTTAAAAAAGTATCAAAGCTCCTCGCAGACCCAAATAACGAAGTGTCCATAAAATATCGAAATACCGACAGATCTAACTCTGACTTTTGCTTCAAAACAAAACCGGCTAAAAAGAACACACATAAAGATAGTATTGTACAGAAAAGTATCCGAATCCTAAGAGATGACGAAAGCAACAAAAATTTATTTAATTCTGCAAAAACAACGAAAGATAATAACGAAGAAACAGATGCCTTGAAAAAGTCGATTAAACCTAAAACAGAGTGCACCAGTTGTGGTAAATATTTTGAAGCAAAGATCGGTTTAAAAACACATATGAAATCATGCCATGTCACAAAAATATAATCCTTACAATTTAATATCTTTTTTATTTTATTTTTTATTTTAACACTTTTTCAATTTTATTTAATTCTTAATTTTAAAATTTGAACCGTTGTAACCTAATATAAAGTAATTCACAGATACAACACTTATCAGTGTGTATCAATTATTGTGCCATTTTATATGAATTAAATAAACTATAAACTATAAATATTCAACTTTAAATTGCCATTTGTGGTGTAGCAACCACAAGAGCAAAATTAGATTTGCTCTGAAAATAAAAACAGTGTTATTTTTTTTACATATTTACACTATTTACATATTTACATAACTTTAACTTTCTCATTCATTTAAAACACGTTTATTTACATTTCTAAACTATTTACAAAAACACTAGTCTCCGAACGCTTACGAACTAGGCTCTGAATAAAACAATATTTAAAGTTTAGGTACAAGCTATTTACAAAATATTTACAACTTTGTTGATACTCTGTTTGTTACACTAAAACTCTTAATTTTCTTTTCTTCTTTTTCTATTAACATTATGTACACCGGTTACAGAACGGCCGTTTTCTACTTTAAACTTTAGATTAATAAACCATTAAAATAACCCAACATCTTTGTTTAAATCCGAACCTAATCACTATAAAACATCATTTAATGACTCTAATTCTGTTTCAAAAAAGCAGACTTTGACAGAATCCAACTCAGTGTTTTCAAACGTTGAATTGACGCAAAAATCATTTACTGTCGATTTAATTTTCTTCTGGATACACGTTTTTGCTTAATTTTCAACAAATTCTCAAATGGAAATTTTTGCACTCGACAATTTTGGTTTCACCAAAACTTTTCGTTGACCATTTAAATAACTCTTTATCCCCTTTGGATTTACTCATATGTATTAAAAAGACTAACTGAGCTTCGTAGCTCATGTCATTCGGTTGAGGATTTTTTTCGAAAAATTGAATTAACTTTTCAACGACAGGGAAACTAAACTCTTTTATCGAACTGAAATTGTTATTTCGATAAAAATTGATCAAAATTGCCTCTTTGGCATCAACGATTATTTCATTGATATTGTTCGGAATTTTAATTTCCATTTTTGGAGGCGTATTTAGCACAAAATTTTCTTGAAAAAACGGCTTAAATGAAAATGAACTTTTCTCAGTCGATTGTTCTGATCGAAACTTTTCGATTAATTTTCTAGTAAACATTTCTAAATAGAAAAAAAAATCTCCGTTATTTTTACATCGAAATACAAAATTTTCATAATATTTTCATTCCTTTCATTTAAATACCCATTCAAAAATTAAATAATGTTTGAGCAAAATCTCTTTTTTAATTCAAATCGAAAATTTGTTCTGAAACTATCAAAGTGGTTGTTTCGAAAATATTATAAATACACCCTTTCTAAAAATAGCACATTCAAAATTAATCTAAACAAATGCTAGGTCCTATTCTCTAATTTTTTTAAATTTAAAAAGAACATGTTTCAAATCGAAAGTTGTTAAGCAAAATATAAAAAAGCACAAGATTGAACTTTGGCTCCGCAGGCGTAGGCTAAAAATGGCAACTGAAAAATGTAGTCATATATTTTTTTCCGGAAACCCTTCGAAGAACAAAGAGCTTCACCTAAAACTCTTCGGAAAATTAGTTCGTAAATCTGACCTTCTATTTTTCTAGGCATTAATGGAAACTCTCAAATTGACTTCATTCGCTCAAGATGTCAAGACAGATTGAATCTTCAATAAAAGATTACAATTACTTTCGAAGTAATTGTAATCGCTTTGAAGCCACTTTTTTTTCAAACCAAAATATCTCGAAAACTAAAAGAGCTGGGAGGTCGAGACCTATTTTTTTAGACAGCTCCACGTCTCTTCTATCAGAAAGTCAGGGGTCAGTCGGGGGTCAATCGCTAAAATTTGGGGGTCATCAGGGGGTCAAAGTTCCAAAAAATCGAAAATTTGAAATTTAAGGGGTAAAAATTAATTTTATTCAAAAACCAACATGATATCTAGAAAGCTCTTGAAGTTTTGTATCGGCTGGTATGTTTAGATTTTGAAAAAAAACATTTATTTTCCGTTTTTTTAGGGGGTCAAAAATTTCACGAAAAATGGGGGTCATCTTTTTAGTAGGACCCTTTTAATGAGATCAAAATTTTGGATTAGAAATGGTTTTTTAAAAAAATAAAGTAAAAAAAATTTATTAACTAACAATTAAACTTGATTAAAGGATTTTCGATTCGATAAAAAAAAAAGATTATCATAACGTTTTTAAACTTAAAATTTTATACTATTCAGAAATGTCATAACGAGCAAAAAATTTTCATTAAAAATCCTTTAAATTTACAAAGGTTCTAGTCTATTTTTGATTTTTATTATCAAAATACTAAATTGCCTAAGGAAGATTAAAAGTTTCTTGTTGATGTTCTTCTTCATCGTCGTCAATTTGTTCCAAACTTTCAACTTGTTGTAAACGATTTTTCATTGACTTGCTATGGTACCAAATTTTTTTGCCACTAATTATTGTCTTTTAAAAAAAATAAGATTTAAACGAAGTTTTAACCAAAAAAATTTAGAGAAATTACCACGAAAATAGCGACTGATATTCCTATTGTTGCACCTGCCATAACATCAGTATAATGATGCTTAAAATCACTAACTCTCGACATACATGTGTGCCAAGCAGCCAAGAAAGCAATCAATTGTATAATAGATTTTATAAATCTTGTTCTTTGTAACACAAGTCTTGCTTCCAAATAAATCTTGGAAGAGAAATAATGTTACTAGATTATGATTGGATAAAATAAAAAGTTAAGCATACTATGACAAAAACCATTGAATAAGTTGAAAAGCTTGAATGACCACTTGGGAATGAAAGTCGAGCTTCTTTGACAATCTTTGGATCTCCTCTACACAAACCATCTTCTAATGGCACATAACTTGAGTTAAGTTCCGATTAATTAATTGAAATTTTTTGATTGAAAATTTCGGAAAAATTACTTTGAAACATTGACGCCTTGAATATTTGTAAAGCATTCAACTTTACTCCAATCAGGATCGCAAACACTAATAAAATGAGGCCTTAATCGTCCAATTGTGTGCTTTCCAACCTCTGTAATGAGTAATGTACTTATTGCACCAAGAGCGTATAATAAAACTCCATGAATTGAATTTAAAATAAAACGATTTTGGCGACGATCAAATGAGTCTTCGTCTGCACAACATGGTCTTGATAGATATAACTCTGAAACTATAACAAAAAATGCACCACTAATGACACCATAGAGACCTGCAACCTTTGAAAAAAAAATTAAATTTCATTTATTTTTTTCCGATTTTACTATTGAAAATTTGCGGACGGAGATAAATTGAAATTATTCAAGAAAATTTAAGAAATATCATAACGTATCATAATTTTATAATGAAGGGTATATCAAGGAGTTTTTTATTTTCCATGCTAATCGATTATAACTCACTGTTTAAATAATAAAATTCTATGAATAAACTTAATTTACATTAATTAAATCACATATTAATTTTATACAAAGCTGGCACGATTAAAATATTACACACCAAACAGCATTTTAGCAAGAAAACAATAAAACAGCATGACCAAATTTTAAAAGGAATGATTTTATTTATATTATGTGTAAATTCAACTTAATCTGTTTTCCAAAACACGTACCGAGTTTTAGTCCAATGCACAGAACTCATTCCGTATTTTGGTCATTTATTCCGGCTTTGAAAGTTCCGGAATTTAGGTATTGAGTTCCTGTTAAATTCCGTTCCGTTCCGGTGATTCCGGGTTTTAGGTTGACCCACCAAAAATTTTTAAGATGCAGAATTTTACAAATTTTGACTAGAAATTCTTAATTCTTGTTTAGGAATCAAATAAAGTGTATCTTCGATTTTGTGAAGCATGTCTGATTTTACCTTTTTATGTACTAAGATGATAGTTCTTTATCTTTTCATAAATTTTATTTTTTCAGCATCAAATAAAATCATAATAATGAAGTCAACATTTTGCAATAAATTCATTAGATAAAGGAGAAATAAAATGAACGTGTATTACCCCGTAACATTAATTGAAAAAACTGAAATAAATTCATAAAAATTAACATTGAAAGAAATTTTACAATGAAAGTATTCTAATTTCATCTGTGAATCAAAAGTTATTCCATAAAACTGGAGATATACAGAGGCTTAATAAAAAAATTTAATTACCCATAGTGGAACTGTATCTGGTCTGTAAGGAAATCTTATTGTTTCATCTGTGCAATAGAATCCACGCGGAAATGGTTTGACCATCAAAAATACAACCAAAAATACAGCGCTAACTAATTTAAAAAAAAAAAGCAAAATTTAATATTGTCTTCAATTTTAAAATTCGTCGTGAATACAACATTACTTATTATTACAGTTGCAAAATCGGCCAGAGCTTGTAAGACTCTTTGTTTACGTTTACTGATTTTATTATTAACCCTAAGCCTCATTTTATTACAATCTCTAAAATATAAAAGTGAAAATTTAAATTTGTCAAAAATTTATTTCCAAAATTTTAAGTTCCCTCGTGAATCATTTTAAAAAATTATGCCTCCATCAAGTACTAAGATAATGAGATTTCGTTATCCTAACTGATATTTTATTGCCAAACAAGAAAAATCTTTAAAACAAATCTAGAGTAATTTGATTTAGTTTTTTTTTTTGCATGGAGCTAACAAAAATAAAACAATTTTTTAATAAATAATAAAAAATGAACTTAAAATATGTTAATGAAGTTGCATGAAGAAGAATAATTTTTTGATTAATTATATTTCTGCGGCAAGTTCTACTCCTTCTAATGAAAATAAATGATAGTAAACTATTCGTTTAACTCAAATTGATACTAAAGGCAATCAAAACTTCGTCTTGAGTTGTGATTTGAATACAAATAGAAGAATAAAACAAAACTATTTTGCCTTTTTACTTTCTCTCTTAACTTGATGAATGCATTACAAGCTGAAATTATGAAATATTTTAATTTTGAAAAAAAAAAACTTAAATACGTTTGAAAAAAAATAAAAATTTGAAACAACCTTTAACAAAAATTCTAAAGTGTCTCAAAGTTGTAAATGTTTTGGTAATAAAATGTTTGTTTCTAAATCTATAATTGAATCGGTGTTACCAGAAAATTTAAAAGAATTAATGAATGATTCAAATATTGGTACGATATTTAATTTTTTTTTGAATGTTTCTTAATTAATTTTTTATTTTTTGCTTAAAAAAGAAAATTTGAATTGTATTGCCGAGAGCTTACAGCATAGTTTGGAGCAAGTCAAGCATGAAATAAATGTCTTAAAAGAGACTAGTTCGGATAAAATTGAACCTGAAATTAAAAAATCTGAAAATTTTATAACTCAAATCAACTGTTTGCATAATCAAATAGATAAAATTAATCTAGAACTTGATCAACAAGTACCATGATTTATTCTTTGAATTTACTCGAATAACTTGTTTTTGATTTTTATTTAAAAGGAGAGTCTGCTCAAGAATGTATCACAAATTGAAGAGTATAAAAATTTGATTGATCATATTGAAACTATTAATAAAGTTGTCATTATTTTTGAGTCCTTGCGTGATTATGAATTAAATCTAAGTGGTATGTATTTTTCATCGTTTTTATCTATTTTACGGACTTGAAAGTAATTTTGATAGAAAATAAGATCTGGCTTTAAAATTATCGGGAAAATGGTACTAAGAGCCCGACTGAAAAAAAAAACTAGACTTTCTTTTATTACGGTCCTTGAATGACATTGGGTTAATGAAACCCCCTTGAGCTAGTTAGAAAAAAGATAGCGTTCTGAAGTTTATAACTTTTTGTCGATATCATCTGCCTAGGATTCATCTTTTTAATATTAAAACATCATTCATTGTAATTAATACCGGAGAATTTTCCATTGCTAAAAGTACGCATTGTTAGGGTTATAGAGTGGATATAGCGCAGAAGAAAATCTAAAAATCTAAAATATTATTTTAAGAATAGATTTTGGGCACTGTACCGTAATCCCCCGCACAATCCCCCCTCCCCAATGCACCTCATCAGCGATAAGATGGGAATATTTGATATGAAAAAAAATGTTTTACTGTTCACAGCTAAGTTAAAACTAGTTGCTAATATATTTTTTTTCAAAATTGAACTTTTTTGAAAACCGAAACTGAGGGTCTAAACATGAATTCCCCCATGGGGAGCCTTGCGGGGGATTACGGTAAACGTTACAAATGAGTTTTTTTTTGAAAATTGATTTAACTTGCAAATGTTTTTAACGATTATTTTGAGTTATACAGTGGTTCTTGCGAAAATGTAACGTTCTGTACTGAATGAAACGTTTTGTTGTCCCATTCCAGTCCTCGTTCTAAACATACACTCGCCCTAAGGATGACTTTGAAAACAGAACGAAACCTTGTCGGAAGTCTTTTAAACCCAAACAACATCTTTTTAAAGACCGTTCTGGACGAGTTCCGAGCCAGAATCATCGCAATTTTAGCAGCCAAATCTGAATACCTTTTACGAATCTAATACAGTCAAACCTCTTTTATCCGAATAAATTTTTTGAATAAAATATGCATAATCAGTGAATTTTTGTCTCCCTGTCACTACCGAATACCTTAAAATGATGACGTGTCACAAAACTCGAGTCATTACGTTAAAATCCTCAATTAACTAATATTTTTTAGGGTTTTCCTACTCTGATTCTTGATCTAAAAATTAAAAAACCCTCATCTTAGCGGTTTTTTATTTTTCGAACTTTATCGACTGATAAAAAACTATGGATTGAGGGTTTCCTAAACTCTTGATACGATTTGAGTCAAAATGTCCTTCTTTTGATCCTATTCACCCAAGTATCAATTTAACTCCTGATCTCCAAAAACCAATCATAGATTTTTTCAATCATGAGTTCTTATTCAGTCCGACGAGCTGCTTTAAATACATCTGTGAATTATTGTTCCCGAAACGAGCGGAGGTAACAAGAGCTGAAATTGAGAAACTCACTAGTGATCGCAAATTATGTAAATTATACGTCGCCGAATGTTGCAAAACAACAGTCGAAAAAAGAAGAAGAAGAGTTCTTATATGTTTAAGTAAGGCATCTTGAAGCTTGGGTGCTTAAAGCGTTGGGCTAGGTATAAAATTTTTAAAACTCTCATCGAATTTAATTTCAGTCCCGTAAATATTTCAGTTAAAACACTAATTCTTGATAAAATTTAGACTTAAAATATTCAATTGACAACAAAAATTACACCCATTGTTATGATGTTTTAAACACTTTAAATCGAATAACAAACGAATCAAATCTATTTAAAGTTCGAACAACAAATATTCGTGATTCAAACGAAAATTTATTAAAAACCGACGAAATATTAATAATAAAAGATCTTCGTGAAGAACTTGTTGTCCAACGTGAAAGACTATGGTTCGAATTAGACATCGAATGGGATAACATGATAAAAATCGATTCAAATTGTATTCAAATTGATACAATTAAAACTAATCAAAATTTTTTAAATCAATTGACACAATTTTCGAGTGTTAAACCGTCTCAAATTGACCAAATTTCGTTTGTTTTTGCTTCAAAATTGAAAAATTTTTCTAAAATATTTCTAAATCTAGTCGAAACTAAAATTGTCAATTCAAAATTTATGACCCAAATCGAAACAAAACAAGACACTAACATTCACTATTTCAATTTAAACGAAACTAACGACCAAACTAATATAGAAACTAGTCAACTTTTGAACTTAAAATTAGATCAAATTTTAAAATTATTTAATTTTGTTTATGATAACTTTTTCAAGTTGAAAGTCTATGTTTCCAAAAATGAGACCAAAAGTCTCATGAGTCTATTCGAAAATTTAACATCTAGCCAGTTTTCTAAACTCATTTATGAAAGTTTAATTGTTAACATTCTACCTCTTAACGAGTTCGATTTCAATCTAAAAGAAAGATTCGACCAAGTCCTAATTAAATTTGAAGAAAGCCTCAAAAGTTTAGAGTGTTCGACCAATGTTTTAAAAGACTCACGAGCTCTATTGACCGGTCTAGAAGAAATGTATGCAAGAAAAAAATGCAAATCAATAATGCAAAAGGCTAGGAGTATGATGAAAGACAAAGATTTGATATTCGAGTTGATTAGCACTGATGAAACGAGTGTCAATTTTAAAGAATTCAAAAACAACAAACTAATAAATGATCTTTTAATGTCACAACAACGTTTATCCGATCCGAATCCGGAAATTTTTAAAATCCCAAAATCACTAATAAGTAAATTTGCGTTCGAGTTTATGAAACTTATTGACGAAACCCTCATGGAAGCTCATACTCTCTCGAAACAAAATGACAAAAGTCTTAAAAGTGTTTCTCTATTTTGTCTTGTAACCCGTAACTTATTCGATTTGTACTCGAGTGTAATTCCAACGTATTATTCCTCGTCTTTAAAAGACTTGCCAAAATTGAGTGCCATTGTTTTCAATGATTTTTATTATCTAAGTCTTAATTGTCTTACACTCGGTCATAAGTTTAAAAGTTTAATAAGACAACTTAAAATGTTTAGTGAATTTCGGTTTGTTGATGTACAAGATTTAATATCGAATTTTAATTATGTCGAATTAGCTCCCAATTTGTACATGATTGGCTACGAAATTTTGGCAAATCAAATTCAAAATCAGGAAAAAAATTTGATCCAATTTTTGAATGAAGACTGTCCAAATGGTATCAAAGATATTTCCGAATCGAACAATTACGACATGTTCAAAAAAACCCTACAAAAATGTATTTTTCAATTGAATAATTTGTCATCAATGTGGCATGGTGTTTTAAATGAATCACTACTAAAAAAAATAATGGGTCAATTAATTGATCTTGTATTGAATGATTTAGTCAAGTCGTGTATAAGATTAGATGATATTTCGTCTGATGATGCCAGTTATTTGCATTCTGCTTTTTCTCTTATGACCCAAGCTGTGTATGAGTTGTACAGTAGGAATGAAACAAATTTAAAAAGTTCGGATAATGTTTCAAATGATTTGGTTGATTTGTCGTTAAACTCGAACCTCGCTGATTTAGAAGCGAGTAAATACGTTTCAAATTGGCAAAAATTTAAATACATACTTGCTATTTTGAAAGCAAGTTTACAAGAAATAGTTGATTTATGGACAGATGGTAAAGGACCGTTGGCCATGCATTTTGAGGCTGACGAAATAAGACACTTGATTAAAGCGTTGTTTATGAATACTGATAGAAGACAAGCTGCTTTAGCTAGAATTAGATAGTTTTATAAAATAAAAAAAAATTAACCCGTTCTTTTCTTTTTCTCTAAGTTATTTAAAATAAAATTGATTTCTCTTAATTTTGTCTTTAATTTTAATTTGATATGCTTATAAACGATAAAAAAAAGAATAATTTGAAGTCTTGCTCAAGTCACATAGTCACACACTATCTCAAACAATTTTCTTAAAATTGAGAAAAAAACTTCACACTGAATTTAAAATAATTTCCTTCAGCAGCGATGACCTTCTAAAATTTTTGAGTATCGACCGAATGTCTTTCTTTTAAACACTAACAAGCCCGAGATCAGAGAACTGGACGACGCCTTTTATGATACCTTCTAAGTTCGCATCACTTTCTTCCATAAATAAGTGCTCTATCGACCGAAACAAGTGGTAATCATAAGGGCGTATGAATCTTAATGATAAGACTTTTCTTTCTGCTTTTTTTTTCATAAAATGGACGTTTGGCTATGAATAGATGTTCGCAATGATTCCACTATTACGGCTCTCACTTCGTTCTTTGTCGTTATGGTCGTAGTCCCCGGTCAGAACGCATTCATTTCAGCTCATGATTATCCCGTAAATTGTTAGGTCTTCCAAGACGATGCCAATTCGGGGAAAAAAATAAAGTTATGGATCTTAAAGAAATCATATGATTATGATATCCCCATTTTCTTGTTCACGGTACTGTTTTCTCTTGACGATTAAATTTTGGTGAAAGCTCATTCCATTCAAGAGTTATTGAATTAAAACTAGAAATAACCATTTTTTAACCTTTAAGATCATGGTCAAATTTAGAGGTTTTTGACTAATTCCTTCGGAACGGAACATTATAATGCAACGATCTATAGCGTTTTAATCCGAATGACGCATTTTTCCAAAACAAAATTAAACAGGACGAGGGGTTAGCGTCGGATCATTTCAAGGGAGCTTACTCCTCAAGGAAAACATGTGCCGGGAAGCTAGCGATTTTTTGTAACTAGAAAGGGTAGGGTACAAAAATTCATCATTATTTGATAAGGTTCACCAAGTCATAAACCTTAGTATTTATAGCCGCTTTTTCAAAAGGATTCAATTGACCAAAATCTTATCGAAATTTATCCTAAAATTTTCATGCAAGCAATTTGTGATATTCACTATAGAACTTGCTATAAATCGTTTTAAAATATATTAAAATATGCGAAATTAGAGGTATGTAAAGTTCGGTTTTAACGTGCTTTTTCTAAAAATTTTCGGTGAAAACCCGCTTCTAAAACTTTTCATACCCTTCATTCTTAGAAATTAAACTATTTTTTAAAAAATTTATAGTAAGATTTGTAGTTAATACGGAAAAATATATACCCATAAATTTTCAAGTCCCTTTGAACATAGTTGAAAGGTGCTGAAACTTTTCTTGGAAACTAAGGTTTATGACTTGGGGAACCTTAACAAGATCATATATTAACTTGAAATTCCGGACAACCATTACTAATATCTAAAGACTAGTGGCGTTTCTAGGCCATCATATCTTCTACATCCTTTTTGTCCTGTTTATCCTATTAGCTTTATTTAAAGGCTTCGTCCCAGACCCCGTTCGAGGATTGGCTCATATAATCTCTTTTTTAAAAACCCTCACCCTAACCAATGCCTTACTTGAACCCAGCATCCTTTTAGCTACCAAAATAAGTAAACAAACAATCAATTTCGATTGATATCAAATATTTATTTGAGACTTGATTAAATGGACATATAAAAAAAATAGACACTTTTTTCTTTTTTTTTTTATTAGAAAAAAGTAATCAAACAAAATAATTTAATAAAAACAATAATCCCAAAATTAAACTTATAAATTGCATTCTAATTTAAAAAAAAAAGAAGAAGAAATTATTTACAAATATCAAAATGAACAAAATTATTTTAGTTGACTGCTCGTGGACGTTCCGGTATAAGTGACGTAAAAAATTTCAAAACAAATATCAAGACCAATCGTAAAGTACTTGGTGTTTGTGGTTGATTTTGTACTTCATTTTCTCGTTCATTTTCACCATTATTATTGTCTCCATTATTCTCTCTTTGATTATCTCCTTGCTCTCGTCCCTCTTGATTTTGTTGTGGCGGATTAACTCTTCTTCGTTGCAATTGTAACCATCCTTTGTGATAACTAGACAGAAAAAAAAATTAAATTTTTCCAAAAAAATTATTAATTTGGATGAATTACCAAATCAAAACAATCGCAACAACAAAAATAAC
Organism: Brachionus rubens; assembly: GCA_022207745.1. Taxonomy (NCBI): domain Eukaryota; kingdom Metazoa; phylum Rotifera; class Eurotatoria; order Ploima; family Brachionidae; genus Brachionus; species Brachionus rubens. The sequence goes on along the minus strand of JAJVHD010000001.1, from coordinate 1,624,740 downwards.
CAAAAATCTTTCCAAAGACGAATAATAATACACGATACTAAGAAGAATTAAAAATGATACAAAATTGTGTAGCATTCCAAGCCAATCATCCTCTCTATCTCCATCATTGTTGTTATTTGCTTGATTTCTAGCTGCTCTTTGTTGCGGCGCTGGTCTCTGTTCAACCGGTGGTTCAGCTGGGGTTTCAGCTTGAGCCTCGGTCCTAAAAGTAGGAGTTGACATCTCCGATTGACCCGGAATATTCATCAAATTCATCGAATTCAAATAATTCATACTTGAAAAAAATCTTCAGGAATCATCAACAAAATAAACATTAAAATTAACTTACTACATGTGATTATAAAGCGCCATTTGTTGTATATAACAAGAATAAAACGAATTTGATTGAACTGGAAGACCCATTGATTGATAATAATTAACCATGTTGTTTAGAATTTGTTCGTATCGTTGTTTTTCAGTTAAATTTTGTTCGTTTTGATGTTGATTTGCAGCTCGAACTGGTGATTCAGGCATTATAAAGGTAGCATTTGATAAATTTGATACGTCTGGACTTGAATTTAAAGAAGACGATGGTGACATTGAATACGTTTCTGAACCAATACTCGATTCAGGTGTAAGTTCATTATCCATTTCAGTGTCATTATCATCTAAACTTTGTTCAAGTGTGGGTTTTTGAGGTGAATGCACCAAATGAATGATGTGAGTTGACGTTTCAGATGCATGACGTATACAATCTTTTAAAGAAAAATGATCGTGTAATAATTTACCAGAATAAATGAGACGTATGGATGATGGCGAAGGACTTTTTGGATAATGTGAACTCAAGTGTTCTTTCAATTCTTTTATAGTCCAACTCAATTGACAATTTTCAATTGAAAAATCTTCAAATTTTTGATTAGCAGCTTTGACGATTAAATTGATTGTATCAGACATTTTCAATTATGTTTTCAACTTGTGGGTAACAAAAAGCTATTAAGTATTAGGAGAATCGAATAGGAATAAAACACGTCTTTTTTTATTAATTTTATAATATTTTTTTGTTAAGATAAAACACAAAAATTATGAATTCTTTATAATAAATTTGCATTTGAAATTTTTTGTTATTTTTTGCATTTGTTCGTGCAAAGGCAATTTTTTTTCTATAGAAACCTTAAGTTAAGTTAATTTAATAACTTCAGTATGTGTTTCCGGGATATGTACTCATGTGATTCAGTTTGAAACAAAAAAAAAACTTAAATCCGATAATTATTTCAGCTAAGCAGAGTCATCATCATGATGATTTTAATGAAATTTATGAATTTTTAAACACTTGAAACAATTGAAGTCTCTTGACTTTATTTTTTTTTAATCTTCATTTTCAGATTCAAAAGAGAATAAATCAAAAATGGCAAAAACTACCGCGTACGGATGTTTATTTTATATAATTGTAGCCCTTCTTTATTCAATATCTGTGGTAAAAGACATATTTTTTAACAAACATACCACTATTTACACTTCTTTTGGCGGTCGGTTCAAATTCCTTACAATACTTGATTTGGTAACTAAAAAATGAACCCCTAAACGAATCAATTTTAATTTCATATATTTTGATAGTATATCCACTTTTTATACTTTGTTTTATGTTCGGTTACCGGGGTTATGGATTTAGTATTGTCCAAAAAATCGGCCAAGACATTTTCCAAATTGAAGGTGTTCACCAATTTTTTGTACACTTCAATCGTTTTTCCTGTCGGAGTGGTAAAATATATTTTTTCGAAACACCTTCTTTTGAATTATTAAAATTGCTTTGTTCAAGTTTGTGGCTATAACATTTTGGGGTATATACGCTTATGACAGAGAACTGATATTTCCGGAATCAGTCGATCTTGTTATACCACCATGGCAAAATCATTTGATGCATACATTGCCATTTTTTGCACCAATTTTAGAAAATTTTTTTAACAAACATTTTTATCATGCTTCGTTTGTGAGAGGTGTTTTACCGACATTTTTTCTAGCTGTCTGTTACATTTTATGGTAAGTCTAAATAACTTTCAAAAAACTTATTTTTAATCTTTTTTAATCAAAGGGTCTTTGTTATTTACTTTTATGGTAAAATGTGGGTATACCCAATTTTAGCTGTATTGTCAACGGTTAATCGAGCAATATTTTTTGGTGGATTGTTGGTATTTTTAGGATTTTTGTACAAAGTTGGTCACGTTCTAAATTCACTTTTGTGGCCGAATCCAGAAGAAGTTCAAACCAAAAGAGTTACTTCGAAAAGAAAACCAAAAATCAATTAAATGATTCAACAATAAAAAAAGAAATCTAAAGTTTTTAAACTTAGTCATTAGGATATTGCTTTTTGTTTTTTTTGGGTACGTTTAGTCTTTAACAAATTTTAACAAAATATTAGTTCAGAATTTTTATCAATAAATTTTTCAATGTGAATTTTTTTTTTAAATTTAATTTTCAGTAGCTCTCATTTGTCTTTTCGGTTGGATTCCAACGGAATTCTACAGTGGTGCTATGATCACAGGAATTTACAGAATTTTACGTAAAATCTGGTAATTTTACAATTTTTTACCTTTTTTTCCGTAAAAATAGGTAATTTTACGTAAATTTACTAAGGTGAAAAACAATAAATTAACTAATTTTACGTAAAATATGGTAAATTTACGGAAATTTACGTAAAATTCTGTAAAAACCAAAACGGCCAATTAAATTCAGAATTTTTTCGATTAGATTTATTATAGCAAGTTGAATCATTACTAAAAAAGCGAACCAGGTTCTAGGGTTGATAAAACGCTCATTCAAGTACCGTGATAAAAATACCATAAAAAAACTCTATACAAGTTTAGTAAGACCTCATTTAGAGTACGCGGTTCAGGTCTGGAATCCGCACTTAAAGAAAGATATTTCAAGTATTGAAGGTGTTCAAAGAAGAGCAACAAAAATTATTGGTGAACTACGTAATTTGAGTTACGAAGATCGACTGGAAAAGCTAAGCCTTACATCTCTAGAGGATAGAAGAATGAGAGGTGACTTAATTGAACAATTTAAAATAGTTAAAAATTTTGACAAGGTTGATTGGCATTTTCCGTTGAACCAAACATCAGAACATTATGGGACAAGAAGTCACAATCAAGGATTTGAGAAACAATTGGTTCGAAACTGCAACCAAAGATTCAATTTTTTCACTAATCGTGTAGCAAATGCTTGGAACAATTTACCAAGGGATGTTGTCGAACAAACAACAACAAATGATTTTAAAAACAAACTAGACTCGTATATTAAAAATATAAGAAAAACTTAGCAGGCTAATATAGTGCAACTAATCCTTGCGCTCCGTTAAGGATGATAATCCATCCTTTTCTATAGCCTTTATTTATTTATTATTTATATTAATCAAGTTAAAAAAAAAATGTTTTTTCTTGTTCATTAACCTGTTTACTATTATATTAAACATGATTTTGTTTTTTTTTTAATTTCATCTTGTGAAACTTTTTGAATTACGAAATCAGGGTTTAATTTTTTTTGGACGGTTTGGTTTTTACAGCATTTTACGTAAATTTTCGTAAATTTACCATATTTAACGTAAAATTAAATAAATTTACTGTTTTTCACCTTTACGTAAAATTACCTATTTTTACGGAAAAAAGGTAAAAAATTGTAAAATTACCAGATTTTACGTAAAATTCTGTAAATTTCTGTGATCATAGCACCACTGTAGCATGCCAAATAGCAAATTCATTGAATTATTTTATTAATGATCACTGTTCACTGATCAATTTTCGAGTACCAATCCTTAAAGCCCGAAACTACATATTCTCAAAAATTAGCTTAAAATACAATGTTTTGGAAAAGTAATAGGAAAATTCCCTAGGAAATGTAATTTTCGTTGGGGGAGTTAAGGGTCATCCGGCCTGCCCTGGGGGACCCCCTCTTGAATTGATTATTAATTGACTGTTGGCGGACGTAGTTGTAAGAAATAATCATGAATAAAAGATAATATTTGTTCGATCAAACTTTTTATTATTAACAATAAAAATATTATTATTACCGTAAAACTTTGACCACTTCTCTAAGAGCAAAAGCGGAAAACCCGCTTTAATTCTAGTTCAAAAACTAGATTTAGTTCTAATAGAAAACGCTGGTAATTAAATTAAAAAAATTAATTAAAATTAAAATTACATCCTTTTCCATTAGAACTAAACCTAGTTTTTGAGCTAGAATTAAAGCGGGTTTTCCGCTTTTGCTAACGATTAAAAATAGTTTAACGATTTGTAACTCCAAGATTCTGAGTTAAGAGGGTCCTCCAGGACTGAGGTGGATATCCCTTAACTCCATCCAGCCTCTTTTTTTTTCCAAAATACCATAATTTTGGCTAATTGATGTCGATTTGTTGATTTTTTTTGACCAAATTAAATAAAGTAATGATTTTTAACCCTTCTTCTTTGCCCTTCTTATTATTAATTAATTTTGACACTCCTATTTGGGACAATAAAAATATAAGCTCTAATCTTAAGTATTAACAATCTTTCCAAACAGTGGTGTCTTGCTAAACCAAGTTTGTCCATCTTTTTTTTACCGGCTAACTTAATCTCTGTAAGATAAAAGAAAGATCTATTTTCTACGTTACGGATTGAGCTCTTCTATCTGAAACTGTCTAAGCTTCATCATATTTGTCTCGTTCGTTGAAGAAAAGGAAACAAGCAAATATGCTGAAATTCTAGGTTAATTATCAAAATTTGAGACGTAAAATCTCTTTTCATAATGGTTGTTAACCCATTCAGAAGGTGTCTTGTAGGGTGGAATATTAAAGATTTCCATTCTACTTTTGGTATTTAAAAAAAAGTAGCATCCCCAGTGTTTCTAATAGAATTTGCCAATATTTTGGTGCGTGGCTGACTTTACGTCATTAATAAAAGTTTATCCTAGACGAGAAAAAAATGCACCGTTGAAAAATAGCGATTTTATTGTAATATTAGAGATAAAGCTTTTTTAATCGTTAAAAACATGTGACACAATTAATATTGGGTTTAAAATTTTCAAGAATCGTTATAGATCTTGCCTTTCTTATCTTAACTAAATCTAAAAAAAACTTATAAAAGATAAGCAAAATTCAATAAGAGCTCGAGATAAACAACAAAATATCTCTTTTAATTAGAGAACTTTACGTTTTTGAAGTATTTTGAATATGACAGTTAAAATCAAGATAAGAAATCATTTTTTTTTAAAACAAATCCAAATAATTTTTCAGACACTGTGAGCGTAAATATAGACAAAAAATTTAGGCAGTATTTAAGATTAATCCCAAACAAAAAACAAAATATTTTTAGTCATAGAATGGAATTTTTGTTTTGGTGAATTATGAAATTCTATCATTACTTAAGCAAAAAAAAATATGTGACTGAGTTCAAAGTCATAAAGAATTTTCATTATTTTCATGCAATTTTTCTTTGAAATTTGAAATTTTGTAACATTAAAGCACACGCTAAACTATCAATCACAGACAAGATCAAGTACATACACACACACACACACATACACACTGTTAAAGCTAATATTAGTCCAAAGTTATTTTTCAATACTTAAACAGAGTTAATTATAAATTTTATAAGAAAATTTTAAAATATAAAAAAACAAATTTTTTTTCAGTTAAACAACCGAATTAATTTTTGATAAGCCTTTTCTTAAAAAAAAACTTTATTTTCTCTAGATGTTAAAATTGTTGCATATTTTTGTTATTACACTTTGTTTAAGTGTTGCATTCGGAATCAAAGATGATTTGATGCAACACTTGTGGAACAAATTCAAAAAAAGTCATGGTAAAACGTACTTGGGCACCGAGTTAGAATCATACCGTTATGGCATTTTTAAAAAAAATGTCGATATGATCGAAAAACACAATCAAGACTACTCGGACGGTTTGGTTACATATAGACTTGGACTCAATGGATTCGCTGATTGGACTGTAGAAGAATTTAGAGAAAGACTATTAGGTACTAGAATGAACAAAACCGGTGGTTATAAGAGTGTTGGTAAATTTTTGAGATTGCCAAAGAATGTTCAATTACCGGAAAAAGTTGATTGGAGAGAAGAAGGTGCTGTAACTCCAGTTAAAAATCAAGGACAATGTGGTTCATGTTGGGCTTTCTCGACCACTGGTGCCATGGAAGGTGCTCATTTCCGTTTGACCGGTAAACTTGTCTCTTTGTCCGAACAACAATTGGTCGATTGTTCAGATGATTACGACAACGAGGGTTGTAATGGAGGTTTAATGGACAATGCTTTCACTTATATCAAAGAAAAAGGTGGTTTACAAAGTGAAGAATCATACCCATACACTGCTAAACATGGTAAATGCAAATTTAACCAAGATAAAGTCGTTGCAAAATGTACTGGTTATGTTGATATTAAATCTGGTGACGAAGAGGCTTTAAAAGAGGCTATTGCTACTCAAGGTCCAGTCTCAATTGCTATTGATGTAACTGAAGATAGATTCATGTTCTATAGAGATGGTATCTTTGTTGATGAAACATGTGAAAATAGTGAAGATGAATTGAATCATGGTGTTTTGGCTGTTGGCTATGGTAGAAACGCTACTGCTAGTGGTAAAGAAATGGACTATTGGGTAGTTAAAAATTCATGGGGTCCAAGCTGGGGTATGAATGGTTACATTTTAATGGCCAGAAATAATAACAATATGTGTGGTGTAAGCACAGCTGCTTCTTATCCATTGATGAAAGAGGAAAATTAATTTGATGGTTAATTGTTAATTTATTACTTTTTTTGAAAAAAACTTTTTTTGGGTCAGATTTTTATTCAATAAAATTGATTAGATTTTAAGTATTTTTTTGTAACTGAGATGAACCCACACTTACCGTTTTCGCTTTTATGAAATAATTTTTACCTTACTACCTGTCTAAGTGCACAGCTGAAGTACACAGAGTTTTCAACTTCAATAATGTTAAAAAAACAAAAAAAGTAGACCAAGAAGACCTTGAATGGGTGTGTCAGAAAGCATTCAAAATTCCTATATTGACATTTGAAAAGCATCAAGCAAAATATGAGTTTATAAAAAACAAAACATAATCTCAGAACCCATTTAGACAAGTCGTTGATGTTTACTAAAACATCAACGAGTAGGCTTGAGAAATAAAAAATTTTCTTTTTTTTTCATTTTGAAAGATTGTGGAAATTTTCTTTAAAAAAAACTTCAGAGTGGCCTATTAAGACATTAAATATACGGGTCTGAATGAGTTGCTTGTGTGGCCAATTGACCAGACCAATCTATTTTATGTCAGTTAATGGCCAATTAATTTAATGAAAAAAATATGAAATAAAATTCGCGGCCAGTCATGAAAATAGGTGTCCAGGTAAGAAAATCCAATTAGTAGGGACCAATTAGTAGGGAGAATTTTTTTCTGACCAAATTAAAAGAACTTTATTCTATTTTTTAACAAAGACGAGGTGAACTCTTGAGTTGGAAAATTAAAGATTTTTTTAGTTCAAAGGTTCAGTTTTTAATTAAAAGGTCTAAAAAATTGAATCTGAAATTTTAGAATTTTGGATTTTAAAATTTTGTTTATTTTAAAGAATTTTGAAAATTGGAATAGTAATTGTCTACTTTTTATGCAAATTAATTTTCAATGCATGGTTTCTTTTCAGCTGGTTCATTGTCACTTGGTTGTTTATCTTGATTTCGTTTGAGATTTTCTTCATTTTCTGATTCAGATTCTGATTCTGATTCTGATTCATCGCCTGAACCTTCATCTTTTGATTTGGTCAAATCTTTAAGATGTTCATTTGACAATTCATTTGAGGCTATAGCTTTCTTTTCTTTTTCAACAAATTCTGTAAGCAAACTATTTGTATCGGATTGAAATTCTTTAAGTTTTTCAATAAGTACCCTATTGTATTCTTTCTTGTCTACTTCTGAGCTTAATTCTAAATTTTTTTCCAATGTTCGTGTTTCTTTTAAACGATCTGTACATGTAAATTTCAACATTTCTAAAACAAGTTTAAATCAAAATTAAAATCAAGACTCAAAAGAAAGTGGCCTCAAGGAACGGCTAAGAAATTAAAATTCACACACAAGGTAAGAGAAGTCATATGACGAAAATTTTAATTGTCAAGGTTAAATTTTCTTACATATGGGGGGAGGTATCACTCTGAGATTATTTTTTGGCGAAATCTATGGAAAAATCTGAAAAAGAAGTGAAAATTTCGGATAAAGTCGGATAAAATCCCACTTTGTAATATAAGACTTGCTTATTTTACGAAGGTCGTAGTTTAAGTCTCAAATTATCTGAATTTGCTATTCTCGACATTTAACATGGGGGAGGTAACAAAAGTGATTTCTACACGAAGCTGGGAGCAGTCAAGGAACACCCACCCAAGTCCTGAGGACCATCTTAACTCAGAATCTTAACATGAAAAGATTTTGGATATACAAATCGTTAGACTATTTTTTATTATCAATAAAATTGTCTCACTACTAATCAATAATCGATTTCAGAGGAAGTCCTCCAGAGCGGGGTTTGTGGTCCTTAACTCTTTCCAAAACATTTTTTTTTAATACCCTATGCATTAAATACATAATCTTTGACACTTAAAACCGCAGCATAATAAGGAATTAGGTTTTTTAAACATTCCAGAACTCTTAATTGGAAAAGTAGTGTTGATAACTAACTTAGACCCAACTAAGCTAAAATCATAACTGTAACATTTTACACAGAAAACATATATGGATCTTGTAGATCTCATAGCCTGCTTCAAAATGATGCCCTAGTTGTCTTTATAGAACAGTTCCTTGAGGAGTAAATAAGGTTTAGTTGATCAAGAAAATTGCTTTTGAATTCAACTAAAACATACTTACTCCCAAATGAATCGTTCTACAAAGACAACCAGGGTATCATTTTGAAGCAGCCTATGAGATCTACAATATCCATATTTCCCTTTTTATGATAAATTACCGTTCCCGTTTTAGTCCAGTTGGGTCAAAAGTCGGTTATCAACACTATGGAAAAGGCCATTATTGATTAGAATACATGGTCTGAAGGCTAAAAAGCTCTAGTTTATACTAGTTCCGATAACGAAAGGAAAAACGACTCCCTGAGGCTCCAATTGTTTAACACGACGAAATAAACGAAAATATTTTTTAATGTGGGTCCTTGTAGCCGTGTTTTTTTAACCATCTGGATAAAAACAATTCTTCATGGTCTCAGGGGCTACTTTTGTACGTTTAAGGGGTTCAAAATTCATTTCCTAAATGGAGACTACGATCCAGGAATTAACCCTATGTACTAAAAACAAGAATATTAAAAAAATTTTGATTAAAAGCATTTTTAAATGCTTCTTTTAGTAAGTTTTAAACAAAGTTTGGACGCTAGTTTTTATTCAAAGACTAAGAATGACTTCATAAAATAAGTTTTTCACTATAACGTTTGTCTTTTATTAAAAAGAAAAAAATTCATTTAAAATTTGAACGAAAAAAAACAAACAAAAATTGAACAACAAAAAATCTTAAAAAAATAATAATATAAATAATAACAATATAAGTGGACATAAAATAACTGAATCAAAAATGGTCAATATCCAATACTATCATCGCTGGGTTACGTTTTTTGAACATTTTTTTCGAGAGGCGAAAAAATATTGAAACGTCATCTTTATACTTGTAGTAAAGTTTTATTCTTATGGAGAAATAAGTTCATTTAACTTTTGAAAAACACTCGGCTCTATGGTCGACATTAAATGTTGAAATTGTTCGACTCCAATTGTTGTTTCACATTCTCTTAAACGTTCTAGACAAAAATCTTTTATTGAAACTGAATAGACGAGATCAATTAGACGAATTCTTCGTTTTCGTTTTTCATGCTCGGTGTCTATTTCTTCATCGTCGTTTTCGACATCTCTTGCAGCAATTAAGTAACTTTTAAAAAATATTTTAAATTGATTTATCGAGAGAAAAAATAATTGAATAAAAATTACTCGTATTTTACTCCGTTGTCGTCTTTAAGAATTTCAAGCATAACTGTAACACACACATTTATAATAGCACCAAAACGTTCATATATTACACTTTAAGATTTTAAAAAATTAAACATTTTTTTTAAGTATATGCTTCATGGTTAGATGTTCAACTTATCATTAACCCAACGACAAAGAGTCAAGCTTTTAAATAGATTCAGTGTCCTTCAGACAGCTTTCCCAACAAAAATTTAATTTAAGAAACATAGACATGAAGATTCAAATCAAGACCGTCATAATTAATAAGAAATTTCTTGCTCTATACCATACTATAATGAGCTCTATAAAACAACCAATATGAGAGTAACTAAAGTTTGCGAAATTGAATATATATGAAGAATGGAAGCCCAGCGAATCGTAGAGAAGATCGTTTTTGGTGAACCCGTCGACTGAATCGGAAAGCAGGGTTTGTAAGAATATTGCTGACAAATAAATATCAGAAATAATGGAATGTATTCGACAAAATAATCATCATATCGTCTAGAATGGAACAAAATTTTTGTCGCCTTCAACCTCATAGGGGACATAAACTAAACTTAATTAACTAACAGGGCTTTTATCGGCCTTTAAACCTTCGTGAAAGGACTTTTTAGTTGTTCGACAAAAAGTTTTTTTTTTTTTAATTCAGGCTATCAACTTCACTGAACCTTTAAAAACCTTCATGAATGTTACAGTTCGCAAGAATAATTTTTGAATGAGATGGTTGTGTCTATCTGGAGAAATAAATGGCTGTACTGTGTCGATGTGGGATCAACTTATGTCAGACGATTCTTAAACCAATGTTAACTGCATCATCTTGATCGGACACCATTCAGTTAAGCGTTCAAATAGTATGCTTTTCAGCTTACATAGAAGGGTTAATATTTTTTTCTTTTAAGTATCAATGAGTTTTGCGAGATTCCCCAATGGATGAAGAATTTAAGCCACTCAGAAATAAAACAAAAAAAAAATTTCAATTGAATAGAAGTTGCTCGATAGTCTTTAAGATTGACTTTGCTCACGATGTCAAGGATTTACCAAAATGTCTTTTTCGGAAGGTCATTATTTTCAAGTGAAAAAAATTATTAATTTTAAACCAAAAAAAGTTGGTAATCAAGCGTTTAGGGGATTGGTTTCCTTTTTATAACTTTAAGCAAACAACATAACCTATTTAGAGCAGTTCAGTGTTATGTTTAACCCTTGCTAGGAAAGATCAAATTCTTCTATAAAGTAGTGATAGAATTTCCAATCAAACTAAAAACTTACTTTGAATTGAATCTCAACAAATTAATTAAAGCTAAAGCGGTAAGTTTTCTTCTTTCAGGATGTACAATCATGTCAATCTTATCAATCCATGAGTCCAATAAATCTCCAAGCAGTTTTTCGGGCTAATCAAAATAAAATTTTTAGAAAAAAAATCATCATCTTTTTTTTAAAAAGACACCAAAATTACAGTTTGATTTCTCAAAATTGAACATTTTTCAATTATTTTCATAAATTGAGGACTATCGTCCAACACCGGTTTAGCCAACATACTCAAACACATAGCCATAATCATTGGGTACACATCAGGTTTAACAGACAAATCAATTGCTTTCATAATAAACGGTTCGAAAAGTCTTATTTGTAAATTATCAGCAGGTGCTTCGAAAATTTGACCAACTGTTCTCATTAACCTTAGCAAGGCATCAATTTTCATTGTCTCATTCAGCAAATCACAACATTTATTCATTAAAAATTCACCATAATATTGTAATAATTGTCTAGCATCTAGGACTACATATGAATCAATTATGTCCAAACACAACTTCCAAATGTCCGAGTCACGATCTAACAACGGTTTTATATTAGAGAACACGTTGAGCAAATCATTTGACATTTGTAACGAATTTTGTATTGTTATATTCCATAACTCGAGACCGTCTTCTAAAAGATATACGGACGCAGGGTTTGTTGAATCCGTCGAATAATGAATAACAGGGACTAAAAATGGATGGTAATTCACAGACTGAGCTCCAAACGATTTTACAATATGATGAAAAGCTGTTACAATTGAACAACGTAACATGTTATAATCAGCTGATTCTTGCCATAAAAATGGCAAATAATCGGCTAATTGATTACAAAATGGTCTTATATGAACATCTACTCTTTCGACTAGGAATGAAAGAACAGACAGGACTTTGATTTTAGTGTCACATTCTTCGACTTCTTTCAACAATTGACAAAGAAGACCAAAATGAAAGTTGAGGAATGGGAGGTAAGTGTCCTTTTCAAAATGAACATCGTCCATGACTGATTTTAAGGTAAGACAAGCCTGTAGACGAATAACAAGGTCTTGATTGGGTTGTAAAAGTTCACAAATTGCCTCGTAGACTGGTGGACGATTCTCTGGAGCTAGTTTAATATTAACCCAGTTTGAGAGTAAAATTAATATACGCCGTTTGATCAGTACATGACACGGTGGATTACCATTAACGCCTTTCAATTCAGCGAGTAAAGCTTGAGTGAACCAGACGTCAAAATCAATAGCTGATACAAGTTCCCAAGCAGCTATGCTTCCACAGTTATAAGAAGCGTCTTTAAGAAGAATGTATCTGTCAATTTGACACCGATTTAATTGATTCGGATCATACACACCATTTTGATTTAAAGTTTGATTAATCAAAGAATTTTGATTGAATATAACCTCTTGATTTTCGACTGGTTTTATTTTTGAGTACATCTCTAAAAGTTCAACGACTATTGGTACGACTAGATCATGGTACTCGTGTACAAACGCTTGGAATAATGTTTCAGCACAAGCGCGATAATTGTATTTCCAAGCGTCTGTTGCCGTACCGTCTTCATTAATAAACTCTTCTGGTGATTCACGCCATGATTCAAGTTCTTCATCAGTCATTAACAAATACTCATTGAACAAAATACTTAAAATTTGTTGTAAATTTTCTTTAGTCAAAAAATTTTGTTTTATTTCAATCGCTTTTTGTTGCTTCAATTGAACTTGTTGATCGTCCAATTTTACCAAACGTTGTTTATATTTGTCACACATTATTATCGATTTCATAAAATTCATCAATTGAATTAACAACTTTGGGAATGATAGAGATTTACCTTGAGGTGTAAAACAAACCTGTATGATCAAATTGAAACATTCTTGCATACACGTTTGTATAAAATTAAACGGATATGTCTCATGATAATCATTAAGTATATCAATGTACAAAACGATTATGTACTCGTACTTTTCTTTAAAATAATCGTGTAAACGTTTCTCTTGACTATTAATCAAACGATTATACTTGGTCAATATCTTTTCAAAGCTTTGTATCAAATTTAACATTAATTGACTCAATGCTAAATTTTCAACATTATCTTTGAAACCATTCAAAACCAATTTGTGTAAAATTTTTAAACAAATAATTGCTTGATCCAAATAAAAAGAATGTTCTTGTAATTGATTCTTTAAATATGATTCATCGTATGTTTCAAGCTCTCCTAAAGGATCACTAAGACATTTTTGAATGTAAAAAAATGTTAATTCTAATAAAAGATTGATTATATTAAGAGCTAATTCTTCGAATATTTTACGATCGTTAACTAAACGTTTTGAGGCTAATGATTTTATGATTTGATGCAGTGCCATAAGACTTCGATTATGGATTATATTTTGTTGTGAGTTGATACTGTCTGATGTGTTGTGATTAGCGGGTGCAATTGAAAGGAGGGCAGCGAGTGCCGGTTTTGACGAGACTGGATCAGGAGAAAGAACAGAACTTTCTTGTAATATTTGAATTAATTTTGTGATCAAATCAGGCCATTGATGTGGTAGTTCAAATCTTGCTATTTTTCCTAAGATAACCGACATTTGACGCGCTAATTTCAATTCAGGTTCATTCAAGTATTGTAAAAATTGATTTTTTAACATAAGTCTTTCCTCTTCTTTAATAGAATTTGGGGCTGTTTTACGCCAATATTTGTCGATAGAATTTTTAAGACACGAACTAGCCATGAAACGTACGTTTGCGTTCAACGAATAATTCGATGTTATTGACTTAAATAAAATGAATCAAATTTGATAAAAATTGGGAAATTTATTTTTGTAAGAATTACAAGCAAATTTATGGCATATCCAGGATGAATTTCTAATTCTTGAATTTTGGCTTCAGCTTGTTTAACTTCAATTGGATTTTGTGAACATGCTTTTTGAATAGCATCAATTAGAATATTATTTTCCATTTCTAAAATTTCTAGAGGGTAATTTTTTAAATCTAGAGTTAAAGCGGTAATTAGTCAATGGTGGTGCTTTTTTATTGTGTGATTGAGAAAAATAAAATTTATCATCTTCTTTTTTTTTTATTAACTTTAAAAAAAAATAAAAGTTCTTAAAATTTTAGATTCATTTGTGTTAAGAAAATTCAATTTTTTTTTAAATTCATCTAATGACTTTGAATTAGTCTTTTATTTTTAATGTGTATATGCATTTGATTAGTGAATTGACTTTCAATGTGTCTTTATTTTTTTGTTTTAAAGTTTTCGTCTAAGTTTTAAATATGACATAAAATCTAGGTCCCCATTGGGGGATCTTCAACAGGGTCGTTTAGGACTTGAATGGAATTATCGTATTTTTTGATGATTTGAAGTCGACTGATAGCCCTCCCTTCGATCTAAACTATTCCAAAGCTGATTTTTTGAGTATTTCAGCTGAGTTTTCTAATCGTGACTGGTCTGCTATTTTTAAGGACAAGAACTCAAACGAAATGTACGAGGCTTTCGTAAAAGAATACAACGAGATTTGTCGCAAACTTGTTCCATTTAAATCGAATAGAGTAACGAAGTGGAGGCCTAGATGGTTAAACTCAAATCTAAAACAAATAAGTGATGAAAAGAATGTACTGTGGTTAAAATGTAGACAGACAAAATACAGAAATAGAAAATATGTAGCCGAGTACAACAAAGTTTAACATGAGTGTTCCAAGCAAATTAGGAGAGCAGTTCGTAATTTTGAACGTGAGCTTGCTGTACGTGCGAAACGGGACCCGAAACTGGTTTTTAATTATATGAAAAATAAGCAAAAAATCAAAGGCGGTATTGGTGCAGTCAAGACTGGTGTTGAAACATTAACCGATAAAAATCAAATAGTTGAAATTATGAATCAATATTTCAAATCGGCGTTCACTTCCAACAACCCAGAATCTGAGGTCCCAGATTCTCAAAGCGTACTCATAAATTATTCTCAATGAACCCATTTGTTATTTTTAGTCGTGAAAACATTGAAAAATATTTTATTATCGTTTCCTTTGTCGTTGATATTTATCAGATCATATTCAGATGGTACACTACCTGAACTTTGGAAGATTGCCAACGTATCTCCCTTACATAAAGGGGGATCTAAAGTTGAAATTAAGAACTACAGGTCCGTGTCTTTAACATCGGTGGTTGGAAAAGTAATGGAGAGAATTATTAGAGATGAGTTGATGTAATATTTATTGGAGAATAAATTAATTGATGAGAGACAACATCGTTTTATGCCTGGTAAGTCATAAACAACTAATTTGTTGGAATTTTTAAATGTATCTTACGAACTGGACCAAGGTAACTTTATTGATATAATTTATACAGACTTCTCGAAAGCGTTTGAAAAGGTATCCCACGAGAAATTATTGATTAAGCTAAAGGCGTATGGAATTGTTGGCGAGGCCTTTGAATGGATCAAATCATTTCTCCATGGCAGAAAACAGCGGGTAGTACTTGGTGATATCGTTTCATAGTGGGAGCAAGTTACGATTGGAGTACCACAGGGTTCTGTTTTGGGACTGATTCTTTTTGTAATTTACATCAATAATTTACTTGAGATGTTTCAAAGTGATTCACTGTCGTATGCAGATGATCTTAAATTGTTGGGTACATTGAGGAGTAATTCAGATTGATCTCTAAAACTTCAACAAGATTTGCATGTATTGACAGAATGGGCTAAACTATGGTCGACTGAACTGAATTTATCGAAGTGCAAAGCCATATGGCTAGAGATAAGTTTCATATATAAAACTAAAAGTCTCAAATACGAAACCATGATAGTTTTATATGGCGACGTAATCATTTAGTTTTAAATGTGAAACTTTAAAGTCGAATTAAAAAAAATGAAACTTAAAAGTTTCAAATCAGACCGGAACATAAATTTTCAATCATAGGGAAAAAAAATTTCATCAGTTAGACCAATAATTTTTGATATTTCCTTAATTTTGGGCTTGTATTTGCTTAGTTTCAGTATCCCGAAGTAGTTATGCTGAAGGACAGGTATTAAAAATAAATAAAATTCTTTAAAGTAAATTTATCTTAAAAAATTAAAATAAACTAACAAAAAAATAGATCAAAAAAAAGGGTTAACAAAATTATGTAGTAACCATTAGATATTGGAATTTGAATAGAGATAAACGTTGATTTATCGTGATGAAGTAGGTTGTTTAGTTGTATTTTTCTCTTTATAATCTCCGATAAGCTTTGACTAACCGTAAAAAAATAATTAAAGTTAAAAATCTAGAAGAAAGAAGGCAATTAACTTACGATTTCTTTTAGTTGACGCACCTCGTTCTTGAAAAATACTTGATCCAAATGGATACAACGCCGATCTATCCTAGAAGTTTTGTTTTACAAACATACCATTCAACCACTCTATTGCTTTTTCAACATTAAGTTATTTTTAGATTCTAAAATAGAATGATATTCAATTAGAATTAAAAAAGGTGTAATATTGTATTGCTTAAAAAAATGAACCTGTTTGGCTGGGGCGAGCAATTCGAAGCAGTTAACTTAATGACGTTTTGCTCTCAAGTATTCAATCTATCAGTTCATTATAATCCTTCAGCGGCTAAGCCAGCTTACACCATTTGAGTTATTTTTTATAAAGTTGTTTGTCAATTTTCTAAATACATTGATATTTTGTTTAATTAAAAATGGTGTGTTTTTTTATTGTTTAAATAAAAAAATGAACTCTTAAATTTTGGATTTAGATAAAAATGAAACATTAATCTCTTAAATTTTATTTTGAAACTTATTAATGTTAAATTTTGGCTATCAGAATTAATTTTTTAAAATTGAAACTTTTTCTATCACATTTGGTAGAAAAAGTAACAATTTGTTTAGCTAGAAGCTTTTCAAACATCTTAGCTAAAGGTGAAAGAACTGATATTGCCCGATAGTTATTCATATCAGACTTATCCCCCTTGTTTTTATAAAGAGGTGTCACAACCGCTATTTTCCAATCTTCCGGAATTTTCTTCAACTCTAAACAACTATTAAATAGCTGATGTAGAATAGGGATAAATAATTCAGGCATAGCCTTAAAGATTTTTGTATGAATCCCAACATGCCCTGGAGAGCTAGAAGTTGGCAATTCATTCAATGATTCCTCAACATCTTTAAGACTAAAGGATTGAAATGAAAAGCCCGGAGTCTGAAAGCTATTTGCTCTTTCAAATTCTTTAAATTTTTCAAAGATAAATTTAGCTGATTCGTCTTCTGTAGAAAACGAAGATGATTCAATATTCGTGAAGAAATTATTGAACATCTCAACTTGATCAGCAACTGAAGAAGCTTTGAAGTCACCACTCTGAATTACTTCAGTTATTTCAGGGCAATCATCAAAATTTTTATCGCTTCTCAGTTTAACCGAAGACTTATAGAACTCCCAAAACTTTTTAGAGTTCTTAAAGTCCTTCGGTGTTTGGTTTTTAAAATAATCTTTAATTTTTTGGCAATTTAATGCTTTGAACTCCCTTCTAGCCTCTTTATAATCAGCATATGTTTGCTCATTCTTACTCTCAGAGTAAATGTAAAAGCAATAGTCACGATATTTCTTGGCAGTTCTTAATTCATCGTCAAACCAGGGACAATGATCTTGTTTCTTTGGTTTGAAAGTCTTCTCAGGGCGACATTTTTCAATAGCCTCAATTACTTTGTCTTTTCCAAAACCCCATTTATCCTCAATATTTCTCAATTATGCTAAAGTCTATTGATGAAATACAAGCTTTAACCTTATTTAGCTTCTTTTCAGAGTAAACTCTAGTTGGGTTACTAGTTAAAATTTTCTTTTCAATCAATAAATCAAATGATGCTACAAGAAATTTATGATCGCTATACGGACAGCCTATAACCTCAGAAACAGGGTCTAGATCATCTGGATGTAAAACATGATCTATTTTACTTAATTTAACCCCTATGTCCCCACTTTTATTATTCTTAATTCCAATCCTAGTTGGCTCTTTTGTGACTGTTTTCAAACTAAAGTTTTCTAAAAAATTTGAAAACAATGAATCCCCAGAACTTGGATCCATATTAATGTCACCTATATTATTTGATCTTGGAGTTATCGTGACAAATGATTTGAAATGGAATAAACAATGTACAATTGCTGCTGCAAAAGCAAACAGAGTTTTGGGCCAAATTAAAAATTCGATAGCCAAATTATCAAACCGTTGTATACAGCACTAGTTAGACCTCATCTTGAATATGCCGTAAGTATGTGGTGTCCTTCATTTAAAACTGACATTTCGATTCTTGAAAGGGTACAAAGAAGAGCAACAAAACTCGTAAAATTAATAAAAGACAAGTCCTATGATGAAAGATTGGAAATCTTGAACTTGTAAAATCTTGAAGATAGAAGATTGAGGGGTGACTTGATTCAAACGTATAAGTTGGTTAATGGTGTAGAGAAAATCAACCTAGTTAATGAAGTTAATTGCGCCAAAAGTCTGTCACTTAACCTAAGGTCAAACGACAAGAGACTTGTTAGAGAAATCAACAAAAAGAGCTCATGTCGATATAATTTTTTGTCAAATAGAATAGCCTCTACTTGGAATATGTTATCAGCTAGTACAGTGTCAGACAAATCGGTCAACAAATTCAAAGCGTGTATTGATAGAGAAGTTTTAAATTTAAACTAATGCAACGATTGCAATGGCCCATAGTTGGACTAAGCGCTTAATTGCGCTGGTATGGACACAGTCCATACTGCAGTTTTTTTACTACTATTACTACTACTACTACTTTTATATAAAAATAATTAATTATCATTCAAAATATATTTTAAAGTAAAAATGACACAAACTACACAAAAATATCATTCTTTAAAACCTGATTCTATCGAATAATAATAATAATAACAATCATTGACGTATGATTTAACAACAATAACAACAAAAATACAATAATAGTTAAATCGTTGCTCAAGACTCATCTTCTTGTTATGTATAAATTATGAAAAACAAACAAAACCAGAATTGATTACATAAAAATTCAATTCTCGTTTGACATGAATAAATCAAAAAAAAATTTTTGTTTTTTTCCAATTCAACGAGAAAGTTTTTATTTTTTTAAATATCATGCTTAAAGTTTTAGATGAATATTTGCTCTTTACAGCTTTACTCCATTTATTTTTTTTTCGGTTTTTTATTTTTAATTGAAATTTCTTCATGTCAAATCAAAATTATTTTCAAGCTTTAAATTAAATTTTGTTCTTTTGATTTTAATTAGTGAGCATTATATGTCAGAAGAAGAAAAAAAAAAGGATCTAGATTTATAAAAATTCAAAGATTTTCCTAAGAGTTTAAGTAAAGATTTTTTTTACCATAGTAGTAATATTAATTAAGCATTCTCAATTATATAGCTTTATTTCATTTATTTTGATTTATATTCACTCTTGTTCTTTTTTCTACGATACTTTAATCATTCATAGATATATTTTATTTTGTTGCTAAAATTGTTTTATATTCGAGTTTTATGGAGTACAAAGAAGAAGAATATTTGACAGATTATCAGTCTGGTTAAATCTTTTGCATTAAATTTGAGTACAATTTTAAATTTTCAACTAAATACTTTTAATGTAGGTCTCTTTTGGAAAATACGGAAGGGTTGGGGTACGAAAAGCATTTAATTCGGTACAATTCGGTGGAAGTGCAGTCCGTTTCATGACTAGGAGACTTTGTAGGAATCGTCCAACATAAATTTATTACTGACTCTCCTTTTTGTCTTCTACTTGAGTCAAATTTTTTTCGCTAGGTTTTAATAGATGATATTTGGCATCGAGAAGTTTATAGTAATAAAGCTATATCATTTATGCAGAAACGCTATAATTGTTTTAAGCGTCCTGTTGAAAAAAGAAAACTTGTCAAAGTCTTGACAAAATTTTCCTAATCTTAAGTAAGCGTTTGCAATAACTCTGCAAATTAATTGCGCAGTTATATTTTGATATATTTTACTGTTGTGCATTTAAGCTTAAAATTACAGAGTTTTTGAAGCTATCACAAATTTTTTTTCAACAGGACGTTTAGAGCAATTTTTATAGCGTTTCTGCATAAATGCTATAGCTATGAGTTATAAATTTCACCACCTGAGATTTTTAAGATTTTAGTGTTCAAATTTTTTAAGTTTATTTTAAAATTAAGCTTTTACCATCATTGATAATTTTAAAATTCTAGGTCTTAGGTATACAGCAGTTGATCAATTTTCCAAATAAGCAGATTAAGTTTTGACGCCGAGGGAACGCTATATGATTCTTTATTATGGATCCTTGGAAAATGTAACGATCCTTCAGTTCCGTATTTTCCAAAAGAGACCCATTCTGTTTCTCGTCTTTCTTAATAAAAAAATGAGTCAAGGAACCGAAACGATATCCTTTTGGAAAAAATTTTGATTTTTGAACGTTACATTTTCGTAAGATCCACAGTACCTCTGATGAGATTATCTGTAAAATTGTTTAATCAGATCTAATTTATAAATGGAGAGATCACAAAACAAAATCAAAGAGCCTCATTGACATCGGATCGATGATGGTCTTAATTTGGTCGACATTTTTTTTAGTAAATTTTTATTCCAAGTGCATTCTAACATTCCTGATATGATTATTTCTAAAAAAGAAAAATCGATCTACTTGTATTTAAAAAACGATTTTCATTTTTATCCTTTTCTATGACGGAGGGTACCTTTTATAAGCAGACCAAAAAATTTGTTTAAAAATTATCCTTAATGATCTAGTCTAATTGGTTCAGTGCCAATACGGTAATAATTTTGTAAGAAGGGATTGTTAAAAAAATTTATTTATAAAAATTCCGTTATGTTTTTTTTTTATTTTTTGTTTAAATGAGTCTCGACACAGCATAAATATCTAAAGCTGATTCTATTAATTTTCAACACTCACAAAAATTTTTAAAATAAATATAGACCCTTAAATTTAAAAATTAATCAATTTAAATACTTAAGATAATTAATTTTATTCATAAATGTTTTAGAACCAGTTGCATTAAAACGAAGAGATTTTCCCTCACATAAAAAAAAAAAACAAACTCTCTGATTAATAAATTCAAGGTTTAGATTTGAATAGAATTAAATGATTTTTAAAAAAATAATTTTATTCTTGTTATTATTTGATAACAAAATAAATAACAATTAATGAAACATATTTTTCTTCCTTTTTTTTTTTAAAAAATAACAAAAATTACGAGTAGCTTCTTGAAGGAAAAATAAACAAAAATATAAAAATACATCAAAATTTCAATATTTAAAAAAAATAAAATCTTTTCCTATTTTGTTATAAATAAACACTAGAATAGATAAATAGATCTATTCGTTCAATGTGTGTATGTGTTGTTTGAAAAGTTTAAATATTAAAATTGAATGATTTATACAGAATTAATTAATCAAAATGAAAAGAAAACAATCTTTTCCTCCAAATTTTTATTTTCTTCTTCAAAAAATAAAACCGAAACTTTTTTCAAAAAAAAAAAAAATTTACCAAACAAGATAAATTTATTATAAATCAATTTAACCTTTTAAATTAAACTTGCATGAAACAACTTATTTTAAAAATCTTTATTATAGTATGTAACAATATGAATATTAATCTTCTTCTTCTTCTTCTTTTTGATTTTAAGACAATATTTTAATTAAAAAGTGATTAAGATTCCTCTTTACTTACTTCTTCTTAAAACAACTAACATAAATTAATTTAAAATTTTTTTTTTTATTTAAAACGTATGTTTTTTTCTATTTTATTTTGAGTTTGGTTGGAAAAAAAAATAAAAATTTATCATCTTAAAGTAATATTTTTAAAAATCTATTTAAACAAAAAATCAATAAATTATTTTGTTTTGATTGAGTTAATTCTATTTCATAAGCTATTATTAGAAAATGTTGCCATTACAAATTACATGAAAATTTGAATTTTTTTCTAGGTTCAGAAAGGAAATTGAATCGGAATAATACATTATACTTAATATTTTCGTATACAGTATTTATTTGAAGACGATTTAGATACTGCACTTCCACCGATGGCGTATCCGAACCGTACTTAAATCATAACAAAAATTCTCTAAATTGATTTTTTAAGAACGGATACGGTACGGTACTGGTACGACAAGCCATTAATTCAGTGGAAGTGCAGTAGTTGGACCATCTCCAGAGACGACCAAAAATGCAAAATTTAATGCAAAAAAACTTAATAGAGTCCGTAATAAAAAGAGAAAAACTTGAAATTTGCCAAAAAATAATGTTTTTAGGGGTAAACGCTACATTTAAAGGTTAGATTGTACCTCTTACTTCATTATTTCAAATTTTTTTGCATCCAATTTTTCATTTTTTGTCGCTTCTTATTATGTCCTATCACATTATCCGATAATTATTTTCATTCACTTTATCTTTAGGCTCATTTTTTGGGCTTTGCAAAATATATGATCAACACTGATCACTAATCACACAAGTTATATTCATTATATTAAATCATGATATATGACTCTATACAAACTTAATTTAAGGTGCGCGTCATTCAAAGCGTTCGGGTATTCAATTTTAATTTATTTCTGTCTATCTAAATATTGGGAATATAAAATTTATTTAAAAAAACGCGGAATTAGTTTTTTACATCTCGGGAATTATATTTTTTTCATCCGTGATCATCTGATCATATATTCCGCAAGACACCTCAGACCTCTCTATCCCAAAAAGCAAATTTTTTGAGCCCTTTAAAAATTTGGACTAGTCTAATTCTGCAATAAAGATCGATATTTTGATTTAACCCTTTGTCAGCAAAGAAATCCGAATTAAAAGAAGCAGTATCATCTTGAAATTCTAAATGGAGTTTTTGTAGTATAAATTAATCAATGAAGATAACAAATGAGAGGTCATTTTTATCTTAAAATCTCGAACCAAATGTTTAATGAAAAGAAACAGCTCGACAACATATTGAAAGTTTATTTATTATTAAAATAATTTTAAAAATGGTTGAGAGTATAACATAAAGTTTTATTTCTATCAGTTAAATGAATAATTTGGATGTCATTTCGGGTGAGGATTGAAAAAACATAAAAAAAGTGAACATCTAAAATTAACACATAAATTTTTTTTTTGATGATAGGGCATAAAGCAAAATTTCTAAATTTTTATTTAAGTTTTAGAAATTAGATAACCTTTGACTTTTCATGAAGGAAATCTTTAGATAAAAGTAAGAGAGCCTTCTAAAAAGGAAATCGTCAATTTTGAAGCTTAAAATATGCTAAAATCTTTGAGCAATCTTTTAAATTTAAAAGTCAAAATTGAAAACTTAATTTATGAAAGATTTTAAGTTTTAAAATTTTGGGATTCTTTTGAGCCATGAATTTTGATATTGTCAGCTGCATTTATTCAAACTTTAACTTTTTAAAATTAAATTTTCTCAAAATAAATTGTAAAGGTAACTTAAACTTTTAGGTGATCTGATTAGACCAGAATTTTATGTTTTATTCCCATTTCTAGGTCTCTAACTTTCTAAAAAAAATAATTTATGTGGGGCTCACTTTATTTATGTATTTTGAGATATTTGAAAAAATTTCTAACCAATTCTAACCTAAAAAATAACCGTTTCTTAGCAATCATTTGAGAGACGTGTTTGAAAAGTTAAACAAAGTTATCTATTTTAACATTAATATCGTTGGAGTTTCAATTTTTGTCAATTTTTTCAACTCCAATCGTCACCTCAGTCATGTGAAGTCAGTCAAAGTTTTAATAAACTACGGTACCCTGAACGATATGCATTTATTCCATTAACTTTCATTAAGTTTTTGAATTTAAAACTTATTCAAATTTTCATTTTTAATAACAAAAACTTAAATTTTTAATCTTATCTAATTTTAAAGTAGTAAATCATTTATTGGTAATTATTTTTGCAGATTTGTACTTTTTTTCCTTTTTATTTGATTGTAATAGTTAAAGCTGCTCGTAAAGATAAATTTGTTTTAGATTGACTAAAAGAATTAATATAAAAATTCAATTTTTTGTTAATTTTTTTTAAGGTTCAAATTTTTCTGATAAATTCTTAGATTTTAGGTTTTTTCTGCCTTAAATTTTACCGTTTTCACCCTTCCTTTTCCCTATCGATAACGGTTCCACTGTAATTTCATCTTCTTGGATTTTAAGCCATATCTCCAAATTAAGAATAGATCATCCCAATCGCTAGTTATTGAATGTTTTAAAATAAAATCACGGTATTCGCCTGGAAAAGAGTAGTGGTATTGGTAAAATTTTTGATTTTTTGCTTCCATGAAAAAAATTGGTTTAATGGGGTTTACGTGGTAGTAAATCACGGTGATAATATTATAAATTACAAATTCAGATTGCATGGCAGTTTTGAATCCAATAAACCTTACCTTTATCGAGTATTTACCATTATTTCAAATCCAAAATATTTAAGGTTTTATTTATCAAAATCTCATTATCAGAATTTAAACGTTCAATGACCCCAAGATTTTAATTGTATTTCCGTGCTTAAGAAGGAGTACATTTATACCGAGGTCTAAAAGCCGAAGTGATGCTATATAATTTTTTTTTTTGCGAAATTAAATTAAACATCTCTTATAATTTTGTTTCGTCCAAAATATAAGGAATAGTTCTTTTTGGGTTGAAAAATTTACAAATTTGAATTTTGGTTGCATCAGCCTAAGGTTTTTGACAATAGACCACGACTTGAATTTAGTTTTTAAGTATTGACGCCTTGTTAAAATGTTCTAATTCATGAGTTTTTTTTTTTTTATAATGGAAAAAGATTTTTGGTAAGGAAGAGGGGATTAAAGCATAGAAAATTTCTAAATAGGCCTTGTATTGAGAATTTTTTTTACAAGTACCACATGTATAACACACATTTCTTAGGTTATAGATATACGCATTCTTACTATTTTTTCTTTTTGGAATTTAAGCAACAATTTTATGGTTTTAAAATGGATTAGATTCGAGGCGAGCTCAACAAACAAACGTTGGATTACATCGACAAATCTGATTTGAAATAAATCGAAACGTTTCTAATCATGTTACGATCAAAAATTTTAATTAGAAAATAAATTCTTTTGTTTTCCTTAGAACAATCAAACTAGAACTTAATTCATTGTTAACTGACAGATATATATATGACTTATCTTTCCACGTTCATCTTTCAAAAATATGTCACATTTAACTTGATTAAGTTTTGCGCTTAAGACTCTTTTCAATTGATTCTTTGGATCGTAATATAGCCAAGTACTCCATTAGACCTTTAAGGCTATGCTTCTAGTCTTCAGAGTTCGGGAATCAGCGTTTTTTAAAAGACTCAATTTCAAGCCTCAGTCTTTGTTTGCCTAAGACTTTACTTTTAGTCTGAGTCTTATAAATAAAATAAGGACTAAAAATTCATAGTCTGAGTGAGTTAAAAATATGAAACTCAAATTTTTTTGAGTCTGAGTCTTTGACAAAATATTTTTTCCTTTCTTATCACTATTTACTTTCACAGATTACTGAACCAATTATCCATTTCCATCAATGATTAACCCTAAAGCCGTAAAATAACTACGGGTGAATTAACGGGTTAGAAAGAACTATTCTTTTTAAATCGGGAGGGCCAGGAACACAATCTCGCTTTGAATTAAGGGTTAGGGTTAAAGTAGTGAGGTAAAAAAATACTGAAGAATTCGAATTTAAGATCGGTATTATTTTTTTTAATGTCAAGATTGCTGTCAATTGCTTATGATTTTGAATTTTCGTCAAGGAAGCTTCTATTTAGGCCTTCCGAAACTAAAGTCAAGTAATACTGTTAATTCCAACCTTATTCTCATAGAAATTTTTCTCTCCTATTTTTTCTTTAACAACTTTAATCGACTACTCATTCATGTTTAAAATATTATTCTTAACATGAATGAATAGCCTTGAGTAAGTGACTCAGAACAGTTTTGAATCGCAGCGACTTGAATCTTTTCACCTGATTCTCGATTAAGTTAACTTAATCTGAACATTTTGCTCACCAATTCTGTCACGAAATGGTACTTTTGAGGTTATCAAGCAACATCTACGATTATTAGATGAAAACTTTGCTTAAAATCATCCAAAAATTTGATAGTAGATATTCATATTTTGATTAATAATGTAAATTTTATAACTAAAAAAATATAAATTTATAACCTCTTTTTTTTGTGTGAGGATCTGGATTAACTTGCATCAACAACAAAAAATGTTAAATAGTTAATTAGTCTAATTTGATAAGCTTATGCAATTTTAAACATGTAATTGAAAGTCTGAATAAAACATGATAATATTTGATGAAGAGACGATATTCAATAAAGAATTTTAGCAGGAGTTGTTTTTTATTTTTTTCTGTTATTTTCAAATTAGATTTTTTCATGTTTTTGAAAAAAAAAATATCATTTCACAAAGATAGCAATTGAAAATGAATTGGCAACAAGAAGAGATATTAATTAAAATACACTGAGTCATTTAATTTCTTCGAGTGTTGATTTTAATGATTCTAACATGTTTAATTTTATCTTTCTTTGAACAATTGTTAAATAATTTTTATTTTTGTTATATTGAAGTAGCAAGTTTGTTAAAACGGTGCCAAAACGAAATTAAAAAAATAGTTGACTTTTTGTTTTAATCTTCTCAAAAAATATATTGAAATTAGTTTGACTTGGAACAATTTTTTTTTCTTCTTTTAAAGGATTCACTTGGGGGTGAAAATCAGGAAAATAACTACGGATTACTGAAATGAACCAGCATAATTTCTTTTTTTTTTTTAACGAATTAGAGGATTTTTTGTTTTCTTTCTTCATCTAGTTTAACTAATTAAAGAAAACAAAGTATCAGCAAAATTGCAAGTTTTTGTTTCTTCTTCTTCTTTACTTTCACACTCTCTTTTAGAAAAAAACAAAAGGGAACACAAAATCCAATAATTGAAACCGTATTAAATTTTTTGCATGTATAAACTTATATTAGAATGGTTAAATAAATTTAAAGAATACGATTTTCAATTACGATATCTATGAGTTTCATATTTATAATTTTTTTTAAGGGGTTTACGAGAGAAAGAGAAAAACAAAGATTTAAAAAAAAACTTGTTTTATAATTAAAAATAAAACAATTGATGTATTAATAATTTTTATTTTAGTTCAAATAACAATGAAAGGAAAAACTGGAAGAGTAAATGAAATTATTGGAATTTTGTTGTTGTTGTTGTTGCTTTTTTTTTTTGAAGAGTTTATTGTTCCATTTTAAAAATCAAAATATCAGTCCTCTTTTCATCATTTTGTTCTCCTTCTTCTTCTTCTTCTTTTTTTTGTTTGTTTGAAAATCGTTTGTTTAAATGAACCCTTTAATTGTGATCTTTATTATTAAAGGGAGTCTTAATTTTAAGTGACATAAATGCAAAAATCAATAGCTATTACAAAAATTGTTAGTTAATTTAAATTAAAGGCTTTATGTCAAATGTATTTTAAATCAAGTACGATAAACTAAAATCTGCTAAAACTTAAATTTCGATAGCCTTGTAATAAACTTGCATCCATACATTCTTCAATTAAAATTTCATCTTAAAAAACTTTTTAGTGAGTCTTTGATCGGTCTTAGTATTGTAAGTATCTTCATTATGGTCCAACCAAAGACAATAGACCAATCATTTTTTTATATACTTTGTAGTAGTGATGGTACGATAACAGATTTTTGTTATATCGATATCATCGAATATCACGTATCTTTTGATAAAGGCCTAGTAGTAAGAAAAATTTTATAGATCGTTTGATGAATTAGTTTGCTTCGATCTTTGGCTTATTTTTTTGTTTCTACGGCATTAGGATGTTGTTTTCAAGATTTTAAAAACATCTAATTTCCAAAATATACACCATTATGATATATGGGCTTTAGCCATTAAAAGCAAGCAATTCGATAGCTCTCTTGTACCATTCCCTGCTTTTTGAGCTAAAAAACTCACGGTACTCAGCTTCAACTTGGTTTTGTTTAGTAAATGCCCTCTAAGGAAACGAGCCATATAGCGGTTTTCGTTATCTTGAAGAAACTTTCGGTTGATCAAAGAAGGGTATTTTGCTTGAAGTGAAGCATACGTTCATTCTAGTTGTTCACAATAAAGGTCAGCGTTTATCGTACGACCATCAGGAACAAGTTTAAAGTGTATTACCCCTTGGTAATTCCATCAAACGCTCACTATTACCTTCTTTTCGAATCGTCCTCTTTTAACGACTGGCAGGGCTGGTTGAGATGGATATATTCACTGGTTTCTGTCAGTATTTCGAAAATATATTCAATTCTCATCGCAAGTAATTACCCTTCTGGAAAAATTGTTCATTAAGAGAATTTTGATTAATTTTCTACAGACGTCGTTGAATATCAACAGGTGTCAAATCGTGTTGAGCGTATTTTAACTTTATGGATGAACTTAAGGTGACGAAATATGGTCGATTGTGAAGTGTTAAGGTCACTTGATAATTCGCGAGTACTAACCCGGGGGTTGCTCTCTACCGCCGTATGCCGGGCGTCCTTATCGAAACTCACTGGTCTTCCAGACCCCTTGTTCCTTCGAAGGCTAGTATCACCATTGTTAAACTTATTGAACAAAGATTGCGCCTTTCTTGCTTTAAGAACATTCTTACCTTCTACTTGACATATTTCGTGGGTTGCTGCTGTTGCTGAGATGAATTAAAGTTATGAGATTACATAAGAGCTAGAATCAATAATAACTTAGAATTTAAAAAACGCGAAATTTTATGAATCATCCTAATACTTCTTCGGTATCTTTAATTTCTCCAATTTATTTTTTCTAATATAAACTTTGTATCTTGGCTCTGTATTTATGGGCGTTTAAAAATTGAGTGATGTTCAAAAATGTTCTTAAATTTTCATCTTTGAATCGTCTTGAGTTTTCACGATCAAATTCAAATTTCAAGAACTAAGAAATTCTATTTGCTTACTTGTCATTTCGTGATTTTCAGTAATATTTTTTTTGTGAATTAAAAAATTCTCAACACGAAAATTTTATGCAGTTTTTTCTCGATTTGTGACGGGTCATGGGAACAAGTTTATTATTGTCACAAAATCGAAATGTGACAGAATCGATGAATACAGAATCGAGAACACACTGTATCTGTTTTCAATTTGACAAGGGCTAACTGAGGCTGAAAAAGACTTAATAAACGTTTGCTTACAAGTTTATTTTAGTTTCACGCTATTTGAAAGAACTGTTTTTAATTTTTTTTGGTGATAAAACAAAGATACACTTGAGAAAATCTCTTAAGCATTTAAACTTGTTACAGTCTTCCCTGGTTAATCCGACCCTCGCTTATACGGAATCCTCCCTTAACCGAGATTTTTTAAACCTCCCGCAATTATATTTTCCTATTGGATTCCATCTCAATAATTCGACAGGAAAGTTCTCTGCCAAATTGGTCGGATTAACGAATTAATTTATTCTGTGATCGCTAATTCAACCACTTTTCGAGGTTTACCGTCAAATAAGGCACATCCTCTAGGTGAATACGAGAGACATCCTTGATTTCCTTGACCATGGTGTTTATTTTATTTGTCGCTTAAAGCTCTGTATCGTTAATGTATTTTGAAGTCCAGCATATAGACTTTAGCTCTTCAATCGTTTCTATTTCTTCATCGTATATGCGCTCAATGCAATTCTAATGTGTTATAAATCCGTTCTCTTAGAATATCTCATTCACAAGCTTTCTGGTTAGATCATTCCCCGTTAGTCGAATCATGAACTCAGTTTTTTGGTATCCTTGTTGTTGAGTGCAAGCAAAAGATAATTTGCTCTGCACTGGTTAGATATCCCGAGCATTTTTTACAGTGGTTTCTTCGATTTGTCTTAAATCGTTTAGTTACAGGAATGTATTGTATGTTGTAAATTCTAGATTTTTTCAAATATTTTGGGTGAAAAAGTTGATTCAAAATATAATCTTGATCTTTTAAATCCGTATCTTAATTAATACTTTTGTTTCAGTGCTTTTAGCTAAAGAGTTAATATATTTTCCAACAATTAAATAATTATTTATACGGCTAAATGAAATTCGATATAACAATTATTAAGAACAATTGGGTCAAATAATATCTAAACGAGATATACACTGATTATAAATTAATAACTTATAAACTCAGACAAAATTTTTGTTTCAAGGAGTACAAAAAAAAGTTAATAAAGCACCTCTTGCTTTTTTAAAAAAAAAAGAAGCTCTCTCAATCATAAATTTAGTATTTTTTATCAGAAATATTTTTTCAAAAACCTAAAAATCTCAAGGGTAAATAAAAAGTATTGAATAAATTTTCTTGAAATCCTGAACTGATTAAGTTTAAATTTAATCAAAAATTCATAAATTTCTTTTTTTAATTTAAAAAAAAAACAACTACAGTAACTGAATTTTTACAATAAATACCTTGAAGCTGTTTTAATCATTACATAACAAAAGATTCTTATAATCGAAACTTAAAACTATTAATGAAGAGAGCGAATTTTTTCTCTTTTTTTTGTTTTGAGATTAATTTTAATTAAAAAAATAATTTTTTTTTGAGTCTAAGAATAATTAAATAAGAAGGAAAAAGCGAATAATTTTATTGAAATATTTAAAAATAATTAAGACTGTTTCTTTCTTTCTTTAATATAGTGTATTAAACCGTGCCGTTAGTTTTAGATTGAGTGTGTAAACTGAAATAAAGATAAATTTTGTTGTTGTTTTTTTAAATAAAATATTACGTCCCATTAGTCAAATTTATTTAATTAATCGTAAATCTTTATTTTTTCTTTTTTGTTAACTTGAAATTATTTGAGGCACATTATTTTAGAGAAAAATTCCGAAAATCTGAGTTAATCAAAAATAAATATGAACTTTTGAGAACAAAATATGAATGACAATTTCGATTTAGGGAAAAAAAATTCTTTCAAAGATTCTTTTTTTTTTCTTCTAAAACTTTAATTAAAGACAATATCAAAAATAAAAATATCACTGGGAATCATTATTTTTCTTCTTCTTGTTGTTGTTCAAGCGACTACTACTACAGGAAAATTAAATTAAATTTATTTCTCTCTTATCTTCACAGGAAATCGAATTTCTTTCTGTTTTTTTTTTGTTTTTTGACTAATGATTATTATGACTTTAATAATCCTCATTCCATTTATAACTAATATTTTTTTGATTCGTTTAGACATTTTGAAATAAACAAATTCATGAATATTCAAAAATGGTGTGGTTTATTGAAGGAAAAGCCAACAGCTTGCAAAATAAAGTCTTGATCAATTTCCTGAATTTTATTCACCCCGTAGTTTATCAGTAAAAGTTTTTGTTTTTGGGGTTCATTTATCTTGAAGCCATTATGTCTTTAGGGCCCAATAACTTATTTTTTGTATTCAAATTTTTCTAATAGAGAAAATATTTTAGAAATGTTTTATTAGGAATCCGATTTTACTAATTACCGCAAACAAGCAAATATATTAGATTTTTTCAATTTGTTTAAATTAAACTTCCGTTGTAAAATTTGTATGCAAAGATAATTAGAGGTTGTTTGAGTAGCTTAGATTATTAAAATTATTAAATCCGAATGTATATCTTAATTATAATAGATAGATAAGATTATATCCTTTGAGGAGACTAATTATGTAAAAATTTCAAGAAATCTGAATTTAACAAAGAGCAAAATAATGACATTCTTTTAGACAAAATGTAATGTAAAATATCAAGATAATTTAAATGAATTTTAATGAAAAAATAACAGAAAGCTGATTCTAATTGCTTGACTTGTTTTTCAAATTATTTTATTTTTCCAGTTAATAACCTATGTCTTTCTCAGCAAACAGTTCTTTTCTAGACTGAGTCTTAATTACATATTGTTGAATGATGATTTTTGTGGAAGCTATACGGCTTGAATTACAGAGATAAAAATTAGAATATTTTTTTTTATATTTGTTACAGCATAATTATCCGAAGCCAAAATCTCTAGAGTTTTGTAGTACAAATTTCTCGGGCAATTCATCTCCAAAAAATTTGATGCGACTTAACGAAATCTCTAAAGCTCGATCTCTTACACCAGTGTGAAGTTTTTTCTCAAGTTCTCAGTTTCTTAAGATAGTTAGAGAAAAAAAATAAAGTTATTTCTCAAATTCTTAGAATCTAGGAAAAGTTTCAAGATTGGAAATCATTATTGAACATTCCATTAACAAATTCTCATTAATAACAGAAGGTCTTAAAATTCTGAAAAGGTAAAGATGTTTGTTTTGCTGCAGAGATGTTCAGGACAAAAGAATAAGCAAGTCAAAGTTCCAGATAACAAGGTTTTTTATCCAAAAAAATACACCAAAGAATGATAATTTAAGATTTTTATCTAATCATTTGGTATCTTTTTCAAGCCTAAGTTGGTATTGAGGTAGGGATTAGGGGTTGGGTCTAGGGTTAAGATAGGACAGCGTAAGGATTCGACTAAGCATAAAACTCAGGGACTCGATAAATTTTTCTCAAAATTATTTTCTTTGATTTCTCAACTTTTCTCAACTTTTCTTAGATTCTAAGAATTTGAGAAATAGAGTAAAAACTTCACATATCTCTTACAAGGTTAATAGTGCTACTCTTTAACATGCAGCTATATTATATGCCGTATTACGATAGCTTATGTTTTCTGAGACATGCTAAAGAAATTCAAATGCTAAAAAATTAAAATGATGAAAATAAACTCTAAGGTAACGTGGTACACTTAATTATAATCACAGTATGAAAATGATTAAAATTATTTTAATTTTGAAAAAAAAAGAAGTGACTGGGTTAATTAATAAACAATTTTTAAATCAAGGGGTTAATTAGCATAGACTTTTTATTTTTCCTTTAGTATGAAGACAAGATCATCAGTCTAATGTATATTCAGCCTTATTTTTTAGTTGATTTTGTTTGTTTTAATAAACATCTTCAAAATAGTAATTGAGCCAAATTAAAAAATTATTAGATTAAGTTTCATTTGAAATTTGAATTGCAAATAAATTTTATGAGATTAAAAAAATATATCATTAGTAAAGTTATAAACATTAAATGGATATAACAGGCTCATAGAATAAACAAGTCGTGTTTTGAATCGTTTTATTTTATTTTTATTTTCTCTTTTTTATTTTCAAATTAGTTTCTATAGAAGAAGAAGAAGAATTTTCAAATATTTATGCTCGCAATTTCAAGTATCAAACTGGAGGATTTGTTGTATTTTGCATTCTCTTATTGATTGTTTAATTAAAAGTTTTCAAGAGTAAATTTTCAAAATTCGCTCCATGAATTAAATGAGAGAAAAAAGAAAAAAAACAATCGATTTCGATTTAGTCAGGGTGTTTAAGGCATTGGTGATAGCAGGAAATGTGATTAAAAAAAATGACATTTTAAGGAATTTATCTCGGAAACAAGTCAAGAACAAAACTCAATCAAATATAAAATTGACAAAAAAAAAATTTTTTTTTTTTAATATATACATAGTATATTGACAAAATCAGTTTAGATTGATATAAAGACGAGATTTTATTTTTAAGATAATCTAAACTTAGTATCGAATTTCATAATAAGAAAAAAAGAAATCTAATTCAAACAAATTTGTTCGTAAACAGCACATCATCGTTAGTTGTTGTTGTTGAAATCAGAATAACTTATTCTTTGCCAACAGAGAAATAAAATTAAATCAATAAATTTTTATAAAAAAAAAAAAACTTAGTTAAGCCATTGTTTATTACCTAAATTTTAATTAAAATCAAATATTTAAAGTACCTGATACAAACTGAACCCCGGATCCTGAATTTTGGTAAAAAATTAATTTTTAATCAAAATTTAATCTATTTTAATTAGATTTCATCTTTTTTTGTTTCTAATTTATTTTATGAAATCTAATTTCCAGTACCCTGTAAAATGAAGTTTTCAATGATCAACAGCATATGGTTTTTGATGATAAGAAAAAAAATAACTTTTTTTTTTTTTATTAGTTTAAAAAAAATTTATTAACTCATAAATTTTTTTAAATCCATTTACTTGTTACAGAATTGTATTACAACTGAGTGAATTTTTGTAAATAAAAGATAGAAACCATTTCATAAAATTGAATGAATAATCTTGAATCTGATAACAATTACAACTACAAGAAAAATAAAATTACAAAGTTTCACTTAATTGAATTTGATTTTATTTAATGAAAAAAAGAAGAAGAAAGGAACGAAAGGGAAAGAATAAATCTTCAAGTTTTTTTTTTTCTTCTGTACTTCTTGCTGAATTGAATTAATTATGTAAAGTTTATTTTTTTATTATTTTTTTAATTAAAAAAATTTTTTTTGTTAAGCTCAACTTGCAGTTACCATGTTCGTCCAAAATTGTTCCCATAACACAAAAATCATCATCATTATCATCTAGCTTTCAATATCAAAAAGAAATAAATGTCATCTCTCTTTGAGATTTTTATGTTTTATTTTTTTAGCAGGAGTTTTTTTTTTTGATAATTTTATATCTTTTTCTATTTTTTGATAGATGGTTATAATTAGGATATTAATAAATTTTATGTGTGTGTGTGTTATCATGAAAATTCCATTTTTTTAAAGCGATTTTTTTTCATCTCAAAAAAAAAAAAACGATTTAAAAAAATATCCTGGGTCAAAAAAACTATGAACACACACCAAAAAAAACCAATTGAGATCAAATAGAAATTACTCATTGAGAAACCATTTATTTTTGTTATTGTGGTATTTAAAGTTGTTTTAAGATTAACTTTATTTTACTGATTAAAAGCTTTTTAAAATAAGAATATCTCAAAGTAAATAGTTAGTTAATTTATTATTTTTTATTTAGAAAACAATTCCGAAACTTTATCTTTCGCTTTTGGATACCATAAATGAGCAAAAGGAAATTTAACAGAATTTCAACGATTTTCAAACTTAAGGTCATCTGTTTTAGGGCTCAAGAATTGTTTAGGAATATCGATTTTCGTGACAAAAGCAGAGCGGTCAAACTTCTCAGTTTTCAAATGAAAGTCTCCTAAGTTCAAAAATTAATTGGTAGACAGTTCAAACAGTTTAACATTGAATTTAAATTTTCATAATATTTTGATTTTTCAGTGGAAACTAAGAAAAATAGAGCATAAAGGACACACTTAATTCGGGTAAAATCTTAATTAACCATATCAAGATTATCAGTGGCGTAACATCCATACGGCAAACCAAGACTTGAAAGATATTTAACCGGAATGTCATCGGCTGGTTTATTACGCTATTAGTTTAGGGTTCTAGTATTTTGGGGAATGAATATTTTGTATTTTTTAGAAAATATCATTACCAATCTGTCGTTTTTATCTTCAAGAATCTTTTACAAGAATTCGGATTTTTCATCTATTTTTGAGATCCCCTTGGTTTAGCTCCCCTTGGTTGAGCTCCCCAACTGAAATTGTCTAGCTACGCAACTGAAGATTATTAATTTTCACTAAACTTTGAAACAAGAATTTTTTTTTCTTTCTAAAAACCGGAATATTCATCAAAACAAATCATGAAAAATGCGCCAATTTCACGTCTTAATGCTTCTAGGTATAAAAGAAAGTTTTTCCGAAAAATGTTATCGAGGACACCCAAAGACACAAAGACATTAAAATTTAGGCAACGGAAACTGAGTCTTGAAAAATTCAGCTCCACAACATGTCTAAATTTTGAGATCCTGAAAGAGCACCCAAAAATGTGTATTTTTATGGAACAAAAACAGAGGGTGTTTTGCAAAAAAACTGGGGGTGCAATGAGGGTTTTTATTTTCTGAAAATTTAGACTTGATTTTACACATGAAAATAAACCCGTCCGAAGGGTATCAAGGGTATCATTTTGAAGATTTTTTGATGCTGAATTTCCTGAAATAGTTAGTTTTTTAGCTGACTTTACACCCATTGTATGCATTTAAACCGAACGTTTCAAGGATCCTTAAAAAAAGACATTTTCCAATCGAATTGCATCGAGTACGAAGATATTACCATAATTATAAATACATAAATGTATGTAAGAGAAACCTAGGACATACTAATATTTCTCATAACGCACAACATTTTAGACTCAAATTAATATTAAAATTTTTAATTTTTAGATCTTAAACATGTTAATCTTTTAAATGCTATGATGTTTACATATAAATATGATTGTAGACCACCATTATTCGTTCTTAGATCCCGATTTTCAAATAAAAGAAAAGAGTCAATACACACGCAAAATAATCGAATTAAAAGATAAACATGACTTTTATCTATTTACATGTAAAACCGAGCTTAAAAATGTAAATTCGCACGCTTTATGCGTCCTAATCTATTTTATATCAATTCTTTTGTTTTTGTTCATAAAATTAGAAAAAATATTTTTATTTTACATAATTTCTTATGTTTATTTTAAAGTCAACCGTGTAGAAAAGCGTAAAAAAGAGTATTTTTATTTTAATAATCATTATTTAACAAACAATCAATGTAAATCTGTATTTTTCGTATTTTTGTTACTTTCACCTGTACCGGTTTTAGCTAATTCTAGTAACACAACCGAACAAAATCGACCAATCCAATGTGAAGATGAGACTGCAAATGAAAAATCTCAGTATCAACTCGAATATGATGAGAAACTGTTCACCGAATTGAACATGCAGGATACTCTAGTAAATTTATATCGATCATGTTTCAAAGATAAATACCATGATTATCGGTCGTCGTCGTCGTCGAAAATTTTTAAACAAAAACCCGGTCACAATACTTGTAAAAAAAAGCAGATTCCAGCTAAAGACATTCTTATAGGCATACTATTTAACAAGGAAAATTTAATCCTACCTCAAGATTTACTAGACAGAATAGATCTCGTTTGTTCAAATGAGCAAGTTAATGAACTAGACAAGATTTTATTATTAGCTGATTATGATCATTCGTTGTGCGGAAATGTATTCAAAAATTCAATAAAAAAATCTCATTTAAAATCTTATATATTGGGAAATGATCTTCCTGAACGAGTTAAGCGTAATAATTTTAATTTTCATGCGAATCATCATCATCATAATAAACATCATAACTATGAATACTCAAAAAAATTTATTGTAAATCGAGATTCATCATCTATGATAAACATTTCAAAAATTAACATAGATCAAGTAGTTTTTGAAAAAACATCAAACGATACAGATACACAAATTGTTAATTTACAACCGTCTAAAACGGTTCTTAGCAATTGTACATTAATATTACTCAATGGTTATTTGTTATCGCATACAGCGACTTGTGATTTTGAAGATTTTGTTGAGAGTCTCAATCATTTTGATTGTAATTCAAATAATTTTTCGGTTAAATCTGATTGTAATAGATGTCAAGTGAGTTTTTTTTTTAATTCATTTATTTTTTTTCGTTTTGATAATTTGCTTTTTAAAAAGCATTTTTTGAAAGCTTATTTCATTAATTCATGGAATTTTAAAGATATATCAAAATCATTAATTACGTCAAATAAAGCCCTTTTTACATTAATAGAACTAGAAAACTAAACTAAAAGATTCGATTTTATCAAAAAAAATTGTGTAATTAGAATACTTTTATCCTTAAGATCCTCATAAACTAGAGTAGGGACTAACGGCTATGGCAGGATTTTACGATACGGCTATGGTTCTGATTGAGTGGCCCCTTAAACTGTATGACACTTGACCAACTCTTGATGGAATGCCATTCAACCCTCTCAAGATAACAGTGGTTCTTGCGAAAATGTAAGGTTCCGTATGGAACGCGTTCAGAGCGGTCCTAAAGTTCAGTTCTCGTTCCTAACATTTGCCAAAAGGTCATTTCCGTTTTTAGACTCTTTTCCTCCTGGAGAAAAAGGAGAAAATAAGGGAACACTGTATTAAATATTTTAAAAAACTTGATTAAATCATCTTTTCGTCGTCTAGTGTTCAAATCTGCCATTTTGAATCTCTAAAGCTCTTATTCGTACTTAAGGTTCGAAAAGCGGTAGTTTTTCAATTTTTTGATTATCCTTCTCCCGAAATTGACTCCATAAACTAACGGCGTAGTCTAAACGGGTCTTTAAGACTCCCGTAGATTATCGTCTGAGTTCAATATCAATCTACTGTAATTTTTAAAGATGGTGTAACTAAGTTTTCTGATTTTTTCCCTAAATAACGAATACATTTCCATGTTAAGAACAGTAATACCGTAAACTCTTGCCTATAACTCTAATGGCAAGTGATTGGAAATTCCCATTCATCTCCATTAGAGTTATAGGCAAGAGTTTACGGTATGTTAAAATTTTTTGCTAATTTTTTTATTCTCAATTTTTATAACTGCTATAAAAGCAGTGCTAAGGTTGATTTTGATCGAAACAAAAGTTGTTTTATCAGAACTACTAGATTGTGCATACATTATTGCTCGTTGCAGAAATATTGGTTTAAGTAGAGTTGTGGATTGAGCGGCGCTCGTTGCTAATGATCTTTTGTATCCTTGCGCTCAATCCAAAGTTTCGCGATCCGATGCTTTATATACCATAAAGTTAGACTCTTCCCAGCCTAAATTGAGTTAATATGGAATGTTTACTTAAAATAAGGAAGAACTCTAATTTTTTGAGCCGAACTATTTTAAACTATTTCCAATCGAGCGAAAAACCTTATTATCGACAACACTAGTTTAAAGCGAAACAACTTTTGTTACAATATTCTTTCATGAGAAACGATAACGTTTACTAGTCTTGTACATCCAATTGGGAAATATTTGATCCAAAATCTGGGGAACTAACCCGTAAAGCAAGCTACTTCCCCTTCAAGGCACCCTAGAATAGATTGAATGAGTTTATGTGATGGAAGAAATTATTTTCTTAAAGTCGGAGGCAAATCTACAATTTCATCAAAATCTAAAAATAGATGTAACTAGCGGGGCTTTTAAAATAGCTGCAAGGAAAATTCAAATAGTAAATGGGATTGGGTTTACATTAAATTAAATTAGATAAGAATTTCAAGTGATGAAAGAATTGAAATATGCCTTTGTCTAGTAATTCATTGATGTTTTTTTTAAGAATGCATACAAAAAATGGTTATGTTCATCCATAATTCCGTATTATTATGACGAAGACAAATTAGCCAAACCGTGTCAACGTTATTGTTATAATGTACAAAATTTATGCCCATTTTTTCGCCCTGTGGATAATTATGGCGGTCAACCGGTTTTTCATTGTCGTAATGTAATTCAAGCGTCTGAATCTAGAGCAGATGGTTACGAAGACGATGATGAAAATTATTTCGACGAAGGTATTTTAATTCTTTTTAACCTCTCATCTATAGCTTCAGAATTTTAATTTTCTCTAAACATTAAAAGATAAAAATGATGATGATAGATGTTACGGTGAATGTACAAATAATGTCAATCAAACCTTCTTAAATATTGATTTAAACACATTATTCAAAGAAAAATTAAAACCAATTATCAATCTTAACTCAAGCATAATAGAAGAGATGTCGATTAACACAGCCTATAATTTATGGTTAAAGAAGCGAACAGAGTTTAATTTAAGAGACATTGGAAATTTTTTGCCCAACGAAACAGTGTCTAATCAAACATTTAATTCATATGGTCGTTTTAAAAATCAAGACGAATGTATTTTTGGTTTTAA
The DNA here is from genome assembly GCA_022207745.1 of Brachionus rubens. NCBI lineage: Eukaryota > Metazoa > Rotifera > Eurotatoria > Ploima > Brachionidae > Brachionus > Brachionus rubens. The sequence continues at coordinate 1,584,824 of JAJVHD010000001.1, read as the reverse complement.
ACAAGTGTCTTCATCTGCAAAGTTTATTATTTCGAAATTCAATTCAATTCTTTGTTTATTTTTAGTTATTATATTTTTATAAATCTCTACTTAAAATAGAGTAGTCTTAAAATTATATTTTTCTTTAAAAAAATAAATTTTGAAACAAAAGCTTTTTTTGTAGATTTAAGATAGACCCAATAGAAGTCGAAGTTCCTGTTAAAATAAACTATTTTTTTAACGATTTTTTTCAAAGCTTTTTCTTTTAGTTCCTTCTCTTGGTTCAAGTAGAATTTGATATGATTGAGGCCGGTTTTAGTGACAATCTCACGGAAATTATAAAAGAAAGCATCGAAAAATAGATTTACAATGTACAACTTTATCTTATTGTATATACTATGTCATCGTATGTCATCAGGATCTAAGGCCTGGACAAGAAACGGGACGGTCTAAAGTCTAACAAAATCGCTAACCATCCCTGAAGTTGTTGGAAAAAGTGTTTTCTGGGCCTCCTTGGCGCCTCTGGAAGTTGCACAATTTGAAAAAAAAATCCCATGTTGAAGGAATGGGAGAACAAATTTTCGAAACCTACAAATATTAATTTTTAACGATCAATGGCATGAAAAATGATGACGAATGGTGAGGTCCTCGTCTGGGGTGCCCATGTGTTATTCATGTCTACATGTGTCCCTAAGTCTAAAAATCGTGTTTTTTTTAGACTTACTGGAAGTGAGTGTGACTCCAATTTTCGTCCTATACATCTCAAAATGGGCGGGCTTGATTTGCGATTGATCCTAAGATTTTTAATACAAGTTGATATATTGACATGATACCCCACTATACTACCAAACCTAAGAAAAAACCAAAATTTTCGAGGCTGCTGGTTGATAGATTCAATAAGTTTGTAGAGAGTGATGAAAAGGGGAAATACAAGAGTAGGACATGACGTCCCCTAGATCCCAAGACGCAAATGAAATTTTCCTTAAGTCCCAGTAATTGATTTAACTGCGGAAATCCAGAGAAAATCGAAAAATTAACTAGAAAATGACGGTCTGAATATAGAGTCAATGCCTCGAAGCGGCACCAATTTGAAAAAGCGGCGAAGCTTCAAAAGAAATTCAAGGCAAAAAAGAAGGGGGACTGAATTTGGTGAACACAAAATTGTCTTTTTAACAAACCCCATAACCAATGTGGCGTATCTATTTAAGAGTGTGTAAGAAGCATTTTGAATTTTATCTTTTTTTGAGCCTCCGTCTGAAATTGACGTTTATTTGTGCTAAATTAATATGAATCATTCTATGACGAATTTAAATAATCCTTAAAAATATTAGGTAATTACTTCCAGTATATTATTGTATTTGACGTTTACGAAAGCGCTTATATAGTTCCTTCTTAGAAAAGGAAATAAAATTTGAAAAATAAATATATAATCTTTGTATAAAATCAATATGTCTGTGTTAAATGATTATTTTCCGTTTTTTTGATAATTAATTACCATTGACACATAAGGTACCTTTTTTTTGTCAAGAATTTTTTCTAAAATAAAATCTACTCTAGCGGATAAATTAAATTTTAATTAATTTAAAACAACTTCTTTAATATACTTATCGTCATTTGCGTATTTCGAGATTAATTAATCAAAAAATTTCACGAATCAAATGAAAAATTTCTAGAAAATTCTAGTTCCACTTTTTTAACGTGTTGATTTGAAAATAAAATTATATTGTCTAGAATCCTTATCTAATACTTTATTTGATTGATTTAAATAAGTTAATTAATTTTTTTTACCAAGGCATCATTTGTTTTAAGAAGTATTTTTAAATAAAAATTAAATTTTAAAAAAGTCAGATTCAAATATGGGTATAGGTGCGCTGACTGGTGGCAATCATTTAAGCAAATCAATTTATATCGATTACAAAGCTAAGATTTACAAAGTAATTTTTTGATTTAAAATGAAGTATGAGGGATATATTCAAAAGAAATTCAGCTATTAAAGACCTTTAAGAAGTTCATTCAACTTTTGAAAAATTCTAAATGATTTAAAGCCTCAATTGAACATCGCAAAAAAAAAATCATTTACAATGTTTTGCACATTACTGGTAAAAATATCTAGTTTTTGCCAAAAAAAATTTCAAACTTTTTTTCAATTACCTCGGAAACTGTCGTTGTTACGGATTAACAATATGAATATCGGTCATCGAAATCAAGTCGATCTTTAGTTGAACCGACAACTGGTGGTCCGTGTTTGGGAGCGAAAACTGAGAACACGTAATTTAGAGCCCAAAAAACATCTCAAGAAGACCAAATATGATTTGAAATGATCAAGAATTGAAATCCTGAAAACTCTTTTTTTTTCAACTCCACTTAAGAAATTAGTTTACCAAGATTTATATGATGCCTGAAACATTGAAATCTCTTCATATTAGCCACAGGCAGGCGATTGCACTCATTTTTTACCGTTCTTGGGTTTCGGGTTGGGTGTCATCACCCATACCCGATACCCATACCCACATCATACCGACAATTTTATTTGCTTTGGTTGATCTTTCAGATTAACCCCAACCCTAAGAGTAGCTTTGTTACATTATATTAAAGCCCGAGTCCCAATTTTAAAATAATAATCCTTTTTAAAACCAATTTTAACAATCAAGTCGAATGGAAGTGAAAACAAAAATTTGGAACATGTATCTCGTATTCAGTTAAATTTTTGTTATATCAGTGCTCTCAAGCAAGAGGATTTATTAACTTAGTTTGGGTTTGCTTTGAAAACGATACGTTACGCTCATAAAGTTACGGGTACGGTAATAATATGGTGAGATCACGCTTCTGGTACGGTAGGTACAGTGCGCAAGCGGTTCCGAAATTTATTCGTTGAAAGTGCTTTATAAAAAATAGCCCTATTTTAGAAGTTAAAGGTTAGTTTCTTTAAAACTCAACCATAATGATTATTACCGAAATCTTGACATCTCATAAAAATCTAGTTATTAGGTTGTTATCGTGTTTGAAAGCTTTTGTTTTACGTGTTTAATGATTAATTTTACCAAACTCCCTTTGGAAAAAAACTGAATTTTCCGGGTATTTTGGGTATCGGGTCGGGTTGTGAACCCAAAAAAAAATGGGGATGTGGGTATGGGTATCGGGTATGGGTGATGACACCCAACCTGAAACCCAAAACTAAGAGAAACTTTGCAATTGCCTTTCCACAGGGTCAAAAAAAATTTTTTTTTCTCGAATTGATTATCGATTACTATTTAAGTTAAGTTGTAGATGAACATTAGAATACCAAGAAAAAAAATCAATTTTTGTTTTCTAAAATTATTCCATGCTAAGGTTCTGAGTTTAAGGGTCCATCAGGGCTGGTATGTTTAAGTCAGTCATTTTTCTTTCCTGTTCCATGGATTTTGCTAATAAGTTAAAATTAAGATCATCCATTGCGAAGGTTGTAATAATTGACTGTTAAATTTAGTCTTCACAGTTAAATAGACGTTACTTATCGTATGAAAATATTAAGACTTTTTTTAACAAGATCTGAATCTTCATGCAAAGCTCCTTATTTAAAAAAAACTAGAATGAGAAAAACATTTTCACAAACTATCTTCTTCAATGTAAAGTTAGACCTATGATCGCCTATAAGCTTAATTTCCGATCTTCGAATAATACTGTCAAGGAACGTTTAACTAGAGCCAAAAACATAAATTAAAAACATTTTATTTTTTAAGATTGTATTTTCAAGAGATGCAACGACCAATGAGTTACAAGAACTTGTTAAAACCGCCATTAAATCAAACATGTAATAGAAAAAAAAAACATTTTATTATTTTAAACACTAAGAAATCCTTCATTTAGATGTTCTGTTATTGTTTTGAAAGATAGTTATGATAACTATATTCAACTATCTGCATCAATAAACGGAAACACATTTGAGTAAAATATTACTTTTTAACTAAGTCCAAAAAAAAACTTTTTTTAAAATTTTTACAAAATAGAAATCCATATAAACTCGAATTAACAGAAAACATGGACATAAGTAATTTAATATATTTACACACATTTTAATATTTTATGAGTAAATTTTTATTAGATGGGTCAATTAAAGAATCAAAAGTAAAACAAGACAATACAGCACAAGAAGTTCTTGCTCAAGTCGTACAAGAGTTTTCAAAGTAATCGGCTTTTTTTTCGAAAATTATTTTTCAATTTCTGTAACTTCTAAATTAATTTTAAGAGCCATAAAATTTGAAGATTCAAAGAAAGAATTATTGGAAAGAATAGCAAGCTTAGAGCAACGATTAGATGGTTCGCGAAGTTAATATTTTTTTTGTCGAAATGTAAATTGTTTAAAATCAAAAGAGTTTTATTTAAATAGTGGAAAATTTGAAAGCAATTGAAATTGAAAAGTGTCGAAAAGAGGTCAAAGACTTGAAAGAAATGTTCCAAAACGCTTCAATCAAAAATAAGGAGGACAAAACCAAGTAAAAAAAGAAAACCGAACTCTTTCAGGCACTTAATTTTTAAATTTTTTTTTCAAATTTAAAAGAAAAATAATTCTTGAAAATATTCCGACTTATCCAAAGTACCAACTCTCTCAAGAGACCATTCAGTATTTGAAAACCCCTACTTTTAACATTTGGCATTGGGAATCTAACGAAGTAAAAGATTTGACAGTCAAGACAAAGAAAATATTTTTTGTAAAATCTCCATTTTTTTTAGATGCTTTCTTTATTGGAACACATGTATCATGAATTGGGTCTAGTAAAAGAATTCAGCATAAACCCGATCACTCTTAAACGCTGGCTAGTCAGAGACATTCTTTTAATTTCTTAATTTTTGAAATTTTTAAGAGTTACATAATTTTTAGCTTTGCATACAGGCAAATTATCGAAATAATCCATTTCATAATTTTCGCCATTGTTTTTGTGTTGCTCAAATGATGTACGGGATGATTCATCTTTGCGATTTGCAATCAGTGATGTCTAAAATTGATCTAGCTATTTTATTAACAGCTGCAATTTGTCATGACTTGGATCACCCTGGTTACAATAATACGTAAATTTTGACCATAAACTTCATAAGAGAAATTTTTTGATTAATTTTTTTTAAGCTATCAAATAAATGCTCGAACTGAATTGGCAATACGATACAATGACATTTCGCCTTTAGAGAATCATCATTGTGCCGTTGCATTTCAAATTTTAAGCAATCCTTCTACCAACATATTTTTGAATTCTCCCGAAGAAATTTTTAAAGAAATTAGATCGGTAATTTTTTAAACTTGAACCCTCAAGCTTTCAAATGTAACCAATTCAAATATTCAAGAATATGGTCAAATTGATACTTGCAACAGACATGGCCAAGCATAAAGATATTTTAGAAGAATTGCAGGGTTATGTAGCCTCTTTTGATTATAATAATAAAGTTCACTTGGATGCAGTATGATGACCATACATCCCTTTTTTTGTTTAAATCAAAGTTTTTAAGAAAATTTTTAAGTTAAAAATGATTTTAATTAAATGTTGTGACATTTCAAATGAAGTTCGACCGATGGAAATTTCAGAGCCATGGCTCGATTGCTTACTAGAGGAATATTTTAATCAAGTAAAAAAAATTGAATAACGATCTCTTTAAACTGTTGATTAAAATTTCGTTTCAAGTCTGACCGAGAAAAGAAAGAGGGTCTACCAGTTGCACCATTCATGGACAGGCAAGTATTTTAGTAAGCAAAAAAGATGAATCGATGATGATTTCGAATATTTTATAGAGATAAAGTGACAAAACCTGGTTCTCAAGTTGGTTTTATCAAATTTGTTTTGATACCAATGTTTGAAGCAGTTGCAAAAGTAAACCAAAATATTTTAATTTTGTTTGATTTTAAGAGGAAGTTAATATTTTAATTTTAGTTATTTCCTGTGGTACAAGAAACCATGGTTACAACTTTATATCAAGCTTTTAATAGATATAACGAGCTTATTGAAGCTGAAAAGAAGAAATAAAAATTTCCTTAATTCTAATGACTTTGTTCTGTCTATTGATTTTTTAAATAAATTTAAATTTTAAATTTTCTTTTTTTCTTTTGTCTTTCCGTGAAAAACACTATCGGTGAAAAAATATATTTATGGCTCTTAAAGCGGATAAGAATAGTCCAAAAAATTATTTAAGATGGGTTTGATCTCAAGCTCTTAAGAAAAAAAATCAATGTAATTTTTAAAACAGCTTACTGGCTTATAAAAAAACATTGCCGTTACTAAAACTTGGCCGGTCCCAAGCGCGGATGAGAAAATGGGAGTACGGCAAAGTTGCAGCCATTCTAACGTCGGGATTTGTCTAGAGGAACCTGGTTCCTTCATTTCTTTATCGTGTTTTAGGCTGTTCAGTTTTATCAGATTCAATCGGACTAGACGGAGTTGATTCAAACCCAACTACTGTCGCTTATTTAAGACCTCCTCGCTTCACAACTAGTTGAAAAACGCCAAGCATACTGATCGGATCGAATCCATTACCTCACATAGCCTCACATATACTTACGATCGGTATCTCCATTTTTTTTGAAAAAAGACAGTATGGAAAAGAATAATGATAATTTGCAGATTATTTCAATTAGACAAGCTAGAGAGAAAAAAATAAAGAGAGAGCAAATTTTTTTTATCAATTCCGTCAAGAGTGTGAAATTTACGGACAATTATTTTTTTCCGTGGACAATTTAATGTTTTTGTTGTCCAGGTAAATTCGAATTGGCAATTGTCCGCCGAGATGATAAGACCCTAACGTCCTTCTAAATGTGCTGTATACGGATATACGGATCCCGTTTGAATCTTGTCGTATTGGAGTGTCACTGGCTTTGACCATCACAAAGTATAGGAGTCTGGAAACGGACGTAAGAGTTCATTTTACAGCAGACCCATAAATTAATTCTTAACAAAAAATCTTATTAAGTCCGTGACTAGATCTTGTTCAAGAACGTATAGGATCTTGACAAGTCCTAAATTGAAATAAGATTCCTAATTTTTTCTGGATAAATCTTAACTTTAATATATCTACAAACTTAAGATCTTTTAAGACCCGTTAAGATCATAAAGGTTCTTATTTTTAAGATTTTTGAAATTTAAAATACAGGTTTCTTTAAGATCTTATGCCTGTAAATATATTAAAGTTAAGATTTATCCAGAAAAAATTAGGAATCTTATTTCAATTTAGGACTGGTCAAGATCCTATACCGTTCTTGAACAAGATCTAGTCACGGACTTAATAAGATTTTTTGTTAAGAATTAATTTATGGGGACCCATTTAGCAATAGGTTTAGCTCTAGTAACAAAGTTAAGTATTTTACTTAATGTAGAATACGCTTGGTTTGTGGATCGAAGCTCGTCTGGATAGTTGTCGAGTTTGCAGCTCCGGCTCGGATGAGAGGCGATGTTTAAGATGAACGTATTGGGGTTGATGGCAGTAGCTTAGTTGTAAGCATGTTGGCCAGTCCCAAGCTAGAATATGAAAAGGAAGGGCAACTTTAGAGAAGCTTTCGTTTGTTTAGAGAAGGAACTAGTGAAGGTGATCGTTCATTTTTTTGAATCATCGACGGTGATCGACATGATCAAAAAATTGGATCACAATCTGCATAATTATCCTAAGTTTTTCGTGATCGGATAGCTTTTAAAAGGTAATTGTTAAGAAAAATAGCTTTAAGAAGTTAAACAATTATTTCTTTTTTTCTATATTGAAGAGACGCTGAATGAACTGTCCAGTTCTAGCTCGCCTGGACACGTGGGGATTCCCACTTAAGTACTTAAGGCTATGCCCGAAATTTTTTGTCCAATTCTCCAACAGCTGTTCAACAGTTGTTTGGAATTAAGAAAAATTCCAGAAGATAGGAAAATAGCCGTCGTGACCGCATTATATAAAAACAAAGGTGATAAGACTGATATGAATAACTACCGGGCAATATCTGTTCTTTCACCTATTGCTAAAATGTTCGAAATCCCTCATTTTTTGTACCATGGCCAAAAAATTTTCAGTATGTTTGTAGCAATTGAATTTTTTATTTAAAAAACCAAAAATCTATGTTCGCGTTTCTGATTGTTCTCCATGGTACAAAAAATGAGAGCTTTCATCTAGTCTACAATTTAATATCCTTATTAATGAAAGGATTTAAACTCGTCTACCGTATCTCTTTGCTGATAAGCGCCACCCTAAACTCCCTTTTTTCTAGACGAACGAACATTAAGTCTTTTTTACTTTTGTGATCTTCAGATAAAGCGCATTGAGATACAAGATTTACAAGTCTCGATATATGAATGAATCCAATGAACCATGTCTACCGGGGTTTGATTTATCGAAAATTTTCTGTATTATTTACATTATAATAAGGCCTAGTGCAAAATTATGACTTAATTACGTCAAATAGACCTTCATCGACAAAGAAAATTTTTTTTTAAAAAAATAATTTTATTTCACAAGTTTGAAATTAGTTAATTTGTTAAAATTTTAAGTTATTTTTCTAAATTTTTTTCATTTTAAATTTGAGGTAATCAATTACATCTTACAAAAAAAAGAGAAGAAATTAATAATATTTTATAAAAAAAAATTTAATAGTATAAAAAAATCTACAAAATATTTTAAGAAGAAGAAGAAGAAAATAAAAGAGAGACAAGTCTATTTACTACTATTACCATTAATTTTGTTGCCTACGTACCAAGCTGTCACTCATTTTAATATTTTGCATTTCATTTCGAGTATCAAAATAAAATGTGTCCATTAAATTATCCGGTTGTGGAATAAAAGGCGGTTGTTCATTCAACAAATTATCCCAATTGACACCTTTGAAAAAATTATGCTCTTTCATTTGACTCAAACGCATTCTCTCACCCGGAATTGGATTCAAAAATTTCATGATTGCATCAACCGCGTTTGGTGATAAGGCTTCATCATTTTCTGGCCATTCCATTACTCGATTCAAAATATTGTCGAATATAAGCTGGGGTTCAGAGTCTGCAAAAGGGGTCATTCCGACCAAAAATTCGTACAAACACACCCCTAGTGCCCACCAATCAACACTTTCATTATGATATTCACCTAACAATAACTCAGGGCTTAAATAGTCCGGTGTTCCGAAAACTTGTCTGCTTTGTTGCTCGTCAACAGAAAGTAATCGGTATGTTTTTTTCAAAGTCTTAGGGGTTTTAGTTTTGTGTAGATTCGGATTTATAATCGAACTTGGCCCCATAGGTGATTTGAACATGTCAAGATTTTCTTTGTTATTAATATAAATGAAAGAAGAAGTAAAAAATTGAGGATTCGGTGGTGTCATTGTAACTGGTAAATTTATCACTTGACTTTTACTTGCGTTCAAATTTTCGTTTGCGATTTTGAAACCATCTGAAAATGAATTTGATGAAACATTATGTTGTTGAACTAGCTGACTGTTATTTTTAAAAGTGATACGTTTTTTTATAAGCGGAAAATTTGTCGAATTATTTGTGTTCAATGATAATTCGTTTGAAAAATTACAAGAACAACAACAATCACATGTATCTTGTTCAGGTTTAACAGCTTGAGCAGTACTTAAATCATCATCAAATTCTTTTTGCTTTGAAAAACAACAATCAATACCACTTGACGAAATCGATGATGCATCACTATCTTCAGAGTGAATTGATTCATCACTTGAACCATCATCAACTTCTAAACAATTTTTTGAAACTTGAATTTGAGATTCTTTAACACATTTTTCTTGATGCTCTTGATTTAATTTTTTGAGTAAACGTTGTGAGCTTTCGATTGGTGACAAGCTTATTCGATTGTTAAATGGAGCTTTTAAAATATTATTTGTAGATGAACATTTGTGCATTTCGAAACGTCGACGAAAATTTTTGATCAAAGGATTCTCTAATTTAATCGGATTTTCTCCAACTTTTTTTACTTCTTCATTAGCCTTAAAACAGTCATCGCTCATATCAAAATCTTGATTTTCAATAAAATTCTCATTGTCTTTCGAATCAATTTCAGAGACTTCTGTGTTATCACTTTTAAGTTTTATAGTCTTGAACTCCCCGGTTAGACCTGTTCGGTACACCATTGGAGACGAGTTGTGTTGTACATCGAATAATTGTTTGCTTATTTCAATTGAGTTTTCACTAGACAATGACGCTATCTCTCTAAACTTCATTATATTTTTACCCTTAATCCAAGGCTTCAAGCCAGTCGATTTGTTCGAGCTAAAAGCGATACATTTTTTGGTCAAATTTTTTCTCTTTTTTGACCATCTTAAAGGAGTTTGTCTTCGTTGACATACGTCAATGGCAGCTGACAATTGACGTGAACTAGACAAACTCGAATGAGCTGTTCGCTTTGATTTACTATCACTGTTTAAACGTTCTTCATGATCATTTTTATGAAATGTTAAAGAATCATCAAGATTACGAGCTTTTCTCGAACATAAATTTTGATGATGATGATTGCTCGATTTGAGTTTGTAGATACAAGCATGTTTACAATTTGGTTGATGTTTATTATGATGGTGATGAGCGTGATAATGATTTTTATTGATTGTATTTGAACGATTTTTAGTCGTTTTTATAAAACTAACAATATTAAAATTTGACGCATTGTCATGACTGTTCTTACGTCTAAACTCAGGACTCGCGTCTAAGTTTGATAAATAATATGGAGAGAATTCAATGTTTGATGTCAATGATAAAATTTGACCTGGCGTTCGATGATAGTTGTTATAAATATTTTTGTTTTTTTCATTTGTTTTAAAGATTGAATTTGAATTATGTTCACTTGTTCCAATACTTGATGCTTCATCGAAAACGTCATCTGCTATTGAGGAAACTGAAGATTTGATGGATCGTATTTCTTGATTTGGTTCCGTGTTTTGATTGAATACTGGATTAGAAAGTGAACTTCTTAAAAAACTCGATGATGTATCTCGATTACGATTTTGAGGCTTTGGTGTAGGCAACAAGTCCATTATTGTTATTTTGTGATTAATTTCAGATAAACCGAAATCTGTTAATTTAATGTGACCTGTTGTACTCAATAACATGTTATCAGGCTTTATATCTCTAAATAGAAAGAAATTTTTTAGAAAAAAGTTTTAACAAAAATTTATTTCCAATTTTGGGATAATCTTTCATCTTCGAAGGTTTCTAAGGCTTGAGACTGAATTAAAGAAATTTTTTTGTTTGGGTCAAATGATGGTTTTCGTATACAAAAACCTGCCAGTAACTTGTGAACCATTAAAATGCTACAGGTAAATTTTCCAGATCACGAAAAAAGCCTCTTTTTTTATTTTTTGATCTAATGAATCTACAATTCTGGCCGTTCACGAAGACAAAGAAAAATGAATGTTCAGGAACATTCACGAACGTTTCTAGTCTTCATGAACTTTCATGAACGTTCACGAGAATCAAAAACTTATCATTTTCTTGAAACCTCGCAACACATGGACCTAAGCTAAGTTATTTGTTTATTAAAAATACAGTACAAACTTAATTACTAGATTGGATAAAATTTAAGATGAGTATAAGCATAAATAAAAAGTTGCAGATTGAAAAAATGCCTCACTCAAACTCATCTTCAATTTAAGACTTTTTGAAGAGGAACAGAGTAAATTATTTTAAGACTACCCAGTCGCCTTAATTAATACCAAATTTTTTGCGAGCTTTGAGCGGTTTTAATTACGAGTTCTGATTAGGTGCAAAAAATATCTAACCTAGCTAATAATTATTGTATTTGACGGATTTGAATGCTACTGTAATCCCTCATTTTTATCAAGAATTTTCAGGGAGTTTGTAACAATTAAAATTTTGTATCAAAAATGTGGTAAGTATGAACATTGTGTAGTCGTGATAAAATTCTGAGTAAACAATAACCCTATACTTAAAATTTTTTCATATTCCAAGGATACAAAAAAATCATTCTCCATGGCGACAAAATGAAGATTTACGGTATAAAATTTATTTGGAATGGCTTGAAGTACTTTTGTTTACTAAAATAAAGCCTTCTAATAAAACTTAGCTTGTGAATCATATAAATTTAGAAGAAATGATCATGAAAGTTGGTGATTGTTCCTGAACGTTTATTTTTTTTCTTCTTGAACGGCCAGAAAGACTGACGACTAAGTGGTTAATCTGATAAGAATAATCAAAATCAACCCGAGAAAAAGTACTATAAGTTATTATTGCGACAAATAAAAAACGATTAAACCATTCCAATTTTCTTTAAAATTGAATGGATGCAGTTTGGAATGGTCTATCTGATGTTTCAGTGTCTTCAAGGGTGTCAGGAAGTAAAATGGAATCTCACGAATCAATTTCTGACAAAAGGCTAAACTCTTAAGTGCGATTGTTCAGGCTTCGTTTATACCGCCGGTTAAACCTTTTAGCATTTCTAGCAAGAATTCTTTGATTGGAGCAAAAGTCTAAAAATTGATTAAAAAGTTATTTCAAATTTTGATGTTTTTTTTTAATTTTTTCCGCAAAAAAATTGTGTTTCCGTGATCAAATTATTGGACCGAGAAAATTCCATTTTTAAAAGATCTGGCAGCTGTTATTTAAATTTTTGGATCGAATTCCAGAAAAGATTTTCCGAAGACGTTGACAGCGCGAATACTCTGAACCAACAGCTCTGCTTAGATATTAGCCATAATTAAAAGTATTTAGATAATTTAAACAATTACCTGTGAATAATTCCATGTTGATGAAGATAATCAAGAGCTAAAGCAATTTCGCTTAGATAAAAAATTGCCATTTTTTCATCAAAATAAATGAGATTATGTAACAACGATTTCAAGTCTCCACCAATCATATATTCCATTATAAGATAAACATGTTCTTTAGATTGTAACGAGTAAAAAAGTTTAACTACAAATGGAGATTTTGAAATGGCAAGTGCATCACGTTCGGCCACAACTTGATGTGCCAAATTTTTACGAACCATAACACCTTTTTCCATAACTTTGATCGCATATATTTGTTGATCTTTAATTTCTGATTTTGATTTTTGTTTACGTCTTGCTAAATAAACTTTTCCAAAACCACCCGATGTCAATGGTTTTATGAATTCAAAGTCTTCTATATTCGGTTCGCCGTAAACCATTGTGTTAATTGTTTGTTTTTTTTTTTAAAAAAAAGAAGAATTTATGAAAGACAACGATTGGAATTTACAACAAAAATAAAAAGGAAAACAAATTAAATGTTACAAAATTTAATATTCATTTTTTTTTCTAAAATTTTATTTTAATAGACTCTATGATTTGTAACTTTAAAAATTCAAAATGATTTTGAAAAAAAAAAGAAAACATAATTGAAATGCAAATTTAACTGTTAGCTTTCATCTAACTGTATTAAAATAAAAAATCGAAAATATTTTCGCTCCCCAGTCAATCAATTTCAAATGTAAAACCGCTGAATGATCACTGAGGAAGGGTCTGTTTCACCAATTGTCCTTTTTACTTTAAGCATAATTCTTATTAATGATCCAACGTAAAATTTCTAGAGTATATACAAGTGCCAATCGTTTGATATGCTACATGCCTTGATCTAAATTATTATGCTTAAGTTTCAGACTTGAGAATAAGTTTTATGAAAACTTGTTCATATTATTTTTGATAGAAATAATTTGTTTGTATAATTTGATCAAGGACATCGGCTTATAAATAGATTAGTATTAGCATATTCTTCCGAAATCGCATATTGGATCTTTGATAAGAATTATGATTAAAGTACAAAGGACAATTGGTGAAACAGACCCTTCCTCAGTGATCATTCAGCGGTTTTACATTTGAAATTGATTGACTGGGCCTTCTTCTCAATTCTTTCTTAAAAAGACTGTCTATTAATCATGCCATGAGTCAAAGCATGTCAAAAAGATGAGATTTAGAAGTCCATTATAGGTTGAAGGTAAACAAACTTTTAAATCCTTTGAGCCTAGTTTTGAGACAAATTGAAAGATCAAATCATCATTATCTAACGAAAAGAATATAAATTAATTTAAGAAAAACTTAAATTAAATTTAATTCAGAGGGAAAAATCAGTTTTGCGCTTTTTTTATTCAAGATTTTCCGTTATAAATGATGTATTTTCGCTCAAAAATTAAAAAAAAAAGAACAATTAGACTCGTTTGACCTTGTTTCAATACGAGAACGTTACTGGCTCTAAATTTAAATTAATTTTTACCAAGAACATGAGGGAGGTAAGAACAGTTATTTATATACGATGCTAAGTGAAGTGAAGGACTACCCTAGTTTGTACTTTCATTATTATATTAATCAATACAGTAATTTTGATGATTTTTTTAATTTTTTTTGAAAAAACGTTAGGCTGTGTGATTCAGAAGAATACAAAGTTTTAGAACAGCGTAAAATTTGAATACTAGTGTATTAAGGTGTTAGAATAAAGCTTGAGAGGTGCGTTAGAGACATTAATTCAAAAGAATTGATTAAAGAGACAGTAAATTTCGAGCTACGTCGTTTTGTTTTATTTTTGGCTGATGAAAGTAAAAAAATAAAACAAAGTTCAATTTGATTAGCCTTGAAGACAGACGTCTAAGAGGTGATCTGATACAAATGTACAAAATAGTTAATGGTCTTGAAGAAATAAATTTGATAAATGGTATTAATTACGCTAAAACAACTACAATCAATCTGAGAAGAAGGCACAACAAACGATTAGTACGTGAGATCAATAAAAAAGGGTCATACCGCTACAATTTTCTATCAAATCGTGTAACCTCAGTTTGGAATGGTTTATCTGAAAATGCAGTGTTAGTGACTTCGACAAATAGTTTAAAGGGTTTCATTGATGAAGAAGTGTTTGGAATGTCACAAAGCAATTACTGCCAAAGCCTTAAAAAGGCTAAACGCTTAAATGCGTTGGTATAGACTTTGTCTATACCGCAGTGTAAACTAACTAACTAACTAAATTTAATTATCACTAGTATTGGATTTTCTTTAAGAATTAACAATTTGTCAAGAGGCCTTTATAATTAAAATCCCTCTCACACTTAATCCTATCACCCTAACGCACCTCTCACACCCTTCTAATGCTAACGATTTACGAACCTAACGCTTAGTAACGCTTTCAGTTATCATTTTACGCTTACTTTTATTGCTAACGTTTACTCACACTTTGAGTAAAAATATCATTAAAATTATTGTAATTAAGCCTCCATAGCATCCATAAATAATCGATCCTAGAGAGGGGTCCCCCATGACGGACTGGGTGACTCTTCCATTTCCCACGCATTAAATAAAAATAACTTT
The DNA here is from genome assembly GCA_022207745.1 of Brachionus rubens. Taxonomy (NCBI): domain Eukaryota; kingdom Metazoa; phylum Rotifera; class Eurotatoria; order Ploima; family Brachionidae; genus Brachionus; species Brachionus rubens. The sequence goes on along the minus strand of JAJVHD010000001.1, from coordinate 1,569,589 downwards.
TCTTATTAATCTCATGCCAAGAACTTACTTCATGCTGCATGTTAAGACCCTTGACATGATTGTGGAGCTTCAATTAGTCGAATTTCTGTAATCGCATATCAAGCATGTAATCACTTTTTCAAATATATTTGTTGATCCCTTTCCCGATGAACGCGGAAGCCACAACATCAACCTAATTTACAATGATTCATTAAAACTTTTTGATAAACTTAATTTAAATTTTAAAAATTATTTTTTATTTTGATATTATGATAATTGATTTAAATTTTATTTTATTTTAAAAAAATTTTTATCTTTATTAAATAAATGGAGAATTAATCAGTCTATATTCTAGACAAGGGCACTAGCCTGTTGATTAACCTTGAACTTGAAAAAAAGAGAAGAAAAAGAAATTGAATTTTAATTCGAATTATTTTATTCAAACTCAATTTTATGTTAAACAATGTCCACGTGTTTAAAACCGTACAGATCTTTAACAATTGTATTTTTGATGTAATTTTAATGATCCAATTCTTGATGAGTTTACTAAAAATCACTTTTGAATGCACCCTTAAATGTATAATTAACAAAGAAATTATGTATTCTAAATTGTAGCCCAGTTAACCAAATTCTCTTTAATCTGAATGGTATTTTTTGTATCAACTAACATCCTGGTTTGACTTTCGTGTTTGCCATCATGCATGTAATTAAAGAAGTCTTACTTTTTTTGCACTAGAAATTTTGAATATCTTTTGACAAGCCTAGAATTTTTATTTTCTAAATTTATCAAAAACCCAAAAATACAAAAGGCTAAATTTAAATCAAGATATTTATCATAAAGTTATTCGAATAAAATATACACATATTTTGACACTAAAATAAACATGAATTTATCCGAAGAATACGAATCTGAAGTTTTTGGTACTCTTGGTGATGACACATTTAGAGTATTTTTCAAGAAAAAACTACCAAATGTAGTCGAATCACAAGCTGTATATATATCTCCTTTTCATGATATACCATTGTACAGTGAAGCAGCGCCTAATATTCATAGAATGGTTGTAAGAATGCCAAGATGGACAAGTGCTCGAATGGAAATATCAAAAAATGAGCCTTTTAACCCAATAAAACATGATTCAACTCGTCAACGTCTACGTTACTATGACAACATATTTCCTTATCATGGTGTTCTTTGGAACTACGGATCGTTTCCTCAAACATGGGTTTTTAAAAAATTTTATTTTTAAAAATTAATGTTCGAATTTAAAATTTATTTTGTTCAGGAAATGATGAGTTTTATGAATCCAGACTTTGAAAATCTTAAAAGTGATAACAGCCCTCTTGATGTGATAGAAATTGGCTCGAGGGTCCATAAAATCGGAACAGTTATAGATGTCAAGATTCTGGGTGCTCTTGTTTTAATTGATCAAGATCATTTGGATTGGAAAATTGTTGCCATAGACATTAACGATCATCTAGCATCTAAAATAGACAATATTACCGACGTTGAAAAGTATATGCCAGGCTTGCTCAATGCAACACTGGAATACTTCCGATTCTATAAGGTAATTATGTATAAATTTAGTCTTCTGGTTGTTCTTAATCGTTGTTATAGGTTGTCCTTGGACATCCACCGATCGTATTCGGCTACAACAAAACTTATCTAGACAAAAGTGTAGCATTACAAGCAATAGAAAGATCTCATAAATTTTGGAAAAATCTGATTAAAGCTGAAGTTTATTTTAAACATTCAAAAGACAGTGCAGATTTTAAACTGTTTAACACTCAATGTCTAGACGGGAATAGTGAGTACATTCGAAACAGTAAAGAAGCTGAGGATGTGATTTCAAATTTAAAGTTGTTAATAACTGAAAGACCGGTTGAGTCAATGGCTGAAAAACCGTCTGCTGAACAAATCGAGAGGGTTATTTATTTGCATAAAAGTAATTTTGAAAATCCAGTTCAAGAGTTGAAATCAACAAAAATAGATGAAAAATCTGTAGAAGCTGCTTATGATAGTTTGGGAACATTAGTTCAAAAAAACTTTTTTCTTATCGTTTTACCAATATGTGCACTGGGAGCAGGAATTTTTTATTCAATAAAAAAATCTAAGATTTGATTTAAAAAAAATGTTTTTTTTTATTTTTGAAAAATTAAACAAACTTTTAAGTTTTATAATAAAATTTAAGTACAAACAAATAATTAAATTTTTAAATTCACCATGATGAAAAATTTCCGAATGAGCCTTGAGCTTGTTTTAATTTCTTTGACTTTATTTCCATTTCATCTTCTTCACTCATTTTGTGCTTTTTCTCACTAAAAAAAAAAGTTTTTAACATATGTGAAAGATGAACCTAAAATTGTAAAGAGTTAAATTCAAACAAGTCTCGGGGTGAATACCGCTAAGTTGTTGATAATTTTTTAAATCAGAAAACTATTCCCACAAAATTCGGATTTTATAAATTTTCTGGATGTCAGAATTTTTATCTGAAACAAATTCTAAGTTTGATTTTGATTTCCAATGATCAAAAAAACGATTTGAAATCGTTTCTGATCCCGAGAAAAAATGTACGGTTTTTACGTTAAATATGAATAACAATCAAACGTGTAGACGACTTTAAGTATCTTGGTTCTAAGCTAAGATCCTCAGAAGTGGACTTCGTACACCGAAGATTACTTGCTTGAGCAGCGTATTGGAAGATGGAAAAGTTTTGTAAAGCCCAGCGCATACCAATCAAAATGAAAGCCAACATCTTTGAAACAACTGTAGTTTCAATTCTCCTATATGGTAGTGAGGCGTGGATTGTCTGTAGAGAAATGAAAGACAATCTTAACAGCGCCGCAATAACTACAGAATATGGCTAGGAATAAAGCCTCTGGACTAGATACTGAACGCCGAACAAGATGGTGAACTAAAAACCGGTAACTGAGAAGTTACAGACAAGACAGCTAAGCTGGGATGGTCATCACAGAACTACTATTTCCGAAACGTGTAGAGATAACAAGAGCAGAAGTTGAGATTCTCGCAAGTGACAACAGGCTCTGGAAAAAACGTGTCGCCGAATGCTATAAAACAGTGTTAGACTGAAGGAAAGAGATGAATAAGGGTATATTATTTCGACACAATCGATTATACAGACAACACAAAGCAAAATCTTTTCATCACAAAAAAAAATCTTCTCGCCACAAAAAATCGATGAACCTAAATAAAACTTTTTATCACAAAATTTTTGTGCTGAAATTATTTTCAAATTAAATTTTTATTACCGTTATTCCTAGCACAATCCCTCCTCCCCTGATGTAAAAAGCCCGTTTAATAATCTTGTTGATAAGGAGACAGGCAATGAGTAACTAGTAGGCCCAATTGCTTTTGGCAAATGACTTGATTCGCTATTCGGATCGGGGACTTATCCAACAGTCTCGACTTCTTGGCTTTATTTTTACTTGATTGTTTGTGGGTTCGTTTTTCTTTGGTTTGTCTCTGGTCAAGTAACTCGCTTAAACCTTCTCCTATGCTTACAAACTCTCATATTCAAGATCCTTTATTCTCTGGTAGTGTTCTTTTTTAAATACAGTGCTAAGAGAGACTTAATGGAAGCATTAGTGGTTGAGGCAGCTTTGCCTAATGAAGATGGAAATTTTAGAATAGTCTAATGTATCGTTCCTCGCATAAAAAGTTTTTCTTTCGTATTTTTTATATTATTTTGTGCTGAAAAGATTTTTTCCTAGAAAATTTTGTGATGAAAAGTTTAGCCTTGGTTTTAAAATTTTTGTGCTAAGAAGTGATCACTTTTGTGGTGAACAGTTTCCGTTTGTGCTGAAAAATTTTTTTATTGTGTTGAATAGGTAGACCCGATGAATAAAAATTCGATTCACAACAAAATTATTATCAACGCACATTGCATAAACAGAAGGACAAAAAAGAAGGCTGAAATTTTTTTAAGCTTGTAGATCTAGAATGTTTACTTGTAGCAATCATAATGATGATAATACCGAATGTAAACTTAACTCTTAAAATATGACTTAAACTGCCTGGGTCTAATATCTTGACGTTGTTAAGCGATAAATGTTAGTCATTGTCGATTCTTTCGAAATTCGAAATTAAAGTAAATTTACTTACAATAACAATGTGTTGCTGATGTATTTACCAACTCCTTGTCGAACTGGTTTCAAATCAGCCAAAGTAGCTTCTTTTGACTTTTCTGACTTTTTGTCATCTTTTTTCAAAGCATTTTCTCTTTCTATTTTAAGCTAATAAAATTTAATTTAGACTTAAATGAACTAAGATTTTCATTATAAATTAAGTTAAAATTACTTGTTCATCAACTTCTGCATAAGGGTCGACAAATACAATACAGTCCTCGATTTTAATAGATGTTTTAGGCCTGTCTTTTTTATCTGTTTCAACATACTCAATTTTATTGAATATATCTGATCCACCGACTAGTTTACCAAATACTGTGTGTATGTTATCCAAATTCGGAAGTTCCCGAAATGTAAAAAAACTAAAAAAAAAATGTATCAAATAAGTCATAGGAATATTTTGTTAAAAATCTTACAATTGAGATTTATTTGTGTTTGGACCAGAATTTGCCATGCTCAACAGTCCTCTTGCGTTATGCTTCAAATTTTGCTTAAATTCATCTTCGAAAGCTTTACCCCATATCTAAATAAATGTTATACAGTTATAAAATTTAAGAGGGTTTAATTGAAGATGCTTACAGACTTTCCACCGGATCCTGTGCCAGTCGGATCTCCTCCTTGAATCATAAAATTTTTTATCAAACGATGAAAAACCGTGTCCTTATAGTACTTGTTTGCGCAGTGTTTAATAAAATTTTCACATGTTTTTGGAACTTGATCACAAAATAGTTCTATGTTTAACCGACCGTAATTAGTTACTAGACAAGCATAGCCTTTTTTGCCAAGTTTACGAATCCTTTCGTAACGAATAACATCTTCATCAATTATAGCTGGCTCTTGAGTCGTACAAATTTCCATTACTGTAGATGTAAACGATGCAGCAACCCGACCAGTCGAGTAAGTAGCTGCATTAATCGAATCGGCTTTGACTTTTTTACTTGAATCATAATAATTCAATGATGAAGTAGAAGTAGTTGGTGCAACATATGTTTTTTGTAATTCGTCTAATGCACTCTTAGCTTCATTGCTTATTGCTTTTAAATAATAACCTGGTTCGTTTCTTTCAATCGAATCATCTTTTTCCCATTTTAAATTTTGTTTAACAAAAAAGAAATTACTAGCGTTAAATTTAGACAAATTGCTTGGATCTTGAATAGTTATAATATCTTTTTTCACAAATGGTTCATCGTTTAACAAGTCTTTAAAATAATTTGCTTTTATGTTAAGCTCTTCGATTGCGTCCATACTAAATATATTTCCTGTTTTAGCTATACAAACTATGTGTGTGTTTTCATTGAATACTTTATATGTAATTGGACAGTGAAATTCTTCTTTAGCATTTTTATGAAAATTGAGCTTGATTAATTTTTTAGGATCTAGTGGTTCGCCAGTGATTGGATTACGACCGTATTTTTTTAAAAATGGAGCTATGTTTTCAAGATCGAAAACATGACCTTCAAGAGTACAGTAAGGGTGTTTAAATGGTTGATATGACAATGCGCAACAGTGAAATGGTATTCGTTTAAATTCGGCTGAATTAATTCCAGAGGAGTCAGTTTTTTTACCTCCATAAAAGTTTTTCCATTCAGTCGAAGTGATGTAAAGTTTGTCTTGTTGATGCTGCTTTTTACCCATCTAGAATAAACAAACAAATAATAAATTCATAATTTGAACTCTTGTTTATATTCAATGACTTAATTTCGCAATTTTTTTGGTTTTATAGTTTTTTTTTATCTGTATAACTTATCTCCTGTTAGTTCTGCCCGACTGGTAATTTAGAAATTTCTGCATGTTACTCGGACACAAGTCTTGCTCAAAAAAGTCCTGTTTACTAATGTAAATTACGAATAACCTCGTTGGATAATGGAGCTCCTTCATGTGGTAGAGAAGAAAAATGATTATTACACGAGGGTGGTGAGAGACAATGATCATCCACCCTAACCCTGGGAGGTCCCATAGAGAAAATTTTAAGTAACATCATTTTAAGTGAGTTCAAAATTGAGTTCGGATAAAATAAATCGGATTAACGTGATTTGGATTAAAGCAAGTCGACTGTATATGCTTTTTTTCAAGAAAGAAAACGTGGTTTATTGAAACTTATCCGAAATCCGAGTTGACTCTATGTCCTATTTTAGGGTACCTGGAACGATATTTTTTATACGTTACGAGAACGTCCGGATTTAAATACTTATTTAAATTATGACACCAAAATGATTCGAAATTGGTCAATTGACACATAAACACTTCAAGGCATTTAAGACAGATTATAAAATTACAAACAAAGCATGGAAAACAGCCTATAATCTTCTGGTTAGTGACAGCTCAGTACTACCAGCTATATGAGCTTGATGAAAGTTTTCTAAATTGAACAGTAAATATGGATGTGGAGGCTTTGTGAATTGTTTAGACAAAATTACAAATTGTACAAAAAATAATTACATTCTAGCCTTTAATCTTCTTTCTGATCATATTTATGAGTTGAAATTATATAAAAATGTGGTACAACTATTGTATCACCTGATGCCTTTTTTTAAATTCTGATAAACCTAATGGCTTTGGAATTATTTGGAAAAAATCCTTTTCTAATTAGTACATGCATTTGCATTACATAAAAATGCTAAAAAAGCTTTACTTTTAATCTGGTTTTGGTTAAGTTTGTTTTGATATTTATTTATTTTTTTGCTATTCATGTACAAATCAACTTTATCATTTAATGCGGATTTTTCTTAAACGATTCCACTTTCGCTTAAAAGGAAATTACCTACAGGTGATACAAAAGTTGTATCATATTTTCATAAAATTTTAACTCAAAATATTATCTGTAAGGAAAATTAACACTTTTTTAAAATTATTTTTTGTAAAAATTGTTTTTTGTTCAAAAATTCACAAAGCCGGATGTGGATCTTTTCAAACGGGGATAATGTGTCATCATGTTATTACGGCTGCTTGAATTTTAAGAATATAGCTTAGGACAAAAGAAAAAAGCTGAGAAAACTTCAAAATCAAAAAGAGCTTTCCTCAAGCTATAAATAGATTAGTTATTTTTTGACATTAGGTAATAAATTTTGGCTAAATTCAACTAGATTGAACGACGGAATATGATATATAATGAATTAATAGGATATTTTTTATTGTTAGAGACCTTAAAAGATTCATTTTTTGCTCAAAATGTTAATTTTTGCCCAACCTTCGTCAAAGCTGATGATGCTGCCGAGAATGTGGTAGACCTAGTCATTACCGAGTCAACGGAAAGGATTCTAGGCATAAAATCAAGCTCCCCATTGGAGGATGTCCAAAAGGGTCATTTAGTACTTGAATGTAATTATCGTATTTTTGATGATTTGAAGCCCAATTGATAGTCCTCCCTTGGAGTTAAACTATTCCAAAGCTGATTTTTTGAGTATTTCGGCTGAGTTTTCTAATCGTGACTGGCCTGTTATTTTTAAGAACAAGAACTCAAACGACATGTACGAGGCTTTCGTAAAAGAATACAACGAGATTTGTCGCAAATTTTCTCCATTTAAGTCGAATAGAGTAACGAAATGGAGGCCTAGATGGTTAAACTCAAATCTGAAACAAATAAGTGATGAAAAGAATGTACTGTGGTTAAAATGTAAACAGACGAAATCTAAAAATAAAAAATATGTATCCGAGTACAACAAAGCTAAGCATGAAAAGCAAATTTTGAGAGCAGTTCGTAATTTTGAACGGGAACTTGCTTTGCGTGCGAAACGGGACCCAAAACTGGATTTTGATTATATGAAAAATAAGCAAAAATTCAAAGGCGGCATAGGTGCAATCAAGACAGAAGTTAACATTAACCGATATTATGAATCAATATTTCAAATCGGTTTTCATTTCTAATAATCCAGAATTCTTGAATAAAATTTTGCAAAAATAAAAACCCTCAGAAAAGTAACATAAAAAGCTCTATGATTAAAGATCAAACAATCATATTATGAATTTCATTTCACAAAGATAAATTCACAACAATTAAAACAATAAGAGACCTGAGAATATTTTGAATAATTTTATTTTCAAATTTTTTCTTTTTTTGCCATACTTCAAATAAAAAAAAAAGTAAACTTGGTACAAATAAATAAAAAAAAAAGTAAAATAAATTGATAAAAAGTCACTCGAAATCCCTAAAAAAAAAATAAAATTCGAATCTAATGAGGTTATTTATAAAAACGAACAAAAAAGAACAAAAAAAATAATATCAAAAAATCTAAATTTCGAGTCTTTATCAGAGAGTTTAATAAAAAAAATTTTAAAACCTAAAAAAAAAATAAAATATCCTATAATACAAGTTTGTTTGTTTGTTTTTGTTTAATTTTTTCGAACTGGTCTTGGTGGTATTGGTGGTGGTACTGGTGAAATAGATGTATTAGACGATGAACTTTGTCCCGATGAATTGAGTCGATTGATTGGTGGTGGTAGTTGAGGTGGCGATGGTGGTCTGTGTAATGGTGCCGGTGGAACTACCCTCGGTAAATTAAACGACGGTGTCATTGGAAAAATTGGCGATATATCATCGATTGAATGCTTTAAGTTATGTTCCGTAGTTTCGTTTATATCCGGAAATGAAAAAACAAGATTTTGATTATTTTGAGAGAACGCTGGAGACGAATCTGTTCTTATTAAACTTTTTGATCGTGGATCAATTTTAGGACTCAGCGAAGACGCCGAACTCTTATGAAAATAAGTTTTATTATCAAAACATTTGCTGTCTTGTTGACATTGGAGGATAGCTGGGTTTGTAATTAAAGGATAATTCGAGCCCGGATTTGTCGAATCGAAGACGTCTTCATAATTCGGTGGAGGTGAATTTGGAGCCGATGAGGAGGAATCAGCTGAAGATAGTGACAGTTTTTGAGGGTTATTAACCGGTTGTTGTAAATCAAAAGGCTGTGAAAGTTGAATGGATGATGAGGACGAGGCTGATTTCGAATGGGAAAAGGGTATGTTTTTAACATGATTGAGCGGTGAGGCGGAAGTGGCAAAAATATTCGAAATAGAATCATCGGTTTTAAGATTATTTTGATTTGAACTATTCGATCGTTTATACAATACATTATTATCCTCACTATTTCCGATAGAGTAGGAAGTAATTGAGGTATTGATTGTCTTTGAGGGTTTTTGAAGCGTCGATGTGTTGATTGATTTTGAATTAGAGAACGATGAATTCTTAAAAACAGGAGCCATAAATTGCCTTGACGTGTTCAAGTTGTTATTACTCTTTTTTTCAGCTCGAGTGGCCGATTGTGATCGTGTAGACTCATTCAATCGTGATGAACTGTTATTCGATCTAGTACAACGAATCGGTGGTGATTTTAGTGGGAAGTTTCGAATTCTCGGAAAGTTATTTACATCAGTAGGTTCAATTTCTTTTGATTTATTGTACAATAAAGTATCGACAAAATCCTCGATTTTTTTTGACTCTGGAGGCTCCAATTCACCACATGTAGCTTTCAATTGTTGTTTAGCCTCCTCAAAGTAGCCCTCAATGTCTTCTAATAAATACTTTCGAATATCAGAATAAATCCTATATTTGTAACTTACAGATTGATATTGAAGTAAATCGTTTACGAATTCGACTAAAAGACGATACTTTGAAAAATTAATAAGATTGCTTTGTTCGTTGTTAGGATCCAAAGGGCTATTTTCGTTGATTTCTAGTTTTTGACCAGATGAAGATGACAATTTTTTTTGTTCATCAAAAATATGCTCGTTTTGTTTTTGTACATTCATTTTATTCCATTCGTGAGTTTTTAAAATTATTGACAAATGATATCCTATAAAGGGTATACATGGCGGTGAGCATTTTTTTAATCTTGAAAAAAAATTAAATCAGATCTTATTGTAGACTTTTGAGTTTTCAGAGATAAAAAGTTTTGTTCCAAATTAATGGATAATGGCCGTGTTCAGGAGTTCTCTCAGTTATAAAAATGAAATTAGACACGTCTACCTTAATTTAGACCTAAATTTTCTTTAGAGCTTTGTATGCTGTCAATCTTCGTATTAATCTTCATATTAAATTTTCATTGGGTCAGAAAAAATTCACCTCAGACTGGAGTGAGTCTAATTTAATAATTTTGAGGTAGCTCCTTACTTGAAATTTAGACGAAATGTTGTTAGCTGTAATATGCCGTAAGAAGATATGTCAGAGAGCAAATTTCAAAAAAATTAATTATTAAACATCTGATAGTTTTTCTTTTAATATGACAAGAAAATCAATAAGAAAGTCTATAAATAAGTAGTCCGCGTCTACTCTGCGAATAAAAGTAAGCAGACGCGTCTACCCGCGTTTCAATGGTGAGAGTACCACTGGTCATGCTGGGATCAAGCAATTTCTGAAACTGATTTTCGCTTTTCGAGCCTCTATAAGCTCTTTCTTAAAAGAGTTTTTCAGCATTTTTTTCGATTCTAGTCCGCAGAATTTCCATTTTCTCGGACAAAAAAACGTTTTTTTTGCAACTTTGACCTTTTTGTGATCAAATTAAGTCGAATTTTTTTATAGATAATTTAGAAATAATTTTTAGGAGTTTGAATAATTTTGAAATAACGGCTAGAATCGCCTTTAACACTAGAAAGCCCACTTTTGATATATACCTATAAAGCCCGACGGGTCTTTCTGACCCCTATCATTAAAAATGGATATTAAGATAAGTCTTCTTTAAGGGTATGAATCGGTAGCTTTAGACACAAGATGTTTGATTATCGATTAATTGAATCATATTTGACTTCTGGTCTCAAGAAATCTGCGGAAAACCGCGAAAATTACCGGGAATGAAAAATCTCTTTTATCGCTGAATCAATTGTTTTTTCATCCGAATAAAGAAATAAAACGAATTCCAATCACAAATATAAGAGATAAACAGATGTTTTGATATGTCATAATATGTCATACCTAAGTGACCAGATTCCTGTAATATGATTCTCTAAAACGGTATCATATAGAAACGGTATATAGATGTAAAAGTTTTAACAAAACAAAAGATTTTTTCCACTATTGCACGTGATATATTTCATTTTAGCAAATAATGTGATTTCCGCGGTTTCTTGCGGATTTTACCGGAATAAAATCCTCTAAAAGGGTAAAAATCGAAAGAAAGCTTTCAATGAGACCTATAGATTGATATTCTAAAAATTCACTCAGGTCACTTTTTCTTCAAATAAAAAAAAATCGGGCCAGAAAGACCCGTCAGGCGTTTTAGGTAATTTTTTTTTACTCGGAAAAATTCTAAATTTTATCATTAAAAACATAAAAATTTTATTTTTTTAGTCTTGAATAGTAGGTCTAGTTTGAAAACTTTTTGAAAATAAGTTTATTCTCTGAGAAATAGTTTGGAAACAGATGAAAACGTGTCAGAAAGACCCGCCGGGCTCTCTAGTGTTAAGACTTGGTTAACCTTATCCCGCAAAATTTTTGATCCCTCTTATGAAAGCAGATCTTTAAAATTCCTATATAAAAAAAATCTTCCGCGCTAATCATTCTAACGCAAAAGATATCGTTATCAGTATAAACCAGGGCTGCTGCTTTTAATACTTGTTTCTTTCACCTTACCGCTAGATTAAAGAAAAACACCTTTTTTGTTATTACCTTTATTTTTTATTTTCTTCTTCAGGTGATCATATTTTGATGTGTAGATTAGAAAAAGTACGAAAAACGACTTGATACTTATTCCTAGGTTAAAAAACCGTAAGTTTCTTGAACTTAATTTTTACTCTACTTTACTTTTATAATGATCCTTTAGTCAACAATTTGGACTGCAAAAAAATCGTAGACAATTTTATGAAAGACATCTCAGTGAACAGTTACACTTAAAGGCTCATGCTTCAACTTTTCTTAAAAAGTTAATTAAAAAAGTCTTACCTTTCAAAATAACCTTTGTCATGATGATCAAACAATTGTTTGAATATTCCATACATTTTGTGCTGTTCTAGACCAGATTTTTCTCTTGTTATTTCCAATCTTAACGTAAACGAAGTTTCAAAAGCAGCATAAATCTCTTTTAAACCACTAAAATTATTAAGTTGATAAAAACACTCGGCAATATTCAACAAACGATGCACAACCGCAATACGTTCTTCTAAATTTTTTGTATTAACAATACATTTAGCATACCAATAAGTAAATTTATTCGATAAAGTAATCAACTTGGACACGTTTGGTGAGAGTTTAAATTTTTGATCAGGTTTATTCCATCCTAGACTAATCAATTCGCTTGGTTTAATAGCCTTAAATAGTTCTTCTTCCATTAGAGTTGCTTGTCGAGCAAATTCCAATGGATGCATTGTAAGTATATCATAACCATGATCGTTTTCTAGATGAACCTCAAATGGTGGATAAACTGAATCAATTGAATCTTGATCACTTGATAAATCTTCATTTGTCGATGTTGACGATGATCTTGATGATACATTTGATAATGACGTATTCGATGAAGACGATGTTGAAAATTTTTTTTTAAATATATGTTTTAAATTACTTAAATCAAGTTCGCTTTGTTTTGAAAAAAAATCTTCATTTAATTGTTTCAAATTTTGTTGATCTTGGTATTGGCTCATTTTTTTTTCGATTGTCTTCGTTAAAACTAACTCAAATTTTTTGTGAGTTTTTCCAATTTTTTCAATAAAATTTTTCAACTCAACCAATAGTTCAGAATCTTGAGAAAAATCATCATTAAAATATCCCTCAAGCCAATGTTTAATTAAATTTATAACTCGAAATCGTATTGGTTGTTGATACTCTCTACGATATCGTTTAAACAACTCACGTTCTGTTATACTCCCACTATTAAAATTATACCTGTCTCTAATTTCGTTTATATTCAAATCAGGCACATCGAACCGAAGTATCAACAGGTTTAAAAATTCTTTTGGAGTTGTAAATTTTCTAAAAAACATGAGAAAAGTCGGCATAAATTTTGGGTGAATACAATGATGATGCGTCAAACGTTCGACTAATTTGATCAAAGTCGCGGCTTTAATGACAAGACCATCCGAATACGGATTTACTTTAAAATCTGGTTCGTGTTTTTGTTCGAATAGAATAGTCTCGGGCGAGTCGGGTTGGTCGAAAATGTAACCGTTCGGTGGGATAGGCAAAGGGTTGTTTCGATTATGTTCCTTAGTCATGTCTTGTAAGAGGCCGTCTATTTTAATCTTGTAAAACGAGTAGCATAACATGGACATCCATTTGTATTTATCATTAGCCGAGTCTGTGATGAATAAAATAAATTCTTGATCGAGCAAGTCCGATTGATGAGATATAGTCGAATCGAAGTCGTTGTGACTCGAGAGTTGTAACTCAAAACAATTTTCATCATCTCTGTCTTTAAGTTCCCATTTTTCAAGCTCAATCGATTCTTTAAATCGGAATGGTTTTGAGCCTAAATTTGTGGCAAGAAGAGGACTACTTTGTTGTTTTTTTGTAAAAATCAAAAGACCATCGAACAAGTAAACATAACGTTTTGACACTTTTATTTTCGATTGATTTTGAATAAATCCTTTAAGACTAGAATTAGTTTGTATCTGTTGATTTGTTTTACATATTTGTAAACACCCTTCAAATAAATAAGTGTATCTAAGATTTGAATTTTTGGAAACACTTGAACTCGGACTATTTTGTGACAAAATTTGGGTTATATGAGATGGTAATTTGAGTGAATCAACACTAGTTTCAATTTCTTTCCATTTTTTTTCGTTTAAAAACCCAATGTTGTAAGCCAATGCGGTCGAATGTGAGTTTGATGATGAAATTGTACTTGATTGACCGATGCTTACAGTCGAATTCATCGATTGAGTATGTCTCTCAAGTGGTTGAGATTGATGATGTTGAAATATTCGAAAACTTGTCTCAATCGGACGTTTTTTCGAATTAGTAAAATCTTTTTCTTTCAAATAGTACACGACTGGCTTAAATGTGTCCAAAGTTCCGTTCAAATAATTTCTATCGTCGTCGTCAATCGAAACCACAGACAAATTATTCAAAGTCTCGTACAAATACAAAAAGTGATAAATAGATCCGAGCAGGAGTTTTGGTAATAGATATTTGCTTATTTCGATTAGACCCTGACCAGACGATTGTAAATTTTTACAAAAATTCGCATCGTTAAGTAAATTTAATAGACTTGACTTTAAAGTACTGTAATCAGTGATTATCTCGGCGTAGGTTTGATATACATTAAATTCAGCACCACCTGCCAGCTCCCAAAATTGTTGACCTACAAGTGAAGCTAGATTTTGAGTGTTAAGATTTTCTTGATCCTGTTTGGAATGTTGATGAATTGATGAAATAACATCGTCTAGTAAATCATTGAGCCTAAGAGCACAGTCGTAAACATCGTTTATGTTTCCAAAGATTGATTCAATTACACTTTCGTCAGGAGCGTACTTTTGAAATAAATACATAAAAATTCGGCGTATTATGTTCAAATCGGTCAAGTGTTCTTGTTGTTCGCGTATTAACTCGTTTACTTTAGTCGTGTATTTTAAATTAACGTTTTCATAAGTGACTGAATCGGGGCATATTGTTGAAGAATCACTGGCACATTCGTCCGGATTTGACGTTGATATTGTTGAATCGTTTGAGTTCGATAGACCTGGAATGGATAATGTTGATTGTCTCAAGGTTGATCGATTTGGAAAAAATATGTTCGGACCGACAGGATCGAATCGACCTAGAACATAATTTACTTGAAAATCATCGTCATCAAACTCATCGTTTATATCACTTGTTTCCGAATCATCGTACAGAAAGTCATTATTTTGTGGAATGTTTCGGGTATTTGAAAAAAATAATTTTTTTAATTTTAAATCACCTTCTATCGAGATGTTTACATCACGCTTATTAATGATATATTGGTTCAAGTGTCTTGCGTAACTACTGCTTAGTCTTAGAATGTCTTTGGTTATGTGTTCGAGAATAGCAACCAAGAAAATACTCACTTGAACATCTAATTTAGGCAATTGATAAGTCTCTGTTAATAAATTATGAACTCGTTCGAGTGGAAACGAGAATATATAAGTTATATTATTATTCGTATCACTTGAATTCGATGTTATTTGAGGAGGTGTCAATGCCGATAGGGGACTAGTACTTGAACTACTCATAACTTTTAAAAAAAAACGATTTTTTTTACTCGTATTTAAAATTGTTTTACATTTTTCAACAATTTTAAAGGCACGTGAACAAGCTTCGTCCGAATACGAACGAGGTAGAATTTGTCTTACTCTAAGCTCGGCTTCTTCTAAATTTGTAATTGGATAAATGTAAATATTTTGTGAATACGAATTTGACATTATTAGAGCACACGTTTGCTCTGGTGAATTTTCATTTAAATTTGACGATGCAAGAATGATCGAATCAAAAACGTCCAAAATTAAATATTCAATATTTTCTAGGGCTTCATTTTCGAGTTTAAGTATAACAGGCTCGCTAGATTTTTTACTATTATTACTTGTATTGTCATTTGAATAGGTATCTTTTTGTACATTTGTTGACAAAATACTTATGCCTTGAGTCAAAAAATGTCTGTTTGAACGTGTGTTTAAAACTCGTATTTTTGTACTTTGGGTATATTGTTGATTCAAAGACGATAGTGAAGATGATGAACGTGAGGCTAATGTTGATTGTATTGTATGTATTGCTGTTTGACTTGATCCAAACATTATAAAAAGTTTCTTTTTATAATCGAATTTGATTTAAAATGAATTAAATGAAGTTTAATTTTTTTTTAAACACATTTCGAAACGAATTTGCCAAAAAAAAAAGAAAAAACTTAAATTTTTTTTTTGAAAATTACATAATCGCTAAACTTTTGAACAAAATTATTTTTTTTAAAAAAAAAAATTGAATTGCTCTTGGATACGTTTTTGTAGGTTATTACGTCTACGTGTATCCGGTATTTCAAGTAAATAAAACACAAAAAAAAATGTTTAACTGCTCAATGTTTATTTTAACTTGACTAAAATTGGTGTTACCCAAAACAGAATCTACTAAAAGTTTTACTCATTTTTGTCTTCTTCAAGATAATTTTCTGTCTTTATATCGTTCAAACCTAAGATTTCATTTTGTTCGTAGTTTCTTTCATAGTGTTCCACTTTCATATTCGGGTCTTCATCCGGAGCATAAACATTCTTTTAAAAAATTATTTTTAAAATGTTTTAAATACCCCAAGTCATAAACTATAGTCGAAGAAGTAAGGTCGAAATTCAATTAAATGAATACTTTGATACAACTAATCAAAGACGGTCGTAATTTTTTATTTTTTTTTAATGATGGCTCGACAAAAATCTCAGGGTACAAGAATCTTGAAAATCGGACTTGATAACCGTAATTAGCGTATATAAAAACCTTGTGATAACAAGATATGACCAGGTCAAATTTGAGCATCCTAAAAAGGGTTCCTTGATAAACCGCTTTTTTAATGATTTTTTCATCTTAACATGATATTTTCGACATAAAATCTTAAAGCTGATACAATTCGGAGCATGTTAAAATGGCTTTTGAAGCTAAAAAATAATTTTTTTAAAGGAGAAAATGACAAAAAATGTGCTGTCTTTTTGTAACAAATGTGATCCGGTGATCCCAAAATTGCCAAAATATTCTCTAGATTCTAGATCTTGACGCCCACTTTAATTCTTGGTAGACTTATTGAAATGGATCAATTTCGACTTATAAAACGACCCCACCTAAGATGATATACTTTGACCTGATATATGGGTTTTCGGTTAATTTTAACAATTTTTTGGATTCTACGGGTCCGAAAACATAGGAAAATAAATCACTTTTAAAAAAAAAAAATTTTAAGTCTCGTGTAAATTGGACTGGACAAAAGCCTAAAAATCATATTTTTTGCCCTTTTTTTTTTCTTCTTATCCGACTACAGTTTATGACTTGGACACTATACTTTTCCGACAATTCGATAAAATTACTTGGAGATAGGAATTTCCACTAGGATCATCGATTATTATAGAAACGTTCAACATGTGTCCATTTTGAATCATTTCCAATTTATCTAAACAATCTTTCATTCTAGATGCTTTTTCTTTAGTTTCACTATCGCCACTGAACGAAAAAGGACACGATTCTGAAAGTTGTTCACGTACGTCTTTTATGATACCTTCAATAGTCGTGAATTTTCCACCCAAAGTTCCCGAGTCCATGTAAAACTCGATTTCGGGAATTTCAAAACTAGCAACATCCGATTTAAGTAAATCTCGATTTAAATCAGATGGATCGGTTATTTTAAGAGTGTAACGAACTCCTTTTTCATCAACACCTGTACCTGACTTCACTTCCGATGATCTAACACCACAACTCTCGCATATAGTGCACATGATAATGACTGATTTGAAGTATGGAATATCAGTTAATTTCATATTTGTTTCACAAATTGCGTTACAATTAGGACAATTGTTGTGAAATTGGACTACTTCGTTTCTCAAATCGACTTCGCCTTGTTCACTTTTTTGGATTATTTCGTCTTCAACACCGGTATCAGTCTGAAAGAAAGTCAAATTTAAATGATAACAAAAAAATGTAAAGGTTTACTTACAGTTAAACCGAGCATTTCATTCTGCTCCGGGTTTCGTTTATAAAAACCAACAGTCATTTTCGGATCTTTGTTTGGCGCAAATGGATTTTCAATAAAACTATCACCACTAGGATCGTCAAGTATAACTTCAAATTCACCTAGTTTCATTTCTTTTAAATCTTTTAACGTTTTTATAAAATCAGTTATTTTTGAACATGTCTCCGAATCGGCTTCTTTTCGAACAGTAATGTCATAATCTAAATTTGTTATAACACGGTCAATTATACCCTCGATGGTCGTTAAGTCTATAAATAAATTTTAATAAAAAAATTATCTGATTATCATAGGAATAATGTTTCTTACATCCTTTTTGAGTTTTCTCCGGGATTTCAAAATTTACTAGAGGGATCTTAAACGAAGCATAATCAGATTTAACGAGTTCTCGATTAAGATCTTCGGGATCGGACACAATTAATTTGTATTTAACCCCATTTTCTTGAATACGGTTAGCCGATTCAATTCCATTATTAATAAAATGACAATGTTCACATGAGAACGAAGATATTATTACATCTCTATAAAACGGAATTCTTGTCAGCATAAGTTTCGTTATTCCCTTTTTTTAAGAAAACAAAAATTTCAAAAAAATTGATTTGAACCAAGTTTTTAGCATACATTTTCATAGCAGTTCATGCAAACACTTTCAAGTTCAGTGACACCATTTTCAAGTGTTTCTTCGGAAGCATCAAGTTTATTGAAGATAGTTTTTGATTTTGTTTCAGTCATATTAAACGAATTTTATAAACTAAAAAAAAAGAAGCAAATCTCATTTATTTTGTCATTAAACTGATTAGTTTTAATGGAACAAAACGAACGAAAAAAATTAAATTAAAATTTAGATCAAACAAAAAAAAAAAAGAACGAAAAAAATAAACTTTATTGAAATTAAAAATTAAAAAAATTCAATTTTTTTTTTTAACTAAAAAATTTACTTGCTTTGTGTTGATAGTGCTTTTTCTCTCTCTCTCTCTCTTTTTTTCTACTTATAATTTTGAAATTCATTAAATTCATGTTTTTCCATAGCACAACAATTTCACAAAAAAACTAAAACACCCAAAAGTTAACATAGATTTATGTAATAACAATTTTTTTTCTTCGTTTTTTTTACATAAGACTATTTCAAGTTCTTTACATAATTCAAAGTTGTTTTTTTTTTCGAATGCAATTTTGATGTTGTTTTTGTTGCAATTTCGGTTCAAGAGACTTCAGTCAAATTATGTACGATTTCAACATTATGACAACAAAGAGAGTTATCAATCGATTCGGAGAATTTTTTATCCATTAGGGAAATTTTTTTGTGTTTCTTTTTTCAGAAGGGGTTCTTGTGAAGTAATATGACTAAAATTATAATTTTTTTTTTTTTGAAATCGGATTTTTTTATTAAAGAATCAAATTCTGTTTATCTTTGTTTAGATACTAAAATAATGGAAAAAATGGAGAACTGGTTGATATCAGACAAGGACAAGGTAAGAGTTTTTTTTTGAAATTCAAATCTATCAATGGACATTGTTTTTTCAAGATTTATTTTTCAAATAACAAATCTTGATTGTTTAGTCACTTAAGTTACCTAAACACATAAATGAGAAAGTTAAAAGCTTTTAAAGATATTTAACAAGAAAAATAACAACAAAAATTCAGTTCTTATTTAATTATTTACATTAAGATGTTATTTAGAATTAGTTTACCTATAAGTTTAATTGAAAAAAAAAATGAAAAGAAATCTTGTTTTAAAAAAAAAAAAATTTGTAAATTTCAAAATTTATTCCGAAGGTTCTTTCAAAAGGGGGATTTATGATTATTTTTATTTAGAGGTATTTACTGATGATTTTGTTGTTGTTGTTGTTGTTTAAAAGTTCATATTATCCCTGATTCGAAAATAAGTTTATAATCAAAAATTATCTTTCTCTCTCTTTCTCGCTCAATCCGATTCGAATCTTCCTTTTTTTTTTATTTTTCGTGTAGATTTTATTTTTGAGATAATAGAATGATAAACTAATTTAGACTAATTTTTTTCTTTCTTTAGTTTGTTTCCCTCGTCATAAATGTAAATAATTTTATAGATTTTTTTTTATGTAATTGATGACAAAGATATCCCTAAAATGGTTGCTTTTTTTAAGTAAAAAAAACAAATTTTTCCTTTTTGAAGATTTAATCGGAAATTAAAATTTTTCATTTATTTTGTTTGTGCAATCAGAAATAATGTTGGATTGTTTTGTCAAGTGATTTTTAGATAATCTATTTGGTTTTGATTTCCTTTAAAACGATTACTCTTTGTTATTTAAAATATATTTTATATTTTTTTAGAAGTTTTAAGTAAATGTTTTAAGATGCACCAAGTCATTAGCCTTACTTAGATTTTCTTGGTTTTTGAGAACTAATTTCTCTTCAATTTTATAGTTAAATAAGACAAAAATTCAGCAAAATTGTACCTACAAGTCTTTCTCTACAAGAATTAGTTGACATTTTTTATTACGATGAGCACTTTTTGAAA
This sequence comes from Brachionus rubens, assembly GCA_022207745.1. Lineage (NCBI taxonomy): Eukaryota > Metazoa > Rotifera > Eurotatoria > Ploima > Brachionidae > Brachionus > Brachionus rubens. The sequence continues at coordinate 1,549,372 of JAJVHD010000001.1, read as the reverse complement.
CTACAATATGTCCGAAATATCAATTTTGATAAAAAATTCGAAATTCGATTTTTAGCACTTAAAAAGAAAGATTCGAATTAGTCAGTTTATATAAAAATCGAAGAAATCATTTTCTGTGAGTGTTTTTTCTACGCAGCAATTACGAATTTTGGGTCATAAAGTTAAAATTCCCTTTGGTTTTTATATTTATAAGACCTTTATCGGCCTCTTGTTGGAAAAAAAATTAACTTCTTTTGTAGTTATTTACATATTCCTCCTGAAAATTCTCACGAACTATTGATTGGGAAAAATGAAGTATCAACTGAAAATTAGTTGAAAATTACAACTAGAGCTTTTTAGCTTTCAATCAATATCCCTGAATCAATTTCCCCAATCGCCAGTTCATGAGAATTTTTAGGAGGAACACTTGAATGGCCACAACAGCATAAGTTAAAAAATTGACCTATTGTCAACGAAACCAGTATGTGAAAAAAGTTTAAATTACTTTCCATCCTTTTCAATGTAATTTTCAATTTGGCTAGGGCAAAAAGACCATACTTTATGTAAGACCAAGTTGCAAAATCAGAATAACTTTAAAGTAAGACTCTTGGGTCCTCTAGGACGTTATGGTCTTTATGCACTTTATCCTCTTATCTCTCTGCGGCCGTAGATCTAAAAGTCTGTCGCCTCGTCAAAAAAAATGATTAGAGACAATTTTAAGATTAGGTTTCGTTGATACGGTTTTTGGTGTTTGGAAAATGGAAAATTACAAATGCTTGGGAAAGTACATAAAGTACATAAAATCAGGGTTAGGCGCCCATTTAAAAAAAAGTTTGCATAAAGGTTTCCTTGATTTTATTGAAACCTTTCTGGAAAGTACATAAAGTGCATTAAATTCAAATGAGTCTTTTATTTACTTATTTGAACTTGAGCTAAGGCCACTTATTAGAGATTGGGCAAACTGTTAATGTTTTTTTTTGGGTCTTTGGAATCGTGCTGAGCATGATATTTTCAAGGATATCAAAGGATTCATTGTGTTTTTTATCGTTTTTTTCAGAGAGTAAAATAAATTTTTTATTTATTTTGATTAAATTTAAGTCCATCTCGGTTACTTCGAGTCTTTTTACAGGAAAGAATTCTCATAAAGTTAAGAAAGTTTTACGTTTTGCCCAAACCTTAATAAAAATAAAACTATAAGAGCTATCGGTAGGAAACCTGATTCCCAGGTGTATTTTTAAGTAAGGAAACGAAATTTTTACTTTGATTTGAGTTATAACTTGATCTTCCCTTTGAAAAAAAAAATATACATAAAGGCCCGGTCGTGTCATTTTGACACGTTGTGGGAATACCATGCAAAATAAGTATCCGATCCCAGTTTTTGGGGTATGATTTAAGAGATCTTGATGAGTTGATTTCAAAAATATCTTTACTTTTGAAGATGGTCTTATAGTTCAAAAGATATAAAGTTTGAAAGATTTTGGTTTTGGTATTTTTTAGGTTAACAATGGCGCATTTGGTTTAAAAAAAGTATTTTAAGCAATAAGTGAATAAAACATGAAAAAAAAATTCGATCAGGAAAAAACCACAGAATAGACTAAAATTCGGTTTTTGACTTTTATAATCATCCATTTAAAATCTTCTTTGGTTGTAATAATCGGGCTCTTTAAGCAGGACCCGATGCAGTTCTCAACAAAGTTATTTTTTTACAAAAAAGAACATCAATTTAGTGTTTTAAGAAAAAATCAGCTTATTTTCTTCTTTGCTTGATAAGAAAACCAATGTCATGTCAAAATGACACGACCGGGCTTTAATGGTATAAAAAAATCAGGCCTTCTAGTGTTAACTACAGATTTTTAGCTTTGAGTTGATACCCATAAATCAATCATGTTTTTTTCCAAATCGTTTGTTCATGAAAGTTAACACGTGAATGGCAACAACAGTACAATGAAGAAAGCATTGTTAAGCCACAATAAGAGTGCCCAATATTTTACGAGTGTGTTCGATATTTTTCAAAAGTGTATCTCTAAAGTAATTAGTAATCCTAGAGAGATAAATCAAATTCCAACAATTTTCAACAAGAATTTAAAAAAAAATAAATTTAAAAAATTTTAAGTTATAATATAATGATTGTGCTAGTAATTTTAAGATATGGATCGAAATTTATTTTCTTGTTATTGCTTGAATTAAAAAAAAAGCTAACAAAATCGCTTGCGTTCCTAAAATATATAAGCAGAACATTTATCTTTAGTTTGGTTGTAAGAGAGATTAAACAATAAAATTGAGTTCAATTTGCATTTTTTTTCTCAACAACAACAACAACAAAAACATAAAAAAAAGAATTAACTGGCAAAATTAGGTTTATTCATGTGTTTAAAAATGATTGAATTAGTCAGTAAAAAAGAGATCATAATTTAATTTTACAATAACTCACAATAATGGTTGTTAATAAGAAATATTCTAGGAATTGTAAGGATTGAGTTCATTGTTATTTTGTTTCGTATTTAAACACAAATAAAAACAAAACTGTTTATCTTTTTTTTCTTTTTTTTTTACTTGTTTCAGTTAGCTTGAGCTTTATTAATTGATTTATCAATAAAGTCTATAAAAAACTTTTTTGTTTTGCTTTTGTACTATCTATAAATAATAGTAAATTAATAAAAAATTTGATTAAATATTTTGTTTGAGAAACAAAATTATTTTTTATTACTTTTTTTGAATTAATCATTCAAGTATGCAAACAACAAAATCACTCACTTCATGATTATTTACCAAAAAATGGTCATGCCTTTTTTTGTTTTTGTTGTTCTTGTTCTTGTATCTGTCTGTGTCAGATTTTTGTTTTAATTTTTTGATAATTGAAATTTTTTAAAAATGAATGGCAAATTACTTAGCTGTTAATCAAAGTTTAATCTTTTCATCAAGATTTCTTTATTATTAGGATACAAATAGCTAATTTGTTTTAAGAGTTCACGAGAGATTAGTTGTTTATAAAGAGTTACTTATTATTTTTTTTTATTTCCTTACAAATTTTGTAAAATTAATTCTATTTTTTTTAAATAAAATAAATTTGGTAGAATGGTACTATGATTGAATAAGTTTGTTTATCAACTATTAGCTAAGTTTATGTTATATTTTGTATTTTAAAAATTAACAGTTTAAATGTTTGATTTATGCAACTAAAAACCGATGCGAAGGATTCTTAACACAAAAGGTAAAGCTCATATTCGTCAATTATTAATAGAAACAAAGGTTAGCGTTAAGATTATTTTACGTTAGGCTTAGAACATTCTACCGCATTTTTTTGACGTACTCTTAAAAATTCCTCGATATCTCAACACCAACAACAAGCAATTCATTAAACTCCATTTCCAGAGTTGCCGTATAATACGTTACTTATAAATAACTAAGTATGGGTAGAAGATATTTATGCGGAAAAAGACCGATGAATTTTGAAAATCAAATTTTAACTTTGCTGCGACAATGGGGCCTATGGAAACACAGATGTGTCCTCTAAGGTTATTTTCTTATTTTCCAAGATTGAAAATCATGCGTACAACGTGATTCAGTTTTTCTGAAAAAATAAAGCTGTGGAATTCATGCGTTTGATTTACGTGTAAGGTACGCAAATCACGTTTTTTAATGATAATTTTGTATACACTTGTGTTGAATTTAAAACCTTTAGTTTAAATTAATTGTGTTAATATTCTAAATATTGCACATTAAAAAATCAGTAGTCAATGAATTGTTATTGATTGAATCACTGCCATGTAAGTAAATTTATAAAAAATACAAAAACTAGGAGCATTGGAATCGCCCTTAAGAAATCAGATATTTAAGTTGTAAAAAGTGACATGTTAATAACAACCAGGGGTTGACAGAAGAGGGGATATATTGTAGTGGTCATTCATGTGTTCCTCTCGTGAACTTTCATGAGCTAATATTTTTGAAAAGCCATCATTGATTTATGGTTATCAAATTAAAGCTACTTTTGCAAGCTTTAACTAGAGATTTTTAGGATTCAGTTGATAACCATAAATCGATGATGGCTTTTCAAAAATATTAGCTCATGAAAAGTCACGAGAGGAACACATGAATGACCACAACAGTACTTTTGAAAACTTCCAAATTATATGAATTTTTCATTTTTGGCATTATAAATATGACCTATGTCCTCAAAAATGAACAAGAACAAGGTTTCTCAGAACCAGGATTGGTTGGATTGGACTCTCCTTAGCCACGTTTAGAAATCACTTTTTTTTCCTACCATATTCATGAGGGGTAAACATTCTAATTTTTGTAGAACAAAGCCTTTTTTAATGTCCGTTCCGTTTTTGGAATTGCTATGCAAAGATATACTTTTGAAAGTGAAAAAACATTTCAAAATACACATTGCAGATACGTTATTAAAAGGATATATGGATATTTTATGCAGACTTTTTGCAAAAGTTATGCATTAATGTGACATCTATCTTTATAATGTTCTCTCATTTCTTTTTAAGTATTAATATGAAAAGATCGCTTCCAAAATTATTATTTAGCGAGTGAAGGGGAGCATAACCAATATTTTTGATTTTGATCAATAGTACCCTTAAAAATGTAATCAGAAGCTTTGGGTAAACATTTCACATTTTTAAAAAAAAATCCTTTTAATTTCCGTGTGTTTTTTGGTTAGAAAATTGTCTGAATTCATCTATTAACAAGAATTCACTAATTTATTATTATTTATTATTATATCAAAAAAAAAGAAGATTTTTATATAACAAAAATCAATTTTATTTCAAACCTTTCACCCATCATTCAAACAAGAACAAAAAACTGATTAAAGCTCAATCCAGAATTATATTTTGAACAAAAAAAAATTATTTTCGTTCTATTTTAAATTCAAATTTATTCCAAATAAAAAATTTAGTTTCAAGGGTTTGTTGAATCTTCAAGTTGATTCACAGAAAAAAATTAATCTATTTTATAGGGTTAAAGTGAATAATACTTTTGTATTTAATCATTTATAAGATAATTTCTATTTAAAAATAACAATAACAAAAAAAAATAGGTTCTCATAACATATAGGCTAGATTGAATCACAATCATTCGATTGAGGGTTTCAATTTTTGTTGATGATTCTGGTTAAATTTTGCAACTGAAACATAATCAGTTAATATTTTCTCTGGAAGAGAATTTTATCAAAAAAATATGAGTTTTTTCAATTGAAAAAAAAAAATAGTTTGTGTCTTGTCATTCTATATTAGAATCTTTTAAATTTAGAAGATTCAACACACACACTTGCAGTATAAAAGGAAGCTGGCTTGTGACAAAAAAAAATGAGAGAAAGAAAATATTTTTAATCAAACTAATGATATCTATAAAATATTCTGTTAAATTTTACAACTTTGATTTTCGAGAGACGAAGAAGAAGAAGTAGAAGTAGCAAAAGAAACACTTCTAATTCTCACATTTTTCCGTTCTTTTTTTTTTGTTGTTGGATGAAATATAATTCTTTTTGATTAGCATCCTTAAAGTGATGAATTCATTCAAATTGTGCTTGATTCTCTCTCTCTCTCTGAAACAAAAAGTAGAGAAATTCGTTTTCCGATAATCAATAAAATGATGAAAAAGCCATTAATATTACTTCTTGTAATCGTCATTTGACGATTAAAAAAAAAAGAGAGAGAGAGAAATTTCATACATATAGATCTGTCTCCATTGTAATCTTTTGTATTTCTTCGCAAAAAAAAACTATCTATTTTAATAAATATATATATATTGCCTCGAGTGTTAAGCTTAGACTTAAAATAATTTTATTTCTATATTAATTAAATTTTCACTTCCACTTAAAAAAGAGAGAGAGAGAAAAAGAAGAGATGGTGATGGAATGAAACTAAGAAGAATAACTATAAATACAAGCATAAATATTTTTTAGTTTCGATTTAAAAAAATGTTTTTGAGTGTATTTCAAGTTTTGTTGGGACCGAAAAAAAAAAAAATTTTTTTTTTTTTTCATTAAGGTCTAGTTATCTTTTCAAGAGTTTAATTCCGAAGCATCGCAAAATTCAGGAATTGAAGAGCTAGAAGAATCAAATTTTGTTTCTAGTGAACAAATAATTTTTAATTATTTATAAGAACTCGATGATGAATATCGAACAATAGAGACAGAAATAAAGAGAGAAAGAAAAAGAGGAAATTTCTTTTAGCTTTTAATCAAACAACAGAAAATTGACGATATTTTGTCCATTGATTGATGGTTAAGTTGAGCATAAATAAATAACTCTCTATATATATTTTTGAAATATTCAATTATTTATATTTTATTTTTTTTCATAGAATTCCGATATTGAATGGTTGTTTCAGAATAATGAGCAATTTTTCGACGCAGCTGCAAATTTGCTCAAATCAAAGGATGAAAAGGTAAAAATAATAATAATAGATTTTCCTCTTTTTATGAAACAAAATGTTTAATTTGTTACTTTCCGAATGAAATACTTCAAACACAAAATAATTAAGGCATGATTGAAAATTTCAAAAAAAAAAATATTTAAATCTCATCAAGATTTTTAGTTGATTGGGTATAAGGTCTTTGAAACAACATGTTTTTTCACTTTCCCATTCTCGCGATCAATATATAAAGGTAAGTCTCCTTAATGCCGAAAATTCGATTAGAGTAATCAATCACTGATCGCCAATGAGATTATTAACTGAACGTTTTTATTAGATTAAGACTCTTTTTTCTTTTTAAATATATAATTAAAGTTAAGCTTCTTATATTTTTGTTTTGTTCAAAACAAAGCAGAAAGGGAAAAAGAAAGGAGATTACTTTATATTCCATTTTGTTCATTTTTTAATTAAAATAATTTTCTGTTAAACATATAAATACGAAAGAAATTTTCGTTTATTTGAATTCCAGTCTTCAATTACAATTTTATAGAAAAAAACAACTAGGGGTGTCTTTTATGAAGGCGAGTTACTTCTTTTTTGAGCAAGTCTTGTTCAAATTTAATTACAATTCAATTTAACATTTAAAGCTGAATTAAGCAAAAAAAAATTTTTTATTTGTCATATAATTAATCTCGAAGATGAGAAAAATTAATAGGAAAGAGAAAAAAAAAAATATTTTGAAATTAGTTTTTGTTGTTGTTGTTGAGAAATAATTATTTTTTTCCTATAATTCGAGAAAAACCCTTCCGAAAAAAAATAATTCATCTTCAGTCTCTACAAAAGAACTCGAAAATCAATTAATTAAATTTTCATATTTTCTTCAATTAAAAATTATTTTTAATTATGGTTCTTCCTGAGTATTTTTTAAATTCGAGTTTGAGCCCACTGTAGACGAAGAATCACAAAATATAAAATACAGATATTATTTTGTACTTTTAGTAATCCGTTTCCGTTTCATTCAAATTGAACGCTTAATGCCTCAAAATTTGGCAGCTTTTTTAAGCTCGAATAAGTTTACGTGTTCAATACAATGAGGATATACATTACTAATAAAATCAATTTAGGCTGAGAATTTCCACTAAAATTGTCAATTTTTTAAGTAGAGATCAAGTCATGCTTGTCAATATGTTAAGTCAGGCAAAAAGATTAATACAAATAGATTAATATTGTTTTTAATTGTGTGTGTGTGTGATTCAGAGTGTGCGTGAAGGAACAGTTATGACAAATCCAAATCGATATTTACAAGAAACGCTTTATATTTTTCGATTTTTACTGAATTAAACTAAAAACATTCATTAGAAATTATCTTTCAGCTCGAAAAAAATTAACAGAATTTATCGATTTATTTTATAAAAAAAATTTGCTTAAGGCTGTTTTATTTTTCTCTTTTAACAAGTTTATAAACATCGATGTATGATACATATACTTTAATTTAGTGTTTTTTTTTTATTTTGACAAAAAATATATTTCAGAAATTTTCATCTTCATCTAAAATTCTTCAAATTATCAGATCCGATAGATTTACAAATATTTTCTTTCAAGAGCCTTTAATTTTTTGTTGTTTCCCATCTCTTTCTGTCTGTGTTTTCAAGATTTTTCCTCTTTCGAAAAAAAACATGGATAGCATTTCTCTCAAACATAATTAAACAATTTAAGAATATATTGTAACCCAAGAATATGTCACACAAAAAAAAAATTCTTGTTTTTTTCTAACAAAAATCTTGCGTTCCTGAAAACAATTTTGTTGCCAATTAAATCAGGATTACGACCCCAAGAACAAACCACAAAACGAAAATATACGAGTTTTTTTTTTAATTAATTATAAATAAGCATCATGAGATTAAAAGGAAAAAAAACGAAGAAGAAGAAGAACAAAATGAAGAGAAAATTGCAATATATTTTTGTTTTGTTCTTGTCACATTTGAAAAAAAATTCCATTCTTCATTTTTTACTAAAGGAAGTGTATTTTAACGAGAGGGGAAATTTTGTGTGTTTAGGACGTTTTGTTCCAGGAAAATTCAAGTCTCTTTTTTTTTTTTTTAAAAAAAAAAAATAATTTTGCTTGATTCGAATTCCCTTAATTATAAAAATTAATTCCGTATCGTTTGCTTCCTTCTATTTTATTTTATTTTTATTCGGAAAATAAAATTCCAGTCAATAGAGCAGATGATCGATGTTGATGATTAGGATTGATAATTAAAAATTTTACTTTTAATTTTTTTATTTTCAATTTAAGGGATTTTAAGCACACGGGGTTTGTCATTTTGAAATAAATAAAAAATTTTAATTAAAATATAATTAGGTAAATTTAACGGTATTTTGTAAGGATATTTCAACTCCATTCAAAAGATATCATGATTAATTACTAGTTTATAATTACAATCTAATCATTCAAAGAAAGAAAGGGGATCAGAAAGAGAGAGAGAAAAAAAAAGAATTTTCTCCCGTTCTGTAATTAAAAGATAAGAGAAGGAAAAAGAGACATAGAAAGCAGTAGAAAAAATAAAAATTAAAAAAAAAATATTCCAATTTTTAATTAACTTCATTATATTTCATTCGTGCGTGTGATTTATCAAATCCAAAAAAAAATAAAAAAAAAATTTTTTTTCCTCTCTTCCTATATAAATATATCTTTTTATTTTATTTTTATTTTATTTTTGAAAATTTCAATTTTTACGATTTTTGTTGTTGTCGTTGCTGCTAATTCCTTCGTTTTAACTCTAAAAACATGAAACGACAACATGAAACTAATTTCTGATGATGATAATTAGTATTTTTAATTTTTTTTTTTTTCAAAAAGCTAAAAGCAAATAATTCTTTTTTTAACAACAACAAAAAAAGTGAAAATAAGAAGATTATAAAAAATCGGTTTTGTATTTTTAAAGAGAGATATAAACTAAAAGTTGAGATTAAAGCTCTAGAAAAAAAAAAAAGGTAAAAATCAAATTTCCTTTTTTTTGGTAATTGAAAAAAATTGTAAATATAAATAATCGGCTTTAAACGCATTTTAAAAAAAAATAGAGGCTATTTTAATTCTTATTTCCCTTCTATCTGGTTAAGTCAGACTTTGACAAAAGAGAGTGAAGAGATGCTTTACCGTTATTAATAATTTAAATTTTAATTACAATTTTTTGACATTATAATAAACTAATTTAGGAGCAAGACTTGAAATAGAATTACAAAAAAAAAAGAGAATATAAATAGGAAGAGAATATTTCAACAAAAAGCTTTCATTATTTTTTTTTATTTTAGAAAATTTCTTCTTTTTTTTTTTTCACTTTTATTTTAAAATTTCTATCAAAATCAGAAACTAGTTTGCTTGACATTTATTTAATGGAACTTAAATTGTCAAGTAGAACACTTTGATTCTCTTTCTCCTTCTCTCATTTTTTTTATAATCGTAAATAATTTCATTTTTTAAATTTTTTTTTATAAATTTGTAAATATTTACTCGTAATCTGAGAGAATTAATCAGACAATAAAAAAAAAATGAATTTTACGATTCTAAAAAAAAACACCTCTTTAATGAGAAATCAACATTTGTTCCCCTTAAAAAAATTATATTTTTTAATAGACAATCGGTAGAGTATGCATGAAACTAGCAACTTTATACAAAGAAAAAGACCAAAGATGCCAACAAATTATCATCAACTGTATCCCTGTGTTGTTAAATCAGTATTTTATGTACTTTTATGATGAAAAAGTAAAAGTTCTTATTCCATTATTCTGAACGTTGAAAAATTTAATTTTTTTCTTTTAGATATGCTCATTGATTGAGGTCGCAATCTTGACCATCTATAACTTAGTAATAATTTTTTTTTAGTAAGAAAATTAGAATACTGAACTTTGCTCCGGTGGTACAGCGCTGATTAGCAGTTGTAATATTAAAATTCATCTCTGTATCAGTAGCTCTACTACTGAAACAAGTTCAGTTCAAATCAACTTTTTTTTTAAAAAAAAAAGAATTTAATTGTGTTCGATTTTTGATAATCTTGGTTCGATTTTTTAAACTTTTAGAAATACTTGATATTCTTGCAAACCCTGCTTATAAAAATTGATTGACTCAGTACAAAGCCTAATCCACCAAGCTGCTTATGTTTTAACTTAACTTGTCTAAAAGGCTTAATCTAAATTGATATTTTGACAGCAGCAACAACAACAAAAAAGAAGATCGAACTTAGATTTGACATTTCGAGAAACACATAATTGAAAACTTTTGACTTGAAAATTAAATTCTTTTTTTTTTTTTTAACAAACACTTAACATCTACTTGAGCAATTTTAATTTTTTTTAAGAGCTTGTCTGATGGAAATGTAAAATTGAATCGAATTAGAATACCCAATTTGTCGCTTCCTTCAGTTTATCACTCAGTAATTTAAACAACAAGAAAAATACATTTTAAAATTTAAAAAAAAACAATTGAAATTTATTTTATTAATCAGCCTCAGACGTCGTCAACTCATTCCGAATTAACTGAATCATCATTGTCTAAGTTGGAAAGTGAATACATTATTTTAGAAGAACAATTTAAACCATACTCAGATACTATTAACTCAGAGAAACGATACAATTTGATACGATTTTTATTGCTTTTATACTATTCAAGACTTAGTACTATACACAAACAATCCAAGACATACTTTTGTGAAACTTGCTTAAAGTAATTTGAAGAGTAAATTTACCACTTAATTATTTAGTCTTTTGAGTTACCGGTGCGGTACAAACTTTATAAGTCTCTTCAGTTGAAAAACTGGTCAAAATTCCCATTTACTAGAGACAACAAAAATTTGCTTTAAAATGTTCTTCATACGAAAAGCAAACATCAAAATTTAGGAGTTTTCAATAAAATCTAATTCTTAAAAATATTTATCAAGACTGTTGCATTCTTACTTTTTACGAATTTTTGAAATTTTTGATTTACCAAAAGAAAAAAAGTTGTAAGAGCGACTTTTTGTTATCTCTACTAAATGATTCTTAAATTTAAAAATGAATTTTGAAAAACTTGCTCAACCCAATTGTAACTCTAAAGACTAAAAATTGAAAAGTGATAAAGTTAATTGAATTTGAAATATTTTGTTTCAAGAATATGTAAAATCAATCGTGCTGGATATAGAAATCAACCGATTTATTTGAATTCACAAATTTTAATCGAAATGATTCGAATATTATTTTATCTATTTAACAATCAATTTGAGTTAAACTCTTGCTTAGCCATTGAGGCTATATCAGATAAAGCCGAAGAGGAAATGATGATAGACGTCATTTTGGTTAGTTTTACAAATTTGATTTCAAAAGGACGAGGGTGTTTGACGCATAAAAATAAAAATTATCGCATAGGAATAAAAAAGTACAGCATAAAATTTTTGTAACTAAAGCATATGAAATTTTTTATTTTCAAAAAATGAGAGGTTTCAAATCGAGATCTATAAAAAGACTTCCGACAAGTAACAGATTGGAGCCATAGCTACCCATCATGGTAAAAAAACTTTTCGGAAAACTTTATTTTTCAGTTCAAAAAAATGAACTTCTTCCCCGAATTATAATGAGATACAAAAATGGTCAAGAAGCTTTCTTCTGAGATTAAAAAAACGGACATCTAATGGGATTTGTTAGTTACCAAGAAAGGCCACTGTACTAACACTGGATTGTTATTTTGTATTCAGATTTAATTTGGATCTTGAGATATCGTAAAAAATTACCTTATGCTTTAAATTACAATTTTATATGCGTCAAACACTTTTTTCCATTTCAAAATCATAAAAATAATTTTTGTTTTTTAATGTTAAGATGTGCAATTCAGTTCGAAATTTGATTCAACAATCAAAAATTGAGCCGTCTCTTCAAAGTGCCTTGTCTAATAACAAGATATCACGTAGTGGTTCAATGCAATCTGAACGTAAAAAAAGCTTAGAAAAAACGAGTCCTATGCTTAATATACAAGCAAAAAATAATGAAATTTCACCAAACAAAGTTCTTACGAAAGTAGTCGAAAAACAATCGACAATTGATTCCAAGACCGATAAAAAGGAAAAGAATGGTAAAAATAGTTAAAATATAATCTAACTGAAAACTCAAAAAATTTTTTTTCAAGAACATGAAAGTATTCCAATAATTGATGAAACAAGCGGTGAAAACGACAGTACAGAGTCAATCGAGAGTTCATCCGATCGTTTAACAGAAAGATTATAAAAATACAACAGATCGTTTTTTTATACTATTAATTTTATTTTTTAATTTTTAAAATCTAAAAAAATTTTTGGAATAAAATTTTAAAAAATCTAAAAATCTAACAATCACTAAAAAAAATAAAAAAATTTAATAAGTGCTTCTTAAAGTACTACCAGGTGTGGCTCTTAGAGTGCTTTTATCGTCGAATTGACCAAATGAATCGTCATCTAAAATAGGATTTAAAGCGGCTAATGAATTCACAAGAGCTTCCATTTTTTCTGAACTTGTTGAACAATTAAGTGAAGTTTGGATTATACCCTTAGATTTTAAAAAAAATTAAGCTATATTCAACCATTATTAAACTCATACCTTAACATAGTCTTCTATTAAAGGTTCACATAAAAGCTCGGCTGCTGAAGGTCTGGCGTTAGGGCTTTTGTTTAGAATCCTAAAAAAAAAAGGATTATTTCAAAAAATCGCAAATTTAACTCATGAACGAATTGGTTCTTCATCTGTTGGAATGTTCACTGGTTTGGGCAAATGAGTCTTAACTTTGTCCTTATTAGGAACTTCCGTCAGGACGAGGCTACCAATTATTTCATCAGTCGAGATAAAATAGTATCAAATCAATACTTTTTTAATATCCTATTTAACTCTTTTGAGTATAGATTTATGATGCTTGGACAATCATCATTGATAATTGAATTGAAAATTTCATAAATTTTATCTCCGACAAAAGGCTTTTGATAAGTAGCTAATTCATACAAAACACAGCCTATTGACCAAATATCGCTTTTTGAATTGTATTTTTCGTTTTTTACTACTTCAGGCGACATATAATACGGCTAAAAATAAAAATGAAAATTTCTTTTTATAACCTTTAGAATTTTAAAAAATGATTATCAAATTCCTGAGAAGGTTTTTTAAATCGATCTTGAAAGAAAGATCCTTAAAAATATTTAAATTCCCATACCCACCAATTCGAAATGAACTCGAACGTTAAACAAAGTTTTACTTTACTTAGATTTATTAACATTTCTTATTTTACAGTCAAAATGATAAAAATCTAATTAAAAACAGGAATGAAAAATAATTTTATGCATCGAACCAGTGGAAGTTTAGTCTATTCAGTCATATGATTTGATTTTAGTGGCGTGCGGAAAGACTATTTTAACCATGGATAGTTAAACATTTGACTTCAAATTTTAACCATTTTGGTCCCATGGAGAAAATTAAATTTAATTTTGATGTTTCTGAAGGTTCAAACCAATTTTTATCCCTCTGGTAATAAGCGAGAAATAATGGGACTAATGAAGTCAAGATTTAATTCTAAATTTAAATCTAATAGAATTAAGAAATAATTAAATTGTATTGCTGAAACTCTCATTTAAAACTGTTTTTACTGAAAAGAATGTCCTATAATTCAGGGGACCAGTAGATGTCCATGGTCTTAAACTGATTCTAACCTGAACCAAAAAGAGTCAAAAAATTGCGGTCAAAAACATTTTAGACCCAGGCTTCAAAAATGGTTTTTCCAATTCTAACGCGAGGTAATTTGGGACAGTTTGCGGTAAATTTTTGTTAAATCTTCTTATCATATCATTACTGTATCTTCTATTGTCTAAGCAACTAATGTCATCGTCAAGTTAATTGGGTATTTATTTCCTAATTTTTAATTAATTTTCGAAAAGCGTGATTGTATATTGTTTTAAAATAATTGTTGGTTGTTGATCGGAAATTAGATCTCCTCTATTACCACTAAACATGATTAAAAAAGATAAAATTTTACAGTTCCAATAAAAGTAGAAGCATTTTCATTTTCTTTTAAAGCACGTGAAATTCCAAAATCACCCAATTTTAAAATTCCATTTTTAATGAGTATATTCCTAGAACACAATTAAAAAAAATTTTAGCTTAATATTTAAAATTCTTTAGCTCTTCCAAAATTACCCCGGTTTAATATTTCTGTGCAATATTTTTCTCGAATGTATGTAATTACAGGCACTTAGAAGCTGAGAAAACCAATGTAAAATTTTCTCTTCGGGTAGCTTTTCACCTTTACTTTTAAGCCCTTTGATCTTGTGAGCTAAATCTCTACCATCACAATACTCAGTCACAATACAAAGTCGTTCGTCTGAAAAAAAGCTGTCTATGTATTTTAAAATATAAGGTGAGTCAAGTAAAGACAAAATGCTTTCTTCTCGTATCATTTCTTTCATTTGGATTCGATTTTCAGTCGAAAATTCGATCATTTTTAAACACTTTCTTTAAATTTTAAAATATTTTAAAAAAATGCTAATGTTGAGAGCAAATTAAAATTTACAAGTCATCGTTTCGTAAATCTGTGACAATAAAAATTTTTCCACTAGAACTTTTGGTTACTTTTTTTTCAATTTTATATCGAGATGCGATAACACCTTCGGACTCATTTGTCTCGTTTAAATCTGACATGTTACTAAAATGTTTGTTTTTGAAATATTTTTATGAAATTTTTTTTCGACATAAACTTTATGACAAATTATAATATAATACTTTTGAACAAAAAAAATTAGTTTCCAAGGAGTCAAACGAAAAAATAGAAGCGTTTATTTTTTTTTTAAATTTCTTTTTCTTATTTGTTAGCTATTTAAAAATCAAATGACTTGAAAAAAAGATTAAATTTCCGTCTACTTTGACTTCAAATTTTGAGATCTATGTAAATTAATTTGCTTTCACTTTGAAAACTCAAGATTTAAAAATTAAATATTTGAAGTTGGTTTAGAGTCAATTTTTAATATTCAACTTGAAATAAAGTTTTAATTTGTTAATTTAAAGCAAAGACTGAGATTTAAAAATGATTTTTTATTAAAATTCGTATTTGGACTCAAGTTAACTTTTGAAAAGTGTTGGAAAATTCACAAAGCCCGTGCGTAGATTTCGACAATCCCGGACCGTACATAATCGGGCACTGAATTCTATTTTTTTCAAGAGTTTAATTTTTCTATTCAATTGCTTTGCTTAACAACTCCGGGTGTTAACTGATAAAATTACCCTTAAGAAGCCACTTTTTTTTCGCTATCTTAATTTTATTATACACCCTTTTTCATTCAAAAAATAAATTTAGACAAAACAATTTCGAGTGTAAAAAAATATATAGAACATCCAAAAATGCGCCCTTAAAATTCCGGATACACCCAAAAGCTGAGGGTATTTTTGGATAGAGTATGAAAAAAGCCTTAATGAAATCCGATTTAAAAGGTATCGTTTGACCCTAAAAAAATACGAAAAACCTCCATTAATGAAGGATTAATTTTACGAAACAGAGATCCAGATTCTTCAGCTTTTTCCGGATTCGGATCGAATTCGGATTATAAAAGTGTTTTTTTAGCATTGAATCAAAATTTCCTGAGCGAAATGCAAACGGCCAAAATGAATAAATGATCAATTTGTTCATCTGTGAGACAAAGTTTAAGAATTCATCTGAGATTTCAATTTCGTGGCTTTGGAGACTTTGAGTGTCACAATTGGTAGTTAAATCTGATCTGCTAAAAATGATTTCCAATCCCGATCCTTCTTTAGTAAATGTCTGAAATTCATAAGCTGAGTCCGTGTTTTAAGCACTCGAAATGCGGATCCGGCTATCCTCATAAGCGTTTGTAGATTTGTTATTTCTTAATTTGTATTTGCTCTAAATATTTCAGTTGCGTAGTCAGAAGCTTTTTAATACTGCGGCAAAGTGTTCTAGAATGAGGGCTTAGAATCATCTTGCCTTCATCAAACCACTGTCATTCATTTACACGTAAGACTCTCAAGAAAGATCGAATTTATTCTTGAAGATCACTCTTCCCTTAACTTACTACCGAATTGTGTCAATAGGCAACGTTTTTTAAGCTGTTCTTGATAATGGTTGGAAAGACATATTTTAAAAATTTACCATAATTACGATAGCAGAGATCCTAAGCTACAAATATTTTTATAAAAAACTTTTGGTTCAGTTTCGACTGAAAAATACTAAATATTTGCTTTTTTAGACTTTAAAGTTGTTTTTTGATGATGTCCTTAATTTTCTATGACAAGATCGACCCACAATTTTAAAGCTCCTAAAAAACTCTACAAACTGACAGAGTAAAAAAATTATTATAAATTATTATGCTTTAGTGTACTTTGATTTTTAATGCTCTAAAAGTTAAATCCTCAGTGTTACGGTCCTCAGTTAAATCAATACGCCAATCAAGTTGGTTTTTCAAAAAGACTAAAAATTAAATATCCATTTTGGGATCCAAAGTGTCCTTTTTCCGAAGAGATCATCTTTTTGGTTAAAAAAATGCTTCAGTATGTCTTTAAAGGTCATGAAAGGTATAATTATTTCTCTGATTATATTACCATAAAGCTTTTTTTGATTAAGTAGAGTAAAGTATAGTTTTTCGTTAAAAAGCGGATTGGGAAAAAAATTAAAAAATTTAAACTTTTATTTAAAATATTTAAAAAAATTCTAAAAACCAAAACAAAAATTATCTCTTTTTATTTGACCAGAAAATAAATCATTGAGACTTAAGGCTTGAATAAATTTATTGCACAACAACAAAAACAAAACAAAAAAAAAGCCAAAAATTTATAATTTATGCAGTAATACGATTCAATTTATCGATTTAAAATATAATTTTTCATTAATTTACATCAAAGGAGGTATTCTTTATTTTTTTTTGTGTCTCTCTTTAATTTTAAATTTCATTAATTTTGATTCTCCAAATCGAATTCTTCAAAAATATTTCTCAAATAATCTAAAGCTTCCTCATAAGCCTCATGAGTTTCATCAGCCAAACTTTGCATATTCAAAAATCCATGCGGTGATCCATTGTCAACAACTAATAAATCAACTCCAACATTTAAATTTTTCAAACGTTTGTACATTTCAATGCTATCGTCCAAAAATGGATCATTACAACCCTAAAAGAAAAAATTTTATGTAAGTTTTATCACTAGTCATTGGCTGTTTTAAAAAGGATTCTTTAAAATTGTGAATTTAAAAATAAAAGTGTTAGTTAGTAGATTTTATTATGTACATTGTAAATAATATAAGCCTAAAAAATAAAAATTTCAAAATAAAAACAGTGCTTATGAGCAAAAATTGGCAAAAAACACGCCACCAAAATGTCAAAACAATAAATTTTTTATAATATGGAACATAAAAAAAAGTACATTTGACTAAATAAAACACAAAAATAAATCTGTTTGTTGCTGTAGCTAATTAAATAAAAAAAGATGCAATTCTTGATGTGACAAGTTTTGAAGCTTTACGACAATCTTTGCTTATTTGAACAAAATTTAAAAAACCATGATGAACACCGTCAAGTACATCGAGACCACATGAAATTTTTAAAGTGTCAAGACGTTTTTTAAATTCAATGCTATCATCGTGCAATGGGTCTAAACAAGCTGACTATGAACAATTAAAAAAAAGAAGGAAAAATCGGTTAAAAAATGTTAGTTATAATAATCGGTGATCGAACTAAAGAATCCTTTTTTTTTCTTCTTGGTTTGATTTTTCCAAGAAGTCTTTTTTTTAAACAATATTTAAAAGCATAATTAAATAATAAAAATAAGCTTTTGGTCTTTTGGGTTTAAAAAAATACTTTAAAGCAAACATTCATGCTCATAAGCGAGAAGACTTGAAATTAATTGTTCCTTAAACGAAATATAGTGAAAGATTTCTAAATCCGGAGACGAAATGTCAAAAAAGCAATGCGGAGATGATTTATTTTGGGAATCCATTCAAATGCGAGTTCTCGGATGACCAACCTATTTTATTCTGGATTTTGCTTGAATAAATTAATCGGTATACTGTTTGCAATTTTCAAAGAGAATCTTCAATAGACCGTTGGAAAAATGTGAAATATCTTCCAACAAAGATAGCTCATAAAAATATATCGTTTTAAGAAAAGATTTTCTCCGATCCACCTTGCCTTTGAGAAATCATGCCGTAAACGCTCGCAAATTACCACAACGTTACAGAATATTTTTAAAGTCACGAAGACTCGCGAGTCCCAATACGATGATTTGCAAAGTTGTTCTATTACCACGAGCTAAAAGTGGAAAAACCATTTTTGAAGCCTGGGTCTAAAATATTTTTGACCGCAATTTTTTGACTCTTTTTGGTTCAGGTTAGAATCAGTTTAAGACCATGGACATCTGCTGGTCTCCTGAATTAAAGGAATTTCTTTTCAGTAAAAACAGTTTTAAATGAGAGTTGTAGCAACAGATTTCAATTATTTCTTAATTCTATTAGCTTTAAATTTAAAATATACCCCAGGGGTAATTACAGTTCGCGAGACAATTTGCGGACACCAGGGACAATTTGCGAGAGTTTACGGTACATGTGTAATTTCTTTTATTTCGAATTCGATTTCAAATTTAGAGAATTTTTTCCGCCATTTTGAAAAAAAATTCTAATTTTGTGCTCATGAGTAAATAAAGATTTTTTGTATATTTTAAAGACTAAAGGAATTCATTTTTATGTCATGAAAAAAATAAGCATTTCATTTCAAATTCACATCTAAAGTATTTTTAAAATTGACCAAAAGAAAAGCGTGATTTATTTTAAAAGGTTGAAGTGGGATAGAACTTAAGCAAATAATAAAAAAATACTTACAATCAAACAAGTTTTTGGAAACTTTGACAAAACGACATCGCTACTTAAAATAGGTGACATGTATTGATCATAAGGCACCCGATGACTTCTTAATTTATCGATCAAGAATATTGAGTCACCTAATAACTCGTAATAGCGTAAAAGCTCTTCTTTTGTCAATAGTTTACTTGTTTCATACTCTGTTTGACTTTCGGCTAGATCAACTCTTGCCTCGATGTCTTCATCAAAAACTACTTTTTCATTTTCGCCTAATCTACCATCTTTAAAATCTTCATTTGAACTAAACGATTCGGATTTTGAAAAACGAGCACTTGAAGACCTTAACAATTTTTTATCTGTATCGTCCAAGTTAAGCATCATTTTATAACGTTCTGTTTCCGTTTTAAAATCAATGCCCGAATAAGCTGCTAAACATCTCCATAAAATTCCAAGATTTAATAGAGGATCCATGACTGACAATAAACGACTTGGTGAAAGACTGTAGGTTAACAAGAATGGTGCGTAAATTGGAACAAGAGCATCTGGTACACGTATTTCATTATTTATTGCACGTTGAACTATATTTGTTACAAGAACACCACCAGCTGAATCGCCAACACAAATTATATTTTCACCAGTCCAACCGAGTAAATTTTTGTTTAATAAACACCACACGTACACATAAAAACATTCTTCACTAGCTCTTGGAAAAGCATGTTCGGGTGCTAGTGAATAATCAACACTAACTATTGGAACTTTTAATTCTTTACACCAAGGTTTTAAATAAATTTCGTGTGATTTTGACGAATGAGCTATGAAACCCCCTCCGTGAACATGAAGAATTAAATTTTTACTCTGGGGTTTAAGCGTTGTTTGACTATTTAGAAAAGGAATCGGAGTTTCATTTGTTTGTAATTTGTCCAAGTCTTGCATACCTTGTCTTACCTCGTGACTCAAAACCCGAATTCGAATAGTCTCATTTGGTAAAACTCCGATTGGAGGCGATATTTCTACATATTCTGTTCCATCGATTTCAGGTGATGTCTCGCCATTGAACATACTTGGGGTATATTTAACTCTAGGAACTCGTAAAGGGTTGGTCATACTGATTTTTTTAACAACATTAACAGTCAGTGTGGGAGTCACTAAATTTGAACCCATCTAGAACAAAAAAAATGATATTTAATATTTTTAAAATGTTAATTTTTTTTCAACATACTTGAACTATAGAAGTCTCTGTTAACTGCCAAAAAGCTTTACAAAACTCGACATTAGCTTTTCTCATGATATGAGAGAGTTTCTTTGCTCTTAACTCAGGATCCATAATATACTTTGTTGAACTGTATACAGACATAGCCGCTTTGCCGATACTATTTGTGAACGATCCATAACTTGTAAGAGTCGATGTGTTGCCTGTACTAGAAACTCTTTTCAAACTAGGGGGTGATCCTAGTGTCGTAACAGTTTGAATTGTATTTTCTTTATTCGCAAAAGCCTCGAAGCCATCATTATATGAAGCCAAGGCAATTGCACAACCAGTTAAAGGTCGTTGTAACGAGTCACAAAATTGAAAACCACAAGCTCTACCAAAAAAAGCCTCTTGATGTATCGATGCCAAATTGAATAATTTATTTTCAATTGATTTTAAATTCGCTTGATTTAAATGTACAAAAAGGGACGGTCCATTGTTATATTCTTTTATTGGAATAACATCTTGACGAGTTTTTTCTCTAAATTCATTTAAATTTAAAATTTGCATTTCAAGTCCTGTTTCTAATAAAATTTCTAATTTTTCAACTAAACGAACCCATGTTTGTATTTCACGTATTACATTTGAATTATTTAATTTAAATTGAAAAAAATATTTTGTTTTTTTTTCATTTAAATCAATTACAACAGCTAATAATCGATAAACAGAGCTTTCAAATACTTTTAATAGAGATCGATAACCGTTTGCTTTAACATGTGGATCAATATCGAACATTTCTAAATTGGCCTCTATTTGTTTGTATGTCAACATACATTTATCAAATGTTTGTCTAGCGTGTAATGTTATTTTGTAATACGTTAACGCTGATTGATCAGTTGTTTCCATGAAGTTTATTTCTTGACCAAGAGTATTTTCGTCTATAAATTGACGAAAATGTTTATTAAGCTCTTCTAAATTCGAAACAACATCTTTAAATAAATTTTCTCTTTCAATTTCATTTTCAGTTTGATCTCTTAGATTTATAATATCAGAATCTTGGTCGGTTTTTTTGGCCAAATTATACGATCGTGAGCGTAAAAATTTTGGACGAAAAACTCGTTTATGCATTGGTTCGGTAATATTAGTCGAATCGGTCATGTCATTTTCATCTGTTTTAATAGACGTTGTACGAAATTTTAACAAAGTCGAAATACGTTTTGTGGAATCATTAAAACTTTTGTGTAATCTTGAATTTAATGCTTTGAATTCATAATTATTTGCTTGTTGTTCTGGTTGTTGTTGTTCTTGTTGTTGTTTTAAATTATCTTGGACCATGTCTTGTTCAGGACTAGACGGCGTTTGACTCGGATTAATGTAATTTCTAAGATTTTTTAATGCTTCCATTACAATCGACGGATACGTGTACTTGTTTATTTTCTTATTTGGTACTTCACTGGTTTCAATTAATGGGTTCGATGATTTTTTTGTTATTAATTTATTATTCAATTTTTTATATATCAATTTCATGTAGTTATTTTTTAATATAAAAAAATGAATTTTTTTTTTATTTTGGAATCGGAAAACAAAAAAGATAAACTAGAGGTTTCTAATCAACGAAATTTTTCATTCATTTATCTTAAAAAAAAAAGGGGTAAATTTATTTCAGTCACATTAGTTTTCATGAGATTTAATTTATAACATTGTATAAAAAGAAAAGAGAGAGAGTCTCTCTTAGAATTCCTCATTATTTTTTTTTCTCAAAACCAAATACTATAGCAACTATGAGAATTATTTTAATCAAATAATAAATCATTTGAAAGCTCTTGATAATTTTTTTTTTAATCAAATTTATGACTTAATGTAGATAATGGTATAAACTTGACGACATGATATACTCAAGAAGCTTCTTCTAAATTTATTCCGTTAAAATATTTTTAGAGTATCTCTTTAGAAAAAAAAAAATGAAATATGAACTATCAATATTTGCTAAATGTGCCCTACAGAAATTCTCGTGCTTTGGATTTTTTTTTTATTAAAACTTTTCTCCTCTAAAAATAAATAGAAATATTTTTGAAAAAATCATGCTTGATAAAATCTTAATTTTCATAAGTTTAATTGCACTTGTGGAATAAAAAAAAAACTTATTCGATGGATTATGTACTTGAAGTTTGCTCAAAAAATAATTTTTCTTAATTTTCCATATTTAATTAGACACAAAAATTTAATAACTCAATTCTAATTACGAATTTTTCTTAGAAATTTTCATTTTTTACAATGTAGGATTTAATCCTTATTCGTTTAATGACGCTTATTTTGAAGGTGGGTATCAAACATTAAATCTAATCGCATTCAAAAATCAACAACTTTCTTAATCACTTGATTACAGACTATTTTATAAAATGGAGTATACCGTATCTGTTAAAAGTGGTACTTTAAACCCTCCTTTCTAGACTCTTGGATTAATGAAGCTAAAAACATCTGCTATTTTAAGAATGAAAATTAATAAATTCTCCAGATATATTTGATACCAGAAGCATACCCCCGAATATATTTGATTTGAACCGATATATGTGATACCAGTTGCACGACCACCCTTGAAGAAACTACTATCATAAAAAAATAGACCCCTAGTGATGATTCAAATGCGTTCTTGGGCGATTTTTTCTGATTGAGTTGTTCCCAAAAGAACGTGGTTCATCTTGCTCGTTTTATCTGATGTTAGTAGGCGGTCATTTGGGTATGGATTCTTAATTTCGGTTAAATAATGTAATTGATTTTTACAGACTCCTTATTTTTTTAAAATAAAATTTAAATTTTACAATAAATCTATTTTTTTACATTAATTGTTTTAATTATGTAAATCAATTTACAACGACAATAACACAAAAGGATGAAAGAATTAAGTTTGAAAAGTGTAAAATATGACGCATCTAAAAAATTTCAGTTTTTTTTTTGTTTCGATCAAACCTAAAACATCGTCGTCATGCGAATCTTGTGTAAAAAATTTTTCAAGTGTTGCTGCTTTTAAGAAAATTTTTCGATAATTAAATCTATCCCTAGACACCAAAGACGTCTCTTAATTTATTTTTTTCTTTCAAAAAAAAATGACATTGCTTCTTTTTTTTTCATTATTTCGAATTTTAATCTAGGATGTATTGACGGAAGGAATTTCGATGACTAAATCATTGAGAATAAAATGTTTACATTATATAATGTAAAAACAAACAGACTGAGTTATGTAACACAAAGATAGTGTGATAAATTCGACGTTACTAAAATTGAACCCTGTTGCATCAATCACGATCGTAATCGGTAAATTATGAAACTCATTTTTTGAAAAATAAAAAATCATAAAAAATAGCAATATTATAACAACAACAAAATATTTTATACATTTCAAAAAAAAAATTTATAATGAATTGTTTAAATTCAGAAAATTTACAATAATTATTTTTTTTTTTTTTTGATATTTATCATAATTTTTTGGTTATTTTCTTGGGGTTTAAATATACGATTTTGAGTATTTGAATCAATATTATTGATCGCGATTCACAAATGCTCTTTTATTAAAATAAAAAAAAAGAATATAACAACTTTAGTTATAATTTTCTCGTTATAATAAACAGATAGTGTTTTATAAAAAATACAAAAATATTCAACTTAACCTCTTTTCGAAGTTAAAATTAAGTTTAAATAGAACGACCAAAACTAAACTAACTAGTTTCTCTTAAAAAATAAATGTTATAAAAACATTTAAATAGACCCAAGTTTTATCTAAAACAAACAAAAAAAAAATGGTCCGATACACGTGATTTTGATTATTAAAAAAAAAGGCAAAAATACTTGAATTAAGATTGCTTTTATACCCTTTTTATATGCGCCTCTCATTTTAAAAATCAAACACTCCTTACTCGACAATTTATATCTAGTCATACCATCTAATTGAATGTTAATTTTGAAATGTATTTAAAAAATAAAGTTTATGTTTTTTTTTTTTGTTTTAATTATGTCATGCTTACACATAAATGAAAAATATTATGAAACTAATAATTTTAAAATTATTACTTTTTGAAAAAAATTAATTTTTTTTTGAAATCGCTTAATTGAGCATAAATAATGCCATATTACGCTGTGAGACATGGTCATGAGCCTGGCATTTATGTTTCATGGTAATTGGAAAATTCTTTTTATTGTTTAAAAATTGTGTTAAATTGCGTTGTTTTAGGGAGCAATGTGAAAAACAAGTGAAAGGATTTTCTAAAGCTGTGTACAAAAAATTTGAGACAAAATTCGATGCCATCGCTTTTATAATCACAAAATCTCCTTGTAAAAATTCAGCGATTAGTACAGAAAAGGAAAGTCTTGCCACAGATAAACAAGGTTTGTAAATTATCAAGAAATTACAATTTAAAAATAAAAATTAAGTTTCTGAATTGTTTAGATTTGTCTAAAAAGAGTGTAGACCAAGCAAATCTAGCACATAAACGTAAACTTGACGATAAATATCAAAAAAATGAAAATACTCACACTGTTAGCTCAAATGAATCAAAAGGTTTTACCATTTTTTACCTTTACATACTTAAATTCGAAATTAATTTGTAATAGCGTGATTTTAAACGAGATACACGCTAAAAATTTACATAAACTATCAACTTTAATCAAACCACCATCGAAAAAAGTAACTAAAAAATCTAAAAAAGAAACTAGAGTACAAAATGAACAACCTGTGGACAAAAAATCCAAAAAAAATTTGGATTCCGTGGATAAACAACCGAATGACAAAACTCAAAAGTCAATGAATCATCAAAAAAATTTTCAAACTGAATATGAAGATAAAAAACATGAGTTTAGTTTTAGTAAGTAAAATTTCAAATATTTTATATTAAATATTAAAAGTCAAACATTAAATTCTCTTAGGGGTTCTATTAAGCTAACATTTATTGAAATGTGGGGTGGGGGGAGAAGAATTTTAATACGATTATTTAATAGAAGAGCTTATACCTAAGAAAATCTAGATATTTAGCTTACATTTAATAGAAATCTACACCAAAAGAGATTAAAGATAAAAAATAATAAATGGTTACGTTAAACAAAATTTTTTCCTTTTTTTAAAGAAGGACAAAAAGCAATAGTTTACACAGATGGTGCTTGTTCGAATAACGGAAAACAAAATGCATTAGCAGGTATTGGTGTATTTTGGGGAACAAATCATCCATTGTAAATATTTTAAAAAATTTTTAAACATGTTATTTGAATTCTACATTTGCTTTTAGGAATATTAGCAAACGACTCAATGGACCGCAAACAAACAATAGAGCAGAAATTAATGTAATACTTATTTTTTTTTCTTAACACTAAAAGGGTTTAAGAAGTTCTTTTCTACTTGAATTCAGTTGAAAAAATCACTCTTGAAAAAAACATTATGAACTTTACAAAAAGTAGTTTTAAAATTAATCTCATAAATCACAATTTTTTTTTTTTAGCTTTAAGCAGTCGATTGTTTTGCAGGAGAAAAATAATTTTAAGGATAACGAGTTATGAAATTTTACTAAGATTTATTAAAGATTATTTTTAGATAGATTGAACAATATTAATTTTTGATTCAGTTTTTGTAAAAGTCTATCTGATAAAAGTTCAAGTAGTTCTTAAGCCCTAATTTAAAGCAATCAAAACACTCAAAATATTTGATACTCAAGACAATATCTATCGATTTTTTTGGTAAAGACTTAGACCAAAAAATTTTGAAAACGGAACACTTAAAAAGAATAAAACTCTTCTCTAAAACAAATGAAAAAAACATTTGGTGTTTAGAAAGGTTTTTTTTTATGTTTAAAAAATTTTTTTACAGTTTATTTAGGCCTTTTTTGCTTAAGGAAAAATAGAAACTTCAAAATAATCTAATGATTGATGATTTATAATTTATGAGTAGACTAAAAAAAGAGCTAAATATTATTTTATTGAAGGAATTTAACACTCTAAAGTTCATTTAAAGACTTTGATTTATTTTATTTTTTATTCTCATTATGACGTTGCTTCATTTATTCAGACGAAAATTTTAAATGCCATAAAAAAATTCATTAAACCAGAACCCAAAATAATTTGAGGGGTTCTCTTCAATTTTCTATTTTAAGCTCTCTGTTTTTTAATATGTTGAGTAGACTAGAATTTTTACGATATAAATTTAACAAAAAATTAAGTTTCGAAATAAAAATACTGAAAACTCTCTCTTCAACTTCGTTCTTTTCATGGTATTAACATACAGCTTACAATGTACCCTGCTGGAAATGATTTTGTAAAAGGGCGTATGACGTAAAATAACCGATGCCAAAATTATGATATTTTTTCGAGAGCAATCGAAATTAGCGATACTAAGAACATCAGATGGCACAAACATTTGCTAACACTCTTGTAGGTAGTAATAAATTTTTATTCAACCCATTAGGATTAAACTCTTAAGAGCTGTGGTAGTACTTAACATTTTTTGCTTCACAATGCAGGTGCAACTGCGCAAGTTTATACTCGACCCGAGTTTCGCATGGCATGTTAAGAGATAATAACAGTCTCTCCTAAGTAGCTTCACACGGGATCAAACCTTTGACGTTTTGAATAAGATTCAAACACGTTATCGACTACACCACACCACCACTGGTATACATACTCAAACTGTAATGCGTCGACCTGGAGAATGTTAATAGTGAAACCTTTGTATAAATATCTTTGATTGATAACTTTATTAAATCCACTATAATATAGTCGGTTTTAGGTAATATCTAAGTAATATTCTAAGGTTCGGTCGTAAAATTTCCACATTCACTGAATTTGTCACTTTCGGCATATTCCCAGACATGTATCCATTAATTTTAAGGTATTGTGTGGATATGGGTTACCCGAAAAATTTAGGTTTTGAGTTTAGATACGGTATGTGCTCATCAGAAATTTTGGTTAAATCAGATTCGAGTATCTCATTAAATTTCGTTATTTTATAAGTTTTTTTTGGTTTTTTTCGACAGTACTGTTGTGGTCATTCACGTGTTCCTCTTGTGAATTCTCGTGAACTAATGATTTGGAAGAGCCATCATGGATTTATGGGTACCAACTGAAAGCTGAAAAACTCTAGTTAAAGCTCGTAAAACTAGCTTTGAGTTGATACCCATACATCCATGATGGCTCTTCCAAATGATTAGTTCTCGAGAATTCACAAGAGGAACACTTGAATGACCTAGGGTTGGTCGACCGGTTTTCTTCAAAAAATTGTTTTATTTGATTTATGGTTTCATATGATGGTCTAATCCTTATAAATCACATACCAGATTATAGGAAATTAAGTTCTCTATCTTTTGATATATAGGTTATGCATTTCTACTTCTAATTGAGCATTATATTTGAATTTGACCGGTTTTTTTAACCGAATTTTTTTAAGGGAAAAATTGCTATGTAATCAATGAAAATAATTTTACAATTCAACTTTGAGGGTACAAAAATTTAGGAAATTTTATTTTCAACAACTTGTATGTTCTTTATAAGGATTCTACCGTTCCATGAAATCATAAATTAAAATTAACCGGTTTTACGATAAAAACCGGTCGACCAACCCTAGAATGACCACAACAGTAATTGGGTTTTGGCTATGTATATATATTAATGGGTTACCCAACTCAGACCCATACCTGAAATCGAAAATTTCTAATTTTTATGAGTAAATCACCCATTATCTAAAAATTAATGGGTATGTCTCCATATTATAATGTTGGGATTTAAATTGTAACTAACGTTTTAAAATATTCCTCAGCAAAAAACGTTTAAAAACGTTATTTTACACTTGCTAAAATCAAAATTTTTTAACTCGCCTTTTTTATTAGAGAAGAATTATAATTTTTACTACCCTAAAGTAACGTTACATAGAATTTTTTTGCTTTAAATACACGTTAGTTACAAATTGATAGCCAACACTGAAATTATTTAATTAATAAAATAATTTATCTATAATCTCCTTATTCTGTATTTAAGGAAAACATTTTTCCAGCGTCAATGAAGGCTGTTTATCAGTCAGATTATGTCTTTAATTAAATAAAACTTTTTCAAACCATTAGATTGTAAATATTTAAATAAAGCCTCTTGTCAAAGAAAAGGAGCACAATTTTTCGGGGTCGAAGAATATAGATAATATGTCGGAAATAACAAATTCTCGAGGATGTCGAATGTCGTGAGAGGATGTTTTTATAATTCAAATTATGTCTTCAATTCAATAATTATTTTATCAATTTATTTACAGTCTGAGAACCAATTTGCAACAACTGTTAGATAGTGTTAAATTGCTATTTTTAAATACCCATAAGCTAAAACTATTTTTTTCGCTAAAAATTAAACATAAAAATTCGATTCATTTACTTCATTCTAAGCCAAACTGTCACTGATAACTCGTTTACCATTTTAGAGTTGCCGTATCGTTAGCTATTTATGCTAATTTCGCAATAAATTGAGTGCCATATATTTTAGTTTTAAAATTCCTTGTTTACAGAAAATTTAATCACTTTTTGCGTAAAATAAAAATTATGCTAACAAGTTAGATTATAAACACAGTCTTTAAATTTGAACTTGAATGAATTCATCTTTAATTAAAGCTGTTTTCTATTTTTTAAAATATAACAAAGGCTGCAATAGTTTCAATTAGTCAAGCCTTAACATACAATGCATCTGAGCTAACAATTTACACTGATAGTAAATTTATGATGAATTCCATAACTGATTGGATCAAAAAATGGAAATCAAATGGATGGAAAACGTCAAATGGCGAACCGGTTAAAAATATTGAAGATTTTAAACGACTTGATGATCTTTGTTCTAGAATTAAAGTTAATTGGGTACTTATTATCATTATATCAACAAAGATCACTAGTGTTTTAATCCTTTAATTTTTAGGAGTATGTACCAGGACATAGTGGTCACCATGGAAACGAAGAAGCTGACAAACTAGCCACTCAATGCTTAAAATAATTTGTTTTCTTTAATCAAAAATAGCCTAAATCGACTCTTATTCAAATGTATCTAAAACTTAAATTAATTGACGAATAAAAAAATTATAAATTGTTTGTTAAGTTTACTTTGTTCTTAAATCATGCGCTTGATACAAATGTACCCACATTTACGACTTAAATTATGAATTTTTAAAATTAAAGGAGCTACAGAAAAAATTCAAAAAAAAAATTTTTTTTTTTAAATTTGTTTTTTAATACGAAAAACAAACTTGATAAAAAATAAAAAAAAGTAAGAAAAAATTAAAAAAATCCTTTAAATGGAACAAATGGAAGAGGTTAGTAGTGTAGATGAGTCATTAGACGAAATAGAAGAATATTTTAGAGAAAGCAAAAAACGTCTCGTATCAAAAGTCACTGTAGCTGTGCCGTGTTTAGTTAAAATTGACGATAATGAAACTAGATTAGATAATTTGAAACAAGATAGTTTGCATCATAGTCGTGAACATAAAAAATCTAAACGAAAACACAAAAAATCTAAAAAATCTTCAAAAAAAAAGAAAAAAAGATCCACAAGCTCGGATATTTCGTGTAAAAATGAAATCAAAACAACGACTGTTTCAGTTGAACCTCCTAAAATTGTAACAGATAAATCCGAATTGATAAGCTTGTACGAAAGAAAAACATTGTCGTTTAGAACTAGTTCTTCGTCTTTGAATGAAGTTAAAAATGAAGTTGTACCAAAAAGACCAAGTCTTGAAAATCGATTGGAAATGTTCACTTTTCCTCTTAATCAAACGAAATTATCAAGCGAAAATTTTGTTAGTCAAATAAAACCATTGGTCAATCATTTTGATAATTTTAATCAAAATTATAATCAATTTAACAAATATGATAGATTTGATCAGTACAATTTTGTTCATCAACGTTTCAAAAATCCGAATAATTTAATCATAATCGAGCCTAAACTTGATGTCTTAACATCTCCTCAAAAAAGTTTTACTCCTTGTGAAACCCAACTCAATGATACATTGAACGATTTAAATGATTCGAAAATAATCGATCAACCGATTTTTGAAGATAAAAAATATGATTTATTTGACATGTCTGAGAAAAAAGTGACTGAAACAACGATGAACGAGTGTAAAGAAAAACCACTTGAAGAGAGAACAAACAAACATACCAATGTCATTAATAATAATGAAGATGACCTGGAGGCTTTGAAGAACAAGTTTAGATCACAATTAGAAGATAGACTTTTTGAGAATAACAAAAAATTATTGGAAGAAATTAAAAGAGAAAAAAGCAAAAAAGAAGAGATGACAACAACAACAAATTCAAGTTTTTCAAATGTTGATGAATCACGTAAAAAATTTTTTTTTAAAAATCTTTACATTATTTATTTCTTCATTCAGAGTTTGAATCAACCCGACAAGTCCATTTAAGATAACTTTGAATACTGCACTTCCACCGAATTAAATGCTTGCCGTACCCGAACCGTACTCGTGCCGTACTTGAAGCGTACCCGTACCCGTACCGTACCCGACCCTGCTTCAAAATGATACCCTGATTGTCTTGATAGAGGCATTCCTTAATGAAAAAAAATGGACTTAGTTGCAACTGAAAATCGTTTTTTAATTCAACTTAGGCCATTTTTATCATTAAGGAATGCCTCTATCAAGACAACCAGGGTACCATTTTGAAGCAGGGTAAGATATCTACAATTTGCACGTTTGCACCCTGTGTGAAAATTTACCATTCTTGTTTTAGTCCAGTTGGTTCATTAGTCGACTGCCAACACTACCTTATCATTTAAACTGGGAAGGGTTCGGTATGAGTACGGGTACGCCTTTAATTCGGTTGAAGTGCAGTAAATTGATTTGTCTTCAGCGATTTACGGCAATGTGAAGATTCGTATCAAAAAACATTTGTATCAAATGGATCAAAATTGAAAATATTTAAATACGCAATTTTTTTGCGGAATTTTGCAGAGCTTATTCTAAGGGTGGCTTTTTAAATGTTTATCACTAAAAAACATCTGTGCAGAGCTTTTTCCTATTGCATATGATACGAATCTTCACATTGCCCGATTTACGCAGAAGGCTAAATATTTTTAAGATCTCTTGAAATAATTTAATACTTTTTAATTCAAAGTAATGGACCAAGATCGTAGTGATAAAATATCTAAAGCCGATCAAGATGTGTCTAGAAAACAAAGGAAAAGAGACAAGAGAAAAAAGGACGACGAAAAGCACAAGTACAGTCGTCATCACAAGTCATCATCACATAAGAGAAAAGATAAACACTTTAAGCGTAAAAATTCTTCTAAAAATGACAAGAAAAAATACAAGTCGAGTGATCATGATGAAGATAGTGATGAAAGCATGGATTATTTTGATTCTGTTTCAAATAGTGTGAGACGAAGTGATAGAATTAAAGTTATCGAGACTAAAAAACAGTACACCAAAGAATTAGAAATAGCTGAAAAAGTCAAAAAATTGTCTTATGTTAACAATGAAAATTCTCAAGATTCTGAAATGAATGAACTAAAAGAAAATTTTGTTGATTCGCCAATTAATTCTGAAAGCCTAAGTCCTGTTAAACCTGTATCTCCGACTAATAAAAATGAGTCAATGACCAACCTAGTATCGAAAGCATTTAGTGAAACAGCTAATGAAATTGAAAATTTTAAATGGCCATCAGAATATGATCAAATAGATGAGAATATTTATCTTTGTAAAAGGTACTTTTTAATTTACTACCGTATTCCCTCGTTCGATTATGCAGCATCATAACACGAAATCCAAAAGTTTAGGAAGCTCTTTTTACCAATTAGCCTTTGTTAAAATATTCAAAGTCGACTCTGCTTTCAAAACTAGAGTGTGACGAATGTCTTAAGCATGTTTTAGCATTTTTCTAATCGTTAAAAAACCCTCCTAAAAATTTGGATTTTGGGTCGTAGTGCTGCATAATCGAACGAGGGAATACGGTATTTTTAGGCGTTAATTTTATTTATTTTTTTTTACGTTTTAAGAAACAATAACAAAAATAAAGAGTCGAAAAAAATGGTTTGTGATTGTACATATAGTGAACAAGAGAGACAACTAGGCGTACTCGCTTGTGGAAGTGATTGTTTAAATAGAATGTTATTGATCGAGTGTGGTAGCAGGTAATATTAAGACGAGATAACTTACTAAAATGAAATTAAGTTCATGTTATTTTTTTAAGATGTCCGTGTGGTGATTTTTGTACAAATCGAAATTTTAAAACAAAAAATAATGCAAAACTGATTCCATTCAAGACTGAAAATAAAGGCTGGGGTCTTAAATTAGGAAATGACTTAAAAGGGTAAGTTGTAATCAATTATGTTCTGTTTCTTCAATTTTTCGAAAAGAAGATCTAAGTAAAATTCCCCCCATACTAAACGTCCACGCTATTTTAATTTATGAAATCTGATTACATTTAAGTGTTATCCGTGTATGAAAATCCCAAGTTGCCAAATTTTAAGCGGTAGCAAAGAATTTTAACTTTTGAAAAAGAATAACTTTGGACTACCCTTGATGAAATTAACTTTGAAAGGCTGTAAGTTATATTTCAAATATGCACAAAAATGATAATTTGAAAGTTCACAAAATTTTAAGGAGTCTCGAATCATAAATTTTAGTAACTTTAAATTCTATTCCTCCACTACACTGACAATTTTTAATGTTGGGCAAATTTATTGGGTCTCTCCTCTCCTATTATGTGAACAATTCGTGTTCACCGGTTAACTGAACAATTTGTTCACCTAATTATTTTTTGACAAATAGGTGAACAAAAAATTTAATAAAAAAAAATGGAGTAAAAATAGGTGAAAATTAAACCGATTACAGTGATTCTTGCGAAAATGTAACGTTCCGTTTGGAACGCGTTCAGAACGGTCTTTAAAAATAGTTTTGTTCTAGTTTCAAACGTTTTCCAAAAGGGTATCGTGTCCGTTCCTAAACTCGTTACCCTCTAAGGAAAAACGAGAAACTGTCCGGAACCTTTTGGAAAACATTTGGAATTTGAACAGAACTGTTTTCAAAGACCGTTCTGAACGCGTTCCAAATGGAACGTTACACTTTCGCAAGAATCACTGTAGATGAACATGTTCACGAACATGTGAACAAAGAAAAGAAAAGGTCCTCCACTTTATCATATTTAGCGCCACGTTCGATCATCCCAAACATCACAGTAACTCTCTTTTAGATATTTTCCAACCCAATGTTTAACTCTAGCATACAACGGCTCATCGATTTCTACTATACGTCCAAAGCCATCTAATTTTAGATTAATTTTATCGAGTGACAAAGTCTTTGTTCTCCCACAGAAACTACACTGCCAGAACGACGAACTATTAATGACGTCTTTGTTTCGTTTTTTTAAAAATGAAGCCATACTCTGATTAAGTTGTTTGCTTGAAATATTTTGATAACAATAAAATAACAACAATATTGACGACTTTTGTGCATTATCTGAACACAATACATGAGACTGGTTACGGTAACATTTCCAAGTTTAGGCGAACAAGTGACTGGTTAGGTGAACATTTTTTGTTCCAAAAAAAATTAGGTGAAAAAATTGTTCACATAATAGGTGAACATTTGTTCTCATAATGGGGGGGGGGGGACCCAATTTATTTTAGGAGTAGAAAACATTTTATTTCAAATATTTTTTTCCAGCCATGTACAGATGTTGTCTACTCTCCTCTCTAAACCCATATCACAACATAAAAAATTACCAGAGTATGACATAATACGATCAAGTAGATAATTTATTAAAACCGACATTTTGGACATCTTGAAATTTTAAAAGTTAAAAAAACTCGCCTATTCCTGTTGAAAAAAACTTGCTCTACAAAGCCAAAATGTTAGCGTTCTATATGGAGAAATTATGTCTCAAAAACCACGGGAAACAAAGTAAGGTTTATTATTTGAGGTTTATTATACTCCTTACACTTGATATACTTTTCTAGGGCTTAAAAACGAACAATTATTTTTAGCTTTTTGGCATTTCCACCAAAGAAAGGTAAACAACATATATCTTTTTACTGCTTTGCTTCTAGAGCAGAATACTGTAAACAAAATTTCGGTTTTAGATATTTAATTTTTTTAACCTCTGGTGTACCCACAAAATGCTTAAAAAGTCGCTAAAAATCAAAAACCTTTAAAATGAAGTCCTGTGCAACTTTTGACCTTTTGCTTTTCTATCTTATTTTTTTGATTTTTTGATTTTTAAAGGCAATCATTTTTGATCGAATACGTAGGCGAAGTAATCGATTTAAAAGAGTTTAAAAAACGTTGCGAAAAATATTCGGAACAAAACAATCAACATTTTTATTTTATGGCATTACAAAATGATTTATTCATTGATGCTACAAAAAAAGGAAATATAAGTCGTTTTTTGAATCACAGTTGTGATCCTAATTGTGAAACTCAAAAATGGACTGTTAATGGCGAATTAAGAATTGGTTTTTTTACTCGTCGTCCAGTTAAAGCAAACGAAGAATTAACATTTGATTATCAATTTCAAACAGTTGGTAAAAAACAACAAAAATGTTATTGTGGTAGTGAAAAGTGTCGTGGATATTTAGGAGCTTCATCGAATAGTAAATCGAATCAATTGAACTATATTTGGGACACGGATAGTGAAGATGATGAAGAATCGACTAGTAAATCGTCAATTGCTGACAGCCGTAGTGAAACTGAATCAGAGGTCGAAGAAGACAAAGAGAACAAAATTAATAAGAAAATTGAGAAGAATAAACGACATAAAAAACAAAAACAGAACAAAGATTTTGATGTAATTATTTTTTTAAGCAGATTTAAATATATTTTGATTGGAACTTATTTTTGTTTGTTTTTAGCTTAATCGACAAATTAAGAGTATTCAATCATTGTCGAATAAAGAGAATGTTTTGAAAATTTGTCAATTGATGTTTAGAACAGAAAATATAGACATGCGTTCGGATATTCTTGACTTGCTATTGGTAATCTAAAATTTTTACATTTTTTTTTATCTTTTTAAAAAATAATGATTATTTTTTTAAAGAGTACTCAAGCCGAAATTAGTCTTCGACTATTCATGGATTATCATGGTTTAAAGTTGTTATGGAGTTGGATGGTTGATATTGATAATAAAAATGATACATTAAAACATTTAGATTGTAAATTAAAAGTAAGAATTGTTATAGAGACTTGTATAAGGTGCTCGAGAGCATAAATATTAAATTGCGCATGCTTAAAAAATTTCTTCCTCTTGACCATGGAAAAAAGGAATTCTAAAGTATTTTTTAAGGAAACTAGTTTTGCTGCTTATTTTTCAATTTTTCCATATGGATGCTTGCTAATGAAATCTTGACCATATGCTTTAACTAAGTTGGGGAAGGGGTTTGACTTACATAAGAAAAACGCAATTTTTCTTTGTCGATTTATAACTCTATAATCGAGCACCCCAACTGAAAAAGGACCATAGATCTACGTAGATCTAGTCGAGAGC
The DNA here is from genome assembly GCA_022207745.1 of Brachionus rubens. NCBI lineage: Eukaryota > Metazoa > Rotifera > Eurotatoria > Ploima > Brachionidae > Brachionus > Brachionus rubens. Next base: position 1,513,509 of record JAJVHD010000001.1, on the reverse strand, counting down.
TTTCGGCTAGGATATAAAAAATGATGGGTGTATACAACAACTGTGGGGGTGTATTAGGGTCCTTTAAGACTGGAAAATGAAAAAGTCTGTTTCTTCCCCAAAAAATTTTCAAAATATCGTATCATTTTGTAGCCCTTCATTTACTCTACCTTGTATAGAAATATTTTTTTGCATACTTCACTCTTTGTAAAAGATACATCTTGGTGTATGTTTTTCAGGGGTCAAATGCTAACGCTTTTAAAATAATTTGAAGATCCAAGCTTGAAAATAGGTGGTACATTTATCAACTCAAAATAGAAGCTTTTATTTTTAGTATAGTACCATAATGATCATGAGTTTACTCTAAATTGATCGGCTTTGAGTTGACTTCAGAATCATGCTCACAGTTCTGGTTTTTCACGAATGTTTGTGTCATATGCCACCAATGTACAGCGGCTTATATGGAAAAATTTCCGTCACCATACCATTGTCGATCTTTCGGCGTATTATTCTCACTTTTTTACAATTTCCATTTGAATTGCTTTAACCATTATTTTAGTCTGAACAAAATCTTAATTTTACGGTCAGGAAATAGTGATGTCTTTAATTTTTTGAGTGGCGCTATATCTTTTTCGTGTAAAAAGTAATTCTTTTGTATGGTCTATTATTGGATCAAAGTAGTGTCTTTTGCACGGTATTAAAAATATTTAAACGTTTTCACGCTCTCATCTTCAAAAATAAAGAAGTCTTATTACTAATTTTTTTTTACAGATTTTGGAGGTATTGTCCATGTTATCGATAAAAAACAGATCAGTTTTGGAAGAATGCAAATTATTGACAATTGTTAAAAAATGGTCTGAAAAAGAATTTCCATTTAACCATGATAAATTTTCTTCTTTGAACGTGAATGAAGACATGGATGCACAGTCATTGATCGAACTTCTCATAAATACATTGATTGATAATGCTTTTGAAATAGCTCAAAACAAAAACGATAACAATTATCAGGAATTACTCGATTTATTCAATCAATTGAAATCAAAAGCTAAAAATTTATACGACGAGTGGAGTAATTTGAAAGTAGCTTTCAAAATTCCTAAGAAACAACAAATTGAAGAACGTAAAGAACATGAACGTGAATTAAATGATCTCGAAGAATCTAATAAAAATTTTACCGAATCAAATCCAAGCTCAAGCAACATTAACAACAATTTTCAAAACTTTAATCGTTTTAAAAGTAAAATTTTAATTTTCAAAATTATTATCAAAGTTTAAATCTTGTTTTTTTTAAAGCGTTTAATAGATTTAATCGAACAAATCCGTTTTATTTCAAGAATCGTTTCAATTTCAATCAAACAAATTCAACAACATCTTCTTTAACAAAAGAACAACGACGTAAACTATTTGAACAAAAGGTTAAAGAGGAAGAAGAGAAAGCAGCTGCTGCCAAAGCGGCTGAAGAAGAAGCCCAAGCTAAATTACAACAACAGAATCCACATGAACTCAAATGGGTTTACAATACTCAAATTAATCAATGGGTTCAATGTTTGGTTCCATCTAACCCTCCACCAGTTAATCCATTTGTTTATCAACCAAGTGTTCAACAATACGCTTATAATCCATATCAGTATCCGTATGGTGTTCCTCCTCCACCTCCACCACTACCTCCGACGATTTCACAATCAACTCCGAACACGAACGATATTTTAACAAAGATTAATCTAACTGAAAAAAATTTACAAAATTTACAACAAGCTATCCAACAATTCCAAGACTCATCTAAAGCTACACAAGAGCCAAACAAAAAAGTAATTCTATCGGCCAGTAAACATCGATCTTTAGCCGCGATTGCAGCAAAATTACCTCCCGGATGGAAGTGTAAACGTAACAATAAAGGTGTCATTTATTATTACAATATAAAAACTAAAAAAACCCAGTGGCATTTTCCAAAAGTTTTAAAAACTCCTTCTTCAATAAAAAAAAAGCTAACATTAACAAGTGAACCGGTGATAACGAAATCAGAAAATGAAGAGTCCAAAAAAGAGGATACTAATGATAAGATATCACCGACTATTACAAGTACAACATTAGACAAACACGAACTTGATCTCTCCAAATCGGTAAATAGCGAAAGTGCATCTGCATCGGGTTCTGTTTCAACATCGACAAACACGTTCAAAGAGCTAAAAAATCAATTTAGAGAAAAATTGAGTAAATTTGTAATCAAACTATTGGAGCCGTTTTTAAAAAAAGATTGTAAATATGGACATATTAAACATAGTGATGATTTTAAACATTTAGCGCGTAAATTTACTCATACAATAATGGAAAAAGAGATAAGTCGTACGACTAAACTTGAAGAGCTAGAATTAGACAAGCGTATAAAAGTTAAAGCACAAGATTATGTGTTCAAGTATATGCAAAAATTTCGTGATGGCTATTCAAGAAGCATCGATACACATTGAAAAAAAAAATGTTTCATTATTAATCCAACTCTAATTGTTTTACAGCTGCAAAAAATTTTATGTAAATTTTAGAAAAATAAAAACAGTTTCTCAAGAATCGGGTTGCCTCGTGTGTGTTCAAGTTCATTAGTATTATTTTTATTATTTAATTGTATTTAAAGTCATATGAACCCTTGTTCAAATCGACAATGTTATTTTTTCCCTTTTTTTTGTTTGTTTGCTAAGCATTCCACAGTACATGTAATTCAAAATTTATTGGACTACGAAACTATTGGCCCCGGTGTGTAGGGTATTTTAATTTGTATATAAAAATTTTATTATTATTAAAAAAAAAAGTTTTTTTTTCTTGTTTTGGAAAGAAAAAAGAGTGAATTTACCTGTAACACACAGCTTGAAATCAGATTTTTTTTCTCTCTTTAATTTTTAAATTTTCTTAAAATATTCAAGTGTTTAAAAAAACTATTTTTTTTCTTAAATTTTAACAATTTACTTATTGAAAAAAAAAATATGCTACTAAAAAAAAAATAAAATATTTTACATCAAAAAAAGGTATAATTTCAATCTTTTATTCTGTTATCATTTGTTCTTATGATTATGATGTTGAATTAATTCCCCTCTTCTTTTTTTTTGGATTTTCGAGATTTTAACACGTTAAGCTTTCAAAATTATTCGAGATTGAAATACTTAACTCTATAAAGAAAAAAAATATATAATTAAGGTAAGTTTAATAAAATACAAAAAATAAAGTTTATGTATTATGCCATTTATAAACATAAAATGTGTTTAAAAACTTCGTTTTACAATTTTGTAAAAGAATTTTCTTTCGAGGATTTTGTAAACTATTAATTTAAAAGTTTAGAATTTTTTTTAACGTTTTGTCATATTAAAGCGTTAACTTCTCATATTTTAATTTCTACCTTGGAAATTATTTTTTTTTCCCGTAGCATCAATTAACTTGATTTAACCAAAATTAATCAAAATTAATTGTTTTTTTCACGAAAATTTTTAAGTCAATTTATATCGTGCTAAATCAAAAATTTTTTGCTTGGTAATGAAAATGTTCACATTGAAAAAATGTTCCACTGGCTCTTCTGTTATCAACTAATGTTACATTTTTGAACCGAAATTTTTCAATCGGAATCATGTCGAACAGTTTTCTCAAATGTCATTTTGACATAAGCTTTGGAAACAAATCTCGCACTTTTTTTAAGCCTTCGCAACGCTTAACATTAGCGAAAAAACTTTTAGCCAATAATCACCAGGATTTTGTATAAGTATATAAAGTTTAAAAGTGAAGACTGGTAAAGCAGTGAAGCTCAATAATTGCATAAGTCATTTGGTGACCTTTATGAACTAAAAGTCAAAGTAAAGAAGACAAAATCATTAGATTTACCGGTTCAAACATCAAAAGTAAAGTAAAGAGTGCAACCCTAACTGAAAATTTAAAGTTCGGTTTGGCGAAAAAAGGGCCTTTTTGTATTGAGTAAGAAAAGCCGAATGAATGAAATCTTCGAGTATCTTAGGGACTGATATCAGCATGGTAAATTCCCGAATGGATCCATTATCAGCCAAGTTCAAAATACCGAGCATACTCTCGGAGAAAGTATGCGTGTTGGTGATTTTAAAACTGTCCTTGCTTGAAGAATTCTCAAACGAAACTAGTGAGCTATAGAAACATCCTGTACAGGGTTTTTTTTTGCTTTTAAGGGTCTGTAGCTCTATCCCAGAGCTAAGTTACCAATTTTTCAAGAAAGAAACCAAAAGCTTAGAATCGGAAAAATAGATTCCCGGAAGCTAGCGGGCCTTTGGTTGGACGTAAAAGTGGTTAACCGTCATTATTTTTATGAATTTTCTTACTTTGGACGAGTCTGTAATTCTTATTTTAAGTAAATTAAGCATAACTAGATAAAATAAGTCTTAAAAAACGATAGATCTCTTTTTTGACGGGTAAGTTTTGTCTTAGCAATAATCGTTAAAATAAGTATTTATACTTTTTAGATCTAAGAAATTGCTTTTGCTTACAAATAAACTCAATATAAGATTGTTTTAATTTAGATTTGTCGTTCGAACGGACCGGGATCGGACCAATTATAAAATTGTCTGTAACCAAAATTTGTTTCAATAAAGTATCCTAAAAATCGCCCGATCATATTTTTTCATTAAAAAATGCTCTACATTCCAATAAGGTTTGGAAACACTACTTTAATTTTACACTGCCGCATTAAAATGTAAATTATGTATAATTAGAATAGCTTTTTAAAATTTGTTAATTTGAAAAGTTTTCCATAACTACCTTTACCTAGCAAGTCATAACTTAATAATCTTATTTTTATGAATGTTACTTGATACAAAAATTAAGTTTCTAGACCATTTGAAATCAATTCAGTAAGCTTTATAACAATTTCGATTGAAAGCTATAGCTTTAAAAATACATAGAGAAAATTTCAATTCGAAGCTTTCAGAGCTTCAATACACACAAGCTTGATTGTTGATATCCTTTTTGTATTCTTCTAAATCCGGTTAAAGTAAGAATTTCAAAAAAAAATGATGAGAAAATATTTTGTAAGCATTCAGTTTGTTTTGTAAGTTTGAAAAAAATTTTGAGTTTAAATACCGTTTTACGGATTAACAAAAAAAACTTTGAATTTACATAAAATTAAAAAGTCAATTTTTATAGGTACCTTTTTAGTCAAATGAAAATTTTTTTTTTCAAAGACTTCATCTGAATCCTTATTCGGTTAGATTTAAATACATAAGATGGTAGACTTTTTTTTTTTGAGTAAACCCTTTTGTTTTATTTAAACAAAGCTTAAGGGTTTTATTATTCTTTTCAAGTCTTGGATTTCTCGGCAAAAAAGATTTTCAATCGTTGAGTTATTAAGGCTCAAAAATTAATGGCTTGATAACACAAAACTATTTATTTTTTTGATTAAAATTTTTTAAAAAAGGTAAAAAATTCAATCAAATTAGTTTTTCAATCCTTTCAAAAATTTGTTGCAACATAATTCAATTTGTGAGTGTGTTTATGTAAATTTTTAGAACTCAAAAAGACCATTTTTTTCTTATTGATCTAACTTTTACAAATCAATTTAATGATTGTTTATCTTTTAAATACATGGTCCTTTAGTTAAAAAGTTCAATAGCTTTCCTGAGGGGAACAAAATGATGAATAACAGCAGAAATTTAAAAATAAATATTCAATAAAAAGCATTATTGGTTTAAAGCAACAATGTTAACAAGTGGAAAACGTTAAACAAACAAATAAATAATATTTGTAGTCAGATACAATCAATGTTTATAAAAAATAGATTTTATAGTTATGTAATTATTCTGAGAATTTATCTTATAGGTTAATAAATTAAGTTTTTTTGTTCGTTTCCAATATTATAATTTAGAATAAGCGTCTTGTTATTTATTGATTCCACGAAAAAAAAATAAAACTTAAAATATAATCTTCATAATCTTGAGCTTAACAAAATGTTAATTCACATTTTTTTCGTGTAATTATGCTGAAAAATTTGCGAATAAATGATCAAGTCAAGCGTATCCAAATAAAGGTGTTGTTTAATAGTTTTGGTTACAAAATTTATTCAAATTAAATTTTGCCAAGAAACAAGTTTTTTTAATTTTGATTGACAATTTTTCAATTACCTTAAATGTTTGAGCCGAACAAAAAAATAAACAATCTTGAACAAAATTCTACATTAAGTTTTTTTTTTTAAAAATAGAAATTTGTAAAATTCTTTTTTTTTTCGTAAGTTTTCACCTTTTTGGTTGTTCACTAAAAAATTGTCATGTTTTTCCTCTAGAGGTGATATTTACAAAAAGTCGTATTTAAGTTAATCAAGTCACTCGAATTGGGATTTTAGTTTTTGTTATTTTTTGTTTAACAAAAAAGACAGAATGAAATATTTTCTTGTTTTTATTTTATTGACAGTTTATTTTGAAGGTATTTTAATTTTTTTTTTAAATACCATAATGATTAATTTTTGTTTAAAAATGTTAATTGTTTAGGAATTAGATCGGACTCTTGTACATCATACTCGATTCAGACTGAAAGTTACCATGTAGAACCGTGTAATGTACCAGGGTCTTTTTGTTGTGGTGGTTGTGCTAATCGATATTGTTGTGATAGACCAGAAAAAAAATTGGAACAAACAAAATGTGGTTCAGGCGAAGTACCTGCCGATGTAACCAAAATATTGGATACAAAAGCAGAAAAAAGCACTTCATCTGACTTGTTTCAAGGAATTTCGCTTCAATCATTTTTATGGTATTCTTTTAAATTTAAACAAAATTAAAAAAAACTTGAAAATTAATTTAAAAAAAATCAGGTTCTTGTTAGCTCTATTGATCACTTTAATCCTATGCTGTTGTATTCCTTTGATGTGCTGTTTGTGCTGCCGAGACTGCTTTAGAGGTATTTCCCGATTTTATTTTAAATCATAAGCTTAAGGGCTTAGATTATTCTTTTAAGTATGTGGTTTTGGAGGTAGAGATGCTAATAATGGAAATGCAGGTGCTGCTACTTATGGAAACGGATTCGGAGGACAAATGAGAAAAAGATTTGATAACTTTTTCGGATCAAGTTCGTATAACAATCAAGCTGCAGCTAATACAACAACTACCAATTACGTAACTGTAGCTCAAGATGATTTTTCAGCCAGTCAAAACATCTATAGGTAACTTTTAATTTTAAATCAATCAAATTAGTATCGTTCTAATGTAATTTTTTTATAACAAAAAATAGAACAAATAATAACCAAGCAAACACCGTCGAATTTCACGAATTCTCAGAAGTTAGAAGAACTTATAATTAAATCCCGCTACGAAAAAAAAAATTTTTTCGATTTTTTAGTTTTCCGTCATTGTTTTGCTATAATATTTTTTTAAACCATAATTTTAAAATATTAGACTAGAAAATTACCTTGTTCAACGCTTTGCAAGTTTGTTTTACATTTTTTTTGAATTGTTAATGTTTTAATAAAAATAATTTTGAAAAAAGCTAGAATTTTTAGTTGATTGAATCACAAGTAAAAGTGTTAAAATGTAACATGTTCAAATATAATGAACAAATATACATGTAACTGAATTAAGGTCCCGGCAACGCATCAATTTTCATATTTTGTTTAACTCTTCCTTGGGTTTTGTTGACGCAATAATGATTTATACAAATTCTTAAACAAGAAGATATTCTGATCAATCTGTTGAGGAATTGATCATGTAATTAAAGTACAATATTATAGATTATTACATGTAATTGTGAACGAGAGTTTACGGTACATGATCAAATTACTGTTTCGGGTTTTTACATTTTCCTATTGAGAACTTTCATGAACTAATGATTTGGAAAAGCAATCATTGATTTATAGGTATCAACTGAAGACTAAAAAAGGTCTAGTAAAAGCTTATAAAATTCATTTGATACCCATAAATCAATGGTTGCTTTTCCAAATCATTAGTTCATGAAAGTTCACAAGAGGAACACGTGAATGACTACAACAGTAAAAAATAATTTTTAAAACTTTTCAAAAAATATCTAGTTGGTGCCTATTCTAGCGACAAAAATCGACTTTTTACAGTAACATGGTCTTTGTGAAGAAAAATGTGTTTTTCTTAAACATGGATTACGAATTTTGGCTCAAAAACTTAAAAATCCCTCATCTTGGTTTTTATTGACCTTAATAAAAATGACAGAAAATTAAAATATCAGATTATTTAATATGGTTATCTTTGGATGCTTTATAAAGATATTTTAAGGTTTTTCGTTACATATATGTGATTATTTAAACTGAAATCTATCCAAATTTCCGAGTTTGTATTGGATCTTAGTTACCCCCCCCCCCCTTCAAAATTCATCGAAATATATATTTTTTTGGACTAAATTCTATGAATACTTATGTTTTAAGATTCGGGCTTTCATTTAAACCCATAATCAACATATGTGAAAAATTAACCCTAGGTACACGAGGGTGCAGAAGTAGGGGGTCATATTTAAGGGTTAGTGATTAAAAAATTTTTTTTTTCTGAATCCGACTATTTTGGCATTTTCAGGGGTGCTGAAAACGTATATTTACAAAATTTTAGCTTTCTATGACTTTTTTTGGATAAATACACGGCAAAAAACCGTTTTTTTAGGTATGGTCTCCTTCATAATTCCATTTGTCTTATGCTTTGCTATTTGTAAATCGATTATTCAACAGAAACTGCAGCTAACATCCGATATTCGTAAGAATTTAGTCTTAAAAATTTTTTTTCTTTAAAAATTTTAAACTCTTCCATATCAGGTTTTCAAAATATTCATGAGAGAAATCCTACAATTAATCTTGAGAACCAACAGAACGATCAACCTCCAACTTACAGTAGTCTAAAGTAAAAAATTTTAAGACAACTTCCTTGAACTTCAAAACTCAATTTTATCAAGTTTGAAGAATACCCGAGTCTATCCGATAAGACAAGAAACAGTTTGAAGCTATTTTTTTTTTAAATAAATTTTTAATTATGAAATATTTTTGGTCTAATTCAATCTGAATCACAACATCGTAATTGCTTAAGAGACACCCATGTAAAAAAAAATGGATTTAAAATAAAAAGCTGATAATGTATCACTTGAATTTTGAATGATAAGATAATTCAAGTTTAAGAAAAGTCTTCACTATATTATTTTAAACTTTATTTTACATTAATTTAAGTTTAATTTTTTTGTTTTTCGAATGCAAAAATGATCAAAAAAATTTTTTGTTACACAATCATATTATTTATCGCGATCATTGATAAATGTAAATTTAATCTCAATTATGAACCCGATTCTACTATTTTAAAGTCCTTTTTTTTTAAGCTAAAATTTTATGTGAGCCAAATGACCAAGAGCCTGTTTTTAACAACCAATATCCGAGAATTATATATCAAGTATGTGAAAGCTATTCTTCGAATGGTTACATAAAGCCAGAAAAAACATGTGATTATCTCAGACCTTATTGTTGTGGTACATGTTTAAATCGAACATGTTGTTCGTCTAAATTTTACGAATTAGATCAAGATTCTTGCAGAAAATATTTGACCAGCACAAAAACCTTTTATACTGATTTTGAAACGGATTTAAACGTTTACTGGCTTTTGTTACTTGTTGCGTTGTTGATGTTTCTATTTTTTTGTATAATTATTGTGATTGGAAAAAAGAATAAATACAATAGAAGAATGAGAGAGTTGCAACTATCCAATCAAATGATTTATAGAAGAAACTACCCATTAGTTATTCCTAATAACGATCTTCCGCAAGCAGGTATTCACCAGTCACACACCTAATTTAAACACCAAATTTTATTAACGAGGTTACACTAAAATATTTAACTCTGGGTCTGTAAATTAAATTTATTAAATTCTTAAAAATTTTCTACCCAAGGTACGCAAAGTCACAGAGAGCAAATTCTTAATACAATTAGAATATTTCAGCAAGATGATTTACCTCCATCGTACGAATCATTAGAGTAAGAAATCTTTGGTCTGATTTTATTTTTTCGTGATTAAACTTATAATTTTCTTTTTAAGACTCAAACAAACAACCGAAGTTTAATTAAATTTGTATCATAGATTTTTGTAAAAATATTCATTTTATTCGGACAATAAAAATTTTAACTAAATTTAATTTAATCAACAAGACTTTGTTTATGAGTAGTAGTAGTGAGACTGCAGTATAATAATCTATACTAACGCCTTTCGGCATTTAGCTCTACAGGAGCTGTGGCAGTCTTTCTTCTATTTCTTTGTCCCATACCAAAAACTTCTCTGTCAATGCCCGCTTTGAAGCCATTGACTGTTTTTGCGTTGACAACACTCTGTGGCAAAACATTCCACTTTGAGTATCACGTGAATTGTGTGAACTGATTTGTCACTAACAATTTTTGAGACCAAAACTACTGCTCATACAGCATCATATAATCTATACTGTTACCATTCCGAATCGAACTTTGAAATCTTCTCATTTTCTACACTCAAACGGAGGGCTGTGATTCATCCAATAAATTTTATTTCGTTTTTTAATATAGGCCCCAATTCTGAAAAATTTTAACTCTGTTAAGTTATCTGTATGAAAATTTTCGATATCTTTCAAACTAAACTATTAAGCTTCTTTTAGATTTGAAAAAGATGTTTATAATTCGCTGTTTTGATTATTTTTTAATAAAAACTCATAACAACGGTCAAAAAAGAAGTCCATTGAAAAGAGGTTTAAAGAATGAATGAAAAAGGAAAAATCAAAACGATTTAATTGTCTCAGATTTAGAACAAACTTTTAAATTAAAAAAAATATTAGAACAAATTTACAAGAACATTTCCTTAGTATAAATAACTATGCAACGTTAATGAATTCACGCTCGAAACAGATAAACAAATAAAATAAAATAAATAAATAGAGTCATTTGGGGTATATCCGGTAATCGTTATCTTTAAAATCGAATAGCGAGCTAAGTATCTGTATTTTAGGGATGCATCGTATAAAATTTTGTAGAGAAGGTTATTAGAATTTAATTGCAAGAAACAGTTTTTGTCTAACCCTTCAGGAAAAAAAACTAGAGTGAATCAATAGAAGCAAGGTTTGTTACCGGTTCAACCCATTACTTCGGGGTTGAACCGATAATTTTAGATTCCAAAGAATAAAAAAGCAAATAAAAGATAGTTGTGAAATTTATTTTCTACCGACATTTTTCAGAACATTTTAAAAATATGTCAGTGGACTCGCTACCAGTTTGTGATGTTTTGGGCAAATTAAATTGGACATAATATAACCGACTCCATGAATCTTTGCCGAAGAATATTATAGTCACTTTCTCAAATTCTAAATCCTGTTTTGTTGAAATAGAAAACAAACATACAGTTTTATCCAGAAAAAAATATCGAATACGGATTTGATAGATCGGCTGTCAGAGTTAGGTATATAATTTGCTAATTTGCTAAAGGAAAAAATTGGTACTTTGGGAAAAAAAAATTATCTGATTATAACTACACATCCCTACTAGGGTTTTCGTATACGTAGATTACAAATTTGAGATCAAAAATATTAAATTCTGTCTTTTTTTTATCTTTTAAATATAACATGAATCGGTTAGTAATGATAAAATACGATTTAACGAAAATTTATTTAGGACTTTAGGGTCCTTAAGCAGATTTAGGAATAGAATGAATCCTACATCGAATAAATCATTTTAGTTCACTCTAAAAAATAAATTTTCTTTTTTTCTGCTTTGATACCAACCAAATACAAATTATCGGTTCAACCCCTAATTCAAAAATTTTCAAAAAAAAACAATTTTTCAAAAAATTTTAGTTATCGGCATGTTAAATCAAAAATCTGACTGAATTTTCGAATTCTACACTAGAAAATACGTTAGAAAACTGTGTTTCGAAAAGGAAAATTACTTTTGGGAGAGACTTTATTTTTAGATTATTTTTTTTAACATGTGTAAGTCTTTGTTTCGCCGCGCTTTAAAAAAAAAGGATAATTTTATACACAGTAAAATTTATTATTTTGGATAGAAAATTGTTTTATCTTTTAAGCGCTTTTTATCGATTTCAAGACTGATGTTTTGTTAAAAAGTTACAAACAATACAAAAACAATTATCGGTAATACCCCGACATCGGTTCAACCCCAATCGACTCTAAATGAATAGAAAAAAAACTTAAAATATGTTCATAACTTAAAAATATCATTTTTATTTTATTATTTTGATAATCAGCTGTGAAAAAGGATTCAAGATGTGTTTACCATGGACTAAAGATATTATCACGCCAAGTTTTAACTAAATTTAAACGCTTTCGTAGCATTAATTTGAAAATTAGATAACTTTATTTTAAATTTTTATTAATTTTAATTATTAAACTGAAAAAAAGAAATTACTGATAACAAAATAGAAATTACAATTCAAACAAAAAAAATTCAAACAGTCATAATAATCAACAATATCCCAAATCAAAAAAAAAATTCATAAAAAAAGTTTAAACAAAATATGGAAAAAATTATTATAGGGTATTTGAGAAAGTTGATAAAATTTAGAATTCTTTTGTATTTGCTCTTTTTATTGTTTTTTGGCTTATCTTGCGTTTTTACATTGGGGTCATCGACGCGAACTATACAATTAAAGTTGTTTAAATTAAAAACGAATTAAAAAAAAGCTCTAGATATTAAAAAATATAATTATTGAGTCTTTTTTTTAACTCCCTTATTTTCCAGGATCAATGATTTGAATCTTTCAAATGGTACACAATCGAGCACATATTGTTTTGATAGCAGTTTTGTTAGTATCGTATAAATGGATACGTCATCATAGCGTTTGATTTTTAAAAATGAGTTCGCATGATTTTTTTACAAGACTGACGCGTTAATCCTATGCACTTTAATCCTATGTTGTTGTATTCCTTTAATGTGCTGCTTGTGCTGCCGAGACTGCTTTAGAGGTATTTCTCGATTTTATTTTAAATCATAAGCTTAAGGGCTTATGATTTAAAATAAAGATGATTGTTTTAAGTATGTGGTTTTGGAGGTAGAGATGCTAATAATGGAAATTCAGGTGCTGCTACTTATGGAAACGGATTCGGAGGACAAATGAGAAAAAGATTTGATAACTTTTTCGGATCAAGTTCGTATAACAATCAAGCTGCAGCTAATACAACAACTACCAATTACGTAACTGTAGCTCAAGATGATTTTTCAGCCAGTCAAAACATCTATAGGTAACTTTTAATTTTAAATCAATCAAATTAGTATCGTTCTAATGTAATTTTTTTATAACAAAAAATAGAACAAATAATAACCAAGCAAACACCGTCGAATTTCACGAATTCTCAGAAGTTAGAAGAACTTATAATTAAATCCCGCTACGAAAAAAAAAATTTTTTCGATTTTTTAGTTTTCCGTCATATTTTTTTAAACCATAATTTTAAAATATTAGACTAGAAAATTACCTTGTTCAACGCTTTGCAAGTTTGTTTTACATTTTTTTTGAATTGTTAATGTTTTAATAAAAATAATTTTGAAAAAATATGGAATTTTTAATTGAACCAAAAGTAAAATAAAAAGATCTTGATAATGTACATGTACATGTCATAATGTAAATGAACCACCATTGTGCCTCATTATAGACACTAGGGGTCTTAAAATTTGACTAAAAAAATTGGGGTCTTAAATCAAGTAATTTTTAATTTAAAGAAATTTCCTCATTTTAGTCGTTGAATAAATTTAAAAATGTACGAAAAAAAACCAAAAACAATGAAATGTAATCAATCTTTTTGGATTAATCCAATCTTGTTCACATTGAAAGAAAACAATTGCTACAGGATTTCACCCTATTTTGTCTGCTTAGGGAATTTTTTGGTCTCGAAAACACGTGTTTTCAGTTTTCGCTTTCAATTAACCCTCAAACACCCCCTTAAATGTCCGAATCACTCACCGCTTACTATACTTCGTTATATAGATCTTGTCGAGATCTTCAAAACCGTGACATCGTTTTTTTTCTAGGATTTACCCAGGCAACTTGATTTTGATGAAAAACCGAGGAATTTAAAGTTCATTTCCATTATCGATGCGTTTCGTATTTTTTTTGGTATCATACGTGAATATCATTATACGTTCCGAATCATAAAGGTTGTATCAACAAGTAGTATTTAAGTGATTTTAAAAAATAAGTAGTTCGATTGATTTTTTAGACAAAAAATGAACTTGTGCAGCTTGTACATACAGGTTGAACACTTATCCTTTTTTCTGACTCAGACATACGCATACAATCTATAATCTTACAATTGATTGTATGTTATATGACCATATAGTAATGTTCAGGAATTTACAATTGTAAACTCTTTACATTATTTTTGTAGATTACCCAGTTTTAAAATTCTTAAACTGAGAACAAATAAGCAAAAATATTGACACAGGAATCGACTGCTCTGATCTTTGATGACTTTCCACAGTTTTTATCTCCATTTCTCTCTTATCTTAGAGGCCACAAATTTAACACTGTCTTATTACAAGGACTGATATGATTATTTAATACAATTTTCAAAAGTCTCAGACCACATCATACGTAGGTGGAATACACACATTAAATTAGGAATAGTCAAAGATAAGCCATAATAATCGAAATAACCATAAAAAGAATACCGTAAACCCCCACTTTTTGTACCCAGAAAATTTGGCCTTTAACATTCGATTTATGCTTAAATTCCTTTGTATCAATGGCTCGAAAATACCTCATTCTAACCGCCTCAACCTAGTCTTTAAACTGAAGGTATGAGATTTTAAAGCAATACTTTGTCTATCGAAATATTTAAAAAAAACTACTGGATACAAAAAGTGGGGGTTTACGGTAGTCAAAACATAAATTCTTGGCCGACTTAATTAAACTGATCTTCAAAAATTTTTAAATTCTTTTAATCCTGTTTTGTATAAACAGTGAGTCTAAAACAAAAATTTGGGGTCTAATATTTGATATCATGCTCTGTCTCTGGAGTACCCTGCGGGGGTTTACGATAGTCTATTTTTAAAATTTCAATGTAATAAATAAGACCCTTGAGTAAGGTTCTCTATAAAAGGTTTGTCATGTCGACTTATCCATGGCTAGCAAGAAAAAAAATTTAATTACTTTCTTAGCGAATTACATAAATATTTTATTGCTAATGAGATTAAGACTTTGAAAAAACAAAACCTTCAACAACAAAAAAAAAAGCTGATGAGTTTCAAAATAATGACTAAGCTTAGAATTATTCAAAATCTTGGCCCAAATAACTCATTTAGATTAAAATCGAATTAAAACTTAAGCAAATATTTTTTAGCGAAATGGTCATCATTACAATAGAAAAAATTGTATTGAAAAGGAAAGTCTATCAAATAGTGACAGGTTTTTTTTCTTTTTTTGGTTGTAACAATAAAAAAGATTAAATCGTCGAGTTTATAAAATAGACGGCTAGTGATATAGTTATAGACTTTTAAGTGTTCGATAGAGACATCATTATTAATAAATTACACTAACTTGTGCACACAAAAAAAAAGATAACTTTGAGTTATATAAAGCTTATAAGGGATTAAAGCAAATAAAAGAGAACGTTAGATATTTTTTTTTCAAATATCATTACTAAAATAAGCGAAAAAACTTCTAATAATTGAATTTTCCTTACTTAATAAGTTTTCAAAATTTGATCAAGTAAGAAAAAAAAACTTTTCAATCTTAATCAAATTCTAACCAGTCCTTAATTTACACAAAGTACACAAATCACTATTCCGAAAAATATTTACCTTAAAATTTTAATTAAATTTTAGAATAAATTCAAAGATGATTTTGGTAAAAAAAGAGTATTAGTCGATTCAAAGAGAAAAAAAAAAGAAAAGAAATACCTATCAGTTTTTTTTAGGCTTAAGATTTTTTAGTTATCCGCTCTCTCTCTATACTCAAGAATTATTCGGATATATAAGGTTACAAAATATTATGTAAACATTTAAATAGTTGACATTAAAATATATATTTTTTTAATTTAGAGTAAATAAAAAAATTTGTTAAAAATTTTTAAAGAAATATTTCAACTTTAGATTAAGTTAGGCTATTAACTCCTACTCGGAAAGCTAATATTTTAAAAAAATTTTTTTAAACACCATGTTCGTTTTTACTTCTTCCGTTAATTTGTTTCTAAAAGTTTGGAAATTCTAATATATTCCTTTTGAAAGTAAGTTTTTAGAAAAACATCATGTTGTACCTGAAAGTGTAGAAATATATTGGGAGAGTCAAGTTTGAGTTGAACCATTTCAATTATATGGTTTTAATGGCGTTTCTCGACATCTTTTGCGTCTCTGATCTTGTTTAAAATATCTCTAGTTTCATGAAAATTGTCATTTGGATACTTACCTTATTCATGTGTTAAGGCTTACTCTTTGTCACTTTAATAACTGATAAATCAACAGTTTCTTTATTGATTTACAAGGAACGACTCATAAAAAGACCCGATGAAAGAACTTTTTTTGGGTTTCCGTTTTCAGTTATTCTCAACTCAATCCCTCTTCGCAAACGAACATAAGTAGCGATAGCACAATCTCAATTAAGTTCCTAATATGAACAGTTTCAGAGATGCCAACAAAATATAATTAAATATATGATCCTGATCTTAATTGAATCTAAGATTATCAAGCTTTTCAAAAAACTTGAGAAAAAATTATTTTCAAAAATTATGTTGTGGCCATTCACGTGTTCCTCTTGTGAACTTTTATGGACTCGAAATCATTTCATGATTTGGAAAAGCCACGATTGATTTATGGGTATCAACTGAACGTTAAAAAGTTCTAGTAAAAGCTTGTAAAACTAGATTTTATTGGATACCGATAAACCAATAGTGAATTTTCCAAATCATGAAATGAATTACAGTTCTTGAAAGTTCACAAGAGAAACACGTCAATGGCAACAATAGTAAGTTCTTTGAAGATCTTTATTTTCCATGAAAGTCAAAGTCTTTTAAAAAGATTCAAACAAGAGTTTTTCAACGATCTTATACAGTGGTTCTTGCGAAAATGTTACGTTCCGTTTGGAACGGTCTTTAAAAACAGTTCCGTACTCGTTCGAAATATTTGCCGAAAGGGTTTTGCTTCCGTTTTTAGTCTCGTTTCCTTCTGAGGAAAATGGAGAAACTGGAGCAGAACTTTTTGGAAAATGTTTAGAACGAGAACGTAACTGTTTTTACCGTTCTAAACGCGTTCCAAACGGAACGTTACATTTTCACAAGAACCTCTGTATAAGATCCTTTAAGATCTTAAAATAAAAATCTTAGATTCAATTTAGATCATTCAGGATGAAAACAAATAAGCTGTAATGGGAAAATTTTATACAAGAAAAAAGTTTTCAGCGCTCCCAGTAAATTTAAAACTAGTTTCCAATAATTGTTTATTTGTGTTAGAAGATCGGCACTCGAGTGTATTAACAATCATAGAATAAATATCTACTACTATTTTTTTTATCAAAATTGAACTTTTGAGAACCGAAATTGAGGATTTAAATTTGCTTTTCATCATGAGGAGCCTTGGAGATTAAGTTTCATTAATAGGACTAGATAGTCGAGTCGAGTATAACATAAAATCGGTTAATTTGCAGTTGATAGTGTAACTAATTTCAATATTTTATTAGCTTCTTCCTTGGATATTCAAAGCCATTTCAACAAAAACTTTGAAAATAAATCAAAATAATTTTATTCATCGACTTATGATAGCACATAGTTAATTTAATTTTCAAATGTCACTTTAAAACGACCATGACATTTAAAAATTGATTAAGCTTTATTAAAGGATTACTAATAAATTCCTTTTTTTCTTATATAGATTTTAACTAAGTAAACATTACTTTTATGTAAATGAAATTTAAAAACATTTTTGAATTTATTTTTGAATTTTTTATCATTTTATTCATAACACTTAAAGGTGAACTTTTTTTTATTTTCTTCAAAAAAAATTTTAAAAATGTAATCGCTCTATTTTTAATTTCAAAAGAATCCTCTTCACTCGAACTTTGCAAGCAATATTCAATTGGTAATTTACTTTACAATTCGTTCTATTGTCTTGATTTGTGTTGCGGAAATTGTAATTTTCGGTATTGTTGTTCAAATGAGACTTATTATGTTGATCAGAACAAATGCAAAAACAATGTAATACAATTAGATCTTTTTAGAACTAGTCAAATTCAAAAGTTAGAAAATACCACGACCAAATTATCCACTAAAGTTACAACTACACCTAGTAATTTATTCTCATATATTTTTTCTATTTAATTTTATTTTCATTTTATTAGAAAAAAGTCCTGTTTTCGTTGATACCTGTGAAACAATAAGCGGAAGTTTACAGCCCAAAAAATGTCCATTGACAAATAGATATTGTTGTGGAACGTGTTCTAATCGATACTGTTGTGACAATCCCAAGGAACGTTTGAGTCAATTTGAATGCAAGGTATTTACAAACTATTCGACGCAAAATTATGATAATCAAGCTAACTCGTGAGTAAACTCACTTTTATGTATGATAGTTAATATCTAATTTTTAATATCTGTCTAGAAATTCATATCTTTATGTGATACTAATCCTTGTTTTAGTGCTTTTATTGGCGTTTGCATGCATACCATTTGTTATTTTTATAAATAAAAGATCGAAAAAAATCAGCACAAATCCATCGCTTCCGTTCCAAAGTTTAGGTATTTTTAATGATTTTAATAGTTAAAAAAATTAAAAAATATTAAACTTGTAAAAAAACATAAAGTGCCTTTGTCAATTTTGGAGCAGCTTAATAGCACAACATTATCAACTACAAGTGATATTCCAAAAGTTTCTGTTACAAAAGACGACTCACCTCCAGCGTATTCAACAATTTTTAGCAAATAACTTTTATTTTTTGAATAAAACATTTAAATCGCACGTTCAAAGTAGTTTGTAAATTAAAAAATAAAAAACTTCAATATTTTGTCCTTTTGGCGTGGGTTTTTAGACCCAAAAACTAAAATTTTAAATAAAATAAAAATTTTAGAGAAAGTACAAAGAAGAGAAACCAATTTAGTCAAGTCGATCAGGATGAAACCGTATGAGCTACGTCTGCATGAACTCAAATTGATTTTCCTAAATTTGATAAATGGTATTAATTACGCTAAAAAAACACAATCAATCTGATAAGAGAGCTACATCAATCATACCGCCACAATTTTCTCTCAAATCGAGTTACTTCAGTTTGGAATGGTTTATCTGAAAATGCAGTGTCAGCGACTTCAACAAATAGTTCCAAGGGTTTTATTGATGAAGAAGTGTTTGGCAATTACTGCCAAAGCCTTAAAAAGGCTAAACGCTTAACGTTTTTCTCAAAACAAATATTATCATCTTATCGCAACTAATGTGCATTGGCGAGGGGCGATTACGGGAATTTAAAGAGCTGTGTAACTAACAAAAACTTATTAAAAATAGTTTTGGTAGAACCCAAGTAATGTTACTTTTCATCTAATTCCACTAATTTATTCAAATGTTTTTTACTTCAATTTTATTGAATAAAAGGCGAACCCGCTATGGGCTCTATACCTTTAGATAGAAAAATTCTAAATGTATATCAAAAAGTAACATAGAAATATTTAAGATAGAAAATTTACATAGAAAATCCTTTACATTGAAATTAATTTCGAAATAGATAGAAAATTCTTGAAATAGACAGATTAAACTAGTACAGCCAAACCTCGTTAATCCGAAGTTCGATAATCCGAAATTTTCATCAACACAGCATTTGAATTATTTTCCCTGACTGAAAGATAAAACCTCATTGAGCCGAAAGCAACACTTTCTTTATTGCAGATCCCTTATTTTAAGCAACTACGGCTCACAAGCCTGATTATTTTATTAACTTGTCTCATTTGTATTCGTCTTTTTAAATAGGGCTTAAAATTTTCTATCCTTACAGAAATTTCATCATCGACTTTCCGCCACAAAAGACTCAACCCACGGCATCTGGTCAATAGTTCCAACTTTTTCAGAAGAAGAACCTGGGGCATTTTATATGGTAATTCCGTCAATTTTCGATTTAATTTTTTAATTTAGTTTTTCTATGTTAACTTTTCGATGTAAATTTTTTCAAGGTAAATTGAAATTTTTTTCTATGTAAATTTTCAATGTAGATTTTTTCTATCTAATGGTATGACCCCCCCCCCCCCCGCAATGGTACCGTAACAAATTATTTAAAATGTTTCATTTTCAATTTGAAACGCTCATACGCTGGCGATCAAAACGGAATGTCAATATATCTTTCATTCTGCAGTTTGAGAACTAAACAGAACTCATTACGGAGCAGTACTTAGAAAACCTTAGAAAATCATACATACAATTTTGCGTTGAAATTTCAAGTTTAAGTTGCTTCAATTACTGTAAACTAGGTTCAGTAAAGCGAACTGAAAAGTTCAGATTTTATTTACATAGTTTGTCGTTTCTTAAATATGTATTAAACCTGTAAAATAACTCTGAAAATCTTTTAAAATTGAAATACAATTCCAAATAACTAATATTTTTTATAAAATCTAATCAGATGAATCACAAAATGATTTAAAGAAATTTCATGTTTAAATAATAATTAATATGCAAGTTAAGATTTGAAATATATCGTTCTAATGTCATTGACTAGTTCTTTATATTTTTCTAAAACTCAAATTATTTCTTTTTTTTTTTATAATTGTACTCGAATTTGAATTCCAAAATAATTTTCAAATCAAAATAAAAACTTTCAAAATAAATTTTTTTTTTTCTATTGATTTGCAACAACAAAAAATGTGACTTGGTTTAAAGACTATAAATTCAAAACGATCATTTGAAAAAAAAAAGAGAGAAACATCGAACAAACGATAGTTAATTGTGTTCAGGAAACTCTTAATCTCAACAAAAAATAAAATTAAACCATTTCCTCGTTGTGTTTCAATTTGAATTCAGAATGACTTTGTTTTCTTTTCATTCTAGTTGATAAAATTTATACAAGTACAAATTTTTTCCATTAGTTTTAAGAAACAAAATCTTCGTTAGCAATTATCTGTACAAAGTAATTTTGTTTCTAAATTTCTATTGTTGATTCTCTATTGAAATATAATTGATTAATTTCGAGCATAGTTTCTTTTTTGCTTGAAAAGAAACGCTATTCCTCAAGTGTAGACTTTTTTATCAATTCTCAATTTAAAAAAAAAAGGAGCGTACCCTTGGGTTTCTAATAAAATAAGTTTAGTATCTTTCAACTTACTTTGTTTGCACATTTATTGACAACTTTGCAACGTTGAAGTTTGGAGCAAATTTTTGGAGCAAAGCAAATTCAAATATTAAAAAAGCTAATAATGTTTCATCGAAATTTAAAATCGATAAAATAAAAATTGAACAAAGTTGAACAAATTTTGTTAATTCTTAAACTAATTAAAAAATCAAAAAAAATATTTTCCTTTTTAATTTATTGATATTTGAAATCAATACTAACTTTTTGTTAATTTTATTTTAAATCCTGCATTATGAAAATTTCTAAAAAAAAAAGAGAATGGTAATTATGTATTACGAGAATAAAAATTTGAATTTGTATTTCAAAAATCCTTAACATTTTCTTAATTTTTTTTTTTGAAATTTATAATATTTTATCATATCTTTTTTTCCATTGAATTAAAGAAAAAAAATTGAAAATTCTGATCGTATTTACTGCGAACTCGACGACTATTAAGACTGAGCTTGGAACTACAAACCAAGCGTATTCTCTTATTAAAGAACACTTAACCTTGTACCCTAACCCTTGTACCCTAACACTTAACCTTGTACCCTTGTACCCTAACTCGTATCTCATCAAATGGTTTAGTCTTAAAATTACTTCGTTGTTACTCAACTTGAATTCGAATGATGAAATTTTTTTAAACCTAAAAGTCTTCAAGAAACAACTTACAAGTAAGACTTTTCCGACACCAAACCCATTTTTGACCATTTTTCAATTAATTTTTAACCTTTTAGAGTTCATGAAATTCTAATCAATGAGCCAGAGCTCAATCCAAATGAGGATACAATCATAAAAACAAACTTTAACAAACTTGACATGGATTTATTTCGTCATGAACAAGATGAATCGAATGATTACATCGAATTCGATGGTCTTAGACTCCCAAAAAAAGAGGAAAACGACCTCAAAAAATCAAAACGTTTAGTCTTTGTGGATACGACTAAACACAACTTGAACAAAATTGTAATGTCAATCATAACCGATCAATCAATCGTAATCGAAGGTGATTTAAGCACTGGAAAGACCACTTTAATCGAGTATTTATCCGAACAAACGAATAATAACTTGATAAAGTATCAAATGGACGAGTTAATGGACAGTAAAACTTTAATCGGAAATGACACTTGTTCAGACATACCCGGTGAGTTTTTATGGAAACCAGGACCTTTAATCTCGGCGGTGTGTAACGGAACATGGATACTTTTAGAAGATTTTGATCACGCATCAGTCGATTCATTGTCTCTTTTAATCGATTTATTGGAGACTAGATCAATCAAGACTTCGGATAACATGATTAAATTCTAATCGGACTATTAAACGATTTATACGAGTGTTTTCTCTGTTTTATATCAAATCGAGCATTACGTTTTGAGTTTTCGATTAAAGTTGGAGCTAAGTTAAACATCAATAGGAGATGAGGTCGAGAATTTATTGTTTAATAAAAAAACTGGATTTATGAAAAAAGACTCTGTAATAACATGTGGTCGTGTCCGACTTAGACTGGAAAAGAACAAAGATAATTTAGAAACGATTGGAATGCGGTTTGTTTATACAAAATCGTCTCTGAATTTGTAAGAAAAAATAGCAAGATGTATCGAGTGTAATGAGCCTGTTCTTTTGTTTGGTGAAACTGGTGTTGGTAAAACTACGGTTCTACAACATTTGGCACGTCTGTTGGGTAAGAAGTAAGTGTTATCAATTTGAATCAACAAACTGAGACAAGTGATTTGTTGGGTAGCTTTAAACCCGTCGATATTAAAACACAAATGAAATTTTTTTCTGATTTGTTTAATTTGTTCACTGATTGTTTTAAAATTGATGAAAATCAAACTTTTTTGAATCATGTTCAGGTAAGATTAATTTTTACTCCCTTTAATTTATCATTTTTGACATCATATATGTTACTTACCCCTCTGTAAACTTTAGAAAATGACATACCTGGGTGAAAACAACCCAAAAAAGGGTATTTTTTTATAAATATCAAATCTAGTCCTAGGAGACCCTCAATACACATAACTTTTATGCATCCGCTTAAACCATAGGCGATTATGCATAAGTGCCAGGAGCTTTTTTTTCAATTTTTTCTTTGAATCCCTGTACAAAATAGATATGATTTGACAGAAAAATTACATTTTTTTCCCTCGTTTTGACCACAAAATTCCTTGTGATAAAGCTTTTTCCACTTCGATATGGGTACCAGCATCAACTAGAGTCTTTTAGCTTTCAGATATTATCTAAAAATCAATGATATCTTGTTCTAATAATGACTGCTTGAAAGTTTAAACAAAGCACCTTGACATTAGTCTGCAAAAAGCCGAAATGAAGTGTTTTTTTAATTTTTATTCGAATAAAAAAAAATTATTTTCTTAGGTTTTCGGAGTCGTAGATTACCAAAATGATGTCCAAAATGACAAATTCATCTTTAAATTTTTAAACACTAATTTTTATTTTCTTTTAAGACATGTTTTAAGAGTTTAAATTGGAAGTATTTGCTCAAATTAATTTCACATGCGACCGAATCGATCTTATAAACAAATTTACATTTCAATTTTTCGATGGTAAACTATCCGAAGCCATAGTCAACGGTGAATGGATAATTTTGGACGAGATTAATTTAGCTTCACCAGAAATACTTCAATTTCTCGGTTCTCTTTTTGACAACACTGAATCGGGACCATCGAGTATTATTTTATATGAAAAAGGCGATCATGAGCCGTTAAAACGTCATTCGATTTTTGTCTCTACGGCGCTATGAATCCAGCATCGGACGTTGGTAAACGAAACCTACCCTCCAATATCCGAAACCGATTCACCGAGATCTTTGTCGATGAAATCGAAGACGAAAACGACCTCGCATTACTCATCAAATCATACCTCGAGTACTTACCCGACGTAAACACTTCACTCATCAACTCAATCGTAACTTTTTACAAATCAGTCCGAGACCAAACTTTTATTTTAAAGACAAGTAAGATCAAGGGTAAAGTCCAACGAGTCCGACCGGTACCTGAGGTCTTCACAAATCCGTTATCACTCAAACTAGGGACACTTTACTACGTTAATATTTAAGACTATTGGATCCTTAGGAATCAGATTGTTAATCACGATCACGCTGATTTAGCCGAGTATATCTGGTAGGATGTAATGGACACGAATTAAAATTTAGTTTTTAAAGAAGGGTTATTAGTCCAAGTAATGCGACATGGGTATTGGATTTTACTAGACGAGTTGAATTTAGCGTCAAGTGAGGTCTTGGAAGCGTTGAATCGAGTACTTGATGATAATAGAGAATTGTACATCCTTGAATTTGATAAATATTGTATCGATTCCGAGACTACTTCGAGTAATCTCGTAAGGGTCATGCGGTGTATGGTAATGGACTCACTTCATGTTAGAAGGATCCCCAGGTGTTGGTAAAACATCTTTAATCGAAGCCCTCGGTCGTCTAACAAACAATAAAGTAATACGAATTAATTTGTCAGAACAAACCGATTTAAATGAATTATTCGGCGCTGATTTACCCGTTTCGGACTCGACAATATTCCAACAAAAATTCGAATGGCTTGACGGACCGTTCTTACTAGCTCTCAAAAAAGGCTACTGGGTCATTGTTGACGAGATTAATCTAGCAACCAAATCAGTTCTAGAAGGTCTAAACTCTTGTTTTGACCATCGTAACGAAATTTATATCACCGAACTAAACAGAAAATTTACAGCCGATAAAAAACGGACCAAAATAATCGCATGTCAAAACCCGTTCTGTTTCTCAAAAGTGTACGTCGATAACATGCCTCAAAATGACTTATTACACAGGTTAAATTTATGATCAAATAGACCGCAAAGTCTTGTCAAAAATGATCGAGTTTAACACTTTAATCGACTCGAAAATGTTTAAAAAAGTCATGGGGTACTTTAGGATTACCGTGGAAGTTTAATTTAAGAGATTTGTTCCGTTGGTGTGATTTAATGGTCCTAAAATACCGGGTCAAAAAACTGGGTCAAAAAAACCTGGAGATTTTATTTATTTGATTTACGCTCCTTAGTCGTTTTCGTGATCTCAAAGACAAAAGTTTGGTCTATGAAAAATTAAAAAACTCATTCGGGGTTGAAGCTTACAAACGAGATGGCATCATGGTCCGTTTAGGTCACGGAGATGTTCAAATAGGCCAAGACTGGGCGTCGAACATATCTCAATGTTTTTACTAACAAAAATTTACAATGCTTAGAATGTGTTTTAAAGTTTGTTGAAATGAACTGGATGATTGTACTATTTGGTCAGTCCTCAACCGGCAAAACAAGTCTTGTCCGTCTTGTAGCTGCAATGTTGGGTAAGACCCTGGTAGAATTCAGTGTCAAAAATTCAACAGACACAAGTGACCTTCTTGGTGGGTACGAAAAAATAAAACAATAACGTTCCAACTTGATCAATTTGTATCAAAAAATCAAAAATTTATACCAAAAAATAATAATTTCAGACGTCATAAATCAAAAATTATTCGTCAAAAATTTCGAATTCATGTTCCAAACTAAACGTCTCAATCACCAGGACTTTTTGAAGGTGACGAGTACTCGACTTTGATGACTCAATGTAAAGAAGGGGCTCAACAAGACGGGTTAATGTTGGACTCATCTGAAGAATTGTACAAATGGTTTACAAACGAAGTCATGAAAAATCTTCACGTTGTGTTTACCATGAACCCGAGTGCAGACGGGTTAAAAACTCGTGCTTCAACATCACCTGCTTTATTCAATCGTTGTGTGCTCAACTGGTTCGGTGATTGGAGTCATCACGCTTATTATCAAGTTGGTAAAGAGTCTACGATTAGAATTGACCTCGAAAAATCAGACTACTTCCCACCAAACACTCTTCAAATCTTACATGATCCGAGTATACAATCAATCGGGCATCGTGAAGCGGTTGTTAACACGTTTGTTCACATCCACGACTCATTACACCAAGCGAACACTCGGTTACAAAAGAAAGGAGTCCATGAGACAACTATAACCCCACGTCATTATTTAGACTTTATCAATCATTTTGCTAAGTTGTACAATGAGAAACGTTCTGAGTTAGAGGATCAACAAGTCCACTTGAACATTGGTTTGGCAAAGATCAAAGAAACTGTTGAACAAGTCGAAGAGTTACAGAAGAGCTTGGCAGTAAAACGAACCGAGCCTGAGAAAAAAAACTACGATGAAATATATTTATTTTTTACGAAAATTATTCTGATGACTAAATATTGGCAGAAATAAAAAGCTGCTTATTGTTATAAATTTTTATAATATAATCTCAACAATTAATATTATTTAGTTCAGAAAAAATTTACCTAAAAAAATGCAGGAGACAAGAAACAAAAATAGAAAGGATCTCGAGAGGTTTTTTATATACAAATGCTTTGCCTCATTGAAAAAAAATTTTGATGACTTCGAAATGAAATACAATGAGAAGTGTTTTCTAAATTACTTAAAAGGTATGTTCTTTACATCTTAATAAAAAAGACTTTATCTAATTAGTTTTCTTTTAAGAGAAAAATATTACCATTTCAATGTCGAAGAATTAAGCAGGGAACAGCTTTTCATGTACCCTAACTTTAATACAGTTAAAAACTCATACGAACTCTACGATGCTAATAATGAGTTCACAAATAATATTCAAAGCACATTTCAAATATGTCAAGAACAAAAGGTTTTTTTTAATTTAAACAGCTAAAAAATTAAAAGGTTTATCTAATCAATTTTTTTAAAGGACAATCATTTAGAAATTTTAAATATGCTCAATAGCCTGACCCTTTTCAAACAAATATTTTCATCAGACACTAGCTCTGGAACTAATTCGTCTTCATGCTCTTCACAAGTAATTTAAAAAATTTAGATTCAGAAAATATTTAATCAAAATTTGTAATCTTTTTTACTTAAGAAATCAAAAGGAAAACAAAATAAAAACAGAGCGAAGAGTTGCGTATTTCGTTGCAAAATATTGTATTGCATCATTTTCAACAAAATAATTTCGCTTGAATCGTTCAAGAATGAGATTAAGGGTATTTTTAAAAAAAACAATTTAATATTACATATTTTTATTTTTTTTTTAAAAGAAAAAGATCTCGTTCCTGACTTTATGAGTCAAAACAATTGTTTCGCCGACAATTTGGTTTATGATTATATCACCAAAAAATTCAGAATAGAATTTGATGTAGAGTTGATTGAAGAATTCTACTCAAATCTCATATCAAACAACATCTCCGTAATTTTGGAACAAAAAGAAGCTCTTGACCAAATAAAAAGAAACACGAAGAATGTTGATAACAAAAAAGAATCTGAACAAGTAAGCCAGAATCAAAGTGCGACAATCAATACAGACACAAACAAACAAAAAAATCAGCCACAGTCAACAAACGGTCAATCAACGGTCGAGTCAACAGTCGAGTCAACAGTCGAGTCAACAGTCCAGTCAACGGTCGAGTCAACGGATAAACGGTCAAGAGAAATAGCCGAAGATCGGGAAGTGTCTGAAGAAGTCAAAGATTTGCAAAACTCTCCATCAAAAAAATCGAAACATGAACAAGTGTCAAAAAACACAAACAAAAAAAAGTCAATCGGTAGTCCCAATCGAATTAGAACCCAATTAACAGCACCAAATATTCAAAAAAATAAGCCACAATCTAATAACGGTCAATCAGAAAAAATAGTTCAAAACCAAGTGTCACAAAACCGAAAGAAAAAAAACAAAAAAATTGAACAGATAAGTCCGAAATCGACAACACAACATAACCAAAACAAACCAACCAACGAAACACAATCGAATGGCTGTCAAAACAAAAGTAAAACAGCTAACGAGGTATTGGCGGCACCACCTCCACCACCTGCGAAATTTCAATTAAAAAAAAATTCTGAAAATGACAACAGGAACCAACAGTCACAAAAGCAGAACAAAAGTCTGCAAGCCAAACCAACAGATGCAAGCAAAAACGACATTGTCAAAAGGTCTAAAAGCGGAGACGACTTTTTCTTACCTCTCTTCGAACCTGCGAATCTCCAAGTCAAAAAAAATCCAAAAAAACTGGTCAAAAAAAATCAATCGAGTGAAAAAAGCGTTAGCCGAGAACCTATTCAAAATAACATAGATAAGCATCTTTCTAACAAAATGCAAGAGTCACAAAACCAAATCAAAAGTCAACAAGCCAAACCAACAGGTGCAAGCAAAAACGACATTGTTAAAAGAACAAAAAGCGCAGACGGCTTTTTATTACCTCTCTTCGAACCTGCGAATCTCCAAGTCAAAAAAACGCCACAAAAACTTGGCAAAAAACTCAACCGAGTGAAAAAAGCGTTAGCCGAGAGCCTAGTCAAAATAGCAAAGAACCAATTAAACAATCAAACAATAACGGTCAAACAAAAACACCAGAAAAACAAGGTACGCAAAGCTCAATTAATATTCAAAAAATAAATAAAAAAGCAGAAGAGACGGTAAAAACTCAGCACAATGAAAATGACGTTTCTTTGAATACGAGACCTCGAAAGCGTCAATCGATAAATCCGGATCAGAGTAATGATTCGTTGACTCCACCAAAAATTACACGGAATGTCGATCATATTATTAGTGAAGAATCAAGATCAAGTCATAGTCGAGATGAAGAAGATGTCGCAAATATTATGTCTGAGATGGAAAATGATATAAAAAGAAAAGAATTGGAAGAAAAATTTAAAGAATCAACAAATTACGATATAAGAAACGTGAAATTTAAGGTAATATTATAAAACTAATTTGGAAGAAACTTCGTTTGGGTGTTTTCCTAGGCGAATGTTATTTTAAAGGGATGATGAGGCAGACTCTGGCCTTGTTATTTCGATTGAGAAAATTAGATAAAAATGACTTCGTTTGGGTGTTTTCCTGGGCGAATGTTATTTTAAATTGATGTAGAGGTAGACTTTGATTCTTTTTGAATGTTGGTATAAAATGACTTCGTTTGGGTGTTTTCCTGGGCGAATGTTATTTTAAATTGATGTAGAGGTAGACTTTGATTCTTTTTGAATGTTGGTATAAAATGACTTCGTTTGGGTGTTTTCCTGGGCGAATGTGATTTTAAAGGGATGATGAGGCAGACTCTGGCCTTGTTATTTCGATTGAGAAAATTTGATTAAAATGACTTCGTTTGGGTGTTTTCCTGGGCGAATGTTATTTTAAATTGATGTAGAGGTAGACTTTGATTCTTTTTGAATGTTGGTATAAAATGACTTCGTTTGGGTGTTTTCCTGGGCGAATGTGATTTTAAAGGGATGATGAGGCAGACTCTGGCCTTGTTATTTCGATTGAGAAAATTTGATTAAAATGACTTCGTTTGGGTGTTTTCCTGGGCGAATGTTATTTTAAATTGATGTAGAGGGAGACTTTGATTCTTTTTGAATGTTGGAATAAAATCACTTCGCTTGGGTGAGGCAGATTGTGGGGATGGTCATTTAATTCGATAAAGGCGCTTTGAAGTTCATAGCAATAAAGCAATAGCAATTTTGTAGAATCGTTATAAAAATTGTTCAAGTGGTTCACAGCCTCGATATAACTTGTCTTTTCTGAAACAAAATTTGTGTAATCTAAATTAAGCGTTTGCAAAAACTCTGCAAATTAATTACGCAGTTATTTTAAATCTTTTTTAATGGTGTGCATTTTGAGAATTTTCAGAGTTTTTGAAGGCGCTTAATTTCGATTACAGTTTCGATTACCACTAGAACAATTTTTATAACGATTCCGCAAAATTGCTATGAACTTCACAGCGCCTTTGATAAAGCTAAAAAACAATTCATTTTTTTAACTTTCAATTAAAACTAAATGTTTCTTTTAGATTAAATCAATTTTAAATGATCGCGTAAACCCAATATCAAAGAAGGTCGAGCTCTTTTTGGACTGGCAAGAAGTCATGAGAACGAAATACGGACCGTAAATTAATTTCTCAAACTTTTTTCCCATTCCTTAAATTTTATTTTTACAGATCTTGGGAATCACAAAGTCGAGTTGATTCGGAGATTGTTGACAATTACAAAAAAACAAACCAGAAAAATTTCGAAAAAGCTGTTCAGCATCCAGTTTACCCGAATAAATCAGAGGCCGAGGAAGAATTCATTTTTGCAGAAGATTTAACAGAAGAACAGCTTCAGCTTGCAAACGAAATTTTTGCTTTAGATGGTCAGTTGCCGATGGAAACTCTTAAGAAAAAATTAAAAAAATAAATATTATCAATTTACGAATTCTTTTCATTTAACATACTGTATTAAAATTTAATAAATTTTTTTAAATTTACCCATTTTTTTTATTATTTTTTTTGATTCAAAAATTTAGATTTATTCCAATTTTTTAAACACCGATTTTTAATTCATCATTTCAAGATTAAATTAATTAAATTCTTTCATTTAATTAGTTATTTCTATGATCACATGAAATAAATCTTAACAATATACAGTCACTTTGAAAATATAAAAGAGTCAGAATTTTAGCTCTTGAAAAAGCCGAAATAAATATACCTGTTTTAAACAGTCAGATTAACTTGAACGTAAAATAACTTAAGTCTTAAAAAGCCTTATAAATATAGTAACTTTGAAAAGTGTGTTATTTAAGTCCCGATGCAAAAGTCGTCCTTATTAAGTTCCTATATTTAATGGGTTCTTCTGTTATATTGCAAGTAATGAAAGAAAAAAGGTGAATTAAAATGTTTAAAATGGATTTATTCTTTTTTCTTTCATTACTTGCAATAAATCAACAATAAGTGTTGGTAATTATATCATTCGGTTAGACCCAAAAAGACCTACAACCGACACCAAACCTCAGCAATTATCTTTTTCTTTTATATAATCATTAAATATCAAATTATACTGCTATTGCTAACATTTAATTGCCAACTAATTTTTTTAATCTTAATACCATTTCTTGGAGCTGTCTTTTTGAAAATTTTTAATTTATTTTAGACTCGAAAAATTTTAACCAAAAAACATAAAAACCAAAAATGTCATCAAACGATTGTAAAAGAAGAAATTCGGATTCGATCCTAGAAGAAAAAACTGAAAAAAGAACTGAATTACGAATTCCTAAAGCTTTTTTGGTCTCGAATTCACAAAAAACCAGTAAAATGGACGAGAACATGAAGGTTAATATTAATGGAAACAAGAATTTCATTAAGTTTTTGAATAGTCCAACAAGAACAACATCGCTACTATACCTTGAAGAAAACATTCAGAAAAAAGAGGACGAAATGATGAACTCCTCCTTTTTTGAAAAAATAAAGGTATACAATTAAAAAAATTTCTAAAATTAAAAATATATTGTTTTTTTTATAGAATAAATCGATTGAATTGATTGAACAAGTGTCTACTTCTATTGTTCAGAAGGTTCAGAATTTTGTTCCTGACACAGAACCAAAAATTAACATTCGAGTAAATTTAAGACTTTTTTCTACACATCTTGTATAGATTGTTTGAATTTTTTTTTTAAAGTTAGTAAATGGTTCCTCAACACCGATTCACAATCGATCCATGAATATTGATGATTGTGAAAATTTGCAAAATTTAAACAATGATTTGATAAAAGCTTATGAAGAAATCGACGCATTAAATAACAAGATGATCCTTATGACTTCTGAAAACGAAGATGCTATTAATCATCTGAGAACCGAATTTATGGATTTAGAAGTAAATTGTGTTGAAAATATTAATTTAAAAAAAAAATTTCTGAATAATAATTTTTTTAGAACGCATACAAAAATCAATTAAAATCAAACGAGCAGCTTTTAAAAGATTTTCAAGAAAATGAAGAAGTAATACTAAAAGAGAAGGCAAATATTCAGTCCAAAGTCGATAATTTGTAGGTTTTTAAGTTCGACAAAAATAAAATTTGTAAATAAATTATTTTATTTTAAGATCTAAACAATCTTTAAAATACCAAAGGGATACAGAGGAATATATCAAAAACCTTCAAAAAGAGTTGATTGAAGTAAAAAATCAATATAATTCGCTTGAATCACAATTTAAGGGAAGAAAGTGCCCGTACCCAAAATGTGATGGAGAGGGAAACGTAAATTCAGCTCACAAAAAGCACACAACCTTAAACAATTGTCCAAAAAGACAAAAGGAAATAGATTCTCACAAGGATTTAGAGCGAGAAAATCAACTTTTAAAAAACGAAAAATGCAAGTTGAAACAAGATTTTGAATATGATTTAAAAAGTGAAAAAGAAGCTTTCAATTCGCGATTAATTGATCAAAAAAAGAAATTAACAATTTGGAAGAAGAAATAATGCGATTAAACAATCAAATTGATAATTTGCAAAAACAAAATACAGATTTAATGGGTGAAAACGGCCACTTAAGGGTAAACATGGTAAAAAATGATTCAGAAAAGTAAGCTTTATTAAATTGTTTTGTTATCAGAAGTTAATTTTTTTTTTTAAATATCTCTAGGGAAAATACAATTCAAGCCAAAAATGTTGATATCGGTAAGCTCAAAACACAAGTAACTGAGCTGCTTGAAGAAAATGGCCGATTGAAGCTCAACAACAACACAATTTCAGAAAAGTAAGACTTAAAAATTCAATTTTTTGATAAGCGAAGTTTATTCACTCGAATTTACTAAAGGGACCAAACCATTCAAAATCAAAAGGCTCAAATAGACCAACTCCAAACACAAGTCACTCAGTTACTTAATGAAAACGATCAATTGAAAGTCAACAACAATAATACCGAATCAGAACAGTATTAAAGCTTTTATTTTTTATCTAAAATTGAGCATTTTAAATTATAAAAATTTAAAGGTTCAAGGCTACACAGGCTAAAAAAACTGAAATCGACCGTCTCCAAAAACAAGTGACTTGCTTGCTTGGAGAAAATGGTGAATTAAAGCTCAACAACATAAAAACAGTTAATGAAAAGTAAGCTTTATTAAATTGTTTTGTTATCAGAAGTTAATTTTTTTTTTTAAATATCTCTAGGGAAAATACAATTCAAGCCAAAAATGTTGATATCGGTAAGCTCAAAACACAAGTAACTGAGCTGCTTGAAGAAAATGGCCGATTGAAGCTCAACAACAACACAATTTCAGAAAAGTAAGACTTAAAAATTCAATTTTATGATAAGCGAAGTTTATTCACTCGAATTTACTAAAGGGACCAAACCATTCAAAATCAAAAGGCTCAAATAGACCAACTCCAAACACAAGTCACTCAGTTACTTAATGAAAACGATCAATTGAAAGTCAACAACAATAATACCGAATCAGAACAGTATTAAAGCTTTTATTTTTTATCTAAAATTGAGCATTTTAAATTATAAAAATTTAAAGGTTCAAGGCTACACAGGCTAAAAATACTGAAATCGACCGTCTCCAAAAACAAGTGACTAGCTTGCTTGGAGAAAATGGTGAATTAAAGCTCAACAACATAAAAACAGTTAATGAAAAGTAAGCTTTATTAAATTGTTTTGTTATCAGAAGTTAATTTTTTTTAAATATCTCTAGGGAAAATACAATTCAAGCCAAAAATGTTGATATCGGTAAGCTCAAAACACAAGTAACTGAGCTGCTTGAAGAAAATGGCCGATTGAAGCTCAACAACAACACAATTTCAGAAAAGTAAGACTTAAAAATTCAATTTTATGATAAGCGAAGTTTATTCACTCGAATTTACTAAAGGGACCAAACCATTCAAAATCAAAAGGCTCAAATAGACCAACTCCAAACACAAGTCACTCAGTTACTTAATGAAAACGATCAATTGAAAGTCAACAACAATAATACCGAATCAGAACAGTATTAAAGCTTTTATTTTTTATCTAAAATTGAGCATTTTAAATTATAAAAATTTAAAGGTTCAAGGCTACACAGGCTAAAAATACTGAAATCGACCGTCTCCAAAAACAAGTGACTAGCTTGCTTGGAGAAAATGGTGAATTAAAGCTCAACAACATAAAAACAGTTAATGAAAAGTAAGCTTTATTAAATTGTTTTGTTATCAGAAGTTAATTTTTTTTTTTAAATATCTCTAGGGAAAATACAATTCAAGCCAAAAATGTTGATATCGGTAAGCTCAAAACACAAGTAACTGAGCTGCTTGAAGAAAATGGCCGATTGAAGCTCAACAACAACACAATTTCAGAAAAGTAAGACTTAAAAATTCAATTTTATGATAAGCGAAGTTTATTCACTCGAATTTACTAAAGGGACCAAACCATTCAAAATCAAAAGGCTCAAATAGACCAACTCCAAACACAAGTCACTCAGTTACTTAATGAAAACGATCAATTGAAAGTCAACAACAATAATTCCGAATCAGAACTTAATGAAGTATCTGTCCAACAAATTAGAAATCAATTAAACGAAGAAATGCTAAAAAATAACCAACTAATTGATGAAATGTAACTTTTAATAATTGAATCTTTTTACTTCACGATATTCAATGTCAAACGTGATTTTAGAAAGAAAATTACTAGCCAGTTTCAAGAATTCAAAAATCAATATCAAGTATCTGAATTTGACGAATATGACCTTTTAAATTACGGTATCGTTTTTAATCCAGAAGCATATTCATCTAAATGTGGTTATCCTGGTTGTGATGGTTCCGGTAATGTGAATGAAAAGCATAATAAGCATTACAAGTATCTTTGGTTTTGATGGGTTTTTTCTAATTTTAATTCTAAATAATCTAATTTATTTTTAAGAGCAAAGCATTGTCCATATAACCCAAGAAATAAAGTTATAATTGAGCAAAGAAAAAGAATTCACCAGTTAAATCATTCACTTTTAACCTTCCAAGCTGACTTAAATGATTTGCCTTCGCAGTTATCCGAATGCCTTTTCCAATTAAACGATCTGATTAAAGATCAAGAAATAAATACATTAAAACAGAATTTAGGTATATTTTTGTAAACATTTTAAACTTAATATTTTTTAAATTTTTTATTTTAAATTTTATTTTAGAAAATCAAATAAATCCAATCAACAATGAAAGAAAATCTTTAAAGAGACCAGCACAAGAAGCTTTTGCTTATTATACAAGCACCGGCAGTGCTAATGGAAAAGATTTATTTGAAGGTCCGCGAGGAGGTGTATTTTATATAAGCGATAAAGGCAAACCTACGTACGTTAAAACAGGAATCAAAACTTTTGCTACGGATATGCAAGTTGATACTCAAAAAAGATCAGATTTAGAGAATGGTCGCATTCCTGTAAACGGAAACCAATGTAAAAAGTTCAATTTTGAAATTGATGGTTCAAAATCTAATGGTCCTTTAACGGTTAAATTTCATTTTTAAAATTTTTACTTTTTATTTTTTATGATTTTTATTTTTTATTTTTTTTATACTTTTTATGTTTTATTTTTTCAATCCTTAAAATTTTTTGAATCAGTTAATGACGTTCGTTTCAGTAATTGGTATGAAATGGTTTTACATTTCATCCTGATATGAACCCTATGATTGTGTCCGATTATCTTGAAGTTTGGAATCGAATCAAGCATGTTTTGAGTTCAAAAAGCTAATTTCTGACAGTAATTTTGATCAAAAATTGATCAAAATACCCAAGAGGTAGATTTAAGAAATGAAATCAGAAATTAGCTTTTTTGGACCCAAAATAAGCTTGTGAAGATTTTGGATTTCAAGATTAATTGGACCAAACATAGGGGGATTATCAGGATTAGATGTAAAATCAAATCATACTAAAACTGAAAACTAATCGAGACAGATTTTAAAAACTAATTTTATTTTACATAATTTTGATTTTTTAAAAAATAAATTATTTAATTTTATCTTTTTATTGATTTTTGCTTACAATACACAAAAACACAAAGACAAACAGAGAAATACTAGAATTCGATCTCGTTGTTATTTTGTTTTTTTAAAAACATGCAATATTTGATAAATAATCGTGAGCTCTGCTATTTTCAGCAAGTTAATCTTTTAATAGATCTCTTGTGTACAGATCTCCCATTTCACCAGCCTCAATTTTTTTGGTTGATTATAATCCGGACTATAATTTCGATAAATCCGATCTGCGTCATCAAAAGCTTAATTGATTGGGGTTTGGATATCGTTCGCGATTCTTTCGTATTCCCAGTGTATTCAATAAGTTTTCTAGATGAATTTTTTGTGTTTTCTTGGTGTATTCTTGTTTCTACGGAACTCTTGAATGTATTCTTTAAAGATGTATTTTTTTAAAGTTTTCTGAAATACATCTGGAAGGATTCTGCAATACACATAAGAATTCTTTGAGTTTTCAGGAATACATTATTTTCAAAATTATGTATTTTTTCCTTTTAAAAAACACATAGAATATATTAAGAATACACTTGTGGATTCATTTGTTAGTATTCTGGAAGTATAGTCGACTCACTTTAATCCGAACTACGTTAATCCGAATTTTTTACCAGTTCGGTTAAAATTTGTCTCCCATTCAGGTCTCCATACATGTAAATGTACGGGTTTAATCCGGATTATTTTATCCAAACTAAATTTTCTGGGTCCGGAAATGTTCGGATTAAAGCGAGCCCACTGTATTCCCATATACATTGCCAAAACCAAGTTTTAAGATTCATTTATAGCAATAATACCGTAGATAAAATTTTATTTTTATAGCTATAAAATGCAAATCTAACTTAACAATATTATTGATTGAGATCAATCAATTTTATTTTTCTGAATTAAGAATCTAAATTAACAAAAAAAATTGAACATAATTGTAATAATTTCAATTTCTTAAAAAAATTAATTAACTTTTTAATTTGTTTTAAAAGATTTTGCTCTGCTCCGACAGAAATTGCTCCAAACTTCAACGTCGCGACAACTTTTATTCTTAGGTTACCGAATTAAATGTTTAATTGTCTATTTCTCAAGGGAATGAAAATTGATTAAAAACACTTAAATTTTTGTCAAAGAATTTTTTTGTACTTGTTTAAAATTTCTAATTTTGGGGAAGTTTAGCACAAAAGTGTTCAAGTTGTCATTATTGACAAAGAAAAATCAAGCAATTATTATTTAGTTCTCTAAATCCATTTAAATTAGTTATTTTCAACAAAAAAAATTGAGTTTTATTTAAATTTGTTGTATGTTGGAGATTAGACTTTTTATTTAAAGTTCGGTAGATTTTTTCTTTACAAGTAGACACCATGTGAATTTTTCAACAAAAGCGAATATTCGCATATTTGGCAATAAATGAAGCGCACAACCAAAAAGAAAATTTCTTCAATTTTTTTTTTTATTAATTCTGATTCGGTAAAACTTTTCCTTCGTTTACAGACTTATTTTAAAGAAATTTCATGAGGTTTAATTTTGTTATAAAAAAATTTTGATATAAATTGAATGAAGCAGATACTTATACAAAGGTGATCTAATCATTGAAAGCATTGCTCTTTTAATGGGATAAGCAGTAACAAAACATTTGAGATTACAGTACTTTCAGCGGCGTAGCCAGGAGTTTTAACATGGGGGGCTCTGATCAAAAAGGGTCGCAAAAATTTATAGTGTATAAAATTGATTTTTTCGATTCTCAAAGTTTTTGTACAGACATACTAAAATAGTCTGCCTTAAGTAATTGACGGTTCTTAAATCCGTTATATCGGTATCCCAGTGATCTGTTTTATACGCTCTAAGAATCTAAGTCAGTATTTTAGAGGATTAAAGAGGTGCTGTCAAACTTTGACTTAAATGTTGTAGAAGCCCATAAGAAATCGTGTTTGTTTTAAGTCATCTTTTGATTTTTTTAAAGACAGGCTTAAATTTTTGGAAAAATTATTAAAAATTGACTAAAAAAGCTTATTTTAATGATTTAAAGCTGAGCCCCTCTAACTTTTAAAAATAGCTAGCATCCCCTTACGCCACTTAGTACTTTTAATAATTTTTTTTACTTTTTTTGATAAAACGTTAGACATTGGAATTAAAAATTAAATAAAGTGTTAGAAAGAACATTAAGCTTAAAAACTAAAGCATTAGAAATTCAAAATTAGGAGTTGGAAAAGTGATTGATGTAAGAACTTAAGCGTTAGAGAAGAGTTGTGGTCGAAAAGGAATGCGTTAAAGAAGTGTTAAAACGAAAAAAATATTGGTTTTATACTAATGAATGTTTAAATCAAATGACTGAATCTCTTCTTCAAAACACACGGCCAAACTTTTTCAAAGCTTGTAAAAAAACAAGATTTCTGAAGCTTAAAATTTACTTACTTTTTTCAATAAAATTATGCCCAACTTCGATTTCGGTGTGATAAGCTTAATAAAAGTGTTTATCTTAGCTTAGAATTAAAATTTCCTTAGCGGCCATGCAAACGGCCAAATTGAAAAATGGCCGGCCAGTTGGTGACGTGGCCGTTATCCAACACTAATCTCTTCCCAGATTATAAAACCCCAGCCTTATTCTTTATCTACTAACCTTTACATAAAGCATTCCTTTTAGCCGACAACACTTCTCTAACACTTTCATTTTATCTTCTAACTCTGTCCAACACTTATGCTAAAGAAATCATTAAAAAGTACTGTGTCATGAAGAATTTATCTCTTATTCAAGGTAGACGCGTCTCGATACTTTTTTAAAACAAAGATCAGTTGTGTACTTTTGCTTTGGAAATCCTCAATTGTTTAAGGATTGATTAAAAATGTCCCAGTTTATCTTTATTTTAGTATCAATTTTAATGTTTTTATTTGTTCAAAATTGGATTTTTTACTTAATTAAGATGGCCTATTTTGACTTAATTGGAAAGTTCTTTTTACAAATAATTGTATTGTCATACTTGTTGCTGTTCCAGATTAAAGTAAGCCTAAAAATAACTGCATCAAATTTATTGACCCGAATTTTTTTAATTATTTTCATCCATTGTTTTATTTCGTTACATCAAGTTAATTTGTCAGATTCTTTCGAAAAATATACCAAGTATAGATATAGAAGTGTCGACATTTTACATTAACATAACTAAATTAGAATTCTCTACTTAATCCATACTAAGATAAACAATATAAAATATAATTTTGAATGGACAGTTGAAACAAGCATTAGGAGAGTAGCCTCCCAAAACCTGATCATGGTGATTTTAGAAAATATAGTTAAGGAAAGACTTTAAGTCAAAAAATTGAATACCCTCGTTCCGACATTCCTCAAAACTGTCTTTAATAATACTCCTAAAATTAAATAAAGTAGGATGATCGAAAGCCTCTTGAATTTTTAAAGAGTTTTCCTCTAGTTTTTTTTTCCATTTTAAATTGAAAAAGAGTCATACATTTTCAAGTTATTTTGACACGTCATAAACTATGACGAAGTTGAATCAATTCAGGATGTCAGTTATTTTCATCGTTCAAGTTCAAGAGATTTTTTTTTTAAAAAATCAATTTGAAAAATATTTTTTTTTATGTTTCACGGATTGTGTTCAGTTATTTTTTTTTCTCATAATAAAAAAATATGCTTTTGTTTCTTTTTTTTGCTAATACTAAGAAAGACATTGAACGAGTCTATATGCTCAGACTAAAATAAAATAGAATTCTTAATCCAAGAAAATTAAAAAATGTGTTCATACATAGAATACGAAATAATTAAGAATTAACTATGAATGACAACTACTAGCATAGAAAATTATGATTAATACCTAAAAAAAAAAAGAAGGAAAATTCATTAATTTTATGAAGCAAAAAAATTCTAATTGAAACGGCCTTAAAAAAACTTAAAAAATTCTAATCCAAATAAATTTTGTGTTCATAAATGATTCACAATGTATCAACATGAATTCTTTTTTTTTTTATGTTGTGTATTATTTAGATTTAACCTTTAGTTTTTTTTTCTTTCGTTTGCTATTTAGGTTGTGTGTTTTTTATTTTTTAATTATTTAGGTAAAAAAAATCATTTTAACCATGGGTCATTGAGTTAGATGAAGCCACCCTCATTACACTCATAAAATATTTTTTCTCTCTATCAAAAACTTATGTTATAGTTCGCTTTGAGATAAAGAAAAAAAATAAATTTTCTTATGATAAACGTGTTTTATTTCAAAATTTTTTTTTTGATTGATTGACTTGAATCGAAAAAGTATTCGATTTTTGTTAAAAAACAAATGGCCGTATACGCACACAGTGAGAGTGAATGAAAGAGAGTCCAATAAATTTTTACCTTTAAAAAATATTTAAATTTTTTTTTTTTTTTCGAAAGGTAAATGGCGATTTAGATTTTATACGAAACCGAACCGACAACACACAAAAGAAAAAAAAAATCTCTTTGTTTTTTTGTATATTTGGACTCAATTTAAAAAAGAGAGTAAAACTAAAAACGAGGACAACAAATTTGTTTTGTACAAATTGCTTTTGCCTAAACACAAATTTTTTATGAAAAAAAGTTTTCTTTTTATTGTTGTTTACTCGAACGGTTCATAAAAATTCGATAATACCGATAACCAAGTATTTATTCAATCAATCAAATACAAATTGATGAAAACATGCCTGTAAGAAAAGACGGTAATTATTTTTTTTTGATTTTTTTCATTTGTTTAAAATACCAAAATCAGTTTTGGCGAAGAAAAAAACTCAAATGAAAAGATAAAATAATTCTTCATAGTTTAGAAGAATCGTTAAAATCACGTGATGTGTTTACATTACACAACTAGCCTTCCATTTTTACTTTGGTTCGTTTCATAAAGATAGTGTTTGTATAGTAAGACGATCTTCTTGATATGACTTGTAATCTATAGGCATTTTTCATATGGGCGTTACAAATACTTTCAAAGCTGTATCTTGAACAAACAGCTCATAAATCATTTTCCGTATGTTTTTTCTTTAGGGTGTGGGGGGGATATTTTAGATTGGACCGTTTGCTTTCAGTCTTTTCTTAAAGGCAAAGAGATGAAATAGTTTAAACAAAAAAAAATACACTCGCAGAATTTTTAAGCCACTGTCGTTCCAGTTGCGTTACTTGTTACGAGCATTCGTAGTCTTCTTTTGACCTAAAATCTGCAATTAAAGCCACTACAGCACTAAAATACAAACTAAACTCAACAGAGAGAACAAAAAGTAGCTCGAGAAGCTTTCAGCAACTTTCTTGTAACAAAGCAATTTTAAGCATTCTTTTTTGGTTAGTTTTTAGTTTGCTACTGTACTTCCTCCTTGCTGTACGCGAACCTTACCAAAACGTACTCGTATCGTACTTAAAGCGTACCCATACCGTACTGTAATCATTACCAGGGACGCCCAAAAGTTGTTCGAGGAACTTGCGAAACCATCGAAAACGACCAAGCAGTCCCATTTGAAAAATATTTTCATAATCTTCTACACTAATTATCACTTTCAGAAAGCATGTTAACAACTTTTCAAGAAGGCTTTAGAGCTAACCAGAACTTTCATGTTAAAGAAAGCAACTTTTTGGCGTCCTTGATCATTACCTCACTCGAACCGTACCGTACCCGTACTCGTACTAAAAATTCTCTAAATTTTTAATGCATGATTTTTCGATGAATTTGCGATTTTTTAGTACGCGTACGGTTCGAATGAGGTAAAAATTTTAATACGGTACGAGTACGCTTTGATACGGTTCGGGTACGGCAAGCCATTAAATTAGTGGAAGTGCAGTATCTCAGTAATTTCAGCTAAAATCAAATATCAAATATTTTCTTTTATTATCAAAAATAGCTTTAATCTTAAAATCCTGTTTATTTGCTACAGGTAGATTTTTGCTAAGGCTTTGCTCTTATTAAATTTAATCTGTCTAAAACATTTAAAAATTTGAATTTTTGTTATATTTTGAAAAGCAACTTTGTGTTGTCTCTGGTGATCCCTTAAGCTGACGGACAAAAATAATTTTACTAAAATTTTAAAGACTGACCATAAAGTGCATATCACTGCACATATCACTTACAGACAATCACATAATCTTTTTAAAAAAATGACCTGATTTAATAAGATTTTAGCAAATTTTGAGTTTTAAAGTAAGAGTAATTACTCGAGTTTTTTAGACTTATTTAAATTAAAGACGTCTACTATTCCTAATTGAACAAAAAAAAATAAATTTTTTTCTCCACTAGATGCGCATAGAGCATTAGAATTGCTAGAAGACTATTGTTCTCGTCTCACATCGCCTCAAGATAAACAATTACGTATTGCAATAGAAAAAGTCATATACATATTCAAAAGCAGTTTATTTCAGGCTTTATTGGACATACAAGAGTTTTATGAAGCAATTTTATTAGATGAATCGAAGGACACAAATTCAAAAGCGCTTGCTATTTTGAGAATAGCCGATAGATGGATCGAAAACGCTCCCGTTTCCATTGGACCAGTAAATATTCTTTTTGAAAAGACTCGAAATTTTTGTTAAAGATTAAAATTTGTTTTTTATTAAAGGGTGTTCAGAATGAATATTCAAAAAATGGTCTAATGGTCCAAGTAGGCTCTGGTAACTTGAACACAAGTAATCAAGCACTTTCAAATGATTCCGTAACAAGTCCAAGTTCAAAAAAGAG
This sequence comes from Brachionus rubens, assembly GCA_022207745.1. Taxonomy (NCBI): domain Eukaryota; kingdom Metazoa; phylum Rotifera; class Eurotatoria; order Ploima; family Brachionidae; genus Brachionus; species Brachionus rubens. The sequence goes on along the minus strand of JAJVHD010000001.1, from coordinate 1,470,849 downwards.
TCCATCGTTTCAAAGCAATAAAAGTGAGACAATGTCAGTGGATGGCTTGAACAACAATTTACAAAATAACTTTTCACCTAATGATCAATCGAATCTAGTTCCTAGTTACGATGATCATTGGACTTATGAATCGATTGTTTTGGAACGATCACCTGGTGTCAGTCTTGGTTTTAGTATAGCAGGTGGAACGGACAATCCTATGTACGGAAATAACAATTCTATATTCATTACAAAATTAACCCCTGGCGGTTTGGCTGAAAAAGATGGACGCTTGAGGCCCAATGATATATTGTTTAAGGTCAATAACACAGAACTTGTTGATGCGGATCATTCCGATGCTGTTCAAGCTTTAAAAGAGGCCGGTCAAGTTGTACGATTAGTAGCTAAACGTTTACAACCAACTTTAGTCGAAGATGTTATCCTTGAAAAAACTCAAAATGGTTTGGGATTTTCGATCTCAGGAGGACTTGGAACCGAACATATTAAAAATGATCATGGTATTTTTATTACAAAAATCATTCCAGGCGGAGCTGCTGATTTAGACGGAAAATTGTCAGTTGGTGATAGACTTATAAGTGTTAATGACTTTAGTTTAGAGTATGTTACTCATGATGATGCTGTTAAAGTAATCGCTGGCATAGTCGAAGAGTTTAATGAAATTGTTTTGCGAGTGGGTAAAGTAACACAGTATGCCGCTCAAAATGAAGTAGATTCAAGGTTAGTAGAACCAATTTTGTTTTATTTTATGTAAACGCAAAATTTAGAAGTCTCTTTGTAATTTGATCTGATTTAAATTCATGGGGGATCTTTTTGAAATCTAAAGAATGTTCCACTTTAAAGGATCATTTCACTTCAAATAAAAAAAAAGGTTGAAAAAAACAGGAGTCATATTTCATTTTTGATCGAGATTTTTTGATATTTTCAATTGATAAAATTTCAATTAATGAAAAAATCGATTCAATTACAAAACAATAAAAAAAAGAAGTTTTTTTAGTTCAGTTTATTTAGAAAATTAATTATTTAAATTTGAGGGCTATAATATTAATTTTAAAAGGTTTTACAAAAAATTTTAAACGATACTTATTTGAAAAAAATTAAAGGGTAAATAATTTGCATCAATTAGAAATGACAATTATTTCATTCTCATTTACTAAGTTACTTTACCAAGAGACCAAACAAAAATTCCTCAAAAATTTTTTGCTACACGTTTATGACTTTCGTATAATTTCATGATAAATGGTTTTGATGACAAAATTTAATTTGAATAATGACTATTTCTTCTCTTCTTTATAGAAGCGGATCCCACAAATTTTGACTATTTCTATAGAGAATCAATAAAAAAAGTAATTGAGTTGATTGTCAAATTTTGGATAAGGATAAATGTCAAGCGTGTTGACAAACTTGCAAACTTGAAAGTTTTCTTTACCAAATTCTTGTGGATTTTTTCAAGCTACATACTTTTATTAGTGATTTTTTATAGCGGCTCTGAAATTGAATCTGTTCTATTGACTTCTGTATTTTGAATTATATGGTATTGTTTACCTTAAAGCAAAATTAAATATATTTTTTTCAGTTAAATTCAAAATTTCAGCATTTAAGTGATCATCTAATTCTTTTAAAAACGATATACAACCCTGGTCATTCAAAACCTTCATGAAGGGTTTCTGAAGGTTCAAATCTCCTCAAAAATTTTCATTTTTTCAAATTTGTAAAAAACCGAAAATTTTAGTAAAATAATGAAAATAAATGAAGAAATATTAAGCTTCATGGATCCTTGAACCTTCAAAACCTTGATCGTTCATGAATGTTCATTTTTGGAAGTTTTGAATGACCAGGGTTGTATAAGAAAGTGGATAAGGTTGTAATCATTTTCCATGCTTTTCTATGACTTTATTTCAACTTTTTTCGGACAAACTTATCAAAGAAAACGTAAAAGAAACATTTTTCAATGACCGTTTTGATCTTGGAAGCCCACCATGTGAAATAAGGTTTTAGGAATTTTTTTAAATGAAAAAATAATTCAAGTCGAATCTCAATCAGTTTGATGCTTAAAAAACATTTTTTAATCATTTTAAAATCTTTGTTGTCACATTTTTCTGTTAAATCAAAATTGTTTGTTCAGATAGCCGGAAATGCTGTCCCTAAAATACGGAACTCAACTACGGAATGGAATGTATTTTAATGAAATAATATCTTAAATACGGAATATACATATAACAAAATATTTATTAGACTAATTGATACAAAAAAAAACACATTTTGATTTCAAACCCGAACAACTGGAACAATACCAATATTTTCTCTCTAAATATTAATCATTAAGATTTAAACAAGACAAAAGATACCACTTGTTGCAACCATCAAAAAGTAGGGATGGTGTACTAGTAACTATTACAATAACACAAATACAGTTTTGGTCTTTCACGTGTTCCTCTTGTGAACTTACATGAACTAATTATTTGAAAAAGCTAATATTGATTTATAGGTATCAAATGAAAGAAAAAAAGGCTCTAGTTAAAGCCTGTAAAACTTGCTTTAATTAGATACCTATAAATTAATAGTCGCTTTTTAAAATCATTAGTTCATGAAAGCTCACAAGAGGAACACGTGAATGACCACAAATGATAATTTTTTTAAGACGCAAAGTTTCTGTAAAAGTTTCCCATCCATCATCGTTGAAGAAATAATTTTTTTAAATTTAGTATACAAAAATAAGCTAACGATGTTTCAAATTTATGCCTGATCCATAAAGATTCCGTACTTCATCCTTTTCCGTAAGACATGTTCCGTAATTTAGCACGTTCTTTTTCGGGTTCCGTAATCCCGTAGTTGAGTTCCGTGTTTTAGAGACAGTCTTCAGAAAATTACATTTTGATCAAATTTCTACTGTTCTTATTCTTATGGCCTTGGAAATACTTTTTTTGTGATACTAACTCTGGTTTATTTTTACTGAAAAACTAAAATATTAAAAAATCTCAGTTCCTTTGACTGCTGTTGGTACTTATATCCTTTGTAATCACTTAAATATCTCAAGTAGATTTTTTTGATTCATGTTTAACATGATCGTATTTTTAACCGTATATTCACTAGCTAATTAACAAACGGTCTAGAAATTTAAAAAATCAAGTCGAATTCGCACGATTTGATCTAATAAACTTATGAATTATTACTAATCTTTTTATGCACAGGCCTTGTCATGACATTACTTTACAAAACATGCGATCTGTTTATTTATTTCCATGCCATTAAAGCAAAATTTTTCAAATCAAAACTCGGTTTGAAAAAACAAAGGTTTATTGTAATTCTTAAAGCTTCCTATTTCAAGCCATTAAGTTAATTCATAAATATTATTTCCTTCTTTTTTTGTTTAATATTTTTCAAATCGATTTAATTTATTTTTTATTTAATCAAATAATTACAAAATGATTTATTAGTCTTTTATTATCTGTATCTATTTTGTAATAATTTTGCTTGATTTTATCTTAGAACAAAAAAAAAAGATGCTCCTTTCTGTTTAGAACAAATAGAAACTTTGTTCTTGTTGTAGTTGATTCGATTACATATAATTCATTTCGTTGTTCAAATAATCGAAACAAAAAATTTATTTCCTTCTTTTCCCAAGAAAAAGAAAATATTCAATTAATTTTGAATGAGGTTATTGACTCATAAACAAAAATGTTCTTAGTACATACAACACAGACTTTATGGGTGCATAAGTTTGGATTCTTAATGTTTTTTTAATTAGCTATTTTTAAATTCATTAAGCAATGCATTTTTGTTTTTCTTGTTGAAAAAATATTTAATTAAGCATTTTTTTTTTTTTGAAATAACATTTTGATTTGAATGTTTAATCTTTCGAATGAATGAAAAAGTATCAAATTTTTATTTTATCTAGAAAACATAACATATTTTGTTATGAAACCTAGTAATTAACAAAATTCAAGATTAAAATTTTTTATTTTTTAATTTTAGCTTGTTTAAAGCAACAACAGCAACAACAAAAAATAAACTTAACTAATTTTTTTTTATATGAAGTCTCCTAAAACAATAAGGAAACTTTATTTACTAATCCTAAAATCAGTATAACATCAAGAGAGCTCTTTTAAGTGGTTCTTTTTCCAAAATATTTGATTTTTTTCCTTTTTTTTTTGTTGTCAAACATATTTCAAGTAAAAAAAAATCTAGGAGAATAAACCTCCATCAATCATCACAGACCCATTTATTCTATAATTGATAAAAATCATTTTTTTTTTAAATCAATGACATGTAATCATCGTATACACTAAGTATTATTAATAGTCAAATATCAAATTTTGATGTCAGAGTGAAAATGCTTCTAAATACAAATAAAAATCAAAATAATAATACCTTTTTGTTAGACTCTAGAAAATTCTATGTCAGTTTAGTTTAATTCTTGTGAGGGTTTAAGAACAAGACGACTTTACTGAATTTGTTTCTACCCAATACCCTAACGTGTACTTAAATTTTGGCTAACTTGAAAAATGCCTCAAAAATTGATCAAGCCAAAGAATTATTTAAAAAAGCAGACCAATTTTTGGCAAACTGATTCGAAGCTTTAAGAGGAGTATTTATGAGATATTGTATCCCGACATATGAACCCATAATTTTTAAGGTATTAAGGTTGGGTTATCAGAAAAAATCAGATTTTGGGTTCGGATAAGGTATGGGTTACCCAAAAATTTTGGATAGAATCCATACACACCGAATGTCTTTAAATTAATGGGTTCATATGCCTGTTTTTTACTGAAAATTTCAGTCAAGTGATGTTTGGAGCATTGGAACAGTAGCGATTTTGCAGAAGTTTTAAAAAAAATTTTCCCATAGCCTCTGAGGCGAAAATAAAAGTTGTATTAATCGAAACAAAATTTGTTCAACCTAAATTCAACGTCTGCAAAAACTCTGCAAATGAATTGCGCATTTCAATTAGAATACTTTTTAATGCCGTGCAATTTTCAGAGAAAATTATTCACAGAGGAAACATCGTAACTTAAGACTAAATTGCAGTTAGGATTTCAGTACTTAGTCATTGTAAAGGTTTAAAAATTACTCTCTAGATTACCATTTTCTTAATTGAACTGACTTAAATTTAATAGAGCATGTGAGATTTAGGATAAAAGTCCATAAAATGGTCTAGTTAAAAAAATGTTAATCATCAAAATCAAATGATAAGATTTATGTCTTAAGAAGGTCAAATTAATTTTATAAATTTTTGTTGATTTTTAAACATAGCATTGTAAGATTTCTAATTAAGACTTAGAATTCATGTTCCAAAAAAAATGATCGAATAAAAATAAAATCTGATTTTTGATCCTAGTCGAAATATAGATATAATTAATAACAGATCTGAAACAACAATATAATGAGCACTATTTCAAGATAAGAGGTTTTTATGACTTGGATTGATTAATATCAAAAAAATTTTCTCGTTTTTTGTTCAATTTATGAGATTTTGTGAAACTTAATATTCCTCTTTTTCCAAGACAAATTTTGAAACAATTTGAGTTTAAATTTCAATTACTTAAATTTCAATAGTTGAGGATACTTTCAAAAAAATTAAAATTTTTCAAACTAAAAAAAAATGTTCTCAACGGCAGTGACTACTTCACCTGTATCAAAAATATCAAAAATAACAACAAATCAAGCTAATCTATCAACAACAACAACGGGTTATCATCACACCCATCATCATCATCATCAAAGAAACCATTTACATCAAATTCACAATTCTTATCAAAATTTAATTAATAATCCGACTAAGCACAAAAAAGAATGCTGTCAAAAACGTAAAAAAAATTGTTCGTATGAAAGGTAACAAAAATAAAAAATCATTCAACTTCACTCTCTCTCTCTCTAAAAACAAAAACTTTTTGATTTATACAGAGTTATTATTCAATCAAAAATTTCGTGATCTTGTCATTTCTTATTTTTATTTCAAGAAAAACCCTTGACGTAAAAAAAAATTATCTTGAAAAATTAAAACAAAATTTTAGTTGAATTAGTTTTTATCTTTTTATTGTTTACCAATAAATAGGTCGAGACATTAAAAATTCAAAGTGGGTTAGTGGGATTAAAATTAAAAAAAGGAAAAAACACTCGAAAACCATTTGTGTGATAGAAAGCTTTTTGTTTCCTAATTTCCATTGAAACAATACTGATTTGGAATTTTAAATTTTTTTCAAGCTAAAAAAATAAAAAATTTAGGTAGACATAGAAAAAATAATTTAAAAATATTTATCTTTTTTTTTTTTGCGTTTCTTTTGTTTTGAATTGCGAATTTTTAAAAATAGATTCATCGATCTCTTTTCAATTTGTTTTTATTTTTTCAATATGGAAAAAAAAATAAATATTGTAAACCCCTTAGAAAACATATTTAAATTTTATCTTTTCTTAAATCAACACCATCACTCTCTTATCAATTCTAAATTTTGTATATTTTTCCATCTGTATGAGAATTTTATCTAATTCGTTTTTTTTTTGTTGTTTTGTTTTCGTTATTGTAGAGAACCACGTCGAGTCTATTTACAAAAAGGACAACAAGGTCTTGGTTTTAACATTGTTGGTGGCGAAGGCGGTGAAGGAATATTCATTTCATTTATCCTAACTGGCGGTGCAGCTGATCTAAGCGGTGAATTGAAAAAAGGCGATCAAATATTAAGTGTTAATACAATTGATCTAACACAAGCAACACACGAACAAGCAGCTGATATACTTAAAAACGCCGGTCAACATGTTAATCTAATTGTTCAACATAGACCTGAAGCGTACGAACGATTTCAAGCTAAAATAAATGAACGAAGAGAACAAATGTTAAATTCAGCATCATCTTTACATAATCAACCAGCTTTAACAGGGGCAGCGAGCGCTTCTAATTTGGCCAGTGGTGGCATAATGAATGCCTCAAATTCAGGAGCATTGTCTCTTAACAATCTAAATAACATTGCTCATGGTAGTGGGACATTGATTACCAAACACAAAAAGAGCCTTTACGTTAGAGCTTTATTCGATTACGATTCATCTAAAGACAGTGGTTTACCGGGTAAAGGTCTTAACTTTCACTATGGTGATATCTTACATGTTACAAACGCGTCAGATGATGAATGGTGGCAAGCAAGACGAGTTACCATTGATGGTAACGAAGAAGATCTCGGTATTATTCCGTCTAAAAAACGAGTCGAACGAAAAGAAAGAGCTCGTCAACGACGTGTCAATTTTGGTAAAAATATGGAACAAAGCGCGAATCGATCGGGAACATTGGACAAAAAGAAAAAAGGAGGCCTCAAATTTTTTATGAAAGGAAGCAAAAAAGATTTACAAAGTGGAGACGAATTGAGTGATCATGAACGTAAGTTTTTAATCTTAATCCTCTTTAAGAAAAATCTATTTCATGTTAGTCTAAAATTTAAGACAAAAATAGAAAAGGTTAAACCAAAATTTTTTTTTCCAAAAATCAATTTTTTTACTAATAATTTGCTCAAAGCTTTGGAAATTTTTTCTAACTTTAAGAAAATTTGTGCGAAGGTCGTTTTTTTTTTGTTGGAATTCCAGCACGAGGAAAAAAGCATGAATCAAAGCTTTTTAATACAAAAAAACTCTCTTTTCTTTAAAATTAAATCTTTTTAATTTTTAGCAAGTAATGAAGAAGCTGTTCTTTCTTATGAACCAGTTGTACAACAGGAATGTAAGTAACCTTCAAAAATTTCAAATCATAAAACTTTTATAAATAAAAATATTTTAAAGTAAAATACACTCGTCCAGTGATTGTTCTCGGACCATCTAAAGACAGAGTCAACAATGATTTAATATACGATTTTCCGGATAAATTTGGTTGCTGTGTACCTCGTAAGTTACCCTAAAAAATACTTGAAACAGTAAATCTAATTATTTTTCATTAAAGACACGACTAGAGTTAAAAAAGAAGATGAAGTCCACGGACGTGATTATTACTTTGTTGATTCTCGCGAGCAAATGGAACGAGACATAGCCAATCATTTGTTCATCGAAGCTGGACAGTTCCATGGTAATTTATACGGCACAAGTGTCCATTCAGTAAAAGAAATTGCCGAAAAAGGCAAACATTGTATTCTAGACGTTAGTGGTAATGCGATCAAGAGACTAAAAATGGCTCAACTTTACCCGATTGCTCTTTTCTTAAAACCAAAGAGTGTCGAATGGATAATGTAAGAAAAACTTAAAATAACCCTTCCAAAACTTCAAGTCTAATTTGTATTAAAGGGATATGAATAAGCGTATCACAGTCGAAGAGGCTAAGGACATGTACGAAAAGGCCGAAAAATTAGAGCAAGCATTTGGCGAACATTTTACAGCTGTTATACAAGGTGATACATTCGAAGACGTTTATGATAAATGTAAAGAAGTTATAAGTGAACAAGCAGGACCAATCATATGGGTGCCGAGCAAAGAGCCTCTTTGAATGTAACAAGCGTTTTTCAAGTTGTATAATTATTTATCAAAGTGCAATTTTTTTTTTAAAAAATCGTATTTTTTTTATTCTCGTTTAATTTCATAATAATTTTTTTTATTTTTTTGAAAAATTAAAAAAATTCCTTTGCTAACTCGAAGTCTCAGTTAAGCAAACGATAAATTCCTTCTTCTTTTTATTTTTTAAATGTAAAACTTAAACAAAAAAAACAAAAGTATCATCTTTAAAAATTGTAAATAATATTTGTTTTCAAACTTTTTTTTTATTAATTAATTTTTTTTTTTGGTTATTAAAATTTTTTTTGTTATCATTCTATTAGTCTAAACATAAATGATGTCTTGAAAATAGATAATTATTTACCATGATAAAAACAAAATGGTAAATAAAAATAATTAAAATTTTTTTTATGCGAAAATAAAATTTGAAATAAACTTCTAGAAATGTAGAATTTTTTAATAATTTTTTTTAAAAATTTATAAATAAAAATTATATAAAACATTGTTATAAAGTTAATTTTTTTACATGAATAACCCTTGAATTAGAGTGAAATGGTAAGGTGCGCGCGGAGCCAAACTTCCACACTATCTGAATTTTTCATTTTCGACATCATGACCCAAGACAACAATTTTTTGATGGGGGTGACAAATAAAGAATTTTACCCCTACCCCTCTGCTTTTTGATACCAAGTGTAAAGGTGCTCATGAAAAGATATTCTTGCCTTGAAGGTACAAAACATGCAAAAATATGCCTTTTTGCAACCCTAAGTACACCATAATTGAAAAAAAATTTCAAAAGTAGCCCCATAGCTATATGCGGAATCGTCTCTTGTTGATTCTAGTTTGTAGGAAAATACGGGTATCGGAGGTTTCCTTGGACTAAATACGATTTAACTGGTAAAATGCTGTTTTTTTACCGCTTTTAACCGATTTTAAATTTACGGAATTTTTTTACCGGAAAGATTTTGGTACTGGCATCAATGGTAGCTTTTTAGCTTTCGTTTTGTACCTTAAGGGCAAGAATATCTTTTACTATTCATGAGATCTTGACTGTTTAAATATAGCACCTTTACACTTGGTATCAAAAAGCAGAGGGGTAGGGGTAAAATTCTTTATTTGTCAACCCCATCAAAAAATTGTCTTCTGGATTTTTTGGGTCGGAAATTCCAGCTACGATGTCCAAAATGACAAATTCAGATAGTGTGGAACTTTGGTCCGCGCGCACCTTTTATTTTACTAATTTCTATTCGAAATTGCAAACAATCATAGAAAAATGATGGAAAAAGATTAGCGATCGATATTTTTTTTTCATACAAATAAATAGGGGTCAATTTTGCTAGATGTTTGAATGAATTTACCTTTTAATTAGTGACTTCCGTAAATCCTCGTTTAGTGTTACATGAACTAAATAGAAATTTCTTTAGTTGTTAGATGTATCTCGTCCCTTCACTCCATGTAAAATTGATGCGGGTATTATTTCATGTAACCAAACCCTTATTGTCTTCCCTTTACGTAACCGCACTGTAAGTCACTGATTATTTTCTTGGCCTTTAGCCAAGCTAGAAGGCGATTTTGAATACATCTTTCGAAGAGTTTGGATAAACAGTTTAACAAGCTTACTGGCCTGAAATTTGCTACCTCGGTCACTATGTTTCTATGTCTACCTTTACAAATTATTCATAAATTATTCAAATAATTTCGAAAGCTAATGATCCAAATAAAATTTTCAACTATTCAATTATTCGATTATTTACACAAGTGTCCCGATTTTAGGATAATCAGGATGTATCAATCTCAGAGCTCATCTGATAAGTTTTTTTTACCAGGATCGCTATGAATCAGATGAAACAATCAATCTCAGAAGAATTTTTTTGAATAGTTGAATATTTGAAAAATTGAACAATTGTAGGGTTTTGAAAAAAAAAATTTTTAGTCGTAACTATGCCTTGGCCGGTCTCAAGCCCGGATGTGAAAATGGGAGGGCGACTTGTCGTTTAAGGCTTTGTATTATTTTTCATCATAAAAACGAGTGGAAAATTAGAGAATTAGAGACTATATTTTAATTGGCTAGATTTTAATTGACTGTCTTACATTAGTACCTTTGGGCCCGTCTATCCGATGCTCTCGTTAGACGTCTTGAGCATGCTTTTATGCTCAAACTAACTCAACTTTTTAAACTTAAGTTAATTAACTAAACCAGTGATATCAGCGAGATGTCGCTATATCACTGGTTTAGTTAATTAAGGTACTAATGTAAGACACTACAGAAATATCAATTTAAAAATAAATTGAATAAAATATGCAACTTTTTCAAGAAGATCATTTAAAAATTACCGGTAAATTTTGTTTTAGGAGCTTTGATTTTTTGCATATTTTGAAATTTTTGTCGAGTCCGACACCAATGAAAATTTTTTTTTCAAAATAAATTCCCGAATAAAAATTGTTACTCTACACGACTCTGAGGGGAGTCAATGTTCACCTACCCTAAACTGAGGAACCTTCTCTAGAATCTAGTATTGATTACTAAAGAGGTTAGAATAGTGTAGAATTTCAAAATGTCTTTACAAATCATTCAAACGGTTTTTGTTTTCTAATTTTTTACATACCCGATGCAATATAGGTCGAAAAAGATTAAAACCAAGATCCGCCCAAGAGATTAAAAATTTTGTCTACTATTTTTCCTCCTTAAATTTGATTACCAGTCTCAACTAGAGCTTTTCTCAGAATTAATCATAATGCTTTTCACTCATTGAAATCGTACTGAACGTAAAAAGACACAAGTCTTTATTAATCTTCGTGAGCTCTTGTAAAATGCCAAAAAAATTTTGACCTGCCGTTATTACTGCACTTGTGCCGAACTTTTGGTGGCAAGCGTAGCCGTACCGAAGCGTACCAAACCCTTTCCGTAGCGTAACAAGGAACTTCCGTACCGAAGCGTACCCCCTCCGAAGCATAGCTTCCCGTGCTAAACATACCAAAGTGTACTGTATTCACCGCACCGTACTCAACAAAAAAATTTATTACGGCACGCCCAAAATTTCGATAGAAGTGCAGTAAAATTCTTTTCTGAAAGTGTCTTTTAGGTTTAAATCATTATAAATATTTGAATTTATTTCGAAAATTTAAATCCACTTTCAAGTTTGAATTTTTAATGCTGCGTTTTTGTCGAAAACATTTTTTTTAAATTCTGCATTTATTAATGTCAATAAAACAAATAAACTTAATAAGTTAATTGTGAAGAAAAGTTGAAGTCCTGTAAATCTATTTTGGCCAAGTATATGGACCAATGATATTATGGCATCTTTCATTAATTTTAAAATACTAACGCAATTTTTGGTCGATTCAGATAAAAGTATCTTCTAAAATTTCTTTATTCCAAAGTATTCTTTATAGTAATTATTTGAATAAGACTTTATTTCAATGTTGAGAACTTTTAGCGCAAATAATCACAAGTTTTAGTGTGTGTGGCAAATACTTTTTTATTTATTTTTTTGTTAAATTAAATTCAATCAAAAAAAAATTTATTATAATTATCTTCAAAATTATTAAGCTTTAGTTACAAGAATCAAGTTGAAGGTAATTTGAAGAACTTCTATTATTTGGTTAAATTTTAAGTAACCTTAGCAACTCAAACTCTATATTTTTTTTTTAAAATATTTCTTTTAGATATGTTGCTTTTCAGCATTTATAATTTTCTTATATATAATAATTAGAGTTTTTTTTTCTCTCTCTCTCTCTATTTCTCCATTATGGACTCTTAAATAATCATCAATAAACAAACTATTTTTCAAAATCAAAATTTATTTTTCTTTAAGATTATCGGGAAGAATACTTTCTAATTTAATAAATCTTCCTCAAGATGGTAAGTTTCAAAAGAATATAAACTCGTTGACAACATGGTGTCTACTTAATTTTTTTTCTCAAAGTCACACAGCGTAGGTTCAGCTCCGAGTTCAATAGGCTCAAAAGGTTCCAATCGTTTTTCTAGACGATACAGAACAGTTAACATGAGATCTGAAGTTGATGAGAACTTATTTGGACCACCAAATCGTATCAAAATAGCTCAACAAATGAGAGAAAATAAATCAAGTACGCTCACTTTTATTCATACAACTAAACCCTTGCTTATTTTATTCTAATCATAGGCAGTACCACTGATATAAGAACAAGTCATGAAAAATCTTCATCAGAAAAAGCAATTAACAAACCTCAAAAAGAATACATTAGACACATTACTAAAGATTTGATTCGTGAAATTTTGTAAGCAAAAAATTATTGACTAAGCTTAAGATTTTAATTTTTTAATTTTAGAGTACCAGAGGACAATGGTGCTAAGCCTATTGTTATTGATAAGGGTACATACAGTCGTTTACTAAACGCGTGTAATTACAAAAGTAAAGAAGCCTTGGAATTTGAAAAAGAACAAGCAGAGAATGAAAGAGACCGAATTTTGGTAAAATTACACTCAAAAACACTCAAATTTATATTTTTATAAATTTTTCGTTGTAAAGAGAGAAATGAATGAGAGAAAGAAAATGATTCAAAAGTACGACAACGAAAGAAAAAAGAATGAAAAATTAGACGAAATCGATGAGCTTGCAAAAGAAGAAGCTGAGTACTTGTTAAAACGAGCCAATGAGCTACGTCAAGAAGACGAAGACGAGATCAAACGATTAAACGAAGTAATTTAAAGATTTTATTTTTAAAAAATAAAAATTTTCTAAAATTTTTTTTTCAAGTTAATTTTGAATGCTAAAGTCCATGCGATTCGAGATGCTCAAATTTTGGAAAAACGTCAAATCAAAAGAGAAGTTAAAGAAGAGGATAAACGTTTGGATCAAATGATGGAAGTTGATCGTTTAAATTCAATCAAAATCCAAGAAGAAATCGAGCGTAAACGTAAACAGGACAAATTAGAGTAATTTAAACTTAATTTTGAATTTTCATTGGATCGATTCTAATCGATTACTTTAAGGGGCGCTAAAGTTGTTTTGAAACAAATTGAAGAAAATCGTCAAGAAAAGCTCATAAAAGAAGAAATGAAAGAACAAGAAAATGAGATTATGAACAAATATTTGGAACAATTACAAGCTCAAGATTGGGAAGAGGTCAAACGAAGAAAAGAAGTTCAAAAAAAATTAGCTGTAAGAATTTTCAAAATTAATAAGTTGACCTATCTTTATTAAAAAATAAATTTAAGAATGACTTGTTGTTGGCAAATCGCGAAATGGAAAAACAGCGCGAATTACGTAAACAACAAGAAGTAGTCGCTGATATCAAAATATTGGAATATCAAAAAGAAAAAGCAGCACGAGACGCTGCATACGAAGCTGAACAAGAACGTAAACGTATTGAAAAAGAGAAAGAAATTGCACGTATGAGAGCATTACAAGAGAGAGCTCGTGATTTACAAGCTGAAAAAGACGCGCTGAGAGCTAAACGTGAACATGAGAAAAAAGAACGCGAATGGAGAGAACAAGAGAAATTCGAAGCCATGAAAAAAAAACAAATCGAAGAAGAAATGAGATTGGCACGTGAATGGCAAATTAAAAACAAAGAACATTATTTGGCTGTTGAAGCTGCTAAAGAGAGATCCGAATTCCAAAAAGTCCTTAAGTAATTAAAATCAAAACATTTCAATATTTGATTATAAACATCATTCTTTTCTTTTTTTGTCGAACAGAGCCCAATTGGAGTTGGCCGAAAAAGAGCGTAGCGAAGAAGAAAAAACTCGTATGAGACAAAAAAATTACAGCGAAAATTTGCAAAAACAAATCAGAACAAACGAAGTCCAAAGAATACAAGATCGTCGACAATTTTTCGAAGAAGGTGTCAAACTCGACGAAGAGGCCAAGATTAGAAGAGCCAAACTAGACGAAATAAAGAGAAAGAAATTAGAAGAACTCAAGTAACGTTTTTTTACAAAAATCATATTTTTCCGAGTCTTATTTTGATTTCGTGTTCGAGAGCAAAGATAATTTATGAAATCAGTGTGAGTTTAAGAGACTTTTTTTTCGAACAATAAAGCATAGCACGCAAATTGTGTGTCTATCAATTGAAATATCAAACAGTTAAATGGTTGGGTGTCGTTTTTTTATGACTGGTTAATTAATTAGTTGTCGGTTAATATCCGAAATCGGTTGTATGAGAAAAAAACTATATTTCAAATAATTCTTGAAATAAGTCTTTTAATTAATTAGAACAATGAAAGAGGAAAATCAAATTCAATTTAAAATGACATTAAAGAATAGAAAAACTTTATCTATTTTTTTTTAATTAGCGTTTTGGGAAATCTTTTTTGGATAAGAAATCAATTAAGACGCATGCAATATTTTTGAATGTATTAAATAATTTTTTTTACAATAGAATGGCTGGTATACCAGAGAAGTATTGTGCTGAAATTGAAAGAAGAATTAATGGAGCTATCAAAGCCTAAACGAGCAATAAAAATCTGGTTTTTTGAACATATAATCAATAAAAATTTTATTTCAAAAATTGATACTCTTATTTTTTTTTTATTTGAAAAAAAAAATCAAAATTTTTTTGTTTGTTTTCATTTTTTTCTCTATTTTTTTAATTTAAATAAACTTAAAGATGAAATTTAAAGTGTTTCATCTGCCTAAAGTTGAATAAATTTTGATATCTCAAGTTGTTATCCTCTTTATGGAATCCTTCATGGAGGCCTATTGTTATTGACGGATTTTGATTATTGTGATGTACCGTTCAAAAATTATATTCCATGTGCCTTTTTTTAATTGGAACGATCGGAATAATTGAGTATTAGAATCAAAGTTTGGGGTTGTCAGTTCTCTTGGGGAAAATAAGTGCCAACTTTTTTTGTGTTCCGTGAAAAAAGTGTTCCAGTATTAGTTATCGAGAAAAAGGTTTCAATTTTAACAAAGTTTGCCTAATTTTTTTTCGTTTAAATTATTTAGCGTTAAACAACGGCAAATGACGTTCAGCAAAAGTTTTTAAAAAAGTCATAATTATCCTCAAATGAAAATGGTGAAAAAATCTTGAAAACGTTAAATAATGTTATTTAAGAATTTATTTACAATACTGTATCGTAAAAATTTCGGAACATTTTGCGTCGTGTCTCATTTTGATCATCAGGATGGGTTATACAATTGAACACTATACGATATCAGGTGCATAAGATCACAATAATCTTTGTCATAATTTGTTTTAATCTAATTGATGCTTTGAATTGAGTCACTATGACATCCTTGTACAAAAATGTCCATTTTCATGTTATTCGAAATTAAATGTTTTAGTCAACTTATAAAATTTGTTTAAAATTTTGATAAATTGCACTTTACGTTCATAGACATTTAAATAAGTGATTACGTATGGGAATTGACTCATTTTTTAGTAAATAAGTAGAATTCTTTATTTAATAGCGACGATAAGACATGCAAAATTGCTTTCAATTACTTGAGAAATTACCACGCTGTGAACCACTTAAAAATTCAGAAACACACTAATCTTATTGTTTTAATATATTTTTATTTTAAACCTTACACAACTCTAACTACACATGGTTAAAAGATATAATATCTTTCTTTCTACACCACACCACCACCAATCGTGTGAAGCTATATAGGAGGGAGTGCAATCATCTCTTAACATGACATACACGACTCGGGTCGAGTATAAACTTGCGCAGTTGCACCTGTATTGTAAAGCAAATAAAAGCATTTAAGTACTGTCATAGTTCTTAAGAGTTTAACTCTGGGTCGCAGTAAATTTAATACTACTGCTACTCTTTCATTATCTTTTACCCTAAGTTTTGTTTTTAAAAGTGAAATTTTGCAAGATTTTAAATCAAAAAACACAGAACGGATACAGCACGGTTAGTGAAAAAAAAGGGTACCGTCCATCATACCGTACCATACTAAAACTTTGGCAGACTTCTGAGGTGTATAAAATTAAGTTAATGGAATATTCTTTGGTATCAAAATATTCGTCTTAATGAGTTCTATTTATTTAGATATTTTTCAGTGATGCACTTCTTAAAATGAATCCACACGAATAATTCAAAGTTTTGGTAAAGTACTGTACGGCGGATGTACACCTTTTTCCACTAGCCGTGCTGTGTTGAAAAAAAGTACTTAGCGTATTTAAACTGTAGGAGTTTTTGGGTTCGACATTACAGTGCTTTTGATAAAAAATCAACTTTAACATGAAGAATTTTATCTACAGGTCGGCTAAATTGTGACCTAACTTATGACGAGTCTCGATCTTAAAGAGACGGTGGTTGGGTTCTATATGTGTATTTCTTAGCGCCGAATTCTGTAGTTTTAACTCAAAAAAAAATAATTGTCGTTGAACTTGAACAGTTTGACGAGAGTTCTTTAAGAAAAAAAAAATGCTGCAACATTTTTAAATGTCACGGTTAGCTTCACAGAAACGGCACGACTTTTTAATTGAATTAAAACAATAGAAACATTTTTGTTATAATTTTATCAAAATAATTTTTATTTCAAAAATATTAAGATTTTACAATTAAATGGAAGCTTAAAAAAAAGAAATTTTAACATCCACTTCAAAAAAAAAATTTGGATTTAAACGAAAAGTTGTTGAATAAAGACTAGAGCTTTACAAATATAATAATTTATAAAAAGAACGACACTTAGTAGTATTATTAAAATTAATAAAAAAAATCAGTTTGATAAATCACTTGATTTGATACCTTGTGATACATTTTCACTTAAGTATGGAAGATTATTTATTTGACCAAGTTGAGCTAGATAACCACTGTTTAAAACATTGGCAATGCCAGTGTTGCCAGAACGCATTTCATTATAAAATTGATGTAAAAATTTTAATTGTTGAGCAGACATTGTTTGTTGAAAGCTAAAAAATTGACTTAGATCACTTTGATTTTGACCGTAACTCAATGAAAACTCGTTTTTTTTCATTTGAGACTTTTTCTCATAAGACTCGTACTTTTCTTCGCCTGAATTTTCCTCGTTCAATTCCGAATCAATCACTTCTTCTTTAGCTCTACAACTATCGTCTAAACTTTGATTAAAACTAGTTTCATCGTCACTTTTACCACTTTCACAATCAATATTCGAATCATTCGAATGTGAACTTGATATGCTATTACTTCGACTCGAACCACTGTTACTTCTCGAGTTAACACTGTCTGAATTTTTCATTTTTCTCGATACATGTCCATCAAAGCTCATTGAAATTTGATCACTCGAACAAGTTTTGCCCGTAGTGGAATTAACTGATTTTTTTGATACTTTTTTATGTTTCATTCGACGATTTTGAAACCATGTTTTTACCTAAAATAAAAAAGTCGTTTTAGACACACCGAAACATCAAATAATTTTTCAAGTTGAATGAGTTTTTAAATATGAACTAATTAGTAATTTAATAGATCTTTTTAACTCAATAAAAAAGTCTAGACTTAAAAATTGGTTAAGCCCATTTTTTTTAAAAACTAACTCTAACCCTATTTATTATTTTAATTAAGATCGACTTACTTGAGTTTCTGATAGGCCAAGACTATTAGCCAACTCGACTCGTTCGGGTGTACTCAAATACTTTTGAGATTCGAATCTCTTTTCTAAACCACTTAATTGTTGATCGCTAAACACAGTTCGAGCCTTTCGACGTCTACATAACTTTATTGAATTTTTCATCTGTCCACTAGATGCTGCTTGAGCTGCTGCGACTATTGACGATGCTATTGAAACTGGATTAGACTGAGAATATCCCGTATCACCTTGAGGGTTTGTCTTCATTAAAACTTTATTCGGGTTGAACAAATTTCCACTTTGAAATCTAACTTCAGAATTATCTGATTGTTGATTCGAGCCATGATTGCCGTTTATTGCAGCTGCAGCCAATGCGGCCATCATTTGACCACTATTGAGACCATTAAAAATAAGAGGCATGAATTCTGGTTTTGATTGGATAAGACCCTTGTTAAACAACATGCTCATATTGGGAAAATAAGATGGTATGTCATACATTGGCGGCTTGGTTTGTTCAGGTTTTTCAGTGTTTGTTTGAGATTTAATGAGATCGTCAATTCTAAAAGACGAACAATTTTGTTTTTGTTCTATCTCTCCTGGAGTTGACTCTTGAGACATTGTGGATTTTGTGAAAATTGGCGAATTTGTTGATGGAATTTTAGTTTGACTAAAAGAAATCATTAGTTGTCGTCTCTAATAATTCTAACAACAACAAAATTTAAATATTATGTAAATGAAATTTATTTTGTATTTAAAGCTTTTTAGAGAGCGAGAGAAAAAAAAATAAAAAAATAAAAGAGATTCGTTTTTAAAATAAAAATGAGAAAAGCTAAAATCTCTACTTCTTCTTCTTTTTTTTTATTAATTAATGAATTAATTAATAGGAGAAGTAGAAAATAGGGAACTCACTGAGAAATTGAAAATAAAAAAAAAAATTTTTTTTTTCAAATATTCTGATTGGTTAAAATTATTTTAAAAAATTGAAAGAAAATTTTTGATTCGTCTAAAAAAGTTTAATTTTACTTGTGCATAAAATAACAAATCAAAAACAAGTTCTATTTAATTGATCAATCAACTCTTAGTCTCTTAAGTAGGAAATAATTTTGATTGGGAATAATTTGCAATAAATTAAATTACATTAGACAGTTTATGTATATATATTTCGTTTTTATGTTTTTTTTTGTTCTTCTTTTTAACAAATGCAAAGTTTGAGTCTTTTGTTTTTAATTAATTTACATTGTTTTTTGAACACACACACACACAAGAGCAACTAGCACCAAATATTGAATTCATTTTAAAAATTTTTTGTCTTAATTTAATTCAATTAGCGAAACAAGACATAAAGGAAATAATAGAAGGAAATTTAAATACTTTATTAAAATAAATATATGGAATTGTTAATGTATTAGATAAAAGCTTTCGTTTCTAAAATATTCTAAAACTGAAATATCTGATTAAAAGTTTTAAAACTCATTATTGTTAAGTCAAAGAATACAATTAGACCTCATGCATTTAAATATTGTTAAGCTCTCATATTAAAGCACTTAGACTCTCTTATCTACTGTTATTAGAAACGTCTAAGGTTCGATCAAGCTACAAAGATCAACAACCAATTTGCATCATAGTTAATAGCCTCCGATTTAACACAAAAAAAAATTCAAAAATTACTTGGATAAATAATGCACCTCGATGAATCAGGATTTCTAATGTTTTAAATTCAGCTTTCGTTATTTTAAAATCATAATTTCAGTGAAAAAAAAAAAATTGGTTAACCTTCTTTTGAAATTTTAAGTTATCATCTGACGCACTTATTGAATCAGAATATTACCGTAAACCACTGCTAGACTGATAGATTACCAATATAAAAAATATGTAATAAATGCTTGAAAATATTCTGACGACACTTTATGGTTAGGTACTAACTAAGCCATAAAAAATACAATTTAAGAGAATCTTAAAAGGCTACAAAATACGATAAACAACTCTTGGAAAAAAATTTCTGTAAAATTTTTTGAATTTTGTGGCAAATCAGTTAAAATGTACCTGCAAAACGATCGAATCCGGTTTAAAAATTACAGTATACCCTCGATTTTGTGAACGATCAGTGGAACAAGTTTATCATGTAAAATTGAATCTTCACAACATCGAATATAAAGTTAATGGTTAAGAATAGGATGTTGAGAATCTTAGCTTCAATTCTTACTGTTACAAAACCGAATTTTCACAGAATTGCAGGTCACAAAATAGTATATTTGTTAGATCTAGAAAGAGTTAGGTGAACAGATGGTTCTAGAATAGGAGATTTATGGAATTATCTTCGAGAGAAGTCGTTGGCGAAAAACGTTTCAATAATTTAACCTCAAAATTGATTTTAGAACCAATAAAATCATTACACATTTAGATACGATGTAACTTTTTGGCATATCTTGCGTAAATAGGCAAAGTTATTTCTTAGAATCGCTTTTTTGGTTCTATCAAGGAACCCTAATTTTGTTGAAGATAATTTTATTTCAATCGGAAGGCTGGTTCAATGAATATCTGTTTCTTTGTTTTTCAGATCAGATCAAAATTTACGAAAGTTGTTGATCCCTACTGAACTAAAGCCATATGCTAAACCCGAACTGAAACGGTAAATGAAACAGCAAAAAAACTCCCAGACAATCTAAACTTTAAAAATAAAAAAAAAGGAAATAATTTGAAAATTTCCCAAGCAATAAATAAAAATGAAACACTATTTGCATCATTTAAAACTTAATAAAATATAAAAAAAACTAGAATATCCCATTAACGGTAAACGAATAAAAAAAAATTTCAAATAAATTAACATTAAAACTGGGACCGAGAATTCATTCGAGCTATTATTCGGGTAAATTCAGAATTCTTTTTTATCCATACAGTGTACACGAAAAAATATCGAATAAGAACAAATAATTAATTTGTAAGTCTACTTTAATCTCGTTCGGGAATAGAAAAAATTTTATTGGGATAAGTTTGAATGTTGTTTTGTTAATTTTTTAAGTTTTTTTTAATTTAATCTGAGGGTATTTTTTTTGACTTTTTGGAAAACGATACCAGATTTTTTGGTTGAAAAAAAGAATTATTCTCATGTAATGACATTCTGGGAAATGGACATCGCTTACCCTGTGATGGAATTTTTGAAACTGGCATTGTGAAGTTTAGTACAAAAGAACAGAACAATTTTGAAAAGTTGAAATAATTTTTTGTCTGTTGGTCTTATGATGGATCTGCGCATGTAACAAAGTGTAACAAACTTTGTTACACCACTGAGCAAACTCTGCAAAAAACTATTGCAGTCTAATTGCGCATTTAGTTTCAATACTTTTAATAGTGTGCATTTTGCAGAGACTTTGCATAAATTTAGCAGAGGTTGCCCAATGGGTGTAACAAAGTTTGTTACACTTTGTTAAATGAGCAGATCCATCATAAGACCAACAGACAAAAAATTATTTCAATTTTTCAAAATTGTTCTGTTCTTTTGTACTAAACTTCACAATGCCTTGAAACTGACTGTTGAAGAAATAATTATGATATGTACTAAAATGTATATGAGAGTGTCCAGTTTTTTTTTAATTTTTTCTCATGACTTATTTTGAGAATGTTCTTTTTTAAGAAGTCATCTGATAAACTAAATGTGGAATCTTATTCAATTAGCTCAAACTTAGAAGAAAACTAAATGATAAAATTTTAATCTAGCTAAGATTGTCTATTTTTTTTTTAAATCACGACAGGTGAAATTTTTTTTAGAAAAATAAACATCTCAATAGAAATTCCGAGGAGTCTAAAACACTTGCTTGAGAGAAAAAATGTGTGTCATTTTAATATTTTCACTAAATAGACTTTTTCCAAAGATATTTACCACATACAGTTCAGTCTTCAGACTTGGTTTTCTAAATTCGAATCGCAATTGTTTTATTTATTTCTTACCTTGACTGAAAGGCTAAATCCATAGCCCATAAGAGTCAATCGCTAAACCTGCTACATTAATACTTTTGGAACTCTTACACTTAAGCCAGGACTTCTCGCAAGTCTGATCTTTTTCTAATTAAAGATCTTTATCTCTTTATCTAATTCTACATAAGATAGTAAATATTTCAGTTAATTCTTTTGTGTCAATTAACAATTAACCCTCAAATAAGTTGATATTTAATCTTTTTATTTTACCTGTAAATTATCTACGAAAACCGAAAAGTCACACATTTAGAGAGCGTGGGAAATTTTTTCTTTTTTATGTCTCGAAATTTTGAATGAATTTAATTAGCATGAAAAACGAGTACATATTTTTTTAGTATGACTACTAGTAGTTGAGATTATTTATTTAATTAGAGGTTGAATTGATGATTATTGAAGAATTTTCAAACGAATTATTCGTCTAGTTAGGTAGATTAGGAATAAATTTTCAAATTTCGTGATTGATTTTATTAAGAAAATGATGAAAAATTTATAAAATCAAAATGGTTTAATTTTTTTTATTAATTAATTAACTTTCAAGAAAAAAAAAAAATTTCTCGACAAAATCTACAAAAAATTGAAAAGTAATTCGAGCTTTTGACATGATCATAAAAACTTGTTGGCTTAAATCAAAATTTTTTAAGTCATCAACTTTGTCATAGGTAACGATTTAACAAATTATTTTAAACATGAATTAATAGGATTTGAAGAGAACATTTTCTGTCGTATTTGAATTGAGAATCGTTAAACAAAAGTCATCAATAAACTTGCTTGTTTCAATTTACAGGATTGTAGACATAACTTTGGAAGACTAGTTTGACCAGCAGAAATGAAACTTGAGTAATATCTTCTGTCGAACTCTGTATCAGCATTCAACTATTCATATTAATAAAATTTGTTTTTATGCCCATTGATTTGATAATCCCATTTTTAAACCTCTAAATGTGACTTGGTTCAAACGGACAGTGTGTTTGTGGAAGTGGTTTGTTTCAAGTTCAAATCTCTGCAATATAGATACCAAAGAGTTAAATTTTTTCTAAACCAATGCTATCTACAAGTACAATGCTGCCTTTAAAATATTAAAGACAATGGGGCTATAATATGCTGATCATGCAAAGGTAAAGAGACAAGCCAACAAGGGAACATATTATAACCCTTACAATTGATAACATTAAATTGAATGAAATAACGTAAAATCTCACTAACTGGATTTCTCTGAAATTTTCAAAATGAATTCGTTATTCGAAAAGTTCAATTTCCAAGAAGAACCGAACCCTTACTTAGTTGCTGAATTAAAATTTTCGCTTTTAATGACATATCATTAATAGCGATTTCACAGATTTTGAAAACTCAGTGTCCGTTAATATATGACAAATCACTAAACCCAAGCACTCTATTTTATTGGCATGTCATATTTATAGAGTCTGGCGTTTTTTAATTAAGTAATTAAAATTAATGAATTACAATTGCAAGGGTTATAGTATGTTCCCTTGTTGGCTTGTCTCTTTACCTT
The DNA here is from genome assembly GCA_022207745.1 of Brachionus rubens. Taxonomy (NCBI): domain Eukaryota; kingdom Metazoa; phylum Rotifera; class Eurotatoria; order Ploima; family Brachionidae; genus Brachionus; species Brachionus rubens. Next base: position 1,447,419 of record JAJVHD010000001.1, on the reverse strand, counting down.
TGCATGATCAGCATATTATAGCCGCATTGTCTTTAATATTTTAAAGGCAGCATTGTACTTGTCTCTCTCCCATTGAATCTTTTTTTAAAAAAAGATTAATTCATTTATTTATTTATTTTATCAAGGTCCTGTAATTAATTACGAAAATAAGCCAATATAAAAAAAAGAAATTTTTCAAATTAAAAAAAGCAAGTTCATTGCACTTGGCTTTGAGAAACACTAAAGCTTTAAATTTATGCTTCCGAAAGTATACGTGATTTACCAATATTTTTTCGATGGATCTACGCCTTCTATTTAATATAAGATAAATCATTTGAAAGAATTATTATTTTGTTTGGGAGTGTATCAAAACATAGAAAATGGAAAAACATAGAAGTATATTTATCTCGATAAAACATAGAAAAAAAATTACATAGAAAAAAATCACAGAAAATAAAAAACATAGAAAGACTTAAAACATAGAAAAATTTAAGAAGCAGATTCCAATTTTAAAAAAAGATCGGGTCATGTCGACTATGTGAACATTAGTTCACCAAAAAATGTGATCAGTGGTATCATGTCGACTTTGTGATCTTTCTGTTCACCAAAACTCTGTTCACCTAATATGTGAACAAACAAGTCTAAAAAATGATCACCAAATAAAAAAATTGTTCACAAAATTGTGTGATCAACGATTAAACATTCAAAACATAAGAAATAGAATAAATTTAAAACTTATACTGCTAATTTTTATGACAAATTTTTTTTAAGTTTAAACGGGTCTTTGGGAGGTATAAATTTTTGTAATAAGATAAATGCATATTTGGAAAATTAGACGACTCGAAATTATTTGGACTTAAGTTCCCTTTAACTACAGATGTCTTAGCCCTTTACTAATGATTGATTTAATGAGAATCAAACCTGTTGTTATTTTCTGGGTTGGCCCATTTACAGTTGTGGTCATTCACGTGTTCCTCTTGTGAATAGTGATGCTGGTTAACCATGCTTTGGTTTGCCAGGTTAGCCAATTTTGGTTAACCATGTCTGGTTAGCCAAAAAATCTGGTCGACCAAATCTGGTTAACCAGAATTTTGGTCGACCAAATTTTGGTTAACCAAAAAATTGGCTAACCAGTTTTTGGTTAACCAAGATTTGGTTTGGTCGACCAAGTCGGTTGGTCGATTTTTGGTTAACCAAATTTTGAAAAAAAATCCGTTTTTTGGGACATAATTTAAGGAGAAACTACTTTAAAAATTGATTTTTTATCACCTCAAGATGAAAATAAAGGACATTTAATTTATGAACTTACATAAATTAAACAAATTATAACTAGTACCACCATGAAAAAAAAATTTATTAAAAATTTTTTTTTGGATCGATTTAAACTTTTCAACTTTTTATTAATTTTTAGAATAAAAAAGACGTTAAACACAATATTTTAATAATCCAAAAAACGAAATGTGAAAAGTTCATCATAAAATCACTATTTATACAGCCTGTTAATTTTTGTTATATCAATTTATATATAAAATCGAATTTTCCAAATTTGGTTAACCAAATCGACCAAAATTGGTTAACCAAAAACTGGTTAGCCAATTTTTTGGTTAGCCAAATCTGGTTAACCAAAATTTGCTCGACCAAAAATCTGGTTAACCAGATTTGGCTAACCAAAAAATTGGCTAACCAGTTTTTGGTTAACCTGGTTTTGGTAGACCAAATTTGGTTAACCGCCTAACCAAGCTTAACCAGAATCACTACTTGTGAACTCTAATGGACTAACGGTTTCGAAAATCTACCATTGATAAATGAGTATCAAATGACAGCTAAAGAGCTCTAGTTAAAGCTTGTAAAGCTAGCTTTCATTTGATTCCTATTTATCATTGGTAGCTTATCGAAATCATTAGTTCATTAAAGTTCACAAGAGGAACACGTGAATGGCCACAACTGAACTTACTCGAATAATAATTTAAAAAATTTTTTTTTACATGTTTCAAAAACTAAATTTAAATACCGGCTTAAAACAGAAATCGGAGACATATTTTTTTTTTTAATTTTTTAATCTATTTTTGGGTTTTGGTTATAAATGCCGGGCTTAATTGTGAAATGATCAAAAAATTCAAAAATTAAAAAAATTAAAATTTTTAATTCAAAGAATTTTTACTAAAAAAGCAAAAAAAATGGAATTTTTTTCGGTTTTAAGCCCGTATTTAAATTTGAAATTTGAAAATAAACGCTGCGTTAAAACTTAAAAACTAAAAAATATACCACGGACTTATTTTAAAGGCCACTATAACATGGGAGTGATGGGAGCTTGTGCATGGGATAAATTTTGGTTTTTGATTTTAAGTGCATGCACTTCGTAGCAAGGTAATACGGTAGGATAATAAACTATTTTAATTGTTCACAAAAAATATTTTTTGATCACAAAAAAAATTTGAAAAATTTTCATTTCAAAAAATGTTCACATATTAGGTGAACAGAGTTTTGGTGAACAGAAAGATCACAAAGTCGACATGATACCACTGATCACATTTTTTGGTGAACTAATGTTCACATAGTCGACATGACCCAAAAGATCAATTGATAAATTTATTTATTTAAGAGTTTAGATAAAGCATGAATTTTCATTCAAGGTTTACCTCAGTTTAACCAAAAAGGTATAGTTTATTATTTTCTATGAGCTAAAAGGTTTACTTTATTACACATTCTGATGAATTTGTACTATAAAAATCGAATCTTTAGTTAAAATGAGTTTGAATAAGATTATTGTGTGGTAAAAGATCATAAATTTTTTTCTACGTTTCAAATCTTTCTATGTTATTAGGAATATTCTATGAATTTTATTTTTATATGATTTGACATTCTACGTTTTTTGACTTTTCTTTGTTTTTTATTTTTCTATGTTTTGATTGTTTCCCATTTCGGGGAGTATATCAAAAATCTCAACTCTTCAAATAAAAAATTAAAGAAACAATTTTTTCCCAGTCCATTCACGTATTACTGTTATGAATTTTCATGAACCTTTTTAATCTCACCGAAGTACCCTATAGTTAACCGAAATTCACCGTAGTTTCCCATAGTTCCAAACTCTAAATATCAATTTCTTTTTAAAATATCGAAATCCGAAATTAGAATTTAAAATTAAACCAAGTCTATCAATAGCATAATTTAAAAAAAAAATTCTATCTTCGTTTTTTTAAAGTTTGTGTTATTTGAAAATTTCTTAATATCTATGATCCCGATAAATAGAAAAAAATAATTTTTTAATGAACTAAAGGAAACTTTGGTGAACTCTGAAGAATTACGGTGAAATTCGCTGAACTATGGGAAAATTAAAAAGACAGGGAATGTTAGTGAACGTTCATTCCGTTACACAATAGTAATATAGATTCATTTTCTAGTTCAAATTTGAATTTTTTGAATGAATGAATACATCATTTTGTTCCTTTTTTTATTTGCTACAAGCTGGTGTATATTTTGATAGGACTTCCTAAATCAGGGAATTTTCAAATTCGAAAAAATTCAAAATTTAACTTTTTGCTTATCTTTGAGGGCTATGTACTAGTTAATGAATTGGTAAATATGAAATAGTGAATTCACCATCTTGTTCCTCTTGAAATTTAGTATAAGCTAGTATATTTTTTAAGGTACTTCCTTTATCAGGGAATTTTCAAATTCGGAAAAAGGCTTTTGAATTAACGCACTAACGCTTCGCAGAACATATTATAGGGAACGCACGTTCCTATGATTCTATCTTTTCTTTTTTTACTTAACCAGTCTAGCATTAACATGAGGTCATGAAATTTTGTTATGTGTAACTTCAGAGTGAAGGATTAAAAAACTGTGAGAGCTGTAATAAAATTTGACATAAAATTATTTCAAGAGATTTAAGTCAAAAGCGAAATCTTTTTTTAGTTGATTCTTTTAAATATTATATTCTTTCATTTGACATTTGGGTTCTTTTATTTGACATAAAGACATTGGCATAAGAAGACTACAGTCGACCCTCGTTAGTCCGAATAGATAAAACTTAACTGATTTTTTAGATCTTACTCAGAAATCTTATTCGAATAAAAGAGGTGTCGGATTATTGAGGTTTGACTGTATTCAATTTTGAGTCAAAGCAATGAGGACATGATATTTTATCAAGAAATTCTTGAAGATAAGTCCTGTTAACACCGTTGCATTTTTCCCGTATTGACATTTCGTTTTGACATTTCTGAACTCTGTTTTATTTATTAAAGATGAACATCCGACAATCGAAAAGATTTTTAAGAGAAATTAAAAAAGTTTTTGAGTAATGAATAAAGAAGGAAATTATAAAGATGAGTTGCTGCATTTAAAAGAAGCTATAAATTTAAAAACGAACTGATTGAACGCTATTCTTGATTCATTTCAAAGCAAACCACTTTATGGAATATTCACTATCATAGTTTGAAAAAAGAGTAACAAGAGTGACTTATCCAAGAGACAAATTTGGTTTTTGCTATTTTGAAATTACAGTCGAAAGGGTTGTTTGTTTTAGTTCTTGCTAGTAAAGTAAATTTTTCCAGCTATTGTGAAAATTTCCGTTCAAATAACATACGCTAATACACGCGATTTTTCACAATATAAAAATGTACCTCATATAACTAAATAGAAAAAATTTCGAAGAATCTGAAAATACTAATATATTTTATCTATGATTTATTCTTTAGTGTCAAAATGATGTTTTTCCAAAAAGCTCCGAAAAAAGGCCAAATTACCTATTTGATAAAGTGGTTAACAAAGTTATTCTTAAATATTTGTTCCATTTAGATATTTTTTATTAAAACAAACCATGTTCTAAAAAGTTCACATATTGGTACCAATAAAGGCATGCTTTGGAACTTTCCGAAAATTTTTTTTGCAACTATTTTAGACAATCAAATCATCCATTTACCTCTCCGGGTAATTAGGTGAACCTAAATTTTAGAATTCGATTTGTCATCAAAAAATATGACGTATGAGAAAATAAAAAAAATAAGGTCACGCTGTTAGGCCGTCTTATAATGTATATGACATTATTTTATTATGAGTAAAATTTTTGAATTGATCCTATAATTTACAAATCAATTCCTTAATGCAAATTTTGTGGTCATTCATACTTTTAAAAGATTATTAACAATGAAAGGTATTGGAACTCAAACGGCCCTCAAGAAAAACTATTTTGATAATCAAAGACCTACTCAACAGGTCAAAAGAGAGATTGAACCGGACTTCTGAATTTTAGTCAACTGTCATTTTCAGTAAGGCTAAGTTTTTCATAAGTTTTATAAGATTTATGAACTCGGTCTTTGGAAACACTTCAATATTAAAAAAAGTCAATCAAATGAATTTGATAAAGATATGGACTCCGAATTAAGAAAGTGAAATAAAGAAGCCGAAACTAAATACAGGTGCAGATGAAAAATATTTACTGTATACCCTTGCAATGAGATGCTTGCATTTAAACCTGAAAACCAGGGTTTGAACCCCGCCTCGACTACCATCTAACCCATGTCATCTCGTCATTACAAGACCGTGTCTTTAAACCTGGTATTTAATTTTAAACGCGTCATTTATCATCAAATATCAACTTTAAGCCCAAGATATAAACTTAAAAATCACGTTCAAGTGCAGCTCCTAAATTTAAAATTTATAAATATGCTCAATTTACATATCCGGTCTTTCACAATGCTCATTTCTGAAGATTCATGAATTTGGAGTGGAGTGGTAAATTTTTTATTTTTTATACAAATAAAAACTTGGTGATCTTGTATTTTCGAGGCCGTGTATTACATTAATTGAGTCTACAGTTGACAAAATTTTGATCTTCATTGGAAAATGAAAATTAATGAGTTTCTAGAAATGAAAATTGAAAGACCGGATTTGTAGGTTTTGGTTCTAAGAGCTTTGGAAATTTTTTGAATATTTCTTAAACATTCACTGAAACTATGACCATTCTTGTAGGAGTTAATCACGCTAATTTTTAGTCTAAAGGATATCTTAGAACTCTCTTTGGTGTGTTTCTTGTTTGATTTGATATAGTATTTCTTTGAGTTGAATCCTGAGATTGGAAGGATTATTGATGATTGTTGACTAGTTTAGGTTAAAGAATTTGGAGAAAAGGGCAAGATCGGTTGAGAATGAGTTCTTTGAAGGTACTTCCTCGCACATCGAATGAAAGATAAGAGATGATAGATGGTTAAATCTAATTGAGTTGATGAACGAAAGCTTTGAGAAGAGATAAAGTTCTTCAAAGTTAAATATCTTCCAAACTTTGAGGACTCTAGACATGTGACATGTTGGTCTCAGGTTAAACATTTGTCTGATTTAATTGTTTTGTGAGAGATTAAGAGAGGCTTTAGTCCCACAATTGAAAGTTAGGTTTTCAAGACCGTAGGTAAATTGAGATAGGCAGTAAGTTTTGTAGGTGAAGGATTTGAGATCCGGAATGGATTCTCCAATGTTTTTCATTAAGTATGAGCAACCAAAGAAGCTTCGTTGATCTTTTTTGAAATTCTGAATGGCATGGATGTTGAAGTCAAGATCAGATCTCAAGGATATACCAAGGTAATCAATCTGATCAGATTTATTTAGAGTTGAATTATTGTAAAAAATGATTCGTTATCAACTTCAACTCGCGGAGCACACATGCATAAAAGTAAGTCACATAATTATTCAAACCTCCAAAACAATAAAAGTTCACTAAATTTATCACATCCCGTAAATATTTATAATAGTTCTTCAAAAAATTTAAAAAAATTGCCAACTAGATGGTTACAAATTATTTTTCAAAAATAGGACATATTCGATTCATGGTGGAGTCGGTATTTATGTTAACTGCGAGCTTAATTCATTTGAGAACGTCGAACCTGAATTTTTAAACGAATCTATCGAACAAATTTGGTGTACGATTATCCGTGGTAAGGAGAAAGTTTTACTCGGGTGTATTTACCGACCCCCTAAGTCTATGAACAATATTCCAATTTTCGAATCGATTAACAGAGCAAGAGGTCTCTTAGACAGTAAGACTGTATCAGGTGTTATCATTTGCGGTGATTTCAACCTCCCGAATGTTAAATGGGATCAAAATTTTATTGGGTTTACTTGTACGAGAGATATTGATTCACCTGAAATCGGTTTATTAGAGACCCTAAAAGATTCATATTTTGTTCAAAATGTTAATTTCCCTACCTTCGTCAAAGCTGATGGTGCTTCCGAAAATGTGCTAGACCTAGTCATTACCGAGTCAACGGATAGGATTCTAGACATAAAATCAAGCTCCCCATTGGGAGATGTTCAACAGGGTCATTTAGTACTTGAATGAAATTATCGTATTTTTGATGATTTGAAGTCGATTGATAGACCTCCTTTGGAGTTAAACTATTCCAAAGCTGATTTTTTGAGTATTTCGGCTGAGTTTTCTAATCGTGACTGGTCTGCTATTTTTAAGAACAAGAACTCAAACGAAATGTACGAGGCTTTCGTAAAAGAATACAACGTGATTTGTCTTAAATTTGTTCCATTTAAATCGAATCGAGTAACGAGGTGGAGGCCTAGATGGTTAAACTCAAATCTGAAACAAATAAGTGATGAAAAGAATGTACTGTGGTTAAAGTGTAGACAGACGAAATACAGAAATAGAAAATATGTAGCCGAATACAACAAAGCTAAACATGAGTGTTCCAAGCAAATTAGGAAAGCAGTTCGTAATTTTGAACGGGAATTTGCTTTACGTGCGAAACGGGACCCGAAACTGGTTTTTAATTATATGAAAAATAAGCAAAAGTTCAAAGGTGGTATAGGTGCAATCAAGACGGGTGTTGAAACATTAACCGATAAAAATCAAATAGTTGATCTTATGAATAAATATTTCAAATCGGTGTTCACTTCTAATAACCCAGAATCTGATGTCCCGAATTTCTCGAAGCGTACTGATAATTGTTTCTCAATGAACCCATTTGTTATTTTTAGTCGTGAAAACATCGAAAAATATTTGAACAAAGTAAACATAAACAAGTCCGTGGGCCCGGACAAAATTAATCCGTCGATACTCAAAAATTGTTCCTCAATTCTATCGTTGCCTTTGTCGTTGATATTTATCAGATCATATTCAGATGGTACACTACCTGAACTTTGGAAGATTGCCAACGTATCTCCCTTACATAAAGGGGGATCTAAAGTTGAAATTAGAGATGAGTTGATGTTATATTTATTGGAAAATAAATTAATTGATGAGAGACAACATGGTTTTATGCCTGGTAAGTCGTGTACAACTAATTTGTTAGAATTCCTTGACAAGGTATCTCACGAACTGGACCAAGGTAACTTTATTGATATAATTTATACGGACTTCTCGAAGGCGTTTGACAAGGTATCCCACGAGAAATTATTGATTAAGCTAAAGGCGTATGGAATTGTTGGTGAGACCTTTGAATGGATCAAATCATTTTTCCTTGGCAGGAAACAGCGGGTAGTACTTGGTGATACCGTTTCAGAGTGGGAGCAAGTTACGAGTGGAGTACCACAAGGTTCTGTTTTGGGACCGATTCTTTTTGTAATTTACATCAATGATTTACTCGAGACGTTTCAAAGTGATTCACTGTCGTATGCAGATGATCTTAAATTGTTGGGTACATTGACGAGTAATTCAGATGGATCTCTAAAACTTCAACAAGACTTGCATGTACTGACAGAGTGGTCTAAATTATGGTCAACTGAACTGAATTTATCGAAGTGCAAAGCCATGTATCTGGGCGGGAACAGATTAAAACATGAGTATCAAATGAACAGCCCTAATGGTTTTCACACCCTTAATGAGACAATAGAGGAAAGGGATCTTGGAGTTATGGTAACAAATGATTTGAAATGGAATAAACAATGTACAATTGCTGCTGCAAAAGCAAACAGAGTTTTGGGCCAAATTAAAAATTCTTTTGTGAATCTGGATATCCAAATAATCAAACCGTTGTATACAGCACTAGTTAGACCTCATCTTGAATATGCCGTAAGTATGTGGTGTCCGTCATTTAAAACTGACATTTCGATTCTTGAAAGGGTACAAAGAAGAGCAACAAAACTCGTAAAATCAATAAAAGACAAGTCCTATGATGAAAGATTGGGTATCTTGAACTTGCAAAATCTTGAAGATAGGAGATTGAGGGGTGACTTGATTCAAACGTATAAGTTGGTTAATGGTGTAGAGAAAATCAACCTAGTTAATGGAATTAATTACGCCAAAAGTCTGTCACTTAACCTAAGAAGGTCAAACGACAAGAGACTTGTCAGAGAAATCAACAAAAAGAGCTCATGTCGATATAATTTTTTGTCAAATAGAATAGTCTCTACTTGGAATATGTTATCAGCTAGTACAGTGTCAGCCAAATCGGTTAACAAATTCAAAGCGTGTATTGATAGAGAAGTGTTTAAATTCAACTGATGCAGCGACTGCAATGGTCCATAATTGGACTAAGCGCTTAATTGCGCTGGTATGGACACAGTTCATACTGCAGTTTTTTTTACTACTACTACTACTACTATTGAGATAAAAATTGGATTTGAAAAGAGAAGGACCACAGCTGATTATGCATGATTTATTTAAGTTGAACTTAATCCTCCATTTACTACTGGTCACTGCGAATATTTAGGAGAGATTGGAGAATAATAATGTAAGTTTACATTTCTGGAAAGAAGTTTTATTGCGTTCTCAAAAATAAAATCCATTCTTTGTCGCCTGATTATAAATTAAATTAAGTAATGAAAAACATAATTTGAAAAGTATTTTAAAAAAAAACTTGATTAGATTGCAACAGAAATTTTTATACTTAAAGATTTAAGTAAAATAATCTTCAACTTGAAACCAATTGAAATGAGCTAATAGAACTATAGAAATCATTTTACATTTCTTCGTAAGTCAGCCATTACGCTTGAACTATTCATTCGTCTAAAACTAAACTTCTATCGCTTCCAATCACTTAAAACTCTATTAACAAAAAAGTTAAATCTGGAAAGAAAGTTTTTAACTTTTTTCTGAGAATTGTTTTGCCAGGCTTTCGTAAATTGTAAGAGACTTTAATCCGCACAAAATCTTAAATTGATGTCATTTAAACTTTTTCCGATTTATTTATCAATTCATCCGTTTGGAACGAATCACCTCTCAATCTTCTTGTCTTCAGGTCATCAACGCTTAGTTTTTTAAAGACTTAGCGGGTATTCGAAATGTTCGAGTTCCGGAATAAGCTTCGTAGCTCTTCTCTATACTTTTTAAATATTCTTCTCAAAGTATGGTCACCACAAACTCACATCATTTGACTCGGCTAGGGTAATTAAAGGCTTTCTTGGTCATTCCTAAAACTCCAATTCTATAAATGATCTATTCGGTTTCTCATTTTTTTTCTGTAGCTATGCTTAACCAAAAGAACGCACAAACGTATTTTATAATATATTGTTCACTTGTGTCTTTTCCTTTGATCAAAGGAAATTCAAGCCATTTTATTGCCTTAAACACAAAACAAAAAACCCACAAGACGGAGATTTACTGGGTACTAAGCACGTTAATATTGCACGGGAGATTCAGATAAAAACAGACATGTGTACCCATTTATTTTCGGGTATTGGGTCGGGTTGAGTAACCCAAAAAAGTTGGGTTTTAGGGTTCGGGTAGGGTATAGGTTACCCTTAATTTTGGGTTTTTGGGTATAGGTTGGTTTGGGTTACCCATAAAAATAGAGTAGGTATACCACAAAACTCCAATTAAAAAACAAATTTTTAACCTAAGTATCCTATTTTTATGGGTAACCCAAACCAACCTATACCCAAAAACCCAAAATTAAGGGTAACCTATACCCTACCCGAACCCTAAAACCCAACTTTTTTGGGTTACTCAACCCGACCCAATACCCGAAAATAAATGGGTACACATGTCTGGATAAAAAACATATTTTACAGCATTGAATAACAAAGTCTGCAAAATCTCTGCATAAAAGTTTCACTTTTGAAAACAATACTTTTGATGTTGTGCAATTGAAATTGCACAAATTTTTCATACATTGTTTCAAGTTCAACAACTTTAATTCATTTTCGATCCTTAGTCAGATATTCAAAAGAAGGACTCTCAAATTGAATTTCTCAAGAACAAATTCTTAAGTTAAGATCATTATAAGTTCGTGGCACGATTTTTTCAAGTTCAATAACAGACCATATGAGATTCCATTAATTATTTGAGAATTTTGGAAAAATCTTATTCAAGAAAATGTCAAGAAATGATAAGAATAAGGATTAGATAAGATTCTTGAAGAATCTTTTCAGCCAATTTTTAAAAATTTGAAATCGAAAAGAAACGGTTCATTTTTTGACATTTTCTTGAATAAGATTTTTCCAACATTCCCAAATCTTGATGGAATCTCATAAGGTCTGTTCCTGAACTTGAAAAAATCGTGTCACGAACTTATTATGATCTTAACTTAAGAATTTGTTCTTGTGTTTAAAGTTTTTTTAGCAAAAATATTTTCTATTTTCGTTTTTGAAAAAAGGGGTTTTCTTAGCTATTTTTTTAAATAATATTTGAACTCATTTTGTTATTCAATTAAACTGGTCATAAATTTATTTTTAGGTGCGTTGATTCAAAGTCTTAGTTAATTTTCTCTTAAGCAACATCAACATTTCGATTGACTTTATGTCTAAATTAATTACTTGTAAATTTACCTAAGCAAATTTTTTAACAAGAAAAAAAAAAGTGAAATTAAAAATATTAATTTTGATTAGAACTTGAAAATCACCTTAATAAACTACATATTAGTATTTAATGCGAAAATTTTTCAAAAATAAAAAAATACATTTACCGGTTGCTAGGTAACCCTAAAAGTTAGTTTTCATAAATATTAAATCAGAAATTTTCAAATAAACAAGCATTGGAAATAGAAAAAAAAAAGCAACTAAATTTTATTATTAGCTTTATTATTATTTATTCATATAGATTTTCATATGTTTGAAATCCCCTTGAAAAGAACCCTTTGTGTGACTTTATTTTTGTGAATTTTTAATTTTACTTTCAATTTCCTGCTTTTAATTTTGATATTTTGATTTTTGAGTTGCAAGTGTTTTTATAACGAATCAATTTTTTTCTAAAAAATGTTTTTTTGTTTTGTTTAGAGCAATAAAATGGCTTGCGAAGGAGAAGTACCATATAATAGCTTACAAGTACTTTCTCAAGCTAGACGAATTAGCAACTCACCGTTAAGCCTTTCAAGTAAACCAACACATGATACAAATTCTTGTCGAATTAAGAGTTGTTCGTTACATTCATTCAAAAAATTAGAAACTAATCAAATTTCAGACTTGGAATCGGACTCTCATTTAGACTACAAAAGTGGTGCCATATACGATGGTGGTTTAATTGATAATCATAAATTTGGTCAAGGGACTTTCTTGTGGCCAAATGGAGATAAATATATCGGTGAATTTAAACTCAACTACAGACACGGTTTTGGTACGTTTTGAATCTTTTATTACAATAAAATGGTTAAAAATAAATTTTTTTCTCGAAATTTAGGAATTCAAGTGTGGAGTGATGGGAGCACTTATGAAGGTTATTTTATCGAGGACCGAAGATCCGGTCAAGGTACTCATAAATGGGCTAATGGAGATGTAATTTTATAATTTATATTTTTTTTCAACATAATTATTCAGCTTTAACCCTTTAAATAGTATTCTGTTTTTTGTTGATTCGGATCCTTGGTTTGCAGAACAGCTTTCAAACTAGGTTCGGATATTAGTTTCTAGGAGTCGTAGAGATCGCTTCGAATTTCTGTTTATACTCAACTTGTAACATCACGATCTTTTAGATTTGATACCTCGATCAGTGTGCTGTTTCGCAACTCATTTGGGTTCTATTTTTTAATTGAAGTATGAACGAAACCAAAAAAGTTCATCAAGAATAAGTTGTTGACTCGAAAGATTGTTTATTTGTTTTAACCTTTTACTTTTTCCGTAATAATAATATTGTGATTTCTTAAAAGTTTTGGTAAAATAAATAAATTAAACTGAAGCGTCTTGAAAACCTTAAAATATTTAAGAAAATAAATGATGTGAAGTGCACTTTTAAGCTGCACAGGTTGATTTATATTCGTAATATATACATCCAACTCTGGTTAATTTCAATTAGAGATCTATTACCGTAGAAACCGTTTCTAACTTCCTAATTTCTTTTGAATTTCAAATTTTAATCTTAAAAAAGCCAAGGGTCAAAGAATTCACACTTTTAAAATTATTTTATAAAACCTGTACATTTTTAAAGAGTTATTCCGGCAATTGGCTGTACGATTACCGGCATGGTTGTGGAAAATATTATTGGAAAGATGGAAATGTATATGAAGGAATGTTTTTTATGAATAACCGTGAAGGTTTTGGAACAATCATGTATTCATCAGGAGATGTTTTTTTGGTATGTTATCCAATCTAATAAATTCCTGATAAACTATTTTTTTAATTTAAAATTTCAAAGGGTCTGTACAAAAAAGATTCACGCTATGGGCCAGGTATTTTGAAATATCCAAATAACACACAAGATGTTGGATTTTGGAATGGTGATCAACTCGTTCGTCTTCTACTGCCAGTTGACATAAATTTTACAGCAAATGATATAGATCCACTTGATAAACGTGTCAATTTAAAATCTTGGTTTAGTCGTGACACACTTTTACATGACACATTAAACCCTCAGAATATATTTTCAAAAAAATTGATAAGCTCTCAATCGAATAAGTTTATTAAAAACGATCCGTATATTGATAAAGTCATTCAACAACGAACTCTTTTTTATGATCAATATTTAAAAGAATTTGAAAAATATTTACAAATTAAAGATTTCAATCAACTTGAGTATAGAAAAGATAAACAAGTCATTATACCAAATGTTACAGAAAATTTAAGAGAAATATTTGTTCATCAAAAGCGTTACGAGTTTTATGACAAAATTTGTGTTAATGCACTTGATTTTAGTCTCAAAGATTTTGAATCAAGTAAGTTTTTTAACTTAATATAGTCCAATTAGGTGGATAAAACTTTCGGGCCCCCTTAGACTTGATTACAATGCTTTAACAATTATTAACATAACTTTTTTTTAGCAAATCGTGAAAAATTTTCTTCTTCTGGTGTTAATGAAACATACTCCATAGAATTACTTGATGCTTGTCGTGAACGAAACGTTGAAAAAGTTAAAGCTCTTAAAAATAATGTAAATCTCGATGTATGTGACAACCGAGGATACTCACCAATAATTATAGCCATAGTAAATTTTAACTCAGTTTATTCTTTAGGACTTTTCAAGACTTACGATCTATTTAAGCTTCAATGTGACCCCGTGTTAATAAATTTATTACTCGATAATGGTGCTAATATCAATCATCTTTTGGACAATGGTTTATCAGGTTTAATGATTTGTATGATACGGTATTACACAAGCGATAAGTTTTTACCTAATTCGGCCTTAAAACATCAAGATTTGGTAATTTTAATTGACTTGAAAATATTAATCAAGATTTTAATTTTTAAAATTTTACTTGTTTTAGACACTCACCAGAAAATTGACACCCCTTTCAATGGTCGTTCCTAGTCATGATGAGGTAATTTTCTAATCAAAAATATTTTGAACAAAAATTTTAAAAATTAAAAAAAAAGCTTAAAAAATTTGTGAAAATTTTAAAAGAGTATAAGTTGATGCATAAAAAAAAGGGAGTCGAAGATCTTAAAAATACTATAAAATCAATCGATTACGGTAACAAAAATAAAAAATTTGTCTAAGAGTAGTTTTTAGGATTCTAAAAAAAAAAAATTTTGAAAAATTGTAGAATTTAATCTTGGTAATAATAATATTGAACGGTATAAGGCTTTTTTTAGAAAAATAAAACGAATGGGATTGTTAAGGGTACTTTTTAATTTCGAAATTAGAATTGGCTTGAAATAGATTTTTTGCTTTTGAAAATCGATTTATTGATTTTCATTAAGTAGATAAGTTTGGTTAGAGGTTTGGCTTTTTTTAGAACTGCAAATGAATATTTAGAATTTCACGCTTATCGACCTCATGTCAAGTGCTTTAATCTAATATTTTTATATATTTTAGGCTCCGCCAAATGAATATGAGACTGTGACTCAACATGTAGAAGATTCTAACACACTAGTCGGTGAAAGTACAAAGCCGTCGGAATTCGGTTCTAACAACAGTTTACTTCGTTTTAAACTTCATCTTAACGAAGATTTAGTTGGTAAATATGCGGACATAATGAGCAAGAATGAGCATTTAGATTCGTTCAATGAAAATCAAAGCACAAAAATCCTTAAGAAATCAAATCAGCTTCAATTGTACTTTCAGAAATCTTTTTTAGTTCAAAATTTTAAAATTTTTTTCATTTAAGTTTGAATGAACTTGGAAATATAATTGATTTGTTATTGAGAAGAGGCGCTGATCCATCTCTATCTTCTATTCCGTACCCAGCTTTATGTTTCGCAGTCGCTGCTGGGGATATTAAAGTAGTTAGACTCTTATTGGAAAAAGGCGCTGACTGTAACAAAAAGATGCCTAAAAAGGTTCGTAGTCTACTTACAAAAAAACATTCCTGCTGACTTAATTTTTCTTTTCAGTATTCTTCATTGACACCTCTGTGTTTAGCGTGTGGTGTCTTAGGTGAAACTGGACCTGAGTTGGTAAAATTATTACTAGACAGTTTAGCCGATCCAAATTCATCTGCTGATATCGGAAACGAATTCTTGTCAATGTCAGAAGAAGGCTGGAAAAATGAAATTGTTTCCGATGAAATTATTAATCGAATTGTTGGTAGAACTCCGTTACACATAGCATGTTCAAGAAATGATCCGTATGCCACTAAAGTAATCAAACTATTATTGGAGCATAGAGCCAATCCAAATCTAATTTGCAATGTAAAATGTTAAAAAAAAAATATTTTTTTAAAACTTTTAAATCTAAAATTTGTGTTGTGAAGGGTCAATCTCCATTGAGTTTGGCAATAGCTTGTGGCAACAAAGAAGCTGTTGATTTACTTTTAAAAAGTAACTTATGTGATCCTAATTTACCGTTAACAAATGGAGTTGGATCCGCTTTGTGTGTCATTAGCTCGACCTTATACGAACATAACTGGCTTCCTAATGAAAGAATCCGACTAGTAAGTGGTTGAAAAATTTAACCCTATTAAGAAATTGTTAATTTTTATTTTAAAGATTGATAAATTGATCCATTACGGAGCTGATATACTTCAACCGATAGCCTTTGGAGCGCGTAGATACGTTGGAACAGTCGTAGATTACGCTCACTATATGTACAATTCAGATAATCGTTTGGCTCATACTCCTTACCATTCACTGACAATAAGCGAGAGAAATGCTCATAATGCGAGAAAGAACTTGTTGAATCATCTTGCTTTTAGGTACAGAGAAAAAGCGTTAGAGAGAGCTCGTTTGGTTAGTTCTGGGAGCGATATGAGTAATTTCTTTTTTTTTGCAAATCAAAATAATCATAAATACTTAAGGTTTAAAAAATTTAGTTAACAATAGAAAAACATGGGGAACAGCAATACGCACAAAAAAATCTGAAGATAGTTTAGTTGATTTAGAAGCTAAACAAGAAAAAAAATTAATGAAATGGTGTTATTATTGTGGTCGATCAGTCGGTGTAAAATTGATGCCATGTTCGAGATGCAAAAAAGTTTTCTATTGTAGTAACAATTGTAAACAAAGAGGCTGGAATGAATTGCACAAAAACGAGTGCGAAATGCCTGAATCAGGTAAAATTTTTATAAGCAAAGCAAATTTTATCTTAAATCACCATGCTCTAAATTTTCTTAAACAAAAAATTATCACAATTCACATCCTTATAAAAAATATAAAAACACATAAAAGCAAAAAGTCGTAAATTAGACGAACACTCTGAAAAGTATGGTCCACCATTAATGTCAGAAAACGGAAAATTCAAGAGACCAGGAACTTCAAGAGTAAAAGATATTTTGAAGAGAGGACTTGTAGACGAGGATAAATATTATTTTAGAACTACTCAAAAGTTAAGCTTATTCGAAAATCAAATAAATGACAATGGAAATTTTATAAATCTTGAAAATCTAGGTTATTTTAGTTATAAGCTTATTTTTTTTTGTTTGTTTTAATATATGCTTTGAAAATTCTTAACTGTTTGTCGTAAACAAGATTGTTATATCTTAACTTTTAGTCTTTAAATGCATACCTTGAAATACACTCTATTAGTTTGTAAAGAAAATCTATTCGTGTTTCATTGATTATTTCGACTTAAATTGGAATACGCTATGAGATGATATGATTTTTATACGAATCGATTTTAAGGTTAAAATTTACAACAGTTCCGACCCAGATTCGAGTCCCAACAAGAATCAAAGCCAATTAAATCCAGTATAAATTACTTAAAAGAAATTTCATTATTTTCAATATCCTTCTAGGTTAGGAAGCTAGATTTATTAACTTAACATATCGTTATTCGGCCTGATGGTCTAGGTGTACCAAGGTCCAAAAGTGAGAGTACCTAAAAGCTCATTTTTTATTTTTTAATTTTCATTTTCCCAACTCTATTTTTGTTGCACAAATCAATCGAAGTGGATTCAGATGAAAGATAAGAGATAAAAGAATATTTTTTCAGTCTTTGATCCGCAAGATCTTATGGAACCTATTGGGATTTTCGTTAGTCACCTTGTAAAAATCGAACCTGTTGGAAAAAACAGAAGAATTCTTGATCTATGTTACAGTGATTCTTGTGAAAATGTAACTTTCCGTTTGGAACGCATTCAGAACGGGATTTAAAAACAGTACCGTTCCCGTTGCAAACGTTTTCTAAACGTGTCCCGCCATGTTTCTCATAATTGCTAAGAAAGAAATGAGTAAAGGAACGGTAACGAAACTCTTTTGCAAAGCGTTTGGAACCAGAACGGAACTGTTTTTAAAGACCGTTTTGAACGTGTTTCATTAGGCGCGAGCCTACAGGACCAACAAACCGAAATTTTCCGAAAATTAGTCTAAACATCGCTGCTTCCAAACTAAAAAATGACTTAGGTCCAATTTTTGCTTAAAACTTATATATTTTTGTATTTGATATTATTTATTCTTGCCTTAGTCAGAAGTACAAACTATCCTCTACAAATGTAGCGACTTATCCGAGGTGTGTGATTATGCTCGAAACGTATCATCACACTGCAGATGCAACTGCGCAAGTTTACCCGAGTCGTGCATAGCATTTTAAGAGATGATTGGACTCTCTTTTGTTTTTTCTGTTATCTTTTATAAGAAGAGAGGTGGTGTTATCTTTCTTTTTTAAGAATTTACTTTTACTTAATGATGGTTTAGGATACAAACACTGAAGGCATTGCCGGTTAAAGTATTTAAGACATGACGCGAATATAGAATCTATCTAAAAGTCTCAGATTTTCATCTTTTTACAACCCTACTCTTTAGTATGAGACAATAAACTTTTAGAAGTCTTAACCGTTTACAAAATTTCCAAGACTGTGACCTTCAGAATCTAGGAAGTCAATTTTGATCATCATCACAGCGTAGATCAATTTAAATTAATATTTGAATAATCAAAAAAATAAGAAAACACTTTGTTTACATTCTAATAGAATGGAACGCGCTATTTGTTGTTATACTGAAAATTTGCTTAGCGCCTTAAAAAAAAAAAATTTATGACGCATGGCCTAAGTTTAATTTTTTTTTGTTTCAATTAAAAAAAAAATTAAAACTTCTAAAAAAATTTTTTTTTCTAATATACCTCTTGATATAACCTATTTACTTTTTTTTTATTTTTAAATTGAAGTAGCTCAACGAAATAAATCAGCACCCAAAGTATGAATCTTTTGTTTTTGTTATTATTTTATTCACCAAAAAAATCAAAATTCTTCTCTAACTGTTTTATTTTTTAAAATAACCATTTTAAACTAATTGATTTTTAATCATGAAAATGGTCATATGTTTCATTTTGTTTAATCTATAAAATGAAACATATGTGTGTTTGTTTAACAACCCGATCCAACAGCTAAATTTTTGGTGGAAAATAATTTTTTTTTGTTCACGTATCAGTCTAATTTTATTTTTAATTAACAATAGAGTCAAGCCAAATCTGGACCAAATAAAAAAGATACATCGTTTGGAAATAGTGATCGAAATTCATTTTATAGTGGTGCTGGTGGTAATGGTCAACGAGTTACTATGAACACCGATTTTCGTGCACCTGACAATTACAGTTTTAATTGAGATTTTTATTATTATTTTTTTTAATTATGAATGCCATTATAGTTTTTTTAAATTCTAAAATTATTAAAGCCATTTTTGAAATTTTTATTAATCAAAAATCTAAATTGTAAATAATTTCGAGGCCATTATCTTTTTTTTATATAAACTTTTAAATAAGCAAAATAAATTTTTAATTTAAATCTATTCAACTGATCATAAATATTTACTTTAATTGTTTAATCCACGAGAAAAATATTTAAGTTTTTTTAAAAAGTCAACTTTTCGAAAACTATCTTTCGACAATAAAAACCATGATAATTTTTGTTCCCGGTTAGGATTTAATACAACTCTGAGGGGATCTTATTTGTGTTATCCTCCTCTTTCCGATAATTGAATTTCTTACCCAAACTTTTTGACCCATCTTTTTACTGAAAGGCTGCTGAAATAGCGTACCAACCCTAAAATTTTAAAAATTTGAACTTTTTTCGAAAGCTTTATGGTACGGTACGGTACTGGGTACGCTTATTTTTAAGGATCAGTGCAGTACATAAAATGATTCCTTCGATTTTTCAAAAAAACGAACTAATTAATATATACAAGAAAAAATTGATTTTCAAAAGTTCATGTCAAATGGTACATATTTTTTAAGGGCTTTAAAATTCTAGGTTTGCAAATTTTGGGTAGCTAAATTTTCGTCATCTTTACGATTCTCGGTATTTATAACTTTTTTAACTGATGTTGAACCCATGACTGTTTTACCAGGATTTTAGGGATTGTGGATTACGGTTATAATGTCAAAAATGTCAAATTCAGTTAGAATGCAAGTTTTTCTGAGCCTGAACCTTAAATGAGTTTTTTTTTGTCAAAATGTAAAATACCGTAAAATAATCCGTGAATCAAAAATTTTACTATTGTTATGTTCCGTTAATCCCGTAAAAGTTGTTAACGTTTGGACAAAAAAATTTCCTGAATAAATAAATAAGCATTTTATTTTTTCAATTTTTCAGTTTAAAAACTAAACATTAAATAAAACAAAATTTCAAAATTGTCATAATTAATGCACTTACCCTACTAGTTGTATAGTACTATCCAGTGACGTAGTCAGAAAAAAACAACGGGATTCATTCACATGGAATCAAGCATTAAGAAAAAGGCCGAGACGCCTTATATTAAAAAAAAATTGAGGCCAAAATGTAGAGGAATGGCACAGAACACACATTTTTTTAATCAAAATTCAGAAACCAGACTAAATTCTAAACATTTTATTTTGTCTACTTTCCGAATTTTGATTAAATAATGGGGGTTTGGTTCATTCCTCTGAGAAGAATCAGAAAAACCGAAATAACACCCAAAAAATTTATTTTTTCACCTTAAAGTTCAGCTTAGCAAGAAACATTAAAAATACTTAACTTTGTACAAAATTTTATTTTTTGTCAGAAAATGAATAAATAAAGACCTTTGTATGATAATTAAAGTGTAAAAGTTTAAAAAACGCAGCTACCGAGTTAGAAGGCGCTCGCTGTTTTTTTTCTTGAAATGAATTGATTGATTGTCATTTCTTATAGCCATTATATTCTTAATGTACGAGTTTCTTAAAGACGTATTTTACTGTAACAATTTTTTAACGGGAATCTTCGCACGTCCAAGGAACAGATCTTTTTGAGGAATGGCTACGCCAATCGTTCCATCTTCAAAAAGTAATTTGAGAAATTCTTGACGATTGATGACTTGTACAAATTTCACCAAAAATTTTCATTAATATCAAGACAGTTTTTTGTTTCTATAGCTTTTTTAAATAGCTAATCGAAAAAAAAAATTGAATCAAATAATTCAACGCAATGAAAATCTTCTATTTAACTTTATTTTTTGTAGATATTTTTTATAATGTTCAATCAATTGAAGGTCCTAAAAAGGTTTTATGGTTCTTTTTCGATAAGATCCAAGATCCGGACTCGGAATTCTATTGCCCACAAAAACACACTGTCACAAAAATAGAAGATTTATGTTTTTATTTCTATACGTTTAAAAAAACTCACCGTTCAGCAGATGAAGTATGCAAAAAAGTGAGTCACCGTTTGGCCGAAATTGACAGTGAAAAAACTCAACACGCTCTTTTCGAATCGTTGGACAAATTTTTAAAATCATCAGAACCCAAAAGCTATAGGTTTCACATGGGACTAGTTTACCGATACGAACAAAATTTCTATTGGAATAACACAAATACCTTGGTGAACAAAAATTTGTTATGTCAAAAATCATCTAAAAATGTTCCGATTCAACCAAGTCAAAATTTAAGTTGTCTTGAATTGATACTTAAAGATCCTAATTATAAATCAACAAGTGGACTAGATGTTTGTTTAAAAACAGTTGATTGTCAAGCGATTCGTTATTCAATTTGCGAATGGCGAGGAGACACTATTCAAAGTTACAATCTTGAACTTACCGCTCAACTTATAAACTCTTACATTTCGCTTTTAATTGTAATCGGTCTATTCAGTTTTATATGGATTATTTTGTACAAAACTCATAAATATCGTGTTAAAAATTTAACTTCAAAAGCTTGTGCTGACTATTTAGAAGAAATAAAAATTTTCAATTTAAAAACAAGAGAAGATTAATCCGAATCCGTTTAGTAAATAGGCTTAACCTAATGAAAAACAGGAATAAAATAAAAAATATTCTCAGAGTTTAAGATTGATTTCAAAAGGTTTTTTTTCGTGTTTAACATGAACGCCTGAGCGATTTGTTGTTGTATTCAATAATATTGATGATTGATTTAAAGGATTAAATCTTAACAAATAATCTGCCTCGGATGTTTAAAAACAACAAAAAAAAGTTTCAAAAAAAAAATTCATTTTAATTAATCCTTGTTTCTTCAAAAAGGAATCGTTCAATAAAACTAAATTAGAGAGAGAGAGAGAGAGTATTCTAATAAAATATTTATAAACAAGGTAAAGAATCGTTTATTTGCATATCAATATTCAACCATTCAATATTTAAACTATTTAAAATAAATAATAATATTTATTAATTACAAACTTGGGTAAGGTTTAGTTTATTTAAATTTTTTTTTTCCGAATAATAAAGGATATCTTTAGTTACTTCCTTAACATGTTCAATGTATTTAGTTTCAAACATTACCTGATATTTACTTGGTTGGTGAATAACTTTTTAATTTTTAGTATTAGATATCTCTTAGTAAAAGAATATAACTTTGTATTAAGTTTATTCGATTGAAACGTGATTGGTATTTTAGAAAAAAATCGCCAAAAAAGAAATCATCTCTTTTTTTAACGATTTAAAATTTTTTTTTTTTTTTTTTTTTTATTTCGGATTTTTTGTTTCTTAAGCCAAATATTTTAATTTTAGTTGTGTCCCATTTTTTTTAATTTAGACTTAAATTCTTTAATCCTCTCGTATGATATGACAATTTTGATTTAATTTCAATGTTTTTCTTCGTTTTTTTTTATGTCTAAATAGTCATGAGAATTACATTTTGTATTTTTGTTTTGAAAAGTTTAAACTTTAAAATATTTTTTTTTGTACAGTTTAAGTTTTATGAAATTAACTTTTTTGGAAAACCTAAGAGACCAGCTTAAAATTTTCACTCCTTCATTTTTATTTGTTTTTTTTTGTATATTGGTTTTTCGTTTAACCATTTTTCTATTTGGAAAATGACTAAAAGGGACATTTTTAAGTAAAAATATTACATAAAGTTGAAGACTCCTAGCTTCTAGCAAGCTTTAGACCTAGTCGGGAAAGAGAGTATCTTTAACGCGCTTAAAATACTTTACAATACCAAAATCACGATTTTGATGTTAGCTTTTAAACTGTTTCACAGTCAACATTTTATCATTTACATTACAGCGCAAATTCTCTACTAATTTAAGATCTTATATAGTCTGGATTAGAGAGGTCTAATTGTATTCATTCGCCCAGCTCTTAAAAATGTTTAAAAAACGATTTTTCAAAATCCAAAATATTTTAAGTTGATTTGTTTCTAATTATCATTCATTCATTTTTATCATATTAAAGAAGAATTTTTTCCAAAATTAAAGTTTTTTTAATTGATTTTATTTTCAAAAAAATTTAGGAATTTAATATTTTCAATGATTTTTGGCTCTTTTCAAGATAATTTTTTCAAGGATATGATCTGAGATAAACCGCAGTCATATGTAACCATTAATTTTAAGGCATTGAGTATCACATAAAATTTGGGGATTTTGTAGATATTTTATTTTTTTTTATCAACATAAAATGGGTTTTGGGCTGTTCATACCCAAATTTCATGGGTTACTCAATCCAGACCCATACCTAAAATCCACAATTTCTGAGTACTCCATACCCTACCCGAAACCAAAACCTGATTTTTTAGAGTAACCCACACCCACTCAATACCTTAAAATTAATGGGTACATTTGTCTGGGGTAACCCCTAAAATCTTAAAAATTTAGTTTTTAATCGAATAATAATTGGTAAATGTAATAAATAAAAACATCAAAAAAAACTGATCAAAAAGGTTATGTTGGGCGAATGGATAATTTTAAAAAGGTAAAATACCCCGCACAATCTATCTCCCAAATGCACACTATTTGAAACGAAAAAAAAAATTTTAGTGCTCACAGTAAACTGAGTTTCTAGCTGCTTGATCATTTTTTTTTTCAAAATTTTACTTTTTTGGGAACCGAAACTGAGGGTATAATCCTTTTTTCCCCTATCTTGCGGGGACTGTGGTAAATAAAAAAGTTCCTTACTTTGTTTTTTTTTTAAGTTTCTATCGTGGTTCTTTCTCAGTCCCAAAGGGCTAAACTATCATCAAAACCAGACAATTCTTGTGAAAAGTGACCAACTCATCCATGAGTGTATTGTCTCATGTATTATAGGTTAAATTTTTGGAAAGCATTTTATTTTCCAAAATAGACTATCTGTCAAAAAATATTTCATTTTGAAAGAAGTGCTTCATATCGATAGTCTTATACTTTATTGGCAATTATACTACCTTAAAGGTCTCGAAAATTTTTAGAAACTGAAAACACGCTAATGAAGTCAAATTTCATATGTTCAGATTGCGTAGACTTTTTGCCTAGAACGAACATTAGAACTTTGAAATAGAAGGCGTTTTAGTGAAAGGTAATACGATACAATCTTAAAGTATATCAGAAGGTTAAAAGATCAAATGGGATTAAATCAAATCGCTTCAAAGATGGTTTCTTCATATTCTCGTTTTTTATAAAAATTATTTAGGAAATATCTAAAAATAAAACATTTTAAAATAAGTCTTAACAAATTTAAGATGACTATAAAAAATGATTAACTTGATCCTTCAAAGTCAATCAGCAATCTAAATAATGAAATTTTATTTAATGGAATATTTTTTATTTTTTTTGAAAATTTATCAAATACAAAAATCTCTTTTTTTATTTTAAGATTAATTTTGAAGGAGCTACTTGAAATTTCTCAGCTGAAGTCTTCTAAATAATTTTGACTGACCGAGTTTTTTTTTTTTTTGTTTTACAAGTCTGATAGTAAACTTAGATTTTATAAAATCTTTTTTTTTTTAACAAAAAAAAATCATCACTGCTTGAAATTAGGACTTTTAGATTATTATCTTGTTCAAGATTAAGATAATAGAGAGAGAGATTGAGAACAATTGAGGATAAAAATTATATAACCCGCTTCATTTATGGTGATAATCTGAAATTTTCACATAACGATAAGTCATTTATTTTATTTTTAGCAGTTGCTAACTAATACACTCCAAAACTTACATAACATACCTAGTTTTAAATACTCTTCTATTTTAACAACAAACCTAAACTACAACAACTACGAAACAAACTAGTTGATCTTTATAAAATTTTTTAAATATCTTCGGACAAAAATCAAATTAAAAATTTCTTGAATCAATTTCGAGAGAAACAATTTATTTTAAATGCCAATTTTAATTTAGAACTAAATGATATAAGGTTCGAGCTCGTGTGTGTGTGTGTGTATGTATGTCAAATACCTTACAAAAAAAAAGTACTTTTGCAATTCTAGTTCATTCAATCGAACCGCTCAGGTTGATTTTAATAAATTTTATTGATTTTAGACGAGCTAACAGTATTTTAGAGTCGCATTAGCACGTTTGTTTTTTAAAGGTCTTAGTTGATTAGGTTTCAGAAGTTACTTTTTTCTTTCAATTAACTCTTGTCTACTTTATTTAAACGAGCCTTTTTTTTTTAAAAAAAAATCATTAATATCAAAAATATAAAAACCCAATGAAACGAATTTTTTTTTTATTAGGTTCTATCAATATTTCTTTTGGTTCATATATTAATAAGACACTAAGTTTTGATTTTCTATGTTTTATTTCGTATTTTCAAGTTTATTAAGATTGACATTAAATTTTGACGTAGTTTATGCGAAACAATGATATTTTAGAATAAACTCCTTTTTGGCTTTTAAATCACAACATTAAAGAGAGAGAGATTGTTTTAGTTTGTTAATTAGCTTATAAATATGAGAGGACATTTTTTTGTATTTTTGATAGGTCTTTTGTAACTTTTTACGTTATGGTAAATACCAAGTTAAAACAATATAAACAAGAGAAATTAGTCTATTGATATGGCTAAGGAGATAATCAATTTTTGTTATTGTTGTTTGTTATTTTGGTTATTTGAAAAAAAATAAGGATTTTCGCAAATATGGTCGTTTTGATTACCATTTTAGTCAAAAAAAAATATAAAAATAAAAAATTTTGGGTATTTTTTTTTGTTGTATCCCCATGTAGATCGTTTTATGTCAGAGGTTAGAAAAAAAATCGTTTAAGCTATTTTTTCTTCGAATCTCAACTGGCGGATATTTTTCGTCTTTGACGTACGTTTGGTCTTTCAATATCTGCATGACTTTTGGAGCGTTCTTTAAATGTTTAAGTCTCTTAAAAGGTGAATTTTTTTTAAAATTTTCTTAAGGTTTCCTTAAAAACAAGCCTCGATTTATTTTTAAGAAAAAAATTTAATTTCTTTTATTTAAATCAGAATGTATATTTAATTTAGTAGGCCAAAACTTAACCTTAAAAAAAATAAACTAGTCAACGTACATTAGGAGTCTCTTTTTCATTGAACAGTCAGAAATCAAAAATATTTTCGTTTAAAATTTATGTAGAAATTAAAGAATCTAGCAGTATCGAGTGAAGATCTTAAATTCGAAGCAATTTGAATACATTCCATTGATTTTCACTTTGGACATTTGTTCCGAGCATACAGGAAAATTTGACTTTCTTAATCAACCCAAAAACTAGTGAATTCATCGTTAAATTTCCATCAAAAATTCATAAACTGTACATCGTTTAGTCAACTTCAAAATGGTACCCTGGGTATCTTTATAGAGCCATTCTTAAAAGTATAAATAAAAATTTGCTGAACGATTTTCAGTTACATTTAAATTTACCGATCATGTTTCATTCCAGTTTTTCTCTTAGTCGATTGCCAACTCTTCCAAAAAATAGGAAGTCCCCTGATTTATTTTACTCTAGACTTAGAGCTGTAACTGACTTAGAGCTCTAAGCACATCATCATTCGAAAATATTTGCTAAGCTTTTTCGTTGAGTATCAGTTCCATTTTTGCTAAACAAACTCGAATATAATCAGCCAAATAAAAACTAAAGCGATAACTGTAAAATATATTATAGTGGTCGAAAGTCTATTTGTAAGGACCGTTCAGAAGAGATTCTGAATTGTAGAGAGTAATTTTAAAAACGAAGAATCGGAATTTAATTGTATCAATTTAAAGAAATTTGTTTGTCTTAATTTACGATAATCTTTTCTACGACAAAAAAATACAATAAAATCGGATACTTGACAAAAGCACAAAGGGATGTAAATCCTTAATTTTGAGGTCAATATTTAAACTGATAGTATAAATATGTTCTTCTCATCAAGAGCTGTTGTTTGGTACCCATATCATTGAAGGTGAGTTTCCTAGAGAAAAATTTAAAAAATGAAACCAAACGAAACCTCCTGCACATCCCCAAAAAACTAAATGTTTTTACATATCAATAGATAGAGAATTTACATAGCTATAAAATGGTAGTATCAGAATTTCAATATAATTTTTAAAAAATCGAAAAAAAAAGTTTTTAATTTTTTTAAATTATTCATTCTAAAAGTGAAATTTTTTTATTTGATTATCTCGAAAAACTGCTAGAAATTATGAAAACGCTAAACCGATCAATATCTCAAAGACTACTATTTGGTAGCTATGTAAATTCTTTATCTAGTGATATGTAAAGACATTTAGTTTTTTGGGGATGTGCAGGAGGTTTCGTTTGGTTTCATTTTTTAAATTTTTCTCTAGGAAACTCACCTTCAATGATATGGGTACCAAACAACAGCTCTTGATGAGAAGAACATATTTATACTATCAGTTTAAATATTGACCTCAAAATTAAGGATTTACATCCCTTTGTGCTTTTTTCAAGTATCCATAACATCAGTTTTCCTTTTCAATGAAAATTTTCTATGGTTGTTTTTCTATGAAGTTATTCAGTCCCAGCATTTTTTATACGAGTCTTGTTCGACCCCATTAAGATTATGTAATGTCAGTACGGTATCCATACCTAAAAGTCAGAAAATGACATGCATTTAAATATTAGACTCAATTTTTTTCATCTATTTAAATTGTAATTGAGTTAAGCAGGCACCTTTACTTCAATTTCCGAAGGTACTTGAAAGGTCTCTTCAGAAAATGAATCTTTTATCAAATTATTTTTTTTTTTAAAAGTGAAACTGAAATATTTACATTGCAAGAAATTATGTAATAATTTGCTTGTTTAATTTAATTGGGGATTTTTTGAATCAAAAATTGATTTTATTTTTTTGTTTCAAAGTATTATTTCAGTAGCGTACTTGAGTACATAAGGATTAGAATGTGCTCATAGTCATCATCATCATTCATTTATATTTACTCTAATTTACAATATATTTTAAGATGAGCTCAACACAATAAATATTAATCCTAACTTTTAACAACAACTTACAACAAATTTTAAATAGAGTAATAATAATATTTTTTAATATTTACTTATTTAGACAAAATAGACCGCAAAATTTATTTTTCTCTCTTTCTTCTTCATTTCTTATGTAATAAGCATTATTTGGCATATTATTAATCATTAGTTATTTGTAATTGAAAGCGAAAAAAAAAAAAAAAAAATTTTTTTTTCGTGCAAATTAATCGTTTTGTATTTGAAACGAGAAGAGAAACAAGAAAAACCTAATTTAGGAATTAAATTAATTAATTACAATTAGGACTTTTTTTTTTAAAATAAAAAAATATATAAAAAGCAACTTCAACTATTTAGTAGTGGTTTCCATAGGCTCTAACTAAACAAAAAAAAATTGTTGATTAATTTTTTTATTTTTTTAAATTCTCCTCTAAATGAAATTTAGAATCTTACGGAGAAAACAACAACAACAACAAAAAGAACAACAAAACACGTTGATTAAACGGAATAAATCACAAGGGCTATGGTTATGCAATAAGAAAAAGTATGTGTTGTTTTTCTTTTTTTTTTCTAATTTTCCAAGGTATTGAATCCGGTAAAATAAAGCGAAAAAAAAATAGCCTCTATTGGATAAATATTTAAAAAGATAAACTCTTGAAATGAGTGTTGAAATTGCATAAGTTTTTAAAATTTTCGCACTCTCTCTCTCTTCTTAGGATGATGATTTTGTTCGTTCAAGAAACAGTTTTTTGTAATTTAATATTTTTTCATATGAAACGAAAACTTTTTTTTTACGGGGCGTTTGTAAAAAAAATTTAAAATTATAATTATTTATTTGTTACAATTTTTCTAAAAAAAAAAATTTGAATTCAATTACGCTTACACTTGTTCTGAAAAGAAAATTATTTTTCTTTTTTTTTTTTGGCAAGAGTTGTGTTTGAATTTGAAAAAAAAATTATTTTCTTTTTCAAAAAAATAAATTGGGTTGTTAAATACAAACTACTGAGATTACAATTTTTTATAAATATTACCTATGTATACGAGACCAAGTCTATACTTTATTTACAGAACTCAGATGAATGTCTTTTTATTACAAAAATCTAATTAATTTACTTTACCATGTGTTTTTAATTACCCCATGCTAAGCCTAGACCAAAAGAAAAATCTTTTCAAGTCATTTTGATATTTAAGTTTAGATAGACTTAAGAATTTAAAATGGATCTCGGGATAATTATTGATATACTATGGTTTACTTTATTTACATTAAACATAGGGTTAAAAGTATTATGCAAAGACACAAGTCTAGTTATAAAAAAAAAAAGTATGATTTTTTTTAAAGACCCTATGACACACTTTTTTCGATTTTTTATTTTATTTATCGATCGGGAATGGTAGACTTCAATTTTGGAATTTTAGAAATGAAACGGATTTAGTTATGATTAAAAAAAAATTTAGCATAAATCTAGAATTAGTAAGAGTCATGTATGTTCATTTGTTCTAATAGGATTTTAAAACGAAAACATTTACTCTTTAGAAAACAAAAAATAAACGATTTTAATTAAATTAAATTAACAAAAATAAACTTTGTGTTAGGTAATCTCATTTATTGTAAAAAATTAAAAATTTTATTTATGAATATTTTTTAAATTTATCTCGAAAATTACGCAATTTAACGTAAAGCTCAAACGAAACAAAAAGTTGTATAAGTTAATTTTAATGAGATCAAAGATGGTTGAACAAAGCCAATGCAAATTTAAAAAAAAAAAAGAGCCTTTGGGAATATTTTTGTAGTGTCTTACATAAGTACTTATGTGTCGGTCTCTCGTTAGACGCTGAGATTCAACATGACAGATTCGGATAATAGACGACGATGAGGTGATCTAATCCAGTCTTTAAAATAGTTAATAATTTTAAGAAGGTCGATTTTATAAATGGAATTCCATCAAGAGTCATACAATTTAAGGGGTCACTCAATGGACATTAATAGAGAATTAGTTAAGGAACTGTGCAGCTCGTTTTAATTTTTTAGAGTTGTAAACGACTTGAATAATCGAAGCAACTACAACTGAAAATTTCGATGGAAATTAGATGAATGGTGGAAGGGCAAGTCATATGCGCTCGCAAAAAAAACTGCTATATCCGTAAGCCTCTACTCGATTTATCGAGTCGCCGTTAATTTAAACTTATGACCTTTCATTAGTCCATTTTTTCAGTATTTTTTTTTAACTTTCTCATTGTTCAACATCGAAGGGTTTAGAAAAGACATTTTCTTTCACTATCTTTTTTTGTTGAGAATAAAAAGTAATTATAAAATAAATTCCATTATTCTCGTGCAACAAGTCTTTTGAGATTTCGTTATTACAAATTAAATTCAAGAATATTTTTTCAGTGAAAAAAAAAAATGTTTTTCCTTAAACGATGTCAAGGCAGTTTAATTTTTAGATCTACCAAAATAATTAACCGGATTAGCCGATTTTTTTTTCTTAAATCTCATCATTGACCATGTTTAACCCAGAAAAAAAACCTCGTCGACACGAAAAAAATGTGATTTTTTTTAATTCAACGTGAATTTTGTAAATATCAAAGTTATCTGAAACCTTAATTGAGACGTAAAGATTATTAAAAAAGAAGAAGATGACACATAAACCAACATTTTTTAGTGAATTAATCTAATTTTCGAACTACTAGTCTACTTAAATAGCAATGTTTGACTAACAATCCTTAATGTAAATGACAAAAAAATAACATTGTTATCATAGTTTTATGAAAATATCATTTTTGTTGTTGTTTAGATTTAAACTTCTTTTGAAATTAAATGCTAGTTTGAACCGATATTGATACTAGAGCTTATTTAATGCATTAAAGTCAACAATGTACACATCTAATTCGAACGGTAAATATGCTGATCATAAAACGAAATATTCCCAACACCAACAACAACAACAACAAAATTTAATCATTAATTGCAATCAAAATACAAGAAATCCCGAAATGACAAAAATAAAAATAACGAACCAAAATAACATGACAACGTTTACAACAGGTAGTAAATCAAATCATAATAACAATAACAACAACCATCAAAATCATCAGCAACAACAACAACAACATTCGAATCAAATTCATTCGTCTAAACACACAACTATAGTTTCAACTAATTCATTTTCAGTTAATAATAATATGGTTAACAATTCTCTGTTGCATAGGTACATTTCCTTTTATATTATATAATCCAATCAATAATTTTTTTTGGTGTTCGAGGGACCCCTCCGTTAAACAATAACAACAACAACAACAAAAAAAAGACTTCAAAATTAAATAAAATTAAAAATAATTTTGCAATAATAAAATTTCAAAAATTTTGAAGTCTTTTTTTCTTCTCTAAAAATCAATATGCTCTTTTTTTTTAATTCTTATTTCATTTTTTGTTGAATTATTTATTTCCTTTTTTTTTTTGAAAAAAAAAACAGGCAGCAATCATTTGACACTAACAATAACACTAAAACTACTAAATCTCATAAAAAATTATCTAATGATAAACATAATCAATGTGAAATGATTTCAGCTCAACATCATAATGTACAAACTCAAAGCTCTTCCGTTAGATCAATCGATTCAATAATTGAACTTGATATAATTGACAATGAAAAAGTTAGTTTATCGTCGATTATGGACGGAAATGACGATTGTGAAGATGATGGTTTATCCCAAGTAATTTTTAAACAACGAAAAAAAAAATTATCTAAGCCTTCAATAGTAAATTTTCTTTTGTTTTCTAGGACTTTTCATTGGAAAAATCCAATAACGATGATTTAGTACATTTGAACAATTTGAACGAAACCACTGTTTTAGAAAATTTAAAAAAACGATTCTGTAAAAATCAAATTTATGTATGTTTTGTAACTTTTGTGTGTGAAAGCTTTACGTCTTTAAATTTTCTTTTTCTTTAGACTTTTATTGGTGACATCCTAATAGCCATGAATCCTCTCAAAGCCATTTCAATATATGGCAAAAAAGTTTCCAATTATTATAAATCGTGCGAGAATATTCGAGCTAAACTACCGCCTCATATTTATGCAACTGCTGAACAATGTTATAGAGAAATGATTCGTACACAACAAGCACAGTGTATTCTAATATCAGGTGAAAGTGGTAGTGGCAAAACAGAAACTTGTAAATATTTAGTGCAACATCTTTTAAATCGAACAAAACCATTCGAAACATGTTTAAACGCAAAAATTCAAGAGGTAATTAGTTAAATTTTATTGAAATAAAAATAAAATTCCCGGATGTATTATTTTTAAGATTTTTTGTAGTGAAATATAAATAAAATAAAATAAAAGCTTTTCTAAAATTTACCCGCAGGGTTCGTTATGAGAAAAAAAGTAACAATAGTATGTGACGTTGCTCGTTGATAAACTGTCAAAATAAACCCAAATAATTGAAACAAAAAATTCTAAAAAGTTTTAAGGATATTTAATTCTAATTTATTTGATGGAATTAAGTTTCTTCAGCTCCTTTACAATACTTTAGAAATTATGTTACTTTATTTAAAATATTCGATAGAAAGATATTATTTCAATATTGACCTGACATGATCAAATAGGCACAAGGTTGAATTCTAGTCTTGGAAAACATTAGGTTCAATTTACGATCTCATATCTTTTATCTTTCCGAATTGAAAAAATTTGCTATACACCGAATTTTACGCTAAAAAAATCAAGGATTTTTGCTTTTGACATTAAAGGTAAGACCAATAGAGAGTCTGTGAATTACGCTAAGTGTTTTTTTTTGAGTTTGTAAGGTTCGCCAAGTCATAAGCCTTAGTATTTGTAGCTTCTTTTTCTTAACGCTTTAATTTATAATAATTTAATATAGAATTTAATAAAAAAATTTGTGGAAACAATTTAAATATTCTCAAATGAACTAGGTTTCGGAAATTCAGAGCGTCTACACTATCTTAGAAAGTTATTTTTGACCTTAGATTCGTAATCTACACATATGAAAGCCTACGAAAGCCAATTTTTCAGGGGGTGTCCAAACATAATTTTTTCATACCCTAGGTGTCTAAAGTTTCAAGGCCCTTCAAAATTCATACTTTACTTTTGAACATCAAAATTTTTTTGAAGTTTTCAATGAAATTTCCGCTTTTGAAACTTTTGATCTTAAATTTTGCAGAAAAAACATTTTTTTTAAAAATTATATCAAGTGTTGTAGATTATGTTGAGAATAAGTATCTAGAAATTTTGAGTTCCATTTACACATAGTTTAAAGGTGGTGAAACTTTTGTTAAAACTAATGTTTATGATTTGACGAGCCTTATTCTCTTGTTTTTTTATAAAGAAAAGCAATTTCGGATATATAGTATATAAAGTAGTGTTTGTATAATATTGTATAGAAGACAGCAAACACTTTAGATGATGATACTGTCTTTTACAAAATGAGATTCCTTGTCTATTCCACTAACTTTGCTTCTTAAAGACTCTTTTCTTAATTTTTCTTTCTTAATTGTCGGCTTCATCTTTAAAAAAATAAAAACATTAATTCTTTACAAGAGAGGTCAGTAAAATTTGTGAAAATAATGAAAATTTTATCTACCGTAAGCTCCCTCAATTTGTACCCAGAAAATTTGGCCTTAAATTTCTTTATATCAATGGCTCGAAAATACTTCATTCTAACCCCCTCAACATAGTCTATAAACTAAAGGTATGATATTTTGAAACAATAATTTACCTGTCGAAATACAGTTCTGGCCGTTCACGAATTGAACCTGCGAACGTTCATGAATGTTCATGAACATTCGCCGAAAGAACCTTCATGAACGTTCGCAGATTCAATTCGTGAACGGCCAGAACAGTATTTAAAAAAAACTACTGAACACAAATAGAGGGGGTTCACGGTAATTGATGTGACTGCCGCAAC
The DNA here is from genome assembly GCA_022207745.1 of Brachionus rubens. Lineage (NCBI taxonomy): Eukaryota > Metazoa > Rotifera > Eurotatoria > Ploima > Brachionidae > Brachionus > Brachionus rubens. Next base: position 1,413,272 of record JAJVHD010000001.1, on the reverse strand, counting down.
TACGAATATTTTACAAGAATCACGTTTTGTTCGTAATGTTTTAAATTAACAAATATTTTCTCATTTTCAGGTGAACCCATTGTTGGAAGCATTCGGAAATGCTAAAACTCGTATAAATGACAATTCTAGTCGATTCGGTAAATATTTAGAAATTTATTTCGAACAAGATGGTACTGTAGTTGGAGCTAAATTTAAAGAATATTTACTCGAAAAATCGCGTGTTGTATATCAAAATGAATACGAATCGACATTTCATATTTTTTATCTTCTTTTTGCTGGTTTAACAGCAGAAGAAAAACTACGTTATGGTCTTTTACGTTCGCCAAAAAAATTCCGTTTTTTATCAAACACAAATGTTGATAGTTGCATGTCACCTGAGAATGAAGAAAAATTTATTGCTATTAAAAAAAGCTTAAATACTATTGGTTTTGTTAACGAAGACATTGAGAATTTAATTAAAGTCTTAATAAACGTCTTGTTCATTGGTGAAATTCAATTTTCTCAGAAAAAAGGAAATAATAACGATGCTGTTCAAGTCAAGAATAAAGAAATTTTAAAAAATAGTAAGCACTCTCAAGTCTTTAACATTCAACAGGTTCTAAAAAGTCTTAATTTTAAGTTTGTGATTTACTGGATATGGACCCAGGTGAATTAAATGAAGCTCTTATATCCGATGTTCAAATAACACGGGGTGAAGAAATAAAACGAGAACGAAACATGGTACAAGCATGCGATGTTCGTGATGCTCTTGCCAAAGCATTTTATGGTCGTTTGTTTAGTTGGATAGTCAATCAAATAAATCATCATATTCAACCAGCAGAGGGAATGTAAGTCAACAAAAAAATACTCCATTTTTTCCATCGGAAACTAAATTGCTTTTTTGTCTTAAAGTGGTTTGAATCACTCAATAGGCTTGCTCGATATATTCGGTTTTGAAAATTTTGAAAAAAATAGTTTTGAGCAAATGTGTATTAACTTAGCTAATGAACAATTACATCAACTATTCACAAAATACATTTTCAAATTAGAAATACAAGAGTGTTTAGATGAGCAAATTGAATTAAGCAATTCAGATTTAGTAAACTACCAGGACAATCAAATAATCCTCGACCTTTTTCTTGAGGTAAAACTTTTTTCTAGTTCGATCCCGATTCTTTTTTTTTAACAATTTTAACAGAAAAGAGCTGGTATTTTTCCACTATTGGATGAAGAGAGCAGGTTTCCAAAGGCGACGGACCAATCTCTGGCTATAAAGTTACATCAAACGTTAAGTCCAGCTTATCCGGATGTCTACATTGCTCCGAAAAATGTTGGTACTTCGTTTCATATTGTACACTACGCAGGACAAGTTTTGTATAATTGTGAGGGATTTTTGGAAAAAAATCGAGACTTTTTACCAAACAATCTTTTCTACGCAGCGAGAAGTAAGTCTTTGAATATTTTAAGTCTGACCCGAAAAGTAATTTTATAATTTTTTGACTTGAAGATAGCAACAACTTTTTAGTACAAGAATTATTTCAATGTAAATTGACACGTAAAGGTACAATTGCACCGTCGGACAGACAATGTCGTCTAAGAAAATCAATCACATCTTTTAAAGATGGTCACAATAGTTCTGGCAATTCAGACACGCACAATGAAATTTACATGACGAGATTCAAGTTCAGTGGAGCTAATAGTTCATCGTCATCATCATCGAATGTATATGCCACCACAGCTAACAAAGACGATCTTAAAAATTCAGTTAGTTCACATTTCAATAATTACTCAAGTGACAAAGCGTTACCGTTAACAGTCGCATCTCATTTCAAAGTAAATATTAAACTTTAAGGATAAACCAACTAATGGACTAATTATTGAGTATTTTTTAGAATTCTTTGCATGAATTAATCGAAAAAATAAACAAATGTAAAGCCTATTTTATACGCTGCATTAAACCGAATCCAAATCAAGAAAATGTATTCCTAAATGAGTTTGTCATTAAACAATTACGATATTGTAGTTTAATGCATGTTTGTAAAATAAGAAAATGTGGCTATCCGTATCGTATTAAATTTGATGAGTTTCTTAAATGGTAATTTTAAGATAATTTACTCGAAAAAATAAAAAATTATTTTTATGAATTTATGTCCATAGGTACAAAGCAATTGAAATATGCATTTGTAAATCGTCAGATCATAACAATAATAATTTAGATGAAAACTTACAAAAATGTTTAAAGTGTCTTGAATATGCTAAAATAACTAATTATAAAGTAAACTTTATTGCTCGAAAAAAAAATTTTTTTGTTCTAATTTTCTACTAGTTTATTTCTCTATTTTGAAAGGTTGGAAAAACAAAATTATTTTTACGATACTGGCATATTGATATTTTCAATTCATTGGCTAAAAAACTAGAAAAAAATGTTATAATTTCTCAAAAAAGTATGTCTCTCTCTCTCTCTCTTTAAACGAAAAAAAGTTAACATGCCTTTTTATTTTTGAAAGTTATACGTGGATGGTTAGTGCGCACAAATTTTAAACGAATTCAACAAAACGAAGCTAAACGTTTTTTAAATCAAATTGAAAATCGTTCGGACAATTTTCATCATAAATTGGATAAACAAAAACATTTTTGTCTATCACAAGTTCAACTAGTATCGAAATCAAGTGACGAAGAAACATCTGGTGAAAGCTTTAAAAGTGTTTCACCAATTAACAAAAAATCTAAAATGGTTAATTCAAAATCAAATAATTGTGTATCAAGTGAAAAAAATTGGTAAGCTTTTATTATTTTTATTACTTTATGCCCATTAAGCATTTTTTTTTCATTAATTAAAATAAAAGAGGCTATTGTTTTAATTTAATTAGAGATTTAATTGTTTCGAAAAAATTTTTTTTTGTATAAAATCCTTTGGGTCTTAAAAAAATTTTATCAAAAAATATTTTTTTTACATTAAAACTAATTTTTTAAAAATGATTGATAGGCCGGATATGAACGAGATAAATCATACACTTGAAGAGTTTGACTCGATGTTGGAAGCTTATGAGACTAGCATTGAAGTGAAAGAGAACAAGAGTAGAATTTATGTTTATCAACCGAATTCTGCGCTCAAGAATCCTCAATTGACACGATCGTCGTCTTCATTTAGCGCTCAAAATGTACCCACTAAAATATCACCGACTTCTGTTTATCATTTAGTACACAATAACAATAATAAAAATGATAATACTTTAAAAAAACGAAATGCTTTAGTTGCTTTTGAATTCAAAACTCTTTTGGATAAAGTTACACCACATAATCATTCATCTCAAATTCAGTATCCAGGATGTCTTGTTATTGAAGAAGATAGATCGTTACAAGAAGATTTATCGCATGCCTTGCCATCACCGCCGTATGTTTATCATGATGATCATTTTGAACCGAATCAAAATTCGCCACCATCTTATTCTTCATCAGCATCAACAACTTCCAGCTCATCATCAGCATCAAATTCTTCCGATTCATCTGATCATGAACGTACAGTATCACCATCTCAATTAACCCGCACTGCTCGTTATTTATCACCACCACCAAAACCAACATCAACTATAAAACAAAATGGTTTCTTGCTTACTGAATTAGATAACACTGATTGTGATAATCGTCGTAATTTTCAATTAAATCATCAAATGCGTCCTAAAACTCAAGTAATACCGATCACAAAACATGTCGATTGTAACACTCATATGATACTTAGTGAACGAGATATTCAAAATAAAATGAATATACATGGTCATTTTATAACCGAAAATAAAAATTATGTTAGTAAACATCAGTTTGTTACACATCATCCAAATCTTCAACATATTCAACATTATCAACCGAATGTTACCATTTGGAGAGAGGAATTAAATGCTAAGAATAATGTACAAGAACAAATTAAAAAACAAGTATTTATTCTTTATTAAAATTTATGCTTAATTTAATCCTTTGAAGACCTAAATAAAGTTAAGCTTATTTTATTTGAACTTAGACTAAGCATAAAAATATCTCTTTGTCTGGCTCTTTTGTGTGATTTTTGAAAAAACCTATTCATTCATATTTCGACCTAGTAAATGGGTCATTTTTTTATTATGCAACTGGACCTCATACAACACTTCGTATTAAATATATAAAAATTGAATTGATTTTATCATACTTAAACCATTGATTATTCTATTCTTTATTCGAATGATGTTGTTTTACATGTTTCTTCCAGAGAATTCGTTTGCTTGCGAGTATATCAACTTCAGCTAGTGTTACCTCACCGTTCGTCGGGAACAGTAACCCGCATAAAAATTTTAAATAGGTTGTCGTTTTCCGTGATTAATTTAAGGCTCATAGAAATGGAGGACTTTGGATGGACTTTTGTCCGATCTTGGCAAAGCATGTCTCCCCCGATTTTACGGAGTTGACATTAAGACACAATCATCCAGCACCGTTAGAGTTAGCAGATGAATGAATGAATCCAACTGTTGGAACTAAGTATCAGAGGCGCCCAAAATATGTTTTTTTTCCAGTTTAAAAGTGCTGAAATAGTTCAAAGACTAGTTGAAAACTGATTAAAATGCTTTCTAAAAATCATAATTTTGGTAGCAGAATACAACGATGCTTTTAAAAAAGTATTGTTTATTGGTTTTCTTTAGTTTTCTGAATTTGCTCGATAAAATTTTGAGCGTCCCTGCTAATTATAATGTTCCATATTAGTAGTAGTATTAGTTAAACTGCGACTCGATAAATCGAGTAGGGCCTTACCAATATAGCAGTTTTTTTGCAAGCCCATGTGACTTGCCCTTCCACCATTCATCTAATTTTGCTTTGTTGTAGTTGCTTCGATTATTCTTTGTGGCACACTATTCCCCCCAGTTGTTTACAACTCTAAAAGAATAAAACGAACTGCACAGTTCTTAGCCAATTCTCTATTATTACTCGTTTATGAATTATTTCAATGTTAAAATATCTTTATATGCTGTCTTGGGACATGGATCCTTTTGTCATTGCTATAAACTTTTCAGTAAAAAAGTTTCGATTTTTATACTGATCAGAAAATTGCAACCGAGGTACTGTAGGTGTTGACTCAGAAAGTCCATTTATTTGCCAAAGGATTAAAAAAAATTAAAAAAACATTTTCAATAAAATAAAATTTTCTTTCAGACTGAATTGTGTCAAAAATTGGAAGATTCAAAAAAGAACATTCCCGAATGGAAAAAAAACTTGATTAAACAAAAAGAAATGAAACGAAACACATCTACCAATCATCATGTAAGTTTTAGAATAAAAAAGAATTTGTAATAAAAATTTCTTGAATCGTTTCATCTTAAAGGGCTCAAGCACGAATATAAATCAGATACCAGAGACACCTGAATTAATGAAACACAATATATTCATAAAAAAAGGCCTAGCAGCATCACAAGTTAAGTGAACAAAAATTCAATACAAAAATATAAAAGAAACTAGCTCGGTGATTTTTTTCAATTCGTTTCAAGCGCGAACGTTTTCGAATTAATTTGAATGGACTCCTTCTATTATTGTTAGTTTTATAAACGAAAGAAAGTAAACGTTAAAACTCTCCATGATTTGATACAGTAATCGTTAGAAATCGCAATTTAATAATAATAATAAAATACAAAACAAAAAAAATTTTATTTTCCTATTTAATGCTATTTATATGAATTCCATAGAATTTTTTTTTACTTCACTTTTTTCTTTTTTTTTTTTAAAAACAGACTTTGTTTTCCAACAAAAAAATTTTTCGACTTTTTATCCATTTTTATTTTTGGAATGATTTGTACGTTTTTTTTTTTTTTTGAAAAATCTGTAAAATTGTTTATACTTAAGTAAAAAAAAAGGATATTTTAAAAATTTTACTTTTTTTTTTTTTACTTTTTTGAATTAAAATTTCCAAATAAATTTATTTTAAATTGAATTCTTAAGATTATCTTTAATTAGAAGGCTTATTAGTAATATTTGGAGATAAACAATTTTTAACAATATTTTCCACTGATTTTGATTAAAAAAAAAGCCCGAATTATTGTTTAATCCGAAATTGAAACAAAAAAAAAAACGAAAATTGAATTTTTTGTTTATCCATAATAATTTATTTAATCTCGATCTAAAGCCGCTTTCCGAATATGATTCAGTATGCTGTAAAATAAACCTTACTGATTTTTAGAAGGTGAACTTATTTGATTTGTTTGAAATGTATTTCATTTCATTCTTGAATGCCTTGAGGCAACGTAAATCGCAGTAGTAGCTGAACAATCCTAGACTTCTTTAGCCAGGTAGGCCGTAACAGAAATTTTTTTATACTCGCTACGTTAGCATCTTTCGACGCCCTTATTTTAAGTCACAGCGACTCGCGAGTCCCAATACGATGATTTTCAAAGTTGTTCTAGTATCAGGCCATCTATAGAATGACTAGTCGATGATTCTAGTCGGATCGTTTGCAGCAGCCCGAAATTAAATCGTAAACGAGTTTTTTGTTTATCAGCTATTCGATTGTTTTCTGTGTTTACTGTTAAAAGTTTTCAACCAACTGAGGCTAATAATCGACCATTTTCGAGATACTATAATTGTTGAGGAACGTAAGAATTTTTAGTATAAGTTCTTTTTTATGGTTTAGTTCAGGATATTAACTGAAGACTAGCATCCATTAAGACGAATATTAAAATACAGAATTTTTTTGACCAAATTTTATAAACCTCATGAGTCTGCCAAAGTTTTGGTACTGTCCAGTCCGGTGGACTGGACTAGTGCTAGATTTCCAGCTAGAACTCAAAAAGTTACTTCCGAGACTCATGAAAAATAACTAGTTAGTTAAGGTTCGAGTAGACAACCAGTTGAAACCTTTTGAGAGTTAGCTAAGCCAGCCAGGCCCTACTTTTTGACCTATTTGCCATTGTTTAACATTGAATTAGAAAACCAGTAGACAATCAGTTGAAACTTTTTGACAATTAGCTAAGTAAAGGTCCGAAGGATTAAGGGTTACTGTGTCTAACCAAGAATTAATCTAAGTTTAACTTTTTTATTTATTAATGCATATTTAGTTGTATAATGGATATTTTTTGCTTAAGATTTGATAAGAATCATTAAACTAACTATCCTGATAAATCAGATGTAAGTGGATTTTTTTATTAGCATGTCACAGTTTCCACCTCTAATCGCAAAAGCCCCTAGATATCACGGCCCCTTTGACATCTTTTCCTTGTCTCTTATTTGAATTTCTTTCAAAAAGTTTCTACTGGTTCTCTACTGGTTTTCAAAATTTTTTAAGATTTTTTTTTTTCCAAATGGTTCCAGCTGGAATTTTTTGTTCCACTTGGCGATAGGTTCGGATCGACGAGCGACGAGTGTGATCACCGACCCGCTAAAGTAAATTAACAGTCTGATTACTTTGATTTCAAATTATCAGAAATATCAGAAATTGTGTTATTTTAAATTCAAAATGATTTTTCAGGTATTAGGATATACATTTGCTATTCCTTTAAATTTTTTGATCATGAACGAAAATTTCAATCGAGCTCCTAACACTATTCTGGACCTTTATGAGAAAAAAACATAAATTGAAAAGCCCTTTATACTTTTTTTGAATGTCAATCCATGGTAATTCTCGTTGATGTCTGTCTTTTTGTTTAAGAACCTTCCTTTGTGTAAATTTAACCGATTAAACCACTAGACTCACATCAATTACTATTTTCAAAATTTCTATCAGATCAAATTTTTTTCTTTTTTGGATATTCTTTGTTTATTTTAGTGTTTGGTGATGATTTTTTTAACTTCTAATTTTTATAATTCTTGGGTCCTAAATAGTTCTTAACGAAATTCGCAATGTTTAATTAGAATTAACCTCATTTTTGGAGTAGTAAAATACATTTTCAAGTTTTAAAAATGATTTTTAACAACTGTTTTGCTCATAAAACTGAAAATTGAATTTTTTTTAAACACAATTTGGATTTGAACCTTCGACCTTCTGCATCGACTTCAACGACGCTACCAACCAAACTATCTTCCCCAACTTCTCAAAACGAGTTATCACTATGTTTTTTGTTAGATAATTCCGAACAATAGGATTTCGAATCTGATTATAATATCTTTATTTATTTATTAAATAATGTTAGCACAGTTAGTGGCACATACGTATTATTGTACCTATGAATTGAATTATCTAAGAGCTAGGACTTCGGTGTTCTACTCTATTCTACACCAATGGCATTTGAAAGCTTTGCTTGATTCTTTGCTTATTTGAGATTCGAACTGACACTTTCGTAGCCTAACACTTTGAGAATTGATCTACGGAGGATACCAACTGAGTTACCATCCCCATCTCCCCGTACTACAGAAACAGCCAGAAAATTTTCTCCCCTGGCGAGGATTGAACCCTCTGCTTACAAGGCTAGCTCGCAATCCACTCGGGTATACAGGCTTTTGTCTTTAAAAAAAATCTCGAATCAACACGGTTAAAAAGAAGAGAGACATTTCAAATCAGCACAAAATTTCAAATAATTCAATCGAAATCATTATTTTTATTGCTTTGTTTTTTAAGACTAATAAAAATTTTATATTTTTTTAATTAAAATTGTTCATTGATCAATAATTTTCCAAAAACATTCTAAACTAATTTTATACTTTTTAATTCGAAAAATAAAAAAAAAAATAAAGTATCCAATATCTGCATATTTTTTATAATTTTACTTTTATTTTATGTGTTCTTTCAGTTTTTTTTTGTTAAAACTAAATGAATTATAAAACTTAATTTAATTGATTAGACTATTAATACATTTTTTTTTTAAATTTTGAAGGCACGATTTAGATTTTTACGATAGTATGAATTTTACGATAGCAACTGGCAAAAAATTGAATTCTATTTTTTTTTCAGAAAAATGTCCCCAAAGAATTTTTTTTTTAATCTCTTGTCGAATTGAAAAGATTGTTGTTGTTGTTGTTTTTTTTTGCTATTATATCAACGGATTGTCATAGTTTTGGATGACGGCTTAAAATTTTTTTATTCAATCATCGAAAATCAAATACGAAGCAGCGAAATTTTTTTTTTTTTTAATATTAAAAGATTGTTTGGTACATGATATTTTAAATCAAATGGAATTGATAGAAACGAAAATTTAATTTTAAAAATATCAAATAAATATTTATCAAAATATAGAACAATGCTTTCACGTTTTCGATTTCATTCCAATTTCTTTTGTAATAATATTTTGTAATCACAAAAATAAACTCAAGTCTTGTTAGATACCGCTATTGGTCATATCAAAAAATAAAAAATTATAATTGAGATTTTTGTTGTTGTTAAAAAATCACGATAAGAAGTTATTAAGATTTTTATCTAAATTGGTTATTATTACTTTATCTTGACTTACAATCAGCTTTAATCAAAATATCACAGATTGGGCAATTTTGTACATTAGTGTTCACGATTATGTTTATTAATAAAAAATAAACTTCTCTTGTTAATTGAGTTACTTTGTTTACCAAAAGGACTTGAGTTAATTGACTCTTTACATTATTTAAAATTATATTAAGCGACAGACATCAAGTCAGTTGTTAAGCGATAAATCAAGGAAAAAAGAAATCAACCTTGTTCAATGGTCAAAATATTTTAAGTTACCAAGAACGATTTTCTTTCAATTTTTCTTCATCTCCTCGAAAGTCTGGAAAAATACCGACTATAAATCGACCCAAACCATCCTTACCCTAGTAATATTTCATGTCTTGGCCATTCATGAGTTTTCAGAAGAATTTTTTCAGTTAATCATGAACTGTAACCGGCCTAAAGATGCATCTTGATCATAGCAAATTTCCGAATGTCTTACAGACAGAGTCTCAGTAATTTTAAAAAAGACAAAGATACCGTTTCAGTATTATAAAAAAAACTGCAACCAGTAGAATAAAACACTTAGCCAATTTTGAGCGACTGCAATCGTTGAATTAGCTTTGACTAACTTTGTCATTGATTTAGCCCAGTCCTTGAGAGGGTCTTTTTCTTAGTGCTTGGTCAAGATTTTGTTGAAATCTGCTTTTTGATTGTAAAAACTTTATTTGGCTGTCAAAAGAATTTTCCAAAAGTTAGAATATCTTCAATTAGCTTTTTCTCAAAGTCTTACCAAAATAGTGATAGGGGATATTTTTTTTTAAAGGCTTATGTCGACTCACTTACTAGAAGGAGAACCTATTAGAGAGGAGGTGAGTTAGTTCATTTATTCTCACCTAAGCCCTCTAAAAATGTAACGACTTAATCGAGGTGTAAGGCTATACTCGAAACGCTAGATACTGTAGGTACAACTACGCAAGTTTATACTTGACCCGAGTCGTGCATAGCGTGTTAAGAGATGATTGCACTTAACTATATAGCTTCACGCGGGGTCGAATCCTGAATAAGAGTCGAACACACTATCCACTACACCACACCACCACGGCTATTCAATTTTTTTATGCAAAAATTGATCTTTCAAACAATTTCAAGACTAAAATCAAAGAAATTTTTATTCGTGATTTTGTTATAAATCATCAGATTAAAGTTTGTTTGGATTCTAAAAATAAATTTATTTCTTTTTATGGTTATTATGACATCAAAAACGATATCTTTGTAATGGAATTTATCTGTCATAAAAATATTACAACAAAAAATGGACCGTTTGTAATCCGATTTTCATTTTCAATTGCTGTTCAATTATTTATTAATCATTTATATTTCATTAGAAGAAAACTTGCCTCTTGAGGATAATTGTAAACAAGAGCAGCTGAAACTTTTTCTAGAGAGAGAGAGAGAGAGAGGTATTTATTAATACCTATTGGCGTTTATTCGACAATAAATATATAATAAATTTCTAATTAAATCTGAATGAAATAATCTATAAGTATGACAACGAAGATTTTGTTTTGTTTCAAGTGATTTCGCTTTTAGACATATTCGAAAAATTGTTTTTTCTGCGCTATTATTTTTTAATGTTCGCTTAAGCGTTATAAAAAAAACAATATTAATAATGTTTTGTCTAGTAAATCAGTAACAAATGGGTCATAAAAAAAAAGGATGGAATTGTAAAAGTGACAAACTGTAATCCAGTGTCCTTTTTTTAAGGAAAATATTTGGATCTATACGTGCGTTAATTTATGACTTTTATCTTTAGAATGTTTATTTTGGTCAAAACGAAAAAATTTCGTCTCTAAGGCAATTAAAAAATATTCTGTTTCTAGTAGAACTATTTGTTTTTGATTTTTGTTGTGATTCCGATTCTCAAGTGAAAGTTTTTTTTTTTTTTAAAATGTCAAAATTTTTCCTTTACATTTCATTTTTTTACCTTCATCCGATATTTGTTACTAATCAATATAATCGATATTTGAGTGTTTGTATTTTTTTTTAACAATTTAAACTAATATTTTATTATAATTTACAAACTGCATCAAAATTAGGTGGCTTTTCACTCGTTTAAAGAGAATTTACTTTTGTTGTTATTTTTGGGGCATGTGCGAATACATTTCGCTCCATTTAATTTTCAAGTTAAATAATTTTTCAAAATTTTTAAGAACTCTTTGGAGGATTATCTCAAAATTGTTGTTATTTGAGTGATTGCATTAGATTTTTTGTAAATGATAAAAATTTTACGGTTTATTGATTTTTATTATTCAAATAAATCCTAAGTGAACAATCAGTTTTTTTTTAAAAAAAACGAATGTTATTTAATTTATTCCTTTTGTTGCAGTTCAATCTTAATTTAAATTTCGTTTAGAAGCTTGTACATTTATACAAAATTCATAGTATTTCATGATGTGATATCTTATAAAATTTTGCCCAACGATGAAATCAGAATTTCGTTCTACCAATTAAGAAAAAATAAAGTTTTTATGCTCATTTCTTAAAGTTCATGAATTTTGGGGTGGAGAGGTATGAGTGAAATTTTTAATTTTTAGGCAAACAAAAACATGCTAATTTTGTGTTTTCCAGGCCGTGGATTAAATTAATTGAGTCGAAAGCTGACAGAATTTTGATCTTCATTGCAAAATGAAAATTCGTGTGCTTTCAGAAATGAGCATTGTGGAAGACCGGAGTTGTAGTTGCAACACAGCACTTCAGCTACATTATTTTTAAAAAAGTGGATGTTTTTTTTTATTAGACAATATTTTCCATTTAAAGCGCATTAGTAATAGTTATTGTGCAAATCAACTTCTTAAAGATTACAATTGTCATCGAGGCTTCTTAAGCTTATTGAGCTTATTATAAGATTTCTTTATCCCTTACGATACCATTTTCTAAAATCCTCTTGTCTAGCAATAAAGTGTTGTGAGGAGGTCCTATGGGTTCAAATCCCAGCCCTCGCGTTCTTGGTAATAAGGCGTACCCGGTACGTTTTAAGATATTAGTCCAAGCCCATCTTCTTAGAATGTTCCAATTTTGATGGATTTTGGTCGTAACCGGTCCAGGTGTTTAAGAGTCTTGAGCTTTTTTAATTTTTTTAAATTTAAAAAAAAAGCGTTACGAGGCTCGAGCCAGACCCGCTAGGTTTCGAAAAAATGTCTTAGAGTATCCGGTACCGTTCCACTCAAGTTCGAGCCCGGGCTCAGGACGCTTGCCAACGCTATCACAAAATTCCGAAACATTTTCTTAACGAAATCATTTTTAAATCGGTTCCATTTTAAGATTGATTAGTGACGACTCATAAGTAAAGCCCTACATTGAAAGCTCTACAGCTAGAAGTCGAACGCCCCTCATTTTGATACATAGCTTTATCAGTCAAGTAATGGGGAATCTTTATGAAACTTTATATGGAATCAACATGTAACAGCAAATAAGTTAATGCTGGGTATATGTTTCATTAAGAACATTATCCCAAAAAATACAAATGAATAAGAATAGCGATGATTCAGAAAGACATCTTTAACATTATTATTGGGATAAATGAAAGCCAAGTAGATTTAAGCCATTTTATTTAGTTTAGAGCCCCTATCATAAAAGACCACAGGACACTCTCCTATAGTTGAATATTTTCAAAATCAAGGTTACCCTACATGAATCCGGGCCAGATTAAAAATGGCAACAGATGTTCGACTCGATCAAATTATTACGTTAATTTTAGAAAAAAAAAAACTACTTAGAATCACTAGTGTTTTAGAAAGGTTTTACTAAATAAATAACTTTAAACAACTTCGAGTTTTTTTTTTTAATTAGCGGCTTAGAAAAGAATTGCCCACATAGGGATTCATTAAATTCCAACTTTTATAACTCCATAAGCATATTGCATATATTTGAGATATGATTTTTTTTTCATTCTGTGTTAAATGAATCTTTAACTTGAATTTTAAAGAATCAAAATTCAAAAAATTTATAAGATTTTATTCAATAAAGCTTAATCCAAAAGGTTTCTTGTCAAGTATTTAACGACTAGAAATCTCACAGAGTTAACTATTTTATTTTATTTTTTTTTGGTTGTGTTTCTTTTAACAAGATTACTTTTTTTTTTCTAAGAAAAGTTGAATGAATTTTTTTAAAATTTGAATCATAATGGAATTTTATCGAAACAGCAATTTTTTTTTCTTTTTTTTTTATTATTCTATTTAAGTTTAATTAAAATTTGTAATTTTGAACTTGATTTTTTTCCTCTCTTTTTTTTTGTTGTTAGAACTGGTCAAAAATTGGGTTCAAAAATGTATTGAGAACTAAATTTTTATGTGAATTAATTTTTTTAAGAAACAAAAAACTCAAAATTTGCAGGTGAAATATAAAAGACTTATTTTTTAATCAAAATAACCCAGAAAACGAGCCAAAATCACGACGAAATTCGATGATTTCTTTCTCTCTATTTTGTTTCTTATCACAGCTTTAAAATAAAATATTGATTTTTTCCAAACTAATCAAACCCTTATTTTATTTCATTGTTGATTTTCAAGTTCGATCATTGTTTTTTTTTTTTTATTGCAACTAAAAACTTGCTGTGACACATTTTTTTTGAAAATCTCTCGTTAATGAAATTTTGTTTTAATAAGAAAATTTATTTCAAAAAAATAAAGTTTTAAATTACATGTTTTAAATTGTCTAGCTTTCATCTAATTAAATTGTTTTTTTTAGTTTACGAAACCTTCAAGGCGACATTATTCGTACTTAAGAAGACTTAAAAAAAAAAAGAGGGTGTCTATTTAAAAAAAAAATACCTCGAAAATTTGTCTCTTAACAAAAATTTAATTTAAAGATTTATTTTATTTATTTATGCGTGTTTAAACACCTCATTTAGTTAATAATGAGATTTGTAAACAAATCAATTGAAAACGTTGTAGACGTACCTAATCGTAGTCGTCGTCGTCCTTATACTTTGAATTTAAAAATTGATTTTGTTGTTGTTGTTGTTTTGTAGTTGTGCTCGAATAATATTACTTTATTAAGCGAACTTGATTTGTACAAAAATATTTCAAGCGGATTTTCTTTTTTTTTGAAAAAAATTTTGTTTTCGTTTTTTTTGGAGAGTTATTTATTGTTATTATTATTTTTTATGTTCTTTCTATCAAGTCCAGCTCTATTAAGTATTATTAATGCAATTAAGTGTTTTTGAAAATTTACAAGAAAAAAAATACAAATTATATAAGTAGAATAAATCTGTTGAAAGAAAAAGGAATTTTCAATCGGTCATTTTTGAACTCAAATTTTTTTTTTTATTAAGATTTTATCAAGCTTGAGTTAATCGATTAGATTTTTACGTGATTAAGTCTCATTCTGGAATTTTCTTGAAACAACTTTTTAAGTTTGTATTCAAATAGTTGAAAGAAGTTTGGCTAGAAGTTTTCGACTGAGTCATTTTTCGAGGGTAAAATAATGTCCTAGTAATCCAAATTAACTTTACCATTTTGTTTTTCATTCATTTTCTTTTGGTCAATTCTCGTAAATCGGTTTAAGTTTCAACCCAAGTCTAACAAATCATCGAAGGGTAAACATTCTGTTTTGAAAAAGTTAACGTATTAAATTTTAGCTATTTAACAGCTTTAGTAATCGGAGCTTTTTGGAGTTATGGAGCACCAAATCATTGATCGTACTGGCATTCTTAAAATTCTATTCCTCCCCTGTGTTACAATATTACCAAGTTAAGAAGTGTCTAAACATGTTTCGGGGTCTCATCGGTTAAGTGAACGTGTGTTCACCTATTATGTTACCAAATCATGTTCACGGTATAGGTAGTAGTAGTACTTTTTCTGTGCAGATCTAACATCTAGTAGAGCAATCCTATACTTAATTAGCTGCAGAAGCTGATAGGCTTTTTAGTCGGGTAGGCCATTACTGAATTTTTTTATACTCGCTATGTTTGCATCTTTCGACGCCCTTATTTTAAGTCACAGCGACTCACAAGTCCCAATACGATGATTTTCAAAGCTATTATAGTATCAGGCCATCTAGAGAATGACTAGCCGATGATTCTAGTCGGATCGTTTCCTAGCAGCACAACACTAATGACACTCGTCCATTTCCATTATTTTTTTTTCTATGCGTTACAACTTTTTTTGACTCGACCAGGATCCGAACTCGTGGCATTAGCTGCCAAAGCAGTTGTTCTACCCACTTGATCATGAACTCTGGTGATGGGTTTATTTAAAAAATTTAAGATAAATAAGGCCTCAAAATCCACGAAAAACTAAGTAAGGTTTATGATTCGCTGCATTCTACGAGAGTTAGTGAGTAAGATTACATAATTCTTAGATTAGTCTTGATGATTAATTTGATAGCTCTTCATCAGCCTAATTCAGGAGTCTCGGTATATCACTCACATAAGCATTTCTTAAGAAAAACAAATGTCAATTTTTCAAAATCATTCCTAATTACTGCTTGAGATGATTAGCATAATTTTCTGAGAATACTTAGCTCTGTTTAAGAAGGCCATATACTTATTTCTGCACTTATAGATGCACGTGTATTATGACAAACTATTTTAAGTTTATCAATGAAGGACAATTTTTTTTTCAAATAGAGTTTTTAAAATAATTTTAAAATTTTAATACTTTAATTAAATATAGATGTCTGTGCTTGTCTAAATTCAATGACAAACACTTGAAATGTCTAGAATATTTAGTAGTAACAAAAAAAAAATTTTTTTGTTTTAATTTAAAGAAGCAAGTTATTTCAAAATATAAATATATCAAGTTAAAAACGTTCGACTATTTGATCTTTTATTAAAAAAAAAATTAATAGACCAATTTCGGAACAAAATAAAACAAGTCTTTAAATGTTCTAAATATTCTTCAAAAAATCAAGGTATATATATATATCTTCGATTTATTGAATCAATATTCTATTTCAATATTCAAGTTTTTGACCGTATATCAAATTACCACACAAACCATTTAATAAATATTTACCAAATTCATTACTGGTCACTCGATTTTTTTTTTTAAAAAAATCCTTTTATTTTTGTTTTAGATTTAAATGATAATTTTTTTTGAAAAAAAATTTTGTTTAACAATCGCATCCACTTTAGAGATAAGCTGGAAATTGTATAAGATTGTCCTTTTTCTATTACTCACAAACAAAAACTATTTTCAAGTAATTAGAGAAAAAACAAGTTTTTCGATTTTGTTTAAGGAAATTTTGTAAGTGCTAAAAATTATTATACTTGACCTCGCAATTTAAGATCCCTTTAGTCTTGAGTCATTCAATTTAATTTTTACATTAGAGCTATACTTAACTAGAGATTTTGAATTTAAATGTTTTCTATCTTAAACGATTTAATTGACCACAAGCTAGTTTATGGTCTAAATTTAGCCTCGAAGTTATAAAACAAAATTGATTAAATTAAACCAAGCGATTATAATTTTTGTTTACATTTAATGTTCAAGGAAATCGTAAAACTGATAGTTTTCATAATAGTATAAATTAAGAAATGATAATCAAAATTTAAAATCAACTTAATCGACAATAAAATTTGTTCTATTTATTTTGTTTAAGTTAACTATTCAATTTAGTTTCTCTATGTTTTTTTTTTTTAATTTGAATGTTTAAGATATTCTTCTTCTTTTTGGTTAAATCTAGAGAAGATAAATTTTCGTAAGCACGATTCGAGGATATAATTTTCTTTTTTTTTAATTTGAAATTAATTTGACATTCAAAATTTTTTGAGTTATTAAAAATAAGTTATGCGTATGGACGATTCAGTTTTGGACGTTATTTTTTTTTGTTCACGTCCAATTTTGTTTAAAAATCCCATTTAAAAAAAAAGTTAATTTAATTTTTTAGATTTAATCAACTCAAGATTTTTATTTTAATAGATTTTTACAACTTTAAACTGGGCTAGGAAACTCGACCCTTCATAAAAATTGGGAAAATTTTTAGAAGTTTCTTATAAGAAGTGATAACTTGTGAGTTTTTAAATAGAAATGTTCCCGGTTAGAAGGGCTCAAAAAGCATTGGCATGATTTTCGTGAAAACGATCTAAAACGCTTCAGGTCATGATAAATCAGTCTTTAGGTTTATCTTATTGGACAGTGTTGTGCAATTAATTTTTAAAGCTTTTTTAACGTAATGTGACATTAGCCAAAATAACTCAAAATAGCGTTACTTTTCCTCTAATTTTCATAAGAGAAAAATTATTATTTTTAATAAATTTTGTTGAAGTCGAGTAAATTCATTGAACGTCAAATAACGTTAGCTCAAAATTGACTGCCAATACTGTACATGATGCCAAACAGAAATTATTAATATTAATATTAAAGAACCTCTAATCATACTAGCTTTAAATTCTATTCCTAATAACGTAAGAAGTGTCTTAACATCTTTCTCTCATTGATATCTCTTGAGATAGGTTAGGATTTGTCATTTAAACAAATAGATTGCTTTGATACAAACGATCTTTTAAAAATTTAAGCATTTTTGTTTGAAAATTTACGAAAATTTATACTTTAGACATATTGTAGTACCTAAAGTAACTTATCATTTGAAAAATCCTCACCTTTTCTTATAGAAGAAGACTTAATCTACAAAGCTGATGAGTTTGTGTCGTATCTAGATGTAAAATTTAAGAGAAATTAGGTCTCACAAACCGCGACAAACTAAGTAAGATTTATGATTTGGGATATCTTAGGATTGAAAAAAATCTTTTTTAACACACCTCTCTCCATCATCAAGACTCTGATTTAAGGATGTGCCCCAATACTAGAATGGTTGGTTCTTGACTCCCGCATTTTTTTGTAGATATCACTTTTCTTTCCTACCTTATGATGGCAACATTTTTTAATGATTCTGAAAAAGCTTTTTTGGCGATTTAAATCTTCAGTAAGAACTCTAATTATGATTTTGAAGCCATTTGATAAGATTATTAAATTTTTGTCGGTAATTGCAAAAAAGAGCAGTTAAAATTTTAGTTCTGGATATATTAAAAATTTGACCAGTTTGATGGAGCAATCGATGAAATTGATTACAGTGAATAAATAAGATTTTTAAGTTCAAGTTGAAAAGAAAATTGAAACACGGGTTGTAATCAACTCTTGCGAATGATAAACTGTAAGAGGTGTTAAGAAGATTTATCAAGCGTGATATTTCCAAAGGTATAGAAAAGTTTATTTTGCGGTTGTGGAACATGCAGACCCAAACTACTAAAATATTAAATTCCTTCCTTAAAATCGTATAAAAATTTACCTCCAGAATTCAACGAAAAAATTAGGGAATGTTTAATTTCCAAATAGAACTAAGTTATTCTTTCTTTAGAATAAACGAATTCCTGGTAAATATGAAGGGTTATGTAACTAGAAGTAATTTTTTTAAAGCTAGTTATCAATCTCAATTTAAAATGATGTGTCCGAAACATTTGTTTTTATTTCAAACAACAAAAATCCATCACTTAGTAAAACATCTGTTTAATTTAATTTCAAGATAAATGTTAAAACCTATTCGAAATAGAAAAAAATATGTGTATATCTGGCTTATTCTTTATTAAAAAACTAAAGAAAATTCCTTAATTGTCAGCTATTAAAATTTATTATCTCGACCAAGCTTTGTTCTTGTAAGTGTATATGATAATGATAATTTTTGTGAGTTTAATTATATATTTTAGTAAGTTTTTGAGTTTTTCGTTTCTTAATAGTATTCGAGTCAATTTATTGTTAAGAGAGTGAATCAATCGCTTTTTTTTTTTTTTTGAAAGTTGCTCTAGGCACTTGAACAAAAATTATATGTTCAACAAAATAAACAGATAATAAAACAAACTTCGATCGAAAAACCTGGATGTTAAGGAATTAACCTAGAGCTACTACTACAACAAAAACAAAACAAAAAACCTATTCGTGCTATTTATTGTAAGTGCTATTAGAATCAAAAATCTAATTTCGCTTTTAAGTTTTCTGTGTTTAAACAGTTACGGGTCAAAAAATTTTCAAGTAATTTATGATAGAAGTATTTAACACTGTTAACTTCGAAATTGGTAGACTATTATTAGACGGGTTCTATAACGAAAAAAAAAAATAACATTTTCATGTTCTTATAATTAACTTTCTATACAAAAAAAAAACTAATTAATTTTTTTTTTGTAAAAAAAAAGCATCAACAGCAAACGACAAAAAAGTCGTGTTTATTAATAATAAAAAATCTATTAATTTTATATGATGTTTGCGTGTTTAAAAAATAAATCTCTATTTTTTTAACAAGATTTTATTATCTTTAAAAATGAAATAGCCCTGATCGAACAAGGTAGACGACGACGACTAATCAGATTAGGACTAGAAATCATTTTTTTTTCACTTTTTTTTTTTTGAAAAAAAAATATTTTGATCGATTTGAAATGTATATATTTATTTTTAATTTAAATGAAATAAGAATACTTAAAGTGGATTTAATTTTTTTTGTCATATAAACAATCTCAAAATGAGGATGTTTGTTTAAAATAAAGATCTACACGTCGTTGTCGTCGTACATAGCCAGGAGTAAGTGTACGAAAAAAAAAAATCATTAACTATAATTGTTTTTTATTGATAAAGCAAATAGAATTTTTTTTTTTATGAAATTTTGTTAAAATATTTTTACTCGCAAGGAAAAATGGGGTTAGAAATGTGAGCATTGATTTGTATTTGGTTCGAGGTCTACTTTGCATCATTCAAAGACCTTTTCATTTGTTTTTAACTTCTCTCTTTTTTTTTGTTTCTTAAGTATTTCTTAATGAACTGAGTATCTTTTTAAAATCTTATCTGATAAATCTTTCAGATTGATTTAATGAAAATGAATAATAACCCCACTCTCTCAATGAAGAATCATTAAATGTTAGATTTTTCGATATATTAATTATAAAAGTGTTACCTATTCCAGTCTATCAAAAATCTAAATCTCTTTTAAGAAAATCGTTTATTTTTTCTTCTCTCAGGAATGATATTTTATAATAATTTTTTTAGATGCGGTAAAACTTTATTTTAGAATGATTATACTCGAGAGTGAGTTGATAAGAGAATTGGGATGTTCTCATCTCAAGTCCCATTACAAATTATATTTATTGCGGTGCAAAGTTTGTTAAATTATTTTAGTGATAGTTTTGTTTAATTGAATTTATAAGTGTAACCCCCTTCTTACTGAGGGATTCCAATAAAAAGTTTAACGTTAAATTAAAATAATGAATTTAACTGTTTGTGTTGATGAGATGAAACTAAGGGATAACATCAGAAACTTCCGCCATAAAATATAGACATAAAGCTTTATGTTTTTGAAAGGGTCATACCGCTACAATTTTCAAATCGAGTAACTTCAGTTTGGAATGGTTTATCTGTAAACGCAGTGTCAGTGACTTAGACAAATAGTTTCAAGGGTTTTATTGATGAAGTGTTTGGAATGTCACGAAGCAATTACTGCCAAAGCCTTAAAAAGGCTAAACACTTAAATGCGTTGGTATAGATTTTGCCTATAGCGCATTGTAAGATAACTGACTTACTGAAAACAAGAACGGTACACAGAAAAACCGACTCAGTTACAAGTCGAATTTTCTCATTGAAGAATGACTCTATCAGGACATCTAAGGTACCATTTTGAATCAGGCTAAGAGATCTATAATTTTCATGTATGCATCTTGTGTTAATATTTACCGTACATGTATAAGTCCAGTTGGTTTATTAGTTGACTGACAACACTCCTGGAGGCATTTAATTTTTTTTTCATTCAGAAGGGTATTTCAGTGTTTCTTTTAAGCTTGTCACCAAATCCCATAAAATCATACGACCTCTTTTCGTTCGACAATTTTTTTTAAATTTAATTCCGGTCATGTACAAATTCAAAATAAAAATTACAAAAAAAAATAAAAAAAAAAAGAAGAAAATAGATAAACATTTATTTAAGGCTTAACCTGTTTTTATTTATATTTTAAAAATAAAATATATGTATTTCAAAACCATATTTTTTTAGTAATTATTTGCAATATTATTTTTAACTTCACAAAAATCAATCGAAACCTTTACTTGTTGTTTTTGTTGTGTGTGTGTGTGTGGTAGGCTAGTTATTAAATATTGAATTTTTGCGTATTCTAATTATTCTAACAGCTTTTTTTTTTGTATGTTGTTTCATTCCCTGACTGATCAAAAACAAATTCCTACACGTACAAAGGCTATTTTTCCTCTATTTATTTTTAGTTGATATTTTTAAACAACCCCTGGATGAAAACAAAAAACTCGCATCAATTCATGTTAATAATTAAAAAAGTAAACAAATTTTTTAAAAAGTGAGATCTTGGGTGACTTTACTTGATTGATGTAAACATTCAAAAATTTTGTTTTTTTTGTGTTTTTAATTGAGTCTAATTTCTAAAATATCGATCAGTGGGAGTTATAATAAAGTATACTTTTTTTTTTTTATTTTTGTTTTTTATATCAATGAAATATATCATTTTTTTTAGATCATGATTACAAACAAGATTAAATTAAGTAGTGGCTATTCGTAAATTATTGCCAAAACTTAGGGGTTAGTTGTATATTGTGTAAAATAACAATAAAAAATGATAAATTTTATTTTTCGTGTGTTGGATTTTGTGATAAAAACCCAACAAATTTTTCTGAAATAATCCGACTTTTACAAAAATTCGATTCAAATTATTTCGGTTTTGTTGTTGAGCCACAAAAAAAAAACTAAGTTGTTATTTTCAGTCGAGTAAATTTGTGTATGTTTCTAAGAAAACTCGAAATCAATTTTTTTGTATTTGTTAAGTTGCCTGTTTTTTTCACAACAATATTCTGTTTAATTTAAAATATTGAAAAAAATGTAAGTAAGTCTGAGAATTGGTCTTAAAACGATGTCAGGTAAATATTTACTCGACGCGTTAAAAGAGATTTCTATATTATTAGTTAAAGTACTAGTTGAGTAAAAATCAAAAATATTTCTAAAAGTGGTTACTTTTTAAACACTTACCTCTCTAATAACACAAAAAAGTTTTTGATAAAATTTTAAACTTTAAATAAATAGACATAACTCGTTGGCTTAGCTAGAAAAAACGAGCGTTAAATTTTTTAAAGTATCTCAATTGATCAATGATAAAATATATTATTTACACTAACAAAATATATTTAATCAAGATCAAATGATACTCTTCTTTTTTATGAGTAATATTTATATAAAATTTGTTTATGAAGAGCCTTTTTTTTTTCTCTTTTTCGTTAATTTCTTCATCATTTTTGTTATTCGAACAAAACAAAAAAGTTATAGATCTCTAACGAGAAACAAAAAAGGATTAGAAAATATTTGTTTAAGAAATAGAGAGAAAGTAAAGAGATAGTTCAGGAAATTGTATTAAATTAAGATTTATAACGGTAATTTTGAAATGAATCCATATTTTTTCGATTCTGTTGAATAAAAATAGATAAAAAAAGATCTTTTTCATTGTTAACGATACTTTAAACACTTAATGAAAATAGACATTTTTCAATCATAATCCCAACATTTCTTCTTCTTTTTTTTTTGTTTGAGTTGCTTTGTTGTTTTATCGGCAGAAATCGATTATGGATGAGTAAATCTTTTTAACGTTTAGAAAAAACGCCAATTCATTAAAAAGTTTTTTATTCGAAAAGTTAAGTTTTTGTATTTAGATTTTTTTTATCAATAAAGTTTTTCTATCTTCAAAACAGTTTCAATACAAATTAAGAGTTCTATGGCCAATTTAACACTTCATATTCCTTATTATACGCCTTATTCGGGATTGTTGTTTTAGCATACATAAAAATCTTGTCAACATACATTAAAATCTTTTCAGCATACAAGGTTTTATTCTCAGCATACATAATCCTTTTAACATACAAATTGCTGAAAAAAATACACGATACAATTAAACAAACACTAGTCTGAAAGTTCCAGTACATGCAGCTCGAGTACTAGAAGCTTCAGGAGAAGAATATTCACTAGAAGAATCTATTTACAAGGAGCTGCAGTACATGTAGCTCCAGTAGAAGTTTTTCCAACAAGTTCTGTTGCCAGTCATACGACTAGCACCAGAACTTGCAACTCAGGTACTGGAAGCACCAAAACATGTAGCTCCTATACTAGTTGCTCCGATACTGGAAGCTCGAGTAGAAGTAGTTCCAGTAAAAGTAGCCCAGGGACTAGAAGCTTCATGAGAGGAAGAAGCTTCATTAAATGTAGTTCCAGCTCAAAAAGCTCCGATACTGGAAGCTCCAGGAGAAGTATTTCCAGTACGAGGAACAGTTAAAAATTAACGTATGTTTGTAAGCATTTAGTATGTTATTCAGCAAATTTGTATGTTAATCAGGTATGTATGTTGTGAAAAAATTTATGTATTGTAAAAAGATTTTAATGTATGTTAAGAAGATTTGCATGTATGTTAGTAATGTGGACCCGCCTTATTCGTGTCACTGCATTACAAATTTTTTCAGCATTCTACTCCTTTTAAAGAATCCCCACGATTCTGTCAAAGATTATCTATTGTATATTAAGACTTTTGTTCGTTGACTTAATAGGTTCTCAGTTCGATCAAAGACTAGTGTCAAAAGCTCATAAGAGCCAATCGAACCCGTCTATTTAATTAAACAGAAAATTATAAGTATAGTTTAGTACGTAGTACTATCTTCAGATGCACACACACCATAATTTTTCTGACACATACATGTCGATAATTTTTCATGAGCTAGGGTAGCAGTGTTGCGCTCAACCAACACCAAGGACTCCATTGAATATTTTTGACGCAGCCACGATTATCTATCTCACCACCTTCTTGACTTCTTTGAAAACTGATCAACGACGATACCAACTGAGTTAATCTGATTTCAACAATTTACTCATTTAATTCGTTGACTAAAGTCTTCATTCAAAGGATTTCAAAAATAATCTTAAAATCAAGCTCAGACTGGAATTTAAAAAACATTACAATCCAAAATAAAGACAACATGAGAACAAATTAGAATATTTCATTGTATTTTATTCAATTGAATAGGGACCTATCTATTTAAATTCAACATTAATTATCGGAATATCCTACCAAAACTAGTCTCTTTCAATTATTTTTTAATTAAAATTTTTAATTAAAAACCGCACAACAAAAATTGGTGCTAATAGATTCTTGAAATTTTCTTCATTGTTTTCCATTTAATCTAAATGATCAAGTGCCCATAATTCGATTATATAATTTAGTGCTAAATTTTAAAGGATATTAAAAACTAAAAGAAGAGGAAATAAAATATTCCTTGCCATTTATTGTAGATTTTTTGTTGTTGTTATCTGTTTTTGTATTGATTTATAGTGTTATTTTCAAAATATTAATTCCTCCCATTTTTATTTCTCGTTGTTTCTTAAGGACTTGACTTGTAATTAAGAGCAACAAAAAGAAAGCTGAAACGATTTCAATTGTTCTAATATTATTACATAATCCCCTAATTGTATTTGTACATCAAAATTAGCTAGTTTAGAGAGAGAGAACAAAAAAAAACTTAATTTGAAAATTATCTAATGATAGTTAATCAAGAGTTCGTTTAACTATTTGTAAAAGGCTTTCATTTGCGGGGTATGTTGGAAACAAACATAAAATATTTAACAAATTTTTTAAAATTTGTGCTACTTTATTTTTAAAATTTTAACTAATTAGTGAATTTCTAATTTTGCGTTTAATTTTTATTTTTTGTTATAGATCGTTGTACAAAAATCCGAAAACAATAAATTCTCCGAACAACAAAAAAAGAAGAAGGAATATATTTATTTTTATTAATGGTGAAATTTTGAAGAATTAAAAGAGTAGCTACACACAAACACAAAGTTGATTAATATTCTTTCGTTCATTAAAAATCATACTCTCCTTTCGGAATTGATTTATTTATTTAGTTAGAAATTTGTAATATTTGCATGATTTTTAATCAAAATTATAAGAGGTTAGAATACTTTTTTTTTGTTTTTATGTTTAATTGATTTTTTGAAAAATTTACTTTTAGAACCTTACTTTGTTGTAAATGTCAAATATTTCAAATTGTTTAAACGAGATTTTTTTCAATTAATTTGTAATATTAAAATTTTTTGATTCCGCTTTTGGTTTTGTTTTCCGTTTTGTTTTGTCTCGTCTTAGAGCAAACTACTTTTTTTTTTATTAAAATTCTTGATTTTTTTTAGTAACCCGCATTTTTTTTTCTTTAGATTAAATTTTACATTATTTTTTTTTGGTCGAAACCAAAATGAAATCCAAGCACTGAAAAATATAACTTAGATATGATAAACGTTTAAAAAATTTGTTTTATTTTTCCAAAATAACCATCGAAAATGTTAAATTCTACGAGTAAAAATAAATTTTATGGTAAGTCAAATTTTTTTAAAAAAATATAAAATTTGGGCAAAATAAAGATTTAAGCAGTCATTTAACAATTAGTACTGCACAAAAAATACATCCAATATATAGGCCTAACATTCTTGAACATAAAAAGTTACACTCTAAAAGATTTTAAGATTATAAGACGGCTAAGTCACTTCTTTTACGACTTAAAGTCACATTGCATACATTTAAGACACATAACCAACAGCTTAGACTTTTTTAACTGTTTTCAGATTTTTTAACACTTATAAAGAGTCTTAATTCAGTAAGACAGTTTTTGTGCGTCTAAGTTGCTAGATAAACGTCTTTAAGTCGTCAAAAAAGTAGCTTTAGTCACTTAAGATACGTCTAAAGGAAAAGAAGGAAAAAAAACGACTGAAAATTTTTAGAGTGTACTGGATGTCAAAGTTTAAAAATTTAAAAATTTTCTATTTTTTATTGTTTTGGCTTCTTCCATTTATGATTACAATAAGTAGAGGGCTTATGTGTGTACCTTAGTTTTATTGTCTAGTCAAATAAATTTATCTAACACAACAGGAATCATCAAAATGTAGCAGGCAGATGGCCGGAGATAATGAATTTTTGACTTTTTTTCGAATTGCAAAATTTTGAAGTTTACAGCAATTCAAATTTTTGATGTAGCTTAAGGTTATTTAAAGAAACATTTACTAAATTTTTATGTTATAGAATGTTAAGGCTAAATATTGGATATATTTCTTCTGCAATACGAACTGTTGAATTGATGAATATTTGAACTGCTAAAATCTTTATTTTGCCAAAATTTGGAATCAAGTTGATGTTGGCAGTCTAGGATTAGATCGTTTGCTGATTAAATATCTTTATTCCTTCAACTTGACCGGATTACCGAGAGCTGGTCGATTTTTACAAACCAGTCTTAAATGAAATCTTCCTTGGTTCAGAGTTTAACCTAAATGTTTTTTGTAATCTGAGATGGCCAAAAAATCCTTAACCCTTAAATGCCCGCTTGTAATATTTTAATCAAATCTATGGCTTTAAATAAATTCTAATTGGTGGTTTATTGTAATTAAGTTTATGATATTTATTCGGAAGAAAAATAGATTTTGCACTTTAGAGTAAGATTACTTGAACAGAAAACCTCTTTTTACCGTTAACTACGAGTTCAAAACGACCATTTAGCATGTACAGTCACATAAATTAACTTGTCAAATAATATCAGCTGACCTCATCTGATATCAGTTTCTAACAGTATTTTTTGGCAATTCATAATGTTTGTAATTCTCTAATTGACATCATATGATATCATATGATATTATTATGGTCATAAATTTTGATACGAACCGATAAGTTACAAGTTAATTTCCGGGACTGTAACAAAGCAAATGAACGTTTAACGGACAGTCTAAGCAGTTTTTTAGCATGATAATGATCATTTTTAATTAAATCTTGTCATGATTTAAAAATTACGCAATATTTATTAAAAGTCACAATACAAGGTATTAAATAACAAGAGTAATAATTAATATTTTTGAGCACGCAATTTCCATTTAAGAATCAAATTAAAATGTACTTTCCATAGGAAATTTTTTAGTTATTTTTGTCAGACACACACTTAAACTTAAATTAAGAGATAAAGAGATAAGAATTTCTTGATCAAATAAAAAGAAACAAAAACAAAAAAACATTGATTAATAGTGAATAAATCACTTAATAATTGTATCGAAAACTTTTTTATCTGACATATATCTTTCAATAACTCAAAATATAATTAGCCCCATGCGCGAAAAAAAAAGGAGATATCATGTCGATTTTATCAAGAGAAAATCTATAATTTTACGGTTTCAGTTATTATTTAAATGATTTATTTACATGAAATTATCTAATTGTATGTTTACTCAAGAGAAGCTCTTTAGTTGTGTATAAGGTAGACTAGCTTGAATAAACATTTAAAATTTTTTTTCTCGTTTTGCTGAAATTTTTAAATTAAACTTTTCGATTAATTTGGTATCAAATATCAAATTTAGTTCAATAAATAAATATTTAAATTCAATTACGAAAAAAAAAACTCGTTCTCTTATTAAAATAAATAAAGACTTACCAAGATTTCATAATAAAAATAAAAAAAGACACCAAATAAATAAATTATTTTGCAAATATCAGCAACAACAATAACAACTAAATAACAAAAAAACAAGAAACTTGATTCCAAAAACAACTTTAATTTCAAATAATATTACAAATTTTTTTGTTCTTCTTATTATTACTTTAACTATCAAAAACCATGTTTTAATAAATTTTTTCTTGTTCTCTTTTTTTTAAAACAATCAAATGTTAGTCTTTGCGTTAATATTCGTATTGCCGTTTATTAAATTGACTCTAAGTCAACAGACACAGAGTTTTGTTATAAAGCCAGCTGATACGAAAGTAATTATTGGTTCAACTGCTTTGTTAAAGTGTAGTGTCTCTGCTCGACATGGTGATGTTCAATGGATACACGAAGGCACTGCTCTTGGGTATGATAGAAAAATACCCGGAAAACCAAGATATTCTGTTATTTGGAATGAAAATGAAGATACTGAGTATCATTTACAAATTAATAATGTTACTTTAGATGACGAGGGTGTGTTCTCTTGTCAAGTAGCACCCATTGGTGATTGGGATACTAAATTGGAAGCACGTGCTAAATTAACAGTTTTAGTCGAACCTAAAAATGGACCTGAACTTATGTTTAATGATGAATCAAAAAATCATAATGATGTTGTACATTTTAAATCGGCTAGTTTAAAAACAACTAAATTTACTTGTACTATTCGTAAATCGAAACCTGCTGCAATAATCAAATGGTTCATTAATGGAACTTTAGCTAACCTTAATGTGGGAAAAGCCATTGAAACCAAACAATCAGGTAAGTCTAAAACCCTAACAACTCAAATAAGATCTTCGCGAATAAAATTTTCTTTTTTAAGATGGCGTTTTGGAAGACTTGACTAGTGTTTTTGAACTTAAACAACAAACAAATCAAATATACAACAACTCAATTGTCAAATGTCAAGGCTTTCATGAATCCTACGGCATAACTAATGAACTCAAAAATATGAGTATAGCCCTTAAAGTAGTTGTAGTCTGTAAGTCTTGAATTTTTAAAATTAATTTTAAATTTCATTTTTGAATTTTAATATTTTTTAGATCCTCCAAGTGTGCCTGTTATTTCTGGATATGACAGTTCATCAGGAGTTATCGCTGGTACTGAGCTTAAACTTTTATGTTCATCAACACACACATTTCCACCTGCTCAATTGTCTTGGTATAGAGATGGAAAATTGATATCAAAAAATTATGATACCATCGATTCTACACGAACAACTGAAGCTATTTATCGCATCGCAAAAGTATCCCCAAGTGATCATAAAACAGTTTTAAAGTGTAATGCGTTTAACCAAGCTATGGACGAACCATATTCAACCAGCTTATCTTTGAACGTATTCTATGGCCCCGAAAAATTGACCATGAATGGTGTCTTTGAAGTCGAAGCAGGAAAACCAATTAGTGCTTTTTGTTTCAGTGAACTGTCAAACCCAGCTCCAAGATTGAGATATAATTTTGACGGAATAGATTATGAACCAATATCATTTACCACTGTTTCTCCTAAAGGAACAAATGCTTACACTGTCAGTGGAAATTTTACACAAGTTGTTCGCCAAGAACACAACAACAAAGAACTAAAGTGTTACGTTGAAAACAAGCCTGCTAGTGTTCAACAAATGATCACTAAACAAATTAAAGTTTTATGTAATTTTTGTCCTTATGAATTATTTTTTTTAATTCTAAATCTAAATTTTTTGATTTCAAGTTCCCCCGGATTCGATTGAAATGACTCATACCATTGAAAATAAGACGTTAAACGAAGGCACTAAAATTAGAGTTGTTTGTGTCTCAAGAGGTGGTAACCCATTACCAGAAATCGAATGGATCTTAGACGGAAAAAAATTACAACCAGCTTCCGCTCAAGCTGTAGTCTATACAGTTGAGTCAATTTTGGATCTTGTCTTACAAAAAGAACATCATAATAAAGTGTTGGAATGTCGTTCAGTTAATAAAATTGGAAATATTAAAAGACAAGTCACTCTTAGTGTTTCATGTAAATTTAAATCTTTTGATTTCCATTTAGAAAAAAAAATTTAAGGTCTTTTTTTAGATTTGCCTTCGAATGTGATGATTTCTTTAGTGAACCCAATCGATAACGGAAACAACTCTTTGGCAATCAGGTCTGGACAAAGAGCTATTTTTAGCTGCCGTTCGCCAAACTCAAATCCTCAACCATACATAACTTGGTTCAAAGACGGTTTTCCAATTTTAATAAACTCAGAAGAACAACAAAATTTAACAAGCACTTTTGTTAACGACAAAGAATATGAAACGGTCAGTTATATGTCATTTGTTGCTGGTTCATCTGATCACATGAAAGAAATTCGTTGTGATGTTAAAGTAAACGACATTCCTCGAACCACTCATGGTTCACTTACACTTGAAGTCAAATGTAAGCATATCATAAACAAATTCTTTTCTTCAAATTTTCAATAATTTTTTAATTCAAGTCCCGCCAGAAATTATAAAGTATCCAGCAAGCATTATTGACATGAACGAAAACGCTTCTTTTGTTCTTAACTTAACTTCAAGAGCGAATCCTCCACCAAGTTATAAATGTACATCATCGAACGTAAGAGCAAAACATTTAAACTTGTTCTTTATTCAAAATTATAATTTTATTTTTATAGAAAAAAGCTTACACGGTCGTCAATTCAACTTTAGCTTTTACCACTGCTCGTTCAGATAATGGTGATTTCACATGCTCAATTTCAAACAGTGAAAGCACGACAGACATTAAATTCCGTCTTAATGTAAAATGTAAGTTTTAATGAAATGAAAGCTTTAACATCAAATTCTATAACGTTTTCTTTATTCAGATTCACCTACTGTAAAAATAAACAGCACCTTGTATACAACAACTATTGGAAATAAAATTAATTTGTACTGTATTGCTGATGCTAATCCTTTGCTTGGAAATCATATAACATGGAAATATAAAGATAAACCAGCATTTAATGATCCGGAATATTACACGATTAAATTTATACCTCCGAATTTATCGGTTTTGACTTTGAATAGTCCACGTGATATTGATGATGGTAACATAAGTTGTACGGTTGCTAATGGAATTGGTAAAGGAGAAACAGCTTTTACTGAATTACGAGTTAGACGTCCACCAACAGTTTTAACTGACATAAGCGCCCTAAAAGCTGGTGAAGACAGTAACATGGGAAGAAACACATTTTTCAAATGTATTACACGAAGTTTCCCAGACTCAACTTTTAAATGGAAAACACCAGGAAACACTGAAATTACTAATTCATCGAAATACTCGATTGTTAATTCAAAATTAGACAATCAAATACAAGAATCTGTTTTGACTATTTATAGCATTACGTCAAGTGATTACGGTACTTATTTGTGTGAACCAAGAAATGATTTGGGGCCAACAATGGCTAAGGCTGTTCTCAGTGGAAAACGTAAGTTCAAACTTAAACTCGAATCTTAAGAAAAAAAAGTAACGTTTTTTTTTTAAAGATCAACCGGAACCACCAAGTGATTTTAAGGTCTTGAATATAACCAAAAACTCGATTACTTTGGGATGGAAGAACAATTTCGATGGAGGTGATGGTCAAAAGTTTAGAATTCGATATAGAAAAGACACAATGGACCCAACTTACAAATATGTTGAAACTGATAGTGTAAATATTTTAATTTTTTAAAAGCCTAATGATTTATTTATCTATTGAATTTATATTTTTAGGATTCATCGTTTATAACTTTGGATAATTTAGAATCGGGCACGCGTTATATTATCAATATTCAATCGCTAAACAGATTTGGAACTGAAGGTTTCTTGAGAGAGCCTCTAATTGTTCAAACAGATTTTGGTTTTAATGAAGTCAATCAATTGCCTATTTTCACTGGAAACGATTTTCCACTGACTGTGATCTTGGTTATTTGTGGTAGTGGTGCTTTATTCATGTGTTTCAATATTGCGTTTATAATTTATTTAATCAAGAAACGTAAAACTAAAGGCGAAGCTGGTAAATTCAAATTTAAAGAATTTTGATAAATAAATTTTTTTTTTTTAAATTCTTAATTTTAGATTCAACAACAGACACAAACGAAACTGAGGCAAACACTGTTGAAATGTTTAGCCCTCCGCCTCCATACCCAGACGAGCTGAACTACCAATTAGATTTTATTGGAAGCAATTTCGAAGACGAGAATAAACCATTCGTTCCTCAATTGAATACAAGGGTCTCTTCCAGATACTTTAAAGACTTGAATGATAGAATCGATTATGCCATTGAATATGCTACCCCGATTCATCAGTCTTGGCAAAGTGATCAAAATGGTAAAGTCTTTAAAAATAAATTCAATTTTATAATTTAAACTAATTTTCAAAATTTAGACATGGACGATGATGTTTATTTATCCTCTCTTAGACAGTTGGACAAAAACATAACAGCAGCTATCGCTGGGGTGAACGCAGGTGCTCGCTCAAGCTTAAGCATGCAACCAAACACAATTAGAGCTAATTATAATCCGTCGAATCGTTTAAGTTTTGTTAATCGGCCATTTGGAATGACAAACACGTCTTCGTATCATCAAAATTTAAATAGTCTTACGTCTTCCATAACTGATAATTATCCCGAAACAAGAGGATATCCATTCGATCGTCTTAGTCAAACAAAATTAGTCTACAGTAACACGAATAAATTAATAAATGCTCCAATAACATCTACTTGTAATAACATTAATAACAATAATAATAATTATCGACCGAATTCATCATGTAAAATATATCAAGATTTAGATCAAGATTTTAAAGGGCATTTTGAAGAGTTAAAGGGTCATTTAAATAGTGAGTTTAAGGGACATTTAGTCTAAAAAAATTTTTTTCTCTGTTTAAAAATAAAATAATTAAATAATCCGTTGATTTAATGACTTTTAAAGCCTTTTAATTTTTTTTTTATCGATTTTTTTTTTTTTAATTTGTAAATTTGTCTACGAGTCTGAATTTTAAGTATTCTTTAAAAAAAAACAACAAATGGAATTAGAAAATGTTAATACAACTTGAAATTAAAAGTTTTTGAGATTTTTTTTTAAAAAGAGTTTATTTTGTTTTTCTTTCAATCGATTGTATTCTAATTTTGTATTTTTAAACTTTTTTTTATAAATTAATTAAACAAAAAATTAATGTAATAAAAATTAAAAATTTTAATCATGATTCTTTTTTGCTTATTGGAATTTCAAGTCAAGACCACAAGTCACCCGAGCTGCAAGACGATCTTAACTTGTTAATGGAATGGGCTGATCTATGGTCAACCGAGTTGAATCTGGCTAAGTGTAAAGTGATGTACTTGGGCAGAAGAAAAGAAAAATTTCCATACGAAATGATTAAAACTCGAGAGTGAATCATTTGCCGAATGAATCAAGTCAAGAAAAAGATCTCGGTGTTATGATTACCGATGACTTGAAGTGGAACAAACAGTGTACGTACGCTGCAGCAAAGGCTAACAGGGTCCTCGGGCAGATAAAAAGTTCATTCAGATTAGTGATGGGAGTTTTCTTGGTTTTTTTGGTTTACCAAAATTAGCATGCTAAAATTTTGGTAAACCAAAATTGGTAAACCAACATTTGGTAAAACCAATTTTGGCAGTACCAATGATTTAGCAGACCTGGTTGGTATTATTTTCGAAAAAAAAGATAATACAAAATTAACTTCAATTAACTTGAAAAACTAGTGACCGGTATAGTAAAAATTTCCCTTGTTAAATCCCAATAGACCAAAAATCTTCATTATGTTCTCATGTTATTATTGAAAATGTCATTTATCTAATTTTTTTCTACTTTTTATCTTATAGCTACTGTTTAAAGAACTGATAAAATCCTAAAAGATTGGTTTTCAACTATCGGAAATGGTAAAAAACAGAGAATTAAACAAAACAAAAAAAAAGAGCCCTATCGATTTTATTATCATCAATATTTTCATTTCTGGTTGTTTATTGATTTGGTAGATGAAGCCGATGATACTTGGGTATTTTCTCTAGGTGTGTCAGCTTGATTCGGGCCATTCAAAATACTTGACAATGTATTCCGACGCCTTTTTTGAGAGAGGGTATCAACTTTAACGTTACTCATTTAGTTTAGCTAGATGTGTGTTTGATTTTTTTAAGTCTTCAAATTAGTATAAATCTTTAAAATTAATTTTTCACACGTCAACAGTAATTAAAACCAACCTTATTTTTATAAGTACATTCAAAATAATCATTTCTATTTTTGCTGGTGTCGAAAATATACCTTAAAAAAAGACTGGATTGATCAAAATTGGAAGTGATTTGAAAATTTTGCGCTAGTACATGACACATTTTTTTCCCTAATTTTAGCGATTTTTGGTTTGCCAGAATAGCTAATTTTGGCATGCTTAAATTTTGGTTTACCAAATTTGGTTTGCTAAAATTTTGGTTTACCGATTTGGTTTTGCTTAATATAAGCAAACCAGACCAACCAGGTTTGGTTTTTGCCCATCACTAATTCAGATATCTCGGTCATGAGACATTAAAGCCTTTATACACTGCATTAGTGAGACCACACTTGGAGTATGCGGTAAGCTCATGGTGTCCGTATTATAAGACCGATATTAAGATCTTAGAGAGAGTACAAAGAAGAGCAACAAAATTGGTCAAACCGATCAAATCTAAACCCTATGAGGTACGCCTAAAAGAACTCAATATAATGAGCTTAGAGGACAGACGCCGTATGGGCGATTTGATACAAATGGACAAGTTGGTTAATGGTCATGAAGACATAAATTTGCTCAACGGTATCAATTTCGCCAAACCTACCACAATCAATCTAAGAAGGCACCACAAAAGCCGATTAGTACGTGAAATCAAAAAAAAAGGCTCATATCG
This sequence comes from Brachionus rubens, assembly GCA_022207745.1. Taxonomy (NCBI): domain Eukaryota; kingdom Metazoa; phylum Rotifera; class Eurotatoria; order Ploima; family Brachionidae; genus Brachionus; species Brachionus rubens. The sequence goes on along the minus strand of JAJVHD010000001.1, from coordinate 1,378,543 downwards.
ATATAATTTTATCACAAACCGAGTTACTTCAAGTTGGAATGATCTACCTGAAAGTGCAGTATCAGCAACATCAACAAACAGTTTCAAGAACATCATTGATGAGAAAGTTTTTGGAATGACACGAAGCAAATGCTGCCAAAGCCTATCAAGGGCTAAACGCCTTAGTGCGTTGGTATAGAATTTTCTATACTGCAGCTCACACTAACTAACTAACTAACTAAACGTTACATTTTTATGACTCGACCAGGATTTAAACAAAAAATCACAAAAAAACTTACGTTTTTGTTAATAATAATAATTGACCAGTCTACTTGATAAAAAAAAAGGGTTCAAGTTCAAAAATTATATGTTCCCATATCCTTTCCATTCCCTAAAAGTTCCGTTCCACGAACTTAACACTCTCTGTTTACGCTTATTTACAATTTTTTTTAGTTTTTTATGAAACTGAGCTCCCTGGGAAATAGAACGTTCTAAGAGCGGAACCTTTGCGAACCATTCTTTTTTGGAAAATTCCTGGAACGAGTCATTTTGTAAAAAATTTTGATTTTACTTCATATCAAAATTATTCATTTGCACATCGTCAATTTTTTTAAAGAGAAAAATTCAGATGCCTGAAAAATTTTGCTCCGAACTTTTGTTATTTAAGTCTCTTAGAGTTCGTTTTTGTTAAGCAATTATCATGGATACACGTGCCAAATCACAATCAATTTAGATCACTCGTTTTAATTTTAATCATGTTTTTTTTTACTCCATTCGCCTATTTAAAATAATAAATGAGAAATCATTTCATAGGCGTCGGAAGCGTCTTGAAAGTTTTTTTTCCGTTTTTTTTCCAAACGTGAGGCCGGCAACGCAAATTAAACTAAGTAAAAGCTACAAACCAAGGTTTTATCCGAAATTGTTAAAATTTTATTGGTTGAAACACATTGCATATAAATTGTTTTTTAAAAAATTAAATATTAAATAAAATTAAAAAAATGCTCTATTGAATTTTCCAAATTTTCACTTGATTTTCACTACACACAGCAATAAGATCATTTTGGTTTACGGTTAAAATCCTTGGGTTATCAAAACCTGTTTCTATTTTAAGTAAGCATAATCTATGTTCCACATTCCATATTCGAATTGTTGAATCAGATGAACAACTAACTAAAAGACTTGCTAACATTTCCAAATTTATAATAGTCTTTTCGTGACCAGTTAAATATTGAATGCAATCAGGTTTTTCTAAATTGTATATTTTTATTGAATTATTATCCAAGCCGATTGCAACTAGTTCTCTCCTGACCACTCTTAAGCAATTTATGCTATATCTTTCGCTTCTGAATACTTTTTTTATCTCTGTTGTAACAGGGTCCCAAATTTGAACTTTCCACCAAGATGCGCAAACTAAGTTTCCATCGTAAAGTTCATCTAAATAATTTACATGACTAAACGATTCATAACTTTGAACGCATTCGCCTGTTTCTATGTTCCAAATTTTGATTACGCGATCTACGTATACACTTAACAAAAGACCATTCCTCAAACTTTTCAAAAAAAAACAGATTCTTCTGGTTTTCTATGTAAAATACGAACGAATTTTCCTGTTTCAAAATCTCTAATTAAAATTTTGTCATCAGATCGAATCGCAAATCGACTCTTGTTGATTACGCAGAGTTCATCATTGTTTTGATTTAAAATTTTTTTTACTATTTTATCTGTTTTATGATCCAACAGTGAAATTGATTCTTTATTATCAGCTACCAAAAGAATTCCATCTTTGTTGAATTTTAGATCATTGATTTCTTTCATGAAATAGTTGTCTAAAACTAGATTATAAATAGACGGCAAATCATCGACTTTGTCAGGCTCTCTATCTGAGTCAGCATCATCAAACGATTTTATCACAATTTTGCCGAATACGTCATCCATTTTTATCTCAGTCTCAGGCAAAATCAAATGAAAATTTTCTCCATATTTGAAATTGAAAATTAATCGATTAAAATATTCGGTTTTATCCACGATATTTTCCATATAAAAATCAAGTTTATCTATTTTATCGCTTAAACTAGTCCCCGTTTTATCCGAGTATTTTCTTATATTTAAACTAATTGGACTGAGATTTTTCAATTGATCTCCAATACGCTTCTCGTTTTCTTCAATGTAGTTAAACAATTTGAAATAATGTTCGTCGATTTGATTTTTGAGAGTTTCTCGTCTAAGATCGATTTGGTTTTTGATTGATCCGAAGCTCTCTTTTAAAAAACCACACCGATCTTCGTTTAATAATTCAACATTTTCTTTTAGTTTTTGTAATCGCTCAAATTCTATGTCGACTTGTTTTTGTTTCAAAACCATTCGATTTCGTTTAATGTTTAAGCATTCTTGTTTATTTATTACGTGATCGTCGTCTTCATCGCACACCATACAGTTGAAGAATTCTGGTTGATCTTTTATTTCTTTGTAACAAACATCGAAACCGCATGGTAAGATTATTTGAACATCGTCCATTTTTCTTAATTTTTTTTAATTACTTCAAATCAAAAATAAAATTGAATTTTTGAAAAATTATTAAATTCAAATCTGTCATCAGTGTTCATTTAATTCTGCTTTTATTGTTGATCACATATTAATTGTAGCTAGAAACCTAATGGCTATTTCATACTTTAAATGCAAGACTAGAGAGTGGAGTTTCGTTATTTATAACGAGTAAGTTGCTTACTGTAAAAGTTTACATTGATTGAAGTTCGATCCGTCAAGTTTTTTTATCTCAAGCTGTAGAATAAATAAAAATGTAAGGTTAAAAAAAAAACTTGGAATATTTGAAATAATACGGCTTGATTATAACCATTACCCCCTTTGATGAAAAGTTGAGTCTTTAGGAGTCACTCCTATTTAAAAAAAACAGCTAAATACTGTTCATGCTGTTTTTTTGTCTGGTATAGTGGTTCTTCGGTTAACGTAAAGACGCGATTTTTGCGACATGTCGTTATAATCGAATTTCGAATTTAACGACATGTCGCTCCAATGTTAAAAGATGGGATTTTTTTTTTCAATTCGATTTTAACGACATGTCGTAGAAATCGCGCCTTTACGTTATATCCTCTCGTTTACTCTATATCAAATCGAAGATAAAACTAAAATGGGATAAATCAAAATAATATATCTAAGGACAATAGGGTAATTTGCCTTGAAATTTTTGCTGATATATCTAAATGTGTTATAACCATGCGTTGCAGTTGAAACAAATTTTAATGCACCTATTATAAAATTCTACAAAATTTGTACAATTAAAAATAGATAGAAAATTCTTAAAATAAAAAGATTTAACTAGTACAGTCAAAAATTGTTGGTCCGAAGTTTGATAATCTGAAATTTTTATTAACATAAAATTTTAAGGCAAGTTAAAGTTTTTTTCAACATTTTTTTTTCTCAATTTTAAAACCGGTAAAAAATCCTTGCAAAGGGCGGTTTCGACCAAAATAATAATTGTTGCAGTTGAAACAAATTTTTTTCTGCACCCATTACTGAAAAATACTGAAAAAATTTGTGAAATTCAACTGCGCATTTAAATAGAATCCTTTTGAAAGATGTGTAATCTGCAGCGAGTTTGCAGAATCTCATAATAGGTGCAGCAAAAATTGTTTCAACTGCAACAATTTTTATTTTGGTCAAAACCCCCCTTTGCACAGATTTTTTACCGGTTTTAAAATTGAGAAAAAGAAAATCTGGAAAAAACTTTAGCTTGACAAATTTTAGAAATTAGGGCTCGTCTTTTTAAATGGACTAATGCCAATTATTTGGTAATTCAGTCAATTTTTGATTAAATTTTTCAATGTAAATTTTTTCTAGGTAAATTCTTTCTTTTGGCGCTGTGAAGTTCATAGCAATAAAGAAATATCAATTGTGCAGAATCGTTATAAAAATTGTTCTAGAGGTGCTATAGCCTAAATAAAACTATCCGAAACAAAATTTGTCTAATCTAAATTAAGTGTCTCTGCAAATTCTCTGAAAACTGCACGCCATTAAAAAAGATTTGAATTAACTGCGTAATTAATTTGCAGAGTTTTTGCAGAAGCTTAATTTAGATTAGACAAATTTTGTTTCGGATAAGACAAGTTTTATTTAGGCTGTAGCATCTCTAGAACAATTTTTTGATTTCAATTTTGTTTCTCGTTTTTTTTCCCAATCGTTTACTAGTTTCTCTACGAGTACGAACTCTAGATTCAGATACATTTTTCCCACTATTTTTTTCCCCACAGTTATTTTCCCCATAATTAAAGTTCCCATTTAACATTTTTCCCACTTAACATTATTCCCATATTAACAATTTTCCTATGTAACAAAACTCTCATTATAAAAAAAATTAAAAATTAGCCAATCAAAAAATTTTAAAACTTGCCATACGATTACTCATTTATTTTATATAATTTCTTTTTACGATACCGTTGTAGCCTTTCCGGTATACCGCTGAATTTTATGAACTTACTAAATCGGGCATAATTAGAAATGATCCTTAAGCTGTTATAATGGAATATTTTTTGATCCATTTGGGATTTTGGCAAAATAAAGTTTTTAACATTTAAAATATTCTGCAATTCAACAATTGGTACTGCAGTAGAAATACATTAAATATTTAGGCTTAACATCGTATAACATAAAAAGTTAGAAGTTGTTATGCCTTAAGAAGTCGAAAGTTTCATATTTTTTTGCTCCTAAAAACCTTATTTCTAATTTCAATAAGCCCTGACCATTTAATTGAAAAAATACCAGTTTTTTTACCAAAATTTTTGGGTTCAGTAATACGATTAATTCCACCATTCGATCAAAGTAAAGAGTATTAAAATAAGTAGCTAAGAGATCATGAAGCTAAGTAAAGACTTTAAATAACGTTTAGCAAGACTAAAATTTTCAATTGCTGAAAACTTTACAATTCAGCAATTCGTAAATATGTCAAAAATTCTTCTTCTCGGGTCATCTGCCTGCTAAAAATTATAAAGTACTGTTTTGTTAAATAATTCTTCTTTACTAGACAATAAAATTAAGTTACAGACAAAAACCCTCGAGTATTGTAATCAGAAATGAGGCTTGTAGGAGAAAAAAAATATGAAACTTTCAACTTCTTAAGGCATAACAACTTCTAACTTTTTATGTTATACGATGTTAAGCCTAAACATTTAATGTATTTCTTCTGCAGTACCAATTGTTGAATTGCTGAATATTTGAAGTGCTAAAAACTTTATTTTGCCTGGGATTTTTGGGATTTTGAGACAAAACTTCACATTGCCTTGATACCTTTGTGTAAAGGACATAAAAAGCATATAATTCAAATAAGTCTTTTATATAGAAAAGAATTCTCATAAAGTTAAAAGAGGCTCTATAGGTGATATTTATGCGGTCGTTGACAATAAACAATAGTTGGCAATCTTTAAATTTGCAGTTACACTATATTGAAAAATATTAGATGGAAAGAGCTGAATATCTTGTAATTTGTACTGCGTGTTAAATAAAAAGTGGGATGAATGTCTGAAGTGAAATAAAAAAAAAACTGTATGAAAAATGTACGCGGGGAAAAAAATTGTGGGGAAAATGTACGTTGACCCGAACTCTACAACAAACCCATCATGTAATTTAGAGATTCATAAAGCTAATATAGCAAAAACTCCAAAAGTGTATCTTTACTTGACTTAGCTAAAGTTTAAAAAGATTTTTTCAACCTCTGATTATTTTTACTCGTTTGTTCTTCTTTGCCTTTGCCTTAAATACAAAATTGATTTTTCGATTTTTTTTTCGAAAATTCTTTTGATCGTAAGTCTGTCGAAATTATTTTTATCGTTCCGATATCTTATTATTCACCCGTTGTTTAGAAACATTTTTAAACTAACTGCTTTTTTGAAACAACTTTTCTTTTAATATGTTAGATTAAGAAAAATTAGATTAAATGATCGTCGATTAATTTTTCCTTAATCGTTGAGTGTTATTTCATTTCGAAACACAAAAAATCGCAGCTGATTACCCCTTAATCGATCGCTAACCCTAGTTTGTTGTTACAAGAGGCACTTTCTTTCATAAGGCTTGGTATAATTCAAAAATTTTTGTTTTATTGCTTTATTTTTAAAAGAATAAGTGGCCTTGAAAAAGGCCGGGGGTTTGAAATTGTTTGACTTTGATAATTTATTCAGCTGATTTTGAGCCCTTGGTTAGAGCAGCATCTTCATCAGTTTTCTTTGGCAACAAGATGGATTGAATATTTGGCAAAACACCACCTTGAGCTATGGTTACACCAGCAAGTAATTTGTTCAATTCTTCGTCATTTCGAATGGCCAATTGTAAATGACGTGGAATAATTCTTGTTTTCTTGTTGTCACGAGCAGCATTACCAGCCAATTCGAGAATTTCAGCGCTCAAATATTCCAACACAGCTGCTAAGTAGACTGGAGCCCCAGCACCAACTCTTTCGGCATAATGACCTTTTCTCAACAAACGATGAATACGACCAACTGGAAATTGAAGACCAGCTCTTGATGATCTTGTTTTCCCTTTGGCTCTTACTTTACCTCCTTTACCACGACCAGACATTTTTATTTTATTTTTTTGTTGTTGAGAGAGACTTAAATTGTAGAAATTGTTTGAATGAATGCATTATTCGAAGCTTTCATGAATCGATCTATTTATATTGAAAATAAGAAAAAGCTTTTTATAATAATTTGTACGTTAAACTTGAATATATAAAAAATATTATTTTTATTATTATTTATTTTATGATACGATGGTCGTCATTCAATGGAAACTCTCAAACAATAAAAGTCAAAAATATGTTTTGTGAGAAATATATATATTTTCCATAATTAGATTTTGATATATTTTAATATTTAAACAAGTTCATTTTGTGGTCAATAGACATCACAATTTTAGAGAACAAAAAACACAACTCATTCACAAAATGCCACCAAAAACACCAAGCAAAGGAGCTAAAAAAGCTGTTAAACCAGTCAAAGGAGCAAAAGGAGAAGGAAAAAGAAAGAAAAAAAGAAAGGAAAGTTATTCAGTTTACATTTACAAAGTATTGAAACAAGTACATCCAGACACTGGTGTTTCAAGCAAAGCTATGAGCATCATGAACTCGTTTGTAAATGACATTTTCGAGAGAATCGCTTCTGAAGCATCTAAATTAGCAACACACAATGGAAGATCAACAATATCAAGTCGTGAAATACAAACAGCTGTTCGTTTATTGTTACCAGGTGAATTGGCTAAGCATGCTGTAAGTGAAGGCACAAAAGCTGTCACAAAATACACAAGCTCAAAATAGAAATCCATTCTCATCCAGAATGATGAATAAGAAAAATTTAAACCCCCGGCCTTTTTCAAGGCCACTCATTCTTTAAAAGTTAAAGCAAATAACTTTCATTCTAATCGTCAGAATTTAAATAAAAAAATTTTTTTTTAATCCATTTTGTTTATCTCAAAAACATTTTGTTAAACTCAAAAACTCGTGTGTAACTATATTGACCTGTTTTTGTTCATTACGCTCTTTCTGACCGATACTTCCAGTAACTAAGTTATACAAAAATTCTGTAAACAATTTTGAGTTAAAAGATTTTCACGGTAAAGTTATCTTAGGGAAATGGATTGGACGACCGGCTAAGTTTACTATGTAAAAACAGTTGACACCTTTAAGATATAAACCAATAAAAAATTGAGAGTAATCATATTCACTGTTCAGAACGCTTTTGAGCATCCAAATTTTCATGAAAATATTTTTGAATTTTTTTAAAAAAGTTTTAAAAATTCTCAATACAGTCATCCCTCGGTAATCCGAACAGAAATAGCCCTCATAAAAAGTGGTTCGGATTAAATTATTCGAATTATCAAATTAACCGAATTTCTATAAGATTGAAAATAAATCGGTTTAACAAAAAAGTTTATGGCAAAAAATAAACTTCATTGTTGATTCGTTTCGTGCCCATATAAATGAAGACGTCTAGAAATTTTGTTCTAAAATAAACGTTGATGTTATTGTACTTGGAACATATAGTTGAACCGTATACCCATGTTATTGGTAAAAAAAACTAGCTTTTGAGTTGTTCGACCAATGTCAAAACCAGTCTGAATTAGCTAGACAATTGAAAATAGATAGGTCTGTCGTTTCCAAATGGATCAAAAACAGGTCAAAGATCGAAGAACTTAGCGTAAATACGCCAAATAATAAAAAACGTCTGACACCAAGTGGATGAAAAGCGTTCTTCCCACAGTTAGAAGTAGCGCTTTTAGATTGGCTGGTAACGATGAGACGAGATAGAAAGATGGTTCATTATCGAAGTATTAAACGAAAAGCACAACGACTATTCTTAGAAATTTATCCAAACTTAAACGTTAATGATTTTAAAGCAAGCAACAGCTGGATTATAAAATTTATTGACCGTCATAACCTCTCGTATCGTAAACCGACCCATACCGCTCAGCAAACAAACAAAACTCTAGATGAACAACAAAAAGTGATTATCAATTTCTTATCTAAAATTCAAAAAAAAAACAAACTTATAAACCTCAATATATTATAAGTATGGACGAAACGCCTCTTTACTTTGACATGATCGTGAGTAAAACTGTGGATTTTACTGGAAATAAAAGCATCGACTGTGAGGCAACTGGAGGTGATAAGAATAGGTTTACAGCCTGTTTATATATTACTGCAAATGGTGATGTGTTGAAAGTAGGGATGGTCGACCGGTTAAAATTAACCGTTTAAAATCTGGTTAACTGAAAATTTGGTCAAAAAATTTAACCGGTTAAACCTAACTGGTTAAGAATTTTAACCGGCTAAATTAACCGGTTATGATTTTTAACCGGTTAGGTTTAACCGGTCAACCGAATTTAACTGGTTAAATTTCAAAATTTATTTATTGAGAGTAATTAACCTCCTAACCTTCGACCTACTGCATGGACGCCCACGACGGTACCAACTGAGCTATCCTCCACCAAATTCAAAATATTATATTAAAATACAAAAAAAAAAAATTAATCAAACAGGCTACTGTGATCTCTTTTTTATGAACAACTTCTCTTAGAGTCGTAAAAGTCAAGTTTGATTTTTGGTCAGTCTACTACATCTAGTCAAGACTTGTTTTTTTAAGGTTTAGTGTTTAAGGCGGTTAAGACAAAGTCTGATATATAAAAAGGATAAGTAAATTCTTTGAAACAAAAAACTTCGAAATTGAAAGGAGTGAAAATAATAAGGGTTATTTTTTTTACATGTGCAAGTTTTAAAACCGATTTTTAATTAAATACATGTCAGTTAACAAATCAAAATTTTTTCATGAAATTTTACAATATAGGAAAACTACAAATTTATTTATTTATTATTTATTTATTAATTACAAAATTCAACAGGCTAGTGCCCAAAATACTAATGAGATTAGTACTGAATTAGGAAAGAGTAATCGGTTAATAATAATATTTACATTTACAATAAGTTTTTACATTAAATTTCGGAAAAGAGATTAAAAATTCGTTTAAAAAGTTTTTACAATTTTTATGAATAAAAGTTTTGATTGTTTTTAAATTAGGTACAAGACTAGGATCACATATTGAAAGCTTATTAAACAATTTACAAAAAAAGTACTTAAAAGTTTTTTCTCCGTGTTTGTTTGATGATTTTGGTAATGTAAATTGCTGTTCACGTCTTAGATTGTAGTTTTGATTTCTTTCTCTTCTTGAATCAATTAAAGAGCGTTTTAAGATTGACGGTGCATTAGATCTAAATAGAATTGAGTTTCCAAAAATCAAAAGCTTGTTCAATACTCTGTGATGGAAAGTGAAAATATTGTACTGCTGAAGAAATGAATTGAAATCATGTATGTTGTCATGGTTTGTTATTGAAAATTCGAAGAGCTTGAATAAACAAATGTAGTACATATTGGCCAGTTTTTGAATTACGGTTTTTGACATATAGATCGTTAGAGACAAGCAGTAGTCGAAGTAAGGGAGAAGGAACGTTTTGAAAAATTGAATTTTTACGGATGTAGCCAAGTAGAAAATGCGTTTAATTGAGTATAGCTTTCTGTTGACAAGTAAGCAGATGTTAGCAACATGTTGCTCAAAACTTAACTTCTCATCAATGATACAGCCTAGGAGCCTAAAAACATTCGTTCGTTGGATAATGATGTTATGGTCAACCAAACAAAGATTCTCAAGATCATTAACGTCTTGATTTGAAAAAACCATAAAATAAGTTTTTGACCAATTAACATCCATATGATTATATTCACACCATTCTAAAAGATTATTAATTTCCGATTCAATTAGCTTTTGACATTCAGGCAAGTTTTTACCAATGGTATATAGGGTTGTGTCGTCCGCGAATAGCTTAACGCTTCCTTTTTCGATAAACAGAGGAAGATCATTAATAAATATTAAGAAGAGAAGGGGACCCAAGACAGAACCTTGGGGTACACCCTTTTCAATAGGCAATTTTTCTGAATAAACATTATTATATTTGACGATTTGGAGACGATTAAAGAAATAGTTGAGAATGAGATTAATTAAAACCATAACACTTGAGTTTGAAAACTAGAATTTTTTGATCTATCAGATCGAAAGCTTTTCTGAAGTCAATATACAGGGCTAGTGATAGGAGTTTGTTGTTGAGACAAGTGTTTTGATCCGATAAAAATTCATGGAGTGCAGTTTCACATGAAAATCCACTTCTGAACCCATGTTGACCGTCATAAAAAAAATTATTAAGGGAAAAATAGTTTTCGATTTGCTTACCTAGCAATTTTTCAAAAGCTTTTGCTACTGGTGGGAGGACCGAAATGCCCCTGTAATTGTTCAAATCACTTTGTGATCCTTTATTTTTATATAATGGCGTAACGATCGAATATTTCCATTCCGATGGAATTGTGTTAGATTGGATACAGGTGTTATATATATTCACGAAGAATGGGAGAAGATTCGTAATTGAATTTTTTATTATTGTTGCTGGAATATTTGAAATACCTGGAGCACTTGCTGAGTCTATATCAGTGAAAACGTTTAGAACATCTGTTTCTGATATGTTTTTAAACGTAAAACTAATGCCAGATAACTCATTTTGATTTCTCATTTCTGTCAATCTTTGGTTAAAGCTGTTGTTTCCAAAGAACGTTTTGCCAGGATTAGCGTTTAAGTTCGTGAAAAATTTGTTGAATTCGTTTGCTATGTCTTCACTTCGACTAATTTTGACATTGTTAATCTCAATAAAATTGATCTTGGCATCTTGAGATTTGTCTGATTTCATTCTAATCTTACCTTTATAAAATTTCCAAAAAAGTTTGGAGTTCTTGAAATCTGAGGCTTTTTTGTTGCTAAAATAATCACAAATTTTCGTTCGACTTAGTTGTTTGAAGTATTTACGAGCGTTTTTATAGTTTAGTTCGTCAATTAGTAAACCAGTTTTGTTTTTGATTTTGAACAATTGATCTTTATTACGTAAACATTGTTTTAATTCCGTATCAAACCATGGGAAGGAGTTCTTGTTCTTTCTAATGGCTACTTGCTTTAAAGGTGCAATGACATCAATTACGGAAAGAATTTTGTTCTTGAATAAGTCCCATTTAACTTCAACATCTTCACATTTCAAAATTGGGTCAAAGTTGATTCTTGAGATCTCATCGGTTATTTTTGACAAATTTGTACTGTTTAGATTTCTCAGAAGTTCTGAGAATTGGGCATTTTCAATCCGTTGAAAGTCACAGATCAAAGATACGAATTTATGGTCACTAAATTCACAGTCATGGACATAGCAATTGGCATTTTCTCTGTTGGAGAGTACAAGATCAATAGTTGACTGTGAAATTTTGTTGCCACAACTCGCCACTCTAGTATAATCATCTACAAGATTGACAAATTGTAGATTATCAAGAAAAGTATTGAGAAGTTTTGACCCATTGTCGCTCTTACTGTCAATGTTGATGTCACCAATTACAAATGTGTCATTGGATAGATCTATGTTAAATAAAAATGTTTCAAGTTCGTTTAGAAAATTCTGCTTACTGTATGTTGGGGGCTTGTAGCAGCTGATAAAATTACAAAGTGAGTCGTTTATTTGTAGTTGTAAGTAAATAAGCTCAAGTGTCGGATGTTTATCAAGAAGAATAGTCTTGTACTCTTTCTTTACAAATAATAAAACCCCACCACCAGAGTTTACACATCTGTCTCGTCGTATAATATTGTAAAAATTGTTTTTATAAAAGTGTTCTGATATATCTGGAGTAAGACGTGTTTCGTTTAATGTAAGAATATCGTACAGGCGCAAATTCAATATTTCATCAATGTATCTAAATTTGACAGGAGAGTTTAAGTGATTTATATTTAGATGTAATAGTTTGAATTTTGTTTTGTTCGCTTCATGAAGTTGGATAATGTCTTGAATATGATTCATCGAATTTGTTTTTTGGTTATTTTTCTTATTTTTGTAAACAGCGGAACCGGATAGTTACGATAGATTATCGATCTGCGGGTTCAAATTTATATTGACTGGGGATGCTGACAATATAGAACCAGTGTCATTCACGGAGCCAGATTGTGAAGGGGTTAGATTACACAGGTCAATCGAATTTTTTTGGTTGTTTTTTGATGCAGAATTGGTAGACTCTTTGTTTTTGCCTTTTTTCGTTTGAGAATTTGGAGTTTTTTTTTGATTTGCCTTTTGCTCTACCAGTTGCAATCGGCGTTGTTATTAACGGAGTTGTAAAAATATGACTTGGAGTACGAAAATCTATTGTTTCATTGACTGGAGAAGTTACGTGAGAGGGAGTTGTCTTATGATTGGCCGTAGGTGTTTTTTCGAACATTTCAATGTCACACATGTGAATTTGGTCATTTGTTTGTTGGCTCAGATTTAGATGCGGTTGTTGCATATGATTTTTCTGATAAAGTTGATTTAATTGTTGTTGATGGTTGAGTTGATTTTGTTGATTTTGGGGTTGTTGTTGTTGCTGATTGAGTTGAATTTGCTGTTGTTGCGGTTGTTGTTGCGGACCAAACATAGATGATTGCCTAATCGATTCTATAGATGTGACTCTAATTTCTTGAACGGAATTTATAGTTGACTTAGAAGTAGTTGGGTTGTGTATCGAACGTTGAACATCACTATCAAGATCGGTACTTTGAGTCATTACCTCTATTTGTTTAGTTAATTTGTTGTTTATTTCTTTTGATTTTTTAGAGTCATGAATAACCATAATATCTTGTGACTCGGACCCAGAGGGTTCGGGAACATTAGAATGCATTTTCCGTGATGAAACTCCAATGTTTTGGTTTGTCTCATTATTGTTGTTATTACGATTAGAATCGTAGTTACGATTAGAATTGTTGTTACGATTAGAATTGTAGTTACGATTAGAATTGTTGTTACGGTTATAATTTTCGTTACGGTTATAAATATCGTCACGATTATAATTGTTGTTTCGATTAGAATCCAAGTTATGATTAGAGTTGTTGTTGTGATTAGAATTGTTCACACTGTTAATCAATTTAAGACCGGTTAGTTGCTTGTTGATTACATAGTAACAATTATTTTGTTTTTTTTGTTTTAATTCATTATTCAACTTATCTCTTAGCTCTTTGAATTGTCTAACCTTCAATTGTTCGGCCGGAGTAAGATCTAGACAAATTGAGACCCCGTTAAAAGTTGAATTTGCGAGTTTGTTACAGTTGCTTATTATTTCGGTGCGGTCAATGGTTTGTCTAAGGGTAACTCTAACTGGTGGTGGTTTGTCAGAGTTATTTTTTTTTGTAAATCTAGTGAACGACACAATTGTAGTGTTGCTGTAACCTATAGTTTTGAAAATTTTTTCTAAAACTTGTTTATCATGATTTATCTGTTTAGTTTTATCTGTTGAATTATGTTCACGAATACCAAATACAATAAGTGAATGTTTTCTTTTTTCCCTCTCATGTAGATCGGATGCAACATCATTGATGATGTTGAATGAAGGATTAACTTTTAGCGATTCGACATTTAAATTATTTGCTTCTTTGATCCATTTATTGGTAGGAATAAATGCATTTGTTGATAACGGAGGAAAATTTTTGTTAAAGTTATCTTTTAACGAGGCGATAGAATCTTCGATTAGTTTCTTCGAATCGTCAATAAAACGTTTTTGATCATATTCAAGACGTTTCATCCGATTATGAAGGTCCTCATTCTCATATTGAAGTTCAGTAATGACTTCAACCACTGAATCTAGGTCGGTCAATTCGGTATTTTTAAAACCTGGAGAGTAGTGGTGACGTTTCCCATTTCTAGCGGTGGATGTTGGTAGAAAGGGTGTATTTACATTTGTTTCCAAGTTTTTGTCCATTTAATAATTTATTATAATTATATGAATATTTTTTGAAAAAAAATTTTTTCAGTTTGATAATAATTTTTGAAAATTCTCAATACAGTCATCCCTCGGTAATCCGAACAGAAATAGCCCTCATAAAAAGTGGTTCGGATTAAATTATTCGAATTATCAAATTAACCGAATTTCTATAAGATTGAAAATAAATCGGTTTAACAAAAAAGTTTATGGCAAAAAATAAACTTCATTGTTGATTCGTTTCGTGCCCATATAAATGAAGACGTCTAGAAATTTTGTTCTAAAATAAACGTTGATGTTATTGTACTTGGAACATATAGTTGAACCGTATACCCATGTTATTGGTAAAAAAAACTAGCTTTTGAGTTGTTCGACCAATGTCAAAACCAGTCTGAATTAGCTAGACAATTGAAAATAGATAGGTCTGTCGTTTCCAAATGGATCAAAAACAGGTCAAAGATCGAAGAACTTAGCGTAAATACGCCAAATAATAAAAAACGTCTGACACCAAGTGGATGAAAAGCGTTCTTCCCACAGTTAGAAGTAGCGCTTTTAGATTGGCTGGTAACGATGAGACGAGATAGAAAGATGGTTCATTATCGAAGTATTAAACGAAAAGCACAACGACTATTCTTAGAAATTTATCCAAACTTAAACGTTAATGATTTTAAAGCAAGCAACAGCTGGATTATAAAATTTATTGACCGTCATAACCTCTCGTATCGTAAACCGACCCATACCGCTCAGCAAACAAACAAAACTCTAGATGAACAACAAAAAGTGATTATCAATTTCTTATCTAAAATTCAAAAAAAAAAACAAACTTATAAACCTCAATATATTATAAGTATGGACGAAACGCCTCTTTACTTTGACATGATCGTGAGTAAAACTGTGGATTTTACTGGAAATAAAAGCATCGACTGTGAGGCAACTGGAGGTGATAAGAATAGGTTTACAGCCTGTTTATATATTACTGCAAATGGTGATGTGTTGAAAGTAGGGATGGTCGACCGGTTAAAATTAACCGTTTAAAATCTGGTTAACTGAAAATTTGGTCAAAAAATTTAACCGGTTAAACCTAACTGGTTAAGAATTTTAACCGGCTAAATTAACCGGTTATGATTTTTAACCGGTTAGGTTTAACCGGTCAACCGAATTTAACTGGTTAAATTTCAAAATTTATTTATTGAGAGTAATTAACCTCCTAACCTTCGACCTACTGCATGGACGCCCACGACGGTACCAACTGAGCTATCCTCCACCAAATTCAAAATATTATATTAAAATACAAAAAAAAAAAATTAATCAAACAGGCTACTGTGATCTCTTTTTTATGAACAACTTCTCTTAGAGTCGTAAAAGTCAAGTTTGATTTTTGGTCAGTCTACTACATCTAGTCAAGACTTGTTTTTTTAAGGTTTAGTGTTTAAGGCGGTTAAGACAAAGTCTGATATATAAAAAGGATAAGTAAATTCTTTGAAACAAAAAACTTCGAAATTGAAAGGAGTGAAAATAATAAGGGTTATTTTTTTTACATGTGCAAGTTTTAAAACCGATTTTTAATTAAATACATGTCAGTTAACAAATCAAAATTTTTTCATGAAATTTTACAATATAGGAAAACTACAAATTTATTTATTTATTATTTATTTATTAATTACAAAATTCAACAGGCTAGTGCCCAAAATACTAATGAGATTAGTACTGAATTAGGAAAGAGTAATCGGTTAATAATAATATTTACATTTACAATAAGTTTTTACATTAAATTTCGGAAAAGAGATTAAAAATTCGTTTAAAAAGTTTTTACAATTTTTATGAATAAAAGTTTTGATTGTTTTTAAATTAGGTACAAGACTAGGATCACATATTGAAAGCTTATTAAACAATTTACAAAAAAAGTACTTAAAAGTTTTTTCTCCGTGTTTGTTTGATGATTTTGGTAATGTAAATTGCTGTTCACGTCTTAGATTGTAGTTTTGATTTCTTTCTCTTCTTGAATCAATTAAAGAGCGTTTTAAGATTGACGGTGCATTAGATCTAAATAGAATTGAGTTTCCAAAAATCAAAAGCTTGTTCAATACTCTGTGATGGAAAGTGAAAATATTGTACTGCTGAAGAAATGAATTGAAATCATGTATGTTGTCATGGTTTGTTATTGAAAATTCGAAGAGCTTGAATAAACAAATGTAGTACATATTGGCCAGTTTTTGAATTACGGTTTTTGACATATAGATCGTTAGAGACAAGCAGTAGTCGAAGTAAGGGAGAAGGAACGTTTTGAAAAATTGAATTTTTACGGATGTAGCCAAGTAGAAAATGCGTTTAATTGAGTATAGCTTTCTGTTGACAAGTAAGCAGATGTTAGCAACATGTTGCTCAAAACTTAACTTCTCATCAATGATACAGCCTAGGAGCCTAAAAACATTCGTTCGTTGGATAATGATGTTATGGTCAACCAAACAAAGATTCTCAAGATCATTAACGTCTTGATTTGAAAAAACCATAAAATAAGTTTTTGACCAATTAACATCCATATGATTATATTCACACCATTCTAAAAGATTATTAATTTCCGATTCAATTAGCTTTTGACATTCAGGCAAGTTTTTACCAATGGTATATAGGGTTGTGTCGTCCGCGAATAGCTTAACGCTTCCTTTTTCGATAAACAGAGGAAGATCATTAATAAATATTAAGAAGAGAAGGGGACCCAAGACAGAACCTTGGGGTACACCCTTTTCAATAGGCAATTTTTCTGAATAAACATTATTATATTTGACGATTTGGAGACGATTAAAGAAATAGTTGAGAATGAGATTAATTAAAACCATAACACTTGAGTTTGAAAACTAGAATTTTTTGATCTATCAGATCGAAAGCTTTTCTGAAGTCAATATACAGGGCTAGTGATAGGAGTTTGTTGTTGAGACAAGTGTTTTGATCCGATAAAAATTCATGGAGTGCAGTTTCACATGAAAATCCACTTCTGAACCCATGTTGACCGTCATAAAAAAAATTATTAAGGGAAAAATAGTTTTCGATTTGCTTACCTAGCAATTTTTCAAAAGCTTTTGCTACTGGTGGGAGGACCGAAATGCCCCTGTAATTGTTCAAATCACTTTGTGATCCTTTATTTTTATATAATGGCGTAACGATCGAATATTTCCATTCCGATGGAATTGTGTTAGATTGGATACAGGTGTTATATATATTCACGAAGAATGGGAGAAGATTCGTAATTGAATTTTTTATTATTGTTGCTGGAATATTTGAAATACCTGGAGCACTTGCTGAGTCTATATCAGTGAAAACGTTTAGAACATCTGTTTCTGATATGTTTTTAAACGTAAAACTAATGCCAGATAACTCATTTTGATTTCTCATTTCTGTCAATCTTTGGTTAAAGCTGTTGTTTCCAAAGAACGTTTTGCCAGGATTAGCGTTTAAGTTCGTGAAAAATTTGTTGAATTCGTTTGCTATGTCTTCACTTCGACTAATTTTGACATTGTTAATCTCAATAAAATTGATCTTGGCATCTTGAGATTTGTCTGATTTCATTCTAATCTTACCTTTATAAAATTTCCAAAAAAGTTTGGAGTTCTTGAAATCTGAGGCTTTTTTGTTGCTAAAATAATCACAAATTTTCGTTCGACTTAGTTGTTTGAAGTATTTACGAGCGTTTTTATAGTTTAGTTCGTCAATTAGTAAACCAGTTTTGTTTTTGATTTTGAACAATTGATCTTTATTACGTAAACATTGTTTTAATTCCGTATCAAACCATGGGAAGGAGTTCTTGTTCTTTCTAATGGCTACTTGCTTTAAAGGTGCAATGACATCAATTACGGAAAGAATTTTGTTCTTGAATAAGTCCCATTTAACTTCAACATCTTCACATTTCAAAATTGGGTCAAAGTTGATTCTTGAGATCTCATCGGTTATTTTTGACAAATTTGTACTGTTTAGATTTCTCAGAAGTTCTGAGAATTGGGCATTTTCAATCCGTTGAAAGTCACAGATCAAAGATACGAATTTATGGTCACTAAATTCACAGTCATGGACATAGCAATTGGCATTTTCTCTGTTGGAGAGTACAAGATCAATAGTTGACTGTGAAATTTTGTTGCCACAACTCGCCACTCTAGTATAATCATCTACAAGATTGACAAATTGTAGATTATCAAGAAAAGTATTGAGAAGTTTTGACCCATTGTCGCTCTTACTGTCAATGTTGATGTCACCAATTACAAATGTGTCATTGGATAGATCTATGTTAAATAAAAATGTTTCAAGTTCGTTTAGAAAATTCTGCTTACTGTATGTTGGGGGCTTGTAGCAGCTGATAAAATTACAAAGTGAGTCGTTTATTTGTAGTTGTAAGTAAATAAGCTCAAGTGTCGGATGTTTATCAAGAAGAATAGTCTTGTACTCTTTCTTTACAAATAATAAAACCCCACCACCAGAGTTTACACATCTGTCTCGTCGTATAATATTGTAAAAATTGTTTTTATAAAAGTGTTCTGATATATCTGGAGTAAGACGTGTTTCGTTTAATGTAAGAATATCGTACAGGCGCAAATTCAATATTTCATCAATGTATCTAAATTTGACAGGAGAGTTTAAGTGATTTATATTTAGATGTAATAGTTTGAATTTTGTTTTGTTCGCTTCATGAAGTTGGATAATGTCTTGAATATGATTCATCGAATTTGTTTTTTGGTTATTTTTCTTATTTTTGTAAACAGCGGAACCGGATAGTTACGATAGATTATCGATCTGCGGGTTCAAATTTATATTGACTGGGGATGCTGACAATATAGAACCAGTGTCATTCACGGAGCCAGATTGTGAAGGGGTTAGATTACACAGGTCAATCGAATTTTTTTGGTTGTTTTTTGATGCAGAATTGGTAGACTCTTTGTTTTTGCCTTTTTTCGTTTGAGAATTTGGAGTTTTTTTTTGATTTGCCTTTTGCTCTACCAGTTGCAATCGGCGTTGTTATTAACGGAGTTGTAAAAATATGACTTGGAGTACGAAAATCTATTGTTTCATTGACTGGAGAAGTTACGTGAGAGGGAGTTGTCTTATGATTGGCCGTAGGTGTTTTTTCGAACATTTCAATGTCACACATGTGAATTTGGTCATTTGTTTGTTGGCTCAGATTTAGATGCGGTTGTTGCATATGATTTTTCTGATAAAGTTGATTTAATTGTTGTTGATGGTTGAGTTGATTTTGTTGATTTTGGGGTTGTTGTTGTTGCTGATTGAGTTGAATTTGCTGTTGTTGCGGTTGTTGTTGCGGACCAAACATAGATGATTGCCTAATCGATTCTATAGATGTGACTCTAATTTCTTGAACGGAATTTATAGTTGACTTAGAAGTAGTTGGGTTGTGTATCGAACGTTGAACATCACTATCAAGATCGGTACTTTGAGTCATTACCTCTATTTGTTTAGTTAATTTGTTGTTTATTTCTTTTGATTTTTTAGAGTCATGAATAACCATAATATCTTGTGACTCGGACCCAGAGGGTTCGGGAACATTAGAATGCATTTTCCGTGATGAAACTCCAATGTTTTGGTTTGTCTCATTATTGTTGTTATTACGATTAGAATCGTAGTTACGATTAGAATTGTTGTTACGATTAGAATTGTAGTTACGATTAGAATTGTTGTTACGGTTATAATTTTCGTTACGGTTATAAATATCGTCACGATTATAATTGTTGTTTCGATTAGAATCCAAGTTATGATTAGAGTTGTTGTTGTGATTAGAATTGTTCACACTGTTAATCAATTTAAGACCGGTTAGTTGCTTGTTGATTACATAGTAACAATTATTTTGTTTTTTTTGTTTTAATTCATTATTCAACTTATCTCTTAGCTCTTTGAATTGTCTAACCTTCAATTGTTCGGCCGGAGTAAGATCTAGACAAATTGAGACCCCGTTAAAAGTTGAATTTGCGAGTTTGTTACAGTTGCTTATTATTTCGGTGCGGTCAATGGTTTGTCTAAGGGTAACTCTAACTGGTGGTGGTTTGTCAGAGTTATTTTTTTTTGTAAATCTAGTGAACGACACAATTGTAGTGTTGCTGTAACCTATAGTTTTGAAAATTTTTTCTAAAACTTGTTTATCATGATTTATCTGTTTAGTTTTATCTGTTGAATTATGTTCACGAATACCAAATACAATAAGTGAATGTTTTCTTTTTTCCCTCTCATGTAGATCGGATGCAACATCATTGATGATGTTGAATGAAGGATTAACTTTTAGCGATTCGACATTTAAATTATTTGCTTCTTTGATCCATTTATTGGTAGGAATAAATGCATTTGTTGATAACGGAGGAAAATTTTTGTTAAAGTTATCTTTTAACGAGGCGATAGAATCTTCGATTAGTTTCTTCGAATCGTCAATAAAACGTTTTTGATCATATTCAAGACGTTTCATCCGATTATGAAGGTCCTCATTCTCTTATTGAAGTTCAGTAATGACTTCAACCACTGAATCTAGGTCGGTCAATTCGGTATTTTTAAAACCTGGAGAGTAGTGGTGACGTTTCCCATTTCTAGCGGTGGATGTTGGTAGAAAGGGTGTATTTACATTTGTTTCCAAGTTTTTGTCCATTTAATAATTTATTATAATTATATGAATATTTTTTGAAAAAAAATTTTTTCAGTTTGATAATAATTTTTGAAAATTCTCAATACAGTCATCCCTCGGTAATCCGAACAGAAATAGCCCTCATAAAAAGTGGTTCGGATTAAATTATTCGAATTATCAAATTAACCGAATTTCTATAAGATTGAAAATAAATCGGTTTAACAAAAAAGTTTATGGCAAAAAATAAACTTCATTGTTGATTCGTTTCGTGCCCATATAAATGAAGACGTCTAGAAATTTTGTTCTAAAATAAACGTTGATGTTATTGTACTTGGAACATATAGTTGAACCGTATACCCATGTTATTGGTAAAAAAAACTAGCTTTTGAGTTGTTCGACCAATGTCAAAACCAGTCTGAATTAGCTAGACAATTGAAAATAGATAGGTCTGTCGTTTCCAAATGGATCAAAAACAGGTCAAAGATCGAAGAACTTAGCGTAAATACGCCAAATAATAAAAAACGTCTGACACCAAGTGGATGAAAAGCGTTCTTCCCACAGTTAGAAGTAGCGCTTTTAGATTGGCTGGTAACGATGAGACGAGATAGAAAGATGGTTCATTATCGAAGTATTAAACGAAAAGCACAACGACTATTCTTAGAAATTTATCCAAACTTAAACGTTAATGATTTTAAAGCAAGCAACAGCTGGATTATAAAATTTATTGACCGTCATAACCTCTCGTATCGTAAACCGACCCATACCGCTCAGCAAACAAACAAAACTCTAGATGAACAACAAAAAGTGATTATCAATTTCTTATCTAAAATTCAAAAAAAAAAACAAACTTATAAACCTCAATATATTATAAGTATGGACGAAACGCCTCTTTACTTTGACATGATCGTGAGTAAAACTGTGGATTTTACTGGAAATAAAAGCATCGACTGTGAGGCAACTGGAGGTGATAAGAATAGGTTTACAGCCTGTTTATATATTACTGCAAATGGTGATGTGTTGAAAGTAGGGATGGTCGACCGGTTAAAATTAACCGTTTAAAATCTGGTTAACTGAAAATTTGGTCAAAAAATTTAACCGGTTAAACCTAACTGGTTAAGAATTTTAACCGGCTAAATTAACCGGTTATGATTTTTAACCGGTTAGGTTTAACCGGTCAACCGAATTTAACTGGTTAAATTTCAAAATTTATTTATTGAGAGTAATTAACCTCCTAACCTTCGACCTACTGCATGGACGCCCACGACGGTACCAACTGAGCTATCCTCCACCAAATTCAAAATATTATATTAAAATACAAAAAAAAAAAATTAATCAAACAGGCTACTGTGATCTCTTTTTTATGAACAACTTCTCTTAGAGTCGTAAAAGTCAAGTTTGATTTTTGGTCAGTCTACTACATCTAGTCAAGACTTGTTTTTTTAAGGTTTAGTGTTTAAGGCGGTTAAGACAAAGTCTGATATATAAAAAGGATAAGTAAATTCTTTGAAACAAAAAACTTCGAAATTGAAAGGAGTGAAAATAATAAGGGTTATTTTTTTTACATGTGCAAGTTTTAAAACCGATTTTTAATTAAATACATGTCAGTTAACAAATCAAAATTTTTTCATGAAATTTTACAATATAGGAAAACTACAAATTTATTTATTTATTATTTATTTATTAATTACAAAATTCAACAGGCTAGTGCCCAAAATACTAATGAGATTAGTACTGAATTAGGAAAGAGTAATCGGTTAATAATAATATTTACATTTACAATAAGTTTTTACATTAAATTTCGGAAAAGAGATTAAAAATTCGTTTAAAAAGTTTTTACAATTTTTATGAATAAAAGTTTTGATTGTTTTTAAATTAGGTACAAGACTAGGATCACATATTGAAAGCTTATTAAACAATTTACAAAAAAAGTACTTAAAAGTTTTTTCTCCGTGTTTGTTTGATGATTTTGGTAATGTAAATTGCTGTTCACGTCTTAGATTGTAGTTTTGATTTCTTTCTCTTCTTGAATCAATTAAAGAGCGTTTTAAGATTGACGGTGCATTAGATCTAAATAGAATTGAGTTTCCAAAAATCAAAAGCTTGTTCAATACTCTGTGATGGAAAGTGAAAATATTGTACTGCTGAAGAAATGAATTGAAATCATGTATGTTGTCATGGTTTGTTATTGAAAATTCGAAGAGCTTGAATAAACAAATGTAGTACATATTGGCCAGTTTTTGAATTACGGTTTTTGACATATAGATCGTTAGAGACAAGCAGTAGTCGAAGTAAGGGAGAAGGAACGTTTTGAAAAATTGAATTTTTACGGATGTAGCCAAGTAGAAAATGCGTTTAATTGAGTATAGCTTTCTGTTGACAAGTAAGCAGATGTTAGCAACATGTTGCTCAAAACTTAACTTCTCATCAATGATACAGCCTAGGAGCCTAAAAACATTCGTTCGTTGGATAATGATGTTATGGTCAACCAAACAAAGATTCTCAAGATCATTAACGTCTTGATTTGAAAAAACCATAAAATAAGTTTTTGACCAATTAACATCCATATGATTATATTCACACCATTCTAAAAGATTATTAATTTCCGATTCAATTAGCTTTTGACATTCAGGCAAGTTTTTACCAATGGTATATAGGGTTGTGTCGTCCGCGAATAGCTTAACGCTTCCTTTTTCGATAAACAGAGGAAGATCATTAATAAATATTAAGAAGAGAAGGGGACCCAAGACAGAACCTTGGGGTACACCCTTTTCAATAGGCAATTTTTCTGAATAAACATTATTATATTTGACGATTTGGAGACGATTAAAGAAATAGTTGAGAATGAGATTAATTAAAACCATAACACTTGAGTTTGAAAACTAGAATTTTTTGATCTATCAGATCGAAAGCTTTTCTGAAGTCAATATACAGGGCTAGTGATAGGAGTTTGTTGTTGAGACAAGTGTTTTGATCCGATAAAAATTCATGGAGTGCAGTTTCACATGAAAATCCACTTCTGAACCCATGTTGACCGTCATAAAAAAAATTATTAAGGGAAAAATAGTTTTCGATTTGCTTACCTAGCAATTTTTCAAAAGCTTTTGCTACTGGTGGGAGGACCGAAATGCCCCTGTAATTGTTCAAATCACTTTGAAAATATATCGGTTTAACAAAAAAGTTTATGGCAAAAAATAAACTTCATTGTTGATTCGTTTCGTGCCCATATAAATGAAGACGTCTAGAAATTTTGTTCTAAAATAAACGTTGATGTTATTGTACTTGGAACATATAGTTGAACCGTATACCCATGTTATTGGTAAAAAAAACTAGCTTTTGAGTTGTTCGACCAATGTCAAAACCAGTCTGAATTAGCTAGACAATTGAAAATAGATAGGTCTGTCGTTTCCAAATGGATCAAAAACAGGTCAAAGATCGAAGAACTTAGCGTAAATACGCCAAATAATAAAAAACGTCTGACACCAAGTGGATGAAAAGCGTTCTTCCCACAGTTAGAAGTAGCGCTTTTAGATTGGCTGGTAACGATGAGACGAGATAGAAAGATGGTTCATTATCGAAGTATTAAACGAAAAGCACAACGACTATTCTTAGAAATTTATCCAAACTTAAACGTTAATGATTTTAAAGCAAGCAACAGCTGGATTATAAAATTTATTGACCGTCATAACCTCTCGTATCGTAAACCGACCCATACCGCTCAGCAAACAAACAAAACTCTAGATGAACAACAAAAAGTGATTATCAATTTCTTATCTAAAATTCAAAAAAAAAAACAAACTTATAAACCTCAATATATTATAAGTATGGACGAAACGCCTCTTTACTTTGACATGATCGTGAGTAAAACTGTGGATTTTACTGGAAATAAAAGCATCGACTGTGAGGCAACTGGAGGTGATAAGAATAGGTTTACAGCCTGTTTATATATTACTGCAAATGGTGATGTGTTGAAAGTAGGGATGGTCGACCGGTTAAAATTAACCGTTTAAAATCTGGTTAACTGAAAATTTGGTCAAAAAATTTAACCGGTTAAACCTAACTGGTTAAGAATTTTAACCGGCTAAATTAACCGGTTATGATTTTTAACCGGTTAGGTTTAACCGGTCAACCGAATTTAACTGGTTAAATTTCAAAATTTATTTATTGAGAGTAATTAACCTCCTAACCTTCGACCTACTGCATGGACGCCCACGACGGTACCAACTGAGCTATCCTCCACCAAATTCAAAATATTATATTAAAATACAAAAAAAAAAAATTAATCAAACAGGCTACTGTGATCTCTTTTTTATGAACAACTTCTCTTAGAGTCGTAAAAGTCAAGTTTGATTTTTGGTCAGTCTACTACATCTAGTCAAGACTTGTTTTTTTAAGGTTTAGTGTTTAAGGCGGTTAAGACAAAGTCTGATATATAAAAAGGATAAGTAAATTCTTTGAAACAAAAAACTTCGAAATTGAAAGGAGTGAAAATAATAAGGGTTATTTTTTTTACATGTGCAAGTTTTAAAACCGATTTTTAATTAAATACATGTCAGTTAACAAATCAAAATTTTTTCATGAAATTTTACAATATAGGAAAACTACAAATTTTACGATATGTTGTACAGAAGATAAATTATTTGCTAAAATGCTAAACTTGCATATAAAAACTAACCCTAAAAATAATGTTTACAAAATCAAACAATAAAAATTAAATTTACTGTTCCATTAAATTACTTAAGTCAAAATTCAAGATAAAGTGTTAGTGAGAAAAAAATGTGAAAAATGATTTGTCAACAAACTTGTTAGAAAAAAGACTTTACCGTAGACGTAGATGAGTTAAATAAATATTATAAGGCACCGATAATTCTTTTTGTAAAACATAAATATTATTGAGTGGTTGAAAAATAACAAATAGCTTTATCCGATTCTCCCTGAAAAAGCTAAAGACTATTTGACTATAATGCCGAATAGCCTACTATCAGAAAGATTTTTTTCAGTCGGAGTTTCAACAATTACAAAAGTAAGATCTCAGTTACATCCAGAAACTTGAAAAAAACTACTTTGTTTGAAATAAATTTTCAAATTTAACGTCCTCTTAAAATAATTCTATAGCTCTAAAAGTATTCCTATCTTTCAAAAATATGTTCCTTAATTCAAATCGATTAACCGGTCAATTTTAATTAACCCGTTAAACCTGACCAGTTAAAAATCCTAACCGGTTAAAATTAATTGGTTAAGATTTTAACCAGTCAGGTTTAACCGGTTAGGATTTTTAACCGGTCGACCATTCCTAGTTGAAAGCACTGGTTATTTTAAAGAATTTAAAAAAAGTCCCAAAAATTGACATCCCATCAAATATATTTCAACTGTGTCAGAGAAAGGTATAATGAGCATCAAATTGATGTTATTGTACTTGGAACATATAGTTGAACCGTATATTCCACTCAACGAAAGATGTCTGTTAATTGTTGATTCATTACTTGCCCATACAAATGAAGACGTCTTGAAATTTTGTTCTCAAATAAACGTTGATGTAGAAGTAATACCACCTGGATTTACTTCTGTCTTACAACCGCTAGACGTATCAATAAATAAACCATTCAAATTAACGGAATTTCTATAAGATTGAAAAAAAATCGGTTTAACAAAAAAGTTAATGGCAAAAATAAACTTCAAGTAATTAAAGTAATAATGTTTAAGGTTATAACGGTCGCTTAGGCAAACGAACTATTATTAACTAATTTTTTTTCATGTACAAACTGTTATGTCAATTTAAGTTAAGAATTTGAGATTTTTAACGACATAAAAATTTGAGATTTTTGATATGTCAATGATATCTTTGAATTCATCATTGACTGGCTGTATAGTTTTTTTCGATCATAATAAAGATGATGTATTTTTTTTGAAACATACGAATTAAAAAAAACAAATAACATTAATTTTTTGGAATTTAGCCACCGAAATTTTGTCCGAAGTTCAAAATAATCCGTATAAAAAATTCGGATTGTAAAATTAATTTACAATTAGATCTAATAGCAGGAAACCGTGAGCAACCTATTTTTATTCGGATAATCAAAAACTTGGGATAACAGCAGAGTCGGATTATCGAGGGATGACTGTATGCTTTGGACTTAATGCAGCATTAACTTAAAGATTTTAGCTTTAAATGCGACATATAAACCAGAGTTTCAAGTATAAATGCAACGCGTTTCTATACAAGGCATTACGGTATTTAAATCTTAAATTTCCAATTATTATAACTAAACATCTTGTATTATTCCATGATGAGATATAACAATTATATTAGAAATTTCAACTATTTTTTAAGTGTTATTCAGAACCAAAGTTTACAGACACTAAAATACTTTTTGAAAATAAGTTAAAAATAAAATCAATCATCTTAAAAAAATTCACGTTTTCATGGCTGATTTCCCCAAAGGGAGAAGTTACTGACTGACTGACTGACTGATAATTTAGTACCAAAGGTACAAGGGACTTTGGGACAATGATCCCTTTGAGCCCTTTACAGTTTAGTGATTTTTTTTGTTTTTGATTTTGTTTGTTTTATAAAAAAAAAATAAAATTAAAAATAAAAATAGTATACATAAAAAATAATTTTATCATAATTGACCATTCCTAACTAGAATTAATTTCTAACTAGAATAGATTCGCCAAACCTTTTCTTTGATGTCTTTCAACTAGTTTTTTGTAGTTTCGTTGAATCTTGTGGATTTTGTTGATAGAGACTTGTATTTGTGATTGTATTTCCATGTATTATTTTTGGTTGAATAAACCACTACAAGACAATGATTTATTAGAGCTTAAATGGAGAAGTTACCAAAAGAATGATTTTATTTAGTAAAGCTTCGTAAATAGAATTATTATAATAATTTATTATAATTTTATTTATAAATTTTGGTGTTTTTCTATTAGCTCTTTTGGTCATCGAATCAAATTGATATTTTATTAGAATATTAAAAATTATGAACAGCATCATATTAGAAATTCACTATAAATAATACAAAAATTCGATGGTCAATTCATCAATTTAGTTTAAAATATTAATTCAAAAAAATTCAAACTATCATCAACTATAGAAAATGTCTGGACGCGGTAAAGGAGGAAAAGGCTTAGGTAAAGGTGGTGCCAAGAGACACAGAAAAGTATTGAGAGATAACATTCAAGGTATTACAAAACCAGCTATTCGTCGTCTAGCTAGACGTGGTGGTGTCAAACGTTTATCTGGTCTTGTTTACGAAGAAACACGTGGTGTATTGAAAGTGTTCTTGGAAAATGTTATCAGAGATGCTGTAACATACACAGAACATGCCAAACGAAAGACAGTAACTGCAATGGATGTTGTGTATGCTTTAAAGAGACAAGGAAGAACATTGTACGGTTTTGGTGGTTAAGAGTTGATTTCAGTTGTTATTCATTTAATGTCAAATCTAAATCCCCCGGCCTTTTTCAAGGCCATTCTAATTTTCAAAAATAAAGCAATTTTATTTTCTTTTTTAAACGCCCATAATATGAAATAAAATCAATTCAAAATTATCCAACTGCTTTCAAGTGCTTTAAAAAATTCTTCAAAAGTTCAATTCAGTATATCCCTTATCCGTCGGAAATATAAAAAATCACGTTAACGTCTGAAATGGGTCAAAAATGACCCGGTTTAGTTTTTTTGATGTTTCTCAACTTTGATGTTTTATTTTTGAAATTCTCTGAACATAATAATATTCTTCATATTCTCAGTTGTCGTTTGATGTAATTTTGGGATTGATGTTTTTTATTTAACCGTATATAATACTCTCCTAAACTTTCTCTATTTTTTATTTTTTTTATTTTTCAATCTTTCGGGTCATTTTTGACCCAGTTTTCGACCGATAAGGGATATTCTCGATTTTGTATTATTTAATCATTGAGCCTTCATTCCAATCCTCATAATTGAAAAGCTAAATTCAATCGATTAATTATAATGCACTGTCTAAAAAAGTTTCTAATTTTTTTCAATAGAAAGCAAACTTGATCATCTATTTTAACCATTTATTTAAAGAATGTTTAATAGTATCCTGTATGTTTATCAGCAATTTGTATGTTAAAAGGGTAATTTATGCTGAGAATAAAACCTTGTATGCTGAAAGGTTTTAATGTATGTTGTGAAGATTTTTATGTATGTTACAACAACAATCCCTTGTTGATTCTAAACACTAAATTAATTTCCTTAATTATTGCTCCCGAAATATTCGTTGTGCAATAAAACCTAAGCCACATGCAATTAATATTTTCTGCCTTTCAGCATACATATAAAACCAAGCCAAGATGATAGCTAAAAAATACAAATTTTAATGAATAGTCTGTGCATATTAAATGGTAATTATCGCTTCAAAAAAAAGTTTTAATTTTCAAAGTTTTTATCGAATCAGATCATCTAGGGGACGACTAGTCACTTATTAGACTAATCCATTTTCATTATTTTTTTTGTAAACGTACAATTATTTTGACTCAACCAGGATTCGAACTCGTGCCACTAGCTGCAAAAGCTCTTGTTTTATCCTCTCGGCCACGACTCACACCAGATTTTGCAATTAATTAAAAAGCAAAGTCAGCCTGGCAACCCGTTGCTAAAAAGCAACTGGTTAAAGAAGAGATGTACCCGTAACCGAACAGTGTAAGCCCGAACTTTCGAATCTTGGAGTCTGAGTTTCAAATCTTTCTTTGAAAAGAGAGGCTCTCCCGGGTGTTAAAAAACACGGCGTTTTAACGCGTTTTAACTTCGCGTTTTTTAACACCCGGGTAATCTTATAATCTCTAGAACAATTTTTCTGCACAATTGCTATTGCTTTATTACTATGAACCTCACAACGCATGATTATTGGCTGACCACTGTATCATTATTGTTTTTGTAAATGTAACATTAATGTTACATTGGTTCTCCACTGTAATTTTCCAATAATTTTAAATTAACTAAGTAGTTAAACGTTTTTACCATGTAAAACGAATCATCCGAAAAAAATATAAAAGAATCAAATAATTTATTTTATTTCCCAAATTTTAACTTGATTTTTATTACAAACAGCAATTAAATTGTTTTTGTTCACGGCTAAAAAACATGGGCTATAAAATTTAGTTTCAATCTTAAGTAAACATAGACAAAACTCTACATTCCAAATACGAATCGTTGAGTCTGTTGAACAGCTAACTAACAAACAATCGAGCATTTCTAAATGTGTAACACTTTCTTTATGCCCAGTTAAATATTTTGTACTGTCTGGTTTTTCTAAATTGTATATTGTAATGTGCTCACTATTCAACCCGATTGCAAATAGTTCTTCATTGATCACTTTTATACAATTAATGCTACCTAATCTCTCATTTCTCGAAAATTGGTTCATTTCTTCTGTTTCTAGGTTCCAAATTTGAATTTTCCACCATGATGCACAAATCAAATTTCCATCATAAAGTTCATCTAAAAAATCAATATGGCATAATGATTGATACGTTTGAATGCACTCGCCTTTTTCAATGTTCCATATTTTGATCATATTGTTGTTATAAACACAGACTAAACGACCATTTTTCAACATTCTTAATAAAAAAACAGATTTACCGTCTTCTTCATTTAAAATGTGGACGAATTTTCCCGTTTCAAATTCTCTTATTAAAATATTTTCCTTTGATCCAACTGCAAACAGTTTCTTGTTTATAACGCATAGATCATTATTGTTTTGGTTCAAATAGGTATTTATGACTTCATCCGATTTAATGTCTAATAATAAAATTGATTCGTTTTCATCAGCCAATAATAGTTCTCCATTTTTGTTAAATTTAAGACCAGTAATTTTGGCATTTGAAAAATGGTTAAAAACTTGATCGGAATTTATCGGTAAATCACCAACTTTTTTAGGTTCTTTTTCAGAATCAAGATCTTCGAATA
This sequence comes from Brachionus rubens, assembly GCA_022207745.1. Taxonomy (NCBI): domain Eukaryota; kingdom Metazoa; phylum Rotifera; class Eurotatoria; order Ploima; family Brachionidae; genus Brachionus; species Brachionus rubens. The sequence continues at coordinate 1,347,672 of JAJVHD010000001.1, read as the reverse complement.
ATTTTATTTCGGTTTTACCAAATATTTCATCCATTTTTATCTCAGTCTCAGGCAAAATCAATTTAAAATTTTCTCCATATTTCAAATAATAAATAAATCGAGTAAAATATTCGGTTTTATCGTTGATATATTTTATAAAAGTATCAAGATTATCTATTTTATCGATTAAATTAGTCCAAGTTTCGTCCAAGGAATTGACAATTTTGAAGTTAAAAAGTCCTATTTCACCAAATTTATTTCGAATATCTTTCTCATTTGTTTCAATTTCGTCGAAAAGCTTGAAATAATGCTCATCGATTTGATTTTTTAGAGTTTCACGTCTCAGATCGAGTTCATTTTTTATTGAATCGAAGCTTTCTTTTAAGAAACCTTTTCGATCCTGGTTTATTAATTCAGCATTTTCTTTCAATCTTTTTAATCGCTTAAAACCGATTTCAGCTTCTTTTTGCTTTAAAACTATTCGATTTCGTTTTATGTTTAAACATTCTTGTTTATTTATTATGTGATCATCATCTTCATCGCACATCATGCAGTCAAAGTAATCTAGTTGATCTTTTATTTCTTTGTAGGTCACATCAAAACCACATGGTAAAAATATTGGCATGTCGTCCATTTTTCTTTATTTGGGATTAATTTCTTTTTAACACTAACTTTATATTTGAATAATTTTAGATCAAAAAAAGTTAATATTTTTGAAAAATTATTAAATTCAAATGGCATTAGTGTTCATTTAATTCTGAATTATTAAACCCTAACCCCTAACCCTAAACCCTGCTATTTAATACTTGAAATTCAAGACTGAAAATGAGTGAAATTGAACCCGGATGAAACAAAATTTGAAGTTCGATCCATCAAGTTTTTAATACATAACACTTACCACTGTTACAAAATAACTTTTAAATATGATACATTAGCACCTCTATGAGATAAAAAGTACTCTAGAATGATGATTTCAGTAAGAAATCAAAACGAAAAAGTTAAAACTTGACTTGAAAATAGAATTAAAAAGTTCAACTTGTTTACATTGTTTCTAAACTATTCTAAATTCATTCAAGGACTTTTAGAAATAATTTCATTCTATTCTATAAAGAGGTGATTAATGGAAAATATTAAAAAAAAGCTCATTCTTCAAACAATAATTTTCACATTAGATCATCCTTATTCGGATCTAAACGATAAAAATATTTTAAGACGGTGTGTTGGGGTGACTGAAATTTTCGGAAAGATACTTTAGATATAAAAAATTCTTTCTAAAGTATACTTTGACCCTTATCCTTGTAGAGAATTTTGTCCTCTATAAGCCGATATATTTTGTTCATGTCCTTATTCATATTGGCTATGGTAAAGACCCTGTCAAAGTAATTTTGGGGTAAATGGATAAAATGGGACAAAAATGTTAGAGACTTGTCAATAAGTAACTAGTTTAATTTAAACCCTCTGGGATTTTAACTTAATAATGAGCATAAATTTTGTCTTAAACACAAGTTTAAGACATGCATCAGGAATGAAATCAAACACTTTAAGAATTTAAAGATTAAAAAATTAGACATTTTAATAATTGAAACCTCAACTTAATCATACGACCTATTCACCTCATTTTAAATAACACATTTATTTAAATTAGCTTTAGTAAAGCTAATTTTATGGCTCGATTCTTTGATTCGGAATCTTTGATTTTATTAAGTTAATTGAATATGTATAAAGTTTCGTCTCAATTTTGGACTCGTTTCAAAAGAAATGATCATAAAATAAAAAAAATCCTAAGTCTGGATGTGAAAATGGGAGGGCGGTAATGTTCATGTCATTCTGACACCGTTCTAAATGTGATGTATTACTGACAGGTCTACGGATCGGGTTCGAATCTTGTCGTATTGGGGTGCCGCTGGCTTTGACCATCACAACGTATAGTAGCCTGGAAACGGGCATAACAGCTTGTTTTTCAGCAGACCTATTTAGAAATAGGTTTAGCCCTAGTAGCAAAGTTAAGTATTCTAATAAACTAAGAATACGCTTGATTTGTGGTTCCAAGCTAGTCTGGATCAGCTTCGGTCCGGATAGGTGACGCTGTTTATGATGAACGTTTCACAGTTACTGGAGTTGATGGCAGTAGCATATTCGTAACCATACTTAGCCGGTCCCAAGTCTGGATGTGAAAATGGGAGGGCGGCTAGTCGCTGTTTCATTTCAAACTTTCTTTTGTTAATTTACAGCTTTTGAATAAAACTGAGTAAAATTAAATTCCAATGTGGAAGTTGTTTGCCCTTACGACGTCTTCCTTAATGACACCATAAAACTTTAATTAAAAAAAAACAAGATAATGATTGATTTTAATTTTTTATTAAACAATTTCATTTTATCAAATTTTAATTTTTTTTTAAATTGAAACTTTTATTTATCAAATTCTTTAAAAAAAAATGATTGGCTCATTGAATTATACCCAAAATATTTGATTGTTCTGTGTTACTAAATGCTAAAAAAATGCTATTTACAACCAGAAAAAAAAGTGAATACAAAAAAAGAAAATGGAACATTCAAAAAAAATTTCATTCATTAAAAAAAAAAGGGGGAACTCTTAAAAAAATGTTACAAAATCTCATTATTTTTAAACATGAATTAATTTTTCATTTTCATCTGATTTTCTATTTCGTTTAGCTGGTGATTGTAGATCGTCTTCATCTAAATCTCCAATTGTCGAAATACCAATTGAACTTCGAAGTTTTTTCTTAAACGCACCACGAGGTTCACCTATACGAGTCGAAGACAAAATTGTATTTTGTTCAATCGATTCGTTTATACTATTATTCGAGACCAATGGACTTCTCGATCGTTTGCCCATATTTTTTTCCATTAATGCCTTACCAGACCGGGTCATACGACTTGTAGTCTCGTTTGTTTTTTGAATAGTCGATAATTTTAAGATTTCAAGATCGTTTGTAGTCGAATCAATGTGACTATTTTGTTCATAATTTTCATCATCGTTCTCTTCTATCTCTGGGATGGTCTTATCAATTTGTTTTGAACGTTCAAAATTAAGACTTTGTCTTAACCGAGACACTCCTGACATGTTACCAGAATTGTTCAACTTTCTTTTACGACTCAACTTAGACGGGGTTAAATTCTCTTGCTCCGTTAAATTACTCATATTTTGCTCGATTTGGTTAGTCTGAGCATTTTGAGCATGACTCACTGAACCGGAATCTTCCATCAAACTCATTCTATAATTGTAATAAGGATGCCAGTTATTTTCTTCAATTTTATTTGCCCGTTTGGCAAACATTTTGTCCAATTCATTGAGGATTGATTTTTTATCTTGGGCTGATAGCCTCGAACTAAACTCTATAACAACTTCTAAAAATGGTAAATTAACAGGTGCTTGATTACCACGACCTGGTGGTTCATTAGCATATTGAATTGCTTCTTGATGAATCGTCATTATCGCTTCTCTTGATTTAACACTAGCCTCGGGTCCAAATGATAAACAAAATTTTCGAGCCAAATCTTTAAGACCCGAAAACTCAGGCGCAGTACGACTTAGTTTACTAACCGATTCAGTACTTCGGTTTTGAATCAAATTAACAGCTTCGTTGTACTCACGTTGAAGCGCCAGAGCTATAGTCCTAGCCGTATTCACTTTACTCAATTCACGACAAGTGCTCAATAAATTCTTGATGATATCACCATACGAGTTGGAGTATTTACTATAACTTCGAAATATCTCCGCAGCGTATTTAATTGGTACACAATTGTAACAAATTAGTTTACAAAATGCGGCTAAAATTGAACGTCTCTTGTGTAATTTTTCAATATTTTCGGCAGTGTCTGCTTTTTCGATTAAAGCTTCAGCTGTAAATGCATTGTTCATGACAAAAACAGACAACAAATTAATCTCATTAACAGAACACTCGAGTACCAAAGGTTTATACAAACCATCATAAAGTCTACCAAAATTTGGATTAAACAAAACCAATAAATCACATATTTCAAAGTAGGCTTCTTCTTCAATATTCGGATTATCGTTAACAAACAATTTATTGCATGTTTTATAAAATTTTTTGCTTATTTTTCCAACGTAATCAATCAAAGCCTGATTCACTTCCGGTTCATTATCAGTATTTTTTTGTGCTTCTCGCTCTTCCATTTCAGTGTTTAATTTTTGTAAATTCCATAGAAGAAAACTACGCGCCAAATTAATTGCCTTATTTACAAAGTCCAAGTTAAATCCTTCATTAAAAACAGCCCATTTTAAGATGGTAAACGTGTTGTTTATAAAATCATATTGAATTATATTGTGATTTTCAGCAAAAGCGGACAAACGTTTGAGTGCGATTATCAACGGGTACATTTCGGCCTCGTCTACTTCGGTCAACTCTTCGAATTTTTGCATAGCTTCGTTAAATTTTTGGACCAAATCGTCAAGAATCGATGAACGAATGACATTACACTTTGAATAAATACCCTGGTCTTCATCACAAAGAGCCTCAAGACACAACGAGCATTGCTCCAAGACCTTAGAATCGTTGTGTTTATTAACAATCTCTTGGATTAATTTTAACAAACGTTCGAGATTTTTCTCTTGACGTCTTAGAGTGTATTGATTCAAGTCAAAAAACCCTGGTATCTCAAGTAAGAAGACTAACTTTTCAGCATCGGCTATAAACTTGTTTAACAAATCAGGGAGATATTGTATAAAATGTTGGGTCAGGGCTACTTTATCATCTTGAATTTGTTTTTGTTCTTTGGACGTTAGTTTACGGTTTGTTTGACGTCTTGAAACGGGATGTTCACCAGTTGCTGCTTGACGGACACAACAGTTCATGATCTCGACCAAGTAACGTTCATGTGTGTCACTTAAAACGTCTTCTTGATTAACAGGATCTTCTAGTAATAAATCAGTCATGCATTGCCAGTCTTTTAACATTGGATGTGTATCCCACATGGCATCGACTAGATAAGTCGGATGATCGTGTAATTCACTTTCGATCAAAAATTGAACTAATAATTGAATAAAATTTGAATTTTCCGATTGTTTTTTACCCCTTCGAAATTCGATAACAGGATTTTCGATTTTAACAAAAAGTTTTTGGTTCAAAAATTCACCAGCTGCTTGGGCTATTGAACGATTCGAGTGGTAGACAAGTTCGTATAAATTTTCACAGTCTCGATCCTCTAAAGCCGAGTCGTTTTTAGAGATAATTTCAGTTAAAAGTCGTATGGCATTGACACTAACTTCTGACTCTTTGTCAAGTGACATTTCGACCATGCGAGTTTTAAAACGTGATGTGAACAACTCTAATTTAGAAACTAAATTTTCATCTTCATAAAGTGGTTGCAATGCTTGAAGACATTTTAAACGACATTCGCCAATTTTATCGTACAAAGTCCAACCAATGTACTTCAAAAATGTGTCATCTAAAAATTTACTCGGACACTTACGCATCCATTCACCAATTTCGTTTATACATACACATCGAATATCAGCACAAACGTCTCTATATCGATGTATAAACACGGCTTTGAAAATAAAATTTATAAAATTTTGAATTTCTTCTTCATTTTCTTCAATTTCTTTGCGTTTATTAGTCAAAAGTTCGAGACGATCATGAGCACGTTTGAGTTGGGATTTTTGTTTTTCATTATCGTATTGACGTTGATTAGCATCTTTGGCAATGCTCAACGCAAGTAAGACATCAACTAGTGCGGTCATTATTTTTAGTACACCAAGAGTTGCCGTATGACGAAAAGCACGGACTTGTGAATCAGCCAATGCAATCAAAAAAGTAATCATAATATCAAGCATATACTGATCATAAATTATTGAATACTGACACTGGTTAATCAATAGTTGTAAAAATTCCGAAAAATTTGATTTAAAACGTCTTGCTTGAACCGAATTTTGAACAAGTGGATAAATTTCACCTGAAGTCGGGTCATCATCGTCTGTAAAGTGTTCGATCAAGTCGTTAATCGCATCAGTGAATTCTTTTGTCTTTAACAAGTCTTTATTGTTAATCATGTGACCAGCCTTGCATCCAGATGAACGGACAACGAACTTAATAAGGTCTAACATGGCTGTTTGTTTGTCTTTTTTGTAAATTTCGATCCAATCGTCAACAATTGTTTGAGTCGAGACTTGAGACGAGTAGACTTGATTGAATAAAGAGTGATCCGAGTCGGTTAGAGTCTCAGATGTTATGTTTGAAGATGTGTCTTTTTTTGATTTAGATGCGGATTTAGAAGTGACTGTTGTTTGAAGTGGTTTACGGCGTACACGAGGTGTTTTTTTTGGTGTGTCATGTTCACCATCACTATTCTCTTCCCTTATTAAAAAAATATTAAAACAAAATTTTTAAATTAGTTATTAAAAACAGTCACTTACTCGGATATCTGAGCTTGTTCATTAAAAGGTTTATAAGATCGACTATTTCGTTTACCATTTGTTAGATTACTTGTATTGACAGTCTTATCAGTGTTAAACGATCGATTATTTTGATTGGTTGTTAATTCATGTAAACTTTCGACAGCTCGTTCTTTAGCTTTACGAACTATACGCTCTCTTAATGGTATCATTATTTATTCTAAACCTAACCTATTTTTGTTCAAAACGAGAATTATTATAATTGACAAGATTTTTTTTAATTAAGGAAACAAAAAAATAAGTTTAAAAATAATTCAGCCAAAAAATATGGAGTTTGAAAAGTGTAAAAAAAAAAAGTCGTGTGTATTTTTGAGTAGTTCAAACCTTTTTTTTTGAATGTGTAGTTTTTTTTTTCAAATACAAAAAGAATAGCGAGAGATTTAAAGAGAAAAAAATAATTTTCTTTTTTTTTTTGACTTGGAGTTTTGTCTTGGTTAAATTATGATATTCCAAAAAAGAAAATTATTTCTGACGCATAATATTTTTTTTTAACTGTAATAAATTAGGAAAATCGGAGGTTTGTATTGCAGAAATAAATTAACATTTACTGCTTTTTTTAAGACTTTTTGTTGATTAAACAAGCTTCATGCAAAGGCAAAATTAAAGTTCTATCCAAAAAAACCTGGGGTCTGTCCCACTCTACTCTCAGTAGCTTGTACAAGACCCTTATTGGCTTTATCATCGCCTACTCTTTTCCTTGCTTGAACCTCTTCTTAAATGGAAGTGTTAGAAAGCTCCAAGTTATCCAAAATACTACAATAAGAGGTATACTCCGACTCGGAATGGAGACCCCGCTAGAAGAATTACATCTCCTAGCCCTTAACTTTCTAAAAATTCACCGATTAGACAATCGACTTTTTGATCTCAACGAGAGGGACATTAAGAATGGGCTTCAAAATTCAATTCCATTCTTGGTCAGACTAGTGAAAGAGTAATAATCATTCTCAGGACCAAGAGAAATGAAGGACCAAGGGCAAGAATGTTAACATGTTGACCTAGTGAAAAATTATGAAGCGCATGTCAAAGCAAAGCAAAAAAGCGCTATAAAAGTTCGTTCTTGCAAGAACACAATAACAAAACCAACTCATCTTGCCATCAGTACTCACAAGATCATAAATGTCATGACAAGGGCCGAACAATATGCAAGCGCATATTTTGAATCAAAATGCATATTTTTAAGAATTCAGTTTTTTTAAAAGATGTAAAATTTACTACAGTCTACTCTCGATTTTGTGAAACCTCTGGGGAGTTACAAAAATTTTAACAAAATCAAATTTTAACAATTTCGATTTTGTTAAAAAGCTTTAAGTTCAACAATGATCGATTAATTCAAATGATTTCATTCAAATTTATTTTTATTTTACATGATTCAAAAATTAGAATTTAAGTTTTCTTTGAACAAAAATAATTTTTCTTTGGTAAATTTTATCTTTAACTTTATCAATTAACTCATACTAACTTTACTCTTTATAATTTGTTGAGAAACTACCTCTAATGTCACTCATTTCAGCTTGAACGGAGTCTTTACAATCAGTGGGTTCATCAGAGTAATAGCTCGGAAAAACCGTAATGCCTAAAGCAATTATCAAATCGTTTAACAATGAAAAGCAAATATTTCTAAAGCATTGAACAATTTGATTGATTATGGCGTCACTTTCTCTTTATTTTCAACCTTCGATATTTTCGAGGTCATACAAGATTATTTTTTTGTGTCGAAGTCTACTGTTTGTCGAACCATTTTGGATAATTTAATGAGATTATAAAAATGAAAAAAAGCTCAAACAAAATCAAACTCATTATACATGTAAAAAGGAGCTGACTCGTTTCATAGCACATTTTTTTTCATAGCATGTCAAATATTTTTCTCAGCAGAATATTTTCATAGCATAATTGAAATTAAAGTAAATTTAATTTGATTAGATAATAATCTTGTAACTCTTTTCTCTCATATCAACTAGTTATACCGTAAATCCTCGTTCAATGTTACATGTAGCTAAACCTGAAACTCATTTTTTATTCTTTTTCTGATTCAGTTGATACCCTCTCTCAAAAAAGGCGTCGGAATAAATTGTCAAGTATTTTGAATGGTCCGAATCAAGCTGACACACCTAGAGAAAATACCCAAGTATCATCGGCTTCATCTAGCAAATCAATAACCAACGAGAAATGAAAATATTGATGATGATAAAATTGATGGGCTCTTTTTTTTTGTTTTGTTTAATTCTCTGTTTTTTACCATTTTCGATAGTTGAAAACCAATCTTTTAAGGATTTTGTCAGTTCTTTAAACAGGAGCTACAGTGGTGGATATTAATTTGTCCCATGATATCATGTGATATCAGCTGACCTCATCTGATGTCATCTGGTATCATCTGATATCAGTTTGCATCAGAATTCGTTGGCAACTTTAATGTTTGTAATTCTCTTACTGATATCATCTGATATCATATGATTTCAACAGATCGGAACTGATGGTAGATGATACAAAAATTGTCATAAAATCTGATACCAACTGATATCAGCTGATATCAAATGATATCATGGGACAAATTAATTTCCAGGACTGTATAAGATAAAAGTAGAAAAAAATTAGGTAAATGACATTTTCAATAATAACATGAGAACATAATGAAGATTTTTTGGTCTATTGGAAAGAAAAAAAATGAGTTCTTTCGATTTTAACAAGGGAAATTTTTACTATAACGGCCACTAGTTTTTCAAGTTAATTGAAGTTAATTTTGTATTATCTTTTTTTTCGAAAATAATACCAACCAGATCTGCTAAATCGTTGGTTCTGCTAAATAATTGGTTTTACCAAATTTTGGTTTGCCAAATTTGGTTTTACCAAATGTTGGTTTACCAAAATTTTAGCATGCTAATTTTGGTAAACCAAAAAAACCAAGAAAACTCCCATCACTAAAATATTCGACGTCTTTACTATAGTACAATAAGTATAAAAGATAAAATGGAGTTTAATAAAGCCACGGCACAACTTAAGTTAAAGCTAAAGGCTTTTAGAGATGACAATTGGGCTGAGTTTGCAAGAAGAAACAAATCTCTCTCTAAATTTTACTGGAAAAGAATTAACAGATTTAGGAATTGTAGTTGTAAATCTAAAATACCTTCATTGATTACTCAAGGAAGGGAAATAGATTTGGATGAGGAAAAATGTGATATTTTTGGTAAAAAGTTAGCTGATACGTTCAAGCCAAATGATGATTCGACTTTGAGTGGTTCTGATCTTGAAGTTGAAGAGTCAGTTAAGAAATTTTTTGACAACCTAAGTACTGCAAGTCCGCACGAACCTATCACTTTATGTGAACTTAAAAAAGCCATCAATAATGGCAAAAATTTTTCATCTACAGGTCCGGACAAAATTCACAATCTTATCTTAAAAAACTTGAATCATAGGACTTATAAGGAGATCCTAAGTATGTTTAACTACAGCATCTCTCTAGGTACAGTTCCTTCTAATTGGAAGACAGCACATATTACTATGCTTCTTAAAAAAAACCAGTCACCTTCTGACCCAAACTCTTACAGACCAGTTAGCCTTTGTAGTTGTCTTGGTAAGATTCTAGAGAAAATTATTCAAGAGCGGCTCTTCAAATTTCTTGAACATATGAAGATATTAGTAAAAGAACAGTCTGGGTTTAGGAAAAACAGACGTACTGCAGATAATTTTTTCTTTTTAATTCAAAAAGTTGCTAAATCTTTTAATAGATCGAAAAAAGTATTTGCCCTATTTTTCGATATTTGTAAAGCCTTTGATAAGGTATGGCATAAAGGTCTTCTTTACAAACTGATAAAGAACAATGTACCAAGTTATATCATTGTATGGATTAATGACAAAAGACTATCCAATTGAGGCAGGGGTACCACAGGGATCGGTTCTAAGTCCGATTCTCTTTAGCATATTTATAAATGACATTCCAATTCGTACTAAACCCAACAACAACCAATCACTGATGTTTGCAGATGACTTCACAGTTTGCAGTCACATTTTTCATCTTCAGAGCATCGGGGAACATAATTAATCAAATTAATAAGTATCTTAAGAGGTTAGAGTCATGGTTAGTTAAATGGAAAATGAAAATGTCACCAGAAAAATGTAGCTATACAATTTTTAGGAAGAGTACAAAAGATAAGGTTGAGTTTTCTCTAAGACTTTTCGGTGGTACGATTCCGTATGCTGATAAAATTAAGTTTTTAGTGATAACGTTTGATTATACATTTCGTTTTAGCTCTCTATATGATGAGATTAGAGAAAGATGCTTTTATAGGTTAAATAAAGTCAAAATTTTGTCTAACAGAAAATGGGGTATTTCAAAAAAAACACTCTCAACAATCTACAAATCACTTATTGGCTCAATAATTGACTATTATTTCCCTTGTTTAAATATACTATCGGAACACTTGGTGCACAAATTACAAGTGATTCAAAATACAGCAATTAGATCAATTTTACGTTTAAAATACGACACAGCCTCTCAAACTCTACATCTTGAGAGAGATATGTTAGGAGTGGCTTGGAAAAGAGTGTCAACTTAATTGTCCAATTAGTTGATGAGTACAACAATGGTTTTCAATCCCGTTGCTTAGACTTTCCGACTCCCCTATGCAACTGTAGAGGAATAATTGAAGAATTTTTCAACATATAATTGAATCTTTTAGTAATTTTTTTATTTAGAAGTTAACATTAAAACTGAAACTCTTTTCTTTTTTTTTATTATTATTATTTTTTTTTTTGCTGAAGGAGCTACGGCTCGAGCAGTTTTACAAATAAAAATAAAAAATAAAAATAACTGTAAACTCATGCAAACTCTTGGCAATGTGAAGATTCGTATCAAAAAACATTTGTATCAAATGGATCAAAACTTAAAATTATTTTTTAGGAATGAACAAATTGAAAAAAACTTTGCAGAGATATTTTACAGTGATGAGCATACAAAAAGCTATCTTAGAACAAGCTGTGCAAAACTCAGCAAAAAAATTGCGCATTTATTAAAATTCAAATACACGGCTAGTTATTGAAAATAACTACGCAATTTATTTTGCAGAATAGCAGAATACTGCAGAGCTCATTCTAAAGGTGGCTTTTTTGATGCTTATTATTGTAAAATCCCCCTGCAACGTTTTTTTCAATCTGTTCACTCCTTAAAAATAATTTGAAGTTTTGATCCATTTGATACAAATGCTTTTTGATACGAATCTTCACATTGCCAAACTCCTTCAAATGAAATTATAATGTCTGTGAAATAAAAAAAAAAGGTTTGACATCGAGTTGAACTTTCAAAAAAAATAAACATAGATTTTCAGTTAAATTGCAGTGATTGGATAACTGTTACATGTATAAATCATAAAAAATTATGCATGTTGCATATATTTTAATTTAACTGGGGTCCGGGCTATGCCTTCCCTGAATGTTCAAGCTTTGAACAAGCCCAGGCCATGCCTTCCATGACTCTTCAAGCTGCAGTAATACAGAGGGTCATGTCTTCGTCGAAACAGTAGTGTAGTCAATTTTTTGGTTTGAATGGCCGAAAATCTAAATGTCAAATTTTTACATTAAATCATTCCTAAAAGAATTTGTCGACAATTAACAATCAAAACTCAAAAAATACATTAGTTAACGTCTCGTTACTCGCATATATAAAGCTCTGCTTGCCGTATCTTAATCTTGTTTTCATGTGGATCCGGTTATTATTTGGATCTACGCCGCTTATTCAATTAATTCAATTAAAAGAAGATTGTTTATTTTAAAAACTCAATTTTTAAACAAACTTTTTACTATTGAGTTGATAATTTGAAATTAAAATAAATTAAAAAATTTCGCAACTATTTTAATGTAGAAATGCATTTTTTCAAAATTTATAATTTCGAAAACCGAAAGTATGTTTTTAATGAACATCTCATAATTTGTTAAATGTTGAATTTCAAAATTTAAAAAAACAATTAATTATCTAAAAAAAAAATAACTCGATAAGAGTACTAAAAATCGTTGACAAAGCATTAAAAAAATCTCAATTCATAAGCATAAAGCTTATATAAAAGATCTTGTTCAGTAAATAAACCTTAAATAGACAAATTAAAAAAAAATGGCGGATAACGAGCCTAAAAATTCAAAAAATACAGCATCTAAGCTAGTCGAAATTAGAGACAATAAAATACGTAAAATTAAATTTAGCGCGATTAACAACGATTTTTTTCAAAATACCGAAGATCTCGAAATATACGACAATTTGGTAATTTTAACGGGCAGGAATGGATCAGGTAAAACAAAACTAATCGATTACTTGAATCGAGATGTTAAAGACGAATTAAAAGTTACGTTTAGCATTAATCAATTTGGTTCTTTATCTGATGATCCAAAAACCGACGATTTTCGAGACAATTTTTTAAAACAAGTTCACAAAGATTTGATTATAAATTCAGATTTTGATTCCCTAAAAAAACGTTTGAAAGAGCAAAAAATTGAATGGAATGAGATTCAAAAATTGACAGTCGAAAATGTTGATCACATAAAAGTGGATCAAGAGATTAGAATAGAACAAAAAATATTTGAAATTTATCTTGACAAACTCAATCAATTTGAACCATTAAAAAAACTTAATTCTATTTATAAAAATTATTGTTATTTGATGGACTTTTATAAACAAAACGTGAGTCAATCAGATGAAAAAAGTATTAGAGAGCTTCTTGGGGATGACAGTAGTCCTAAAGAGGCTCTAATCGGAAAATATTTTCAATCAAAATTTCCCTCTCCTTTGGACAGAGTAAACCAAGACTTGGAAAAATATTCGTTTCGATTAAATCCAAGTGATAATTTACATTTTGAGATAAGAAAAAAAGACAATTACATGCGAACTAAACCATCATCAGGAGAGCTTTTCATTTTAAACGCATTTATATTAAAATATTTATACAGATACGTTAATAAAGTAGATATTATGTTTTTTGATGAGCCTGATCGTCATTTGGAACCCAAGTTAATCGAAGTATTTTTTGATATAATCAACAGGTTTGTTGAAGAAGATAATATTCAAGTGATTATGACCACACATAGACCCGACTCAGTATCACTAGCACCACTCGGATCAGTTTGGGTTATTGAAAAAGAAGACGATTTTAGAACTGTCAAAAAATGTCATAAACTAGCCGCTTTATTTAAATTGACTTACAATCTAAGAAGTTTGATTAATTTTAAAATAAGAGTTTATGTAGAAGCTCATGCCGATTTTAGTTTTTTTCAAACTATGTATCAAGTTTTGCTCAAATACTCGAATGTTGTAAGACAGACTAACTCGAAAGAGGATAGATACAATTGGATCAAGTTCAATAATAATCGTATTCTATCTCGAAGATATCAATTAGAATTTTGTTCTTCAGCTAAAGAGGCAAATGGAAAACAAGGCGGTAAATGCAGTTTAATAGATTTTTTAAAACGAGAGCTAAGTTCATGTAATTATGTTAAACAACATAACAAAAACATAATTGATTTTACGAATGTATTGGATTATGAATTGCTTAAACCGTATGGTATTAGGGACAATGATTTAGGTATTGATGACCCATCTGAAAAAAAATTCCGAGAAACTTTGAGTAATAACATAGAGCTTAAAGAAAGAGTCTTGGTATTAAAACGATATAGCATAGAAAATTTTATTTATGATCCCATTTTGATTTGTACGTGTTTTAAAGACAGAGAAAAGTTTATTAGAACATTAACTGAGAATTTAAGCTTTGAATTTAAAGAGTCTTTGATCAAATGTTATGATGCATTGAACACTAAGAATGGTCAGATTGAACCTAATTTAAAATTATATTTTAAATTTTTGATCCAAAAATTGATGGAATCAAATGGATCGAAAATAAAAATGATAGAATTTCTAATCAGAGACCGTACGAATAATTTGGAAGAATTTAAAACAACAGTAAAAAATTTTCTAAGCCTATTAGTAAATGCGTCTACAGCAAATGTTACCTTGATCGACAACTTTAAAAAAATAATCGGATCGATGCCTAAAGATGAGTTTCAATTGACTTTAAATTTTGATGTTGACAAGCATCAACTTATTTTTTTGATGATATTTCAAACTATTTTAAATGTCAACGTTACCAGTTTAAAAGAATTAGTCGATTATTTAGTTGATGATACTGAACTTAAAAGTTATGTAACGAGCGTGGACCAAGAGCCATTTCAAATACAGTACCCGAAAGTTTTGATAAAAATAAAAGGTCATTTAATCGAAGAAATTTGTGAAGAACAATTTAAAAGAGGTTCTCTACTTGAAGATATTGACAATTTTATAAATAGATTCAGTTTGCCTTTAGATGGTGACTTTAAAAAGAAATTTCTAAAAATGTGCGAAGGTCTGAGCATAGAATCAAAAGAAATGATTGATCAAACTTTCAAATTATTTTTTGAATTATTGATTCGAAATTTACTCGAAAACAACAAGAAATTAATGTTTGTGTATTTTTTTAACCAGAGCCAAAATATTGAGGGTCTAAAACAGACTTTAATAGAAAATCTAAGCTCTCAAAAATGTGTTGAAGACCAGGATCTTCGTAATAGTTTCATTGAAATCATCAAAAAAATGACCAAAAACAAATTTGAACTTGGTAAAAAATTTGATGTTAATTCTAACAATTCTATTTTACTTGAAGCAGCGATGATAAAAGATGGTAATATTAAAAGTTTAGACGACTTGATTAAATTTTGGTTAGAAGACGTCGTTATCGATAAAAATTCAATAAAATATCCCAAAGTTCTTTTTAAAGTAACTAAAGATCAAATAAAAAATTCGTGTGAAATTTTATTTGAAAAAAAATTCAAAACGAATAATGGTACAAGAGACTCTTTAAGAGATACTGTCTTAAACGAAATAAACCTGAATTATATGAATCAAAACATTTGGTTTCCAACTGATTTGGCTGAAACTTTTTTTGAATTAAACGAAAAAGTTCGTAATCAAATTAGAAACGAAATAAAACAGAAAGGAATTTCATTGCCAAAGTTGTATGCACAATCAAAAGAGGAAATAACAGATTGGATTAGATTAGTTGAATCACAGGCTAGTAGACAAAGCCTTCCAGAAGAAAAAATACTCTCTCAAGTTATATCCTATCTTAGAGGTGATGCAAAATATATTTATCAGAATAATATGAAAGGTCCTGCAAATTGGAGAATTTTTAAAGATATACTTGAGAAACATTTTTCTTAAGAAGAAACATTTTTAAATTAATAATAATTAATAGCTTTTAATCAAATTTCTAAAAATAAATTTTTTTTATAAAAATTGTTTTTTCTATTCCTAGTTTAAAATCAGCTACCCGAACCCATACTGTGCCGAAATTTGGACTCGTATAGGTACCCTGAAATGGATCATGTTGCTAAAACTCTTGAGTTGTTTTATAGATCAATCTACAACTTGATGTCTCACTATGCCATAACTTATTTCATATTAGAATAAAGTTACATAATCGAAGTACAGTAATATCTCTGAAATCCATTTTCTTAATCTCACGTGAGAATCTCATGAAATCCTCTGTAACGTAAATCTCACTTAGACTCAATGAGAAGACATGAGATCTCGTCAATTTTTTTATTTATCACTTGAGATCTCTTCTTGAGATCCGTAAATTCTCGTTAAATGTTACATGTAAATAAACCTGAATACTCGGGTTATGCTCGCGATTGGTTATTTTTTTTAACCAATCAGAAACGCGAGCATGACCCAAGTATTCAGGTTTATTTACATGTAACATTTAACGAGAATTTACAGTACCGTAAAGCCTTGCGAACGACCATGGGCTTCTCAGTAAAAAAATGGGTAGGGGTAATTAACGAAAAGTTTTTTACCACTCGTTTAAAATAAAAATACTGATTAGCCCGGGGTTAAAATTTAATAAAAAATTGAATTTGACTGGGCTACTAACGATTTAGTTCGATTTTTTGTTCCAAAAAATATATAGAAAAAAAAAAATCTTGTTCAATTTCAGATTCGTCATCAGTAATTCTTGCTGTCATGCCAATTAAAGACATCAATCTTATGTGACCTAATCCCAGTTTGGTCGAATGAATATTTACTGTAATATTAAAAATTATAAGTATTTATTAAATTACTTTGACTTTACTCCGGGGGGTCAAAAAGAAAAGTTAAAAAACCCCAGGGGTAGAGGGGTTATGGCTTCTTACATTCGGGGTAGTTTACAAGGTGATCTAAAGAAAAATGATTTTCAATAAATATGATAATATAGGAATAAAACAGTAAGCCCGGCTAGCTCAGTCGGTAGAGCATGGGACTCTTAATCCCAGGGTCGTGGGTTCGAGCCCCACGTTGGGCGAATTTTTTTATTCAAAAGTTTAATAAACAAAATATTTAAATTTTTTTTATCAAAAAAAAAATCAAACATTTTTAAGAGAAAAAATTTTGCTAATCTTCTTAAGCTTTGTATCACTTAAATTTATTGTTTTAAAAAGTAGAATCTTGTTTTACTTGACCTTTGAAAAACACTCACTCAGGTACAATTTTTAAACGAAGCAATTTTTAAGCGAAGCGATTGTTTGAAAAAAATTATTTTCATGCAAGGTAAAGAAAATCACCATTCATGAATTTTGTGAATTTTTTTGGAATATACGGCTACAAAAATAGTAGAAAATCGATGAAAATCGATGAAAATCGAAAACAGATTCAGACGTTTTAATTTTAAGTTTTGGATTTTAAGTCCAGTTTCGCAGTATTGGAACTTAACAATTGGGTTTAACTGTCGATACAATTATGTTTTTTCAGAGTAAAAATTAGAAAAAATACATTTTTTTATTTTTAAAAAGTTGATTATTTATTCAGAGTACACTTGTTTGAATTTTTTTTGGTGATATTTATTTACCAGTTCATCTTTGTGTTCTTTTAAAACGCTATTATTTTTGGAGATTTATTTCTCTTTATGCAAGCATTCAAATTGAAAAAGAGCCATACAATTTTGTTGATCTCACTTTGTAATCCAACTAGATGATGAAATTTCCAGCCCAAATAGCTACACTAGGAATCTTGGATACCATTTTGAAACTGACGATTTACTTAACCTTGCATGACAATAATATTTTTCATATATCGCTTCGTTATGTTTTTCATGGGTCTGGTTTTACTCAACAGTTTTTTTTTTTAAAAAATTACTTTTTTCAAAAAAGCGTCAGAAAGTGCCAAATAAAAATTATAGTATCTTAGAGGCGCGTTAGTGTTCCTAGATACTGCATGAAATCAAGCGTTAGAGATGGTAGATAAGTGCTAGCCAAAGCTTTAAAGACACTGGCAAAGCGTAAAACCAAACGTTAGATGAAAAAAGATGAAGTTCTCTAAAGCTCACGCTCTTCATGTGTTGGATTACTTCATCATCTAGTCTAAATTAACCCTGTAATTCATCTTCCTTGATTTACCGTATATCCTTGCTTACAAGTGCCCCCCTAATACCTCCTTTTTACAGACCAATAGAGATCAGATGAATTCAAATCTTATGATTTTGAATCATTTTAAACATTCAATTAAAAGGATCTGGAATCGTTGGTTTGCTAATTTATTGTAAAAATTATAGAATAAAAAAAAGCAAATTTTTGTTAACTTTTATTTAGTTTATTAAATTTTGTATAAATTTGACACTTAAATCTCGGAAAAAATCTTAACATTTAACTTACTTTGACGTCTAATTTTAAATAAATTATAATCTATTGAGCTTTGTGTACGACATCCTTGAATCGGTTATTTGGGATCATTCAAAATCGTTATATAAAATATCGTATATACGAAAAAGAAAAGAATAATGTTTTCATTAAAAAAAATAAGCATAATTTGCTTTGAAAAATATTAATTTTTTTGTTTTATCCAAAAATAACTACAAATTATTCGACATTTTGGTTTTGGAAAACAAATAAATTTCCATTAAGTTAGAGAAAGCGACTAATTAAAACTGTAAAGGGCTCAAAGGGATCATTGTCCCAAAGTCCCTTGTACCTTTGGTACTAAATTATCAGTCAGTCAGTCAGAAAGCGACTAATTAAAATCTCTATTGAGTGTCTTTTATTTTCAACAAAACGACACCCTCACAAATCTAACAATTTATTTTAACTTCGTAATTATTTCAAGTCCATCTAGAGCTATTTGAAAGGATGAGGAAGTGGGTTGAATGTACGCTAAATAGTAGATTTTAACAATTCTCGGGGTTCGGCTTCTGCGTCAATAATAAAAACCTTTGATATTTGAGACAAACTTTTTTTGCCAAGACTAAAATCGATAATTTTGGAGACTTGTGTGTAGCTAAAAAAAGATTAATATAGACACAAGTCAAAACGCTTATTCATTTCATCAAATCATATGAATAATTTTTTATTTTTTTATGTCTTCTTTTTTATAGACTCTTTAAAATTTAAATATAAATGCTGCACAGAAGTTGAATCAACAATTGACATAAAAAAAATGGGTGATACTCCAAATAAAAAAAAGAGTCGTGTCAAAAGCTATTGTCCAAAATTAGATACATTAAAATTTAATTTAAAATGTGAATGGTCAAATGATTGTAACAATGTATTCTCAAATATGGATTCATTTTTGGTTCATGTTGATGAACATTTAGAAAAAGATAGTGAAACATTCGAATGTAAATGGAAAGATTGTGATACGGAAATATTTGAGGATGTATCAACGTTTAAAAGACACGTTAGATTTCATGCTTTTCATACGAAATTAAAATTCATTGGTGTTAAAGTACTTGAGACATTACGGGAACAACAAAAAGATTCTACAGAAGCTAAAACTGTGCCTGAATGTAATTTGTATGAGCAAACTCGTAACGTTATACCAGAGTTACCGTATAAATTTGAATGCTCATGGGATGTATGCGATTACAGCACGGACAATCCTGAACTTTTTTATAGACATATTAAGCAATCACATGTCGATAAATTTGAAGTCAAAGATTCAAACTCAAAATGTCTATGGAGTCAATGTGAACAAAAAATTCCGAGTAAAAATCGGATAATTGAACACATTAGACATCATTCTCAGGAAAAACTTGTAGCATGCCCGAAATGTGGGGCCTTGTTTTCAACGTTTACAAAATTTATTGATCATTGTAGTCGGTCGAGTGAAATTGGAAGCACTTGTTTTCAATGTAGTCATTGTAACAAAAAATTTCCGACAAACAATTTATTGAAAGAGCATATCAGAAAACATGGTAACTAACTTTTTTCTGTTTTTTAAGATTTTGATGAATTTTATAAAATTTTGTTTTAGTAAACAAGTTTAAATGTCCAATTTGTGATATGACGTGTATTGATAAAAAAGATTTGGAAAAACACATTTTGTTTAGGCATACTGATGAAAAACCGTTTCAATGTCCATATTGTGAGTGTTGGAGAACCCAACTAATGTCAAATTAGTTTAGTTATAACATTTATTATGTCAAGGATAATTTATTAATACTATTATTAATTAAAAGCTATCGTATTTTTTCAACTAAAAGCATTCATTCTTTCGTTCATTCCTCTTTGTCGATAAAATTATGCACTATTACTTTTTGGACCCTAAGCCCTTAGTTGCCGTCGCAACATTGTGCCCCAAGTGAATCAATTGATATCATTGGAAGTCGTTAATATTAATTAGAGAAGGTACGAAATATCAAAGGTATTTAACTACACGCTGTGGACGTGCAAAGTTTGCATTATTACTACACGTTTTGGCAAAGTTGCAATTAGTTAAAAAAGCGTCTGTTGAAAACTTTTGGTCGTATACAATTTTTTGAAAAAAAAAAAAAAAAAAATGTATCATGCTTGTTACAAATATACTGTTAAGCTTAGTAATCGTATTCCAAGCGCTGTTGTATTCGAAAATTAATGTCCAAGTTTTTGTCAAAAAAGGTATCGACCTAATTGTCGATTCAGTATATGAAAAGTTGTATGTAGAAGATACAAATTATTATGAAGTTGATTCTACCGGAAGTCAACCACTTGATCCGGTCTTTAGTGTACCAAATGTCACTAATAATTCAGTTGAAACTATACCCGTTGAAGTAGAAACTCGTCCTACTGATTTGTAGTTGAAGATGAAGATGTAAAATTACATAATTTAGAATGGTTTAAAACTATTATTCCTATATTCTCTGAAGTCAACTGGGCAGTTGTTTTAATCGGTATTATGGTATTATTAGCAATGATAGTGTTTTGTACGTGTTATAATAATCGGAGTCAGGGAGGCCTATATGGCACTTGTTTTCATTGCGGAAACCAAGTTACTCAGACACAGAAAAAAGAAATTACTCTCAAAAGCCTAACAGAGTTGGACCTGTCGAAACTTACGTTACTCGTTCAGAAATAAATTTCCCAAGACCAAGGGACTTCGATTCAAGTGTGTTAAATTTCAAGGACTGGATATCGCTGTTTGAGTGCTACGCCGAGAATTTTCCAAAAAATCAATGGAAGAATCTGCTGATAAACTCTACTACACCTGACGTCTTAAAACAACTCAATGGTCCAAAGTTAAATCGAGGTTGACTACAAAGAATTAAAGAAAATTATGAGTAAACTAGATCGACTGAAATCGACACAGTTGAGAAAGATACAAATAACAGTTTTGGCGATTCAAGACTTATGCTCGCTTAAGAGAGAGAAACATGAAAAAGTAGAAGAATTCTTCCAGCGCTTAAAACAAGCGGCAAATAAAGCGGACAATGTTAAAGAGGAGACATTTGATCAAATTTTTCATGAGTAACTTAAACAGTAAAAGGATGGCCAAGTACATAAACCAAGCCATAACTCTACAGGAGTCGATAGCTAAATTAAATTCGTTTGAATGTCCAATGAGCCTTGAGACATATGTAAACTTAGCAAAAGCGTACGAAATATCTAGAGGTGTGGTGGCTGAAACCAAAAAGGAGAGATCTGGCTCAAGTTCATCAACATCCTCTAGGTCGTCAACAGGATCACACAATAAAACTCGAGAAATTATCATGTAGGATCCAAACAATGACCGTCAAAATAACAACAGAGGTTATCAACAACATAGAAACCGCAATGGTTACAAAAAGCGTAATCGACTTGGATACAATAACGAAAATTTTTCAAATACAGGGCACAATAACCAAAACTACTCTGAAAACTATAATTCAACTAGAGACAGGCAAGATGCCAGGTTTAAACTCAAATTCAAACAATTCGGAAATGAGTAACGCCGGTCAACAAAGGACCGATATGCAAACCCAAGAAAATCATTCGCCCAGTGTCTGTCTTGTAGGTAATAAGAGTCGAATAAAGCATAGAATAGCTGGCACAGCTATCATGAATAATACACCAATTAATTATCTGTTTGATACAGGAGCTGATGAGACGATTCTAAGCGAAAAAGGGTTTCCAAAAGTTAGTAGCACAAGACTCAAACGTTAAATTTAAATGTTTATTTAGGTACGAAAATAAATTCAGCTAGCGGTAACTTGCCGATTCTTGGAGCCGTGACGGTGGAGTCGTGTGTTATAGATCCTACATCACCTTTAAAAAATCAAGAGATTAAAGTTGCCGCACTAAATACCAATAAAGAATGTCTTCTCGGGATGGATTTGATCCAAAAAGTCCCGACTTTAAAGGAAAAATTAAGAAGTGTTCAAAGCGCAGTGAACCCAGTTTTCAACCGTTAACTCTAAATGTAAAGTAAACTCAAAACAAAACTAAACTATCGAAACACAAAGTTCGATATTCTTGATCGATAATAAAGACTCTATACACAAGACTTCAAAACAGATGAGGAGCTTGAACAAGCAATTCAGATTTTTGCTGGAGTCCATTTCAGCTAAGACCATTCGAAGACCTAACTCCGTCTAACACCGTTTCACACGAAATCAAGTTTAATTTACCCAAATACACCGCCAGTGAGACAAAAGGTTCGGCCAATCCCGTTTAATGTGAGAGAGCAGTTCAAAAACTTAATTGAAGAACAATTGGCGGCAAAGCTAATTGAACCAAGTAATTCGCCCTGGTCGTCGCCTATTAATCTAGTCAAAAAAGCAGATGGTGGTATAAGGATAACTCAAGATTATCGAGTATTAAACGATCTTACTGTAAAAGATGCGTACCCAGTCCCAGTAATCGATGATGTGTTCGTTCTTGTGAAAGACAGCTATTATTTCACAAAAGTTGATTGTTTCAGTGGCTTTTACCAAATCAAGTTACATGTAAATTCGAGACAGTATACAGCCTTCGCGTGTGATATGGGTCTATTTCATTATGTGGTTTATGCCTATGGGGTTAACAAATGCACCCGCGACCTTCCAGCGAACGATGAACAAAATTCTAAAAAGCTTATCAAACGTAACATTGTAGTCGTATTTTTTGACGATTTTTTTAATACACTCCGGATGTAACCGAAAGTTGCATTACATTAATGTCCTTGGTGTAGTTACGGCCTTAAGTAAGAATAATATAAAGATCAAGTTAAACAAGTGCGTTTGCCTTAGATAAAGAAGTAAAATTCTTGGGTTATATTATTTCATTTAATTCTCTTAAAACCGGACCCTGAAAAAATAGGAGGTATCGCTAAATTACACCGGCCAGGGAATCTGCAACAATTACAAAGTTTTTTAGGTCTCACCGGATGTTACCGTAAATTCATCAGTTCCTATGCGAGAATTACTAAACTGTTAAATGAACTCTTAATTACCAAACACTTGGGTCCAAGTTTTACGTAATAGATATGGAAAAGTCCCAACAAGCAAAGCGACATGAAATTGGTGATCCCGGGCGGAAGATTCATCCATCCTATTGAAAAAAATTATGTGCTCGTATGACCATATCCTAGTCCTCCCGGACTTTAAAAAAAATTTTCTTGTTGCCACGGATGCTTGTGAATATGCATTTGGTGGTGTTGTTTCCCAATGTTAGATGAGGGTATACAGGCCTATCGCCTATCACAGTGGTCAATTTACTAAAAGTCAGCTCAACTACTCAACGGTGTGAAAAGGAATTATTGAGTATAGTTAAAATTTTTGAAAAATTTCATTCGATATTATTTGGAAGTTACACAATCGTCAATTGCGACCACCTGCCGTTAAAATGGCTTTTTAAAAAAAAGGGGTCCAGTTGCTTCGCGACTTGCACGCTGGTTGATCAGATTAAGTATGTACGAGTTCGAGATCCAGTACAGAGCAGGTAAGTCGAACGGAGATGCTGATGACTTTCAAGAATGCCAGATTCCGAAAATCCTCCAGAAGAACGATGAAGACGAGGAGTTCATTCTAATGGTCCTCTGTGATGTATTGGAGTCTTTGCATAGCGAAGTTCTAGTTATTGAAGATAACGAGGACTCAACCTTGTCAACTGGATCAAGCATTAGACCCAAGCTATAGCTGGTTAATCAACCTCAAACAGCAAAGTACGGAGAAACCTACCATCTCTGAGTTCCCAAACAGTACTTTGCAAATTTTTTATACAACAACTACGACAAGTTTAAGCTTATCAATGGCTATCTGTACAATATAGATAACGAAAAAAATTTCGATATTGTATTCCAACAACGATGTTTGAAGCTATTATAAGTCAATGTCACAACTCAGTGTTTAGCGGTCATTTGGGAATAACTAAGACTCTGAAAAGGGTAATGTCTAGATTCTATGGGGATCAATTTAAAACAAAGGGTAATCAAGCATGTTAAACACTGCGACATTCGCCAACGTGTCAAGCACACTCCACCAAAGAGAAGAGGTCAGCTAATCTACAGAAGACCTAAAACACATAATCAAAATCGTAACAATAGACATTGCCGGACCCTTTATTCTTTCAGCTAAAGGATTTTTTATTTATTTTAGTTATTGTCTGTGCCTTCTCAAAGTTTTCAAGAGCGCTCGCAATGAAGAATTCCCGAGCCAATACAGTGGCTAATCTCTTAATAAATGAGTGGATCAGTCTGTTTGGTGTCCTGAAGCAGTACTATCTGACCAAGGTCCAAATTTTCAGTCAAAGCTTCTTGAACTGATTTACGAACTCTTGGATATCAAACGGTTTACGAACAACACGGCTTATCATCCAGAGTGTGACGGACAGTCCGAACGGTTTATTCAAACAATCAAGAATATGTTAAGATCATATGTCTCTGAAAATCAATTAGACTGGGATGAAACATTTAAATAAGCTTTGCTTTGCTTATAATAGTTCTGTACATGGCTAGCACTGGATTTAGCCCTTATGAAATTATGTTTGGGGCAGTTGCCGAAAAATCCCTATTGACCTTGTCTTGCCGATCATTGAAGAAGAAGAGGAGCCCATTGATCCGAGTACAGTCGCACAAGATGTGGTAGTTTTAGAGCCACTATCTGACAACCAAATACTTTCAAAAATAGACCAATCCACACTAGAATATTGCAAAAATCAAGAGTTAAAATTTAAAAAAATTTTCGAAAGGGCATGTCGTAATCGTGACGCTGTTATGGAAAAGGCTAAAATACGGCACGACCGGAACTTAAAAAAGTTTGAGTATGACGTCGGGGATATGGTCCTGTGTGATCATGTTAAGATCAAAAAAGGATTAAGCTCTGGTTTGGCCCACAAGTCCCATGACCCCTTTGTAATAATTGGTAAAACACCCCAATCGAGTTAATTATCTAATACAAAAACTAAACGCAAAAAATCTAAAAAATTTTTAATCCACAAAAACCGGCTAAAACTGTACTTTGGTAATTATTTGGATCACACTAATAATGTCGACAATTTGGAACACACTACGAATTCCGACAAAACATTAATTAAAGACAATCGAAAAAACCTGCGAAGTAGCAATGCAAGATCTCAAGGTGACGTCAGGGTCCAAAACGAGAATGTCCAATTGTCCCAAGCCCTAGATGAATTGACTGCACTGCCATCTTTTAATGAATCCCGAGGAATGATGGAAGTCTTGATTGCAAACACTGAAGGTGATTACTCATTCCGCCCTTACTATGTTAAAAAGCAATCGTGGTTCCAGAAAAAGATTGACTCCAGAAAATATTGAACCTGTTGTAGTAAGACGGAGTAATCGAACAAAAAAAAACAACCGGATCGGTACAAACCTGCAAACTAGCTATGTTCATTTTCATATCAGGAAATTAAATTTATTTGTATATTTTTTAAATTTTTTATAAAATTAAATTAGAAACATGTATTCGTTTTGTTTAGAATAATTTAATAGAATCGCTACTTTAAAATTTTGTTTAAATGTCAAAACCGAGTCCCAGAGGTACTCTTATTTATTAGGGGACCCATGTTGGGAACCCAACTAATGTCAAATTAGTTTAGTTATAACATTTATTATGTCAAGGATAATTTATTAATTTAACTATTATTTCAAACTAAAAGCATCGTTCATTCTTTTCTTTTCAATAAAATATATTCAACACGATAAAAACTATTATTCTTACCTTTGGACCCTAAGCCCTTAGTTGCCGTCGCAACATGAGCATGCGTAAGTATTTTAGATTGTTGTAAAAATTTTCAGCAAAGATGTTCTTCACAAACCGACTTCATGAATTATTTATTGTAAACATAGGTAAAAAAGGTTTGCTTTATTTGGCCCTATATTTCTTGACTTGAATCGGCACAATTTTTCGAAATTTTAACTTTAGGAGGTTTGTTTCAATAAATAAAATATGGAGGCTAGGAATTTATTTTTCGATCTGATAGAACAAGCGATTATGTAATTTTTAAGGTATCGAATAAAACCAAGAAATATAGAGCCAAATAGAGCAAACTTCTCTTAACCCGATTGCACATGTTTACTATAACTTATGCCCTTTTTGCATCGCAATCGAGTTGTATTCCGAATTTTTTACTATCCACATTAGCTATTATCGGATGTCATAAATAGTCCCACACACCAAGCCAACCATTTAAATTACAGTCATCTTGCGGTATAGTCACGCCATCGGGTCTCCCAATTTTATGTGTTTTAATCAAATTGTGAGAGAATTAAGAGACATGGTTTTTTTTTAAGAATCGTTAAAACCCTACTTAACATTTGATGCCTAAAAAATTAAGGCAAGAAAGATCTAAATAAATTTTATGTCTTTAAGTTTTTCAGACAAGGTTTCTAAAAGCCTACTCTTTCTTATCTTAATTTATAACTTATAGCAGAACTAGAGGATAGGATTCATTTAGCGAGAATATCGTGTTAAATAAAACTGTAAGTGATGCATTTTTCGTGTTTTTTAATCGTTGAGGTAAAATTTTAATCCAAAATTTTGGATCCCTGAAAAAAGGGCACATCTTGGATTTTTGAAAAAATTAGCTTAGGGGTGTAAATCACATAGGGGTGTAAATCCTTAATTTTGAGGTCAATATTTAAACTGACGACATGTATTCTTCAATCCAACTTGTAAAAATAATATTCTTAAAGAGCGAATATTTCTCTGTAGGCCAAGAATAAGTTTACTTTCTTTTATTTTTTGATCTACGGCTGTTGCAGTCTCGTGCACCTTGGGTTCATTTTTCACATATGTTTATTATTGGTTTAAATGAATGAATTACATGAATTTTAATGATTTTTTTACTTTTTTTGAAAAAACTTTAGGATGTGTTATGCAGTAAAAGACAAAGTGTTAGAAAGGCGTTAAATTTGAAGACTAGAGTGTAAGGGTGCTAGAATAAAGTGTGAGAGGTGCGTTAGGATCGTAAATTGAAGTGTGAGAATTGCGTTAGAGACATTAATTCAATATAATTGACACTTCAATTTACGATCCTAACGCACCTCTCACACTTTATTCTAGCAACCTAACGCACCCTTCAAACCCTTTTAATGCTAACGATTTACGAACCAAACGTTTAATAACGCTTTCAGTAATCATTTTACGATTTTTTTCATTGCTAACGTTTACTCAAACTTTGGGTAAAAAAAATCATTAAAATTACTGTAATAAAGCAAATTTAGACTCGACTTAAGTCAATGTCCCATTTTACATCCGGACTTGGAACCGATGTAAAATTCGATCATCACCAATCTTTGTCTAAGTTTTTATTAGAAGCGAATTCTAATTTTTACTTGTCTTTATAAGCTCAAAAACTCAATACGATCTACAAAAACATGTAAACTTAAAGCACAATGACGAGTTTGAATACGAATGTAATAAGTGTGATTTCAAATCAAAGTATCCAGAAAAATACAAAAAACACTTGCTTAAATCTCATATGGTAAACGATTAAGTTTGAAAAACTTTGGTAAATTTTTTTTAAATATTTAAAAACAAAAATAGAATGAATTAGAAGATACTGATCAACATTTTGATGCCAAATATATGTGTCATGTATGTCGAAAAGTTTACAGTCAGGGTTCTTCTTTGTCTAAACATTTAAAAACATCTCATGATATTCAATGGCCATCTGGTCACTCTCGATTTCGTTATAAACTAGAAAACGATGGCTATTACAGACTACAAACAGTTAGATATGAGAGTGCTGAGCTAGTCGAAGAATTTAATAAAACATCAAGATTACAAAATGTTTCCAATTTAGAATCAGATACAAATTCGAACATATCATCAACCCCATCAAGTTTTGCTAATTCAAATTATTTTACCTCTTCAATGGAGACAAGCAGTTCAAATACTTTATACGATTTGACTAACCAAAATATCCAATTGAACTATGGATTTCAATTGAGTTCGTATGAACAACTTCAAAATCAAAATTTAATACAAACTAGCCAAGAAATGTGTTATTCAAATAAATCAGAAGATAATCAAGAAATGGAAACAAATCAAGAAAATACGCATAGTTATGTTCTTTTAATCAATGGCGATAAGCATACTCATGTAGATGGTGATCGAATAGATCGTGTCGAGTTCGATATTGAACACTTTTTAAATTCAAATTTTCGTGTTAAAGAACAAAATTATAAAGACAATGAGCTAAATCTTTTCAATTCAGTGGAATACCCAGACGAGTGTATGGATTACAAAAATGTCGATTTGGTTCAAACGTGCTCGCCTAAATTATTTTGACCGTATTCTAGAAAGAATTACATCTATAATATTTTTTTAAGATGAAACTTTTGTTGAAATTAGAATTAAATGAATATTTTGTTATAAATAAATTTTAAAAGTTTTTTATTATTTTTGTTTAATGTCTCTACTACGGTAAGGAATATTATTGGCGCTTAATGATCGTTTAATATAGTCGGGTAATTCACCCGAAACACTAATAGCATACATTCCTCTTACCAATTTTTCTGTTCGTTGCCATTTAGCCACCCAACTGTCTGTTGGATCCATCATTGCAATCATTCCATCAAAATTGGAGCTTGTACAGTCATAAATACGATCTCTATTACCACTAAGATGCAAAAAACTCTCACAGTTGTCGCATCCTTCATTATAAAATTGATCTGTCGTCTTCAAAAAGTTTTTATAGAAAAAATAAGATTCTAATGAAAAGATCAAAATCACTTTGATTAGACTGCAAATTTTGCAAGCCCTTATGCTTCGAAGGGAAGTTGGTATAGATGCTGACATAATTCAAGAAACTTTGTTTAAAGTGATTTTTTTTAAATACTTGAGAATCTTTTTATGGGGGCTATTTTAAGAAATAGGATAAATTAAGCATTCCAAAAATTTTTTTATTTATATCTTCATTTTTGATAGAATAATTATTAGGAATTACATGTAAGCCCGGCTAGCTCAGTCGGTAGAGCATGGGACTCTTAATCCCAGGGTCGTGGGTTCGAGCCCCACGTTGGGCGATTCTTTTTGTTCAAAAATTTTTTCTTCAAGAGTTTTAAAAATAATTGAAAATAGAACGCAACATTTTTAGATAACATTCAAACCATGACTTATAGAGACTAATTTTTGTACGATTAATTAGGCCCACGTTATCAGCCGGTAAATACGGAAATATTTTGTGCGGCATTTTTGTGCTTATTTTCTTTCTATATCTTTTTCTGAATCATTCATACTGGATGCTTTACTTGGTCTCTCATTATCCTCCTCACCAACAATCGTTCTGACTCAATTATTCAAAAAAGCTTTTTTCCTTTAATTTTTGAAATCCAACACAACCTTAAGCAGTTTATGAAAATACTACGAGTTATGCAATTTTAGTATAAATTGCTTCAGGACCATACAACAAGAGTGAATAGCATCACGGCAACTCAAAAATTTCAATCAATTTTCTATTTTTTTGATTTAAGCAAAACGTTGTAAAAAGTAAGAATATAAAGTGTAACATTTTGCTGCAAAATTTTCTGTATCTCCTCAGAACACCACAGAATTGCACGTAAATAAAAAAGGTTTTTTTTGAATACAAAATTAGAAATGAACCTAAAACGTTCAATAAATTTAAAACTTGCATTCTATTTGAATTTTTAATTTCTGATATTGTTAACGTGATATACGACTTCGAAACTCTAGAAAACTTTTTCATGTGAGCTAAAAAATCACCTACGTGAAGAAAAATCTCAGTTCTCAGATATTCTCGGTTCTTAGAAACATCTGAGAACAAAAGCTCTTTCTGTTCTCAACTGTTCTTTGTTGTTCAAAGATACTCTTAAAAGATCAACATTTGAGAATGAATGTTCTTTAAGAATTTTAAAACTTTCGCAATCGATTAAATAGATCTAAGATCATTCTGTCCAAGAATAAAACTAAGAATAAATCTAATTTATAAATGGGTACATACAGTGGTGCTACGATTTTTTCCGAAAAATCAGGTAAATTTACGTAATTTTACCAAAGTAAAAAGTGGTAAATTGACAAATTTTGACGTAAAAAATGATAATTTTACGTAAATTTACGCAAATTTTGGTAAATATCAAAATGTCCAAAAAAAATTCTGACTAATTTTACAACAATTGTTGATAAAAACTTAATATTTAACTCACTTAGAAAAAAATCGATATTTACTGATACATCAAACTTTATACTACCAACAAAAAAACTCATTCCTACTGCAGTGTTTCTTTTGCGATTTATGTCACTAAAAGACTAATAAAGGGTCGAAAATTATTTTGGACATTTTAATATTTACCAAAATTTGCGTAAATTTACGTAAAATTTAGTAAAATACAAATATCGTAGCACCACTGTATGTCTGATTTAATGAAAATAAGCCATAAAAATCAGGAAAATACAAACTCGGATTTAAATATTTTTTTAGAAGCTCTAGGATCCTAAGTATTCAATATTATAAACAAGCTACTAATTAAGTTCTACTAATATCTTAGTTTATTCCATTGAGTAATTTAATATTATACCTTCAGCCAAAAAAAGTTAATTTTAATAAGAAATACCACTGTTAAATTTGATCAGTTATTGATTTTTAATAAAAAAAAGAAATTTTTAATCTAGAAAAATATATAATGGCATGTCTATAATTAAGTCTCTAAAGTAAATTTATGCACATTTTCAACTAAATTTAATTACGCACTTATATTGAAGTTTTCTTTTGATTTCTTTTGATTCTTTCAAGAAACCTGCTTAAGAAAAAAATTAAATTTCAAAATGTATTAAGTCAATTTATTTTCTTTTATATTAATTAAAAATTGTTATGATTTCGTGTTTGCTCGGATTTTTACCTTTCAAATCATGCCGAATAATATTCTATTGATTTTTAGTCACACCAAATATGTTTCCAGACAATTAGTCGATTGTTAAAGACTACTGACTAGACATAAAATTTAAAAAATTTACAATTAACATTTGAAAAATTAAGCCTATGGGCTTTGAATAATTTACGGAAAACATTATATAATGGAGGAGACCAGCTTGGATCTTATGTCTCAATTTAACAATATCAGAGGGAGTAGTGAGTGGGCTTCTATCTTGGAAAATTATAAAAACCAAAAAAATTTATCAAAAAATTTTATTGAAAATAAGTATTGAAATAATTTCAAAATTTATGCTTTTTCGTTTAGTTCAATGATTGGCCTCATGATGATTCATGAGAAATCACCTTTTAGTGTTCTTAACGAAAAAAAAAGTCAAATAAAAAAAAGAACACTTAAATAATCCTTGTAACTGTTTGAAAAAGCTTTGATTTATTTACAATTATATTTTTCGCGGTTTTCTTAAAAACCTCTTGCTCTAACATTTTCATATTTCCATTGGTCACTAAGGATACCATTGTCTCTAAAGAATGTATCTTTAATAACATTTTTAAGGCCAAATTGTGTAGGTGATTGAAAGCTTGTCGATCTAAAACGACTCGATGTTATTCTTTCATTTTTGTCATAAAAATTCCAACCGTATTCCATTGAGCTCGTAACCGGGAAAGCAAATTTTTCGTCTGGTTTGTATTTTTTTCGTTCGGTCAAGTATTTAAAACGACCCTCAAAATCTCGGCTAACACCATCGTAAATTAGCTCTTTTTCTTTAGGGCTTGTTTCATACATTTCAATTGCTTTTAAATCTTTTGACCCTTTGTTTTTAACACCCAATTTGATTAAATACTCGTTAACATCTTTGTCGTAGCTTGTTTTTTTCGGTATTATTTTTATTTCGGGAGCTTTAAAACGACGTTTGTTCAAAAAATCTTCAAATTGAACAGCTTCGTACATTTCTTTGAAACCCATGTCATGATTTTCACCAAATTTTTCTTTCATACGATCTCGATTTTGATTCCATCGAACTCTTGCCTCGGTCTCTTTCTCAATCGTATCGCTCCATGTTTTATACGATTTATTATTAATACCCCTAGCTCTAAAATCCATTTTTATTTTATCTAAAATTTGTTAAACTAAAAAATAAATTTTTTATCCGGAATTTTTTGACTCAAAATAAACAAATCCTTTTGCCCTAAAAAAAAAACAATAATTTGTAGAATCCTTACATTTAAATCTAGTGAATAGTTCATTCAACTACAATTTTTTTTTAAATATGATTAAGTTGATTTGGTTACGATTACATATAGAAACAAACAAATAAGTTTCTAATACGAGATTTGTTTTTTTAATTTTATTTTTATTTCTCGCTATTTTAACTAAAAAGTTTTCACGATCTTTTTTGAATTTGGAAAAAAAAAAAATAAGTTCTCATTTTTTTTTAAAATAACAGGCAACCTAACATCAATCTAGAGATCTCAAAATATAAAATCACAAAGTTATGCAATATAAATAGAAGTCTCTCGAACCAAACAAGTAATTAATTTTTTGGTATTAAGTGTTTTAAAATAAACATTTTTAAAAAAAAAAATTTTTACTAATTGCTTAAATTTTTTTTTTTGGTGGCAAAGAAGTTTTTGTTTTTTTTTTTAAGAAATTTAATATTGAAAGACTTCTCTTAAGCTAAACATTTAGTGGATTTATTTTTAGGGAACTTTTTTTTCTCAATGTTGAAAAAATGTTGAAAAAATAATTTCAGGAAAAGAAACAAACATTAGTGAAAATTTACGTTTTTGAAAGTTTTTTTTTTTTTTCTTAATACTTGAGAAATAATTAATTGAAGACTTTTTCTTTTTCAAAAAGAAAAATATACAAATACTTTAAGCTTTATAATCCTGTTAGTTGGTACATGATGGAAAATTTTTAAGAAATTTTTTTTATACTTTAAAAAAATAATCGTTTATAAATATTTAATTTGTTAAACAAATGTATTAAGGTATGCATTTAATCAATTTTTTTTGTGTTGCAGTTAAAAATTTGCATCTCTCTATTTTTTTTAATTAAGAGAGACATATCAAGTGATAGTTGCCCTGACTTACTTTGAAAATTTGATTTAAGAATTCTTGAAAAATTGAAACCAAAACTTGCAAATCGAACTTTATTAAATCGTAAATATTCTATTAAAAAATAAAAACTTTTTTTCATTTACTTAAAAAAATCTAGCTTTAACAATTTCGGTATAACAAAGAATTATATCTGTAAAACCAGCGTACGATTTAAGATTTCGAAATTAATTTGCAGAGACTACGAATTATTTGGCCTTAATGCTTATCAAATCAAATAAAGATTGCCCCTTCATCTCTTTAAGAAATAGTTTGATATTTTTGAAAACGTCTTCCAATTGTGGCTCTGTAACATTTCAGAGCATCATATTTTATCATAGCAACTAAATTTCATCGCATGTTTCATAGCAAGGTAAAAAAGAGAGATGGCAAGACTGAAACAATGTGCCTGATAAACCGCTGTCTTTTTACATTTCCACCTACTTTTACCTAACGTATTAGCGCCTCATTCTTTTATGTAAGCATGTCCTTTGGTAATTAGCTTTTTCCCAATTCGTGTATCAACTGGTCCAAAATTAACAGTTGGTATATGTCATCGTCGTCTTCTGAATCGTCTTCGTCGTCGCTTTGAGGCTTGCTTTCATCAGACATTGATTATTTAAATTCAAAATACATCAATAAAGTTACTATTAGAGCTATTTGAATGAAAAATAATTTGCTATGAAAAACTAGTTGCTATGAAATGTCCCATACCCTTTTTTATTTTATTTATAACAAAAGCCCATGTAAAAATTGGTAATGAATCAGCCGGGTCGTATTGAAGTTCATTCAGAACATTTTTAAGAAGCTCCTTAGTTTTTTTAATACAAACCCGACCATTTATATTTTCCCTGGGATTATAAGCAAGGTTTTAAGGTAGACTAATTAAAAAAACATTCTGATCAAGAATGAGAGTAAACTCTTATCTTTCAATCATTTCAACGTTTTCCAATAAAATTCTAAAAATAAAAATTTTAAATTCTTATTTTTCCTTTCTTTTTCCAATGAATTCCAATAAAATATACAGACCCGAAAATTAACTTGTCACATGGTATCATATGATATCACCTCGAATCGAAGCTGTTCGTATCAGAATTTATGACCATAATGAAATGATGTCAGCTCCGATCAGTTGAAATCAAATGATATCAGATGATATCTTTGAGAGAATGACAAACATTACCAGGTGACATTAGATGAGGTCAGCTGATATCATATGTTATAACGTGAAAAGTTAATTTCCGGGACTGTATAGGGATTTTTTAAAATTAAATGCATTGACCAAAATCAATGTTTTTCAATGTTAAAATCGCGTTTTTTGCTTGGGTTAAATGAAATTAAAAAAAAGTATCAAAATTGCCTGATTACAGATTCAATTATAACGTGGAGATGAGAAATCAAAAAATTATTCAGCAATCGAATTTGCCGGATTAACGAAGATTAGAGAGGTTGGACTGTACTTTGATACCTTTATTAATTAAAAAAAAACTTCCCTACCACAGTTTCCACTAATTTTAATAAAATAACGATTTAAAAAAAAAACACTATTGGTTTTGGCTGTGAGAAAATTCTTCTCTTCTAAGTATTTTTTCCTTCCGATTGTCAAAAAACAGCAATTATTGGTACAAGACTAGGTAAAGACGATTTTAAGTTGCATATGGATATTTATCAGCCAAATAGCAAATTACCATCCGGTATGGCTCGATACGATAAGGGTACGCTACAATATAGTGGGAATTCGGTGGTACGGTAGTTGATACAAGCGCAGTACAAAAAACAAAATTATTGAATGATTAAAATGTAAAATCAAACTTCGAAAGACAATCAAGTTTAACGATCAATCCAAAATAATATTTTGGTTAAAAAAACCTTGCGGTAATGTTATTAATCGGTAAACTATCGGAAATGACAGTAAAAAGTTTAAAAAAAAAGTCAACAACATGTTTGGAAATTTTAAAACATATTTTTTTGCATTTTATGTTTATTTTGTTAACTCTTGCTTATTTTTAAATACTTTTAAATGTTTTTTTTACCGTGTTTTTTAAATTGTTTATTACTTTTTCAATGTTGTGTTTAGTAATAAACTAAGTTCTATTTTTTTTCTTGTTAACTTATTTTAGATCTGTAATGTAGTTAAAATAACAAGAATTAATTGTCTCTTCACTCATTAATAAGATCATCTTTTTAATATTCATTCTACATCTGAAATTAAAAACAAATCAAATATTACTGCACTTGTGCCAGACTTTCAAGATTTGCGTAGCTTAAACCACTGTACAATCGTACTCTATCCATTCTATATCGTAGCTAAACATGGATTAGAAAATTCAAGTCTTCTGTAATGTGACTTGAACGTGAACGCATGGAAAAACCCGCAACAGGTTGATAAAAAAAACGCCTTTGGATTTTTAGAATTGAATTGTGATGTTTATAGCCTACCTATAAAATTAAAAAAAAATTACTTAAGAAAAACGAAATAAAATAATTTCTATGAAACTATTTAAGTTTAATCGTTTTTTTTGTTTAGAAATGTCTAGGTGTATTACCATAAGTCAACAAATAAAATTAATTTCAAGGTGAAAATTATTATTAATTATTTTTCTTCTTAAGTAAACAAGAAAATCAATCTATCTATTTAAAATTTCAGCGATTTTTTACTACAATACTTTAACATTGTGTCAAAAAGATAGGAAGTAAATGAAGATAATTTCGAGACATTAAACAAAAAAAAATTCCCACGCTCTCTAAATGTGTGACTTTTCGGTTTTCGTAAGATAATTTACAGGTAAAATAAAAATACTAAATTTCACTTATTCGAGGTTTAATTGTTAATTGTCACAAATAATTTTAGTATCTTATTTATCATTTTTCTCCTAATTTTGTTAATCAATTAATTAACTTGACAGAAAGTTTTAAGTGAAAAAAAGCATTGTGAAGTTTAGTACAAAGAATCAGAACAATTTTGAAAAATTTAAATGATATTTTTTCTGTTGGTCTTATGATGAATCTGCGCATGTAAAAAAGTGTAACAAACTTTGTTACACCATTGAGCAACCTCTGCTAAATTTATGCAAAGTTTCAGCAAAACGGACACTATTAAAAAGTATTGAAGCTAAATGCGCAATTAGACTGTAGAGTTTTTGCTCAATGGTGTAACAAAGTTTGTTACACTTTGTTACATGCGCAGATCCGTTATAAGACCAACAGAAAACTTATTCGAATTTATTTTAGCTTTTACAAAATTCGTCTAATTTAAAAAAAATAAATCGTTCCTTTTTTGTGATGATTGATCAATTCTAAAGTAAATTAAAAAATAAAAGAGAGCAAACAGTATTTCAGAAACTAGATGATATTTGATTTCGAAATATAAAATTTTCAGAGTGGTGACGGCTATGTGAAGTTTTGTCTCAAAATCTCAAATGGATCAAAAATATCAAAAATTTATGCAACTTGTGCAAATCTAATTGCGCATTTAATTCAAATCTCTTATATTTTAAAAATTTTTATTTGAGTGCGCAATTAGATTTGCACAAGTTGCATAAACTTTTGATATTTTTGATCCATTTGAGATTTTGAGACTAAACTTCACATAGCCGTGGTGACCGATAGTTGAAAAATTACAACTAAAACAAATAATTTTAGTTGAATTTGCTCTTTGACCATCCTATACATTTGCTTTAATTTTTGCTCTTAAAGCTCAATTTCTCAACCTGCTTAATTGTTCATTTCGGAACATTTTTTAAGTCACCACCATTCCCATTTGGTTGCAAATGTTCTCCCCATTTAGAGTTACAATGAACGGTATATAGCGCGATCTAAGGGCTTTGTTTTGTTGAATTTTACATCATCCGATGACCGAAATTTTTCTACCCTCGAGGGAATGCTACATCTCGGTCCATTGACTCGCGACTCAGCCAAGCGCTCACTGATTCATAAAATGAGCTCGCAGGCTTTCGAGTGGTGATGACTTAAAATAAAGGTTCCGAAAGGGGCAATTTAGAAGGTGTAGCGATAGGCTTCTAATGATTATGGCACCAGCCTTTTGATCGTGATAGGAAAAAGGGTGTCAGTCAAATTAAGGCAAAAGAAAAGGAATTCGAAGGACTGGAATTCGATTAATTTGGAGAAGCCTGAGGTTCTTCTCAAATTTATTTCGTTTTTTTAATAAATCGTTAATGTTTTTTTTTTAAATTAATTGGAAACTTTTTCACAACAAAAAATAAAATCTTAGTTTATTTTCTGAGTTTGATCTAAAAAAAAAAATAAAGAAAACACGGACTCATATTATGGACTCATATCATACCTACTAAAATACGAATCCGGATTTCTTACATCTAAAAACACGGTTCCTAATTTAAAAAATCAAGTTTTCATTACAAATTTTAATCTAAGCAGAGTAGCTAAGCTAAAAAAAGCTAAATTTCGAATGCATATTATACGCAAGCGAAGAGGCGATTTCCTTTTTGAATCCTTTCATGACCTGCTAATCAGCACGCGGTTGACCTGTAGAATGTAGCCACACAATTAAATGGCATATAGTTAGTTCTTACCACAATAAAAAGGAAAATGTTATATATATTTAGAAAACTTAAATTTTTCGGTCCTAATCAGCTTTTTAGGAAACAGTTGAAAAATCCGGATCCGTCTTTTAGGTCCAAAAAATCCACATGTTTTAGGGATAACCTAAATAATTATTTTTTCCCATCAAAAACACCTACCCTGTCCGGCATCATGTTCCAAAAATGTCAAAAAATTACCCTCTGACTAAAATAAAAAAAGTTACAAAAAATCATTTGAAATGATGCCAATAAAGATGGAAGATTATGCTTCTGTATTCCTGATCGAGACTGAAGTAAATTTACAAAAAAATAATTTGTTCCTATTCGATGTTTTTTCGGATACACTTTCAGAATTAAAAAAGAATTCTTTAGTCTTAAAGAGCTTAAATGAATTCTCAGTCCATTAATTCAGATCTTTCTAGGTGTTCGATAGCATTCGTCAATCAGAGATTTAGGAAATACTAGGGATATGGATCACTCTGAAATAAACAAGAATCGAAGAAATAAGTGTCGTCTCTAAAAGTCTTAATGTTCACCAGATTTGAATCTCCGAAACAAATGTTATTTAAAAATATTTATTTTTATTCGTTTACCATTGAGTGGGTTTCTAGTTTTATTTTAAACTTTTATTTTGAAGTATTCTAATATCCAAAAAAAAAATTGAAAAATAATTATTTGACGACGATCTAAATTGAATTAAAACTTCAACACAAATTCCTTCTTAAACATTTTGTTTTTTACATTTTAAGTTGAAAATTTGTCATAGACTTATTATAAATATTTAATTGACTCGAAATTATTATACTTGAATGCAAAATTCAGCAGTTAACTTGATAAAACCAGAAGATGAGTTAGCTCAGTGAAGCGATTTTTTAGAGCTTATGATTT
Organism: Brachionus rubens; assembly: GCA_022207745.1. Lineage (NCBI taxonomy): Eukaryota > Metazoa > Rotifera > Eurotatoria > Ploima > Brachionidae > Brachionus > Brachionus rubens. The sequence goes on along the minus strand of JAJVHD010000001.1, from coordinate 1,309,116 downwards.
TCAAATTTACCAAATGATTTTATTGGCTCTAAATCATTATTTTCGGGTATTGGGTCGGTTTGAGTAACCAGAAAAAATTGGGCTCTGGTAGGGTATAGGTTACTCATAAATTTTGGGTTTTTAGGTAGAGGTTGGGTAGCCACAAAACTCCACCTCTACCCTGCCGAATTTATGGGTAACCTATATCTTACCAGAACCATACAACCCAATTTTTTCAGGTTACTCAAACCGACCCAATACCCAAAAAAAAATGTCTGCTCTAAATAAAATTTGATTTATTTAAATTTACAATTATATTTTGATAAAAAATATTGAAATTGAATTGGTGATTTTCTCGCTTAATCTGAGCACAATGTTTCCAACTGAGCATGCTCGTTGTAGAACTTAGTTCATATTTTACTAATCCGAGCTCCTTAGAGCGGTCATCAGTATCATCCAGATGTCTTTTTGACAGTTGATTCATTTGGGATATATGCGATCACAGTTTTATTCCCATTTTGTGCTGTCCTCTCGATCTCTTCAACAGCGGTGGCGTGGGGTGGGACGTCGCCTCACATTTTATGATTTCCGTTTTAAATACTCTTGCTAATTTAATGAAAAGCCACTGAGACACCACCATTAAAAGAATCGTAAACTATTTTATAATCCAAAGTCTAATAAGTTTGTTCTTGTATTGGCAAAGTTTTAAAAGTAGTAGTAGTACTTTTTCTTTAAAGATTAAAAATCTAGAGCAATCCTAGACTTAACTAGCTGCAGAAGCTTATTAGACTTCTTAGCCGGGTAGGCTCTTACAGAATTTTTTTAAACTCGTTTCGTTTGTATCTTTCGACGCCCTTATTTTAAGTCACAGCGGCTTGCGAGTCCTAATACGATGATTTTCAAAGTTGTTCTAGTATCAGGCCATCTAGAGAATTACTAGCCGATGATTCCAGTCGGATCGTTTCCTATTAGCACAACTCTATTGATTCTCATCCATTTCCATTATTATTATCTAAACGTTACAAGTATTTTGACTCGATCCGTGCCATTAGCTGCCAAAGCTGTTATCAAATCGGTCGCAAAAAAAAGATTCTGAGCAATACGGAATACAAGCATACATTGAACAAAATAAAGTCAACCCTTAGGGTCCTATAGGTCTCAATTTTTTACGATTTTTTGTCATGATACCATTATATGAAATATCGCAAAAAATAGTTTTTTATATGGTGCTTGCAAACTCTGCTAATGATCTCCCTCAAGACAGATTTTCGGATATGAGCTATGGGTCTTAAAATGTAGGAAATTGAATTTAGAAACTTATTATCGATAAGATCACTTTTTTAAAAAAAAAATTAATTTTCCTAAACAAAAAATGCGAAAACAATACGAAAAAAAAAAATTTCATTTTTCGGCCGTTGTAAACTGAGTCGGGATTAGGTCCAAGACAATATAGACTAAATTTATCGACCAAGATTTACTTAGTTATGGCCTTTTAAGAGCATAAATAGAAAATTAAGAAACTGTTCAACTTTAAATTTTAATATTCGAATGATCAAAATTTATTGATAGGTTTAATTTTTTAATCAGGAATTATTCGAATAGAAATAACCAACCAAGTACTGCATCCCAAGATAATGAAACAATTGGTATCATAAGTAAAAAAATTTAATTCTTAAAAGATAGGCAAGTGGGTGAAACACCTTTTAGGCTAAATCTTACAAATCTCCCGAAAGAGCTTATTGAGACAAAAAATTTTGCTTCCAAAAATTATAATTTGCAATTTTTTATGTTTTTTTAATTTGAATTTTCAGTGCGAAAAAAAAGAAAAAATTCTCATTACAAATTATAACGATGTGTATATTAAGCTATACATTATGAAAATAAAAAGATCAAATAAATTTCGTTGAAATTTCGATTCTCTCAGCTTAAACAAAACAAAAATTGATAATCATAAATTATTTAACACTTCAAATCGGTTTTAAACCGAGGCTAGTTTTTTCAACTTAAAAGATTCTGACTCAATTAAAATTCGATTTAGATCGTAAATTATTCAAAAATATTCAATTGGTAAAATGTCGGCTTCAATTCCAAGTACTCTTCGAGATATTAGAGCATGTAAAATATGCAGTTTGATTAAAGTATTTTTAATTCTTCTAAACTATTGGAAAAAAAAATTCCGATTTACTTAAACTTTTGAAAGACTTTAGATCAATTTGACTCAGAAGGGTGTGACAACTGCGATGAATTTTTACATCTCAAAGGAAACCGTGAACGAGTTTATGAATGTACAAGCGCTAATTTTGACGGTATGATAGCCATGATGGATCCATCTGATAGTTGGGTAGCCAAATGGCAACGAGTTGATCATTTTGCACGAGGAATGTACGCTATAAGTGTATCCGGTGATCTTCCAGAGCCAATTAAACGTTCACTCAGAGAAAAAGACATTCCATTTCGTTCAAGAGATTTGAGTCACAGAAATTAAACTTTATAAATAATTGTTAAACTTCTATTTTTTTGTTAAACTAGGGTTCTTTGAATAAAAATGTACATTAAAATAAATCTTTTTTGTAATGTAACTTTTTTTTAAAATTTTTAACAAGCTGGCTTTGAATCCAGTTTTATTTTAACATGCATTGAAAAATTTCAAAAAAAAAAATTCTTTATAGATGGAATTGATAGATGGTATTGGTGTAGATGTAATAACAATATCTCTTATTATATTCACCATTATTATTATCATTTTGTCATGGCTCTCAACGAATGTGAGACATTTTCCGTTTCCAGCCAATTTATTAGTTATTGAAAGACGATCAAGGCGTCTTTACACTACAAACAATCAAAATGGAAATATCAACTGTAAATATTATTATTTATTATTTGAAGACAATTATGATCTTAATAAGACGTACCGTTTCTGTAAAATGCAGATTTCGTTATATAATTTTAGGGTCATTTAATTTGGTATCCGTCACATAAGTTAGTAGATCCGCTTTATCGGAAAACGTTTAAGCTTACGTAAAAGATTTTGATGTTTGATCAAAGGTATCTTTAGATTATGAAAGGAAAAATCCAGAAATCGGTTTATCCTCGGGCATGCTAAAATTGACAAGTACTTGAGTCACTCATTTGAAAAGTTATGAGGACTCAGCACCTAGTTATAATTTGCAAAGTCAGCCTTTAGTTTAGCCAATATCCAGCGAACTAGGACTGCTCCTATTCTAAATTTTTCAGAAACGAAAACTTTTTATTATTCGCTTATACGGTAGCTTAGAAGCTGTTGCAGCATAAAAATTTGAAATTATTTAAAAGATTTTGACCTCTTTGTTGGTCTTTCGATTTCGAAAGTAAAAGTCTGAGCATTATCTCGTGGTCTTGAATTCACCATGAAGATGATGAGTGATTTTTTCCCTTTATACTGTATGCTTTAAAAATGTTGCTTCTAAGCTCGCTAGAATACAAAGCCATAGACGAACGCAAGACCAGTAATTCCTTTTCGTTAGCTTCCTAAATTTACAGCCTCTTAAAAAACTATTGAAACTAATCGGTACTTCAAATCGTTCTCTTTACCATCCAACTTCTACCAGGACGCTTTGTTCAAGGTTATTCATGATTTAAGACCAATAAACTCCAATTTTTAATTTTCCCCCGATAAAAAGGTATATTGCTTCAATTTTTAACTTGAATTTTATTTCAGTGGTTCAATCACAAAATCAAGCAAATAACAATCTGAATTCTCAAAATGAAGTTTCTTCAACACTAACCGTAAATGGTAATAGTGAAAATTTAACAACAATAATCGAACATAACCGCGAACAAGCCAATATTATGAGAAACAACAATTTGGAATTAGTAAACGAAATAGTTGAACAAGCTCTTGTAGAAAATGTACTCGATGGAAATATTTATCCAGGCCAAAACATTAATTTATTAACATCAAATAACAATTTTTCTACAAGTTTAAATGGTGCCTCTGCGGGCATAAATAGCGGTAATGGACAAGCTTCTTCTTCTATGCATTCAAACAACACTCGGTAATTCACCTCTTAAAATAAATTTCAAATGAATAAAAATTTGATTTTTAATAGACTTAATCGAACCAATGTTCTTGATACTGAATCCGAAATTCGTTCAAATCAAACTGACGAATCAATAAATATACTTATAAAGTTTGTAAATGAGAAAGAAATGAGGATACAAGCCAAACCGAGTGATACTATTTTAATTTTAAAAAAGTAAATTTTTTTTAAAAAATTTAAAAAATAAAAATTGACTTCATTATTTTAAATTAAAGAGCTCATTTTAGTAGCGAGTTATCGAATAATAAAATAGTTCGATTTATATATCAAGGTCAATTTCTTGCTGACAAGAACACAATTAAATCTTATAACATCAAAGACCAGACCACAATACACTGTCATATAACTGCTAAATCGACTACAGACAATCAAAATTCAAATCAAACCGATCAAGAAACAAATGGGTTAAGGCATCATGTTGAACCGAGTCAATCGAATGTAATTATAACAGATACTAGTAATGAAATACAAAATAATCAACAGCAAACGTATACAACTGTTATTAACATTGATTTGAATCATTTACTTTTGCCATTTTTGGCAATTATACTTGGGACTTGTTGGTACTTTCGAATACATTTTAAGCATCTTTTTTCACCATTGTCCACTCTAATTTTGATTATTTTCACTTTTTTGTATGCGATTTTTTTTATAAATAATTTACAATCGGCATCAACAGTAGCTGTAAATAATATAATGGTTCATAGACGAGTTTTGCACATGAGAGAAGAAACCCCTCAACAAAACAGTTGATCAGCTTATTTCAAAAAAGAAAAAACTTTGTAAATATAAAATTGATTTTGTTATGACCAATAATGGACGAATTTTGAAAAAAAAAACTTTTTTCTTTTCTAAATAAAAAAAAATCAATCACGTTTTTTTTATGGATTAATTTTTTGTTCTTTTATTTTTATTGTAAGTTTTCAGGAAAAAATAAATTATTTATTTTTTTAAAAACAAAACTTTTAGGGAAATAATTTTCCAAATGAAGGATTTAAAAAAAAAAACTGAGAATTTATTTTGACCAAGTTTTTGCTTTTTGATTTTGTTATGCTTAGTATTACCGTTTTTCTATAAATAAATTTACAAAAAAAATAAACCGCTAATTTTTTTCTTTTTTAAAAAATAAAAAATCAAAATTCTGAAACGACTTGTAACTCTCAAAGATTAAGATTAAAACTCTAATTAACAAAAACTATAAAGAGCTATAATTCATAATTTTGTAGAAGCATCCGAAATCCTGAATATATACATATGTTACGAGAAAATTTTCTCTAACCTCAGAATTTGGATTAAAAAAGGAAGATAGAGGGTCATTCCTCCTAAAAACTGAAAAAACACCCAAAAAATTCCTAATTTTACTTTAAAGTGTAGCTTAGTTTTACTTTAGAAACATAAAATTTACTTAACTTTGTACAAAATCTTACCTATGTGAAGAAAGCATTTAGATCTTATAGCTTTTCTAAGAACGAAAAATTCTAAGATCTAAGAGCTTTCTTCACGCAGGTCAAAATCTTGTTATCTTTCAGAATTTCTAGTAAGTCAATTTTTGAGACTTACCTGTATTGATTAATTAATTGCAGTAAATAAAAAAAAAGAGACAAGAACCATAATGATTTTACCAAGAATTGTTCTTGCATGAAATGACAAACAAAATTGAACACCTCTCATAGACGCTTGAATTCAACTAGTTTAGAGAGGAATGGAAAAGGCAGCTACTTTTTTGTTGTACTTTGTCTTACAAGACAAGAAATACGCACATGCCATGATTATGCAGCTAATGAATCCGGTCAAATGGAGTATGATGAGGGAATGAAATTCTGTACGAATCAACTCGATCATTTTTTTTCAAATAAAATTTAGTCTGCATCCAACACAAAAAAAGCTCTCATCACACACATTTTTTGTTTTATTTTTTTTTTGTGTGTTGGTTTTCGAAAAGTATGTTAGATATTAAATTTTTATGTGATACAAAAAGAGATAATTTTAACAGAAATTTTGTCTTCGAATTAGAACGAAAATTAGAACCAGAAGTCCTTTTAATTTAATAATTTCTTCCTACAATTGATTGTCTTATTGATTTGAACATTAATTTTGTGGCTGAAGACTTGAAGTAATTTAAAATAATCCAATTCTTACCAATCATCGTTTCAAGGACTTTATTTTTAATTGAATCAACAATTATTTGAGACGTGATAAAATGGACTCGTCGCGTTAATGAAACCGTTTTAAAAATTGATTATGGTAGCTCAGTTCAAAATTTTTTCTCCATTTAAAATCAATTCATTAAGGCTTCTAAAAAGTTTGTTCTTTTATTTCTGATGGCGACCTAGCACTATTAAATTTGTCTTTGGACCTCTTTAAAGCAAATCTATGTTGATCTAAATGTAATACTAAATCCAATCTTAAAGATTTCATTAAAATATGTTCGAATTGTTTTGAAGCTGTTAGTTGTAAGAAATAAGAGATATTATTTGTTCAACTAAACTCTTTATTATTCTATTTATAATTAGTAAGATACAGAATCAAAGTTTTATATACGAGTAACGAGAAGTTAACATGTATCAGTTACAGAAAGCATAACCATCAAAATAAGGGAAGGCTAGATAGAATAAACTAAATGCATTCTAAAGATTTAAGCCGAGAAATAACCAAGTTAAATTTTTCAAACTATGCAACTGACTAGTATGAAAGGGGCCTTAACCAAAGAAGCAGTTCGGTGGCATAAGCAACCACTAACAAAACTTTTCATTTATATTTTTCTGAAAATAAAACATCTATTAGATTATTGTCCTCTGAAAAATGTTAAATTCAATTGAAATGTTTTTCTTTCTGACATTACATTACAAATCCGGTCTTTCAGAATGCTCATTTCTGAAAGTTCATAAATTTGGAGTGGAATGGTAAGGGTTCAATTTTAAATTTTTTATGCCAACATAAACATGGTAATCTTGTGTTTTCCAGACCGTGGTTTACTTTAATTGAGTCGACAGTTAACAAAATTCTTATCTTCATAGGAAAATGAAAATTCATGAGCTTTCAGAAATGAGCATTGTGAAAGATCGGTTTTGTAATCAATTAAGTACAGTGTTGCTATGATATTTGTATTTTACTAAATTTTACGTAAATTATTGTAAATTTATTATTTTTTGCGTAAAACATGTAAATTTACGTAATTTTACCAAAATAAAAAGTGGTAAATTGACTAATTTTGACGTAAAAATCGATATTTACTGATACAGTTCTGGCCGTTCACGAATTGCTTCTGCGAATGTTCATGAACGTTCAGGAAGGTTCATGAAAGTTCACCTTTCGTATGAAAGTTCGGCGAACGTTCATGAACCTTCGTGAACATTCATGAACATTCGCCGAACGTTCACGAACATTCGTGATCATTCGTGAACGTTCGTGGCTCATTCGCCACCATTCATCACTGTTCATAAACGTTCGCAAGTCATTCGCGGCCATTCGTAGCACATTAATAAAATTTTTTTTATAATTTAAAAAATCTTCTTTTTTAGCTTTAAAAAAATGTAAAAGATTTTCATCGGATTAGAGGTTTGAATGAAAAGCGTTCTTTTTTCAAGCGTTCTTTTTTTAAGCGTGCTTCTAAGCAAGAATTCTTCTTTTAAATTTGAAAAATCAATTTGAAAAAGAAATATTTAAATTTAAATTTTCTTATTTAAACAAACTTAAGATAAATCAAAATAAAACGAAAAATTTCTTTTTGGTATACTTTATTAACAATATTCGACTTGATCATATTGTTCTAGTATTTCTAAATTGGTTAACAAGTGGAAAATTTTAGGTATAATCATTTAAACACTGATTTAAACTATCAAATTAAAGAAACTGTTTTGAATTATCATATTATAAAAGTGAGCCGAATAAACCAAGTTAAGAGATTCAACTTTGCTTGTCTTGCAAAAATTTATAAAGACACTTTTGACGAATTAGTATTTATTGATGAAGCCTCTGTTGAGTTGTTAAACACTTCACGGAATATTTGGTACAAGGTTTCAAAACTTAAACGTTACCAGAGAATTAGGAGAGTCAGGAGTCCAATAAAAGTATTTTTTTTGATTTTTTTGAGTAAAATTATCTATTAAAATTGAACCTAGGTACATGTTTGGGCTGGAATTTCAAAAAGAGGAGCCACTGATTTCATTATTTTTAGTTTTGTGAAACTACTTAGAATAGGATTAATTCCTTTTTTAGACTGATGGTCATAATCTGTATATGGATAGTGACCCTAAACATAACAGTAACTTAACATTTACTTTCCTTCGTGAAAAGTCTATCAAAGATATGAATCACCACCTCAGTCATCTGTAATTATTTTTATTTATTCTATCAAATAGTTATTTAAGATCTTTATGAAGGACTTGAACCCTATTGAAATGGTATGGGCCGATTTAAAACGATATCTTGCTGATGAAGCGAAGCTCAAACCTAAAAAAGAATTAGTAACTTCAATAAAGAATATTTAAAAGAAGAATTCTTGCTTAGAAGCACGCTTAAAAAAAGAACGCTTGAAAAAAGAACGCTTTTCATTCAAACCTCTAATCCGATGAAAATCTTTTACATTTTTTTAAAGCTAAAAAAGAAGATTTTTTAAATTATAAAAAAAATTTTATTAATGTGCTACGAATGGCCGCGAATGACTTGCGAACGTTTATGAACAGTGATGAATGGTGGCGAATGAGCCACGAACGTTCACGAATGATCACGAATGTTCGTGAACGTTCGGCGAATGTTCATGAATGTTCACGAAGGTTCATGAACGTTCGCCGAACTTTCATACGAAAGGTGAACTTTCATGAACCTTCCTGAACGTTCATGAACATTCGCAGAAGCAATTCGTGAACGGCCAGAACTGTACATCAAACTTTATACTACAAATTAAAAAAGTCATTCCTATTTTAATGGTTTTTTTGCGATTTAAGTCACTATAGTGACTTAAATCGCAAATAAAATCGCTTTTATAAAAGACTAACAAAAGGTCGGAAATTTTTTTGGACATTTAGATATTTACCAAAATTTACGTAAAATTATCATTTTTACGTCAAAATTAGTCAATTTACTTTGGTAAAATTACGTAAATTTACCTGATTTTACGCAAAAAATATTAAATTTACAATAATTTACGTAAAATTTAGTAAGATACAAATATCAAAGTACCACTGTAAATTCTATTAAAAAAATAATATTTCTTTTTTTCTGTCTTAATCGCATTAAAATTTAATTTTTAACATACAGTTTTACGATACCATGAATTCACCACATTTTACGTAAAATAACGTTAAATCACCAAATTTGACAATAAATTACGTGAAATGACTGATTCTAGAAAACGTCATTTAACGTAAAATATCGAAAATTAACGTTATTTTACGTAGGGATTGTTGTTTCAACATACTTTAAAATCTTCTTAGCATACTTTAAATCTTTTTAGCATACATTAATTTAATCACAACATACTTTACCTAATAAACATACTAAAAACTGATCAACATACAAGACACCTATACAACATACAAAAAGCTGAGCAGTACACTTATTTATTTCAATGACCAAAGCAAATGTAAGATTGAAAAGGTCAATATAAAATTGAATTCATTAATTCAATTAATTTTAAAAAAATGAAGTTTTCTGACCACCAATCTTCGGTTTATTTATTAATTGATAAGAAATAGGTAATTTTAAAACTACTTAAAGACCCTTCTGAACGTGTTCGAAATGGAACGTTACATTGTCGAAAAAAACACTGTATTTGGGTTAGATTTATTTATGCGCCTGTCAATCTTTACGATCAAAGCTCATTCAGAAAATGTTCTTATTTTAAACACATTTAGCGTTTAGTCGTCTTTTGATAAATTAAAATCAATTATGAAATAAAATTATAAACGCTCAGGCGAAACAAATATTGTTTGTACAAATCAGAAAAAACATTACATAAAAATTTGTCATTTAATTTTGCCTTATTAAAAAAATAATTATGCATTTTTGATTGCAGGTGTGTAAAAAAGTATTTAAATGGGAAAATTATTTGGCAATCGAATTTGCCGGTTTTGAGAGAATCGATTTTAGATAATTACTGTAATATATATGACGAGAAAAAAATTTAAAACAAAAATTATATTTTGAACTTTGATGAAATCTTAGACCCACCCCTCAAGACCCCCATGAAAAATATTAAATCGATTGTATGACTCATACCAAAAGGAACCCTTGATGCTGATACCGTATGAGCATCAAGGGTGTCTGTAACCATTTTAGTGTAATCTTGTGAGTTTGTGTTTAAGCCATCTCGATCACGGTCGTGTCCAAATATTCTTACATAGGAAGAGGTATAACCATGAAATTTTGTCTTACTCATACCCCCTGGTCTATGTATGTTAAAATTTTTATATGTTGATAAGCATTTATGTATGTTAATAATGCTTGTATGTTGATACTAAATTTTTGTATGCTATGAAGATTTTTTAGTATGTCAAAAAGATTTTAATGTATGCTGAGAATGTGAACCCATTTTACGTAATTTATCGTCAAATTTGGTAAAACACAAAATTTCCAAAATTTTTTAAAAAAACCGAAAAATCCGTTAAAAAAATTTATATTTTTATTCTTTTCATTTAACTTACATTTTGGTCAAAAATGAAAAATCAATTTTTGAGACTTTAAATGAAAAGAATAATTTTTTTTTACGGATTTTTCGATTTTTTTTAAAAGTTGTGGAAATTTTGTGTTTTACCAAATTTGACGATAAATTACGTAAAATATCGTTAAATTTCGGTATTTTACGTTAAATGACGTTTTCTAGAATCAGTCATTTCACGTAATTTATTGTCAAATTTGGTGATTTAACTTTATTTTACGTAAAATGTGGTGAATTCATGGTATCGTAGAACCACTGTACTTTTCGAAAATCAACACACAAAAAAAATAAAATAAAAAATTTGTCTGATGAGAGCTTTTTTTGTGTTGGATGCAGACAAAATTTTATTTGAAAGACCCATTTAGCAATAGGTGTAGCTCTAGTAACAAAGTTAAGTATTCTACTAGATGTACAATACGCTTGGTTTGTCGTTCCAAGCTAGCCTGGATAGTTGTCGAGTTCGCAGCATCGGCTCGGATGAGTAGCGCTGTTTTAGATGAACGCCCCACAGTTACTGAGATGGATGGCAGTAACATAGTCGTAGCCATGCCTTGGCCGGTCCCAAGTCCGGATGTGAAAATGGGAAGGCGGCTACTCGTTGTCAACTTTATAGATTTTTTTTTTAATCCAGATTTTTAAAAGTAAATAAATGATTTTAAAAAAACTGAATGAATTGTAAACAAAAGCTTCTTATGAGTATCTGCAAATCATCAATTTCCCATGAATTTCTGGTTGAGAATCATTTCCAAAACAAAGCTTCGAGTTTAATTCTTAAAATTTTTTTTTAGCTTTAATCTCACTTCAGTAAATCCATGTAAATAAAGTTCGCGAAGTTTGTACCACTAACAGCTGAAGCATGTAGCTGCCTGGGCGCACAATTCTGAAAACTAAATCTTCTTCCAATTAATTAAAACTTGGTTGAATTTAATTTGAAGAGAAGATGACTAAAGAAATGACTAATTTAGGCAATTATCTCATTCAGAATGTACGAAATTTAAATGCATCATCAGTCAACATCAAGTATTAGTCATCTTTCGAATGACGTTGTCAGAAATCAAAAAATCTTTTTTTTTTCAAATCAAGGTAATTTGGAAGGCACATTTTGAAAGAGACACCTAAACACCAAGAGAGGGAATCGATTTAATAAAAAATTATAATTCAAATTTTGGTACAAAGCTAAACAATTTGGTGCTTTTCAAAACAAAAGAGAAAAAACATTTAGATCATAATATATTTATTTCATTTTTATTACTTAACACAAATAAAGAGAGAGAGAAAAAGAAAGAAAATCTAATGGCTAACGAATTTCAAAATGAAAATATTTTTATATTTTTTTTTTTTGCGAAATCATAAAATTTGAGTTTTTTTTTTGTTTTGTCCCTTTAAGCCATCACATAAATTTTCAACTTAATTATTTTTCTACAATTTAAAAAAATCCAAAATTATGAAAATAAAAACGAGAACGAAACGATTTTCTACCTATTTTTTTTAAGAATTTTCTAAAAAAATTATAAAATATAATTGTAGAATAGAAATTTTTTATATATATATATACCTAAACAAAGAAAATTTTCATAACCAAAGTTTCAATTAGTTAAATAGTAATCACGGGTATAATACACCCTTAACAATATTGTTTTTTAGAGTTTTTTCGTCATTACCATTAATGAAATGACACTTGACTTATCTTTCTCGATGACTATTAATACACTTAATAACTTAAACTTAGAGTAAATATGATATTTATCCAAAGTATGCTCTCTCTCTCTGATTATTTGTTTTAACCGAAATAAATAAGATCTGGCATTTAATTTTGAACAAATAAAAAAACTGGAAATAGGGCTCTTTTTTTTTTCTAGCAGTCTAAAAAAGTAAACTTTTTTGAGCGAATGAAATATTTTTCGAGATATCCTAAAGCCATGTTTCTAATTAAGACAATTTTGTTGTTGTCTTAATCAACTTTGACATAGGTATTTTTTAGAAAATTTTTTTTTGTTTTTCAATTATCGATTTTTTTTTTTGTTTCGCCATCGAAAATTAAAGACCGACTCAAATTTTAATATTTTTTTTTTAAATTCAAGTAAACATACCACTGATCCAATTATTCACATAATATATTCGAGAGTCTTTACGAATGATTTTTTTTTAAATATTATAGCAACTGGCGTGTATGAGAAAATAATAATAGTTGTTTCCGCTTATTGTTGTAGACGATTTTAATTTTTTGAATCGATTTTTAGTGTCAAAAATTGAACACCACAACAGCCTCTTGAATTGAAAAAAATACGAAAAATTTTCAAGTTAATTTAGTTTATAATTCCGTAATAAAGACTAGAGATTTTTAGCATTGTCATTGTGATGATTTTATTGTTTGAGTCATAAAAAAAATCAAGACTGTTCATATTTGAATTAGCTTGTTTTTGTTATAAGCGTTATACAAGAATTAATACCGGTTTTAAAACCTTAGATATTGTTTCAATACCATAATGAAAAACCCAAAACTATATTTTTCATTCAATTCGTTTTTAAAAAAGTTCGTTCAGCTCACAGAAAAAAATTTTTACCAATTAGTCATCCAAAGATCGGCGAAACTTTTTTATTTTTATATTTGATAATTTTTGTTTTCTTACTGAGAAACAGAACAACACTCGAATTTTAATATTATTTACAGTTCTATCTCAGGCTCGAGTCGAGTCGCTTTCATTGAAAAATGACTATTTCTTACAACTACGCCCGACAACACTAAGTATATTCTTAAAAGTCTTCTTAACAATCATCAAAAAAATTCGAGAGAGGTAGAAAATCACATAAATTATTTTAAAAAAAGAAAAAAACATAAAATTTGTGTCCATTTAAGCGCTGTAAATCGTTAAAATATCTTAAATAATAATTATTGGAAAATTTATTTTAAAAATTTTGGGTCTGGAATAATAGTTTTTTTACTTCTAAAAAGTATTTTCAAATTTTTCAAAATTTAAATAAATCTTTAATTTTCAGATATCAAAATTCACTTTTAAAGCTATAGAATAGTGTTTGATAAAAGTGCATTTCTTGCTTTGAGATCTTATTTTTTACACTTTTTAGACCTCGTTTATCATTCAAGCGCTCTTTTAACTATTCAAGAGGCTAAAAATAGTTAATTTTAGTAAAAACTGAAACATTTTGAAAAATTTTCCCTCTGCCCTATCATCAAATTTTATGTGTTATTTTTTGACTTTCTCTTTTTTTATGTGATTTTCTACCTCTCTCTTCTATGAACAAAAATAAGTAGGACCTTATGAGATAGTTGATTTAAGTGAGGAAGCTGATAAACAAGTTGATGGTATTTTGCAACTGAAAGAGTCGTCTCTTTTATTATTGGATTAAGAATTGGATTGGTAAAAAAATATCCCTGAATTTTTAGAAGCATGTGTGGATTCAATTTTGGGCTCAAATAAGGGAAAACGAAAATATTGTTTGGTCTTTAATGGTTGTAAATTACCTTTTGACGGATAAAAGGTTAAACAAATCAGAACCAATTTCTGCCATCTTAGAATTTTCTTGAGTAATATAGAAATCAAAACCGAAAGTTTAAAAAGACAATTTCAGAAAGGTCATAATCAATCCTAAAACATGCTTAAGAATTTTTTTATGCTTCAAAATTGAAAGCAGATTGGACTTAGAATAAATTATCAACGACCTGATGGGAAATAAAGCCTTCTAAACTTTGGGGTTTTGAGCTGTCACTAACCCTAGAGACGTAAATCACCGTTTTCCACAGGATAATTGGAAAACGGTGATTTACGTCTCTAGGGTTAGTCACATCGGTAGTTTTCATGATCTTGTAATTTCATAGATAAACTTAATATTTTCAGGAGAATTTTCAGCTTTCAGATAATGAATTTTTGTTATCCTTGAAATCTATCATTTTTTAATCGATAAAAAATTACACCTATTTTCTTATCGTAAAAAAATATCTCTATTAACTTTGCTTTAAAATTTTGATCATAAAAAAAAAACTATTTTAGATGCTTAAATGCTGTACACATGAGTTTAAAATTGTAATTTACTTGTTTTTAGGGTCATTTCAAATCGTTTTGAGTCCGAGAACCCGTTTTTTTTCAATTCGTTTGAAATTTAATCAATTTAAATTTTTTTTTAAATAAAAAGATCAAATTTCTTTAAAAACAATTTTCTAAAAAGTTAATGACTTTGACATTTGTTTAAGGCCTCAATTGTTTTTTATTTAAGCCTAAAATTTCTGGGAAAAAATTTAAAAAAAAATTTTTTCTAATTTTTTTTAAAGAAATTTTAAATGTACAATTATAACTTACCAAAGCCCACCGTCTACGAAGTAGACAAAACAATTCGTAGTTTTCAAGAATTACGCAACATAAATGGACAAAATTATATCACAATTACAGCGGCTGAGGGTCGCAAACTTATGCAGCGTATACCTGAACCAGCACCTGCGTCCATTGAACGAGTTTTAGCCAAAGGTCAAGATGAATTAACCGAAGCTGATGATAAACCAGATTTTATTCTAATCGAGTCAAAAGACTACGCAAGAAAACGCAAGCGTTCAGTAAAAGGAAGTGATTTTTTCTTAATTTTAATCGAAACAAGCAAATTACAATTGAAGTCACTCGCATTTTATCAAGCTGTTTTAGCTGAATTTGTTGGTGTTTACATTTTAACTTTAATTGTATGTGGTCTTGGTTTGAGTTTTAATAAAAATGAAAGTGTTCCAAGTATTAATGGAGCATTAGGTGGTGGGTTAACTTTGGCAACTATGGTCTGGTGTACAAATTGCATTTCAGGTGGTAATTTAAATCCAGCAATAAGTATAGTTCTTGTATTCACAAACGATCTGGATCTGATGCGTGGTATATTCTATGTAATATTTCAATTATTGGGAGCATTAGCTGGAGCTGCAACACTTAACTGTTTAGTACCCGCGTACTCAAAAGAAAATCTTGGTCTTACTCTTGTGAACGATAACGTCGGTCTTTTTAAAGCGTTTGGAGTTGAAACAATTATAACATTCCTTTTGGCGTTTACAGTTTTCGCTTGTTTGGACAAAAATCGCAAAGATTTGGGAGGTTCTTTTCCATTGGCTATAGGACTTGCAGTTACTTGTGGTGCTCTCTTTGGAGTAAGTTTTTTTAGAATTTCAATGTTGTTCATCAAAAACTTAATGAATAATATTTAAGGGTCCGTATACTGGAGGTAGCATGAACCCAGCAAGAAGCTTTGGTCCAGCTTTAGTTAAAAATGTTTGGAAAGACCATTGGGTAAAGCAATACTCCGTTAACTAAATAAATTTCGTAAAGAAGATTAAATTTTTTTTTAATTTTAGTTGTATTGGATTGGTCCAATTACAGGAGCATTTTGTGCAGCTATAGTTTACAAATTTATTCTCAAGCCAAAAGTTATTTCAAAAGGCGATAATTCAAATGATAATTCTTTGAATGATACTGAAAATTAGAATAGAACAAACAAAGTTCATAATGATGACATTCAACTTACCAATCCCAATTCAATTTTTATAAAATACCAAGATAATTTTTTTTTGTTTTTTATTTGAAACTGACTGAAAAAGAAGAAAAAAAGCGATTTATTTTTTTTTAAAAATTCATTTTCTTTTCAACGCTTCTATTTCTAAAAATTAATCATTTGCGCTTTTAAAGCATAATTTTTTTCTTTCAAATTTACCTCATTTTAAAATTATTTAAAAAGACTTTTATTGTCTTTAATAGAAAGCTTAGATTATTATGATTGTAATGCTTTACGTTTATTTCAATATCGATAGAAATTTGTATTTCTAAAATTAATTTTGAATTTTGAAATTAAATATATTTTTTATTTTGACGATTTCAAATAAATTTTTTTTACAAAAATTAATTTTCTAACATTCATCATTTTACCTCCATCTAATTTTTTAAGAACAAATGTGGAATTTTTTATTACAATCTCGCAAATTCTCTGAATTTACAGTAAATTTTTCAATTTTTACCAAAAATTACGTAAAATGCCGTAAAAATACAAAAGCCAATATTTTGTATTTTACCATATTTTACGGTTTTTCAAATAAATTCAAGAGAGCATTTACCAATTGAAAAATCCTTTACTCAACATACTTTAGGCCTCATCTTGAAAACACAACAGCTGCCTGAAGTCCATCCAAAACACAAGAATTTAAAGCAATAGAAAGAGTCAAAAGGATTGCAACCAAGTGAGCTATGAAGAGAGACTTAGAGTACTTGGACTCACAAGTCTAGGAGACCGGAGAAAAAGAGGTGTTTTAAATCTATTATTCTAAATCGAAATAAACTTTAATCGTATTGACTGGTATCAAGCATAAAGCAGAGCAAAAAAAGATGAAAAAAGTTTTTTTGAAAAAAAACGAAAAAAAAATACTGCACTTTCAACGAATTAATGGCGTACCCGAACCACACCCGTACTAAAAAATCGCAAAATCATTACAATTGAAATTTAATGATATTGTAGTAAGGGTACAGTTATAATTTGAGTACGGTTCGGTACGATACGGGCACGACAAGCCATTAATTCGGTGGAAATACAGTAATTTATGATTCTTATCTAAAAACTCAAATTCGTATTTTTATAAGTTTGTATAGAGGTAGGAATTGGGTATCGAAAGGATTCGACTAAGCATAAGATTAAGTGAATAAAAAACATTTTCTCACAAAACAAAGAAATAGAGAATTCGAAAAATTGATAAAAAATATTCCATATTTTTGTTTTTCTAACGTTCCGAAATACAAAACGTGAAAGAAAATGATTTTTGTCTTCAAATTCGTAATATACACACATGAAAACCTAAGAAATCCAATTTTTAGGGGATTTTAAAATAAAGAATTTTCGTTAAATCCTTTTCAGCTGTTTAGTCCGGAGAATATTCAAGAATATCTAAATGGCTTGGCTATTGATAAGTCATCAGGTCCTGATATGATTAGTCCTTTGGTTTTAACAAAAATGTTAAGTGTCAATGTTAGTTCCTCTATCAATTATATTTATACAATCTTGATAGACTTTGTCTATACCGCAGTGTAAACTAACTAACTAACATCTCCAAATAATAAATTCAGACCACAGGGGTCTTAAGTGTCAAGATCCCTTACAAACCATTATTTACTTTAACTTTACTATAACTTTTTTTACAAACCCATCAACCCCATATTAATTATACATACCCTGAAAGAGCGTAAAATTTACTACTGAATTAACGTATTTTTAAGGATTTCTGAGTTTAGATAAAAAAATTATTTTAAAATTTTACACTATGCAACGAATAGACTCTGGTAGAAAAGGAATCAATTGAAAATACAGCAAATTTATAATGCTTGTTGATCAAGGTTATTGATAAGCAAGATTGAAACAGATAATTCTGACATTCATATTCATTGGATCAAATAATTTTATCACCATAAAATTTCACTTGAGTACATCAGGGATACCTGAAAAAAGCACATACCCCCCAAATCGATAAAAGCACATCAGGGTGTAAGTCGATTCTTAATTTATTGTATTTTTGCACAAATAATGATTTTCTGGACAGTATGCTGTTATTATGACAATAGTGACAATAGTCAAATTTTTTTTTAATTATAAAATAATCGAAATTCAAAATATCCCAGAAATTTAGAATCAGCAAATTAAATTCCCCTAGATTTGATCTTTCGAATATAAGATTTCAAAAGTTGATATGGATGTGAATTTTTTCTAGATCTGCCTCTCTTTAGCGTCTTTGTTCTATCAAATGAAGCATATAAAAAATGGTCTTAAACTAAAGAAAAATGGACAAGCTTTCTATTGGTGGGCTAAACTATAGGATGTGCACGGGGTCGCAACGAGTTACACTCCTGTGTATGTAGATTTTTGGTAAACTTTTTGATTTTTTGGAAAAAGTTGAAAACCAAGTTACACAAAAAAGATACCAAATTAAAGCCCTTGAGATGAGGAATCTAATTTTCAAAAAAAAAACATCTAGCTTTCACTTAAATCGATTTACACCCTGATGTGCTTTATATCGATTTGGGGTATACGCTTTTTTCAGGTATCCTTACATCAGTAACTTTTAATTTAAAGTACTTAAGTATTTCTTTTTTTTAAAACTACTTGGGCAGATATTTAAGTATCAGTACTCATGTTCTATCCCTGAAATTGGCTTAATATCAACACAGATGTTTTTTATTTATTTAGACAAGCCACTATCTCGATATTTAAAGAGTAAAAATTACTTGAACCGATGCTAAGATAAGATATTAAAAAAACGATGATTTTGCTATCTTTGTTTGCTTAAAATGCTACTACAAATTGTAAACTAGTTTTGAAAAATCCATTCGCAATTTGAAATGATTAACCCCCTAGTAAATAATTGATTTCCATAAATTATACTCTTTTTTATTATTATTATAATAAAAATTATTTTTCAAAAAAACAAAGATTAAAAAAGCTCGAAGATTCCAATACAGCTTTTTTTGTTTTTTACTGAGCAGATACAAAAGGTTAATTTATATAAAAAATTTTAATTTTTTTATTACCAAGCGTTTATGCTCTTAAACCAAGAAAAAAAAAATTTTTTTGTTATCTAAATTACCTCTCTCTTTCACTTGTTTAAAATGCCATTTTTTTTTTGAAACAAGACTTTGGAGATAAGAGCGATATTCAAAAGATTGTTTGCATTTTTATGATTAGCGTTGTTTGAAAAATAAAAATTGAAAAACTTAAAAAATAAAATTCAGAAATTTAAAACCTGTTGGTTTTCTTATCTGAAATTCGTTTTGTATGATTTATCTCGAACGTCTGTTTCAAATTAGACTTGTTTTTTAATTACATATTTTTTATTTAAAAAAAAAAAACTTTAAATACTTAAACTTTTATTTTAGAATTTAGAATCGTCTTTTTTTTTGTATTGCTTTTTATTTATAAACACACAATTGTATTTTCAATCTCAGACAAAATGAAGTTTTTGTTCAATGTATTCTTAATAGCCACTTTGGGTTGTTATGTTTTTGCTGAAGAAGCAAACAAACAAGCAGCAGCAATTAAATGTTATCAATGTAATGAACTTGATAATTCTGGTTGCAAAGATCCATTCAAACTTGATGCTGCATTTTTACAACCATGTGTAAACGGAGAGACTTTCTGTCGTAAAACAGTTCAAACAAGTAAACATTTCGAAATTACTAATATTTATATTTCTTTTCATTTTTTTATTGTTGTTTTAAGTAAACGATGCATCAACCGTAATTCGTCAATGTGCTAAAGAATTGTACAAACCAGATTATGAAGGTTGTTACAAGACAGCTGGTAAAGCGAGTCAAAATATTTGCACATGCAAAGGAAACTCTGAAACTGGTTGTAACAATGGTTTAAAATTGAAATCGTCAATCTTTGGATTTGTTTTATCTATTATCATCTCAGTTATTTTATTGAAATAGAGCACATATAGAGCACAGATAGAGAATCAAAATAAACCTCATATCGAGTTTAAAAACAATCATGCTTTAACGAAATAGAATCAATCATTTTTACTCCTGTTTTTTTTTCAAAAACTTTCAACTTTTAATTGTCTTTAAAAAATTTTCGTTTTTTTGTATTTTATTTTTTTCGAGAATGAGTATTATGTTTATGTAAGTGATAGCTAAGTAATAAATTTGTCGAGACTTTAGATTGTAGTTTTTTTTTTCATATAAAAAAAGATTTTCAAAATTCTAGATTTTTTTTACTAATAAATAAACCAAAAAAACTATTATTTTTAAATTTATAAATTTTTGGACATTTTTTAAAAAATTTAGCTTTTGGTTGAAATTTAATTTAGCAAACCACAAATAAATTTTAACTTAACAGAACACTCTTAAATAACATTTTATTTTTAGCAGATGACCTCTTTACACAATATCTATCGGTCTTTATTAGGAAAATACTCACTGTGACCTAGAAACTTAAAATAATCTGGCGCAATTCTAAAGAAAATTTTCAAGCCTCTCGTAAATTTCTCTGATTTCAGCGGAAATTTATATTTATTTCATTGCAGACCTGATCTTCATAAAAAAACAGGCGTTTGTCAAACTTAAGGGAAAGGAATGGAAATATTCTTATCTTGACTTCATGAAAGCCTTCGACATGGTACCACATGCCGAACTAATAGCAAAGTTAAAAAGTCTTGGTTTTCATGGTTTGCTTTTAGTCTGGCTAGAATCGTTTTTAAAGAATCGTAAACAAAGAGTTGTTCTTGAAGGTACAAAATCAAATTGGAAAGATGTGCTAAGTGGTGTACCCCAAGGTTCTGTCCTTGGACCATTGCTATTCACTATATTCATTAACGATTTACCAGAAACCTTGCACCATCTTGTTAAGCTATTCGCAGACGACAGTAAGCTTTTAGCAATTATTCGAAACCCACTCGATAAAGAAATTTTACAAAGAGATCTTGATTCACTAATCGAATGGAGTCAACATTGGAAGATGAATTTTAACTATAACAAATGTAAAGTTATGCACCTTGGTAACCCTCAAATTCATCAAAATAGAGAATATCATTTTAGTAGTGGCCCCAATGTCCGTTACACGTCTTAGGAACTACAAATTCAGAAAGAGACCTTGGTATAATAATAAGAAATGACCTTAAATGGGATGATCAAATAAAAAGCTCAACGTCGAAAGCTTATTTTGCATTGGCTACACTTAAACGAACATTCACAGCTTGGAACCCGTATACATTCAAAATCTTGTACACGACGTATGTTAGACCCCATCTTGAATATGCGGCTGTAGTATGGAGTCCTTTCAAAAAGCAAGACATAAAAGTCATAGAAAGAGTGCAAAGATTTGCTACGAGATCTGTTCCGAGCATACGTAACAAAAGCTATGAAGATCGACTTAGAATTTTAGGTTTAACTACCCTTGAAGAACGACGAAAAAGAGGTGACCTAATCCAACTATTCAAAATCGAAAATAATCTCAATATCGTAGATTGGTACCACCCTCTAGTTCAAGTTCCTAATTTGACATTAACTGGTCCTTCAAGTTCAACAAGAAGTAGTAAGCGTAAATATCGACAACTGGTCAAAGCATGCCCAGCTCGGCAAAACTTTTTTACAAACAGAACAGCTAATCAATGGAATGAACTTCCCGTTGATCTGGTGAATGCTGTTTCAATTAATGCGTTCAAGAACAAATTTGACAAATATTTTTATTCGTGATAAAAAATTTAAATATTTATTTTTTTTTATATTATTTTTACTTCTTTTTATTTATTTCATTCGTGTTATTCAAACTTTGTTTTTTTTTACATATTGTTCTCATTTACTGATCTGCCATAGCTGGGCTTATGAACCCCAGCTCCGCGAGCTATGCTCGTTGCAGATTATAAATAATAATAATAATAATAATATTCGAAACTTACAACTTAGAGCATGAATAAGTCTTAGAAAATGGTTCAAAAATGTTTTCTTATACTCAGAGACGACAAAAAGTGTAAAAGATTTTGCTGACTTTTAATCTGAAAATTCGTCCAGAATTAAGGCTGAATTTGCTCTTTTCTTCCCTTGGTAATCTTAATTTTACCCAAAAAAATTCAAAATTTTACTTAACAAGATTCTTGAAAAATCTACAAAATTTTCCTAAAAAATAGACCCGAAATATCCGAAATACCAGAATAATCATAAACCCGAAAAAATGCAGGAAAGTAAAAAAATTCCAAATGTCTCTGCTTATCATAGGGGTTAAGAAGATAGCCCTTTGCGAAGTCAATTTGCGAGAAAGATCTTCGTATTTACATTAAAAACGACCTAAAGTGGGATTTAAAATCAAAATTTTTACTGCCAAGACAAATAGAGTTCTAGAATAGAAAGTTTTTAACTATCCTATGCAAGACAATCTAAGACTCTACCCATTGTTGGATAGAACTCATCTGTAATATGCTCACAGTGCCCATACTTTGAGAAGGATATTGCACAACTTGAAAGAGTACAGAGAAGAGCTACGAACCTTAATCTGGAACTCAAACATCTTGAATACGACTTGAACTAGGCCTCAGTGGAACAAGAAGATTGAGAGGTGATTTGGTTTAAATGTACAAATTGCTAAATAAATTGGACAAAGTGAATTTTTTAAAAGACATAACTACAGACTTGGTACTGGTTCAAGTTGAACTTACAATTTAAAAAGGAATATCAAAACAATTTCCTTTCTCTAAATCTGTCTTCCCAGATTTAAATTTTTGTTAATAGAGTTGTGAATGATTGTAACAAATTTTCGGAAGAGGTGGTTGAAGCAAGAAGCGTGATTAGTTTTAAGTCGAAGTTTGATGACTGACTGGCAAAGAAATGAGTAACAACTGCTGTAGCTCTATCAAAAGTGAGAATATTATATTTTAGGCTTATAGTGAGAATATTTCTAAACAACAGTCACAAATAGTGTCAACTAGTGTTGATTAGAGTAATTGGTCGAAGTTTGTAATCTGAGTTTTTCAAGTATTGAGGAAATACAAAGAAGAGCCTCTAAAGTTAGATTTAGTGAACCACGTAACTTGAGTTTGATAAAGATCGACTCAAAAAGTTAAATCTAACAACTTTTGTTAAAATTTTTAACTCAATTATTCAACACATTTTCAAACATTCGAAATTAAATGAAAAAAACTCTGAGATATTTATAGTTAAATCTTAGTGAACAAGATTTTTAAAAAATTTTTAAATTTCAGGTCACCAATTATCTCTGTGATTTGGCGTCAGTCTCTGCTCTGAAAAAAGTTTCCATTTGTTTAGATTGTCTATTTGATCAGGAAAGGTAGAAAATATAAATACTTTAAAACTACATTTCTTAACAGGACTAATCTCTTTTTGTAATATTAAGTTGATAGAAGTCAAAATATAAATTACGAAATTAAAAAATCCAGATAGGCTTTTTTTTATTAAACAAATTCATTATTTTTTTTTTTTGAAACTGGTGTTACATCTATGTATAAAATAAAATCTTGTGATTTTCATATTTTTTGTTCATAATTATAATATTTTATTTCAAGTTTCTATTTTTCTTGTTTTTTTTTCTAAAATTTTTTTCCATTTTTTTTAAAAGATAAAAAAAATTGTTTCCAAAAGATGGCTAAAAGTCCAAGATTGAACAAACTTCACATATGTGGACCTGGTCTATCGATTTGCTGTAGTTTAATGAGCATTTGGGGTATAATAATGTTAGCCATTGTCGGAGGCTTATTATCAGCAAAGAGTGCTGCATTTCTCGAAGATATTCCAATCGAAGAAAATCACAATACACCGTACGAAAAAGCTTTGGAAGAAGGTTTCAAGCATGCTGCGACTAATTGTTATGGAGCCGTTGGTCTTTATGCAGCTTGTTTAGTTTTTTGTGGTATTCAAGTATTTTTCAATATTAGAGCAGCTTCAATGAATAAATAAAATCAATTTTTTTTCCATGTCATTTCCCGTTTTTTAATTTATTTCTAGAAGTTCGAACAAACCTTGAATGGTGTCCTATTTATATGTTTTTCATTCTTTTTTCCAATTTAATTCTAACTCATTTTTTTTTCTTTTCTAAAATTTTATTTTATCTCGTTCCATCTAATATGAAAATAATTTATTCAATGCATTTGATTTTAAAACAGTTTTCATTCAAAAAAATGGTTTCTTTTTTTAATAAATATTTTTTTACCTAAATTATTTTGATTTTTTCGGTTTCTGAAACAGACGTCAATAAAATTTAGGAACTGCCTCTCTTATCCGAAATTTGGAATAATTGTTGCCTAAAATCAGTAAAAACAAACTTTTTAGCTTTTTAATCGATCAACTCCTTTCTTGCGGATCAAAAAGCTAAGCTCTGGAATCTTTTGATCGGTCTGCAGACTCGTTAAAGGACCACCACTTTTACGCCCAGCTATAAGTATCCAGGCACCGATTTTTTGATGAAATATTCAATTTTCTTTCTTGCGCAATTATAAGCTTTGATCTGGGACTTTCAGTTCGGTCTAGATTAACTTAAATGCAAAATCTTTAATACTGACGGACCACAATTTTTCGCTCAAAAAAGTTTGCCATAACTAAGGCTAAGCTCTGGTTCGTGATATCGGCCTAAAATTAAAATTGCAAGAAAATTTCAACGGATCAGCAGTTCTCGGATACCGATTTTTTAGTAGAATTTTTAGTTCTCTTGTTTTTTGTAAAGACGAGTTACAGACCAGCAAGGAGAATCCATCGAATAGAATCAGGATCAAGACAAGAGTTTTAAGAGAATTCCTTCAATACTTATTCGATATTTTTACTCTTGCTCAACTGCGGTTCACTTTTTCCTCTTTCCTTCACCAAATTTTGACTCCTCAACTACCGACCCAGGCCAAAAAAAAATTATACTAAACTACGGACGCGGAGAAGTCTAGAATCTTGTAAAGTACGAACACGGATCTATTTCGAATAAAATACGGACTAGGTTTTAAATTCTAAATTACAGTCTCAACAAGGATAATTTTCTTTTTGACTCTTAATTGCTTAATTTAGTTATAGATTCTACTTATTTATGGATTGAAAAATTAAGAACGACCTTAAAGGTCTGTACAGTTTTTGATTAGCTTTAAGATGGTGGGTTGATTTTGTCATAAAACTTAAGGAAAAGGGTCAAAAAATAACTTTAAAGTCTAAAAAAGGAATTTTTTAGGTTAATAAAACAACTTTTTTGTAGCTTATGATCTCTGCTATCGTTTTCAGGGTCGATTATTATATAATGTAATTCATATTATGTTTTTTTCAATCATTAGCTGTTAGCTTTAAAGGATACCCAACTTTTGATGGATGTTCAATTATTAGTACTAAGATAAGATGATATCTGACAAGCTAATCCTGGACATTCTTATGTAATTTAGGGTTTAGAATCTGCCTGTCAAGTTTGTTTTTCAAAAAAACTTTTAATGAAAATTCGATTTTGGTGTCCTAAGAGTCCTTTGAAATTTTTCAATTCAGTGAATTTGAGACCTTACTGATGCCTTAGTTCGTATTTTAGTTTGGCTTTTTCCGTGTCCGTACTTTAAGACCCCAAAATTTCGGTTCCGGTTGTTCGTGTTAGTGTTTTAGAGATAGCAAAAGAATTTTGTATCCAAAAAAAGTTTTATAAGTAGATAGAGAAATGGTCACTGTCAAGTGATTAGGACTAGCCACTTTCTTTCTTTTAAACAAGGTCACTATCATGCTGTTATCATGTTTCATTTAGTTTTTATTTTTTCTACCAAATATTAGCTAAAACGTCTTCATGAACTTTTCATTACCTACAAAGCTCAACTGTAACAGAAAATTTTTAGAATTTTTTTGCTAAAAATATTCGTAATCATTCTTTCAGGTTGTTAAATAGATCTTGATTTTTCGATTCAGCCTGGTTCCGGTTACAAGTAAAGGTTAATAATTGTGAAAATAGAAGCAGGTATCAACTCACATCATAAATATTTTGATCAAGAGCTGCAGATAAACAGAAAAAATTTACAAAATTTTGTCAAATTTTTTTTTATTGCAAAACAAATTCCTCAGCTCTTCTTAAAAGTTAATCCTAGAGCTTGAACTTGAAGAGCAAAAATAAAAACTAATGGAATATCCTTGGACTAAAAAAAATTGAAAAAAAATATCTTTCTATAAATAAAACTCAAGAATTTTAAGTTCCATTCCTTTGTAAGATATTTTTAAATATTTCTTTCGCCTATTTATTTAGCTTTGGATGCGTTTCATATTTTAATCCAAAAGAAAAAAAAATTAATTCTAAAAATAATTTGAAAATGTCTTTAATACCACACAGTTTATTTCCTCGTTCATTATTTGAAACTGACCCCTGGCTTCGTCCTGAAACCATGGGTTTAAACCTTTCAGTTTCACCTTTGGACGTCTTTGATCCATTCGATGAATTGGTATTTATTTTTTTTTAATTTAAAAAATGACAATTATTAAATACTTTTTTGTAGGATCGATTGATGGGTAGAAATCTAAATTGGATAAACATGCCAGAGTTCATGAAACCAATCACTGCATTATCACCTATGTTTCCTAAAAAGTTTAGAATCACTGCGGATATTACTGGTTTTAGTCCAAATTCAATAAAGACACAAATATCAGACGACAAAAAATCTCTAATTATTAGCGCAAAAGAAGGAGAAGAGAGAAAATCACCTGACGAAGATTATTCATTGAGAGAATTTAGAAAGTCGTATACGCTACCTGAAAATGCTCAAACAGATAAAATGATTAGTTTCGTAACAGCTGATGATCGTTTAGTTGTTGAAGTCCCGTTACAAGAGGTCGAAATGAAAGAAAGTCTACTACCCCAAATTGTCCAAGGTGAAGGTGGTTCTAAACAATTGTCTTTGAATTTGAATCTGCCAGAAAATATTGATCCATCAAAAATCAAGGTCACTTGTAAAGACAGAGATTTAATTGTTCATGCTGAAAATAAACAAGAGAAGCCGGATAGTTTTTCTCGAACTTCTTATTATAGTAGAACAACTCTACCAGAGCATACTGATTTTCAACAATTAAAATGTCATTATGACCAACACAAACTTTCAATTAATGCGCCTATAAATCCAGCTATTGAGTCACATGTTACTCAGAAATCTATTCCGATTGAATTGCAAGGTGAAATGATTGAACATGCTCCATCTTCTGAAAAACAACAGTCGGTTCAACCACAACAACAACAACAACCAATGCAACAGCAACAGTCTCAACAACAAACAGAATCTAAAGTCAGCGGAGGTCAAAATATTTCTGTCCAACGTGAAGTCTAAATTTTTTTAAACCATAAATTTTAAAATTTTCAATAAACAGTTTTCTTTTAAATATTTTTAATTACAAAAAAAATTATCTTCTATTGCTAAGCAGAGCTGAAAATCTCAACTGGAATCTGTAAGAGAAAATTATTATTTGTCCGACGATGTGCCGGATAGACGAATAGGACCCTCTCTTATTTTCACAGATTTTTAGCTCGATTAGAGATTGACTAGGACTTTTCGACTATTGGTCAGAGGGATGAATAAGACCTACCTCTTATTGGTCTTTTTGACCTTTTTGCAATCCAAATTTTTGAATCCGTTGGAAAAACTGTGTGAAGCTTGGAAAGAAAATCTGCTACTCTATGATTTCTCAGGCTGTTTTTTGAATTGACCGTCGACGCAGGTTTTAATCATCCACGCTGATTATATCATTTGATTCAAACAAGATCGAACGTCCGCTCCCTATAATATGTTCCGCAAAGCGTTAGTGTGTTAATTCGAATGTTTTTTTTCGAAATTGAAAAGACGAAGTATGCTTACCGTATTTCCGTGCTTATGAATGCGCGCATTAAAACCCAATTTGCTAATTCCGCCGCATGCACCTACATAGACCTCACCATTTTATTAAAAATAGTTTAAATATTTATTTTAGGATGGGTTAGGTCTTTGTAGGTGCATGCGGCGGAATTAGCAAATTGGGTTTTAATGCGCGCATTCTTAAGCACGGAAATACGGTAAGAGATCGTTTACATCTTATAGTAAAATGGAGGCGTGGATTCATCGAAAAAAAATTATTAAATCAAACTTTTGGAAGCAAAAATTTAGAGCTATACAGTTTCTTTCTATTTTGAAAAAAGATTCAATGGGAGAGAGGCAAGCCTCTTTAACGAAAATCAAAAAATTTTGGGCTCGTTTTATTCAAGTTTTGACTATTTTAATGGATTCTCGGTCCAAAAAAAACTTAAATTTAAATTTTCGAATACCCCACAAAATGACCCCACTTAATCAAACCCTCTATCCGAAAATTTCAAGAATTTGAACGATCTGATATGTACTATTGTATCAATAATTCTTTATATCGGACCGGATTGAGTTAAGGTTCATTCGAAAGCTGAGAAATAAAACTTCGATTTCCGATTGAGTTTTACATTCTTCTTCCAAGAGCAATAGCCGTTTTTCCGAAAATTAAAGTCGGTAAACTTTAAAATAAAGTACCTTACTTACCCCTAATAGAATTCAAAAGCCGCGATAAAATTATATATGATTTACAAAGAGACGTTTTAGTCAGAAAAAGGCTGAGAAAATACGAAAGGATTAACGTATACCATAGTTTAATTTCCTTTATATTTCTCAGTATAAACTATCTTTTTAATTCTGTCTTTATTTTTGTAATGTAAGGCGACATGAATGTTAAAACCTTGTTGGCCTATGTAAAAATTTAAATAACTAAAAAGGTCAAATCGACCAAAAAGAGGGGGAGGAGGATCAAATCAGGAGGAAAGTGAAATTTTTCGAAGAAAGTATACTAATTACACAAAAACAAGATCGTCTACGGAATAGAATATTTTTTAGAAAGACAGTGCTTACAACAAGTAAAATCAAGGCATTCTTCGATTTACGATTGTTGCTTAATTATTCGAATGAAAAAAGACATAAAATGTACCTGTAGAAATGTAAAATCGTCTGAGTGCTTTTTGCAAGAGAAAATTCATACTGTCTTAAGTTAATTGAATCATAAAATTATCCTGAATGTTTGCAAGATGCTGTCGAAAGAGTAAATCAAGACCCAGAAATCAGTTAAGCAATATAATTTTTTTTAACCAAAATCCATTCTAAAATTGGAAAATTTTGAATTCTTTTAAAGCCAATATATGATCAACTTTACTGCTCAAATTTTTTGACATAAATGAGAAAACCTTATTTTTACAATTAAATATTTCAGAAGAGCAGACTAAATATACGTCTATATCGTCGTAAATATATTAAAATATTACTAGAATATTTAAATGAAGAAACCAAGCAATTTAGACTGGAAGGCTTAAAAAATAGCGTGTGAGTGCATTGAAAACAATTATGTATTGATTTAATAGAATCAAGATAAACACACTTTTTTCTAAATATTGAGATAAACAAGGTGTAACTGGAATAGGAATTAAACAAAAGGAAGTACTAATGTGAAATGGAAATCCTTAAACAAAGACTTATACCGATAGTCATTGAAAACAACTCTACAAGATCAACTTCATCATCTCACATGTCTGAGCAACAAATAGAATTAAGTAAGTTTTTTTTTTTGAATAAACGACCGTCAACTTAAACGACCATGACCAAATAAAACCATCAACTTTTCATATTAATTCAAAAAAATATTTATTAAAATTAAAGAAACAACCTTTACCTAAATTCTAATTAGAATAAAATGAACTTCACATTTTCAGCCTTCATTTTTACATCACACTTAATATTTTTTTTCTTTTTAAAAGCTAATGTTGTTGAAATACAAATTTCATCAGTTAATAAAACTCCACCATACGATGTGTCATCATCAAACGACAGTGACGAACTTAATATACATCAACTGAAAAATCATATAAATCAAAACTCAAATCAACTTCATTTTTACACTGATCAATCTGATCTCAATAATGATGATAATTATAATGGTATTTGAAATTTTACACAATTTTTTACCTAGTTTGAAACTAACAACATACTTGATTAATTTATTCTACTCATACAAACTTCTTTAAATTTTAAAGAGAAAAAAATGCATAAAAAACTCATTCGAATGCTTCTAGAATACATGTTATCTTGGAAATAAAAAACTAAGTTTAAATACCATCATACATACATAAGCCATATCTAAGACATTAGCTGTTTTTACCAACCGATTGACAGAGAGCTCAGTTTTGAAGCTGTTAAATTACTAACATGCATTTGCTATCTGATTATTAACATATTTAAACAGTCATCTACATCGAAATAAAAAAATATCTGAGACATAAACTGAGTTAGCTCAGCTGATATAAAATTGTAATTTTTAATCGTTCAATTAAGGAATTCTATACTAAAAAACTGAAATCCTGGATTTCTTCGGAATTTTAAATTTCTAAATCTCTTTAAACTAATCTGTATTTTTTTAGAAAGCTTGTTAAACACAGGGAGTCCAGAATCGAGTATTACGAACGGTGGTACGATTATCATCTCGGCAAATGATGTTTTGAATTCCAATAACTCAAATCCAAACTTAGTCGAAATAGATAACACTAGCTTAAAACCATTAGGTGCATGTGCAATTTGTGGTGATAAAGGCAGTGGCTATCATTACAGTATTTACAGTTGTGAAGGATGTAAAGGATTTTTCAAGAGAACTGTTCAAAAAGGATTGAGTTATAAATGTCGTGAATACCAAAACTGTATCATTAACAAACAGACCAGGAATCAGTGTCAATTTTGTAGATTTCAAAAGTGTTTGATGACCGGTATGAAAAGAGAAGCTGTACGCGAAGATAGAAATACCCCAAGTAAAATTTTGTTAAATCGATAATTTTTTAGAAACGATCAAATTTAATTTACATTTATTAAGTGAGAGCTAACAAAAGAATAAAAATATCACAAGACTTTGCTTTAATCAGAGATGTTGCTTACAGTCCAAATGGAGTTCCACATTGTGATGATACCATGGCTATTCTAATTGAAGCCAAAGCAGACTTGATGCCAAAACCAGCTGGATTTGAATACGATGGTTCAGTGCCTTTGGATGTTGGTGCTTTACTGGAATATTGTCTTGAAGAAATACGTTTGATCATTCAATGGGCATCAATGCTGCCTGGATTTCGAGAACATTCAGTTGATGACCGAAAAGCAATGCTCTATTCATCATTCATGGAGTTGAGTTTTCTTCGCTTAGCTTTCCGTTCTCAATCATTTGTTGATTGTGTCAAAATAGCCGAACACATTATTCTAAACAAAGAATCGGCTAATGAACTCGGATGGGGTCAAGACTTGATTTGCGGATCGATTGATTTTATAGCTCAAATGCAAGACTTGTCAATGGATTTGAACGAATTCAGTGCTTTGTGCGCGATTGTTTTAACATTTGCCGATGCCAAGGGTCTTCAAGAAAGATCATCCATAGTGAATTTACAAAAAAAATTTTTAGACTCATTTCGAAAGTACACAATTTCACGTTATCCACATGAAAGACGTCGTTACGGACGACTGTTGTTAAAACTTCCAATCCTTCGAATTCTAGCCACAAAAGCTTACGGTAATTATGTTAATGGATCTCTTGATTGTGCTGATGGTACAACAAGCAGGCTCAATTTATTAATCGAACAACTTGTTGCTTAAATATTTTTTAAGGCCTAGTTAAATTTCACGAGTTCAAGCGGCTTGTTAAGAAAATATTGTAAATAAACTTGTTAAGACAAGACGGTGTTTTTTTTGTTCTATTGAAAGAATTTTAACTTTTTTTTTAAATTTTATTTTTTAAATAAATTCAAAAATTTTTTAAAAACATTTTTATTTATTGATCAATACATCTTTAAACTTAAATACCCTTCAGGCTCAACAAAATTAAATCGGCTTCAAGATTTGGGATTTGAAACAATTTTATTAACAAATCGATTTTATTTTCTAATGAAATTTTATTTTTTTTTAATTAAAAATTTAAAAATAAGAAAAAAATTGCTTTAAACTCATTTATATAAAACATCAATGCATCGCCATTTTTTTTACATTCCTTGATACGATGGACCACCACTTTCAGGTACAACCCAATTTATATTTTGACTTGGATCTTTGATATCACACGTCTTGCAATGAATACAATTCTGAGCGTTTATTTGTAAACGCTTTGATTTTCCATCATCTGTAAGAACATATTCATAAACTCCGGCTGGACAAAAACGTTGTTCTGGTCCATCAAAAATAGCTAAATTTCTTTCTTCAGGGACTGAATCGTTTTTTAGTGTTAAATGAGCTGGTTGATCAGCTTCATGATTTGTGTTTGTCAAAGCAACTGAAGACAATAAATCAAAAGTTATTTGATTATCTGGTTTTGGATATTCGATTGGTTTAAATTGAGCGGCTGGTTTTAATTTACCATAATCGGCACCTTGATGAGACAAAGTCCATGGTTCTTTTCCTCTCATTAAAATTGAGAATAAAGCAGTGTATGCCATAGTTCCGAAAATTCCTAGAGGATTATGAAACGATGGTCGGACATTTCTAATTTGTTTCAATTCTTCCCAGACCCAAGAATCTTTTATCTTTTGCTCGTACTCGACTGGTTCTAATCCAGTTTGGAATCCTTTTTCAGGATCGGTATTTGTTAACAAGTCATAGACTGTCTCGGCAGCTAACATACCACTTTTCATAGCATTATGTGTACCTTTAATCTTCGGTACATTAAGAAAACCAGGACTACAACCAATCAAACATCCTCCTGGGAAGGTCAACTTAGGAATTGATTGGAGACCTCCTTCATTCAATGCTCTGGCTCCATAACCAATTCTTTTAGCATTCTCGAATGTTTTTTTCAAGTGAGGATGCAATTTGAGTCGTTGAAATTCTTGGAACGGGCTAATATATGGATTATCATAATCTAGACCAATAACCAAACCAATAGCTAAGAGATGCTTATCTTCATCTTTTAAGTGATAAATAAACGATCCACCGTACAATGACTTGCTCAAAGGCCATCCAATGGTATGCTCGACAAGACCTTCTTCATAATTTTTAGGATCGATTTCCCATAATTCTTTAACACCAATAGCGTATGTTTGAGGCTCACAGTTTTGTCTGAGATTAAGTTTATTGTAAAGTTGTTTGGCTAAGTGTCCATGACAACCTTCTGAGAATATTGTTGTTCTTGCATGAAATTCCATACCTCGTTGAAATGTGTCTTTTGGTGCACCTGATTTATTTATACCAACATCACTTGTAGCAATACCTTTAACACTACCATCTTCATGAAATAGAATTTCACTAGCAGGATAGCCTGGGTATAATTCAACACCCTCTGCTTCGGCTTGTTCTCCTAACCATTGAACAAATTTTCCCAAACGAACAATGTAATTACCGTGATTGTACATTGGAAGACCTGGGAATACGGGAATTGGTATACGTGAGCTTTGAGTCAAAAAAGAGAAACGATCCTTCTTAACCGGATTATTTAAAGGGGCCTTGAAAAAAAAAGAGTTGACATCCAAGAGAGATTCTTCTTTTTTTAATTAATCGAAAACTTACGCCTTTCTCTTTCCAATCGGGAATTAATTCATCTAAAGCTCTTGTTTCAATACAAGCGCCGGACAAAGTGTGAGCACCAATGTACGGACCTTTTTCAACAAGACATACTCTTAAATCTTTGCCTTCTTTTTTGGCTAATTGTTTTATTTTAATTGCGGCAGATAGACCTGCTGGTCCACCACCAACAATCATAACATCGGTTTGATCTGAAACTCGAGACATGTCCACATCTTTCCATCTTTCATCATTTTCGCGAGGTTTTATGGTATAATGAGTAGTCACATGGTTTCGAGTTATTTGACGGAATATTTTTGAACAATTATTTAACTTTATTAAATTCATTTTTGGGTGTTATGTAACGAAAAAATAAAAAAAATAAAAATCTAAACAAAGAAAAAAAAAACGATTATAAAGTATTTTTTAGCATAATTTTTGTTATGTGCTTGTAATCGTTTGCTAAAAATTAGGCTATATGAGACCAGTCAAGAATTTGAAATTTTTATTTATAGGGTGGAATTGAAACAAAAAAAATTTAAATTCAATTTAGATTTTCTAATTTTAGTTTCTCAATATCAAAAAAAAAAATCAAAGTTCAAAGTCTAAATGTTAAAATCGTTGTATAACTTTTTCGAAAATTTATTTAAATTTACTCGAATACTGATAAATATATCCTTGAAATTACCTTTAAGAAAACATGAAAAGTTTTAAAATTGAGGTATATCAAGGTAAATCACTCCCATTAATGAATATTTTTTTTTATTTGGACTTTAGTGAGTAAATTATAATTTTATTTTTAATTTTTAAAATTATCTTTGATTTGAAACAAGCAGCTTTGAACTATTTAGGAATTTGTATACTTTTTTAGATTGTTGTGTCAAAACTATTTTTACATTTTTTCTAAAAGTTTATTGCTTAATTATATAATTAAACCAACGCTATCTGATTTCTTTTTCATGATTTTTGCTTTAAGGCTTATTCAATCCTTACCATGCTTCTGAACAGTCATAAATTTATACGTAAAAGGTCTGAGTGTCTAAAGCAAATCTCTTGAACTTTTTAAGTGTGAATTTTATCGAAAATATATCTTTTGAATATTTAATTATAAATGATCACTCTTTAAGTGGGTGATAAAATGTACAGAGGTAACTGGGTCTCAGTAACCGACGCTAATTGAAGATAAAATATTTTGAAGTTACATATTTGTCTTTATATCCTAGCATGACATCTACGTGAAATGGTGTGACGTTTTTCGTTAATTTTGTATGTCAATATACTTGTCGAAGAAGAAACTTTAATGTTGTAGCAATTCATGACGGTTCATGAACATTCTCCAAATTTTGGTTTTCACTGAAGTTAAGCAAAATTTCCACTCCTCATCTCAATATCTCTATTAAAAATCAAAATTCAAAGCTAAAAACTATAATTTTCCAAATCAAAGATTCAAAAGCTTTAAATGAATGGAACTTTTTAGCTTTCTTACCATGTCTTAAAACCGATATATTTTTGAGATCTTAAAATAGCTTCAAAAATTTGTTGAAAGTTGGTTAAAGAGTGTTTGGTGTTTTTCGCTTGATCGAAATTTACGTTCATGATCCTTTTGATTTTGATCGTAATCGAAAACTTCACTCGCCGATCCGATAATGAGCGTATAACGATCGGAAAGGATCAATCAACCGCTCAGAAAAAGCTACTTAATTAATGTTAAAACGTTTAAAGGAATACTGTAAGTCCACATACCTGAACAATCATTTTGGATTAAAATTATCCTAATTTCTGATACTTGCAGCTAGTTTAATTCAAAGGATTCAACATTTTGTTTTTCACGAGCGGATCGGCGATCACGCTCTCGTCTCGCTGATCTGATCATCAACGGATTTTTAAAGTAAATCCCTCTGGAGCGAGCAAAAGATCGAGCTATTTTGGATCGAGCGACCAACACTATAAGTGTCCTACAGTGCATTTCTGAAATTGACAGTTTTGCCTAAGC
Organism: Brachionus rubens; assembly: GCA_022207745.1. Taxonomy (NCBI): domain Eukaryota; kingdom Metazoa; phylum Rotifera; class Eurotatoria; order Ploima; family Brachionidae; genus Brachionus; species Brachionus rubens. The sequence goes on along the minus strand of JAJVHD010000001.1, from coordinate 1,273,399 downwards.
AATGCACAGCGTGCTCCCAAACTTTGCTTAAGACGCACAGTAGCAATTTACTCACAAATCAAATAAATTAGAGGGTATGAATTTTTTTTTTCAACGCATGTGCAAGAAAATTTATGTGTTTAGGCAATGGGCCGGAGCGTCTTAAGCGAATCTCCGAAACATGCCAACTTATTTCAGAGATTTACTGTGAAAATGATTAAATAAACAGTAGAAGATGATTTTAAAAAAGGAAGAATTTCATTGTTTTCGATTCAAGAGCAACTTTTACGCGTCCTTATCTACGATACAGTTATAATCTAATTCAGATAGCACTTAAGTTTTAAATTAGACTGTTCTTAAAAAAATGAAATTGATTAGCTTCGGATAATTTTTACTTTCTTCTGATTTCGATTTTTCATACGAATAATGAAATCAATAGCGGATAATTTCGCATGAAACCAAAAATAGAAGACAGAAACCCGAAACTTTTTGTTAAGTTTATTCACGAAAATTTTTTTTAAATTTAAACGAAATAAAATCCATTTTAAAAAGTGACTTCGTTGCAAATGCACGCATTAATAAGTACAGAAATATTTGAAATTAAAGCAAAATAATATTTTTTTGCTGCATTCAAAATAAAATTTTGCTGAATTCGTCGTCATCATAAATTTTTTACTTTTTTTTTAAACATCATTCAAAATTTTTTTTTGAAAATTCCAATTTTAAATTATTACCGATTCCTAGATACCCAGAATATATAAAAAAAATGCTTGGTAAAAAAGACGGCAAAAAAGATGACGAAAGTAATATTAAAACAATGATTAGGTTGATTATACACTTGACTAAAAAATAAATTTTCAATTCCAGGCGGTGGTTCAAATCCATTCAAAAATCTTGAAAAAGCCTCGGTTCTTCAAGAAACTAGAACTTTCAATGAAACTCCAATAAATGCCAAAAAATGCTGCTTAATTTTGACCAAAATTCTTTACATGATTAACCAGGTAATTTTGATCTTTTCACGTTAAACCCACTCTGAAAGCTTTATTTTAACACTTTACTAAATCATTTAACTAATTCATTAAGGACATGGGTGTAAGTAACTTTCTAAAATCCTTTGCTTAGAAAATTTAGGTTATTTTATTTCGGTTATTGGATTTTTAAAGCTTCGGTTAAGATTTTGTTCAAAATAAATATTAAATCTAATTTACTTTTAAAGGGTGAACATTTAGCACCAACTGAAGCTACTCAAGCATTTTTTGCCATGACAAAACTATTTCAATCAAAAGATGTAATGCTCAGAAGAATGCTTTATTTATGTATTAAAGAAATGGCTAATATAGCCAATGATGTGATTATAGTCACAAGTTCGTTGACCAAAGATATGACTGGTAAAGAGGATATTTATCGTGGTCCATCTATTAGAGCCTTGTGTAGAATAACAGATAATACAATGCTTCAGAGTATTGAACGTTACATGAAACAAGCTATTGTTGATAAGAGTCCTAGTGTTTCAAGTGCTGCTCTTGTTTCGTCTTTACATTTGATGAAACAAGGTCCAGAAGTAGTCAAAAGATGGGTCAATGAAGTTTCAGAAGCTGTCAATTCCGACAATGTCATGGTTCAAGTACGATAGAAAAATTAAAAAATTTTCAAAAATTTTTATTGAAAATTTTTTCTTCTAGTATCATGCCTTAGGTTTATTGTATCAAATCAAAAAGAATGATAAATTAGCGATTACAAAATTGGTCTCGAAATTTTCAAAATCTTCTTTGAGATCTCCATATGCTTACTGTTTCTTGGTAATTTTGAAACAAAAAATGACTCTTTTTTTTAGTTTTTAAGACTTTTATTATGTAGATTCGAGTTGCAGCTCATCAACTTGAAGAAGAAAAAGACGGTAACGATAAAAGTTTATTCGACTTTATCGAATCATGTTTGAGACACAAAAGCGATATGGTTATTTATGAAGCAGCATCTGCTATCGTATCCTTAAGATGCACAACTTCAAAAGAATTAGTCTCAGCTGTCGGAGTCTTGCAACTATTGTGCAGCTCACCAAAGCCAAGTTTAAGATACGCTGCTGTTAAGACATTGAACAAAATTTCTATTACACATCCAGCTGCTGTAACTGCATGTAATATTGACTTGGAAAATTTGATAACCGATCAAAATAGAAGCATTGCCACTTTGGCTATAACAACTCTTCTCAAAACTGGTAATGAAAGTGGAGTTGATCGTCTAATGAAGCAAATTTCAAGTTTTATGTCTGAAATTTCGGATGAATTTAAAATTGTTGTTGTCGATGCCATTCGTTCATTATGTCTCAAATTCCCGCGTAAACATAATGTAATGATGAGCTTTTTGGCTTCGATGTTAAGAGAAGACGGTGGTTATGATTATAAAAAATCAATCGTCAACACAATCATAGCAATTATTGAAGAGAATCCAGAGGCCAAAGAATCCGGTTTATCTCATTTATGTGAATTCATTGAAGATTGTGATTTCTTGCCATTGGCTACGCGTATTTTGCATTTATTGGGAAGAGAGGGTCCAAGAACAACAACACCAGCCAAATACATTCGTTATATATACAATAGAGTAATTTTGGAAAGTGCTGAAGTTAGAGCTGCTGCTGTTAGTGCTTTGGCTAAATTTGGAGCTAGTTCAGATGATTTGTTACCATCAATTTTAGTTTTATTGAACAGATCGAAATTAGATGAAGATGATGAAGTTAGAGATAGAGCTACATTTTTCTATGATATTTTAAGTCAAAATGATAAAGCTCTTTCATCAGCTTACATTCTTAACAGTAAGTTAAAATGACTTTTTTGTCAAAGAAATGAATTTTGCAAGTTTTGTTTTTTCCTTTTTAAGCCCTTAATGTTTCACCTGTGAGCCTCGAAAGAGCTTTATTACAATACAGTCAAGCTGTTTCAGAGAAACCATTTGACATTAAAGTTGTACCAACAATTGAAGTCGTCGAATCTCACAAACGTAAGATTAAATTAACTTTTGTTAAATTATTGAAATTATTTAAATAATTTTTTTAATAGCAAGCGAAACATCAGTACCAAAATCAGTTAAACCAACTGATAAACCAGCAGCTTCCAGACAAGATATTTACAGTGGTAAGTAAATAGTTTCTAATATTACAGCAGTCTTTTAGAGTTAAAGATTGATTGGCCAAACATCCTGCAAGTTATTTCCAATATTAAAAGATGCTAAATTTATTTTTTTAAATAGAACAATTGTCTGCAATTCCAGAATTTGCTCATCTTGGTCCATTATTCAAATCATCAGCAGCAGTTGATTTAACAGAACCAGATACCGAATACAATGTTAAATGTGTTAAACATACATTCACTAATTACATCGTGTTCCAGGTAAGATAAAATTTAGATTTTTTTAAAATGGCGTCTATTAATTTTTGATTTTTAGTTTGATTGTTTGAACACATTAAATGATCAATTATTAGAAAAAGTAGTTATTAAAATGGAAAATTCCGATGGTTATGAAATTATATCGTACAAACCGTGTGCAAAACTACCATATAACACTCCAGGAGTCACATATGCCTTGGTCAAATTACCTGAAGATCCATCACAAGTTGTTGCAACATTTGGTTGTAACATGAAATTTGTAGTCAAAGATTGTGATCCAAATACAGGAGAGCCTGATAATGAAGAAGGTTATCATGATGAATACGTTTTAGAGAATGTTGAAGTAAACGTTTCAGATCACGTTCAAAAAGTTCTCAAGCCAAATTTTGGCGCTTCATGGGAAGAAGTTGGTGCCGAAAATGAATTGGAAGATACTTATGCATTATCAATGCCGTCTTTAGAAGAAGCAATCAAAAATATAATTCAATTTATGGGTTTACAACCATGCGAAAGATCAGAACGACCACCAGAAGGAAAAAACACCCATGTTTTATTATTGGCTGGTATCTATAGAGGTGGACATGATGTTTTAGTTCGAGCTAAATTAGCTTATAATGATGGTGGTGTTGCAATGCAATTGACCATTCGTAGTTCAGATTCAACCGTACCGCAAGTTATAGCACAAGCAGTTGGTTAATTTTTAGACACTTTTTGTTTCGTTTGAATCGTTATAAATAATCTTTACAAAAAAAAAATTACGAAAATTTACGTTCATCACTCTTTATTTATTTATTTTTTGTCGGATTTTTTCTTCTTATTTTATTCTTCTTTTCATTTTTTTTTCTTCAAAATTTTAATATACTATTTTAATAAAAATCGTATGAAATATTTTCAAGTTTACTCTAATTTAAAATATGATTCTAAAATTGTTCAATACAGAATCACATTCACGCGATATTTTAAAACTCAGAAAAAATACGAAAATTCAGATTCAGACCTAAATTAACTTTCATTAAGTGAACGAGCACAGAACCATTCACTACTACTTTTCACTTCACTTATTCCGTCATTTTCCTTCAGTTTCTCTACCAACAAAAAGTTATACTAAAAAAGAAAATTTTCAACCAACTCGCAATAAATTGTTTTTAAATGCTTCTAATATTCTAAGTAAAGTGATAATCAATTTTATAGTGTTTTTCTGGCTTTTAAACTTCTGATTTTTCGTCTCAAGTCATTCATGTTTAATGAAAGCATGATGATTTTTTAAAATAACGTAAAAGGTCGAGTAATAGGACATGCCGCAAATTATGTATATCCTTTATTTTCGACCTGTTTTTATATGGCAAAAGATGGGAGCTCTTTTCTAGTTCGAGCTAGTAACTTTTCGAGCGAGTAGTGACTTTTCGTAACTAGCGATCTAGTTCGCTAGTTACGAAAAGTCCTATAACTCGAGCTTTTACGTTATTTCTTAAAGATTTACTTGTCTAACTTCGATTCTTTACAGCACATTTCAAGAAAAATTTAACATATTTATGGTTATTTATTTATGGTTATTTATTTATGGTTAAATATTTCGGTGATTGGTTAAACAGACTCTGGGCCAAAAATTAATTTAGTTAATTCAATTGTGGACCTATAAAGACCATAAACCCAGGTGTATTTTTGAAAAAACATACAACCAAGAATAGCTTTTACACAAAGTGAGGTATGGAAAAAAATATTTGTATAAAATTACTAGTGTAAATGTTCTAAATATTCTCAAAGCATCGAAAGGACTATGCTTTAAAGTATTACCAAATTTGAACCTAGAAATTCATTAAAAAATCAAACTTCGTTGTTAGCAAATTTGAATTTTTCAGCCAAATCAAGTTCGAAGGTAGCTAATGGACTAGATTTTAACGCTTTTTATTTTACTTCACTCAGATTTTGCTCTAATATCGATTACCGGAAAAAAGGCATTAATTTTGATTCTAAACTTATTCCAGAAATGAACTATAATACAGTTCTTTTACAAACTTTTTTGTTGATATTCAGTCCTACGCTCTACGCTTAGGCTCAAAAAATGTCGAAATAGTTGATTCGAGGAGAGCTTTGTCGTTGGCATATTTTTAATCACTGATGCTTAAGTCAGGATGTCTTGAAACTGAATGCATAGTCAAAAAAAACCTGAATCACTCCCTTAAGAAGATATTTACTCAGTTTTAAGAATGATTAACATAGCCTAAATGAAGGAATAGTTTAAAACTAAATTTGAATATTTGTTTACCATATTGTACTATACCTTCCTCAAAATTACGTAATTTTACGTAAAAAATGAAAAGAAGTAGTAAGTAAAAGTAAGAATTTCAAAGTTATTTCTAGAGAAACGATTTGGAAAAAAGGTGAAAATCTTGATTTTTTGACTTAAAATTCGTTTTCTTTGTCCGCAAGCATTTTTGAATGACTTAACTAAGTTTGAAGACGTTTTTTTACCAATTCTCCTCTTTTTGTAAAAGCACTGTAATTAAAGCTACTGAAAACCTTTGCCGAGTTCTCTTAGTGCAAAACTAAAATTGAGATTTTCTCTTAATGGAATTATTCTCATCAATACAATTTTATAACAGTTTTTTATTTTGAGCTTCAAAAAAGACATTTTACAATGAATTTTATTTATTTTTTTATATTTTAAAATAATTAAAAATATCAAAATTTCGAAAAAGTCTTAATCGGTCAAATTCCAGTTGTTAAAAGTGTAATTAACTTTTCTAACTTCTTCTTTTACAATAGGTCCAGCAACTTTTACTGGTTTTACAGGATGTATTTTACGACCACAATAACCATCTTTACGTTGCCATAAACCACTTCTAGGTCTATAACCCAAATCTCGTGTATCTACTGGATGTTTAAGCTTTTCGTCTTTATGGGTTGCATGAGATACTTGACCAACAGTTACCATACAATACTTGTCCAAAGATAACTCTAAACCCGATGGTAATTTTATTATAACTCTATCGTTTATTTGATTTATTATTTCAGCTGAACTACCAGCAGCTCTACAATAGACAGCACCATAGCCTGGTGTTGGTTCTATGTTGTGCACTAAAGTTGACATGGGCAGAGCTCCACATGGATAAGCGTCTCCTTCGTATGCTTTAACAGGTACACGTGGTATTTCACCTGATGTTCGAACTAAATCTCCAACTTTCATATTTTGAGTTGCTAGAATATAGCGCTTAATATCAGCATGAGCTAAAAGTGCCAAGAATGATGTACGATCTCTAGTTTGAATAATATCGATAACTTTTTCTACTAAAGGTGGTCCTGATTTGGGCCCAACTCGTTTGAAATCAACAAAATGCCAGTGAATAGGAAGACCACCTCCTACACGTTTGTATAATCTCTCTCTTGTTTCAACGTCGTAACCACCAGTTTTACGAGTCGGTATAGGTTCGATTGTATATTTTTCAGGCATTTTTTCGACATAAATACGATGACTTACGTAAAAACCATCTTTAACCAAACGATGAGATTTTTTTAAATCTTCGATTGAAGTTTGAACTGGCATAACCACGACATCTTTTTTCCAATCAATAGGTTCAGAGTCTTTTGTTTGAGAAGATGTTTGCTGATTTACTTTGGAAAGTAAACTAAATTCGGCTTTAATCAACCTAAATATAAACTTTAAGTGTAACTGAAGAACATAAGAGAGATTTCGGAGAAAAAAAAGTACCCAGTTGATAAAGGATTGATTTTAAACAGGGTCACTAGTTGTCTATTCAAAAACATTTTTTTTTTAAATTATTTTTTGGAAAATAACTCAAAAAAGTATTCAAGCTGAGTTCTCAATACTTTTCATAACGTATGATTTCAAGGCATTTAATAAACGTTTCAAATCAAAAGTAACAATCAACCAAATACTTTCTGATTTAAAAATTAGTTTTGATTTTGATTTTTTTGTAATTTAATTGACGAATCATTGACTACTTTGGGAAAGAAAAAGCCCTACAATTTCGTCTCAATTTTATTATATTTTAAACATGTTCAAAGTGAGTGCTAAGTTTCACTCACTCAGTCACACTCAATCCACTTTTGAAAGGTGTTTTTAAAGTTCTTCTAAAGATTACGTACTTACGTACGGCGATGTGTTTATCATTAATTAAGTCCTATAACTTTATAAACCACCTCAAATCGGGTAAGAAAATTTTTCTTCTTCACTTTTCTGCTCTCATAAACTACCGACCCTACCCGGTCTCGTGTAAAAATTCCGGAAAAAAATCAACCCCTGCTATAACATCTAAAATATTATCTCACGAGAGAATATTTAATGTGTAAACCGCATGAGACCAATGATGAATTATACAAAAAAAATGGACTATTAGGTTTACCCTGTTAACATATTTATTCCTCAACCTATTAACCCCTTGTACTAATGGGTTGATTCAAAATAAAGAGAAAAATTTGGTAAACGAATTTATAATTTTCAGACAAAATTGAATCTATAAACGAGTTTTTGATATAAAAGTCTGGAGCATGGAAGAGATTTGAAGGCTTTTTCAAACAGGAAAAAAAATTTTTTGTGGATCTTTCCTCAAAAACTAAACCAAATTGTCTTATAAAATTTTGTGCTCTATCAGAATCTGTATCATAAATATCATTTATGTGCTAATTTGTAACAGTGCTAATACTTTTTCGATGTTAACTTCATCAAGGATAGTCAAACTTAGACGCCCTTACTCAATAAAAGCGGTGCACGTCAATCGAGTGTAAAATTAGATATGGAATCTACCAAAAAATGATTAATAACCTCTCGATTGAATGCGCGAATAATGATGTTGAAAATTTATCAAGATAATTAAGTATTACTAATACTTGAATTTTCGAAACTAAATTTTTGACGAACTTCTGATGAAAATCTTAGCATTTTTTTTTATTATGACTGCCCTTAGTAGTTCCGTGTGGTTAAATTTAACTTGGAGTTAAATAGCACCGTTTATCCATTAAATAGTCCATCAAGCCAATACTAATAATTGAAACACATTTTAAAGTATTCAAAAAAGAAATTATAAGCGTCGGCAAATTTTGAGATTTTTGTCTTTCCAGATAAAACGAACATTTATTTATTCATTTAAACCGTGGTAATTTAACCACACGGAACTACTTAGGGCAGTCATAATAAAAAAAATTGTTAAAAGACAAGGGTTTTAACTAACCAAAGTTAAAAAAACCGTTCTGTCTCAAAAAAATGGTCTTAAGGATATTCCAGACTTTCCAATTCCGTATTATGTGTTCTCATTTTTTTTTCAAGAATTCCGCCGATATTTTGTCCAAATTTAACTCAGTGTATCATTTTTTCTTCATAATTCGGTTTTAATCATTTCAAGAAATGACCATTAGCCACCGGAATCCAAAGTTCTTTTTTAACAATTTTTACAATTTTTTCCTTTTGGAATGTTTGAAAATCAGTTACACCAAGGAGGGCTTTCAATGCAAAATGAGAATATAAAATAAAAAATTTGAATTTTCAAATATTGTTGTCCCTTTAATTCAGCATGGTCAAAAGCTGTTATAGAAAAATTTAAATTAACCAATTTTTTAGCTTTTCACCTATTTTGTTTTTGTATTCGATCAAGTGTATCTTTTTCTTAACAACGTCGGTCAAAGTTTTTCAAAACATTGGGCTTTACGTATTTTGATTACTATTTGTCCTTGGTAATGTACAAAAAATGTACTACCAATTTTAAAATAAATTATTTGGCTTTGATTTTGACAGCTTTAAAAATTTAATTTCATCAATGCAACCAAAAATTTTATCATTAAAAATTTTTAAAGTTATTCCTAAGATTTGATGTAATATTTTTTCAAAAATATTAGTTATGCAAGCTTTTAGTAGTATTAGTAGTATAAATAACTGCAATGTGACTTTAAGAAGAGTAAGGTTCCCCAAGTCATAAACCTTAGTTTCCAAGAAAAGTTTCAGCACCTTTCAACTATGTTCAAAGGGACTTGAAAATTTATGGGTATATATTTTTCCGTATTAACTACAAATCTTACTATAAATTTTTTAAAAAATAGTTTAATTTCTAAGAATGAAGGGTATGAAAAGTTTTAGAAGCGGGTTTTCACCGAAAATTTTTAGAAAAAGCACGTTAAAACCGAACTTTACATACCTCTAATTTCGCATATTTTAATATATTTTAAAACGATTTATAGCAAGTTCTATAGTGAATATCACAAATTGCTTGCATGAAAATTTTAGGATAAATTTCGATAAGATTTTGGTCAATTGAATCCTTTTGAAAAAGCGGCTATAAATACTAAGGTTTATGACTTGGTGAACCTTAAAGCTGTGAGGTTATGGGAGATCTTTGCATTCACAACAGTTCAAGTTTTTTAAAACATTCACCAAGCTTTGCTTCTACAACATTTTCTAATAGATTATTCTTATTGTTAAAAAATCTGTTTTTAATGTAATCATAACGTCCAGGACAGTTCTTTATGAGATCTCTTGTAACCAATAATGAGTTACCCCTTACAAATCCGGTCTTTCACAATGCTCATTTCTGAAAACTCATGAATTTTATTTTACAATGAAGATCAAAATTTGGCAACTGTCGACTCAATTAATGTAAACCGCGGCCTGGAAAATACAAGATTATCAAGTTTTTGTCGGTTTAAAAAATCAAAAATTTTACCCTAACCTCTCCACTTAAAATTCATGAACTTTCAGAAATGAGCATTGTGAAAGACCGGATTTGTAAATCATAATTACTTTTAGCTGACCTTATGTCATTCATCAAATTGGCATCTTTCGATTGCCTGATCTTGTTCCATTACTGTATCTACCTGAGTTCTCATCCATCTCATTCGTAGTCTCAAAACGCCTCTGATATTCCATCGAAAAGACAAATATTGGTTGATGATTTAGATTTTTTATCGACCATACACTGTGTCTCTGTTAATTCTGGGTTTATGTAAACCCTTTTGTAGCCGTATACTGTTATGCAACTATCAGAAATTAGTTTCTATCAATTTTACATAATTTCCCTAGTAAGGTTCATTAAATTCACAAATTCGATGCTATCTGGATGTGTTATTATTGATACTATTTCAGTTTTACGTTTTTTTTGAGGTTTCCGAGTTCGTATAGAATTTAATGAACCGTTAAATATGTCAAATTACAAAAATGCGAGATTAAATTCTTCCTGGTTGTTTTTTAAATTGCCGTTGTCATTTTTTATATTTTTTTTAAATTAAATTATTTAATATCTAATTATAAGTACTGGACTAAAAAATAAGAAAAAAATTGAAAATAAAAAATAGAAAAAATCGAATTTTTTTATTTTATTTCGGTTTTTGTACTTTTAAAATTTTTAAAGATGAATTTGGCATTTTAGAGTTTAAAATTAATTTTGAGTTTTATTTACAGGTTACTAAATTTGAAGAAGGTTTAACATGGGGGAGATGATCGCTGGTACATGTAACAATTTTAAATATTTTATTTAGTAACATGTAACATTTAACGGGAATTTACGGTAATATTTCCTTATTAAAAAAAAATAGCCCGGCTCAAAAACCCAGACCGATGATGATCATTAAATGATTTACAGTTGCAAAAGTTTATTAACAAAATTTTTAAACTGAATATTTTTTAAATATGTTATAAGAAAATTAATCGACATCACTAAACAAACTTGAACTTTTTTTCAAAATTTCAAAAAGAAAAAGATAAATATTCAAAATTTCGGCTTTAAAATACAACACACACACACACATAGAAAAAAAAATTTTCCAACTCGTAAGGTATTATACGATGATGATGATGATGATGGCAAATACATAATTATTAATTTTTTTTTTATTTTCAAAAGCCTTTTTTATAACATTGTTCTTTCAAAAAAATTTTTTTTTCCTCTACGTGTATAAATCAATTTGCCAACGTTCAAAATTTTATGAAAACTTGCACGAATATTCATATACATTCAGATAGATATAATTTTGTTTTTTATGTGTGTGTGTGTGTGTAGAGTTTAAACTTATTTATGCCAACACATCATCGACAACATCAACATTTCTCTCGCTCTTTGCCAATTTTTAAAAATATAAAATCAAATGAATTTCAACAAACAAGAAACTTTATTTTTTACGATTTCGAAAATTCAAAAAAAAAAAAGTTATACTCCTTCGATGACGTTTACATTTAATAGCTATATATTCTCATTTATTTTAATAAAAAAAAATATTTTGTATTTTCTAGATATTTTTTTAGACGTTTTATAAGGGACATAGAATGGGATGTAAGTATCTTTTTGTTTAAACAATTTTAGCCTGAATCAAAATTTTATCTATATATTTTTTTAATAGTCAAATTTCTTGAATTTGTCAAACCGTTTTGCCAAGTGCTACCGGAAATTCAAAAACCCGAAAGAAAAATTCAATTTCGTGAAAAAGTCCTATGGACTGCTATTACATTGTTCATATTTTTAGTATGTTGTCAAATACCTCTATTCGGTATAATGTCATCCGATTCAGCTGATCCGTTCTACTGGATCCGTGTCATTCTCGCTTCGAATCGTGGTACACTCATGGAATTGGGTATCTCACCAATTGTAACATCTGGTTTGATTATGCAATTGTTGGCTGGTGCCAAAATTATTGAAGTCGGTGATACTCCAAAAGACAGAGCTTTGTTCAATGGAGCTCAAAAGTTATTTGGTATGATCATTACAGTAGGTCAAGCTATTGTTTATGTCATGACTGGTATGTACGGTGATCCAGCTGAAATTGGATTCGGTATCTGTTTCCTCATCGTTGTTCAAGTAGGTTTTCTCTAAACCCTTAAGCATTTTTTAAAAAAACTAATTTTTTTATATCTAAAGTTGTTCATTGCTGGTTTGATTGTTTTGCTTTTGGATGAGTTGTTACAAAAAGGTTACGGTTTGGGCTCTGGTATTTCATTGTTCATTGCCACCAACATTTGTGAAACAATCGTATGGAAAGCGTTCAGTCCAGCGACCATCAACGCTGGTCGTGGTACTGAATTCGAAGGAGCTATCATCGCTTTATTCCACTTATTGGCCACACGTAACGATAAAGTCCGAGCTTTGAAAGAGGCTTTTTACAGACAAAACTTGCCAAACTTGACAAACTTATTGGCCACAGTCCTAGTCTTTGCCATTGTCATCTACTTCCAAGGTTTCAGAGTTGACTTGCCAATCAAATCAGCTCGTTACAGAGGTCAAACAAGCTCATACCCAATCAAGCTATTCTACACAAGCAACATACCAATTATTTTACAAAGCGCTTTGGTCTCAAACTTGTACGTTATTTCACAAATGTTAGCCGCTAAATTCGCTGGTAACTTTATTGTAAATTTACTCGGTGTTTGGGCTGATGTTGGAGGTGCTGGTTCAGCTAGATCATACCCAGTCGGTGGTTTATGTTACTACTTATCACCACCAGAAAATCTTCAATCAATGGTCGATGATCCAATCCACGCCATCTTGTACATTTTCTTCATGTTGGGCTCATGCGCTTTCTTCTCAAAGACATGGATCGATGTAAGCGGTTCAAGTGCCAAAGACGTTGCTAAACAATTAAAAGAACAACAAATGGTAATGAGTGGTCACCGTGAACAATCAATGATCCATGAATTGAACCGTTATATTCCAACAGCTGCTGCTTTTGGTGGTCTTTGTATTGGAGCTTTGTCTGTATTGGCCGACTTTTTGGGAGCCATTGGCAGTGGTACTGGTATTTTGTTAGCCGTTACAATTATCTATCAATATTTCGAAATCTTAGTTAAAGAACAGAATGAAGTCGGAGGATTGAACACTCTATTTTTCTAAATGAATAAATTTTCTAATCAATAGAATCGTAAAAAGGTTTCGATACAACAAAAATTTTCTTATTTTTTTGTTTTGTTCGATAGCCTATTATTTAATTCTATTTAAACCAATTTTTGTTTCGTCGGAAAAATTGTTGAAAACATCGTTTATAAATATATATGAAAAAAAAACAACATTTTAAATCTTTTACGAATACTAACTCTTCTTCTTCTTCTACTTATTTTCGTGTATCTTGTTGTACTTTTCTAATTTCTGCTCCTTCTCTTCTTCTCTTTCTTGGATGACTCTGTTTATTTGTTTTTTTTTTAAGTTTTTTTTTGATTTTAGTCTTATTGATTTGATCGCAAGTTTTGGTTCATTTGTTCGTCCTTTTTTTACGCAACGTTTCGTTTTTAATTTCATTGTTTCTTTTATTTACAATATAAAGTAATTGTAGAAAATTATGAATTGAGACGAAAAGTTCGTGAAAGTGAATGAAATAAAAAAATCAAACTTTATAAATTTTAAAAATAAATAATAAAAATATAAAAAAATGAATCTCTAATTTTTTTTATTCAATGAATCCATAAGACCCTCAATAGCCCAGTTGTAAATAACGTAATTGCTCGATTTTAGTGACATGTCACTATAACCGAATACCCTACTATAGTGACATGTCACTAACTATCGAATGGTGGTTTTCAATTTGCTTTAGTGACATGTCACTATAACCGAATATAGCCAAAAAATCATGTTTTTTAAGAAATTTTGTGTCAACTATAGTGACATGTCGTTATATTATAGAGACATGTCACTATAGTAGAAAACCCATCAAGGTCAAATTATTTTTGTGCCACATCTAGCAAAATTAGTCAATATTTTTTGATTTTATTCAAAATATTCAATTCATCCACACTGTCGATGATCCTGAAATCACCTCGTCATCTTAATAACGACGAAAGCTTTGATTGATGGTCTAATGTTTATTAGTTATATAAAGTCATCTTTTTCATATAAAGCCTTTAATTTACAAAGTAATTGACCGATCATGTTTTGGGAGGAGACCTATTAAATTGTCTATTTCACACAATCAGTTTTACGAAGTCAATTACAGACATAGGGACTCGTTATTTTTCATAAGACTCGGACTCGAGTTTGAGTCTATGAAAAATTTTCAGAGACTCAGAAGTGCGACTCACGACTCGAGTCGAAAATTTTGTTTAGAATTTTTTTTTGACCGAACTAGTGTCCCTTTATTAGCCACCCTACGCTCAGCAGGGCTACAAAGACCGTGGAATAGTACTAAAAAGATAATGATGGATGTCTAAATGAAGAAAAGCTTATAGAAAGAAAGAATTTAGTCATAAAGCGGTGGAGACATTGAACTTATTATTTGATAAATTTTTCAAACAGAACAGCTGACAAGAATAAGAAAACTGTTATGAGAAATAAAAATGTATCGTTTTCTTCTTTTTTATTTTAATTGATTAATTGATTTTGTAAAACCGCTTGTGTGAAAAAGAAGTTTAATAAATCTCCATCCCAAAAATGATAAGTCTTTGATATTTTTGTGGGGAGTGAGGCTCATTTGTCATAATTTTTTTTCAAACTGGTCTCATGCAAGTCAATTCAAAGACTCCAGTCTTTTACTATATCTCTGAGACTCGGACTCGAGTCTGAGTCGCTAAATTTTAAAAGACTCAGACTTAGAATCCGAGTCGATTTTACAACAAGGTAAAGACTCGGACTTGAGTCCATAAAGACTCGAGTCTCATTTTTGGAGACCCTATCTCTGGTCAATTATTCAATTAAAAGCAAAGAAGGGATTGTATCAGAGAAAATTTTCAAAATGAGACTCATTTAAAATTTAGCGACTCTGACTCGAGTCCGAGCCTAAGAGATACAGTAAAAGACTTGATTCTTTGATATAACCTTATTTTTAAAATAAGGAGGTGATTTAAAAAAAATCTGGATGAGACCGGTTTGAAAAAAACTATGACTAATGAGCCTCACTCCCCTCTAAAATATCAAAGACTTATGATTATTGGGATGGCGATTTATTAAATTTCTTTTTGACACAAGCGGTTTTACAAAATCAATTAATCAATTAAAATAAAAAAGAAGAAAACGATATTTTTTTGTTCTCATAGCAATTTTATTGTTCTTTTTCTGGTCGACTGTTCTTTTTAAAAAACTTTTTTTAATCTATACAGTAAAGCAGTACAATTTTCAGACTCGAGTCCTAAGGACTCTGAGTCGCACTTTTGAGGCCCACTCGGACTCACGAGACTCTGAAAATCTTTTATAAGACTCGGACTCGAGTCTAAGTCTTATGAAAAATCCCTATATCTGGTATCTTCCTTCTCTTTGATGCGCGTTTTTGGCGCTAATCTTTTCGGTAAGTCCTATTTCTGTGCATTTAACTGATGGTTTTTCAACTATAGTGACATGTCTCTATAATATAACGACATGTCACTATAGTTGACACAAAATTTCTTAAAAAACATGATTTTTTGGCTATATTCGGTTATAGTGACATGTCACTAAAGCAAATTGAAAACCACCATTCGATAGTTAGTGACATGTCACTATATTTATAGTGACATATTCAATTAAAAGCAAAGAAGGGATTGTATATCGAGTCGAGTAATTACGAAATTAAAACGGAATTAAAATCGAGTAATTACGTTAACTCAGACTTAGCTTATGAATATCATGAGTATCGCTTAAAATGTTTGTCAAGTACAGTCATAAGCCAGTTATATCGCCATGTTTGTCCGAGACTAAGAAGGTGATATAACTGGAATGGGATATAAGTGAATATAATAAAAAAAAAATTTATTCAATAATAAACTCTACTAATTAAAGTCAATTTTCCTATTTAAATGAAATTTCAATCTTTTTTTGTAAACTTGAGATTTTCAGTTGAGTCAAATTTTTGCTCTTCAGGAATCGCATCAGGTAGAATGCCAGTATTTTGCCAGTATGCCAGTAAAATGATATAGGTGAACTTGAAATAATACATAATTCATGACTGAGCTTGACTTTAGTCTGAAATTTTTTTTTGATATAAGTGGAATGTGATATAGAATATTGTTATTTTTGAGTGATATAACTGGCTATAAAATAAATGCATTTGGATTCAAGAAATCTGTTCTACACATTTTTTGTGATATAACCAACGTATGACTGTAAATATAGCCAAGTTTGACACTTGACTAAGAATTTTTTTGCAATTTAATTTTTGCAATAAGCAATTTTTCATCAAAAAATGAAATTCAAAACTTCCCTGCTATCGGAATTTGTTATTTCTGATTGTTTTACAATGTTCAACGACCTCGGAAATCAATTTTTTCATTTGGGTAAAAATCAAAAATTTTAGCTCTACTCCTCAGTTTTTTGCAGCCAAATGTCAATGTGCTTTATTTAAAAATTATAGTAAACGTGAGAAACTTCCCAAAATCGACGTTTAAAAGTAATATGGTATTTGCATATGTTTTCTAGGTTTTTTCAACATTAGGGTTACGATTTTTGCGCCAAAAGTGTAAATTCTTTCTTATTTCATCCATTTGCTTTAAGTGCCTTTTTAGTAGTGTTGTGAGTCGACTGGGAAAAAGTCGACTTTTCGACAGTCGACTAGAAAATCCTGAAAGTCGACTCTAGTCGACTAGTTTTTCTCAAAAGTCGACTAAAATCGACTTAGTCGAACAAAACACAGAATTAATTTTTTAAACAAATTTTTATTAAAATTTTTGTCAAATTTTATCCACGTTTGGAATTTTACGACAAAAAGGAATGTTTCAATTTAAAAAAAATGAAATCTCTTTAGACTTTGCAATAGAAAATTTTTTGACTATTTTTTGTTTCATTGTTAAGAAAAGAAATTCAAACAAATCACTCAAAAATTGAAATAAGACCATCGTAAAACAAAGCAAAATGAATATAAGCTTTAAGAGGCTTTTATAAGGGACCGATCTAGTGCTGGTATAAATAAAAGTTACTGTTGAATTTTTATTCACTTTATAAATTAAACGAAATAAAAACAATATCAAGGAAACGAAATGAACTGTTATCAATTTTACGTGTGGGTTTCTTATGTGAAAATTGAAAATATTGGATATAATAAGAGACTACTTCAAAGAAGCATACAGAATCGTAACGACAGCTTACAAATTTTTAAAAATAATTAAATTTATATTTTATGCTGGATGCATTTTTTTCCTGTATAGTTGCTTTTTTTTTAAATTTTTTTAAGTTTTTTTTAATCATTAATTTTTATGTAATTAATAAATAATTTAAAACGTTTTCAGTACCTAACTGACAACAAAAAAAAATAAAAATTAAAAAAAGTTACCAGTAAAAAAAATTATAAAATTGTAAAAAAAAACAAAAAATAATTTTTTTCTTTATATTTTTTTTGAATTTTTTAGAAATAGTACACTGATAACAAAAATAAACCCCAAAGCAAAGTAAAAAAAAAACAATTATAGTTTTGTGAGTGTAATCTCACAATCATGGATATATAAAAGTGTTAAAGGAAAATAAGAATAAATTTGTCCACAGAAAATTATAGAATAAATACAAAAAAAAACACATTTTTTTTTCTTCTTCAATGGCTTTAATTTCCATTCTCTTGAATATTTACACGGTAAAACTTCATTAGTTTTTATTAATGATTCGCTGCAAACAAGGTTGGATTGAATTTGAGTATCACGAACATAACTTGGGTTCGAAATATCAAGACCCCTCAAAAAACAGTAACTTTTTTTTAACTCCTCAACCCTATATTATTTATACATATTCTGAAAAGACGTGAAATTGTCTAAAATTTACAAGTATTTTCAATGATCCTTATGTTATTTGAATGGTGCAAATTAAGGAAAAAAGGGCAAATTTCACCCTATTTTTTACCTTTTTTAATATAACTTATGCAGTGTTCATTTCACCCCTAAGATTAATACAAATTCTGCAACTAGAAAAAATTCTGAACAATTTGTTGGTTTTTCTTTTTTGATTTTTGATTTGCCTTTGGTATACTATGAGGCGAAAAAAGTTAAAAAAATCAAAAATAGCTAAGATGAGGGATTTTGACAATTTTGACTAAAAAATTCATAATCCTTATGTATGAAAATACCTAAACACATATTTCTCTAAACCAAAAGCATGTTCCTGCAAAAAGTCGTTTTTAGGCACTGAAAACGTTCATTTTTGGAACATGTGAACAAGCAGGTTAGTAAATTATTTTTAATAAAGTAAACTTTAGCGAATCAATTTAAGTTCATAACTTGTTTTGATTTTATTATTTTCCCATGCTTTTTTTAGACACTTTGTTTGTTGAACAAAGTTAATTTTCTGGCTTTTGAAGTATCTCAGACGTAAAAAAATTTAAATACATTCAATTTTAATAATGCAGATCAGCTAAACGATATGCAAAAAAGTAAAATTTTTATTTCAAAAAAATTTATTTTTCAAAGTAACACTGTAGTACAAAAACAAAAAAATTTAAAAAGAATTTTAGCAGTTTGCTAAGAAAAAATGTCGAAAGAAAAAAACAAACAAACAAAAAAAATGATAAAATAGTAACCGAGACCATCAAATTTCTTCCAGTCGTTGAATACGAAGATACATATTTACATTTTTAGATGCATATGAAATTTTTTGATCAGATAAGGTCAACTCTCTTAAAGAAATTTTAGGACTTTAAAATTGAGACAAGCACGGATACCGACCGATGTCTATTGATTTAAACGACCAGTTGTTCGATCAACAAATTGAGCCTACTTGTTGTACCATCAGCACAATCAAGAGATCCATTAACATAATTACCGTAAGCTTTTGTTGCTAGAATTCGAAGTATCGGAAGTTTTAACAACAGTCGTCCGTAACGACGTCTTTCATGTGGATAACGTGAAATTGTGTACTTTCGAAATGAGTCTAAAAATTTATTTTGTAAAGTCATAACAGATGGCCTTTCTTGAAGACCCTTGGCATCGGCAAATGTTAAAACAATCGCGCACAAAGCACTGAATTCGTTCAAATCCATTGACAAGTCTTGCATTTGAGCTATAAAATCAATCGATCCGCAAATCAAGTCTTGACCCCATCCGAGTTCATTAGCCGATTCTTTGTTTAGAATTATGTGTTCGGCTATTTTGACACAATCAACAAATGATTGAGAACGGAAAGCTAAGCGAAGAAAACTCAACTCCATGAATGATGAATAGAGCATTGCTTTTCGGTCATCAACTGAATGTTCTCGAAATCCAGGCAGCATTGATGCCCATTGAATGATCAAACGTATTTCTTCAAGACAATATTCCAGTAGAGCACCAACATCCAAAGGCACTGAACCATCGTATTCAAATCCAGCTGGTTTTGGCATCAAGTCTGCTTTGGCTTCAATTAGAATAGCCATGGTATCATCACAATGTGGAACTCCATTTGGACTGTAAGCAACATCTCTGATTAAAGCAAAGTCTTGTGATATTTTTATTCTTTTGTTAGCTCTCACTTAATAAATTTAAATTAAATTTGATCATTTCTAGAAATTATTGATTCAACAAAATTTTACTTGGAGTGTTTCGATCTTCGCGTACAGCTTCTCTCTTCATACCGGTCATTAAACACTTTTGAAATCTACAAAATTGACACTGATTCCTGGTCTGTTTGTTGATGATACAGTTTTGGTATTCGCGACATTTATAACTCAATCCTTTTTGAACAGTTCTCTTGAAAAATCCTTTACATCCTTCACAACTGTAAATACTGTAATGATAGCCACTTCCTTTATCACCACAAATTGCACAAGCACCTAATGGTTTTAAGCTAGTGTTATCTATTTCGACTAAGTTTGGATTAGATCGGTTATGATTTGAGTTATTGGAATTTAAAACATCATTCGTCGAGATGATAATCGTACCACCGTTCGTAATACTCGATTCAGGACTTCCGGTGTCTATAAGGTTTTCTATTAGAAAAAAAATTTAAAAAATGATAATTAGCCGTAAAGATTTGAAGTAATTACCATTAAATTCATCAGTGTTAGCATCAGTTTGAGTGGTAAAAAAGTGAACTGCACTTGCATGATGTGTCAAATGAGAATTCAATTGATTCAATTGATGTTGAAAGTTAAGTTCATCGCTATCATTTTGTGAAGACGTATCAAAAGGTGATGGTTTATCATCATTTGATAAATGTAAATCGACAACATTTGCTTTAAATAAAAACTAAAATTCATAATTTGTTTATGTTTGAAGAAAATTAATGTGAAAGTCATTTTATTCAAATTAGAGAGTTATGTAAAGGTTGTTTGAGAAAAAATTTGTTTTTTTTTTAAATTAAAAAAAATTTCTAGATTTCTAACTTGAAAAATTTTTTTCAATAAAAGTTGATGGTTGCGTGGTTAGGGTCGTTTGAGTTGACGGTCGTATGAATAAATACTGAATTTTTTTTTTGAAAATTTCAAAACTAAACACCAAAAAAATTAAGTTTCTAAACATACTTAGCTCTAAATGTTGTTGGTCGGAATTTTTTGAGCATGTTAACGAATTCATTGAAAACTTCATTGTCAGAACAAAAAATAATACTTTATTAGAAAAAAAGAAGAAAAAAAAACAACAAAAAATTTTATTTTTTTTTTGATAAAACTAATGAAAAATTTAAATCAACTGAAATTTTATTATTTTCAATACAAAAAAGCATTAATAACTTCTCATTTTGGAAAAAATAGCGCATGGTCTTTATTTAAATATTTATTATTTTAAAGGCGACTATTTTGATACTAAAGTCTTTTTAATAACTAAGCACTTAATTTATGAAAATCTAATAACCCGTTGAAATCCTGATTGTCAGAACATTGAAAATGAATTGAGTATCTTTAAACAAAAATATAAATCAAATAGACTACGCTCGATTTTATCACCCCATTCGTTCCTTCAGGTAACCGTGAAAAATCTGAATGTCATAAATGCTTATTGAAATTGATAATTTCTAGTGATAAATCTGAAAAGTGATAAATCTATGACGTGATAGATTCGAGTGTAGACTATAGTTCTTTATTTTGCTAAGCAAAGCTCTCATTGAAATTTAGATACCGACAATGACCGTTTTGAAAGGATTAATAGGCATCAAGTAAAACTCAAACCGTTTTACTTGCAGTGTTTATATTTTAATACAGTCAAGTCCCACTTATATCACCACATACTTAAGTCACTATTACACTTATATCACTGGAGAAATTAAGCGGTCACTTTTAATGCAAATCGATTCCAGTTAAGTCACATTTCATTTTTATCACTGCAAAATGACTTGACAAATAGGGTGATATAAGTGCAACTCGACTGTATTTACATTTTTTTCAAAAAAGCCTTTTGGAAGCGCTAAATAAAAATTACAATTTGTTAGCGATGGAAACATTGGCATTGAACGAGATCAAGCGTTATATAAAACAGACCTTTTTTTTTACGTATAGCGTTCTCTAACTCCAAAGGTAAAATTTTAAATAAAAACACTGTATTTTAGAAATGATAGTTTTTTAAAATAATTTTACGATTCATGTATTTTCGTTGCATTAAAGATAACTGGAATTTTTGGTTGAGGACCTAATAAAAATCCCAAAACTAAAATTGAACTAATCTCAGCTGTTTCTTATAAAAAAAACAGTCCCTTCTTTTAAATTTTGATGCAATGCATGAAGATTTATGGAAAGAAAGGTGTTTTTGACCAATTTTTAAAACAACTTTTAGGAGTTTCTTTTAGAGATTTTTAGCTTTCAGAACATATCTTTAACTCAAATATAGCTTTACCCAATGATGGGTTTGTTAATTTTTAGACAGAAATTTTTGTCAAGGAAACGCGGAGACTTATACCCCGTATAAATAATTATTTACTTGGATTTGATGGTTGGAGATTAAGAGCATAAAGCCAAAAATTACTAAATTAAACATTAGCAGGGTTTTTTTTTAAATGCAAATAGAAAGTCCATTTTATGCACATTAGAATGCGACCTTTTTTCTTAAAATTATGCGGGTAATTATGCAATTTTATGCGAGCTTATGTGACCTTTTTCCAAAAAAAAAGAGCTTGGCATGTATGAAAAAATCCACTCACTATCATTACGCGAAAATAAAAATCGAATACCGCTCATTGAGGATAGAAAAGAAGGTTTTACATCTTAATTAATTTTTTTTTATTTCTGTTTATAAACGTTCGAAAGAGGAGGGATTTAATTTTTAAACAATCAATTAAAAATATTATATTTGCATTTAAAAAAATGCAACCAATGTGTCTTGCATTCAAAAAAAAAACCTGAACATTAGTGTCTGCTCGATGCCTCGAGTGGGTCTTAGATTTTTGAGAGCTAAGAATAAAACCGTAGAAGCGTCTGAAAATTATCTTTATAAAGAGGAATATATATCTAAATTATTTTTTCACTTAAGGTTCACATCATGCAAAATTTCCTTGTATTTTTTAATTATTCCCTTTAGATCAATCGACAGCTTGATTATGGTAACTCGTTTTACCAAAACGTCGTGATTCGTTAATAAAGTTCTAACCGTAAAGAAATTTTTAGCTTTTATCTGATTTTATTTTAATCGATCAAAATGTAAAATTTTTTTTTAGCATAATAGTCAAATCGGCATTTTTAAAATTTTAAGCTATATCAGAATCGGTGTAATAAATACCATACATGTTGTTATTAAACAGAGATACTAACTGTTTACTAAAGCACCCTCTTGGGCATAAGTTAAAAAAAATCAGTATTTGGAACCATTTTAAGGACTGTATTTTGCAGATTTGTACATAAAAAAAGGTATCAATAGTAGACTATAAATAAAACAAATAGATTATAAATAGTAGACAAAGCCGCCTTATTTGACGAGGCGTTGAGCAAGTGGTTGGTAAACTACTGTAATCGAAGCGAAATCAATGGAAAGACTGGTCAAATTGGTCTGCAAAAAACTGCTACCATAAACCCCCTCTATTTGTACCATGGACAATTTCGAAAACTCAATTTTGTCCCCCGGTTCAATTTGGTTTTTGTATCCAATTTTTGAATCCTAATTGTACCGGGTTAAATATTTTTTTACCTGGGACATATTCGAAAATATACCGGTAAGATTTTAAAGACAGATATCTTAAATGTTTACCGTAAACCCCCTCTATTTGTACCATGGACAATTTCGAAAACTCAATTTTGTCCCCCGGTTCAATTTGGTTTTTGTATCCAATTTTTGAATCCTAATTGTACCGGGTTAAATATTTTTTTACCTGGGACATATTCGAAAATATACCGGTAAGATTTTAAAGACAGATATCTTAAATGTTTAAATAAAACAACAAGGTTTTGAGAAAAGTATTTTTATTAAACTTTTTTGCGGAATCGAATCTGTGACGACATAAACATAAAAAAAAACTTAGATTTACTAAGAAAAAATGTTTTAAATTTTAACATTAACAAGGTATGATTAAACAATTTACCAAACTAAAAATAAAACGAAGAGAAAATATACAATTTTTTTAACAAAAAAAGAAACAAAAGTTCGAAACTGAAAAATAAATATTTAAACTAAAGTTTTTTTAGTCTTTTTGATCTCCTCAAGACCGTTGTTTCGAGAGTTTTACGCTTTTTTGACTTGTCAACAAAATATGAAATTCGATTATCACGAACACTTTCTGTCTCTGAACTAGCCTCAGAAAAGCCTTCACTTTGACCCTCTTGTTGTTGTTCATCATCGATACAAGTTTGGCCTACTGAGATATTTGAAAGTGATTCGTTTAACATATACAAAGTACTTTCATCGTCACTGGACAACACAACTGTGTCCTCACTTTTTTCCTCTTCAGTGTCAGATTCTTCTGAACTAAGTTCTTCTGACATTGACCCCTCTTCTTGTGAACTAATAGATGAATCAAACGCATCGTCTTCATGATAACCACTTTCAGTGTCCGTACCAGCTATGCCACCATCGTTTAAGCTCTTTTCACCCTCTGATACGACATCTACTTCTTCCTCGTCTGATTCATCTTCATCTGATTCTACTTCGACTTCATCTCCATCAGATAATTCACTGTCTGTTTCGTATGATTGTTTAGTTTTCATTTCAGAGTCATTCTCAAATCCCTCAAGATCACACTCACCGTCATTAATATCAACAAATTCATCGATCGGACCGTAATTCAAAAAATGTCTGAGGGTCGTATGAAAGTGATCTTTTTGACTTGAAGTGATTCCGCACACTTCAAAAGACGTCTTGATAATGGCTTGGTTAAAATCTTGCCAAATCTCTGAAAGCCAGATAATCGCTTTCGCATAGCCCGGTGAACGTAAATTACCGTTTTTGGTAAACGACTTAGGGTCGTTCAAGAACCACTGGCTCCATTTTTCATAATAACATTTTTTGAAGGATTTGAGCCAACAAACATCCGCTGGTTGTAAAAGCCCGGTAAAATTTGGTGGTACAAACGAATATTCTATATTTAAGTTATCCATAAACTCAGTCGTAGCTGAACTTGTGTGGCAAGGAGCCCTATCCAAATATAAAATGGGCTTCTTTTGAGATCTTTGCATCAGGTGTGGCAAAAAAACACGTTGAAAAAAATCGATTTGAATTGTATCTGAATTGAATGTACCACTAGGTTTATAAACAACGATTACGTTAGATGGAGGAACGAAATTTTTTAGTGTTTTTTTTCGAGGTATTATGACAATCAGTGGCAACTTGGTACCAAGTGCTGAAGCACATAAAGCCACTGAAATCCTAGTTCGCTCATTACCAGAAGAGCTAGCCACGATACGTTTTGTTCCACGCTTTTCGTACGTATAATTTTCATAAGAGTCTAAGTAGATTGAGGTTTCATCAAGGTTGTATATTTGATCTTTTGGTCGTTTTGCGTTTGCATCATTTGCATCCTTTATGAATTTTTTTATTGTATCAATACTACTTGCTGGCCAGGCTCGACCCCTTGAACAGATTCTGCGTAGAACGAAATTATTTCTTCTCAAAAACCTATACTGCCATCCAGATGATGCTTTGAAACTTTCTAATTGCAAGTGATTCGCTATTTGAAGTGCTTTGGCTTTTATTGATTTACCGGAAATACAAGCACCGCTCGCTCTTGATTGGTTAATCCATTCGACTAATTGTGTCTCAAGTTGTTGATAGAACAATGGTCGAGTATGGTTCACATGAAAACGGTTAACTTTACAACTGAGTTTTTTTATTTTATCTTTAAGTTTGACCCACATTCGAACTGTCCGTCTATACAAATTAAACATTCGTGCGACACGTGTATAATTTCTGATTGTCTCGTAAGCTCTTATAACTCTAAGTTTAAAACTTAGATTAAAGGTGCGTTTTTTTGTTGGCATTTTAGATGAAGTGATTATAATTATAATGAAATTTTTAATATATACAAAAATTTAAACAGGTTCAAGTACAGTTCTAGTACAAGAGGAATAGAGAAAAATATTAGAAAAAGAGGAATGCTTAGAAAAAAGCATGATACAATTTCAGCGTAGTTAAATCCGAGCGTAGAGGACGGATAACTACATAATAACGGTCTGACAAAATAGTTTTCAATCGGAACAGAAGAAATTGGTGCCAATTGGTACAAAAGTAAAATATATTCCTCATGTTCTTTAATTATTTTCCATTATT
Source organism: Brachionus rubens (assembly GCA_022207745.1). NCBI lineage: Eukaryota > Metazoa > Rotifera > Eurotatoria > Ploima > Brachionidae > Brachionus > Brachionus rubens. The sequence goes on along the minus strand of JAJVHD010000001.1, from coordinate 1,247,578 downwards.
GTGGTCCGTTTATAAAAAAGTCAATTTGTTTTTCATTTAAATTAGTTGATAAAATACAGTGGTGCTTCGATATTTGTATCTTACTAAATTTTACGTAAATTATTGTAAATTGACTAATTTTGACGTAAAAATGATAATTTTACGTAAATTTACGTAAATTTTGGTAAATATTAAGATGTCCAAAAGAAATTCTGACTAATTTTACAACAATTGTTGATAAAAAACTTAATAGTTAACTCACTTAGAAAAAAATCGATATTTACTGATACATCAACCTTTATACTACCAACAAAAAAACTCATTACTACTTCATTGTTTTTTTTGCGATTTATGTCAGTAAAAGACTAATAAAGGGTCGAAAATTTTGTTGGACATTTTAATATTTACCAAAATTTACGTAAAATTATCATTTTTTGAAAAAATACGTAATTTGGTAAAATTACGTAAATTTACCTGATTTTACGGAAAAAATAGTAAATTTACAATAATTTACGTAAAATTTAGTAAAATACAAATATCATAGCACCACTGTATATTAAGTCAGGTGATACCAAGAGAAGGCAGTCTAAACTAAGAGCTCGTCTCGATTTGATTTTGATTCAATCACTTAAATCGTTGTGTTTTCTGTTTTTTTTTTTTTTTAAAAATTAAAATCTTTTTTAGCAATTTAGCCTACGTACTTACATGTTAGCTACATTCCACGTCTATTTATTTAGTTGTTAGTGTAATCAATAAATAGTAAATGTTTAAGTAGATTATTCAAAATTAAAATGCATTTTAAAACCAATTGAACTAATTAGATCATTTATTAATAAAATAATAATTTATTTTTTTAATTTGTTAGTCTTGTCTTGGTACATAAAAATCTAAATAAAATAAAAACCCAGGCTGAACAAAAAAAAACAAAAAATTTAAACACTCCAGAACGAAATAAAAAAAAAAAGCGATTAATAGTTTCCATGGTGAATTTCCTTTGAAGCTTTTCGCAAATAAAAAGAGAAAAAAACTTATATAATTTTTGTTTTTAAATAAAAAAAAAATATAAATAAATTGTTCTGAATTGAATTAAATCTCTTTTCTTCTTGGTGAACGTAAAAAATATCACAATTTCATTCAGTTTAAGGGCTAAATGAAAGTTTTTTGAAAAAAAACAACAACAATAAAATGCTTAAAACTGGCGACGGGGTTAAATTTAATTTAAACTATGATATTTTACTTGGGAGATTTTTACTTAACGAACTACCATCGCTTAGACCAAGGTCGTTACGGATTTTTCTATGCGCTCCTTACAATGGTACTCAACCTAGCCTTTAACAAATCTAAAATTTTTCAAAATATTTTATTTTTCTAAAGACACATTTCAAGAAACAAGTTACTTGTACTCTCATATATTTCCAAAGCTAAGAGAGTATTGTATGTACCGATATGGTTTAGAATTTCAAGTAGATTTTTTTTGATTTAAACGATTTTAAATAAGAGTTAACTTTTATAAACAGGTTGTGAATCTCAACTGGGACATTGAGACAGATTCTCATCTCCTTGATGAATCCTTGTTTGAATTGAACAAGTGTAAAGAGCAGTCGATCGGAATCAATTTTCTGGTAAGTGAATTTTCTTTTTAAAAAAATGACACTAGTATGTTTTTTTCTTAATCCGAGTTGTCATAGTGATACTAATTTAAATGGATTGTTTTTAAAATAAGAAATTGATTGTTTATTTTGTTTTTTAGAGTTTAATTGGAGATGATTATGGGAAGCCTTTGTTACCATTATACATTGAAAGAGATGTTTATGAAATCATTAAAAATTGTTTAAACGAATCGAACAATGATTGTTCATACCTCGAAAATTATTATAAATTGAATATAAATTATTTGTCCAATCGATATGAATTACAAGGTAATTTTGAATATTTTTTGTGATTTATTTTAAAATTTTCTTTAATATTCAGCCAGGTGAACCTAGACTAATTTTAAAAATGTCACGTAATGAGAATATTTTCTTAAAAATTTTCTTTTTTTTAAGCATAATAAGACTTTGACTTGATACTAAAACTTTGTTTTTCAATCGCTTTTAAAATGACACGCTAAAAGAATCATGCTTTCGGAAATTCTTGAGTAAACTAAATGGTAAAATAAATATAAAAAACTTTTTATTTAATTCCGGTGTTAGTTATTAAAAAATTTATTTGAAAAACTCTATTTAACAGTTACCCATGTGGGAAACTGTATCAGAGCCGCTTTAAATACAATTGAATTTATTGAAAAAAAGGATCATCGTTTAAGTTAGATCCGTGCGTAAAATAATTTCAATAATCTTTTCACCTTTTTTTGTCTGATGCAACTTCAAGTTAGCTTATTAGGACATTGAATATACAAATTTAGAGAGGGAAGGTAACGCGAGTTTCTTAAAATTTAACTTGTTTTTACACACAAGGTGAACTCTTGAGTTGGAAAATTAAAAGCTTTTATAGTTCAAAGGTACATTTTTTTATTAGCAGGTGAAAAAAACACCTAAAAAATTGAACATGAATTTTTAAAGGGTGGAATACTTAAATGGAAAAAAGATTTTTTGACAAGGGGAAGGAAGCATGTAAAAATTTCTAAATAGACCTAGTGTTCAGAATTATTTTTTCAAGTACTCCATGTCTGATGTACCGTAAACTCTTGTTTAGTGGAACCGCAAAACGTAATCATTTTTATAGTTTTTCATTTAAAAACGTTTAAGACTTCTTTGTGGTATTTACGATACATTTGACCACTGTTTATTAAAAAACTTTATTTTACAATTATGATAGAAAGATGTTAAGATACCTTTTAACTTGGATTTATTGTATCACAGAGGAGTAATAGAATTTAAGTATTTGCTGAATGAAGATAACGAATCTTTTTTTATCAACCAGTAGAAATTCTGTTTTTTAAGGTTTTCGTAAATTCTTGCATTAAGTTATTTTACGACAATAAAAAAAACCGTGTACAGTCGACTCGCAATTATCCGTATACAAAAAGCCCTAGAAAATTGTTGTACGGATTAAAATCTACGGATAATCAAATACATGTAATAGTATCAGAAAGGGCTCCGAGCCCCGGTATTTCTGTTCGGATGTCAAATTATTCGGATTAACCTGTATACGGATTATCGCGAGTCGACTGTAGCTTAATTTAAAATCTCTAGAATAGCTCGCTTTTAATTTTGTGAGAGTTTTCGAGTTAAATTTTCCAATATTTAAAGAAATTCTAAAATTCCGCATTTTTTTCCTAATTTTGCTTGATTTTCCGTATAAAAAAAATATTAATAAAAATGTGGAGGAGATTTCTAGAGAAAAATTTCTTTAAAAACAAACCAGATTAATTACTACCCTTTAAATTTATTGCATGCTAAAAATTATGGTTTTCGTTTTTTATGGAAAAATCTTTCCTCGGAAAAGTAATAACTGTTTTAACTTTACTAAAAACTGAATTTCTTTATTTAATTACTGAAAACGCTCGCAAATTGCCGCGGGTTAAAAGTGGAAAAACCGTTTTTGAGGCCTGGGTCTATGTTGTAACCCCTATTTTTTGACTCTTTTTGGTGCAGGTTAGAATCAGTTTAAGACCAGGGACATTTACGGGTAATCTGAATTAAAGGACATTCTCTTCAGTTAAAACGGTTCTAAATGAATGTTATTACAATAGTTTTCAAATTTTTTTAATTGAACTAAATTTGAATTTAGAATCAAAGCTTAATTACATTAGTCCTATTATTCCGGTTTATTAACCCATGGCTAAAAATTAATTTGGACCTTCAGAAACATCAAAATTAACTATAACTTTAATTTTCTCGATGGGACAAAAATGATCAAAAATTTGAAGTCAAATGTGTAACTATCACTGGGTTTAAAATAGTCTTTCTACTTAAAACTCAAGGGACAATTTGCGAGCGTTTAGGGTACCATTTCACAATTTATTTTTTGTAAAAAACCTTTAAAAAAGTGTTCTTTTATTAGTTTTTGAGGTAAAAAATTTAATTTTAAAAAGTTTCCCTAATTTAGGTTTCAGATATCAGACAAACACGTTAAGAGCTAAGTTAACTACTAAAAAAAATTTACCATTTGGAAATTAATTTTTTGTCTATTCCAAGTTATTTAAGAGCAAAGTGCTGTCAGTCCGTTAAACTGAAAAGAATGTTTGTGAAAGGTTTTGCAAGGGCATGAAAAATTGTGAATGTGTAAGCTCAGGAACGTTCATTAGATGAACGCCCTGAATGTAAAAGTTTCAACAAAGACTAAATGTTTCTTTCCAGATCCAAAGATTAATAGTTAGCTCTTGATGTTTGGATAAAAAATTTGTTATCTCTGGATCATCGTAGAAGAATTCAGCTTTAACTGAGTTCGAGTTCTTCAGAGATTTTATAAACCAATCGTCAACTAATTTTTTTTTTTTTTTAAAGAAGAATGTCTAAACACAGAAATAAAAGAGAAACTTTTCAATTTAATAACGTTGGGAGCTAAAGAAGCATGTGACAAAAACTTAATAAAAACCGAATTTTTAAACGAATTGAATGAAACAAGTAACCATAATTTAATTTCGTTTAAACTGATTATGTCTTAAAATTTTTTTCAACAAGATTTACAGAAATTAATGAAGCATGGAGCATTTTCAAACAAATCAAACGAAAAAATAGCATTTAGTTTTGTAAGGTTGAACCTTTCGAGCAAAGACGATTATCCGACTAAAATCAACACTCTAGAGTACTTACGTGATCGTCAAATAAATTATTATATCTCACCAGATCAATTATATCGAATTAAAATAGATCAATCCGATGAAAACTATATCAAAAACATGGGTTTACACTATAAAAAAACGTTCGAAAAAGTAATCGATCAAATAATAAAAGACAACTCCGAGTATTCGTATGAAACCTTATACGAACAAGTTCTGTATCATTTAAATTATATCAAGTTAAACATGATCAATGAAGTTTCACCTCGCACCCAAGTTGTAATAAAACAACTAACAGATTATGTTTTAGACAATACCTTTAGACAGCCTTTCATTATGACTGGGGAATCCGGTTCTGGAAAATCGTGTGTTATAGCCACACTGGCAAGCAATCTTTTCCTACAGTTAGCGGCTCAAGAAGTATCTTTTCAAACTTTGAATAAACACGCGGTCGTTGTTCGATTCATCGGTATCGACGGTAAATGTGAGTATTTAAGGTATTTATTGAAAAGTATATGCTGTCAATTACAATACATTAAAACGGGCTCTTTAACCGAAATTGATAAAGTACCCAACAAATTAAAAGAGCTTAAAGCGTTCTTTAGAAAATTGTTAACCGAAGATTTTGAGGTTGACCCGAGCAAGCCAAAACGTAAAATAATTTTAATATTAGACTCGTTACAAGACTTGTCTAAAGACGATCATTCTTATAAATTCGATTGGCTTCCAAAATATTTGAACCCGATGTGCAAAGTTATTTTAACAGTATCGTCTCAATCGACTGAGCTAATCGAACGTTTGAATAGAAAATTTTCGGATCCAAAGTGTTATACAAGATTGGATCATTTAAATAGCGAACAAGCTGAGTATGTTGTTAAAAAACTTCTTAGTACCAAAAAATATCGTCTTGAAAGTGCTCAAACTGATTTAATATTTAACCTAGTCAAAACGAAACAAATTTTGTCGTTAAATTTAAAAATTTGGTCGGAAGAATTTTTGAATTGGAAATCACATACTAATTTAAATGAGTGTATATTGAAAGATACACTTGTCAAGTCGGTTCAATTTTTTCTTTTAAAATTGGAAAAAAAGTATGAGCCAACTTTGGTAAAGCATATTCTAGGTAAGATTTACAAATTTTTATGAAAAAAATTTTTAACACAATTTCAAGATTCTGAAAAAGTTAGAGAAAAAATTTTGTAAAAGTCAACTGCATTTTTAAGGTACTGTAAAAGCTAATTGTTCACACTGTTAGTATTTTTCATATTTGAATATAATCTACGATCCCGAAAACCTTAGAATACCAATCATCGAGGTAAAATCAAAAATTTTGCAACTTCCGCTTTTTGCAGCCAAATGGCAAGGGGCTGTAACAAAAAATTCAAGAACTGATGATCAAATGAAAAATCCCTTTTATTGCTTTTTCTTGATTTTTGTGACTTTTTTTCGATTTCTAATGAACTTAAAGAACAAAAAAACGACGGCACTTTAATTCGAAATTTTAGGTTTTGTTCATTAGATGCGCTTGTACCAAAACATTTGTTGCGATCTGTTTATTTTTCGATATCACTACCAATTAGAGTGGTCGACCAGTTTTATATTTGAGAGTGAAGGCCAAGTCTATCATCAATCAGTGTGTATTGATGAAAAAGTGGTACAGCCGCTCCTCGTCTCCGAACCCGAACAGATAAATTTTAGAAAATTTCATTCCGAATATCAAAAATTCGGATTACAGTGATAAAAATGCACTGATTTTGCAGATTTTTTTCAGAAAACCAATTCGGATAAAAGAGGTTTTCAGATTAACGAGGTTTGACTGTAGTATACATTAAAGAGCATTACAGTTAAGAATAACTTGAGCTTGAGTGTCATCACCAGTTACTCCAGAGTCGAATATTTTCTATCATAAATCAGTGGAGATTGATAATATGGTTTCTCCAATAATTAATACATGGATTTTATTTCACGCATTTTAAACTTTCGATTTTTTTTAAACAAAAATAGTAAATTAATTTTATTTTAAGACCTCGGTCCAAAATATTAAAGTTAGATAAGGCATTATAGAAGGCGCTGTGAAGTCTATATAATTAAAGACCCGAATCATAAATCTTATTAACTTTAAATCGTATTTCTCCCCTATGACCTATGACACTATAGAAAATCAAGGAGATAAGAGGCTTTGTTCATTTTTATCTCCTAATTCTCCTTATGGCGAGAAATTTAAATGTTGTGATGTGTATTTTGAGAGGATACAACATTTGTACAGTCAAACCTCGTTAATCCGAAAACCTCTGTTATCCGAATTATTTTCTGAATAAAATCTGCAAAATCGGTGCATTTTTATTTTGATAATCCGAATGAAACTTTCTAAAATTTATCTTTTCGGATTAACCATGGTCGACTGTATTGTGGTTATACTAAGGTTCATGATTTGTGACTCCTTACACACTGCCCTAAAAACATACTCATCCCTCACCTTATATATATTTTATTTTCGGTTTGATTTATTTAGCCTATCAATTTTAGCATGGATTCAGCTAGCTTTTTCATAAAACCCATGATCCAGTGCCTATCAGCCCTTTTTTTATTTTAAACTTCTAAATTTTGACAATTTTTGGAAGGGATTAGGATCTTGAGGATCTTGAAAACGCCAAGGGAAAGGATACCGAGGTTTTAACACGAATTACTGGAGGTGTTGAGGCACCAAAACACAATTTAAATTTTAAAATTTTTCAATATTTCAAATTTTTATATTTCTAAGGATATTTGACGATATCTCAAAATGGTTTTAGTGAAATGGAATTACAAGATATTTTATCACTTGATAACGAACTAATGAAAGTTTTTAAATCAAAAAATTTAATAAAACAAAATGAAAATTTTTTACGCATGCCATGGAATTATATTTTAAACGTTCTAAATTATCTTTCAAATCATTTAATAACCAAACCTTTACATGGTATCTACATCAAGAGCTGGAAACATTCGATATTCAAAGAAGTTATTTACAAAAAATATTTAGGTACCACATTTTTGATCATTTTGAAAGTCTCTTTCATTAAAAATTTTTCTTCAAGTCGAAGCCAATTTTGTTAATCATTTGCACAAAACAGTCGCTGAGTATTACCTTGGAATTTGGTCAAGCCCTAAACTAAAAGAACTAAAATATGAAGTAATAACAATCCCAAAAACTGATTCTCAAAATGACAAAGAACTTAGTATAGGCAAACCGATTATAAAAGAGTATGTAATCACAGTCGATAGACTTTGTCCAATTCAACCAATTCAATACGAAAGCTTTCATACTCACGTTAAACCAAGATACAATCTAAGAAAATTAGCTTTAATGCCTTATCATCTCGTTAGGGCAAACATGATCGACGAGCTTTACAAAAACGTTTTTTTTAATATCGAATGGATATTTTCGAAGATCAATGCGTTCGATTTGTATTCAGTTCTTTTTGATTTTGATATGCTTAAAACTGATGCTGAAGTAAATTTGATTTGTGATGCCCTCAAGATGTCAGAAGCTGGTAATTATTTTTGTTAATTTTGTAAAAATTTTAAACTTTATTAATAATCGAATGTTAAAGCCATAATTGAAGATCCGAATCTCGTTTTCAGTCAGTTAATTGGACGTCTAATCCCGTTTTATCATGTTTATGAAAAAGTAAAATATTTTATCGATCAATGTGATGCCAAAGCAGCTATAAACAACCCTTTGATACCGATTGGACAAATTTTTGACTCACCTTGTAAGCTTCAAGACGATGAAATAAGAAAAAATATTAAGATCTTAATTTTTAGCATGGATATATCATGATATGTTTGATCTTGGAATCGATTCGATTGATGATACTCAATTGAATTTGATTGAAAGTGATTTTAATGGTCAAATATTAACGAGTAAAAAAAATAGTTCAACAATGACAAAGTTTTTTGACTTGAATTTGCTTGATTTTAAGAATGAAATTTTTACTGGAAAAGGTAAATATTCTTTCTGTAAATATTTTGCTTAAAATAATGCATAGTCTGGATCCTAAATATGAATCGAAATTGTCTGGAATTTTAGTCCCTTTATTTTGTAGCTTCATGTCAACTTACTTTCATCCTTTAACCCTTTTCTGTTATCGACTGAAATGAGTTAATTCTAAACTAGAAAAGTGAATCTTTTCACTTTTGAAAGATTCCGTTGTAGCTAAACTTGTGGATTTTTCATTTTTGATATCTAAAATTCTGCAATTGCAAATTAAAAACCTTAAATTTACTCATTACAGTCTAATGTAGAGGTGCTATATTTAAGAATTCATTCTTTAAAAAAAAATACTCAATATTATAGGTCTAAAAGCTAAAAAGTTATAGTAGACGATGGGATCCTAATAAAAAGAAAACTTTTTCTTTTTAGCCATCCGGCAAAAAATGCATTTTTTTGGGGAAATTCAGAAATAATCTTAGGTCTTTTCATCTTAACCACAAGAACACGATGAAAGTTTTATCCATGCCCTAGCATGTATAGTAAGCAGTGATAATTTTTTTTGGTAACAACAACAAAATAGAAAATATTAAAAACGTCATCGATGACGCAAAAGTGTTTTAGACTCGCAAAATTTTCCGAGTAAGGTTTTTTGTTCCAGTGGTTAACAAAAAAAATGGAAGTTTTTTTAAATTTAATTTTTATCATTTAGTTTTTTGTTCCGATTTTGATTGAATGGAATAAAATAGGACATTTAGGCTATCATTATTCATTTTCTCAAAATTTGATGTTTAAATTTGGAGATTTTCTAAGTTCTGAAGGAGCTCACGCTCGAAACAGATAAACAAATAAATAAAAGTTTAGACGAATAGACATTGGCGAGTGTTTGATATGTGAAGTGAAAATTATGTGCACTTTCTTAAAATTTATTGGTGAACTAAGTCCACGAAAATTTTTAGACAAAAAAAAAGAGAAAACTAATCAATTAATATGTGAACTTTATTGATAATTAAAGTGATAAATATAGAATTTAGATTAACTCTGAGACAGTCATTCGTTTCCTTTTAAACTTGCTTTGCAAAAGTCGTATTTATGGTTAACTGCGAGGTGTTCATTGTTAAATCCGAAAATTTTTTGACAAGAACTGGTCATAAATAATCCGTAATAACGTCTTGGCCTTTCGATCTGGTACTATTTCAATGTAACACCAGCCTCTAGATACTAATCTTAGATACTCGCACTGCAAATATTTCTCATTAATTTAGAGACGTTTGACACGATATACTTTGAATCATTTTCAACATTTTCGTTTATTTTAATCAAGCCACTAGTTTTCGATATGGCCAACTAAAAGGCTAGACATTTGCTTCTTTTACTATGTCGGTTAATGGGGTAACTGAAAAATGTGGTAATTAATTTCGTATTTTCTAACATTATATTGCTTAAATTCAAATTTTCGAATAAGGTTATCAACCAGTTAGAGTGACAACAAAACAGTCAAATTCTCTATTCTTCTTATTTTGGTGTTCATTGGTGTTTTTTTGTGGTTAATTCTCATTTGGGAATATCCAATAAGAAAGTTATTTTTTTAAGTATCCTAGTCTTCTTCTTCTTCTTCTTTATTCGAATGTTGTTTTACAACAAACGTCCTAGTCTTAATTTCAATTTATTTTTCAAGGCAAGGTATATTGTAATAAATCAGGTGATTTTGTATGCTTAATCGAAAACAGCTCAAAACTAATAATACGACGAATCGAAAGCGGTGAATTCTACGGTTCGGTTGATTTTGAATCATGTGAAATTTCACAAGTAATAATGTCATCGAAATATGCTTGCTTTATTCTACGAAAAATACCCTCTCCTCTCATAATCGATCTAAATTCATCGACAATAATCAAAACTCTACCATACCAAACATGTTTTTGTGCAATCAGTCCCGATGAATCAGTAATCATAGTACACAGTGAGAATAATTTAAATTACCATTTGACATCAAACTTTGACCGTTTGATCTCACTTGAATCAACTGAAATACCTGAAAAAATTGTTTTTTGTAACAAAAATCGAAAATTATTCGTCTTATCCAAAGACACAAAACAAATTACATATTTTAGTTTAATACTTGAAAAAAAGATTCAAACCTCATCTCACGTTCTACAAGATCCGAATATATTTGACATGAAATCATCTCATGATGAGTCAATGCTTCTTGTTTGTGCACTTTATTGTGTCTATGTCCTAAGCATAGATGAAACAATTAATTTTAAATTTAAAATAAATTTGTCCGAAGTCGAAAATTTTATAAATTTGGACTCAAAATTTCATGAAGACAAACTAAGTTTGTTCGAACAAAGGCCTAAACCTAAAAACGTTTTTAATGGATTTGGTTGTAATCAAAATCAAAAGATAATCTACGCAACAATGTACACTTATTTAATTTGTTTTGATGCTCAAACCGGTCAAATTGCACGTGTTTTTCAGAGTACTCTATCGGCTAATCGAATCATTAAATCAATATCAAGTGATTTGAAAGATCTTATTGTTTCTTTACTCGACGATGGAAGAATTCTTGTTTGGAATTTGAATAGCATCAAGTACAAGAGCATTAAATTTGAAGACCAAAAAATGTTTAATACAAAAATCGAAGCATGTTATCTTCCTAAAATAGAGCATAACTCTTCGAAAAATTCCAATTTATGCCTAACGTTCACTAAGGCTTATCCCGATGCCAAGACCCTAAATTCAAAAAATAACTTTCACACAAAATCAATTGTAAAGACTTGTTTTGATGAAAAAAGTGATAACTCGTTCACTAGTGTCATTAAACTCGCTTGTTTAGACGACAATGGAAAATTTTGTTTCATTGTAACTGATATTGATGATTTCAGTGGGAAAAGGTGTCCAGAAGAAAATGATTTTTATAAAAAAATATGCTCAATAATTGACCTAAACAACGATAATCGAGTAATCGATGAGTTCTCTTATGTTGTACGCAAAAACTCTCGGTTCGAAATAACAGCTAAGTTCATTACTAAAAAAACTTTGAGTAATGACGAAACATATTTAATAGTTAAACAAGTCAGTTGTCTAAATGACTTTGATGCTTATCTTACAAGTGAGTTAGATTGGACAGAGTTTGAAACATGTGTTAAATTGTTAGGTCCAATAAACAGTCATGTGTCAAAATTAGAAATTTTCGATGAATTTAAACTCTCAGGTGAGTGTCTTGAAAATGAAATTCACGTGACCAAAACCGGAATATTCGCTTCGTTACTTCACGAATGCTCAAAATTGTATGACAAACAAACACCTGGTGTAATCAAAGCAAAACGTTATGATCTTCATTTAGAATTATACGATTTATTTGAAAGTAAAACAAAAAATTTAAAAGTACAAAATTTTAGTCTAAGTGAATTCTTAACTCTCGAAGAGAACATGACAGGAAAAAATGTATTTTTAAATTTGCATGTCCTTTTTGACGGAAATCTTTTGCTAATTTACTCGAAAGAGGGTTACGGTGAAAAAGATACAACATCTAATCATTATGAATTTGACATTGAAACTCTTCGATTCAAACGTGATATTAAAACAAGTAAAGCCGCGGTAATTTATGATCCAAAAACGAACCAAATTATCCGAAGAATACCGAATATTTTTGACAAACAAGTCAACACAGAAAAACTAATATTTTCTGAAGGTGATTACGTAATGGACGAGATATTCAATTTATACGATCTTAAACGAAATTTACTCGTTAAAAATTTCAAAAAAAATGATCCAAACTTAAGTTTAGATTTCAATTTTGTAAATTTTATATCCAAAGGCCGCTACTTTGTAGTCTCAACTGAAGATAGAAAAAAAGTTTTAGTAATCCGATGTTATGACTCGGCTTTGGTTGCAAGTGTTCGATTAAACGATGAAATAAGTTGCTTGACAATTGGAGAAGTCGAAAGAACAATTTTAATTGGAACTGTAAATGGTTACGTTCTACCTTTGAAATTGGTAATCGATTTGGAGCATAACGATGCGTTGGCGAGTTATGTTAAATTTTATCGTCAAAATGCAGATTTGATTTCAAGTACAATTAATTCGAGTAGTAATTCAGATCTTAAAAATGATATAAAACGAGTGACACACTCAGCTCATGCGCATAGGGCTTTAAAATCAAGAGAGTCTAAACAAACATTAGTGACTACTCAAACATCGTATCTATCGAGTAATTTGAATAAATTTGACACAGATTTTCATCTTGGAGTAGCTAAATTAAATTTAACTGCTATTTCAAGTGGTATTAGACAATCAAGTAATCCAAGTAGAGCATGTGTTATACAATAGAGATGTACCCTGGAAGGTGATAGCATGAAAATGCAGAAATAATTTAATTTATTAAATTTTAAAATAAAATCTTTTTAAAAAATTAATTTGTTTTCCTCTAATTATGTCATTAAGTGAAGGCCCATTGTGTCTTTTTATTGAAATTCAAAAGCACATTGGTTCACCGGCAACTCATCGGGCTGCTGTAACAGCTTAAAATAGAGTTCATATTACCTAGCCAGCATTGTTTGAATTAAGGTATGGTCATATTTAGGTTTTTTCATTTTTTAAGAACTATATCTCAAAAATTAGATATGTTTGGAGAAGTCGTGACCGAGTAGGTAAAACAACAGCTTTGGCAGCTAGTGGCACGAGTTCAAATCCAGGTCGAGTCAAAAAAATGGATCAGTGTCATCGACGTATGTGCTGCTCGGAAACGGTCCGACTAGAATCATCGACTAGTCATTCTCTAGATGGCCTGATACTAGAACAACTTTGAAAATCATCGTATTGGGATTCCTAAGTCGCTGTGACTTAAAATAAGTGCGTCGAAAGATGCAAACGTATCGAGTATAAAAAAATTCTGTTTCGGCCTACCTGGCTAAGAAGACAAATCAGCTTCTGCAGCTAATAAAGTCTAGGATTGTTCTAGTAGATGTTAGATCTGTACAGAAAAAGTACTACTACTACTACTACTACTGTTATGGAGCTGAAATATTTCAGGATTTTCTTTTGACCCTCGTTGATTTTTTCAGCACTACAACTCGAAACACGACATTGGCGCAGGCATTAAATACCATCTCGCCAATTTCATAAGATTCTTAACTAGCACTGCATGATCAAAAGACGTATTTCGAGCCTTCGATCGGCATTAAAGTCAAGCTTTTTAATCTATTGAAGCATTCACCCCAAAGTTATTAGCAGAAAATAAATTTGAATTAGGGATTTGGTGCTTCATCAAAAATTGAAAAGAAAATCGTAAAAAAGCAAAAAATATCTTAACATTATTTTTATTCAAAAATTCATTCGGTCAAATGTATTAAATGACCCACCTAAGTCTATAGTCTAATGATTGTAAATGACCCTCAATCTAATTATTAATCCGTGCAAAAATAATCTAAATTATTGATATATTTTACCGCAAACATAATCGAGATTTGCGAATATGAGATCTACGGGGCTATGCTTTAATCTGATCCAAGTATCTTTTATTCGGTAAGTGTTTTGTAAAATCCCTTCACATTCTTTGTTAAAAGACGTACTCATTTAGTAGTGTTGATAACCGACTTTTGACCCAACTCGACTAAAACGGTAACGGTAATTTATCAAAAAAAAGGGGAAAATGGATACTGTAGATTTCATTACCTGCTTCAAAATGATACCCTTTTTGTCTTTATAGAACGATTCCTTGGGGAGTAAGTATGTTTTAGTTGAATTCAAAAGCAATTTTCTTTGTCAACTAAACCTTATTTACTCCTCAAGGAACAGTTCTACAAAGACAACTAGGGTATCATTTTGAAGCAGGCTATGAGATCTACAATACCTATATATGTTTTCTGTGTAAAATGTTACATTTATGATTTTAGCTTAGTTGGGTCAAAGTTGGTTATCAACACTATCATTTAGTGTTTAAAAACTTAAACACAAATTAAAGGATAGACAAAGCGTCGATGACCAATTAGTTATTTATAATTTTATCTTTGTCGTTCTTAAAGCAAGTTTTATTCTATTTTTAAATAAATTTTTCAAACTAAACGTTTTAATTCTATTTTCGTATGTCAGGTTAATTTTAAACAAACGTATTTTAAAAACTTAATTGTTGTTTCAAAGGAGAGCACTGAAAATTTCCTTATGTAATATTTATTCATTTACATTAAACTTATCCACCAGTTGCAGACGAGAAATTAATCCAGGCACGCTTTCAAGCTTAACTGGGATCTTGTCCAAAGCTTAGATGCTTTTTTTAGTCATACTGAACTGAGTAAATTCCGTATTTAATTTCCGGCAGTGTGGACTCGGATTTTAATTCTTACCCTTTATCAAATGCTGATGAATAATTTTGATTTATTTTCAAATATTATTTCAATCATATGATCACGAAAATGAGAAAAAAAAACTTGAAAAATGTTACATTTTACTTTGCAAGTCCCTCCATTTTTTTTTTATTTTTTTTAATGTTTTTGCTTTCAAAAATTAAGAAATATTTTAGCATAAAATTTCAGCAAAACATAAAATTAATATATAACCAAGAACAAGAAAAATTAAAAAAAACTCAAATAGGCAATTATTTTATTTTCAAGTCTTTACTTAATAAAAATCACGTTATTAAATTATTAGATTTTTATTTTTTCAAAACACAACGAGCCGAGATTTGAAAAATTTCATCTATTTTTTTGCAAACGAAATTTTTAAATGGATAAGCTGTGAAAAGTAATGTCTTTAGAAGAAAAAACAAATTCAAGTGATAATGAATGGATTGTAACAAGTTTTACTAGTGCACCTTTAAATTTTGACCCTAAGTCCACTTTTTTGGGTAAACTAATTTCAGAATTTTTTTTTTGGGAAAATTTTTTTACTCTTTTTTCAAGAAAATTCCAGTTCAGTGACATCTTATCTTTCGAACGTTGACAACTTAAACGAATCAAAAACTCCTGAAAATTCTAATCTAATTGACAAAGAACTGAACACATCGTTGACTTTAAACATGTCAAATTCGAGTATACGATTAACATCTGAGACATTACGTGTCTTATCCACAATTAACATTGATAATTTATCATTTAATCAAAAATTTGAGCTCTTATTCAACGATGTAAGTATGCTTAAAGCATCGGCTGTTCAAGGTATTTTGGCGAGCACAAATTTTAGATTTTTGGCATGGATGATTTTTTTGGATTGTATCCCTATGGATAAAACAAAATGGTTCGAGTCTATTTATCAACATAGAACGACTTATGAAAAAATAAAAGACGAAATTTGTTGTGATCCGCACAAAAAAAGATCTAATTCGGATTTAAATGTAGACCATCCGTTATCACAACATTATAATAGCACTTGGAATAGATATTTTTCGCATAGTCAAATGAAATCGGTAATTTTACAAGATGTTATTCGAATGTAAGTTTAAGAAAGTTGGGACTAAAATTATTGAGATTAATCTTTAGTTTTGTTTAAGAAATCGGCATAATGAATTTTTTAATCAAGAGTCAACATTGGAAACAATTGTAAATTTGTTATTTATTTATGTTCAATTAACCAGAACCGAATATCGCCAGGTAAAGATAACATTTTGCAAATAACTATCTTAAAGAAATTTTAAGTTTCTATTGAAAAAGGGAATGCACGAGATTCTTACATCTATAATGTATGTTTTACATGAAGAGTATACTGCTCTTACAAAAACAAATGAAACCAAGTAACTTTTTTAAAATTAAATCTTTGTGTAATGATTCAAATTTTTGAAATGAACTGTTGGGAAATGTCTTATCAATTGAGTAAAATTTAAAAAAAAATACAGCATCCAGAACATTTTTTTTCGTTGATTTAAGGGTGGCCTTTTATTTTGCATTTTTCTGGCAAGACTATTTTTTCAAAAAACTGAACGAACCAATTGCTCATTAAACATTTCGTTTTATAAATCAACGATCCCGCAAACTCATTCAAAATAGATTTAAACCATACAAACACTGTAATTTAATCAAAATGGAATTTTCCTAAAAATTAAAATTCGTATGTTTATTTAATCTCATGGTTACATCCAAAGACTTAGATTACACAAACATTAGTTGATGTTTTTGAGCCGTTAAATTAGAAAATATTCAGAACAAGATTTAAGTTAAATATTCTAAATAGGAATGAATGTTTACCCTTTAGTTTCTATAGGCTAAAATATACTGAGACGTACGTTCCACAAAAAAACAAATAATTTGTTTTTATTCTTTTGTGCCTTAAACGCGGAATGCTGAAAAAGGATTTTTTTTCGCGAAATTTTCCAGCCTTTTTTAAAATTTTTACCCGCGAAATTGGTACTTGATCTCAGCCAATTCGAAGATAGAAAAAGTGGGATTGGAAAATGCTTGTTTCCAAAAGCATTTCCATTAAACAGTCTTATATAGTTTTAACTATTCAGACCCTCAGCGGTTATAAATTTTTTATATTAAATCATGAATTTGAGGACAAAAGTTGTGATTAGGTATAATGCAGCATTTTGAAGCTTGTTTGTTGCCCTAATTTTTAAGCCCTAAAAAGTTGTCTCAGTTCTTAGTTACCCCGGAAAATTTTAGGTTTTCCGAGAGAATGCGGTTATGGGAAGAAAATTGCAGGTTGTAGGTCTTAACGATAAAATAAGAGTATAGTAGCCACATTTTCTTGTTCGCAAGACTAACTCTTACCGAACAAATTTTGGAAATATTTTCTCATTTCATCAAAAAGTTATGGAATATGAACCAGAAATACCCCTTTATTAACCTTTAAATGATCATAATGTTATGATCTACATAGCTTTTTAATCCTTGATCATTTTTCTATCCAATGGTTGGTCTTACTCATTTTCCCAGAACAAAATTACCGGGACACCCGAGGGGTTTGGGTGGTGCCACTTCCATGGAGCCTAATCCCTAAAAAAAATATGCTGGAAAGCTGACCACTTTTTTGTAAACTAGAAATGACAAGGAACAAGTATATAAAACTACCATTGATTTGCGATTATTCGTTCATAGTTTTTTTTGTAATTATAAAATGGCGACAACCATTTTGGAACACCCGTTAGATTCCATTGTAATTTTTGTTATTGAATGTTTCATTTGAATCCTCGTTCGCTCGATTCGTAAATATTATCTCAGATCCTTGACAAAACAAAAAAAGGTTTTAAGAATCCTTTCTTACAGTTTCTTTTTTCTACTATAACGAATTAATCACATCAGTCACCTCTTGTCGTCAACATATTGTTAATCCGGAAAAAATCATTTTTTGTATCATTTAAATTTAAAATGTTTATTGTTCTAAGTGAGTCCATTCAAAATCTGGTTAAATTAGAATATTTAGAGCACGACACATTGTAATTTTTTTTTAAAATTTTTTTTATCCTTTTTAAACTAATGCTTTCAAACATTAGCACAATATTCCAAGCAGTTATGGAAACCATGCACGAATGGTTCGGCACAACTAAACAAAAAGAGAGAAGTTTTAACAGAAGACTTTCATGTCCAACTCTAAATGGAATTGTAATCATAAATTTTCAATTTAAAACTTTACATTTCTATATTCATCTTTTTATTAAAGAATCTAATGACTACTAGTCCACGATTATTTCAAGAAGAAGATCAATTTTATGAGAGTAAAATCATTCACAAAATCAATTATATCACAAATGTTATACTAAAAAACAATGATATTGAAATTTATAATCATCTCAACGAGATAGATGTATCATTGTGCCCTTTCGGAATGTAAGCTTAGTAAATCCTTCAAGTTTGTCTAACCATCTAATTTAATCTTCATAGACGATGGTTGAGACTATTATTCACTAGAGAGCTCTCATTTCCAAGTTGTTTGATGCTTTGGGACGCAATTTTTGCCACTGATTGTCACGATTTTAGTCTAGTCAATTACATATTTGTTGCTTTGTTAACATATCTGAGAGATGATTTACTCAAAATGGATAACAGTTCATGTCTCAAGCTGTTAATGCAGCCCCATTTTTATCTTGAAACTTTAGAGGTTTTAAAAACAGCTTTGTATCTACAAAATCCTGCCGTAAGTTTTCTTCTTTGTGTAAAATCTTAAGGTTTTCTTAAAGAGACTTGAATTTTAGATTTACGCCCGTCCGTCTTCAATGGAAAGCTCATATGAAATTATAAACAGCAATAGTCATAAAAATCCAACAACCCCAAACAAGCATAATCAATCGATTAAAAATCGTACAGGTTCATTTAATCGAGACAGGAATAATAACCCAAGTCATATGTCAAAACCACATCATCATCATCAACATCACAAAGCAAACGAGTTCAATCCGGTTAAGATATCAAATAAATTAGAACTAGAAATGCCTACTTATTGGTCAGATAAATCGAACAAAAAAGAACATGCACTAAAATTATACAGCATGCAACAAATGCATCATAATGTTGATCTTGTAATACATACGTACATAAACAAGGTAAATGAAAATTACATAATTTCTCAAGGGGGATCTCATTTAAGACTAGCTGGATTTTTGTTAATAGTTTTTTTTTTCAGACCTTAAAGCGGGAGTTTATTTTATTTTCAAAAAAAAAAACAATTCGTTTGTAGACGAAAAATCTAAAAATAAAAGAAATTCAACAAAAAAAAGGAGCTATCCCATAAAATCAAATTATAAAAATGAATATTTTCATTTTTTCTAAAAACTAATTTTAAAAATTAGAAAATTGTTTAGATTTAATTGAAAAAAAAACATGCTTGGCCGTTATATACAAAAGGTATGTTTTTATATCTCTTACCATAATAAATTCATGTTGATAAATAAGCTTAGTGTATTGCTTAAGTTGTAAGTTTAATAAAGGAAAATACATTGGGTTAATAAGATTTTTTTTGGTCAAGGTGTGATCACATGATCAAAACTTTTATATTTTTTTCTGGTCTCATGTGAATAACGATAAAAAAAATCGACCATAAACGAATTCCTCTCATTAATCTTGCATTCATTGAAACTCCTCTTTTAGCTGCAAGAGAGTAAATTCTACATTAAAAGATTCTGTTTACTTTCTGGCCGTAGTTAAACATATTTAATTAAGGAATCATGTTCTAATCTTATTCAGTATGCGCTTGTTAACACTTAGAGCTTTATTGATGAAGATAACAACATTTTGGAACAAATTATTATCCAACCTATGGGGTAGGTAAGAAAAGTTATTTCTACACGAGGCTAGGGGAAGTCAAGGGCGATCCACCCCATCCTCGGGGACCCCTCTGGAATCAGTTATTGATTACAATTGATGAATATAATATTGCCAATGAGAAATAGTCTAACGATTTGAATCTTTTCATGTCAAGATTCTGAGATAAGAGGGTCTCAAAGGACTGGGGTAAGTGCCCCTTGACTCTCCCTAGCCTCGTGTATGAATAACTTTTCTTACCAACCCCATGGCCAGACGTAGTGTTTTTTGTGAAAAACTTGAAATTATTTCACTTCCGCATTTTAGTATTTTTCCTTTCCGATTCATAATTTTGAGACTGATTTTCGCTCGGATTTTCCGTAGTTGGTTAGCTTGCAAAAACAGAACCTTTTTAAGACTCAAATTATCGTTTCTATTTTACTCAACTTGAGTATCTTTCCTAAAAAAATTTTGAGAAAGGCAAAATATCAATTTAGTTTTCACATGATAGGGAAATAATTAAAATAACCATCGAAAAAATTGACTTCAAGGGAAATGCGGAAAAACACCTTTTTTATCTTAAAATACGAGTCAGAATGAAATTTTTAAAACTAAGCTAAAATTTTGTATGTTTATAAAATTTTTTTTGAGGAACATGCCTTCTAAGACTTTAGGTTAATGTAAAAAAAAATCCATTAATAAAATAAGCCCGCATAATACGAATTTGTATTCTTATTCCTATAGAAAATTCGCTTTCTATAAATTTAAATCTTAAACAGATTACAGAGCTTCAAAACGAAAATGACCTTCTTAGAATGAAATTCAATGAAATGGAAGATTTATGCAATAGGTCATCACTTAAATTGAATGCCAATATTACCATATTACAGGATGAAATCCTAAAGTCAAACGATATATGCGATGATGATACCACGCTTTTAGCCCTGGCTGGCCTCAAACAAGTAAATTAAACCTTTTTTTAAATAAATGAATGACTAAACAATTATGAAAACAAGGTGAGGGATCAATTGAATCCAGCATTTCGTTTTGAAGAAGAAGAAATGATTTTAACCGATAAAAAAGACAAACCTATAAAATATCGAAAAAATCAACAACATCAAATGATTCAAACATTACACGAATCATCATCGTCAAATTCATCAGTTGATTTGTCAAATAATCAAGGAGAAGAAGAGATTAACAATAAACCAATAAAGAGACGATTTTCTTTGTTCATGAAAAAAGCAGCTCTACTCAAACAAGAATCAAAAACAACAGATGAAATTCAATCAATTGGAGGTCGTTTACGGTCATTTTCACTTTTAAATACTTCGACGACGGACTTTTTAAGCGCATTTTTGAGCCCTAAAACAAAATCAACTCAAGATATAAAAAATAATCAAGACGATTCGACGAGCTTAGACGACGATAATAATCAAATGGATGTAAAAAATTTAAAATTAGTTTTAAACGATGAGAAAATAAGTCTATTAGATAATAATAAAGATGATGGAGTTTTTGAGTCAGAAAATCAAAATTAACATCAACAATAATAAAAATTGTGTACTCGTATTTTTCGTTTTTTTTTTAAATTTTTAAATTTGAAAACTTAATTTATTTTGTTTTTGATTCATCGAAAATTCTAATCGATTAATTTTTTGTTGTTTTCTTTTTTTTTTTCTAAAATTATTGATTATTCTTTTGTGTTATCACTTACGTGAATTAACATTTTATTTTTTAATTAAATAGTTATTTTTTTATATTATTTACAAATAAAATCATTCCAACAAGAAAAGATTTTTTTTGAGATCAATTCTTTTACTTAAATTAATTGAAGCAAAAAAGTCCCATTTTCAAAGAGTCCTGTACGATTCGCTTCGGTACGTCTACGCTTCGGGAAGGGTACGGTACGCTTCGCTACCGCTACGCTTGCCACCAAAAGTTCGGTAGATGTTCAGTAATTTAATAAATATTTTGTCCCATGTACAAATCCGGTCTTTCACAATGCTCATTTCCGAAAATTCAGGAACTTTCATGAACGTTCATGAACTTTCATGAACTTTCGTGAACTTTCATGAACATTCATGACTTTTCATGAAACTTCATGATAGTTCATGAACGTTCATGAAAGTTCCTGAATTTTCATACTCACTAAAAAATAATATTTTTGTCATTTTTGACCCAATATACTGTTGTGCCCATTCACGTGTTTCTCTAGTGTACTTCCATGAACTAATGGTTTTGAAAAAGTTCATGAAAGTTCATGAACTTTCAGAAATGAGCATTGTTAAAGACCGGATTTGTTTATTCCGTATTTTAGGGGGAAAGTATATTGGCACCATTTGATCAATGAGAAAAGCACACTTTAAAATGAGAATTCCACATTTTAATTTTTTGGAAACAAAAAATAATGAATAAAAAAGGACAAACACACTAAAGAAAGTAAAAATACGCACATTGAATGAGAAAAACACATTTCAAAATGAGAGGAACACACTAATGAATGAGATCAACGCACTTTCAAATTAGAAAAAAACAATTTGATATTTAATTAATTGAACTTCTTAAAGAAGCTAAAAACAATACAAATATTTTTGAAAGACCATAACAATACAAATAGACCTGGGCTTAACATAGGAATTGTCAAGTTGTGTCACTGTAACCCATACAACTCACAGAATTGGATTATAATTCATGATTGGATTAGAGTCAAAGAATATGGAAAAATTTACCAACAACGGCCGTTATCATGTTGACGCAACTTATAAAATTGTAAAATATTGTAACTCGTTGATAGTTTTCGGTTTCACCAACATTTATCGGAGATTCAACCCAAAAGCGGTATTATTCAGTAAAAAAAATTATTCAGTATTTTAGCACGTTCCGTTCCGTAATTCCGTAGTCAAGTTCCGTGTTTTAGGTATAGCCATTTTTTTCCTGAAATGTTATTGAAATTATAAATAACATAAAATGCCGATCACTCCATGTTAAAGGGACCGGAAATTCGCTATTTATGACATGTCATATTTATCCTTGTAATACCGTTAATTTTAAAATTTGACAAAAATTTTATTTCCAGGGTTTTCCAGGGATTTACTCTGGTTTATAAATTTTTAATTTTTTCGGATTTTTTTAATTTTATTTATTTTTTATCTGTGGAACTCTTTTGGAACAGTAACCCTTTGAGAGCGGGCTTCTTATGCAATTAAAGATTTTCGCGATATATTTTCCTAAGGTTTTTCTATGCGAAAATTTTTTGAACACGCAAGTTTTGCGGGCACATCAGTTAGTTTCACATAAAACTAAGAAAAATATACCTATGTGAAGAAAAATCTCAGTTCTCAGATATTCTCGGTTCTTAGAAACTTCTGAGAACGAAAACTTTTTCTGTTCTCAGTTGTTCTCAGATGTTCTCAGTTATTCTTAGTTTTTCTAGGATATTCTTAGAAGATGAACATTTGAGAATGAATTTTCTTTCTGATTTTTAAAGTTTTTGCAATCGATTAAATAGTCAATCTAAGATCATTCTGTCCAAGAATTAAACTAAAGAAAAACTGTAATTTCTCGCGCCAAAATTGACTTTTCAATGCATGACTTTTGCAATAAGACTTCAACGTAATTTTTTTAACTTTAAATTCTTGATTCTTTTTAATTGATAACACTTTTGTCCATCATAGAAAGGATACAAGAGAAACCAAAAAACAGATCCACAGGACCCAAGATAAATCTTTTACTTCTTCACTTCTTTTGATCATTACTAAATCCGTCAAAAGATTGAAATTTCAGTTAAAATTGATCTTTATTAGACGCTCAAAAAAATGTATTCAAATTTTTTGCGCGGGAAATTACAGTTTTTCTTTAGTTTAATTCTTGGACAGAATGATCTTAGATTGACTATTTAATCAATTGCAAAAACTTAAAAAATCAGAAATAGCATTCATTCTCAAATGTTCATCTTCTAAGAATATCTTAGAACACTTCAAAATAAGTGAGAACATCTGAGAACAGAAAAAGTTTTCGTTCTCAGAAGTTTC
Source organism: Brachionus rubens (assembly GCA_022207745.1). Classification (NCBI taxonomy): domain Eukaryota; kingdom Metazoa; phylum Rotifera; class Eurotatoria; order Ploima; family Brachionidae; genus Brachionus; species Brachionus rubens. The sequence goes on along the minus strand of JAJVHD010000001.1, from coordinate 1,223,698 downwards.
TAAGAACCGAGAATATCTGAGAACTGAGATTTTTCTTCACATAGGTGAAAAATATTTTGAAATAAAGCAAAAAACATTTTGTCAAACAGAAAAATGTTCATAATAAAAAATAGAAAATATCCCAAAACAATTCTAAGAATATTCAAGAAATTTTTTGATTTTTATAATTCGGTTGTCGGGTTTAATACACAAAAAATTCGGGTATAACGGGTAATTTGTCGGTTAAGTTGTCGGGTTTGGTTGTAATACCCAAACTCATACCCATACTCAAACTGTTTTGGTTGCCAATGTCTGCTCTCAAGTTAAAAAGAAGCCATTTAAAATATTAAATAAACTTTTCAAACTATTAATAGTACAATTGGCTTCTTTTAGTTTCAATTGAAACTAAACCACTCTCATTTTCACATATTCACAAAAGGAAAGCAAACTTTCCAAAAAAAAGGAAGTTCTAAAAGGTTCCGTTCTATTAATAAGAAGTCGATTCTCAAAGGGTTACCGTTCCAAAAAAATTCCTCAAATTAAAAAATAAATACAATTAAAAAAAATCCGAAAAAATTAAAAATTTATAAACCAGAGTATTTTAAGTATTCAATCAAAGAAAATGGCCTTAGATAGAGTAGTTTTATTGGTTTTTTAACATTTCACAAAGTGTGATAAACTGCCAAACGCAAATAAAAAAAAGGAAATAAAAACGAAAAAAAAATTAAAACGTGATGAAGTTTCTGAATTGAGAATAAAAACAACTAAGTGTAAGGGAATGGCGAGAGTGTATAACTAAAGCGAGAGAGAGCTGGGAGAGGGTTAAGTTTATGTTGTCGTAACCACAAATGCAAACATAGGTTTGCTTCAATTCAAAATAGAAAACAAAGAAAACTTTACATTTATAACAAACTTTTATTTTATAGTTTTATTCAATTGTTCATTTATCATCCCGGCTCTATTTAAACCTCTCATTAAACTAACACTAAGTACTCGTTTCTCATCATCACTTATTCGGTTAGTTTGGTCTCTTTCTAATTTTCTTTACTAAACAAACCACGGCACAGAACGACCGTTTTCAATCACCTTATTTAGATTAATTAAGATTGAACCAACTCAACCTTGTTTTATTCATCTTTTTTTTACAAAGGTTAAATCAAAACAATAGAAATTAAAAATCTTTATTTAACTGACAGTTTGAACTGAACGAATGGAAGATTTTATTTTTTTCCTTTTTCATAATCCTTTGCTTTTCTCTTGCTTTCCTCGTGTTTTTTGAATCTCTTGAAAAAATTTGATAGATTTTAAAATTTTTAAGGTTATACCTTTGATTGGATTTCATAATTTTTTTCAACAAAATTCAAAATTCAACAAAAGTCTATTTTGTTTTTCGATACTATGACTGATTATCGTCAACATGCTCACTTTCAAATTCAAAGACGCTGCCGACTCATTGAGAGTATCTTCATCATCACCATCGTCGAACTTCACATTTATTTTCTCTAATTGACCAAAAACAAAATCTCATCTACACCCTCATCAAAAAAATATTGATTTTCTTCAAAGTCTGGATCGGGTTCCACAACATTAAGAAAAATACCGGGGTTTTCTATTTTTTCAATATTTTGGTTAAATACCGTACAGCTTAAAGACTTGTAAATTTTGTTTTTTAAGGTGAAAGTGGTACGTTCACAATCGAACGCTTATTCATATAAAGTGCTGGCCGCTTAAGTGTTCCATTCATGAACGTTCATGAACATTCTCTGGACTTTTTGTTTCATCCGAATTCGCAAGAGTTCAGATGAGTTCGTAAGAGTTCGCCAAGGTTCCCCTGTGATATTTTGGCTTTATAACTTTGTTTTCTAATATTTTCTTTTTTTTTTCTCCTTATGTGACCATTTACTTAAATAGTCAAAATTTACTTAAATATTAAACTGCCAAACATTACATCAATAATAGCATTTTTTGCAAACTTTCTATTATAGTTAAATAAATTTACTGGCGACTGTGCCGGTGCAAAAAAATGGACAAAAAATTTTTCTTTCAAAAATTTTCTAGTTGATTTACTCGTATGTTTTCGATCATTGTCCATGTATATCCTATGAGTTAAAGGATACTTCTTTTTTAAAAAATCGAAAAACGGCCGACTAATTAATGTTTGAAATTTTTCGCTATCAAGTATACCAACTAAAACTATACATTTCGTTTTTACTTTTCTTGAGATACCCCCAAAAACATGAACCTAAAAACTTTCGATTAACTATAGAAAAGATCTCATAATGTTTCATTGATTTACTTTCAAAGAATACATTCGTCTCCCACCTGCACCTTTTATTGTTTCAACTGGGACTGAATTGTGCCACCTCTTATTAGTAAAGCGATTCAGTTCGACTGTGGTCTAACCAATGAAAATAAAGTTTTCAAAATTTTCTTTTGTGTAAGTACACAAAGAAGCGAAATGAAAACGTCCAATCTGATTTTTCCTCGACACCTCGTGATAAAATCTTAAAAAGTTCGGTTTTTTAAAAAAATTAAGTTTAGATAGAGATATCTATCAGATAGATAGATAGTAAAAGATTGTAAAAGATTTGAAATTATGCTGTAGTGATAGAACCGTTAGAAGAATACTAAAAGAATAACCCATACCCACCCAATACCTTAAAATTTATGAGCACATATGTCTGATCTATCTATGGTTATTTCTCTTTTTTAAAGAACATTTTCATTTATTTCTATGATTTGGGCATTGGTTAGATTTCTTTTTTTTAAGTTTTTCTCGGACGTACAAGCCAAGACAAATCACTGATTATTTTTTTGGCAGACTTTGGAGAAACCAGAATATTTTATATTTCTTTAGCCTTTCGAGTAATCTCTTTGAGATTTATTTTTTAAAATTAGACAAAAAAGAAGATCACATAAGGTAAAAAAAAAGAAAATATAAGAAAACAAAGTTATAAAGCCAAAATATCACAGAGGAACCTTGGCGAACTCTTACGAACTCATTTGAACTCTTGCGAATTCGGATGAAACAAAAAGTCCAGTGACTTAAAATAGGAGAACCAAATAAGTCAATCGGTAAACAAAGCCAATAGAACAAAAGGTATGTTGAAAAACTCGTTTAATTATGGTAACAAGAGATCTTTTACGCTGCCATATACTTGATTGGTAAGACCAAATCTAGAAAATGGCAACAGTGTTTGGCACCCATACCTAAAGAAAGATAGATGTTTTGGAGAGAGTACAAAGAAGAACTTCAAAGTTAGCAAGAAGTATCAGTCACAAGCCTAGCCTAGGGCTGGTAGACCGGCTTGCTCAAATCGGTTCGAAAACGAATTTTCGTTAAACCGGCTTCAAAACAAAACAAGTTCCCAAACCGGTTTCTAGAAAAAGGAACCGGTTCGAGAAACCGGTTTAAAATTCGAGCCGGTTCCAAAACCGGTTTTGAACCGGTTTTATACTGATTTGAAAGGAATTTTAAAATTAAAAAAGCTTTACCCCTGAATGAAGGTTATAAATTATTTTTTATAAATTATAAGCTTTTTGTCACTGTTTTTCAAAAATCTATTTATATTTTGCTTTTCGATTTTAACCGTAAAAAAGTCAAAAGTGAATTACAAATCTGTTCTAAATGACTGTAAATTTTAAAATTATTGCAAGCAAAAAGTAAAATATCTTTTTTCCACATTATGCCTGGTAGTTTTAAGGTTTTTTTTGGTAAAAAAAATTTTCGGCATATTCCTGAAATTAAGAGGTTCTGGTTTCAGAGTAAAAAAATTACTACAAAATAATTTATTTCTCATTTCTAACTTCTTAAAAATCGCTTAATTTAAGATTAAAAACGTTGTCCTCAGGGTCTGATCAACGTGTGATATGTGGCGGTCGTCAATATGATTACAAAATTTTTTTGACTTTCTAAAATTTTAAGTTCTTTCTGAGAAAAGTGAAAAAAACTACAATATTGGATCAAAATTAGATAAAAAATTAGGAACCTCCTTAGTGTTAACTTTTATAATTTAAAGTCATCTCATTGAAATTTTAGAGTGTCTAAGCATAATAGACTTGGTTTAAAAATTAACCCACATTAAAATTTTAAATTCCTTCAAAATCAGCAAAACCGGTTTACAGAAGCCATACGAATCAAGACTTAAATACCTTAAAATTCAAACTTTAACCGAACGTCGAAATCGTGGAAATCTGATTCAGATGTTGAAGATTGTATTGTTGTAGAATGATAACTGATAGCGTAAATAAACGTAGGTTCGAAAATTGAAGTGTGAGAGGAGAGTTAGGGTGATAGAATTAAGTGCGTACCTCTAACACTTCAATTGAAACGACTCCATCTTTGATTTCAGTTTGTAAATATTGATAACGTGGAGGTAAACATTACAGGCTTTGAACATTACTCGGAACATTACAGTGACTCGATTTGAAAAACTTAAAAAACGTTCATGAACGTTTATGAAAGTTCAGTAATTTTTTAATACTAAAAACTTTATTTAATCTTTAAAAAAATACATCACGATCCAACAAAAATTTTATAAAAAAAAAATTAACAAAATTTTATAAAATATATCATTTACTGTAATTTTAAAAACAAAAAAAAATCATTTTTACAATCGTTCCGCATATAAAGAAAAAAAAAACAAGACCAAAAATTTTCTAAACATAATCAATCTTTGATTGTTTAAAAGTAGACGTTTGATTAGATCTCTTAGGAGACTCTCGTGACAACAAATTCTCATTATTATTATTATTATTATTTAACAACGATGATTTAATAACAGGTTTGTAATTAGTCGAATAAATTAACTCTTTTTTATCTGGCCTCAATGTTTTACTCTTCAACTCCATGTTATCTAAACAAATACTATTTCGAACAAAATTTACATTTTTCTTTTTATTTGTAACCAAATTTTTATGATTCTTGTGATTGACTAACGTAAAATATTTATTAACTTCATGGTTTGTGAAAACTTGTTGAGTTTCAAGTGATGAACAACCAGACGACGATGAACTTGTCGATTCACTTGAGAGTGCTATTTTTTTCAATTTAAGACTCCCATGCCCATCTGGATTAATGTACGAAAAATTTCGATTTTTTTCTTTAAAATGACTTGTTGGAAAAGGTGCTACATTATTTTTACTTTCACATATTTTATTCGGACTTGAATAATTCGATTCCAACGACGAGTTTTCATTGGACCATTGATTTTTTGGATCCAAATGAGAACTATCTACATCCAAACTAATTCCACTATACTCATTCAAAACATCCTGTTTTCGACTAGATTTTAAAGTTTTTGAATAATTTTCGTCCAAAAGTAAATGATCACTCTTTTTTTGACCAGACTTGTAACCATTTTTAAATTTTTTACACTTTCCCTGAGTTTGTATAATATTTGTTTTAGCATTATATTTTATAGTATTTACATTTTCACTCATATCTTCATTATTATCATCGCTGTTTATAAGACTACTTGTCGCACTTACACTTGTAATACCACTGCTACTAGCACCACTTGTAAAATTTGGACTATGCATTATTTCTTGACAAGTTTTTTGATTATTACTACCAGTGCTACTAGTCGTACTTGCACAACGACTATTCGAATTCGGATTTGAGCTTATACCAGTTGTTGTACTATTACTGTAATACGAACAGTTTCTTGACTTGAGTGTGTTTGTTTGAATTTTTGGCTTTGAGTAGTAATAGTCTCCATCATCAAACATGTCTTCTTGTTCACTTAAAATTTTTGGTCTTTCGAGATCGTTATCATCATTTTGAAATTTTTGTTCGTTCTTTAAATCAAATTCAGCTTCTGGGTTTCGGTGCCTATGAAAAATAATTCATTAGAGAGTTCGTTTAAGATGAAAAAGGTATGATTGTAAAGCATCAAAATGAAGCATGCCGGGTTTTTTTTTAGCTTAATGGCAAAATCTTAAACGAGGTTTACGCTCGGTTGGGTGGTTTCTAAAAAACTCAATTTTTTTTTGGTCTAAGCAATAACTAACCTTTAATTTCGTAAATTCTTGACGATTAAAGTTGAAGACATCTTAGTAATATTCACTTAGAAAATCATTAAATTTTACTTACAATTTATTTTTATGTGCAAACGAATCCAATGATGATGATTTATCAGACGATGAAGATGATAAAAAGGTTGTAGTTGCGGCTGAGGATGATTGAAAACCCCAGTCATCGAGATCTCCTAAAAAAAAAATTTCATTAAATTTTTGATTAATTGTGACAACTTTGAGACATTACCTTTCTTTTCCATCTTCATGTTTTTATTCGACTGTCTGAATATAACACAAGCAGTAATACTAATTATTAAGACACATATTAAGATGATAAAAACAGCTGCTAGAATTAAATCAAGTTGTGAAAAACTGTTCAAATTGTTAAACGTGAGTCCTCGGTCAGTGGTGGTTGGTCTTGGAAAAATAGAACTCAAAATTTTGTCTTTGTCTAAAGAAAAAACAAATTTAGAATTTTTTAAGATTAAGTCTAAAATTAAGGACCCGGTTACCTTCATCATGAGTTGATTTATATTTAATTTTATATATTGGAGTTGGTATACTTTTAGAGAAACTTGAGAATGATACAAGTTGAATTTCATAAACTTGGTCTAACTCAAGTTCAGAGTCATCGATTAAATAACTATTGACATTTGGGTTAATAGGCTCTGTTGTTTTCCATTCATAATTCAAACTCGATTGAATTTGATTCGATTTTTTTGATAATTGAAAATTTATTTTTTCATTTATTTCACGAAAATAAATTTGAAAATATTCAATTTTAACAGGTGTTCTATGAGGATACGACCATTTTATTTTTATACCGTCTTTTGTTTGATTGAGATTAACATTTTGTGGACACAGTGGAAGTTCGGCTAAAAAAAAAAATTTTAAAATACAAAAAATAAAATAATTTATTTTCATCAATAGTCTTAAGAAATTTTTTAATCTCATTAAAATATTCTTTATGTAAAAATAAATCGTTATGGCCTTTATCAGTGTAAGTAGAAATCGTTTTGAGTACGGATCGTTTAGATTCAATATATAAAACTTGACTCATCCAATGGGGGACTATTTTATCATGTTCTGTCCTCATAAAAAGCAATGGTGTTTTAATACAACTTATTTTGCTCTTTGAATCATAACTATTTGACTTGAAAAAATCCGAATTTGAGACTTTAATGTTTAGACCCCGGGCTATTTTGGAGCTTTTTAAATGAAAATCAACGACTTCATACATAGACGTAAATGTGCTGTCTAAAACACAAGCGTAACATTTACTCATATTTTTTGGGTTACTCAAAAGATCAATGGCTACTGCACCTCCTAAAGAATGGGCCAAAATAACAATTTTAGTATTTTTTGTGTCTTCTCGGGTCATGATATAATCAAGACCAGTCTGAGCATCATCGACTATGTTAACCTCATTTAGTACAATTGGTTTTTTACATAGACCAGACACACCATAACCCCTGTAGTCAAGTAGAAACATATTGCAAGATATCTTATGAGACAATTTTTTACATAAATGGAGTGAGTCTGATATACTTCCGGAATTTCCGTGTAAAATATAAAACGTAAATTGAACTTTTTGTACTGATTTGATAAGAAAACAGTTAAGGAAGACCCTATCAGATTTTATTAACAATAAATCTTCGAATAAATCCATTCCGTAATCACTTGGTTTTAAAATTTTAAAATTTTTATCATTCAAACTTGTGGGATTGTACACAACTTTTTCTAGAATGAACGAATAAAGCTCAGTTTTTTTTAAAAAATCAAAAAAAGACTCGGTTTTTGGCAACAAATCAAACTTGTTTGAACCATTTCTTACATCAATACATTTAATTTTTTTACATTTTAATCCTTGTCTTAGAATACCACTGTTATTTTTTTTAGAATAATGATAATTAAAATTTAAATCGTTGTTTGAAACAGCGCCATTTTCGTCGACATAAATTATGTTACCATCACTTAGATCTAAGCCTAATAAATTATTTGATCTTGATTTTTTTAAGCTTAGTATTTTTTTCATTTAACAACAAAAAATATATCTTAACACTGAAATTATTTTTTTAAAAATAAAATAATTACTTGTATCCGAATTTGTTTCTTGATATTCACTTGAATCAGATGAAGTCTTATCTTGGAAAAACAAAAAATTAGTTAAACGGGACAAAAATTACAATTTAAAGGCTTACTTTTCATGACAGATAGTTTGACTAGAACTTCATCTCCAACTTTATTACGCACAAATTCATTCTTTAATTTACAATAATAATAACCAGTATCAGTTGTTTTTAAATTGTGTAACACTAATGACCCGTTTGAATCGAACGAAAATCTGTTCTGAGGTAGTTTTGAATTGATCTTGTACCAGTTTACATTTTCAGAGTTGGGTGAAATTCCAAAAATTTCGTTCAAACAAGGAAGTTTAATCTCGTTTTTGCTTGTTGAAAAACTCAACTTTTCGAATTTTTTGTTTTCGATCACCTCGACTTTAATGACTTGTGAAACTGTTTTTTTGATCGTGTTATTACAAGAACAATAATAATTTCCTTCGTCACTCTTAGTCGGATTTTTGATGAGGAGTGAATTGTTTGGTAAGATTTCATACTTTCCTGTATTACTTAACAAATATTGATCCTTGAACCATTCGAGTGCAATTATTGAAGGATTTGATTTAACAACACAGTCAATGACTATACCCTGAGAATTTTCAAACGCAAAAAATGGAGATTGAAAAGGCAAGATCTCTGGTCCATCTAGAAAAAAAAAGTTAATTTTGACATGAAAAATCATTAAATCATGTTTAAAACTTACATAGGACATTTAAATAGGCACTTGTTTCGATTCGTTTATTTGAAGTAAAAGCATGACATTCATAGAACCCAGAGTCGTTTCGATAAGTTTCTAATAAATAGAGCATTCCGTCTTGAAAGAGGGCGCCCCGGTCGGACCATTTGTGCAAATGAGATTGAACAGACACTGAGTCTTTGAACCACTTATAAGTGATTTCAGTATTCGATTGAGCCAAACACGGCCAATTTAAAATTGTCCCTTCTGTAACTGTCAAATTTTTCAAAGGCTCAGTAAAAAATAAACTTCCCGATCGAATAACTTTAACAGTGTGTTCAATCAACCCGACTTTATTTTCTGCTTTACACCGATACTCAAAAATATCCGAATTCTCGTATATTGAAAATGTTTCTTGTAACACTGAAGTATTGACTTCTAATTTTTTACCGTTTTTGAACCAAGTTATAGTCGGGGTTGGTTTGCCTTTGGCATAACAATAGAGTCTAACAGGAATGTTTGGTTTAAAGTAAACTATTTCTTCGTTAGGGTACTCAAATTCGGGGGCTATTTGAACTTGAAGATAAAACATAGATCCTGTTTGACTATCAGCATATGCTTTGTCGAACAAAATTAAACGACATTCGTACAAAGCTTCGTCAACTGCTTTCAAACTCGATATGTTTAAGTTTATTTTGTTGACTACTTGGATACGATTTTCGTAGTCTCGGGATATATGCGGGGCATAATCGATATTATTCGCAAGATATTTGGCGTAAAATGGCTTTTCACTTCGACGTGTTAAACTATAGTGTTTAAACCAGTTGACTAGAACCGGCATTGAAGGGTCATTTGATTCTAATTGTTTAAGAAGTTCATGTTCTTGTGTGCCACATTCAAGGAGCACTGGTTCGCTGAGACGACTAGCTATATTCGGTATATTAGTTTGAGATATTTTTGATGGTACACTTGATACTAAATCTGAGACAAGTTTTTCGTTTAGATCAAACGAATTGACCAAACAAGTGAATAATAAAAAAATTAAAAATTTTAAAAACATTTTCAAATCTTATGTACGTTGGTTCATTATTACGTTAAGTTTTATTGATTTCATATCTAAACAAAAAATGAGAGATAGAAAAACATTATTTTTGGAAAACAAAATCTCCCTCGCGATGATATAAAATGTAAATATTCCTTTTAGAATAAATATTACAAAATTAATTATATTATATTAGAAAGAAAAACGAATTCTTAATGAAGAATCACTCATTTAACAATTTGAGCGTATCAGTAGTTCTTTGAAATTAATCTTGAGAGAAAGAAAAATGACAAGAAAATTTAAATTTTTTTTTCCGTGTAAATATTATGCAATAGTTGATTTTATTAATTTCCCTCAACATAAACACACAACGACAGTTTTAATAAGGAACAAAACTGGTTGAATGCTTTCACTTAATTTTTGTGATTCTGCCCTCATTTACAGATAACAAGGTTCAAGCAGTTAAATCAAGGATCAAACATGTGTCCAAAAATTGAAAATTTTTACTTGGTCATCAAGTTTCAAGTTACTTAATTTGTTATCGGGCGGTGTTCTAAGAAATAATAATGAATAAAAGATAATTTTTGTTCAGCAAAACTCTTTGATATTACAAACTTCATACATAACATTATAAACGCATAAGAACTAAAACCATACTTTACATATTTACCACATTTATAAAGAATCGAAGATGTACATGTTTGTGAAGGGTCTTAGGGGAAATGGAATCGCTTAAGGGTGAGGCGATTTTGGTGAGACACGTATTTCAAAACAACCCAGGACCCTGCGCCTTGACGGAAGTTGCACATTTTCAAAAAAGAATCCCATGTTTGAAGATGGGGAGAAAAAGTTTTTGAAGCATTTCAATGTTTTTTTCTAATGATCAGTGGCATAATAAAATGAGGAAAAATGGTAAGCTCATGTCTACGAGCGTGTTAAAGTAAAAAAATCACCTTTTTTTCAAATTTGAGGAGGCGAGTGTAAATCGAATTTTCATCCGATCAATCCCAATATAAGCTTAGAAATATGATGGTCTAGTCTGTAAAGAGAGTCAATGCCACGAAGCGGAACTAATTATAAAACGTGGCGAAGCCTCGCAGAGCTTAAATGAGACCAGCCTAGCGAAGCTGCATGAATACAAGTGAAGCGAGATAAAGATCCTTCACTTTCGAGAGACTACAGGGCCACTCGAGAGTTAAAATTAAAGTATATTACCATCTAGCCTGCCAGTCATTTGAAAGGCGGGCGCATGTCCGCCGTGTTAAAGGCTAGTATAAAGAACTAAATGCATTCTAAAAATGCAAACTTAGTAACAATCAAGTATGAAAGGTCTTTTTACCATGAGAACAGCGCAAATATTCACACGCTAACAGGAACTGAAAAATTTCTATAATTTTAGCATACATACATTTTCATTATAATTTTAGATTTTTCCATTTGGATCTAAGAATAAAATTGTTTGAAAAATGAGCCATTTAAATTGTAAGAATCTTGTGTAAGACCTTAACTGAAAACTTGAGAAATCTTCGCTTCTAAAGATTGTAAACTTTACTTGCTAAAATTCTTAATATTACCAGTTCTTGAAATATCTTATTTAAGAAACTCAGTTCTGGGACATGGCTTATTTATTTTAAAAAACAAGTGAAAATACAACAACGAATAACTAAAGCTTCGTGGACTAATTTTGTTTAGGGATGACTAATAGAACAACAAGAAGCATTAAAAAAAAATACTACGAATAATTAAATTACTAATTAAAATTTTTGTTTTTTTGGGAAACCCGAAATTTTTTTTTTGTTGGTTACAACTAATAAATATTAAATGCTCTACTTGGTTTTTAGATTATCTAAAATGAAAAAAAATTTCAATGTCCCTTAAAATGTGATTTCAATTGATCTTCGCAAGCTATTATCCAGTTTGGATGTCACATGAGAAATTCGATCTCTAAGAAAAAAAAAAAGAGAAAAATCAAGGTTAGTAAAGAAAGCTAAAATAAATAACGAAATCTAAGCTTTATTAATTAAACTTAAGCCTTATCAGTTTTATTTCAAGGAATCACTCAAAAACGTGTTCAATATTTACTCACAATTGTTCTAAACATATCAATTTCAAAATCATACTTTTTTTAAAAAGAACAAAAAGATTTTGTTCGTATAAACAAACTTTGGCGGGGCAAACCCTCTTCCTAATTATATTTTAATTTTGACAATTTCTAAGAGTTAAATCAACCAAAAATATTCCATGTGTGGCTTATTATTATTAATTTTCCAGTTATTAAATCAAATGAATTCACTTAAGCGTTAATGAAATAAGAAATCATCAGGTATAGTCACGCTTAAACTAACTTTATATTCCTGTAAATCTCTCGGTTTTCAATGAGAATCTGATTAAAAATCTAATCGATAAATCTCTTATTCCCATGAAAGCTTGACTTTTCAACGCTTGATTTAATTCTAAGTCTTAAATCTCTGTCAAAATTTTATCTTGGAATCTAAAACAATTATAGAATAGTGTATTTATCTTAAAAAATACTTTTAGTCTATCTAAGATATAAAACAATAATCTTTATTATGAGCCGATCATGGAATAATAGAAACGTTAACATAAATTTTGACTTTGTAATTACAAAAAATAGAGATAGATCAAATATGGGTCAAAAAAAAAAAGAGATAAGTTAATAACAATTAAGGTATTAAATTCATGAAATCTTTTCGATTCGAAATCGTTTCGTTTTGTTATTTTTTGCCATGCAAGCTAAATAATAATTAAAAAACACATGTTCAATTTGTTTTTTTTTTTAATTTCGAAAAGCTCTAATTCAAATAAAAAACCTGTCTTCGGACTAAAAACATACAAAAAAAAAAGAGAAATTAATTTGGCTTATTTTTTTAAATGTTTTAAATTAATCCAGATCTAACATAAAGAGATAAATAAAAAAAATTGAGATATTTACAGTTTCATTTTCAACAACTCAAAATAGAAAACCTTTTTGATATCTAAATACTTTTATTATTATTATTTTTTATTTAGAAAAAAAAATATATGTTACAAAATCTACAATTATATGTCATTAACTTGAAATTGTAATAATAACCATTTAATTTGCATAACATTTTTGAGATAATTATTTGTCATTTTAAATGCATTCAACACTCATAAAAACTCATAAATCACCCTCTTATAGAAAAAAAAAACGATGACCCTTGAAATAAGATTACTTGAAAAACTCTAACAACTTGATGACTAGTTACCAAACCTGACTTAATAAAATATTTCGTCTAATTATTAGAAACATGAAAATTCAAAAAATAGACCTTTAGATACCCTCTTTGGAGATTTCAATACAAATCTACTCTCAGAGGTGGATTAAAAACACTCTTGTTTTGGGCTGGAACTTGTGATCTTATCTTAGTATTCAAAATTTATGATTTTTTAAAAACAAAAAAATCGGAAGGGAACACGTGTAAGGCGTAAGCAGGGAGTATAAAATCTGCTTATAAGCCTCTAATTCTCATTTTAAAATAGTCGTACTACTTTAATACTGAGTCTTTCTTGCTTATAAGAATAGACTGGAAAGAAAAAATTTACACGACAGCGCTGGTATTAGTTTATTCTATTCTGGTCTAAAAAGTTGTAGTGGGTATTGTTATTAAGTCAAAGTGTGTTACCTGTCGACTCTGTGGCTACAATCTACCAGAAAACTCAAAATTAACATGTCTATCGTCTGGTAAATATCTCTAATCCCTCTAGTCCAAATGTTAGAAAACATATCGGTGGCGATTCTACATTTTAAAAGATTTCTTTTCAGCTTCGAAACTTGTCATCTGATTTCAGTTTTATGCAGTTGCCGTACTCAAGAAAAAATCTCGAAAACAATTTTCAGGATTCTCTTAAATTTTTGAATTAATGTTTCTGTCGATTAATTTTTTCGGACATTTTTCGAATTTCACATTTTTGATTAAAAACTAAATCCGTTCTCTTAATCCTCAGACAATTGGAAAATAGAAAATAATTTATTCATTGAAAAAAATGACAAGATAAAAAATGGTTCAACTTTCAACAAAAAAATTCGGGCACTGCCGAACAAAAAAAATTATTAACCCAATGATGATGACACTTGATACAATTTTTTTTTCTTCAAAGAAACATAAATTTTAATAAACTTTTCAACAATGAAAAATTTTTATTTAATTTCTATTAAAAATCAATTAGCAAACCTTTAACAAAAAAAGCATGAAATTTATTGAGTAATCATATGGACCAACACTTACCAACGTGTACCCTAAAATTATTTCTTTCTTCAAAAAAAAAAAAATTTTATTGAGTGACTTTTTAAAATTTAATTAAAATCTAATAATTGATAAATCAAGCATACCAAGATGAAAAAAAGAAGAAGAAAATGACGACTAGTAAATTATGCGCTTGACGCTTTGATAATTATTTTAAATCGAAACTTTAATCCATAAAATAATAAACTATGTTTTTTTTTTTATGAGAGGGGTTTATTAACGATAGATAGACTGTGGTGTACATATGCGTCCATTTTTTTTTCTACTCTCTTATCTTTCGTAGAAATCGATCGTATATATTTCAATTAACTAATTTACAAAATTGTTTTCTTATCGTCTTCGGGATTATGTTTGTTTTAAATACATATCCCTATTTGTTTTTTAGTCAATACTACTACCACTTCTAATGCTACTATATTCAATTAATTACTGCAAATATTGATACAAATCTAGAAAAAAATATTAAATAAATAATATTATTTTTTTTTCGAAAATATAACTTGAAAATACTTTCTAAAGAATCAATTAGTTTGATTAAAAAAATTTATTTTTTTTTTTTTTTGAAAAAAGAATGTTAATAGTCTTATAAAATAGTCTGATAAATTTCCTTAGTTATAAGATTTTTTTCTATTAATTTTTTTTTTTATTAAAATTTTTGAGATTCTTTTTTGTTGTTGTTGTTGTTGGAGTTGAGCAAAACATACCGAATTAATTGTTACGAAATCTCTTGTGAAAACAAAAATAGAAATCTTGAAGCTATTTTATTTTTCGATTAAATAGAATATCAATCTGATTTAACGTTGATAGTGTAAAAATAAAATAAAATAATTATTTTAGACTTTATAATCTTCTGTCTTATGTAATTTATAATTATATTTGTAGCCCCGATAGCTGAATTCTTATATGTTAAAAAACAATTTATAACTTTAAGCAAACACCTTAAAATCCAAAATACAACTCAAGCCTTTCAGAATGTCCAAGTTTTTTCGATATTTTGACTGAATATATGTTTCCAAAAACTCAAGATTACCATGTTTTTTTCCAAAGGTACCCTCCAGTCCAAATTTATGAGTTAGATCGGATTTTTCCAAGTCTTCATTATTTTGTTTGTCCCCTTTAGATTATTATTATTAAGTGAATCTGCAACGGGGTATTTTCTCTAGAGACATTGAGTTGACCATTTGTTGAACCTGTTCTTGAAGGATCTGACTGATTCTGCATTTTTTATTTCGTCCGGCAGCTCGTTCCAGTGAGGAATAACCCTGCTTGCAAAAAAGTTGTGTCTCGCCGCACAAGATTTCACCAAATGTCTGCACAATTTGTTCTGTCTTCTGTTGCTGGACCTAAAGAAGAAGAATTTGGGGTTTGCGCGATTGGGTGGAACCAATCTAATTTATTGACTTTTTTTAAAATTTTTTAAAACTGAATTAAATCACCTCTTTTTCTACGATCTTCCAATAAAATATTTTAGACTAGTATTGTAAAAAGGTCTAATCATTCCTTTATTTATTCAAAAAAATAACTTTTAAGTAATTCATACTGGGAACCTTTTAAGAAAAATTTACATTTTTATTTAACTTGAAGACAAGGAGCCTTGAAATTAAAATTTCTATTTTATCGAAAATGAAAATCTCAAGTTTAGAGAATTACAAAACTTGGGATCTAAATAATCTTCAAGTTCTCTTAAAGGAAAGTCTAAAAACTAATTTCTCGAAGCTCTTGAAAATTTAGTCTTAAAAGTTTTCAAAAATACCGACCTTGTTACCGAAACCTTCGACTTTCTGTATTTTTTTTAAATGTATTTTTATTTGATTAATTTTTTTTTTAAGAAAAAGAACACTAAACTACACTTTTCAGACTTTCTTAATTAAAAACATGATTTTTATGATTTTTTATTAATAATTTTTTTTGATGTCCATCACATCCTATTTTATTTCTACCGTTACGGTTTTAAATTCTTAATCACGAATTAAATTTTCAGATAAGGGAAATGTTTTTCTTAAGATTTTTGTTGTTGTAATTTGATAAGTTTATCTGAACGCATAGGAGAAACAAAAAAAAAAAGCTTTCACTCTAATCCGAAATGTGTCTGCGAGAAAAAACACATATGGAATAACAACAATAACAAAAAATCGAAAATCTTAAAGAAAAACAAACACATATCCTTTAATGGCCACAAGATCAAGTATACACATTATTTACGAAGGTATTTTTGCGGATATCAACTGACAACATAATTGGTAAAAATCTTTAAGAAGAATTTTTTTCTTATTATTTGACTTGAGGGCTAACAAACAAATAAACTTGAAGCTTTAAAATAACAACTAAAAATCATGTTAATTATTAATGTACATTTGAATGAGACTCAAATCAAAGCATTGATATTTTTTTGAATGAATCTATTATTATTATTTTACGATCATGAACATCGGCATCAACTTGGGATTAAAACTAATTTAGTTATCTATTAGACTACTCAAAAATCATTGAATCTTGCAAATATCGATTAGACAGTTTTTTGACAATTTAAACAACATATAATTTACTCTTATTTTCGAAAAAAAATTTTAAACAGGCTGACGATTTTATTGTTAAATTTTAATAACAAGGTATCTTTAATAATTAGCCCTTTTTTCTAAAAAAAAACAAAAATTTGCTCGATATTGAAGATTATATTTTCAAGTATTGTTTATTTTATTGAATATCTTGCAGTGCTTTGTAGATTGATGTTGTTGTTTCTTACGAGGAAGGAAACTAATTCGTTTCGGGTGTTATTATCACCGTTATAAATAAACATCTAAAAAAAAGAGAATTTAATATTTATTTTTTATTGATTTTTATTGATCTATCATGTCCAGTTTGAAGTCTTTAAAATGTTACGCTTGAGAAATATACCACTGAGAAAATGTATCAACAAAAATATTTTTTTTATGTATTCGCTTATCTTTATTGATTTTATACTAAATTGAATAATAGAAATAACAATTTTCAGATAGTAAATATTGTTTTAAAAGATTTTAGTTTAAAGCAAAACGCTTTTTAAATTTCAGATTATAAAATGAGACACCGGTTGTTTAGATTAGACCGAAACAAAAAAAAACAAGAACCTCAAGTGGAATATTTTTGATTTAAAAATTTTAAATCCTTACTAATTTGAAAAATGTTTTTTTTCTGTTGATTAGATCGCCATTAAAGAGGGGTTATTAAAATTTTTGTATTAGCTTATCTTACATCTTAACACATAAGGCTTTTACAACTTGAAAGCTTTTGTTTATTTTCATGTCTTTTGTGTGATTAATCTTATAATTTAAAAAATTTTTTGAAAAAAAAAATTATTTTATTACCCCCCTCTTTAAAAACACTTGAATTAATAACTCGTTAAACAGATATTTTGTTATGATAAAAATCCTGTGAGATTTAATATTTTGTTTGACAATGTCTACTAGATTATTATTTCGCACATTTTTACAATCAATAAACCTAACAGCTATTTAATTTAAGTATAGTCAGATCGCTTGAAAAGCCCATAAATGGTAGATGTGTCTTCTTGAATTTATAATCAAAATTTCTTTGGTAAATAAAAATTAATAATTTGATTGCTCACAATCATGGTTTGTCTGGTTTCAATCGGACCGTTTACAGTTTATCTAGCTTAAATGTAGGGTCAATTGAACAACTTCAACAGTGAACAGTCATCATGAGAAAATATTTTCCCATTTAAGGAACTCGATTATTTAAGGGATGTAGGGGATCTTATCTTCAGTCCTTATCACAGCTCGTATAAAGCTGTGACAATTGCCAAAGAATCGACAGTAGTATTTTGGTAACTTGTGCTCTTTATAAAGGTCTACCTGTGGCCCTTTAATGATCTTGGTGAGCGCCATCTTCATTCGGCGGGTCACCTCATCTTACCTGAAGACGAATTCTTCAGTCCAGTAACATTCCAAAAATTTTATAACTTTTGGAACTACAACGGATTTTACACTGTTATAGAACCAACCTACTGATGCCATCCGACTAATCAAATTACCGATTATGTAATTGATCCGGTAGACATCAAAACAACCTACTGTTGTGCTCATTCACGTGTTCCTCTTGTGAACTTCCATGAACCAATGATTTGGAAAAGCCATCATTGATTTATGGGTATCAACTGGAGGCTAAAAAGCTCTAGTTAAAGCTTGTAAAACTAGCTTTCACTTGATACCCATAAAACAATGATGGCTTTTCCAAATCATTGGTTCATGGAAGTTCACAAGAGGAACACGTGAATGACCACAACAGTATAATCATGTCGTCCATATGCCTCCAGGTATGAGGAGTAAAAAGGCGCACGTATCTAAGAATAGCATTTAAAAGCTGCTGACACACGAAAGGAGCTTTAGATATACCGAAGGGGAGTACTTTAAAACGATAATATTTACGGTTAACCTTAATAGTAAGAATGCGCCTCGACTTCGAGTGTACATTAATATTGTAAAACGCCTGCTTGATGTCAAGCTCGACCCAAAACAAACCAATTCAATTCTGACGCTGAAGAACCTGATAAACCGACGGCAACATAAACTTTGGCGCTGTTAGAAGCTTTGAGAGCTTCATGAAGTTAAAGATGGGACGAAAAGAATCTTCATTTTTGGGGACACAAAACATGCCTGTGTAAAAACCTGAGTAAGAGCATGGTTCAATAATGTCATTGAGTACCAGCATCCACAATCTTTTGATGAAAAGCATTGTCCACCTTAGTGGAAGAAGTCTTCTGTCTACAATACTTTTCTTTAACGTAAATCTTAACCCCATCAATCATGATCGGCCTACCCTCAATCACTTGAAGGTTCTTAATTTAACTATCGACAAGGAAAAACTTTAAGCTTGCTAAGATTTTTGAATCTGTCCCAATAGTCTTTATAGCAAATTTTCTTTAGTAACGAAAAAGAACAAATCTGAACAATATTTTGGTAAATTTTTAATTTTGGTAAGTCATTTGTTTCTCGAAAGGCACAAAATTTTGTATTTAAAAAAAAAATTTAAATATCGATTTATACTGAAAATAAAATGTCCTTAATTGAAGCATGAGTCACAGGAAATTACAATTAATGTTTTTTTTTAGTCCAAGCATAGCAACGACTGCTCAACTAAATTTTCAAGGTGATTTAACACACTAAAATAATCCACTAATAAAAAAGAGAAAGAGGTAGAAAGTAAAAAAAAATTAATATTTGTAAACAAAAATTGAGCTCTAGTTTTAAGATTTCAAAAAAAATTTAATTTCCTTGGCTTTAAAATTTTTCTTTTTTTTTTTTGAAACAAAATAAATACAACAAAAGAAAACATTTCATGATTCGAAATTATTTACATTCTACAAACTTTATGTTCATAGAAAAAAAACCCTAATAAAAAAAATAGAAAAGAAACAATAACAATAGAGTAGCTTTAGTCTCCTGATATTTTGAAATTTTGATCATCATTTGACATAGTTTTTCATATATAACAAAAAAAAAAGTAATTAAAAAACAACTTTTTGAAAATCTCTGCTATTGTTATTCTTTTGGTAAATACAATTGTTTTGAATGAGGTGAGACAATTAATAGAGATAATAAACTAGTTGAAAAACCTTTTTAACCCTTATAGATAGATTAAAGTATTTACTTTGAATTTCGACCAAACAATGAAGATAATCCAATCATTCATTAAATAATTATATTGTAAACTTTAAAATATTTCATGCAAATTGAAACAAATCAGATTTTCGTTGTTGTTGTAAAATCAAATCAAAAGTGTTATACGATACACAAGATTTTTTCTGGACAATTTTGGTACATGATATCAATGCATACTTTAAATTCAGATTTAGTCATGAATGAAAAAGTGTAACTTGAGAAAAGATGCTCTTTTTTTTTTGTTTCTTTCTTGTCCTAAAACATCATTTAATTAGTTTTATTAGAATAATTAAGCGTACTAGGTTTTATTAAAAACGGCTCATCAAAGACCATAACTGGATATTTCAATATTTTTGCACGAATAAATTTTCATTAAAAAAAAAAGTGTTTTTGTTGTGGTTAATAAATTATCACTTGATCTAAGAGACTAAATTTAATTTTTTTTTATGGACTTAATGATAACCTAAATTTGAAATTTTTATTAGCCGGACTCGCAACAAAAAACAACAACAACAACTAGTTTTGATGTTTAGAAAATGATGTTTTTATGAATGTCTACAACTCGACAGACATACAGTTACAAAATATTTTATTTTTGTTAATTTTCTAAACAACATTAATAAAAAATGAAGAGAAACAAAAAATTTCTTTTTTTTGTTTATTTGTAAACAGTCCTAGGTAAGGTAAAGCCAAAATTTAGGTTACTTTCTAATTGAATTATAAGTCCAAATGCTCTGTATGAAACAAAATTACTTTTGACAGTTGGATTTATCGAAATGCTCACACTGAGAAAAATACCAGAATAAAAATAAGTTTTCATTTTCTTTTTTACTTCTACTCGAATAAGGTCTTAATCATGAATGATAAGTATTGGACCTTAAAAAAAAGCAACTAAGAAATCCCTAATTTAGGATTTCATTGAACTCTAACTCTCAATTTAATTTAAAACGATAATGGCAAATAAACAAATTTCTTTTTTTTTTTTGTTGGAAATTTCATCGAACGGTTACAATAAAACGTCAAAAATAAAATAATTGAAAATTTCAAGGGTTGTTTTTTGTAAGTGCTTTTCTCTTTTCTTTTTTTTTTTACAAATTTAATCAATTTGAATTTGTTTTTCTAACCGTAAAAAGATTAGTGGATCCATTTAAATTGATTTTATTTCAATGTCCAATTTTTTGTTTATTTATGTTTCAATTTAATGAAACCGTTCTCTTCAAATTTGGGACTTTACTAATGATAAATCGATTTGAAAAAAAAAAAATAAATAATTTGTTTAATTTAAGATTAAGATTTATAAGATTGGAACTGGCCTATTTTTTCGAGATTTTTATCAAAAAATAACTAAAGTCATTTAGAAAATTGAATTTTACTCACAATTTGTTTGACCTCATTTTTATTTCTAATTTCATTTTACTTTTTAAATTGAATAAGATTTAAATTTGACATTAGTCATTTTCAAGGATATGGAACAATTAGAAATTTTTAAAACTGTTTTTTTCTATGCACCAAATAGAAAAATTTGACTTTTTTGTTTAAAAGTTTAAATCTATTCCCTTAATGTCATAAACTGATTAAAGAATTACAAGGAATATCATTTTTACTATTTAACTTAAAAAAGAATAACGGTATAACCCGAAAGCTTTGATTTTGACATTTTGAAAATCTATGGTTCACGCTTAACAAAATGTCTACGCTATCTGAATTGGTTATTTTTTATATTACCTATGTAAAATACTACACTAGTCTTTCACAATGTTCATTTTTAAACTTTAAAGAACGTTCATGAACATTCATGAATTTTTTTTGTTTCGAATCAAGTCACTGGAATGTTCCCAAGCTTATATTTTTGATTGAGAGCAGTCGTTTTTTGAAAAGAAATAGACTTTCACATTATCAGTATTTACAAAAGCTGAACATATCGGCATGGAAAGATGCAGTTGCGTTAATCGTAACTTAGTAAATCCGAACTGTTCTCGAATTGGAAATACGCAAAATACTGGATTTAGTAAATATCTTTTATAATGCGTACAAGTCCGACAAAATTGAGCAAATTTTTTAAAACATTTTAACGAGCTAAGATTTATTTTTTTATAAGAAAATTTTTTTTCTAAAGCTGAACCTTGCTCTAGTGTTCCGGCCCTGCTTGTGAGTACCTAAAAATAACAGACCTAAATACACAAAAAAAAGAATAGGAAAACTTTGTCTCTCACTATTTTTTTTGAAAAAAAAAAGATTTTCGCAAAATAATTGTTTTCGTAATTATCACGGACGACTAAAAGTTGTTTTTTTCAAACTATAAGCTCTGAAAAAGTTGCTAAGGCTTGTTGTTTGGTTGTTTCGGATGGTTCTAGGAGTTGTTGGAGCAATTTTTGGCGTCCCTGGTAATCATCACTTCAATTAGAAAAGACTTCACTGAATTTTATTAGTTAGCTCATAATTAGACTATAATGTAAAAAAGCCTTGGATATCACCCAATTACTCGTATTTTAACTTTTCAATTCTTAAAAGTTTAAAAAAAAAATTAACGACATGTCTCATTTAGAGGGTATTCTTTATTTACGACATGTCGCAGATAAAGGATGTAAAAATAGCTTTTTATGTCAATTTTCGCTATCTACGACATGCCACAGGTCGAAAAAAAAACCAGTGTCCGATCAGACAGAACATGTCGTATATAAGGGATATCCCTTATTTGCGACATGTCCTAAAACTCGAGCTTTTACGTTATATTGAACATTTATTTTTAATTTTATGTTGTACGATAGGTCTCATAAATTTGGGACCTTTTAAAAATTTCGGAACTGGTTTTCAGAAATGGGAAATCTGCGTAAATGTTCAGATTTTGAAATTCTGATAACATGGAAGTTAATAATTGCGCAATTCTTAAAGTTTAAATCTATTTCATTAATAAAATTCACTAGAGCCAGACTCGTGTGAAAACGGTAAATAAAGGTTATCTTTTAGTCAAATCTTATTAAGTCCCAGTGGATACAATATACCCATTTTTTTACGATTAACCTTTTTATTTTTTTTTTGTTTTCTACAATAGGCGACTAAAAAATGGAATTTATTGTTTTTTTAGTCAATAATTATTGAAATTTTTTGTTACTGACCCAAGAGTCTCAATTACCGATAACGCCTTAAACTACTCTATTTTTCAATTTTATTTGGAAACTAAATCAAGATCTCTAAACTAAAATTTAACAGTTGTCTTCGTAAAATTGAAAAATTATTTGACAGTAGTTTTCGGTTATAATAAACACGGAAACAAAAAATTTTCGGTTTTAAAAACAGCTTTTTGATACTTCGGTAAGAACTAAAACTTGGCTTAACTAGCAATTAGCTTGAACCAGTCTTCGCTTATAACAAATTTTCGGATTTAATAAATTTTCTTCTTGTGCAAATTTCAATTTTTTACTACTGTTAAAACTACTGTTCTTCACATTTTAAATCTCGGGTTTGAACATGCTCATGGTGTTGCCATTCATTGTAAGTCTACCGAAAAATTTCAAAAACAACTTTGATAGGGTGATTTGGGGTCATTTAAACAAATGACCTCAAAAAGTTTTATCGATTTCATGGACGTTCGCACGAGCGATAAGAACTGTAAAAATAACCAGAAATTCTTTAATTCGAAATAAAATAAAGTTGTAAAACAAAATTTTTTTTGATTTTTTCCGCATAATACAATGTTGCATAACGAAACGGAATCAAGATTAAAGTTTATGGATAAGAAACAAATAGCGTTCGGGCATAATTCGGTCTGCTAAATAAATCATTGGTTCCAATCAAAATAAAAGATAAAAAAAAACAGAACCTGTTTACCAGACTCTTTAAATCTATTTGAATTATCAAGATAAGAACTTTAGAAAGAAAAAAAAAGTTATTCAATTGGCATTTTATATAAAACTAAATTTCAATAAATGCTATTTCCTTTGAAGGCATTTTAATCATATTAAAATTGAACTTTTCGTATTTTTTTAAAAATTTTATCATGAAAAAAAACAACAACAAAATAAACATCCTCAATATCAAAATAGTATTACTCAATCCTGTAATTGCTCTTGATAAAGCTAATTTTTTGTTAATAATGTAATTTTGAAAAGCTTTTTAAAGAAAAAAATCCAATCGAATCTTTAAAATGCTTCTTTCGTGGATAAGTCAAATTAAAAAAAAAAAATTATTTTTAATATTTATCTTAACAATCAAAAAAAAAGAGAAGAGAAATCGAAGAAATATTCAAAAAAATTTTAATTTCATTATCTTTATTAAAAAAAAATGACTAAATAAAATCAATTATATTTTTATTTGAAAATTTTATGTCAGTTTAAATGTTATGCAATCTATGACAATAACAACGAAAACAAAATAGATTTTTTTTTCATTCACAAAAAAGAAACGCAACAAAACAAAATAAAAAGAGAAGAAATTCTGATTCTGATTCTTATTGTCGATAAGAGATCATTAATGAGGTTTATTTTCAAGAGATATTGAACATTTATTCAACTGTCGCTGTGGAATTTGTGTTTTTCGATTAGAAGCCTAACCCCTCTTTGTTTGTTAGTTGAAATCAATTTAGTCACGATTATTACATAAGAATTTTTCTTTTACTAATCTCTTATGTACCCATGTATTTGTGAACAATACAAAAAATTTTTTTGATTTGTTCAATTGATTTCAAGACTGAATTGAAGTTTTAACTATTTGATTTACATTATGGTTCACTGTGATTGAGTTAATAGCTTAAGGTGGGTTAAGCCAAGAATTTACAATATTTTTTTATATTTTTGACTTAAAATTAAATTTTAAAACACAAGAACAAGCATACGCGTGACATTTTATGAATCATTCGCTCCCACAAAAGATACTTTTTTATACTTAGCGATTTTAATAAATTTTAAAAGACAGAAAAGTTCAAAGTAACCATTATAAAGTTGAAAATGAAAAAACATGTTCCCTCACGTTAAAAGTTTGACATCTTTAATGACAATCATATTAGAATAATGGCTATGGATAATAAGCAAAAAGTACTATGAAACTACAGTCGACTCGCTTTTATCCGAACTTTTTCGGAGTCAAGAATATTGGTTCGGATTAAATAATTCGGATTAATGAAAATTCAAAGTACTGATTTAGAAATAGCCTGGTCGTTCACATGTTCCAATAATGCATTCATCTGAATTAGTCCGAATGTTCAAAAGTTTTCATAAATTTTCGGATATTTTCGAGGACGTTCACGACCTGAAAATTTATGAAAGATCATGAAAACTTTTGAAAATTTTTGAACATTTAGATGAACGTTAACGTTCAAATAAATTTATTTTTTGGACGCGTGAACGACCAGGCTAGGAAATACTAAATACATATTTTAAACTTCTAATTTACTCACCATATATTGATTTTTAAAGTCAAACAACTGTAAAATAACGCTTGCGAGTCGTAGAAACTCAAAAAAGGGGTTTCCAAAGGGGAAAAATTAGCTTATACAGTGGTGATTTGATAGAAGGATTTTAGTAATTACTGTAACAAATCAAAAAAGTAAAAAATTCGTCATTTTTTTAAGCCAAATATTTTAGGAGTCTAAACACGAGGTCTCAAAAGATCGAGTTTTGGAAACTAAATCTTTCAAACAATTGATCTACGTCTCTTTTTTAGGTTTTAGAGAAAAATATTGTTTACATTAACAAAATCGCTCGAAACATCTTAGAAATTTAGCAGAAAAATGACTGACAATTTTTATTTTTACCAAAATTTCCAAAAATAATCGTAAATTTACCTGAATAACCGTTAAATATGGTAAAATCCGAATTTTTTACTTTTGTGGTTTTACGGTATTTTACGTTATTTTTGGTAAAAATTCAATAATTTACGGTAATTTACGTAAATTTCTATTAAATCACCACTGTATAGCGACTGTTTTGATGTGATTTTGATTAGTTTTGATGTGGTTTTGATGTGAAAAAGTAGTCTAATTTTATTAAAAAAAGGGTTGGATTTATTGCTGAAAACAAGTTAAATAAATATTCCACGAAAAAAAAATTTATTTTTTTTGAAATTAAATATTTGAAAACTTGTGCCAATAGTACTAAGATAAACATTGAAATTGTTTCCCCCTAATATATATTGTTTGGTGTTTGACATAAATATGAAATGTAAAACTTTTTTGAACTAAAATTTAAAAAAAAAAAGAATTTTTTAATTGTTCGTCGCTGATCTTATTTAAGTTTATAATAACGCCGACCTTTGAGTTTTTAATTTATGAGTTTAAATTGGATAAAATTATTTTAAAGTATTTTTAAAAAAAGAGATAAATTACTTTAGATTATCATAGTTACCTTTCTTTTTTTTGCTTTTAAATATATACTTGATATATAAACTTTGATCGAATTAAATCACACTACCACTCTAATAAACTTTCTATACGAATAGAGCTTATTAGAATAAAGCTTTTTGAAAGTTTTATAAATGACTTTTAGAAGACGGAAAGAAATAGCAAGCTCAAGATTATATTGGATAATAAATTAATGGAAAGCAGGTGAACTTTAAATTTCGATTTCTTTTCGTATATCTTAAATCGATGACCCCATTCTAGTTAACATCATTAAGCATTAACAGTCCAATGGCCTGTCATAAATGTTTCTTTAAGACCGAATCAGATAAAAAATCATATTGTAATTTTTCGTAAGATATGGTTCGTTTTAATAAAATAATAAAATTTTTCAACTCTTGTATGAGTAAAAGATCGAAAAATGTTCTGATTTCCTCGGTTTCTAGTGGATTTAATTGGAATAACTCGTAAAAAATTAAGATTTTACCAACTTAATTGATTTAGTTTTTAACTGGAAAATCTTTATCAAAACCAGAACGTTCAAAGTTTTTTATACAACTTACGTTAGACCCATTGTTGATTGTGGATCGGTGGATTGTGGAACCCAGCGCAATGAAACTGTTACTTTGCTGTTAAGAGTTATCAGCCTAACTAGCCTAGAAGACCGAAGAACAATTTTATAAATCTTTAAGGATTTCATCAAGATTCAATGGTACTACCCAATTACTAATTTTCCATGTTTAAGCACTTCAGGTCTGGTAGCGTCTTGCAGAAGCCGGAACACACTCCATAGGTAGCTTGTTGAGTAATACCAGCAAGGGATAACTTTTTCACAAATAGAGTAATACCTAGCTGGAATAGTTTCCTGGAGGATATCATGAATGCTGAATCGGTCAATAATTTTAAGAAAAGATTCGACAGTAGTAAACAATCATGTCAAAGTCAAAAAAACATATGTCATAGCTACTGTTGTGTTCATTCACATGTTCATCTTGTGAACTTTCATGAACTAATGATTTTGAAAAGCCTTCATTTATTTATGAGTATCAACTGAATGCTCAAAAGCTCTAGTTAAAACTAACTTTCATTTAATACAAATAAATCAATGGTGGCTTTTCAAAATCATTTATTCATGAAAGTTCACAAGAAGAACATGTGAACGGCCACAAGTGTATATACGTTGGTACTTAAAATATGGCCTATTATACTCGATATCTCTTGATTTTAGAGTTAAAAATTACCTTAAATTTTTTTTTTTTTACTTTGGTAGGTTTCTTTTGATAAATAAATATAGTCCGGTCAGATAGACCCACCGGACTTTCTAATATTGTATATAACTCAAAAATGATTCGTTTTTACTTAGTTTCAATTATACTTAGGTATAAATCAAATCCGGAGATATTGATTTTATTCACGTATATTCTACCATGAACTTTATTTACGCTGATGGTTTTTTAAGTCAACTTAAAACCGCTTGAACAAAATCAATAATCTAATTAAAATTTCTAAAATAAATTCACTTTAAGAGTAAGATTAATAATAGATAAATCTCATCGAAAAAAGAGAAGAGAAACCCCTAATTCAAGAGAAAAAGAATCCCTTATAATAAAATTCCGATATTTTCATTAAGGAAAAAAAAAACAAACTAAAAGGAATATTTTTTTGAGATTCAATCAGATTTAAAAGTTACGTAATTTGTCATTAAAATAAAAAACCTTTTATTAACTTAAATTATCCTTATTTTTTATAAGCTTAACTAAAAAAGAAAAATGGTATGTTACATTCGGAAGAGGAAAAAAATAACGACACGCTAACTTCCGTGAGGCGGATTAACTAGGAAATCATTTTAAAATAAAGTAAACTTTTAAAAAAAAAAAAATTTAATCAAAAAGATCCTCTAATAATTTTAAGTTAATCTGATTTTGTAAAATAAAAAATACTAATTCGATATTTATACTCTCTTTAATTAACAAAATTTGCCCGAAACAACAAACTTTATGTTGATATTTAATTGTATAAAATCAAATAACATTGCTTCGAGTAAGCAATATAAGAATATCTATGAATAAGTTGACACTTACGAAAAAAAGAACCTTAATACCTATTTTACGTTCTTTAAATTTTTCCAGTTTTTTTTTTAATTATTTTGTTTCGAATAAGTATTCATTGAATTATGGGTCTGTTTATTATTTTTGTTGTTGTTACTTTTAAAATATCATAAGTTAAAATACCAGCATATTCAGGGTTGTTTTGTGTGTGTGTGTGTAAACAATTTTTTTTTTAAAGAATAAATATT
Source organism: Brachionus rubens (assembly GCA_022207745.1). Lineage (NCBI taxonomy): Eukaryota > Metazoa > Rotifera > Eurotatoria > Ploima > Brachionidae > Brachionus > Brachionus rubens. The sequence continues at coordinate 1,195,290 of JAJVHD010000001.1, read as the reverse complement.
GACTATTAATTAAAAAAATTAATTTCTTTCGAATATTGAATTGGTTATTGATAAAATATTAAAAAATTAAACGACCCCCTTTTTTTATATGAATCTTATCTTTTAGATTAAAAAAATAGCTTGATTATTTTTTTTTGTTTAATAAAACACCATACGCTTAAGCTAATAATCGAAAAAAATCAGACTTAAATACCTTAATTTTGTATTTGTTTATAAATAGTCTTACTTTTAAATTAACTTTTCTTCAATGAATGTATGATTTTGATTTAGAAAATCAAAATGTCATTGATTATAGACGAGTGCTTTCTAGACCGTTTATATTTTTATGATAAACCTTAGAGTTAAAAAAAAGATAAAATCCTGCTATTTATTATCTTTGTCTTTAAACATCCTTTAATCGTTAAACTTTATAGATTTAGCCTGATAAAATTAGATTAATAAAATCAAGAGTTTTTTTTTTTAAAGTTTATAATTTAGAATAGATCAATTCTAATGCGTTCGACTGATTTAGTGCTCTCAAATCAGCCGTCCTGGTAGTACGGTACCAAATATTTGGCTCAGAACCTGACCCTTTAGATCAAAGCTCAACATTTAATTAAACATAAGAACTTATTTTAATTTAGAAATGAAATATTTATGTTAGAAAATGCTCACGTTAATTTTAATTTTCAATAAATTTGCATTTTAACACTAGTTGAAAAATAAAAGCGATCAACACTTTTCAAAAGTTAACAGTTCTCGTTAGCTAGAATGAAAATTTAATCTAATTATTTAAAAGTTTCTAAAAGAGGCGAAAAAATAGATTCAGCTTCACAAGATTCATTTTTCTTTTTACAGCAAAAAACATAGCCAAGGTCCGTTGAACCTTTTCTGGAATGGAAAATTAAAAAATCAAGTGAAAACCCTCCGTCAATCCCAGGATTTAACACCTAAAAATATCAATTAAACAAAAGTCTTTTTTTAAAGTAATCGGATTAACTTGCTTAACGCATCATTTAGCATCTCTTTCTAGGAGGGATGAATGATCTTTTTAAAAGAAAGTTAAAATGAAAACAAGGAAATTTTGTTTTGGATTTTCAATTGTAGCTACACGCGACCAAAAGTTCGAAAGATCGTAGTTAGTTGATGGAAATCAAAATTTCGAGCATAATTTGTTAAAGTAAGTAGACTGCCTTGAAAATATAAACAAAAAAATTTTCCGATTTTTCACATGATCAATTAAGAACAAGCCTGTTTAAGTAAATTTTTGATCATATGGGTTCTTAATTTTAAAATAGAAAGTGAACTTTTGTGCAATTCTCTAAAATATCGGTTTAATTCTTTCAATTTTTAAAACGGCAAAAAAAATTACGACAAAAAAGTCTTAATTTTTTCTAAATTTAAGCATGATTATGGTGGAATTAAACTTTTACCCTGGATGGTACCGTATTTCCTTGCTGATAAGTGCCTCAAAATCGCCCATTTGATTTGAGTTCATTATGATTATTCCTGAAAAAACTCTAAACAAAAATCACTAAACTGAAAGTGACTGAATGTTCTTTGGCCTAGAAAAAGAGGAGTTTAAGGGGACACTTACCAGCAAGGAAACACGGTAGCGACGAGCATTTAGTTAAACAAATGTCTCGCAATGAATTTAGCACGAATTCATTGGTTTAACATCCTCGCCACATAAAACAGAAACAGTCGAACAATTTTCTGCCCTTGCGGAGATCGAACCTCGACCCTCTGCTTGCAAGACAAGCTCGCAAACCACTCGGCTATACAGATATAATAGAGCAGACTACAATAGATTTTGAAAGTAACCAAGAGTGTAAAACAAGCTTCAAAAAGTTCCATTTAAATAAAAATTAAAAAGCTTTCTTTTATTCGGGAATTCTTCCAGGAGGAGCTTGACAACCATGTATTTTTTCTTTAATGATTAAACCTTTGCGTAATAAAGCTTAATCTAAACTACAAAAAAAATTCTTAATTCAATAAATTTTTTAAACCAATTTAGACAACAGTATTTTAACATGCATCTACATCATGTGCACACATGAGATTGAAAGCCAAATAATTTTTAAATAAATGTAACTAGCATGATAATAAATCTTCTTAATTAACCAACATTTTGAGTTAATTTTATCCTCAACAAAAAAATAAAAAAAAATTTTTCTAATTTAAACTCGAGCTTATCAAAATAAAAGTAAATTCTAAGCAAATCACCTTAGCATTTATTTCTAGTGTTGATATATTTGTTATTTCAAAACACTTAGTTCAAGTTTTTGTATAGAAAAAAAAACGGTCCCTAATTTTATTTTCGCTTGTGTTTGTGTGAATTAAAGTTTAATAAGATCACGTAACGTTTGAATAATTACTTTTTATGTCAATATTAATAAAAAATGAAATGGAATGGACTCGATTTTAGGACGACGAAAAAAAAAAATTTCAAAAAAAAAATTAAATTTCCTAGACTCTTTATTTGTATCTTTATTTATTTTATGTTCTCTTTTTGATTGAAGAATCTAGTGAAAACCAGAAACAAGCATGTAAGATTTTAGTATCCTCAACCAGTAATTATTGAAATACTATATTCATCAACTTTATTAAAAATAAAAATGGACTTCCTATTTAAAATAAACCGTAACAATCCAATTCCAATAATTTACTAAAATTTTAGTCCTTAATATTAATTAAACAGTCTTTTTTATACACTATCATTAAAAAAATAAATTATATATACTTTAAAACGGAAATATTCTAAAATGAGAAAATTGCTCGGTTCAAAAAAAAAAAGAGAATCTTAAAAAAAAAAAAATTTTAATTTCATTAATAGAAAAACTTTTTTACGGTCAATTAATTCTAGTTTTTTGCAATCGATTAAAGAACAAGTGATTTACAATTTTCTTATGTATTCATAAACTAAAGATTGTAATTTGAATTTATTCCATTAATAATAAAAAAAAAGCCTTACTAATCTTTTTTTTTTGTGTTGTGAACTCAATCTTGTTAAATCATAGTTTATAACTAATCATTTGTTTTACGGAATATTCTAAGGTTTACAATATTTGAATCTTAAATTACAGCCAAATTACAGCGAAAATTCCCGTAAGACTTTAATTAAAATGAACTCGTCGAATACCATAAGACTAGATTATTAGGTCATGTTATCTGATCGTTAATCGATGGTTCTGGGCTTAAATTATAACAATAACAATTTTTGTTATCTTGTATCAGATTTAAGTGAAACTTGATTTGGACGCCGAGTTGAAAGATTGTACTGATGATCGAGAATCTTAAAAGGAACAAAATAAAACAAAAAAAAAACTGACCTAAAAATTCAATTTTTTCTAAAATAAATAATTTATAAAAAAATAGAAACATGTTTATCGATAGAAGAGCAATTAATATAATAATAGACAAATAGACTTGAACATACGAAATTTTAATGGAAATTGATTGTCATCTTTAACTAAAACGAGTGCATATTTATTAATCACGCGAACCAACAAAACAACCTAGGAAATTTTTGATGTTTAAATAAAAAAAAAAAAAGTTTGATTATCTTAACATTTGGTAACCTTTCTGTTTCATTGATTTTATTCTATAAATTTTGTTTTATAAATCTGAGTAAAATTTTAAAAAATTTTGAAAATAATTTTTAATTTGATCTCATTATATCACGATTTTTTTATCTTAAATCTAATTTATACTCTGTAATTTGGTTCAGATTTATCGATCAAATTAAAGATCTTGATGCGTTTTTTATTTAGTTTTTGAGATTTTAATTTCTGAGTCTTTCAGAGCCTGTTTAATTTTAACAATCCGGTCTTTCACAATGTCTTTTTCTGAAAGATCATGAATATGCAATATCAAATGAAGATCAAACTTTCGACTCTATCACTTTAGTCTTTGACTTTTTTACTATTTTCTAAAGAGTCGACTGGGTCCTATTTTTTGACGCTGAATAAAACTGAAGACTTGATCTCAAATCTTTTAAAAAAATCTTATATTTAAAGGTTTAAAAGGATCTGAAGTCAGTCAACGATCGGGCAGATTTAATTCTAAAGCTGCCCCAAATGAAAAGCTTTTAAAAAATAATATTAACCTAACAGTATCCGGATCGCCTGACAATAATGCTTAAATTTTAACTTCCGTTAAACCTTGTATATTATCCCACCCTAATATTAAACTTCGAATGCTTGCAGTTTAAAACATGTAATAAGCCTTAACCATGTTTTTTATAGTCTGTCGATATTTTGTTTATTATTGATGACCTTTTTCAGACGATTTGAGTCCTTCAGTACTTTAAAGTTTGAGATTAGAGAGGTTTAGTATGTACGGTAATATTTTCTTTGTCTAATACCGGTCAATACATAAATGATGAATCCCTCTGCTTTTGTTCGGTTAAATTTTTCAATAACGTAAACCCTCGATAGATGCCCCATGTAAAAAATCTTTTATAATTTCTTGAAAATATCAAAAAGCTAGTAACAGTAATGCAAAATTATCATGAGTAATGACACATTATAATTTGGTACTCACTTAGCCGTAACAATAGCAATCAACAAAATCCTTAAATGCTACAAACACGCTGAACCGCTTTTGTCCCTGGGACATCTATTGGGGGTTTACGGTAATCGAAAATCTTACTGAATTGAATTGAAAAAAAAAGTGCATTAAATTTCGAAATTTCTTCAGTCGAATCGTTGAGATAATTGACTAGGGTTGTTAATGGGTACACTTTTTCTTTAAATGGTAAAAAGATAAAAATCGGTAAAAAATTTTGCTAGGAACCGACTATTTTCCAAACAATTCATTATTCATGGTAATATTTTTTTTTAAATCGATTAAAATTTTTTAACCGATAAAAATAAAAAAACATTCAACTTTTTTTTGTTTTTTTCCAATAGAAAAAAAACATGATCCTTTGATTATCTAAAGCGATAAAAAACCTGCTAATTTAGTTCTAGAAGGATATCTTATTCTTTATTTTACAATTATATAACTTGATAAGCTAGTAATACCAAGAACGAAGCTAATAAGAGTCGATCGAACCTCTAATAATAAAATTTTGTAGGGTTTCAACAATTTTTAATTTATCAGAAGCTTAAAAGAATTCGACTTTTCGATTTTTTCCTAAAATTTTACCACATTTTTTTGGCCAAAACCCATTTTTTTATTAACGATAAAAATTTTTTCATCAAATCACAACTATTTTAACCGATTTTTTAGAAACCAGCTTTTTCTTAAACGATTAATCATTTTTTGTTCTACCGATTTCTATTTGTAACAGTAAAAAAATTTTGGTTGGTAAAAAATATTTCGACTTTACACCGATTACCGATTAACAACCTTATAACTGAAACTTGGTTAGGGCACTTGGTAGGAGTTTTATAATCCTAGGCTAAGTGGATATAATTTAGGTTTCAAAAAAAAATGTTAAATTGTATCGAAATTGTCGATTGGGATGTAAATTTTCTGAAATATCAACCATTAGAATGATACTTAAAAATATGAAACTCTTAAATAAGCATTTTAATGAGAAATAAATTCATTTGCTAAAGAACCATACATAACAAACTAGAAATTTTTGTGATACCTACGTTTTCCTGTAGGAATTTCTCACATCTTAATATTTTCACTAACTACGAATTTTTTTAAAGGGTGAATTAAGACCCTAGAAACCTTAAAAAGATAAAAAAATGTAAAAAAACGACAGTTTTTGATTGTCATTTTTCATTTTGAGATAGAATCGGGCGTTCTTGTGAATTATCTAATTTACGACAAAAACCTCGTCGGCCTTTTCCATTTTTTTTATAGTTTCATATCCCAGAAATTGACAAAAAATTTTCCTATTTTATTGCGCTTCAAACTTATTTACTGTGTAAAATTTTATCTACAACCCTGGTCATTCAAAAATTCCAAAAATGAACTTTCATGAACGTTCACGAACCTTACTGAACCTTCATATTTCAATAAACATATTTGATCGTTTACAAGTTAGCTCTACAATTTTTATCTTGCTCATAGACGGACCTGGGGGTCAACATTTCAGCTCCTTAATTTTTATTAACAAGACTTAATTTAACAAAAAGATAGTTAAACTGCTAAGTTGAATAAACAAAAAATAAAACCGAGTTTAAAAGAAACCATTTGAGAAAAATATAATATTTTTCGGGTAAGAGGTAATCGAATTTATTAAATAAATTTTCAAATAAATAAAAAATCTGGAACCAGAACCTTTTTTCTCAAATTGATTGATTATAATCTAAAATTGAAAAAAATTACAATCATTTTTTTTTGTAGTTGGTTTGCTTGTATCTGCTTGTTTTGTTTAAACAAATTTAATTCTCCTCAACTTTCGTTCAAAGATCTCGAAAGGACTTAGCATGTTTAATTTTGGTAATCTAATTGTGTAAAAAAAAATATTTCGATTGTTAAGGGACATACTTTTTTGCAGGCTACTTTGAACCTTAAGTTAAATTCATCAAATAAACCAAAAGAAATTTTTCAATATTTTTGATTGTTTTTGACAGGATTGTTTTGTTTGAATGAGTGAATCCATAGACTAATTTTTTGTTCTATTTGTAAAACCTCAAATTTTTTCTAATGTTTACAATGGTAGCCTTAAATAAAATTCTAACTAGTACCTTGAAAGAAATTGCTTGAAATTTTTCGATCAATATGATCGTCTTAGGTAAACTTTTTTACCACGAGGATGATCTAATGATGCTTGACTTAATTTGAGATTATTAGAATATTTATAATTTTTTTTAAATCCGAATAATTTATTAAGGGCTTTCTAGAGAGTACTTGTATTTCACTTGATACAAGAATTTTTCTTTTAAGTCTTCATATTCGTTTATTAGTTGAAAGAATGCTCAAAAAGAATGGCTCGAGTCAATCAGTATAATTTTCAAATAAATTATAATTTTTTGATCAACAAAAAAGTTTAAATTAAAAAACCCGATTTTTCTTTTCGATAAAAGTTTCCAAACCAGTTCTTTTTTGAAAAATCGCATTCTGCTGATAACCACTAAATTGATTCTAAGAACGCCCTTATCAGTATGGAACCTTTAAAGAATTGTTTACGAAAGAGTCCGAATAGCTATGAATGAGTTTTTATTAAGATAAGTTACATAAGATACAGTCCCGGAAATTAACTTGTCACATGTTATCATATGATAACAGGTGACCTCATCTGATGTCATCTGGTATCATCTTATACCAGTTTCCAATATATTGAACATTTTTAATATGTGGCTCAACTGATGGCCTCTGCTTAAGATTGAAAAATATTAACTTTCATGTCATTTTTCACTCTTTTAACAGTACTTTATGTCAAAAATAATTACTTTTATTCTCTTGTCAGTAGGAAAAACTTAATTCCAAAAAAGAAAATCAAACTTTAAGATCTCAAAAATTTGGAAATCCTCACGTAGAATCTTAGAAATCTAAGAAAAATAAATCTTAGCTTGTGAAAATGGTTTAAAAAATTGCTCTATTTCACCTTTGTCGGGATATAACTAAGCCAAGTCTTTAGTAGACTGTTAATATAAGAAGAGCGTGTTTCCAAACCGAAAACTATTCAGATTTACTCGCGACTCCATTTTTACATGCAGATATGTTCAGTTTTTGTAAATACTTATAACGGGAAGGTTCACGAAATGCATGATAAGTTCATGAAAGTTCAGAATTGGACATTCTGAAAGACCAGTGTTGTTAGCACGTTTCAGATTCCGTTTCAATTTAGGAGTCACTCAGTAAAAATTTATTCTGTAATTTAATAGGCTCTGGGGTATTTAGATACAGCCATTTTGATTGCACATCTGGGGTTATTTTCTAGTAATTAAGAAAAGTATCAATAGAACGATATCAAGGTTCAATTCTGAAAATTCAGTTTGGGACCACTAAAAATATGACATAATGATTTTTTTTTCTTACCAAAAACTATCAATTAATAATATATTAATAATATCATGACAAAGCTCTAAAAAGTACAATTACAGTCGGTTCTCGACTTTGTGTCAGCGTTAAATAAAATCACAACTTTTATAATGTGACATTAATGTCATAAAACAAAATGAATATAAACTTTAGAAAAAGTTTGATTATTCACATAATATATTAGGGTGATTCATAAATTTTCGTGTTTTTTAGATGGTAATTTATTATTGATTCTAGCTCATATGTAATATCATAACTCTAATTCATTTTATATATTAGATTAAACAAAATTGAACGCTCTACAAGATAATAAGTTTAAATTTTAAAATTTTTGATTCTAAGTTTTTTTAAATAAATGAAAACTTTTGATGAAAATTTTGAAATTTTGCTATTGTTGCGTCATTATTGGAAAAAAGGCCTCACAGCAGACATATTTACCCATAAATTTTAAGGTATTGGGTGGGTATGTGTTACCCGAAAAAATCAGGTATTTGGTTCGAGTATGATGTGGGTTACCCAGAAATTTCGGGTTTCAGGTATTGGTCTGGGTTTTGTCACCCAAATTAGGGTATATTTACCCAAAACCCAATTTTTTCCAAAAAAAAACACCTAAAAATCTATAGAATAGCCAAATTTCTGGGTAACCCACACCATACCCGAACCCAATACCTGATTTTTTCGGGTAACCCGTTCCCACCCAATACCTTAAAATTTATGGGTACATTTGTCTGCCTCACAGCAACAGCAGCAACCCACAAAATATGTCAAGAAGAAGGTGAGAATGTCCTTAAAGTAAGAAAGACACAAGCTTGGTTCAATAAGTTTAACAGTCGACCATATTTCGTCACCTTAAGTTGATTCTAAAAGTTAATAGACGCTGTCCAGATGTTTCACACGATTTTACACCTTTTGAAATTCAACGTCGTATCGAAACCTGTAGAAAACTAATCTAAAGTCCTCTTAAAGAACGATTTTTCAAAAGGATAGTTACTTATGAGAAATGGGTCTATTTTCAAAATACTGATAACAGAAACCAGTTTTTGGATCGTTTTTGGAAAAAATTGAAGAGCTGGAAGGGATTGAACTTCTTCCTCATCCAGCATATAGTCCAGACCTTTCCCATTCTGATTATCAGCTTTTTCGGATGCCTTGAGTTTTTTGGCTATAAAAACAAGGAATAGTATAAGAGAGCTATCGAATTGCTCGTTGATAGATGGCTAAAGCACATGTTTAGTCAAATCGAACTTATATCAGCCCATTCATCTAGCCATTTTGCAGTAATAAAATTGAAGAGTGACTAGACAAGAATCGATTTGAATTGAAAGAGACCTTTTGGTCTTAATTTCTTTGATGATTAAATTTGCTAGTGACAAAAGTGTGAAGTGATATATTGTAATTAATAGTCATTCGTAATTTCTGTCACAATTCCTAAAAGACACACAATCTAGAACAAACTGTATTTTCTTGACGAGATCAAACAAAAAATTACTTTAGAAAATTTTGGGTACGATTTAAATGAATGATCATGTACGTTCGCCAAACAAACTCTAATGAGACCATTTTTTAAAAGAAATTCTCGAGGCGTTCAAAACGAAGCTTTACATTTTCGCAAGAACAACTGTATGTTTGATGCAAAACAAATTCGTTCGTTACAAGTGACAAAAATTTTCAGTATATCCTCGATTTTGTTACAGATCAGCAAGTAAAAGCAATAAACTTACAAATTGATTACAAACTCTACATTAATTGACAACTTATGTAACATTGTTAACTTTTTTTTTGTTCAAAATTCCTTAATCACTAGGCAATTAATTTCAAAATACTTGAAACAAAACTACGATCATCAATCACAAATAAAACCAAAAATGGTCTAGAAATCAAATTACTTATCTTAAATAAATATTTAGAATCATAAAAAAATTTGAATAATTCTTTAAAAAAAAAAACAAAAAAAAAGAGAGAAAATAGTTGATTGTAAATTTTGATAAGGAAATTAAATTTAGTATTATTTTATTTAATTGCAAATTTAATCAATAGTATTATTAATCGATGTTTAAACTTTTTTGTCCAAGTGCCCAATTGAAAACAAAAATGGAATCTATTTAAGATAGCCAAGACTAAATAGAGACTGATATGTTTATGATACGGTTAAGAATGACGTTTTTTTATTTATTTTTTTTTAGTCTTGTAGTGATTTATGAATATTTAATAAAGCATAGAATCAAAAAATTTAAAAACCACTTCTAATTTAGCCAACAACAAAAAATACACTCGATAGACATCAAAAATTAATCTAGACATTATTAAAACATAAGTGGTCTTTTGATAGTTTAAAGATTAGTATAAAAAAAAAATTGAATCAAATTACGACGCACTAAAACACTATGAAAAGATTTTTGTTGCTTGCTACAAGATTATACCCCTGAGCATATTGATATAAAAAAACAAATTTAGTTACCAATCATTTTTAATTTATTATTTGTTTTTTGAACACATTGATTTATCAAAAAAAAATAAAATTTCAATAAAATACAGCAATATTTGTTCGTCGACGGAATTAAATTAATTCATGACTTTCTTTTTTTATTAGTGTTGCTTTTTTTTTTTTTCTAGTTGACTTTTTCCGCTTTATTAACACTCTAAATAAAAGTCTCAATAGACCATATTCCCCTGACTAGAAATCAGCTCAACATACATATCATTTTAAGTGGAAAAATTTTACAAACAAATTTTAAATTATATTCGGTTAAATTGAAGCTTATTCTAATCTAATTTAAATTTTTATTTAAATAACACAAGTTTGAATTCAGTGATGTTGAAAACTAATGTTGGGATTTGACCGATAATTTCATAGACAATTCGTTTTAAATTAAAATATTCTAATAGTCCTGATTGATCAAAAAATTTTCAGTTCCTTTCCAAACGCAACGTGTCGCAAGCAGTGCTGTTAAAAAAAAATTGTTTTTTTTTTTAAATTTCATTTAGACTTTGAGCTTTCAAATGTAATTTCGTAATTTAAGCATACAAATCCGGTCTTTCAGAATGCTTATTCCTGAAAGCTCATGAATTTTCATTTTCCAATCAAGATCAAAATTTTGTCAACCGTCGACTAAATTACCGTATACCCTTGCAATGAGATGCGTGCAGTTAAACCCAAATACCAGGTTTTAAACCACGCCTCGACTACTATCTAACCCATGTTATAATCACATGAATTATAAGACCACGTCTTTAAAGCTAGTATTTGGGTTTAAGCCCGTGGTTTATAATCAATCTATATAATCAAAAATAAACCCAGGGTTTCTACCTTAAAATCAAATACAAATGCTGGGCTAAAAAATAAGATTTAATAAACGCTAAACTTGGGTTTTGATTTTAAGCGACGGGTTATTAATTAAAATAAAAATAAAATAAATAATTATAAATAATAGTTAAAACAATGAGAAGTTTTTAAAATAAATCTTTAAATTTCCCCGGAAAAAAAAGGTTTATAAGTTAAGAAAGGTAATTTTAAAATTTTTCCGAATTGGAAACTTAGAATTTTGAGTATTTTTTTTAACCTCAATTTTTGTACCCGCACCTAAATCCAAAACTTAGATTTTTCAAATTAAAAAATAATTATAATTATTTATTAACCCTTCCCTCACCATTCCGAATTCATGAACTTTCAGAAATGAGCATTGTGAAAGACCGGATTTTTAGAATCTTATCAATCCTGAGGGCGGTGACATTTTAAATTTTGAATCTTTTTTTTATTAATTATACAAATCGTAACAAAATTACTCTGGGTTTCAATTGGATTCGTACTAGGGAATAAAGTCATTTCCACGTGGGATAGGGAAAAACGAGGCTATGAAGAGCCCAAAATCAACGTAGCCGTCTTTGGGGACCTTCTCTGTCATTGAGTATTGATTAATATTGATATAATATTACTGATAAATATCATAATGTTAATAGAAAATATTTGAAGGATTTTTGTTTTTTTAAATTCTTTCGTATCAAGATTCTAAATCCGGAATAAGCCTAAAATGCGGAATGTTTTTTTAAAAAGATACGTAATTTCTCAAAACTAAAATGTGAATTTTGAAAAAACGTTAGACAATGAGCAATAAAAGTATAAATCGCCAGAACTAACCGTTGCTCCAAAATTAAGTGTAAGGATCAAAAAGAGAAGTGTTAGGGTCAAAAAGAGAAGCGTTAAAGAAGTTATTAGGGATAACTAAACTGTTCGAGTGTTGTAAGGTTTTAATTTTAATTTTGTTTTTGAACCACGACTAAGTCGCTCTAACACTTTTGGTAAAGAAATTATCAAAAGTGATGTATGTACAGAAGACAGCAAACACTTTTATAGTTTACATTAACCACAAGCTAATTCTTCATTAGTTCATTAAGAGGTATCTAAAATTCTAAAAATTATTTCAAAAATTTAAGAATTCCTAACAATGGTCCTTTAAAAGACTAAAAGAATAAACTCGATGATTTAATTAGGAAAAAATTAACTGTTGATGAAAACATGATAGACATGATGATAGATCCCGAAGCAACGACTGTTAACATTTAAAATTATGATTTCGAGTCATTATTTTCGTTTTTTTCGAGCGATGTCATTTTATGTTCTAACCAAACAGTTTAAGTTAAAAGGAACAGAAATTGTTCAAAATGTGAAGCAATAATCACTCCAGGCACTAATTCAAACTGTTGTGAAGGGTGTAAAAGAAACTATCATATCAAAAATCTATTTTTTATGTCCGTTCCGTACCTGTTCCATATTCTAGTAGGAATTCCGTAAAAAATATTCCTTATTTTAACATTTCCGTATTTAATGATGAATTCCGCATTTTAGGAATTCCCGTGTAATGGATTCCGTATTTTAGGGTCTAATTCCGTTCCGTTCCGGCGTTCCGTAATTGTATTCCGTGTTTTACCTAGTATTTCAACTTTTTACATAAATTTTTTAGAAATCTTGAAAAAAAAGGATTTTCCTCAACTTTGGGCATCTTTCAGAATCTTTTATTCCCTTCTGTCAAATGTATTAAAAGCTTTTCCGAATTAGTTTTGTGAATATGATAGGTTTTGAAAAACCGATCTAGAATCGGTTTTATGACTTGACGAACCTTTTATAAGCGGAAATATCATGAGAAATATCTACTTTTTCATCATGTTTTAATATTCAAACTTAATCTTAAATTTATTATATAGACATATTTGTCTTTAGAAAAAGTTTTGGTCATTCAAATTTATCAATTCCGACTGTGTAAATTCAGGATCATGTTCATAAAAAATATAAACATAAAAATCATTTCGGGTTTAAAAAAAGAATAAGGAAACATTTGGCAAAGCTTACTTTATGAAATTCGTCAGTCAAGCATTTCAACAAAAAGTTGTTACACGTATCAATTAATCATAAATAAAACTCTTTTTTTTTTAACAAAAATTGGTACTTTTTTTAAATTGCTTGCTATAAACGTCTCCAGAGAAATTTTTTGAAACTAACATGCTTGAAAATAATTGACTTTATTTGTTTGATAGAGACTAATTAAATTTAAAAACTAGTTAGGTCTTAAATCCTCAACAAAGTTTGAAAATTGAAGAGATCACTCTCACTGAGACTGTATGTCTAAACATGATTTTTTTTTGTTATGTCCTTTTAGATGGGTTTTGTTAGCAGAAAATTACTACATGAAAAATTATTTTAATTTTCTTAGAATTTCCTAGGGGTTCCATTATGAAATTAATTAAAATTTTGATGAATTGAAACAATTAAATTTTTAACTTAAGCTTTCAAAAACTAAGCCTACCTTGAAAATAACTTAATTTTAAAATTATGAATTTTTTAAGATTAATTTCCGAGGAAATTTGATTGAAAACTCGGATATTGTTTAATAAATTAAACGAAAAATAAAAGAAACAGGAAAAAAATTTGTTTCCAAGACTTTTTTATTTTAAAATTATTTATTACACAAAAAAATCAATGAATAAATTTAATGATTTCTTATTTTTTTATGAGGCTCATGAAAGGTGATTGGAATTGTTCGTTTACTCATAAGATGACCAGACTCAATCGGAGCTGTAATTGACAAATGATCTTTTTCTAAAACACATTTCATATCATCATAATCAGTATTTTCTGGTAGTTTACATTGTTTGTAAATTTCAACTCGCGAATATTCATCATTTTTTTCGTTGGTTTCCTCAGCTCTTATGATTAAATTGTTGTCTTTGCATGTTACTTTAACTTTAGACGGTTCAATACCATGAGGTAAATTTACTATCAATTGAACATTCTTGTGACCTTTATCATCTTCAACAATTTTTGGTACCATTTCGAGTTTTCCTTTAGCCGTTTTTTTGTGTTCGCTCTTTAACGGCATTTCGACAACTAAATTTCCGCTTGATGTCACAAAACTAACTAGTTTATCAAGTTCTGCATTCTGAGGTATTTCATAACTTCGTCGAAATTCTTTATGAATAAAGTCTCCGTGACTGAGATCAATTTTCCCTGAACCTCCAGTGATTACAAGCTTATTATTTTGAATTTCTGTTTTAATCGAATTTGGTTCGAAACCAAGACAATCAAGAGTCACTCTAAATTTTTGCGGTACTCTCGGCATCTCAGGTATATCTGTTAAAAACTTTGGTCGATTTACCCATTGTAAGTTTCTTGAAATTGATCGATCCAATTCATCAAATGGATCGAAAATATCTAACATAAGTGGATCAAACCTTTGACCTTCAGCTGGCCAATGGGTTTCAAACATAGATCGTGGAAAGAAATGATGTTTCAATAAAGACATTTTTGTAAATAAAAAATTTATAAAAAAGTTTTTCTTGGTTTTAATTATTTTTATAGATTATGAAACGAGGTAGGGTTTAAAAACCAATCCCTAAAATTCAAGTCTTAAATTAAACTAGAATAGTATTTTTAGAATCCACAAGCCCAAGAATTGACTTGTAAAGGAGACACTGTGTCAAAAATTAAAATAAGAGAGAGAGACAAAAGAATGAGGTTTCATAATTTTTTTTTATTAAAATTGTTTCTTAGCGAGAATTAATTGTTTGCAACGTAAAATTGATTGAATTTCTTTTGCT
Organism: Brachionus rubens; assembly: GCA_022207745.1. Lineage (NCBI taxonomy): Eukaryota > Metazoa > Rotifera > Eurotatoria > Ploima > Brachionidae > Brachionus > Brachionus rubens. Next base: position 1,180,272 of record JAJVHD010000001.1, on the reverse strand, counting down.
CAAATGATCTAGAAGGATTTTCTCTCGTTCGGTTGATAAAATAGATGAATGATTGAGTGATGACCGGGCAGTGTTGTTTAGAGATGTAAGTCTAGCATCTTTTATTTTGGGTAATTTGAATGAAAATGGATCTTCTTGTTCAGTTATCATACTCTTAACCATTTCTTCTTCATTCTTGTCCGGGTAACCTTTAGCCAGAATTTTTAGCAACAAGCTTCCAAACAAAATAGGTTTAAAATCTCTTATTAAATTGTTTAAAATTTAAAATTACTCAGCTTTCTCTTTGAGTTTGATACAATTTTTGTCTGTCATGTTTGGGTAAAAATGCTCTGAATTTTTTCTGTTGATTTTCTTTATAAAATTGAATAATTTATCAAAAAAAAGTCGTATCTAAAAAAATTACCTTGTTATCTCCTTTAGTGCTAACCAAAAATTTACAACAAGCCTTCTTGGAACTAAACTTGAACACAATTTTAGATCGACTTATAATTTTAATACTCATGTATTCATTAAGTTTGAATATTATAGGTGGAAAGTTGTTGACTTTTGTATCAGGAGGCCATAGCCATTTTTTTATACAATTTCCGTTTTCATCAAAGTTAATAGCACCAGATGGATTAAGTTGATACCTTAATTAAAATTGATTTTTTGGGATCATTTTGGACTTAAAATTAAAATTCACAAACCTTAGTTTGCCATTGGGATAATTACAAGACCCATTTCCTTTTGAATCAAAATAAGCCAAAGGTATTGAATATTTTCCATTATTACTAAATGCTATAAATGTTCTAAAATCATTTGATACAGAAAGTATGATAGCTAATTCTCCTTTAAAATAAACGTTAAAAAATTGAATTTAAAAGTTAATTTTGGAACATACCACTTGGATAATAAATGCTTCCAGTTTTATCAGATAAAATGAGTTCAAACAAATTACCAGTTCCATAATTTTTTTTTGTAGTTTTTGTAAATTGCATCGGCTTTAAGAAAATGAAATTATTATTTTTGTTTATTCAATTGTTGTGGCGTGGCGGAAAAAGTCTTGTTTCAGTGACAGTAAATTTTAGGGATCAGCACTTATTTCATTGAATATTTTACGCTACACCACAGCTCAAATTAAAATAATAAATTTACTATAATTTCCATTAAATCAAACGCAGATGCACTCCTTTCTTCATCTTTGGATTTTTCTTCTTCAACTTCAATTTTACGCGATTCCTTTTGTTTGTGAATAACAGTCCATCCTTTAAAGAAAAATGATGCGAAGCTTAATTTGATTTAACTTTAATAGGCCATACCTTGTTCGATATGTTGCATGTTCGATAATAGAAAGTTGATTTTATCCTTGGCTAAAAAAATGAGATTTCAAAAAAAATCAAATTAATTTCCAAAAATTTGAAGTAAACTTTCTGGTGCTTTATATGAAACAATATGAGACGATTGATCATCATTTTTAGTGCTAACTTGAGAGACTACTTCTTCAGGTTCGGACTCTTCTTTAATAAAATCACCAACTTTTTTTAAAAATTTTAAATAAAATTGAATATCAAAATGTCTTAAAACAGGAAACAAACTTTTATCAATTGTGATTGCTATTAACGGTTCAATGGGTTTAATTGAAAATCGTTTCGCCTTAGTAATTGCGCTAAAGCTTTGGGCACGTTTTGGTTTAGGTTTTGGTTTTGGTTTTGGCAATTTAAACGAAGGCTTGATATAATTATTTTCAAATTTTCTTAAAAATTGATCCAATTTAAATCAATTCAAATATTTTGAAATTTATTCATCTAAAAAAAGTACCTCAATTCAGCTAGCTTCTTTTCGATTAGCTTTTTTTTCTTTTGTATATTTTCTAGATAAGCAGCTGATCTAAAGTTGTCAATTGTTATCTTATTCCTTATGGCTTCTTTTATTTTTTCATGTTCGATTATGCCTTGTACATAATCTCTATAGTCTGAACAACAAAATTTCTATAAAAAAAAAACTTTTTAAAAATTGAAATTTAAACAAAAACTTGTGATATGAGTACCGTTGATGCTGATAAAGTAATTGATTTAGGCCATTTTAAAGTTATAGATTGACAAAATTCACATTTCAATCCGCCATCTAGATACTCTTGTAGATTTTTGCTGAAAAAAATTTCACAGTCCAAAATGGCATCGTGTTTATCAGAAGAATTAAAAAGACCGCTATAAGATTGGTTAATTTCTTCCATTTTTGATTTGAATTTTAGAATTGACGGTAGGCCAATCTCTATCAGACTTTTTGAAAAATCAGATAAAATACTTTCATCATCACAATCCAAACCTTTTTGAGTGAAAAGTGTTTTTTGGTTAAAAAAAGATTTAATTTAATAACTTAAGTCGTTAGAAGTCATACTGAAGATAAACGGAAATAGGAGTAAACAGGTTACCGATAAAACAACAGCTGTGGTTTTAAGTTGGAAAAAAATATTTTGATAGAAATATTATTTGAGAATTTTTTTGATTCTACAGTCACAAGATTGAAGAAAAAAAAAAAACTGATTGCTTCTAAATTACGGAGACAGTAGTCTGGATTAAGTCCTTAAGCTACCGAATTGAAACTAACTAAATTATGGAACAAGCGACGTGGAATACTCTAATTTTAGAACTAGAAGTTAAAAGTTTTCTTTTTCAAATTTACAAACTAAAAGAGAATAACATTTTTCTACAATGCGCGCTCCAAAAAAGAAAGCTAAACGTCAAAATTTTAGAGTTTAACGAATACATGCTGCGAGTAGTACATAATTTAATGTAATTAAAAGTTAAATTTTGTCGATTCGCTACATTAAAAAAATTCTATTCCCACATTAATTGTTGCAAATAGGGATGCTAAGTTATTTAGTTTTCCGTTATTTTTCAAAAAAACGGTGTCTCTATCTACTAAACTGCAAACTTTTTTAAATAAGTAAATGATTTTCCTGACTTTTTAAACCTTAATTATCTAGGCTCAAAAATTTATCTCAAGCCTTATAAAATTTAACCATCATTTTCTGACACCGTTTTTTTAAAAAATAACGAAAATCGAAATAACTTATCATACCTGATTGCAAATCTAGCTTGTTTGGAATTTTCGGCTAAAATTTTTGAAATATAAAAAAGTTGCTCAAGAATTATTTAATTTTATTAACATCAACACTTCTTAAATAGGTCGATTTCATTCAACACAAAATTGCATCTGATCTTCAAAACTCATAATTAGCAACCAAGTCTCGATACTCAATAAATACCGTAAATTCTCGTTCAATTTTACATGTAACTATATAATCTGAATACTCAGGTTTTATCTGAATTTCTAATTAGCCAATCAAAAAGTCACGAGTACTCAGGTTTATTTACATGCATGATTGAATGAGAATTTACGGTATTTCAAACTGAATTTAAAATACCGTAAATTAAAAATCTCTTACGGTTAAAGTTTATACTAATTTTCTCACACTGAAAAATGGCAGATGAAAGAAGGTCAAATTTAGGGTAAACTTACAGAAAATCTATTACATTTTCTTTTTATTCCGTTTCACTTTTTCCGTAATTTAGTTAGTTCCGATTCCGTATTTTTTTTGAACTTTTTCGTGATAAAATCTTTCCTTTATATTTTGTATGATCACAATTTTAGAACACTTTAGACAGTGGAACCCTGTTATTTTATGATGCCACTTAAAGTACCGTATTTCCTTGTTTACAAGTGCTCCCCTAATACCCACTTTTTGTAGACTGATGGAGATCAAATCTGCTATAACCTTGTGATTTTGAAGTAGACTGGACTTAGTTATATATATATAATCTCTAAAGAACGTGGGATTCAATTTGCTTTGGCATGATTTTAGCCCTAAAAGATGCGATTTTTAGTCGCTTATAAGCAAGGAAATAGGGTATTTAAAATGTGACGAAAAAGCAGAAAATGACCCGTTCTCTTTTATCCGTTCTTTTTAGGAACGTGTTCAAATTGGAGTGATACATTTTGACAAGAAATACTGAATAACCTTCAAAAAATTCCTTTTTCTTCTAAATATGACTTCAAAATGATTAGTCCTGTTTATCAAAAAAAGACAACACGGGAGACAGATAACTATCATATTGAATCCTTTAATTACTTGATTTTACATCCCTTTTTGAAAGTTCATCTTTTGGTAATTCGACAGTTTTGCTCTCTAATAAAAAACTCTTTTTTTTCCATTTTGAATCATTGACAGCGTTTATAGTGTTTTTAAATGATGTCAAATCAACTTTCGATTAAAATCAATTGGAATTTTTTTTTAAAAATTTTAAAAGCAAACAAAATAAAAAAAACCTCTTTGTTGCGATTCATCTGAGCCTGAATTTGATGAAATTAAAGATTCAGTCTCACTAGATATATCGCTTAGCGACATCTTATTCGATAAAAGCTACCTTATTAATTTCAATTTTATTTGACACAACTTGAAAAAACAATGATATTTTGTAATTAAGAAAGAAAGCTTAGTTTCTATGCAACCCGCTTCCACGTATCTTTAATGTATTAGAACACAATGGAACTTTTTTTTTGTTGTTAAAATTAAATGATTTTTTTCTTTCTTTCATTTCTTTTTAAATCTAATTGCTTTAAGACATTCCAAAGTTTTTTTTTCAGCAAACAAGATTTTTTTTTGCATTTATAAAAATATAAATAATTAGTTGGTTCGTCGAAAAAGAACTCTCTAAATTATAAAAAATAAGAAAAATGAATTAATTGTTTCCATTTCAGGAAACTAAAAATTCTCAAAAATAAGTGACAAATTTGATTTAAATAATTTTCCATTTTTGTTTGAAAATAAAATTTTGTTTATTTTTTTTTATTTAAATTATTTTCTATAGACCCTAAAATTTTAAATTTCATGGAGAATTTCGCAAATTAGAGACTCGTTAATGATTTTTCTTGAAACGGATTTCTTGTTAAGTCTGACTCCTCGGGTCTCCTCTATTAGGTGAACATGTGTTCACATAATATGTGACCAAATCATGTTCACCTATTTTTTTTATACAATCTGGTGAACAAAAAAATTCAACTGTAAATTTGACTTGAACACAAATCAAAATAGGTGAACTCAAACAGAAATATGTGAACATATATCAGAATAGGTGAACACTGAAAAGAATGTTAACATGGATAATTTACAAAAATTAATTTATTTCTCTTTCAAAAATTTTAAATTGAGTCAAATAGATAACTTTTTCGACCTCGGCTGTTCTTTGGTCATAAATTGGTTTTAATTTTGCCTTATCCTCGATTAAAGTGGCTTTAATCTTAACATTTTTTAGTTTTGATTCTATATTCATCACATCTTCACAAACTACATCGTCAGCATCATCGAAACTATTATTTATGCCATGATAAGTTATTGCCGAACTCGATTCTGAATTTACCATTTTTAACCGTTTGTTCTTCATTGATGTCTTCATTATCATCTTAGCCATGTTCATCTTTGGCTTCACTATCAAAATCTTTATTTATTGAACGATCATCGTTTTGTAATGAGCCAAAAACCGAACCGCTATCTTTTTCTGAGCCAAACTCTGAGCCATCTTATTCAAAATCCTAAACTGTTTTGTGATTAAATAATGTTGTAAATTAGGTGAACATAGATCTTAATAGGTGAACACGAACAGTGAACATAAATTTGTTTATGTGAACACATTATGAGTTTTTTTGTTCACCAGATTGTATAAAAAAAAATAGGTGAACATTTTGTTCACCTGACCCGTGAACATGATTTGGTCACATATTATGTGAACACATGATCACCTAATAGAGGAGACCCGACTCCTCGAAATGAAAGAAAAGACGATTTTATTAATCTCAATAAAATTCTGCATTTTTATAAAAATATCGCCTGCGTAACATAGCGTACCTAACCCGGACCTTGCCATGTCAACTGCACCAAACGTACCGCACTCATTTTCATGAATAAAAAAATACTTAGATTCAGATTGGGCATCCGTTGTTGTTAGGACACTTTTATTTTTACCGCTTTTTGTATACAGCAGGTATGGCAGTTCTTGATATAAAACCGGTTTAAATCCTTCGGGATATGACCCTGGCTAAAGTCTAGATTAAACAAAATCGGAAGGGATCTTTTTTTTTAAAAACTTTGAAACCAATTTCGAAAGAAAATTCGTTTTTAATCGATAGACTCTTTTTTAAACCAGAATTCTAAAAGAGTCAATCGTAAAAGTATTTATAAAATAGAAAAGTCTCTTTGAAGTTTACTTGGACTGATTCACACAGAAAGGAAAACTCAAACTACAGTGATGGCAAAGGTTTTGTAACGGACCGTCAAATAACGTCATTTGATGCCAAATGATGTCAAATGATGTCATTTACAAAATGACGTCATATGACGTCATTTTTTTAGATCTTTAAAAGTGTCATTTGACGTCATTTGGCGTCATTTGATGTAAAATGATGTCATTTAAAAAATGACGTCAAATGACGTCATTAAGTCAAGTTTTAATTAGAAAAACGTTCATTAAATTCAAAACGACCACGCTTTCTGAATTTGTTATCTCTGATATTGTTACCGTGTTCTACGACCTAGTAAACCCTAGAAAATCAATTTATTCATGGCGGTAAAAAATCTAAAAATTTTTCCCATACCCCTTTGCTTTTTGCTGCCAAATTTCAATGTGCTTTATTTAGTAAACACGATTGGAAAAAGATATAATTGACGTAAAGATATGTTCTGAAAACTAAAAAGCTACAATTGACGCTGAGACCATTGCTAATGCTGAAAAAAAGATTACTTAAGTGTTCAATACACGGGTGAAAACGAAAATAAGAGAATTTTTCGAACAAACCGCATCTCCTCCAAGGGAAGCCACAATATCCAAATCGATGGGCTCAGTCCTCCTATTTGAAAAGATAGATCGGTTCAAGGTTTATTAATTTTAAATTAAAACCACCTCACCTTAATTGATATTTTAATCATCAAAATATCCTCTTTCAGTCAATTTTTAAGTAATTTTTTCTAAAAAGTTGAGCCTGCCTTAATCAAAGAAATTAAATGACTAAAATCAATATAAAATCGAATAAAGAAATTCTTAAAGGACTAATATAGTTGGTTTTTAGTATAGCCAAATCAAGAGAACTTCTCCGATGCTAAAGTTTTCCTAAACGAAGAAACTAACAAAAAATCACTCCAAAATTCTGGTGATCATTTTTTTTAATGGTTAATATTCGGTTACAAACACGTTTCCTTATGGGCTTCTACAACATAAAAGTCAAAGTTTGACAGCACCTCTTTATTCCTCTAAAATACTCACTTAGAGCCTTAGAACGTATAAAAAAGATAACTAGGATACCGATATCGTAAACTATTTTAGAATGAGTGTACAGACTTTAAGAATAAAGAAAAATCAATTTTATACACTGTAATTTTTTGCGACCATTTTTGATCGGATCTCTCCAATTTTAAAAATTCTGGCTACGCGCTGTTTTTGTATACCAGTGTAGGAAAAAGGCATACATATTTCATAAAAATTAGAAAAGGAAAAGAAGTTGGAATTAACATTTTTTGACTTCAGATTCTCAATCATCGTATAGAAAAACCCTAGAAAACATATAAATTTAAATATTAATCCTTTTAATTATAAAAAAAACAGGCTTTTTTGCACCATTTTAAGAGCCTAAAACCGATTTTTCAAATGTATAATATTCACTATCGAATTATATATCTTTTCTACGGTTTCCTATTCGAGAATTTTTAGATTTTTTACCACCATGAATAAATTGATTTTCTAGGGTTTACTAGGTCGTAGAACACGGTAACAATATCAGAGATAACAAATTCAGAAAGCGTGGTCGTTTTGAATTTAATGAACGTTTTTCTAATTAAAACTTGACTTAATGACGTCATTTGACGTCATTTTTTAAATGACATCATTTGACATCATTTGGCATCAAATGACGTTATTTGACGGTCCGTTACAAAACCTTTGCCATCACTGTAGTATGATATTAAACCCACCTTTGGTTAAAAAAATAGAAAGTTTCATTAAATTCTTGTCTAATATTATATAGTAATATAAGAGCTCTTTAAAAAAACAAAATTAAAATAGAATTTAATAGAACGCTAGGTTAATTTAGTGCGATATGGTGATAGGCTTTCAAAGTATGATTTGCTTCGATAAAGTTCCACAAATTAAAAAGCTCGAAATTAACCCATTACCTAGGTACCATGAATTATGAAGCACATTAAGAATTACAATCCAGAATATAATATGGCAAAATCTTAAAATCCTAAAATTAGGACCCTTGAAAAACATTCACCCAGATGTAACTTTTACACCAAGTGAGTTATACAAAAAATTATTTGCAAACAAGGTAGAGTAAATGAAAGGCTACAAAATGATGCCATATTTAAACCCCTTGTGAAGTTGTTTGTGGAAGAAAACTGTTTTTTCACTTTTCAGCCTTAAAGATCCCTCATATAACCCCCTCCCCCCCATAGCTGATGTATAAACCCCCTATTTTTTATATATCAATCGAAAGCTCTCAAAGATATCTACATAGATGTCTAGTCTATTTTTAGATAGGATGCTCGGTTTTAGAGATGCAAATCAACAAAGAAAAATAACGTTATTTAATGAAAAAATCATCTCAGACACGAATACTTTATTGTATCCGAGATAAAACTACATAACCAAAATAAAAAGTTTAAAGGAACATAGAACATAGAGTATTTAAAAGATTCCATTTAAAAAATATATAGGCATAGGACGCTCCTTTGATCTTACTTTTGAGTTAATAGTGTTTAACTTGATATACGCTTGGACTTAAATCTCCGAATACGGTCTATGACTTGGAGCACTATAAATTTAATGTTTAAGTCCTTAGATTACCTATCTGATATCCCATATGGATGGTTATCGGTTAAAGTAAATTTGAAAAATCAAGTAATTTGAGGATATAATAGTCGCGGATTATCTGTCTACAATATAGCTAAATTTTATTGGTTTATAAGTTTAAAATAATAAAAATTTTGAAGTTACTTTTAGAAACAAATTTAAAGAGGTTTGTACTAGTTTGATTTAAAAGTTAGTGTTTAAAAATTTTTTTATATTTTTTTTTCTTTGAATAAACACACAAAAATTGACATAAAGGTTCTGAAAGGAATCATTAAGACATGTTAAATCGTTCAAAACAAACTTAATTCATTTATCATTCAACATTGTATAATACTTTTTTTGAAAGAGAAATGGCGTAAAAAAAATAAACATTAAATTTTTGGTTTCTTTTAATTTCTTATACGATTTTTTAGTTACTTTTTAGAATCGAAAAACATTCCGATTGTTGTTTAGTTGTTTAGTTTTTTTTTAATGAAGCCTTGGTGTCTAAAATTTAAAAAAACGCTTGTTTGATCAAAACCATTTTGAAATCAAAATGATTCGTTCTCACATTATTCTCTGGCAATGTTGAATCGCTGATCAATATCAAGTAGACATTTTTCCGTTGTTGAATAAAAGTGCCTAAATTATTTTCTTGAAAAATTTAAGGCGATTTCTTTCTTTGAAGCTCATTCTGGTACTAGGGTTGATTCCTAATGGTTAAATCTTAGCGTTCCAAAACCCTGTTAAACTTTATAGTAAAACTTTTTAATAATTTTTTAGTATTAGAATTACTAAATATGCAAAATATTTATATTAACAGAAATCTAACGATATGTCTTCCTAACTGGTTTGGTGAACAATCATGATCACCAACCTTCAATTCACTTAAGTTCACTTATGATCAAAAGATGAGAATTTAAAAAAAAATGATAAAACTTTAAAACAGGCCTTGAGAGTGGTATAGCTGAAGGTGACAGGAGACAACAAATAGGAATTCTTGGTCGTCAATTTAATAGATTTCTAGGTGATTCAATTTAAAAAATTGATGCTTTTACCTTATCAGGTGAAAAAGATTTATTTTTACTAGCGGTCAAGCTAGATCTACGAAAGTTTTGTCAATTATAATCAGGGACGACCAAAAGTTGCTTGAGCAACTTTAGCAACTTTAGCAACTTTTCGCAACTTTTTGAAATCTGAGCAACTTTTAGCAACCTGAGCAACTTTAAAGCAACTTTAGCAACTTTTTTGCAATTTGAGAAAATTATTTGAAAATAATAATGAAAAATTAACATTTTTAATTTGTAATCTTTTTTTAAATTTAAAACTAATTATGAATTAAAAATAAATTGTCGTTTGAACTGATTGTAATTTTAAAATTTGATCTCAAAAAATGTCAACTCCTCTTAAACGCTTATAAGAATTTCCTACTAAACCGTTTTCGGTTAAGAAACAAAAACTTGTATGCCACGCTTGTAATCTAGAATTAGACTACGAGAAACGATCTTCAATACTTAAACATCTTCAAACCAATAAGCATCTGAAAAATGAAGCTGGTCAAAATTCATCCCGTAATCTTAATTTTGAAGAGGATCCAACAAACGAATTTAGACGGGATCTTGTTTTGGCATTTTCGTCGGCTAATATACCACTTCACAAACTAAATAACAATCGATTCAAAAACTTTCTTAACAAGTATTTGAAGCCCGGTTTTAACGTTCCGTCCACAAGTACTGTTCGTCGAATCTTACCCAAAGTTTATGCCGATGAATTTACTGGTTTGAAGACTTTTTTCAATAATTCCAAAGTAGCTGTAATATGTGACGAGACTACTGACTCAATGAGCAGGTCGGTTTTTCAAGTGTTATTGAAAAAAATTGATTTCAATACTGATGAGACTTCCTTCGATGAGACCAAAGCTAATCGAGACTTCCTTCTTGGAGACGGTCGACCATAACACGGTTTCGAGAACGATAGTTAACGATACTTAATTCGAAACTAGGTCGATTGTGTTTAACATTATGTTCATTGCTACATTGCAAGGTAAAAGCCCATGAATTGATTCCATTCAAGATCTTGCTCAAGATCTTAAAAAGATACTTGGCAAGATCTTGCTAAGGTTCATTTAAAGATTCTTTATGAGTTCTTGTCAAGATTTCAGCAAGTCCAGTATATGGACTTAAAAGAATCTTTAAAGAGGATTCAAGATTAAAGAATCTTGGAAAATCTTGTCAAAAAAATTAAAGAAACTTGAACGAAAATTTAAGAAAAAATGAAGTATCTTTTTCCCAAAATTAAGGTTTAAGAATCATTCTTTTTTCTTTAAGTAAAGAAAATGAAACATTTCTCAAAAAATAGAGATATTAAAAGATATACGGTCAGAAAAATCAAGATTTTAGAAATTTAAGAGATGGGTGTTTATATTTTGTTTTTCTTGATCTAAACTTTATTGATCTTTACCAAATAGAGCAAGATATAAATGTAAAAATTATATTGAAAAAAAAATTATTTAAAAAAAAACAAAATAAAATTTTTTTTAGGAGAATGCATTGTGGTGCGACCTTGGATTGGTCGTCTCGGTTAGTCATCTTCATCACTTGACGATTCTTTGACATTACATTGAAATTTTCATAAGCTTCATAAGGATCATGCGATGGAGTTGATTCACTGGATTGTCCTTAAGAAAATCAAACATATTTAAAAAATCAATACTTCTAAAAAAATCAAAAAAAAACTAAAAAAAGATAAAAAATAAAATAATGTCTTAAAATTAATAAAATTAAAACAAAATAAAATAAAAAATTAATTAAAAAAAATAATTAAATGAAAAAATCAACTTAAAAACAATGAAAAAACTTAATCAAAATAAAATTTAATTAAGACAAAAATCAAAAAATAAAATCAAAAATTAGTTTTAAGAATAAAAAAATTACTTTAAATCAATACAAACCAAAATTAAAATAAAATTAAAAAAAAGTAAAAAATAATATATAATTCCAAAAATTTACAAAAATATATAAATAAAAATAGAAAAAACAAAAACTAGAAGTAAAATTAATGCCTCTTTATCTAAGGTTCTCCCAATGCAAAATTTCTACGCTATCTAAATTTACAGAATCTTGGGAACTTGGGGTTTTCATATATGGGGAACAAGGTAATGTGGTCAGATTCTGTAAATTTAGATAGCGTGGAAGTTTTGGATTGGGCGAACCTTTACAAAAATAAAAGCTAACTTGAAAACAAAAATTAAGGTTGTTATATTTTGTTTTTTAACATTTTAAATTTATAATTTATTTTTTAGCAATTATCACGAATCATTAATTGGACAATTAATGTTTTCAGATGAAAGTAGTCTTAGTTATTTTTGAAGAAAAATTAGTTGTACTCGTGGTCCTAATACACAATTTTTGAAACGTAAATATTACTCAAAAGAAGATTAATTTTGTTATTTTACTTAAAAACGACACTTTTCAAGGCTCATCGAATCAAAAAAATCTGATAGAAGAAATAGAAAATTAATCCGACGACTTTAAAACCAGTCAAACATTTGCCTCTAATAAATGAGACATAACAAGTGCAGTTTCATTGTAAGTTACAGAGAATAAAACGATATTTGCTTTGGCGAAATCATATACTTTTGAAAACTTTTTTACGCTAAAATTAATTCATATAATTTTATATTTTAATGATAAAATTTTTTTTTCAAGTACAGTCGACTCGCTTTAATCCGTAACATTCGGGACCGGGAAAAACCCATTCCGGATTAAATTATACGGATAAAATTTAAACCGGAAAAAGAAAATTTTTTGAAACCTTCCGATTTAAAAAAATTTTTTATCTGATCTATAAGTTTAATTGCTAGAAATTATAAAATTTCCCATCATAATTAACTAAAAAAAGATATTGACTGCTCTTGTTAACTTCAAAGTCTTAAAAATGTAAAATATAAGAGGCTTTGATCATCACAATTAAAAATGGAAAATAAAATTTTTGGATTGGAGATTTATTTAAAATTTTTTTTTTCAATAAATACAATTGTCAGTTTGATTGAGTCAATTATTGAATTTAAATTAAAAAAAAAAAACAAGGGATTGTAGAATAAAAGTTTTTTTTTGGTATTTTTCTTTGTTTGAAAATTAAAATGAAAAAATTACTGATAAAGGATTGACTTTAACATGCATGTATATTAAAAGAGATCATTTTTTTCTGTTCCGAATAGAATAATAATCCGAACTTAATAACGGATTAAGACAACAAAATTTGCATTGAAAGTATTAGAGAAGGGGTAGGGACCGGGGAAAAATGTACGGATCCCGAATTTTACGGATAAAAGCGTTACGATTAAAAGCGAGTCGACTGTATCTGTTACGAATCTTAAAATAATCTTGAATAATATAAATTTCAAGAAATTATAATTTCTTGTTCCTTTGTCTTGAGAAAATTTTCTTGAAAGAATCTTATCAAAGATCTTAAAAAAAAACAAAAAAAAACAGAAGCTTTCTTGGCCTCATAATCTTTAAGAATCTTGTTCATGTTCTAATTAAGATCACAGAGTTTATCTTAATACAAAATTTATAAGATTTTTTACCAAGAATCTTATTCAAGTTCTTGAAAAGAAATTATAACGATTCTTAAATGCAAGATTTTATTTGATCTTAAATAAGAAACTTGAACTTGCTCTTAAGTAATCTTTTAAATTTCAGATTTAGTAATTATCTTAACAAGATCTGACATGATTCCGTAAAGATTCCTCATCTTGAAAGATCTTACAAGATCCATAATAAGAACTATTTCATGGGAGCTCAATAGTTTAATAGAATCACTTTCATTTTGAAAATTTGAAAAAATCAAATTTTTTTATCATAATTATTTTGATCATTCGGAAAGCTCAAAGAGTAAGAAATTTAAACATAATAGGATTGTAAAAATCTGATTTTTTCATTTAAAAACAAAAAATTAAGATAAAGAAGCCGTTCGATCAATACTGGAGTGAAGTTTCGACTTGAGTTGTTTAGTTACTTGAGTTAGTTATTGAACTAACTCAAGTCAATTTTTTTTAACTCAATACTTTCGAAGAACTAACTCAAGTTAAATTTTTTTATGATTTTTTTTTGGACTTGAGTTAATGAATTGACTTTTGACCAATAAACGAATATATTGATATTATTAGACTTAATTAATTATTTTGAAACTGTCATATAACTATCACTATTTTGATAATCTCTAAATTCTAGCCTATCTGATAACTAATGAAATAAAACATACGGAACCGTAATTCTTTGAATATAATCTGCTTTGAACTTAAGACGAATCTTATTTACTTGAGTTAAGAACTTGAGTCGAGTTAAGTCGTCTTCAAAGGGATTATTAAAAATAACGATTGTGTATTTGTTTGTTTCTTTGCACAGTCTACAATTAGCGTTGATACGAATGTATGGTGTAGTGCTTCGTTCAATTGTTTTGTAAAGTACGGAATTACCAGGCTTTAATCGGATATCGTTTTCTTCTTTTCGTTCGACGTATTTTTCGATTATGTGTATGAACGATCCTCGGATATGAAACTTCGATTTGTTGGCATTGTCAACGACCAGATTTTTTAACATCTATTTGATGTCTGTTTTGGCCATAGGTAACGTAATTACTCGATTTTAGTGACATGTCACTATATTTATAGTGACATGTCACTAACTATCGAATGGTGGTTTTCAATTTGCTTTAGTGACATGTCACTATAACCGAATATAGCCATAAAATCATGTTTTTTAAGAAATTTTGTGTCAACTATAGTGACATGTCGTTATATTATAGAGACATGTCACTATAGTTGAAAAACCATCAGTTAAATGCACAGAAATAGGACTTACCGAAAAGATTAGCGCCAAAAACGCGCATCAAAGAGAAGGAAGATACCAGATATAGGGATTTTTCATAAGACTTAGACTCGAGTCCGAGTCTTATAAAAGATTTTCAGAGTCTCGTGAGTCCGAGTGGGCCTCAAAAGTGCGACTCAGAGTCCTTAGGACTCGAGTCTGAAAATTGTACTGCTTTACTGTAAAGTTTAAAAAAACTTGACTTAAGTTTTTTAAAAAGAACAGTCGACCAGAAAAAGAACAATAAAATTGCTATAAAAAAAATATCGTTTTCTTCTTTTTTATTTTAATTGATTAATTGATTTTGTAAAACCGCTTGTGTGAAAAAGAAATTTAATAAATCGCCATCCCAATAATGATAAGTCTTTGATATTTTAGAGGGGAGTGAGGCTCATTAGTCATAGTTTTTTTCAAACCGGTCTCATCCAGATTTTTTTTAAATCACCTCCTTATTTCAAAAATAAGATTATATCAAAGAATCGAAATCGAATAAGATTATATCGAAGTCTTTTACTGTATCTCTTAGGCTCGGACTCGAGTCAGAGTCGCTAAATTTTAAATGAGTCTCATTTTGAAAATTTTCTCTGATACAATCCCTTCTTTGCTTTTAATTGAATAATTGACCAGAGATAGGGTCTCCAAAAATGAGACTCGAGTCTTTATGGACTCAAGTCCGAGTCTTTATCTTGTTGTAAAATCGACTCGGATTCTAAGTCTGAGTCTTTTAAAATTTAGCGACTCAGACTCGAGTCCGAGTCTCAGAGATATAGTAAAAGACTTGAGTCTTTGAATTGACTTGCATGAGACCAGTTTGAAAAAAAATTATGACAAATGAGCCTCACTCCCCACAAAAATATCAAAGACTTAAGATTATCATTTTTGGGATGGAGATTTATTAAACTTCTTTTTCACACAAGCGGTTTTACAAAATCAATTAATCAATTAAAATAAAAAAGAAGAAAACGATATATTTTTATTTCTCATAACAGTTTTCTTATTCTTGTCAGCTGTTCTGTTTGAAAAATTTATCAAATAATAAGTTCAATGTCTCCACCGCTTTATGACTAAATTCTTTCTTTCTATAAGCTTTTCTTCATTTAGACATCCATCATTATCTTTTTAGTACTATTCCACGGTCTTTGTAGCCCTGCTGAGCGTAGAGTGGCTAATATAGGGACACTAGTTCGGTCAAAAAAAAATTCTAAACAAAATTTTCGACTCGAGTCTTAAGGACTCTGAGTCGCACTTCTGAGTCTCTGAAAATTTTTCATAGACTCAGACTCGAGTCCGAGTCTTATGAAAAATAACGAGTCCCTATGTCTGTAATTGACTTAGTAAAACTGATTGTGTGAAATAGACAATTTAATAGGTCTCCTCCCAAAACATGATCGGTCAATTACTTTGTAAATTAAAGGCTTTATATGAAAAAGATGACTTTATTTAACTAATAAACATTAGACCATCAATCAAAGCTTTCGTCGTTATTAAGATGACGAGGTGATTTCAGGATCATCGACAGTGTGGATGAATTGAATATTTTGAATAAAATCAAAAAATATTGACCAATTTTGCTAGATGTGGCACAAAAATAATTTGACCTTGATGGGTTTTCTACTATAGTGACATGTCTCTATAATATAACGACATGTCACTATAGTTGACACAAAATTTCTTAAAAAACATGATTTTTTAGCTATATTCGGTTATAGTGACATGTCACTAAAGCAAATTGAAAACCACCATTCGATAGTTAGTGACATGTCACTATAGTAGGGTATTCGGTTATAGTGACATGTCACTAAAATCGAACAATTACGTTATGATGTACTTTTGATAATAGGTCATTTTAGTGATTCAATTCAATATTTAAGCGGTTTTAAATCAGTGGTATTTTTAGTATGAAAAGGGAGTTGCAAAATTTTTTATTAGGTTTTTATATTCGAGTTCAATTAATTCAAGTTCTTAACTCAAGTAAATAAGATTCGTCTTAAGTTCAAAGCAGATTATATTCAAAGAATTACGGTTCCGTATGTTTTATTTCATTAGTTATCAGATAGGCTAGAATTTAGAGATTATCAAAATAGTGATAGTTACAATAAAATCCTTTTTACTAAAATAAAGCGCTTTTTTGTTCCTTTTGGTTTGTTTCAATAAAATATTATGTCAAAAAAAAGAAGTTTTTTGGAATGGTCAAGTCAATGATAAAATTTGACAAAAATTTTAATAAAATTTTGTTTAAAAAATTAATTCTGTGTTTTGTTCGACTAAGTCGATTTTAGTCGACTTTTGAGAAAAACTAGTCGACTAGAGTCGACTTACAAGATTTTCTAGTCGGCTGTCGAAAAGTCGACTAGTCGAAAAAAAAGTCGACTTTTTCCCAGTCGACTCACAACACTAATTAAATTCAAAACTGGACTGTTACCGTGTTTTTCGACCTGGAAAACACCATAAAAAGGTTGTCTCCAAAACACGGATGCCGATCGATGGATCCGGATTTCTGGTGCCTAAAACACGGTTTCATATTACGGATTGTACATCCTTACTAAAGTACGGATCCTGATTTAAAATGGATTCTAATTGAAGATCGAATATTAATTACAAATTTTAAACATAAATACTAATCTGAGGTACCATATGGATACAACTGCTTAATAGACTTTTTCGTAAAATTCTTATGTTTAAAAAAAATATTTTTGCTCGAAGCCGCTTAAGCGATTTTAAGCTTACCAAAGTTACGTCATGATAACAAATATTTTAAATGTTTTTGTTATTAATGCAAGTTGACTTTAAAATAGCGAATCGCTATTTACAGGTAGAATTATTAGTTTTGAACGAGTTTTAAAATCTAAACTGAAGTAGTCAAGAAATTAAGTGCCATTATATTTAAGTTTTACCACAATAAAAAGGCAAATGTTACATTTTTATTTTCGATACAAATCCGCTTTTTAGGTACCCAAAATCCAGATCCGTAGATCCGCATCCGTGTTGTAGGGATAACCCCATAGGGATCCGATTAAAAAAGCAAATGACAAAACAGCTTTATCAAAATAGCAACGTGTTAAAAAAGCAAATTCAAAATCGCAAACAATTAAAAGAGCAAATAATTAAAAGTGTCAAAATAGCATTTATTAAAAAAAGCAGTACTAATAGATTATTTGATAATTAATTAAGCTAAAGGGTGGGTCTACCTTTTTCGTATTACTTAATCGATAAAAGTGGCCCGAATAATGTGATTTTCGCAAAATTGAGGTAAATTTTTTTGTGACAAAGTAACCTGAGCTTTTTTATCATCTAAGTCATCTAATGTAAAGCCACGAAGTAAATTTGTTATACAGTCAAGTCCCACTTATATCACCACCCACTTAAGTCACTGTTACACTTATATCACTGGATATATTAAGACAAAAGGGTCACTTTTAATGCAAACCGATTCCAGTTAAGTCACATTTCATTTTTATCACTGCAAAATGGCTTGAAAAATAGGGTGATATAAGTGCTACTCCACTGTATTATCCATTATTCTAAACATAAAGTCAAGAAGAGAATTTGTGTACTATTTTGATGTTGCTTTTTTGACACTTGCTATTTTGATAATGCTTTTTTCTAAATGTGCTATTTTGACAATGCTAATTTGACATTGCTTTTTTTTCCTTTGCTATTTTAACATAGACTCAACCCCATAAAAACATTTTTTCGAAAGGGAATAAAATCAAAAATTTTATCACTACTCTTTAGCTTTTTTGCAGCCAAATGTCTGTGTACTTTATTTAAACATTTAGGTACTAATGATTGAAAAAAGCTATAATTGATTTTAAGATATGATCTTAAAGCTAAAAAGCTCCGATTAGCGATGGACCCTGATCGATTAGGAAAGAAATTTTCCCGAAGCCATACTTGGTAGAAACGTTCATATGTTTCAAAAATGGAACGAATTTTTTTCGAAAAATCAAAAAATTTCAGATCTTTCAATAACTTTTCGGACACTTTTAACACGTTTTCGAGGTCCCGAACGTCCTCGAAAAATCGTGAAAATATACTGAAACCTAATACTACAACGCTTTTGTAGCTTATTTGATACTTCTATGGTTATAAGGGTCAGTTTTTTTAATATTTCTTTCCATTAGCTTTAAAAGGTACACAACTTTTGATGGATGGTAAACTTTCAGACAAAATTACTCAAAGGAGGTGATATTTTTAAAGGTACTTTTATGCAATTTTGGATGCGAAAATGCCAATTATAGCCATTTTTGTTTCTATGTAAATTTACATAATTTGTTGTAAAATTATGAAAATTAATGTTATTTTATTTTGGTGATTTTTTCATAATCTTGAAATTTTCTCTAAAGTTGCTTTAATTTCTAGGTTCAAGATTATTTGAGTTAAATCTTTCAAAATTACTTAGTTGGATTATCAAAGACAAAAAATAAAGCATTTCATCAAGACCTAAAAATAAAAAATAAAAATTATAATTAATTTATTAAAATCTTGATAATTTAATAGAGTCCATTTTGTGCTCTGTTTTTAATTAACATTCGAAAAAAAAAACTTCTTTCTTATTATTTTGTTATAATTTCTCAATTTAATGAAACAAATAAAAATTCGAATACGATTAGAAAGTCTCTCTCTAATGAGTCCAGGTCTTACAGACATTTGAACCTCCCTCCCCTTCTGCATAAAAATATTTATTAATACATTAATAGAAATGGCGGCGCGTGCTCGTGCCTCAGTTACAGTCTTTCTGTGTATTCACTGTAAATAAAATTAATTTTAGCTTTCATTTATTTGTTTCATTTTTTTGCAAACTAGTAAAAAAAAAAATTTCCTCTTTTTTTTTTCGTCTCTTTTCGAATATAAATAAATCTTTAGGGACTATTCTTTTGAGTATGAAATAATCTTAACTTTTTAAGAAATTTTTTTTTTATGTTTCAAAATTTTCTAATTTTTTTTCTCTTTTTTTTTCAACAGAGTCACCTTTTTTTTTCCCTGAATTTCGTCTTCAAATTCCGCAACATTTTCCCATACTCTTTTTTCTCCTTTCATCAATGGCTTCTGGTCTTAAACGTAACATACAAGAAATCTACGGTGCCGGTCACATGGCCATGAATGGTGCACCTTACGGTCTACCCACTAATGGTCAACAAAATGGATCACAAATGATGCAAATGAAAGTCGAAATGGGCGAGTACATGCAACAACAAATTGATCCAAATTCGAATCAAGATGTTAAAAAATCACGTTTAGATAATCAACCTAAACAAGATCCCTCGAGAGTACTTCACTTACGTAACATACCACAACAATTAAGCGAAAGTGAAATCTTATTCTTAGGTCTTGCGTTTGGTATGATTAAAAATGTTTTATTTTTACGAAGTAAAAATCAAGCTTTTCTTGAATTCGAAAAAATAAACGATGCACAACAAATGGTTAATCATTTTAATCAAACAACAAGTACATTTAATGGTAAGAAAATATTTGTACAATACTCGAATCATCAAGAGTTAAACACAGACCCGAATAACTCGAATAACTTGGCGGCACAATCGGCTTTAAACGAAGCCTTGTCTATGTGGCAATCAGCCAAACAAGGCGGTAAAAATACTGTCTTGAGAGCTACTATTCTTAACATGATCTATCCGGTCACACTAGACGTATTGAATCAAATATTCTCTAAATTCGGACAGTTGTTAAAAATAATTACGTTCAATAAAAACGATAAGTTCCAAGCACTCATACAAATGCGTGACCCTCAATCGGCTCAAAATGCAAAACAAGCCTTACAGGGTCAAAATATTTATAATGGATGTTGTACTTTACAGATTGAGTTCTCTAAATTAGCGAGTTTGGAAGTCCGATTCAATAACGATAAGAGTCGTGACTTTACTAATTTATTGCTACCAACAGGAGAAGGCGTCGGTCAAGGCTCACCTAATGACATGCAACAATCTCAGTTCGGAATGAACGGTAACTCACAGATGAACGCTTACCCGAATCAATCGTTAATCGGTGCGCCTCCAAATTTCATGTCCGCTGTTCAAGCGGGTAATCAAATGCCTTTTGGTAGTCAAGGTTCACAAGGTCCCAACATGGGTTTTAACCAAGGAAATTTTAACTTTAATCAAATGGGTAACATGATGCCGTCGAATCAAGGCGGTCCAATGGGCCAACAATATCAATCCCAACAAAGTCCACAGATGCAAAATCAAGGACAATACGGCACACCTGTTCTCCTTGTTTCGAATTTAAACGAAGAGTTTGTTAACCCAGACGCGCTTTTTACTCTCTTCGGAGTCTATGGCGATGTTGTTAGAGTCAAAATATTGTTCAATAAAAAAGATAGTGCGTTGATTAATTTCTCGAATTCGCAGCATGCATCGACAGCTCTGGCTAATTTGGACCGAGTTAAATTGTGGAATAAACAAATCAGGGTTTTCCCATCGAAACATTTAACGGTCCAAATGCCCAAAGACGGTCAACCTGATGCAGGCTTAACAAAAGACTTTTCAAATTCACCATTACACAGATTTAAGAAACCAGGCTCGAAAAACTTTAACAACATCTTTCCACCATCGTCAACTCTTCACTTGTCCAATATCCCTCAAAATGTTACCGAACAACAATTGAGAGACATTGTTGGACGATACGGTGCCATTAAGGGCTTCAAATTTTTTCAAAAAGATCGTAAAATGGCATTGTGTCAAATGAATACTGTTGAAGAGGCAACACATGCCCTTATAGCTACACATAATTACCAACTAGCTGACAACATGCACCTTAGGGTTACGTTCAGCAAGGCCACTATTTAAAGAAAATGATAAGACAGCAAGAAAGAAAAAAAAACAAAAAGAACTTTTTTTTCGTTTATTTATTTAAGAGAAATAAATTTTCATTTTTTTTTTGGAAAACAGTTTTTTTCAAAAGAGTGTTAGCTACAAACAACAATTTCTTCTATTTATGGACTCTTTTTCACAAACTCTCTTTTGAAATCTGTTTTTTTTTTATTTTTTTTGATTTTATGGATTTTTTTTTCTGGTTGTAAATTTGTTGTTGACTGTTTTTTTTTGGAAATTATTTCAGTTTGGATTTTTAGAGACTTTTTTTTTGTGTTTGTTTGGTGTTGAAGCCCAGCTTTTAAAAAAAAAGAGAACAAGCTACTCAAAAATTTTTTTTTTCGTCTTATTTTTATTATTATTTTTTTCAATGGGACAAAATTTAGAATTTTTTTTTTGGTCATTTACTCTTTAAAAAATACTTTAAATAAAAATGCTTAATCAAAAACAAGCTCTTTTTTCTCGTTTACACACTCCTCTCTCTCTCTCTCTCTATTTTTTGTTGCTTCCAAATTCTGTCTTTCTATCTATTTTTTTTTCTATTGTGACAAATGCAATGAGAAAGTAAGTAAGAATTGATATTTATTTTATTTTTTGTTTTTAGAATTAGTTTTTTTATTATTTTGGAATGAATTAAATTTCAAGAAATATGGTTTCTTGAGATAATGGTAACTTGAAATAAGACTTTTTTTATTAAAATAAAATTTTTAAAAAAAAAAATTTAATGAAATTTTTTTTGATCGCTTGGAAAACGAAGCGATGACACATTTTTGACTTTGGGTCTACCGTAAAACCTTGCAAACTACCCCATTGGGCTTCTCAATAAAAAATTGTGGGGTACTAAATTAATGACAAGTTTTTTACCACTGATTTAAAAACATAAAAATACTGAATTTGACTGGACTACTAACGATTTTTTGTTCAAAAAAAAATATAAAAAAAAGAAAAAAATATACAGGAAAAAATTTCTTTCCATTTCAGATTCGTCATCACTAGTTCTTGCTGTCATGTCTATATAAAATTTTCATCACTGGAGCCATGAATATTTTGAGCATCATCATCTTCAATGTCATCTATGAATTCTTAATTGAGAATAAAATGTCTAAGCTGCCTATGAAAGACATCAATAATATGCGCAGTAAGCTTGTTTGAATAAATTTTGTATAATGATACTGATACATTGTATTAATTAACCGGGTGATCAAGCAATGTTTGCTTTAGTGTATGTATTCTCTGAGTTTATTCATTCCAAAAATTTCGATACAAAGCTTTCAAAGGTCTAAATCATGCTATATCCGCTGACTGTAAAAGATTGGTTAGGCTTTTCGCAACAAATGCTAAATCGACGTTTGCAGCCGCAAGTGAATTACTGGCCAACTGTAAATTGAGAATTTTTTTTTGCGAAGCTTAAAAGTGTATGATTAAAAAATTTTAAGCTCATGGGTGTGTAATTTAATAGAATTTTTAATCCCATGAGACTATAAACAAAAATATCATTAAAAATTTTAAGTAATTATTAAATTATTTTGACTTAATCGCCGGGTTAAAAAGAAAATTTAATAAAAAAACCCAGGGGATATAGTATATTCTTAGGTAGGGGGGTTATGGCTATTTACAGCCTTTAACTCCTTGTTAGTTTTACGGTAATTGTAATGAAAAATTCAAAGCGGGACTTCAAGATTTCTCGATCTCCCCAATATGTTCCTTAATTTTTATCATGACAGGATTTCGTTTGTACTTTACTCATTGAGTCGCCGTTCGATACCATTGTAACGATTGATTTTCTGCATTCTAACAGCAATTGCCAATGTCATCATCATCATCCCTAGAAATTTTTTTTTCAATATAAAAGTACTAAAATAGCTTCAATGATTTGTTGAAATTTGGATAAACTGATAATTTGATTACAGTATTTTCTCGTTCAATACTGAAGCGACAGAACTCGAGAAACAACCGTTACCATACATTCTTAACTTAGACTGCATGCTCATAAGTCGGGATTCGACTATTAAAGTCAAGGTTTTTAATCTAAAAAGCATCCGCGATTAAGTTTTTGCCGGAATGTTGCGGACTAACTTCGTAACTCTTAACTCCTAACTCCAACCACATTTTTTATAACGGTTTTTACACTAGTCCTTAACGGCAAAGAAAGTTTTTAGCAGTTCAAATATTCAGCAATTCAACAATTGGTATTGCAGAAGAAATACATTAAATATTTAGACTTAACATCCTATAACATAAAAAGTTAGAGTATTTTCATATTTTGTGGCTCTTACAAGCCTCATTTCTAATTTCAAAAAGTCTAGTCCATTCAATTGAAAAAATACCAATTTTTAACCAAAATTTAAGTGTTCATTAATACGATTAATTACACCATTCGATCGAAGAAAAGAGTGTAAAAATAAATAGTTAAGAGATCATGAAGCTAAGTAAAATTCATCTTTCCGGATCATCTTCCTGCTACAATTTTTAAAGTACTGTTGTGTTAAATAATTTTTCTTTACAAAACAATAAAATTAAGGTACAGACAAAAGCCCTTTACATATAGAAATAAGAAATGAGGCTTGTAGGAGCCACAAAATATGAAACTTTTTTAATTTCTCAAAGCATAACAACTTCTAACTTTTTATGTTATAGGATGCAAAGTCTAAATGTTTAATGTATTTCTTCTGCGATACCAATTGTTGATAATAATAATTTAGAATGCTGGAAAAAAAGGGAAAAACTTTTTCATTTTTCACTAAAAATCTATCTCCTCATGGCTTTTAAATTCAACAAAATGATGCAAAATCTTAAAATCTTCCTCCTTTTACCTCCATCGAAATTTTTATCATCTACAGGTACTTTTCTAAATTGATTTCTTTATTTGATATTGAAATCATAACTGTGGTCATCGACCCCAAAAAACACTAAAAAATCATTTCTATCACGGGGATTCATAAATGTTATCGAGCATTTTAGCTTTTATTTATATATTTTGGCGGCTTAATTCAAAGCCTAAGCCGAATTGCTATATTAAAAATGCATGAACTCATTACATATTAAGCGAAAAAGAAAAGGTATAAAAACAATGAGGTTTCATTTTATTTGTCAAAGTAGATGACAACTTCATTAATTATTCATCTACAGACTGTAAGAAAAATATAGCGTTTTTACTAAATTTCCAATTTTTCATTGAAAACACACAATATGGCCAAAATATGTTATCATTGATTTGAATATATTGACCTCGATGATAAAAAAATTTAAATGCCTATTTTTCTTATTTAGGGTATTAATGGTTGAATTTTTTTTCCAAAATTTTAATTTATTAAAATATGTCAAGGACAATTTTGGCCGGAGATTGCACTTTTTAGCTTAAAATTTCATTTGAATACAATTTCACCACGAAAAATTCTTTTTTTCTATGATTGAATTGTAAATACAAAGCGTAGCTTTGTCTTTATGTATGCATTCATTTCTTCAGTATTTTGACTATTCCAACAACACCCCATTTGGAAACCCTCAAACAACCACAATCAAACAACAACCTTTGCATGCCATTAAAATAACTATAGCCACTTTACACTCTATTAAGTACCGATCATGAATACATAAACGATCCCACTTAAATCTACTACATATTTTATAGCATCTAAATAAGGTATTTACAGTATACCTAATACCAAAGAAGCTAATTTTGACCCACTATAATTTTCTATTCTTATTCATACATTTCATATGATTTGATATACCCTATTCTAAATAACCTATCCTATCTTTTTATTTAGATTTAAGTAACATACTAATTTATATATTTCGATATACTTCGATCTATATCTTGTATGAAATTCAATTTTACGAACCGATTGGAGTCTATCAATTTTAAGCGTAGATCGACTGAATTGACAAATTTTCATAGTTCTATATTACTAATATAGGCCAAGTTATGTTTACCTTCTTTCTTTTTTTAAAACAACAAAATATTAAATTCGTAATATGCGCATAAAATTACCTCATTCAATATACATTGAACACTAAGAAAATTCTTTTAAAACCTACACAATTTGAAAAAATCAGAAAAAATGGTCGCTTTTTCCATTCGGTATTTTAATTTTGTGTTTTTAATGCTGAACACGGTTTTCAAGGAGCTGCTTACTGTCAGAAGGGTTGCATTGTGCGCGCTTTGCTTAAAATATTAATCCAGGTCTCATAATTATCCGAGAATACGTAAGTTAAGCTGAATAATCGAAGCTAGAATGAACAATAATAACAGTTTAATTTTATTTTAAACTAATTACTGATGTTAAGCCATTCAACCGGAAGAGATCACGACAAAGTCGTCCTAGAGTAAGCGGATCGGCAACTCACATGTCAGGTTTACCATAAATAATTAAATAATATGGTAGGTATAATTATGTATCTAGTTCTTTAAAATAGTTAATAATTTTGAGAAGGTCGACTTTATAAATGAAATTCAATCAAGAGTTGGTCAAGAGTCATTAAATTTAAGGGGTCACTCAATGAGCATTAATAGAGATTTGGTTAAGAACTGTGCAGTTCGTTTTAATTGTTTCACAAATCGAGTTGTTATCTGTAATAGTTTGACACAAAGAGTAATCGAAGCAACTTCAACTGAAAATTTCAAGGCAAAAATAGATGAATGGAAGGGGAAGTCTCTAGTGATATAAAGAAATCAAAAACTTCACACTCTTTTGAAGCTTCGGCTTCTGAAAGCTAAATAAAATATTTTGAAGAAAGCCTGATGATGGAATAGTTCTTCTACCACTTATGGTGGTCAAACAAAAATATTGAAAAAAAAAATAGCATTTATGAACGTTGTCAAATTTGAATTCTTTTATGCGTTCTTTGTGAAAGACTTAAAAGTATTCTAAGATACATAGCTTTGGTTGTTTAAAAAAAAGCTCAATCACAATACCTTGATTCTCGAACTATGCATTAAGTTGATATTTAAACCAATTAAATAGAAACAATTAGTATGTTTAATACCTAACTACCTTGGTAAAAACAACAACTATACAGCTTGACAATCTGACCTGGAAAGAACTTGAGTTCTCAATTTGTCGGATTGAGTTGAATTTTAATTTCATTTTGGAATTAGTTTTCAAAAAAAGTTGTCATTTTTCAAATCAATTAGAAAATTAAGCTTCCTTTACTTAATCAAAAAATTTTCCAAAATTCATAAGTTTTTAGTTTATCATTTTTAAAAGATAACATTAAAAAGACCTCCGGGTTTAAAAGTGTTTAGGCGTTTGTTTTATTAAAATTAAATTTCCTATTCTATTTTTAAGGAACGTTACTCGTTTTTATTTTTTCTTGTGTTCTTTCGTTGTAAAATAGAAACTTTACATTTCCATGGTAACTTCCTTACTTTCTTTTTTTCTCTATTTGAATATATATAAAATTTTTAATACTTCAAATAAAAACGAAAATAAAATCTAATTAAGAAATTGGACTCTGTGAAAATAAAAAATTTTAAACGAACGAAATAAAGAAACATAAAAATTTTACATGATATGAAAAAACATTAACAAACAACAAAACTTTATAATATGATTAAACAACCTAGCAAATCTTATACAACAATTAAAACACATTCGAAACGTCAGTCATCATCGAAAAAACCATCTGAATCTAAAACCCAAGATATTGTTTTAAATGTAGCAGCTGCTTTTGGTCAACAAGCATCAAAAGGAAAATCAGTCGATTTTAAAATTCAACTTAAATGTACAAATGAAATATTTAATATTCTTAAATTTCCGTTGTCGATGAAAATACGAGACTTAAAAGCGTGTCTCGAATTTATATGCGGTATACCTTTTAATCTACAACGATTGTCTTATCTTGATGACGGTGAACTAATCGATTCAAAAGAAATTCAATATTATGATATCATTGACGGAGGGATTGTCATAATGGACATTTGGACTATATATCTTAGTCTTGTTAAAGTATGTCCTTATGGAACCATTGACGATGCACTTAAACAAGGCGTGTCTTTAAGTGTTGAATGGAATTCACCAACATCTGATTACATGTTTACTCGTGATAAAAATAAATACATACAAGAACGTAGTGGTATAGCTTTATTTATAGCTTCTCATCGCGGTAATTTAAATTTGGTCAAGGGTCTAATTGCACACGGTGCTAATATAAATTACAAAAGTTCTTATGGAAGGACGCCTCTAATGGTTTCAGTAGTGGCTAATAAGACGGAAATAATCGGTTATTTGTTAGACAATAACGCTGATATTGAAGTACTTGATATAAATGGAGATAATGCTTTATCGATTGCGAAAAAGTTTAATAATAAATTAGGGCAACATAAATTAACTCAATTTAAATGGAAAAAGAGAACTGAAGCTGATCTTAAGCAAAAATCGAAGGAAAAAGACGATGATGACATTTTTCCTGATCAACGCTTACCGCATCAAGTTTTTGATTCGTCAAAAAAAACTTGGCTTAAAGGAAATTTTATGCAAGTTTATATGATGCAATTAGTGCCTCAAAGAGAGTTTAGTGGAAGTGGATTATCAGCTCCCAAGAGTGTTGGAAAAGAAGTTTTAAAAATGCACAAACAACATACAAGGTCTGTCAGTGATTTGAAAGTTAACATTTTGAGCGAAGAAAACGAAGAAGGCGCAACGAGTCCGATACAAACAGGTCTGTCTTTTGATAAATGGTTGAGTCAAAAGTTAAAAGCCAAGCGACTTGAGCAACAAAAATTAAAAAAAGCCGAAGCTGAAAAGGAGCTTGAAAAGTAAAATATCAATCTTTATTGTTTCAACTAATTTTTGTTTAAAATTTCTAATTTTGTAGCAGTCGGGAAGAATTCAGCAAAGACGCAGCGAATTCAGTTAGCTTGGAAAATGAAAATAACTTATGGATGAAAGACTATTCAAAACCAAGTTTAGGTAATTCTCGACTCGAGCCGTATGAAACAATCAAAAAAAGTTCAAACATTTCATTAAACTCAACTTCCAATAATTTAATTAACACTAATAGTACAAACAATTTTAATAGTGCAAGTGTTGGATCTTTGAATACAAATCGTTCGGGTAAAAATATTGATCTACTCGAAATTTATAAAGGTATGTCATATGAAGAATGGACAAAGATAAGAGACTCATTTTTAAAAACTCATAATATGATATAAGTTGTTTTAATTTTATTGTAAATTTTTTAATAAAAAAAAAAGTTTTTTATCTTGAAAGTTTTTTTTTGGTTAAAATTTGAACATCTGTTCTTTAACATGATTAAAAAGTTAATTATAATTTGTGGATTGGTTTGTATAATCTTAAATTCGTTATTCCTTTACACTCTATTCAACCAAATAAATGTAGCCGATGAGAAATTTCTTGAGTTGAAAAGTTGTCCATTTTGTTATGGTCACAGTTTGTGCAGTGATGTACAATTCGATCGTTCGAATAAATATCGTATTACTTTAGATCAACAATTTGCGCTCTTCAACACTTACGCTTTTCAGTATGTTTTGAACATTAAAAATGTTTTTTTTGCTACAAATAGTTTGAATGGTAACAAATTGGTTATTAAAAAATTAGCTCATTATCAAGAGTTAGAAGATTTTGATCTAAATGAAAATGAATGTCTTCTTAATGATAATCCATGTCTTAACAAGATAATCAAGAACCATCAAAGTCTACTAAAACAAAAATTAACTGTTGAATCTTTTAAATATTTAAGCGAGTATTTGAACATTGACTTTGGTAAATGTCTCACTCAACGTTTAATTGACATCATGTACGACAAGTACTATAAGA
The DNA here is from genome assembly GCA_022207745.1 of Brachionus rubens. Taxonomy (NCBI): domain Eukaryota; kingdom Metazoa; phylum Rotifera; class Eurotatoria; order Ploima; family Brachionidae; genus Brachionus; species Brachionus rubens. The sequence goes on along the minus strand of JAJVHD010000001.1, from coordinate 1,150,936 downwards.
CAAATTCTCCTAAAAGCATTTATTTTGACAACTTGGTTCTTCTAACAACTCTTAAAATTAATCCTGAGCCTATAGTTTTACAGGTATTTTTAAAATGATTTTCAATTTTAAGGTTTTTTGACTAAATTATTCTAAGATGCTGTCTAAAGATAATGGTTGGCCATTTCCAAAATATTATGGAAGCTGTGGTCGAGTTATTGTTGAATCAAATGAAGGAAGGACTATTGATCGTTATTATGATAGTCCATTTTTAACAAGAGTAAATAATTTACAATATTTTTTTTTCATCAAAAAATGCAACAGAAATTTTGAAATAAGAAAACGTGACATTTTAAAAACGTGATGATGTTTAGACTTTGAACTTGGATTAAATGTTTCTTCTAACAAAGACTGTTTCTTCAAAATTCAGCGATTCTTACAGAAACGTAACGCTTCGTTAAAAGAAGTTTTGTTTTCTTCTGAAGTCTAAGCAGAACAGAAGGGTAATTATGACTGAACCGGAAGCTTTGAGACGAAACTGAAACCAATATTTACATTTTCGCAACAATCATTGAATCAGAGAGGTCGTAGCTGAATAAGAAAAACAACAGCTAGTGGCACTTGTTCGAATCAAAGAATTTAAAATTGAAAAAATGAAATAACTACTCGAGAGTCGCTGTGACTTAAAATAAGGGCGACAAAATATGCAAACGTAGCGAGTATAAAGAAATTCTGTTACGGCCCTACCCGGTTAAGAATTCTAACCAGTTTCTGCAGCTAATAAAGCACAGAAAAAGTAATACCACAACTAATAATCAGGCAAAATGCTGAAAAATAGAGAGGGATGTATGAATGTAATCTTCTAAGAATCAACTCTACACTGTGACTAATTTTTCCAAAAATAACAATAGAAATTAACACTTTTTTTTAAAAGGTCAAAATTGCCAAACGTATTCTCGAAACATTATTTGAACTTGAAACAAACGAATTGGAGATTGGAGTCTATCTATTAGATCTTGGGTATGAAAATATTGCATACGATGAACAACTGGATAAAATAGTTTTCATTGATGCTGAAAACGTGATCATAGTTGATAAGTTACAAATTAAAAGAGGTTAATAATTATAATCAAAAAATTTCAATTAAAAATTTAACTTGTTTTAGACCAAAGGGAGCACTTGAATAAATATTTTTTAGAATTCCAAGACTGTGGACAGTATGGTGATTGTTTAAGTTTCGATTTGTATAAAATGTGTTACTCGTATTATGTTGACATTAACTTTTATTCAGGTATAAAGCACTTTCTTTTAAGATAAACGTGTAACACTTAAAAAAAAAAATAATGTTTTTTTAAGCATGTAGGAACTTGTTTAGTTTATACGCATCGGATGTAAATAGAAAAAATTTTTTACACTCAATACCAAAAAATATAAACAAAAAGCTCAAACTCGATGCAATTTTAAACAAATGTTCAATAGAAAAAAATAATCGTTTCAAGATAGCTCGTGAACTAATTCAAGTTTTTGAAATAATTTTGAAGGATTTCTAAATTTTACATGTATCCTTTTGAATTTAATCTTTTTTTTTTGTTTAAATAAATGCTATTTTCTCTAAGTGGATTGCTTCTATTTTATTCAAATGAAAGAAGTTGATTCAAAATAACTTGCTTATATTTTTGTTTCTGAATCAACCTTGAAGCTAATGTTATAAAAAGCATCGACTTTCAAAAATTATTTACATTTAGATTTTTCTTCTTCATTTTTTTCCATTTATTAATACAAATGTTTTTTTTCTTCTTTAGATTCAACTAAGAAACACATTTTTGGCTTTGAAAAAAGAGCTCAAATCGATAGAGATGTAGAAAATGAATGCAAAGTTTTATTGTTTCGACAATTTAGACTTTTTTTTATTTTTTTTTATTAAAAAAATTTTTTTTTTTTTCATTTTTTTACAAACACAAAAAAAATTACTAAACTTGAAAAAAAAAAATTTATTAGAAAACGTTTGTGTTGATTGTGTTTGGAAAAAATTGTGATTTTTGACGCTTACCCTTTTAGTAAACCCCTTAGATATGGTAGATGTTCTTTATTGGTAACTAGATTTTTGTGTATTTTTTATGTTAACTGTATTCAAATTGTATTTGTTCTAAAAATCGATTTGTAATAAATGTGTTTAAAAAATGTTCCAAAATTGCAAAATTTATTTATTTTACCTTCATTTAAAGTTTATTTTTTTAGTGCAGTCTATGAGGTGCATAAGCTTTATTTGAATGTGCTGAAATAAAATAAAAACCGGGTTTAAGTGAAGGGGGAAACAAAAAAAATCAAGGGTTTTAAATCGGACTTTTACATCGCGGCATAACACAATTTTCCAAGTGTAGTGCCATGCCAACACATTCGCTTCCATTGCCTCGGTTTGTCTCTGAAATACTTGGCGGTGGATCATTGCATACACGTGTTCTCGATCTTGCACCAGCACCACATGTAACACTGCACGGTGGCCATGCACTCCATACAGAATAATATCCATTATCTTCACAAAAAAAAGTAATAAAATATCATATTTGATACCTTAAGTAACAAAAATTACATTGACATTCAACTTCGAGCTCATACAAAATTGTATCAACATCTGCATTTGAAGTGAATGAACAATCTTTAATGCTAGTCTCATTTCCTAAACACCTTAAACCGTTGACACTTTGTTCATTCACAAACTTTAAATAGTCTCTATCCTTAGTGTAAGTTGATTTCAAGTTGTCAACTTTGATTGGATCAGTGTAGAGGCTTTTAGTAAACCCGAATTCAGCACAAGCAACTTTTCCAATATTTTCAACCACTGATAAATCATTTGTTGTAGAAAACAATCGAGTTTCTGTGAGTGTTAGAGGATTGTAGAGTTTTAAGAATCCTCGTTTTGTTATGTTTCCAGGATTTCGATCAGTATTTACAAGTTCTAAAAAAGTTAAAAAGAGTTAACTTTTGTTAAAAAAATATCTTGTAAGATATTACTTATAATTGAAGATGGACAATCGTCCAAAAATGAACAATATTGGGTTTCGACTAAATACTTTTCATCACACATCTTATTAGTTTTATCAATTTCACATGTTCTTCTTCTTGTTCGAGTTCCACCACAAATCTTAGAACAAGAACTCCACGAAGACCATTCGGTGTAAGTTGTACACTCTTTAATTTTACATTTTTCAATTTGATTTTTAATACTAGTTGTCTGGTTTTTATCGCATAGCCAATTTAAGCTATCTGATACTTTGACAGAGCCTTTTGAACATGTCCTCGATCTTGAACTAAAACCTTAACATAAAAAATTCTTAAGACACATTAAGCCTTGATTGACAAAAATTATAAAAAATTAACCTTCTCCACAGCTAGTAGAACAATCCGACCATTTAGACCATTCAGAAATTTCATACGACAATTTTGTTGAACAATCATCTCCACTGTTTAAAACAGAATTACATAAACAAGTTCCATCTAAATTATTCGAATCGGGCGAACAGTACATGCCTTTTGAACATTTTTGTAAATCACATTTTATGTTTTCTTTTATTTTTTGGTTATTGGCTACGTTAACTTGTCTCTCAAAATTAGGTCTCAAATAAATCGAACAACTTTGTTTAGCTTCGTCGAATGCGTATTGAACACAGAGTATATTTTTCAAGCATTCAATAGCACATTGTTCCTCAAAAAAAGATTTAATTGTTGTTACAGTATCTTTTTGAGATGAAGTAATTGTAACTTTTGGGTCCAAGTTGACAACTTTAAAGCCATTTGCATCTTTTCTAAACAAGCCAAGAATAAAATCAGAGTCCAATTCAGTGACTATTAAACCCAATACTGAGCTCAATGAGATCAATAAAATCAAATTAATTAAAAAGATTTTCATTTTTTATTTTTTAAAATTTTCAAGACTTCATTTCAAGATATTTTTATAGGATGTTACATTCGTACATTTTCGTGATGTACATTATTCCCAGTATAGGATTATTTCATTTCAAGTCTCTCAAGTTAGTTTTGTAAATTTCCATTGATAATTTTCTTTTTGTTGTACTAGTCATAGACAAATAAGTCACTATGGATACTCGGTTTTTAATTAATTTTCTTTTTCTCTTCTAGTCAGTCAAGTTCCTCATTATTTTAATTAAAGTTATTGTTTGGTGTGTGCTTTTTTTTAACTCGAAGAAATTTTTTTTTAGACAAACATTTCAAAACTCAACAAATAATTACCTTTCAGTTGGCAAAAAAAGAAAAGTATTATACACTTAGTTTATTTATGAAGAATAACAAAAGAAAGATTTCTTATAGCAACAGCTAAGTAGTTTTTTTTTTCTTTCTAAAGTTTACATTCTTAAACATTTAAAAAGAAAAAAAAAACCTTAAAAAAAAGTTGAACATAAATTAATAGCTGTGTTTAGCAAAAATGAGATATAAGTGTATTGGTAGTCCTGAGTGTATGAAAACATTCGAGTATGGACATGCTTTACGAGCGCATATAACAGCATGTGACAAGGCTCAAAAAATACTCAAATCAAAAGCTGAAATTGAAAAACTCGAACAAAATATAAATCTAGAATATCCGGGTATTTATGGGTTACACAGGAATAATTTTTATCCAACGGCACATCATTTGGACCAAACGTTACGTTTCGAGTTTGTCGACAAGAACAAATTTAGACCAGTTAAAGACTCAGGGGAAAAAGTCGTAAAAACAATCAAAAATCCATACTTAATGACTTCCAATGATGTTAAAAAAGTTTTAACTTATCAATAAAAAAATTCTGTTTTTTTTGTATAATTTTTATAAATAAATTTTTACATAACAACAATTTTTAACATTTTTTTAACTGGACTTTTAACTTTTTATTTCCTATACAAAAACCGTTCATTGACTTGATTGCATTAATTGCTGAAAATTCGTTGTCATAACTCACAAAACCAAAGCATTTACTTAAATTTGTTGATTTGTCAATAAAAACTTTTGCCGATAGCACCAAGCCAAATATTGAAAACAATTGTGCCAAATCAAAATCGTTAAATTCAACCTTAAGAGAAAATAGAAAAATTAAAATAATTTATTGGGAAACACCTCAATAAAAACACAACAATAACTTACAGGTAAATGATAAATAAATAAATTAGCGTTAGCTGGACCTTTTATTTGTTTAATATTCGAACTAATTGGATCAAATGGATTCACAAAGTTGTTCGAAGCCATTGATTTAAACTTTAGACTATTAGAATTTGGGTCAAGCATCCATTGTTTAGAATCCGTATCTGTGCTTTTATGATTTTCAGAATCACCAAAAGCTGACGGAGAAAATTGATTAACCAAATTAACTTGATTTTGATTATTCAAATTGTTTATCAACTGTTGAAACAGAAGAAGACTATTTATGTTGTTAGGTAAATTTTTAACCGGAATGTTTAACTTGTTCAGCATGAATTGACTCGAAGTTTTTCTATTTAAACTATTGCGTTTAGTTAAATAACTATCAGCAAAACGAACGTTGATAGGCGCTGAACAATTTTCCATTATTTGAGATCTATGCATGTATTTGATAGCGTTAAGAGCTGATTGTTTGTTGTGGTAAGTGATAAAAGCACAACCTCGGCTAATTCCATTCGAATCTCTAAGGACTATACAATCTTCAATTGATCCGTAGACTTGAAATGTTTCTTTAAGATCATCTTCATTAAGTTTACGAGACAACATACCGACAAAAAGTTTTCGTTCATTTATGTCAGTTTCGGCTATTTTTACAAACATTGGATGGGACATGTTGGGTAGAGCTTTTTGATTGTTGAGTTTCTGTTGAGCTTCAAAAGCGGATTGACGAGTAAAAAATGTAACATAACAACATCCTTTACTCTCTCCAGTTCTACTGTCTTTCATAACATCAAGTTTATAAATATCGCCAAAATCTTCAAAAATTTTTTTCAAATCTTTTTCGGTCATGTAAATTGGAATCCGAGATACAAATAGCCTTACAGAATCTGTGTCTGGAAGTCGATTAGAATTGTCACTCAAATTTAATTTGTCCCTTATTTCAAATGTCTTAAGAAAATCTTTTGAATTTGAACATGATTTTTTGAGCATCTTTTGTTTTAATGCGAACAATGAATAAAAATTATTGAATTAAAAAGAAAAAAGACAAGTCTTGGTTTTTAGGGATTTTTTTTTTTCAAAATTCGATTATCCTAAGAAACCAAACAAATATAATTCAATTTTATCTGTTTTAAACAAATTCTTATTATGTTGAAATGGTAACAAAAACGCGCTCAAAAAAATGGAAGTTTTAAAAATAATTTTAATTTTGGAAAGAATATTGAATTAATTTAATTTAATCCAATCCGTAGGTTCAACACTCAAATTTGTGTGTCAATTTTTGACCATAAAAACACCCTCCCTGCGCTACCTTTTATTTGAGATTTTTTAAAATCTTAGACTTAGACAAGGTCTTAGTCTTCGTCACAGTCTTAGACGGCCTGGAAGAGAGCGTTTTAGACAGACTCGATCGTTTCGAAAATTAGATCGGTCTTGACCCCAATTTTTTGACTCTTTATGGATGAGGTTTGAATCAGTTTGAGGCTAGAAACATTTACGGGTCATCTAAATTGGAGGTCAATTGAATTCTGTTAACAGATTTCAATTTTTAATTTTTTTTAATTTTACTAGCTTTAAATTTCGAATCAAAGCTTGACCTCATTAGTCCCATTATTTCCCACTTATTAATCCAGGGGAAAAAATTGAAGTGGACCTTTACGTAAATCAAAATAAACTAAAAATTAAATTTTCTCCGTGAGACAAAAATGTTTACTATCCCTGGGTTTAAAATAGCTTTTCTGCATTTAAACCCGTAGACAATTTGCGTTTACGGTAATTTGCTTACTTACAAATATTTCCCTTGAACATGATCCTTACGTATAGATTGTTTTCCATGTTTAAAACAACAAGAGAATCGTTTAATTCTGTTTTAGAAACCCCTAAAAAGTAATTAAGAAAAATTAGGGTGATTCATTAAGTTTCGCGTTTTTTTAAGTCTTTTATTTTATCAAGATAAAAAAAACGGTAAACATCTAATCTTCAAAATATACACCATTATGCTCTATGGTCTTTAGCCATATATCAGCGAACAATTCGATACCTCTTTTGTACAATTCCTGGCTTTTTAGCTAAAAAAAATCAAGGCATCCAACTTTAACTTGGTCTTGATTAGTAAAATTCCGCCTTCTAAGAGAATGAGCCATAGAGCGGAATAGATGATAATCAGAAGGGGAAAGGTCTGGACTATATGCTGGATGAGGGAGAAGTTCAATCTCTTCCAGCTCTTTAATTTTTTCCATGGTTTTACGACCGGCATGCGGTTTTGCGTAATCTTGAAGAAACAAACTAAGCTTTCGGCTGATCAAAGAATGGTATTTTGCTGAAAAATCATTCATCAAGAGGACTTTAGATTAGTTTTCTACAGATTTCGGTACGAAATTGAATATCAAAAGGTGTCAAATCGTGTGGAACAACTTGGCAGCGTCTTCGAAGGCTAGTATCACCACTGTTAAACATATTGAACAAAGCTTGTGTCTTTCTTACTTTAAAGACATTCTCACCTTCTACTTGACATATTTATTGGGTTGCTGCTGTTGCTGTGAGGCCTTTTTCCAATAATGACGTAACAGCACTAAAATTTCTAAATTTTGATTTTAGTATGACATTTCACACAGGTCCTTTTATGGCTTTTGAATTTAAAACACTCACGCTGGTGTTAAATTCTTAAATATTGGACTAAATTTAATTTTGAAATTTCTAATTTAAAACTGAAACCTATAAAAATTCAAAACGAAAACAAACGCTTAGTTTCCACATTCCACAATAATCATATGCTTAACACCGACAATCATTTATTTTACAAAAATCAGGATGGATCAAATGGAAACATCTATTGGAGATGTATCGAAAACAATATTTGAACTGCAAGCAAAGGGTCGAAGGTTCGATTCAAAAAGTGGAAATTCCTGTATTCCGTAAATATATTTTGCGTTCGAAATTTGGCTAAGCTATCCAGTAAAACTCAAGTTTAAAATCTCCATAATCTACAGCAACATCAGATTTAGCTTAATCTTAAGCGAACTTGTATAACAAAAGTCTTCACTCTACAACCGAAAATGGTTATAAGCGACTACAGACAAGCAGCAACCACCTCTGTAAAAAAACATTCCCGTTAGCTGAAGCAGAAGGATGATACGTTTACGGTACAAGACTCTTATTTCAGGAAACTTTCGGTAAAAGCTGGATTATTCTCATTCAAAAAGTAAAGCCATGTGCATTTTGATATTTTTTATTCAAAATTCGATTATCAAAACAACAAATAAATAAATTTATCAAAAAAATGGAAGTTAAAAAAAATTTATAACTCTAGGAAGATTAAATAGAAAAAATGAAATAACAGCTAATTTTGTATCAAAACTGTTAGCATTACTAAATGGAGTCGAATCAAAATCGAAACACTGTTGATTTGTTTTGACTACCTTAAAATCTTGAGCTTCACAAAAAGCTGTGCCATCTTTATAAATTTCGCCGATAACTCGTCCACCATACTCTGCATCTCTACATTTTTCGACTATTTCGTCACAAAATTTTGAACAAACAGCAACTTGAGTTCTTTAAAAAAAAATAATATAAAAGCTAAGACAGATTCAAGTCTTTAAAAAATAAGATTTACCCTCTGAACCAAATGTATTGGTCTGGACTACAGAAATAACACATTACATAATTCATCATATTCATACAAGACTGTGATGCCTTGTTGAGAGTAAACATTGTTTCAAACACAGAGGCCACTTCTGTTCGCTTGCAGCATGCGTTTGATTTATACCAAGTACAGTTTATGAGACTTGACTCGGGTTGTGAAAATCTGTGCTCAGCTTGAACAAAAAAAAATTAAAAAAGTTAAGCATTTGAAAATTGACTCTTACTTACAAAAATAAAGACAGGGTTTCCGGCTGGTCGATGAGTAAATTGTGATCAAGTAGTCTGTTTGAGAAATGATGTCATCTAGACTCACTTTATTCAATTGGGATATATTGATCGAAATTACAATAAAAAATAGAATTACAAACAGATTTTTCTTGGTACTAACACAACTAATGTTCATTGCGGTTTAGGGTTAACATTATTTTTTGATTAAGAGAGAGCGAAAGAGTTTATAAATGATTGACCAGTGAGTCAAATTTTTCAGTACTAGTTATTCCTTGCGAGTTTATTTTGTAGATTAAATATTGACTGCATATCACCACTCCAAAATTATCGATTTTTTATTTCAAATTTTATTTGGCATAAATAATATTAGTTTGTTCGAAATATTTTATAATTTATTTTAGTTTGTTATTTTTCATTAACTACTACTTTTTAATTAATTTTTTGAGATAACTTAAAAATATGCTGCTTTTTTTTAAATCGTTAAACAAAATCAAGTGGAAAATCTAGGGAGACTTTTTCGAATTATGTAAATACTTAAGATCATTAGAATTCTAGAATAATTCCAATTTATTGAGACTTTAAATAAAGACTTACAGTGGTGATATGATCACAGGGATTTACAAAATTTTACGAAAATTCTGGTAATTTTACGTAAATTAAGGTAAAAAACAGTAAATTTACCTTATTTTACGTATAAAATATGGCAAATTTACGTAAAATGCTGTTAAAACCTAAACGGCCAAAAAAAATAATTTCAATTTTTACCCAGGGGCGCCTAAATTTAGCCACTCTTGAGTGAGTTGTCTTTAGTATATCGTTTGTATCAATGTGAAATATATACACAATTTTATGGTTAATTATATAGATTCTGATAGAGAAAAAATTTTATACAGGCTTAAAGTGATTTTGAAGAAAAAAAAATTGCAAAATTCTTTTACTTTTAATAAAATAACAAAAAAATGTCAATTTTTTTAGTTTTTTGGGATTTAGTCCGCGGAAAGTCCCAAAACATATATTTTTTTACCTATCGGTTTGGAGAGCAGAAAATTCGCTACAAAATTTTTGGACTAGATTTTTTATTTATTAACCTGCAGGATAGAAACAATGTGCCTAAAAAGGTGCTAAAAATCAAAAACCCCTAAGATGAAGGCATTTGCATTTTCTGACCCAAAATTCGTGATTCTTGTATAGAATTACCATAGAAATATATTTTTTGTTATAGAATATCTTATTTATGAAATTCGGTTTTGAGAGTTTTTAGGCACTTTTAAGATAATTTAGGCACTTTTTTGATAAATTGAAAGAATCGTTTTTATAATTAATTATATATGTTTTTTAGGGTAATTCTATTCGCGAATCACGAGTTTTGGTAAAAAGCCATTAGGTAAAAAAATTTATGTTTTGGGACTTTCCGCGGACTAAATCCCAAAAAACTAAAAAAATTGACATTTTTTTGTTATTTTATTAAAAGTAAAAGAATTTTGCAATTTTTTTTTCTTCAAAATCACTTTAAGCCTGTATAAAATTTTTTCTCTATCAGAATCTATATAATTAACCATAAAATTGTGTATATATTTCACATTGATACAAACGATATACTAAAGACAACTCACTCAAGAGTGGCTAAATTTAGGCACCCCTTGACTTATGATTCGATTTGCTATAATAAATCTATTTAAAAAAAATCCGATTTCAAATTCAAATTTTAAATTTTGCATAAAATTAGGTAAATTAACTGTTTTTCACCTTAGTTAAATTACCGTAAATATTTGTTTTTTAACGCGGCACCAAAATCCCGAAATCTTGGTTTTTAGTGCGTATAAAATTTGCTTCTTTTCGAGAAATTCCTTTCTTGAATTATTACTTTTTGGTTAAAGAATCTTCATGAACAGGAATTTGTAAGATTAAAAATTTTTTTTGGGGGAAAATTAATTTTTTTCGAGGCATTTAAACCAAGTTTTCGGGATTTTAGTGCCGCGTTAAAAAACAAATATTTACGGTACGTAAAATTACCTAAACGTAGAAAAGAATAAAAAATTGTAAAATTACCAGAATTTCCGTTAAATTTTTTAAATCCCTGTGGTCATAACACCACAGTAAAAGTCATTCAAAATTTTTTTTCAAATTTGAAAAGTAAATTAAAACGTGTAAAATTAAATAAAGATCTAGGAACCTTTTAAGAGCGGACTATTTTGGAAAATTTTGAAACGTGACGATACTTGTTTGAAAGACGAACTTTATTAAATGAAAAACTTTATTCCTATTTATCTAGACCCTTGTCAACCTGGTTCTGATTTTTATTTACAATTGAAAAATCTTTTGTTTGAAACATTTGAAAAACTCTCTAGTTTTTTTCAGTGGATAGAATAAAACAATTTTTGACTGTTAAATCGATTTGGATCTTTTGGATATGAAATAAAGGTTCCAAAATATGATTCCAAAATGCCAATTTTTTTGGATGTGTCTATAAATAATTAATTTAATAAAGCCAATAAATACTTTTTTCAGTCCTAGAGTTTGATGTCTCAAAAACAATACCTTGCTTTTTAAAAGATACACTCGACTCACTTTAATTCGAACACTTTGGGACTTGAAAAAATAGGTTCGGATAACATAAAACACAACTTTTTTTATTTCAAAAATAAAAACTATGATGATTTGAAGGATGGGTGCTAAACAAAGAGTAAAAATTAAAATTTAAAGCTCTTTCAATTTTAAGGAAAAAAGCAACTTTCTTAATGGTGTTTTTATGTAACATTTTTTTCTGTTCCGGATTTTAGTCTCTGGTTCCGTGTTCCGGTTCCGGGTTTTAGGGACAACCTAAAATATCCTAATATGAAGTATAATATTTTTGGACATATCCTAGAACATTGGCTTTCCTATGTTTTCATATGAGGACACTTGAAATCACATTTTTAGGTAGTGTGAGCGTTTTGCATTCCCCGAAACTTAATCTAAAAATTTTAAACGATTCTTTGTGTGAATCAGTGGCGATATTTCAGCATCACTGGTCATGACTCGTAGTGGGATTTTTATGTAAAGCAGTTTTTACACTTTGACAACTTAAAAAATATTCCAAGACTATTTCAAAAACCCCAAATACTATATGTTAGTAAATTCTAATATTCTAATTTGAAATTGTGTGAATAGATTTTGACATAATTAACACAATTTAAAAAAAAATAAAACAATACATTTTCGGTATTTCCTAACCAAGAGTTAATTCCAATTCAAGCTCCAAGTTAATTTTCAAAAAATTTAGACAATTTTTAATTCGTATAAGATTTTAAACAATGAAGAATATTAATTTTTTATTCGATAATCCAAATTTTTCAAAAGACCAAAATCAGAGAATTTGTATCTTTGAAGGGTGTACTCTTAAAAGGTAAATTTTAAATTTTTTTTATTTAAAAATTTCCTTATCTAGGGTAATAAATGTAAATCAAATGATAACATAAATTCTTAAAAAAACTTTTGCTGGGTTGAATAACTTTTAGGTTGCTTTAAGAATCCCTAGATTTACCTTGAGCTGAACGACTTCTAAATGCTCTTACTTTTAAGCATCAAAAATTATGATTTTTGTTATCAACATGTCGACTTATTTGTAAAAAAAACTGCTAATAAATACAGTGTTTGTAAATGGATCGATGAATCTACATCCAAAAAATGTAATCAATTGGTCTTAAAAAATTGGCCTGATAAAAACAAATCAAATGAGTAAAAAAAATTTTTCAACTTTTCTCGAAAATTTATTGATAAAATTCTCTTTTAGATTTTGTTTGACACACAGTGCATTGGTTAAGCTTCGACAGAAACGAGCTTTAAGTAATCAAGAAGCCAACCAAAATTTAGTTATATGGGACGACGGGAGTAAAAATTTTAATGAAATTGAGTATTTCTTTAAACGAAAACGAAAATCATCCGACGATGAAAATGAAGAAAATTTTATCATCAAAGACCTAATTGATGTTGGTCATGATCTTCAAAGTGTTAATTTTACCCACGATTCATCAGACAAATTGATGCTTGATATTATTAAAAAATATTCTCGTAAGTTTAAATAATAACCAGAGACGACCAAAAGTTGCTCGAGCAACTTGAGCAACTTTTGAGAAATTGGTCAATTTTTTTTAACCAGTCAGAAAATTGGATAAAACCGTATTTTCACTTTTCAACGCCGCATTATGAAATCCGAGTTTACGGTAAAAGCCTTAAAATAGTTAGCAACCTCCGCAACTTTTGAGCAACTTTTATAGCAACTTTTAAGGACATAAAAAGCAACCTTTGGTCGTCCCTGATAATAACCCAACATTCCGATGCCCTAACTAAAAAAATTTTAATAGATACGACTGAAAAAGATAATATTGAAGAGACAACGAGTTTAAAAATACCAGTTGAAAGAAGTCTTAATGACAAGATCTTTTATACAAAAGAAGAACTTGTTAAAATTTATGAGCTTAAGTTGAGTAAACTTAAGTTTATGTACCGTAAACAGTTGAATATATTAAATGATAAGTTGATAATTGATCGTAAAACTTATCTCTCTATGAGAAAGAAAGAGTTATCAAATGATGAGCAAAGAAGCAGTTCGAGACATTATAAAGCCCACAAGTCGCTTAATCAAATTGTAAGTTTTAATTTTACATAATTTCGAATCCAAGTTTAAGAACTAAAATTTATAGGAGACGTTTATAAAGCAAAAATATGATCCAAAAATCGCAGCAAAAGCAGGTTCAAATATTTACAAATTTCAAGGATCTGATATACAAACAAATTCATTTTGTAGCTTCAGTTCAATTGTGCATGGTAAGAATCAAAATTGTAAAGAAAAGTGTCTTCCACTTTCAAAATATTGCAAATACCGTAAGCAATTTTTAGTTTCATTCGAAAACTTTTTTTTAATAATCTTTTTTTTTTCTTCAAAGATGTGACAAATGATCCGAATCAATTTGGATTTTGTAATTGTAGTTTACTTCCGACTTCAAATTTAGTAGGAAAAAAAATTCCATTAATAAAACAAGTTAATCACACTTGCTCAGTGTCGATGAACATTACAAGCAATGAATTGAATGAATACGACGAATTGATTAAAAGCAATCTAGTTCCTGAACATTTGGTTACAATTTATAGAAATTTAGTTGAAATAAGTGATGCGACTCAAGATGAAGGTGTTAATAGCAATAATATTTTGGAAAGTAATCTTGAAATGAACGAACCAAATGGAGACAGTGTAAATAATTATGAAGATGTTTTTGTAAATGCTTGTACAAGTAAAGATTCAGGTTCAACAATCTCAAGTTCTTCATCGGATTCATCTTTATCAACAACATCGACTGATTCAAATCGATCTATCTTATCTTCGTCGTCAAGTTCATCAACTGACTCAGAAGACGAAACCAGCTAAAAAAAATTAGAATATTCGAGTTTATACAAAAAAATGTGAGCGTTCTCTTATAAAGGGAACTTAAAAAGTAGTTTTGTTTATTTGAGAAAAATTATTGAAAAGTTTTTTATATTTTTATTGAATTTTTTTTTAAATAAAATAATTTTTAATGATTTAAATTTCGTCATTATTCAATTAAATTTTGGGAACTACATTGAGGGCTACAACACTTTTGTTAGGAAGATTGATTTTAAGTCTCACCAAAAATGAATTCGAAGAAAATTCGCGGCTACGGCTTCTTCAGTATAAAAAATTTCTTTAGTTAAAACGTTTCTAAAATAAATATTTGAAATATCAGTATTTAATCTTTTCAACACAAATTGAGACTTTTCACCACAAAAATGATCACTTCCCAACACAAAAATTTTCATTACAAAAAATTTTTTGAAAAAAGACTCGGTTCAAGCGGATTACTTGATAAGAGACAAACCAATAAAAACGAACCACCAAACAATCAAGTACAAATAAAGCCAAGAAGCAGAGACTGTTGGATAATTCGCTTAACGACGCCGATCAAGCTGACAAGCACAGATTCAAGTTTTTTGTCGAATTAGAAAAACTTATTGTTCACCTCCTGGTTATGCTTCAACCAAAATTTTGTCTTAACAAGATCTCTAAGCCCGCTTCTAAATGGTACTTCTAAATGGTACTTCTAAATGATAGAGTCTTCCTTAATGAGAAAGATGGATTTAGTTGAATTTAAAAACGATTTTCAGTTGCAACCAAGTCCATTTTCCTGATTTACAGATCTAAAAATGAATACAGTGGATCCAATAGATCTCGATTTTAAACTTAGTAAATGTCTCAGATCTTCACATTCTTAAGAGGACTGGGAAAATGATATTTTAGACGGACCAGTCTCAACAATAATCATAATGAACTTTTAAGGTCTTAGTTTTTTGACTTTGCAAATTTTTTACGCTCCAGTCCCTTTCGAACTTATTCTTAAATGCAAAAAAGATTTTTTGACAGGGGGGAGGGGTTTAAGCATGTAAACATTTTTAAATAGGCCCAGTGTTCAGATTTTTTTTTCAAGTGCATGATGTCTCAAGTATGTTTAGGCATACCGAAAATAGAATTCTTGACGATATTTTTGGAAGCTTCTTCCTCTATTATTAGAATTTGAAAAATTCTCATTATATTTAAGTCCTATGTCTTAAAGAATTCAACAATAACGTTAGGACCTGTGTGAAATAACATCCTATAAATATCGTTGTAAAAAATTTTATTTTTCCAAAAAAAAACAGTGAACAATGATTTACTATTATTTTTTTCAGGTTCCTTTTCATAATAGATGTGCATCACAAATGCATCAACACGAAAACATCAACGTATGTAATGGTGGAAACAATGAACCGTTGTTTGAAAGAATCATTGAAATCGTTTCAACAATCTTTTTGAAATCATAAAAGTCAATTAATGTTTTGATAAAAAAGAAAATATTTTAAATTTTTAAAAGGTTAGTAAAAAAATTTAAAAAAAAAACAAAAATAACATTTGAAAAATCAAAAAACAAAACAAATAAAATTTAACAAAAAAAACTACAAAATTAAAATTGAAGGTTTGAGACCAGCCAAAGTGGCATTTTGCAATTTTCTGTTTGTTTGAACATACTTGGAGAAAAAAATTTTCTTGGGATTATTTCTATAAATCTTTTTAAATCACCTTTTATGAATTCAAACACAAGTTTATCTCTTTAAAATCAAGGAGTTCTTTGTTCTTTTTTGATTTGAGTTTTTTATCGATTGTTGTTGTGAATCAAACTCTTCAAGTTCGAAAGTGACTGGATCGTAAAGGATTGTTGAAACACTTGGCGATTTCAATGATTCTTTCAAACAACGATTCATTGTTTCCACCATTACATACGTTGATGTTTTCGTGTTGATGCATTTGTGATGCACATCCATTATGAAAAGGAACCTGAAAAAAATAATAGTAAATCATTTTTCACTGTTTTTTTTTTGAAAAATAAAATTTTTTACAACGATATTTATAGTATGTTATTTCACACAGGTCCTAACGTTATTGTTGAGTACTTTAAGACATAGGACCTTCAACGAACGAATATAATTGACAAACCCGCTTCTTCTTATTTTCGATAAAAAATAGGTAAAAAAAACATTTTTTTTATATTGGGACTATTTAAATTACTTGAGGATAAAATTTTTTATAGGATTATTTCTAACTATCTTTTAAACTAAACTTTTATGAATTTAAATACAAGTTTATCTCTTTTTAAATCAAGGAGTTCTGTGTTCTTCTTTTGTTATTTGAGTTTTTTTTTCAATTGTTGGTGTGAACGAAGATTCACCGTGATCGTTTATATGAGATTCGAGATTCAAGAAACGTAAGACACTCGTTAACAAATGTTGATCTTGAGAAAGATTTGGGAGTTAATGTTTCAAACAAGCTTGACTGGAACATTCATATAAGAACCATTGTGTTAAAAGCAAACGGAATGCTTGGGAGACTCAAGAAAACATTCTCAAACTGGGACGCAAGAATATTTAAAGTATTGTATACGGCCCACGTTAGACCAATTTTAGAGTATGCTGCAGTAGTTTGGACTCCGACGAAGAAGAAAAATATCAAAGCTATCGAACAAGTACAAAGGCGAGCTACTAAAACAGTCGGATCATTAAAACATAATAGCTACGAAGAACGCCAAGAATACTTGGATTGACAATGCTTGAAACAAGAAGAGAGAGAGGAGACATGATTCAATTGTACAAATTTGAAAAAGGGTACAATCGAATAAAGTGGTTCCACCCAGTAGGATTTACACCTGGAAGTCAAACGACAGGCCCGGCCGGGTCGACTCGACAATCGAACATAAACCTTTATCGTCAACTAGTAAGACATTGTCCAGCCAGAGAAACTTTCTTAACAAATAGAACAATCCAAAAAGGAATTCAATACCAGAAGATGTAAAAGAGACAACCACAATAAATTCATTCAAAAACAAATTTGATAAACTTGACATTTTATTATAAATTATTTTTTGGTTGTCACTAAAATCCGGACACGGACAAAATTTCAAAAACGGTTGAATATCAACCTTTAATATTTATTTTAAACAAAGGACATAAAAACAAAAAAATTTATTTCTATCTATCTCTTTTTGGGCTGAAAAGTTTTCGTTTAGCATCTAAAATACACAACAAACTTCCTTCTTCTGTAAAACATTGGTGATACAACGAAAAATCAATATTTAATACATCTTGAGGTACGAATTCTGGATTCTGGTAAAGATCTTATAAAGTTTCTGGGGATTATCGAATTACTTTGTTATGGTAATAAACGGAAAATTTTTGGAAAATAAGAACAGCAACATCCAATGGATTAGCCGCCTGTTCGTGTCCGGATTTTAGTGACAGCCTTATTTTTTTTTTATTTTCAAAGTTATGATATCTGCCATAGTCTGTAATTTGTTTTACATGACTCCGCAAGCTAAGCTTGTTGCAGATTATTGTTATTATTATAATCAAACTAAAGAAATGTCAAAGGAATCAAACTTCAAGTTCGAAAGTGACTGGAGCCTAAAGAATTTGCAAAGGTAAAAAACTAAGATCTTAAAAGTTCATTATGATTAGTGTTGAAAATGGTCCGTCTATAGCATCATTTTCCCAGTCCGCTAAAGAATCCGACGATCTACGACTTAGAATAAGTTTACGTTCAATTCGTAGCCCTCAATTCTGTATAAATTCACCATTAAGTGAAAAAGTATATTTTTCCTTATTTATTCGAACAGTATATTTTGCTATATACCGTATATCAGTCTGTTGAGACTTACCAGAGACTTTGAAAGATACTTTGGGTAAACTTTATGATCTTTGAAGAGATTTCTTCGAAGCCAAAACTTACTAAGGGATTGATTTAAAAATTCATTGGTATAAAATCAGTATTTTTTTGAAAACGAGCGAGTCGTGGTGAAAAAATGAAATTCAAAATAAAAATATTACAACACTTTAGTTATACCGCACTCTACTTAGAAAATTCAACTTAAAATATAAGAGGTTTTGAACCCATTAAGTAAACTGGGGTCAATTTTGAAAATTTTTTATCAATTTTCTTATTCTCGATTTTAATAATCGTTTTAAAAGCTGCATTTAGGGTAATTTTGATCCAAACAATAGTTGTTTCACTTGAAACAAAGTTTGCTGCATCAAATAACAAAGTCTGCAAAATCTCTGCAAATACATAAAAGCGTACACATTATTGAAAGTATTATTTTTGGTGAAATGCGCAATTTATTTGCAGAAATTTTTTTCATCTAGTCATGTTTAATTATTGTTCACGTCTATTCCTAGTCTTAACTATTATTTTAAGGCGAAAATTTTATGAAGAGTTAAGTTCTATTGCTATTTTTCTTATTTCTTAGGTATAAAACCCTAATAAAAGCTGTGCAAAGGGCGATTTTGATCAAAACAATAGTTGTTTCACTTGAAACAAAGTTTGCTGCATCAAATAACAAAGTCTGCAAAATCTCTGCAAATTAATTGCGCATTTTTAAAACAATACTTTTAATGGTGTGCAATCTTTATTGAATTTACAGAGATTTTGCAGACTTGTTATTTGATGCAGCAAATTTTGTTTCAAGTGAAACAACTTTTGTTTAGATCAAAATCACCTTTTGCACAGCTTTAATAACTGTTATAAAATTGAGAATAAGAAAATTAGTAAAAAATTTTAACATGCCCGATTTCTTGACGCTTACTTTTGTATTTTTTGTATATGCAAAAACAGTCTTCACAGTCCAATTCTGCGTCAAAAAGTATCTACTTACAGAAGCAAAAAAAAATAATTTTATTAATTTCATTTTTTTTATTTTTGTTCAAATAAATACATTTTTTTACAAAAATTGATGAGCTTTATCGATCATCATTAAACACATTTTTAAACATATTTAATCCAGTGAATAAAGAAAAAAAACAAAAATATGATTTTGACATTTTAAAAATGGAAGTCGTTCAATTGTTGCTGTGTCTTTAATGTGCAAGTTTACAAAATAATTTTGTATTGTTCACATAATGTTTCAACATGTGCTTTCGTATTAAAAATATCATTTATTGATTTTTCAACAAAACTTGTCCATAAACAATTTTTAATTTGATTGAATTTTTTCTTACGCGAATCGTTATGATTCATTTGCTTAAGAAGACTATTAACAAAATTTTGACTATAATTTTTAGTACTCATTTTATCATTTTCCGTATCGGACGATTGTCTCTCCAAAGACACCATTCTCAAGTAACCCGAATGACAAATTGAACCAAAATTTTTGATCATTTGTTCACGTGCAACATTATTGTTATGTTCATTTTTGAATGCATTACAAATGTCATCGTCATCATTTGCAACATTTGATTGAACTGGTCTCGACAATTTTTTTCTACAATAGAAAAACTTTAATCTTCAAATTCAACGAAAAAAAAATCCATGTTACCTTTCTTTTTTGAATAGAACCATTAGTTTATAATCAGGTAAATTGAATAACAAATTTGAAAATGGACTGAATAGTTTCTGGCACGCATCGCTTCGTGTTATTACATTATTATTTAGTTTTTTAATGTGCAATGAATTCAAGTGATTTAACAAGAAATATTTTAAAAACGAAATCGATTCAACCGGGTTATCCTCCTTATTAATAGTCACCGAATCGAGTCGTTTCCAATCTAAAAGTGCATACAATTGATTCAAATTTTTAATATTACAACACGTGAAAACTAAATTCAAGGTATTTGGGAATTTATTTTTTAGACGTAAAAAATTCTTTGACAGCACATCATCGTAATCGATAAAATGAAAAGACAAAGTTGTGATTTGATTTTGTACAAATTGATCAATTTTAACATCAAGTATTTCCATTGATTTGATACCATAGAATAACATGGTGTTATCTTGTTGGACTGTAGAACAAATATTTTGTGCTGGTAATCGTTTTTGAAGAATTTGATTAGGAGTAGTCTTTTTTAAAGCTGCACTTGATGCACTCATTATTCTAACATCAGTTGGAACTTCATTTTTAAACATGTAATCTTTGAATGAATTTGTTGAAGAACATGATGAATTTAAAATAGAACTATTCGCATAATTATTTTGACGTTTTTCGGTACGGTTAATCGAATCATCAAGGCTTACTATTTTAATTTTGTTATTATTCATAAAGCTTACATTTTCGTAATCGTTTTCATTTTCGTTGTCAATTATTTCACTAGAAGTTAAATCTCGAACAAAACTTGAGGATTTTTCAATTTGATTTTTCATTATCCAATCATTTTCGGCGTCTTGTATACGAGCACTTATTTTACTTAGAGTTTCTAATTCAATTGATTTGTCTCTGGCAAATGTGTTATAAGCCATTTTTTTTTCGTTGTCTGTTACTCGTTTAGTGTCGAGTTTACGTAACGTATTAAGTAGATATAAAACGTTTAGACGATAATTTTGTTCATTATAAATTGGATTATTGTCTAGAGTTAATTCTTGAATGTTTGAGTTCATATTATTTAGCCATGTAATCGTTGTGATTTGATTGTGACTGAGAAACAAACGTTGAAGTTTTTGTAAATTTTCAATTGATTTCTAAATGAAATAATTTTTAGAATTTTTATAAAAAAATGTTTGCATCGTATGATTTGAGCGAGCCAGAAATGTGTTCATATATCCCTTCATGGGATTTAATCCAAAATCTTGTAGCAATCCTCGTAATGTTAACCAAAATTCAATTAAAAAATGAAAAATGCTGACAATAATCGGAAGGCTACTCACAAAATCAAAAATTTAGAAATTCGAGGTTAAAAGAATCGAGGTCTCACTTTAGAGAAAACCATTGGCATAATTTAAAAAAATGATTACACAAAGAGTCATCTTTGTGTATTTCTTTTTAATAAGCTGTCTCAGGTATTTTTAATAGCTATGTCTAGTTTGAAACGCTAAAGAACTTGAGAAATAAGAATGATTTTATGGTACCAAGTTCCAAAACAAAGAATGGTGAGAATACATTTGGGTATGTGTATTCAAAAATAGCTAACAAGTTCATTGTTAACAGAATGGTCCTAAAATTTACTACATTCAAGCTGTCAATATTCAACAACATCAATCTAATTTATGATGAAGCAATAAAAATTTTTGATAAATTAAATTTAAACTTTAAAATTTTTTATTTTTGAAAACATAATTTTTATATTCAATTTATAATTTTTATTTTTAATGAATAAATGGAGAGTTAATCAGTCTTTAATTAGGCAAGGGCACTAGCCTGTTGATTAACCTTAAAAAAAAAAAAAAAACGCTAAAGGGAATTAATGTTAATTCCGTTAATTCCGTTAATTTCTTAAAAAAAAGTTTCCCTCATCTCGATAGTTTTTCGGATAGATAGATGACTTTTTTCTACTTTTACGAAAATATGCAGAATTCAGACAGTATAGGATGGGTATGAGTTACGCGAAATTTTTTGATTTAAGTCATGGGTCTGTGATGGGTATTCTATAAAATTTGGGTATATGTATCTAAAAACCAATTTTTGTCGAGAAAAAAACATGCCTAAATTTTGCGGGTTACCAAACCAATAGCCTAACAGAAGGCAAAAGTAGAATTTTTCGGGTAACCCATACCCACCCAACACCTTAAAATTAATGGGCACATATGGTTTAAGAAAGTATACGTTTACTAGAACTTTTTCGAAGGGACAGATATTAAATTTTTTATTCTTTAACTGCATAGGTCCTTTTTTGCAGATATAATGCCATGAAAAACATATTTAAATTGTTTTTTCCCGTGTAAATAGGAAACGAAACGTATATAGTAAACATGGGTACAGTACAAAACTGAAATAAGTTAACGATAAACAGAACAAAAACAGAACATTGTCTAAACAGAAAACAAACATTGTATAGACAAAAAACAAACACTGTTTGAACAAAAAACAAACATCCTTTAAACAAAAACAAAACATGTTTGTTAAAAAACAAAAAAAAAACACATGTTTAAACATAAAAAACAAAAAACATGGTTGATCATTTAAACAATTAAAATGCAAAAATTGAAGAGTCTGAATAATTGAACTGCACATCAGGGGGTATCAGTAAGAAAAATTTCATACACATGGTCCATTGTAAAAAAAAATCATGGTTATACCCCCCTCCCCATGTAAGAAAATTACACAGGAGCCGAAATTTTGGACCCCCCCCCCCCCTTCAAAGCTATTTTCAACAAAATATTAAAATTCTAACGTATTTTGTCACTGATAACATAATTTTTTTGTTTAATAAGATTTAAAAGTTGAATTGCCGCTTCGTTAAAAAAAATCTGGGATTAAACAATCGCTTTTATTTTTTTTTAAAAAAAAATTTTCTCATTTGGTCTTGAAGGGTAGGTCTATGATTTATGAAAGTTAAAAAAAATTTTTGATTTCAATTTTTTTCTCGTCTCGAAGATGTTTAGGGTTTGTTTAAATGAAAAAAAATAACTGTTAAATTTTTAAAACAATCTAAAATATTAGCGGGTGCTAAAGCACAATTAGCTTGCATGTAGCGCCGGCCCTGAAAAAAGATGTGTTTATGTTGTTTAATTTTTAAACACATGTTCAATGTTTAAACAGAAAAACATCTAAAAATTTTTTTTTTGTTTAATAAACATGTTTGAATATGTTCAAACACATGTTCGAAAATGTTTCAACACGTGTTCGGAAATGTTCAAACACATGTTTGAATATGTTTCAACACGTGTTTGAATATGTTTAAACATGCTGTTAACTTATTTCAGTTTTGTACTGTAACCGAGTTAAAGTAAGATCTTTTGATGGTGTATTAGACTCAATATATCTGGGTTTTATGCCATACCTAAAACAGAATACATATCGTAAAAATAATTGCGTACTTTTTTTTAAATTTTAAAAATTTAACCTTCCAAAAAAGTGTAGCCTATTCAAATAACTTAGGAAGGGTATCTTTTGACGCTTAGAAAAAGATTTTTTTATCGCATAAAAAAAACGATTGGAGAATAAAAAATAAACATTTCATAAAAGTTTTGAATGAAGATTTGTGAATTAATTTTGGTTAAGTAGTAGATGTGGCTTAAACATATCAGTCGCATTCCAGAGCTTACTAAAATTCGTCAAAATACAATAAAACTTTATTTTTTAACTACAATACTGGTCTTTCACATGTTCCCTAAATGAACGTTCATGAACATTTATGAACGTTCATTTTGGGAACATTGATTAAAAATAGAACCTTATGTAAATTAACAAACTTAACCAATAATTTTGTTAGAATTTCAAATCAAATTAGATGAGTGTAATTTCCGAACATATGAAAGACTTTTTTCAAATAAGTGAAAGATTTTATTTTATTTTAAAATGACTTGAAATATTTATTAACAAAAAAAATTATAAACCGGTTGGTCTTCCTGCAATAAATTGTTAATTAACGCTAGCTAAAAACACTAAAAAAAATTTCGATAATTCCGTAACAAACCATTTGCTCGGATAGCCGAATACCCTTTTGAATACAAGATAAGTTCGTAAAAAAATTTTTTTTTTTCATGACCGATTTTACTAGCTAGCCATTGTATTACTTAAATTTATTATGTCTTTACAAGTTTTGTGTAAATTCTGTTTGAAATTCTAACAAAATTATTGGTTTAAAAGTTTAGTTTGTTAATTTACGTAAGGTTAATCTATTAAGTTTGTTAATCTATTTTTAATCAATGTTCCCAAAATGAACGTTCATAAATGTTCGTGAACGTTCTTGATCGTTCATCTGTGAAAAATGAACGTTCATGAACGTTCGTGAACGTTCAAAATGGGGATGAATGTTCGTGAACGTTCATGAACGTTCATTTAGGGAACATGTGAAAGGCCAGTATTGTATCTGGAGTTTACGAGATTGATAAGGTAAGCTTAATTAAGCGAAACACCACCCGTTGAATATCTAGAAGAGACCATGCTTTAACTAATTTTTAATTTTACTATGTGGTAATAAATTGTTGAGTTATTAAAAAAAACTTTATTGACCTCGATTTTGTTAGCAATTATTTTGTTAAATCTCGAATTTGTTAAAGAATTTGAAATTGCGGTCGTAATGTGACACAATGTAATTTCGATTCGATTTTGTTAATTTTAGGTTTTGTTAACAATTTTAATCTGACCGTGAGTGTTAACAAAATCGAGATTAGAATGTTTAAAAAAAATTTAAATTCTATAAAAGTATTTTTTTTATGCGTCAAACGATTTTTTCCATAACTTATTAGATTTTATAGTTTAGATATAGTCACTCAATATATATTAGAAGATAGATATATCAGTATAGTCTCTTCTACTTGAATCTATATTTAGATTTTTAAACTATTTTTTGCTTAAAATAACTTATTTATATGCAACATAATCTAAAAATTTTTTAACTTTAGGAGGTTTGTTGCGATAAATTAAAAAAGGAAGTTAGGAATTTTTTTTACGATGTGATGGGACAAGTGATTCTGTATCTCTAAGGTATGGCATAAAACAATTACAGTATTTCCTTGCTCAAAGAGGCGTGCATTAATAACTGAAATTACAAATGAAGTTCATTGACCAAATTCTCAAACAATAACGCTCTGTTATTAAGCGAAAAATCTACAATTCAATGTTACATATCAAGTGCGTTGCACCTTTAATGATATTATTTTAACATGGTCTATGTCTCTTAAGCATGTTCACCTTTGTTAAATTTGTTTTTGTTTAAAGCTAAAAATAAAAATAAATAAATTGGACATACTATTTCTTCGATTTTATTTCGTCTTAGATTTAATTCAACAAGTGAGTTAAGTTCTGATAGATTTTCAACGATTTTAATTTCATTTGCAGCTATGTTTAACACTCTAAGCTCTTTGAGATTGTTCAAATTTTCAATCTTTGAAATCTTTAAGAACAAAATAAAAAAATTGTCAAGAGATTTTAATTGAAATTTGAAAAAAAAAGTCTCACAAGATTTCCGTGTAGATCTAAAATATCCAAAAAAATTAAATTCTCCAAATTTTCGATTTTTTGAATTCGATTTTTGCCGAGCATTAAAACTCTCAAATTGATTAAATTCGATAGACCACTTATTTTTTCAATTCGATTATCATACAAATCTAAGAAAATCAAATTTTTCATATTATCCAAATTTTGAATAATCCGAATTTGATTATGTTGATAATTAATGAGCTTAAGGGTGTCCTCGCCTTCTATACGAGGACAAAAATTAAGTTTCCGACGATCCATAATAAGCTTATCGGGAAACATACTCTTCTCTTCAATCGTTCGATTAATAACTAAATAATTGTTTTGGATCGGTTGTGTGGGACTGTTTGGATTAAACGATTGATACGATGACGAGTTTGAATATTGATTAAAATTAATAGACTTACGTTTAGTATGAGCTAGAACATCTTCTAAGAATTTATTCGAATCATTTATGATCTTAAGATTGTGATGATTTGATTTGCTACTCTGCACTCTATTTGTCGGTGTGTACATTGTATAATTTGGAGATTGGTTAAAAAAATTTGTTTGACTTTGATAAATGGGTCCTTGTATGTTCAAATCGATGTAATTTTTTTGAACCATGTTACGTGAGGATTGAATGTTTTGTTTAGAAGCCGGGCCAATGAAGAGTTCATTGGTGGCTGATTTTTTACGCGATTGTCCACGATTTTTGAATGTCGAATCGAGATTCAGATGACTTATATGCAATGTATTGAGCGAATTATTCGATTGACTTTTTGATTTACTAGCTGTTAAATCGCGTTTTTGAAAATCGGATGCCTTAAAAATTTTAGGTCATAAAAAATATTTTTTGTTTTTTAAAACTCAAAGACTTTTGGTAATAACCTACATTTTCTGATTTATCATCGAAATATTGAAAATTTTTTAAACGATAGGAAACCTTTGCAAAATCAGCATCTTGTTTTGATTCTTCTATTTTTTTTGCAATAGCCTTACTTTGTTTTGTCTTATGAGAGACAGTTAGTTTATCGAAACTAGTTGCCGAAGATGACTTAATTTTTTCGAGTAAAAAATTTTTTGACTTTGACAACTTATTTGCCATAAAGTCATATGAATTCATTTGCCGTCGCTTTTCGATTAACTTATCCATTTCTTTTGGATTTTTAGTTTCAATAAAAGAGTATATCATGTTGCTGTGATCCGAAGCTTTCATGATCGAAACAAAAAAGCAATTTCTTTTCTTATAACAAAAAATACTTTCGTTCCAAAAACAAAAATTTAAAAAAAAAATTTCTTTTTTTTTTCGCTTTTTCCTACACAACAAAAAAAGGTTATTTTCTCTCGTTATTTTTTTTTATTATAAACTTTTCTTTTATTTCTAATAGAAACGATTAGGATCTGTTTATATAAATCAATTTTTCTATTATAACAAGGTATGTTAAACGTATTATTTGTCAAAACAAATCACCAAGAATAATTTTTATATTTTTTTCTCTAAATGCAACTGTGTTTATTTGTCAAGAGGATTTTGTTAAGTCTTTGGTTTTTTTTTTTGAAAAATAAAAAAAAGTTCCTACCGGTCTTTTGTAATTGTACACAGGTTCATTTGTTTTGATCAAAAGGCTTCGATTCATTTTGTGCTTGCTCATTACCTTATAAGTATCTAAACTTTTTGAAAAAAAAATTTTTTTTAATTTTTAAAAAAAGGTTTAGTTTACAAAATTTGTTGTTTTTTATATTTAATCGTAATTTAAACCCACCAGGAATAATAAAGCTCAATTTCCTAAGTTACTTGTTCAAAGCGCTAACAAAAAAAAAACTTAATTGCTAGCTTTTTTTGAACAAAATTAATTTTATTTTTATTACCAAAAAATAATTGTAACATGTCATTAAATTTTAAAACCTTTTGTTACCCTGAGTTAAACGAATCATTTAGGGGCGGGATTTCTATTTCTAAAATAAAAGGTATAGATTTTGTCTATATTCTTTTGCCGATGGAAAATAAAATTTTCCAAAATTTTTAACAAAACAAACTTAATTTAAAAAAAAAGTTGAGTTGCTAAGTTAATGTTTATTTTTTTATTAAACAAATAGGACACGCCATTAAATCAATAAATCTTTTTTAGAACTATTTAACAAACAGCAACATTGGTTTAACTGTAAATAGAAACCCTAGTTAGATCGATAAGTTTAGCCAACATTTAGAAGATATCATAGAAGAGAAGAACAAATCAAATTATCTTGGTGAAAAATTATTTTTTTCAACAAAGTAAATACACCATTTTGTGGCTGAGAATTTGAGCTTTAATATTTCGTATAAATTTAAGCATTTATGACTGTTAGTTGAGAAGATTTATGATCCAAAGGGATGCAGCTCTAAAAATTCTAGTATGTCTTTGAGGGTAATGTATACAGATTAAGAATTTGTGGTCGAATTAACTCTCTATTAAGATAGTGCTGTAGTTTTGATCAGCGCGAACCTTATAACGTCTCAGGGATAAAATAAGAGGGTTTTCTGTAAAAAAGGTATCAGTCGGTATGAATGTATCAACAAATCATCTTTAACTGATGCAACCAGATACTGTCCAGCATTAGATTGTAACTACTGAAAGCTCGAGTTTTAGGGGTTGTAGATTACAGATTTAGATTCAATAAAAGTGATAATGCGAATTTTTGAGTCATTGTGAGACTTTATTTAGAGAAGAAAAATCTCAACCTTTCAGAACTCTAACTTTTTTCTGAACTGAAGAGATACTGTTGTGGTCATTCACGAGTTCCTCTTGTGAACTTAAAGGAACTAATCATTTGGAAAAGCTTACATTGATTTTTTGATATCAAATGCAAGACAAAAAGCTCTAGCTGAAGCTTGTTGATATCGTATATTTGTTTTTTAACGCGGCACTAAAATCCCGGAAACTTGGATTAACTGCCTCGAAAAATATAATTCTTACATTTTCATGTTCGTGAAGATTCTTTAACCAAAAAGTAATAATTTGTCGCAAAAAAGAAAATTTCATACGCATTAAAAACCAAGATTTCGGGATTTTAGTGCCGCGTTAAAAAACAAATATTTAGGGCACTTATAAATCAATTATGGCTCTTCCAAATCATTAGTTCATGAAAGTCTACAAGAGGAACACGTGAATGGCCACAACAGTACATGTTTAAGTTTATATTGGAAGCCTTAATTCTTTCAAAGAAATTGAATAAAAAGCAAATGATGACTTGTCTCTTAAATAATCAACCGTATGAGCGAAAAAAAAATTTCAAATGATGAAAATTTTGTGTACCAAAAATAAAAATCAAAAAAATTCTAAAATTTTTTTCTGCTTCTTTTAAAATTTATTTTAAACTTTACCGTTACCAGTCATCTTAAATTTTTTCGTTTAAAATAACAAAAAAAAATGATCAAATTTAATTAACTTTGAAATTGAGACGAAAAACATTCTAAAATTATTGAGACCTTTAAATGAATTTGAAAATTCCTGTAATTAAGAGTCGTAAAAGATGCTCATAGCGTTAGATTAAGATAAACGTTTACCTGTCTGAAAAGTTTAAGTATCCTAAAGCATTTAAAATGTTTCAAAAAAAAAGTATCGCTTTAAAACTATTTTTTTAACGAAATTCATTTCACCATTACATAAAAAAAAGTAAAGAAAAACAATTAAGCTCCTGTTATTTTTGTTTGAAACAGTAGAAAAATGAAAGAAAATAAAAATATTATTTTTTTTTTTCAAAGATTTATTTTTTTTTTTTTTTTTATTTTGGAATAAAAAGGTTGATTAAAATAATTAAAAAAAAATCTTAATTTGCATTTTTTTGCTTGAAACTTTGACTAGGATTCATTAAATTTTTGTTTCGTATTAAAATAAAAAAAATATAAAAAAAAAAACATATGTATATATAAAATAAAATTAGTCTAATTTAGCTTCGCGATGACAACGATTGAAAATAAAATTCATAAAATATCCAAAGTATCCTAAGTTTAAGGTTGTCTTCTAAAGTCTTTTTTTCCGAAGATTTTAATGTAAAAAAAAATTCATCAATACAAAAATCAGATTGAGCTTAACTTTTATGGATTAACGTAAATCAAATTTTCACCTTGTTCATTAAAATATGATGTTTTCCATTTTAGGTTTTTGTCTTTTCTCAATTTGCTTTCCTCTCTTTGTTTTTGTTCAATTTTTTGTTTAGCATCCGTTGCCAAGTCAATTTGTTTCGTGTGCAAATAGTAACTCACTTCTCGCCATAATCTAACATTATAAATAAAACTTATTCATAAAAACAAATATGCTTCTGTTAATGACTTACTTTCTTGATTCGTTATCAGTTTGATCAAGCAATCCTCTCACTTGTTTCTTGTTTGTACTCAAAAATATCTCTTGCTAAATTTAAAAACACTTGAAACAAAAAAATGACATTCTTTTTTTTGTTGTTAAAATCTCAAGTACCTTTTTGACAGTTTTTAAAAAAAAACACTTTCTTCCTCACAGTAAAATAATCTTAATATTGCTTCACAAAAAGTACTGGTTTAATGATTGGGAATTTTTTCAAAAAAGTCAAATAAAATGTTAATATTATTGTTCAGGGTCATATGTGTGTAGTTGTACTTGCATTTTTGAGTACCTAAAATTATATAATATTGCCTAAAATTTTAGGTAAGTAAATTTTTTGATCAAAATAATGAAAAATTATTTATTATAACTAATAGCAAACATGGACTTCATCATCCCGTAATAGGGGTGTCGCCTTTACTTATTTTTCCCTTTACTTTACCAATAAAGTAAAGGAAAATGCACTTTTTCCTTTATTTTTTCTTTTATGCGTTTTTCTGCTTTAGAAGACTATATTTTGGTGTTTTTTGAAGGAAAAATCCATTTTCCGAGAAATAAAGGAAATAAAGGGTAAAACTTTACTTTATTGATAAAGGATAAAGGTTTGAAAAAAGCCTTTATTTTTGGCAAAACTTTAAAATACGCCTGTCAACATGATACTACGTTAAAATCATGTTGACAGTTTCATTAAACTTTATTTTTTCTTTACTTTATTTTAAAAAAGGACCTTTAGTCATACAAATAAAGGAAAAAATAAAGTTTAATGAAACTTTGTTATTTTAACGTAGTATCATGTTGAAAGGCGTATTTTAAAGTTTTGCCAAAAATAAAGGCTTCATCAATAAAGTAAAGTTTTACCATTTATTTCCTTTATTTCTCGGAAAATGGATTTTTCCTTCAAAAAACACCAAAATATAGTCTTCTAAAGCAGAAAAACGCATAAAAGAAAAAATAAAGGAAAAAAAGGGTCTACCTTTACTTTATTCCTAAAGTAGAGTAAAGCCGACACCCCTTTCCCGTAATTCGAGATCCTTTTATTTTTTATACTGCACTTGTACCGAACTTTCACCTTTTGCGGAACGAACTGTAGCCGTAGCGTACCGTACCGTAGCCTTTGAGAACTGTACCTCACTCTACCGTAGCGTATACATAGCGCACCAAACCAATAAGTAAAAAAATCGTTTTTTTCTCTATTATCTAAAACAATTAAAATTGTTGGAAAAAAATAATTTTTCTAATTTTGAGCAGGGGTTGATTTTTTTCCGGAATTTTTACATGAGGCCGGGTAGGATCGGTAGTTTATGAGGGAAGGAAAGTGAAGAATAAAAAATTTCTTACACTATTACATATTACATTAAATTACCCAGTCAAGACCATTTCGATGCAGCATCGCTGAAAATGTGATGAAAAAAACGATGATTCAACGATGCGATCGGGCCGATTTCCTCGGATTTCGACGTCGATAATTCGATGAAAAGTACCGAATTTCTCAAATTTTATTCTTTTTCAATTAAAAATATTACTGAGATAAAGCTATAGAAATAGCTGTTATTTGGGGTTCAGGTTGAGAAGTACCATACCTCTAAGATCTTTTGAGTTAACTTAACATGGTTCAGATTCCGTAAGCTTTTTAAGAAAACCTATGAGGATGGTCAGCCTACTAGGTCAACGCTCGTCAGCAGTATAGCAACATATAAAAAATCTATAAATATTTTAAATTCTGGTGAATATCTTTGCCTTTATCATTTTCAGACTTACCCTGTATAACTATCCAATTTTTAAAAAAATGCGAAAAATACGGTTGATTAGAGATCCGATTGTGTAATTCGGAATGTAATTGAGTAAAATACTTTATCTTTGAATGAATTTTAAAACTAATTTAGGAATAATATTTTTTTTTGAAATTAAAAGTTATACAGTTGTGGTCATTCACGTGTTTCTCTTGTGAACTTTCATGAGCTAATGATTTAGAAAAGCCACCATTGATTTAGAGGTATTAAATAATAGCTAAAAGGCTCCGATTAAAGCTTGTAAAACTAGTTTATATTTGTTATTCATAAATCAATGAAGGCTTTTCAAAATCATTATTTTATGAAAGTTCACAAGAGGAACACGTGAATGACCACAACTGAATTTATTTATTAGTTAAAAAAAGTTTAAAGTCTTGAATTAAATTTTTTATTATTCAGAAATAGTGAAAAAAAAGGAAAAGTAAACATGACTGGGAACTTTACTTTAATTTGCAGTAAAAAGTGAGATTCATTGTAAAAGTAAGTTATACACAATGCTACATCCATCACAGTCTTGGGGGGATTTCCTTAACTCAGAATCTTGACATGAAAATATTTAGAAGATAGAAATCGTTAGATTTTTATTATTATATTCAACAATAATATAGCCTCAGTAATCAATTATCGAGTCCAGGACGGGATGGGTGGTCCTGCACTCACCCCAGCATCATTTCGAAATAATTTTTTTCCAACCTCATTGAGAAAGTAACAAACATCTGTGAATGAGGAAGGAAAGCTTAGTAGTTGAAGGATTCATAACTCCTATACTCACCTTTACCAACTTAGAAGGGTACAGACTTATTGCCTTTCTTATGGTAAAGAAGACAAAATCAGTAGATTAATCGGTTCAAATAACTTAAGTTAAGTCAAGTTCCCAGTCTTGTGTACAGGGCCATGATAAAGTGAAGAATTTTGAGCAGACTCTTTTGCTTGATTCTGTTTTTTGAAGAGATCTAGAATAAAAATAAAAAAAATAAAATTGAACTCGAATAATAAATTTTTTTACAAGGGTTTTTACAAAATTTCACGATCAACTCAATAGCAACTGTAAAAAGTTTGATAGCTCAAGATTTTAGAAAAATTTTAAAATACAATAAAAAATTATGAAAAATTTTTAACTTATCAAAAAAAATGTTGATTGAAACTTGTTATATATGTATTACATGTAACGCATGTAATTTGAATGACCTTTTCACCGTTAATATATTATAATTAATTTATGGGAGGAGTCAAAAACGTAGAGAAAAATCTTACTGGCGATTGCGTTGAAATTTAGAGGGAAATCAACAAGATTTTGTTGAAAGTTTAAATTTAAAAAAGTTCATCGTAAAATTTTCTGTTTTTTCAAAAATTCGACGATGAGCATCGTTGTTTCAGCAACAACGTCTTGACTGGGTAGATTGATAAAATTTACATATCCAGAGCTTACAAACACGATGAAAATTATCATGACGTCAACTTGAACTGAAGCAAACTGCAACGATCGAATGAACGTGTTTTGTAGATAAAATTTTAAACACTAAAAAATTTAAATAATGTTAAAAGGACGCTTTAATTACAGACGTACTTAATATGTAGCTAAACTATACGCCTCTGCTCAAGAAAAAATAAAAAGTAATGGGTAAGAAAACCGTAACGATGTTTGGTAAAAAAACCAAACAACAAACATTTTTATAACAAAAACATGTTAGAAAATTTTCTACACGTGTTTAAATATTTTTAAACATGATGTTAACTTGCTTAATATTCGATTATACAGAATAGAAATTTTTTTTGCGTTCTGTATAACCGAATTTTCTAGATAAACGAATAAAAGGTATGAACACTAAATATTGTCTTAAAAAAAAAATGTCCGTTTTAATGTACAAAAAGATCGATAAAATATAAATTATGAGACAAAAAGTTAATAAAGAGTAATTAACACCGAAAACTCTATGATTAACTTTCTTAAAAATTTTCGATCCTTTCTTCTGGAAGCCCTAAATTTCTTGTCGAAAATTGACACATTCTAAGACAAAAAACTTGTCATGTCCCCTTTTAAAATTCTGGAAAATCGAATTTTTGGATAAGCGAATTCTCTATAATCGAATATTTACTGTACTGTATTGAATCCAAATTCTGATTTAAATGGTATGTTTACTCAAAAAGGTGAAGAGATTTTTTCTTATGGTCAATACAAAATACCAACAAATGGTTTTAGACATTAATTAAAAAAAGAGAGACTTATGAAAACTATAACATTCTAAAAAACGATCTTAACGTACGAATAAAAAAAATTTTTTTGAATTAATCTTCATCAGGAGTAGGGCTGTCGGCTTTACTTTACTTTGGGATTAAAGAAATAGTTGAACTACATTTTACTTTCCTTTAGAGGTAAATTAAAGGGAAAAAAGGAAAGACGACATCCCTTAACCTTTTAGTTTAATTTGGCTTTAATAGCTTGACACTATCGATACAGACAAATGGAAGATTGATCTTATGTTAGACATTTGTCTTACAAGATTTTTTTGATTTATATTAATTGATTTGAGGTTTGACTGAAAAACTTCAGTCTCAAGATCTTAAATAAATTGATAAACAAAATGTTATGTATTTGAAGCTGAAAACTTAAATTATCGTTTCCATTTAGAAAAGCTTAAATAAAGTTAGGATTCTTTAAAACAAAATTTTCCTATTCAGAATAAAAGATGAAATTTTAAAGGTTAGTCGACGAAAAGTGCTATTTTGGAAAATTAATTTCTCCATTTAACAAGCTAAAAGAAAATAGTTTTTTTATAAGGTTCGCGCCATGTACGCTATCTGAATTCCGACTTGAAAACTTAGTTTTCCATATACAAAAGCCTAAGTATGGCAAGTTTTAGGGTGATTCTAAAAAAAAATTTGACCAGAGGGGCCAAACTTTTATGGCTTTTGAAGGAGTTTGTCACGGTTTTTCGCTTGTTATTCAAATAACCTCATATGTATTATTTTTTATACAGATTCTGAAAGAGCACAAAATTTCACACCCTTTTTAAAAAAAAAATGTCATTTAGCTCGACCAAGAAGCTAAAAAAAGACGATTTTTTCGTTTTTTTACATCTCCTCCCAGGATTACCCAAAAACAAATCTTTTAATATTTACCAGCTTGTAGAGCAGAAAATTCAGAACAAAATGTTGGTTTTAGATTTTTTATTTGTTTACCTGTATTATAAAAACAATGTGCCTAAAAAGCTGCTAAAAATCAAAAGCCTTAAAGATAAAGGAATTTGCATTTTTCGACCCGAAATTCGTAATTCTCGTATAGAAAATCTATAGAAAACAAATAAATTTATCCATATAAACGATTACAGTCAAACCTCGTTAATTCGTATGAAAATAGCCCCATAAACTCGTCATACGGATTAATCATAGGAACGCACGAATGTGCGTTCGTATAATATGTTTCGCGAAGCGTTAGTGCGTTAATTCAAACGCTTTTTTGCGAATTTGAAAATTCCCTGATTTAGAAAGTCCTATAAAAATTTACATCAGCTTGTAACAAATAAAAAAAGGAACAAAAATGTGAATTCATTCATTCAAAACCCCGCTCGTTCCTTGCAATAATTGTTTAAAATGATTTATCTTATTTTTAATAGAAGGCGTAGATCCATCGAAAAAATATAGGTAAATCACGTAAGCATAAATTTAGAGCTTTAGTGTTACTCAAAACTAAGTGCAATGAACTTTTTATATTCAACTTATTGGCTTATTTTCTTAATTAATTACAGAACATTGGTAAAATAAATAAATAAATTCATTAATCTTTTATTGAAAAAAGATTCAATGGGAGAGAGACAAGTACAATGCTGCCTTTAAAATATTAAAGACAATGCGGCTATAATATGCTGATCATGCAAAGGTAAAGAGACAAGCCAACAAGGGAACATATTATAACCCTTCCAATTGTAATTCATTAATTTTAATTTCTCAATTAAATAACGTCAGGCTCGATAAATATGACATGCCACTAAAATTGAGTGCTTGAGTTTAGTGATTTGTCATATATTAACGGACTGAGTTTTCAAAATCTGTGAATTCGCTATTAATGGCATGTCATTAAAAGCGAAAATTTTAATCCAGCATCTAAGTCCGGTTCTTCTTGTACGTACTTTTCGAATAACTAATTCATTTTAAAAATTTCAGAAAAATCCAGTTAGTGAGATTTTACGTTATTTTATTCAATTTAATTTTATCAATTGGAAGGGTTATAATATGTTCCCTTGTTGGCTTGTCTCTTTACCTTTGCATGATCAGCATATTATAGCCGCATTGTCTTTAATATTTTAAAGGCAGCATTGTACTTGTATATACTTATTTATTTTTATTTTATTTTATTTTATTTTTAAATGCTTATGTACACTCATTTACTAGAAGGAAGAACCTATCCGAGAGTAAATGAGTTAATTTTGGTTAAATGTTAAAACCATTTAACTATTAATATACGATTTAAGGAGATGTTTTTTATTGAAAGGTATTACAGTTAGCCTATGATTTCTATACGAACTAAAAAGATATACGGATAAAAGTGGAAACGGATTAACGAGGTTTGACTGTATCAAAATGTATAAGTTTTAACCTAAATTACGTCAAATATCCACTTTGTCACTCGATAATTTGAAATTAGGTACAACTATCGGACTGTTAGCCTTCATATAACAAAATAAAAGACTTTTAACCACAAAACTGTCAATCACAGTGTTCTAATATTCACCTATTTTTACTCCAATTTTTTTTATAAAACTTTTTGATCACCTATTTGTCTGAAAAAATTTAGGTTAACATTTGTTCACTTAATGGAGGAGACCCTACATTTCGAAACATCTGCCGCGTTGCTTTCAAAAGTTTCAAGTCTTTTTCGAAAAATATTCAAACCAAAAAGGTTAAACGATATTTTGTAAAAGTGAATTTAATTTTGTCGAGTAATTTTGTTCAAATATAAATTATAAATAATGAAAAAAAAGTAAAAATTTCTTTTCTATATCTGTTCAAGATTAATTTAAATGTGTATAAAATAAATTTATTAATTTAAAAAAAAAAGAAAAAATGAATTTTTAATTATTTTCTTACAAAAACAAAAAAAAACACATTTTTACCTAAAATTAGACTTTTTGTGAATACCGTCCGATACCAAAAATTTTAGTTAAAAGTAAAGTGTGGATAACTCGGTGAAAAAAAACCCATTCTAAGTTCTGGAATGATACGGTTCGGTTACGGTGTTCTCTAGTACATGAGGTTCAAGTCCACGGTTTAGAAAAATTTTGGATTTTTCCTGCTTAAGTTTCAATATAAGATTTTTAAAAGTTGAAGGAAGCTCCAGTTTTTTTTAAGCGATCGTCTTTTAAATTTTTCTTTTTTTTTAAAATGAAAAAAAATAGAAAATAATTTTAATATTAACAATGCAAACCAGTTTCAAATCAATTGACGAAATTCTTTCAAAGTACAGTTCACTTAGACTCAATGAAAACAAAACTAGAGTAACCAGTCTAAAAAATCTTGTGTAAATTTATTTTGAATAAAATTATTTAAGGTTATATGTGAATGGACTGGTCACGAAATCCCATCGAATTTAAACTCTATTTTATCATATGTTAATGGAAACAAATACAAGCAGTTATTACAAAAAAATATCGATAATAATAAATTGAAACAAATGTCTGATTTTTTAGTTCCATCAAAGCACCCAAAAAGATCGTAATATAAACATATTTTTTTTTGCTCAGAAACTAAGGATACCTGAAAAAGCAAACACATTGGGTTTTTGAAAAAAGAATCCTTAATTTTGAGGTCAATATTTAAACTGATAGTATAGAAATATTCCTCTCATCAAGAGCTTTCGTCCGGCACCCATATCATGAGCATTGAATGTGAGTTTTCTTAGAAAAATTTAACGTGAACGTTTTTTGAAAAATACTTAAAAAACGTACATACCCTTACAAAACCCCCTGCATATCCCTAACACACTATTTGTTTTTACATATCACTATATAGAAAATTTAAAGAGCTACAAAATTGTAGTCTCGGAATTTCTATATCATTTTTACTTTTTCAGATATTTTATGAAAACAACAAGCAACTTTCAAATTTGCACACCGCTATGAAAAAATAAAGTATAGGCGAACATATTTCCAAAGGTTATAACATGGTGTAATTTGATACGGGATTCTGAAAGTGAAAGCTTTTATTCGAATTTTATCTAAAAACTGATAGACCAAACGAAAACTCTTGATGAGAAAAACATTTCTATACTATCTATTTAAATATTGACTTCAATATTAAGGATTTACAACCTTATGTACTTTTTTCAAAAATCCAAGGTGTGTGCTTTTTTTTCGTGTATCCGAAACTAATATCAATTTTCTTATTAATTTAAAGGAATCAGTTATTTTGTACTCTCACTTTGAAACATCTTAACAAACAACCCGATCACATTGAAAGACATTTGAAAGGAAAAAAATTTCAAAAGGCACATGAACATTGTAAGTGATATATACAAAGCTAAGATTTAAGTCGCTTATTATTAATTTTAGTCGCTTATGTTTTTTTTTGTATAAATAGGGCTCTATTGTCAAGAAAACAACATTAAATTTGTTCCATTTTCAAAACAACAAAGTTTAAGCATAAAAAAAAATGAAGACGAAGAGAATGAGCTCGAAAATGATCATTCAGATGATAGTATGAGTGATTTATTTCCAGGTAATAAGACTTTTAAAATGATCATTAAGACAAAACATAATTATTTTTTTGAATTTGCTTAGATGAACTGCTTGATTTAGTTAAAGACGATCACGAGGATGACGACTATGAAAAAGTTATAGACAACAAAAATCATGTTGAAACAATGGAAATGGGTAGTGATCAAGAAGAAGGTAAGATTGAAAGCACAAAAGCGACCAAAAAACGATCATTGGATTCAAAAGTAATTTTGAAAAAAAATGGTTTTTAATTTAAAATTGTTCAAATTTTTTTTGTTCATTAAAGCTTAATAAAAAACAAAAATTGGAGCCTCAAAGAAAGAAAAAACAATCTTCTTAATAAATAAAAATTTTAAAAAATTAATTAATATTTTTTTTAAAATAAATTGGTCTTAAAAAACCAAACGAAAAAAAAAGATACCTAGAAAAATTCTTAACTATCAATTCTATTTGAGAATGAGGGCCTGGAGCGAGAACCGAGCCATTTTTAAAGACTGTTCGGAACGCGTTCATAATTAAAAACTGTTGAACTGCTTTTATTAGAACAATTCGGTATCCGAACAGTTTTCGTAAAGTCCCCCCCTCCTTCTAAATACTTACCGAACAAAATAAATCAAGTCCGTTTTAATGAAACTCTTAATCATTTTTTTACCGCCCCCTCGATTTTTGAAATGGGTCCTGGATTTTTAAAATTCCCCCTTGCAAAATCATACACTAGAAACTTAGAGAATTTTTTGTTCGGGTACTGTTATGATTTGAGTACGGTTCGGGTACGGAAAGCCATTAATTCGGTGGAAGTACAGTATGAAGAAGGTTTCACCTGAAGCTTGTGAGTTAGAAAATTTCGTAAGAGTTTGATCTCGATTTAGGATTTTAGATTAGAAAATTTCGATTTCTTAAATTTATGAAAAATTTACTGTAATTTTTAGAAAAATTATTTAAAACCTCTTTTACCGTAAATCCTCGTTTAGAATGACATGTATTTTAACTTAAGTTTTGGTTTGTGCTAAATTTTCTGATTGGTTGAAAAAAAAATTAACCAATGAAAAAATTTAGCGCAAACCAAAACTTAAGTTAAAATACATGTCATTCTAAACGAGGATTTACTGTAAATTAAAAGGTAAAAATGATGTTAAAAAATGGCGAATTCTTTTTATTGCTCAAATTCTAAACGGGGACCTTTAGAACGGAAGAATGTATTTTATTGGCTAATCAATCTTTTTATTTGAATTTCGTTGCAAAAAAAAACTTTCAGTGGAAAATCAGGCGTTTAAAGTATTTTAAATCATTAAGAATACTTTTTTCAATGAAAATCTTACTTTTTTTTTAGATTTTCTTTTGTTATAAAATGTATACACTTTTATCTGGTTTTTATGAATATTTAACACAAAAAGATGACTATTTTATTCTTTTACTTGGCCTTGATAATTCAGGTAAAACAACGTATCTCGAACAAGTTAAAACAAAATTTACCCAAAATTACAAAATGATGAATCCTGCTAAAATAACTTCAACTGTTGGTTGTAATATTGGAAAAGTTGAAATAGGAAAAGTTAGATTAAACTTTTGGGTAATTTGTCTCATTCTTTTTTCAAAACTAAAATAATTTAATTTCTTAAATCATTAGGATTTAGGAGGCCAAGAAGAGCTACAATCACTATGGGATAAATACTATGCCGAATCACATGGCATAATCTACATGATTGATTCAACTGATAAAGATCGCCTAGAAGAATCGTGGCGAGCTTTCGATAAAATGATACAAAACGAACAATTAATTGGTCTTCCATTGTTAGTTGCATGTAATAAACAAGATTTAAATGATTGCATGACTGTTCCAGAAATAAAAAAAATGTTCAATAAAAGTGCCGCAAATATTGGAATTAGAAATTGTATGGCTACTGCAACGAGTGCATTAACAGGCGAAGGTGTTCATGAAGGCATAAATTGGATGAAAGAATGTGTTGAAAACAATGCTTCAAAACGTCCTCCGAAAGAGCCTAAAATTGCTTAAATTGTTCAGAATGTTAAAAAAAATATTAATAAAATTAGGATCCTTGAAAAAACAACATCACTCTTTTGGCAAAAAGCCTACACCAAATCTTCAATTTTTAGATATGTGAAGCTATATTGATTAGGATAGCAAAGCATAGGCAAGAGAGTAAAAATTTAAAAATGTTGAAAGGAGGGCTATTTTCTGAGTTTGGTTGTTAACACGAAAATAAAATGGAGTTGATGGTTTCATGATAATTTTTTGTCAATAAATTTCTTACTAAGCTTTCAAAAGAGTAAACTTAGACTTGTGTGTTATGCTTTTTGACAACAAAAATGGGTATTGTTATTTCATTCAAGGATCCATAAAAT
The DNA here is from genome assembly GCA_022207745.1 of Brachionus rubens. NCBI lineage: Eukaryota > Metazoa > Rotifera > Eurotatoria > Ploima > Brachionidae > Brachionus > Brachionus rubens. Next base: position 1,110,355 of record JAJVHD010000001.1, on the reverse strand, counting down.
TAACTTATTTTTTTATGTATAATCTTTTTTTATTAAAATAAATTTTTATTAAATTACGAATAGAATCTAGTTATTTTTTTAATAAAATTAAAACAATTAAAAATGGTTAAATTTTAGTGATACATGAGAACATGAATATAAATTTGATGTCATTACCAATTTCGTTGGGTCTCATAAACAGTAGTAAGCACGAATCGTAATGATTTTTAAAAAAAATAACTTAAGAACAAAAAATTAAACATTAATCAGAATCAAAAAAAAAAACATTTCATTGAGCTAAACGTTTAAGTAATGGATTAACGTAAATCCAATTTTCGCCTTGTTCATTAAAATACGATGTTTTCCATTTTAGGTTTTTGTCTTTTCTCAATTTGCTTTCCTCTCTTTGTTTTTGTTCAATTTTTTGTTTAGCATCCGTTGCCAAGTCAATTTGTTTCGTGTGCAAATAGTAACTCACTTCTCGCCATAATCTAACATTATAAATAAAACTTATTCATAAAAACAAATATGCTTCTGTTAATGACTTACTTTCTTGATTCGTTATCAGTTTGATCAAGCAATGCTCTCACTTGCTTTTTGTAACTTAAAATATTGTTTGTACTCAAAAATATCTCTTGCTAAATTTGAAAATAAAAAAAATAGTGACATTTTTTTTTGTTTTAATCTCAAGTACCTTTTTGCCGGTTTTTAAAAACATTGTTCCATTCCATTCCCCTTCAATCGTGTGAATTACTTTTTTATCAGGACTTGATATTGTTCCTTGAATTTGATGCTTTTTACCCCCATAAAACGGCTTATATAAAAAATATTAATTTAAGTTAAAATTTTCTGTATGTCAAAGGGTATACTTTGGTCAAAAAATCAATGGTTGAAGAATAACCTGATTTTGAACAACTTATTGTAACTTGACCACCGATTTCGAACCAGGGAACAGTTAGAATAGATCGACCAAAAGCACTCGGAAAAGTAAAAACATATTCTTCGTCATAGTCCAATAAACTAAGTACTGCTTTACCGATCATGTGTACTCCGATTGATAGACCTAAAAATTTTGATTTTGTCCATGTATAACCGTCAAGTTGTATTCGTTTGTTATAATGTTCAGCATAGAATGAAGATACTTGAAACAATTAAGTTAACACAGTGATATTAAAAGTGTAAATTGTGGCATAAAGTACTTGGCGGATGGTGAGAGACTTGTTCAGCAATGAAAGTTAGTTGATCTTTTGTAGCCCATGGTACAGGACCATCGGGAACTGTCGAATTATCGGAAGATGAATATTCAGGTATATCGTACCAACATTGAAAGATCTCACCTAAAATAGGGTTATATGGTTTTTTTGGAACTGTACTTTTACGTCCAGCGTGAAATGTAGATAAATACCATTTGACTACTTGCACCATACGTTCGTAAGGGCTTTTTAAATCGGCTATCCTTTTTTTTTTATAAATAACTAACGAATTACGATTTTGGATTTTGAAAGGATTTTCGTAAAATTACTTTAAAAATAAATCTGTATGTGCAAAAAAATCGGCATACATTTCCAATAAAGACCGTGTTTCTAATATGAACGTTGGGAGTGTAATTTTTGTCAAGTCCATTCCGATGCGTACCTGAGTTAATAAATGAGTAATAACGTTTTGATGACTGTTCAAATCGACTTAAAATAATTACAAAAGTAAATTTTATTTGAATCATTTATTTGAAAGCTTATAAGAACAAAGGGTTAGAAACTGAAGACACAATTACAGGTATTTTTAAGAAAATGTAACGTTCCGTGCAAAACGCGTCCAGAACGGTAGACTTTCAATAAGGTCTCGTTGTGTTCTTAGAATATTCTTTAGGACGAATCAAGTCTTAAAACGGGCACCGTTTCGTTTTTAAGTTTCGATTCGCATTGATGCAACATAAACCTAATCAGGGACGTCCAAATGTTTGTCGGACAACTTCTCAAACCATCGAAAACAACCACATTCAATTTTAAAACGCTTTTTTATATTCTATTGCCCAAATTATCATTTTTATATAAGCTTTTGGGGTCCCTGGACCTATACTAGGCCAATTATTGCCGAGCAGTGTTGACAAAGAAAGGTGCAGTCCTGCTACAAGAGTACTTGAAGAATGCTTCTGTTCAAACTAAACTAGGTTTAAAAAAGTACTGTATGTAATAAAGCACTCTAGAGACTTAAAGTTTTTTTAGTAAAATTTCGAGACATCTGTAAAGTTTTATTTAAATCGTTAAAAGTTTAACTTACCATCTTCATTCACTTGATCCTCATCCAAGAACTCAAAATCTTCTAATTTTAAATTTTTCGATAAATTTACACCATTATGAACAGGTTTCAATTGCATTTCTAAATTTTGATTTTTATCCAAACTTTTTTGAGATATTGTAATGTCATGATTTGTTTCCAAATCGCTTAAATTATTTTCATTTATATTTTGATCTCTTGTGAATTCAGATTGATTTTGTTGTTTCAATTTTATTTGATCATTATTAGTCATACTAGAACTTTGAAAAAAAAAACTATTAAGTTTATCATCAATCGTTTTTTTCTTAAAAGTTTTCTTACGTTGAAGTATTATCAATTGCATCATAGAAACAATCACTATCATTATCGTCTTTATTACGTACATCTATTTTTATGCTATTGTACGATACTTCATCGTCATCGCTACTTGAATATGAAGATATACTGTCCATATTTGATGTCTAAAACATTATTTTATTGAAAATAATTAACCAAATTATAACACTAGTGTTGGCAGTCGACTAATGAACCAACTGGACAAAAGCAAGAACGGTAAATTTTTACACCAAGTGCATACATGCAAATTGTAGAACTCTTTGCCTACTTCAAATGGTACCCTGGTAGTGTATATAGAGTCATTCCTTAATGAGAAAAATGGGCTTAGTTGAATTTAAAAACGCTTTTCAGTTGCAAATAAATACATTTTTCTCATAAACAAAAGACTCTATCAGGGTACCTATTTGAAGCAGGCTAAAAGATCTACAATTTGCATATATGCATTTGGTTCTGAAAATTTACCGTTCTTGCTTTAGTCCAGTTGGTTCATTAATCGACTACCAACATTATATCACACTCGTAGCGCTTTTTCGTTATCGTGCCTAACCCCTGTGTTAACGAACTAACAAAATGATTCATCAACGAAATGTGCTTATTCACAGACTAAAATTATGATTAGTAGTAATAATGATTAATGAAAGTTATTTCTTCATTTTGAAGATTTCTACGGTTGCACTGTTTGTACTATTCGCCATTTTTACTAAATTAATAGAAATTACCTAAGAAAATATACAACCGTAAAATCCTCAGATTTTCTACGCGAGCAGAATTGAATATTTTTTTTAAAAGAGAATAAACCTTTTACCTTACTATTTCATCTTAGTGGTAATAAATTAGTAAGGCTTGTTATTTTTGTTTTAATGTAAAGTTCTGTTCTGAAAATTTTCAAAATTTTCAGTCACTATATATTTGGAACAGAACATTACATTAAAGCAAAGAAAGGTTATTTACAATCATTAGACCCTTGTGTATAAAAATAATCATACTTCTTAAATACATGTCTAATACTTTTAGCTCATTTCTTCTATTTTGAAATTAATTTCTTTATTTTTGTCTTTTTTGACAAAAATAATACTTAATAAATAAAAAAAGGAAAAAATGATTTATTATCTTCAAAATATATCCGGGGTTACACTTTTTAGAATATGAGTAAAATAAAATAATAAAATTTAAAAAAAGAAGGAAATGACAAAAGAAAGCACACGTGTTGTTTATGTTTAGATACTTAGAAAAAATATTTTAAATTTCTATTACCTCACTGTTCTGTTTTTCTTGATCATTTGAATTAAGTTGACGTTGACTTGATTTTGTACCTTAAATTGTAAAAGGATAAAGTTTAGAAAAAGCAAAAAAAAATCCAGCAGAATTAATGAAAATGAGAAATCACAAAGACACGTTATATTTTACTAATCGATATTTTTAAAAAAGATTAATAAATTGAACATATTTTGGTATGAAAAAATGTATTTTTAAAAGAAAGAAAAAATACTTAAACAAATTAAATTTTGTATTTTATTTACAGGTAACAAATAACCGAGATAATACAGTGCTTGCAAAAGTTCTGTTACAGTACGTCATTTGACGTCATATGACGCCAACTGACCTCAGGTGACGTAAATTGATGCATTTTTTTGCATCACGGGGTTATCTGACGTTAGATGACGTCATTTTTCTATTACGAGGGTTGACGTCAGTTGACGCAAAACAAAATTTCGTTTTCATTGGTCAGCTGACGTCAGCAATCGTTATAGAAAAATGACATATAAATTGATCTCTAAAAAATGACGTCATCTAACGTCAAATGACGCCCTGTTACAAAACACTGTATATAACCGGTTGTATTAATTCGAGTATAATAAGGTTTTTCAAGGCTGAAATCTAAGCATGTTTCAAAAAATAAATTTTAGCATTCAGATTTGACTTTTTTTGGAAATAATTTAAATTGTATTGCTTTAAATGGGACCCTTGAAAAACATACACCCGGGTATAACTTTTACACGAAGTGAGATATGCAAAAAATTATTTTCATATAAGGTAGAGTAAATGAAGGTCCATTTTTATCTGTGATGCTCGGTTGTAGCGATACAAATCGGAAAAGGAAAACTGCGTTTTTTAATGAAAAATGAAAAACGAAAAAGAAGTGGGAATTACCTGAGGATTCCTTTAAGACATGTATATGAGGGTCCTTTAAGACTGAAAAGTTAAAACTCAGTTTTCTTAAAGTGCAGGAAATTCAAAACTTCCGTGCTATCTAAATTTCTAATTTTTGACTTTAAATTCGTAATCTACGACCTTTAAAACCCCAAAAAATGATTTTTTTCATGGGGGTAAAAAGTTAAAAATTTTGCCCCTACCCCACGGCTTTTTGCAGCCTTACGAAAACCCTCCTTTATTAAACATTCAAGAACTCATGATTGGTAAAAGCTATTTTCAATCTGAAGATATCGTCGGATAGCTAAAGAGCTCCGATTTACGCACCGATTAAAATCGGAACGAAAAAAAAATTCTAGAAGTCAAACATGGGCGAAAACAGCGGAAAAAGGGTCGATTTTTCAGTCAAATCACATCTAGTCCCAGGGGTCACTTATGACCCCCTCTAATTTTTTCCAAAAAATAAACTAGACAAAATTTGGAACAAATCTATGGTTTTACTTTTTTCATTTTTAGCTTTATTTCATTTAAAAAAGCAGACGAAAAGTGACATAAAAAACGGAAGTTTTGAATTTCCTGCACTTTACCCAAATAACTTCACAGGGGGTCTAAATATGGTATAATTTTGTAGCCTTTCATTTACTTTACCTTATATGAAAATAATTTTTTGCATATCTCACTTCGTGTAAAAGTTACACCTGGGTGTATGTTTTTCAAGGGTACTTTAAATGTGTTTTCATTTATTTCAAATTTGCAAATTTCATTAAACTCAAAACCTGTGTCCGCATTACTAACATAGGAACAAATTTTCTAAACATACTAAAGTATTTATAATCTATTTGGTCTTTTTTAATGATTACTTGAAACTAAGCGACAGACATGAGCAATTTAATCTTTGTTAATTCAATCAAATTTGACTAATTCGTAAATAAATTGAGGAAAATAAAATGGAAATTTCAAAAATCGATCAATTTTATTTTCTTAAAAATATGTATGCCGGGAAGATGTTTTTCAGGAGAATTCATGTTTATAATGTAATGTATGCTGAGAATAAAACCTTGTGTGTTGAAAAGATTCTTATGTATATTAAGAATATATGTTTGTATGTTAAAATAACAATCCTTTCAAAAATTCAATGCTGAATTTCTGATATTATCATCAGTTGATTTTTTCATGGGAGTAAAAAATTTTAAATGTTACAACTATCCCTCTGCTTTTTGCAATTTTATTGCGAAATGCTGTTATAAAAAATTCAAAACGAATGATTTTGAGAAATTATCTTAAAGTTAAAAAGCTATGATAGACAATGAGACCCTAATCGACCGACAAACAAAATTACAGTAAAGACTGGGACATTTTTGAGTAAAGATAATAAAGCCGAAACGTGAGGCGATGATCAGAGGCAATAAAAAATGCATAAAAGAAGATATTTTTCTTTACGCCTCGCAATAAGGCTGCACTCTTTACTTTACTTTTGATGTTTGAGCCGATAAATCTAATAATTTTGTCTTCTTTACTTGGACTTAGAGTTCATAAAGGTCAGTAAATGACTTATGAATTAAGCAATTATTGAGCTCCCATCGGATAAATTCATTGCTTTACCATAAAGTAAAGTAAAGAGTGCACCTCTACCTCACAAAATTGATATGTTTTTCGTAAAACACAATCAAAACCTAAAAAAATTCGAATTTACAAAAGTTTTCAGTAAAAAGGACAATGGGCAGAAAAATAAAAATTTCCTACAAAACTGTATCAATAAAAAATACATATGAATTTCCAATGCTTAGATGCAAGTGCCCAAAGTGACCATACCCAAAAGAAGGTTTTTTATGAAGTTTTATTTACGAAGTCTTAACTTCATACTTTCATTTCAAAAACTCTCTAAGTTTGTACAAAAATGCTTCCTCTACAAGCTTAAAAAAAATTAGACCTCTGTCTCCAATAGTCTAAATGAAACTTCCATTGAGCCAAAAACACCGAAATATCAGTATTTCGAATATTTAACTATGAAGAATATCGTTTTGAAGGACGGGACCAACATTTTCTTTTTTCTCGGCAAAAAATCTATAACATATTAAAAATTCAGCTTGGACTGATTTCGAATCTCTAAGGAAAAAGACGATATCACCCTGTCTAGCACCTAAAGGGGAAGCAAATATTAAGTTTTTGACTTCAGATTCGAAATCTACATATACGAAAACCTCATTAAACGATTAAGAAATCTCGATTATTTTGGAAATTCTATATTAAAAGCAATCTAAAAAGAGTTAGAGAAATCAATTAAAAAAAATCGATTGGGTTCAATGAGTGACCTTGTATTATGAATATAACATAAATTAAAAATCTCAAGCGGTAGCAGTTTTATTTGGTTTTCGTATCTGTAGATTTCGAATCTGAAGTCAAAAACTTAATATTTGCTTTCCCTTTTTTTTGAACAAAAAATAAGGGTTATGGAATGTTTAAGCAATGCGTAAGATAACTTACTCGAATTATCAAATCATTTTTGAATTACAACAGGCAACAAAAAATAAGAAAAATTATATTTTTAAGAAAAAAAATTTCAAAGTCGGAAATGGAAACGTGTTAAAAAATAGATAATTTTTGAAAATTTTTGATTAGCTTTTAAATCTTAAAACTTGAATGATGAAAAAGAATTTCTTATTCGAAAGAATATTCAACAAGTTTTCTTCCTTTTATAAAAAGTAATCTACATTTTTCGTTTAATATGATAACAACAATGAGTTATGGCATTTGTCTTCAGCCGTGGTAAAATAAAAGAAAAATCTTTAAAAACGTTATTTTATCATAAAGATGCGTATAAGGGTTTAAAAAATTTTTTTTACAAGTTTTACCTGACTGTCTTTGCTCACGAATACCATCAATTTTTTTTCTCAGATCTTGAATTATTTGCAAAAAATCCTGATACTCTTTGTCAGCATAAATATCGACCAAATTTTTATTAGATTTAATAACTTGAAGACAATCAATCGAATGCTTTAACGTTTGATGTAAAATCTAAAAAAAAACATATCGTCAAACGGAAATCAAAAATTTTTCTTTAACTAAAAAAAATTACTTGACTAGTTTTCAAAAAGTGCTGTGTATTATCATCAACTTTTAGTGCATTTTCATCTGACTTATCTGAATCACCTTTTTGAAAATTTTTCGTTTCGTTTGAATCATTTCGATCGCTTAAAACCTTTTCGAAAAAAAAAAACTGAATCTAAAAAGTATCGGATTAGAACAAAACTTGGCAAACCATGATTTTCTTATTCAAAATATCAACGTATTGTTCACATTCATTTAAAAGCTGTTCGCCATTATTTTTTAAATCAGATTTATCATCATACTTTTGCATACTATTTTGGTAATACACCGTGGTTCCATCGATCGATTGATTTCGATTGTATTTATTACTTTTATGGTATCTGATCGTGCTTTCAATGGCAGATACCCATTTTTTACGTTCTTCAAGATTATTTGCTTGTAAATGAAAAGTTTTTTGTTCAGATGTATTTATTGAAAATGTAATATCATCTTCATTATCGTAACCAACGAAAGCATCTTTAAGTCTTATACACCCTCGTCGTTCTCCTTTTGACATGTTCTCTTTTGATGTATAATAAGACAGGATTGCACTGTTGTAATCTAAAATGAACCATCTGAACTGCCAACCCTTAAAATTTTTTTTAAAAAATTGTAAGTTAGTTAAGGTAGTCATAAATGAAGAAGGAATAAACTTGAATGACGTTAGTCCATTTGCTCAAGGGTCCTTGCACATTATGCGGCATGTTTTGTATGGTTAAAAAATACTGCTTTTATTTAATCAATTAAACTGCTATGCGGCTAGATTTTAAACTAATAATTTGGCATAATTCTTAATATTATAATAAAATATTTAATTTTATTGTAAGAAATAATAAAAAAGAGAGAGAAATAAAAAAGATATTTATTTTGCTAAATGACGAGAAATGCTAAATTTTTTTCACAAAATATTTGATTAGAAAAATACTTATAAATCTAATAAAGGCTCATTCGAGGATTAATTCGTTATTATAATTTAGTCGTTTATATAATTGTTTGCTCTATTGATTACATTTAATTCTTAATATTTTTTTCTAATCATAGAAATTGGAACTATTCAGTTTTATAGTTATTAATTTTTAAAATGAAGTTCTCTTTTTAAAAATGGCAGATATCTCTTTAAAAGCTGTCATTTTTCATACAGATTAGTTAAATTAATTCAAATGTTAAAAATAGAATAATCTTGAATTAAATACAGTATCTCAAAAATTAGACATCTTATGGAGCTGAGTTTCTGAAGACCCAGGTTTCCTTTAGTAAATTAATTAAAATTCCGAAAAAAAATCAAAATCTTTAGTTTCAAAATTTTCTGAAAAATAATAATCTTGATTATGTTACCTACCGTAAATCCCCTCCCCCAATGCATATTAGAAGCGATAAGATGGGAATATTTGATACGAGAAAAACTATTTTTGTGCTGACTGTAATGTTAAAAATAGTTGCTAATTTAAATCTTTTGAGATGAAAAATAAAAAATTTTGAAAAAAAATTCACCTATGTGAAGAAAAATCTCAGTTCTCAGATATTCTCGGTTCTTAGAAACTTCTGAGAACGAAAACTTTTTCTGTTCTCAGTTGTTCTCAGATGTTCTCAGTTATTCTTAGTTGTTCTAAGATATTCTTAGAAGATGAACATTTGAGAATGAATGTTCTTTCTGATTTTTAAAGTTTTTGCAATCGATTAAATAGTCAATCTAAGATCATTCTGTCCAAGAATTAAACTAAGAAAAAATGTAATTTCTCGCGCCAAAATTGACTTTTCAATGCATGACTTTTGAAGTTAGACTTCAGCGTAATTTTTTTAATGTTAAATTCTTGATTCTTTTTAATTGATTACACTTTTGTCCACCGTAGAAAGGATACCGGAGAAACCAAAAAACAAATCCCCAGGACCCAAGATAAATCTTTTACTTCTTCACTTCATTTGATCATTACTTAATCCGCCAAAAGTGAAAATTTCTGTTTAAAATGATCTATGTTAGAAGCTAAAAATAATTTGTTCATAATTTTGGCGCGAGAAATTACATTTTTTCTTAGTTTAATTCTTGGACAGAATGATCTTAGATTGACTATTTAATCGATTACAAAAACTTTAAAAATCAGAAAGAAAATTCATTCTCAAATGTTCATCTTCTAAGAATATCTTAGAACAACTAAGAATAACTGAGAACATCTGAGAACAACTGAGAACAGAAAAAGTTTTCGTTCTCAGAAGTTTCTAAGAACCGAGAATATCTGAGAACTGAGATTTTTCTTCACGTAGGTAAAAAATTCCTTTTTTAAATGTGTTTTTGCGACATTTTGACCGCTTTTGGTGCTAGTAATAACTACACTTGTACCGAACTTTCACCCGAACAGGAGCCGTAGTATACCCACCGTACTCTCACCGTGCTGCAATCATAACTTCAAGTGAAACTAAAAAAAACTTTTAAAATTTTTAAAAAATTAATTAATAAGAAAGTACGCTAAGAGTACACTCCGGCCTGGTGCTTCGGTTTTTTCGGTGAAGATTTTTTTACAAAATATGTACAAACAAATCAGGTCTTTCACAATGCTAATTTCTCAAAATTCATTAAAAGAGTTCAATTTTCATACTTACTGCACTTCTAACGAATTAAAGGCGTACCCGTACGGTTTGAAATTTTGAAATTTTGAAATTTTAACTAAAAATGAAAAACCCAAGTTTTTTTTTAAACTTTATTTTCCGGGACGGTACGGTGGACTGGCAAGGTATGGTACGGTACGGTATGAGTACGGGGGCGGGTACTATCCGGTACGGTACGGGTACGATTCGGTGAAAACGCAGTATCTAAAGACCACATTTTTGTCATTTTTTAGCCTATGTTTTTAAATTATCAAGTCGAAAATTTAAGATGATACTCCACCGAATTAAATGCTTTCCGTACCCGTAACGTACCGGATCGTACTAAAAGCTTCCCGTACCCGTACCCGAACCGTACTCGTTCCTTACCGTACAGTACCATCCAACCATACCGTACCGTACGGAAAAATAAAATTCAAAAAAAACTTAAGTCTTACATTTTTAGTTTTTAACAAAAATCCGTTGTTAATCAATTTCAACAAGTAGCCTTTCAATGGTAAAATCGACCTTATATCGACGGAGTATACTAATAGGTTTTGTTGTCTTTTGGTAACTTGACCATGTCGCATAATCAACTCTGATTCTTCTCAGTAATTGAGCAAGCTAATTTTTAATTTGGGTTTAGCTAAATTGACTCGGTAATTTAAATATGTAGGGTCAAAAATGGTAAAAATGTGATCTTTTAATGAGATCTTAAGTGCTCATAAAAGTTCATGAATTTTCTGAAAAGAGCATTGTAAAAGACCGGATTTGTTAAAAATGGACGTCAGTACTATATTTTGTAAAAAAAAAGCCCTCAAAAAATCTGCTTCTATTTTAAAATTATTTGACCTTGATTTGTTTAGACAAACCAATATCATTTGAATTTTCGTTGGACCAACATACATTCAGTCTTAATGCCTGTTTGTAGCTGTTTTGTCGCTTTATATATCGTTGATTCGAGTTGAGCGATGTCACTAGCGTAGTCTTGATTATTTATGATTTGGTAATCTACAAATTTGCTTTTTGTACTGAAAGCCAAAGAGGAATCCCAAAAAACACTTTCCTGTTCACCGAATTCAAAAACATGCTTTTAACAACTTGGGTTTTTTATAAGACTATTTAAAAAACAACGGGTGATATTTTAAGAATAAATAATTATAAAATTAAATCAAAAATTATACTTGATTATAAAAATTTTAAAAAATAAATGAAGACAAACAAAAATGGTAAATGATTGTCAAAATGCTGAATCGGAAAAAAAATTCGTAAACAACTTGCTTTCACTTGCCAAAGAACTTGAAAAACTTGAACATACAAGACAATTTCGAAAAGAATTCGAAAATGAAACTTCAAATTTTCCATTCAAAAAACCCGAAGTTAATTGTGAAGAGCAAAATCCCGATGTTGAAAATAAAAACGAAAAAGATGACGAATGCTTAAAAATGGAGGTCTATGACGACAAAGACTATGACATTGAAGAAATAAAATTTTGGAATTTTATCTCAAAAAATAAAGGCATTAAACCAAGCATTATTCGAACGATTGTTTACAAAGTTCCCGAGTCTTCTTATGTCGTAAGAAAGTGTCCTGTTATAATCGACGAACCAGAGCCCAAAAAGACAGAAATTCCAAAGGAAGCCGAGACAAGTCACCCTAAAGATCAAAAAGAAAATAATAAACTTGAAAACAAAAGTGACATTATAAGCAGTTCAGCAATTAAGGTTGAAAAAATCGCGCCCGTAGTCCCAGCACTTAAAAAACCGACTCCGAGTTTGATTAAACAGAACGAGCCTGTTAAATTTAGTTCTGAGGATATCATACTTATTGACGAAGATGATGATATTATTGGTTTTGACGAAGAGAATGAAGAAAAAGATTACAAGAAGTTAAGTTTAAAAGAAAATGAACCCGAGACTGAAAATATCAAAATGGATGATGATGACGATATAATTGAAGAAGAAGTAGCAGAAAATTCAGATAAAGAATCAGATAAACAAATTGAAGTGACTGAGAATACAGAGAATGAAAATGATGATGAAGCCGATAACGAGATTAGTATTGACAAAAAACTTAGTATTTTACAAAATTCAATTCAAATTCAAAAGAAACAACAGAAACGAGGCAGAGGATTAATGAATCGGCCAAAAGTTGTCATGGAAAAAGCTAATGAACCTGCGTCAATGATTAGTGTGAAAAAAAATTCTGATTTTGATTCGAAAATTTCGACTCGATCGAAAGGTACAACGTCGTCGTCTTGTCTAAATAAATCATTGCCAGTTATAACTCATTCAAAATCAATTGTTACAAGAAAAAGTATGAATGTTAAAAGTGATTTAAAAAAGAAAGCTGATCAATTAGAAATGGCCAATTCGGTGTCATCTTCATCATCAACAGTATCAACTATATCTGCGAGTGTTCTTAATAACACAATTGGAAGTGATTTGCCTAGAGTTACACGATCTAAAGCTAAATTAATTGAAAATAAATAATTTATTAACACGATTCTTATTAGAAAAAAAAAATTTAGTGTTTTTTTTGTAAATAAAAAAATTATTGGTTAAATTTTTATTTGATTTTATGTTTAAAAAAAAGGAATTGGTTATGGAAGCCCAAAAATTACATTTATTTCTTAAAATTTAAATAAAGTTTTAGTTAACTTTTAAATAATTGCCTGAAACAGTATGGCAAATATCTCTTTAAAAGCTGTCATTTTTCATACAGATTAGTTAAATTAATTCAAATGTTAAAAATAGAATAATCTTGAATTAAATACAGTATCTCAAAAATTAGACATCTTATGGAGCTGAGTTTCTGAAGACCCAGGTTTCCTTTAGTAAATTAATTAAAATTCCGAAAAAAAATCAAAATCTTTAGTTTCAAAATTTTCTGAAAAATAATAATCTTGATTATGTTACCTACCGTAAATCCCCTCCCCCAATGCATATTAGAAGCGATAAGATGGGAATATTTGATACGAGAAAAACTATTTTTGTGCTGACTGTAATGTTAAAAATAGTTGCTAATTTAAATCTTTTGAGATGAAAAATAAAAAATTTTGAAAAAAAATTCACCTATGTGAAGAAAAATCTCAGTTCTCAGATATTCTCGGTTCTTAGAAACTTCTGAGAACGAAAACTTTTTCTGTTCTCAGTTGTTCTCAGATGTTCTCAGTTATTCTTAGTTGTTCTAAGATATTCTTAGAAGATGAACATTTGAGAATGAATGTTCTTTCTGATTTTTAAAGTTTTTGCAATCGATTAAATAGTCAATCTAAGATCATTCTGTCCAAGAATTAAACTAAGAAAAAATGTAATTTCTCGCGCCAAAATTGACTTTTCAATGCATGACTTTTGAAGTTAGACTTCAGCGTAATTTTTTTAATGTTAAATTCTTGATTCTTTTTAATTGATTACACTTTTGTCCACCGTAGAAAGGATACCGGAGAAACCAAAAAACAAATCCCCAGGACCCAAGATAAATCTTTTACTTCTTCACTTCATTTGATCATTACTTAATCCGCCAAAAGTGAAAATTTCTGTTTAAAATGATCTATGTTAGAAGCTAAAAATAATTTGTTCATAATTTTGGCGCGAGAAATTACATTTTTTCTTAGTTTAATTCTTGGACAGAATGATCTTAGATTGACTATTTAATCGATTACAAAAACTTTAAAAATCAGAAAGAAAATTCATTCTCAAATGTTCATCTTCTAAGAATATCTTAGAACAACTAAGAATAACTGAGAACATCTGAGAACAACTGAGAACAGAAAAAGTTTTCGTTCTCAGAAGTTTCTAAGAACCGAGAATATCTGAGAACTGAGATTTTTCTTCACGTAGGTAAAAAATTCCTTTTTTAAATGTGTTTTTGCGACATTTTGACCGCTTTTGGTGCTAGTAATAACTACACTTGTACCGAACTTTCACCCGAACAGGAGCCGTAGTATACCCACCGTACTCTCACCGTGCTGCAATCATAACTTCAAGTGAAACTAAAAAAAACTTTTAAAATTTTTAAAAAATTAATTAATAAGAAAGTACGCTAAGAGTACACTCCGGCCTGGTGCTTCGGTTTTTTCGGTGAAGATTTTTTTACAAAATATGTACAAACAAATCAGGTCTTTCACAATGCTAATTTCTCAAAATTCATTAAAAGAGTTCAATTTTCATACTTACTGCACTTCTAACGAATTAAAGGCGTACCCGTACGGTTTGAAATTTTGAAATTTTGAAATTTTAACTAAAAATGAAAAACCCAAGTTTTTTTTTAAACTTTATTTTCCGGGACGGTACGGTGGACTGGCAAGGTATGGTACGGTACGGTATGAGTACGGGGGCGGGTACTATCCGGTACGGTACGGGTACGATTCGGTGAAAACGCAGTATCTAAAGACCACATTTTTGTCATTTTTTAGCCTATGTTTTTAAATTATCAAGTCGAAAATTTAAGATGATACTCCACCGAATTAAATGCTTTCCGTACCCGTAACGTACCGGATCGTACTAAAAGCTTCCCGTACCCGTACCCGAACCGTACTCGTTCCTTACCGTACAGTACCATCCAACCATACCGTACCGTACGGAAAAATAAAATTCAAAAAAAAACTTAAGTCTTACATTTTTAGTTTTTAACAAAAATCCGTTGTTAATCAATTTCAACAAGTAGCCTTTCAATGGTAAAATCGACCTTATATCGACGGAGTATACTAATAGGTTTTGTTGTCTTTTGGTAACTTGACCATGTCGCATAATCAACTCTGATTCTTCTCAGTAATTGAGCAAGCTAATTTTTAATTTGGGTTTAGCTAAATTGACTCGGTAATTTAAATATGTAGGGTCAAAAATGGTAAAAATGTGATCTTTTAATGAGATCTTAAGTGCTCATAAAAGTTCATGAATTTTCTGAAAAGAGCATTGTAAAAGACCGGATTTGTTAAAAATGGACGTCAGTACTATATTTTGTAAAAAAAAAGCCCTCAAAAAATCTGCTTCTATTTTAAAATTATTTGACCTTGATTTGTTTAGACAAACCAATATCATTTGAATTTTCGTTGGACCAACATACATTCAGTCTTAATGCCTGTTTGTAGCTGTTTTGTCGCTTTATATATCGTTGATTCGAGTTGAGCGATGTCACTAGCGTAGTCTTGATTATTTATGATTTGGTAATCTACAAATTTGCTTTTTGTACTGAAAGCCAAAGAGGAATCCCAAAAAACACTTTCCTGTTCACCGAATTCAAAAACATGCTTTTAACAACTTGGGTTTTTTATAAGACTATTTAAAAAACAACGGGTGATATTTTAAGAATAAATAATTATAAAATTAAATCAAAAATTATACTTGATTATAAAAATTTTAAAAAATAAATGAAGACAAACAAAAATGGTAAATGATTGTCAAAATGCTGAATCGGAAAAAAAATTCGTAAACAACTTGCTTTCACTTGCCAAAGAACTTGAAAAACTTGAACATACAAGACAATTTCGAAAAGAATTCGAAAATGAAACTTCAAATTTTCCATTCAAAAAACCCGAAGTTAATTGTGAAGAGCAAAATCCCGATGTTGAAAATAAAAACGAAAAAGATGACGAATGCTTAAAAATGGAGGTCTATGACGACAAAGACTATGACATTGAAGAAATAAAATTTTGGAATTTTATCTCAAAAAATAAAGGCATTAAACCAAGCATTATTCGAACGATTGTTTACAAAGTTCCCGAGTCTTCTTATGTCGTAAGAAAGTGTCCTGTTATAATCGACGAACCAGAGCCCAAAAAGACAGAAATTCCAAAGGAAGCCGAGACAAGTCACCCTAAAGATCAAAAAGAAAATAATAAACTTGAAAACAAAAGTGACATTATAAGCAGTTCAGCAATTAAGGTTGAAAAAATCGCGCCCGTAGTCCCAGCACTTAAAAAACCGACTCCGAGTTTGATTAAACAGAACGAGCCTGTTAAATTTAGTTCTGAGGATATCATACTTATTGACGAAGATGATGATATTATTGGTTTTGACGAAGAGAATGAAGAAAAAGATTACAAGAAGTTAAGTTTAAAAGAAAATGAACCCGAGACTGAAAATATCAAAATGGATGATGATGACGATATAATTGAAGAAGAAGTAGCAGAAAATTCAGATAAAGAATCAGATAAACAAATTGAAGTGACTGAGAATACAGAGAATGAAAATGATGATGAAGCCGATAACGAGATTAGTATTGACAAAAAACTTAGTATTTTACAAAATTCAATTCAAATTCAAAAGAAACAACAGAAACGAGGCAGAGGATTAATGAATCGGCCAAAAGTTGTCATGGAAAAAGCTAATGAACCTGCGTCAATGATTAGTGTGAAAAAAAATTCTGATTTTGATTCGAAAATTTCGACTCGATCGAAAGGTACAACGTCGTCGTCTTGTCTAAATAAATCATTGCCAGTTATAACTCATTCAAAATCAATTGTTACAAGAAAAAGTATGAATGTTAAAAGTGATTTAAAAAAGAAAGCTGATCAATTAGAAATGGCCAATTCGGTGTCATCTTCATCATCAACAGTATCAACTATATCTGCGAGTGTTCTTAATAACACAATTGGAAGTGATTTGCCTAGAGTTACACGATCTAAAGCTAAATTAATTGAAAATAAATAATTTATTAACACGATTCTTATTAGAAAAAAAAAATTTAGTGTTTTTTTTGTAAATAAAAAAATTATTGGTTAAATTTTTATTTGATTTTATGTTTAAAAAAAAGGAATTGGTTATGGAAGCCCAAAAATTACATTTATTTCTTAAAATTTAAATAAAGTTTTAGTTAACTTTTAAATAATTGCCTGAAACAGTATTAGTTTTTAAAATCCATTCGAGTAAATTTAAGAACTAGTGAATACTTATATTGTAAACGGGTATAACCGGATGACAAACTTTTTCGAAATTTTTCAATTCAAGCATTCTAATATAAGAACAGAAGAAATTGTATATTCAAATTTGTCCCGAGTTTTTGAGTCATCATATTAACAGCCTAAGTTAAAGAGGTGAATATCTATTCGTTAAATGGGTAAACTGTAAATTTTGCAGGAAAAAAAACATTTGTTAGGGAAAATAATCGATGACATTTTTAATACTTTCACCCGATTTACACATGAAATAATCACCCTTGCTTACGAAAAATGATTTAAGACATGGTCAGGACAACTCACAACGGGCCAAAAATTCTTGTCGACGCTGCCTTGTCTACTGAAGACAGAAATGATCGAAAAAAGCAAATAAAACCTGGTCAAAAGGAACTTACCATGTCTATACATTTTTATAAAGATGCTTAAACAGTTATTGTATTTCCTTGTTCACGAATGTGCGTATTAAAGCCCAACACATAGACCTCAAAATGTTATAAAAAAGAGTTTAAAGGTGCGACGCACTCGAATTCGTAACTCGGGTACTAAAACTGAATTTCATCGATATTTTCAAGTATTGTCTTGATATTGACCGAAAAACTTTGTTCAGAGTCAATACTCGAAAAAAATTTTAAATATTAAAAAAGTTTTCCATTTTTTTGGGAAATTCCATCGAATATTTTTAATATTCAAAAATATTTTTGAAAATTTTCAAGTATTGGCCCTGCACTAAATAAAGTTACTAGGACAATAAGAACGCGTTAAAACCTGAAAAAAGAGTTTTAATATCCTAGTCACTAATTCGAGTGCGTCGCACCTTATTATTTTTTATAACCAAACTATTTACCGTAACTATTTGTTTTTCATGTTAAAAATGTAAGATGTTTATTTATTTTTGAGAAATTGATGCGTCACTAAAATCAAAATTTTATTTTGTTAAAAAATTCCTTATTTTTTGAAAATTAGTGCATCACCAAACCAACTTTTCGTGGAATAATGCATTGTTAAATCCTGAAAATACTGTAAATCGAACACACTATAACATGGGATCGATGGTAACAGGTGCCTGCTCTATAAGTGTATTTTTGATTTTTAGTGCAGCGTTAAAAAACAAATATTTACGGTATAACACTGTGAGGTCTTTGTAGGCGCATGTTGCAGAATTTGAAAATTGGGTTGTGATTCGCGCATTCTTAAACATTGAAATACGGTAAAGCATCTGAATCAGCATCTTAAAAAATTGTTTAAGTTACACTTGTTTTTTTTTTTTTTTGGCTTATTTCATCCTCTAAACAAAAAGGATAAGAATTCGTTTCTCTTTTAATTTTCGTTTTTAACATCTCTAAATAAATGCTTGCTTTTTCCAATCATTAGTTCTTGAATATTTAAACAAAACCCTTCGGCATTTGGCTGCAAGAAGGATAGGGTAATTTTTTTTGAATTTTTACCCTCATAAAAAAATTGTGTTTTAGGAGTTTTCGAGGTCGTAAATCATCAAGTATAAGCAATTTAGTTTTTGTTTTTTCAAGGAGTCAAAAATTCGAATCGGCATTTTAATAGGACCTTATGGTTGTTCATGAAATTTTTTACAATTTTTCGATTACTAGATTTTCAATGAGAAAATTCCGTAAATTATTTTTTACAAATTTTCGTTTTTTAACTTCATTTTTTGCAATAATAATATTGTACATAATTTTAAATCAAGATTTCAACCAAAATTTTTACGAACATCAAAATTTTAAAATTTCAAAAAACGAAGCTCATTCTAAACTCAAAAATTCAAAGGCATGCTCATTAAGAACATGCTTTAACGTTTCAAGATGCGACTTGAAAAAATTCAAAATATTCGTTTACAAAAAACCAACTTTAATAAAATCACCAATTTATTTAAACATTATAAAAATATTGAAAAAATCCAAGTTTTTGACCCATAATCCCAAACGAGCATGTTTATTCATATCATCAATTGATACTTTAGACCAGGATAATCTAAGCAAAAATTTCATCCAAAATGTCGACACGTTATTACCGAAACTTCCTTTTTGGGACAATGGAAGAAATCATTTGATCTTTAATATGTACTCAGGGTCATGGCCAGATTACAAAGAAGATTTCGATGCAAATAATTCAATTCTTGTAAAGGCATCAATATCAAAAATTCAATATCGAAAGAATTTCGATATATCATTTCCGTTATTTCATGGAGATCTTCCGTTCAATGATTCTTTTATAAAGCCTCTTAATACGACTCAATTAATTTACGGTCGGAAAAAATATTTTCTTACATTCAAAGGTAAACGATATTTACACGGAGTTGGTTCAAAAACCCGGGACAAACTTTATCATTTAAACAATAATCGGGATATAATTTTGCTAACAACATGTCGACACGGTGAAATTTGGATGAATTTGAAAGACGATAGATGTGACATTGACGAATCTACTTATAACTCGTACGATTATGATGACTTGTTAATGAACTCGACTTTTTGTTTAATACCAAGAGGTCGACGACTTGGGACATATAGATTTTTAGAAGCACTCAAAGTTGGTTGTATACCCGTTTTGATGAGCGATAATTGGGTATTGCCATTTTCCGAGATTATTAACTGGACTAAAGCGGTCATTTGGGGTAAAGAAAATGAACTGACTCAAATTACAAGTGTTCTAAGAGATGTTAAAGATGATCAAATACTTGAGATGAGAAAATACTCGATTTTTTATTATGAAAAGTATTTTTCTTCGATTGAAAAAATAATTAACTCGACTATTCATATTTTAATTAAACGAATAAAAAGGTATCAATTGTTAAATAAGAGAGAAGATTGAGATTTTCATTTTTTTGATTTTCATTTTAAAAAATTGAACCACTATCTCAAAAATTAATAAAATTTTCCTTTCCAATCTCTTTCAATATTCAAATAACTAATTTTCATACCATTTTTGGTCTAGTCCGTTTGGTGAACAACTGTTCACATAATATGTGAACAAATCTTGTTCTCAGGTTTGGTCTCAAATTCATAATCTGCATATATGAAAACCTAAGAAAGCCAATTTTTTAGAGCGGGGTCAAAAATATTTTTCTGGGGTATCCCACCTGCTGATCTTTAATTCAAATCTCAAAAGGTAGGTTATAAGCATCAATTAGAGATTTATAGCTTTCAAATGATATCTCTAAATCAAAGCTAGTTAGTACCAATCATTAGTTCCTTAATGTTTAAATATAGCCCCATGAAATTAGGCTACATAAAGCGCTGAGGAAATGTAAAAATTCTTATCCCTATTGTAAAAATTATTTTCTGTTTTTTTTTTCGGGGTCATAGATTGTATAAATGATATCAAAAATTAAAAACTTAGATACCAAGAAATTTTCAAATAACACTAACTTTAAAAAAGGAAAATGGATTTTTTGTTTTTATTTTTTAAATTATGTTATTGATAGACTTCGTATAATTTTAAATTTTAATTTCGGATTTTGATATTTTAAAAGAAAATTGAGATTAAGAGTGGGGAACTATGAGGAACTACGGTGAACTTCGGTGAAATAAAAAAGGCGGGGAATGTTCATGAACGTTCACCGACGGAACACGTGAATGGCCACAACAGTACAATACTGTCTTTTTACGAAGGGAAAAAATGAACGTTCTGGATTATTTTTTAACGCCATTTTCATGCAAAAATTAAGAAGTAGGCCATGAAACGAATGGGTGTACTAGAAAGCTCTCGTCGAGTTCTATTAGGTAAGACCAAAAAATTTGGGATAGGTACAGCAAATATGGGGGATGTAGAGGAGGTGTGGACAAGTGAAAAATGTTTTTTTTTGAATAAAATTTTTTCGTTGCGGAAAACCCGGTCAATGTAGGGCTCAGATGAAAGCTTGGGACGAGGAGAACTTAAATATATGTTAGTCACTTGGTTCGGACAAGAATTAAAGATTTTACAGCTGGGTGTGTGTTTTTCAAAAAAAGAGTGGGTGCGTATTTCGTAGAGACCCTGTTTTTGTTGATAATAAATATTAAAAATTTTACCTTTACCACTCCACTCCAAATTCATGAACTTTCGGAAATGAGCCTGGCAAATGAATTCAAATAAAAATTGTTAAAATAAATATTTTTTATTTTTGTTAAATAGACAAAATTTAATTAGAATATTTAACCGAATTTAAAAACTTAAAAATTTATGTTAAACAAATAACGAAAATATTTATTCATTGAATACATAATACCATTCAAAAAATGTAAACCCAATGATTGTATATCGAACGCACATGTAACAATTATGAGATCGTTCCAAACATTCAAATACAATTTTGTTTTAAATTTTAAATGGTATAAATGTATTCTTAAATTTTTTTTGGTTAAAGACGTATGAAAGACACCATTGAGTCGTAATAATATTCTATCTAGTAATCAACAAAAACTAAATGACTATTGACTTAAAAAAAATAAAAACTTTCTTTAAAGTTCTGGATTGTTTGTAGATTCTGGATCTGAAACAAAAAAAAATTGAATAAAAAAACTTAATTTTAATTTTTAAAGGTTACGAATTACCATTTGGTTCGGTTGATGGATTTTGAGTGGTTTCTTCAGTAGTTGTTTTAGTTTCATCTTCTTTTGGAGTTTCTTGAGTCGACTCACTTTTTTCAGATTCTTTTTTTGCATCTTCAGTGGAAGTACTATTTGTTTGATTTTTTTCAGTAGTTGTCTTTTTTGGCTTAGGTCTAAAGTATTTAATCTTAGACGATATGTAACCAACTTCACGTTTTAATTCGTCGATTTTATCAGTTATGTCTTTTGAAAGCAATTTTGGTTCTTCGTTATCAGCAACTTTAGCTTGTTCATTCAACATTTTGACCCTCCATTCCTTGAGAACAAGTCAGTTAAGTATTTTTTTTAAACATTTAAGACATTGGGTTTACCTTTGTAGAATTGATTAGTTTATCCAAAGAGGTCCATTCGGTCTCAGTCAATGGTAAATCTTCACCGGTTAAATTTTTTGTTTGAGCCAAAAAACTAGCACTTTTATTCAACACGTCCTTCAACTCATCCAATATTCTAGGTCTCAATTTTTTTTCCGAAATTCTAAAATTAACTTCCTTGCATGCCGCTTTTAGCTCAGCTAGTTTATCTTGGAATTGTTTGGTGTCGACTGAATTATCAGCATCGGACAACCAATTGTCAACTTCTTCAACTTTAGCAGAAATTTTTTCTCTTTCTTCGTTTGTCGAACATTTAATAAACTCATCTTGCGATAATTTATCTTTAGTATCGAATATAAATGCTTCTAAAGCGTTGACAGCAGCAGCTCTTTTGCGTCTAGCTTTTTCTTTTTCTTTAATTTCAGCCAATTTAGCTTTTGATTCATCAATTGATTTTTGTTCAACTTGAACAAAATCTAATTCAGTTAGATCAAATTTTATGTTCTCTCTAAAAACTTGAGCTTTCACTTGAGTCTCGTTTTTCGTGGAAGTTGAGTTTGTTGCTGTCTCGTTTAAGACTTTAGTCTCTGGTGCTACTGTAGTGCTTTTAGCTTCATCTTTATTTGTCTCCGGTGTGGTTGATTCAGAATTTACATTCTTAATGTTAAAAATTAAAAGACTATTTGTGAAAATCATTTGAAAAAAAAATACATACTTCTTTTGATTCTTCTTCTTTAGCTTTTTCTTCTTCAGTTGTCTCTTCTGATTTGCTACTAAAAAAACTTGAGATCTTGCTTCCCAACTCTATTGAACACAAACATTATAAACAAACTCTTGGTTTAAAATATTAATGTAATTTACTTGACAAAGTTGATTCTTCAGTAGATGGATCAGTGTTTGCTTTTTCGAATGTAATGTCAATTTTGTCTAATCTTAAAACCCCACTATCATCAAGTCTGAAATGAACTTTGATACCTTTTGTTTCTTCATTGGCGTGTTTATCATAAATATCTTTGACACCGTTTACTCTAACTTGACTCAAATTTAATGAACCCAAAATTCTTAAAAATTGTTAATGTAAATTTTTTTGATTCTTTTAAATTATGTTAAGTTTAAATACTTGATGTAATCGTCTTGTAAAAAGGAAAGATCACCATAGTTTACACTGAATCCAAAGTCTTCAATGTGTTTGCTGAATGTCATTACTTTTTTTTGAGGAAACGGGTTCAATCTATCAAAAATAACACGTCTAATCGAATTGCTAGAACTTGAATCTTGTTTCTCATCAGGTCCAATATATTTTTCAAAATCAACCTAAAATTATGACACTAAAAAAAAACTCTAAATTGTAAGTTTTTGGTTGATAACTTACACAAATTGGATACATGTTAGCGTCTTTGATGTAGAACTTTTTGACTTTATAGCCTTTGCTTTGATAAGCAGCTTGATAGACGGCACCTAGAGCTGGAGCTTCATCAGTGTTTAAAAATTTTCCTAATTCATTCCTTTTTAGATTTTTTAGTTATGAAAATTTAGAGTTTTAAAATTATTTTTTGTCAAAGAGTTACTTGTTTGTTGCTTTTAAAAGTTCAGTTTGTACTCTTGGAATACGAGTGCTTCCACCAACTAAAATGACATAAATAATTTCATTTTCATCAACTAATTCAGCTGATTTAACAGCATCTTGGACGGTTTTTTTAATTCTATCAAACAAATCAGTACATAATCTTTCAAATTCTTCTCTTGTTACTTTGACTTTAAGATCAATATCGTCCATTACATTTTCAATTTGAGCCATTGTATCTACATTAGCACTTAAAATATTTTTCACACGTTCAGCTTCTTTGTAAATTTTCATCGTAGCTTTGGCATTTTTGAAAACATCTTTTTTATTTTTATCGGCAAATTGTTTAGCCAAATGTTTAGCAAGTCTTAGAGTGAACTCTTGACCACCTAGACCACGGTCAAATCTTGAAAATAAAATAATTACAGTAAAATTTTAGCTTGATTTAGATTTATCCTGTCTTACCCAACACCACGTACTGTCAATTGAGGATTCGGTTCGTAATCATCTTTATTTTTGACCATTAGAAAAGTTCCAACAGTAGCGGTTGTGCCTGAACCGCCTATGTCAACAAACATAAATGTAGACCCAGTTGAGTTAAAATCTTTTCGTCTAAAAACACCGTAGTTCAAACCAGCTGCGAAAAAAAAAATTTTAAATTTTTAAACTAGTGAACCGAAGGTACTAAGCAAACCTGCTATGTTAGAGTTAATCAATTGTAGAATCTTAAGATTTGCAATTTCAGCTGCTCTCAAGACTGCTTTACGTTCAGCTTGATTAAAATAAGCTGGAACTGTAATTACAGCAGCATCGATAGCTTGTTCTCCAAAATCAGCAGCTATTTCACGAGCATACTCAAATATCATAGCTAACAACTCTTCCGGGCTAAATTTTCGATTTCTAAACACCAAATTTTATGAAACGTAGCTTCAATAGAATTAAGGTTTTGAAAATTTACTCGTCATGTTGAAAATAAATTGTTTTAGTAATCGGATCTTCTTTGATATCATAGAATGGATATCTGGCCATGTATGACTTAACCTCTGGATTATCTAATGATTTTCCAAGTATTTGGGTCAAATATAAATAAGCTGTTTTAGGGTTTTTGATCGATTGTTGTAAGGCCATTTCACCAAATTGACGTTCCTCACCTTTAAGTGAAACAGCTAATGGAGTTTTTCGTCTACTTTCCCTATGAAATTTTTTTATTATCAAAGTTGCATGACACGTAGATGAATTAATTTGTATTTACTTATTCAGAACGATTTCCATCGGAACTCCAGGCTTTACAATTGCTACTTTCATAAATTCAGATCCTAAGTCAATTGAAATAACGGCGACACCCTCTGTAGAGAAGATGGTTTAAAAATTTTAAAAAAAAATATGCATTTATTTAGAATCATTACCGGTCATTTGGGGTAGCAGAGTTATAAAAATTATTTTCAAAAGTATAAATATTCCAATTTTGTTACCAGAAACGCCCATTTTGTGTGTCGATTAAAAATATTCCACTCTTAGACAAAATATTGAATTTAAACAAAAAAAAATAACAAAATTCTAGAAATATCCAAATATATTTATAATAATTTTTTTTTTCCTTTGAGTTGAAATAAAAGACTTTCGAAAGAGAGCCTTAGAAAAAAAAAAAATTTTTTTATCGATTTCTAAAAAAGAACATGTGTACGAAAATGATTAGTTGGAACAAAGAGAAATTTGAATTTTTATACCCCTATTTATAAAAAAATATATATTTTCATTTGTCTCTTTAAGACTTACGTGTTTAAATTTTCGCTTATCTTGAGTTTGAATTTTTACCTAAAGACACTTGTATACTGAACTAGTATTTTAAATTTTTTATTTTTTTTTAAGCATATTTGGCAGTTTTTTTGAAAATTTCAATCTAATAACTTTTGATTTTCAAAATTAATTTAACATTAGGACCTCTTTTTTTGTTGCAGTTAAATTCTACCTCTTTAAGGCTTGCACACTCCTACAAATTACACAGCATTTTTTTAAAATTCTTAGAATCATGTGAAAGAACACATGTTTCTCGAATCTTCAATAGATGAGCTTTTAAAAGCCATACATACATTTGAACTTGCTCTTCCTCTCTCCTAACAAAGAAAATAAACTCTCGTGTTTAAGTCTGTTGAAACTCAATATTTAACTTTATTCATCATTCAACACAAAAAAAAAGCGATTATATAATTTTGATTAAGTGACATAGATTTCAAGGAGGCGTGGTTTTAATTTGAAATTTCAACGTGTCAATTTATTAAGTCTTATGAAATTAAAAAAAAATTAAAACTAATTTATTTGCGATAAGACCAAACCCTCTTAAGTGTGGAAAGCTTGATGATATTTTTGCATCAACGCTTACGGATTGAGTACTTTAGAATACGAATTTTATCAACATTTAAATCATACTTAATGCAAAACAGTGTTTTCTACCCCGAGGTTAAATCAAAATTTTCATAATTGAACCATGGGATTTTGTCGAACGCTCAATAATTACATCTGGGATGATTCAAGCCATCGGACATTAATGATATAGAGTATAAAGACAGATTTAAAAAAATTTCTTAAGATAATTTCGGTTGTCACTAAAATCCGGACACGGATAGACCGACACGGAATTTCAGCTATCTAAAGTTCGGACACGGACAAAAAAATAAGCAAACTAAAATACGGACACCGACTGGATGAGAATCTCCTAAAATCCGGACACGGATCAGTTTTACCTAAAATACGGACACGGACAAAAAAAAATTAATACACATATAAAAAAAACTATAATTGTAATTTTCCATCTCTTTAATGTCTGGAAAGTTTTCTTTTAGCATCTAAAAAACACAACAAACTTGAAAAGCCTTCTTCTGTAAAACAGTGGCGATACAAAGATCAATATTTGATACACCTTGAGGTACGGATTACAAGGTCCGGTCATATTTTTAAAATCAAAATCTATCGATTCTATTTCTAATAACAAAATATTCTTTTGTTTTTTTTTGTCAAAATTTTTGGGCAAACAAGCGTTGACTTTATTTTTTCAGTACCTGATACTTGCATGGATTCGTTCCATCATTTTTTCGAATTAAATCACGCCTTATAAATAAAATTGAATTGTTAATTTTTCGTTACAACTCTAGATAAATGAATGTTCATTTTTTTAAATTAAGTATTTGAATTTCTTTTCACTTACGGAATCCTCTGTCCGTTTTTAAGTATTTAAAAAAAAATCCGTGTCCGTATTTTAGACATAGCTATTCCGTATCCGGCTGTCCGTGTCCGGATTTTAGTGACAGCCGATAATTTCTTGGTTTTGACGAGGGCTCCTGCTATTCAAAGTTTGATATTGAAGTGGGGTAGTATGCAAAGTTTTACCGGAATTTAGAAAAAAAACTTAATTAAAGCTTACATAAGATGAAACGCACCAATGATATATAGCGACAAAAGAAATTTTCAATACCGTAAACCCCTTCTATTTGTACCCAGAAAATTGAAAATTTGGATTTTAAAATTCGATTTAGGTTTAGATTTCTTTAAATCAGTGGCTCGAAAATACTTCACTCTAACCCCAACCTAGTCCATAAAATGTTTTATGAGCATCAAAAATAAAAGAACCAGAAAAAATAAAACATATTATGGCCAGAGATAGTGACTCAAAAATTTGACTCGAGTCAAATGTGACTCAAGTCAGACTTGAGTCTTTTTTTTTGTGACTTGAGTCAAGTCATCTTTTTCCTGAAAAATTGACTCAGACTTAGAGTCCGAGTCAACAAAAAAAAGGTGACTCAGACTCGAGTCGAGCCGCTGTAATTACTTTAATTTTTTTAAATCCATCTAATAAAATTTTCTACTATGATCTAAACTTTAATTAAATGTTCAACTCTCATTTTTAATTTGAAAACAGTCTTATCATATGAATGTTATTAACGAATGATAAGGTTATAAATTTCATTTTAATAAACTGGCTTAATATTTCCAAATAAATTAGATCATAAAAAAAAATTTTGTCCTTGCTAAATCGTGCTAATCTCAAATAAAAAGCTTTACAAGGTATACATTTTTCATTTCATCACTTAGAGTTCACCTCTTACATTTTAGTTTTTTGTCTCTAGTATGGTGAGGTATTTTACTTACATTCCTATTGCATCATCAAATCATAAAAAGATAAGAATCAGTCCATCGGAACAAGGCATACGATTTCAAAAACAACCTTTGTTAAAAACCAGAAGTTTTTCCTTCAAACTTTCTAAGCATAAACCTCACTAATAGGAACAAAAATTTTAAAAAAGTTTGCGATTCAAAAAATAAGCAAAGTATCAAAATATTCGAATTTAACGAATTTTTATTGACCGAAGTACAGTCGAATTAACTTAAATGTAATGTTATTGGTTTATAAAGTAACCAAACTTTTCCTTGTTTCTTAGACTGAATAGATTATGAAGCTTAGTTAAAATAGCTGTTTTTAATAAGTTTTGATTATTTTGATCGTTTTCGCCTTTTTTTTAGGATCTAATGATCTGTAACTTTAGTTTGGTTACGCTTGCTGTTAAAACCAGTCACGTTATATTTTCATTTATTCTCCTGTACATAATTTAATGTAAAATGTAAAATTAACTGTAAAAGTTTGGTTAACCCATAAAAGACGGATTTTTTAGGCTATTTATTTATTTTTAACTAAAATTTCTGATTGTAACACCAATTTTACTGGAACAAAAACCAAATTTTCTAAATTTTCCTAAAATTATTAATGTTTCTAATTTTTCTGATGTCAATCAAAACTTCTGATCAGTAATTAAATTTCTAGATTATGAAAATATTGAAGGTATTTTTTTATTGATTAACCTGCTCTTCTAATCTTTTCGCCAATTGTTAGCCGGGTAAATTTTAGCTCTGTCACAATAAATTAAAAATCAAGAGCGTTTGTAATGTAACCAAGCAGTAAGGGGCTACTCTTTCTTAACCACTTGCCCTCACAACCGAACTTTATTTCACTTTTTGGAAAGAAAATAAAAAAAATATGTTTTGATATGTAGATGTAACATGGTTATCAGTGTATACCGACTCTTTTCAATTCATTGGGACGCTTTATTTTTAAGTCTATTTGTAATTTAGAGTTTGTGATAGATCGTAATGTGACTATTTATCCGACTGAAGACTTAAATTAAAACAACACAAGTAAAAAAATCATAATGCATGAAATACAGGCAAAGGTTAATTAGCTAATTAATTTATAAAGGTGAGAACGTTAATTAGTTTTATCAAACAATTTTTTTCATTAATCTTGAAACATACCATTGAAATAATTGACTCAATCAAAAAAAAAAAAAAAAAATTTATCATAATTTGCATATTTCAATTGATTCAACTTCTCTACTCCACTGGTCATACGAATAGCCATGTCAGACGACGTCAACTTCAATCGCGAAGTAGAGATGGCAGAACCAACTCACTCAACCCGTCAAATTACGAACTCACGTTTTTCAAACACCCATGTTGCTCCGATCAAAATTATCGGAATAGACCAAGATCTACTGAGAGATCCTATCGCTGTTGATAAACAAATAAAATCTATTTGTAACGACGTAACTATAAGTCGAACGCGTATTGACACAAAAAACAACATCCTCATCTACGTAAACGACCTAGATGATGCTGAGAAAGTCACTAACAACGAACTCCTTTTTCCCAATTATCGAAAACTTAATCTAAACTTAGACCAGTATAAACCATCCGTTATCGTAAGAGGACTCGACTTTGATGTAGCAAAACAATACATGCACAATCTCAGAAATATGGGCATAATTGATATTATTGAACTAAAATCAAAGTCAGCCGATAAAACCCTAAGTCACCCGAGAATATTTAAGGCGTTGTGTAGTTCCTATGAAACCAGAAATTCTATACTAAACAGCGGCGTGAATATTGAGTCGAACACGTTTTCAACCGAACCTTGTATAAAGATTCTTCAATGCTCCAATTGTAAACGCTTTGGTCACCATGCTGACACTTGTCGAGACGAATATTGTTGTTCAAAATGCACCGGTCACCATGAAGAACTCCTTTGTACGTCATCAATCCTTGAATGTATAAATTGCCACAGTGCACACAACTCGTTCAATAGGAGCTGCTCTCACTATAAGGACCTGAAACAAAAAGCCCTCAATGATTTCTCGAAAAAACAGAATCTACTATACGGTCAAAAACTCGCAAACCCCTCACAAAGAATTCTTAGCTCATTCGAAAAATCAACTCCCGGTTCCAGCTACGCAAACCAAACTTCCATCGCCACTGATCATAATTTGGACAAATTTAAAAAAGAGTTAACCGAATCATTAGTTGAAGCCGTTAAAATGCAATTAAGCTCACAGAGCTCTAATATGGATAATAAACTCAACGAACTAGCCGCCAAAATTGATACCAAAGTGTCTAATCAGGTTTCACAAAATAACATTAATGTTGGATACTTCGTTTATGATGTAATAAACACTGTTATTTCGAACAATATTACTTCGAGTAACGACTTAGCAGTAAAGATTAATGAGAGCTTCATTTCCAACCAGCTTGGTAATGTTAAATTATTTAATGTTCCTACTAAAACAATCACCGCAACCCCATTATTCAATACAAATTCGTCAACTCAAAACAACAACAATTTCTTATCAACTTCGAACCTCGCAACATTTCAAGACCCAAAACATACCTCTCAATCCCAATCTCCACAATCGATCGCAAACTGTTCAACATCAAGTCAGCCATCAACAACAAACTACACTCATGGTATACCAAATCTGACAGCACTACCAAAATTGCTCGTGTCCTCCTCAGCGCTTCAAAAACCAAACTCACCTAACTCAATCAAATCATGAACAATACAAAACAAAAATTAAAAAAAGTCGTAATTAACAACAGGTTAGTAATTATACACTGGAACTGTAACCATCTACCCAGCAAAACTAAACTTTTGGAAAACTTTTTGGTTGAGGAGTCTCCTGATATTGTTCTACTTAATGAAATTAAAGTCGATGATACCCTTTCAAACTACCACCTAAACTTCAAAAACTACCGGTCGATAGCAAAGCCTCGAAATAAGAGAGGAGGAGGAGTGGCTATTCTAATTAAAGAAGGTATTGAGTTCACCGAAGACCATTCCTATGACCACTTTGCTCTCGAGTTACTTTGTATTCAAGTAAAACTCAAAGAAAGCCAACTATCCGTTTTTAGCCTATACGTACCCCCAAAGTTTCCACTTCCTGTCGAACTATTCAGTCAAATATCTACTAATTGTCCTAAATTCATTATCGGAGGAGATCTAAACTCCAGATCGAAACAAATAGGTTGTAATGGGGAAAATGAAAATGGGCCAGCCTTAGAACAAATATTAAATGAATTTAACTTTTCAGTCGTAAATGACAAAACCCCCACTTACTTCATCCTTAGTAGGCAATACTTTGAGCTCCTAGACCTATTTTTAACTCACCCATCAATTCTAGATAAAATTACAGAATTTAAAGTCCTCGAAGAGCATGACATGACCAGCGATCATTATCCTATAAAAATCTGTATTTCTGCTGAACATTTCGTTACTATCGAATCATCTGGGGAAAAGTTTGACTACAAAAAAGCCAATTGGTCACTGTTTCGAGAAATCTTAGATTCTAAACCTGAAGCAACTCTCCCAACAAGCATAGATGAGCTAAACAAACTGATAACTAAGGATATTACCGAAGCAGCTGATAAAAGTATCCCAAAACTAGGGAATAAGTGTTTCAAATCCAGTCTCCCAAAAGACATCATAATCTTGATAAAAGACCGTAGAAAAACCAGAAGGAAATTTAAACAAACCCGATGCCCGCTAATGAAAACCGAATTCAATCGCCTTACTGCTCAGCTCAAGTCTAAACTCAGAGAATTCAGGGACAAAAATTGGCAAGATTTTCTCGAAAAATTAGGTAGAAATCCCACTTCTAGCAAACCATTCTGGAGAAAAATCAACAAGTTTAGATCTAAAAAACGCTCAAACCTAATTCCATCATTAATTTTCAACAATACACCCTACAACACCGATGAAGAGAAAGGGAGACTTTTTGGAGAACTATTAGCAACAACCTTTAGTCCTAATGCTCACCTAGGAGCCTCAGAATCAGACGCAGAAATAGATGACTCAATCAAAAACTTCATCAGGGATAAAAGCACTCCCAAGTTCTTTGAGCCGATTTCCATAACTGAAATTATCCTAGCAATTAACAAGATCAAAGACAAAGCAGCAGCTGGGCCCGATAAAATTCACAACACTATGTTAAAAAATCTACCGGAAACTACTCTGAATAAAATTCAAAAACTATTTAACATGAGTCTAGAGTCAAGCAGTGTCCCTCAGGAGTGGAAAATAGCCCACATAACAATGATACCAAAAAAATCATCCCCTACACAAGACCCCTTGAATTACCGTCCCATAAGTATCACTAGTTGTTTAGGTAAACTACTTGAGAGAATAATCTTCACCAGACTATACAATTTTCTAGAAAGAAATCACTTGCTTATTCAAGAACAATCGGGATTCCGTAAACATCGTCGAACCGCAGACAATCTATTCTTTTTAATTCAAAAAATCGTCGAGACATTCAACAGAGGGAAAAAAATTTGCTGTCTTTTCTTTGACATCTCTAAAGCCTTTGACAAAGTTTGGCATAAGGGGCTTATCCACAAACTGATTAAGTTGAACATTCCACCCTACTTCATTTTTTGGGTAAAATCTTTTCTAGAGTCAAGATCTTTCAGAATCAATGTCAGCGGTCATCTTAGTAATGAATTTCCAATAACAGCTGGTGTTCCACAGGGTTCTGTCATAAGCCCCCTTCTGTTTAGTATCTTCATTAATGATATCCCACGAAGAAATAAAACAAATAATGAATATTCTCTACTCTTTGCAGACGACTTGGTAACTTTCTTCATCTTTGGGAAAAGTGGAAACATTGAGAGTAGGATAAATAGTTACTTAAAGGAAATAGAACCTTGGCTTTGTAAGTGGAAGATGAAAATATCAGTCGAAAAATCATGCCATATGATCTTCACAAAGTCCACTAGGGAAAATTTTGACTTTAAACTTTACCTTAACGGAAACAAAATTGAACTAGAAACAGAGATGAAGTTCCTTGGCATAAAATTCGATCCTAGACTTACGTTCACCCCAATGGTAAACGAAATTAAAGAGCGCTGCAATTCAAGACTAAACTTGGTTAAAATTCTATCGAACAAAAACTGGGGTTTAAGCTCAAAGACACTTAGTAACCTCTACAAAGCTCTAATAGGGTCCATCCTAGACTACTCTTTTCCATGTTTAAACTCTTTATCTGAAACAAACATCCATAAACTTCAAATAATCCAAAATTCAGCAGTTCGATCCATTCTTAAACTGAAATTTGACACTCCTTCTAACACTCTACATTTTGAGGCTTTAAACAAAATAGGTCTCCACACGGTATCCAATCGACTTTTTGAATTAAGTGAAAAATACGTGGAATCTGGACTCAGTCACTCAGTTCCATTGGTTGTTAGGCTTGTAGATGAGTACAAAAGAGGATTCGACTCAAGACCAGTTGACTACCCTACTCCTCTGTGTAATTGCTACCTAGTTGTTAATTCCTTTTTCCAAATTTAAAACCAACGAATTATCTTTATTTATTTTTTTATTTTTTTTTTTTTTATTTTTCATTTTCTTAAAACTCTGGAACAGAAGACAATTTTTTTAATTTTACTTACTTATTTTTATTTTATTATAATTTTTCCTTTCTTTTTTTTTTTTTTTCTGAAGGAGCTCACGCTCGAAACAGATTAACAAATAAATAATAAATAATAATAATAATTAGTTAATTTGGAAATTTTTTTTTCTTTTCTAAAAATGAAAGATGTAAACATCTTTGGATAAAATCTATGATATTTGTCATCCTATCGGTGGAAACTAAGATCAAATCTAAATCGTCCGGAATATTGTATGTAAACATGTAATAGGAAGCCAGCAACCTCTAATTATTGTCTTGTTCAAATTTCATTTTACTTTAACATTATTATTTTATGCGCGAAGTATTTTCATTAGTTTTGCTATAACTAGCTTTGTTTATTTGGTGGTATGATTGTGTTATGCACTACTGATGAGTCCTAAAAAGGAAAAAAACGGTCTAGTTTCTACACAGTCAGGACCACTATTGATTGCATTATATTGGACCTTTCATAATAATATTCTTTCCTAACAATAGACGCAGTTTCGATGCAAGCTT
This sequence comes from Brachionus rubens, assembly GCA_022207745.1. NCBI lineage: Eukaryota > Metazoa > Rotifera > Eurotatoria > Ploima > Brachionidae > Brachionus > Brachionus rubens. The sequence goes on along the minus strand of JAJVHD010000001.1, from coordinate 1,076,291 downwards.
CTTTTAGCATATTTTGGTGAGCCGTAAAATCGAGAAGCTTATTTTGAAAGATTGTGACTAAAAGTAGAAATTTTATGATTGATTAGAATTTTTAAATCGAATAAGAACTTTTAGAACATCGATTTCAAAATTAGACATGTTAAGAAAAATTGGTGATGAAATCAGAAATTTTAGTGAATACAAATTAACATGCCGATTTTTTAGACCTAAAGCACGGATCCAGCTTTTTCAACTTTTTCTTAAAAAGCGGATTCGCATGATGCAAAATTCAATTTTTTTAACGCAACGTACTGCGGTGGACACGATGAAGTAATCCCTGCGAATTGGGACCGATTTCCTGCCTTTTATATACACTATAACCGTATGTTTCACGCAAAAAAAACGTGACAAAAAATTAAATCACCGGAAACAGTGTGACATCTCAAATTTAAGGTTTGCTTTTTTTTCTGATCCGGAAATGGCAGGACAATCCGTGTAAGTCCGTGAAAATACCGGAAAAAGCAGAAAAATACGTTTTAATTGAAAAGAAAAAAGATCTTAATTAAAACATGTGTAAACATCCTTTAACATTGATAAGACCTATTTTACTAACCTATTTTTTTCGTGGCCAAAAAATTTTAAAATTCGCAATCCTCACGTAAAACCTTAGAAAACATACATGATCATTGAATAAAAAAATTCTTTCAATTTTTCAAAAAATTACCTTTTTTGAACCATTTTCAGCACCCAAAATCGAATATTTTTAAAAACATGTTCTTTATAAAGGCTTTGTGAATTGTTTAGACAAAATTACAAATTGTACAAAAAATAATTACATCCTAGCCTTTAATCTTCTTTCTGATCATATTTATTAGTTGAAATTTTATAAAACTGTGGTACAACTATTGTATCACCTGATGGCTTTTTTTAAATTCTGATAAACCTAATGGCTTTGGAATTATTTGGAAAAAATCCTTTTCTAATTAGTACATGCATTTGCATTACATAAAAATGCTTAAAAAGCTTTACTTTTAATCTGGTTTTGGTTAAGTTTGTTTTGATATTTATTTATTTTTTTGCTATTCATGTACAAATCAACTTTATCATTTAATGCGGATTTTTCTTAAACGATTCCACTTCCGCTTAAAAGGAAATTACCTTCAGGTGATACAAAAGTTGTATCACATTTTCATAAAATTTTAACTCAAAATATTATCTGTAAGAAAAATTAACACTTTTTTAAAATTATTTTTTGTACAAATTGTTTTTTGTTCAAAAATTCACAAAGCCCTTTATAAAGAGTTTTATGTTTTTCAAGGTTTTCTTACGTGAGGATTGCGAATTTATGGTCAAAAATACGAAAATCCTTCATCTTAGTGATTTTTTTAATTTTTTTCGGCCTCGATTATACAAAAAGTAACAGTTAATTGAAAAAAGTTAACTAATCATTTTTGTTCAGAATTTTGTCTAGTTTTCGAACCTGTATAGAAAATTAGGGGTTATGGGGTAAACCAGGGACTAGATACAAAAAAACTGAAAAAAGACATGAAATTTTCCGTTTCCGCGGCATTATCTCGGTCAAAAATTATTTTTTTCCGGGAAACCAAATACACCGTTCTGTAGCTGAGATTATGAGTTTTAAGAATGTGTATAAACTTATGCAATTATATAAGTTTGTTGATAAGTATTTAGGCACAAAAGGATGAAACTCAAAAATGTTTAACTCATCTTTGAGGGTGGGGTACCCCAAGAAAATTTTTTTGACCCTTCCCCTAAAAAAATGGCTTTCCTATGTTTTCATATATGCAGATTATGAATTTGAGGTCGAAAATCACATATTAAGATAGTGCTGTAGTTTTGACCGGCGCGAACCTTACTTATAAAAGCTATTTCTCTTAACTAACAGCATTTTCCTGTAAAAAGTCGATTTTAAGAGTAAATTTAGAAAAGGTAAGTTTTTTTGTGATTTTTTTTGAAGGTATTATAGATTTAGAAAGACAAATAGTATAGCCGTAACCATGCCGTGGCCAGTCCCAAGCCTGGATGTGAAAATGGGAGGGGGGCGATGTTGTTGTCTTTCTAACACCGTTCTAAATGTGCTGTATTAAGGTTAAGTGGGTCTAAGGATCGCGTTCGAATCTCGTCGTATTGGGGTGCCGCTGGCTTTGACCATCACAACGTATAGAAGCCTGGGAACGGGCGCAAGAGCTTGTTTTACAGCAGACCCATTTAGCAATAGGTGTAGCTCTAGTCACAAAGTTAAGTATTCTACTAGATGTAGAATATGCTTGGTTTGTGGTTCCAAGCTATTCTGGATAGTTGTCGAGTTCGCAGCTTCGGCTCGGATGAGTGGCGCTGTTTATGATGAACGTCCCACAGTTACTGGAGTGGATTGCAGTAGCATATTCGTAATCATGCCATGACCGGTCCCAAACCCGGATGAGAAAATAGAAGGGCGACTTTTCTTATATACTGTTGTGGCCATTCACCTGCTCCTCTTAAGAACTTTCATTAACTAATTACTTGGAAAATGCACCATTGATTTATTGGTACCAATTGAAAGCTTAAAAGCTGTAGTTAAAGCTTGTAAAACTAGCTTTCATTTGATACCAATAAATCATCGATAGCTTTACCAAGTCTATAGTTCTTGAAAGCTCACAAGAGGAACACGTGAATTGCTACAACAGGATAAGGATTTCGAATCCGAATCAGATTGCGATAATTTATTTAAAAATGATGATAATGAAACAGGGTTAGATGCTTCTTTTGGTAGTTCTTTGTTTCGATCATTAAATGGCTCAGCAGATGATGAAGAATGGACAGGTTCTAAAGACAATATTACAGTGGGGAAAACCTGTAGCTCAAAAACTGACTCATTGAGAGTTAACGAAGAAACTAAAGCTGACCCATGCAGTTTTTATATTTGCGAGAGTCAGTTGAACGGGTCAATATTTTAAGATGAATCTGATGGTGAACCGAACTTCTGGCGACAAACTGAACTAACTGGAGGTCGTGGCATAGGATCTAAAATTCTAGAAAAGCTGAGTGGTTTATATTCAGTTCAAGTGAGTTTAGGACAAGACCATTGGACATTTCATTTGTTGAAATAAGTTTATATTTTTTTTTCTCGGGTTTTCTATACTTGTAAAGACACAATCTTTTAGTTAGGTATAAATAAATCCAACAAAAAAAAGATTTTTTTTACGATAAATGCAAATTAGAATTTGACAGAAAAAGGTGCAAACTCAAATGCATGGATTAATAGTGTAAAATAAGAAAAAAATTGTAAATTAATTTTTTAACTTTTTTTTTGTTTTTATTCGATTTGTTTATAAATAAAAAAATATTGAAAATTTTTTGTTTTTTTTTTTCAAATTTCCAAAAAAAAAAACAATAATACAAATCACAAGTTGATAAGAAAGAAAAAACTTTTTAAAACAATCAAAAATTTAAAACATTTAAATTTTCTTTCAAATAGAGAGAGAGAGAGACAAAACAAAATCTATAAACAATTATCCCTCGCTTACGATACAACCCAAAACAAAAAAATCAATACAGTATTTAAATTAAATGAGTGATTCACAAAAAAAAATCGTTTCAATTTATTAATTGTATATCGGCTACTTCCACTGTTTCTAATTTCCTTTCCAAATCGTACAAACGGTCACTTATTTGATTTACTTTTAAATTAATTTGATCGAGTTTAATCATTATTTTACTTGTAATTTGATTTGTTATTTGATTTATTAAATTACGGTCACTAGGGTTCAAAGTAATAGCTGTCGCTTGTAAGCCAGTAACGTTTTCGATCGAACTAGGCGATAATTTGTTCGTACCAAGACCGAATTCATCTTCAAAATACTTTCTCTTTTTAGCCATAATTGATAACTTATTATCCTGTGTCATGTAAGGTTGAAGTGATAATCGTTTTGCCTTTGGGGTCATATTTTCACCATTATGAAATCCACTATGATTATGTATACCCCTTCGTTTGCCTTCGACTTCAACAAATTTATCATTATCATCAGGTTTATTACGTACCATAAACACATATTTAACCCTATTCATTTTAGGACATAATTTACAATCACCGTTTATTCTTAGATATACAGTGTTATTTCGTAATGACTCTTCATATACTATATTATTTCTTTTTTGTATTGGTACTTTTATTTTTTCGAACATTTCAACATGTTTTTCGAATACTTTTATAAAATTACCAGTCAAATAACGAAATGGCTTATTAACATTTGAAGTATCCAAAATACTATTATCGAGCATTTGTTTAAGCTCTGAATTTAATATTTGAAATTTGAATTGTTTAAATGTTGAATCTTCAGTGATGTCATTCATGTAGTCGTCGTCCATTTGAATGTCTTCGAGTACAACTTTTTGTAAATTTGGACCGGCTATTAGAGTTTGTGGTGTTGTGTGTGCATTTGATGTAGATGGTGATATAGAAGCTTCAAGAGTTGTTTGAGCCGGCGTAGTGCTAAGCTCAATGGTAGTTGTTGATTGTTCTTGATTGGTTGTGTTCATGTTTTGTTCAATTAAAATTAGATAAGGATGAAACGAAATTTTTATATTATTTTCTCTCTTTCTTTAAATATTTTATTTAATTTTTTGTTTTATATTTTTTACCAAATAGACTTTTTGTGCGGTGTGTGTATATGTGTAGTTTTTTGTTCAATTTTGTTCGTTTGCACATACATACACTCGCACACGTAAACAGCTTTTTTTCGAGATAAATTTAGAAGCTATATTATAATATGGATGAAAGCCATATTTTTTATTTTTTTTTTAATAATAATTTATTCACAACTTTGAAATTGCAGAGCGGCTGAGTTTCTGTCTTCGTGTAAAATCTCATTTTTTTTTTAGAAAATTTTATTTTAACAATTTATTTTTTTTTTAGTTGTCAAAATTTGTGCATTCTGATTTTTGCTTTTTAATCTTTTGAGAAACGAAAGAAAAAGTTTTTCTCTTTTTTTTGTTTAAACAACATCTTAAAGAACAAATCATTGAAATTCAAGATTAGATCTACAGTAAATAACCGTTAGATACCTATGGGCTAAGTAATTTAATCCAGAATATGCCTGAATAAGCGTCGTTCGCATGAATATCGGGATATTTCTCGAGAGTTTATGGTTAATGGGCCCTCTTTTAGATAATTTCTTTTCTGAATGCAGGGGGTAGGAGGAAAGAAAATTCTGCACACGAGGGGGTTTTCAAAAAAAAATCCGCCTTTTGTAACCCACCCTAGGGAAAAATTTTCCCCAGAATCCTTTTTTTTAAAGGACCCACCCTAAAATTCTGACTTTGGTTTATGGAAAAGTTTGGAAATCAATCATAACGTTGTATTTCTACATAGATCTTAAAAACCGATATTTTTCAATTTTTTCTCATTGTAATAAAATTACTGTTTAGTCGTTTGTAAATCATAAAAGAAAGGATTATCATTAGAATCGCCGATTTCAACTATCAAAGAAATGAAAAATCAAAAAAGGCGGATAGATAAAAAGAATACAAAAATTGTCTTTGTATTATCGAAAGTTAATTGATTTGTATTTCTGACTATGTAAAAAAATTTTAAAACTTATTTGTCTTTAATTTTTTTTATCGGTTGGATAAAAAGGAAAAAAAGGATTTTTTTCCAAAATTGTGTTTTTTTGTCAAAAAAGACCCACCCACCCTCATTTTTCTTCCTGTGAATTTCAATATTTTTGATGTTAATTTAAAAGAAAAAATCAAATAGATCACTTTTTTACCCGCCAAAAATACCTACCCACCCCGGCCTCGTGTAGGAAAAAAAGTGAAAATGTTACCCCCTGCTGAATGTATTTAAAATTGTCAAATAAAAACACTGGCCTTTCTGTTTGCATTAAAAAAATGTTCTTTACGAGTCAAAAGAAAAGTTGTGGACATCCACGTGTTACTCTTGATTCACGTGTATAATCCATCATTGTGATTCACGTGTGCAAACTGAAAGCTAAATAATTGATAATTAAAGCTTTTAAAACTTGCTTTCAGTTCATACTCCTAAATCAATGGTAGCTTTTCCGAATCATTAGTTCATAAAAGATGATTCATAGACATAAAGAAGATAAACAACAATTTTTAATTGAAACTGCACTTCCACCGAAATAATGACTTGGCGTAACCTTAAAGATCGCGCAATACAAAATTACCAAATTATCTTATCCAAAAAAATTTTTTTAGTCAGGGGGTCCGAAGTTAAGCGACTCTTAAAGAAGTATGTTATTTTAAAACATTTTGATTGAATCGAAAATAAATCCTATATTAAAAGTAACCATATTTTCTAATAGAAAATCGAATTTTCTACACGCTAAGAGAAAAAAGGTCGAAATAAAAAATATAAAATTCCGCGGAATATTCCGAAAAAACAGCTGTTTTTAGTCATTTTTTCAGTTTTTTGGATCTACTTTTTTGTTTACCCATAAACCATATACTTTCTATACAGATGCTTATTTTTGAAAGCTCACGAATTTTCATGTTTTTATCAAGGTCAAAATTTTGTAAGCTGTCGACTCAATTAATGTAATCCCCCATGTTTTTTGACCACTTCAAATTTATGAGCTTTCAGAAATGAGCATTGTAAAAGACCGGATTTGTAAGGGTGAAAATTTTTAGGAAATAATATCAACATCTTATTTTATAAATTTTTTTGTAGAAATTAAAGGTCTTATAATTTTAAAAAGCTGGTTTTCTTTGAAAATCTTCACAAAAAATCCGATAAAATCCAACTTTATATGCCTCTATTATTGCAAGCATTAATGTGAAATTTCGCTCACTAAATTTTATACTTTTTTCTGAATTTGCTCAAGAAATACCGTAATTAAGTTGATCATGGACATGTTGGTAATGTGGATAAAATTGTATTTATCTACTAAGTAAATCAATTTCAAATATTAAACCACTAAATGATCACTGAGGAAGGAGCTGTTTTCATCAATTGTCTTTTTTTACTTTACTCATAGTTCTTATTAAGTATCCAGTGTAAAATTTCAAGATGATATACAACTGCCAATCATTTGATATGCTACATGCCTTATTCAAATTATTATCCTTAAGTTTCAGACCCCAGAATAAGTTTTCTGAAAACTTATTCAAATTCTTTTTGGTAAGAATAATTTGTCTTTAAATAATTTGATCAAAGACATCGACTAAATAGATTAGTATAAGTATAATCTTCCTAAATCGTATACTGGATCTTTGATAAGAATTATGAGTAAAGTAAAAAAGACAATTGATGAAACAGCTCCTTCCTCATTGATCATTCAGCGGTTTTACATTTGAAATTGATAGACAGGGAAAGCAAAAAATGATCTCTTTATTTCAAAAATTTAAGAAAAATAAAGCTAAATATCAGGTTGATATAACGTAAAAGCTCGAGGAAATAAGGGATATCCTTTATTTACAACATGTTTTTGCATGGAAAAAGATGGGAGTTTTTTTCTGAGTTTGCTATTTGCGACATGTTCTAAAACTCGAGCTTTTCCGTTACTAAGATTTACAAAAATAACTTTTTCAATCCATGAACTCTTTATTTTTCGGTACATTTCCAATTTGTCCATTTTCGGCTTAAATATTAAAATTTGTTATTTAGAAGTATTAAGAGTCAATTTCGAAAAGTTCTTTAGATATGTCACAAATTTTTAACATTAAATTGATATTTTAGATTTTCATCAGTCGAACACTTCGAACGTGTTTTTTCTGGAATTTCTTTACTTTCTTTAAAATTTGTTAAAGGCTTCTATTTGAATTTTTAGACTCAAGCTCATTAAGAAATATTCATCACCTTAATATTGTTATCGTGAAGAATACCACTATTTGAAGAGTAAATATAATAAATTGACATCGTTACAAAAGGTTCATTTTTGTCAAAAATATTTCAAAAATTCATTAAACAAAATTTTTAAAGTTGTCTTTTTTGAAGAACTCTCATTGCTTGAATATAAAATGCATTTAAAAGATTTTTGGGAAAAAAAACGAGTTAAATCTTTTTCATATAGCGTGAATCTTGTTTTTTAGTTTAAATCTTAAAAATCGGTTTAGTTGAGAAAAACAAACAATCATCAAAAAAAATAAAGAGAAATAACATCATATTTTAAAGGTTTGATGTAATCGCTTATAACATTAAACAATATAATGTAAAAACTAAACTTTAACAGTAGATCTATAAAAAAAGATTTATGTATAAAGTCTGCTGCAATTGCTTCAAAAAAATCAATTGTATTTTTTTTTAAACAAATCATCAAGATTAATAAAGACTGAATGCAATTAATAAATCAATTTTTGAAAACGTTTTTCAGTCTACGATTTATGATCTTTAAGATGCTATAACAAAAAAAAAGAGTTGGCGTTTTTTTAATTTCTTTTTATTTTATAAATTAGCACAAAAATAGCAAAAAAAATAAAATAAAAGTCGAAAAAAAAAATGAAAAAAGTTTTTTTAACGATTTTTGGAATCAACAGTTTATTTGATTCACTGATCTCCCACTTTATCCTTTAAGTCTAAAAAAAAAGCGCTAATACAAACTTAAAAAAAAAATAGTAATTAAGAAAAATAAATGTCTATGCTGATTTTTAAGATAGCCAAAAGAAGAACAAGTACAAAAAATAATAAATTATTGAAGAAGTGTGTTATGGAGTGTAAGTACTGAAAATGAAGAAGATGATAATGTCAAAGAGTGGTTTTTAAGTTTTTTTTTTATGGATGTGTGAGTGTGTTTATTTGAAATTTAATGATAAAATTATTTTAAAATAAAATTAAATTGTTTCGAATATATTTTGTTTAAATTATATTAAATTATATAAATTCGTTTGATTTTTTTTTTAAATGTGTAAATTTATCTATATTTGGCTCTTGGTCATTTGTAAAGAAAATTTCGCCTAATAACCATGTTTGCTCAAGTGGTCAATTACTTTTCCGACATGGTTTAATGCAATTTCTGTCTTGACTGATTGATCGTGTAAAGCAATAATACAGCCTAAAAATAGAAAAAATAACTATACGCTTCTAAATTTTCAATTGGTCTTTTATAATTACATTGAGCTGATCTGTAGGCGACCATTCCGTTCGGTCCTTTCTTCAAGATGATTGATACACCTGGATCGCTTCTCAACAAAATGTATCTGTCAGCTCCAACAGTAACTCCATTGCTAACTTTTTGGCTATCGACAGTGGATTGAACTACTTGTCTGATGGCATCGGCGGCTAACTATTAAATAATGTTTTAAGCTTATCAAAAAGTCTACAATAAAAAATTTAAAAAAATTGTACTGGAAATCCTGGAGAAGCTGCCCATACTGAACCATCATGTCCAAAAACACCACAAGCGGTCAAATTTTTAGTGGCCATTAGTGTATCGACATATCCTTGCCAGCTCATCTTTGCTTTGGATTGATTCTTAATTTGAATTTATCTAAATGATTTTTGTAAAAAAATTAAATTTTTTACAAGTCCTTTTATAGATTTGAGTAATCAAACTAAATAAAGAGCCAATTTTGATTTGAACATCAAAAATAAAATTTGAAACCAAGAGTGACTCAAAATTTTCTTAGAGATTCTAAAGCAATAAAACTAATAAAACAAAAAAAAAATTATAAAAATTTCTATAACTGCAAAAATAAATTAGTTAAAAGAATATTATTACAAGAAAATTTAAACGTATAAGCAAAGTGTGATATTGGAGAGGGGTGTTGGTATATATCCCCCTCTGTTAGATTATAATCAAAGTTCAGAAACTTATGCGAGAAAAAAAAAATAGCGTACTGCCTACAAGATAATGGGCCAAAATTTTGACAGATAAAGATCAAAGCGTGTTCGTGTTAGCATATCTTTTTTTGTATGGCTTATACTAAACTTAAAGACTTTTTTGTGCGTTTTTTATAATACTTCTATGTTTTTGAAACAAAAATAAGAAATACTTGAAACGATGACGATTTCAAAAATCTTCATTATAGACTTATACATGAACATAAAATTTTTTGAACTTAATAATTTGAATGCTTCAATGGTTGCTTCAAATTTAAGTTCTTTAAAACTGTTCATTTGTTGGCAATTTTAGAAAAAAACATCTAAGAAATAAGTATACGAAATAGAACATTTTCAAAATAATTAACAACTTAAAAAGATCCACGGGTCTTTATAATGACTTCTACTTGTTTCTTATGATGACGCTCATTAAAATGAAAAAATAAAAATATTATTTCAAAATTAGAGAAAATTTTTTAAAGAGAGAAAAAAAATGTTTTTGAAACAAAAAATATTATTTTGAGTTGCTTTTAAATTGTCTGTCATTCTAGATCATGCTAGAAAATATTGAATTTTTATCGACTCTCCAAAGATTTATCTCAAAAATAAAAAAAATAAAAGATCATTTTTATGAGAATAACTTAGTTGAACCATAAAAAATTAACTTGCTTGTATTTTTTTGATTATTTTATTTTGATTCATTCAATTCTGATAGACAGAATTTGAACTAAAAAATTATATGGCTTTAAGCATTCATATTCGTTTATGAATATATTGATCTTAATTCAAATATACAAAAATTATCTAGAATTCTGATTAATTATTATTTTGTTTTTGTGAGTGTATTTGAAATGAAAAACAGTCAGGGTGTTAAAATAAAACAGATTTAGCAACAAAAAAAAAAGATCGATTCATAAATTTTACTTGTATTATTGATTTTAAATCGATTAAAAAAAAATAAACAATTTTTGTTGTTGTTTTAAAACAAAAAATCGGATGGCGTCTTTAAATTAGAATCAATGAGGATATTAGATAAATTTGTATCCCGCAAAAGACCCAATTTAAAATTGTCTCTGTACTAGATTTTGTGTTTTTCCCTTTACTCGATTTCATTTTTGAAATAAAGTCGTTTAGATTGAAAAATTTATTATTGTATTTTCTAACTATTAGATAAGTCTGCTCCCTTTTTGTTGTATCCCATGAATAGAGTTAGATAATTATTACATGGGATTATAAAAAAATAAGTTTTTTTCTCTTGTTTTTGTTAGCATTTAAAATAAAATTGCTTAAAACTCTTTTTTTTTGAAATAATTATTGTTATCTTCTCTTTCAATATAAAAAAAAATATACGATGGTTGATAAGTAAAGAGATAATTTAATCATTTCATAAGTATATTGGTAAAGAAATTAGAAAAAAAATAAAGTTTTAGATTATATATATTCACTAAAAAAGAAATGACTGATCACATGTTGTACAATATAGAATATCAAATAAGATTTTTTTAAAATTATGTTAAAAATGAATTAATAATGTTTTTTAATAATAAAATGATTTAAAACTTTGAGCAACAAAATACCTGAGGCTCAATTTAAGTTAAAAAAAAGGGGAATATAAATAACATTCTTTTTTTAATGAGTATGAGAATTTCAAGTGAACGCTATTTTTTTTTTTACTTTTCAAAAATATTCCATTAATGATTCTAAAGAGACTTCATTTTGAAAGTTTCTTATCTCTATAGGTGAACGATTTGAATTTATTTTAAAAAGGTGTATTTATATTTGATATTTAAGAAATGAATCATTGTTAATAATATATATCGTAATGATTATATAATTTGATCATTTAGAAGAGTTCTTTAATCATATAGAGCTCAATTATTAATCCGAGCAATCATTCATATTTTTGATGAATCCTAAATTTACCAAGGTGCTGATATACAGTGGTGCTATGATCACAGGAATTTAAGATATTTTACGAAAAATCTGGTAATTTTACAGTTTTTTACCCTTTTTTCCGTAAAAATAGGTAATTTTACGTAAATTTACTAAGGTGAAAAACAGTAAATTTATCTAATTTTACTTAAAATATGGTAAATTTACGTAAAATGCTGTAAAAACCAAAACGGCCAAAAAAGATTAAACCCTCATTTGGTATTTCAAAAAGTTTCACAAGATAAAATTCCAAAAAAAAACAAAATCATGTTTAATATAATAGTAAACAGGCTAATGAACTAGAAAAAACTTCTTTTTTTTACCTTGACTTATCATTCAACTTGCTATAATAAATCTAATACAAAAAATTCAGAATTTCAATTGGCCGTTTTGGTTTTTACAGCATTTTACGTAAATTTACCATATTTTAAGTAAAATTAGATAAATTTACTGTTTTTCACTTTAGTAAATTTACGTAAAATTACCTATTTTTACGGAAAAAAGGGTAAAAAACTGTAAAATTACCAGATTTTTCGTAAAATATCGTAAATTCCTGTGATCATAGCAGCACTGTAACAGTTAAAATATATTCCAGTTAAAATAAAAACTTGAATGTTCTAATTAAAAATGAAATGAAACCTACCTGGTAATCATGAATTTTTTGACAAAATTCTAAGTATGATATAGTTGTGTTTAAAAATTGCCACATAAAATATTTTCCATGAATTTCAAAAATATGCTTTCATGAAAAAGTAAATTAAAGCAAAAGAACTCAATTCATAAATGTATGCTTTCTAAATTGTTGAATGAGAAAAAGTTTTTATATCATAAAAATCTGAAATTCTATGCAAAGATTTCGAATTTCGCATTCACATTCAATGATTTTCAAGCGACTTTACCGTTGATTTGAATCAAAATCACATAAATTTAAGGAATAAAATTAAGTTTTTGAAGGTAAAATTTTACATAATTATTGGATCTCTTTACTACCCACAATAAAATAACTGTTACCCACAAGCGAAAAACTGTTAGACACATCAACAAAAACTTTGAGCATAAAAAATAAATATTTTATTCAATCTCTTTTCAACATAACTTACCAAACTTATTAAATTTTATCAAGAATAAAAAAACTTTAGAACACAAATTTTTTTGAAACGTTGAAAGAAGCTTTTAATTTTGAACCATTGAACGTGAACGTACAACCCTGGTCATTCAGAACTTCCAAAAATGAACGTTCATGAACCTTCGTGAACCTTCATGAACCTTCCTGAACCTTCGTGAACCTTCATGAACCTTCATGAACGTTAATGAAGGTTCAAATATCCTCAAATATTTTTATTATTTTTCTAAAATTTTCATTTTTTTTCAGATTTTTTCTAAGATTTTCATATTTTCAAATTTGAAAAAAAAGGAAAATATTAGAAAAAATCTGAAAAAAAATGAAGCTTCATGGACTCTTGAACCTTCAAAACCTTGAATGTTCATGAAGGTTCATGAATGTTTTTGAAGGTTCAGGAAGGTTCACGAAGGTTCATAAACGTTCATTTTTGGAAGTTCTGAATGACCAGGTTTGTATGCAATCATGATACTAGAGAGCCAGAACTGACTCAAATTAATCTCTCAGAAATCAAAGCAAGAAAAAATTACGTTAAAGAAAGTTTGATGACCGAATCGTACTCAAGTGATCCCTGTTACAGTAAAGAAGAAACCGTGTTCATCTAAAAAAAATTTCGATTTTTCATCTTGAAGACGAATTCAAATTCAGTGAATTACAACATTAATTAGTTTAACAATTTAATCTTTTAACAGATAGAATGAGTCGTGTTATAAAGACGAAATGTCTGATTATTAAAATATCTGCAAAAGCTTCGATTTAATTTCATTTTTAATTCCTGTCGCCAATTATTAAAAGAAATATAAATTTTTTGTCTTAAATAAGAAAACCTTAGCCTTTTCATGAAGGAAATCTTTAGATAAAAGTCAGAGAAACTTCTAAAAGGAAATCATCAATCTTAAAGTTTGAAAGACACTAAAATCTTTGAGCAATCTTTTAAATTTAAAAGTCAAATTGTAACTTGAATTTATGAAAGATTTTAAGTTTTAAAATTTTGGGATTCTTTTAAGCGAATGGATAATGGATATCAAAACAATCAAGTTACTGCCATAGCTCCATTGGAGTTTAACCCTATTGGGTCGCAGTATAATTTACTACCACTTTCAAATCGAGTCACTGTAATGCTCCGAAGATAACTTTATTCTGCTTAAAATTTAAAAGTTTTAAGATTTATTTCTTTTCAAAAAAGAACTGATCTTTGCAGAATAAAGTTATCTTGGGAACATTACAGTGACTCGATTTGAAAAACTAAAAAAAAGTTCATGGAAGTTCAGAAATGGGCATTTTGAAAGACCAGTATTGTGGTTAGAAATTAAGCTTCCGAAAATCAAAATAACAGCATAAATGCATTTACGGTTATTATAATTTATAAATATTTTTTTAATGTTTTAAGATTCAAAGTTTTGTATTTGGATTAAAAGAATACTATAAAATACGCTATTTATATATATTTAAAAAAGGATTCAAGGGGATTATAAAAAGAGCTGGTCCAACTATTTTCCATTTTTTACCAAGAAATATTAGGCTATTTCGTAGCTTTTATTTCCTTCTCCAAATTCAACTTAAAATGGAATTTTCCAGATTATTTCACTGATATAAGAGAATTGATAAGAACCAAAATATTCTTTTATCATTACCTAAAAATACCGTAAAGAATCTAAAATTCCATTTCGCTCGATAAAGTAATTTCTTTTCATACATTGACTAAAGGTTCACGCTAAAACTCAAATCTAGAGGTTAGCCTTTAATTTTGGATTGTATTAAAAAGAAGCATATCCGAAAGTGCTAATTTTGAGCTTTAGAGGAAACTTTTAATTATTTTTGATTTAAATCGTTTCCAAATAAAAGAATTAATTTCCGCCGAAATCTTAAATTTAAAAATTTACTTCCAATTTAAATTGCTTTCGATTTTCAATGTCAAAATTTAACTCTTTTTTTTTTTTAAACATATTTGCTTAATTAGCATAATTTTTGCCGAAAAATTGAACTAGGTTCAAAGGTTTCTGGATTAAAAACAAACATCATTGAGAATCGATTAAATTCTAAATTCATAAATTTAACTGAAAATGTCATATTCAAGTTGAATAAAACTTTCAGCTTAAAAATCTGATCGTCCAATTTCAAATCTAAATTTTATTTAAAATTAAAAGTGGTTCATTAAAAAATATGGTTTAATCAGATTTTCCTACAACTTTACTACTCTTTAATACAAATTTCAATTTCTGAAAGCCTTTTTTTACTGAAGTAAGGCTGTAAAAGTTGAAATAACTGTCCATCAAAATTCAAAAACATCAATTGGCATCCATTTGGCTTTTTAAATTCGACAGAGTATTAGAAAACTGAAAAAAACGAAAAAGTTGATTTGAGAAAATGTCGTCTATGTTCTGTTATACTAATTGATAGTTTTGAAACAGTTTCAAGATCCAATAAAAAGGCCAATGAAGCTTAAACCCTAAGGGTATTAAGAGCTACAACAAAGACCCTTTTTTTATGATTTTTTATCAAAAAGATGATCATTTTCCAAATACTATTATTTTTCATCTTAAGTCTAGGAGAGTAAATTTTCAGTCTAGTCCGAATATGAAATATCGCAAAAAAAAGATTTTCAAAAGCTCCTAACTCCCAAAAGACATATTTTGGGTCTTGTCACCTCGGTTGACAATTGTCCGGGACAATTGACAATTCGAATTTACCTGGACAACAAAAAAGTCAAATTGTCCACAGAATAAATTAGTTGTCCATGAAAAAATATAATTGTCCGTAAATTTCACACCCTTAACTGATTAAAAAACAAAACGTAAACTAGTAAGTCCAGCTGCTTCGCTCTCGGCAAAAATGGATTTTCGGGGTGTACTTTTCGGGATACAAAATACTGAAAGTTATATTTTTCGAAGTCCTTAAGCGAGATGGTTTCACCTTATTGAATTTTATTTGTGACAAAATCGAGTCGTTGAATTGATAAGCATTATACAAATAAAACTGTCAATCATGACCTTCATTTTGTCTACCAGGAGGGTGGTACGAACAATACCGAGTCGACCTGGTTTTCTGCTAAAACTCAATTTAAACTTATTCGTCGGGTGCCTCGGCAATATTTAAGTGGAAAAAAGCAAAAGATTATTTTTGATTGGCTAAAATTATTTTTTTCGATTTAATTGTCCACAAAAAAACTTAATTGTCCAGGTAAAAAATAAATTGTCCATCAATTAAGGCTCACTCTTTTTTATTAGAAAAATTGTCCATCTTAAAAAAAAAGTCAATTAGCAAAATTCATTAAATGAAGAAATTTTGTCAATTGAGGGGGCTAAAGAACCAAACAAAGAAAAAGATCGTTTATTGTTTGTTACTTTTCGTTCAATTTTGGATATTGTAAAAAATTCGTAATTTTTTTTTTGTTTTTCAATTTGTTTCAATATTTGTATTACCTATGCATTTGTCATTTCTATTTCCGTTTACTTTTTTGAATAAAATTTAAAAAAAAAATTTTTTTTCCTATTTGTCCCCTACTCCATCCCTAAAAAATATCTAGCATGTTTTTAAGTGTGAGATCCATACATGTATCCAAAAATTTTCCCTTGTTTGTTTTATGTATACGAGTATACATGCTTTATGTATACGAGTATACATGTGAAAAAAAAATTGGCGAATACATTTTATGTATACGCGTATACATATCATATGTATACGAATATACATACAAAGTATTCTTAAAAAGACGTAAAAAAAATTTGTATACGAATGTATACGCGTATACATATTTAAGTATACTCGTATACATAATCATATAAATATGTATACGAATACCTTGGATTTTTGATGATTCAATTAGTGCGTCATTTTAGAAAAAAAAAATTTTTTTTTGAAAAATTAAATTATCATAATTTTTGTTTGCATTAAATTCGACCAAAAGTCGCCGTTTTTTGGTGTAAAGTAAGTCCATTCGTCTTGCGAAAATGGATTACTCGAATCACGAACCTGACTTTCAGAAATGGAAGTTCGGAAATGCGTTGAAAATCTCAACAAAAGACATCAATCGTAAAATCAACAGTCTAGACATGCTAGCGTGTCTAAAGCAAAATTTACAAATCTATGAATTCAGTAACATCATATCACTATATACTTATTACAACAACTCAACATGGATTATCGAGTTCGACAAGACTCAAAGTATCAAAGACTTAGTCTATACAAAAATAAAATTTGATGATGACATCGAGTTAACGCTAGAAGACCCAAGAGATGATCTAATCGTAAAACCAAGAAATATAACAAGCATACTGAGGTTTCATCGTATACCTTCGACTGTACCTCTTTCTATGATAACCGAATATATTCACAAGTTAAAGTTAAATGAGCTAAAAATTATTGAAACAAAAGAAGAAACATACAAAGATTACCCAGATATAAAAAATGGAGTAATTCGTTGTAAGATTTCATACCCTCCAAATTATGAAAAACAAATTCTAGGTCTCGCTGGACGTCTTAAAATTGGAAAGCTACATACGTTCGTTACTATTCCAGGTCAACCGATTAAATGTAACTACTGTTCAGTATTTGGCCACAAATTTAGTGAGTGTCCAAAAAGAGAACTATTTTGTACAAAGTGTAACAACAAAGGTCACCTAATGGAGAATTGTAACACCTCAGAAATCATGAAAAGTGCAGACCTAAGAAACGGAGTATTCGATGAAGATATGGTTGAAGAGGAGGAAAATACAGCCACATTAAACATACCACCACCATTAAACACAATTTTGGCAAACACCCAAAACACATATGAACAAAGCAGTAACTCGAGTAACAACCAATCTCAATTAGACGAAATTACAAATTATGTTAACGAATTTGGTAAACAAATTGATAATATTCCATTAAACGAACAAGCTCAACCACAGCCTGATAGGTCAGCTCAAACGAGCACCAACAAAGGTAGTGAGACAAATGTAACCTCAAACATCAATCACGGTAACGAGTTAGCAAATCTGTCAAATGTCAAGACTTTAAACAAGCCAATTGTAATCAAACCAGCAACAAACCCACACAACCCGTCGAAGAACTCCAAAAGAGCTGCTTCGTCGAGTTTAAATGAAACCAAAGACCGTAAAAAGTCTTTTGTGTCTGAAGATGAAAATAATTAGTCTATAGCAAACAATGAAAACATGTACTTCTATTTTTTGTCACCTTTCTTTTCTTTCGTTTTCTTTATTTTTAAACTATTTGTAATCGTCTATACAAGTCAAACTATAACTCAATCTACGTTGTCATGGAAAGTCTGAAAGTCGTGCAATGGAATTGTAACCGGCTCCCGTGTAAGTTAACTCTTTTCAAACAATTTTTGTCTAAGCACAAACCTGACATAGTTCTCTTGAATGAGATCAAAATGTCTGTACTTGAGTGTAATTATTATTCAAATATAAATGAGTACGAGACTCTCTTTAAGCCAAGAATGACTTCTTTAGATTACCGAGTTGCAGGAGGTGGCGTTGCTATTTTAATCAAGAAGGGAATTGAGTACTTTCAAGACTTTAGTTTTGATGATATGGGTTTAGAATTACTTTGTATAGCAATTAAACTAAAAGATAAGAAATTATCGATCGCTACACTCTATAATCCCCCTGACCAAGAGCTACCGTTTGACTTCTTTAAGAAAATTTGTTTAATTAGAGAAAATATTTTAATAGGAGGGGATCTCAACTCTAAGTCCATGATGTTTGGCTGCAAAAACAATAATAGGAACAAAGACCAAATTGAGAGGGTTCTTCATGAATTACCTTTGTCGATAATAAATGATAATACCATAACATATCGTAGATTTAATAGTGAGTACGAGGACATACTAGACCTCTTCCTGGGGTCGTCAAATATTATTGAGTTCGTCACTGGGTTTGGGGTCTATGATGATGACATGACCAGCGATCATTTACCGATATGGTCTACTTTCTCGTTACAGAAAATAGTCAAAAATGTTAACTCGATTTCATCCTTTGACTATAAAAGAGCGGATTGGGGATACTTCAAAGATACTCTAGACACGTTACCTGAAACTAAATTTAAAGGGGATTTAAATTTGATGTGTAATGAGATTTCTAATAAAATACTTGACTCTGCAAAGACAGCAATTCCAAAAATAGGATCCAAGGTCTTTAGACAGAGGCTACCAGCTGATCTGCTAAAACTGATCAGAAGTAGAAGAAAAATTCGACGTCTTTACTATAGTACAAGAAGTATAAAGGATAAAATGGAGTTTAATAAAGCCACGGCACAACTTAAGTTAAAGCTTAAGGCTTTTAGAGATGAAAATTGGGCTGAGTTTGCAAGAAGAAACAAATCTCTCTCTAAATTTTACTGGAAAAGAATTAACAGATTTAGGAATTGTAGTAGTAAATCTAAAATACCTTCATTGATTACTCAAGGAAGGGAAATAGAATTGGATGAGGAAAAATGTGATATTTTTGGTAAAAAGTTAGCTGATACGTTCAAGCCAAATGATGATTCGACTTTGAGTGGTTCTGATCTTGAAGTTGAAGAGTCAGTTAAGAAATTTTTTGACAACCTAAGTAATTCAAGTCCGCACCAACCTATCACTTTATGTGAACTTAAAAAAGCCATCAATAATGTTAAAGATTTTTCATCTACAGGTCCGGACAAAATCCACAATCTTATGTTAAAAAACTTGAACCATAGGACTTATAAGGAGATTCTAAGTATGTTTAACTACAGCATCTCTCTAGGTACAGTTCCTTCTAATTGGAAGACAGCACATATTACTATGCTTCTTAAAAAAAATCAGTCACCTTCCGACCCAAACTCTTACAGACCAGTTAGCCTTTGTAGTTGTCTTGGTAAGATTCTAGAGAAAATTATTCAAGAGCGGCTCTACAAATTTCTTGAACGCATGAAGATATTAGTAAAAGAACAGTCTGGGTTTAGGAAAAACAGACGTACTGCAGATAATTTTTTCTTTTTAATTCAAAAAGTTGCTGAATCTTTTAATAGATCGAAAAAAGTATGTGCCCTATTTTTCGATATTTGTAAAGCCTTTGATAAGGTATGGCATAAAGGTCTTCTTTACAAACTGATAAAGAACAATGTACCAAGTTATATCATTGTATGGATTAGTGACTTCTTAAAAAACAGGAACTTTAGAGTAAGAGTAAACGATCAAATGTCAAAAGACTATCCAATTGAGGCAGGGGTACCACAGGGATCGGTTCTAAGTCCGATTCTCTTTAGCATATTTATAAATGACATTCCAATTCGTAATAAACCCAACAACAACCAGTCACTGATGTTTGCAGATGACTTAGTCACATTTTTCATCTTCAGAGCATCGGGGAACATAATTAATCAAATTAATAAGTATCTCAAGGAGTTAGAGTCATGGTTAGTTAAATGGAAAATGAAGATGTCACCAGAAAAATGTAGTTATACAATTTTTAGGAAGAGTACAAAAGATAAGGTTGAGTTGTCTCTAAGACTTTTCGGTGGTATGATTCCGTATGCCGATAAAATTAAGTTTTTAGGGGTAACGTTTGATGATACATTTCGTTTTAGCTCTCTAGTTGATGAGATTAGAGAAAGATGCTTTTATAGGTTAAATATAGTCAAAATTTTGGCAAACAGAAAATGGGGTATTTCAAAAAAAACACTCTCAACAATATACAAATCACTTATTGGCTCAATAATTGACTATTATTTCCCTTGTTTAAATATATTATCGGAACATTTAGTGCACAAATTACAAGTGATTCAAAATACAGCAATTAGATCAATTTTACGTTTAAAATACGACACCCCCTCTCAAACTCTACATCAAGAAGGATGGAACCAACTAAAGTTAATGAAGGTAGACCACAGACTTGACGAACTCTCTGAGAGATATGTTAAGAGTGGCTTAGAAAAGAGTGTCAACTTAATTGTCCAATTAGTTGATGAGTACAATAATGGTTTTCAATCCCGTTGCTTAGACTTTCCGACTCCCCTATGCAACTGTAGAGGAATAATTGAAGAATTTTTCAACATTTAATTGCAATCTTTTATCATTTTTTTTTTTTTTTTTTTTTTAACTATATTTTTGTTTCTATTTAGAAATTAACATTAAAACTGAAACTTTTTTTTTTATTATTATTATTTTTTTCTTTTTTTTTGCTGAAGGAGCTACGGCTCGAGCAGTTTTTACAAATAAAATAAAAATAAAATAAAAATAAACCTTGGTCGTATACATATTATGTATTCGTATTACATATTTGTATACGCGTATACATATTTATGTATACTCGTATACATACGGTATGTATACTCGTATACATACGGTATGTATACTCGTATACATACGGTATGTATACGCGTATACTGGCAAAAAAATAGGTTCACAAAATATACCTATGCCGAAACATGTTTTTAGATTTATTTAAAGATTCAAATTCGTCCTTTTTTATTTTTGTTCTTGACATGTTTTAGTTAGAAATTATAAATGCTCGAGAATTCTGATTTGATATTTTTAACAATTCTGATTTAATACTTAATTTAAAAGGAGACTTTTTTTGCCAAATACCGAATATCCAATTTCTGATTTCCAAAATATTAATATCATGGCGATATTCTGCACCTAAAATTACGTAAGTTTGCCGGAAATTAGCCTTGGCAACCATCAAAATCTAGGAGTAAATCTACCGTTAAGTTAACCGTCTATTAAGAGTTTTGACTGTTTAAAAGTTCAGTAGATTTTACTGGAAAGCGTTATAACAAATATCGACCTCAAAAATGAAAGTTTAGATCCTAAACTACAAATTAGTTGCATTTTTGTTGAAAAATATATAACCTACCGAAATTCCAAAAAATGCGTTTTTAAGAGTTTTAAATTAGGCTTTGCTCCCTCCATCCAATTTAAGTATCAAGAGCGAACCGTTATCTTGAAGCTCATTTAAAGCTTTACTAATTGGCAAATTTTCAATTGTCCATAGTGTTCCTGTCAAAAATTACCACGTTTTCCGCTAAATTTAACTAAAAAAGTTGTATTTAGCCATTTAGTCCCGAATATCTCTTTGTTTGAAGAATCATAAATGTGATATAGCGACATCTCGCTGATATCACTGGTTTAGTTAATTAACTTAACTTTAGAAAGTTGAGTTAGTTTGAGCATAAAAGCATCCTCAAGACGTCTTACGAGAGCATCGGATAGACGGGCCCAAAGGTACTAATGTAAGACTACAATAAATTCTGTAAAATGAATAATTTTCTATAGGTTTTCGAATACGTAGAAAATGCGATACATAACTTTAAGGGAATGTATCTCTTACAAGAATTGTATATTTAAATTTCTTAATACTAAAGCGTTTTTCTCATCCCAAAATATACTGCACTTGTACCGAACTTCCACCATTTGCGTAGCCGCAGCGAAGCGTACCCTTTGCGAACCGTAGCGTACCAAAAAAAACGTAGCCACCGTACCACCGTACCGTAGCGTACTTTAAGCGAACCGTACCTTACCGAAGGCGAACCTTTAGCGTAGCGAACCCACCGTACCTACCGTACTCACCGTACCCACCGTACCCACCGTACCCACCGTACCTACCGTACTCACCGTACCCACCGTACTCACCGTACCCACCGTACCCACCGTACTCACCGTACCCACCGTAGAAAAAAAATAATTTTATTTATGCTAAAAGAATCAAAATCTTTGGAATTAATTAATTTTTCCAAAGATTTAAGATTCTTCATCATTTATGTTAGTTTTATTTGAGTTTTTTTTTTAGTAAGACTTCTTCCAATTCTCCTTCTTCGTCGGCTCAAAAAGGTTGATTTAAATTTTTTAAACGTCTCAGCGTCATCTGCAAATCTTTCTGTGGGTACGGTGAGTACGGTGAGTACGGTGGGTACGGTGAGTACGGTGGGTACGGTGAGTACGGTGGGTACGGTGAGTACGGTGGGTACGGTGATTACGGTACGGTAGGTACGCTACGGCAAGGGTACGGTTCGGTGCGCTATGGGTACGCTACGGTACGCTACGGCTACGGTTCGCTCCGCAAAAGGTGGAAGTTCGGTACAAGTGCAGTACCAGAAAAATAGCTCTCTAAATTTTAAGTATATTAATCAAAAGAGAATGAATTTATAATCCAAATCAAATATTTTTTTTTAAAAATTAAAAAAAAATATTGAAATTAGGTGAAATATTTTAACAGGAACCGACACGAAAATTATTTAATGTTTACCTGTGGTAGATAGGTCTATTGAAGAGGTTTAATTTAATATCTAACGGGCGGTTACGGGTTAAATTTAGGATTATTTAGACACAAATTTTCGAATTTTCCGACCAAAATTAACTTAATTATGAAAAAGATGCCTTCAATTACTTTAAGACATGGAGCCCTATAATATGTCAACCATACAAAGGGAAAAAACAAGCATATTATAACATATTACAGACCGCAAAACTCTTATTAAAATTCGTAATAAAAAATAAAAAGCTATTTAGCTACCACACAAAGTTATTTATCATTAAATATTCTAGATGAATTCTAAAATTTTAAAATATTTGCTATTCCTTGGTGCTCTTTATCAACTCATAATAATTACTGTAGCTGACTTTCTTAAGCACACCAATTACTGTTTTTTTGAGTTTTGATTAAGAGGCAAGTTAAAAAACTTTATATTTATATCAGTTTAACTAAATTCTTTTTTTTGAATGAATTGCTGATTTAAAATCTTAATTTAAAATATTTATAATTCGTTAAAAAATTAAGTAAGAGTTTGGCGGCCTATAATATGTTATAATATGCTTGTTTTTTCCCTAAGTATGGTTGACATATTATTGGAAAACTGTTAATATTCAAATACATCTGATTTTTAGCTTATTAGAACATAATTTTCGAAAATTTCCTTGTTAAACCTTGGTTATAGTTCCTAGAATTAAGTTTATGATAGTCCATTAACGTTCAAACTTCTTCATATTAACCTTCATTTTTGGAAGTTCTGAATAAAAGCTTCTAAGTTTTTTTTTAAAAACTCCATCAACTTATTTATTTTTTATCCCTGGGGCAACAAGCATAGTTTTGCCGTACTGATTAATTAGGTTCGACTTTTATTTTTTATTTGTCTTCGGCTTATTGCAGAGTGACTCGAAAAAGTTGGCCTTACAGATAATTTTCAAAACTGAAAAAACACTATAGTATAATAAAAAGTAATGTTGTATATTATCAAAATATAATTTTTAAGTATTGTTTTATATACCAAAATCAGAGTTGTTCCTCAAGTCTCAAGTCTCAAGTCAAGTCCAAGTCACGACTTGACTTGATTTTATTTTCTCAGCAAAAAGTCAAGTCACGACTTGACTTGATTAATTTTTTAGAGCAAAAGTCAAGTCATGACTTGACTTGATTTTATTTTTCGTGAAAAAATCAAGTCACGACTTGACTTGAATTTTTTTTTCCATAAAAAGTCAAGTCGCGACTTGATTTTTTATAAAGATAGATTTTTTAAAGATGTCTTTTAATAAAATTTAAGATATGAAATCACTTATAATATCGAAAATTCGTAAGAATGTATAAAATACTTTAAGGAGAACACGTTTTTTTATCGTTTAAATCATTTTTAAAGAGAACAATTTCAAGTTTTTGCCACAAAAAGTAAAGTCAAGTCACGACTTGACTTGAAAAATTTGAAAAAAAACAAGTCAAGTTAAGACTTGACTTGAAAAATTTGAAAAAAAACAAGTCAAGTTAAGACTTGACTTGAAAAATTTTGAAAAAATCAAGTCAAGTCTTAACTTGACTTGGAAAATTTGGAAAAAAACAAGTCAAGTCGCGACTTGACTTGACATTTTGGGGTAAAGACTTGAAAAATCGCGACTTGAGGAACAACTCTGACCAAAATATAGGATTTTTGACGAGCTTTAAGTTGATATATAACATTATATACCTTCCCTTCCAGATAAATTTCAAAAATGAATAAAACAATTAAAATTACGCATTTGGAATTTTGAGAACATATTATAGGAAGGCGGAAATTCGTGCGCCAATATGATTATCCGTTTTTAAAGCATAATAATTCAGAAATTTTGCAAACCAAAATGTAACCAAAATGTCAAATCAAAGATAGAAATAACATTCTCTCCTTATCATCTTTTTACTTGGAACTGGATCTCTGCACGGCTAGAGATAAGTTTCATATTTAAAACTAAAGTCTCAAATACGAAACCATGATAGTTTTATATGGCGACGTAATCATTTAGTTTTAAATGTGAAACTTTGAAAGTCGAATTAAAAAAAATGAAACTTAAAAGTTTCAAATCAGACCGGAACATAAAGTTTCAATCATAGGAAAAAAGTTTCATCAGTTAAACCAATAATTTTTGATATTTCCTTAATTTTGGGCTTGTATTTTCTTAAAGTTTCAGTATCCCGAAGTAGTTATGCTAAAGAACAGGTATTAAAAATAAATAGAAATCTTTAAAGTAAATTTTAATTAAAGTTTTATTTCAAGGAAAGTTTTAAATCTTAAAAAAATAACATTAACTAACAAAAAAATAGATCAAAAAAAGGGTTAAGAAAATTAAGTAGTAACCATTAGATATTGGCATTTGAATAGAGATAAACGTTGATTTATCGTGATGAAGTAGGTTGTTTAGTTGTATTTTTCTCTTTATAATCTCCGATAAGCTTTGAAATCTAGAAGAAAGTAGGCAATTAACTTACGATTTCTTTTAGTTGACGCGCCTCGTTCTTGGAAAATACTTGATCCTAATGGATACAACGCCGATCTATATCAGAAGTTTCAAACATACCATTCAATCACTCTATTGCTTTTCCAACATAAAGTTATTTTTAGATTTTAAAATACAGTGGTGGCAAAGGTTTTGTAACAGTCCGTCACCTAACGTCACCTGACGTCAGATGACGCCACCATAAAGTATCCAAATCAGAGTTTGGTAAACTCAAGTTGCAAATGACGTCAGGTGACGTCAGCTGACAAAATTTAAATGTTGTCAGCTGACGTCAGCTAGAATGATATTCAATTAGAATTTAAAAAGGTGTAATATTGTATTGCTTAAAAAAATGAACCTGTTTGGCTGAAGCTAGACATGGGACGAGCAATTCGAAGCAGTTAACTTAATGACGTTTTGCTCTCAAGTATTCAATCTATCAGTTCATTTTAATCCTTCAGCGGCTAAAACAGCTTACACCATTTGAGTTATTTTTTATCAAGTTGTTTGTCAATTTTCTAAATACATTGATATCTTGCTTAATTAAAAATGGTGTCTTTTTTTATTGTTTAAATAAAAAAATGAACTCTTAAATTTTGGATTAAAATAAAAATGAAACTTTAATCTCTTAAATTTTATTTTGAAACTTATTAGTGTTAAATTTTGGCAATCAGAATTAATTTTCCAAAATTGAAATTTTTTCTATCATATTTGGTAGAAAATTGTTTCAAAAACGACTGAAACTTTTCGCTAGCCGTGTGAGGTAATTTTTGTCGAAGCTATGGTTAAAAGTGTAAGTCCGCGTTGTAATGATTTTTTTATCTAAAAATATTTACAATTTAAAATGTTTTAAATATCATAAATTTGAGCTCAGATTTCTGTGGATAAAAATATGTCAGTTTTTTTTTAATAAGTAAAAATGTCATTGGTGAAAAAATCAATCATTAGAACAAGAACTTAAGCTAAGCAAAAGTTTAAAGTTTTCAGAGTTTATTTTTTTTTTGGGTCATAAATTTTACTCAGATTTTTTTTCAAGTTAATTTTATGACCAGTGGGTCATGAAATTGACAAGACCCAAAAAATGTAATTTTTTTTAAATTTTCTTAGAAAAAACAATATAAAAGTGCTGTAATTGATGCAAAGACTTATTGGAAGTGTTTTCTAAAAATGATAAAGTTAATGTTCGATAATCAAAATGTTATTCAAATGAAGCTGTTTGGTTGTTTTCTATGGTTTCGCTTGAGATACTTTAAGGCGTCTCTGATATTGAGTTATATAAAATATGAGATACTACTTATTTCTCATAGTTAGTGTCTGAACGATTTAAATAAAGAAAAATTGCCAATTATTTGCCATTCTTCTACTTTGTGTAGAGTTCAAAAACAAAAAATTTATGAGCTTTCAGAGATGAGTATTGTGAAAGACCTATTTAAAAAAGGAGTTTTTTGACTAATTATTAAAAGAAATATAAATTTTTTAGGAGTTTTTTGGCAAAATTAAAAATTCAATCAGATACAAGTTTATTCTCTGATGTATTAGAATTTCCAACTACAGGTGATTTTTAGTGTTTTAAGGCAACGCGTGAAATTTTTTCAATTCACTCATTTCAATTCAGATTAAATTGAATAACTTTTTTTCTAAATGAGATAAACTAATTATGCAAACCCATCATCTTTGTAGATTTAGTCGTTCTCTACGAAAATAGCAGAGGGTTTTTCAAACGAAAAGTAACTTTTGATACTACAATATGTCAAAAGGATTAATTTTCTTAATTTTCCAAACAAAAATTCTAAAAATTAAAAAAAATCGTTTGCATTAAAGCAATCTAGTTGTTTAGTGACAACACTCACCTTTCTCTAGAGAGATTTTTAATATGGCTTTTTTACTTGGTTTTATTGTATCACAGGGGAGAAATAAAATTTAAAACTAGCAAAATTTGTAATTTAGGACTCCTTACAAGTTGTAGCAATTTTGCTACACCTTAGATACCCACCTGCAAAAACTTTGCAAACTAATTGCACATTTAACCATATTATTTCTTGGTGGCGTGCAAAATGCACGCCACTTAGGTTCAGGTCCAATCTAAAAATGTCGATTTTTAGATTTTCGAACTAACGGCTTGTTAAACTTTTTACTGCTCGGTTCGCTGATACAGTGCGACTTTTTGATATTAATCTGAAACTCAGGTTGTGAATTTACTTATTACTAAAACTGAACGGTCAGTTATTTTTAAGCCTTTTTTTTCATAAGTTTTATAAATTAAAAATGTTAAGTTTTGTTTTGATTTAGTCCAGTTGAATTGTCTCCAATTTTTACTTTTATCCCGTAAAAAATGGAGACAAATTACATGTGATTTCAGATAATTGACTGTATTTGGCTTTGTGATTTTTTTAGGACAAAAATACAATGATTCCTCTTCCGCTTAAAAGGAAATTGCCTTCAAGTGATACAAAAGTTGTAACACATTTTCATAAAATTTTAACTCAAGATGTGATCTTAAAAAAGAATAAACACTCTTTACAATTATTTTTTGTAAGAATTGTTTTTTGTTTAAAAATTCTAAGTCCTGTATTTTGATAGTAGTAGTAGTAGTGTAGAGACTGCAGTATAGAAATCTATACTAACGCCTTTCGGAATTTAGCTCTATATGAGCTATGGCAGTCTTTCTTATCTTTCTTCGTTCCATACCAAACACTTCTCTGTCGATACTCGCTTTAAAGCCATTAAATGTTTCTGCGTTGACAACACTTTGCGGTAAAACATTCCACTTTGAAACCATTCTTTTCGTCAATAAGTTATATCTTCATGTTGTTTATTTGCAAATTTCTCTCTCTAGCTCATGTTTTCTTCTTGGTTCAGCTTCAATCGATAGAGCTAAAACACCCATTATATTTTCACTCAATATTTATTTAGATTTTTCATTGATTCATCAAGGAAATATACAAAATTAAAGCGTTAATGAATTAGTTAATTGAATTAAGAGCGTTTAAAGGCTTGAATAAAGAAAAAAAATTATATAATAATCTACAAACAAAAGACGTCACAATATTCCAATTTCGAAAATCCGAAAATATACTCAACTAATTCAATAATTCAAAATATTAAAATTTTAGGGTAAATTAAAAGTCATGATTAAAGAGGTTGACAACAACCTTGTTTTGAAGACAACAAAAACTAAAAAAGTTTGAGAGAATAATATCGATTTTTGAATCTAATTAAATTTACTTCAAACAAGCTTAAAATCAAATTATTAGAAAAATGAAAAAAGAAAAATTGGATTTTAGAATTTTTAAGATACATAAATTCATTTTTTCTTTTTTTTTTTTGAAGTTGTAAATCGCATTTAGAAAATAAATTACCTTCTTAATAAAGTTACTTTGTTGTTGTTGTTGTTGTTGTTACTTCAAATGTCATTCTTATAGCAAAAAAGTATAATTTATTAAAATAATCTGCTTTAACGAGTTGTTTAACTGATTGATGAGTTTATAATTGGAGTGAGCGCTGATAATAAGTATTTTTAGATTATAAAATAATTTTTTTGTTTTTCAATAAATTAAATTACGCAAATTTGTTTGATTAAGAATGAAGCATTTGTTAAGATTTATGTTAAAAAAATTGATGATACTATTGATAAGAAAATTGAATCTTTTTAATCAAAAATTAAATATTTAAATTTTTGAACATGACTTTAAAAACGAAATTAAATGTACGGTAAATAAAATTTAAATGTTAAGGTAACAAAAAAAATCAAAACATGATGTTTATTTTTTTGTTTTGTTTAAAAGTATCCAGTATTTGTTTCTTGTCTAGGTATCTCTATTAAATTTTTAATAAAGTCTATAAAAAAAAACTTAAAAGCATTTAATTTTTGTTTTAGAGCTGCAAATTTTTGTGTTTTAATTAAAATTAATTATTTTTTTTTCATCTAAATTGACGCGAAATTTAAATTTTTATGATTATTACATTAATTATTGTTCAAGATGAGTTAGTAATTCACTCTTAAGTATATTTTTATTTTTTCACAAATTAAACTTTGGGCTTCTTTATTTAAAAATAACTGATTCATTTATACTTTAATAAAGTATCCACTCTACTTAATTATTTTGTTAAAAATTTAAATTATCGACTTAATCTTTACCAACACTCTTAAACGACTTAATATGAAAAAGACAAAATTTGTGCTGAAAAATAACATAAAAAATGTCTTCGAATTATGTGTACTCCTAGTGGAGACATAATAAATGATTTTTAGCTTTAACTGTGGGCTCCTTTTTTATAAGTCACCACGACTCGAAAGCCTGATTGTTTAATTGAAACATCGATCCGGTCCATTGGACTCACACTATTCAGCAATGCTTCTTAAATAAATAAAATTAATTTGTTTAGTAACACCAATGTAAATTTATGTTTTCAATCTAATTTTACAATGTAGCTTCATTTTGTTTTGAAATTTATAATGTAGATTTATCCTATCTACCGTAATCCCTCATTTATTGTGCCATGGACAAAAAAAATTCAGTCTGTTTATAGTAATTGAATTTTTTATTTTGAAAAATCAGCCCAGTAACAAAATAGTGTAGTTGTGTTGATACTAAGAGAAAAAAAAACCCTAAATCAACGCTTTAAAGATGCAGAAGATTTTTTCTCCATAGTACAAAAAATGAGGGATTACGGTAAAGGTATGGTCCTAACTATTTAATCTAAGCTCTTTTTCTTAGTGCATTTTAGCTTATTTTGGTTTAGATCATATAAGAAATATTATTAATCGATATAGTTTGCTTAGATGTCTTTAAAGCAATCAGATCAGACGGGTCATAATACACAAAATCAAAATCAACCCATGAGTTTTTATTGCAGGACATGTCGTCAACTTATTTCAGTCAATCAGATTTTCAAAATCTGGCCTTTAAATGATTTCAAATATTCCAGACTTTAATTCCCACGTAATCATCGACATAAGGTTCTTAGCCTACGTGCTACTTTTCAATTGAAAAAAGATACTAAAAGTATTATTTTCAAATAAGATAACATCAGTAAAACTAAATGAGCCTAAAAAAAGAAAGAAATTAAAATCAGTTATTTTTATTTTTTTGTTCAAACGTGTTTTGATAAGACTTTTAATGGAAAATAAGCACAGGAACAATCATTTATGTCTCCTCAAATATTTGTCTTTTTAAAGAATAATTTTAATTTATTGGATTACATCGACAACAAAAACGCCAGTCTAATTAATATTAGAAAAAAATGGAGTTCATTATGAGTGATTTTCTTTTTATTGTAAGATAAAATTTAAGGTTAATCGAATTTCGAAAATATTTGCAGCCTCATGTTGATTATACAATTCGAATCACTTAAAATTGGATTGCCTTAAACTGATTATAAATTGCAAAAAATTAAAAAAAAAAACAGCATGATAAATTCCAAATACTGTATTAATATCGTTCTCTTTTTTTTTCTCTCTCTCTCTCTCTCTCTCTCTTGTAATTATCAACTCGAAAATTTGAACTAAACATCGTAATTTATTATAATTACTTTCTATTTTAGATTATATTTATTATAATTTTATATGCACGCATTCAAATTTTATATTTTTTTTTTTTGAATTTTATTTTTTTCTCTCTCTCTATTTTCTTATACACTTTTTATTTTCATTTTGAAACCGATCATCTAACTGAAATAAATTTAATTTCTTTTTTGTTGTATTTACACATTAGTAGAAATCAGTTTCTTTCTGTTTTTTTTTTGTTTAAAAATAGAATGCGTTTTGAACCAGATTTGCTCATTATATTCTCAACAACAAAAAAGAAAACAATTATACATTAATGGCAATTAATTTTGCATCACAGAGACAGACCTCTTGAGTGTGAAAATTTAACTTTATCCAGGATTTTTGAAAAAATAAAATTCTCGTTTTACACTCTTCTTGATTTTGGTTAAATCATTTTTTATGCAAAAAATTTATTTTTTTTTTAAACTGTCTTTATTTCTTTTTGATGATTATTAAATAATATTTAGATAAGTTTTTTTTTTGTGTAATTTTTTGTTTTGATTTTTTTCGAAATTGAGTGTTTTTGTTTTAGTCAACACAAAATAATATTTTAAAATAAATAAAAAATGTCAGACGGTTCTGTAGTAGACGCTCAAAATCCGAATACAGAAATTGTTCGCGGACAACCATTCGAAGTTGGTCCGAGATATTCTAGTTTAAAATATATTGGTGAAGGAGCTTACGGAATGGTTGTGTAAGTCTATTTTCAATTTTTTTTTCGAAAATTTTTTTTTTACATTCTTGTTTTAAAGATCAGCTCATGACAACTTGACAAATACTCGTGTTGCCATAAAAAAAATATCGCCTTTTGAGCATCAAACATACTGTCAACGTACTCTTAGAGAAATTAAAATCTTAACCAGATTTAAACATGAAAATGTAACATCTTATACAACTAAACACTTCACTTGTTTGTTAATATCTAAATCTTATAAAGATAATCAATATACAGGACATTATAAGAGCTCCGACGATTGATCAAATGAAAGATGTATATATAGTCCAATGTTTAATGGAAACAGATTTGCATAAATTACTTAAAACACAAACAATTAGCAATGAGCATGTCTGTTATTTTTTGTATCAAATTTTAAGAGGCCTAAAATATATACACTCAGCAAATGTGCTTCATAGAGATTTAAAACCGAGCAATCTATTGCTCAATACAAACTGTGATCTTAAAGTAATTTGTCAATTCTTACGTTAAGGTTTCTTTTTTGTTGTTTAATATTAACCTTTAAGATATGTGATTTTGGTTTGGCTAGGATAGCTGATCCGGATCATGATCACACTGGGTTTTTGACCGAATACGTAGCTACTCGTTGGTATCGTGCGCCAGAAATAATGTTAAATTCCAAGGGTTATAATAAATCAATTGACGTAATTTTTTCATTATGATTTTTATTTTAGCAAATATTTGAGAGATTTTTTTCATATCTATTTAGGTTTGGAGTGTAGGTTGTATTTTAGCTGAGATGTTGAACAATAAACCTCTATTCCCTGGAAAACATTATTTGGATCAATTGAATCACATTTTGAACATAATCGGATCTCCCAGTGACGAAGATTTAAATTGTATTCAAAATGAAAGAGCAAGAGGGTATTTGGTTAACTTGCCAAAAAAACCAAAGATTCCATTCGATAGAATATTCCCGAATGCCGATCCGAATGGTAAACTTTTGGCCAAGTTCAACACGAAAAGAAATTCTTTACATTTTTTTTTAATTAAGCCCTAGACTTGTTAGAAAAAATGCTAACATTCAACCCAAACAAAAGAATAACTGTTGAAGAAGCTCTTAGTCATCCTTATTTGAGACAATATTACGATCCGGACGATGAGGTAAGAATTTTTTTTCACAATCTCATGGTTGATTTTGTTCATAAAGATCATTTGATACTCTTGACAATGATACCCTAGAAAAGATTATGATTAATTTCAAGCCATTTATTATTCTTTTTTAATTAGTCATTAATTTTATGTTTCATTATTTTTTGTTGTTGTTTTTCTGAATTTATTCGAGTTTTAAAATCATTTTTTTTTAAAAAGGCGTTTTTAAAAACGCAAGAAAATATTTGACAGTTTCATTTGATTTTAATTGATTATTATGAATCAGCTCGAACAAAATAAATAAATTAGAATTTCATATTAAAAATATAATTTTGTAAAAAGAGTGCACCTAATTTATGAAATTAATTTAATTTATATTAAATTTTTTCATCCGAAATTTTAGCAAAATCATTAGATCAAGTTATTTCATAGTTTACTTTAAAATTACCTGGATAAAAAACCTATTACATTTTTATGTTTGAACAGATTTGAAAAATTGCTTAAAGAAGTTTTAATTAAGAGATTCTATAAACTTTATAAAAGGTAATGTTTTTTTCTCAAGAAACCATAATTTTAATAAACTCCACTTTAAGAAAACATTTTAACCTTGATAATTTGCAATAACGCTTTTAAAAAATGTATTTTGTTAATTTTGTTGCTTTGTCTATTTGAATTTTTCCTCTCAAAACTCGGAAAAAGAATGAACTTTTAAAGATTTGATCAAAAAATCCCCCCTCTTTTTTAATGCAAGAATATGATATCTATAAAATTTAAAGGGATTGTTCTACGCTACGAAACTGATAGCACCATTCAGTGGCGTAGTTACACGATGGCGAAGGGGAAGCTCGACTAAAGAAAATTAAATTATCGTGAAATTATTGATGGTATTTCTGTATCTGTCTACGCCGCTGACACCATTTCTAGTTTGCATTTTTGTAGTAGTAAAAATGAGACTCAACTGTAAAAAAAAAATACAGTACTGGTCATTCATGAATTAAATAGACGAACGTTCGCAGAAGGGTTTTAATGATGAAAGGTCGTTTTTGAACTCTCATGTAAGTTCGCCGAATCGAAAAGAAAACTCAAGATTGAAGATCCAAGACTGAGTTTTCACTATTAAAACCTTTCTGCGAACGTTGTATTACTGTTTTCATTAATAATTCTTCTAATCGACCTGCATAGTTTTTAAACAATCTCCTTCATTCATTGAATTAATAAAGTATTAAAAATCTTTAATCAAAAAAATTCCTATGTTACAGTGGTGATTTGTTAGGAGGATTTTACTAAAATTTACGTAAATTATCGAATTTTTACCAAAAATTACGTAAAATACCGTAAAAAAACAAAAGTAAAAAATTCACATTTCACCATATTTAACGATATTTCAGGTAAATTTACGATAATTTTTGGAAATTTTGGTAAAAATAAAAAAAGCCAGTCATTTTTTCGGTCAAATTTTTTGGGAGTCCAAGTACGAGGTCTCAAAAGATCGATTTTTAGAAACTAAATGTTTCAAACAATTGATCTACGTCTCTTTTTTGGTTTTAGAGGAAAATATTATCGACATTAACAAAACCGCTCAAATACTAGACATCTTTCGAAATTTGACCGTAAAAATGACTGGCATTTTTTATTTTTACCAAAATTTCCAAAAATTATCGTAAATTTACCTGAAATACCGTTAAATATGGTAAAATACGAATTTTTTACTTTTGGTTTTTACGGTATTTTACGTAATCTTTGGTAACAATTCGGTAATTTACGGTAATTTACGTAAATTTTAGTAAAATCCTCCTATCAAATCACCACTGTATATTTTCATTTGTTTTATCAAAAAGTAAAAAAGACAGATCACTTAATTAACTTTTTGACAAGTGATTCTCTAGTGATTTTTTTCGAGACTCAAGTGTAACAAACTGAATTAACTTTTTGTCTGCTCTCTTGTTGAGTGAGTTAAAAAATCAAATGTCAATTGAAACATTGAAATTTTTTCCAAATCTACCATGACGCTTTAAATGAAAATATTAATTTATTAAAATATTTATTTTTTCTAGCCAACTTGTGAATGTCCATTTACAATTGAATTCGAAAACGATGAATTACCAAAAGAAGAACTCAAACGTCTCATTTTTAATGAAACACTTAATATTCGAACAGTTGGAAACAATCATTTTACAAATGGCCATACTGATGAAACCATGAATTAAAATGTATAAAACTACGCTAAACAAAAAAAAATTATATGACAATTATATTTCGTAACATAAAAGTTGAAAAACTTTTTACTTTAATTGAATTGTTTACTTTTTTGACGTTTTTTTCTAAGTCACATTCTATACATACTTTTTTTTGTGTTTTTTTTTCCACATTTTTAGGTTTAAATTATTTTTTTTTTATAACGGAGATTTTATTTTTGATACACAAAAAGTTTAGTATTTTAACAGTTTTTTTTTTCAAACCAACCTCACTTTGCCATTAGTTCAACCAATAGCAAAAGCTTAATATCAGCTTTTTCTCTCTCGATTTTTTTAGTCACGATTATAAAGATCCGTTTTAATGATAAGATTCAATTAGATTCAATGTTTTTTTTAAGCGTTTTCATTTTTTTGTTGTTTTTGTTGTTGTTGCTGAATGAAGTAAAACATTTAATCATCTAATTTTTTGAAAGTTTAATAAAATATTTAAAGTGTATCGAATTTTTACTTTTTTTTTAAATCTTCAAGGCCGTCTTTTGGTATTCGTATTCCAAAAAAAGACATTATTTTAAAAATTGCTAATTCATTTTTTCAAAAGAGAATGTTCAAATTGACTAGAAATGCTCAAATACTTAAAAATTTCTGTTTTAATTTAAAATCTAAAAATACTTACAATGATTTTAGTGTTGATCAACAAAAATATGTAAACAATTTATTTGAAGGTGTAATTGGAAATAAGAGATCAGATTTAGCCAAAGCTATTACTTTAATAGAAACAACTAGTCCTGTTAAAAAAATTCTTAGCCAAAATTTACTCAATAATGTACTTCATCGACTAAAAGAACAAAAAGAAAAAAAAGAGAAAATTTGCTTAAGAGTGGGTCAGCTATTTGAAAAGAAACAACTTAACTCTATTTAGAATGTACTTATGAAATTAATTTAAGGCATAACGGGTCCGCCTGGTGCTGGTAAAAGTTCTCTTATTGAAGCATTTGGAAAGTATTTAACAACGACTGTTGGAGCTAAATTGGCCGTTTTGACTGTTGATCCTTCATCAACTTCCACTGGAGGTAAATATACATAAAAAGTCAATTGATTTATCAAAATTTTTAATAAATGACACTGGAAAAAGCTTAGTATTGAGTCTCCTTTTAAAGTGGATCTAATCAAAATTTAGAATCAATCATCAAATGCTTACTTTGTTACAATAATGAATAAAATAAATCAACTGTATTTGTTAAATTTGCCATCAAATAATTAAATTGAAGAAATTAGGGAATGCTAGTTCGAAGAGAAAATTTTCGCTTTTTAAATTTAAAAATTTATTTTTGTTTTTTTACTGCACTTCTACTAAGCGTACCCATACCGAAGTGAAGCGTAGCAACATGAAGGCCAAGCGTACCCCATTCGAAGCATACCGTACCTAACTAAATGTACGAAAACGTACCATATCCAATAGGACGCTTCACTTCGGTACGGGTACGCTTCAGTGTTCACCATAAGTTCGGTAGAAGTGTACTTATGTTTTTTTTCTTGAAGAGAAAGCCCAATCGATTTTTTTCAATATTTTTTGCATTTGATAGAGAATTTTTTAATGGACCACTTTTTGAATCTTGTAGAAAATCGTCTAAGCTTTCATTTGAAAAAGGAATTATTCTTTCTGGATGTTTGGTTCACATTTCTGGATTTTTCCAAAAAGAAAAGTTTACAGGGTTCGTAAAAACCAGATGATATATCTAAATTTGCTGATTATTCTCTCTAAAAAAACTATTAATAAAATTTAAAATTTGGATATTTCTGATTAACAAGGAAAAGGTTTGACCTTTGTTGTGACAATGATTGTCAGGCAGAAATAGAGGAATTTTTTACTCGTGTATATATCTCTAATAATAAAGAAGTCAACGACTCATATATCGCATAAATCAAGCTATGTATGTCGTAAATCTAAACTAAATTTGCCTCAATTTACTTCTTTCGCTTGTTTATCAATAAATTTTTGCCTTTTATTATCTTATCAGTCAAATTTTTTTTTTAAAGGAGTAAGATAATCCTTGTCATTTTTTAAGTGATGTGCTGCTTCATTATTTTCAATTAGATTTTTAAGAAAATTATTCCAAAAAAAAAAAATAAAAATAATTTGTTTCAACTTCTTAATTTTAATCATATTCTTATTAATTTTTATTTCGAAGCTTTAGACATTTGACTCATTAATTTTATTATTTTTTAATTAGGTTCTATTCTGGGAGATAAAGTACGAATGCCTGAACTTTCTAGAGACCCATTAGCATATATAAGATCTTCTCCAAATAAATGTAATCTCGGTGGAGTGACTAGAACTACTCTTGAGACTATTTTCCTTTGTGAAGCTGCAAATTTTGATGTCGTTCTGGTTGAGACAGTAGGTAATTTAATCAGAGTATAATTTATTATAGCTTGAAAAAATTTAAATTTTATTTTTCTAGGTGTCGGTCAAGCTGAGTACGCTGTTGTCAACATGGTTGATTGTATGATTCTTTTGATTCCACCAGGCAGTGGAGATGAATTACAAGGACTCAAAAAAGGAATTGTTGAACTCGCAGATATAGTCGCCATTACAAAATACGATCAAAATTTAATGCAAGAAGCTATACGAGTCAAGTCAGAGTATTTAAGTGCATCAAAATTTGTTAGAAAGAAATCTAAACACTGGACACCACAAGTAATTTAGACAATTCGAGTTTAATTTTTTATGATTAAATTTTTTTTTTAAAAAAGGTAATTTTAACTTCGTCACTACAAAAAACTGGTATAGATCATTTATGGAAGTTATTATGCGAATACAAACAAACAATGTTAGAAAATAACGAATTTTATGAGAAACGTCAAGATCAAGTTAAGCTTTGGTTTTGGACTCATTTAAAAGAAAATTTGCTTGATACTTTATTGTCAAAAAAATATTTAAAAGAAAAAATAGAACGATTAGAATCAGAAGTTATTGCCGGTAATATGACTCCAGGCCAAGCTAATGATATATTAATAAACGAATTTAACAATCAAATTTCAAGATAAAATTAAATCTAGTGGAAATCAGATAAATTAATTCATCAAATTAAGTACTTTAGATCTTAAAAATTGAAAAAAAAAAATAAATAAAAATTTTTAGCGTTATTGTTTACATCATAAGTTGAATAAGCATTAGATTTTTTTATAACTTTAATTTATTTTAAGTTTTTTTTTTAACAAAATAAAAGTATATTGCCTCGTCCTAAATGACTTTTTAAAACTTTTTATTTTGTTTAAAGCATTTTTTTTTGAAATTTACTAAACTAAATGTTAATTCATACAATCATTTTTTTTATATAAGAAACATTTGAAAATAAAAAAAATTTTAAAAGTCTTTGATTTCAAGCTATTCAGTTACTTCAAGCGATTTCATACAAAAATTTAGAAATAAAAAACTCCACGGCTATAAAAAAAAGATGCTTTCAGCCTCGTGAGTTTATCAAAATTGAGATAAGAGTAATAAAAATTTAATTACAACCAGAACTCAAAGACACTTGAAAAAAAAGTTTATTAATTAACGTCAGGTGACATTTAATTCTGAGCGTAAGATTTATCAAATCAAAAAAAATGCATATAAGGTTGTATATGGTTTTTGTTGTTGTTATTTTGAAAAATCTTAAATAAGTCGTTTTTTTTTTTATAAACTTTATTTGCTTAAGTTAATTAAAAATTTATTATACCAAAAAATTTAATTAGCTTCATAAGCCTTATAGATATTTTGTATATTGGAAATTTTAATCAAATCTTCCAAGAAACGTACAATCAATACAGAGACGCCTTATTAATCTTTAAGAAAATTTTCACAAAAATATTTATTCAAATAATTAAGCTAAGTTCTAGTAGTTGAAAAATGGCATTTTTATTTTTTCTCTCATATTTACTTCATATATGTTTTTTTTCAAAAAAAAGAGAGAGAGAGATTTAACATCATGACGCAAGGGAAAACTTTTTTTCTTTTTAATTCAGATTTTATAAATATGTTTTATTAATTTTAAGCTCTAGAACGAAAAATTCAAAATTTTTTTTCCCCATTATTTATTTACACATAATCGAACGATATTTTTTTTTTAGTAATAACAACAACAATTGAAAAAAAATTTGAAATATGTTTAAATAATAATAAATTGAAAACTATTTAAAATTGAATTAAGTAGATAATTACAAGAAAATTTTTAAAAAAATCCAACTATTTTTGCTCTCTTTCTCTCTCCCTTTCGTTTGAACACTAGGAGATGTTATTAAACAAAAAAGAGTTAATAAGACTAATAATCAAAATTTATAATTTTCAAGAGCTTATTTGTATCTCACCAGAATATTTATTTTAATTTTTTTTTCTTCTTTACTACTTAAAAACTATCAATTTTCGCTCTCTCTCTTTTTCTAAGACTTGATATTTACAAAAATCAGATTTATTTTATAAAGTTTGAAAGACAGAATTTTTATTGAATATGTTGGTTTTTGTTTTCAATGTGTGCTAAAAGCTTTTGTTGTTGTTGTTGTTAGAAAATCGTTCTTTAAAGCTTTACATGTATATTATCAATCAATATTTGGTTTACTTGACAAAAAAAAAGTTTATCATAAAAGTTTATTTTAAATATCTATCTTAACAGTATCTTTCATGAAACAAAAGTAATTTGAAGCCAAGCCTTGTTATTAGATAAAAACTAATTAATTTTCATTTTAAACCATTTAGTGCATTTAGTAAGTCTTGATTTTTTAGAAAAAAAATTTACATTTTTGAGTAGAGTGAAATCAAACAAAGGTTTAATAAAAAATCGATTTGAAGAATTTTTATGCTGATTTATTTCTCATTAAATAAAAAACAACAAATACTGCTTAATCTTATTTCAAGGCAATTAAGGAAACTCATTTTAATGTTTTCGAGTGTTTTGCTTATTCTCAAAGTTCTCTAAAACAACCAAATTTGTAAAGAGTTATAAGATGCTCCATATCATTAACGTTACGTAGTTTTTCGTACATATCAAGATAAGACACAAAGTCATATGTAGTGTTGATAACCAACTTTGACCCAACTAAGCTAAAATCATAAATGTAACATTTTACACAGAAATAGGTATTGTAGATCTCATAGCCTGCTTCAAAATGATACCCTAGTTGTCTTTGTAGAACGGTTTCTTGAGGAGTAAATAAGGTTTAGTTGACAAAGAAAATTGCTTTTGGATTCAACTAAAACATAATTACTCCCCAAGGAATCGTTCTATAAAGACAACAAGGGTATCATTTTTAAGCAGACAATGAAGTCTACAATATCCATTTTTCCCTTTTTTTTGATAAATTACCGTTACCGTTTTAGTGCAGTTGGGTCAAAAGTCGGTTATCAACACTAGTCATATGCTTTGTAAATTAAGTCTTTCTATACAAAAATTAAGTTTTTCAAACGATAAGTTACTTGTGATACCACAGTGTGTCAGAGGGATCATTTTTCGTTAAATTTCCAGCAAAAATGCTCAAAATTCAAAAAAATCGTTTTTATCAAATTAACTTATTTTTTTAATGACAAACCCTCGCTTATCTCTAGAGAGATTTTTAATATGGCTTTTTTTACTTGGTTTTATTGTTTCACAGGGGAGGAATATAATTTAAAGCTAGTTAGATTTATGACTTGAGTCTCCTTAAACCTTGGCAATTGGCTAGAAAACGAGATGACAATGTTCTGAGAATTTCCGTCATAGTTGAAGCGATGACTTGATAAAAAAAGTCAAACATAGGTACCTCGATTTTGTGAAGTGTAAACACAAAACTAAAAGAGATAAAAAAAAATCGAAGTTTTGATTTGATGAAATTTTTCTATTTTTAGCTAGTCAAACGGGAAATAATGATGTGACCGGATTCAATTAGGCAAAATTTAAAACAAGAAAAAACAAATCTAAAATTGATGTTTAAGCGTATTTGTGTGATTACCTAAAATAGTGTAATTTAAGGTTTTCATGAACAACAAAAACATAAAACGAATCGAAAATATATGCATCTTTTTTAGATTATTTTTTTTTTTAAAGCTGAACATGAGTTATGCAATCAAATATGAATTATAAATTCAAAGCGTGATAAAGATTGTTAAAATAAAAAAAAAAGCAAAAAACTTCTTAAGCAAGCG
The DNA here is from genome assembly GCA_022207745.1 of Brachionus rubens. NCBI lineage: Eukaryota > Metazoa > Rotifera > Eurotatoria > Ploima > Brachionidae > Brachionus > Brachionus rubens. Next base: position 1,035,054 of record JAJVHD010000001.1, on the reverse strand, counting down.
AAGATTATAATCAATATTTAAATTTTTATTTTATTCAGTTTAAAAATAAAAAAAATTTTAAATTTGCGATTTAAATATCTATCAAATTACGATAAACATTCTGTCTTATCAGTTAGAGAGAGTAACAACAACAACAACAACTCTTTCTATATTCAATTTTAATTTGTATAATAGTTTATTTAATTACTTTTTTAAATTTAACAAGCTCTCTCTCTCTCTCTTATTTTTAATCTTGAAAATCTAATCAAAATAATTTTTTTTTTTGACGAGTAAACTAAAAAAAAGAGAGAAAAAGAATCGAATAATAAATATGTTTGAAAGCGTCCAAATTTAAGTGATCTGTGTAAAAGAATGAGAGTTTTATGTTTTATTTAAAAACCAAAAAACACGATAAAGAAATCGATGAAAAACATGCTTTAAAAAAAAAGCGTTTTTTTCTCTCTCCCTCTCTCGTTTTAATTATCAACTTGAATGATAATAAAAGATTATACAACAACAACAACAAAATAGAGAGAGTAACTGTACACTTTTAAAAAATAAACGATAAACTTAAAATTTAAAATATCAAATTAACTTTTAGTTGTAGAGTTTGTTATCACTGTACACTATAATTTCTTCATTTTTTAAGTTTGTTATTTTTGTTTAGAGAGTAAGGGGAAAACAAATGATATTATCAAGATTACAATGAATAGATTTTAATTTTTAAAAAACCTCACGCTTAAAAATTTCAGATCATATTTTTTTTTTTATGAGTTTCAATTAAAATCTGATTTAATGCATAAGTTTTATAAATGCTAAGTTTAATTGTTTTTTTTTATAAAAAGCAAACGTTTAAAATTTTTTTTTTTATTTTTTTTTAAAATTAGAAATTTCGATTTTAGCAAGCTAAGCATTTCGACAACATTTGTGTTACGAACAACACTTGACTATGATTTACAACAAAAAGCTACACTAGATATTTCTAATATAAAGTTTCGCCGTAAACAAAAAATAAATTCTGAAAGCAAAAAAGAGAGAGAGAGAGAGAGAGTTTATTTTCAGCTAGAGAACAAAATTTTTTTTTAATTCAAATCGATTTTTCAGTAACACTAGTGTCATAGAATTATTTACAATCAATATAAAAAACAATAGAATTCGAATTGATCCTTAAATTCGTCCAAGCATCATTACATCATTCATTTTTCTACAATAATTATAATCAAATTATTTTTAATTTTTGCTTCTTCTTATTCTTCTTGTTGCAAAAACATATAATTTTTTCCTAAATGTTAAAGCTTTTTTTAAATTATTATTTGTTAGATTTATTTATATAGTTGTTTCCCTTAATTTTGGAATTATAACTTATTTACAATGGATTCAAAAATTTAGTTTCAAGTAATATATGTAGATTTTGCGTTTAATTATGCTTTATATAGAAAAAATTTGGTGCCTTATTAGAATTTAGTTTGAAATATAAAATATAGTAATTTTTTATTTTTTTTTGATCGATCGATCGAAATTATTTTAAATCAAAATTGTCAATTTATTAATCGTACCTATCGTGTTTAACTCGTTCCGGAAATTTTTGTTTCAATCCATAAGGATGCGTTTTAGTAATTTATTGTTTCCCTCTCGAGTTTGCGGATGATTTCATTCGTTTAAAAGTTGTTGTTTTTTTTTCAACTCTTTTTCTACAACAAATCTTTCAAAAATATAAAATTTCAAGAAATTTAAGATTTTCGTTGAACATGAAATAATAACAAGCCTTTTTTTTTTTAATTTAATGAGAATTTATTTTTTTGGTATTGATGACGTTAATTCAAATTGAATTTATTATTATAATAGTAAGCCCGACAGTTCATCCAGGATAAAATTGATTGATAGCGTTAGTAGTAAGCTTTATTTTGGATATTCCTTCTTTTTAAAGGTTTTAAATTTTATTTAAATTTATTCGTCGTTTTAACAATATTTTTTGTTCAAAAAAAAAAACAACGCTAACTTTGTAAACTCTTTGTTCATAGTCTACTATTACTTTAATTTCAAATGAATGATAAACATTTGAATAGTTTTACTAGTCAGGCAAATAATTTAACACAGATAAAATATTTTTCAAAACTCTTTGGTATGCTGTTTATTTACTTAAAAAATAGAGTAATTAAGATAAATTTAGAACCAGATTTTTAAATTTTTTTTTTATTAGAAATTTTATTGCATCTTAAAATCAAGAATTTTAAAAAAATAAAAATTTTCGAAAATAAAGGTAATAAAATTTCTTTAAATGGCAAAATGAAGACACGTCTTTTCTTTAAAAAATAAGAAAAAAAAATCAAGTTTCAAAAAAGCTGTAAAATCTGATTATCATTAAGTTTTGAGGATTTTGTTTTTAAATAAACTACATTAACAACTTGTACGTGGTTTGGCTTCGAGGTACTATCAACAATTTTAGCATGAAAATTGAATCTTTCAATCTACGACAATTAATCAAATCAAAAAAACAAAAAAAAAATTTTGGCAATTTGTACTAGAAAAAATAAGTTATAAAAAAAGAAGTGCCATAAATCAAATTGAATTAGAACGTTTTTGATTGAATCCTAAGACAGTTAAAAATATTTAAGAGGATTTAGTTTATTTTTTAAAACTCTTTTTTTTTATGGCATATCTAAATTATTAAACCTAGAACAAGTAACAGTTTCTTTAAAGCGTCTTTCATCAAATAATATTTTTTTAAGTGTTAAAGTTTTATCAAGTTCTAACTCGCATGATCGTGTTTAAATAATAGTTTTTAGTTATTAATTGTTTGTTAGGGGTCCAATTTTGTGCTTTTTCATGAATTGAAAAACAAATTTTATTTTTTTGTCAAAGCTTTTTCCTGAAATTATTTGCATCGTTACAAACTAAACGGTTGCTCGGGTAATTAATCCGAAATTTATCGAATGATGATTTTAATTTCGAGATTCTCATATCAGGAAATTAACAATTTCTAAAATAACCAAAAATTTATTTAAATTATTTCGATAAAAAAGGTATCTTACAGTGTAAAAAAAATAAAAAAAATATTTAGTAGTAGTAGTAGTAATAATACTGCAGTAGGCAATTGTCTACACTAACGCTTGATCGTGTTTAGCCCTGAAAGAGCCGTGGCAGTCGTTTCTTTGAGAAATTCCAAAAACTTTTTTTTAAACTATTGACTTAAAAGCATTGATTGACTTTGCACTCACCGCACTCGTCGATAATTTATTCCATACTTCAACTATTCTGTTTGTCAAAAAATTGTAGCGGTACAATCCTCTACGATTTATTTCTCTCACCAATTTTTTATCGTTTGATCTTCTTAGATTGAGAGACAAACTCCTAGCATAATTAACCCCTCTCATCAATGTTATGTCTTCAAGCTTGTGAACAATTTTGAACATTTGAATCAGATCACCTCTTAAACGTCTTTCTTCAAGACTCAATAAGTTCAAAACACCAAGTCTTTCTCCATATGGTTTCTCTTCAATCTCCTTCACCAATTTTGACGCCGATAATAACTTTATGTATGGGCCGCATTATGGGTGCTATAAGATGTAGTGAAACTATCAACTGACTTAAAAAGGACTCTTAACAAACTAAACAGTTCGAATGCATAAGCACCCGTTAACAGTTTTCGTTAGAATTAATCTACGTGTACAATTATGCGCATGCAATCATTTAAAAGTCTATTTACTTCAAATTAAATATTTTATCAGCAGTGTTCTCATATTTTTAAGATAAAGTAGACTCTCAAAATCGAGATAGTAGACAAGTCGCGATAGAGTTAAATCAGTTGATTTACTAAACAAGACACTTAAACAGGAGATCTTGGAGAAGATAGAAATGATTCAATTGAGGCACCTATAACATTAAATAAATTTAAAACAAAAATCAATTTTGTTTTAAACGATTTTTACGAAAAAGATAAAGAGAATAATTTTAGACTTTAAAATGTATTAAAATAAATTTAAAAAAAAAAAAAATTATGCCATTTCAACCACCAACTGTAATATGAACGAAACAAAAATAAGAAAAAAAAATAGATAATAATTAGAAATATATATATTAATTAAATTCAGTTTGTTGGAAATTATTAATTTATTTGAAATTCATTTCTTCGTATTCTCTCTTTTTTTTTCGACGCATCGAAACAGCAACAAAAAAATTAAAAATTATTTAGATATCATTTATTTCTATAAATAACAAAAAAAATAATAGTTTTAATCATTTAAAATCGATAGGACTAAAATTAAGTCGAGTATTAGATCAATCTTAAAATTTTACTCATAGGTTGTCAAACAAGTAGAACATTTATTTATTTGTGTATACATCTAGGACGCCATTCAAATCACAAAAAAAAGGTACTATGAGTTTTAAATTTTTTCAATCAAAGTTGTAAATAACATAAAACCGGGTCATTACTTATTCATAAATCAATTTCCACAAGTTATTTATGTTTCAAGTAAATTACAGAAAACAAAACAAAAAATGTTATTTTAACTTTTTTCTTTGAATTTTCAGCCCATCAAAAATCATGTTTTTTACTTAAAGAAACTTTTTTTCTTTTGTTTTTTTTTTTAAGTTTAACTAAAATATCAAAAAACACAAAGAACTAAAATTATAATAATAAATCCATGATTGATTCCTTGTATTGATTTTCTGGCTAAATGTAGATTTTTTTAATCATAAAAAATAACTTCAATAAAACCTCTAGGCTCTTTAATTTTAAGTCCTTTGTCTAAATAAAAAAGAAGCTGTTAACTTCCTTTTCAACAACAACAACAACAACAACAACAACACAATCTTCGTCAAATAAATTATTATAATTTATGTTGTTCATGCCCTATTAGCTTGATCGAATTTTTACGTACGGTGTTAATACTAGGCATAATTTTAATTTCTATTCATAATTTGTAATAAATTTAGTTTGTTTTTTTTTTCGTTTTGATTTAAAATCAATTGTATCACTATAACTACTAAATATTATTATGAAAATAATAATGATATTTTAATTTTTTATTTTATTTCTCGATGATGATTAGGCGAAACACAAATATCTTATTACGCTTGCTTAATTATTGCAACAGCAAAAAAAAAAAAAAAATTCGAGACAAATAATTCAGAATCAACATAAAACATTTTTTTTTAATTTTGAAATTTCCCATGCATGTGTACACACATGAAGAGTTCTTAGTTAAAGATGCTAAAAATTGAGAAACACTAACCGAATGAGAAGATTCACTTTTATTTTTATTTAAAAATAAAAAAACTTGATTTTTTTCTAGATATTATTATTTCCTAAAAATTTTGTTTATTTTTGGTATTTTTTCGAAAACTCTATTAATCAGATAAGAGGTTCAAATTGGGCTTGGTATTTGTGTGATTAAATGGTAAAATAATATATTATTTTTTAAACATAAATCTAATTGGGTTTTGTTATTCTATAGACTAAACACGAGGAATCATATCGGGTTGCCACGAATAAAAATGGAGCATCCTCTGCCAAACCGATTAAAGGCAAAAAAAATAAAAAACAAAATCTAGATGAGCTCAAAAAAGAAGTTGAATTCGTAAGTTTATTCAATCAGATCCATCACTTCTTTCATTCTGATATAAACCTTTCATTGTTCTAGGATGAGCACAAAATTGATATGAACGAGTTGCTTGTTCGATTGCAGACAGATGTTAGCAGAGTAAGTTTAAAGCAAAAAATTTTAAAATAAAGGTTTTTACAATAGTTTAATTTGACAGGGTTTGACAGAAGAACGCGCTCGTCAAGTATTAGAAAGAGATGGTCCAAACGCTCTATCCCCACCAAAAACAACTCCCGAGTGGGTTAAATTTTGTAAAAATTTATTCGGTGGTTTTGCTCTTCTATTGTGGGCTGGTGCATTCCTTTGCTTTTTAGCTTACGGTATAACCGAAGCAACATACGATGATGCGCCAAAAGATAACTTATGGTTAGGCGTTGCTTTAGCTATAGTAGTTGTTTTAACTGGTGTATTTTCGTACTTTCAAGAGGCTAAAAGTTCTCGTATTATGGACTCATTTAAAAACATGGTACCTCAACAAGCTGTCGCTTTTCGTAATGGTGAGAAGAAAACAATTAGAGCCGAGGAGCTGGTGGTGGGCGATATTATAGAAGTGAAGTTTGGCGATCGTGTGCCAGCTGATATTCGTGTAATACAAGCCCATGGTTTCAAAGTAGACAATTCGTCATTGACTGGCGAGTCTGAACCACAAACAAGAGGACCTGAATTCACTAATGAAAATCCATTGGAGACCAAAAACATTGCCTTTTTTTCGACTAATGCCGTCGAAGGTACTTGTACAGGTGTCGTTATTCGTACTGGTGATCGTACTGTCATGGGTCGCATTGCTAACTTAGCATCCGGTTTGGATACTGGCGAGACTCCAATTGCTAGAGAAATTGAACACTTTATCAATTTGATTACAAGTGTAGCCGTATTTTTGGGTGTTTCATTTTTCATTATTGCTTTGGTATTGAAATACTACTGGTTGGACGCTGTCATCTTTTTGATCGGTATTATTGTCGCCAACGTACCAGAAGGTCTATTGGCCACTGTAACTGTTTGTTTGACTTTGACCGCCAAGAGAATGGCCAAAAAAAATTGTCTCGTTAAAAATTTGGAAGCCGTCGAAACACTTGGTTCAACATCAACAATTTGCTCAGATAAAACAGGTACATTGACCCAAAATCGTATGACTGTCGCTCACATGTGGTTCGATAATCATATAATTGAAGTCGATACCTCAGAGGATCAAGTAAGTGCATCGTACGACAAAAACGCGCCAGGTCTTAGAGCTTTGATTCGATGTGCTATGTTGTGCAACCGTGCCGAATTTAAAGTCGATGCCGCCAATTTGAAGAAACCTATTTTACAACGTGAGTGTATTGGTGATGCTTCTGAATCGGCCATTTTGAAATCATGTGAATTGTCTTTTGGTGGTGTGTCACAATACAGAGAACGAAATAAAAAAGCAATTGAAATTCCGTTCAATTCATCAAATAAATATCAAGTTAGTGTACACGAGACCGATGATGGTGATGATCGTTATTTATTGGTAATGAAGGGAGCTCCAGAAAGAATTTTAGAAAGATGTTCAAGTATTTACATGGATGGCAGCGATTTGGAATTGACTGATTACTGGAAGGCTCAATTTAACAGTGCCTACTTGGAATTAGGAGGTTTTGGTGAACGTGTATTAGGTTTCTGTGATGTTAGATTAGACTCGAAAAAGTATCCAAAAGGATTTAAATTCGATGGTGATGATTGCAACTTTCAAATAACTGAATTGAGATTTTTAGGTTTAATGTCTATGATTGATCCCCCAAGAGCTGCTGTACCAGATGCCGTCGAAAAATGCCGTTCAGCTGGTATTAAAGTCATCATGGTCACTGGCGATCACCCAATTACAGCTAAAGCCATTGCCAAAGGTGTTGGTATTATTAGTGAAAATAATGAAACAGTTGAAGATATTTCTGCTCGTTTGGGAATACCAGTAAGTCAAGTTAATCCACGTGATGCCAAGGCCATAGTTGTTCATGGTAACGATTTGAAAAGCATGTCATCTGAACAATTGGATGATATCTTGAAACATCACACTGAAATTGTTTTCGCTCGTACATCACCACAACAAAAATTAATCATCGTCGAAGGTTGTCAACGTCAAGGAGCTATTGTAGCCGTAACTGGTGATGGTGTTAACGATTCGCCAGCTTTGAAAAAAGCCGATATCGGTGTAGCTATGGGTATTGCTGGTAGTGATGTAAGTAAACAAGCTGCTGATATGATTTTGTTAGATGATAACTTTGCTTCAATTGTAACTGGTGTCGAAGAGGGTCGTTTAATTTTTGACAACTTGAAAAAATCAATTGCCTACACACTCACATCAAACATACCTGAAATAACACCATTTTTGATGTTTATTTTGACCGATATTCCACTACCATTGGGTACAATTACAATTTTGTGTATCGATTTAGGTACTGATATGGTCCCTGCTATTTCACTTGCTTACGAAAAAGCCGAATCAGATATTATGAAACGTAAGCCAAGAGACCCATTGAGAGACAAATTGGTAAATCAACGTTTAATTTCAATGGCTTATGGTCAAATTGGTTTCATTCAAGCCAGTGCTGGTTTCTTTGTCTATTTGGTAATCATGGCCGAAAATGGTTTCTGGCCATCAAGATTATTGGGTATTAGAAAATCATGGGACTCAAAATCAGTTAATGATTTGGAAGACTCGTACGGTCAAGAATGGACTTTTCAACAGCGTAAAATATTGGAATACACTTGTCACACTGCTTTCTTCATTTCAATTGTAGTTGTACAATGGACTGATTTAATCATTTGTAAGACACGTCGTAATTCATTAATCCATCAAGGAATGACGTAAGTCCTTAAAAAAATTCTTTTTTTTTTAATGAAATTTTTAATTTTAATTTCTTATTAAGTAATCACATGATGAATTTTGGTCTTGTTTTCGAAACCCTATTGGCTGCTGCTCTTAGTTACACACCAGGTCTCGATAAAGGTTTGAACATGTACCCATTAAAGTAAGTCTTTTTGTGTAAAATTGAGAAAAAAATTACATTTAAAAAACATTTTTTTTCTTTCAGATTCTTCTGGTGGTTACCAGCTGTACCATTTTCGATTTCAATTTTGATCTATGATGAAATTAGAAAGTTAATTATTAGAAGATATCCAGGCGGTTGGGTCGAACAAGAAACCTATTATTAAAATAATTGGATATTTATATTAGTTTTTTTTTTCGTTTATTTTTTTTTTTTATTTAAATTTTCAATTTCTTTTGTTTTCAAAATTTTTTAATTTATAAAAACGAAGTATAATTAGATCAGTTATCTTAACAAAAAAAATCGATTGGAATCAATTTTGATCGTCTTTCACAAAATTGTAATTAGAATAAACAACTAAATCGAATCGAATTTTTTATTCTTTTTTTTTTTTTTTCATTAAATCTACAACAGCAACAATATTTTTATCTATTTTTTTCTTTTCTCCTCTGTTTATGGACTTATAAATGTTACGGATTGTAATTTTATTTTGATTGATTTAAGCTAATTTTTTTTTATTCTCCTATTAGTCTTAAGATTAATGACTTTTATTTCTATTTCTCTAAAAATTCTAGTTAATAAAGAATTTAAATAAAGTCGCAAATTTAATGTAACGTTTTTTTTTTCTTTAAATAAGCTAAATACAAATCAAGATACAAATCAACACAGACATAGCTGTATACACTTGGCATCAAAAACAATTGTAAAACCAAAATTTGTTTTCTTTGTTGTTATTTTATTTCGATCTATCGGCTATCTTTTTTAATACAAAATAAAAATTTAAATATAACAATTTTTTTGAAAATAAAAAATAAAATTTTTTGCTGCACTTCCACCGAATTAATGGCGTACCCGTACCGTACCTTACCGTATCGTTTTTTTAAATTTTATTTTCAGCGACGGCATGGTACGGTTACGGAAACGGTATGAGTACGGTTCGGGTACGGAAAGCATTTAATTCGGTGGAAGTACAGTACAAGGTAAAAGTGTCTATCCCAATAGACAACCTATATAATATGTTTTGAGACCAAAGAGCAAAAAGCTTAAAACAAAAAAAATCAAAACTAATACAGTCGACTCTCGTTAATCCGAATAGAAATCGCCCCAAGAAATCTTTGTACAGTCATCCCTCGATAATCCGACTCTGCTGTTATCCGAATTTTTCGATTATCCGAACAAAAATAGGTGGCTGACGGCTTCCTACTATTAGATCTAACGGGTGTTCAAAAATGGTTGTCGTCATTTTAAAATTTGAAAAAAAATATGAACCAATAATCGGAAACAAATGAAATTTTGTACACTTGTACTTTGTCCTTTCTAGTTTTCAAATTAGTGATCATTTTCTCAGCATAAGTTTTCCTTCGGAAGTAGGGTTCTTGGAAGTGACCCAACCCATTCTCCTCGGGTGTCCTCGGTAATTTTGCTTTGGAAAAATGAGTTAGACTCACCATTCAATAGAGAAATTCTCAAGGATTAAAACGATATATAGATCATAAAATTACTATATTCCTTTCAAATTTTGGTGATATTTACTCAATCCATTAAAAAGTTATGGAATAAAAACCAGAAATACTCATTTTTTTAAACTTTGAATTGCCAGGGTCAAATATAGAGGTTTTTCAAGAATTCCTTCGGAAAGGAATATAGTAATTTTATGATCTATATATCGTTTTAATCCTTGAGAATTTCTCTATTGAATGGTGAGTCTAACTCATTTTTCCAAAGCAAAATTACCGAGGACACCCGAGGAGAATGGGTTGGGTCACTTCCAAGAACCCTACTTCCGAAGGAAAACTTATGCTGAGAAAATGATCACTAATTTGAAAACTAGAAAGGACAAAGTACAAGTGTACAAAATTTCATTTGTTTCCGATTATTGGTTCATATTTTTTTTTAAATTTTAAAATGACGACAACCATTTTGGAACACTCGTTAATTGAAAATTAATTTTACAATCCGAATTTTTTATACGGATTAATTTGAAATTCGGACAAAATTTTTGTGGCTAAATTCATGTTATTTGTTTTTTTTAATTCGAATATTTCAAAAAAAAAAACATCATCTTGATTATAATGGACAAAACTATACAGCCAGTCAATAATGAATTCATATACATTGACATATCAAAGATCTCAAATTTTGATGTCTAAGTTGATGAGATTGAGGCTGCCAATGGTATAAAGCGTTTGAATCTTTTAATAAGCACTGTTAATACTGGACTTTTTTAAAAAAAATTCATAACTTAAATTGACATTACGGTATGTACATGAAAAAAAAACTACCGTATTACCTTGCTACGAAGTGCATGCACTTAAAATCAAAAACCAAAATTTAGCCCATGCATAAGCTCCCATCACTCCCATGTTATAGTGGCCTTAAGAATAAGTCCGTGATATATTTTTTAGTTTTTAAGTTTTAACGCAGCGTTTATTTTCAAATTTCAAATTTAAATACGGGCTTAAAACAGAAATCGGAGACATATTTTTTTTTTAATTTTTTAATCTATTTTTGGGTTTTGGTTATAAATGCCGGGCTTAATAGTGAAATGATCAAAAAATTCAAAAATTAAAAAAATTAAAATTTTTAATTCAAAGAATTTTTACTAAAAAAGCAAAAAAAATGGAATTTTTTTCGGTTTTAAGCCCGTATTTAAATTTGAAATTTGAAAATAAACGCTGCGTTAAAACTTAAAAACTAAAAAATATATCACGGACTTATTTTTAAGGCCACTATAACATGGGAGTGATGGGAGCTTATGCATGGGCTAAATTTTGGTTTTTGATTTTAAGTGCATGCACTTCGTAGCAAGGTAATACGGTAATTGTATACATGGAAAATAAATTATTTGTATTTTTTTAGGTAATAAATTAATTCGTGCGTGTAGAAATTTCACATCTTACTCAACATAAATAACGTCTCTGCTTGTCGTATCTTTTTAAAAATACCTCGTTTGCCTAAGCGTCCGTTATAACTTTAAACATTACTTTAAGTTTATTTTTTGCCATAAACTTTTTACAGTCGTGGTCATTCACGTGTTCCTCTTGTGGGCTTTCATGAACTAATAATTTGAAAAAGCCACCATTGATTTATGAGTATCAACTGAAGGCTAAAAAGCTCTAGTTAAAGCTTGTAAAACTAGCTTTCACTTGATACCCATAAAACAATGGTAGCTTTTCGAAATCATTTGTTTATGAAAGTTCACAAGAGTAACACGTGAATGACCACAACTGTAGTTAAACCGATTTTTTTTCAATTTTATAGAAATTCGGTTAATTTGATAATCCGAATAATTTAATCCGAACTTCTTTTAATCAGGGCTATTTCTGTTCGGATTATCGAGGGATGACTCGCGATAATCCGTATACAGTTTAATCCGAATAATTTGACATCCGAACAGAAATACCCGTTCTTTCCGATACTATTATATGTATTTGATTACCCGTAGATTTTAATCCGTACAACAATTTTCTAGGCCTTTTTGTATACGGATTATCGCGAGTCGACTGTACGTATTAAAATATTCGGATTATCAATTAATGAAAAGGTATAGGAAATAGCTTCGAGCCCGGCCAATTGTGTTCGGTTATCGAATTATTCGGATTAAAAAGAGAGTCGACTGTAGAACGTATTATCCGAACGATTATACAACCCTGGTCAATTCAAAGCTTCGATAAATGAGCGTTCAAGGGACCCTGAATGTTCAAATATTTTCATTTTTTTCAAATTTGAAAATATGAAAATAAAAAAATGAAGAAATATGAAGCTTCATGGACCCTTGAACCTTCAAAACCTTGAACGTTCAAGAAAGTTCATGAATGTTCACGAACGTTCATTATTCAGAATGACCAAGGTTGTAAAAAAGTTTGATTTAGATTTAAATTTAGGATTTGCGATTATTAATATCAATATTAAATAATCGGATAGTATGTTTTATTAGTTTTGATTCTTCTTGTTTTAACCTTTTTTTCTTTAATCACAAAACGTTTTATTCCTTTATTCTAGGGCAAGGGCCACTACTTGGGTCTAATACAGTCTACTCGCGTTAATCCGAACCAAAATAGCCCTCGGAAAAAAGAGTTCGGATTATTTTAGCCGGATTATCAAAAATAATTTATTTTTATATAATAAATTAATTTACATTTATTTATATAACAAAAAAACACAAGTTCTATAATTTCAGCATCTGTTAAACAATTGCCGGTTGGCTCATTGTTATTGAACCGTAAATACTCTTCAGCCGAGCTTACATAACTATATTATCTACTTCGTAGTCTTCTTATAAGTTCGTCTAACTCAAGCTCGTTCAATTTTTCTTTTAGAAAAGAGTCATTTTTCGGTTCATTTGAATGATAAAGTATGTCATATAAAAATAAAAAAGATGCATGTATATGTTAATTATGGTTTTAAGCCTTTTGATTTTTGTCCGAATGTCAAATTAAACCGAACCAAATATTCCGGTTTAACAAATGATATTATAATATAACATTATTTAAATCGCAAGGTTTTGCCCCTGTGGTACCTCGCGGGGTTTTACGGTAAACAACGTCGAGAAACTAGACCATGGAGTTAGATTTGGCAATGCAAAAGTAGACATCGTTGCATACGCGGATGACATCTTATTGATTGGCCAAACGAAATCTGGTTTACGAGATCAATTAGCCTTGTCTCAGAATATGGTAATCAAAATGAGATTAAGTTTAACCCTGAGAAAACGGTGTACATGGTATTTAATAAGAAAGCGAAACTATCAACTGATGAACGATGGCTAGATGCTTGGTAAGGAGAACTCTATCTTAGTGGAAATCCGATAGTTGAAGTATACAATATGAAGTACTTGGGTGTTAAAATTAGTAATAAAAATCAGAATATAGAGCCCTTAAATGTAAGAAAACGCAAGTCCCTAGCTGCCTTTTTTAAACTTAAATCCAGTGGTATTTTCAATGATTCCTTGTATTCGAACATGAGAGCCCAATTATACAAAATATACATTAGGCCAATACTATGGTATGGCATTGAAGCATTCAACCTGAATAAATCTGAAGTGTTATTGTTGAACAGTATACAATTCAGGTGACTTCATTAATGAACTATACCAAAGAATTGACATTCTGAATATGGATGACATCTTTGACACGTTGGAAGCATGTCAGGCATATAAATAAATGGACAATCAAATGAAAAGGGAGGGAGAGGATGAAGATGAGATGCTTTTAAGAAAATTTTTAAAACCGTAAAAACAGTAAATGATACACCCTATGTAAATTGAAAAAATTACAGGTAAGCTTGTAAAAGTAAGGTGTTTTTTGAGTTTTTTGACCCTGAGAATCCCAAAAATGTGGTCAGATTTTGCTTAAATATGTTGTTTCAAAAGTTGGTTTAGCCAGTAAAAGAGATTACAGCCATTTGCAAAGGTGTGTTACTAAATCATTATAGAGCATATTTTTGAAAGGTAAAAGGTTGATTATGATATATCATCTGAAAGCTAAGAATCTCTAGTTAATGATGAGATATTTTTTAGAAAATTTAAATAAAAACTATATAATAACACAACCGGTTTAATCGAGATATTTTGTAATGTAACCAAAGCATATTAAGGTTCATCGTCCTTCTCATAGAAAGCAATCAATTTCAAAATCTATTAAGCTCCAAGCAGATATTTTAATCAAAATTTCTGAAGAAAGTGTATGTAGAATCCATTATTCAGCATTTTAGAAAGAAAATGATATTAATTCTATAAGCCTTTTAAAATAATTAAACAAGAATTTGTTTCGTTTTTGTTTAAGTGAAAAGAGGAAGAATTTTCTGCTGTTTAATAGCTTTGGAAAAAAGTATCAAATAATTTAAGGGACTCATCTTTATAGTCTGGCATGGATTATCGTTTTTGTTTTTTTTTAAAAACTAAATTTAAACTCAGCTTGATGAGAATCAGATGATTTTTGGTCATAAAATCGAAGTCTGTATTGGCTTTTTCCAGATATCCAGTCAAATCATACTTAGACCACTATAATTCAAATAGTTTGCGTTTCATTTTTATCACTGCTTAATGGATGGACAAACGGGTTGATATTTGTGTGACTTAAATATTTTAAAAATGAAATTGAAATGCCACTGACTGACTGACTGACTGATAATTTAGTACCAAAGGTACAAGGGACTTTGGGACAATGATCCCTTTGAGCCCTTTACAGTTTTTTTTTTTTTTTTTATTTTTTGTTTTTGTTTGTTTTTTTTTAAAAGGTTCTCAGTTCGATCAAAGACTAGTGTCAAAAGCTCATAAGAGCCGATCGAACCCGTTTATTTAATTAAATAGAAAATTATAAGTAAAGTTAATATTGCGATTTTGTACTTAAGTACTATCTTCAGATGCATACACACCATAATTTTGCTGACACATACGTGTCGATAATTTTGCATGAGCTAGGGTAACAGTGTTGCGCTCACCCAACACCAAGGACTCCATTGAATATTTTTGACGCAGCCAGGATTCGATCTCACCACTTTCTTGACTTTTTTGAAAACTGATCAACGACGATACCAACTGAGCTAATCCTCCCCCTGATAATTTAGTACCAAAGGTACAAGGGACTTTGGGACAATGATCCCTTTGAGCCCTTTACAGTTTTTTTTTTTTTTTTTTATTTTTTGTTTTTGTTTGTTTTTTTTTAAAAAATAAAAATAAAAATAGTATACACAAAAAATAATTTATCATAATTGACCATTCCTCGTATTTAATTTCAAACTAGAATAGCTTCGCCAAGCCTTTTCTTTGATTTCTTTCAGCTAATTCACTTGAAATTGAAATGCCAAAAATTTTCAACTATTTTTATAGATTAAATAAAAGGCGGAGTTTGAAAATATTTTTATTCTTTTCTTGTTGAATCCAAATAAACTCAATTTTTTATAAGAGGGATAGAGTTGAGAAAAGATTCGGGAAAATTGAAAGCGTAAAGGAAAAAAATAATCTAACAATCTTTGTGATTTTCATTTTTCAAATATACTCATTTTCTAAAAGACCGAATATATCGCCAGATAAAACATAAACAAAAAATGATGATCAGAAATTCCTTTTCATCCCTGTCAAATTTTTATCAGCTATATCTTAGAAACAAAGTTTTTAAATTTGCAATTTACATGAAAAAGTTATGTTTTAAGATTTGAATTAAGCTATTATCAAAAAACGCGTCAAAACGAAAAAAAAATCAGTTAATTGTTGTCTGGTAAGTTTGAATTTTCTAACGCAGATTGATGCAAGAAAACGTTTCGTTTAAACGCAATTTTTAGAGTTTGTTTTAACAATGTGTTTATACGGCAAACCAGGACTTGAGCCCGCTGGTTTAGATTAGCAGTTAACCGGACACAAGATACGGTCTCGAACAAATTAACAATTCGTTATTTTCTTCTATTAACAAACCAGAAAATCCTTCAGATGGTTATTTTGTCCAGCTACTGGAATTAGACTCTATATGGCTGGAAACTATACCTTTAAGACAGCTTTACACGTAGAAATTATTTCAAAAATTTTCAACAAAAAGAATAAAATATTGAAGGAAATTTAAGATGCTTATTCGACCAAAATATGAAAATTTTGTATTTTTAGCAAACACCATCACCAATCAGGCGTTTTTCTATTTATGTTAACGAAGAATTAGGAATTTTCATCAATTTTGTGACATTCTTGGTTGAGCTCCATCCCCCATCTGAAATTGTCTAAAATTGAAATCTGAAATTGTCTCTTAAACGCCTACGATAATTTCTAAAGGACCATTTTTTTAAAAGAAACAAAAACTCATTTACGACGTTTGAGTTGACATATATGAGACATAACCAGCTTGTTTTCAAGACTTTCTTTTTTAGCATTCTTTGGTAGGATGTTTAGAATTTCCATGTTTTTTTAAAATGTCGAATTCAATTAAATGTAAATTTTATAAACTATAAACTTTGAATTAAATTCTTTTATTAATTAATTAAAATGAATATAAAATAATCGTATTAAATATATATAGTATTTGTTCTTGATATTCAAATAGCCTTGAATAATCTTTAATAATTCTCTCACATTAGTATTTTAAGGTTTTGTTTTTCTTTTGTTGAGACTTTGTTTTTCGTATTTACACATAATAAATTTAAAATAAAATAAAAAATTGAATTGATTTTGATAATTGATAACAAAACGATTAAAATTTTAAAAAGTGAAACAAATCATGACTAAAAAACAACTGTTTCTGGCTTTGTTTTATTGTTTTTGACAAATTTTGCTCGATTCTCTATTTTTTTTACAAAACACTCGTTTGGTTTTTGGTCTATATCTAATATAGTTGGCTTTAAGGACGCAAAAAATTTCTTTAAAATAGAAAATTCAAATCAAACTTGAGTCTACTTAACTAAATTTCTTAAAAATTACTTCTGAGAAATTTTTTCCTGGTGCTTTAATAAGAGTATGAATAGCTCCTAGGGGTACTGCTAATATTGAAACTAATGCTATACACCAACCGAACAATTGAGCACCCCATGAAAACTCGTAACTACCGTATTTAATTGGCTCATATTTAATCCAGTTAAACACCCAAATTATTACGATAAACAATGGAGATACAACATACCAACATATTATGAAGTATTTGTTTGGACGGGAACCTGTCATAAGGTAAACATTTTTGGCCAATCGATTGGCACCTTTAAAAAACAACATTAATCTTATTAACTTAAATGTCAACTTTTAGGGCTTTATTTACCATAAATCCATACGATTGCAATAATTTCAAAAAATGCAATGTAAAATAATGAAACTCCAGAGGAAAAAAAATCTACTATTGTGAAATAATATATTCCACCCTTTAAAGCATTCAAATTAAATTAGGCTTTCAATTTTGTTTTTTTTTTGTTGTCTTTAAACTTACTGGACAAATATTTGGAAGTGATAGAACAAATGTAAACATACACACCAACAGTACTAGAACTTCACGTCTTTTTAAATATTTTTTAACTTGGACTTTAAACTCATCCTCAATTGTTGTGACCACTGTTTCGACCATAGTAAACTTTTTTAAAAGACATTAGACTTTTTAAAATTGGTTAGCTTGTATTTAATGAAATACCTGACTGTCAATGCCCAACATGAAGACCATTGTAAAAAATAAAATACCCCATAATGGTGATATGCTCATGTTTCTGATCGCTTCAGGTAGAACCCTTTGAATTTGGAATTTTTTTAGACAAGCATAAATTCTATGTTTAAATGTTATTTCTTACATGAAGATTAATCCCGGACCAGACTCAATTACATCTTCGACTGACTTGGATTGGGTCTTTGCAATATACCCTAGGACACTAAAAACTGTCGAACCGCATATTATACTTGTAAATGCGTCGACAACTGATATAGCTAACACATTTCTAAAACAAAAAGTTGAATACTTGATCAAATATACGAGTCAAATATGTTACCCTAATAATTTTTTATCTCTTCTATTGTAACTTGACATTGAAATAAGACCACCAAAAGCAACACCGATCGAATTAAAATTTTGAATAGCTGCATTCGCCCAAACCTAAACAAATTACGTTATTTTTTGAAAATTCATTAAAATTTATTAAAATGTAAGTACTGATGGTTTAAGGAGATCAGCCCATTTTGGAACTAAAAAATATCTTAGTCCTTCAGCTGCACCGTCCAATGTAACACCTCGGACTAACATTATAACTATTACTAAGTATGGAAACAAAGCAGTTACATAAACAACCTTTAAATTCGAAAATTACTTCACTCATTACAACAAAGTTTGATAGACTTACTTTTCCGGTTGATTTAACCCCTTTCCAAATACAGAAGTAAACCATTATCCAGCCAATGAAAACTAGAAATAAGAGATCCAATTTAGGGAGGCCAAAGTCTTCCATTGACGTACTTTGGTTTAAAATCTTGTACCTATGAGAAAATAATAAAATTAACTAAAGTTCAAAATTAATAAAATATTTGCTTAGAAACCTGAAAAATTCTTCAGAAGGTGACTTTGAATTGTTGCTTAACTTTAAAGAGACATCTAAACTTCCGTCCCAACAATCTTTTGTATTCCATGTATTATTACAACCTTGCCAAATTACATCAGTTCTGAAAGAACCGAACAAAAAATACAAATCCCATGCGATTATAACAATGTAATATGTGGTTAGAAAAAACGATAATACAACAGTTGCAATACCAGTTCCCTTAAACAATGGGCATAAACGAGACATAGCACCTATTGGACCTCGTTGTGTAAATTGACCAACTGAAAATTCCATGTACATTAATGGAATTGCCACTATAAGCAGATTAATAAAATACGGAATTAAAAAAGCGCCTCCACCACTCTTTGAACATAAATATCCAAAACGCCATACATTTCCTTGAAAAAAAATGATTTTTAGACTTTTTGACTTGAAGGGCAGGGGATTGTATTTTACCTAATCCAACGGAATAGCCTACACAAGCAAGCAAAAATTCGAACCTACCACCCCAATTAGGTCGTTTTTCGTCCTTATTTTCAGAAATGTCTGATATATCAGTTTGTTCATCAATACTTAATTTTAATTGTAATTTAGATTCGTGTGAATCAAAGACATCGTCTCTTGACAATGGTATTATCTCTTTGGCTAGACTCATATTTTTTAAAATTTTATTCTCTCTCATTTTTCTAGATTTTTTTATTCTATTTAAACAAGAAAAAAAATAAAAATCTAAAAAAAAAATTTAATCCTTTTAAAAAAAAAAAAACGAGAAAAAATAGTTTTATCAATGATTACACTTGAAGATAAAATGAAAAATTTTGAAATTATCAACTTGAGCATAGCTCATCAAAAAGAAAATCTAATGATAACTTTTTATTGCTTGTAATTCAAGAAAAGAACCAATTTGAACTAATAGGTGTTCTATTTCGTAGAAAAAAAATAAATAAAATTAATGTTATTTTTGATAATTTAAAAGAAAAAAATAAATTTGATATTAACATGAATCAAAAGTCGTTTCTTATTCAAATTTAAAACTCAAAAATGAAATCCCACTAATACAGAGAAAAAAAATTAAAATATTTTTTCAATTTTTATACCAAAACTTTTTTTTTTGCTGTGTCATTTGTCGGTGAATTCGGATTTAACATTAAGAAAAATATAAAAAAAAGTTGCTGTCTAATCGTTTAGAATAAATAAATTCTTCTAACTAGACTAGAAATCGATTAAAATTTGTTTCAGAAATTATACACTTGAGCTTTTTTTTTAAAATAATATGGTGACGTTAATGGTAAGTTAATTGAAAGAAGTAAAAGTTTGTTTTTTCAAAAATAAGACTACAAAAAAACTAAAAAATCGACAAAAAAAATGTGAATCGGAGCATTTACACTGATTCATTTAAGTTGTTTTTTTAAATTTTTGTTAAATCAACTTGATTATTTTTGTGAAAGGTAAAAAAAATGAATTTTTTTGTGAATAAAATGTTCCGTAAATTCAGACATATGTACCCATAAATTTTAAGATATTGGGTGGGTATAAGTTACTCTAAAAAAGCAGGTATTGGGTTCGAGTATGGTGTAGGGTTACCCATAAATTTCGGGTTTCAGGTATGGGTTTGGATTGGGTAAGAGAAGTAATTTTTTCAAATTAAGCTGCTCAAAATTTTCTGACGTTGCTTAAGTGGAATAAATTTCAAAAGATATCAAAAATCGTGCCTGCTGAACGGCGGAAAAAAAAAACAAAAAATACTTAGAAAAAAATTTTAAACAAAAATTATTTAAATGTTGCCGATAATTTCAGTGATTGTACACAGTGGCTAGACAATTTCAGATGGGGGATGGAGCTCAACCAAGAATGTCAGAAAATTGATGAAAATTCCTAGCAAGCAGATAGAGTTGTCTGTTCGAAATAGCTAAATGAAGATACAGTCCTGGAAATTAATTTGTCCCATGATATCCTGTGATATTAGCTGATATCAGTTGGTATCAGAATTTATGACAATTTCTGCATTATCTACTATCAGCTCCGATCAGTTGAAATCATATGATATTAGATCATATCAGTAAGAGTATTACAAATATTAATAATTGACAACGAATACTGATGCAAACTGATATCAGATGATACCAGATGACATCAGATGAGGTCAGCTGATATCATATGATATCATGGGACAAATTAATTTCCACCACTGTAGTAAAATCATCTCTTAACATGCCATGTAGGACTAGCTTCGGCGTTATTCAATTGATCAAGAAAATGATTCCTCATTTTTGACAAATTAAGTCTAACTAATTTCAGAAATTTTCTGTTAGTTTTACTCCCCAAGTGTGTTTTAGTCCCCATTTTTTTAAAAAAAAAATTTCCTTATTATTAAATGGAAATTGAAAGCGGAAATTAAAAAAAAATAATTTATTTTATACAGACAAAATTAAACTATATAACTACAGGGATTAAGTACGAATGATCTTGTTTAATCAAAATCGATCGCAGTTATGCCCCCTTTCTTTTTGTGCCTGTGGAATTTTAATGTACACGTAATGTTCATAAGTAACACTGTGAATGCTGTATTCTTTAAGGATTTTCAAACAAGAATAAAACCTATTACACTTAAAATAAAATCTACTTTTGCATTGTATTTAAAGACCAAAATTTTACTTTTAAAAAACTAGTTTTACATCAATCACAAATGACAGCCCCACCTTTTTGAAATGAAAAGTAAGAATTTTTTTTGTTAAATGATAAAAGATAACATTTAAATTATAAACAGAAATAAAAAAAAAAATTTAAATACTTATGTAACATTTTTTCTAAAACGATTACCAAGTTCAATTTTAATTAAAAATTTAATGCAAAATTTTATTTAATTTTTTAACCAACATAAATTTGGCATCTTTTAAATACAAAACAAAAAAAAAACTATTTTGAATTGTTATAAACGTATTGAATTTTCTAATATTATTAGGTAATCAGTTTCATTCAATTATAAATTTGCAATAACAAAAAAAAAAGAAGAAAATAAATTATGCAGCTATCAATTAGAAATATGTAAAAAACAACAACAACTAGTGTAAAGAAGATTTTAAACAGCAAAAAAAATTAAAAAGATGAAAATTTAAAAAATAAAAATTTTCAACTCCTTTGTTTAAAAAGTTAAAAATAAAAAACTCACATGGATCAATCAGTTTGTTAAAATTTTGTTATATAATTAATAAGCTTTCATTTTTGTTAACTTATTTGATTCCCTTGTACAGACTTATTTTTTACCTAATATTGTGTATAATAGTGTATGGCATGAATGTATAGACTAATGTAATTATTTAAATTTTTCTTTTCGATTTCTGTGAGCATATTATGATTGAAATTTTAAACAAAGTCTGAGAGCTCAACGAGTGTCATTCAAACGTGACTCGTTTTTTTTACAAATTAATTTTTTTTTTAATCGTTCAAATACCAATAATTTGGGCCGAGTATAATTTGTCAACAATTAAAACGAAAAATTTCTTTTTGGTAAAAAAAAAATTCGCGACGTTTCGGCAAAACGGAGTTGCCATTATCAAGCTGTTAATAATCTAAAGGTAAAACGAGAGATTAAGTTTTAAAATTGAAATAAACAAGTTTTCAATTTTAGATTTCGTAGTTGGACTGAGAGTTCAACTGTTTGTTAAGGGACGGTTTACGTTTCAGAATATGCAATAGCTCTTTTATTCTGAGCTTTTGATCTGAGTCAGCTTTGTCGATTACCTCAATATTCTTGTATTCCATTTCATGACCCGTACTCACTGAGTGTTGGTAACAAGCCGAGTTTTTAGATTCTTTATGTTCAGAAATTCTAATACTCAGTATTCTCTTACACTTTCCTATGTAGCTAGCGGTACAGTTCTTAAAGTTGATCTTGTACACTACCAATGACTTATCTTCGTTCCTTTTGATGTTGTCCTTGAACGGGAATTACATATATAATGCAATTACATAAATAATTGCAACTACCCCACTATTAAGATATAGTGGTGCTACGATATTTGTATTTTACTAAATTTTACGTAAATTGTTGTAAATTTACTATTTTTTCCGTTAAATCAGGTAAATTTACGTAATTTTACCAAAGTAAAAAGTGGTAAATTGACTAATTTTGACGTAAATAATGACAATTTTACGTAAATTTTGGTAAATGTTAAAATGTCCAAAAAAATTTTCGACCCTCTATTAGTCTTTTAGTGACATAAATCGCAAAAAAAATACTGAAGTAGGAATGAGATTTTTTGTTAGTAGTATAAAGTTGATGTATCAGTAAATATCGATTTTTTTCTAAGTGAGTTAACTATTAAGTTTTTATCAACAATTGTTTTAAAATTAGTCAGAATTTTTTTTTGGACATTTTGATATTTACCAAAATTTACGTAAATTTACGTAAAATTATCATTTTTTACGTCAAAATTAGTCAATTTAGCACTTTTTACTTTGGTAAAATTACGTAAATTTACCTGATTTTACGGAAAAAATAGTAAATTTACAATAATTTACGTAAAATTTAGTAAAAAACAAATATCGTAGCACCACTGTATGCATTTTTAATTTTTAAATTATGTTTCAATATTTTTGAAATTTTGTTTTTGTTTATTTCAATTTTAAAACTTAATCTCTCGTTTTACCTTTAGATTATTAACAGCTTGATAATGGCAACTTCGTTTTGCCGAAACGTCGCGAATTGTTTTTTTACCAAAAAGAAATTTTTCGTTTTTAATCGTCTTAATTTAATTAAAATGATGAGGTTTGTCAACAATTACTTTTTTACCAGTAAATTTCAACAAAAAGAAAAAAAAATATTTTGATAGAATTAGTACAGCACGGCTAGTGAAAAAAAGGCGTACCATCCAGCGTACCGTACCGTAACGCACCGCAACCGTACCGCACCGTACTTGCGTACCCTAGCGTACCGTACCGTACCCTGCCTCCTAGCGTACCGTACCACCGTACCGTACCGTACCACCGTACCGTACCGTACCTTCCCAGCGTACCGTACCGTACCTTCCTAGCGTACCGTATCGTTCTTTCCTAGCGTATCGTAATGTAGATTCTGAAATATTTTTTGGGTTTAAATTTTTATGAGAAAAAGTTTTGCAACATTTATTCAAATAAATTGTTAAATTATTGTTTACCATATTAAATGATATTTCAAATTATTTTTCTTTGTATAGGAACCCTTCAATGGTAAAATTTTTTTTCATAAAAATTTAAATCCAAAAAAAATTTCAGAATTTACGTTACGATACGCATTGAGGTTACGGTTCGGTACGCTAGGAAGGTACGGTACGGTACGCTAGGAAGGTACGGTACGGTACGCTAGGAAGGTACGGTACGGTACGGTACGCTAGGAAGGTACTGTACGGTACGCTAGGAAGGTACGGTACGGTACGCTAGGAAGGTACGGTACGGTACGCTAGGAGGGTACGGTAGTTACGGTACGGTAAAGTACGCTGCCCAAAAATGGAACGGTACGGTACGGTACGCTGGACGGTACGCTGGACGGTACGCCTTTTTTTCACTAGCCGTGCTGTATTTGATAGAATCTGTCAACTTTTTACAATCTTTATCTTATTTAGGTTAATGAAATTATTCAATAAGGCTATCACGGACATCCAAAAGTTGCTCGAGCAAACTCTAAATCTATCGAAAACAATCAACTAATCACTTTAGGAAATTATAAGGACCAAAAGGATCTAGTTGCTACACTGTCAAACTCACTTTTCATTAAAAATACCTAATCTTGATCCCATTTCTTATCAATATTTCATTTAAAATGTACCTTATATTTAGGAAATACCCTTTTAGACTTTGAGCAATAGCTTAATTAGCAGTATTGGAAAAAAATACTGTTTTTTAATATCTATGGATAAGTGAGTGGATAGACCGAGAACGATGATGACTCTACACATCCACACGTCGAAGTTTATGACGAGAAAAAGCAAAGACATTTAGCTAACTGTTTACAATACCATTATTTTACCGAACACCCATCTATCTATTTTAAAACAGTTCCCAGTCTTAGTTCATTGATATGCATATGCATGCATTTTTTCCATTAATAAATTAAAATGTTGACAAAATGTACTTTCTTTTTTTTTTTCTTAATAAAAAATTAAGTTAACAAAATATACTGTTTTCTTTTTATTCTGTTGACAATTTAATCTCTATTGAGTATTTTAAAAGAGTTCAGACTAGTGTTTTTTCATTGTCATACCTAGGTTTATTCAATTCTTGTGCCTCTCCTAATCTTAAAGCATTTATTTACAAAACTTATTGTCTCTCACAATTTAGCAACTGTCTTGGGACCACAACATTAAAAAATACCACCAAAGAGTACTTAAATGTATGCCAAAACAATCTAGTCAGACAAATGCTCAGACTGACGCCGAACTGTCACATATCAACTATTCTAAAAATATTAAACATTTTTAATTTTGAGCAACTCTAAATCTTCTCTAAAATAAGTTTTCTAAAAACCTTATATAACAGCACTCTTACTTGTTATATCCATGATAACATGTTAGCTAACCGCAACATCAATTACTCAAAATCATTTGGCAAAGATATTGATCTACTTTAACAAAGATATAAACTTTATTAAAAATAATTTCGGTATGATAAAATTTGAGCTAAAAAGAAAACTGTTTACCAATGATGGTATCTCAGACTCGATCAGGGCATGCCTTAATAATCTTAGATTCAAACATTTTAGGAACTTGCTTAATGGTTTAACTCGAGTATATTGAAACTTAGTTGACTGTCCACTAGTCAATTTAGCAATCATAGAGTTGTAACAAGAGTCTTGTTACAACAATAAAAAAATAGGGACCCTATTTTTTATTGAATTTTTTTTTATTTTTTTTTAAATTGTAATCATCTTCTTTCTTTTTTATTTTTAAACTTTTACTTCTCCTAACAGGAGGATAATTTAATCAAATAAATAAATAAAAATTTAGTTTTTTATTCAATTATTGAAAAAATAATTTTTGATAAAATATACAGTTGATAGTTTCGCCCAATAATTTGCTCTTAATAAAAAATAGAAAAAAAGTGAATCTGAATTTCAATTGCATCACTATGTTAGTTAGAGTTGTGCTTTTTCGCTCAAACTTAACACAAAATTTTTTCCTTTATGGCCAGGTATCTAAAATTTTTTCTCTTCAGAATTTGAGATATTCTTTATGAAGCTTGGAGAATTATCTCTTTGTTATCGATTAAATCGCCCTTTAATCAAATTGTTTCGAAAAATATCGAAGATCGTCGATTTTCAAGAAGCCTAATCGCTGCATCCCTAATATTGGTAAAAATCATTCTGAATTTCATACAGGATCATCATTAGTAACTAGATAGAAGCGATGATCCTTAATCTGCTAAAGACTCATGAAATCGCATAGACTTTTTTCGTGTTATAAAACAAAAATCTTAAATTTACTAAGCGACTTATCTTGAACTTATAGTTATTTAGACTTTTAAATTTAATTTTTTTTTAATTGGTATACTATGAATTTTTTAGCATGCAACGACATGTCTTGCACGTTTATTCTCATTTTCGTGATTATAAGAGTAAAATGCATCTAATTTTTTCAAGAATCAACCAGTACGTCTCTTTTTTTTTATTAAATTATTTTCCATTAGAAAAAACCTACCGTAATAACACTCTATTTGTAGCATGGACTAGTGTCAAAAAAATCGTTCGGTTCGACTCGGGTCGACTTAGTCGACTCCCAATACTAATATAAAGCGTTAGAGATGTGTTAGAGACTTAAAAATGAGCTTATATGATAATTTAACAATACTCTAACAATTTAGTTTGACCCTCTAACGCTTACTTTTGACCATTTAATGCATCCTTTGTATACCAGTACACTTCTTATTTCTAAAACATTTATTAATTATAACGCTACTTTTTTTTAACTCTGTCTAACACTTATGGGAAAGAAATCATTAAAGTACTGAAAGCGGTTTTTGCGAAAATGAAACACTCCGTTTGGAACACAGTCTTTAAGAACAGTTCCATTCTCGTCCCAAACGTTTTCCAAAAGGATAGCGTCCATTCTGGAAACAGAACCGAGATCCTTTTGAAAAACGTTTAGAACGAGAGCGTTAGAGTGTTTTTAAAGACTGCGTTCCGAATGGAACGTATCATTTACGCAAAAACCACTGTATAGTAAATCAGTACTTACCGTATTTCCTCGTTAGATTATGCAGCATCATAACACGAAATCCAAAAGTTTAGGAAGCTCTTTTTAGCAATTGGCCTTTGTTAAAATATTCTAAGCAGACTAAAGCTGCTTTTAAGCATGTTTTAGCATTTTTCTAATCGTTAAAAAACCCTCCTAAACATTTGGATTTTGGATCGTAGTGCTGCATAACCGAAAGAGGGAATACGTTAGAAGTATTATTGGGTAACAGTGGCCTATTTACTTGAGGCGAACTACGGCGGACCGCTCTACATGAAAATTTCGGGTGAGGCGTCATCAAATGATAAACCCGCCTCAACTAGTTCAACACAGACTTTATCAATTCCCATTGATAACAATCCATTTCGTCATCATAGTCCTACATAGTAATTTCAAAAGGCCGCTCTGCTGGCTTAGTGGTAAGAGCGTTGTTTGGCGAATGTAGGAAGCCTAGTTCAATTCTCCTTGACTGCAAAAAAAAAATTACCATTGGCGTCCTACACGGTTTTTATTTTGCAACGGTATTTATAGCTTACGGTAGTTTATCTGGTCTGTTGATGAGAAATCCTTTAAAATCAAGACTGTCCAGAAAGCCAAAAGACATTATCCAAGATAGTTGATTTCAGTTATTAAAACATAAAAGGACGTAATATTCAGCGGTATCAACACATTTACACTGAATTCGTATTTTCGACATTATATCTGTAATTTAGGACCCCCTGAAATTATTTTAGTCTTAAATTTATGCTTTGTATGGCCTAATCCCATGTCAGACAATTAAGAATTTATGATTTATAATTGAGCTTAAGTACTTTGGTTTGAAAGCTAAAGCCTCTTTTTGACGTTGGAACCCATTTAGAAGTGCAAACAAATACTTCATCTAGCCAGAAAATGGTCATAACAACAAAAAAAGGGTACTTTTCAGTCAAATAGTACCACGGAATTCATTAATGCACAATTTTTGTATTGACCTGATTAAACTAGAGACGATTTTGTGTAAATCTTAGGAGCTTTTTATTTTTATACGGCACTTTGGCTATTTTAGGAAAATTTATGATTTTTTATCCAAATTAAAAAATGATTTCCTTGGGTATTCAGAATTTTAAATTACAAGCCAAAAATTATTATAAATTTAGATAATGCGGACGTCTTGCTACTATTGAACTATATATCATAACTTTAAACATTACTTTAAGTTTACAAGGGTCGATGAAGCTTCATTTATCTTCAAGTATTTTCATTATTTTTCTAAAATTTTCATTTTTTTTTCAAATTTGAAAATATCCTAATACCGTATTTCCTTGCTGATAAGTGCCCCCCTAAACCCCCCTTTTTCTAGAAGAACAGACATTAAGTCACTTTCACTTTTGTGATTTTCAGATAAAGCGCATTGAGTTCTATCAGAAATAATACAAATGAACCCAAAAAACTATTCGCAACATTATTTTTTTTTCGATCAAAGTGTCGATTTTGGGGGCACTTATCAGCAAGGAAATACGGTATTCTTGAAGTTTCTAGAATGTCCATGAAGGTTCATGAACGTTCATTTTTGAAACATGTGAACGACCAGGTTAGTAGAAATTAAAATCTGAATCACTTTTAATGAGGGCTATTTCTGTTCGGATCACCGAGGGACGACTGTAAACAGGGCCGCCGCTAGCCTCATTCTCTCACTAGGGCAAGATATGATCCTACAACCCCACACCCTCCCCTCTCCAGACACAAAAACGCGCCCTAAAACACCCACCAGCTAACCTTTCACGGTAGACCTTCTTTTATCCTTGTATGGCAATTTTTTTTTCCTATCAGAATCGAAAGTCTTATTGACATAACTCATTTGACACTTGCTACATTGTAGCAAGGCTTCAGTAGGCTTGAGAAACAAAAAATTTTCTTTAAAAACTGAAAAGTTGACAAAAATGAACCTTACAAGATTTGTTTTTCTTTTTCAACTTTAGACTGGCTTATAAAGACATTGAATATACAAAGGAGATTTTTTAAATCTATTTTTCAAGTTAGCGGTTTTACCAAGTCGAAATTTTACTAAGTTTTACTAATTGAAATAAAAAACAAGGGATTGTATTAAGCAACGATTATTCTAAATTTTTTTATTTATTCGTTTAACTTTCAATCCCCCTTCGAATACATTTTCTCATAAAAAAATTTCTTTTTTGTCGGCTGTTCATCTTTTATAAATAGTTACAAATTCAAATTGATTAGTACAAGCGTATCCGCCTTCTGAGAAAATTTCCCAGAAAATTCTGCTTATGATGAATGAAAAAAGTAAAGAAAAATTTGATTTCTTGTCTAGGTTTCAAAGGTCTCACTGGGGCGGCGCCATACCCCGCCCCACCGTGGCGCCGGCCCTGACTGTAAATAAAAAGAAGATAATGCCACGTGTCTCAGGAAAGAGTATACAAGATTTAACCATGAATCATGAAATCAATTAGAAAATTACAAGTCGGACTTGTAGCCAAGTGTGGAAGGATTCCAATTTATGATTGACGACATGAAATTTATTCCAATTTATAAAAAATGTAGGTATATGTTACCTAGAAACAAGATGATTGACTCAAAAAAAAGTGAAAAAAAATTAAGTATTTCTCTAATTACATAAATATTGAAAAATCATGATACGAAAAATTTCATTCAAACTAACTTAATGAAGCGTGATTAAAAATCGTTACCTGTAACCAAAAATTCCTCAATTTTGATGTAAACGAGTATTTTTGTCGAATCAACAATGATTCATGATAATTTCGAATCCAAAAAAAATTATTCAAAAATTTTGTTTGATAAAAATCGATTTATTTAGCTATTTTTTTTTAAAATTAAATCTAGTCAAAATACTGTTTGAATAAAAAAAACTGAGATTTCATTTTTTTTTTGAAAAAAGGTTAATTTTATCGATTTTCTATTTATTGCTTAACCAAGATTCTACATTGAAAAAAAATTTTTTTTAAATTGAAACCAAAATATAATCTTAACTTTTTATTTTTAACATAAATTATTTAGTCGTCGAAAAACAGTCTAATGAATTTTGGGCCAACATTGGTTAACCCATGTTTCAGTTCTAGGCTTTTATCAAAAAAATCTATGTTAACAAGTATTTTCATCAAAAGTGTGAATTAAATTAGTTTAAAATTAAAAATTTGAGCTAAATGCAGTGAAATAAGAACAACTAAATTCAAAATGATGCAAATATATTTAAGATAATCTTATTGAAAAAAAAATCGAAAAATTCTTTTGAATAAAAAATAGACAATATGAGACTTTTTGAAAATATCAAAAAGTGCCTTTAGCTGAAAAAAAAATAAATAGTTTTAGCATTAATTGTTTTTTTTTTTTCAGGAATGAAATGCAAAAACATTTTCATTCAATTATGGATTCTAAGTAAAAATGGAATTTTGAAGGCGATACTTCCTGCCAACTGAAATAAAAAAAAGTAAAGGAGTAAACAAAAACTTATCTTTCTCGTTACCATCAATACAAACCGATGTTTCAAAGTTTTTAGAGACTTCAAGATATAAACCTTACTTGGACTCGCTGTTCAAAAAATTCAAGAATTTGATCGATCTGATCATAAACTATGTTTCTTATTGAGTTAACTTGATTATCTACGAATGAAACTTGAAAAAAAATGAGTCCTAAATTTGACTATAAATGCACTCAATCAAAAACCTTTGTTGGTTTCATTGATGCCTAATTTCGCGTCTATTCGATAATTAAAAAGACAAAAAATCATTTGGAGGTGTGTAGTTTTTTATCATCAATACAAACAGACTACTCATGTTGGAGCATTTTAAGTTCTGCTAAGCCATTTAACTAATGAATTTTTACGAAAGATTATGAAAGGACTTGAAAGATTTCGAAAAGACGTCATGTATTGACGACATGAATACAGTATGACAACTTGAAAAAAGCCCAATTTCTTATTAAAGCAAGCCATAGAGATATGCAAAAGAAGAAATATGCTTATGTTTGTGCAATAGACGCCAGCAAAGCTTTTGACAAGGTCAACCGAACTAAACTCTGGAAACAGTTGATCGACTATAATATCAGCCCCCACACCATACTTACCATTATAAATTACTACAACGAATCTAAGATGCTCGTTAACAAAAACGGTGAATACTCACAGATGTTTGGCACTACTTACTATTAATCAGTCCGACAAAACATGAATTACAGTCGATGCTCGATATAGTAACACAATTTGGTGACGACTTTGAAATCAAGTTTAACCCAAGTTAAACATTGTCTTTAACAGGAAAACGACAAGAACGATGGAAGACCGAAAAGAAGAGGCATGGCAAGACGAGCTTACACTCGATAGTGATAAGATATATAAAGTAGATAGACTGAAATATCTTGGTGTCGAATTGAACGAGGACTATAGTGACACATCACACTTAGATAAGAGAAAACGAGCAACAAGACTAGCACTGATAAAACTAAAAAACAATGAGCTGATAACCGAAAAAACCAGCGGATACTTAAAAGGACATCTGTACAAAAGCTACATTATGCCAGTGCTATTCTATGGAACGGAAACGATAAGCCTAAGTAAAAAGAACATGAATAGTCTAAAGAACTGTGAGATCAACATTCTTCGTACAATATATGGCATACCAAAACGGTGTAGAATGAGTAACCTAAGACTCATTAACAACATCAATGATCCCTATAAAAGACTAAAAATATTACACGTTAACTTCTTCGAGAGGCTGTGGCTTAACAACTACACCAAGGACATACTAAAAGAATTATTTTTAGACGAGGAGGTTAGTGTGTGCATCAAAAACCTACTCGAGACCCTAGATGAGATTGAATGCGATCGAAACATTGACCTCCTAGGCAAATGTAAATACTACACATTTAAGATGAACCTAGAATTCGAGACTAGTAAGGAAAATAACCAAGATCTGGAACAACTAAAAGCAATATTCAAGAAGCACAATGGGACAAGTGAAAAAATATACCAGCTCCTAAGATATGACAGGTGTATGAGTGACAATGTCTTGTAATAAGAATACAAATGACTCGGATCAAATTCAAACATTTTATTCTCCACAATCGCGTTTTCTTAAAATTTTATACTTTATCTTACTATTTAAAATAATAAAGTGTTAAAAAATTATCTCCAATACCAATACATGTGTGCAACTGTGCTATCGAATATCAAAGAACATTAACAGCTCTGCTAAAGAGAAAAAATTCCCACGCTAATTAAATAATTCACACATGTATTATTTTCGTTAAAAATACACTGATTTTTATTTTGCAAAATTTTACCTGTAACAAACTATCTATTTTTTGTCGAATAAGATTTCTTCTAAAAAACAAAAACAACTAATTATCTAAAAATAAGTTTAAAATAAATCCAATCAGAGCGTGAATCGTTTTTAGGATAAGAGAGAATACAGGAGTTGAGGTACCCTATTTTTCAATGACGAACTTCTTGAGTGTATGACCTGATCTGTTTTTAACTTTTCAGTAAGTGAATAGCTGGATTCCAGCAATATTGAGGAATTTTATTTTTTTTGCTCTTGGATTTAAGTTCTGTAGAAAAATAAACAATAAGACCATGTGAAATTCTTACGAAAAGAAGACTTTAGTTTAGCGTTAGATTTAGTTTCATGAGTTTAATTTGTTCTTAGATTCGAATTAGAATAGATAGCTGAATTTTTCTGTAAAAAATGTTTTTGAATGTTAATCATTTCTTTAACACACAAATGACCCAAATTTTCTTTACCGAAGATTACCAAAGGTGTCAAAATGACATCACGGTAATGGTGAACAGTAGAAGTAAGGAAATGTCTGATTGTGTCATTTTTTTTCAAAAGTATAACTAAAGTCGGAAAATTACTGCCTTTGATAAAATATTTTTAGCTAAGGTCTTTAACCCTTTTGATTTCGAGATACATCTAGACATCGATTTAAACAATTCTCATGTCAAACAAAAAACAAAAATTGTGTATCTCTTGAGTTTAAAGGAATTTAAGTTTTTTCCTTATAAATTAATTTTTTTTTGGTTTTATCCCAATTTATTTGGGCACGCCAGTGCCCTGCCATAATATGTTTCAAATCAAAAGTGCAAAATTAACAAATTTATAACTTGGGATTGCCACTAGGATTTTCACATATATATCACGTTTATCTGTCTTGACAAATGCAGTGATATAACAGATTTTTCAATCCCTTTGACCTTAAATTGATACAAAGTTTAAAAAAGTTAGCGTAGATCCTTTTATTTTAAAAATTTTCCAGGAATTATGGCTAAAAAGTGTCAGTTTGACACAGAGGTCATTAGTGTTAACGGTAGAAAGAGTAGGACGTCTAATTGAAAAATAAACCATTTTCAGAATCAATCATCGTGATTGGAAACTATAGTGTCCAATTAATTCATTTTAAACCCGATCAAACATAGTCTAAAATCGGGAGCTAAAGACAGAAACATATTGCGGAAAAGCGTAGAGTCAAGTAATAAAATCAGCATCTGAGAGAGTGTTTGTTCTTGAACAATATAAGGTATTTAGTGATCCAAAGTTATTCAGAATTTAATTGAGTCTAATGATTAAAATTATTTCAGTAAGTTAAAATGTAAGTCGAGAATTTTACTTTTAGTTTTAAGGCTTTTTATTCTTAACTAAACCAGAACGCAGCTCTTTATTCATATTCTGAGGCTTAATGTGCAACAAAATGTCACACTGCAGGTACAACTAATGTGGTAAATTACTTATTTTGGAAAATATACAAACAAACACAAACAAAAAGTTAGAATTTTCACGATTAGAGAGAAAAATTTATGATTAAGCCATAAGTAAGGTCTATTGAAAGAGAAATTCGCATGAATTTTTCATCAGTCGAGATGACTCTAAGATGTGAAGCGTCAAAAAAACCTACTGAAAAAAGAAAATAACTCAAAAATCTAAAATAAAAACTAAATTCTTGAGTAGCGTTTTAGCTATTAATCTCTTAATTCAGTGCATCACTTTGAAAGTTTGTTCAATGAGTTTTTGAAATTAAGCTTCTCTTGAAAAAAATAAAAAAATTCGTTTAAAAAGATTTAAATTTTAAAATTCTTAATTAAAATTGACATTTATTTTTTAGCAAATCGTTTACCATTATCGGGATGTTCTAGTCTTTTTTTATTTTTTTATTGTTATCAATTGAATCAATTGTACATATTTCGTTTTTACTCGTTTCATAGATTCTATGACATTAACAACAAAAAACAAAATTTTTTTTTAGGCTTTATTATCACTCATTCAGTCTTTTTTATTTTTTTTTGAAATAATTTTCTCGTTCTGGAATACAACGTCACCTTATTTTACGGGACGTTGAGCAAGTGGTCGGAAAAAGGCCTCGGCACTCTTATCTGAGAAATCAATCTGATCATTTTGTTCATTTTGAAAAAAAATCTCATGTCTCTCAATCTGAAAAATTCGGTAAAAAACAAGTGCAATATTTCAGACGAATTCTTATCAAATTCTCAATCATGGGCAAAAAATCTTTTTTTCGAACTAATCGGGTATTAGTATGGGTTGTCGAAAGAATTACATTTTTATAATATAATAAAGTGTTAGTCTAAAGAGGCCTTGTGAACTCGGGATTTCTGAGTTAAAGGGGGCAAGCTGTATCAACCTTGAATACAGCCAACTTCAAACTGAAATATCAGGCTAGTTAAATCCGACGTCGACGGCCGATATTTGGATTGGCCGTCGACGTCGGTTAACTACCCATGGTTTTAAGATTGTTTGTATCATCAGATTAATATCGATTCTTACTAATTTTTTATTAAACTACTTCAACAAAAATGGAAGTTCCGAATTACGATGTGACTCTTCGAGCCGTGGATCTCCAAAACTCATATAAACGATACAAACTTGGTTATGATGGTTCTAAAGCTCAAATGACACTTGGAAACACCTTAGGTTTAGAAGGGGTAAAAATGGACTTATACAATGATAAATGAGAGAACCTCAATATGTACAAAATGATTAGAATTAAGTTTTTTTTTTCTTGATAAATAATTAAGAATTCCATTTTTTCAAAATGAAAAATTTTTTTTGAACCTGTCATACTATAGGACCGTCGTCAATAGCTCATTAAGGCATCTAGGTGCAAGGAAAACCCTTTTAGCCATTTAACTCTTGATCTAATTTGTTTTTTGAATTTTTACTAGGGGTGTCAGCTTTATTTTACTTTAGGAATAAAGTAAAGGTAGACCCTTTGTTTCCTTTATTTTTTCTTTTATGCGTTTTTCTGCTTCAGAAGACTATATTTTAGTGTTTTTTGAAGGAAAAATCCATTTTCCGAGAAATAAAGGAAATAAAGGGTAAAACTTTACTTTATTGATAAAGGATAAAGGTTTGAAAAAAGCCTTTATTTTTGGCAAAACTTTAAAATACGCCTGTCAACATGATATTACGTTAAAATAACAAAGTTTCATTGAACTTTATTTTTTCTTTACTTTATTTTAAAAAAGGACCTTTAGTCATACAAATAAAGGAAAAAATAAAGTTCAATTAAACTTTTCAAAAAACAAATTAGATCAAGAGTTAAATGGCTAAAAGGGTTTTCCTTGCACCTAGATGCCAACAGATTCCTCATGTTTTTCTACTCTAGATTCTAGACTGGCTTGATTAGATATACTGGCTTTGAATTGAAATTGATAAATTTTAGTTTAAGAATTTCTTAAAACTTAAAAATTTTAGAAGAAGTTTATGAACACACGAACGTGGAGTTATTTTAAGGGAATTTTCTTACAAACATGGGTAGAATGACCAGATACTTTCACGATCTTAAACTTAATGTATAATTCTTGATTATTAGGTAATGTTAACACACGACCCACATATGATCCACCGGGCGGTTAAGGGTTAAATCTAAAACAAAATTTTATCAACGCCAACTAAAAGCTTAAGTGATTTGGAGTTTCTTAGCCAGATTTCAAATTTTTGATATTTAGAAACTTTAATAAGATTGATTCAAAAAATTTAAACCAAAAAAAAATTTTAAAGAGCGTTTTTATATATAGCAACCGTCGACACTTTTTGAAAAAGTTTAATCATAAAAAGATGACTAACTTGAGCCAATTTAGAAAATTTATTAATCAAAGCATATGCTCAATAATCTAGAATAATTGATCATTTAATCAAATAAGGAACTCTTATGATTAATTCAACAGGTTCACCACAATAAGCATTGCCAGTTTTAATATTAAAAATCCATAGGTGAAGGCTTTAAAATATATTTTTTTTCGTAACTATGGGAACAATTTTCTTTCCAATTGTATACATATTCATTTAGTTTTTTTTTCTGTAGTTATTTATTTTCTTTTTTTCTTTTTTGAAGTAACAATCAAGTATAACAGTGTCCTTAATAATTGAATAATGGATTTATTTGAATTGCATCAAAAAATGACGACCACATTGGTCCAACAAAAACAAAATTCTTCATCATTTGCTCGGCCAAAAATGATGGAAAATCGAGCATTTGATTATATTTATGATAAGAATCATCATTTATCAACTCAAACCGACCATCAAATGCAAGCCATGAAAGCAAAAAGTGGAACTTCCAATATTGTAAAAAATTTTAAAACAAGATTTTTAAGCATTTTTAAAATTTGAATTTTTTAAAAAGCATCTATTGCCAGTGTATCAAACAATGTTTAGTGAGCTAAAACATCATCCTCGTTTCACATTTCAATTGAGAAATAATCTTGTTTTGCCAAATCATATGAATCAAGAATGGCCAGGCAAACAAAATTACCAACGAGAAAGAATTATTTTACACAAATTGTAAGGTTATGAATTTTTCGAAACAAAAATAATGTGATTTTTTATAGGATGACAGGAGACGATTCTGTTAAAATACCTGCAACTGTTTATGAACGAACAGACGTTGGAGGAAAAGACAGATATAAATTTTCAAGAAAACCAATAATACCATTTTTGAATGCCATTCCACCGTATGTTGTTCTTGACACTTATCGTAATCAAGAATTAGAACAACAACGACAAAATGAATTGAATCGACCACAAACAAGTTTTGCTAAAACAATTGGCACTCAAACAGATTATAGAGATGGTGAAGCTCAAACAGATCCTTATACACCAGAGTATGTTGTTAAACCTGGCACACAACCAGAATTGTTAACTTTGATTACATTGGCGAATGGACGTGGTTTACCAGTCGGTTTGGCTGAGGTTGAAATGATTGAACGAGCTAGAGCTAAACGTGCATGGGAAGCTACTCTACCGCCTATAAACGACTCAAGTCAATGGGAAAAACGTCTAAAAATGATGACTGAAATGGAAAGAAAAGAGTGGATGTTTCGTGAAAAAGAGATCGAAGAGTAAACTTTCATCTCAATTTTTTTTAATAATTCCAAGACTCATAAGCCTTTTTTTGAGGATTCAAAATTTGAGAATGGAAATGTTGAAAAAAATGCTCAAAGATCGCGAAGATAACCAAGCTGGTATTCTCGCAAAGAAGTTAGATAAGTTATGGGTCAAAAAACAAAAAGAAAAAGATGCCAAAATTAAAAAATTTAGAGCCGAAAATATTAAAAGTAATTTTTCAAAATTCAGCTTCAAAAGAAAATTTTTGTCATAACCCTCATTTTAGATATTAGAAAACTTATTAAAAAACGAGAAAATCCAGAAGGTGAATTCAAAAGACGTAACATAATTGAAGAGTACGCAAACTTTGAAAGTCAAGCATATGCACCATTAACTCGAGTCGGATACTTTCCGGATAAAAATGCTGATAACTATTTAGTTAAAAATAAATATTTGGACACATATCAAGGTCTTATGGAATTGGAAGCGTCACTACCACCTTTTGTACTTCAATTAAAAATTGATCCGCCAAAACGTATTCAACATACCAAAGATGGTTACTTGAAACGAAAATACAGAGAAGAGAAACGATTAGAAGATATTCATAATGTAAGTATCAAGTCAATTTCTTTGGGGTTTATTGACTAAAACTCGATAATTTTAGAATATTGCTTCCGTAAAAGAACATAAAAAAGAAGAAGAAAAACCATTGAGATTCTTAAAATTGATCGAAAAACCAGTGCCAAGACCACCAACACCAAGAATTAACATACCAGACTTGGAAGAAGAAGAACGTGAATTAGCCGCCATTTATTTACAAAAGATAATTAGAGGAAAAGCAGTTCAAAATATGGTAAGTAATTCAACATTAATCGAAAAAAGTCTCAATAATAATTGTTGATTTTTAGATGTATGATGGTAAACAAGAGAAATTAGTTTTAATCAAAGAAGTTGCTAGTACACATGCCTTACAGACTGTTGATCAAACAAATACAAAATTATATAAACAAAAAGTATTGGCCTTACAACGTCAAAGACACCTTAAAAATCAAGCCAATGATCTCATGGACGAAGTTTTACAAAGTCTTGAAGGAGAAACTGTTTGTGATATGTTGGATTTTTTGAGCAAAGAATTAATTCGTTTACAAGAAGAGAGACGTATACACGCATTTGCAATGTTGGCTGAAAGACAACGGCGTATGAGAGAAGCCGAAGAGAGTGGTTTAAGACAAGTTGAAGAGAGAAGAAGAAGAGAAGACGATGAAATATTCAAACAAGTAAAAAAAAAGGAAAATTTTTCGAAAAAAAAGAGATTTATTTAAAAGACTCTTTTTTCTAGATGTTGAAAACCCAACAAGATTGTGTAGAAACTTACTTAGAAGATTGTATATTAGATACAATTGATCGTGTTGCGGACGAAGAAGCTCGTAAAGAAATTCAAGATATGGCTGTTATGATTAACGATGTCGCTTACGATATTGAGAAAACGTAATTCTAAGAAAAATTAATTTTAATTTTAAATTTTTTTAAAACTAATCTTGGCTTAAAGGAGATCTGTTTTGGAAAGTGAAGAAATTGTTGCTGAACTTGTGCACGGATTTTTGATCCCAGAAGCGCAAAAAGAAGTCTACAGACAACAAAGTAAGATTGGCTTTAATGAAGATTTGAGTATTTTGAATAATTAAAAATTTTTATTTAAGTTAAATCAAAACAAGAACCATATTTAATGGCTGCTCATAAGGAAATTTATGGTGAAACAAATAAAGTTTTATCAAATGATAATGATGCCGAGTTTGATAATTAAATTGTTTCATTTTTTTTTATTTTAAATTGTCTTTTTTTCAATAAAATTATTTTGCTATTTTGTTAATTTAAAGGAACACAAGTGTTTTGAGGATTTATGAACTTGTTGAATTCGTCTCACTCTTTGAAAAAAACACTTTTTAGGTTTTATTTTGATACAATCTGGTAGCGATGGCAGTCGACTTATTAACGAGTTGAATTTTAACTGTTTTTACCTATTTGAAAGGCCAATAGCCATAACTCATTAGTGTCAATCGCTACACCTGCTTCATTGCCCATTTCGGAACAATAACTTTAAGTCAAGAGGACTCGCAAGCCTGATCACTTTAAAAATCAGTCGAATTGGTGTCTAATTGTGGTGCCAAGATTTTTTTTCATTTCCAGATAATAAATTTTGCCTATATAGTACCTAAAAATCAAGTGCCTACTGAAATTTTGAACATTTTTTTAAAAGCTTCTAATCATTTTTAGGGCTTTTCCCGTGTATTAATGAAATAAAAAAATCATTTGATATCTTGTTTAGTGGACAACGAACCGTAGCATAGCCGTACCAATGAGTAGCAAAATATTCACGAACGTGTCAAAATTACACGACCCGGCCTTTATGTATAATAATTTTTTTGGAGAGAAGATCATGGATAAAATAATGCCCAAGGAAATATCTCGATTTCTTGCTCAAATACCCTAATCCTAAATAGAGTTAAGATTCTTGAGGTTTTCTGGTTAAACCTTAATTACAATTTTTTTGAAGACTTAAGATCTTTTATGATCCTAAATTTTCAATTTCATAGATCTTAAAAATAATATCCCTTTAGAATCTTATAAGATCTTATAACCGATCATCAAGATTTAGTGTTGGAATATCGGACTCGAGCGCATAGGCGATCAGACGGTAAAACCATTCTATCGGTATGTCGATCGTGAGTTAATTAAATGCCGTTTACCATAAGCTATTCAAAAAATTAATAATCGACATACCGATCAAATGGTTTTACCGTCTGACCGCCTATGTGCTCGAGTCCGATCTTCCAACACTATCAAGATTTAACTAGACAAGCTTAAGAATCGTAATTCTATTTCACTTAATCACTGGAATGATGAATATTTTCGTTTTACAGCTCTCCTGAAAATTTCAATCAGGGTTTTGTGAAAAAAATGTTTCCTCACTAACTCTTAAAAATTAACCTCCAGGCTCGTTTACCTTGGGTCGAATATACTATACACACAGTTTTGAAAAGAGTCAAGTATTTTATTCGACAAACGGATTTACGGTGTCGGATTTTTGGTTTAATATGTTAATTTTTGGATTTGGTGCAATTTTGAATAAATTATGTGACAAAAAGTGCTTGTTACCTTTAGCTTCATAAAATAAAGAATACAGTATACCATAATCTTGACATAAAATATTTAAATTTAATTAAATTTGTCTCATTTAATTATGACAAAATTTAAAACTTCGATTAACAGGAAATTAGTGAAACTAGATTGATTAACCTCTAATCAACTTCCTAATCATAATGAATATCCTTATTAATTGATTTTTTGACTATAGCATCTTATTTCAAATAATTTCCTGTAGAGCTAATTGAAATTTATTTGCGTCACCGAGAGGTTTTAATCGATTCCTATAGACCAATAGGTCGATTGTTACAAT
Source organism: Brachionus rubens (assembly GCA_022207745.1). Taxonomy (NCBI): domain Eukaryota; kingdom Metazoa; phylum Rotifera; class Eurotatoria; order Ploima; family Brachionidae; genus Brachionus; species Brachionus rubens. Next base: position 994,461 of record JAJVHD010000001.1, on the reverse strand, counting down.
TACCACTAGAAAAGAAACGAAAGCATGCGAAACAAAATAGAGCAATCTTAATCAACTTGCCGAATAGGAGCGTTAAAGCAATTAAACTTTAGAATAATGGTAGCTATGTTGTGTTTGTGAGAAATTTGGGAAAATCCTGTGTGATAAATGAGAGAGTAATTTTAAAATTTTATTCACTAAAATTAAGCTAAAAATACCAAAATAGGGGAAAAAACACTACAATTAACAAAAAAAAACGGAAAATATAATTTTATTATATTCTACTATAAACTTAGCAGAAATTACAAGTTACAGGACAATAATATTTCATAGTTGCTTGATTAGTTACACAATCACCACGTTCAGCTAACTCAGCACAATAATTTACTAAATCTTTACAATTTTCATCACTTGGTGATCTCGGAATTGTAGTAGTGGTTGTAGGAGCCGTTGTTGTGGTATACCTAGGGACTGTATAATAATACTCATTGTTTATTTCATTTTCTTTTTTGTAACCTCTTTGAGGGTAATACGAAATAGCTTGGGTTGTCACTGGGCTAGGTCTTCGGATCAAAGATTTTTTTGATGTTGGTTGAATTCGATCTTTTTGTTCGACCAAATCACCACATAGATTACACGATCTCATACATCGTTGTAACATGTAATGCGGGTTGAGTTTACAATCACCTCGCAAAGCAAAAACTGGACAATGAGCAAAATCATCTTTACAATAATTCTCAAACACTAAAGCAACGAAAATTTACATTAAATTTTTATGGTTTTAATTGGAATATTATTTTACCTGAAATGTCAGTTTTCGATGAAGTTTCAACTTTTTTGGGTGTTTTTGTTGTTTTTTCATTACAAAAACCACAGCTTTTTTTACACTCCAAGCTCATATATTGTCTGTTTCGACTACACTCGCCTTTTAATGCCCAAGATTCACAATTTTCATTTAAATTTTCACAGTCTTAAAAATTTTTACATTTAAATTTAAAAATTGCAAACAAATGGAATGAAAATTACCGGCGTTTCTCTTGGTAGTCGATTCAGTTGTAGTTTCAAAATATTTGAAAATTCTTGATGACAAAGTTGTTGGTGGTACCGTAAAAGTTGCCATATGTGAAGTAGTTGTTCTAGCTTGAGCTGTTGTCTGTGGTTGGTATTGTCGTTGATAAAAGTCACTTCTAGTCGTCGGTCTCTCCGTTTGAGTGATACTTGCTGTCGGTCTAGCCGATATGGGAAAACCACCAGAGACTTCGGATTCACAAGAATACCCAAGTTTTAAGACTTGACTTGATTCCATTTCTATATTAAAATTTTATTTTCAAAATTCAAAATAATTCCTTATAAAATTATAACCTCTGGTTGTTTTACACTTGTTTAAATAAGAGTTGTCACACAAAAAGATGCTATTGATTATATTTACTAAAAGAGTGTCATGAACTCTAAGGTCCTCAATAGTAAAGGTGAAGTTCTCTTTTTTTCCATATGAATTCAAAAATGCATCGATCTTTGGAATAAAATAAAAAATTAAGGGTTGAAAAACAAAGTTTGTTAGAGGATACATACTCCACTTGCTAGGTATTCTTTAACATCAACCAATGAAAAACTATTACGCCATGGTAAATTCAATTGAGCGTGATTATAAGATGAAAGTAAGTGAGATTTCAATTCTGTGTTTAACACATCAAGAGATAACAGCGCATACGATAATTCATGAACTAATAAATCTTCAGTCCTTAATACGAATTTTTAGTTTTTGTGACAAAAAAATTTTAAATTTAAACCTACTTGAATTTATCGTTTGAACAGAGTAGATTTTCTTCAGAGACAGTCACCAAAGGAATACTCGGTGTTGGACTAAGACCTCTTAAATAATTCCAATGAGATGGTAACATATTGTATTCAGGGACATTAAGTAAATTTTCCGAAGTGGCCAAAACGACAATTCGTAAATTTTTTTTATAAAAAGCCTCTCGAATTTCACTATTAGAAGCTAGATAGAATCTTAAAACATAACAAGCTCGTTTTAAACCATTTGGTGTGACTCTACTTGATCCAACAATCGGAATTCCATAAACTTCAGTGTATTTTTGATAAAAATAACTGAGTTTTAAGTCTATTCTAATGTTTGATGGTATTTGTTTTATTTGATTACAAGAGTGTTTGTTAGACGCCATTCCATTTCTTTCCCGGTTTGAAAATTTGTTTTGAACAGATTCTTGATTTTAATTAGAATAAACTTTGGGTGTCATTTTAAATGAAAAATTAGAAAATAATTTTTACCATGATTAGTAAAGTTACTGTTGAGAAATGACAAATCGTAATAAAACGGTTCGTGTTCATATACTCTGTCAAGGAGGTGAATAGATGTTGAAATTTGAGATTTTACTTTAAAAAAAAATTATTTTATAATTTTTATGGTTACACTCGGAGACATACCAAAAATTTTATAAGATTAAATAAATTCGAGAGCTTCGAGAGAAGTATCTAAATGTTGTACTAAAATTTTTGAATTGATCGTCTTAAATGAGAAACTCGCGGCCAACACTTGATTAACGCTTGCTTTTGGAAAAAGATTAATATCAAATCAATACAATTTTGAAATATATTTGAGATGTGATTGCCTTTAATTTTATAAAATTGATGTCGGGTCAGATGAAGTAAATTATTCCTGCTAAAAAGCATCATCAAAATGATTCTTTTTTGAAAAATTTCTTATAAAATTTCATGAAATTTGTTCGCAAAATGTGTGCTTCATTTGAGGAAATGAAATTAGATTAAAAAAATCTGAAAGGCAAACAAAACGGTACCATGGCAATGGCAACAAAAATTTCAGCGCATTTGAAACATGGGAAAAGTTTATAGTACATACAAAAATTAAAAAAATGTTTTCCGTACCCGTACCCATACTAAAAACTCTCTAAGTTCGCGATTTAGCGATGAAGTTGAGATTATTTAATAAGGGTACGGTTATGAAATGAGTACGGTACGGTGCGGGTATGATTTAGTACGGGTATGCCATTAATTCGGTGGAAATTCAGTAACAAGAATTACCAATAAATGACTTTTAGTACGATTCACTATGGCGATTAAGAAATATTGAAATAGACTTTTAATAAGTGCTTACAAACTAGGCTAATGATTTACTACAAGACATACAGTAATTTTAACAATTTTTTTACTCATAGTGTGAGTTAACGTTAGCAATAAAAAAAGGCGTAAACTGAAAGCGTTACTAAACGTAAGGCTCGTAAATCGTTAGCGTTAGAATGGTGTGAAAGGTGCGTTAGGGTCGAAAAAAAAAGTGTGAGAGGTGCGTCAGGGCGTTAGAAATTAGTGTGAGGGTAGTTAATTATACAGGTCTCATGACAAATTGTTAATTATATTTTCTGTAACTTTTTTCAATTCTATTGAATTAATGTCTCTCATATTTCAATTTACCATCCTAACGCACCTCTCACATTTCAATTTACAACTCTAAAGCACCCTAACATACTAGTTTGTGAATTTCACGCTTTTCTAACACTTTGACTTTTACTGCATCACACATCCTAACGTTTTTTCAAAAAAAAGTAAAAAAATCATTAAAATTACTGTATTTAAGAGACATGGGGCTAAAATGCAGGAAATTCAGAAACTTTTTATCGTGAAAAAGTCTCTAAACAATACAAAGAATCGAAAATGAGGGTCTTTTTGGGACCCATGGAAGACCAATTAAATTTCTATTTTCTGAAAACCAAAACAATTTTTGAACGATTTGAATTAATATCCATTAAGATTTAAGAATTATGAAAAAATCAAGAAAATACTAAGAAACGATAAAATTTAGATAAGATTCTTGAAAGATCTCAATTTTTATAACTTCGAAATCTTAATGAATTTTACCTAAATCTTGTCGATTCTTAGTTTTGTCTTGAATACTCAATTTTCCGCAATCTTTACTCTTTCTGTTTCTAGACTTCAATAAAGCACGTCACGAACTTTTTGTTGACAATCAAACCTCTTAAGGGGCCCATTCAATGCGAATAAAAAACGATTTGATAAAGAACTGTGCAGTTCGTTTGAACTTTTTACGAGCCCAGTTGTAGATAACTGGAATAGGGTGTAATGCTTGCAAATTTATAAAAGCCTCAATTCTGGGAGACTTCTTTTTTTTTTGCAAAACTTAATAAATCTTTAACATAACTGTTAGTTTAATATAAACTTAGAAAATTTTGGTATGCTCTTTGTCTTAAAATTAAAAAAATCTACCCAAATCAATAAATGTTGGTATTAAAATAATAAGGATATTTGCAATAAGGTATAACCTCATCATAAATTCTTATCTAATATAAAATATATTTTCAAAAATAGAATATAGTTGTAAAGTTGTAAACTTTCTAAAGTGGCAATTTTTTTTTCTTTAAAGATAACACTAGACTACATTTTGAAAAAAAATTAATTAATTTTGATGGATTTTGTTTTTTTAAGTATTCTAAAATAAATTGATTAAGATAGCGATAGAAATTTATTAAACTAAAAGTCTTATTTGTAAAACATAATGTGATAAAAAATTATTGATTATTTGAGAGTCATTTTTATTTTATAGAGTCTTATTAATTTAATTGAAAAACTCCATTAAAGAGAGAGAGAGAGTTTTATTAATTTTATAAAAAAAAAAACTAAGAACTTAAAAACTGAAAACTTAATTTTATCTTTTTAGGGCATTGAAGAATCTATTTAAGACAAGAGCGAATTTTTGTTTAAACCTATTCACATTCACATTAAAAATTGATAAGAAACTGTGCTCTAATTGATTATTATCAGTCGAGTTATCGTATTTATCCATTTTAAAATACCATGTAAACATTTACATTTGCAAGTTCATTTCACTTGAAATTTCACAAACATTTTAAATGACCTTTTTATCTTATCTCCCCTTCTCGCTCTCTTTTTCAATTCGTTTAATTATTGATCCCGGAAAGGTCAATAAAACTAACTTGTAATAAATTAAAAGAGCCCTTTTAATTTGACTTTAAACCTTGAAAAAAAAACTTCTTTTTAAATAATAATTCAACCGATTTACATCGTAGCTACAGTGATGGCAAAGGTTTTGTAACGGACCGTCAAATAACGTCATTTGATGCCAAATGATGTCAAATGATGTCATTTACAAAATGACGTCATATGACGTCATTTTTTTAGATCTTTAAAAGTGTCATTTGACGTCATTTGGCGTCATTTGATGTCAAATGATGTCATTTAAAAAATGACGTCAAATGACGTCATTAAGTCAAGTTTTAATTAGAAAAACGTTCATTAAAATCAAAACGACCACGCTTTCTGAATTTGTTATCTCTGATATTGTTACCGTGTTCTACGACCTAGTAGACCCTAGAAAAACAATTTATTCATGATGGTAAAAAATCTAAAAATTTTTCCCATACCCCTTTGCTTTTTGCTGCCAAATTTCAATGTGCTTTATTTAGTAAACACGATTGGAAAAAGATATAATTGACGTAAAGATATGTTCTGAAAGCTAAAAAGCTACCATTGACGCTGAGACCATTGCTAATGATGAAAAAAAGATTACTTAAGTGTTCAATACACGGGTGAAAACGAAAATAAGAGAATTTTTCGAACAAACCGCATCTCCTCCAAGGGAAGCCACAATATCCAAATCGATGGGCTCAGTCCTCCTATTTGAAAAGATAGATTGGTTCAAGGTTTATTAATTTTAAATTAAAACCACCTCACCTTAATTGATATTTTAATCATCAAAATATCCTCTATCAGTCAATTTTTAAGTAATTTTTTCTAAAAAGTTGAGCCTGCCTTAATCAAAGAAATTAAATGACTAAAATCAATATAAAATCGAATAAAGAAATTCTTAAAGGACTAATATAGTTGGTTTTTAGTATAGCCAAATCCAGAGAACTTCTCCGATGCTAAATCATCGGATAAAGTTTTCCTAAACGAAGAAACTAACAAAAAATCACTCCAAAATTCTGGTGATCATTTTTTTTAATGGTTAATATTCGGTTACAAACACGTTTCCTTATGGGCTTCTACAACATAAAAGTCAAAGTTTGACAGCACCTCTTTATTCCTCTAAAATACTCACTTAGAGCCTTAGAACGTATAAAAAAGATAACTAGGATACCGATATCGTAAACTATTTTAGAATGAGTGTACAGACTTTAAGAATAAAGAAAAATCAATTTTATAAACTGTAATTTTTTGCGACCATTTTTGATCGGATCTCTCCAATTTTAAAAATTCTGGCTACGCGCTGTTTTTGTATACCAGTGTAGGAAAAAGGCATACATATTTCATAAAAATTAGAAAAGGAAAAGAAGTTGGAATTAACATTTTTTGACTTCAGATTCTCAATCATCGTATAGAAAAACCCTAGAAAACATATAAATTTAAATATTAATCCTTTTAATTATAAAAAAAACAGGCTTTTTTGCACCATTTTAAGAGCCTAAAACCGATTTTTCAAATGTATAATATTCACTATCGAATTATATATCTTTTCTACGGTTTCCTATTCGAGAATTTTTAGATTTTTTACCACCATGAATAAATTGATTTTCTAGGGTTTACTAGGTCGTAGAACACGGTAACAATATCAGAGATAACAAATTCAGAAAGCGTGGTCGTTTTGAATTTAATGAACGTTTTTCTAATTAAAACTTGACTTAATGACGTCATATGACGTCATTTTGTAAATGACATCATTTGACATCATTTGGCATCAAATGACGTTATTTGACGGTCCGTTACAAAACCTTTGCCATCACTGTATATTGTACCTTGCATAAACTCTGGCTGAGTTGTTCAAAGGTGTCAAAAAAATATTGATAACAATTTTACAATTACAAGAACTTTTTTTAATTTCTTAAAAAATCCATCGGAGTTGTGGTATAAAATGGAAGAGAATAGTTACTATGTTCATCAAGTGCTTTTATTGAAAACTCAAAAGATGATTATTCAAGATTTCAAGTTTGTTTTTTTTTTTACCAAAAACAAGAATATTAGAGGTTTTATTAGGAATTTAAGTCCTTAAAATCCATTTAAAAAAATCAAATATTCACTTATATTGAATTCAAATATGTGTAAAAAGAGAGAAAATGTAACATCATGTGAGGAATCGACCATTCTTTCGATATGTTCATTCGGGATCGATATGTTAAAATCTACTGACGACCTCAACGAAACAAAACTCACTGGCTTTGAATTTTGTCTTGTTAAGATATGCAGACAAAATAGGGTTTACCTACAACCCCAAAGGAAAAAACTTTTTTTTCTGCTTTACTCAAAACGATCAAAATTTTTATTTGCTTACGAAATTTCTTAGATTTTAAGAATCTTTAATTAAAGATTCTCAGGGTGTATTGTAATTTCAAAGAAAAAAATCATCAGTTTAATTCGTGATAATCAAACTTTTAAAATGTCTGAATTTCGACTTTAATCTACGACCTCGAAAAACCTTGAAAATCGGTAATAAATCAATAATTTTTTTATCCAAACCTTCCCGAGAACCAAAAAAACGACATAAAAATTTTTTTGTTGGAATTTTGAAGAAAAAAATGAATGTTTTTATATGCAATGAAAATGCCAGCTGCTTTTTTGAGTGTTGAAAAAGCTCTTTTTTAATTTTAGGGCTTTTTTAATTTAAATAAGTTTTTTTAAAGTCAAAAAGTTCAAAACTTTGACGAGTTTCTTAGACTGAAAAGATTTTGCTCGCACTCGTTCGATGTATTACATTAGTTAATATAGCTGTATTTAATTTTTTTTTGATTATTTTGATAATTCATAGAACTTCATGAGCGTTCATGTATGTTTTACTTGGAAACTCGTGTTTAAATGCCGCATCTTAGACATTAAATGATTTTTCAAAAAATAATTATAAATTCCGCATTTAATCCTAAAATCTTTGAGATAATCCGGCATTTAAGTTAATGCCGCATTTAGTCTAAAACATATTGAGAATTTTTAAAACATTTGTGAAAATATTCAAAAAAATCTTTCTTTAAAAACTCGAGCTCTACAATGATTGAATACGTTGAAACAGTGGCGGGGCTACATTTTGGCGAACTCTGGCGACCACAACACCAAATTTATAATCCACTGTGGTCACGCCACAGTAAAAAATTGAATAATTAATTTTCAAAAAAATAATTTTTACAAAAATTCTCACAAAGAATAGTTTTTTTATTTTAAAAAAAATTATTTTAAAGATGAATAGCGATTATTCCTTTATTTCCTGACTTTTACTTGTTGGGATATATGAATCATTTCCATAAAAGTATAACCAGAGGTCTGATTTAGATTCGGTTAAAGATTGAAAGGCCGAAGGTCTGAATTTAGATGATTTCTAAACTAAATACCTCTTGGTCGCTTAAAAAGTCGCTCGCTTATGGAAAAGTTAGAGCGAACTAACATAAGACTGTTAAAGCACTAATAAGAAAAAGAGATATCAATGTGAGAAAAAAAAAGTTTGTCAGGTTTTTGAATAAAATTTTATAATTCTTGTAATTCTCTTGGCAAAGTTTAAACTTAGTTTATTTCTGTTCTTCATGAGAACGAGTAGACTTACTTTTAACTAAAGCTTGTCTACTTACTGGACCTCCTCCTCCATTTTTGGAAAATCTGTTATGCTCACCTCCTCAAAAAAATACTACGCCAGTGAATACTGTTGTTGTTAACCATATTTGTGTTTTTTGTCTTTTACAATATTTTTGTTGACTTCTCTTTTACCATATCATAAAATTTTATCAAAATAAATTTTGTCTTTCAAACAGTTGTGGTACCAATATTGACCTGTTTTTTTGATCATTACACTCTATCGGGTCGATTTTTCTAGCAACTAAGTTATGCAAAATCAATGTCAAAAATTTTTAGTTTTAAAGATTCTCACTATCCACTTTTTAGTTATCTGGACAAAATTAAACTGTTTTGGGCATAAAAAAGTTGACATCTTTAAGATAAAAAACAATAAAATAACGGGAGTAGTCATATTCACTGTCGTGAACGCTTTTGAACATCCAAATTTCCATGAAAATATTTTTTAAATTTTCGTTCAACGTATTCTACTAGCGTAGAACTCGAGTTTCAAAAATGTTTTAAAAATTCTCAATATTTTTTGACTTTATGTCGCATTAAGTCCGTAATTTCGACTTTAAGTGCCGCATTAACCCATCTATTGCCCTTGTACCGAATGTTCACCTTTTGCGCACCGAACCGTACCCTTGCCGGAGCGTACCTACCGTACCGTACTCACCGTCATTTTTTTAAATTTTGCGATTCTTTATGAATGCTTCAAACATAACTCTAAGTAAAACTTAGAAAAAAACACAAGTGAGATACCGATACTTTAGTGTTGATAACCGACTTTTGACCCAACTAGACCAAATCGGTAACGGTAATTTATCAAAAAAAAGGGAAAATTGGATATTGTAGATTTCATTACCTGCTTCAAAATGGTACCCTTGTTGTCTTTATAGAACGATTCCTTGGGGAGTAAGTATGTTTTAGTTGAATTCAAAAGCAATTTTCTTTGTCAGCTAAACCTTATTTACTCCTCAAGGAACCGTTCTACAAAGACAACTAGGGTATCATTTTGAAGCAGGCTATGAGATCTACAACACCTATATATGTTTTCTGTGTAAAATGTTACATTTATGATTTTAGCTTAGTTGGGTCAAAGTTGGTTATCAACACTACAATACTTACACCAATGAAAAGTAAAATTACTTTACTCCTAAGATTTTGATTTTTTAGATAAAAAAAGCTTCGGTACGATGGAACGGTGTCTCCATTTTTTTGATACGGAACGGTTCGCTTTGCAACGGCTACGCAAATTGTGTAAATTCAGTACAAATGCAATCATTTTACGTCTAAGATGCACGTAATTATTCTCAGTATTTCAATCTTAAATGCAGCATTCCTTTTCAAGACATCACGGTATATGAGGGTTTTCATGCAAGAATATCTTAAATTTCGAGTGTATGAAATCTTTAAAAAGTTGGTCTAGATTAGATCTTAACATTTTAATTGATTGAGATTCGGTAAGTTTGCTTTTAAAACGAATCGTTAGACAAGCTCTAGAAACTTTTTTATAATTAAAAAACTAAATCAAGTCAAAATTAATAAGAATAAAAATCATTTATTTCAAAATTGGAACAAAATTGATATTTTTTTTAAATATTTAAATTGTTCAAAATTAGTTAGAAAATAAAATTATTTTTTTTATAAATTTTTTTTATAGACAAAATGTAAATAAGCAAAAAAAAAAGAAGATATTTTTTTATTTTATAAATAGAATAAAACCAATGGATAAATAAATTTTTTTTTTATTTTACAAAGCACCATTTAAAAATATTTTTACCTTTTTTTTGTTGTTTTTTTTATTTTTCGAAATTTTTAATCTCTCTTCAAAAAATGACTTAAATAAACACCCCTCAAAATCAAAAAATAAAAATTTTCTGGTCAACATTTTGTATAAACAAAAAAATAACTAATTTTTTTAATTATTTACATTTATCAATTTCTGATCTCCATCAAGCTTGACGCTCTTAGTCTCAAATATTTATGCAATGAGCTCTCGTCTTTTTGTTTTGTTTGCTCATTTTTTCATAAATATCGAATCAAAACTAGGTGCCTCAAAAATTTTAACTAAATAAAGTCTTTCGCCATTTTGATCGAATATAGGATTTTTGTGATAATGTTCCAATAGCTCGGGCATTGAATTGAATACTTTTTTGCCTATTAAAAATTTTGAGTCTTTGTACAATACTTTAAAGTGTTTATTATTCGTACTATCCGATTTTAAAGAGATTGAAAAACAACCATTCTTGAAAATAAAAAATATTAAAACTTTGAAAAAAAAATTTTTTTTTGCATAAACTTACATCCGAGTCCCTGACCAAATAATCTCCATTTACCGCATATTTATTCAATAACAAAATCGTTTCGAACCGAGTTATGTTGCCAAAATACCATTTATTGAAAGATAACGGTCCAATTGTTGTTGGTCGTCGTATAAACACAAAATCTTGTAGTTGATTTTCGAGTAATGGTTCGACACACTTGGATGGTATCATACCTGTTATACCTTGACTATTGAATACTTTAAGCCACGATTTGTCATAGTCTAAGCCTTCTGTATCGTCTTCGACTAATTTTACAATTTCGTTGATCGAAATACTTAACTCGTTTGTGAATGAATTTGTTGATTTTATGTTCGATGATGCTGTGTACGGGTATATAACTCTTAAATACTCAATTTCTTTTTCAGTTGATGATATTGATTCACATTTTGGGTAACTTGAATCAAGATTTGGGTTCGAATTGTCCAATGGTTTAGGAGATAATTGATTTGATGGACTTTCATTTTGTTTCTCTAATGACGGTGAGTTTTTCATTATCTTAAAAAAGAAAAAAATTCAACTTTTTGAAACTTGGATGTAAAGACTTACATTTTTATTTTGTAAGGAATTTGTCGAAGCGTTAAGATCCTCTTGTAAATAATTAGATGGGTATAAACCAACTTGTTGTGTATCATCAACCGATACTTTCCACCATCCATCACCGAATTTTTCTAAAACTAAAACTTTCATACCAGCATTTAAAGTCAATTCATCCGGTCTAAATTAAATTTTTTATTAAAAAATTAATCTCGGTTTTATTTGATTGACTTACTTGACAGAAGTGTATTTATGTTTAACAACAGCTCGACTTATAACACAAGTATCACTTTTTATAGTCGAATTAGAAGATACCGACGAGTTCAATTGGGTATTTAAAGGCGATGTTTTTAAATTCGATTCAGAATTATTCGATCCCAAATTATGTAACTTTTTGGGTATGATTTTTTCGAGCAAAGACTTTTTTTCTTTTTTTACAAAATTCGATGGTACATACCCGGTTTGATCTGTGTCCATTTTACGTACATACCACCAATTTTTAGAATTATCCAAAAGTGTCAAACGTTCACCTTTTTTCAAGTCCAATTCATTTGTTTCTTTGGACTTGTAATCAAATTTAGCTATGAGTATAACATTGAGTATAGCGGTGTTTGACTGTGTTACTAAAGATGCCATCATTTAAAATAGAATTTTTTTAACGAACACATTTAAAAGTCCAGATTGAATGAGTAAACATTTAAATCTAAAAAAAAAGAAAACCCACGTTGAGATTATCGACAAAAAATTATTACTAATCCTTTTTTTTTTTATTTGTTTGATCCTAGTGATTAAATTCGTTAGTAAGAAATCTGTTTAAGATCAATAAAAAAAATAGAAAAAAAAATAGAAAAAACCAAAACAATTTATTTTTGTAACTCAAAAATAACTAGAACACATAAAACCTACTCGAGAGAGATTTGTTTTGTTTTGTTGAAGACTATAGGGTTCAAAAATAAATAAACAAAAAGAGTGGTCACACTTGATTTGGTATTCGTTTGAAATAACAAAAACATCACAGGGTGCCAAAAGGGTTTTCTCTTATTGAGTTGTCAAAGTGATTATGGTGCACAAAAGAACAAATTTTTGATTAATTATCATTTTTTGTTGTTTTTAAGTGTTAGTAAACTCTCTTGTTTTAGAAAGAAAAAAAAAATTATGAATATTTATAATTTTAGCCTGTTTCAAAACAAACATAAAACACTTACCCCTGTAATGTCTTTTTATTTAAAAAATAAAAATGATTAGTGTATAAATTATTTTTGTTATTGTTGTTGTTTTATACATTAATTGTAGAGTCGAACATTTTGTCCGCGTTATGAATTAATTGATTGATAGATTATTTGGTATTTAAATGCTCTACTAAATGGATAAGTTTACTTGGATTCCACATAATCTGTTCGTGGAATTTAATAAAGGGCCTAACAAAAATCTACGATTTCTTTGTCAAAAATTATAAAAAAACAATAATTCCGAAAATAGGTCATGAAAATTCCTGCTCGAATTCACTTGAAAAACTTCTGTTTTAATTTACGACCCCTGCTGAAGATGGCATTCTTTAAAAACACCACTGTAAGCACAAAAATTCCAAAAATTGATGATTTCTTTTTCGTTAACCCTATACCTAGCGGTACAAATTTACTAAACCACCTTTTTTTTCGGGCAAAAAAAATTTATTTTGATAATAAACTTTCCTTCCGAAGAAAATTAGCAAAAAACACCCCAATAAGATTCCAGATTCACTTATAAACTAATGTCATTTTTGATAGAGCATGAAAAAATCTATTTGGAAATGTGGTTCTTTTATTATAGATGTGATAAAACCCTCAATAAATCGAACCGTAAAAACAGCAAAATGATACTCCCTTAAAGTTAAGATTTTAAAAGTAAGGTGCTATTTGGGGTTTTCGAACCTTGGAAACTCAAAAATGTGGTCAGATTTGGGATAAATATGTATTTTTCAAAAGTATGTTTGGCCATAAAAAGCGATCACAGGCATATGCAAATGTGTCAAATTAGGGCAAATTTTTTGAAAAGTAAATGGTTGATTATGATATAGTGGCTGAAAGCTAAGGAACTCTAGATAATGCTGAGGTATTATTTAAAAGTTTTAAAAAAAAATAAATATTTAATATTCACTGTTTAATTTTCCTTCAATTAAAATCATCAGACTTTTTTTGTAATTTTTGTGGTTTACACCCAGTGTTGTTTTTAAAGAATACCCAAAAACTCAAAATAATACTATTTTTTTATAGGCTGATACCAAAGTGCTACTGCACGGCTCCTGAAAAAAGGCGTACCATCGTACCGTACCATCGTACCGTACCATCCAACCGTAACGTATCACCGTACCGTTTTTTTAAATTTTGAAATTTTAACTAAAAATCAAAACTTTTTAAATTTTATTTTCCGGTACGGTACGGTAAGGGGTAAGCCTTTTTTCAGGAGCCCTGCAGTATATTTAAACATTTAAGTATTCATGATTGAGAAGATCTGTAGTTTATTTGAATATGAAAGTTAAAAAACTGCTGTTGACGTTTGGATCGATATCTCTCGTTTACCAAGCTTTTGTTTGAAATATTAACTCGACCAAAAACGACGAAAAACAGGTAATTTTTCAGTTAAACTTTATTTTGTCCCAAATGATCCACTATATAACGTATTTGCTCGAATTTAACAACATGTCGTTAATACCGAATTACCACTTATAACGACATGTCGTTAAATTCGAGCAAATACGTTACGTATTTATTATGCTGCCGCTTAAAATAGAGAAATTTCTCTATAAATGTCAGGAGCTACTTTTTTTATTTATTTTTGTACTTAGAAGGTCAAAGAGGTCATGCCAAAATTAGCATGTTCGTACAGTCTAGTCTCTTATAACCGGAATTTCTTCATAAGTATACCGAATAAAATTTTCCGAATTAATGCGAAATTTTGGTTTATTTGACAATTTAAATTCTAAAAAATTAAAAATTAGAAAAAAAACTAAAAAGTTCAATGTTAAACAATCCCGGTTTATGCCGAGCAGGATTCTGCGAAGCTTGTCTTCATTTCTTATTGAAATAAAAAATCCTTAAAGATAAAATTTCATAATAAATTTTATAATCACATACAGGTGCTAAGTTCGAAATTTGTTTTAAATTTATGACTGAGAATGATCTTAAAAATTGTATTAACAAACCAACACGAATAGCCTCAAGTTCAACTATTGATGGTCAAAAGTTATCCAAAACTTTAATCGACGTATGTCTTCATAATGATTTAGATAATCATGGTATTTCAATTTTCAGTGAAGTAATTGGTTGTCCTTTTAGTGACCATTGCTTCATTTGTGTATCACTCAATGCTGCCTGTGAAACTGAAAATAGTGAAGTTATCTATGGTCGAAATTTGTGCCCTCAAAATGTTGATCGTATAGTAAGTGATCTTAAAAATGTTAACTTTTATGAAGCGTTAAAGTTCAAAGAGACCTATCGTCAATGGGGTTGGTTAAAAAACAAAATTTTATCGGTAATAAACAAAATATCTCCTATTAGACGTCTGAAGAAAAAGAAGTTCAAAAATAAATACCCTTGGTATGATAAAGAGCTTGCTCTTGTTAAACGGCAGCGAGACTTTTTGTACACCGTAGCTACAGCCTCAAAGTCGATAAATGATTGGACCAACTATCAGGAATATCGAAAAAAATTCGAATCGCTAAATAGGTCTAAAATGTGTGATTTTTTCAAGAATAAATCGATTAAAGACTTTAAAAATTCAAAATTATTTTGGAAATTTTACTCAAGTTCAATCAAAACGAGAAATTCTGACAGTGAAACCATTTTCCCCGATTCTCTAATCGATGATGATAAGAGTACAAAAGAAAAATCTGAGATGCCGAATGTTTTTAATTCGTTTTTTACATCCGTTTTATCAAATTCTCAAGTCGAACATACTGACTGTACAAGATTCATAGACAAAACTTTTGCCAATCTCAAAAGGACCAAAAAGGTAAATACTCCTGGTTTTTCTTTTAAACTAGTTGATAGATTTGAGGTCGACAAAGCGATCAAAGAGCTTTCTAAAACAAGTTCACCAGGTGTTAGTGCTATCCCAACGCAGATTTTAAAGGAAATTAGTCCTTGTTTATCACCTGTTTTAGCACAGATTTTCAACAATTGTATAACTTCTGGGATTATTCCGGATGAATGGAAGACAGCAGTGGTAACGCCCCTCTATAAAAATAAGGGTTCAATCAATGACCCAAATAATTACAGAGGAATTTCTGTACTTCCCCCGGTAAACAAAATTTTTGAAACGCTCATAGCACATCAAATTCGATTCTATTTTGAGTCAAATTCAATTTTTTCGGCCGCTCAGCATGGTTTCAGAAAGAACTTTTCTTGTGAAACCGCACTCCATGAACTTTTGAGTGATATTAACTTGATTCGTGATCGTAACTTGATAGCCATCCTTCTATTCATTGATTTCAGGAAGGCGTTTGACACGTTAGAAGCTGAATTGTTTATTCGGAAGCTATTCCACTATGGTTTTGACAATCAATCATTATCACTTATTCGTAATTATTTTTTCAATCGTAAACAAATAGTCAAGATGGGAAGGTTTGTTTCGAATTTTAAAAAAATTAAGCTTGGAGTACCCCAAGGGTCAGTTCTTGGACCACTTTTTTTCCTCATATTTATAAATGATCTTCCCTTGTGTCTAGATCAGATCAAATGTAAACTATTTGCTGACGACACAACCCTATCCCATCAAGGAGACGACTTTGATGCACTTGTTGTTAGTTTCAAGAGTCTGCTTAAACCATTTTTCAATTGGTGTAATCATAACCGACTTGAAATCAACTGGTCAAAGACCTTCGTTATGGTTATAACTAATAAACGGATCAAGAATCTAAAAGACTTAAAGACATTAGATCTTGATGTTGCAAAAGTTGAAATTGTCGATAAATTTAAACTGTTGGGTGTGACAATTGACTCAAAACTTGATCTTGAATATTACGTTAGTTCATTAAGATTACAAGTAAACCGTAAACTTTACTCGATAAAAAGGTTATTTTATTTATCATTCAATGTAAAAATTCAATTTTTTAAAACGTTCATTTTACCGTACTTCGACTATTGTGCATCGTTGGTAATATATTTTTCAAAGAGAGCAATACAAAAATTGGCCAATTGTTATTATTTATGTATATATAAATTATTCAAAATAACGATTAATTCGGATGATTTGAATATTGTTAATTCGCAACTAAGGTGTATGGGACTTTTTAATCTGCACCATAGGTTAGTTAAAAAGCTGTCAAATTTTGTAACAAAAATATTTATCTTTAAAAATCCACCGAATTTGTTGAATGAACTCAAATTTAATCATGAAAGAAATATTCCTTACAATCTACGGAACAAAAATATGCTTACTCAACCGATAATCAAAAGAAGAACAGGTGAAAAAACTTTTGGATTTTTTTTCACAAATTTTATAAACAAACTTTTTATAAATTTCTATAAAATAAAATTTACTTTTAAAGACTTTAAATTATATTTGTCAAAAAATTTGAATGAATTTGTAAATATTTGTGTGAATCAATTTGATAATTTAAACTTTTTTATTAAGAATTCGTATCTGTTTTATTAGTTTTTATTTTCTTATTTTTATTTATTTTTTACTTTTTGTATCAATTTTTGTAAAATTTGAGCAGGTCCCAATGGCTTGCTCAAATAGGAATTAGAAAACTAACTATCAAATTATCCAGATAATTTGATAGATAGACAGTTGTCTTATTTAGTTTTTGTTTAATAATAAATAAAATAAATAAAATAAATAGAATAAAAATCATTTATTTCAAAATTGGAACAAAATTGATATTTTTTTTAAATATTTAAATTGTTCAAAATTAGTTAGAAAATAAAATTATTTTTTTTATAAATTTTTTTTATAGACAAAATGTAAATAAGCAAAAAAAAAAGAAGATATTTTTTTATTTTATAAATAGAATAAAACCAATGGATAAATAAATTTTTTTTTTATTTTACAAAGCACCATTTAAAAATATTTTTACCTTTTTTTTGTTGTTTTTTTTATTTTTCGAAATTTTTAATCTCTCTTCAAAAAATGACTTAAATAAACACCCCTCAAAATCAAAAAATAAAAATTTTCTGGTCAACATTTTGTATAAACAAAAAAATAACTAATTTTTTTAATTATTTACATTTATCAATTTCTGATCTCCATCAAGCTTGACGCTCTTAGTCTCAAATATTTATGCAATGAGCTCTCGTCTTTTTGTTTTGTTTGCTCATTTTTTCATAAATATCGAATCAAAACTAGGTGCCTCAAAAATTTTAACTAAATAAAGTCTTTCGCCATTTTGATCGAATATAGGATTTTTGTGATAATGTTCCAATAGCTCGGGCATTGAATTGAATACTTTTTTGCCTATTAAAAATTTTGAGTCTTTGTACAATACTTTAAAGTGTTTATTATTCGTACTATCCGATTTTAAAGAGATTGAAAAACAACCATTCTTGAAAATAAAAAATATTAAAACTTTGAAAAAAAAATTTTTTTTTGCATAAACTTACATCCGAGTCCCTGACCAAATAATCTCCATTTACCGCATATTTATTCAATAACAAAATCGTTTCGAACCGAGTTATGTTGCCAAAATACCATTTATTGAAAGATAACGGTCCAATTGTTGTTGGTCGTCGTATAAACACAAAATCTTGTAGTTGATTTTCGAGTAATGGTTCGACACACTTGGATGGTATCATACCTGTTATACCTTGACTATTGAATACTTTAAGCCACGATTTGTCATAGTCTAAGCCTTCTGTATCGTCTTCGACTAATTTTACAATTTCGTTGATCGAAATACTTAACTCGTTTGTGAATGAATTTGTTGATTTTATGTTCGATGATGCTGTGTACGGGTATATAACTCTTAAATACTCAATTTCTTTTTCAGTTGATGATATTGATTCACATTTTGGGTAACTTGAATCAAGATTTGGGTTCGAATTGTCCAATGGTTTAGGAGATAATTGATTTGATGGACTTTCATTTTGTTTCTCTAATGACGGTGAGTTTTTCATTATCTTAAAAAAGAAAAAAATTCAACTTTTTGAAACTTGGATGTAAAGACTTACATTTTTATTTTGTAAGGAATTTGTCGAAGCGTTAAGATCCTCTTGTAAATAATTAGATGGGTATAAACCAACTTGTTGTGTATCATCAACCGATACTTTCCACCATCCATCACCGAATTTTTCTAAAACTAAAACTTTCATACCAGCATTTAAAGTCAATTCATCCGGTCTAAATTAAATTTTTTATTAAAAAATTAATCTCGGTTTTATTTGATTGACTTACTTGACAGAAGTGTATTTATGTTTAACAACAGCTCGACTTATAACACAAGTATCACTTTTTATAGTCGAATTAGAAGATACCGACGAGTTCAATTGGGTATTTAAAGGCGATGTTTTTAAATTCGATTCAGAATTATTCGATCCCAAATTATGTAACTTTTTGGGTATGATTTTTTCGAGCAAAGACTTTTTTTCTTTTTTTACAAAATTCGATGGTACATACCCGGTTTGATCTGTGTCCATTTTACGTACATACCACCAATTTTTAGAATTATCCAAAAGTGTCAAACGTTCACCTTTTTTCAAGTCCAATTCATTTGTTTCTTTGGACTTGTAATCAAATTTAGCTATGAGTATAACATTGAGTATAGCGGTGTTTGACTGTGTTACTAAAGATGCCATCATTTAAAATAGAATTTTTTTAACGAACACATTTAAAAGTCCAGATTGAATGAGTAAACATTTAAATCTAAAAAAAAAGAAAACCCACGTTGAGATTATCGACAAAAAATTATTACTAATCCTTTTTTTTTTATTTGTTTGATCCTAGTGATTAAATTCGTTAGTAAGAAATCTGTTTAAGATCAATAAAAAAAATAGAAAAAAAAATAGAAAAAACCAAAACAATTTATTTTTGTAACTCAAAAATAACTAGAACACATAAAACCTACTCGAGAGAGATTTGTTTTGTTTTGTTGAAGACTATAGGGTTCAAAAATAAATAAACAAAAAGAGTGGTCACACTTGATTTGGTATTCGTTTGAAATAACAAAAACATCACAGGGTGCCAAAAGGGTTTTCTCTTATTGAGTTGTCAAAGTGATTATGGTGCACAAAAGAACAAATTTTTGATTAATTATCATTTTTTGTTGTTTTTAAGTGTTAGTAAACTCTCTTGTTTTAGAAAGAAAAAAAAAATTATGAATATTTATAATTTTAGCCTGTTTCAAAACAAACATAAAACACTTACCCCTGTAATGTCTTTTTATTTAAAAAATAAAAATGATTAGTGTATAAATTATTTTTGTTATTGTTGTTGTTTTATACATTAATTGTAGAGTCGAACATTTTGTCCGCGTTATGAATTAATTGATTGATAGATTATTTGGTATTTAAATGCTCTACTAAATGGATAAGTTTACTTGGATTCCACATAATCTGTTCGTGGAATTTAATAAAGGGCCTAACAAAAATCTACGATTTCTTTGTCAAAAATTATAAAAAAACAATAATTCCGAAAATAGGTCATGAAAATTCCTGCTCGAATTCACTTGAAAAACTTCTGTTTTAATTTACGACCCCTGCTGAAGATGGCATTCTTTAAAAACACCACTGTAAGCACAAAAATTCCAAAAATTGATGATTTCTTTTTCGTTAACCCTATACCTAGCGGTACAAATTTACTAAACCACCTTTTTTTTCGGGCAAAAAAAATTTATTTTGATAATAAACTTTCCTTCCGAAGAAAATTAGCAAAAAACACCCCAATAAGATTCCAGATTCACTTATAAACTAATGTCATTTTTGATAGAGCATGAAAAAATCTATTTGGAAATGTGGTTCTTTTATTATAGATGTGATAAAACCCTCAATAAATCGAACCGTAAAAACAGCAAAATGATACTCCCTTAAAGTTAAGATTTTAAAAGTAAGGTGCTATTTGGGGTTTTCGAACCTTGGAAACTCAAAAATGTGGTCAGATTTGGGATAAATATGTATTTTTCAAAAGTATGTTTGGCCATAAAAAGCGATCACAGGCATATGCAAATGTGTCAAATTAGGGCAAATTTTTTGAAAAGTAAATGGTTGATTATGATATAGTGGCTGAAAGCTAAGGAACTCTAGATAATGCTGAGGTATTATTTAAAAGTTTTAAAAAAAAATAAATATTTAATATTCACTGTTTAATTTTCCTTCAATTAAAATCATCAGACTTTTTTTGTAATTTTTGTGGTTTACACCCAGTGTTGTTTTTAAAGAATACCCAAAAACTCAAAATAATACTATTTTTTTATAGGCTGATACCAAAGTGCTACTGCACGGCTCCTGAAAAAAGGCGTACCATCGTACCGTACCATCGTACCGTACCATCCAACCGTAACGTATCACCGTACCGTTTTTTTAAATTTTGAAATTTTAACTAAAAATCAAAACTTTTTAAATTTTATTTTCCGGTACGGTACGGTAAGGGGTAAGCCTTTTTTCAGGAGCCCTGCAGTATATTTAAACATTTAAGTATTCATGATTGAGAAGATCTGTAGTTTATTTGAATATGAAAGTTAAAAAACTGCTGTTGACGTTTGGATCGATATCTCTCGTTTACCAAGCTTTTGTTTGAAATATTAACTCGACCAAAAACGACGAAAAACAGGTAATTTTTCAGTTAAACTTTATTTTGTCCCAAATGATCCACTATATAACGTATTTGCTCGAATTTAACAACATGTCGTTAATACCGAATTACCACTTATAACGACATGTCGTTAAATTCGAGCAAATACGTTACGTATTTATTATGCTGCCGCTTAAAATAGAGAAATTTCTCTATAAATGTCAGGAGCTACTTTTTTTATTTATTTTTGTACTTAGAAGGTCAAAGAGGTCATGCCAAAATTAGCATGTTCGTACAGTCTAGTCTCTTATAACCGGAATTTCTTCATAAGTATACCGAATAAAATTTTCCGAATTAATGCGAAATTTTGGTTTATTTGACAATTTAAATTCTAAAAAATTAAAAATTAGAAAAAAAACTAAAAAGTTCAATGTTAAACAATCCCGGTTTATGCCGAGCAGGATTCTGCGAAGCTTGTCTTCATTTCTTATTGAAATAAAAAATCCTTAAAGATAAAATTTCATAATAAATTTTATAATCACATACAGGTGCTAAGTTCGAAATTTGTTTTAAATATTTGTTTTTTAACGCTGAAAAATCAAAAATGCACCTAAGGTATGTAGTATACACCTCTTACCATCGATCACATGTTAAAGTGTGTTTGATTCGGAGTGCCTTCTTTAAACATGTATTTTCAAGATTAAACAATGCACCATGTCCAAAAAATTTGATTAATAATCACAAAAATGAAAGAGTTTTATCAATTTTTAAAAAATTGATGCGTCACTAAAATCAAAATTAATAAAAAAAATGATATTTTATTTTGTTAAAAAATGGAAAAAAAACGAAAAAAATCCGAATTATCTTAAAAAATTTAGGTCTGAAATATTCAATTTTATTCAAAAATGAGAATTTCCTTAGTTATGGAGAAATTCCCTTTTTCCATTTTAAACTTAATTTATTTCCGATTTAACAAAAATTTTTAACAGATAATTAGAATTATAGTTGATTTTGCTACAGAGTCGAAAAAAGAGGTTGATTACAACTGCAACTGTGAACCTGTGGGTTTCGATATACAGCCAAAAAAAAAATATTTGACTAACCTTCAAACGCAAAAGAGCAAAGTTAGCCATAAATTAAAAATTTAATGGACAATTACTTTGTCTAAAATAAGCCTTTAAACATCATTTAAAAAAGAGAGTTCATTTGAATGACAAAATTTATCTAAAAATAAAGTTGTTAAATATGTCAAATTAACCTGAAGACGCTTATCTTGAAATCTTAATTGTATTTTTTTTTTCTAGATGAGTAAAAGTTTAAGTGGTGATATATGAGATTGATTTGAAATAGAAAAAAAAAAAAGTTAAGTAAAGGTCTAAATCAAATCAACATGAGCGAGCAATTAATTTATCGAAATCAATAGATTTTTATTTTCTCATTAGAAATAAACAAATAAAAACCAAAAAACCAGAGTATTATAACTATCCAAAAGATTCTATTTTATTATTTTTTCTTTTATCTCATTGATATAATTGATATACTAGGATTTTTTTTTAAAGAACAAACTATTATGATGAGTGGAAATCGATGATCTGATGGCACATTATGCCAGTCTCTTGGTTGTTCTGATTTTAAAACAAAAAATTTGTATTTTTATTATTAAGTGATGATAAAAATAAAATTTTGATTTAATGAAAATATTTTTTTTCTAATCGGTTTTTAATTTTATTAAAATAATTGATTTGACCCGTAGGAATATTTGAAATATTTTCTTTTTGATAAATTTATTAGCAAAAAATTCCTTAAAATAATGGAATATTTTCCTCTAGCTCGCTGATCATTTCAAAATTTATTTTGTAAGTGTGCTTGAATGGTCAGGACTGTAATAATAACTGTAGTTTAGATATGAGTGATTTTTAACTTTTCACTCTTATCCAGATATAAAGTCATTATTATTACCGTAATGTCCTTGTAAAGGAACGCATTGAATTTATACTTGGAAACTCGGGTTTAAATGCCGCATCCTATGCGTAAAAAGATTTTTGAAAAAGTACTTAAAAATGTGGCATTTAATGCTTAAATCCTTTAGTTATTATTATTATTATTAAATAATCTGCGACGGACATAGTCCGTAGAGTCGGGGGTTTAAGGTACCCAACTATGGCAGATGATCTTTAACAAAGAATGAAATTAACTAAATATAAAAATAAATTAAATGTATCAATAAACGAGTATAAAAAAATAAAAAACTGTTAAATTTAAAATAGTTAATGTGAGACTTAAAACTTAATCTTTGAAAAGATAATTATAAAAGCGGCATTTAATGCTAAAATCCTTGAGTTAATGCAGAAATTTCGGGCTTAATGCTGCATTGATAATTGAAAATTGTGAATTTTTTAAACATTTTAAAAAAATTCAAAAAATTTCAAAAAAACGAGTTACAACCCTTGTAATTCAGAACTTCCAAAAATGAACGTTAATGAACCTTCGTGAACCTTCATGAACGTTCATTTTTGGAAGTTCTGAATTACCAGGGTTGTATACGATGGTCGAATACGTTTTAAATAAAATTTGAAAATATTTGCATGCTAATTTGGATGCTCACAGCAGTGAAAATTACTGTTTTTTTAGTTTTATTAGTTACTCTTATTTTAACATGCCTTTTGTCGACTTCTATTTTGCCATTACATAGCATTTTGTTTTTCTCAAAAACAGTTGTGTCTACCATTATTGACCTGTTTTTTACATCGGGTCGAAATTTCAAAGAACCACGTAAAAAAAAGTTTATGTCAACAATTTAGAGTTTTAAGATTCTCACTATCAACTTTTAAGTTATCTGATCGAAATTAATAGGACGACCGTTTGAGTTCACGACCATAAATATGTTAACGGTCTATAGCCGGAAAACAGTTGAAATCTTTAATTTTCTTTGGAATCAATGCAGCATTAAGTCCGAAATTTCTGCATTAACTCAAGGATTTTAGCATTAAATGCCGCTTTTATAATTATCTTTTCAAAGATCTTTTTGCGAATAGGATTCATGCATTTATTCTGGAAATTTTAATTATAAATGCCGCATTCCTTTGCAAGGCATTACGGTATTTTTGACTCAAACCTATTATTCTATGACTGAAAAAAAAATATTTAATAAGCTTTACTGCAAAATCAGATTACAGAAAATCTTGATTTCCTTTTAAAAATCTTTAGATTTTTCGTTAAAATCATCGAATTGAGTAAAGCAAAATTTAGCAATCTGGACTGGTAAATTTTACAATCAACTGTCCCAAAAATATTGCCAAAAAAATTATGTGAAATTGAAAAACAAAAAAAAACTAATTTGATGTTCCACTGATGGGGATTTTTAAATCATTCCTTTCTGTAAATCTACAACTAAATATCCCATTCCCCGGCAAAAATTTAATATTCAAACTAATCTCTCATTATCTTAACACGTTTAAATACAAGAGCTGGTTCGTAATCGATAATCGGATTTTATTGAAAAAAGTCGATTATTGAAATAATTTTAGAAGTACCTTTTTTGCCTTGAATTTCCATTAATTCAAGTTACGGTAATATGATACGGAGGAGGGTACGCCTTTTTTTCACTAACAGTGCTGTATATTAAAAATAAATATATATACTGTTAGAATCCTTGAGGTAATACATTTTAAAATAGCGTAAGATTAAGACTTCGAAGAAAGGTCGAGCCAATAATACAATCAGACCTTGAAATCTCAGAATTTTTAAAACAGCTAAAATTTTCTTCATTTAAATCATACTATGTAAATAATTTAGCTTGGAAATATTAGATAAAAAAATGCCTGGATTAATCCTATATTGATTTTGAGTTAACAAAAAGTCGAGTAAACAAAAACTCTAGATAATCGTTAAAAAAAATTGTATTTCATTGGGAAATAAAATTTCTGATTGAGTAATATAAACAACTGGATCACTTCAGATGTTGGTTAAGTATTAGTTATGTAAGACTTTATCAAATACAATTTTTTATTAAGCATTGATTCTGATTAAATCTTTAATAGAAATTCATATATGGGTCCTTTGTCAGAAATGTTTTTAACAAATCAAAATGTTAATTTAGTTAAGCGGTTCTGAAAAAAATAACTTAAAAATTTCATTTTGATTAGTAAATTCACTTGAAAAAATTTGGATATTTAATTTTTTACATCTAAAGACCCTTGTTAATTAAAAAAAATGAGCAGTAAGTCTTTTCATCTGAATATTATCTTCCGATTGAGTTAAACCTTAATCTATTCAAGATAACAATTTTGCCAACCCTCAACCACCTTCCAATTATGTCCATCCACATAGAGATGAATCTGGGTAAGAATTTACCTAAAAAATCGATTGATAGAGACTAAATTTACCTTTATTTAAGAAAATTGACAAATGAAGATTTTCGAAAGCTTTTGATGACGCCTTCGGCTCATACTGTTCGATCACAAACCGCACCTCAAACAGTAAGAGGAGATGCAAGCTCTCTTAATAAGTAAGGAACTTTTTTTTCAAAAATTTTTAATTCTTATTTAAATGTCTTTGTAAAGGAAAAAGCTTACCGGAGAAGCTGCCGAAAAACGTAAAGAACGAAAATTATATTACGCAGCACTAGTCAAAGAAAGCAAACAAAAAGAAGTTGAACTATCTGAAAAATATCGTGATCGTGCCAAAGAAAGAAGAGAAAAAGAAAAAAATCATGAAAATGAAGATGATCAAAGTGAAGCATTACCAACTGGTTATCACGCCGTTGCACCTGGATTCAACTTGTATTAAATTTTTGACTTTAATAAAAATATTTTGGTTGATTTATTCGATTTTTTATTTTTAAGGACAGATAACGCTGAACGAAGACGACAAATAATTGAGGAATCAAAATATCTAGGCGGTGATTTAGAGCATACGCATTTAGTAAAGGGTCTTGATTATGCTTTGTTGCAAAAAATACGATCACAAAAGGAGAAGTTAGAACATCAAGAAGATGAAGATGAAAACGAAACAGGCGTTGAAAGACGAAATTTAGAAGATGAAGTCGAACAAGAAGGTTCAGATGAAGACGATATTGAATCGAGTGAAGATAAAATCAAAGCAAATTTGAAACCTAAAATTCTTCCTAAACAAACCACTGCAGCCATTGCAGCAGCTCTAAACAAATCGCACGAAGTTCCTTTCGCTCTTAAAAAGTAAAATGTAAAAAATTCACACAAAACATTTTTTGTAAATTTTTCATTTTTAGACAATTGGAAGCTGGTAAAGGAGCCCTAATTCAAAAAATTAGAAAAACACCACAAGAAGTAAATGAAGACACCATAGGAGAAGACGGTAAAATTGTTTTTAAAACAAAAATTGGAAGAAATGTTCATCGAATTTTGTTCGAAAATAATCTCCCAAAAACGAATGATTTATTTTTACCTAATCGTATGGCGTATATCGTTGATCTAAACGATGAAGAAACAGATGTCCCAATTACATCTATTAGAAGTAAAGCCGATTGTACAAACACTGATTCAAACGCCATTTTGACAACTAATGACATTGTTATTAACAAATTGACCCAAATTTTATCGTATTTGAGACATGGTAAACGAGATGTGAAAAAAATAAAAAAGAAAACTACAAGACCTGATGAAACAGAGGCCAAAAAAGCTGAGCCGTCAAAAGATTTAGGGTAAGAGACAAGTTTGAAAAGTTTAAAGAACTTTTTTGATTAAATTTTAAAATTTTTAGTATTTATGACGATATTGGAGACTATGTGGTTGATTTTACCAAAAAATCTGAAACCAAAACCGATTTGAAACCAAGAAAGTATTTTAGTGAAAAAGACAAAGACGAAGACGTTCTACAAGGTCCCTCACATGAGGCTGCTCAAGAGTTTATTAAAAACATAACTGAAAAATATGCTACTAAAGAAGTACAAATTGGTTCAAATTGTTTTTTTTTAATTCTTTTAAAAATATTTTTTTTGGTAGATTGAACCTGAGAAAAAAGAAGATAAAAAATCCGGTATGTCAATCAAATTTGATCCTGATTCTTATGCTGAATGTTATCCGGGGTAAAATTTCAAGCAGACTTTTTTTTTTGTTTTTTTTTCGAAATTTTAATCAAAATTTTTAAAAGGACAAACGCAGAGGAAGATGTCAATATTGATTCTGACGAAGAAGCAGACTTTTCTAAAATGGATATGGTACAACACCGCATATTTATTTTTTCTATATTTTCTAATCATTGCTTTGAAGGGTAACAAAAAAGGTCCTGTAAATCGTTGGGACTTTGATACTAATGAAGAGTATGGCAGTTACATGAGTAACAGAGAAGCAACTCCAAAGTATTATTTTTTAAATGATTTAAAGTCAAGTAAATTTAAATTGTTTTGTAAAATTTTGAAGAGCTGCTTTTCAATTTGGTGTAAAAATGAATGAAGGTCGAAAGACTCGACGAGGTCAAAATGATCAAAAAGAAAAGGCCAAACTAGATAAAGAATGGACTAAAATATCACAAATAATAGAGAAGCGAAAAGGTGGAGAAGGCGGTGGAGATTTCAAGAAGCCTAAATTTTAAAGTTCAAATTTTTTTTGTTGTTAGTTTATCAAAAATTTAATGTAAATAAAAAGAAATTTTTGAATCTATCATTTTATTATTTTAAATCAAGTAGATCATATTTTTTAATCAAATTTATATTCAAATGATTTCCTTTTGAAATGATTTTCTACTAGGTTATCTCTAATTTACGGACTTTGAGCCTAAAACGAGGACTCGTATTTTTCTGAAAAGACTCAAATTGTCTGCACAAATGCGGTCCCTATTAGTGTTGTCAATTTTACCTTTCAGCTAAAAAAGACAAAAACTTCAAATTGATAAATATATGCTTATAGATGATTAAAACGCGTATCACCTCTTTTCGGTTCAACACAAGGTCGAACACCTTACGGAAACCGATATAGACCGATAAAGCAAAACACATCCGAAAACATTACAGTAGAATTAATGAAAATGTAACGTCACTGATTTACACCGTAACCAAATTTTGACGGGTTTCTTAAGTTTAATTACGTTTTCGTTCTTAAGATCTTATAAGCCTAGAAGACGATTAAGGAGGTGATCTAATTAAAATGTATAAAATAGTCAATGGTCACCAAGAGATAAATTTGTTAAATGGTATTAACTACGCTAAAACAACCACAATCAATCTGAGAAGAAATTAAAATAAGCGATTGGTACGTGAGATAAATAATAAGGGGTTATACTAGTACAATTTTCTCTCAAATCGTGTGGCTTCAATCTTGAATGATCTGTATGATAATGCAGTTTCAGCGATTTCAACAAATACAAGTAGTTTCAAGGTTGCTTTATATTGATGAAGAAGTATTTGTAATGTCACGAAGCTATCACTGCCAAAGTCTTAAAAAGGCTAAACGCTTAGGTTCATTGGTATATTAGGGTGATTCATAAAATTAAGTTTTTAATAGAACTGTAAACATCTAATCTTCAAAATACAGGGCTGCTACGATACCATGAATTCACCATGTTTTACGCAAAATTACCTTAAATCACCAAATTTGACAATAAATTTCATAAAATGACTGATTCTAGAAAACGTCATTTAACGTTAGATATCGAAAATTAACGATATTTTACGTAATTTGTCGTCAAATTTGGTAAAACACAAAATTCCAAAAATTTTCTAAAAAAATTTACAGTCAAGTCCCACTTATATCACCACCCACTTAAGTCACTATTACACTTATATCACTGGAGAGGTTAAGACAAAAGGGTCACTTTTAATGCAAATCGATTCCAGTGAAGTCACATTTCATTTTTATCACTGAAAAAAGGCTTGACAAATAGGGTGATATAAGTGCTACTCGACTGTATATTTTTTTCTTTTCGTTTAACGTAAATTTTGGTCAAAAAATGAGAAATCAATTTTTTAGACTTAAAACGGAAAAGAATAAAAATATAAATTTTTTTTATGAATTTTTTAAGAGCTAGAATCAATAATGCAAATCCGGGCTTTCAAAATGCTCATTTCTGAAAGCTCATGCAATTTTCATTTTACAATGAAGATCAAAATTTTGTCAACTGTCGACTCAATTAATGTAATCCGTGGCCTGGAAAATACAAGATTACCAAGTTTTTGTCGGTTTAAAAAATCAAAAATTTTACCACTCTACTTCAAATTCATGAACTTTCAAAAATGAGCATAGTTTGTCTATACCGCAGTTTAACATAACTAACTAACAAAAGTCATAGCATGAATAGGAGTTGTTCAAACAATTTTCCTCCTTAAGAAAATTTTTCCAGCTTTTCGATTGGTAAACCCAAAATGCCTTGTTGAGGGACAACATGTTAGAACTCAAAAGTATTAGAAATATCATACTGATACTTTAAACAAAATATTGAAACCCTAGAAATTGTCGTTTTTAGTCTTGTAAAAGAAACTGGAATTTCTAATTCGAAATATCTTTCAAAAAAAACGTAACGAGTTGAATACTTTAAACAAAAAAAAGAAAAATTACGACGAAAAAAAATAAAAATCTCTCTCCAGATACTTTTTCAAGAATAATATTTACATTAATCGAATCGAGTTGAAACAATGCGATTTAGAAAATAAAAAAAAGTTACGAGATATTCTTTTGTAAAATTTTTGAAAACAAGTTTTTTATTTCGTCTCAAAAAAATAAACTCAAAAAGCGATCAACACCGAAAATTAAAACAAGAAAAAATTTTTTTTTATAAAAATAACAAAATTTTGTCTTTCAACTAATCGAAAATAAATTCGGAAAAATGTCTTCAAAAAATTATATCGATGAAGAAGGAGATGACAAAAAGATTAAATTCAAAGACAATAAACTACTTTACATTAAAAATATTTTTAAAACAATCGGACTTTTTATCTGGAATAACAAGCAAAAGGAATTTTTGGGAAGAGAAGTTATAAGCTGGAGTAATTTCAACCTAATTTTTTTCTTTTTCAAAATGCTCTTCATTAAATTTTTTTTTAAATAAAGGCTATGTCGGTGTTATGTACGTTGTTTATTTTAGTATTTTAGGTGCATTTGGCTGGGCCATGATTGCAATCTTAATGGCCATTACTCAATCAACAAATCCAACTAGACCCAAATACGCTGGTTTATCTAGTCCTTTAGCATATGAGAATACGTTTACACCAGGGATGGGTATGAGACCACACTTGGGAAAAGAATCATCTCATATTGAATTTAGTTACAAAAATTCTGATGAATATACAAAATATGTTGAAAATTTAGACCTATTTCTAAAGGATTATGAAAACAAAATTTCAAACACTGGTGATTGTGATATGTTAACCCAAGACCAAATTAACGCAAATACTAGAGATTTTTCTTGCACGTATGATGTTTTTAAATATTTGGAACAATTAAATTGCTCAAAAAATGAAAGCTACGGGTATGCAAGTGGTGAACCTTGTGTTCTAATTAAAATGAATAATGTAAATATACTCAGAGTTTTAGAGACCTTAAGGTTGTATCAGGGATGTAAAATAAATTACACTTTCCTTTAAACATCCGGTTGGGTTTTCTAAGCAATTTTTACTGAGATAAAATTAAAAAAAACTATGAATTTTTTTCAATTTTAAAAAGGTTTTTAATTGGTCTCCTGAGAAAATCAAGATACCAACATTAGATTTTTTAGACCGTCCGCCTTGTAATTCAACAAACAGTGCAAATGGATTAAGAAATATTTCGAATCATATATTTTACACGTGTAATGGTGATGTAAGTTGCTAAACAAAAAATAATTTATTTAATCAAATATTTCAAAAATGTTTTTTAAAGAGTGAAATTGATAAGAACAATATTAGGTCAATTAGAATAAATTCACATATCGGAGAGAGTGATTGTTTTGGTGGTGTTCCATTTTATTTCTATCCTTATACGTAAGTTAATCAATGATTTTCTCAACTTTTATTTTTAAAATAATTTTTTTTTTGTTAAAGAAATGAACCACATTATATGCAGCCATTAATTGTTGTCAAATTGAATCTAACAATGAATCAAAAAGTTCAAATAAATTGTAATGCATGGGCGAGTAATATTAAAATTGAACCAAGAAAAGGATATGGTTTTGTTAAATTTACCGTCAAAATAAAATCATAAGATTTTTTTTTTAATTATTTAATTTATTTTTTGTTAATAAAAAAAAGCTAAAAAAAATTTTTGAATTCATAATTTTTAAAAGGTCAAAGAGAATTTTATTTTTTGTACAGACATGCCTCAAAAGGCAATGAATATCAAAAACTTCAAAGATTAGAGAATTTATGCTTTTTGAGACCAAATTCGTAATCATCATGTAGAAAACCCCTTTAAAAATATTTGTATCAATGAAAAGATCACTTTTAAAAATTGATTTTGGGAACTTTTTCAAGGCTAAATGGATAGATATCGGGTCGTTTTTCGAAATTAACTGAATCACTCTCTTCCTTGGGACAATCAATTAGGGTCCCTACATGATTTTATTTGAACCACATAATTATTTCATTCATGGAGAAGACGCCTATGTGGTCAGATTTATCAAATTGAGATACCGTGGAAGTTTTGAATTGGGAAACCTTTGCAGTGAGGATAATTTTGAATGATGAGAATTTTAAATTTTTTCGTCAGTCACACCTTCTCATCTTGGATGTGAAATGGAAAAGTAATTTAGATTTTAGCACAGTATATAATTCGAATTAAAGAAAGCAGTAATTCCACAAGTAAAATGAATATCTTTGCCACATTCCCTTGTCCAGAAGAAGGCTCTTGTCTACAAATTTTAGTGATATTTGCTCAATCCATTAAAAATTTATGGAATAAAAATCAAAAATATTAATATTTTTAAACTTTGAATTTTAAGGGTCAAAAATCGAGGTTGTTTAAGAATTTCTTCGGAAAAATCATAAAAATTTTATGATCTTTACAGCGTTTTAATCCTCGAGCATTTTTCTATCGAATGGTTGGCCAAACTAATTTTTCCAAAACAAAATTACTGAAGACACTCGAGGGATATGGATGGGGTCACTTCCGGGGAGCCTACTCCTCAAGAAAAGCGTATGCTGAGAAGCTTTTCTGTAAACAAGAAAGAACAAGGTACAATTGTGCAAAATTTCGTTGGTTTCTGATTATCGGTTCATATTTTTTTTTCAAATTTTAAAATGGCGACAACCATTTTGGAACACCAGTTACTTTACAGAAAGGTATCAATAAAATCAAGGAAACCTTTATGTATGGGTCTTTAGTTAAAAGGGGGCCTAATCCTGATTTTATGCCCTTTATGTACTTTCCTAAACATTGGTATTTTTGTATTTTTGCCAAAATCAAATATCGTATCAAAGAAACTTAACCATAAAAATAGCCCTAATCATTTTTTTGTCGAGGCTACAGACTCATTAAACAATTAATTAAGGTTAGGCTTATTTAGATCTATGAACGCCTACTTAGACGTAGGGCTTAGGGTAAAGTATAGGGTTAGGGTGAGCATTTATTAAAAAAGGAGTTTATAGTTTTTACTTTTATTATTTTATTCGAATTTTATGGGAGCTAAGAGTCTTACTTTAAAGCCTTATTAAGTTTTTTATGCTGTGTTTCCCACTTAATCGCCGCCAAATTGAAGTTTTTTTGAAAATTACTTTGAAAAGGATAGGAAGTAATTTAAACTTTATATGCATACTGGTTTTTAAGCTCATCGTTGACAATAGGTCCCTAAATAGACGGAGGAATGTATTAGATTCGCAACAAATCTACCCAATTCGCTGTCTACTTCCTTGTTTTGGTTGCCTCATTTGATGAATCGGTAAAGACTATTTCTAGAAGTTCTCGTTGTTTCATGTATTTGAAACCTAGCAATCCCAAAACAAATTAATTTCTAGAGTAATTTTGACACTTCTATTGGCAAATGTGAATTCAAGAGCCCGAACTCATTAAAGCCAAAATTTTTGATTATTTTAATTTTTATTTTTAAAAAAAATATTCAGAAAAAAATATTGAAAGCATTATTTTCACAACATTTCCAATAAGCCAAAGCATGAGAATATAACTAGGCTTTAATTCGATTTTTGTAACGCAAGAGGTTTCTTAAAATTTGAAAAAAATCAAAGTCAAATATTTAATTTAAAAAAATATTAAACAAATCAAACTTGTTGTTCCTTGGCTTCACATAAAGCTTGATCTACTTGAAGCTTTTTATGGTGTAATTCTTCAACATTCTTTTGAGTACGACCAGTCTTATTTGAGATTAACATTAAATTTGTTTTTGTTTTTCTCGAGGATTTAAATTTACTTTGACTAAATGGTATGGTCCTGGGATTGTTTTTGGCAATTCCCATGTTCCAACGTAATCACCAAACGGATTTCCGTTTGAACGAGTTACACCTGGTAACAAATGTCCTTTTTCATTAGCAATTATTGTTGTCTCATTGTGTCTCTGAGCTGGTCTCTTGATTTTCATACATAAATTTTCATTAAATTTATTCAATGAATAAAATGTTTGACTTACTTGTTCAAGTTCAGGTTTTGATAGTTCGTACATTTGGACTCTTTTTGGTGAAAATGTTTGATCATATTGACCGGCTGAGTATATTTTAGACATTTTTTTTAAACGTATTCAAATTTTATTATCTTATAAATTTAGGCTTTATTTTTTTGAGTTTTTGCTTTTCTAAACGGTAAAATTAGGATTCGTAATACGATTTAATCATAAAAAATATAATTTTTAGTTTTATTTTTTCGCTTTCAAAAAAAAATTTAAATAAAGCGTAACCATGGTTACATTATTACAATTATATTTTTAAAAATAATTTTAGAATTTTCTGGACTTAATTAAAATTTTATCAAAAAGGCTTCCTTAAAAGTGATCAATGAATTTAATTTGTTCTAATAACAAAAGTCTAATGTTTAGGATTTGGCTTGGTGTTGGCAATCGACAAATGAACCAACTGGACTGAATGTGGAATTTCTAAGCTTTCAGATATTCATGATGATTGAATCAGTTTAAGCTTTGAAATTGTGGGATTTTCAGAGTCCGAGATTTAAGTTATAATATCGGAAATTCATGATTAGAAGTTATCAAAATACCTCGCAAATTCTTGCAATCAATTTATTTTTTACCAAATCTATTTTGCAGAAAAGAATTTTATGATTTTTTATGAAATAAGCAATATGTTAAACGCACAAGTTTTTTACCGATTTCTTTGGTCAATTTTTGGCCGATAAAAAGAGTGATTTTAGTAAAAAAGGACACCAGATCCTAAAAGAGCACCCAAAAAAAATTTTATGAAAAAATACAGGGGGTGCAGAGAGGTGGGTTGTTAATACTCTGAAAATTTCGATTTGATTATAGACATGAAAATAAACCGGTCCGAAGGGAGTGTGAGGTATCATTTTCGACGAATTTTCAATGCTGAATTTATTAGAATAGCTGGTGTTTAGTAAGCATTCAAAATAGGCAAATTACAACCGGGTATATGGCGCCAGCCTCATTCTTTCACTAGGGCAAGATGTGATGTGTAAGGCTTCAGTAGACTTGAGACTGGCTGGCTTATTAAGACATTGAATAAACAAATTTAGAGAGAGAAACTGTAAGTTATGGAGGTCGAATGATACGATAAATATTCAAAGGTTCGACGGAAAATTGGTCAGTTTTGTCTCCACTTTCGTTGAGATGACGTAGGGGGATCAGGATATTTTTTTCTTACCAACTTAAAAGAACTTTTTCTTATGTTTTAACAAAGATGAGGTGAACTCTTGAGTTGAGAAATTAAAGATTTTTTTAGTTCAAGGGTTCAGTTTTTTATTAACAGGTGAAAAAAGGGGAGGTTTAGAAGGGGAGGGGAGGGGGTTCGTATTCTAAAATGGAAAAAGATTTTTTGACAGTGGGAAAGTGGGTTTTATTTTACTTTTCAATGTTTTAAAATAAAAAAGTTTGTATCACAACCAGGGCCTCGGGTTTAAGCATGTAAAAATTTCTAAATAAGTCTAGTATTCGGAATTTTTTTTTCAAGTACTTCATGCTTGGACCGCCTTAAAAAAATTACAAAATTTTCAAACCTGTGAGAAAATTCTGCTTATCATGCATGTATCACGAATTACAAAAGTAAAGGAAAATTTGATTTCTTGTCTAAGTTTCAAAGGCCATGTATGAATCAAAAGAGGTGATGTATTTTCAGGGGTTCTCATTACTCTCATGCTCGATTCGGTCCCGAAATACTAGTCTAAGAGATTCCAGTTCATTTGATCTATTTCAAAATTACCTACGCCATTTCTTAAGGCTTTTTTAAAACAGTTCATCAAGTTCAAATTGAATCAATTTTACTGATTATTAATCAGGCTCCGAATACTAAAAAAATTATAAAATATTCAGTGTTTCAACAGTGACGACAAAATCCAGGATATGTCTTGATTAGTTTAGTACTGTGACTTAAATTTGTTTTTTTTTTGTTAAAGTAGAGATTCTTGATTTTAATTTCTCCAGAAATTTTCAATTTTTTGTTTAAATAATCGGCATAATTTTACATAATTACGGAACGAAATTTACCCGGAACTCAAAACCTAACTCTTAACACTGGTAACTCTTAATGATACGACCTTCATTTAATTCGTTTCATTGTGAACTAATTATTAGAATATTTTTGGGGATTGTGCTCCTTTAATAGAATTACCGAAATTCTGCCATAGTTTTCTTACGGCATGATTTCGGAAAGGCTTATATTCTATAATATTGAAGTAATAAGCATTTTAATAAATACAGAGTTTAGAAGTAGAATTAATGAAAATGTAACATTTCTTTGGTTCAGACGATTTTTAATTAGATTCTTTTACTTAAATCCTCCTTTAAAATAAAATCGGAAATGAGTAAAATCGTACCTATTGAATAGTTATCTATCAACTGTAAGCCAAAAAAGTAATGATTACTAAAATATGAGGTAAAAGTTACCTTAACGCATCTGTTCGATACACTAGTTCGTCTGAAAATTCCTCCTTTTGAGAAAAGTTATCTTTTCCGAAGAAGAAAAACACCAAAACTTTTTAACTTTGTTCCTGATTTTAGTTAAATTCACGGAACTCATTCCGTAATTTAGTAATTTGTTCCGCCCTCGTAAGTTGCGGATTTTATGTATTGAGCCCTGAGTAAATTCCGTTATGTTCAGGCGATTTCGGTTATTAGGCCAACTCATCAGAAACGCGAAAAAAAATCACTCGTTTCAATGTCATAAAACGTGGTATAAATAAACAAACCAAAGGGAAAAATGGATATTGTAGATTTCATTACCTGCTTCAAAATGGTACTTTTGTTGTCTTTATAGAACGATTCCTTGGGGAGTAAGTATGTTTTAGATGAATTTAAAAGCAATTTTCTTTGTCAGCTAAACCTTATTTACTCCTCAAGGAACCGTTCTACAAAGACAACTAGGGTATCATTTTGAAACAGGCTATGATATCTACAATACCTATATATGTTTTCTGTGTAAAATGCTACATTTATGATTTTAGCTTAGCTGGGTCAAAGTTGGTTATCAACACTAATCAAAGTAAAGAATTTGCCTTAAATCGCTTCAAAATTGAAAGAATATTTTCGTTTCTCAACCAACTGAATCTCTCCTACTAAAGCTTTCAAGATTGAAAAAAAGCAAAAGACAAGCAAAAAACCGCGAATTCCACGATTCAACTTCTTCAAGATTAAATTACTCAACTTCCAACAGATGCTACAAAAAATTGTTGTTTAATTTGAATAAAGAGGCCGATATATCCCTATTGAAAATCAAAATCACTATTGACCAAAGATTGTTTAAACAAAATTCCAAGCTTTGCTAATAAACTAAGCATTTTTGAAATTTATTTTGCCATCAAAATCTTGTTAATGAACATAAATGTATTTTTTATATTTGCACAAATTTTTTAAAAAAAGAAGCATTTTATTTAGCTTTGATGCTTTACAGTAAATAAAAAGCACTGTTTTAACAAGTCTAAATTTCTCGAGTTCTATAATTCAAAAGCAACATCAAGCAACAACAACAACAACAAAATTAAGCATTAAAATAAAATACAGAAAAAAGCGTCTTTTTTCAATTAAACAAAGGTGAAGGCAAGCGATGTATAAATTATATATTTTATTTTTTTTTTTTTGGCTAAACCAGAAAAAAACAAACTTTTGATTATCGCAAGTTTTATAGAATATACCTATACACCATTCGTTTTTGACTGTTAGATTTGCAATCAAACAACTTTGTTTCGAGTTGTTTAATTATTTTGCTTGCAATTTTTTTGTTCGAATGTTTTAAAAGAATGAATACATACGTATGGTGTATTGAAAGCATAGCGTTCAAATTATATAAAAAAAATGAGTCTCTGATTTGAAGCATTCATACTAGTATGCTTTTTTTTTCTCTCTCTCTCTCTCTAGCTTTTAAATATATATGTTTCGATTGTTCTAAAATTCAAACTAAATTTTTATAAAATTTTTTTTTTCTACAATCGTTTACTATTTACCGAATTCTTTTGGTAGAGTCTGTCACTTTTTTTTTATTTAGTGTAGCCCTTTAACAAGAAAATTTTTCTGCTCTTAATCGAACTATTCGTGAAAATGAAGTCAAAATTTTGGAAAAATAAAAAACCGATAACTCGAATATCGATAATGAAAGCATCACGCTAAAGTCGTTTATAACAGAACCAATGACCAATCAATTTAAGCTTATTTTTATTTTGTTAATTTTCTTTTTAGATTAGAAATTATTAAACCAATCCGAAAAAAAATAACTTAAAATGGCCAACGTAATCAGATCATGTGCTACTAGAGCTTTATTGTTCAACAAAGCTTCATTCAAACCAATCGTTACTTTACCAGCTGCTTTGAACAAAATCCAATCAGCTTCAATTCAAACAAGCGCCATTAGAAACGACATTGACTCAGCTGCCAAATACATTGGTGCCGGAGCTGCCACTGTCGGAGTCGCTGGTGCCGGTAAATATTTTCAAACAAAAAAAATTGAAAAGTTTTTTTTTTTAAATTTCCTAATTTTTTTTTATAGGAGCTGGTATTGGTACAGTTTTCGGAAGTTTAGTAATTGGTTATGCTCGTAATCCAGGTTTGAAACAACAATTGTTTTCATACGCCATCTTAGGTTTCGCTTTATCCGAAGCTATGGGTCTTTTCTGTCTTATGATGGCCTTTATGTTGTTGTTCGCTTTCTAGATTAAACACATAAAAAAAAAAAAAATAATTTCGCTTAAAAATAACTTTTAATTTAAAAAAAAAAAAGATTTAAATGTTTCTTTATTCAATAATAAATTATGTAACAAATAAACAACCTCGTAGACAAAAAGATATATAAAAAATTTTATATATTTTTTTTTCTTGGACGTCTTTAAAATGACCAGATTAATTTATTTTTTCCATCATTATTGCCAAACAAAAAAAGAATGAAATTAAAACGAAAAGTGTTTTTGTTCTTAAAAAGAATCGATTTCTTTAAAGAGTAACAACACTTGGGTACACAGAAACAAAATTAATGCCTATTAGGTGTTGTTTTGTTTTTAATGTGTATACATTATTCTGGTTGTTTATCTAAATGACATTTATAGGATTAGATTAATTTTATTTTTTAACAAACATTGCGAAATAAAATTAAAAAAAAAAATTTTAAAAATTTTGTTCTCTTATTTCTATTAAACGAAAATTGATCAATACTGTCTGCTTATAAAATTTGTTCAATAAAGGCGACGGTTTTTGAACGTTTATGATTTGAGGTATACATGTATCCCTGGCAATAAGAAAATTTACATTTTGTAAACATATTGAAAAAAAAAGCGTACAAGTTAGTAAAACTTAAGCAACGCTGTGCTATTTTTTTACTTTGAATTTTTTTTAAGGATAATTCGAAATATGATCCGAAACTTTTAGAATAAAACTTATTTTCCTAACAAACACAAAATTCTTAAATTATTTATCTTTGAAATTATTTTTAAAGAGAATTTCTTAATTAAATGAATTTGGTTCGATTGAGAGTTCTTTTCTCATATTTTACCTCTATATGGTCTTCTTGTTAGATAAAAGAAGGTAATTAAAGGGAACTCCAACACAGAGACTAAATGATACCCGGTCGATTTCAATTTACTGTAAAACCACTGTAATTTGAACTCAACCAAAACAACAGAACAAAGAGACTTGGGTTTAATCCTTACTGGAGACATGAAATGGAGTAAACAGGTGAGTACGTCGGCTGGGAGGGCAAACAGAATCCTTGGCCGAATTTTGAACGGTCTAAGAAATCACGGCAAAGAGATTATCAAAAAAATGTATACAAGCCTTGTTCGACCCCATTTGGAGTATGCGGTGTCGGTATGGAATCCTTCCCTAAAAAAAGATATTGACATCCTTGAGAGGGTGCAAAGGAGAGCGACTCGGAGCATACATGGCTTTAGAAAGTTTGAATACGTGGAAAGACTCAAAAGACTCAAACTGACAAACCTTACAACCAGAAGAAGACGAGGTGATCTTATTCAAATGTACAAGCTCCTAAACAAGCAAGATCACGTAAACTGGTATAAACGATTGGATAATGACGAAACAGTCAATCGAATATACGATACAAGAGGTAATCGATATAAACTAAGACGAGAACTTGCGAAAAACTGTGCACCAAGATTCAATTTTTTTACAAACCGTATCGTGAATGACTGGAACGGGCTAACGAATGAAGTTATTGAATCAAAATCAATTAACATTTTTAAGACTTATTTAGGCAAACTTTTGAAAGACTAAAACATTGCTTATGGTCTGGATAGAACCAGACTTAACGCGAGAGCGTAGCAATTATTTTTACTACTACTTTTACTAACCAACAGTAAAATTGCATTAATGTAAAATCAATGTACTGTTGTGGCCATTCACGTGTTCCGTTGGTGAACGTTCATGAACGTTCATGAACATTCCCCGCCTTTTTTATTTCACCGAAGTTCACGGTAGTTCCCCATAGTTCACCGAAGTTCACCGTAGTTCCCCATAGTTCACCGAAGTTCACCGTAGTTCCCCATAGTTCACCGAAGTTCACCGTAGTTCCCCATAGTTCACCGAAGTTCACCGTAGTTCCCCATAGTTCACCGAAGTTCACCGTAGTTCCCCATAGTTCCCCACTCTTATTCTCAATTTTCTTTTAAAATATCAAAATCCGAAATTAAAATTTAAAATTATACGAAGTCTATCAATAACATAATTTAAAAAATAAAAATAAAAAATTCATTTTCCTTTTTTAAAGTTAACCTAAGAAAACCTAGGAAGAGTGAAGTTTGGAGCAATTTATTTTTGGAGCAAAGCAATTTTAGAAAAGCTGTTTTTTTTTAAATAAAATTAGGTATAGTGCATAAAATAAAAATGGTTTTAGATTGTAAATTTTTTGTTTTAGATTGTAAACGCGAACATTTAAATTTTTTGAAAATTTCAAAAATCCCGCCAATTTTACTTTTGAAAATTTGTACTTAAATTAAAATTTAAAAAATTTAATTTGAAATTTCATTATAATGTTAACAATCTGTTTTTAAAAATTTAATTATGGATCAAAAATCGATCAATTCAAAAAATTGAAAAAAATATTTTAAATCAAGTTTAACAAATTTTGTTTAGTTATGTTAAAATTTTTAAACTAGGTTTGGTCCGTCTATTTATTGAATTTTACAGTTTTAAAAAATAAAATTTGCTTTGCTTCAAAAATTTGCTCCAAACTTCCCCGTCGCAAAACCTAAGAAAGCCAAATTTTTAGGGCGGGGTCAAAAATATTTTTTTGGGGTACCCCACCCGCAAAGATAAGCTAAACATTTTTAATAAAAATAATTTTTGACCGAGTTAATTCCGCGTAAATGGAAAATTTCATGCCTTTTTTCAGTTTTTTTGTATCTAGTCCCTGGTTTACCCCCTAAACCCTAATTTTCTATACAGATTCAAAAACAAGACAAAATTCTGAACGAAGCTCACTTTTTTCAACTAACTTTTGTATTTTGTATATTCGAGGCGGAAGAAAATAAAAAAAATCAAAAATCACTAAGATGATGAATTTTCGTATTTTTGACCATAAATTCGTGATCCTCGTGTAAGAAAACCATAGAAAACATACATGGTTTTTTAATTAAATAGTTCTTTCAATTTTTCAAAAAATTAAGGTTCGCGTCATGCAAAATGACAGCACTATCTAAATCGACCATTTCCGATATCATATTCGTAATCTACGTATATGAAAACCTAGGAAAAAAGCTTTCATTAGGGGGAGTTCAAAAAAAAAAATTTTGGACTGGGGGGTCTTGAATTTAAGGTTCCTTCAAAAACGTTGTTCCAGTTTTTAAGCTTTTTCACTAAAATTTTCAAACAAAAG
The DNA here is from genome assembly GCA_022207745.1 of Brachionus rubens. Classification (NCBI taxonomy): domain Eukaryota; kingdom Metazoa; phylum Rotifera; class Eurotatoria; order Ploima; family Brachionidae; genus Brachionus; species Brachionus rubens. The sequence goes on along the minus strand of JAJVHD010000001.1, from coordinate 952,938 downwards.
TCCATATACTTATACATATTCTGAAAGAGAACACATTTTTGTACAAGGTTAAGCATTTTTTATGATCAATAAGTACCTTTAAGCTACACTTTATGGTGCAAAAAAGAAATTTTTTGTGTTTTTTTACGGTTATTTTGATTCTGCTCGAAGGAATGACCCAAAACCCCCATTTTTTTATTAATCATCTGAAACAAGACATATTTTTGACCATAAAATCGTAAATTTTCCTATACGAGGATTACGATTTTATGGTCAAAAATATGTCTTGAAAAAATTTAAATGTTCGCGCTAAAATGTTTTATTTAAATTTAGTGTATGCATTTCAAATTTTGTTAAAAATCGAAACTAACATTAATAATCAAATATTGATTTTCCCTTTATTTTAAATATTTTTGAAATTAACAAAAAATTTACAATCTAAAACCATTTTTATTTTATGCACTATACCTAATTTTATTTAAAAAAAAACAGCTTTTCTAAAATTGCTTTGCTCCAAAAATAAATTGCTCCAAACTTCACTCTTCCTAGGTTTTCTTAGGTTAACTTTAAAAAAGGAAAATGAATTTTTTATTTTTATTTTTTAAATTATGTTATTGATAGACTTCGTATAATTTTAAATTTTAATTTCGGATTTTGATATTTTAAAAGAAAATTGAGAATAAGAGTGGGGAACTATGGGGAACTACGGTGAACTTCGGTGAACTATGGGGAACTACGGTGAACTTCGGTGAACTATGGGGAACTACGGTGAACTTCGGTGAACTATGGGGAACTACCGTGAACTTCGGTGAAATAAAAAAGGCGGGGAATGTTCATGAACGTTCATGAACGTTCACCAACGGAACACGTGAATGGCCACAACAGTAATATTAACTTATAATTACTGTTAAATGGTTGAGTTCCAATTACAGTTGGTTTAACAGTAAATTGAGATTGCCTGGGTATAAGAGTCAAAAAAACCATTCTCCTAAAATTTCGTCCATTAGAAAGTTTTCAACTCAATCTCTTAGATCTTTTTGACTCTTAAGATCATTTGTTTAGGAAGTAAGGTTGGGGCCAAGACAAAAGAATTATGGACTTTTGTTATAACCGAGAAAAAAATTTCAACCCTTAATCTGATTCACGCAGCCTACTGAACCCAAATGATCTTTCTTATTCTCCATTAAAATTATTATCCTTAATTGGTATTTTTTGTTTGTGCTTAGCCCCAGGTCCCGTCCTTTTGATCCTTTAGTAACTTTTGTAATGGTTTTAAATGTATTTGGGTACTTTTTGAGATTTTTTGAGTTACTTTTGTCATTTATTAGTCCTATCCTTACCTACCCCTTTGTCCAAATTAAAATATTTTCGAAATATTTTCTTTTGGCCTCAGAAGTTTTTTACCTTCCCTGTTGGAGATTATTTGATATCTTATGAATGAATGCACACTGACAATTTTTAATGTTGAGGAAATGTATTTTAAGAGTAGACAACATTTTACTTCAAATACTTTTTCAATTTATGTACAGATGTTTTCTACTCTCAAAATACATCTCACAACATAAAAAATTACCAGTGCAAAGTCAATGAATGCTTTTAAGTCAATAGTTGATAAAGAAGTTTTTGGAATTGCTCAAAGAAACGACTGCTACGGCTCTTTCAGGGCTAAAGGCGATCAAGCGTTAGTGTAGACAATCGTCTACTGCAGTACTACTAATACTATGTTCATTTGGTTCTGAAAAGATTATAACTAAATAACCCTTACCATTAACCCTACCCCTAATACCTACCTTTATACGAACTTCATGCAAGCCAGTCATGTTTACCTTTCCGAGTTTTCTCAGGTTCTAAGAATTTGAGAATTAACTTCACATTGTTTCTCAAACAATTATAACAAATGGGGGATCGGATTCGATTTTTTGACATACAAACTCAAAAAGTTAAAACATCTTGAATTAAAACATTTAATGATTTTTTCATTTCATTTTTTCATTTTACCGTTGTTATGGAAACAAGCAAACGTTACCCCTATCCACAAAGGAGGTACAAAAGTATCACAAAAGAATTATCGTCCAGTGTCGTTGACATGTATTCTTTGTAAAATCTTTGAAAGTATGGTAAAAGATTCAATGCTTAAACATTTATTTCAAAATAATTTAATTTCGAAATCACAACATGGTTTTCTACCAAATAAATCGTGTTCTATAAATCTTTTGGAGACAATCGATTTTATAACAGAAGCATTATCAAACGGTTTTCCAGTTGATATTTTATACACCGATTTTGCCAAGGCTTTTGACAAAGTTTCACACAAGAAGCTATTACATAAACTTAAGTTTTTTGGTTTTGGTGATGGGCTAATAAATTGGATACTCTCATTTTAATCGGGTAGAAAACAAAGAGTTGTCCTTGGTGAGTCTATTTCAGAATGGGTGGATGTTGATAGTGGTGTTCCACAAGGTTCAGTCTTGGGACCGTTACTATTTATTATATATATAAACGATATGCTTGAGATTATTACAAATGGTTGTAAGGCTTATGCCGATGATACAAAAATTATATCAGTTATTAAAAATTTTGATTCAATTATTAAATCACAAGGTGATATTGATAAAATTTGTCAGTGGTCAAATGTTTGGTCAACGCAATTAAACGTTGAAAAATGTAAAGTACTTCACATAGGTAATAACAACACAAAGTTTGACTATACGATACACTCTCGGCCACTAGTTAAATCGAATTGTGAAAGGGATTTGGGTATATACATTCAAAACGACTTAAAATGGGACACCCAGGTCAAGAATGCAACGTCAAAGGCTAACCGTATTTTAGGATGTATTAGAAAGTCTTTTAAGTACCCGAAACATGATGTAATTAAACTACTTTACTCGTCCCTTGTCCGTCCACATTTAGAATATGCTATTAGCTCTTGGTTTCCGTTTCTAAAAAAAGATATAAACGAAATTGAAAAAGTACAAAGAAGAGCGACCAAATTAAATACGTCAAAAAATGACTTGAATATCAACAAAGGTTATCAAAGTTAAATTTGACAAATTTAGAAACAAGAAGGTTGCGTGGTGATTTTATTCAAATGTATAAGTTAATAAACAACATGGAGATTATCAATTTAAAGAGAGGTGTAAATTACAACTTAAACAACAGAGATGGTTTTAGAAATTACAATTTAAGAAGACATAACAAGTGTTTAACTCGTGAACAGGTAAAAAATTGTCCTTCAAGATATAACTTTTTTACAAATAGAATTGTGAACCATTGGAATCGGCTACCACAAGATTTGATAGAAGCAAAGAACCTTAATAGTTTTAAAGCCAAGCTTGATGAATGGTTGTTGGAACATGTTGAAGCGACTGCCATAGCTCAATAGAGCTCTACTTGAGTTATCTCAAGTTGCAGTTTAAACTACTACTACTACTACTAATAAACGCTATTATTCTTTGTCGATTTATATCTCTATAACCGAGTATACCAGCTAAAAATGGACTATACATCTATGTAGTTCGCGTTTATAGCTTTCGATTGATATATAAAAAATGGAGTGTGTCTACAACAACCATGGGGTTGTATATGAGGGTCCTTTAAGACTGAAAAGTGAAAAATCAGTTTTCTTTCCCAAATAACTTCACTAGGGATCGAAATCATTTTTATAGTATCCTTGTCTGAAAATAATTTTTTTCATACCCTACTTCGGTTAAAAATTCAGGGGTCCGAATTAAAAAATTAATTAATTTCTTCATATTTTATTTAAATTAAATATTTTTTTTACTATATTCAAAGTAGTGTTGATGGTTAATGGTAAAATAAAAAAAGACCAGTATCATTTTTATACGCATAAAAAACACGTTTAATTATGTTTACGTTCATTCTTCATAAAGTTTTTAATGATAAAATTAGATTAATAAAAATTATTTACAACAGATTTAAATATTTGGCCATTAGTTATTGTCTATAAAAATGAATTTGGATTACATTTTGGGTCTCTTTGATTCCGAAATCGCATTGATAGCCAAACTCCAAATAGCTATGAACAAAAAAAAAAGTTTAAATTTTGCTTTTCTTTTATTTATCTAAACTTACATTAATAAAGCTAAAAATTAAGGCGACGACTCCAGCATTTTTTAATGCATTTTGGACTGAATTTTTGACAATTTCATAACAAGGTCCTGACGCATCGGCTGGACAATTGGATGTATTTTTTAATGATTCATAAGATGTTTCGTTAAAGCCACAACAATTGTATGTTATTTGAGCTTCATTTTTAGCCGTTTCGCTTAAATTATTCCAACCATTGTTAAGAAAATCATTTTTTGAATTTACTGATATGAATCCCAAACATATACATGCGAATATGAATTGAATTAAAAAACATATTGCCAAAAGTAACATATACTTAAAATAATAAATTATATAGGAAATTTTATTTTGAGAGCTACAACGAATAACATCAAATTTTTTGCTCTACTCTTTTACAGAAAATGGATTTTTTTACTTAGTTTAATGAATGAATCGCTCGAATAAAAAATACTTGAAGCGTGAGATAAACAGAGGTCTATGTGTTGACCCGAACTTTTTAACTTTGGAGTCGGAGTTTGAAATTACGCGACTCTTAATCTAACATAGAGCCTCTTCTTTTCGAGGAAAGACTAGACTCCGTCTCAGGTTCAAACTTCGACTCTAAGGTTAAAAAGTTCAGACTGACACTGTACCTGGTAAAAAGCTTTTTTATTAACATTCAAATCTAGATCAAATAGAAGTTTTTTATTTTTAATTTATAGCATTAGTGCGTGCTCTCTGATATGTCCAAACATAAGAAAATATTAATGTAAATCTATGAAAATTCCAAACATTTATTCCGTTCGAAGGTTTAAAATTCCTTTCCTTTCTTTCTTTTCAGACAAAACCTTATTAAGCACATGAGCCTGTACGCTACCATTACATTTTCCAAAATAATGCATAAATATCATTCGAAATCTATATTTAAAATGCTCGCGGCGCAAAATATCTGTGATTATTGACATTTTAAAGATAATCTCTTAACACGAAAGCCCAAGAAAACAAATTTTTTAGTGGAGGTAAAAAATCAAAAATTTTAGCCCAATTCCTAAGCTTTTTACTTCCAAATGCTAAGGTGAGGTATTAAAAAATTCAAGAACTAATGATTGAAGAAACTATTAATTTCAAGATATCGACTGAAAGCTAAAAAATTTGCAGTTTACGCTGCAACCCTAATCGATCGAAAAAAATGTACCTAAAAACTAAAGAAAACATATACATTTCGATAGTGAACATTTAATTGTTGATAATCGGTTTTTGGCGCTTAAAAGGGTGCAAAAAGTCTGTGATTAATTTAATATAAAAATGTATAAAATGTATAAAAATGTTTTCTAAAGTTTTTCTATTAGAGAATTCAGAATTTGAAGTCAAAAAGTGGAAATTCCTTCTTCTTTTTAGTTTTTCATTTTTATTCCTTTTTTCGCCAAAAACGCCATTTTCCTTTGGGGGTTTATGAGGGTCCTTTAAGACTGAAAAGTGAAAACTCAGTTTTCTTACCCAAATAACTTCACAGGGGGTCTAAATATGGTATAATTTAGTAGCCCTTCATTTACTCTACCTTATATGAAAATAATTTTGTGCATACTTCACTTCGTATAAAAAATACACCTGGGTGTATTTTTTTCAAGGGTCCGATTATTTTGGATCAGATACTGAACTTGGTCAAGTTCCGATAATTTTCTAACTAAGAATTTTAATAAGATTGTGTTCATGGGCGTAGAACAAGAGGGAACCTTATCTAAATGTTCAAAATAGTCAACTGTTATGAGAAGATTAACCTGGTGAAAGGAGTAAACCTGGCCACAAGTTTGAAGCTGAACCTAAGAAGAGAACATGACATGAAGCTAGAGAGAGAAATTTAAATGCAACATCAAGATATAACTTTTTGACGAACAGAGTGGTTTCAAAGTGGAATGTTTTACCGCTAAGTGCTGTCAACGCAGAAACAGTCAATGGCTTTAAAGCCGGTATCGAAAAAGAAGTGTTTGGTATGGAACGGAGAACAAAAAGAAAGACTGACACAGCTTTTATAGAGCTAAATGCCGAAAGGCGTTAGTATAGATTCCAATACTTTTTTACTACAGTCTATATTACAGTCTCAACACTACTACTACACCGAAAAATCGTATCTAGTCCCAAAGGATAGCCTCAAACACATATTTTTTAATGAATCTACTTCTATACAAATTTCATCAATAGTTTTTCCATTTTTTTTACCATTTTCTACACTAAGGGACGAAAAAATTCATAACTATCAAACACGAAAAAGAAGAGTCTCATTTGGTTAAATAAAAAAAACAAATTTTTAAACTCCAGCACTAAAATAGCCATAAGGTGTAAAATTTCTTTATTTTAGTAAAATGTTTAGGAATCAGATGCAGTCTCTTTGATATTTTTTAAATTTAAATATTCGAGATTGTCACTTAATTAATTCAAGACTTTAAAATCGAGGTCTGAGCTTAGATTTTTTTTTAATTGAATAAAAATTTTACTTACAAAAAAAAGAATGACTTGATGATGTTTTGAAGTTCCAATAAGACCAATCAATGAAATAAAAAACAAAAAAAATCCACAAAAAATAATTCCACCTAAAATTCCATTTGAAATTATACTCGAGGTTTTACCATAAATACCAAGAGATATTAAAACAATTGACAAAAACTTAAACAAAAAAATGAAATAGAATTAAAAACATTCCGCAAAATTTAATTCAATTTACAATTAGAAGAGAATTTAAACCGAATAAGAGACGTTTTACGCAATAATATCCCATAAATACCATTTCTTTAACCAATTGACTAGTTTTTTTTTTATTCCATTGAATCTAGGACAAGAGTTATTTTTAAAGATTTTCGTAATTTCCTTATTTTTTTCTCAAAAAAAGATAAAATGAAGCCATATTATAAATTTTTGTTGCATTTTTGAAATAATTTTTATTTCAACTTATTTATATGTGTACTAGAAAGAAAAAAAAAAGATATTGCAAATCAAATAAACATAACACAGATTAGACAACCCTTAAATTTATGTTATTTAAACAAAAATTCTTTTGTTTTTACAAGTCTCTTCAAATTACTCGAAAGTAAATTACTCAATGAAGCATTTAAAAGTAGTTTTAATTGATCTAAGTGGTACCTTACACATTGAAGATGAAGAAATAAAAGGTTCAATTGATGCTTTGAAACGACTTAGAGAACGGTATAAAGTTAAATTTGTTACAAATACGACCAAAGAATCGAAGAATAATTTGTTTGCAACTCTCACACGTTTGGGCTTTGAGATTGGTAAAGATGAAATTTTTACATCGTTAACAGCTGCTCGTCGATTAATAGAAACTCAAAATTTGAGACCAATGCTCTTTTTAGAACCAAGTGCTTACGAAGACTTTGAAGGTGTAAACACTCAAGATCCAAATTGTGTTCTTGTTGGTTTAGCTCCGAATATGTTTGAATACGAAAGTTTAAACAAAGCTTTCAGGTATTTAAAAAAACAAAAACTTTTCTGTAAATATTTAAGAATCAATTTTATGGAAGACTTGTTTTGAATGGTGCGAAATTGATTGGAGTTCACAAGGGTAAATATTATAAACGCAAAGACGGTCTAGCGTTGGGTCCAGGGGCTTTTATTTCTGGATTGGAATACAGCACTGATTCTAAAGCGGAAATAGTCGGAAAACCTTGTAAAGATTTTTTTCTATCGTCTATTTCTGAATTTAATGTAGAACCAGATGAATGTGTAATGATTGGAGATGTTAGTGTTTAAACTAAAGATAAACGTTGCATATATTTGATTGATTTTGAATTTGTTTAAGGATGCGAACGATGATGTTGAAGGTGCTCAAAAGGCTGGAATGCATGGAATTTTAGTTCGAACTGGAAAATATAGGCATGGAATTGAAGAAACGTTACATAAAAAGCCTTTAGTGGTTGAAAATTTTGCTAGTGCTGTTGACTATTTGATATCGCTTTAATACTATTAGAAATTGATTTGATTTAAATCTAAAGTAATCTCGTTAAAATCAAATAAATTCAGTTTGATTCCAAGCTTAATCTTCTCTTCTTCAGAATTTTTTCAGAAGTTATTCCCAGTGAATGATAGACCAAACTTTCCCTGAAGTTACTACTCAAGCTCTTGAATTTACTTCTCTTAATTTTAGGATACAACGAATTTAAATTTGATTAATTTTGATTGGTTGGTTGAATATTTTTAAATTAACAAGTCGGTGGTTATTTAAAATCTCTTGGATAATTAAAAAAAAAACTCTATATGCTGCAAACTACTGAAGCTTAGACAGTGGCCTAAAATAAACAGTCTTTTAAAAACTCAATTATTGGTATTAACTCAATTATGTGTTTACCTCAAACAGCTTGTGACTATGGTTATTATTTTATTTTAAATAAAACGAGGCAGAAGTGAGGTTGTTCATTCTAATTACAGTCGAGATATGAGACTGAGTCTTGTTGAAAAATAATACAATATCTTGATCATTTTTTCGTACATATTTGAATTATAGGTTCGTGTATGGTTTGTTCACGAATTATTTAGTCATTCATTTAAATTTGATGACCAAACCCACATCTATATCTCAGTTACATTTAGCTTGAATATTGGATCAGAAGCTTAATTGTCAGCTTTTTCAACAAATTCAAGACCGTAGATAGTAAAATTTTCACTAGTAATTTTTTCACTACTAAAAAATTGTAATTTTTTCGCTAGTGAAAAATTTACTAACTTGGAATAAATTTCGGCAAAATAAAGTTTTAGTAGTAGTAGTAGTAGTAGTAGTAGTAGTAATACTGCAGTAGACAATTGTCTACACTAACGCTTGATCGCGTTTAGCCCTGAAAGAGCCGTGGCAGTCGCTTCTTTGAGCAATTCCAAAAACTTCTTTATCAACTATTGACTTAAAAGCATTGATTGACTTTGCATTCACCGCACTCGTCGATAATTTATTCCATACTTCAACTACTCTGTTAGTCAAAAAATTGTAGCGGTACAATCCTCTACGATTTATTTCTCTCACCAATTTTTTATCGTTTGATCTTCTTAGATTGAGAGACAAACTCCTAGCATAATTAACCCCTCTCATCAATGTTATGTCTTCAAGTTTGTGGACAATTTTGAACATTTGGGTAATTTTTATATTCCTCTTTAATGTTATGAGTTTTAACATATTTTACTCAATAATTTCGACCTCTACTAATTAACAAACAATTCATACAAAAGATCAGAGCTTTGGGTGACTAAGAGGAAAACTTAAAATCAATTTTTGAATGCATAACATATCTTAGAATTTTATGTTATACAATGTTACGCACTCTCTTTTTGAGATTTTATCTCGGAACCCTAATAGTTGAATTGCTGAATATTTGAACTGCTAAAAACTTTATTTTGCCATAAATTTCCAGGTATTCAAAACAAAGGATGTTTATTTCATTTTGCTCAGTCGTTACAGAAAGTTTACTGCTCTTGTATTCAAAAATGATTATGAGGAGAACACGGCTGTGAATACATGGTCAACTTTTTAGTTTAGCAGTTATTCCTATAGACCAAGTAGAATACCAATGGACCAAAGTTTTAGACAGTCAGCCGACTTTTGAAGATGAACAAAAGAACCTTAAATTTACTCAGTTCTTAGACTATTTCGTCAATGCATATTTCGAAGATACACATAACTATAATTACTAAAAAAAAATAAAATCAGTAAAAAACTAAAACTTTTATTTTTACCGTAATTCCGTGTTTAAGGACGCGTGCATTAATACCCAAAGTCATATGTGAAGTGCATGCACAGACATTAACCTCTTCCATGTTAAAAAAATACTATTTTAGGTTCGACGCACTATATGTGCAACTTTGGGTATTAACGTGTGATACTAATTGAAAAATCAATCATAAACGTTGAGTTAATATTCAAAAATCCTGGTTTAGTGCAGCACTTTTGTTTAAAATTTTTGGAAATAAAAAAAAAATATTAAAATATATTATTTTTAAATTTAATTTTAGATGCTGTCATAAACGACGATTCGGAACAATATTAAAAAAATATAAAAAAAGTATTGAATTAATTATAAGAGCGGCTTTTAAAGGCATAATTTAATTGAAAAATTAACTCGATTTGAAAATTCTAATTAGATATTTTGTTTTTTGAGCCCTTTTTCCTACCTAGTGGTTTACGAACACTCCCATCTTTGTTATAAACAACAACCGGAGTAAAATCAACTGAATTTTAATTTAAACTTTGAGGTGATAGACGTAAAACTTCCGCATTGTGATTTGAAATAATACTTGGCGATTTTGTTCTATTATGTACTGTATTATTATTTTCATCAGTAAACAATGGTAAACCAATTTCAAGTATAGCTCAGCCAATTCAGCATCAACAAGTAGCCCATCATTTGTTAGTTTTTAGTCAGCCTTGTTCTTCAATAAGTCTTACCCAAAGGGAAATTGGTTTACCATTGTTTACTGATGAAAATAATAATACAGTACATAATAGAACAAAATCGCCAAGTATTATTTCAAATCACAATGCGGAAGTTTTACGTCTATCACCTCAAAGTTTAAATTAAAATTCAGTTGATTTTACTCCGGTTGTTGTTTATAACAAAGATGGGAGTGTTCGTAAACCACTAGGTAGGAAAAAGGGCTCAAAAAACAAAATATCTAATTAGAATTAGAATCAATTATAGTCAATGCCTTCAAATATGCTAAAAGTTTAAGTGAGTTAGTATAGTCTGTGTCTTTGCTGCAGTTTAAACTACCGTAAAACCTCGTTTTTTGCCACGGGGGCAAAAACTTTTCAGTCACATTTTTGACAATTTTTGCCCCATGGCATAAAAACGGAATTACAAGTCAAATTTTAATTCGAGTGTAAAATTTTAGCTCTTTGTCAATATTTTCTGGGTTAATCAATACTTCTAAATGTTCGGTTTTGCTCAAAAGGGTAAAAGTGAGTTTTTCTTTTTTTTTGTCCCATACGACAGCTAACTACTGCACTTCTACCGAACTGTTGGTGGCAAGCGAACCGAAGCGTAGCCGGACCGTACTGACAAGAAAAAAAAATTTTTAAAAAATAAAAAAAAAGAAAATTTTTTTACTGTACGGTACGGTACGCTTTAATTTTTTTTGGTACGTTACGGGATGGTACGGAGGGTCTACGGTACGCTTCGGTACGGCTACGCTTGACACCAAAAGTTCGGTAGAAGTGCAGTATTTGGACTTTTTGGAAAATTTTCAAGTCAATAGTTTCAAAGTTGATTCGAACAAAATAAATTGATGTCGAAAATTTAGATCAAATTTTCAAATTTTTCCTTTTTTTTTTCAAACCGGCCTCGTGTAGAATATTTTCACTAATTGACAAGAGGATATACAAAAAAGAGAATGGCAACTTTTTTTTTCTATTTTACATTTTTTAGTTTGAATTACGTAATTAGATTTTACAATTTAACATTGCAGAGACTTGTAAGAAAATGAAATTACGCAATTAAAAAAATTTCAAAAAATAAAATAGAAAAAAAAAGTTGCCAATAGTCCTTTAAGATAAAAAATAAAAGAATAATTTTTTGAAATAAATTCATTTAAAACTAAAAGTAACTTTAAGCAAATCATTTGTCATTTAATCATATTCATCCTCCTTTTTGTCCTTTTTCATTTTTATTGCCTTTTTTAGACCCCTATATCCTCTACATCCTTTTTATCCTTTAAGATTTTTTTTATATAACATCTAGGGTTCGGGTAAGGTTTTGGCGAGGGTCAGGCTTCAAAAAAGAGAGTTACTGACCCTTTCCTCGGACGGGGTCTGGAGCGTAGCCCTAGGTAGGGTTAGGGTCCAAAATCTTTGGCGAGGTTCAGGCTCCAAAAAAGAGAGTCAGTGACTAAAACTAAAAAATGAAAAAGGACAAAAAGGATAAAAAGGAAATTAGGGTTCAGAATTTCAAATTTATTAAACTGTTTTTCTTTATTTTTTTCTTTAATCTAGTGATTTCTTTTTAAACGTCCTTTAACATCTATATAGAGGATTTAGACCATTTCATTGGCATTAGGTCAATATTTTATTTACCTCCTGATCTACAAAAAAATTATAAATTTTTCTTTACATCTCCACTTTAATTTCGTATAATTTCAGAAATGTATATTTCAAAGACCGATTTTGTACGGTTTGTTGTAAAAACTTACTTATAATCATTTCTGAAATCAAGACACTACTGGTTTATTCTGAAACAGGCTTAAAAGTATACAATTTACCTTTTGGAACCTAGTATGAAAATTTACTAATTTAATTAAGCTAAATTGTTTTTCTTTTTTATTCGATTTTTTCCGCTCGCTGGGTTAAAAAGAATGACTTAGTTCCATTCTGTGTTGCCCGAGGCTCTCCTAAAACTATTTAAAATAAATAAATGAAAATTTATTGTCCATGTTTTAACCCAGTTTGTTAAGTAAACCACTGTCAACACTGCTTAAATGTGTTAAAATTTGATATTATAAGAAAGAGTCGAAGTTTGACTTCGATTGACTCGGACATACGAGGAATACAAAAAAATAAAAAAGAGAAAGTCCAATGTTAAAAAGAGAGCAATATTTGAAAAGAAATAATTCACTGTTGATAAAAAAGGCATATCGTACTTCGTACCTCAACTCTGGAGGTTTTATGGTATGGTACGGTAGTACAGTATGGGGTGCGCCTTTTTTTTAGAGGCAATCCAATATCTCTTAAAATTTTGAATGACTCCTAGCTAATAGCATCAATCAACTCATTAAATTTGGATCCAGCAACAATCCGAAACTAAAAAAATAAGCCTTGCTGAGATTAAAATAAATATAATTACTTGAAATTATCTTTTTGAATCTTTGAAAATCCGACTCTAGGATAATTACTCTTAATTTCAAGTCTTTTGATCCTCTTTTTATTATTTCATTGACTTAATTGAATGATCAAGTTAGTATACAATTAAATGAGGTGATCAAATATAAAAATCAATCAATTAATCAATTAACTCAAATTTATACTTATATTTTTTTTTCTCTTCTTCCTTTTTTCTAGACCAAGTTAAACACTATACAGGTAAGTACTAAATGGATTATATAATCTTGTTAGCTAATAAATTAAGGCTAGAATTATTAGCCTACCTGTATGATACTTTTAATTATCTCGTATTGTTTTGACTTATTAACAAAACAATCAATCAAAAATAATGCATGGTTGGATATCGACCAATAGAATTAGCTAAGAGACAAAAAAAAAGTTAAATGATAGGCGAAAAAAAACGTAAACGATTAATTAATCATGTTGATCGAAAATTTCAGCATCATAATGTTCCAAGTTAATTGCTCTTCCTGTTCTAATTAAGTAATCAATTAATCTTGTCATATAAATATACTTCGAACTTGCTTGGGTTTTCTTCACTCAATTCTTTCAAAACATAAAACAAAATTTGAAATTATTAAAAAAATGTATCCTTCAAATGAAAACTCACCAGCTGTTGCTAAAGACAGTCAATCATATCCCGAATGGAATAATTTCTATGCTCAATACAATTACTCGTCTGATGCGTATAACTATTCTTATTACAATCCGATGTACAGCTACTCGAATTATGTCCAACAACAACCGAATTATTACAATGCCTTTGCTCCACCGGTTCATACGCCATCGACTGAATCAACTGATAAAATCAATGAGGAATTGATTCAAATTCAATCGAAAGTAAACGAAAAATTGAACTATAATCCAAGTGTTGAAAAAACATCAGAAGTATCAAGTTCAAGTGAATCGGAATGTAATGTCGAATCGAACAAAGAAAACGATGATACAGAAAAAATATCAGTTGCAAATAGTTATCCAACTTTTTTTACAACTCAAAAAATTTCAAATAATACCAGTAAATTGAGTTACACTGTTTATCAATTGGAATTATTAAACGCTATCTACTCGAACATGAAATACCCAAATAGTGTTCAAAAGACTTTAATTGCAAAGCTAATCGGAATAACTCGTGATCAAGTTAAAATTTGGTTTCAAAATAGACGTCGTAAAGACACTTTAGTATCACAAGGTAAAATCCCATCTTCGGTTGTAGCTAAAACTCAAAGTTTAAAGCGTAGAAAATCGGGTGATGACTTTGAAGTTGATGAATACTCTTCACCATCATCACCTGATCAAAATAAGAAACCAGTCGTCGAAAACGAAGTTATTGAAAATGTTTTATACCAGTTAAAAGTTCATCAAAATGCACCAAGTAGATTGAGCACCAAACGAACTAAATTGAGTTCAGACCAAGAACAATCGTACCCTGTCAAAGCAGCTCAACCGACCGAAGTACACAACCCAAACAGAATAATTGATATTAGTAACATTATAAATAAGGATCAAGAAGTTAAAAATGACTATTCGTCTAATCCATCCTCGTTCGTTTTGACTTCATCGTCATCATCGAGTTCATCGGGTATTAGCTCAAGTGAAGACGAAGTGTACTATCAAAAGCCGGCTAAATTTCAAGTCTTAGAACAACCGTTCTCGATTCAAGATTATGTAAGCACTAATTATTCTTATCAAAAAATGCCAAAAGTTCACAATCAATACCCGCAACCGGTTTATAACCAAGTGTATCCTCAATACAATAAACCAACATGGCATAATAATCAAGTTCCAAACTATCCAGTTTATCAAGGTCCATATGTTGATCAAGTTGCAGCTAATTATGAGAGTCAAGTTTATGATCAATCAAGCAATCAATACGTTTATAACCAATCAAATTCTGCCCAAGTTTATAATCCATATGCAACCAATAATTTACCTTATTCTTATTCTTCTTAAACAAACAATTTTTCTAATTTTTATTCTTTTTTTTCTTGTGTAAATCCTAAAGCTTAATTTTTTTTTTAAATTTTGTTTTTGATTGTTGATTTATTGATTATGCATTGATATTTATTTTTGTTGAATTTATAAAATAAAAAAATTAATAAAATATTTTTATTTCTTACTTGTTCCAAATAGGGATATGGATGCAGAATAGGGATGCTAATTTTAGGCTTAGTGAATCCAAAGAGCTTAAGCAGTGGATTCGTTATCTGTCAAATATCAAGCGTTGACTAGAGAAAAGTTGTACGACTTATTGTTACAGTATGAATTTTTAAGCAACTATAATATATAGGTTTATAGTGCTGATCAACTGACTGCACTGATTGACATATGTAAGGCAAGCGATCATATTTCTAAGCAATTTAGCTTACCGTATTTCCTTGCTTATAAGCGACTAAAAATCGCAACTTCTAGTGGTAAAATCATGACAAAGAGAATTGAATTTGAGGTTCTTTAGGGGTTACATAAATACAACTCAGTCCGTTCTACTTCAGAATCACAAGGTTAGAACAGATCTGATTCCATTAGCCTAAAAAAGGGGGGTATTAGGGGAGCACTTGTAAGCAAGGAAATACGGTATTTGCAATAAAAATTAACCCAATCAGTGAGCTCTTTGGTAAAAATCAAGTGAATAATTTGCTTAGCCGATGATGTTAAAAGAATAAAAAAAAGTAAAATTAAAATTATTTATTTATTCAATTGAATTAACGGATCCTTGAAAAAGCAACACCTCCCTTTTTGTCTAAATGTATACACCCGGGTGTAATATCTTTATTTTGAAAGCTAGCTTTAAACAAAATATTCTAGGATGTTCATCATCAAAATTTCTTCAAAATGGTACCTCCATTAACCTTCTGATCGCTTATTTTACATGATTACAATCTATTTTAAAATTTCAAGAAATAAACACCCCCCTATACACCCCCCATTTTTTGTATACATACCCTATCATTTTTGCACAGAAATACATTATTTTTGATGCTCTTTCAGAATCTGCAGTCCTTTTTTCTCTATCTTTTTTCCTTTAGGCTACAGAAAACGAATTAAAAATTAAAAAAGTAATTAAAAAAGTAAACTGAAATGTCTTAAAGACTTTCAGTACTCTGGACATGCGACAAATTAATCTCAGGTTAAACATTTGTCTGATTAGCATGGCTTTACAAGAGATACAGAGAGGCTTTAGTCCCACAATTGAAGGTTTTCAAGATCATAGATAAATTGAGATAGACAGTAGGTTTTGAATATGAAGGATTTGAGATCCAAAGAAGATGGATGTGAAAATGGGAGGGCGACATGTCGTTTTGATAAAAAGGTAAGTTTTTTAGTGATTTTTACTTTAAATTAGTTTCAAATTAGTTTTTCTAGACAATTACAAATTGAATATATAACAGTATAGTCTTAACTTTGGCGTGTTAAAATCTCTTTTGGGTTGAAAATACCAGTAAGTAGTTCAAAGTTAAAGTTAAAGTCTAACTTTGACTTGAGCCAAAAAGAAATTAAAAAGGAAAATCAAAGTCAGTAATTGACTTGGACTTTTGACCAACTCTGTATACCCCTAGTCTAAATATGAATTCTTTAATTCGGAAAATTCGAAAAAAATTTTTTTAGCTAATTTTAATAGATATTGTTCACAATTAAAGATAAAAACTCGATTTTAAAAACTTTTTTATTTAAATAATTTCAACATCAATTAAAAAAGTATTTTTTTAAAATTAAATGGATAAAACAATCTTTAAGAAAAAAATTAAAAAAAAAAAGGAGTGTTCATGTTAATACAAATTTAAACCAAAATCTTTTGGAAAATATTCTAAAATTAAAATTTCTTTCTCTTTAAAAAAAATACTTGAAATAGGCTAAAAAAAAACAATGATCTAATGAGAAGTTAAATCGACAATTTCTAAAATTTGATTCTTTACTGCCGAGGCGGCTTCTCCCGCTAAATCAGGCACATAGAACCACTCTTTACCTTTGACATCATATTCAGGTATATCTTTTGATTTGACATCTGTTTCTGAATTTGATGCTGAAACAGTTGCATCATCAGTTGTTTTATCTGATTTATCATCGATTATAAAATCTTGACTCGGTTTTCTTGTTGAAGATTTTGATATTTTTTCTCCATATGTGAACGAAATTATTTCTGGACAATTTGATTTAGTGGCAATTTTGATGATCGAGTTCAAATGATGTCTAACCGATATTTGAACCATTCCACTTTTTGTGTTCGGTTGTTCCGTAAGTCCGTACAAATGAGTCTTAGTCAAAAGTAAATACCTTGAAAATAAGTTTATAGTCTCTTATATTTATTTGCAACAAAAAAAAAAAGTGAATAAGTACCCAGGTATCCATTCAATATTGACGCCGTCTTTTTTCTCGCGATAAAAGCATTTAAATTTATGCATTACATCCGGTTTTTCTAGCCAAACTTTAAGATTAACATGTTCAAGATTGCTATCATTTGGTGCATCTTCAGCGTTTGAGTCATCAATTGCAAAAAGATTTCCTTGATTTCGATACAATTTTCCGATTTTGTCTGTAGCGCTCACGTGTCTAAAATTCAAAATCGATTTGTTTAATTAAAAAAATTAAGAGAGCAGGTTAAAATCTGATAATGTTTGTGATTCATTTTAAGAGCTAAGAGATTACAAATTCAGGGATGCTCTCAATCTTCTAAGAATATGCGAAAAGATCTGGTCTAGAGTCAACGCTAACAATTGGTAAGTTAAAGTGTTTTGCAGATTTTCTTTTTCTCAGTTTTAAAACGAGTAAAAAATCTGTGCAAAGGGGGGTTTTGACAAAAATAAAAATGGTTGCAATTGAAAAAAATTTTGCTGCACCTATTATATAAAAAATCGATTATGAGAACACCGCTGCATGTGTCTATTAATTAAGGATATTTGATTGATAGAGCATACATCTAAAATTTGAAAACAGACTTTTCGGTCGGTTGAGATGGACTTGTTGTCCACAATAAATTAGAATAATCAGAGTATTTGTATATCATATACATAAAGCTGAAATATTTAATTAAGTCTTAAATTTTTAAATTAGGACGGTATAATCAAGTAAATTTTCGAAGCAATTTTTATAGCTACAGTTATCAGCAGAACTTAACCCTTTAACTGAATTTCTTCCCCTTCAAGTTGATATATTCTTTTTATCTACTAAGGAATTTTGGATAAAAAGACTGAAAACGGTATAATTTAGTGAGTGGATTATTTATCAAATATAGACTTTTACATTCCAAATATAAAATGATTTGTTATCTAAAGTTAAGACACCTTGAATTACTCATTGTATTTTTATAGAGAAAAAAATATCCCACAAATTGAAAAAAATATTTTATTCAATAAATATACCGTAAACGCTTGCAAATTGTCCTTGGGGTTTTAAGTAGAAAGTTTTTTTAAAACCCAGGGATAGTTACACATTTGAACTCAAATTTTTGATCATTTTTGTCCTATCGAGAAAATTAAAATTATAGTTAATTTTAATGTTTTTGAAGCTCCAAACTAATTTTTAACCCTGTGTTAATAAGCGGGAATAATGGGGCTATTGTAGTTAAGCTTTGATCCTAAATTCAAAGCTAATTAAATTAAAAAAAATTGAAAACTGTTGTTACAACTTTCATTTAGAACCGTTTTTACTGAATAGAATGTCCTTTAATTCAGATAACCCACATGGTCTAAAACTGACCCGGGGTAATTTGCGAGCGGTTACGGCAAAACATTTGATTTTTTTATGGATTCGTTCGCCTAAAATAACTAAGCTTTAAAAAAAAGAGAAATGACAGATTTTCGGTTTTACCTCGATCATCAATTAGAACCCTGGTCATTTAAGACTTCCAAAAATGAACCTTCATGAAAGTTCACAAACCTTCCTGAACCTCAAAAACATTCATGAACTTTCATGAACGTTATATGTCAGTAGCTTTCTAACCCTTTAATGTTTTCTTTCCCTTGCTTGTAAAGATTTTGGAAAAAGTTCATCTTTAATTTCTGGAATGTTTTCAGTTTTTAAGCCCGTTTTAATCAGAAAAATAGACCTTAACTTGCGAATTTGGGATTTTAGGAGTCAAGGACTTTTTTTTCTAAAAAACTCGAAAATCAAACATGAATTTTCGATTTTTTTTAATTGGACAATTTTCAAGGTGTTTACAATAATCAACAGAATTTCAGAAAATCGTCAAAACTCAACTTAACCCTATGTTGAACATTTTTTGTATGAAACTTTTTTATCAAGCAATGTGATACTAGAAAGTAACAAATTTGGATTCCCGGATTGAAAATTTTTTTTTGTTATTTTAAAATTTAAAGATGACGGAATTTCGTTTATAAAAGTCTTGAAATCGGATCGGGTACCTGCAAACGAGGACGTAAGCCAACGAGCTACTTTAAATACATCAGTGAGTTATTGTTCGCGAAACGCGCGGAGGTATAGTGTCAGCCCGAACTTTGGAGCCACTGTCGGAGTCTGAGCCTGGGTCGGAAACTACTCCTAATCTAACACAGAGCCTCTTCTCTTCGAGGAAAGACCCATAACTTAGACTCCGTATCAGGCTCAAACTACGACTCTAAGGTTAAAAAGTTCAGACTGACACTGTAACAAAAGCTGAAATTGAAAAACTCGCCAGTGATCGCAAATTATGGAAATCATATGTCGCCGAATGTTGCAAAACAACAATCGAAAAAAGAAGAAGAAAGATCAATTAAATCTTCAAAATATGTATTAGGCTTGTAGCAGAAAAAAATCGAAGGTAATAGTCTAATAGTTGTGAAAATTTCATTTACCCAAATAGACCGTCTTAGTATAATGAATTGATAAAGAAGTTACTTGTTAGATTGTTTTTTGATCGATTCTGCAACGGACTTTTTGTTATTCGAGTCTGTTTGTGACGAATTCAAAGAACTACTAATGTAATCTTTAAGTTTGTCTTTGATGTCAAATGATTTTGTTTTAAAAACATTTGAAAATTTGTTTAGCATTGAAGTTGATGATTGACTAGCCTTAAAATAATAAAAGTTTAAGTTAATGAGAAAAGTTTTACTAAAAAAAATATGTTTGAACACAACACCAATTACATTTATTTTTTTTACCCATTCCTCTGTGAATTTGTATCGACTATTATGAACATCAGTGCCAACAATCATTTCAGGATCTTCGATAACATTTTTTAACTCTTCGTAACCACCCAGCGCTAAACTTACAAAATTTATTTTTCTTTGCAAAAAATTTGACACAACCATGTTAACGTATTTGTCTTCTTCATCGTTACCAGTGCCCATAAAACATAAATGTTGACCACCTGCAACTGAACCAGCGTCAATTGCTTGTTTTTGTGCAGCTAGTAGACCTTCAACTGATTGATTAAACTCGCATGGATTTTCAAGCATTAGATTAGCGTCTAAATGAAACGCTGTTGCGTAATGACTTGCATTGTATTTTTCAGCTGGTCTACAATCAATTATAAAATATCTGACTCCGGACTTGACAAAAAAATTTTAGAAAAAAAAATAATTTTTAGTTTTAAAGTTAAGCTCTTACGCCTAATTGATTTGCTTGTAATAATTCGTCTACTGAGACTGGTAAGCACAATGCTTGATATATTTTAGAGGCTTTTTTTTCCAAAGCTACACCTTCGAACAATGGTTTTTTGTATTCCTAAACAAAAAGGATAAATTCTAGAGAGAATGTTATACTTTAAATTTATCAAAAACTAAAAAACAACAAAATTTGGTTAGATCTAAAATCCGACTTAATAGTCTAGAAAAGTTAGCGTTTAAAGAAAATGGATTTTGGAAGTAACCTTTTGGTAGTTTTTTTTTAAGCTTTCAAATGAATAGGTTTTTTTTGTACACCCAAATATCAGCATTTGTGAAGTATTATTTTTTAAATTGAATTGAATAAGTAATCCAAAAAACTTTATTAAAATTTAATCTCCGAAAAATCTATTTAATCACTTTACTTGACTGGCTTGAGTCTAATTGATCCTAGAATTTTACGTTTATTATAAGAGGATTTCAAATTTTTTGAAAATTAGATGGGAAACCTTATCATCTTTGTTTTTACAGGGTTTTCGGTAATTCCCTTTTTTAAACATTTTCACTTGCCCTAAATTTTTTTTTCCGTTTGACCAGGGTGCCAACACTGACCTGAGCATTTTAGTGGTCACATGGCGTAAGTGAAGTGAAATATTTTTTGATTTTTTAACCATTTCAAAAAATAGATTTTTTGCGTTTTTCGGGGTCGTAGATTACAGCTAAAATGTCAAAAATTAAGATAGCGTTAACCTTTTTTATTAAGACGTGAATTATTAACAAAATAGTCTATGTATACAACTCCGGTCTTTCTTAATGCCGATCTCTAGAAACTCATGAATTTCAAAATTGTGTCATCTACGACCCAAAAATCAAGATTAACACGTTTTTCGCCTGAGTAAAAATCAAAAAAATTTCCAATACCTCTCTACACTAAATTCTTAAACTTTCAGAAATGAACATGATCAAAGAGCGTGATTGTAGGTTGATTCTTTTAGATCCTGCAAATTTTTCAGTAATATTTGTCGATTTACAAATAATCCAATAACAAAGTTTTTCCTCAAATAAAAGATTTACGGAAAAGATTCTCAGAGCAATCCCAGCAATCTCAGAGCTGCAGACCATGAAGGGACTCGTAAAAGATTTTGAATCAAATAAGACACTGAAACCGGCGCACGCTACGAAGGACTGGTACTGATTTCTAAAATTTTCAGCAATAAGTTCTTTAGTTCCAATATTTAAAATAATAATTTCAGAGATTAAATTTTGATTCAATTTTTTAGGCTATATTTTCAATTCATTTTTTTTTTGTTTCGTGCAAAAGAATTGGAAAATGTTAAAATAAGGTAGGGTTATCGACTAAAAACATTAAATCTACACAATATTTAGACCACTCAAAATACCTTTACAATAACATCCTGAAACATCTTTATAAAATTATTTGTTAAAAAATTGAAAAAAATATTTTCAATAAAATTTTAATGATAATTTTGAGCTTACTCTTCTGAAAGATTGTGGAGTTTTAGCAGCAAAATGTTGACATAACGAGTTAAAGTCCATCAAGTCGTCAACATTTAAAGAAAGCGGACTAGCCAGTATCATTTCTAATAAAAAAATTATCAAAAAATGAACTAAAAATGTAAGTTTAAAAATTTTACTTGTAAGCTCAGTCTTTTCCATATCAGTGGCAGCCATTATTTCCTCTCGAATGTTAAACAACAATATCAATGACATAAAAAATATTAAAAATTGATCTCCCAATTGAAAATACATGTCCCATAGGTTAAGTGTAACTTTAAGATTCGAATTGGCTGCGAACAAACTACGAAACTTTTGAACAAAAAAATTTAAAAAAAAATCCAAAAAAATATCAAATTGTTTCAAGTACCCAAAAATGTGCGTATGAATCAGGTGATATCTTTTTTGTGTCCAAAAAAGCACACAACTCAGGATCATGGTAAAGCATTAATAAACGAAATAAATGATAAGGACTTCCATTTTGAACACAATCTCTGAAGTATTGGAAATAGAGTCATGGTATCGTTTTTTTTTAATTTTCGAAAAATCTTACTTTGGGATGTAACGTCGTATAATAGCTGTAAAAAAGTTGAAATTTTCATTTTTGGTTAGATTAAGAGACATGATTGGGTAAAGAATTTCAATCCAACCGTTATCTTTTTCATAATATTCATCACTTTTTTTTGTTGAAAAGAATGCATTTAGTCAAAATCATAAGACTTTTTTTTGAAAAATTATTTACTTGGTGATGCAATAAAATGTAATTATGGACTCAAGTTGACTAGTGGCTAATAATTGTTGTTCAGGATCATTTGGATGTAACTTTTCGGCTAAATTTTTACAATCTTCTCTTATTTTATCTTGTTGTGGCAAGTCATATATTTCTTTCCATTTACTTATTTGATTTGTTTCAATATCTTGTTGTACGTCTAAACAAACTCGCCATACTTTACTTCTTAAACTGTCTGGTAGTGGACGTAGCTTTGAAATATTTCGAATGGCACCGTAGTCACAGTTGCTCAACAAAGCGATTTCTAACTCGGTCTCCCAAAGACTTTCATCATTAAATTCTTCATCCGAGTCAGACATTTTTTGACAACAAAAATTTCTAAATTCAAAAATGTTTTTGATAAAAAAAAATTTGAATTACTCATCAATCAAAGCGTAACACGTAAGCTAATTTTTTTTTTGATTACGAATTAACAAAAAAAAATAAAAAAGTATACCAAGTCAAGTGATTAGATGTACAAGGAAATTGATTAAAAAACCTTATCCGTGATTGTTAATGGAAAAGATATTTTGTGATTAGAAAAAATAAAATAAAATAAAGGACAAATATTTATTTTTGAATTTAATATTTCGGGCCTTTTTTTTTGAATAAATTATTTCAAATTTTTATATTTTCATTCTCAATATAGTTAATTGCACCTCATCTTGAATGCAAATTTATTTATTTTTTATTTCTATGTTCATTATTAGAAATTTTTTTGCATTCAAGTTTTTTGTCTTAACTTTTTTTTATGTTTTTTTAATAATTTTTACCAAGATTTTACCTTAAGAATTTCACATCTGATTAAAAAAATTTATCTTTATGTGATTGCGTAATAGAGCTTTTCATAAAGTGATGACGATAATAGATATTGCTTGCAGTTGAATTTTACTTGGAGTGAATAGTCATGTTCTAGGTCTAAAAATCTGTGTCTTATTTTACAATTATGATCTTCTAATTACTTATTTGCATAATTATAATTACTGCACTTCCACCGAATTAAAGGCGTACCCGTACCGTACCGTACTGAACCGTACCCGTACCCGTACCCGAACCGTATTTTCGAAAAATAGAAAAAAAATTTTACTTTTGAAATTATTTTTTAATTAAATGAGATTGTATGGGTACGGTACGGGTACGGGTACGGTACGGGTACGGTTCGGTACGGTACGGGTACGGCAAGCATTTAATTCGGTGGAAGTGCAGTATGTTCAAATTGATTGAAATACCGTACGAATGAATGTTTACTCTTTTCCCTTGAATTATTTTGTCTAACTGCACTTGTACCAAATATTAACCTTTGCGAACCGTACCTGAAGTACCACCTATCTAACCAACGTACCGTATTTTTGGTTATTTCTCTAGTACGGTTAGCTTAAGGTACGTCGTAGGTACGTTACGGTTCTGCGGCTAGGCTACGAATGGTGAATATTCGGTACAAGTGCAGTAATTAGCTAATTAGCAAACTCATTCAAGATCATTTGAATCAACAGTTTCTAATGAAAATAATTTGCGTTATATGAAAAAAATTGGATTTTAAGGCTTATAACTTGGAACAAGTTAGATTTTGAAACAGGTTTTTTGACAAAAACTTGAACTTAAGTACATATATACCAAGCTACAAGAGTATCCATCTTACTCTATTGGAGTTATGCGTTAGGTTAAAATATCAAGCTATGTCGTATAAAAAGAACAAAATACAGTTGTGGTCATTCACGTGTTCCTCTTTTGAACTTTCATGAACTAATGATTTTGAAAAGCCTTCATTGATTTATGGGTATTAAATGAAAGCTAGTTTTACAAGCTTTAACTAGAGCTTGTTAGCTTCCAGATGATACTCATAAATCAATGAAGGCTTTTCAAAATCATTAGTTAATAAAAGTTAAAAAGAGGAACACGTGAATGGCCACAACAGTAATTATTGCGCTACTTTTTAATTAATTATTTGACATTCTGAGTTCAATTAATGCAATCAAAAAAATTCGTTTATGGTAAAATTTATTAAAAATTAAAAAAATATTCGTGGAATTTTATTTTCTTATTTCCATTTCCTCCGTTAAGATTGAAAATATCCGTTCCGATTTTCCGCATTTTATGGTAACTTTCCGACTCGCATTCGCCTTTCGCAATCTAAGGACAACCGAAAAAAAACTCAAAAAATCAATAATTAAAAATAGGGAACCAGATAGTTTGTTTTTCAAGATTAATCTTAATTTTTTTTTTCAAAATTTTAAGTCGACTCGAAACACTAGTGCCAAGAGAACGCGGTCATAAGCAAAACCAAATGATTAATACTTTACTCAATTTGGGCTAGCTTTTTAAGTTAATTTTGAGTGATTGATTGAAAAATTTTGATTTGTAACAAAAAAATTTATTGAGTTAGAAACTCTTAAAAAAAGTATTGATTACGAAAAGTTATTTTAAAAAATATCAAAAATTTAATTTTTGACTTTATTTTTTTGATAGAGTCGATCGTTGTTTTGGATTTCCATCGAATTTAGTTGGCTCAGCCCAACAAGCAAATACACTTCCAGATGGATCAACTTTAACACTCATCGAATCTGTTTTTTGGAATTTTCCAACTAAATCTCCTGAAAAGCTTTCATAAACATTATACGCCTCTGTTTTATTCAAACCTAATTGTTGTAAAGAAACTTTAATTTGTGTCGGTGTACCATATGGTAAAGGATTATAAAACACCATTGCAACTTTTCCATCAACTAAAGGCTTTGTCCATATTTGTACATGATCTATTTCTAAAATTCTTTTTCCCATTACACCTAATCTATCTTGATTGATGGCTATTAAATTTTTGTTTAACAAAATTTCTGAATGCCAATGCTTAATCTCTCGGAGATCTACAGACATTATTAATGGGGCTGCCATGACAGACCAAATTGCCATTTGAGCTCTTGATTGTCCGTAACTTAGACCATAATTTCCAATAATCAACATATCAGGATCGTTCCATGAGCCTGGAGCATGGACCAAAGACAAATTATCTTGTTTAGAAGCGAACCATTGGATAATATCATTAAGACTGCCAAAATGATCATCGATATCATCATAATTACGCCATAAATTACAAAATTCGGCGATTTTTTTATAATTTGGTTGTATGGTGCCCTCTTGATACGCTGGCCATGAACAAGAGTATACAATTGGTCTATTTGTTTTGTTCAAGTAGTAGCTCATTAATGGATATCCATCGTCCATTTGAGCGATGTCTGCGTAACATCCGTCAAGTTTTAAATAGTCAACGGTCCATTCGGCAAATGTTTGAGCGTCCAATTCAAGATGATCAATCGAACCTAAACAGCATTTTAAAACTTTGATAGAATCTTAGTTTCTAAAATAAGGTTACCAGGATAGCCACCGCAAGTCAATGTTCCATAGTCTTCATAAATTCCGAATTTAAGACCCTTTGAATGTACATAATCAGCTAGAGCTCGAATACCATTCGGAAATCTAACTGGATCTGGTTGTAAACGTTTATTTTCATCTCTTTTAGTTGCCAACCAACAATCATCAACAATTATGTATTCATAACCAGCGGCCAAGTAACCATCGTCAGCAAGTCTATCGGCCATATCTCTTATTAATTTCTCACTTAAAAAAATTTACAACATTAAAAAACAGAATGGGTGTGTGTTTTGTTTAATATAACCTTATACATTCATCAGGAAATTTTGTACAATCAGTGATGCATCTAAATCTTTCCCATGTCATCCAACCCATGGGCGGGGTTCTAGCTAAACCATTTTCAAGATTAATAATTGAGTTTATTTGCAAAAGAGCAATAAATATTAAAAATATCATTTTAATAAAATAAAAAAATTATCTAAATTTTCTGATATAATTTTTTTTTTTTCAAGTTGTATTTATAAGAAAGTTTGTTATCAAAATTTTAAACAACCCAGTTGAGTTTGAAGATTTGACACGAGTTTAGAGCATAAGAGAAAGAGGCGGGGACTATTTATCTAAAGAGAATTAAAAATGGTCATTATAATTTTGAGATAAACAATTGGAATATTCAAGCTCCTTAATTCAAGCTACTTTTTTTCAAATAAATAAAGTTGGTCGACACAGATAAGATAAAATATTTTTCTTTCTCCGGGATTCCCTATTTTTAATAATTATGCTTGAAACTATTAGTTCAAAAATTTAACATCTTGAAAAGGATATTTTAAAATTTGGTCACATGACGTCGATTGCAAATTTAACTTGAATTTTTAAGCACAAATATTTGGTCAAGAGTATTGTTATCTTTATTATTGTTTGGTACAATACAAAAATTAAATTTTATTTGTGAAATTAGTTGTTAATTTTAAATAATGTCACTGTGCCGTTTATTGGATCTAATTCGATCTGTTGTAGTATTAGAAACTAATAAAACTTTCATCTTACTTTACATTTTGAAATATTCTTTTTTTATCTATTCAAAAATTAACTAGGATACTTCGATAAGTTTTTTTTTTCAAATCGAGGAATGTATAACATTATTGTTTTATCTCGATATCTGGATTGTGATATTTCCAAATCAGATTGATTTCAAACACTTTCGGTAAAATGAATATAAGTGAATAAGAATTAAGCTTAAAGTAGCCCCGAAAAGTATCAACATTTTTTGTCATTTGTGTTAACATAAAGATTTTTAACCATACATTTGTAATTTGAAAGTGAAATCTGTGAAAATTGACGAAAAATTTCACTGTAATGCGACCATCTGTTCACAACTTTAGTGACACAAATTTTTGCCCGCATTTTTTGATTAAGGATGATCCTGAATCTGAAAATGTGACTTTGTTTATGAAAATTAAAGTTGCGAAAATTAATACCCGAATTTGTCCTACGTTTATTATTGGCGCTGTGAAAATCATAGCAATAAAGCAAGAAGGATTTAAAATAGTCTTTCTGCATTAAATCTCAGAGAGGCCTAAAGAAGTTAGTTAAGCATGCTAACTGAAAACCTAGATCAAAAAATGTTGAAATCAAGTTCAATTTAACCAATTAATGTATGAAAAGAATATAAAGATTTTTAGCGTAATGGCGTGGTATTTATGACGTTATTTTCAAAATCAATAGAAATTTTTCGGTCTTATTTGTGCAGGGACATGTCTTGATCTGCTTCAACAGGTATACTTTGTGTTTGAGATAAATTTGACCAATACTCTCAATTCGAAGACATTTGAATAATGGTGCTGTTCTTGCATATTTACTTAGACCAATCGACTGTTTAATCAAGATGTTCTGTCTAATATTGTAACTTTCTAGCTCAGTTTTGGTCAAATGAACGAACTCAAGACCATATCTAAAAATAGACTGGCAATATTGTTTAAAAATAAAGCCTATAAGACCATAAGGCTTACAACCGAGTGAATAAAGAGAGTAGAAGCTTTTCTCTACTTTTTTAAATTTGTTTTCGACATGTTGTCTAATAAACTCCACGTCTCCAATTGGAAATCCAAGATAGACAAAGCTCTTGTTAAGAGGAATCGAATGGCCATCGATCTTAACATCAAAGTTACTTGTCCTGTTTCCAAAACAGGTTAGAAATGATTTACTTGGATTGAATTACATTTTCCAAGTTGTTGCAAATTTATGGCATACTTTTAATAACTTGTTCATATGACTAGTTGAAGGGCTAATCAATAGAACGTCGTCATAATACGCAACTATTCTTACATTTCTATCACCAATTCTTGCTCCAACACCAAGCTCTAGACACTCTAAAATGAGGTCATTGATGAATAAATTAAATAGATAGGCAGATAATACTCCTCCTTGTTTCACACCTTCTATCTATCACTGATTTAATAATTAATGAAAAAATGTTTCTTGAAGCTTTATTTTAATTATTTAGAAAAAAAGTAATTTTAATCAGCATTTTTCTTTTACATAGCACCTGTAGGTACGCTCAGGTTTAAATTCTCTATTATCGTTTATAAAACAATTTAAATATTCTTCCATTTTTGTGTTTCCATTAGCTTTAGCCCACTTAAAGACCAAAATAAATGGTTAAAATTTTCTCTTTAAATTGAATATAAGCAAGTACTTACTCTACATGGACAATCACAAGGTACATAAATGTGTCCATCACTTATTGGACGAGGTTTTGGAAAATGAATAGCCTCATCATAAAACGACAAAAAAGTTTTTTCATTAGTGTAACGTACTCGAGGAGAACCGAAAACTGCAAATTTCCACGATACTTGATTAACACCCGCAAAAGGATATATCGACATTTCACTAAAATATTTTTGTTCGGTAAAATTACCATAGAAATAACCGTCTGGATAAGTTAAATCAGAGCAAGGATTCATTATGCATTTATTACCGGGGTAATCATATCTAATTACTGCTAGGTAATTCCATCCAGGTGATGTTTTAGTTTCTATATCATTATATAATCTCTGTGCATCCGTATACCAATATTTACTTTTTTTTGGAATTACCAAGTTTAAATTATGTGGAATGCACCAAGAAACTATTACATTTTTACTGCTTTTCAAATTTCTTAGAAAAAATTTTGAACCACAAAAATTATTAGAAGAGCTATGTCCAGTCCCTATGTAATGATTGTCAAAACCTATAACATTCTTTGAATACAAAATAACTTGCCAATCATAAAAATTAAACAATTTTTTTAATTTATCAGCACTTTCTTTTGCCGATAAATTTTCTTTCAAAATTCGAGTCACACTGGTTACTAGTCCGTTTTGACCTAAATCTTGCGAGAACTCTTTAAAAAGTAACCATGAAGTAAAATAATCCATGTTATGTTCTAGTTTATGTTTAAAGTCGTTGTAACTAAACTCCGTCCTAACTCCGTAAGCCTCTTCACAAGCTTTAACTAAAGTTACAAACAATAATGAGAGTCTTCCGATTATGTGTTCCCATTCGTGAATCTTTTCTGATTTATATTGAGCACAATATTAAAAATAACTAACAACAGTTTTTTCCTCCAAGACTATTTTAAAGTCCGTAAACATGCTACTGATACCAATCGCATTGTCATCACATATTGATAAAACTTTATTCCTCGATGGTATTTTATTTAATGCTTTGACATTTTGTTTAACATGGTTTAATAAATTTGATAAACTTCTTGAAAGTTGTTCGAATTTCTCCTTTTTAAACATACAATGAATTAGATTTTTAATTTCTTCAAGATCATTTGAGATTTTGTATAGTTTTTCTAAGATTTCATTCATCTTTCCATTTAATTCACAAGTTGATGATGAATGCAAGCCAAAAGAAGAGCCAGCTATGTTACCAATCGAAGATATGGCTCGTAAATAAGCAGGAAAATTATTCTGAAAACCAGATGTAAATACACCAATGACCGATGTAAATATATTTAATGCTGATTGGGATACGCAAGCATCACTTCTTCGTTTTCTGACCACTATTTTTTCATCAGTATTGTTGGAGCCTGTTACGGAAGATGAACAAATAAAAACAAGGAGA
Source organism: Brachionus rubens (assembly GCA_022207745.1). Taxonomy (NCBI): domain Eukaryota; kingdom Metazoa; phylum Rotifera; class Eurotatoria; order Ploima; family Brachionidae; genus Brachionus; species Brachionus rubens. Next base: position 922,733 of record JAJVHD010000001.1, on the reverse strand, counting down.
CATAAGAATATGGTTTTAACTTTCATATTAAAATTTCTGAATAAAAATCAAGATATTTTAAGATTGGATGTGAAAAAAAAATGTTTAACGAACTTAAATTTTCAAAATTTAATTAGAAATTAAGAATTTCAAGATAATAATATTTTATTTTATCTTTTAACTGATCCATTTAATCATTTTTTCTGACTGGAAACTTCTTTAATGTTGAAAAAAGGCGTAGACAGCATGAATTCGCAATTTTTACAAAACTTGTTTGTACCAGTTAGAATATTTGAATGAGATCACCTCTTCTTCTTCTAGTTTAAGTATTTTGAACCTATCCATGTATTCAAGGTTTCTAAAGCAATGTATAATCCACGTCGCTCTTTTTCACATCCTCTCAAGGATGTCACTATCTTTCTTTATGGATCCAAAAAGGACACTGTATACTAATCAATATCAACGTGAACGGTTTGAGACACATTATTAACACCAGTAGTCAACAGCGACTCGAAGAAGTTGTCAACAGCTTCAACAACAAGTTGAAACCAACCAAGAACAACCAATCTATTAAAAATAAAAAAATCAGTTCCCACCCAGGTTTTGATTCCTGAACAGGATCCTGATAGCTAAAATCTGCCTGTTCTGTACAAGAATCCTAATGATTCATATTTTCTTTGACTTACCACGATTTTCTTGAATATAATATTTTGAACTCAATCCGATCGAAGATATTTTTAAAGGATTCTCACAAGAAGACTAATCTTTTCCGCAAATTTTTAGAAATATTTTGATCTATGCAGATCCTGGTCAGGATTTAGGACATGGGCAAGCCGTCAAGGAAAACAATAGTAAAAAAGTTAAAAACTTAAATAAATTCAACAAAGCCAAGAGTTTTCAAAGGTTTCCCAAGAAAAATAAGATTTGGAAGGATTCTATTAGCTTGCTTAGCAGACGCCTGTTTACGCCATTTCGTATCTCCAGTTAGGAGTACACTTAAGTTCTTTGTACTGTAAAGTTCGTGCCATGCTAAACTTCCACGCTATCTGAATTTGCAAAATCCGACTTGACAATTTTGTTCTTCATATTTGAAAATTTTTAGGGGGGTCTTAAAAAAAATTTTAACCAGAGGGGCCCAAATTTTTTGCCTTTTGAAGCAGTCTGTCTCGGTTTTTCACTTGTTAATATCTCAAATGTATTATTCTTGATACAGTTTCTGAAAGAGCACAAGATTTAACACACAAAAAAAAATATTTTTTTGTTATTTAGCTCGTCCAATCCCGAGAAAATATTAACGCGTTTAGGAACGCGTTTAAACACATACATTTTATGCGTTTTAACGCAACTTTAAATGCGTTTTTAAGGGTTTTTTGACGATAAAAAAACGTTACCAAAAAACGCACTTAAACGAGTAAACACTGGTTTTCGGAAACGCGTTTAAACATTTAAAATTGCATCATTTTGAGGTTTAATTTATATTCAAAAACGGCAATTCTTTTCATAATTATTTTAACACGTTAGAACTAAATAAAATGTTTAAAAAGAAAATCGAGATATTTTGTAATGTAACCAAAGCATATTAAGGTCCTTCTCATAGCAATCAATTTCAAAATCTATTAAGCTCCAAGGAGGTATTTTAATCAAAATTTCTCAAGAAAGTGTGTGTAGAATTCATCATTAAGCAATCCGACTTATAAGATTTTTAGAAAGAAAAAGACATTAATTTTATAAGGCTTTTAAAATAATTAAGCAAGAATTTGTTTAAAATAATTAAGCAAGAATTTGTTTCGTCTTTGTTTAAGTGAAAAGAGGTATGCTTTTCTGCTGTTTAATAGATTTGGAAAAAAGTATCGAATAATTTAAGGGAATAGTTTTACAGTCTAGCATGGATTATCGTTTTATTTTTTTTAAAAACTAAATTTAAACTCAGCTTGATGAGAGTTAGAAGATTTTTGGTCATAAAATCGAAGTCTGTATTGACTTTTTCCGGATATACAGTCCGGGTCCGATTTTCCGGATATTATCATACTTAGACCACTATAATTCAAATAGTTTGTATTTCATTTTTATCACTGCTTAATGGCTGTACAAAGGGTTAGATATATGTGTGACTTGACTGTAGTAAAATTTAACTCAACCTTTTAAACACAACGATAGAAAAAAAATAACATTTGCTTTAAAAGTTAAAATTATTAGTAAAAGTTGTACTAAATCTTACCATAGAGAAAATTGTTTTTGATAGTTTAAATTTTGTAAATCTTTAAAAAAAAAAGGAATTATCTGAAAAGAAATGTAAATTTTGTATATTTTTGTAAATTTTTAAAAAATAGAAAAGTAATAATTTTTAATATTTTAAAAATGAAATTGAAATTCAAAAATTTTCAACTATTTTTATAGATAAAATAAAAGGCGGAGTTTAAAAATATTTTTATTCTTTTCTTGTTGAATCAAAATATGTAAACTCAATTTTTTATAAGAGGGATGGAAAGATTCGGTAAAATTGAAAGGGTTATACCCCTCCTCCCCATGTAAGAAAATGACATAAAAGCCGAAATTTTGGACCCCCCCCCTCAAAGCTATTTTCAACAAAATATTAAAATTTTAACGTATTTTGTCACAGATAACATAATTTTTTTGTTTTCTAAGATTTAAAAGTTGAATTGCCGCTTCGTTAAAAAAAATCTGGGATTAAACAATGGCTTTTTATTTTTTTTCCAAAAAAAAATTTTTCCTTGTGGTGTTGAGCGGTAGGTCTATGATTTATGAAAGTTGAAAAAAAATTTTGATTTCAATTTTGTTCTCATCAATGATCAATGATGCTCAGAAATTCCTTTTCATCCCTGTCCAATTTACGTCAGCTATTTCTTTGAAACAAAATTTTTAAATTTGCGATTTACATTAAAAAGTTATCTTTTAAGATTCTAATTAAGCTATTTCCAAAAAACGCGTTTAAACGAAAAAAAATCAGTTAATTTTTGTCTGCTAAGTTTGAATTTTCTAACGCAGATTGACGCAAGAAAACGTTTCGTTTAAACGCATTTTTTTGAGTTTGTTTTAACAATGTGTTTTAACGCGTTTAGTGATGCGTTTTTTTATTCTCGGGATAAGCAAAAAAAGACGTATTTTTCTAATTTTTTGCATCACATCCCATGATTACCCAAAAACAAATATTTTATTAGTGACCAGCGTGTAGAGTAGAAAATTCTGAACAAAATGTAGGTTTTAGATTTTTTATTTGTTTCCCTGTAGAAGAGAAACAATGTGCCTAAAAAGGTTCTAAAAATAAAAAATCTTAAGGATGAAGAATTTGCATTTTTTGATCCAAAAATTCGTGATTCTCGTATAGAAAAACCATAGAGAATATATATATTTATCCATATAAACGATTCCTTCTATTTTTCAAAAAAATTCCTAAATTAAACTTTCTAAACCGAATTTATGAAATAATAAATTCGATATCAAAATATGGTTGTCACTAAAATCCCGACACGGACAGGCGGACACGGAATTTTAGCTATCTAAAATCCGAACACGGACAAAAAAAATAGTAGTAGTAGTAGTAGTAGTAACAATAATTGCTACGCTCTCGCGTTAAGTCTGGTTCTATCCAGACCATAAGCAATGTTTTAGTCTTACAAAAGTTTGTCTAAATTAGTCTTAAAAATGTTAATTGATTTTGATTCAATAACTTCATTCGTTAGCCCGTTCCAGTCATTCACGATACGGTTTGTAAAAAATTGAATCTTGGTGCACAGTTTTTCAAAAGTTCTCGTCTTAGCTTACCTCTTGAATCGTATATCCGATTGACTATTTCGTCATTATCCAATCGTTTATACCAGTTTACGTGATCTTGCTTGTTTAGGAGCTTGTACATTTGAATAAGATCACCTCGTCTTCTTCTGGTTGTAAGGTTTGTCAGTTTGAGTCTTTTGAGTCTTTCCACGTATTCAAACTTTCTAAAGCCATGTATGCTCCGAGTTTGCACCCTCTCAAGGGTGTCAATATCTTTTTTTAGGGAAGGATTCCATACCGACACCGCATACTCTAAATGGGGTCGAACAAGGCTTGTATACATTTTTTTGATAATCTCTTTGCCGTAATTTCTTAGACCATTCAAAATTCGGCCAAGGATTCTGTTTGACCTCCCAGCAAATAGTAAACTAAAATACGGACACGGACTGGTTTTAACTAAAATACGGACACGGACAAAATTTCAAAAACGGTTGAATATGAATATCAACCTTTAATTACAAAAACGAAATTTATTTTAAACAAAGGACACAAAAATAGAAAAATATTTAATGAGATAATGTTCAACCCTATGAAAAATTTATTAAAAAATGTCTAAAAATAAACCAATAATTGTTAATTTGTGTCTAATCTTATTAATAAGCGTTTATTTTATTTATTCCAAAAAAAAAACAAATTTATTTTATTTTCATAATGTCCAAACAAGTTAATTTTTGTCCAAAAAAAATAACGTAAAAGCTCGATATTTAGGACATGTCGCAAATAAAGGATATCCTTTATTTACGACATGTTCTGTATGAACGAACACTGTTTTTTTTTAAATCTATGACATGTCGTAGATAGCGAAAATTGATGAAATTTCTGAATTATGCCTCCTTTATTTGCGACATGTCGTAAATAATGAATTACCTTTAAATGAGACATGTTCTAAATATTTTTTAATTGTGCGAAATTGAAGAAGTACGGATTAACTTTGAGTATGCTTAACTTAAAATTTTTTGTTAAGCTTGTAGAGGAAGAATTTTTGTACAAACTAGAGAGTTTTTGAAATGTAAGTATGAAGTTAAGACTTCGTAGATAAATAATCATAAAAAACCTCTTTTTGGGAATGGTAACTTTGGAGCCTTGTACCTAAGCATTTTTAGATGTTTTATTTTTACTTTTCGTGAGCTCAAAATGTAAAACTGCTCCACGTTTGCATGCGTTTGTGTAAGATTTCTTAAACTTAACTTTTTCAGTTTTAGACATTTTAAAAAAAAAATGAATGAAAATAAATGACAAACAAAATCTCAAAAGAAAAAAATTTGAATTGAATAGACAAAAGAAAAAAGAATAAGGTTCGTTTTGCTTAAAAGGAGTTTATTTATGTTATTGTTTCAAAAGTTGAAGCAGTCTAAGTTTTAATGCTATCAAGTTTTATCTTGAAGAGGGATATGTTGTTTATTGTATGATAAAAAACAAGTCATTGTAAAATCAAAAACTAAAATGCATCGTTTAACGTTTTAAGTTAAGCATACTCAAAGTTAATCTGTACTTCTTTAATTTCGCACAATTAAAAAATATTTAGAACATGTCTCATTTAAAGGTAATTCATTATTTACGACATGTCGCAAATAAAGGAGGCATAATTCAGAAATTTCATCAATTTTCGCTATCTACGACATGTCATAGATTTAAAAAAAAAACAGTGTTCGTTCATACAGAACATGTCGTAAATAAAGGATATCCTTTATTTGCGACATGTCCTAAATATCGAGCTTTTACGTTAAATAAAAAAAATTGTTAAATTAATTCACATTTAAAAAAAATTCCATTTTTTAATTTTAATTTTCTATCTCTTTATGGACTGAAAAATTTTCGTTTAGCATCGAAAATACACTACAAACTTGAATATCCTTCTTCTTTAAAGCAGTGGTGATACAACGAAAAATCAATATTTAATACACCTTGAGGTGCGGATTCTGGTGTAACTATAAGATCAGTTTTTGGAATCTCAAACGTTTTTGTTTCAGAGGAAGGAGTAGACCCAGGAAACAATTCGATGATAGTTCTTTTTAAGAATCTTAATTAGATTTTGATTTTGTTCTTAGTAAAGTTCTTCTTTAAGATCTTAATAAGTCCTAGTATAGTAGAGATTCAAGAACGGTAAAGATCTTATAAAGTTCTTTTAAGTGAACTCAAGAACTTCTAAATTCAATATAAAGCATAAGGTTTAATAAGAAATAAGGGGTTGTCACTAAAATCCGGACACGGACAGCCGGACACGGAATTTTAGCTATCTAAAATACGGACACGGACAAAATTTCAAAAACGTTTTAAAATCAACCTTTAATTACAAAAAAGAAATTTATTTTAAACAAAGGACACAAAAACAGAAAAATCTTTAATTCACATTTAAAAAAAATTCCATTTTTTAATTTTAATTTTCTATCTCTTGATAATAAATAAGGCAAGATCTTTTAATACGCCTAGATATTTATGGGGATTATTTCCTTGGGAGCTCTTTGAACTTTCTGAACTTTTATTTGAATTGTTTGAGTCCTCAAAGTCAAGTTGACTAAGTTTTTCTAACAAATTTCATCGACTATCGACTCAATTTTGCAAGATGGACGCAAAATTACACTATCGATATCTCGCTACAACTTTTTGCTTACGGAATCCTCTGTCCGTATTTTAGTCTTCAAAAAAAAATTCCGTGTCCGTATTTTAGTAATTCAAAAAAATTTAGTCCGTGACCGGATTTTAGATAGCTAAAATTCTGTGTCTGACTGTCCGTGTCCGGATTTTAGTGACAGCCTCAAAATATATATGTTTTCTATGTTTTTTCTATACGAGAATCAAAATTTTTTTTTGTGATTTTTATATGAAAAACAAAATTTTCAAGTCGGATTTTGTAAATTCAGATAGCATGGAAGTTTTGCATGCCGCGAACCTTAGTTTTTGAAATTCTGTGTAGTCGTTCGTTAATGCACATAAAATAGTCGCTATAGGGATTGTTTCGTCCGATTTGTTTTAACTCACATTTATCGATGTTAAGGCGCGTTGACCATTCATTACATAACTGTATAAGAAATATTTGTCTGACTGTAGTTGTCATTAAAAATAAAATTAATCTTACAATCATCGACATAAAGTGAACCATGGTCGAAAAACAAAATTTTCACATTTATATTTATTGGTTTTTTACGTCAAAAACAGTCCTGAAATCACCAAAAAAATCAAATTTTGACGACAACAATAAAAAATTCTTGATCGTCTACATGAACGGACTCGAAATTCAAATATTTATTCTCGATCTTAAGCCAATTTCGATTAAACCATAATATCATTTAGTCTAATGGCTAAAAGATTATTAAGTTAATTTCAATATATTTTTGTTTACATCGCAAACACATTAGATTTGGCATGAAATGTATACATTAAACAAACATTATTTGACCAAACTCATACTAAAATGTTAATATTAAATATAAATCTCTATCAAACTGATAACTTACTTTATTTTTTGTCGAATACAAACGAAAAAAGAAAAAAAATCAAACAAACTAGTTAACGTTTTAGGATTTTCATTGAAAATTTTGATCTTGATGAGGATTTTGAGTTATATTATAAAAACAAATATTATTGCGATATAGAGTAAACAACTCCAACTATCCGAACCCCCTTCTCTAACCAAAAAAAAATAAAATATACAAAGAGATAATAAGGAAATTTAGATTTTTATAAGCTTTGACAAATTATTGAAACAAAAAAAAAGACAAAATTAATTAGGAACGAAGTTTAGAAAAGAGGGGTACGAAAAGATTACGATTATTAATCTAGATAGTAAGAAATAGTTTTTAATTGTTGATTTTTGTTTGAAGGATTCGAATTTTTGCATAGATTTGACGACAAAAAATAAATTTTTTTCTCCAACTCATTAAAATAAACAAAATATTTTCCTTGACGAAAAAGCACAAAAGAAATTTTCTAATCTTTTTTCTTTGAGAAGAAAGTACTTTTTTTTTAAAATGCTGCGTATTCAGACTAAAAGGAAAAACACACTTCGATTGACTAATGGAATGAGAACAGTCAAGTTCTCATTGTTCGTATTTAGTCTTTTATTTCTAGTAATTTTGTAACTTTTTATCAAATTAGAAAAAATTATAAATTTTTCTCTAGGTTTTCGGGTTAAAACTTGTTGTAATTGGATCAATTTTAAATGTACAATTTAAAGACTATTTGGACTTTCAAGGCAATACGTCAATATCACATGGTGCTATATTTATAATAACGTTCGGATCAGTGGTTACAGTTATATCATTTTTTGGATGTAGTGGATCAATACGTGAAAGTAGATGCATGATTCTAATTGTACGAATTTAAAAATTTTATTTCTGAAATTTGATTTTAAATTTTTAAAATTTTTGTAAGTTTTCAACGTTTCTTGTGATAACGTTTTTTTGCGAATTAGTTCTTATATTTGTTGGTTTCGCGTTTAAAGACCAAATGTTTTCAATGTTGCAAGAAGAAATGGTCAAATCAATTAATTCAACTGAACCTGGGATTATGAAAACTTGGAATGCTATACAAAGAGAAGTAAAATATTTGATTTTTGTTCTGACTGAGACTTATTGATAATAAATTTTGGTAAAACTGTATCCTGTAAACCTGATTTTGGCTATCTATCCGAGAATAGATATTTATCTATCCAAGAATAGATATTTATCTATCCGAGGATAGATAATCTAAAATACATTTTATCTATTTTTTCAAATAAAAAATAGATATTTTTAAAATTATCTATTCGAGAATACATAAGAATACATATTTTTCAAAATTTTTTTCAAAAAATTTATTTTATCTATCCGAAAATACATATTAACTATCCGAGGATAGATCTCATCTATTCTTAAAAATAAAAACAAAATTTTTAGAATACCGATGAACTATCTTTTTTTGCCAGAAAAAGATCCCTCCGATTCCCGACACACATTTTCGGGTACAACTTTTTGTGCTCTTTCTTGCTGTAACTAGAGCTAAGCACTTAAACCTTTAGTTCGGACTACAGGAGCGCCAAAAGTATAAAATCACTAGAAAATTTCAACGGACCAGCACTTTGCCGCCAAAAGCCCGGTGGTTAACGGATACAGATTTTCTGGTTGCCTATTTAGTGCTCTTTCTTGCTATATAGTTGCCCTTTTTTTAAAACTTCAATTCGAGTCCTGCTTCTTTTAAAGACATGAATAATAAACTTTAACTAGAATCATTATCAAAACAAAAATTTTAAGAAAATTTCTCCAATTTATATTCGTTTTATTCGCTTTTTCTGGCAAAAAAATGATGTTCCATCGGTATTCTAGAAATTTCATGTATGTTTTTATGTAGACTTTAATTCATGTAGACTTTAATTTGGAAAGAAAGGAAATTAATTTTTTTATCGTTAAATCGGTGTCCCGGAAAAGTGGTGGTTCGTTATTTTTTTATGAGTTTTCTTTATTTGAACGAGTCTTTAGCCCGAACTGAAACTCCCAGAGATTAGCCACCTTGTCCACGAGAAACATCACAAAAAGATAAACAAGAATATCAGTCTTCGAAAGCTAGTCGACTTTTTTTTAAAGGAAAAGTGGCAGTCCGTGTTTTAGTTAAAAAAAAGGTGGTCCGTATCCTCGAATAGATAAATGTATTCTCGGAAAGATGGGATCTATTCTCGGATAGATATATGTATTTTTTGAAAAAAATTTTGAAAAATATGTATGTATTCTCGGATAGATAATTTTAAAAATATCTATTTTTTATTTGAAAAAAATAGATAAAATGTATTTTAGATTATCTATCCTCGGATAGATAAATATCTATTCTCGGATAGATAGCCAAAATCAGGTTTACAGGATACAGTTTTATCTAAATTTTTAACTCGAAGCAAGGTTTCGGAAATGCAAAACGGTAAGATTTTATAATGATTACGTTAAGAATAATTTAAGCTTTAGTAAAGTTTATAAATATTTAGAACCTTTTCATGCTATAATTAAAATTCGTTAAATAAGTCAGATTTAGTTTTTTTTGTATGATAAAATGGATTAAGCAAGTTATACAGAAAAAAAAGAATAATCCCGAATTTAAGGTTCGCGGGGTTCATAACTTCAACGGCTTCAAAATTCACTAATCCTTTAATAAGTTTTTTTCCATTCGGCGAACGTTCGCAGATTTAATTCGTGAACATCCAGAACTGTAAGTAATTGTGGACTTAAGAATAATTTAAGTTACCGTAGTGCCTCATTATAGACACCAGAGGTCTTAAAATGTTACTGAAAAAACAGAGGGTCTGAAATTTATTTAATTTTAAAATTGCTTGATTTGAGACCCCAATTTTTTTCAGTCACATTTTAAGACCCCTAGTGTCTATAATGAGGTACTACAGTATTTGTATAAATTAAGTCAAAACAGATGAGATTACGTTATGAAACCAAGTCAATTGGTTGCCTAGTAGATAAATATTGACTTGTTGTGTAGTTATCTGAATCACTAATTTTAATTAAAATGAATTTGTAAGGACTGAAAATTATTTATTTAAAAATTTCTTAACGGTGAGCCAGTAAAAATAAAAAGTCACTTGATTTGTCATTGTGTCTCAAAATTTAAAAAAAAATAAGAAAATTTTTAACAAAGAGCGAACAAAGAAAAAATGCTCTTAATTTACCTCAGGATAATTTTTAATAAATTTTTACAATTTTTTATTTTTTAAATTTCTGACGTAAAACTTTTGTGTCAGACTGAAACTTAGAGAATTTCTAATTTCTTAAGTTTGAGTGTTGCGGTTTCGATGGACCAGACGATTGGCAAAAAAGAGGTACATTCATGCCAACAAGTTGTTGCAAAACAGATTTAGCATGTCCAAGTGACGATAATCCAATGTACGGTAGTGGTTGTTATGAATCACTAACAAAATGGACAACTAGTAATCTATCAATTTTAGGCGGAATTTTGTTAATAATTTCTGTTTTTCAAATATTCGGTACCACTTTTTCGTGTTTACTGGCTAAAAGCATTAAACAAGGCTACGATATTGTTGATTAATAAAAAAGAAAAATTCCAAATTATTCCATATTATTTTTTTAATAAGTCTCATAAAAAAAGTATTAGCGGAAACGAGAGGAATTTTAGGAAAAGTCGAGTAATTATATTTATATGGTTTTATTTATATGTTGCATTTATATTTTCGAAATTTTTTTTTTCTCTCACTCTTTTTTAATTAGAAACTATAGTTACGTTGTTTATTAAACTTGACAAAAACGGAATAATTTGCACCGTATCAGATTCGCTTCTAAACAGCAGCAAATTGAGAGAGAGAGAGAGAGAGAAAAATACTTTTTTTTTGTGAGACTTATTTGACAGTTTTGTTTTCAATTTTAATAATTTTTTTTTAAATAAATCTTTTAAAAATAAACTTTTTAATATTTATTTAATTTTTGTCGAATTTTTTTTTTAAGATCAATTAAGCAACAGGTAGATTTAACAATTAGAAGAAAACCTGCAAAATAAAAATTTTTAAAAATAAATTTTTTCAAGTTTTTAACATGGACGACATATTCAATCGTAATACTTACAGATCTCCACAAAATAATCCGGAAGTTAAACGGAAACAAATATTTAGTTTGATTGATAATTATTCAACACCAAATTTGACTTCGTATCAAGACTATACGAATCGAGCGCAGACAAAATCTAATCTTGATAGGCCAAGAGAAACATCGCGAATAGAGACTAATAGAAATAGAACACACGTACAAGGTGAAACATATTGGAATGATTGGTTCGGACGACCTGGAGCTGGTGCACCAAATTGGACGGCTTACAAACAAAATTTAGATAAAATGCTCGAGCCAAGTGCGAAGGATACATTTTTTTACAATCAACCATACGTTCCCACAGTAGCAGCGCATAAAAGTCCAAGACGAAATAGAAGTAATCATTACAACAATTACGAATTGCTTTAGACAAACTTTAATTTTTTAATTAAATGATTCAAACTTGTATTGTTGTAAGCACAAATTATTTTATTTTAAAAAGATTTCCAAAAAATATAACAATAAAAAAAATTAGACTCAGATAAAAATTTTTTTAGAGACCAAGAGATTTGCGTACAGATTTACGAGCTACTTCGTTAAATTTGGTCTTGTCTTCTCTGTACATTTTAGCAGCGTCAACATTTGCTGGACTTTCATCATTCGGTTCGGCTAACATTGATACAACTGAAATGAGAATCTTTTCAATTGATTGTACTGGACTCCATCTTTCTGAACTTGATTCATACCCTGTTGGATCATCGCCAGGTGGATGCAGTATTGATATGCAAACTTTTCCGTCAGGATATACTTAAAATAATATTTATTTTAAAACCAAATTATCGATTTTTTTTTTTGATTAATTTTTTTTCAAAATTACTGTTAGGATGAAATATTTCACTGACAAATTTCATTGTAGGAGGGCTTAGAGGATAATCACTTGGAAACGATAAATTTGCGACAAAAACACCATCTTCAAATGGAGTTCCTTCTGGACCACTTTAAATATAAATTTAAAAATTAATCTTACGATTTTCATCTAACAGATGTTTACAAGTTTTAGTGAAAATATTATTGGAAGATCAACATTCGAGCGTTTAAGTGATCGGTATGTTAATCATTAAGTTTATCAAAGAATTGATGATAATTTATGCGATCTTCTAGCACCAAATCAAAATTCCAGAAAGACGCCAACCAAAGACTCATCCAACTTTTGGATACTTTTCCTTTTCGGAATAGCAAAATTTTGAACGAAATAACTGACCGACTCGAAACGACACTATCAAAACCTAAGAGGAAAACATATCTGTGAATGTAGGGAAATTTTTTGGCATATTTTCATGCTGGAAGGTTCTTATTTTTAGAAACAAATGCTAACTTGCTTCTTTTTTTGGACATTGAGCAAGTCTTAAAATAATTATAGCGAGCAAGCCTTTAAATCATTCAAAAAGAGTCATTTTGAATCACGACTTTCTTACAAAATTAACCTTACCAAGGTAATATGAGAAGTTTTAGCTTAGTGAAAAAAGGAGCCCCAGATCATAAATCTTACCATTTCGGACATCTTGTAATTTCGAAAGTTATTATTATTATAAAAACGCTCATCTATTCTTGTAGAGAAAAGCTTGCTCTTCAAAGCTAATATGCTTTGCGTCTTATTCGATTACAGAATTGACGAGAAATAAGTTCTCAAAAACCACGAAAAATCAAATAAGGCTTATGATTTAGGGCTCCTTGTAAGAGGCTTTAGGGTATTACCAGACATATGTACCCATTAAAGCTGAGGTATTGGGTTATCCGAGAAATTCATGTTTCGGGTATGGGTCTGGAACTGGTAACCAATAAAATTTGTGGTACCCAAAACACAATTATTTTCGAAAAAAAAATAAAATACCCAAATTTTATTGGTTACCAGTTCCAGACCCATACCCGAAACATGAATTTCTCGGATAATCCATACCGATCCAATACATCAGCTTTAATGGGTATATATGTCTGGGTATTACGATATAAAGGCTTTACGGTATTAAAGTCGATTTTGGTGATTTTCGTTCTCCCTGTTTGAGAATAAAACTATTCTATTCTATTAGTAAAGTTTAAGCAAAAACTTCCACAATTTCTTTAAAGTCTTCGACCTCATTTTTACATTCTATTTTTGTGAGAACTCAGTGTTACCCTTTACATACCCGAGCTTGACAAATCAAAAATTTGTCTTTCCGGTTGACTTACACCTAAAATCGGCAGGCATATTTTTTTTATAAATATGGTTATTTTTTAATTCATTTTTTTAAAGTACAGAACTGTGACTCTTGGACACGGCACGAGGGTGATTCCACAATTAAACACTTTAAATTATTTACGTGATTAAAGATTCCCATTCAAAAAAGTTGTCTTCAGATAATGGACCAGCAACAATTCCTTCTGGAGGATTTTGTGATAATTCTTAAATAAATTCAACACTAAATTTTCAGTACGCAAAAAATTAAAATCGAACAAAAATATTTACGTTTAAACTCGGCCATTAATCTTCTTAGAGCCGAACCAGCCATTTTACAAATTGAGATAAAAATAAAACTATGGAGACAAGTCTAAAAAAAAGAAGAAAAAATTCATTTAAAAAACCTTAACAACAAAGAAAAAAATCCCTTGAATTTAATTTAATTTTTCAATTAAAATGATTAGAGAAGAACAAAAATAAACTAGAAGAATGCATGAAGACATAATATGGCAAAGAGAGATAAAAAATAATTTTGAATTGACCAATCAAATTGACTTACAATTAGAAGATAAAGTAATTGAACTTCCTAATGGTTTTTTCTATATCTATCAAAATTATGACGAAATAGCTGAAACTTTAAGTAAATTAAGTCAAACATCCCAATTGAATCTTAACAATAACAATTCAAACTTAGACAAAAAGCCATCGTACTTTACTCTCTCTGATCTTTGTTGTAATTTAAATATTTACATTAAAAATTTTTTCTGTGATCGTAAAAAGTTATCCGAACAATCAAACGAATACGGGACTAACAGCAACAATAATAATGGTAACTTAAACCCAAAATGCCGGTGTTGGACAATCGAAAATTGTTTGAATAGAGATTTAAGTAGAATAGGAATAAACGACACGATTAAAAGCACAAAAAAATTGATTAAGTTAGACGATAAGGAACGATTTGATTTATTGAACCTAGAAGACTTTAATTGTCTAACAGATAGAGCGATTAAAGTAAATAACCCGTTGGATCCAAATGATAGTCTTTCGAGTATAATTACAAATTTTAGCCTCAACAACTCTGGTTTAGAAATAAATTATTTGAAAAAAAGATCGAGTAGTTGTTCACTACAAGACAAAACTCTAAGAGACACGTCAGAAAATTTGGATAATATACGTTCTAGTTTTGAAACAGGTCGTAGTTCATTAGATGATAAAGATATTGATGAAGCTATTGTTAACTTGGGTATTAATTTGTCTAAAGTATCAACATGCTCAGGATCGATTGATTTACAATTATCTAGAAAATTATCTAATAAAAACACGGATAATAATTTAATGAGAGAATAAAGATTTATGATTGAAAGCTTGAATTCGTAATTATATTTATATTTTCTTTTTTTGAAAAAATGCAAATTTTATTTTATTATTTGTGTATTTAAACATGAAAAACGCAAAATTTTCTTAATAAAATATCTGTTTTGAAAGTTTTTTTCAAAATTTAAAATGTAATTTTTTTAAATTCGATAAAATTAAATTGAAAGAACCAACCACACAAAATTTTGAAGCAATTATTGGATTACTTACCAGGCTAATCCCATTTTAGATTGTATTATTTATTTTGGTAAAGTTGAATGAATAAAAAACGAAATCCAGCCTTGTAGATCCCCTATTTGAAAACTTAGAGGGACTCAACCTAGTTTTATATCTTCTAAATAAATAGACCGGTTTTACCGTTATGGCTTCATCAGATATGTTCAGTCAAAAAAATAAGCTTTTCATCTTTTCAATGCCTTATCGGTCTTTATCCATTTGTTCCCTTTTTATTTTGTTCCCGTTGAATTTATTCCTCTAATCAATTTGTTCCCGTTAAGAATATGTTCCCATTTTTAAGCTAAAATTAAATTTAAAAAATACTAGAATTTATTCCTGATTAATTAAATTAAGAAAAAAGACTATTGGTTGTTTCATAATTGTAGATTGCTGATGGCATTACTGTGGATTAAATTGAGATGGAAACTGATGATCATCAATCGGCTCGAGAATTTGTCATAAGCCTTATAAGACTTAGATTCATAAGTCATGATTCCGGCTTGATTTGATTTGAGATTATTTTATTCGCCTGAGTCAAAATCCATACTAATTTAGCAACTTATAGTAGTTGTGTGAGTATACTTGAAACATATCACACTGCAAATTCAACTGCACAAGACATTTTTTCTTAAATAGCTTCAAATTATATCGAACCTTAGGCGTTTTGAAAAAAAGTCTTCTATAAGCGCTTTAAAGATATTGGTTGAATAATTCATTTATTTATTTATCACCTGACTAAAAAAATTTACTGGTTTTTTTTTTGATGTCAACAAAAAATAACGGGAAAAAAATAAAAGGGAACAATTTCCTTAATTTTTTTTCGGGAATATTTAAGATAGGGAATAAAAGAAAAGGGAATAAATTCACTATTTTAGATTCAACAACACATTCAACGGGAATAAATTCGAGGAAACAAAAGAAAAAGGTAACAAATTGCTTATAATCGCCTTATATAGTCTGCTAAAGTTACATTATGGTACAGTTTGGCGTAAATTCGGTAGAAATTCAGCATTGAAATTTAATAATATTTTTTTTAATTTGATTCGATTTAAGAAAGTGTGGAAGTTAGGTAAAATCATAGCGTACTAGAACTATTTCTATTTTGAACTTTGACAATAAAAATAACATTATATTTGTCTACTTGTTTGGTTTTTAAATTAGAACCAGCGCCGTAGCCAGGATTTTTTAAATAGGGTGGGCTCTAATCAAAATAGGTCGCAATAAATTAAAGTGTCTAAAATTGATATTTTCCAAGTTTTTTTACACTCATTCCTTCGAAATATGCGTAAAATAGTTTTAGCGTTAAGTAATTTACGATTCTTAAATCCATTCTATCGGTACCCCAAATATCTGATTTATACGTTCTAAGGTTTCAAGTAGGGTTGTTAATACAAAAGAGCCAAATTCAAAAGTATTTGATTATCTCGTTCCGGAATACAAATCACCGTATCAAAATTTCTAGTTTGAAACGAAGATTCTTTTGTTTCATAACATTTAAATTTTGGGAAATATTTGAAAGCAAAATGGAATTTTATACTAAAAAATAAAACAAAAGTGCTAATCTTGAAATTCTTTTTTTAAAAAGAAATGAAAAGATGCGAAAATTACGAATCGGGAAAAAACAAAAATATTTGCATGTTCAGTATTGAGAGTGAAGAAGCTACCTCGTATCAAACTTGTTAAGGCGCCTTTTCTATCACTTTAATTTAAAGTTCTCTTCTTATAACTTGTCTAAAGCCTAAGAAACTAGAAAAATATAACGCAAAAAGATCTTCCCGTTCGCAAGGCTACTAAAATCGAACTTTATTAACTTTATTTGAGCCAATATTTAACATAGAATAATATTTTAGTCGAGTTGTTGATTCTTGTCCCGCCTAATTTTTTAATGTTGAAGTCAAGCAAATTAATCTTTGTGCATTTTCGAAACATAAACTTTCAGTAACACACAAGCATGATACTAGTATGTTCTTATTTTGGAGACCTCTGGTTTTCGTGAATTTATGGTGAATTTAGTTTTCTTTTTAAAAAGCCTTTTGAAATAGGTATGTTTCTTTTTCAAAGAAATAAAATTCTTCCAATTTGTTTTGAAAAATGAGAAAAATTTTTGTTTTGTTTTTTGAATTCAAAAATAAAAGTTTTGTTAAAAAAAATATTAATTTCGAAATAAATTTTTTCTTTCAAAATTTTAAATCCTTTTGTTTTAACAACCCTAGTTTCAAGTCAATCTCTGAGAGGATTAAAGAAGTGCTGTCAAACTTTCATTTTCATGAAGCCCATATGGAATCGTGTTTGTAAGCGAATATTTGGAATTGTCTTTTCACTGAAAACAAATGAACGCGCGAATGTTGGAGTGCTTTTTTTTAAAACTTTACGTTTAGCAAAAATTTAGCATTGGAAAAGTCTTAGTTCGCTGGATTAGACTAAACTCAAGGCTAACTATGTCAGACCTTTAAGAATTACTTGAAAATCTGTTCTTTATTCTTACAATTCATATCCTTTATTTACAGATCATTTGAAAGAGGACAAAATGAGCTACTTACTGATATATTTATCTTCGACATGTTAATTCTCTTTTTGTTGAAAAAGTCTCTTACATCCCATTTTTATCCACTTAACCAAAAATGACTCTGTCAGGGTCTGTACCATAGGTGATGTGGACGATATCTAAACAATATACTGGCTTGTAGAAGAATGAATTATCTATAAGCTGACGGGTATTTGTCTATCGATAAGCTTTATGCTTACTCTTTACAATCGTTCAGAAAATTTCATTCACCATTGTCTTACAATATATTTTTTATTGAAATTTTTATTTTTACATTGAGATTTGAAAACGAAGTTTCCCTTCTATTAAAAAAATTATAAAAAATAATAACACAACTGACAGAATTATTATCCAATGAGTCAAGAAAGAATAAATACAACTTGAGAAATAAGAAAGATCTTTTGGTACCAAGCTCCAAAACAAAGAGTGTTGATAATAAAATTGAAAATGTTTATTTATAGTGGTAACAAGTTCATTTTAAACATGATGAAGCAAAAACAAATTTTAGAAATTAAATTTAAATTTTCAATTTTTTATTTTTTTTGATAAATGGAGAATAAATCATTCTTTAATTAGACAAAGGCGCAAGTTAATTAACCTTGAACTTGATGGGTTACGAAGCGAAATAAACAAAAACAAATTCTGTTATTTTGTTAAACCCTGGAGCTATAAACAAGGTTTTACGGTATTGAAAAAATCCAAGTAAACAAAAAATTATTAAATTATTCAAATATGCAAAAACAAAAAAATATTTAAGTCTCTAAATTATTCAGCTAATTGATAAGACTTGTTACCTTGGGATTTTTTGAAGAAGATGAAGGGTTCTAAATCAACCTTCAAGAATGACTCTATTCTGACTATCTAGTCAGAAATTCAAGATTTCAGGCTTTAGGTTTCAAATTTTTAATTTTAATTAAATTGAAAACTTAATTAATGAAAGATTTTAAGTTTTAAAATTTTGGGATTCTTTTGAGCCATGAATTTTGATATTGTCAGCTGCATTCATTCAAACTTTAACTTTTTAAAATAAAATTTTCTCAAAATAAATTGTAAAGATAACTTAAACTTTTAGGTGAATTTTATGTTTTATTCCCATTGCTAGGTCTCTAACTTTCTAAAAAAAATAATTTATGTGGGACTCACTTTATTTATGTATTTTAATCTTTTTTTATGTTTATTCAATCCTCACCCAAAATCATCCCAAAATTGCATATTAAAGTCAAAAGTTGAGATTAAATAACAAAGTTTAGGTTTTGTTTTTCATGTTAGCGACGGTTATGTAAATTTAGTTTACAATTTTGTTGCTAACAAATCCGCGGTCAAAATGTATTTTGTTTATTTATGTAAATATTTTCGGTATTTATTTTTCTTAAAATAAAAATAATCTCGTTTTGTAAGCTTAGTTAAAATGCTGTATAAAAAAGTAACTAGAGTTAATTTAACAGGCTTCATCTCATCTTGGTCTTAAATATTCACAACATTTTTTAGTTTTTCAATCTCACGCAATAAGAATTCTTTCAAGACTTTTACAACAAGAATCTAATCAATCATTAACAGGTATTTTTTTTCAAAAACCTTAAGAAAAATAAGACATTCAGCAAATAAAAAAACATAAGTTTTGAAAGTCAAAATTTTTTCATAACTTTCATTCCAAAGAAAAAAAGTTAACCTTCAACTAAACAATCAGGAAGTCTGTGCGGAACAGAATTACCTCGTTCAAGTGGAAACAAATTAAATTTATTTTTAATAAAATTTATTTCTTCAAGTAACACTGTCAAAAATAAAATCTACAATTAGCTCTCGTAATATTTTGATTGTTTCAAAAAACAATTTTTTTTTGCTGCTGCTGCTTTTTTTTTCATTTTTCCTTGTTCGAATCAAGTATCTACTAGCAACTGTTTTTGTTTTTTACTCTTTATTTATGGCAAAAAAAAAATTGTTAGTCTTTTTGAAAATACACTATGCCTTTCTCAAACATAAGTGTTTTCCTTTCATTTTATATTTACCATTTTTTTTTCAAATTTATAAAAAAAAAACATAAATGTTTTGCATATGTGTTCTTTTGTAGAATATTTACATTTAAAATTTTAAAATAAGCTGTTTATTTACATTAATAAAAACGATCAATCTAATAATTGGTTCTTACACCAAAGTATCAAGTTTTATTGCTAAAAAAAAATAACATCTAATGATTACCTCACCTATTGAAATTATATTTGAACTTAATTTTCCAAAAATAGTCATAAGGTTTCTCAATTTAAAATAAAAAATGTGAAGCTTGATAGAACTAATTTTTGATTATTTTGAACACATTCTTTTTTAATTTTTTTTAAAATTATTTTTAGGAACATGGGTATTATTGATAATTTAGATTTTTCTAATATTGACCTAAGTCAATTTAGGAAATTCAAGTGTTTATGTGAGCTATGCGATTGCGGGTAAATTATTCGTAAAAAATTGTAAGAATTTTTTAAAAAATTTGTATTAAGATGTTTTGAACGTTCCAAACAAGAACACAATCCAGAATGTAAACATAAACTTAAAAAATCAGCCAGTTTTCGATCTCGATCTGAACTTACAACTGTGTCGAAAAAATGTTATCTTTCTCATTACAATGAAGTTTACAAGTCTAATTATAATCCAAGACCTGCAACTGCTTTTATTCCGCCAAAAGATTTGTTTCTTTATGTTCCTAAAGGAAATATGGATTTAACAACTATTCAAAAAGTTGACTTTAAAAAGTATGAGCCTCAAGAACGGGTAAAACCGTTTGTTAAGCATGATAATCATGAACGATCTGAAGAGCCTCTAAGTGGGATGACTGCTTACCGTGCGGAATTTGTACCCAAAGAAAATAGTGGTCTTGCAAATATTGTGAAACGAAACTCCAACGAATCTTCGTAAATAATTTTTATTTAATTTAAGATTGTAAAATATTATAAAATTTTATTTTTATTAAGAATGAGACGTCCTCTAGGTACCGGGATGGCCAAAAATACAACAAATAAAGATCATTTTAAAGAATGGACTGGTTCAGTTTCTAAAGGCTTTTCTGAATATCCAAGTTTTGCTGGTTTTAGCATTTTTCCAAATCGTGAGAGAAGTTTTCACACGAGTACTAAAACCTTTCATCCGCCAATTGATGTTACTAAACTTGAGCCTGTTCAAAAAATTGAATTTAAAGGAAATTTAAAGAATGAGGGTATGTACCCTTGCACCTAAAACCAAAATTACAATCGCGCATATTTTTTTTATTTAAGGTGAAATGAACATGGCGACTAGTTATAGAGACACTTTTGTTAAATATGAAAATAGTGAAGCGGCTAAAAAAATAGTTCCAAAATCTCATGGTGAAAGTGTTTTGAGTAGTAATAAAAAAAAGGCGATCTCAGGCACGACTCAAACTCGGGCCGATTTTGTGCAATACCATAATCATGTGCCACCAAAACCAGCTGATGTTAATCCATTTGTTTCAATGTTAAATAAACAAATATACCCGGGTAATAATCGAGATCATAATACAATATACTCATCTGAGTTTATTCAAAAAGAACTGACAAAAACAAAAACATGTAAAAAAGAAGATCCACCTTATGAAAAACCAACTGAAAAATTTGAGAGTGAAACAGTTACTCAAGTAAATTTGAATTTTTGACACTTGCTAATGTTTAAACTCGTCTTCATAGCCTGTCCAGCGGTTCATTTATTGAACAAACGTGGCTTTAACCCACATTTTAGTAAACAAATGGCTTCTTTTTCCTAGAGCAAACTTGTAAATAGTTACTATTAATTGTCTAAAAAACTTTTTGGGAGTCTTTACAGCGTCTTAAATTAATTAATTATTATTTCAATAAGTAACGCTAGAAGCTAAATCAGTTTTTTAGGTAAAATGAAAACTTAGTTTGACATCTATAAAATGAGCTTTGACTTTCATTAGCAACTGTTTCAAATATAACCAAAATTTTGAAATGTCTCTAAATAAACACTGGGAAAATGTTTTAATTAGAGTTTTAATAAAAAGCGTGATTAGTCAACTTACGCATAGTGACTAAAAAAATATTAAAAAATTTGTTTTATAGAGAGACTTCAAGCCAATTGATATAAGCAAAGTACCAGCTCTAAAAGTTTTAAAAATACCGCATACACATCTAAAAATACCAGCAGGGCCAATGGAATCAAAAACAATGGCCATGGTTCATTTTGTACCGTACGATGTCAAACCAAGAATAGCCTACAGTGATCCAAATCCAGACTATTACATCCCACCAACAAATGCTAAATTTAATGGCGAAACGACAACAAATCAGACATTTAGAGGTGAAAAAGGCGAACGAGCTAAATTATTAAAACCAGATGGTGATAATATTAAAATAGACAAGTCAGAAAGTTTTGAAGATTCGACAAGTTATAAAAACACGTTTAAAAATCATGGTCTTAGTATGTGTGAAGCTAAGGCTTACATTATAGCGCAAAGTTTCGCTCAAATGAGAGAAAAAACAACATTAATTAATTCAGAATCAAACACGATTCAAACTTAAAATAAAAAAAAGAATAACAATTTCTTTTTTTTTAAATATATTTTCTTATTTTTTTTACAACAAATAAACATTAAAAATAGAAGAATTTTTTTTATGTCAGAAATGTTTTATCAGAGCGATTTTTGCGCAAAAATTAATCTTAGTTACCATGACAAAACATGATTTTGTAAAATATTTTTTAAATACTGTTTTACTCTGATAGGGTTTTAAAAAAGTTTATAAAAAAAATTCTTTCATAATCAGCCAATGACGAATTTCGGAAAATCATAATCAAAATAGAAAAAATAAAACAAAAAAAACGAATTTTATAACAATTACCTTTTTTTTTTAATCAAGAAAAAAAATTAAAATCGTTTCGTGGAAATTTTTTTGAAAATTAAATAAAAAAAAATGCCTGCTGAAAATGTAAAAGTAGCTGTGCGTGTTCGTGGATTTAATGATCGTGAGAAAGCGCTCAATTCAAAAATGGTCGTTCAAATGAACGGCAATACGACTATTGTTAAAAATCCCGACGGCACTGAACCTGAAAAACGTTTTGCATTTGATTATTCATATTGGAGTTTTGATGGATTTAAAACAGAGCCGAATGGTTATTTTTCACCCGATGGACCTGGTTCAAAATACTGTGATCAACAACAAGTTTACAACGATTTGGGTGTTGGAATATTGAATAATGCTTTTGAAGGCTATAATGCAAGTATATTTGCTTATGGTCAAACAGGAGCAGGTAACAAAATATTATATTCAATTAAACTCTCTCATTCTGGAATGAAATTTTTAATTGTAGGAAAGTCTTATAGTATAATTGGTACACCAGCTAATCGAGGTATTGTACCACAAGTTTGTGAACAAATATTTGAACGAATCTCTGTTGCTCAAAAAGAAAATCCCGATAATCAATTTGAAGTTACATTTTCAATGATTGAAATTTACAATGAAATTGTCAGAGATTTGTTGAGTTCTAAAGGCAGTATGGATCGAAAGGGTCTACAGCTTCACGAAAAACCAGGACGAGGATTCCATAGTAACACAAAATAAAAATTTCATCTTTCCAAGTGATAGTTAAATGTTGTATTTATTTTAGTTATGGAAAAGGACTTGAAACCAACACAGGTTTGTAACTACTCTAGTATCGAAAAATTAATGGCACAAGGTAATAAAAATAAAAGTATCGCTGAAACTAAGATGAATGCCACAAGCAGGTAAAAATTTATTTATTGCTTATAGCTCTATTTTTTACCTACTTAAACCAAAAAAAGGAACTAAAATGTTTTTAAATATTTTCTTTGAAAACAAAATCAAGCGAATGGTGATTGAGGATTTTTACAGAAAATCAGTTTTATATCTTTGAAGAGCTGAGGATCTTAGCCCAAATCGTCCCCAAAATTAGAATCGAAACTTACCATCGTTAAGTAGAGTTTTTATGATTTCTTAAAAAGTTAAAAAATGTTAGAAGGAGTGTTTACAAAAGGTGAAAATGGATACATCTTTTAAATAAAAGAAAGTGGAATGGAATTTAGTTTTTTTTTCAGGTATCCAGTCAGGTTAACATTTAAGATCTTTAAATTAATCTTTAAAAATTAAGTACCTTTTTTGAGACGTTCAAATCTTCAATAAATTTCTTAAAAAAATAATTATTTTTTTTGAAGTGATTTCATAATTTAGAATCACCAAGTACTTATAATATTTGCTATGAGGCTTGAAGAAACCTTTTTAAAAAAAAAAGTACATTCTCAATTATGTAATATTAATAACTCAAATCCGTTTTACATCATTCGGAAACAATTTTTATCCAGAGGCTCGAATTATTGGTGAAATTCTAAACTTCAAGTCTTTTTACTAAAACACGTCTGACGGTAATTATATTAAAAACACTTATGTCACTACATACTTTTTACACTATTTAACTTAAATCATCAGCAGAAAAGGACTTGTTTCGGGTCTACAGTGTTATGTATTCTCCAAAAATGTAACCATCATGACTCCTCCCGGATGTTATTAGTACATCAAACATGCATTCTCAGAATTGTTATCAAGAGAATTTGAACAAAAAAATATGTTAACATAAAATAATTTTGTTATCTTTAAAATAATTAGATTTTCGAGGCCTTTAGAAAATTTAAGGACCGAAATATTCTGACGGAAAAAATACACAGGCACCAAATCTAGATTACGAAAATTAAATTTTTTATTGTTTTAAATCAGACTTTTAAGAACTGATTCTTTTATAAGCTATCTTTGATGGACGAAATTTTACACTTGACCGTAAACCCCCGATTGATGTCTCAGGCACAAAAGAGTTTAATTTGGGTCCACATTACTAACATACATGCAAATCTTCTTAACATACATTAAAATCTTTTTACCATACATAAATTATTTCACAACATACATACCTGATACAAATACAAATTTGTAACTGGAACTACATTTAATGAATGCTTCCTCTCATGGAGCTTCTAGTCCCTGAGCTACTTTTACTAGAACTACTTCTACTGGAGCTTTAGTATCGGAGCTACTTGTACGCGAGCTACATGTTCTGCTGCTACTCGTACTGGAAATACTTCAACTGGAACTTCTTCTACAAAAACTTCTTCTATTGGAGCTTCTTCTACTGGAGATTGGTTTTAGGAGCTACATATTTTGGTGCTTCCAGTACCTGAGTTGCAAGTTCTGGTGCTAGTCGTATTGGAAAAACTTCTACTGGAGCTACATGTACTGCAACTCCTTTTACGATACATTCTTCTAGTGGATCTTCTTATCCTGAAGCTTCTAGTACTCGACCAACATGTACTGGAGGTACTTCTACGGGAGTTTCAAGTATCGGGGCAACTTGTACAAGAGCTATATGTGCTGGAACTTCTCGTTCTGGAACTCCTTATACTGGATCTACATGAGCTTCTTCTAGTGGAGCTTCTCTCCTGGAGCTGCTAGTACTGTAGTACGTGTACCTTTTTTTTTAAATAAATATTTTAGGGCAAACTTTGTGTGCAAATCCGGTAAAGCTCTTTAGACTAAATTCAATTAATTTTTACTCGCTTTATTAATAAAATTTTGATAATTTGTACTCTTAAATTTGTATGTTCATATGTTAGCCATAAGTATGTTTATTAGACTTGTGTATGTTTTTCAGCAACTTGTATGTTAAAAGGGTAACGTATGCTGAGAATAAAACCTTGTATGCTGAAACGATTATTATGTATGTTGAGAAGATTTGTATGCATATTAAAACAACAATCCCGTTTAATTTTGGTTTCTGGCTCTGCTTTTTATTTTTCAAGCAGACATAATTTTTTTTAAGTGTGACATCTATCAAGAGTTTATGATGATTGAAGATTATCTTTAAAAATCCAAACAATAAACTAATCTATTAACCCAAGCTAAATTCAAAATTAACTGTATTGACCGTTCCAGCAGTAAAACTTATGCATGCTATCATCGGAATTATAATGCCATCAAGTCTGACGACCCTTTTTTTATGTACCCATCCCTGGTCTCAATCGACAGTACATCTCAAGGAGATTCTCTTCGGAGATCTAAGCGAGATCTGTTTGGATCCTAATTAGAATCTAAAATAGATTCGACGGAGATCTCGACACCAATTTCTCTTGAGATTCTCTTTTGGATCTCAAAGAGAATAGTCTTTAGAAAATTAACGTTTTCTTTTGAGAATTGTGAGGAGTATTACATTCGAAAAGCACCATTAACTCAAATGAAACATCAATTTTTCTCTTATAAGTTGGTTTAAGGAAATTTAAAGATTTAAGAATTTCTTAGAAAATAAATTTTATTACAAATTATTGTTTTATTACAACTAATAAAAAATAATTTCAAATTGTAAACAAAAAAAGAAAAAAAAAATCTAATTGAGTTCATATGAATTCAAAATTCAAATTAAATGGATAATTATCCCAAAACTATTAATTTTTTTTTATTGAGTCGTAACAGCAACGCTTCGCAATCTGTAAAACTTGACGCCATGTATGTCCCATTCTTCTGTTCGGTACTCTGAATTTCTAATTGCTATTTCTAAATCAGAGTCGGTTGTTAAATTGTGACGAATGAGGCTGAGCTACAGACGGTGTTTGTTTTGAGATACTGCTTGTGGCATATTGATATGGACGTTCTATCGAAGGCGTTGATCTTGATGATGGTGATGACGGTGACGATCGATTTTCAGAATATGTCGGCGATGATCTTGAAAAGCTGTGTCTCTTTGAAATCTGACTATTTGGCGTTTCTGGTGATCTATCACAAAATAATCAGCTTTGCTATTTAAATAACAAAACGGCTTTACTTTTTTTCAAAGTCGCTCGTCACTTGAAGATCGAAGATCGGTACTATTTGGACACAGTTTCTTCGATTTTAAGTATCGTCCCACTTCATCTTCACTTGATTTTTTACTTTGCCAAATACATCGTTAGAATTAATAACAATGAAGGTATTGTCGTAATCAAAATAAATTAAATAGAAACCTAATAAAAAAAATTAATTTTTTTGAGTCCATGTTTGTAAAATGTTTGATTAATGATTTTTAACTAAGCAAAAATTTTTTCATTTTATAGAAGATTAAATCACGTTTTAAAAAATGTTTTTTTTTAATTTAATCATGTTCAAATTCGTATTCAATTTTGGTTATGTAAGTTGATGATCCAGTGTTTATGCTTATACATTTTTGGCCGAGCTCTGAACAATGAATCAAATCAAAACACTCTGTTTCATTGTTTTCTAGACAAAAATAAAATTTTTCAAACATCTGTCGCACTAGTTTAAAACACTGCGTCTCTTTTAAGTTTGATTTTTTGATTTGATAATAATTGACTACAGGCTTTTTGTCACTCAACCATAGCCCTAGTATTACGACGTTTTGGAATTTATCACGCGTAGAAGGTTTGAGTTCTGTTATAGTCGCACAAAATGGCCATAAACTAAATGTTTGATTTTTGACAAGAGGAGCACCATCCGTATTCAAAACTAATGACACAAATATTTGGTCTTTTTCTAAAACCGCAAGTTGATCTTGATATATTTTACCGGATAACGCATCACGAATAACGGTTCTTTCTTTTAAATTAGATAGTTTATTTTTAATTTCTTTTAATCTCGACTTTGTAAGGATTTTTTTTAATTGCGATTCAACATCTAAAGTTACAAACTGTTCGACTTGATTACTACATCGAGAACACTCCAAAATTTACTTTTCAGTTCTTTACAGTGAGTACAACAGCTGTATTACGTTTTTGATACTATAGAAGTCTTTGATCTTGATGGTATCAGATTCGGCTGTGGGAGAATCAATTTTAGAAATTTTAATAAGTCACTAACTGCTTGATCACTCAGTTTGTGTTTAATAACTATTGAGCCAAAAGAAATGAAAAAGTCGTTTAGATCGAATCTAGAATTTGTATATATCTTCTCTCGTGAGGTTGATGAAGAAGTTGCATGTTCATCATTGGTTGAACTTCCATTCGAGTGAGATCTTTCCGATGATGATTGATTGATAGGGTTAAAATTCGATTTAACATCTTTTGATTTAAATGGAGTGGAGCTCATCGTCACTTCATCGGTAAGACCTTTGAAAAATGTGACCTTTTGTATTGTAATTAGACTTGACGTTTTTATTTTCGATTCGAGACGTAACGTCGGATTTTAGCACACTTGAGGACTGGCGGTATTTTTTACATTTTCTTTTGTTTTTTTCGCTCAAAAGGAGTTCGTTTTTTTTTTTAAACTATTGATATATTCTTCGTCATCGGATAATTCATAAGGTAATAAAAACGAACTATTAAACATAATGTTTGACAAAAAATTATTTTTTGCTAATAAAAATAAATAAAAATGAAAGTCATTTAAAAATAAAAAATGAAAGTTATTTTTTTTGTCGTTAGAAATAATTAATTTCAAAAAATTATGCAAGAAAATTTTAAATTAAAAACTAAAAAATTTTCTATTTTTTAAACTGACAAAAAAATTGTCTCTGGATATGACTATAAAACTAGCCTTAAAAACTTTTCTTTTTTCTTAAGGAGCTCACGCTCGAAACAGATAAACAAAAAAAAAAATAATAAAAATAAATAAATTTTGTAGAATGGTGAACGGCTATTTCAATAAATGAAACGTCAAGCTTAACCATCTTAGCATTTTAGCTAAACC
This sequence comes from Brachionus rubens, assembly GCA_022207745.1. Taxonomy (NCBI): domain Eukaryota; kingdom Metazoa; phylum Rotifera; class Eurotatoria; order Ploima; family Brachionidae; genus Brachionus; species Brachionus rubens. The sequence continues at coordinate 894,416 of JAJVHD010000001.1, read as the reverse complement.
ATGATATTAAAACGGATTTTGAGAATTCTTAGAACTTATAAAAATTTCGAGTCTCTCATTTTTTTTGTTATGTTTGTGAATGGATTAGATGTATTTTTACGTTAGAAATCTTTCGAGTATCTCTATTCTTTTCTGTGGAGAAAATGAATAGGAGATTGAAATCAGAAATATTTATTGATCTCCATTTGAATCGAAAGAGAAAATAAAACAGAGATTCTTTAATTCCCATGTTCGAGAATCAAGGGAGATTAAAGAAGGGCAATTTTTGGATTGAGAAATTTATGAGAATCTACAAAATTTTCTTCGGAGAAAAATATCAAAGAGATTCGGATGAGAAATTTTCAGAGATCTCATTCGGATCCAAGAGAGAAAATTTAAATTCGATTCTCCTTTGATCTTCTTTAGATCTCCACGGAGATTGAGACCAGGGATATCCGGGAGGAGTCACGAATATTTTGTGAACACTTGATAACATTATCAGGGAGACCACTTATTTAATTAAAAATATTCCAGGTTTGCCACATTTAAGTTATATCACCCCCATGAAAAATAAGTCGATATAAATTTGAGTTGCCTGTATTTTGGAGGTTACCTAAAAGTTAAGTCATCGTTCGGAATAATTTTTATCAAATTTACCTTAAATTTACTTTAAAAACTGCGTTTCAACAATGAAATAACATGCTTTGAAACAATCGCCTCGCTTCGGTACATTTTTCAAAGACTTCATTTCCACTCACATTCTATTTATCCAATGAAAATCCAGGTTTCATTACCGCATAAGAAATATCGTGTCAAATTTCATGTAGCCTTTCAAATATTTCAATATTCAAACAATTCATTTTTTAATTAAACTTCAAATCTTTCTTTACCTGTGTGCTTAAGAAACTTGAAAAGAATGATGGTTGCCATGATACAGTAATTTAAGTGTGAAAGCAGGGATTAAGGGTCGACCAACACTATGATAAATCAAGATATTTTTGAGTCATTGATTCAGGGACTTGCAAAACTTTATGATCCTTAGCATGTCATTTGAAAAAAAAATCATTCAATTATAAGTTATCTGATGGTTTTACCATAACAAAAAATCAATTTATCAAGATTTCTAAATTTTGATTATAAATTTTAAGTCGTGCCCATACCATAGTCGAATTAGTTTTCAAGCAAACTTTCAAAAATAAAGATGGTAACGTAATGCAAAGAGTATCAGTAATTGATTTAGTCGATTTGGCTGGTAGTGAGCGTCAATCAAAATCTGAAGCAACAGGTGATACTCTTAAAGAGGGTATTGCTATCAATCTTTCATTAACATCACTTGGTAACGTAATTGCTGCTTTGGCTAATCAAGCAAACGGTCAAAATGTAAGAGTACCATATCGTGATTCAACATTGACTAAACTATTAATGAACGCTTTGGGTGGAAACAGTAAAACTGTAATGATAGCTGCTATAAGTCCTAGTGATAATAATTTTGCTGAAACAGTGTCAACTTTAAGATACGGTACCTGATTATTAAAAAATGGTATTTTAAAAAAAAATTTTAATATTTTCGCCTTAAGCTGATCGAGCTAAACAAATTAAGACAAACGCTAAGATTAATGAAGATCCTAAAGACAAATTGATTAGAGAACTTCAAGAAGAAATAGCCCGATTGAAACTTGGTGGAAATGGAATGATCGGAGATATTCCAAGTGATTTATCAAAAAAAGAATACGAAAAAGCTAAAAAAGAAATGGAAGAAAATATTAAACGTCAATTAGAAGAAAGTGAAAGAGAAATGGAAAAAATGAAAGAGAGTTATGAACAACGTTTAGCAGAGGCATTGGCAAAAGTAAAAAAAAATTCAAGTATTTTAATAGATAGAAATTTTAATAGATCTAAAGTCTAAAGAATTGGATAAACACAATGTAAATGAAAAAGCTAAAATATGCCCTCATTTATCCAATATAAACCTTGATCCGATGTTAACTGGATCTTTAAAACATTTACTTGAATTTCCAGAGGGTAAAACAACTCTCGTCATCGGTGCAGCTGAAAATGTAGACATTCAAATGCCAGGTTTGGGCGTTAACGATCGTCACTGTGGTATTTTGTTTGAAAACGGTGAATTTTTTATCGAACCTTACACTAATTCGAGGATTATGAAGAATGGTAAACAGTTTGAAGAAAAATTTCAATTAAATAATTTCGATCGTCTTGTATTTGGTGCTTCATTGTACTTTTTGTTCATAAATCCATTTAAATTTGATCAAGACTCAGAACAAATGATTACGAATCAAATTAATACAATAACAGTTGAAAAAATTCAAAAAGAAATTGCTGAAGAAAGTGGTCTAATTTCAGATGCTTTTGATTATAAACGACCAGATCAATTACAATGTATAAATGAACTTATTGATTTGATGCCTTTGGTTGAAGAAGCTAATCAAATGTCAATTTTAATGGATCGAAAAATGAGATATGATTTAATGATTTTGAATCCGATTGTAATTGGAGATCCTCATTCTAAGCCACGAGTATTTTAAGCTAATAAATTTTGAATTCTTATGATATTATTATTTTTGAATCTATCTAGCCGGTGATTTTAGTCAAAAAATTTGGTACAACATTAGAATGGATATGGGAATCTGGAAAATTTATCGATAGAAAAGCTTTAATGTCAGATTTTTATCTAGATTTCAAGGATGATGGAAAAGTAAGATTTTTATTTTTTTTCACCCAAAACTCAAAAACTTAAAATAAGAGTCAAGCAAGAATTGAGCTAATGTATAATTTAAGAAGCTCGGTTCTAAGGGGCTTACTGAAACAGTATCAGTACACCACTTGACGCGTAAAAAAGTCTTCAACGTTATCATTACGAGACATGTACCACTTAGGTCGATAATTTTTTTAAGGTTAATGAATTTAAGTCATCGAATCACTAAATGCTAAGAAAAACTGCATTTTTTTACATATTTACAATAGATTTCCTTTTTAAATTCTGTGTCTGGCCATTTTTCAATTATGAAACATTTTTTGGGCTTTGCCTTAAGTCGTAAACTATAGTCAGGTAAGAATTAAAAAAAGGTCAAATTAATGATTTTTTAGTTTTTAGGAGACGAAAAAAAATAGTTTAATGAAAAAACTTCTGGTTGTTCGGCTCAAAAAATCTATAAGTTAAGCGTTTCAGATATGAGCTTTTATGATGCTCAGAATTACAGTCCAACCTCGCTAATCCGGTCTTCGTTAATCCGGCAAATTCGATTACCGAATAATTTTTCGATTTCCCATCTCAATATTAATACATTATAATTGAATCTATAATCCGGCAATTTCGATAAACCGGCAAAATTTCTCTTCCCGATTTGGCCAGATTAGAGATGTTCGATTGTATCATGTGAATAAGAAATCATAGATACCAATGTAAAGCCTCTTAAGCATGCTCAAATTTGACCCTAATCTGGTCATAAATCTTTATTTTCTTGGAATGGAAAAAAAATGTTTTCCTACACGCTGATTACGAATATCAAATTAGATTTTCAGTTCTGGTCATTCACGAATTAAATGGACGAAAGTTCGCAGAAACGATTTCGCAGCTCGCTCTTTGACCTTCATTAACGTTCATGTAAGTTCGTCGAATCGAAAAGAAGACTAAATTTTAAGAAAAAAGATCCAAGAATGAGCTTTCACCATTAAAACCCATCTTGCGAACGTTCGTCCATTTAATTCGTGAATGACCAGCACTGTATAAAGTTCTTATACTCTGAGTTTTTTTGGTCAAACCATGATTAATACTTACTCTTAAATAGAAAACACTAAAAAATCTAAACAGCATCCTGTGTTTTCAAGTTTTCATTTACAGTGGTGCTATGATATTTGTATTTTACATAATTTTACGTACAGTCGAACCTCTCTAATCTGGCCAAATCGGGAAGAGAAATTGCCGGATTATAGATTCAATTATAATGTATTAATATGGAGATGGGAAATCGAAAAATTATTCGGCAATCGAATTTGCCGAATAACGAAGGCCGAATTAGAGAGGTTCGACTGTAAATTATAGTAAATTTACTATTTTTTACATAAAATCAGGTAAATTAATGTAATTTGACTAAAGTAAAAAGTGGTAAATTTGCTAATTTTGGCGTAAAAATTGATAATTTTACGTAAATATCAAAATGTCCAAAAAAATTCAGACTAATTTTACAATGATTGTCAATAAAAACTCAACATTTAAGCCTCTTGAAAAAATTCGATATTTACTGATACATCGACCTTTATACTACCAACTAAAAAAGTTAATCCGACTTCAACATTTATTTGCGATTTAAGTCACCAAAAGACTAAAAAATTAAACTTTTTTTCTAAATTTATTTTTAATTTAAGATTGATGAAGCTAAACACAAAGTAAATTTGAAAAAAAAATTTTGAATCATGAATTTGAAGTTTAATAAAAAATTTATCGTAGGCATTTGATCCATTTGTTGATTCTCCCGATACTCCAGTGTTAATTGGTGTTGGTGTTATTGAACCTAGATGTGTCCTACACAGAGTAAATATCCAAAATAGAGCGTATGTTATATTCTCTTATAACTAAATTTAAAACAAAAAGGTTCCATTAAATGATGATCCTAAAGTTTTTGATTATTGTAAAAAACTTGCTGGTAGCTTACACGTTGATTTGCTTCCATGTGATAAACAAGGAATTGTTTATGAAGATATTGAAAAAGTTATAATTCAAAATCCGGAAAAAGATTTAAAAGAGCTTTACTTTTTAGTTCGTATTGATAATGTCAAGTGTTTGTCAACTCGATACAAAGTAATTTTCTTTTATATTCTTTAAGATTTTAAAATTTTAATAAATTTTTAAATGTTAAGAAAATATTTTGTCAAATAAAACTTTATGGTGATGAGACATATTCTAAAACAGATGTTGGTGGTGACACAAATAATCCTAAAATTAAATTCCAAAAAATGATTTCGTACCCACAAGTTGATAATAATGTAAGTTTTCTCTCTCTCTCTCTGTTACTTATTGATCATTTAACATTTGTTATTGTTATCGGTAAATAAAGTTGATAAAATATTATACATCATTTCCAGTGTTTATACAAGTACATGGTATTCAAATTACTTCTATGAATGATTCAAATAAAATGAATACTAGACAATGGTTTGCTAAAGAGAAAAGTGATAAGAACAATTCAGTTGAAAAACTTCGTGAGGTAAGTTAAATAATCAATTAAAGAGAGATAAAAAAATATTGGAAAATATTTTATGTTTCTAGGAAGTTAATAGATTGCAGCTCGATTTGGACAGGACAAAAAATAAACTTGTAATTTTTTTTAAAAAAAGTCTTAAAAACGCTGAAAACAAAAAATTTATTTTTTTTTCGTTTTTGCAGAAAAATGTGGAAACATTGTTGGATTTTGCTGAACAAAAGAAAAAGAAAAAAATCAAAGTTGATTATATAAGAGAGTGTATACTTTCGAATAATCCGGAAGTTATGAAAAAGTTGTACGATCTTGTAAACAAATCAAATGATAAAGATTAATTTGAAATTAAATTGAATCATGAATCATGATGAAATTTTTTAGTTTCTAATTGCAGATTTTCTGATTGAATTTTTATTTTTGACTGAAAATTTACGCTTTTTTAAAAAATTAATTTTTTTATAACCTATTTATACTTTCAAATGATTGGCGGTACAAATATAACTATATTTTTTGCAAATAAACATTTTTAATGCTTTCGAACCCTTGCCAGTAGATGAAATTGATCAATACTCCTAAACCAGTCTTTGACGGTTTCGAAGAACCGGCTTAAATTCGTTTTTTTACAAAGCCAGTCTTAGAACAGAACCGGTTCCAAAAACCGGTTTTGAAAAAGAAGTCGGTTTTAGTTCGAATATGATGATAAAAATATTTTTGAGTGTAGGGATCTCCAAAAACATTTATAATGATAAGAAAATCAAAAAATGCTTTAGATTTGTATTCCCGTTTTTTATTTATTTATTAAGGCTAGATGAAGGCTTATCATTAGGGTCCACAAAAATATGCGAAAAGAAGTTTAAAAGCTTTGAAGTAGAGCAAACTTGTTCCATTTTGAAGCCGGCTTTTGGAACCGGTTCTAATTTGAAGCTGATTTTTGAAACCGGTTGCGATTAGGAGCCGGCCTGTAAACTACTTTTAAAATCATAACCGGTCTACCAGCCCTACTCTCGAGGTTTTATTGGATGTTGTTGTTGGACTTTTTCCGAAATTTTCTATCCCCGCGATCTCTTCAACAAACAGAGAAGGACTTTTTTTATCAAATTTTTTTCTTGAAATGGTTTTCTATTTGCAGACTCGGTTACCGAGTCTCGGTATATAGCAAGTGTCCAACCCAAGTCAATAGTCTTTTTGCAAGCATGAGATATGGATGTGTTCGAATGTCCAATTAAATGTCAAATACTTTCGGATGACTTTGATCAAGTACCTATGTTTCGCTTCTTATTATAAATATTTTCAATGTTTTCAAACCCCTCTGGGGTCGTAAATTTTCTGGCATTGTAAATGTCAACTGTAGTATTGTGCTTGCACATAAAGTAACTAAAATAATTTAGATAAAGCAACTTTGAATTGGATTATAAAAGGTGGAGGAGAGGGGTTGGGTGTTTTACATTTTATTCTAACGAAAAAAATTATGATTTCTGGGCTTTTGCCTATCGTAGATAATTTTGAAAAAAAGAAGACTCTGATAACACGAAAATTTTGACCTTACCCATAAGACCTTAATGTTTTCAATTATGATAATCATGTATACTGTGTGAATCATCTAAATTATAGAATCATTGTGTGTACAATAATTTTATCTGAATGATTAGACCGCATATTTTTATTATTTTAACAGATTTACTACGAATTCCTTTTGATTTGACAGAAGTGTAAGAATTTGAAAAAGATTTCGAAAATCTTGTCAAAAAGTTAAAAATATAGACTATTTTGGTTTTGATTGACATGTGATTGTCAATAAATTTCTTTGTCTTAAATATTTAATAACTTGTGATTTAAAAAAAAAAATATTCTTTTTAAAGAAATGGTCTGTAAGATCTAATTGACTTAGAGACTCACATCGAATAACCCAGAAATATTTCCTGGGTAAAATTAACCAAAAATTAGGCATTATTTAGTTAAATCGTATCTGGTCTTGACCAAAATCTAATGCTTTTATTTAAATTCTGATGTTTTAATTAAGGTTGATTCTCTGTTTATCTCAAGGGTAATCTTATTTACAAATGTAATTTATATTTATAAAATAGTGGCTTTAAAAAGTCACTCTAGCTTAAATTTTAAGGAATCAAAAAAATTCAATTTAAGCTTCTCTGTCAAAAAAATAAAAATAAAGGAAATTTTTTAATAAGTTAACAATATAAACCAGTGTGAAGTTTTTTCTCAATTTCTCAAATTCTCAATTTCTTAAAATAATTTGAGAAAAAAAATAAAGTTATTTCTCAAATTCTTAGAATCTAAGAAAAGTTGAGAAAAGTTTAGAAATAAAAAAATGAACGTTACATTTTGAGAAAAATAGATAAAGAAAAGTTTCTTTTCTTAAGATTGGAAAGCATTAGGGAACATTCCCTTTCCCAAAATTGTTAAATTCTCATTAATAGTAGAAGGTCTCATAATTCTGAAAAGATCAAGATGTTTGTTTTGCAGCAGAGATGTTCAGAAAAAAAGAATAAGCAAAGTTCAAAGTTCCACTTTTATCCGAATATCTCTTTCGGCCGTATAGAAATCACAGGCTAACTGTAATTCCTTTCAATAGAAAATACCTCTTTAAATCGTATATTTTAATCCGTATGACGATTTTAATGGGGCTATTTTCATACGGATTAACGAGGTTTGACTGTACAAGGTTTTTTTAATCAAAAAATACGCCAAAGAGTGATAATTTTAGATTTTTATCTAATAATTCAGATTTGGTATCTTTTTCAAGACTAAGTTGGTATTGAGATAGGGATTAGGGGTTGGGTTTAGGGTGAGGATAGGGCAGCGTAAGGATTAGACAAAGCATAAAATTCAGGGACTCTGATAATTTTTTTCTCAAAATTATTTTCTTCGATTTCTCAACTTTTCTCAACTTTTCTTAGATTCTAAGAATTTGAGAAATAACTAATTTTTTTTTCTCAAATTATTTTAAGAAATTGAGAATTTGAGAAATTGAGAAAAAACTTCACATAGGTACAATATAATGCTTTAGGAGCATCAAAAATTTAAAAACGAGAAAAAATAATTATTTTTTCTCGTTTTTAAATTTTCGCAAAAGAAATGTTTTAAAACATGACATTATAGCTTGTTACGCTAACATGTTAGGATGGTGCGGCTTATCATGAACGTTCATGAGCGTTCAGGAATGCTCGTGAACGTTCATTTTTTCCCTTCGTGATAAGCCGGTATTGTACGCTAAATCTTAAACACCAGCTCTAAAATCCTACTATTTAAAAATTTCTGCAAACTTAACTCCATGCTAAAACGTTTTATTTAAATCAGCGTTACATTGCGCCCGATAGGAAACATGAAACAAAATTAATAAGAGAAAATGAAAGAAGTTAATTTTAACTGGTAAAATTTTTATTCAACTTTCATGTGACTTTTTAATTTTTATTTTAAAATATATCAGCTTTCCATGATGATTTTCCGCCTTTGAGTACAATAAAATGTTGTATTTGTTCGTGCTTTGAATTTTTGATGTTCCAAAAGCAAAGTTATGTTTACAGTACATTTCTGAAATAAGTTGACATGTTTCGGAGCATTGCTTAAGACGCTCAGGCGCATTGTTTAGGCAAAGTTTCTGGGCTGCCTAGGACGCTCCGGCGCATTGCTTAAGCACGCAAAAGAAATATTTTCAATGCGCAAGCGCATGCTCTTGCGCACTATTTTAATAAAATTTTTTCCTGCGCTTATGCGCAATAAATATTGTGCTTCGAAACTTTGCTTAAGACGCGCAAGCGCATTGCTCCTGCGTGTCTTAGGCAAAGCTTCGAAGCATGCTGCGCATTGCTTAGGCAGAGTGTCAACTTATTTCAGAAATGTACTGTAATTTATTAGACAATTTTATTTATTCTAAAAATATTTTGACCAAGTTAAGGTCGGTTCCAGGGAACTTTTCTTAGATCTTAGTAAGTTTGTAAGACGATTTTTTCAAGTTCAGTAACAGATCTTATTCCATCAAGATTTGGTAGTTTTAAAAAAATCTTATTTAAGAAAGTGTCTAGAAACGACAAGATAACGTCGTCTCTTTCAGATTTCAGACTTAGAGAAATTGGCTTTAAACAGAGTTGTGATACTGTCAGTATTTTACTGATCAGTATCAGTAAATTTCAGTATTCAGTATTCCTGATACTGTTACTGATACTGAATAGAGTGCAAAATCAGTATTTCAGTAATACTGTTAAATACTGAAAATTTTATTTGTGATACTTTTTTTTATTAATTTGAGCCGAATAAGTAAGATTTTATAAAAAAAAAACTTGGAATATTAAAAAAAATTAATTTGGAGAAACTATTGCTATTATCCCTTGTTTTTTATTCAATTGAAATAAAAAACCGCTTATGTTTGAGAAAATAATTTTTTTGAGGGGTGAGCCTTTTTTTATTTATCGGTCTTCCTTTTAATATTTTCCTTTAATAATTAGGGTTGTTAATACAAAAGAGACAAATTCAAAAGTATTTGATTATCCCGTTTCGGAATACAAATCACCGTTTCAAATTTCTAAGTTTGAAACTTTTGTTTCATAAAATTAAAATTTTAGAAAATATTTGAAAGCAAAAGGGAATTTTATACTTAAAAATAAAACAAAAGAGCTAATCTTGAAATTCTTTTACAAAAGGAAATGAATAGATGCGAATAATACGAATCGGGAAAAAACAATATATTTGTTCAGTATTGAGAGTGAAATAACTAAATCTTGTTAATGCGCCTTTAACTTTAAGTTCTACTCTTATGACGTGTCTTAAGCTTAAGACTCTAGAAAAATATAACGTAAAAAGATCCTCCTGTGCATTTGAGCCAATATTTACATACATAGAATAAATTTCTAGTCAAGTTATTTATTCTTGTCGAGCCTAATTTTTTTATTTTGAAGGGAAGCAGGCTAATTTTTGTGCATTTTCCAAGCAAAAATTTTCAGTTACACACAAGCATGGTATTAGTATGTTCTTGTTATGGAGAAACTTTATTAATCTCTAGTTTTCGTGAATTTATGATTCAATTTTGTTTTTTTTTTAAAAAACCTTTTGAAATAGGCATGTTTCTTTTTCCAAAAAATAAAATTCTTCCATTTTGTTTTGAAAAATAAGAAAAACTTTTGTTTTGTTTTTTTAATTTAAAAATAAAAGTTTTGTGAAAAAAAATTCAATTTCGAAATAAATCTATTCTTTCAAAATCCTAAATCCTTTTGTTTTAACAACCCTATTAATAATCCCTTAATAGAACGAAATGATATATTTTATGTAAATAAATTAACTTAGAATAGTATAAAAACAACGTTAAACAAGTTGTGATTAAATTTCTTTCTTATATCAAATCAAGTTTCTGCTTATTTGTTTCCATTTCCTTAAGGGGTTCATTTGAGAGATCTCTGTATACAGTGAAGGTAACATTATATCATGTGTAAAATGTTTTTTAACTTAAGGAAATACTGATTGGCTAAATACTGATTCGGTAAATTAATACTGAATACTGACTGATACTGATGGTCCTAGTACTGATACTGACTGTTACTGATTTTTTCAATACTGATCACAAGTCTGGCTTTAAAGATTCTTCAAAAATCTTATGTCATTTCTTGACTTTTCTTAAATAAGATTTTTTTAAAATTCCCAAATCTTGATTGAATACGATCTGTTACTGAACTCGAAAAAATCGTGTTACAAACTTACTAAGATCTTAATCAAAGAATCAATTCCTGGGTTTTTAATTTTTAAAATATCAAAAACAGAAGACGATTTTGCAAATTATATCAGAATCAGGATGAGGTTTTGTGGTTCGTAGATTACGAAAATAATATCATAAATTCCTTTAATGTTATTTTAAAGAGCTTAATTTTCACATTTTTTATCTGAAAGAAACAGTGTCGGCTAGATTTTGACTAATAGAGGATAAATGTATCCCATATTTTTTGATACTAGGCAGGCCTGTCGGATTCGCATTAATAATGCATTAAATAATGCATTGTTTTTGTATTTTTAATAAAGCTAATTAATGCATTAATTTTACCCAAATAATTAAGAAACTTTTATTTTTTTTAAAGTTAATGATAATCCAAAATTAGCATTGATTTTTAAATTATTTTAAGACTCGCTCATAGTCCAAAATACGAAACAGGTTAGCGTTTTTTCTCCAAAAATAAGAACTTTCCGACATAAAATGTTACCATAATTTAAAAATTTTTGTATACCCACCTTTTGAGAAAGGATTTTCAACAAAGAGCTTGTGCATATTTAATAGTAATTTTCGCTCCAATAAAAAATGTCTTAGAGTAATTTTTTTTCCAAAAACAACTATATTTCCTGAAAAAGCATCAAAAAATGTACTGTCAACCAAGTTTTCGTGTAGTGAAAAAAAAGTCGTCTATTGTTTGGAGTGTTCAGAAAAACGAGCTTAAATTATGAATTAAGCTAAATTTCTTACTATGATAATTAATTTTTGGCAAAAAATCTTCGATTTCGCTACTGATTCTGAAAGAATGTAAAATTTTAAACATGATAATCAAATTTTTAGGCAAAAAAAAATTTTAAAAAGGATTTTTTATTGCGAAAAGTCCAAAAAACCCCAGTTTCTTAGTTTTTCACATCCACCCAAGCAGACTAAAAAACGCGATTTTGGCATTGAAAAACATTGATTTTTAATATTGGTCAATGCATTGAATTTTAGACAATTCCAATATTTTTTATTGGAATTTTATTGGAATTCATTGGAAATAATAAGGAATAAATAAGTTAAGAAATGGAAAAATAAAAATTTTCAATATTTTTTTTTAGAATTTTATTGGAAAAACGTTGAAATTCATTGGGAATAAAAGAAAAAAAACGAAAAATTTTCAGTTATTTTTTTTTCTAATTTAATTGGAAAAACAGGGAAATATGTTGGGAAAAAAAGCTATCGAAAAACAATTATTTTTTTTTGTAATACTGGTTAATAACCAGTACTCTCTTAGTCACCGTCATATGATGAGTTGTTTGCCAATTCAAACTTAATAAATTTTGTATCTGAAAATAAATGACTGAGTTCGTTTTAAATCGGATAGTAGTTATCTTCATCTGTGAAGGAATTGTCTAATATTTTAATTGAATTAGGCAATTCCTAATCTTTGTTATTACTTTTTGTTAATTCACATTCGTCATCCGAACCACTATTCTCTCGTAAGGTATCACGGTTGAATTCAGATTGGCATTATTTGTAACTATCGATATTTCTTGTTTATTAGAAAAATGACGAAAGGGTTGTTTACTATTTGGATTCATTTTTTTATTGAATTATAAAGTTGATCTTGGTATTGTTTTTTTAAGGTCGCAAAGGAATTGTCGAAACGGACCCTCTTTTTTACGGCTATAATGAGAGTTATTTTTAGTTGTATTGCTACGAAAATTTTAGTAAATTTTATGATTAAGTTTTTTCAATGATAGTCTTTTTTTGAAAATATAAGAAAATGGAATACCAACTTATTTTCAATATTTTTTACGAAAAAAAATCCTAACGTTTTTCAATATATTTACAATACTATGATTTTAAAAAATCGAACTTAATTGAATTCCAATATTTTTTCTTATATTTTCCAATGTTTTATTTTATTCTAAAAAATTTCCAATTATTTTCAATGATATTCCAATAAGATTAATTCAATGAAATATTTCCAACAATTTTCAATGTTTTTCCAATAGAGGTATTGGAATTTTCCTTGTAAATCAACATTTTTTAATACGAAAATCAAAATTTTAATAAAATTCCATTACTAGATCGTGAGATTTTCAATGAAATTCCTTGCTATTCAATGTTTTTTCAATGAAGTTAGACTTGCTTGGGCAGTGCCAGGAATTTCCCTAAAGCATATATACTTTACTGTTCAGCTTGTAGAAGAAAGAAAACGACCTATATGAAAACTACTCTATTTTAGTGATATGTCATTTTTATCGAGCTTTTACGTTAAATTAAAACCTTCAAGATAGTAGTAGAAGTACTTTGTGTGCAGATCTAACATCTATTAGAATAATCTTGGACTTTATAAATTGCAGAAGCTGACGAACCATCTAAAGAACGGCTAGCCGATGATTCTATAAAATCATGATCTTTTTCCAGCACAACACTTGACACTTATTCATTTCCATTAATTTTTTCCTAGGCGTTACTATTTTTTTACTCAACCAGGATTCAAACTTCTTTCAATAGCTCCCAAAGCTGTTTTATTACCAACTCTACCACGGTCCCACCACGTCAACCTGGCAACAGGTTACCAAGCCTAACAGTGTAAGCCTGGACTTTCGAACCTTGGAGTCCGAGCAAGATATTGAGTCTGAGTTTCTGGTATTTTTTCGATAAGAGGGTGACAAGAGAGACTCTGTTTTAGATTAAGATCCTCGGAATAGTAGAATCGGGCTCCGACTCGTGAAATTAATACAAACTATTCTTTAAGCATAAAAATAATCTTTTAGAGTTATTTCTTAACAAAAACTGATTAGATCATGTATCTTTTTGGCGTTTTTGCACTCTTTTGTACAATAAGCCCGATGTAAATGAAGAAAAATGAATACTTTTTTTAAATTTCTTTGAAAAAATGCTACAGGCATTGAGTATTTTTTTTGGAACTTATGTGAAGCTTTGGTAGCGAGTTTTGCACTGAAACATGCACAAGCTGTTAGTAATTTTTTCTTCTCACCGTACAGACAGTTTTAATGCTAGAACATTAATTTTTGGAAAAATGCTAAATAATGCATTGATTTTAAAAATCTGAATTAATGATAATGCCAATTAATGCTGAAAATTCAAATTAATGTTAAAATAATGCATTAAAATTAGAAATTAATTCAACAGGCCTGATACTAGGAATATAACCCATTATATTCCATATGGTTTCCTGGAGGAAAATTTTAGTCAAAAGACTTTTCAAGAAATTTTTCATGATCAATTCGATTTTTGTGTTGTGCCTTTTACAAAATTTTAAGAATATATTTAGAATTTAAATTCTTTTAATTACAGAGAATGAGCTAATTTCCTACTCCTCCATTGACTAAGTTTTTCATGAGAAATTCCAATTATTTAATTTTAATATTTACGGAATTATATCTTTTAAATAAACAAAACATCGTATGTCACAATTATAATTGTAAAAGAAGCGGAAGTATTTTGTAAGTGCATGAGAAAAAAAACTTAATAAACTCGTTGAATGATAACAATAAAGGTTAAGTCTTGATTGATGTTATAAATATTCAATAGACGTTGCATGAATTCCCGGTTCTCAATGATTTTTTGTCTCAAGTAATAGTCTATCCAACTGTTAATTAAAGATTTATCTTTTTTTTTTGTCTCAAGCCAACCTAGAATCCGTTCGATTTTGCGTTCCATGCTAACAGTCTGTGATGTCCTCAAAGAAAAACAAAGTCTTAAATAGGTAGCATAATTGCGATTTGCTTTTTGAAAAATATTTTAATTAAATAAAATGTTTAAAATAAGACTTCAAGTTAAAATCGATTAAAATATCAATTTGTTTGCAATAATTTCTTTAGCTGAAGCTAAAAACAAATATTTAAATGTGAAACCAATAAATGTGATTTTTAATTAATTCGAGGTGATAAGTAGATCTCGTTCCTTGAAAATTTTTAATCAATTTTTTTTCAAATAATCAGAATTTTAGATGACTCTACCAGTTCTAAATTAAACTAATCAAATCGGTACTGTTATTGAATAACGTCATGATAATGTAACATGAAATTGGACTAAACAAAAGTACTTGAAACATTTTAAAGCTTTAAATTTCAATAAAATGCTATTTGCAAGTGGGAAGGAAATGTAATTTGTTCAAATTTAAGTGCTAAAGGATTAGCTTGTACAGTAAAAAAAAGAATTTATTTCAAAAAAGTAACTATTTATTTAATAAAAAAAATAATAATTTAATTTGAATATTGCCGAATAGAATTAAAAAGAGAGAGAGAACAACATTTGTTTAATATTTTTTAAATATTCAAGAGATTAAAACATTTACAGTTAAAATGAAAAGAGAGTTGTGTTAAAAAACCTAAAAAAAAACTTTGACAAAAAAAGTCTTGAATACACTTTTTGAATAGCCTATTGATTATCAACACTTCGACCATATCGATACGTCATTCTCTTGTGTTTTGGCTCTTCGAATTTGTGATTTCGAAGAATTTCTTCTAAGAGGTCATCATCATTTGAACGTTTACCAAAACGATATGGCATGGCGCTACGTTTACCGTATCTGTATGTCATTCTTTTACCGTATCTATAGGTCATTCTCTTATCAATTCCATTATCGTATTCGTCTTGTTCGTTTGAAGAAGAGTCCGGTGAGGCGTCTCCAACCAATAAACTCAAAAGTCTTGCTCTTATTTCTTCTTTTGACAATTGTTGGTCCTTTAACAAAAAAATTTTAAAATTTAAATTTAAAATTGTAACATTTTGACCTACGTTTATTTCATCTACATTTTTATGACCGTCATTCAATTGTTCTGATTTGACTTGATTGAAAACAAGGATAACTGACATGGAAACTAATACACAGTAAACACTTTTCATTTTGATTGTAGTCGTTTAAAATTTTTTTTCTCTAAAAAAAGTAAAAAAAGAATTGAGATTTAGTTATGTATTTATTCTAATGATTTTTAATATGGTCTAATTGTCTTTTTTTATGCTAGAAATCCAATAAAACAAAATGCCATTGATAAAACGAAAAAAGCTTGTTAATTACTAAAATTTTAATTTATATATTTCTAAAATTACCAACTCAAACAAAATCGTCTAATTTATATGACTAAAATAAAAAAAAAAAGAGAGAAGAGGAAAAAAATCTGTTAAACAAAAAACCGCCTTGGCATTTAGTTTGATGAGTTTAATGAGAAAATTTTTTTTTTTTTATAGAAATTTCAAAATTATCGAAAACAAGCTTTCAATAAAAAAATTGATGCTTTTGGAACTTAATGAAAAAAAAATCCATTTTAAACAAATTTCCTCTTTTGTAAAATAACTAAAATTAAATTAGATGTGCAAATTTTTGTTGAATTTCCTGTTCGTAAAGGTTTTAAATTGTCAGTTTTTTTTATTGTTGTTGTGTTGACGTTGTCTCAATTATCGTTTAACAAAAAAAGAATAAAACTACTTAATGCCGGAACGAGCATCTTCATTCGAATGTGTTTTTTTTTTTAAACACCTCTTTATGTAAATAGAATAAAAATTTTTTTATCAGAAATGAAATAATAAAATTTTTCATTTTCGAAACTTATTTTTATAAGCCCATAAAAAAATAAAAATGTCCTACTCATCAAAGACTTAAAAATTTAATAAAAAAAAAACCGAAAATATTACTTAACCAAGTTTAAAATAAATATAGCGTGAAACTTTATTGATTTTGAAATAATAAAAAAAAGTCATTTGAAATTTTGAATGACGTTTTATTATTAGTTTTAAACAAATAAGAGTTTTTTTTTGTGATTATTACAAAAAAGAATAGAAAAAAAATCAATGAATCAAAGAGAGAGTAACCCGCTAAATCCCACACAAAAGTAAACGTCCCTATTGCTTTCGTCACCATCAATAAATTTTGATAAATTGTTTCTAACAAGTTTGGCAGAACGAACAAAAAATATAATTTGATAAAATTTTTGAATCAAACTGATTGAATTAAAGTTTTTTATTGAAATAATTTGAGAAGACAACTGGGCATAAAAAAATAGCGCGTCCAAATTTAATTTTAAATCTATTAGCTAATGGAAGTTGAATAAGATTTTGGAAAAAGAAAAAATAAAAAAATTTTTGTTGAGAATTTTGTTAAATTTCTTATTTTTATAAATACTCGTGACATCTGATATTTATGGTTTGTATTAATAAAATTTTAATAACATAAGGAAATAATTCAAAAGGACATATTGAAAATATTGGGAATTATTAATCATTTTCTTAATGTTTTTAAACCTTTATTGAAATATGACTTGAGAAACACCTGATTATTTAATTGATACATCATTAGAGTAGTCTTTAAAATTAATTCCTTAAATTGCTTGGTGTTTCTTAAATATCCTTTTAAAATCAAAAATAAATCATTGAAAATTAAGAGTGAAATTTTAAAAAATTCTTTTACATCAGGATGGAAAATGAATGTAGGCATTCATCCGAATTTGTCCGAACGCTCAAAATTACAGAACATTTTCTCTGTTTTTCGGAGATTTACATACCGTAAATTAGGGTTGTTAATACAAAAGAGCCAAATTCAAAAGTATTTGATTATCTCGTTCCGGAATACAAATCACCGTTTCAAAATTTCTAGTTTGAAACGAAGATTCTTTTGTTTTATAACATTTAAATTTTGGGAAATATTTGAAAGCAAAATGGAATTTTATACTAAAAAATAAAACAAAAGTGCTAATCTTGAAATTCTTTTTTTAAAAGGAAATGAAAAGATGCGAAAATTACGAATCGGGAAAAAACAAAAATAATTGCATGTTCAGTATTGAGAGTGAAGAAGCTACCTCGTATCAAACTTGTTAAGGCGCCTTTTCTATCACTTTAATTTAAAGTTCTCTTCTTATAACTTGTCTAAAGCCTAAGAAACTAGAAAAATATAACGCAAAAAGATCTTCCCGTTCGCAAGGCTACTAAAATTGAACTTTATTAACTTTATTTGAGCCAATATTTAACATAGAATAATATTTTAGTCGAGTTGTTGATTCTTGTCACGCATAATTTTTTAATGTTGAAGTCAAGCAAATTAATCTTTGAGCATTTTCGAAACATAAACTTTCAGTAACACACAAGAATGATGCTAGTATGTTCTTATTTTGGAGACCTCTGGTTTTCGTGAATTTATGGTGAATTTAGTTTTCTTTTTAAAAAGCCTTTTGAAATAGGCGTGTTTTCTTTTTAAAAAAATAAAATTCTTCCAATTTGTTTTGAAAAATGAGAAAAATTTTTGTTTTGTTTTTTGAATTCAAAAATAAAAGTTTTGTGAAAAAAAAATTTATTTCGAAATAAATTTTTTCTTTCAAAATTTTAGATCCTTTTGTTTTAACAACCCTAGCGTAAATTCTCGAGACTTAGTACATTTAACTAAATCGAATTTTTTAAGTTGTTACATGTATAGTTGTGGTCATTCACGTGTTCCTCTTGTGAACTTTCATGAACTAATGATTTCGAAAAGCTACCATTGATTTATGGGTATCAAATGAAAGTTAGTTTCACAAGCTTCAACAAGAGCTTTTTAGCTTTCATTTGATACCCATAAATCAATGGTAGCTTTTCGAAATCATTAGTTCATGAAAGTTCACAAGAGGAACACGTGAATAACCACAACTGCAACAAGTACCATCTCGCCCATGTTATAACTTTTTCGCATTTAGTTACTTGTAACTAAACCCAAAACTCGAAAATAAACACTATGTTTAATTTCAACATTCAATTTTTGTTACATGGTCTCAAACTAGAGATTTGAGTATTGGTACGTCTCTTTAAATTTAAATAAAAAGATGATTTTTGTAGATTTAAAATTTATTTAAATTTAAAATACTAGTCTTTGGTACTGTACAACCCTGGTCATTCAAAACTTCCAAAAATGAACCTTCATCAACCTTCAAGGGGTTTCTGAAGGTTCAAATCACCTCAAAAATTTTCATACATTTTCATTATTCTTATAAAATTTTCATATTTTAAAATTTGAAAAACAATGAAAATTTTAGAAAAAACAATTAAAATACATTAAGAAATATGAAGCTTCATCCTTGAACGTTCATGAAAGTTTATAAATGTTTTTGAAGGTCCAGGAAGGTTCGTGAACTTTCATGAAGGTTCATTTTTGGAAGTTTTGAATGACCATGGTTGTACTAAAGAAAGAAAAAAAGATTTTCGGTAAATTTTATGAAAGGTTCCTGTAAACTTTTGAATTGTTTTGAACATTCAGATGTTTATGAATGTTCATGAAAGGATCAAAACGTTCATTTTTGGAATATGTGAACGACCAGGTAAGAAACTTTGACTTGGCGAAACTCCTGATGGTCTTTAGGATATTATTATTTTAACAGGTTAACTTATTTCTGAAATGAACTTTACGAAAATAAATTGTTAAAATTATGATCTACTATTTAGAAAATAATTTTGGATTTGGCAGACAAGCGGAACCTTAAACAAAGAGAAGATTTAAAATTTTAAGATACCAATTTTGACCATAAAATCCAAAATCAATGATTTTAAAAATTTAAAAAAAAACAAAAAAAAAACGACTTTTAATAACGAACTAATTGAGAATATATTACATAAATGTTATACAATCTATTTTTTTGATACAAGGATTGAAAAAATAAATAAAAAATAAATTATTAATGTTTGTTTTAACAATACTTCCTTAATTGTTATTCAAGTTTTTAAAATTAATGATTCCGATCAATTCTTGATTTTGTAACAATAATTGAACATAATTAAAATAATGTTGGAAAACTTTAATTTATTTTTGCAAAAAATTTTTTTCGATTTAATATTTGGAAATTTAGTTGAAGGATCTATGAAGTGGTCAAATACAGTGCTGAACCTTCACTAATTAAATTGGCGTACATTCAAAGAAAAGATATGGTTTCATACTTACCAAAACTTGCACTTTAAAGCGGACTAGAGCTTAGACAGTTTTATCTTCATTGGACCAAATTTTAGCTCTTGAAGGATAAAATTGAACTATTTCACTATTTTCAGAGGAAAATCAGACAGCAAAAGTCGAAAATATACTGAGCCTTAAGGTTTGTTGAAGGTCTAAATTCTTTAATTACAAGTAGAACTTTTTCAGAAAGAAATGGCTAACAAATGGAAGGTTATGCTTGTTTATTCATTAGATCTGTAAATCAGTATTTGATAAATGGTTTGGACTGGAAATTTTATTTTTTCACTAAATTTTGATAAAACACGAGCGGCTCTGTGTTTGCGAACACCATTTCAAGTCTTTATTTATACCATTTACATTCGGTTCTGTCACTTTTATAAATAAGACTTAATTCCAGTGGCTTAAAAAATCTTCAAAAGTTTCTCCAAAAAGGAAAAAAAAAATGATCAAAATTTAAAATTTTTTACTTAACTGCTAAATTAAAATAGTCTAAACCTGTTTGTCTTAATAAAAGTCAACATCCAGGTGAATATCAGATCATTTAATTCCTTTTTAAATTTTAATTTAAAAAATGGAAAAAAAATATTTAAACGAGACTCTATTTGTTTAGTATTAATTCCAATATTTTTTGTAAAGATTTCAAAAGCTATTTTTATGAAACAAAAGAAAAAAAGAAGTACATTCTCATATTAAAGCACAGGAACACAAAATCCGATCTAATTAAAAAAAAAGAAGAAGATAATTTCTATTATTTACCCTATTATTTATCAACAAATAGTGAAATAAATATCCTTTTGTTAATTTATAAAATAATTTTAATGACAATCTAGCAAAAAATTAAAGAGTATCAATTTATATAAAATTAAGCTTTTAATGTATTTTTTTTCTGTAGCTATCCTTTAAAAAAATAGCAAATTGAACAATTGCTATTTTATACTTTTCCAATTAAGGAATTACTTTTTTTTCTCATATATCATACGTTAACATACTTAAATGAGATCAATAATCATGGGATTCCCTATTTGATTTTAGAAAAATTGGGGGTTGATATAAAAAAATTTTCATTTTTTGAACTTTAGAGACTTAAAAATTAGTTAAATGAAAAACGTTTGAGTTAATTAATTGAATCATGAAAACTTAACCATAAATATTGATCCTAAATGGAAACTTATTTGATCAAAACGAATTATTTTAATAGCAAAATACAAACTGTTATTTAACATATTTGACCTAAAACTGTTTAAAAAAAATAATCTTAATAAATCATTTTAAAGCGAAACACTTAACACAATAAGTTATGATGAGTTTTTCGATGCATTTTGATCAACTGCTTTAAATTTGTGTAAAAAAGCTCGGTAGCTTAGGGAATAATTTTAAAAATTTCCAAAATTATTAAAATTTATCAAAATCAGTCTCTAAATTGTAGTAAATTTATTGAAACTATTCCTTTGGGACTTACTATTCCTTTAGGTTAAATATTGTCAACGTGCAGGGCTTCATTGTACTCTTACTTTAATGCAGGGATAAAATGGATTTTATAGTTTTAATATCTTTAGGCTTTCGAAGTGTTTTTTCTTTAAATCCGAAAATTAATTTTGTCAATTAAAAGAGAGACATTATGACTTAGAAAAAACGGTTTCTTTAAGAAAAAAGGATAAAAAAAACATGTTGCATTTTTGTTGATCTTTTGTTATTTCTTAAGGGATTAGGTTAAATTGTCAATTATTAGAAAGTCATTTTGTAATTAAAATTTTAAAATCTTCATTATATCCTTAAATTTAATCTCAAAAGAATTGACTGAATTTTAAGCGTAGGGAGAGGGATCCTACTTATGTCCATTTAATTTTATAATTTACAGTCTAGTCTCGTTAATCCGACTCTCGCTTATTCAGAACCCTCTCTTATCCGACATTTCTCACTGTAACATTTTTCGATTGGATGATATCTCAATAATCCGACATTTTCGATAAACCGACAGAAATTTTTCAACAAAATAGGTCGGTTTAAAGACTGTATTTATGATTTCTGGAGAATTTAAGGAAAATCGCCTCAATCTCGTCATGTCCCACAACATTCAAAATTTAAAAAAGAAGTTTCTATACTCCGACTGTATTAAAATTTGATTACACTTTCAAAGATGGCAACTAACAAAGTTTTCTAATTGTGTCAGATTACGGCCGATCATCATTAAAGCAGATCTCCTAAACAATGGTATACACTTATGACTCAAAAGCATTGTTTAAAAAAAGTTTTACTGAGTAACATTACTATTTTTATTGTACATCGTATATTGAGTAAATTTTTAGTTTTATTTTCATTTTACATTAGGGAACTTGAATCGACAAAAATTAATCGTGATTGAATAATTTGATTGGGCAAATCATTATTAAAAGACTTTTTTAAAATTATCAGGAGAAATAGTTTAAAAATATTAAAAAAAATTACAACCAAACCTTTCAATCAAAAAATTTTCCTAAGAGAAATAAAACAAAAATTAAAACAAATTGAATCAACGCTATTTTAAAACTTTTAAAAAATGCTTAAAAATTAAACTCTGGGATACTCGGTGCAAAATTTTGCAATTTCAAGTTCAGTATTTTCGTACCATACTTTTTGCGTGCTATTCTATAAAATTCAGAGTTTGGCAAACTATAAAAAAACTTCCTATTAATCTTTCCTAGACTTTTGTTAATCGTTCAGTATTTTGAACAAATCAAAAGTGATATTTGCCTAGTGAGCCTGGCTGTTGAAATGACGTCAAAGTTTCGCTGACAGCTAAACGACGCATACTGTTTATTTATTCCAAACTATTTACTTAATAACCGACAAACGTTTTTTTCTTAATTAAAATTAAAACCCTTAAAAATCATTGCTAATAGAAAAACATTAACCAAAAAGTACAAAAAACAAGTGTTTTTATGGATATTGTTAAAAAGGTTGAAAGCACAAAAACAAATGCTCCAGTTCAAGATGTAGTAATTGCTGATTCAGGTACCTTACCAGTTGAGTAGGAACTTTCTTCATTTATCCCATTAATCTAGACAGCTTTTTATTAAGTGCTTCTCTGTACTTCAATAATCTTTATTTTATTGCATCAGTGAATCAACAAAAAAAAATGATTGAAAAATTTTTGATTTTACAGGGATATGTACCCATTAATTTTAAGGTATTTGAAGGGTATTGATTATCCAGAAATTTTGAATGTCTATACTCAAAACCCAATTTTTGTCGAAAAAAATATAAAAACCTATAAGATACCTATACCCCTTCTATTTGTACAGTCTAACCTCTCTAATCCGGCAAATTCAATTGCCGAATAATTTTTCGACTTTCCGGCAATTTCGATAAACCGGCAAAAAGTTTTTTTTAAAGTATTTCGAAAGGTAAACTATTGTTTCAAAATTTCATACCTTTAATTTAATGCTAGATTGAGGGATTTTCGAGCCATTGATATTAAAAATTTTAACATAAATCGAATGTTAAAGAGAAAATTTTCTGGGTACAAATAGAGAGGGTTTACGGTATTTTATGGATCATCCAAGCCAGACTCATACCTTAAATTCCTGGATAACCTATACCCACTCAATACCTTAATATAAATATTAATGTGTTCATATGTCTGTGATTTTACCTTTTCAAAATGATTCGAAATGCCCATGAACTCAATCTTTTTAAAATTCTTAGCAAGAAAAATCTCTCAACTTGACCAAGTTATCCAGAAATATGCAGAATAGTCTTAATTGGATCTAAAATTCTGAAGATTCTCATGTGAAATTAAGATTCTAAAAGACTGAAACAAGATCCTTTAAAAATTTTGTTTGAAATTATTAAAAGAAATGTCCATGAAAAATTAAGATGTTGTAAGAAATTATTTTAAAAAATAATTTTTACTCAAAATTTTACAAGAAAAGCTTAAGGAATCAATAAAATCAATTAAGATTATTCTGGATAAGATACTGAACTTGGTCAAATTCCGGTATTGCTCTTGCTAATAATTTAAATAAGTATGTACATTGCAGTTTTACAGGCGCCATCCTTATTTACAAATATAAAATTGCTTCTAAAAATTTAAGTAAGTTCTGTAATCTGCAGTGTAACCAAATTGCGTATTTAATTTAATGAGCAAAATGAGCATTTGCCTGAATTTTACTTTGCCTGAATTCTGTCAATAATCAAGATACATTTAAAAATAGCTTACTTTTTTTCCAAAATTTCAAAATTAAAGATTCTTGAAAATATTCTCATCTACGTCGCTTACTGTTTTATATAGTAAATTTAATGAAAAATGAACGCCTTTTGAAACCATTACTATCTTTTTTAAAATTTAGTGTCAGACAATAATTGCAAATTTTAATTGGATTTGTTAATAAAAATCATGATTTATTGAATTGAATTAATTTTTAATTTTAAGTAATAGATGACTCACAGCAGTAAAGTTATTAGGAATAAGGGTGGGATTGGTTTTTTTCATATTATCATCATTATATTATGCCAATTATCCGGTCTTTTTCTTTTCTTTTATCGATCTCAGTTACTTACATACGACAAATCTTAGCTTATTTGCCGATTTATTTCAAAATGAGTAAGTTCGAAGAGCAACAGTGTAAAAAATCAATGCTAAACTTTTGTGGCTTATATGAGTGGACATTACAAAATTTTCGAATCTCGAAGAAACGTAACCACACTTATATAGACGCCTATTGAATAGTGAAAAAAACTTTGAGCTACTTACAGAATATCTGGAATTCATAAATAAAATCGATTGAACAGAAGAATAGGGTTATTCAAGCATCTTGCCTATCAACTAAGTTCAAGTGAAATTGAAGTAAAAATTGGGTCCTTGGTAGAAAAGGAAACATTTCAAGTCTTGGATCATCTGTTATAGCCAAGAGACTCAAAACTGGCTTGGAAATTAGCTCATGATGAATTTGTTAACATAAAAACGTAGAGTTTCTATGATCGAATGATGGTACAGTGAGACATTCCTTAAACATGAATTCTAAATTTATATTTTTTTTAAAGAAACTTTCGTTTTCTCAATTTAGAAAATTTATGTTTCATTTTAGATTATTCATCCGGACTCAATTCAACATCTATTTTTCAATTTTAAAGAATATCAAAAAGTATGTTCCGAAAGTTACATTTCTATGATAATTTCCACGTGTTCTTAAGTACCATTAGCATTTTTTTTAATATTAAAATTAAATATCTGGCAAAATTTTAAAAATGACTTATTTTTGTTCCCCACTTTTATATTATTTTTCTCCATGACCGAAAGAATAGTATCAAAACTCATTTGAGCTTCACTTGATATATTGTCCCTTTTTAACCATTATTTTAAGTTTTAAGCCATTACTTTCAAGTCTGATTAATTTTATTAACCAGTACCATTTGGTGGCGGATGATTGCGCTCATCTAGAATTACAACGCGGCTTATGTTTCACATCCGCATGGCTTTTTGTTTGATGTGCAAGTTGATTACGATCGGTTCTTACATCTATCAATGCAAGAAAATTGTTCAACCCAAGTGGGAATTGTACCATTGACCTCTCGCTCCATTTTACTCGACTTGCGTAACTCAGCCATGCGTTCTCTATTGATTTGTAATTACCATTTTCCTCGTCAAAATTTTTGTTGTTTCTCAACTCTTGAAAAAAAAATGAAACATCTGTCAAGCTGCTGCACTTTTTACCCATATCGTTTAAATAGTAAAAAATGATTGGATACTTTTGAAAAAGCTGAACAGAATCAATCGGTGTATTACACAATTTTTACAACTAAAGCAATTTTCATTAAAGCATAGTTAGACGAATTTATTTGACTTGTTTGATAGGATTTTTTTAGATAAATGAGGTATTCAAGTTTAAATTCTTCAAAAACACCTTGTGACCTGTTTACTTTCAACTTACAATTCATTTCTAATAAACTGAAAGCTGTAAAAGCGCTGAATAGAAAAATTAAATAAATGACAACGAAGTTAGCTTTCTATAAAAATATTTTTGATGCGATGAAAATTGACTCGCGATGAATATTGTGATACTTGTTATGAAACGTACTAAGCCCAACATGTGTACCAATTAATTTTAGGGTATTAGGTGAGTATAGGTTAACCGAGAAATTAAGATTTTGGGTTCGGATAGGATATGTGCTACTGAGAGATTTTGGATATTGGTAAAATTTAAGAATTTTACAGGTTTTTAAGTTTTTTTATCGACAAAAAAAGTGTTTTGGATATATACAGCCCTGGTCATTCATGAACATTCATTCGTTTCATGAACGTTCGAACTTCTTTGGAAAATGAAAATTCATGAACTTTGAGAAATGAGCATTGTGAAAGACCGGATTTGCTCTGTTTGGATTGTGAATTTTGGTACAAAAATGAAAAGCGATATAATTTTTTTCTCCTTGTGCAAAATCATTTCTGCAAATTTTTTCAGATGACATAGAGGCTGTTTCACCAAATTACCAGCTCTGCAAAAAATTTGCAAATTAATTGCGCTTTTAATTTTCAATGATTTTGCACAGGGAGAAAAAAAATTTTATTTTTGTATTTTTGTATTTTTATTTTTGTACGAATGCCGCCCTGCTTAATAATCAAAAACTGAGCTATTTTTTCAAACAATAATTCTCGTCAATTTAATTGACCTCTATATCTCTCATACATTGATTAAAGTACAATTGAATGATCACAACGCTTAACAGTTATAACTTAGGTATCTATATTTTCTCTAACTCAAATAAATGTGGAAATTTTTTATCTGACATTTTCGGGAAAATATCTTTATCAAATTAAACTTGTCAACTAGATCGAGGCAAAAAAAATTTTAGCCGAAAATCAAGTTAATTGAACCCTAACAATTTAAAAACATGTTTAACATTTAAAAAAAACATTCATAAAATTTCTATTACGTAAAAACAAATTTTATGATCATTTTATTATAAATTTTTTTTTTAAAAAAAATTATTTATTTCGACATATTTTCCACTAATTTAATATAGGTAAATGTTTTAGAAATCATAAACTTGAAAAACATTAACTTATTGTTGTGTGTGTGTGTGTTCCAAAATGGAATGTGAATCATTCCAAAATTATGAATCGCAAAGAGAATCGTTTATTGATTGTCAAAGTGTTTTTTTTTATTCTTGGTTTTGAAATTATTACTTTTCTTTTTTTTTAAGATTTTTTTTTTCAAAATTATTTGTATAATTAAAATTTCGAAAAATTTTCTTTTTTTTTTCCTTCGTGCTAAACCTTTCACAAAATACTTGCTTACTAAAATTAGAATTTTTTTTCTCCTTTGTTATATAATAATAGTTTGATAAAAAAAATTTCTCAAACCCATAATAAATTATTTTTTTTTCTTACAAAAAAAAGAATTTTTAATGTCTGAATCAACTAAAAAACCCGATTCAATACTTGATACAATAAAAAATACAGCCACTAATGAAGGAGTTATTATTGGCTCTATTATAGGAGCTGCTGCACTAGTGATTATTATAATTATTATTCTTATATGTTGCTGTTGTCGTAAAGCTGAAAGATCTTGTCTTAAAAGAAGGTTAGTCACGACTTAAAGTCACTTTTATTTTTTTTAACCGTTTATTGTTAAGTCTCAATAAAATGGAAAAAAAATTTAATCGTAAAAAAAAGGATCTAAACGTTCAGCAACAAATAAGGTAGGTGACCTTTTGATTAATTAAAATGAATCACTCTTTTATTTGTTTTTATTTTGAAGAAGAGAAGAAATGAATCAACGACACAATGAAATAAGAAACAAATATGGTATGTAAAATTTAATAGATTTTTTGTTAGGACCAAACATTTAATATCTTCAATTTAAGGTCTAAGATCTAATCCTGACATTCAAGCACCAAAAGACAATATATTTACTGTTGAAAATGAACAAATAAGTTTATCGTTAAGATAAGTCCATCAAGTCAATTTATTCCAATTTTACACTTTTTTTTACAGATTTACATTTTTATAAATAAATTTATGATGTTTTTATGTTAAAACTGAATCAAAATGTTTTCATTATAGATAGTCAGAAATGTAAAGTTCATGCTCAACTAGATCTCTAAGAGGTTACTTGAGATACAAATAATTTTGCCTTGATTCTGCCAATTAATTTAAAAACATATTCAGAAATTTTCCATTTACGTAAGAACTTGACCTATTTCCTTGCTGAAAGATGTGTGCATTAGTAACTGAAGTTACAAATGAAGTTGTGGCAGAGATAAAGATAGACCTCTTCGATGTTAAAATAATATCATTAAAGGTGCATAACTTTGACTATTAGTCTATAAATATTGACCAGATTTTCAAACAATAACGGTCTGTTATTAAGCGAAAAATGTATTTAAGTGTAAGGTTCACTATTATGAAAACAATTGATAATTATTTTTAATATTTTAAATATTTCACTTAATATTCAACGAAACTAGAAAACTCTATTTATGTTTCTATTTTATGTTTTTCTTAGTGACCCTACACTTACAGTACTTTTATTGATTTTTTTACTTTTTTTGGAAAAACGTTAGACATTGTGAAATAAAAATTAATCGTCAGAATTAACCGTTGCTGTAAAAATAAAGTGTTAGAAAGAAAGAAGCATTATAAATTCAAAATTAAGCGTTGGACAAGTGTTAGACGTTAGAATTATAGCGTTAGGTAAATGTTGTGGTCAAAAAGGGAAGCGTTAAAGAAGTGCTAGGGTCAAAAAGAGACTTCTCTAACGCTTCTACATTTTCCAAACGCTTCCCCTTTACACCACAACAATTCTGCAACGCTCTTTTTTGACACTCTAACGCATCCCTTTTAGTCTCCATTACTTCTCTAACTCTTTTGTTTTAACTTCAACACATTTTTTTTTTATAATGGTCAGTGTCAGCCCGGAGTCTGAGCCTGAGTCAGAAATAACGCGACTCTGAATCTAACTCAAAGCCTTTCTCTTCGAGTAAAGACTCACAACTTAGACTCCGTCTCAGACTCCGACTCTAAGGTTAAAAAGTTCAGACTGACACTGTAACATTTTTTTTCTTACTCAGTATAACACTTTTGATAAAGAAATGATTAAAAGTACTGTAAATAATTTTTTCGCTTAATATTTCATCAAAATAGAAATATAGTAAATCTTCTTCATAATCTGGGGTTCCCAGATTTAATTTTAGTGGAGGTTCCGTTTTTTTTTAAGACAACCTTCTTCTGCTGGCCTAAAAAACTTATTTAATGATAAAGTGTTGCTGCTTAAGTCAAGAAAAGAATTGACTTTTTTGTTACTTAAAAAATGTTGAAAACAAAAACAATTAGTGAATTTAATTCATCAAATTTTAAGAATTTGGTGTAAAATTTTGATGTAGCGAATTTAACACATTAAAGAACAGTATCTAGCCAAACAAAGACTTGACTTATTTTTTTTTCTTGAAGAACAACACTAAATTTTCCTTGTCTTTCTTAGTAATTTTATGAAAATAAAGGTGACCCAAAGAATGATACTTTTTAGATAACGAATGTTGGCTTTAAATCTTAACTATTTTCTTAAAGTCTGGCCCTTCAAAAGGTTAAGGACATAATTCATAATCTTATTTTTAAATTTTTTGTTCTAAATGTATTTTTGAATTTACTTCTTTCATAAGAGTGTTTTATGAGTTATTTTATTTAATCGGCATATATTTACTTAAAACATTAATTGGGCACGTATTAAAACTAAATTTAAATATTTATTTTTTTAGACTTTATAAAAATTGAGAACTAAAAATTTTGTCGATTTTAAAATGTGTTATGAAACATCACACTTGGCTTTCATTTTCATAAAAAGGCTTTTATCAAATTAATCAATACTTTCTCTTTTCTTACACTTACAAGTGAGTCTAAGAATAAAGTCATTAATATTAATGACATGGTAATATTTGATCATTATAATCTTCTTCTAAGTCATTCTAATCGTTCTTCTAATTGAAACTTTAATATTCTTGACGTAAAATGAATTATCAAACAAAAATTAAATAAAAAATAATCGAAAAATTCAATTGCCAAAATTTTTATTAAATTGTTTATTTATTTTAAAAAAATGGCTTTGAGTAACAAAACTCCTTTCGCCATTGTGATATTCACAATAAATAAAAATAAAATAAAGCTCTTCATTGTTTTATAAAAACTGTTTTTCTTTCATTAAAGGTTTTAAGAGAAATAAAAAAAAAATTAACTCGATAGATTAACAGAAGTTAACTATCAGTTTATAAAGAGACAAAGTGGGGTATTGAATTCAGGTGCCCTTTAGCTCTCAATAAACGAATTGACTTAGTCCTTATGAGACCAAATATCAGATGGTTCTTATTTTGCAGACAGTTTTTGAAATATCTCTTGAGGAGACTTTTTAGGCGAGTTTCAACTGTTTCGATTCCGAGTTCGCCCAGAAAATCGAAGAAAAGTTCCGATTGAGTGTCTTTGGGTAGATGGTAAATGGATTTAATACAAATATTTTGTAACACTTGGAGCTTGTGAAAGTTCGTTTTTGAAGCTAGACTGATATTAAAGTAGCTATAGCCTAAAATCGAACCTACAAGTGTATTATAAATCCTCAATAAAGTTTTGTGTGACAACTTCCAGGATTTGTGTGAAATAATTTTAATTATGTTTATTCTGTCCTGACATCTGGAGCTGATGAAGTCAATTTGAGAGTTGAAGCACAGATGTTCATCAAATTTTATACCGAGGAAAATAGGAGATATGCATTTTAGAATTGGTTTACCAAAAAGCATAAGGGAAAGGTTAGAATATCTCCAAGGGTTTATTCGAAGTTATTCAATTTGACAAAAAATTTCGGATTTTTTAAAAAGTTTGTAAACCATTCGATAATGTACAGTGTTTTTATATTAATATTTACTTTTTTACAAAAAGCGTTGGAAAGTGTGAACTGAAAATTGGAAAGTGCTAAACATGCGATAAAAAAAAAATAAAAAGCGTTAGGTTGAGAAGGAGAGAGCCTTGACACCGTTAGAGTGAGTGTGAGAGAGTATGGGAAACCGTTAGGGTGAGTGTGAGAGAGTCTGGGACAGCGTTAGGGTGAGTGTGAGAGTGATTGGGACAGCGTTAGGGTGAGTGTAAGTGTGATTGGGACAGCGTTAGGGTGAGTGTGAGAGAGTCTGGGACAGCGTTGGGTTGAGTGTGAGAGTGACTGAGACAGCGTTAGGGTGAGTGTGAGAGTGACTGAGACACCGTTAGGGTGAGCGTGAGATTTGGTGATCTAAAGAGGATTTGATAAAATACATATACAAATTCGTTGAAAAAAAACTAACAGTTCAAAAATGCTGCAATTTTGTTTTAATGCATAAAAAGTAATCATTTAGTTTTCAAAAATCATCAGTTATTTTAAATGTTTTTTAACTAAAGAGTGTTACAAAAATTATAAAAAGAAAAGGAGGTTGGAGTGATTATTAGACTCAAGGATCCGTGAATAATTTGGAAATATAAAATAGTTTGTTTATTTCAATAACTCTAAAGATGACTCCAAGACTCAGACTCTCTCACACTCACCCTAACGCTGTCCCAGACTCTCTCACACTCAACCCAACGCTGTCCCAGACTCTCTCACACTCACCCTAACGCTGTCCCAGACTCTCTCACACTCACCCTAACGCTGTCTCAGTCACTCTCACACTCACCCTAACGCTGTCCCAATCACACTTACACTCACCCTAACGCTGTCCCAGACCATCTCACACTCACCCTAACGCTGTCCCAGACTCTCTCACACTCACCCTAACGCTGTCCCAGACTCTCTCACACTCACCCTAACGCTGTCCCAATCACACTTACACTCACCCTAACGCTGTCTTAGTCACTCTCACACTCACCCTAACGCTGTCCCAGACTCTCTCACACTCACCCTAACGCTGTCCCAATCACACTTACACTCACTCTAACGCTGTCTCAGTCACTCTCACACTCACCCTAACGCTGTCCCAGACTCTCTCACACTCACTCTAACGCTGTCTCAGTCACTCTCACACTCACCCTAACGCTGTCCCAGACTCTCTCACACTCACCCTAACGCTGTCCCAGACTCTCTCACACTCAACCCAACGCTGTCCCAGACTCTCTCACACTCACCCTAACGCTGTCCCAGACTCTCTCACACTCACCCTAACGCTGTCTCAGTCACTCTCACACTCACCCTAACGCTGTCCCAATCACACTTACACTCACCCTAACGCTGTCCCAATCACACTTACACTCACCCTAACGCTGTCCCAGACTCTCTCACACTCACCCTAACGCTTTCTTTTATATTACTAACGCTTACTTACACTCTTCTTAAAAAATTCGCGTTTTTTTTATTTTCCAACGTTTTCTTACGCCGAAAGTAAATTTTTAAGTAAAAACACTGTATATGGGTGATTGGGTCTTAATTAATTTGTACCACTGTGCCAGATCTTGTCAAAAGCTTGGGAGATGTCGAGAAAGAGGGGACAAGCCTTTTTACCTGTAAGGGTTTCAGAAACTTTCTGAGTTAGGAAAACAAGATTATCTGACGTCCGACGATGCTTACTGAAGCCTGATTGTTGTTTACAAATAAAACCTTTTTTTTCTAGCTAACTGTTTTTTGAGGGATCATGGTGATTCTAGAAAGCTTCCAGTTATCTGGGATTTTGTAACTCATTAGGCAAAGATCAAAAAGCCTAGTTAGTTTAAGAAAAAAAGGGTCAGATAAGTTTTTCAGCCAAGATCTTACGTTCATTTTATAAATGAAAATAAATGATTATCTTAAAATAATTGTAAAAGCCATCAAGTCAATATTTAGAATTAATTTTAAAAAAGTTTATTTATTTATATGTTAAATTATTAATAAATCTTATTAGTAAGAATTTTTTACTTTAAGGCTATTAATTATCCTTCTCATAAAAAACAACTAAATACGCTATTGGTACTTTAAAGATAAATATTCCACTAAGGAATGTTTGAGAATTAGAATACAAATCCGCTCACATAATAACTCCGTTTTCAACATAATTCAATACCCGCTAAGATATACAAAACTGATCTTTTACATGTTCCCAAAATGAACGTTCACGAACCTAATGTTAAAAAAGCTTAAGAACTTTTAAAATAAAAAGAAACGTTCGTTCAAATCAGAATGCAAATGAATTTTGTTTTAAAAGTATGACTTTTAATGTAATTCAACTTTTAATTCTTTATTTAGTTAAAGATACTTTGTTTGGGTTATCCCTAAACTTCGGAACCGGGGCACGGAATCTGGAACAAAAAAAAACACAGTATCCGGAATCAAAGAATAAAACACGGGAAAATTTTTTAACGGAATAAAGACCTAATCGACGGAACCGAATCAACTTCAAACTAAAATACGGAACCAAAAAAAATAACATTACATTTCTGAAATAAGTTGACGCTCTGCCTAAGCAATGCCTAAGACGCGCGATGCAATAACCCTATGTTTGAATTGTTATCATAAAATTTTGAAAATAATAATTGACAACTTATTTTTTCTAAGCAGCTAACCTAGCATTTACCGGGTTTTTCTTATTCCGTGATATTCCTAATTTTTCTACGATTTAAAGAGACAATTTATTTTTTATGTTTTTTTTATCTCTTTTTGGATAATTTCATCAAAAAAGAATTAGAGAACTTTTGTTAAAATTGAATCTCATACCTAAAAACTAATAAAAGAGCACTTTTTTGGCGTTCCTCTTGTGAACGATGTCTATCGAATCGGTTTTTCACAAAAACTTAAAATGAAATCTCGATTTTGGGGTCCAAAATGTCCTTTATAATATTTTTTGGTATTAAATTTGAATAAAAATCTACTAAAAAAGCAAAAAATCTAATTGATTAATTTTATAAATTAACTGAAACTATCAAATCATAAAGTCTGTAATTGAATTTTACTCTTTCAATTTGATTATTCGAAAATTTAAAAAAAATTAATTGAATTTCTTTTAAACGGATTTAGTTATTTTGAGTCGTTAGTTTTTTGCTGCAATATATTTCTTACTGAGGCGAACAATTCAAACGAATAAAAAAAAAGAGACATTTAATTTACCAATTTTTTTAGGATGTTATCTTTTAGGATTATCAAATTTCAACTTCGTCAAATGCATTAAAAATTTTCCTTTTTAAAATTCTAGCCTTAAATTATCTTAGACTTGACTGTTGAAGTAGACTTCGAAGCTTAGTTCTTTTTACTGGCTCCTTGCTTTAAAACAAAAAACAGGATACAACCGGGTTCTTAAGTATCTTATTAAAGAATCAATTAAAGTACTATAAAAAAATTGCGTGGCTAATTCTTTAAAAGCTTTTTAATTGTACTTTTTAGAAAATAAATTTTTCAAAAATAAAAACTGAAGTCAAATTCTTTAATTACTTTTAAGAAACATGATACTTTATAGTGGAGACATAAAAAGATTCTCCATATTAAAACATAAACTCCTTAGAATATTCTAATCTTTAAAATGATGAGATTAAAAGATATAAGATTTACGAAGTTTGGATTCTCTCGATTTTTTTTAAACAAAAAAAAATAAGTAATTGAAAGACAATGACATGCAATCGGAAAAAATAAAATAGAAATAAAATTAAATGATTTAAAGGTATTTTAGATTAGGATAGTATTGATATCGAAATTATCTTTATTAATTTTGAAATTTTCTCGACTAATTTAGATATTGGTTGATTGTCACGTAAAATAGCGGGTTAGTGTCCCTAAAAAATAGAGTACAATAAAAGAGGAATAAAGATATGACTAATATTTAATTTTATTAATAATTTAAAATTTTTTTATAAAATTTGGAATTTGATCAATTTTGACAATTTTAAGATGCAAATATGTTGAATAAATCTTTAAAGAGGCGTTTTACAATGATAAGAAAAGGGTTTATTGTTTCAGCACAATCGAATAACTATTCAACACAATCGAGTTTCTTAAAAACACAATTTAAAATCTTCTGAGCACAAACATTTGAAGACAAGATAATAAAACTGTTGAACAAAAAAATTTTGTGACAAATTTTTTTTTTAATTTTCATAATAGTTTTTATTTCTAGTACAATTAAAATACTGATTAAAAATAAATATGAATCCTTAAGTTTAAATAAAAAATATAAGAAATTAACTCTTAGAATGCCATTTATCGGCTTCTTTTGGTCTGCCCCTTTTAACCCTTCATTTTGTGCAGCTTTACTTCATAGATACCCTTGTACTCATATACATGATTCGAAACTTTTTTAAAATTATTCAAATCAGCCATTGCTTTAGCTTGTTTTAAAACCGACGTACAGTACATACTAAAACTAACTTGGACGTTTTCTTTCCTTTCCTCTTCCTTTCCCCTTCCTTTCTTATTCCTTTCTTCTTCCTTGCCCCTTCCTTTCCCCTTCCTTTCCTCTTCCTCAACGTTTTCCTTTCCTTTCCTAACTTGTTTTCTTTTCCTTTCCTGAGTTTTCCTCGCGAATAAATTATCTAAATTATTCAAGGAATAAAACTCAATTTTCAAAGGTTGTCCCTAAAAAGCGGAAAACGGAATGCGGAAAACGGAAATTCCGCAGCACTTTTTCCGCAACTTTTTTTTGTGTGAATCCGCAATTTAACCCCCTAAAAAGCGGAAATTCCGCATTTTAGTATATAATTTTTTTTTTGCGGAATATTCAACATAACACGGAAATTTTTTGCGGAAAAATCGGAATTATGGGAGTTTTGAAGGTCGAAAAACTCGTAAACCTTCTTTTTTTAGACTTGGACCGTCTCTCTGATATTTTTTAGACTAAAAAAGATCATAAAAATTTTGAAAATCTTTCTTTTTTGCTTCCAATATCCGTCAACATCTGTCTTGACCATCGTTTAAAATAGCGTTTTTGTTGTTGACGAGAAAGCTGGTGATAAAATTTCCACTAACGGTCTGAAAAGTGCTCAATTTATCATAATCACAAGGATAAGTTATATCAAATTTTGTTGTTGTGAGATAATTAACCAAGTTTTTCAGAAATATCTAATATTCCTCGACTCTAAAACGAGAATACTTGATACGAGATTAGTTTAAAGTTTTAGTGAGCTTTCTATAGATAAAATACAAACGATTCCTTTAAAGAATAACTTAGCTTCCTTTTGTTTCGACATTGATGATTCAGTGAAAAGTGTTAACATTGTTGCAAATTAGTGTTGTGAGTCGACTAGTAAATCATCAAGTCGACTGTAATCGACTATTTTTTTTTTACAGTCGACTAAATCGACTTTTAAAAATTTCGAGTCCACTAAAGTCGATTAAAGTCGACTTTTTTTCGACTTTCAAAAACAATCGAACCTCCTTTCAAATATTCTTAATTCGAAACTAGGTCGATTGTGTTTAACATTATGTTCATTGCTACATTGCAAGGTAAAAGCTCAATAGTTTAATAGAATCACTTTCATTTTGAAAATTTGAAAAAATCAAATTTTTTTATCATAATTATTTTGATCATTCGGAAAGCTCAAAGAGTAAGAAATTTAAACATTATAGGATTGTAAAAATCTGATTTTTTCATTTAAAAACAAAAAATTAAGATAAAGATGCCGTTCGATCAAAAACATGCAAACAGGCTTGGATTATTATTGATAACACAAAAGTTAAGTCATGTTTTGAAAATTCCCATTATCTTTCTTCTGGGTAATCCTAAAACTGTGTTCTCTCAAATTTTTTTTTTTAAATGATTTTCCGCAAAAAATTTCCGTGTTATGTTGAATATTCCGCAAAAAAAAAATTATATACTAAAACGCGGAATTTCCGCTTTTTAGGGGGTTAAATTGCGGATTCACACAAAAAAAAGTTGCGGAAAAAGTGCTGCGGAATTTCCGTTTTCCGCATTCCGTTTTCCGCTTTTTAGGGACAACCATTTTCAAATTTATATTTAGTACATGCAATAAAAAAAAAAATTTGATGGGCATTTTTGAACTTTTATGAACTTTTTAACGTATTATTTTAAAAATTGTTTTCTTCATGTGAAATGAGAGGAAGAGTTGAAGAAGAGGAAAGGAAGGGGAAAGGAATAAATCGCGTACAAGTTAGTTTTAGTATGTACTGTACTAGGCTTAGGGTTTTGAGCAAATTCCTTGGCTTCAATCGAATAATATCTTATTATCTCAAGACTTTTTTCAACAAAACCATAAACGTTACACTTCCGACGATATGTAAAATCACGCTTAATAGAATTATTGGGAGATTCAATTGCCGAATTTGAACAAGCAAAACCAGGAGGTGAACAAAAGGCCTTCCGTTACGACCAAAAATAGTCCTCTAAAAAAGAATTAATAAGGGTACCTCTAGTCATTTGTAATTCGTACTTTATTTAATTTACCTTTTAATTAATCAAATAATTTATGCTAATTAATTGATTAGATAAATGATAAAAAAAATTATCTTTGTGTGTGTAGTAATGATTTTTAATTTAAACTGACACGAGTCTTTGATACAATTACATTTACTATAAACCAGTCTCATTTGATACGGTGGACCTCTTTGACAATACTCTGACGTAAATCTAGCCATTTGACTGTGTGTGATACGGGTATAATAAAATTTATTCTGAATGTAATTGTCGACGTCATCTTTTGAGCTTAAATGCTTTATAACCACTTGACACTCATTGCAACTACAACTAGTCGTACTTTTTGCGATACTGTCTTTTGATTTTTTAGAAAAAATGCTTTGAGTAAGTTCACTTAGACTTTCGGTATTGTACTTTTGGTCAAGTTTAATGTAAGAATGTTCATTAGAACGTTGATCTAAGTTTGGTTCTACCTGATGATGACTACAACTAGAATGATAATCAAAGCTCGGTTGATCAATACTTGTTTATTTTTGTGTTGAAAATTTTTTTGAATATTGAAAATTTTGTGTTAAAAATATTTCATAATATTTCAATTTTTTGTGTTAACAAGTTTTAGCCCTTGTGCTCAAAAGATTTGGATTGTGTTGAATAGTTTTTCTATTGAATTGAATAGATAGACCCATAAGAAAAGCCACTCTTTGAATAAGATATGCAAAAAACTGCAAATCTGCAAAATATTTTTTAAAAATTCAAATACATGGATAACGTTAAAAAATTGCCTAATAACTACGCAATTTATTTTGCAGAATCGCAGAACACTGCATCTGTGAAATGTCGGCACATTCTAATGTCGGCTTTTTTGATACTCATCACTGTAAAACACCTCTGCAAAGGTTTTTCAGTCCGTAAAATGGTTTAAAATTTTGATATATTTGAAACAAATGTTTTTTGATACGAATCTTTACATAGTCTTTAAAGATTTACTCAGCATATTCACGTCAAATTGCATCAATTTTCATAATTCTGGAATGAAAAGACAAAATGGATACAACGGAATAATAATTCCTAAAACCATTTTTCGACTGGTCGTGTGGTTTGAGCTTGATTTAATCTTAAAAAAACTTAGAAAAAAATTTTACATTTTAGTACCCATTAATCTTAAGTTATTGGATGAGTATGCGTTACCCGAAAAATTCAGGTTTTGGATCCAGGTATAGTATGGGTTAACAGAAATTTTATTTTTCAAGTATGGATATGGATTGGGTAATCCATAAAATTTAAGTAATTTTTAGTTTTTTCATCGACAATAAGTGGGTTTTCGGTTTATATACCCAAATTTTATGGGTTACTAGTGTTTGCACTCGACTGATGAACCAATTGAACTAAAATAAGAACGGTCAAACTTCATACCAGGTCCATACATTTAAAATTTTAAATCTCTTAGCCTGCTTCTGAAAATCTCTAAAATCTTATAGATTAAGATTTACACTTTTTGCTAGAAAATTTTCTTTTTTAATCCTTGATTTTCTAATTCAATTTTCAGTCCTAGAAAATGGTTTATAGGCGCATTTTTGTTTGATCGATCTTCCGTTTGATATATCTCGACTTTATCATAAAGCTACCGTCAAACACCTTGAGTTTTCCATTCAACGGTATAGTTCGTATGGTTCGCCCAATGCAAAAAATCAAAAACCTTTAAGATGAAGAAATTTGCATTTTCTGATCCAAAATTCGTGATTCTCGTATAAATTTACGATAGAAAACATATATAATTATTCATATAAACGATTCTTTCAATTTATCAAAAAAGTGTCTAAATTATCTTTGAAAAAACTCCCAAAACCGAATTTCAGGAATAATATATTCTATAACAAAAAATATCTGTGTAATTCTATACGAGAATCACGAACGCAAATTCCTTCATCTTTAAGGTTTTTTATGACTTAATGGTACCTCTTTGTTTTAAATGTTTAAATCGCGCCAAGGAAAAATGCAAAAAATATTTAAATCAAGTCAAAAATTTTATTTTATAGTCAATACTATTTACAGTAATTTGACTTGTTTCGTTTATTTAATCTTTGCAATTTCTCTTTAAAAAATGTCTCAGCTGTTAATGTAAAAAGTCATATTAATGATAAGTTCATCCGACGATCAAGTAAAACTTGACCTAACCAATTTTCTCAAATAAAAGCATTCTATCAACACTACCAGAATTTACTAAGCCTTACTTAAATAACTTACTCAAATCAAAGTAAACTTAAGTTCAAGTTTCATAGTTTCTACTCCTCAATTTAAATAAATGCTGGTTATTAAAGAAAATTAAACAACTTCTAACTCATTTAGTAACCTAAGCTTGATCATTTAGTAATTTATAGACATTAGTTATAGGAAACGAACTGCTTGTTATGGTTTTTCGACTTATTTCATAAATTTTTCAGGCTTTAAGAATTTTCTATGCTTTAAGTTTTTTATTTTTTAGCAGCTTTTTAGGCACATTGTTTCTATTCTGCAGTTTAATAAATAAAAAATCTAGTCCCAACATTTTGTAGAGAATTTCCTGCTCTCCAAGCTGATAGGTAAAAAAGTATATGTTTTGGGACTTTCCGCGGACTAGATCCCAAAAAACTAAAAAAATTGACATTTTTTTGATATATTATTAAAAAAAAAACTTCTTAGCTTGTGTAAATTTTTTTTTGTCTATCAGAATCTGTATGATAAACCATATAATTGTGTATATTTTACATTGATACAAACGATTTACTAAAGACAACTCACTCAAGAGTGGCTAAATTTAGGCATCCCTTGGTAAAAATTGAAATTTTTGATCACTTCGTTTGAAACTTGAACATGGGTGCATTTTACACTCGATTTTAAAATATGTATTGTGAAAAAAAATATTCCAAAATAATGTTAAAAAATAAAGCGTAACTTTTGATTGAAGACTAATAATAATCGTACATAAAGCCTTTTAAGTAAAAAAAAACTGATTCTGATCCTTAAATAAAAATAATCATATATAAACTCTGATAATTTGAGATTTTCATGAGAATTTTGATTAAGAATTTAAAACCTTAAAATTGCTTCTAGAAAGAGAATTGTTAAAATTAACACCTTAAAAGATCTTAAAAAGAATTTTTAGGGTATTAATGATGTAATTTTACCTTTATTTTTGAATTTACGTTAAAATGGCTTAATTGTTCAGTAGAATCATTTCGTGTCGTTCCAAATTTAAAATAACATGATACTGGTTAAGTAAAAATGTATTAGTTTGATTTTAAGTCTCTCGTAAATCGTATTAATTTGATGCCGCTTAATAAAATTTAAATTGATGGGCTTTTGTAAGAGTAAACTAAAAGCTTTTTTAGCTCTGAAGGTATATATTTTATAATTCAATCGATATATCTCTTGAGCAAGCAATTGGAAAGCAAAAATTTATTTAAAGTCCTTAAGTATAAATTGAAAATTATTTCAAAAATAAAATTAAATTGAGACAGATTGCTAGTTTCTTGTTTTTGTACTCTACATTATTCGACTAACAGGTCCCAGTATCATCTGAGCCCATTTTTCGGCATCTTGCGGAATATGTTGCAAACTTTTTTGTTATATGAAACCGTTAAATATTGTTCTTTTAGTGAACATTCGTTCACAAACTTGTGACCAAAAATCTTTAATAAACCAAAAAAAGTGAACGAAATCTTAATTTTTTGACCAAAAAAAAATTTATGTGACCGAAGAATAATAAAAGTAAATGATCCTAATGTTTTCTAAAATAATGTTTGTTGAAACCCCTCTCCCCAGACATTAAGTTTTCACACACTGGACATAAAACTGGATTCATCTTGGTACTCAATACCTAAATTACTTA
Source organism: Brachionus rubens (assembly GCA_022207745.1). Classification (NCBI taxonomy): domain Eukaryota; kingdom Metazoa; phylum Rotifera; class Eurotatoria; order Ploima; family Brachionidae; genus Brachionus; species Brachionus rubens. The sequence continues at coordinate 853,413 of JAJVHD010000001.1, read as the reverse complement.
TTCGACAACATCCTCATTGACTAGTGGTTCTTCAAAGTTTTGTTACGAACATTAGACACCTGGATATCACCGAGTCTATTCTCGATTTCTTTAACATTCGAATCGATCTCATTATTGAGTTCTTAATCGTCTGATGTGTCATCGGAAACGTAATTTGTGCCTGGAATTAACTCAAATGTCGATGTATGACTATCCGAGTTAGCAACAGTGTTTTCTTCTAACTCGTTAATTTGACATACAACGTTGTCATCTGAAGTTATTGACACTTCTAAATCGTTTAAGTGTAATTCATTTTTTTTTTATTTTAAGCGATCAGAGTATTATTCTTTTAACATGATTTTGTGATCATTTTTATGTTACAAGTTGATGTTAAAAAATTTATGCGAACATTTTGTTCACCAAACAAGTGAGGTAAATTTTGGTCATATCTTTTGTGAACGAATGTTCACAAAACAAGTGAGACACAAAAATAATAAGAAAGTGAAGAGATATTTATATCAACCTACTGGGGAAGAAGATCAAGAAGAGAGTTGATAATGTGAGGGAGCAGAACTACCTCTCAACAGGTTTAAACTTTAAAAAAGTTATCCCTTTTGGGCTGTTATTAAAATCCAGACACGGACTGAATTTTTTTGAATTACTAAAATCCGGACAGAGGATTCCGTAAGTGAAAAAAAATTCAAAAACTTTAGTTTCAAAAAATGAACATACAATTATCTGAACGGATAAATAAAATTATTAATAATCGTTTTGGGATTGACTAAAACATAATTCTCTTAATTACTCCTTAATCCCATTTCCTCGCAAAATCATATTAAAAAATGATTCTTTGTTATCTCCTAAATTATAAAAATCTAATTGAATTCAATTTAAAAGTAATAGCAAACTCTAAACATTTTTTTAGCTGTCTTTTTAATAATTTTCCATGCTGAACTTAGATTTTTTTTATTCAAAAGTTAAATTGCTTAAAATAATATGATTCAATGTTTTTCGATTTTATTCACGGCTACAAATAAAATCAATCAATTATTAATAGAAAATATTAAAAAAATTTTCATTTCTTTTTTGACTCAAGCGACAATTGACTGACTTGAAACTAATTATAATCAAAATAAATTTTGACTTTATTAAAAAAATTATTTTTGTCTGTTTTAAGGATCGCCATGAAAAGAAATCAAGAAGGTCTATTACAAATGCTTTGTTTTGGACTCATAAAAATTCCACCTATGTAACGGAATTCCTTCTAAAATACAGAATAATGTTTTTAACAGAATGAAAACTTAGGTACTGTTACTGTACGGTAATGCTTATACAGTCAAGTCCCACTTATATCACCACCCACTTAAGTCACTGTTACACTTATATCACTGGAGAGATTAAGACAAAAGGGTCACTTTTAATGCAAATCGATTCCAGTTAAGTCACATTTCATTTTTATCACTGCAAAATGGCTTGACAAATAGTGTGATATAAGTGCTACTCGACTGTATACGAAAAAAAACAGCTTAATGATGGAAAATCTAAAATACGGATATTAAGAACCACGGAATAAAAGCTGAAATACGGAAATTTTATGGAACTTAGTTAGAATTTTGAAAATATATTATTTTTGGTGCCAAGTTTCCTTTTTTTAGAATATTTTATAGAAAATTTTCTTTTTTAACGATATTTATTACCCTTATATTCTCAAAAAAGTGTATCCTGTTCACGGGAACAAATTACTTATGCTAAATTTTTAGTTCGTTTCAATAACAAAGAAAGGGAAATCGAAGTTTTTAGCTTCTTTACAATTTAACCCAATGTCAGGCCACTCAAAATTTCTGTATAAAGATAACAAATTGTGGTGCGCAAAAATCAGTTGTAATTTGAAATGATCTTTGAGGACTTTAAAGCGATTTTCTCTAAAAAAAATTCGACTTAATTAACCAGTTAAAAATACAGCAAAATCTAAATTTCAGAGGCTTATGGAATCGGTATATAATATTCTTGTTAATCAATCGATAGAGAATTTTACGAGCTACAATCAGATATCATTTTCTAAATATTTTTAATTTTCGATCATACAATATTTCAATTTAACCATATTTTACAAATTAACCGGTCGACCATCCCTAGATCTACATGGCTTATCTAGAACCACAAAGACTACAATGGTTCAGAAATTCATTGAAATGGGATTCCTTTTAGGTCCAGGAATTTATCAACAGCGTGAATAAGCTCTTTTTCAAGATATTCAAGATGCTAATCTATCAATCCGTATCTTGTTCCGTAATTTAGTTTTTATTATCCGTTTCAGCGTTCCGTAAAGACCTTCTGTTGTTTAGTTACGGTATTTCCTTGCTTATAAGCGACTAAAAATCGCATCTTCTAGCGATAAAATCATGCCAAAGCAAATTGAATTTCAGGTTCTTTAGGGATTATATACATACAACTCAGTCCGGTCTATTTCAAAATCACAAGGTTATAACAAATCTGATCTCCATCAGTCTACAAAAAGGGGGTATTAGGGGAGCACTTGTTAGTAAGGAAATCCGGTACAACAATTTATTGTAATCCTCACTTCCCAAGCCAAAGTCTTAATTAGTCAAATTTAAATTTTATACTTTTACATTTACTTTATTAGGTTTAACATTTTTCGCAATAAAATAAATCTAATGTTGATCTACATCGAAAAAAAAAACACTAAAAGGAAATCAGAAAAAAGGTACAAAATATAACAATAGCTAAAATCAAAAGTTTAAAACTATTATACAAATTCATTAGAATTTTTTTTTAAAAAAAAAAGTTCAAATGTTATCGATATAAATAGTTTACAAAAAAGAAAATAAATAAAGCTTTTTTTTTGAACATTTTAAATAAATTAAAAAAAACTTTGGTTTTAAAATGTTGAGATTGATTTTAATCACACATGTACGGATCAATGTCAATACGTTGAAATAGAATGTCAGTTGGAACGTCATCATTTTGATAGTCGATCATTTCTTTTCGTTCTTGAATTTCTTTGGAAAATTTTGTGCATACCAATTTTTCATTTGGATGCTTCAAAGTTATCTTGAATTGAAAAAACATTTTTAGAAACGTTTTTTTTTTTAACAAAATTTAAAACTTACATTAAATTTAAGAGGGTCCGATTCATGTTTTGTCAAAACAATATTCACTGTACTAAACAATTCCAATTTTTGAACGATTTCATCCTTATGTTTTTCATTAGCCTTCCATGTAAATGACAACTCTTGTCTCAAATCAGAGTTTACATATTTAACACTGTTTTCAATAATGTCTAATTTATCACAATAAATTCTTTTTGATATTCCCAAATTGACGATTAGAACATCAAATGAATGATCTTTGATTTGAATAACACTCGCGAGCTCTTCAAAAGGTCCACATTCACTAACGAATAATGAGAAAAACATTTCTGAACTTCTTTCGGAACAGATACGAGCACTATACTTTTTGTCATTACAATTTTCCGAAATTGATTGAAGAAGTACAGGATCACGTTTCGTTTCGGGTATATATCCTAATGAAGCTGCTAGGAGCCGATGGACTAAGACATCAGGATAGCGACGAATTGGAGAAGTAAAATGAGTGTAAAGTGGTACGGCAAGACCATAATGATAAAATTGTTCCTTTGGAATGTTACTACCAGAACAAAAATACTGTGCAAGTTGCATGGTTTTAGTCAACAGACAAGTCAATGTCAACGATGAGACCGAGTTGTCATTTTGAATTGTCTGCAAAAATGATTGAATAGACGCTGATGAGCTTATATCACAATCGAAACCGTTCGATTTTATAGTCTCTCCTAAATCAGCCAATTGTTTTGAATTTGGTGTTGGATGACGACGAAGGATGGCTTTTAATGGAAATTTGTTATAAATACGATGAGCTACGGCTATGTTGGCGAGTAACATAAACTCTTCAACAAGACGATTACTGTCTTTTTGTTGATAAACAGAGTAACCGAATGGTAGACCGGATTCTTTGTTAAGGATGTAATTTAACTTGACTTGATTCAAGACTAGACAACCGTTTTTGAAACGTTTACCCCTGAGTTTTTTGGCAATCTAAAAAAAATTTCCAATTAAAAGTTCTTGAAGAAGAGAAGAAGTTAAATACTTACATTTTGAAGATTCAATACAGAAGTTTTAATGTGGTCCAAAGTAAATTCACGACGAATCGGTGGGAATTCATTCAAATCAAATTCTTTCTCTGGGTTCTCTATTATTGCTTGAGCGTGGTCGTAGCTAAGCTTGACCGCTGAGTTTATAACAGTTCTACCAAACCATTCATCAACAATATCACCGTTTGATCTTATTTTCCAGACAACTGAAAAAGTTAATCTATCCGTAGAAGGATTTAAACTGCACAGTTGTTCGCATAAAAGTCTAGGTAACATTGGGATAACCTTTTGTACTAAGTAGACACTTGTTGCTCTATCAGCAGCACATTTATCAATCGGACTATCCTCTTTTACAAAATAACTTACATCAGCAATATGTACACCGACTTCATATAAATCATCTTCCAACTGAATACAATGAAGGGCATCGTCTAAATCTCGTGCAGTTGCTGGATCAATTGTAAATATACAAACATCTCTTAGATCTTTTCTGTATTTGTATTCCTCGGCTGGAATTGACCAAGGCGTTTGAGGTAAAGATTGAACAACTTCATCACTAAATTCAGAAAAATCGATTCCGTTTTCGATTAAAACAGCTTCTGTTTCAACTTCAATGTTACCCTCTTGACCAATCGATCGTTTCAATTCACCAATAGCGTAACGAGAATTCGATGGAATGTCAAGTATTTGTGCAACAAATAAAGTATTAGCATAAATTTGAGGATTTGTGTAAAAATCTGGAGGGCATTCACAAATTTTAATTTTCATTCTAGGCACTCGTGAATCATTTGGAGAGAATAACGCAAATTCTCTGTTACGATCTGGAAATAGTCTTAAATGTCCAGCAGCCCATCGATTGTTCTTTTTCTCGACTATACCAACAACTTGACCTGTTCGTTGTAACCATTCGTCAGGGATTTTATCCAATAACTCTCGTTTCGAAAAATTTAACGGAGCTAGATCGATCAAATCATTTTTGTCGTTTTGTTGACGAGTTTTTGTCTGATCAGAACCATTAATTTTAACCAATTCACTTAAATTATTGTTCAAGTTATTCTCTCTCTCGTATTGACTGATTATGTCAATTATTTTGTTCTTAAACACATCAGTTATTTTCCAAGAATATTTTTCCTTGAGTCTAACGGCAACCAGGTCATTGTTTAATGCTCTATTCCGGTCTTTCAAACCACTTATATAAATATCAGATCCACCACTCTTAAAATGAAATATATTAACACAAAAGTCTTAACCTAACTCAAAATTATAATTACCGGGTCTGTTAGAAAGGCATCTTCATAACTTCGAGGGTTAATTCTTAACCGACCTTGTATCAGAACACCATTTTTAAGACCTTCTGCGATTGAATTATCATCCCAATATTGATCGTAAACAATTTGTTGACTGTTCATTGAGCCGACAATGGATGATGATTTTTTTATGTTTTGTTTATTTTTTTCTTGATTTGATTTAGGACCGGTCAAATCCGGCACTTTGTCTTTTGTTCGTATTACATTTTTTCTTGGACTTGGTCGTTGAGAATTTTGATCTTCAAATTTTGGTTTAGGACTTTTTGGTGATTGTTTTGTTTGACCAAGTAAAGGTGCTTGACTCAGACTTATCATGTTAGCTGGCGGTTGGTTTATTTTTATTGAATGCTTAAACTTTGGTCCAAAATCATTCATAGATTTGCTATGAATGATTTTATCATGTGAGACATCTTGTTGATTGTTGGGTGATTTTTTTTGCCTCTCAGAACTTATGCTCATAGATTTGATTGCAATATCTATCGAATTTGGCAATGTTCTTAGTTCGATAATAGCATTGTCTAAGGATTGTATGTCGCTTTGCATTTTTGAATATAAACTTTTTTATTTTTTTTTTGGGGGGTTCGGTAAAATTTTTCTAAAACTTTAATTATCTGGTTATATAGATGTGAAAAAATTTGATTTTGAAATTTTTTTTTTTATTATTATAATAATTAATTAATATCTTTAGAAAAAAAAATTCAATTCAAGTATGCGCCTCTTTTTGTAATAATTTCATTTTTTGTGAAATTGCAATCAAATACAAAATCTACTAGTTGTCTTTAAAAATTAATCTTTTTTTTATGTTTAAAAAAACTTTGATATTAGAACCAGGGCCGGCGCCAGACCAAAATTTTAGGGGGTCCTAAAATCCGAGTCTGCCCTTAATGACCCCCACCGACGACGACTAATTCTGACAGCCTAAAATTATGAGGCCGAACGAATGTTAAGACATCCATAGAGCACATTATTTGATCATATTCAGCATCAGTTTAATAGATAATGGTGAATTTTTTTAAGAAAAAGAAGCAATTGTATTTTTTTCCACACACCAGGCTGGGGTAGAAGGGGGTTTTGGGTAGTAAAAAACTTGATTTTTTATTATTTTTTAACCTTCTGTTTTGCCAAAGGTTTTGTAACTGCGCGTCATCTTACGTTAGATGACGTCATTTTTATATAACCAGTGCTGACGTCAGGTGACGAATGAACACAAAATTTTGTTGTGCGTCATCTGACCACAGCACTGGTAATAGAAGAATGACGCAAAATGACTTCAAATGACGTCATTTGGCATCAGCTGACGCTTAAATTGATCCCTAAAAAATGAGGACTAATTTTAGTTCTAATTTAGAACTAAGGCAAGTTCTAGATTAAAGATATGGCAACTTTATTTGTAAAATTGGTAAGACGAGTTTGACGTTGTGTTCAAGAATTTAAAAACTATGCGAGTTATGGAGCAGTTCTCGGTAAAAAATATTTTTTTCTGAGAAACTTAATACACCGTTTTGTAGCTGGGATTATGGGCTCTAAGAATTTGTGTAAATTTATGCAATTATGTAAGTCAGTTGATAATATTTGGTACAAAAGCATGAAGCTCTAAAACTTTTAGTTTATCTCTGAGGGTGGGTTACTAAGAAAAAAAATTTTGACCCGCATAAAAAATTGGATTTTCTAGGTTTTTATATAAATGGAATTGATAAGTTATATTTTATTCATTAAAAAAATAAATAGAAATAAAAGTTAAATTTAAAAAAATTTAAACAATATTACGAAATACTCTTCTACAATAATTACTTTTTAATTCATTCAACGCCTCTTCCAACGTGTTTGTCAAATTATTTAAATTAACTACATCAGTTTGTAAAATTTTAATTTCTTTATCATCATTTCCTTTGTTTAAATCAAATTTTAAAATAACTTGAGGTTCAATTAGTTCCATAACTGAACGATTGGCTAATTTAATATCGACTCGCCATTCTAAATTATTATATGATACAGTCTCGATTTTCATGTTACTCATATAATTTTGTAATTGATTTGTATTTGTTTTTACGTTTGTTTCAATTTCAGATGCTAGTTCATCTTTAATGCCGACTATCATTAGCGACTCTTTAAGTTCTTTTTCATTCAACTTAAAAAAAAAGTGAAAAAAAACAAAAAAAAAGGACGTTTTATGCTTAAACTTACGTCTAAACGAGCTGTTTCAACATAAATCCAAGTAATCATTTCAATTATTTCTTTCAAGTCTTGTGGTTGAATACTAAGTTTAGCTTTATTAATAAATTTAGTTTTGATTAAAAATATTAGATCTTCGTCAAAAGTCTACCTGCTGCATTATTGATTGTTTTTGTATTAATCTCTTTGTGAACTGATTCAGACGATATACGACAAAATTCCCTAATAACTAGAACAAAATTAATTTTTTTTTAAAGTCACACTTGAGAATCCACAATCCATAAAGCGTTCTCTTACTTATGTAAAGGACCAAACAAAGAGCAGTATCTCGACATAACAGTATCTTTCAGGGAATGATTTTTTTTCTTATAAGGATTTATACAGTTTTTGTATTGAGCAATAGGGTTGATAAAAATCTCAACACTATCAAAATTCTCTTTTTCTGATATCATATCTGCAATCAGTGTTAATGAAAACAAAATTGCTATGTCTAAACTGCGGAAGCGGAATTCCGAAACTGATTATCCACAAAATAAATTTCCAAAAAATGTGAAAATTACTTAAATTAAGGTTTTGTTAAAAAAATGCGGAATTTTAAAATGAACATGCGGAAATTTACAATTGAAAAACACGAAAGTTTGATTTGTTTTTGAGGTAAACATGATAATTACCTAATACAGCATCTTAACAGATAATAATGTAAACGCTCGCAAAATACCCAGCGTACATTCTTTTTAGTAAAAATGGTTTTAAATGAGAGCTTCAGCAACACTTTTGAAATTTTGTTAATTAAACTTTCTTAAAATTTAGATCCAGCCTTTAACACGGCGCCTCTTAATAGGCCGGCATATGGATATTTCGAAACAGTATTTTTGATACAGTAACAGTCTCTCTAAATTGCTTGAATTCAAAGCGGGCTGATTAAATCTGTTTCAAATATTTTGACTCTCTGTTGACCATGTAGCCATCCGAGGGTCAAGTGGCTTTAGCTCTCTTCACTCGTCTTTATGCAGGTGCTTGGCTACATTAGTCCCATTATTTCTCGCTAATTACCCCAGGGCTGAATGTTAGTTTGGACCTTCAGAAACATCTAAATTTATTATAAATTTAATTTTCTCCAAGGGACAAAAATTATTAAAATTTTGAAGTCAAATGTTTAACTACCCCTGGGTTTAAAATAGTCTTTCAGCATTAAAATTTGCGATCGCTTACGGTATATGTTGTTTTTAAAAATATGGACATCTTATCCTTAATATGGTTTAGTGGCATAAGGAGTATACTTTTTTTCTTTATTTTAAAAATTTAAGGATGGTCACCCAATTAGAAGATTTACAAAATTTTCAGAAAACTTTAGAAGGTTTGTTTTGATAAATTAAATATGGAAGTATGGTATTTATTTTTACGATGAAATAGGACAGGCGATTCTGTAATTTTTAAGATATTACATACAAGCCTTTTAAATGATTTGAAAAATAATTTTTTTCAGTTAAAAATAAAATAATTTATCCATATAAAGACGATGTGACAAAGGATAGTTTTCGTTTATAAATGGATTAATGTATTCATTAAACAATCTTTGAAACGAAACACTGTTAAGTTTGCATGTACAGTCTACGCTCGAATTTATCACGTCATAGATTCGTCACTATTCAGATTTATCCCCAGAAATTTCTTGAACCAATTTCCTCCAGCAAGCATTTATGACATTCATATTTGTCAGATTTGTCACACTGATCTGAAGGAACGAATGGGGTGATAAAATCGAGCGTAGACTGTAAATAAAACTGGAGGAGTAGCTCCTCTACTAGAAATTCAGAAATTCCAGCTAAAACATGGATCTTCTGATAGTGTTTATAAACTCCAACTCGGCCCCTTGAAGGCTCCTCATCTGAGTTTCTAAACCATCTCTGCCGAATGTAAAATCGTCAACAGTTGTTTCATCAATAAAAACATATCATTGATATTTTCATTGAAAAAGGTGCAAAAAAAACAATAAATTATACGTTCTATTCTGTACTTAGGTGAGACAGCTTGGAAATAACTTGTCCTTTGATACTTCCACCCTAATTCCTGAATGTATCTCCTGATGTATGGCCATGAAAGTTCAAGAACATTCAGTTTTGGAACTTCTGAATGACCAGGCTTGTATAACCATTATTTAATTCTTGCACCAAAAAATATTGAGTCAAATAGACCATACTTTTTTAACTCGTTTACCCTCGTTTACTATACAAATAATACTAATGATCAAACAGAGAAAAATTATGAAAATTAAAATATTAAGGAAGATTTCTGTCTCAGTTACTCCAGAGTCATGATAACGTTTATTCGAATATCTTGGTTAAAATGAAACCACTCCCATACGAGATACTAGCCTTCAAAACTTTACTTTGAAACCAAAGGATGTCGATACTTTATGAGCCATCTCTTGGCAGATAGATTTGATAAAGTAACTTAAATATGGATATTGATAACTGTGGATTACAGAGAGTGTTAATTAATTCATTTTTTTTCTGTATTACTTGCTTCGTCAAAAGTATTCAATAATGAAACTTTTTCTTTTTGCTTATCGGTTAAATGAAGTAGAACCATTTTCCTGATAAAAAAAACAGATCAAAACATTTTAAAATTGTTTCAAGCATCATCATTTTCGACTTTTACACCGAAAAAATGTAAAAAAAAAAAATTAACATCTTTCAAAATTATTTTATTAACTGTTCATTTCATCAGCCAAATTATTCGATTGATACAATTCATTTTTAATAGCCTTTGACTTTTCTTTAAGTGTATCAAAAAACTCAACTAAATCAAACGAACTATTCGCTTGCATAAACCCATACGATTCATTACATAACAAAGTAAATTTTTTCAACAATTGTCTATTTACATTCTTTGACGCATTGAGTTCGGGCATAAACGGATTCATAATAACCAATGGTTCACGTTTATACTGATCGGTTTTAATATCCAAACGTCTTGACAATGAAACAACATTCGAATCAAAATCAAAATTAGAATAATAATTAAAAAATCCCATTAACAATTCGTTTAATAAAACTTTATTTTTGATTTTTAAAATCCCTCTCAAATCGGTCAAATTTAACTCATCGTTTATAACATACTTTAATTCTGAGTCTAAATTTTTACTCTTAACATAAGTTATAATATTCTCAAGTGGTAAAATCAAAGGATTGTCGAGTCTTAACAAAAAATTCAATATGAGTACAGTCAATTGAAAATTAGTAATATTCGGACTTGGTCGCATAGTGTTCGTTACACCCGTAACCTTAGCCCAGTATTTGATAAAAAATACCAACGGTGCGACTCGATTGTCCATTTGCATGTAAGTCCAAAACAATTTTGTCATTTGATAAGACGCTTGTAGATTACTCATTGAAAGATCACAATTCAATCTTTGACCTGTTGGAAGTTCAAAATCAAATTCTAATATAGGAACTCGTGCACCTTTTATAAGTTGTTTTACATTAAATTTAGGTAAAATATTTGTTAGAATAAAATTTGATAATTCCAAAAATTTCTTTGCCAAATCTCGTTCTTGATCATTTTTGTTAAATTTTGAATAAAAAATCATTTTACCATTTAAACGTGGTGTATTTTTATCGTCTAAAATAACACGATCATAAAAATTATTTTCTAATGAAAATAATAAATCTAAATCGGATGTTTTGTGTCCAAAATTGTTTGCAGACGAACCAAATGGAAGACACAAACAATTTTTAAACATACTATAAAAAGACTCTTCGACAACCGAAGCTATAAAATATCGGATTCTAAATCCCGTTTCGTCAATTTTAAAGTGTTCATAAACAAGTTTGATACGTTGGTCTAAACCTTCAGTCTCGTTTATAAATGAGAATTTTTCTTTTAAATCTACTTTTGGATTGTTTATCTCGTCTTTGTCGCTTGAATAACTAAATTTAAGATAATTTCGTTTATTTTGTCTTTGAATTTCATTATTACGAGTGTTGTTACGGTAAACAAGAAGTCTTGTTTTGCTCGGTAAGTGGTCATTATTCGCAAAATGAACACCATAATTGTTCAAAATGTTATCAATACAAGTTTTTGACTCGAATTCGATTAGAGCTGCTTTAATATTTTGAATATTATAATCACCAAAGACATGTACATTTACAATTTTACTTCCAATATTGTCTAGATCATCGAGTAGGCTAAACAAATCGGGTTCATTTTCAAGTTTAAAAAGAATCGAATTTTTAGCCTGATTACGGCGAAGTTTAATTTCGTCTTCAAAACGGTTGATTTGAGTTATTTTTTTGATGTTTGGTTCAAATTTGTTGTCTTTTGTTTGAGATTCGATTTTGAATTTATTTTTTTGTTGATAGTGAGATTTTTTAAGTGGTTTTGTACGATAGTTAATTGTTTCGAATCCTGATGCTAGTCGAACTAAATTTAAATGAGATTTTCGATGTAAACCATTACAAAGTAATTTGGTTATATTTTGAATCAAGATCATGTTTTGGACAAGTTGGGTCATAAAGAATAAATTTTTTTGTTGGAAAAAAATAAAATTTTAAATTTGTTTAACTTGTCATGTGCTCTAGCGTTCATATGATATAAGATTTTAAAAATTTTCATTTTTTTAGTCTTATTTGTTGATAAAGCTTCTTTTGAAATTCTCTTTTTGAATAATCAAACTTAACAAAATGTCTTGGACTCATCTATGGATTGAAATTTAAGTGGCTAGAATTTACCGTAAATTCTCGAAATTTAGTACATGTAACTAAATCGGATTTTTTAAGTTGTTACATGTAACAAGTACCATCTCCCCCATGTTATAGCTTATTCTCATTTAGTTACCTGTAACTAAACCCAAAACTCGAAAATAAACACTTTGTTTAGATTCAATATTTAATTTTTGTTACATGGTCTCAAACTAGAGATTTGACTATTGGTACGTCTCTTAAAATTTAAATAAAAAGATTTTGTCGATTTAAAATAGATTTAAAATTAGAATTCTAATGTTTGGTACTGTACTAAAAATTAGAATGTAACAATAGTTGTACTATTATTTTAGTCATGCTGAAAAAAATCATAAAAAACACAGGAGCAGCTTGTGACAGTGGTCTTTTAGGAGCAGCTTGTGGGGTGTGAATAGCTGCTGAAGCTTTATTCCTCGTTTTGAGTGTTTGATGCGCTGTCTTTATGGCTTCTTCGTTTAAAATTACCCGAGTCAGGCTATGTTGAAAAAAACATGCGGTTGACTAGGTTGTGGAAACTGCACATAACATGGAGTACATAAGCTTCGGCTGCCCCACAAGCTGCTTCTGTGTTTTTTATGATTTTTTTCAACATGACTAAAAAAATTTGCTAGAAATTTTGGATTTAGATTGGCAACACTTTTGGTAAAGAAGTAATTGAAAGTCCTGTAATCATTTAAAAATAAAATAAAATATAATTTTTTCATATGCACGATAAATAATAGTTGGACTTTTAAAGCAGCGTAAAATCATAGAAAAGACGTAAAACTGATAACGTAAAAACTGATTGGTTGAAAATTTCGAACTTTTATCATAATATATAACTCTGGTAATTGGACTGTGGTAGTTTATTTTTTAACATTTTCAGCTTGACAGTTGAGCGTGAGCATAGTTTGTCCACTGTAAATGGTTTTTCGTTATTTTAAGCATTCGGCATAAAGCTGTTAAGCTTAAGATAATGTTGTATAGATTAATCTAATCTTTAATAAATCATCAAGGCATGGGGTAACATTTTAGAAATTTTGCGACACGAGGCCGGGGTATATTTTGCCTGTCAAAAAAGCTTTTCTGATAGCTTTTTTTAAAATGTAAAAAAAGTTCAAAAATTAAGGGGAGGGGGTGTTAACGATTCTTACGAAGGAACGCATCTAAATGATTATAATTATAGACTTGTTTGGATCATGAATGGACCATTATTAAGAACAGCTGAAAAAAAAATTACCTTATACACTTTTCAGTAAATGAGTAAGAGGTGAGGGGTCTTCGAAGATTTTATGAAAGAAGGGGTTCCAATGTCCAGAGGTTCGCGACACTACCCAAAAGTTTCTGACGCCTCTCTTGCTTAGTTTTCTAAGATTAAAAAGCTAAACTCGAGTGTTATGTAAAGATTCGATGGTAAATTTGATAATTTAGCCTCAACGATCGTAGAGGGAGATTAGCAAGCAAGTTGATGTATTTTTTTCTATGTTTTAACAAAGACGAGGTAAACTTCTGAGTCGGAAAATTAAAGGCTTTTTAGGTTTCAAATTTTTATTAACACAAGAAAAAGAGCTTAAAAAATTGGAATGTGAAATTTTAGGGGGGGTGGGTGGTATTCTTAAACGGAAAAAGGTTTTTTGACAGGGGGAGGGGGTCTAGGCATGTAAAAATTTCTAAAAAGGCCTCGTGTTGGGAATTTTTTTTTCAAGAAACCCATGCTCAATGTAAAAAAAATTCTCATTTTTTATTTAAAGGTTTATTCAATTCAAGAAAAAAAAACACAAAAAAAATGTTATTTTTTAAAATCAAAGGCAATTGTTAAATTAAATAAAAAAAATATATTTAAAAAATTAAAAAAACAACTGCCAAGCAACATATTGTCACTGTTTTCTTTTATGAGATATAAGATCTTCTTCTCTTAATTATCCAATTGACACAACAAGGCAGTTCCTAAAATAATTAAGTTATTTAATCAATCAAAACATGACAATTTAATTAAATTTTTTTACCTCTTCTGATCCAATGACTTTCCGGTTTATCCGAAGTTAATCTCATTGAAATAACAAAATTTGTACTATGACCAGTAGTTGACAAGACACCACGTCTTTCACTAGTCTTATAAACAGGCGCTAAATACGATGGTTTTGATTGCAATTCGTCTTTACGAATCGGTAAAATTAAAATAATCGGCATTGTATCTTGTAATTGTTTAGGCAATGATTCCGCTAAACGTCTCGTTTTACGGTCCCATCTAGCACCGTCCAAAAATAAGCCCTTCAAATAAGCACCGTCTTCGGGTGGAGTCGATGGTTCTTTATCATCCATTACTTCATAATCAAACAATAACAAATCAATTGGAATTGCGTATTTTCTCGCATAATTTTGTTGTACACCAGTCAAGAAGGCTTGTGTAAAAAAGAAACCAGACACCCAAAATGTGCTTGGGGCACCATCATTGTACCAATCCTTAAAAAAATTTAAATTAAAAAAAAAAAATTTTTTGTAAAAATTTCTTAAAATTTACATCTAAAAATTTGAGCCTTGCCAAAAAGTCGTTAACATAACTTCCAAGTGGTTTTAAAGATGGATACGATCGTTTCTTCCACATATTCGGTATCTTACCTTTCATTAAACTCAAATAAACTTCTTCTAAATCTGAGTTCATTACAACAAGACCCTTTATAGCCTTTTGAATATCGACTAAACTTGATCTCACAATCGCTAATAAACGATTAAATCTAGTCATTTCTTGTACTAAAACAGTGTTCATACTTTGTTTGTACTCAGTTGGGTATCGTCTTAGAGCGGCTTCAGTGTCAAAGTTCTTTGGCAATTTGGCCAAAATATCGCCTGATACTTGTCCTATTATATCATCATCAGACTTACCATCACCACCACCACCACTACCCTTACCTTGGGTTAACAAAATATTATCAAACAATAAGTTTGTTTCATTTTGATCTTTGGTAATATCCGCATTTTGGTGCATACCAAAAATATTCGGTTCATTTATTATCGGTAATTGTTTGATATAATTCAAATAACTTTCGTAATCACCATCAGCTGGCGCATAATACAACCCACTCTCATCATATTTATAATTATTGTCTTCAACTACAGATTTACAATAAAACATTTCAAGTATTGAATTTAAAGTACGACGATCTTTATCGTCTGTTACACGACCACCGTAATTACATTCACCAGTTAAATACTTTAAAGCATCATATTGTACTTCATCGTATTGATTCAAAAACATGGCTAACTGTTGTACTGAGATACGCAAATCAGTTTCGTTAAATTCGTATGGTATATTCCATCCAATGGGTCCAAATTTACGTCGCTCTTGCACAATGGCATGGAAGAAACACAAACTGAACAACATTTTTTTCCAAGCGTGTTGATCTTTTACGGAAGAAAAGAACTCTGGATCCGAAATCGGATCGGATAAGTAAGATCTTAAGACATTGAATCTCAAACCCTTGGGGGGTTCATTTGTCATTTTGACACCATTTTGTAAAATAGCGACAGGAAACTTGTCGGATGGATAACTTGTTAACCATAGTCTAAAATCCGGATGGGTCTGATCTGGGTTCAAGTCTTCGCATACTTTTTCTAATGTTGTCATCCATGATGCGGCCAAGTGACAATTTTGTAAGACAACCCAAGAACCGTCTTTAACGCCTTGGGCTATTAGTTTAAGAGCAATTGGACCTTGACCTTGACCTAATGAAAGTGATTGTAATTTTGATCCACTGAAGCCCATGTCGTCAGCAAATTTAAGCAATGCAACCATAGGATCACCACCTGGGGATAACACAAAAACTAATGGTGTTACACAAAGTGAGTCTGCGTATGATTTAGCAAGATCAAACGGTGGTGGTTCGATGTATTTTTGACCTAGATTATTTCGGACAAAATTTTGTACCATTGGAACTATTTTATCTGGACGAATACAACGGATTAAACATAAACGTTGAAAGTCTTTTAATTCACCCCATTCGCCTGGAAATTTTTCTAGATGAGGTTCAACACTGTCATACACAACTTTCCATTGGTCTTTTTGACCCAAAAATTTTTTACGTAGGTCTTTGAAAGCGTGTAGATTGTCAAGACGGCATACTTCATCCCATGATTTAGTCGGAAGCCAAGCAGTAGGATTAGTGTACGGATTGTCCAAACCAACACCACCAGTCAACAAAAATCTCCATTCATCTTCGTCTATTTTTTTCTCATGTTTTAACAAATTTACGCAAAGTAAAAACGAAAAAAGAAGTTTATCTTTTTCAAAAAGAGATCGACAAATGTTACAATAAAGTGAATAGGTAAAATGTTCACGTAAACTGTCCAAACGTTTTTGTAAATCTTCATTTTTTTCCGAATTATCAATTGACATTATGAACAAATTGACAAACCATGTCAACGAGTATTGGTACATAGGCTCAATGTTGGCCAAGTCAGCGATCGAGAAGAATAGAATTGTTGAATGAATTGCAATTGGTCTGTAACCCAAACGAGCTTCATCAATTTTTTTCTCAGTCTCTTCAGCAACTGCTTGTTTCTCAGAAATTTCATTCGAAAGAACTTTTGACGATGATAAAATCTTAATAGCCGTTTCGTCTTCTAAAATATTTCCTTCAGATGATGACAACACCTCAAGAATTTTGTCCTCAATTTCTTTCAACTGCCTAAAAACCAAAATTTTATAAAAAATGATCATTAAAAAAAAAATTTTTTTTTACTTTTTGTTGTCGGCTGATTGTAAAATAAGAGCGTTTTTCTCTTCTTCAAGCTCGGGTCTTTCTCTTGCTACTACGATACCTAGTAACTGATCGTCCAAACCCTCGGTTGTGATCATAAAGTTCAATAAAGTGACCTTGACTGAAGTCTCTGGGAGATAGTGAGGATTTCTCAACTTTGTCGTTATGTAGAATCTAAAATCAGGCGCGTATTCTATAATTTGATCACCCAATTTGATACAAAGACTACCGCCTTGTTTAAAGGTCTGTTTCAAAAGCAACGGTTCCAATAACGGGTCTAACTCTTCACCAACGTTTTCGAGTAGACAAGGGTTTCCGAAAGTGATACAATTTTCTAATGTACGGACATAATCGGAGTCAGTCAATTTAATGAGAGACAAGTTGTTTGGTTTTTCCATGTGTTTGATCCATTTATTGGCTTGACCTTGAGGATCAATCATCAATGGCCAACGTCGGGCATTACTCAAAATGATACCATTTTCAACTGAAAAAGTATCACTTGGTAAACCTGCTATATTCCATGATCGAATTTTAACAGCATCACCGAGAGTTTGTACAAGTGAAAAATGTTTTGAACGAGTAATGTTTTTAGACTCGACATATTTACACCAATCGTTTATTTGTTCTTGTCTAAACGCTGCTGTAAAAGCTCCCAAATAAGCAACAACAGCTGATGAGAGTAAAATATCACCTGTTAGATTTTCGTATTGTACACCTAAATTTTGAGCAGCTTGAGTCCAACGTATTTTTTCACCACCTAAACCTCCAATCAAAGCCTCAGCTCTTTCCAATTTTTTTTGACATAAATCAACTTGAAATTCTAATTTTTGTTTTTTCTCTTTGTTTTGTTGTAATTCGTCTGTTAGTTTTTTTAGTTTTGCCTGTACTTCTCTCAATTGACTACGCTTTACTTCTAAAGATTGCATGGCAATGGCCAATGAACCTTCAGCTTCTTTTAGTTTAGCTTTTTTAGGAGCTACAATCTTAGCTACTTTATCGTACTGGTCCATGGCACGTACCCATTTACACAGACCCTCGGCTGCTGATGAAGCTGTTTTAATTTTTTCTGGAACAAAATCAGCGTTCGGTATGTACTTTTCACGAATTGTTTTCATAATACTTGGTGAAATATTGTCTTTATCAAATTGAAGAAGACTTTCTAAAAATTTCATTTCACCAACCAATTTTTGAGATGGTTTCCAATAGTCCTCGATTTTTTTACCACTTGGATCGGTTATTTTTTCTGGTTTTATACCTTTGATTACACAAATAGCTTCCATGACAAGACGTACACCAGGCGGTGGTGCTTTCATTGTTTTCAATAGAGATATATCGTTTGGTGTAATTGTATCCAAAGCAGACAAGGCTGATTCTAAAATAGGCATAGCTTCTTTTAAGTCAGCATCACATTCATCTTTTATTCCTTTAGCTACTCGAGCTTGTTCGTTTGCAATTTCTTCATCACCTTTGACGACCTTTAAAAAATAAATTAAATTTTAACTTTGAATGATTTTTTTTAGTGATAAGATTTTTTCAAAAAATTCAAGAAAGGAAAAATTTCTGCAACAAAAATATTTTATTAAAAATCATTTGTACACTATAACATAACCGGGATTCCAAATAGAACAACAAAACTAGCGATGCAGCTTTTCTTTCAAAATCAATTGATTGACCTGGTATTTAAGAGTGAGGATATTATTCCATGTCACCGTCGAACTAAGTAGTCGCACTTATAAAAGCTCTGTAGAAATTAGAATGAAGTTTTAAGATACAAGTTCATGATTTTTAGGCTGTCAACGTTTATGAACAAAAAAATAAGCTTACATGTTCCATCAAAGATTAAATTAAACCTCCGATTGACTTAAGGATAATTAAAACAACTCTTTTCGTTTAATTTTTTGTAGCTACGATTCAAAACTACTAAGGCTATCCTAAGATTGTTCTTAATGTAGATTTTAGTCAAACTAAATAATCGAATCAAATTTTCCGAGTTTTGTAAGCTCCAAAAAAAATTGTAATTTTTAAAAAATTTCAATTACCGTAAACTCGGGTTTCATAATGCGGAGTTGAAAAGTGAAAATTCGCTTTTATTCAATTTTCTGATTGGTCAATCTTTTTTTTAACCAATCAGACAATTGGATAAAACCGAATTATCACTTTTTAACCCGGCAGTTGTTTCTTCGAGTTTACGGTAGCTGTTCGCTGCACTAAATATGTACTAGGTTTACAACTGAGCCCTTACACCTCTCTTCTGGTCCATAAAACGATGATAGAAAATCTTACAATTCCTTAATGGTTTTTGGTTGATATGCTTTTTCTCAGTCTTTTGTGTGCAAAAAATAAAAAATTAAAAAAGAGGCTATAGAGGAACAAAGAAAACAGTCTCTACTTTGAGCAGCTGCTTTATAAATATGGGTATCAGCGGGGTCTCCTTATATTAGATACAATTTGACTGAAATATGCCATTTTTTTGGTAGTTTTTACTCGATATTAACCTTAGGGAAAATATTTTTTCTTTCGATATGGATACCAGCTTAAACTAGAACTTTTTAGCTTTCAGACTATACCCTAAAAATATTTCTAGCTATTTTCAATCATTAGTACTAAAAATTTTAAATAAAGCACAATGACATTTGGTTAAGTGGTAAAATTTTTGATCTTTTACTCTAATGTAATAAAACTATTTTCTTGGGTTTTCGGGGTCGTACATTAAGGATATACAGTCAGAAAGGTTAAATTTCGATAATATTAAAGTTTAACTCGACATTCTTAGTCAACGGTCTTTGAGAACCTACTTAAGCCTAAGGTTATGAAGAAAACAAAATTCTAAAAGCGATTAAAAATAACTGCATCACTAGAATCACAACAACACATTTATCTCAATTTAAGTTTTAAAGACACATGAGGTGAATTTAAACCAACACCGGGTATTCCTTTTAACATATTTCCATCGTACAAATCTTGTTGATTCGCAAACGAAAAATTAAATTTTTGCATTAGACTCGTAAATATAAGAAACATTTGTAAACGAGCTATTGATTCACCAATACAAGCTCTTTTACCCACACTGAATGGCATCATAGCCGGATTTTTACATTTAAAATTTCCATTTTCGTCTAAAAATCTATCCGGTTTGAATTCATTCGGCTCGGACCAATACTCCGGATCTCTCATACAAGACCACATATTAACCATTATAAATGTATTCTCGGGTATATAGAAACCTTTGAATGTAACGTCTTTGGTCGTTGATCGTGGAACTAGTATTGGTCCAGCTGATATCATTCGCATTGTTTCATTTAAAAAAGCTTCACAAAATGCTAATTTTGGTCGATCAGATTCAGTTGGTAATTTTTCTCTTCCTAAGACTCGATCTATCTCTTCGGTAATTCGATCTTGATAATTTTGATATTTTGCAGCGTAGACTAGCGCCCAGTTTAGCGAAGTCGAAATTGTCTCTGTACCAGCAATGAATAAATCTTGAACAATCGAACTCAAATGATCAAAACTAAACGATGTGTACCTTGACTTACGACGTTGATTGTCGACATTATTCAACAATTCAGTAGTTAATGAACTACGACGTTTTTCAGTTAGACGTCGGGAGACACAGTTATAAGATGGGGTTCGGTTTGTAGTGTAAAAAGAGTCTGATATAGTTTTGTCAAAGACAACAACATTATTCATCAACTCTTTAAGGTAACATTCAATAATATTCGATTCGAATTTATCCGATAAATCATCAAATTGATCAATCACTTCATGATACTCTTCCATTTTTTCAGATATCAAGTTATTCAAAAATTCTGAACATCTAAGAACATTTTTGAGTATAAACGATTTAAAAAATCTTGTTATTGGAAGAAAATTGAACGCAGCTGCCACTGCTGTATTCTCAAAATTTTCTGTTATCAAATCCATTAGGTGCGAGAAAATTTTTTTATCGTGCATACGAGTTCCAAAAGTCATTGTCAATACATTTTGTGACGTTATTTTACTAATCGAATTTTTCATTTGATTGTTTGTGTACTCAAAATTATGGTCTATACGTTCACGATACTCGTCTAGAGTCTCACGGATAGTTTGAAGACAATTTACTTCTAAGCTTGAACGACGTCGACCGAACCGGTTGAACGACATTTGAAGAAACTTTTTGTGTTCGGAATAGTCTTGATTGTACGGAGCCGAGATGACTCCTTTACCTTTCAAGGTTGCATGAATCATGTACAAATGGGGTCTACCAGCGAACTCTTCAGCGTTCTCGATAAGAGCTTCTCGTACCACATCGGTCCCATTAAGGACAACTACAAGCTGAGAACCGAGATAGACTTTGTACACAGGACCATACTTTTTAGTCCATTCAAACATTTTTTCGTACGGTCGATCGCCAAGTTGAAGCATGTTACCGATCAACGGAAGTCTCCAAGGCCCGTCGGGGACTTCAATGAGCCGATTTGGGTCATCTCGTTTTCCCCATAGTTTATACAACAATAAGCATGTTAGAAATAACAGGATGTAAAAAAGCATTTTTTAATATTTTCAAAGTAATGATTAAACATTTTTGCAATATTTTGGTTTTTTTTATACGAAATTAATTTAAAAATGATGTAAAACAGAAAAATTATTACCTTTTCTACTTTGGCGACTTCAATTGATTCTTTCTCGACAATTAATGTATTTGCATCTACTTCTTGACTTGCAACAATCAATTGTGGCTGTAATTCTCTTAATTCAACTTGCATATCTGCTACTTGATTCGATGCTGATTCGAGTTTTTCAAGACCAACTTCGTATCTACTCTTTGCCTTTATTGTCGATCTTTAATTAAAATTTTTAAAATAAAACAGAACTTAATTTTTTTTCGAGAAAAAAAAAATTTACTGTCTCTGCTTGTCTAATAGATTTTTGAAAGTGCTTATGAGTTCAAGATAAGATGTTGGTGTTACATAATTGTGACGATCTAAATGAGCCAAAAATTTATGTGATAATAATTGAGTGGACATGTGGAAGTATTTGCATGATTCAATGCAGCCTTTAAAATCTTCTGGTGTGAGATCAATTTCTTCGAATGAACGAGAGGCGACTGCTTCGAGAGCATCTTCTGGCCAGGGTTGAAACCAATCGATTGTACAACAATTTACCAATGAGGGAAATTTACGTAGACGAGTTCTAAACGAGTCACCAATTGGACTCATTGCTAGTACAATGTGAAGTTGATCTCTACAACGTTGGACAAACATGTTGAATAAAGCGACCGGTGAGCCATCGGTTTGTTTTGATTTGTCTCGTTGACGGTCCAATTGTCTCATTTTATCGCAAATTTCTTGTTTCTCATCGGCTGGAAACAAATTGGGAACTTCACCGGCGTTTAGTAAATTGTTAACATCTTCTAAAAATGATTCGTCTTTGATCTGATTATCAGAGAAAAGGAAGACACCATGTTGGTCAGTCTCAGTTGATTTTCTCAAAATTCGTTTCAAATCATCATGCCATTCGTTTGTTGTGTAACTTTTACTTATTTCAACTTGGAAGAGTTCATATTCGGACATGTGAGCGGCTAGTCTAGTCAATGACTGTCTTCCCGAACCACCGACACCTACTAGCAGAGCATGGCCTCTCGGTTGTTTCAACACTCTTGATATTCTGCTTACATGTTCAATAGCAAATCTTAAAAAAAAAACAAGTTTTAGAATTGAGGTTTTAAGAGATTTCAACAATAAATGGGGGAACTAAAAAATTTATTTAAACTAAAAGAAATGTATTGGCATTAATTTCAGGGTACTAAGAAAGTTGTTAGACTATATTCAAAATTTTTGGATTAAATTTGAATCGTTACTCGGCTGTTGAAAATCGATAAAGAACAAATTTTTCGGATTTTAACGGTTAAGTTTACATGAACCTACGGAAGGGATAAACTGTTTTTATGCCATTAATGCCAATACATTTTTTTCCGGGAATTTCGGATTTTTTTTCTCGGTCGATTTCGGAATTCTAATTCGGTATTTCCGCGGAAAAAATGCAAAATTTTAAAATGGTTACCTGAACATGACCAAGTGCATAGGTCTCTTGTTGATTTGATTATACTCTTCAAGATGACTTTCAACAACATTTCTAAGATTACCCAAATTATCAACTTCAAGGTAACGTCTAGCTTCATTTTTCGGATCGCCGAAATCACAAAACATTAAACTTCTTAAATTATCTTCTGTGACTTTTCCGACTCCATTAGAGTCCAAGTGACCCAAAATACTGTGGAAATTCTCATCCAAGTAATCAGTTGTACACTTAACTGTATGCTCATACAACCATTTACGGTCTGCGTCATCGACTAAACGATCATAATAAACTCTAAATATTTCGTGCACCCAAAGTCTTTGCATTGCGTTTATATCGGAGCAACTTTCCGGTTCGCTTAACGTTAAACCTTGAATTACACGTGCAAAATCTCTCAAGTTAAACATGTAATGAGACTTAGTCGGTGTTGGTAACAAATTTTTACTAGCCTCTTTATACACTGACAAAGTAGCATCGATTATTTTTGAAACCAAAGGTTTAAATGGATCCGAAAAATTTTTGACCATAATATGCCAATTTAGGATCTTGGAGAAAATAGTCTGCATAGTCTTATCATCAAATTCATTGATTGAAATAATGTTAAAATGACGCAAGAATCTAGCTGACACATTATTACGACCACCACCTGGTGGACCCATGGCACACATCAATTGGATATCAATCAAATTAATTTTCGTTTGATCTTTACGATCGTACCAATTCCAATGATCATACCATTGTCTTAAAAGTTCGATAGGGCCTTGTGCACCGTAAGTTTCTATCTGTGGCATGTTTACATCATCAACGAATACAACACATTTTTGACCAAACGGAGGTCCAAACACTCCTTTTCTTCTCTTATCCAACTTGGACATGATAATATCTTGGGTTTGGTTATGGGTCGTTTGAGCCGAAAAGTTGATCAAAACAGGCTTATAGACAGCTTTATCGGCCTTTTTAAGTAAATACTCAGTTACGTATGCTGATTTACCGGTACCAGTTGGACCGACGAATAGGACTGGCTTCTGATGGGTTATGAGAATATCCATTAAATAAGTGTATCGAATAGTATCAACTGTTTCTACAATAATCTCATTGAAAAATGCATCTTTTGAAATCGGTGGAGCTGCTGCTAAAGCTAAACTCCATGGCTCCCAGTATTTGTTACCGACTTCGTCTGATTTAGGAGCTTCTTCCCCGCCTTCAGTCTCTTCTTTTTCAGTTATGAATTTAAAGTTGAAGACTGTGGCTGAGTCAGGGGGTAGGATGGCGTATTGTTTGCTCGGTGGGTCTACAGTGTCTAAAAGACCGAGTCTTTTCTTTTCATCTTCATCAATACCTTCGACAAGCAACTTGCGAATAAAGTAATCGAATTTTTGACGACTGTCATAATTCAACGGGGCACCAACAGACCAAATTAATGAAAATATGAACATACCCTCGATCCAATTGACAACTTCTTTAGGGTCAAAATAAGCGAATTTTTTAGCATCTTGAAACTTATCGAACAAGCAGTCCAATAAATTCATACAACTTTTTACCAAATTGGTGTCTGAGGTTGCGACAAGTTCCCTCAAGCCTCCTTTTCTTAACATTTGAATGCTCGGGTCAATGAATCTTTCGAACATATCGGACAAGACTTTTTTTAGTTTATCATCAAAAGTAGCTGGAAGATTGTTTGACCATGATTTGTAAATTGGCCTCCAGCCTAAACTCAATGGTTCCATGTAAATCATACCACAACGTGAAACAGTAGCCGGTGATGCTTGTTCTAAATCCATTGGTTCAAATATTAAATTTGTAGTCGATGACAATTGGATAATTTCACCGCTCATGAGACACAACTTTTTGTTATCGTCCAACACAGTGTTCATGTTTTCGATCCAAACAGCGTCAACAGGTCCGTCAAAAATTAACCATTTTCTGTCCGGAGTGACGTCTTGGGCAAATTTACGATAACTTACGGCCAAAATACCGTCCGACCACTCGTGGGATACCGGGTCAAATTGACCATAAAGTTGACCCATTGTAATACTCTTTGGATTGATTACGGTTATTTGTACTTTATTTTCATCCATTAACTTTTTCTCTTGGACTTCAGCAAGAGCACCGGCAAGGGTACGGTATGCGCATGTCTTACCACCAAAAGGAGCACCAACGATCATAAATCCGTGTCTTACAATCATCATTTCGTAAATTTGTTGGATTTTTTCAACAAAAAAATCCGTGTTTTGAAGATTGGTACGTTTGGATACCTCGGCAATGGCGTCGTTTAGATATTCATAGTCCGGTTTTGGTAAAACGACACCCGGGAAAAGATCACTTGTGATACCGTGAAATAATGGTAAATCATGAGACAAAAATTTAGGTAAATTAACATCAATAATTGAACGTAACATGATGATATCCTCGTTTTCATTTGGGTATTTGAGTTTTAAATTACCCGCTGCGGTAAGGACAGACTTAACGGCTCTCATACCGTAATCGTAGTGATGTTGACTTGATAACTGTTCTGAGCAAAGACGATAAGTAGCGACAATTTTGACACTAAGAGGTCTCGCGTTAATGAAACCAAACGAGTATAATGAAATTTCAGCGATCATAGCATAATCGGGTACCATCATAGCCACTGGACGAAAGAGGGCCTTTAAATTATCCGGTAGTTCTGAACGACCAGCATATCCGGGATTCATTGTTATAAAAGTTGCACATGACGGGTCTAAATGAATTTCAGTACCCTCGAATAGGATCTGATCAGCTCCACTGTTAATACCTCTTTGAATTGTTAAAATTTGTTGGGCTACAACTGAGAGTACTTCTAAATCGATACGATTAAACTCATCGAAACACGACCAGGCACCGCATGAGGCCAAACCTTTGAAAAATTTACCAAGCGCAATGTAATCTAAACCGTCTGAACAATTGAAGACGACGCATTGTTTAGCCACGGCTTTAGCCAAATCTTTTGTTGTCTCTGTTTTACCAGTTCCGGCTGGACCTTCTGGGGCACCTCCTAAATGCAAGTGAAGGGCGCTGAATAAAGTACGATAACAACGATCTGTCAATGGTGTTATTACCAAACGACCCGAATTACCAAGATACTCGTAACCGTATTTTAATGAAGCGTTAATCATACGAGTTACCATGTTATCTTCTTCCCAGTAGTAACGAAGTTGACTTAGCCATTGAAAATCGTCTTCAGTTGAAACTTTACTTTCAACTAAACCTTCTAATACATCTCTAGCGTGGACGTCTAGTACGACCAAAGCACCTAGGGTCGTACGATTTTGTTTCGATAAATTACCTCTTACAAGTGTTACAATATCGTTTATTTGGTTATTATTAAGTTCTAGATAATCAGCAAGAGATTTATGACCTTCTCTAATGGCTCTGTGAATGTGCATAGTCCAATAATATGCAGTGACACAAAGTACGGCTTGACCCATCCACTCTCGAACCCAAGTTGTCCTAGGGGTTGATTCGTACGTCTTTAAGGATTCACCAATTGTTTTACGAACCGATTGGATCATGTCTGTTTCAAGTTCTAGAAGCCATTTTTCGACTTGACCACGAGCTTTCGAAGTTGAGATGACGTCTTTGAGGAGTACAATTTCACCTTCACTTGATTTCATGTGTGTTATATCCATAGCCTCTGTAAACTCAACAGCAGCAATACCTTCAAAACACTTACGCAAATGAGGTTGTACACGAGTTGGATCTTTAGTCTCAGACAAAATTTCCAACAACTCATCATTTGATAAAAAGAAAAATCGAGCAAAGTACAAACGTTTTTTTTCCAAGTAAGCATTCAAACCCTTCAAGACCAATTCGAGTAGCTCATTTGATTTTTTAAATCGATCCAACATTTTGTCAATTTTAACCACGACTAAACAATGTTTATCGACTTGTACTTGTTTTACAATCTCTTTCCAAGTCTTATCGACTGTTGCAAATCGTCGACCCTCTTCTGGCATTTGAGCCATAATGTCCGGTGATGAAAAAATCGGTTCCAAATACAACCAACTTATTTGTACCTTTAACCATTCGTCTAGAATCTCTTGTAACAAAACCAAAGTTCGTTCCCATTCTTGAATTTCAGCTTCGAATGGTTTAATGTACGGTGAACCTCGCATGGTCTGAGCTTTTACAATATGATCATCTAATAAAAGTTGTATATCATCGACTGAGGATAAAATACAAGTACCAGTCTCACGGTAAGGTACTAATGAAAATTCAATTTCCCTCCATTCTTTTGTCATTTTTTCCATCGCTTTTTCTAACGAAAATTCTTTACTTGCTGATTCGCTTATATTTTCAAATTTAGGTACATGTTCATTTAAATTCATTTCGATTACTCTTGTCAAATTAGTGTCATCGTTGGGTTTAAATTGAAATCCGATAATGTCTGATATTTGATCCCAATGACGGTCTCTCATACCCGGATTGAATAATGTTGTAACCAAAGGCAAGTATTCTTTGAATTCGTCAACTTTAGCACGTAACTTAGCAGCCATTTTTCTGGATACTGGAACATTTTGAAATTGACGTTCCAATTTGTACAATTGTCTCCAGTAGCTGTTAACGTCTTGATCGACTTGATCAGGTACGACTTTTGACATTGGACCCTCCATCCATTCTTTATGTTTGTTCGTAAACTCTACACCAATCTCATAGAGTTTGAGATAAGGTTGTAAAGTGTTGAATGTAGTTAGTCTCAATGGATATTGTGTCAACTCCCATCCGAATGCTTCTTCTTCACCGTTGAATTGTTCAATTTTTTCATTAGCAACAGTTAATTTTTGTTCGAGTGTTTGAGCTTTTTTGTAATATTTTTGTAAATCTAACATTTCACCACATTGACTAAATTCTTCGACTTGTTTTGAATAATTTTCAAGTTCTTCAATGAAACGTTCACGTTTTAGTTTTAATGCATCTTGGAATTGTAGAGTTTTTTCGTTAACAATAGTTCGATGTTCTTCGAATATTTGTGGTAAACGATCGTTCCATGAAAATGTTTGATTATTTGAACGAATTTGAGCTGGTGATAAACTTGAATTATCTAAAATAAATTCTAAACGCATACGTGCTTGAAATAATTTTTTTTCCAATTCGAATACAGTTTCAGTTTCGGCTTTTTGAACTGCTTTTTTTAATTCCATTAAATGAGCTGTGTTTGAGGGTGTTGTTAAACATTTTTCAGCAATTGTTTCAAATTCTTGACACAATCTTAAGTTTAAAAATGATTTTAGTTTTTTTTAATCAAAATTGAAAAAAACAAACTAAAAGATCTGATTCACTTTTAGGATTAGACCTTACTTTGATTTTAAACACCAGAAGACCTTAAAAAATAGTAGCTTTTTCTGTGCAGATCTAACATCTAGTAGTAGACTTAATTAGCTGCAGAAGCTGATTAGGCTTTTTAGCCTGGTAGGCTGTAACAGTATTTTTTAGCCATTATAACAGTAGCTCCCAAAGCTGTTTTTTTTTACCTACTCGGCCTCTAATAGATTTACATAATGTAAATATTCCATTTTAAAATTTAGTATTTAGTTATATCTTGGCTAAGATAAATCCTTTTTAAACAAGTGAAAAGTCAAATATGTGTTGAAAAGACCCAGGAGGAGGTTTACGATAAAATTTTTCGACTTTTTTTCATACTTCTAATTTAGATACTGACAAAATTTTAGGAATTAAACACTGAATTTAGAACTCAAATGAAACTTGGTATTCTAGTTCAACTGCGTAGCCGGACCTTAATAGAAGGTTGGGTTATTGGCTTTCTTTGGCTCTTGAAGATTTGGACCTAGTAGCGGTCTTTATTTAACCCTTCATCCTTTGAGTCTAAAAACTTATTGTTCATTCAGCTGACACCATTTTTTTATAACTTATGATCAAGCTCTTTGTGGCTTCGTTAGCTTGTCCTGGTTACGGCTCTAGTCTAGCAAAAAGCTAAGGACCTTCGCCCGGTAACAATTAAAATTTTTTAAGTCTACGGTATTTTTCGGCATAATTTAATTGAAGTTGCATTTCCACGATATGACGTAGCGAGGCAGATTCAGATTGAGATTCGAATCAGTAGCTAGACGAGGAAACGGAAGTTGTGGGAGTGTCCAAACCTTGCAGATATTTATAATTTTTTTTGAAATTTATAAGTTTGCCTTTTGCAAAATGGAATGGGAGACTCTCATTTTTTTAGCCGGTAGTGAGTGTTTCAAGCCCTGGTATTCTTAATGGACGTTAGATCATTGATCAACATCAATGACTGCATGAAAAAAAATTTTTGAACTCAAGTTCTTTCTTTTAGTTTTGTTTTTAAGAATTCTAAAATAATGTAAAAACTATAGGCTTACTGTTTGTTAATGTCGAAATGTTCAGTCAACATTCTATCCAATAATTTATTAGCAATATTTTCAGCACGCTTAGCCAATGAGCGTATAAGTTCATCACAATGTAATTCAAACATGCCAACACGAGCTACTTTTTGAGTGTTATAAGTTATTTCTTTAACCAAACGTTGATATTTCTTATACTCTCGTTCATATTCATTAAAGTTATGGGTTTCTTTCAAAAAACTTTCCATTTCTTCATCAGCTTTTTTTGATATCAAACTCGTGTATTTATCGTACAGTTTAGCATGATTTATAGGACCATGTGTTTCCATACGAATTACTTCTGATATTCTCGCTTTATGATCTTGAACAATGTTCGGAAGTATGACTGGTACTAGACCTCCATGTGGTTCTTTTTTAAGACCCGGTTGTTGCTAAACGTAAAAAAAATTTAAAACTCATCAAGATTAATAGAGACAGTTATCGACTTACTTGAATAGCTGAGTCTGAATAGAGTCGGGTTTCAACTCTCGGAATATTTGCACATGATTTTATGATCATGTCAATCATATTCAAAAAAGAGACTTCAAAGTCATTAAACGAAGGCTCGTACTTGATCTCTGTGTCCGCTAAGATTAACCGTAAAATAAAACCTGGATGCTCATATTGACGAATCGAAACTGGTAATGGACAAAAAAGTGTCTCGTAATCAATTAATGAATTGAGGGTTAGTGATTGAAGATTAGCTGTCATGAGACACGCAGCTGCATCAAAATAGGATTTTTGTTTAGCTGATTCGTTGCTGCTTGGAACAAGTTTTCGTTTATTTCCTTGATAGAATATGTTTTGTACTTCGGTGAACCATCTTTAACAAAAAATTAATTTCATTCAAGGAGGTGTGAAGGGTTTTTATTACTTTTTAGCCAATTGATCTTTAGCAAATTCAATGTTCTTCATACAAGTGTTTAAAAAAATTGGTAAATCAAGAGCACTTTGTTCGTTTTGAAATTCAGTTATGTCAATCATTCTCAATTTACTGAAAATCAAAAAATCTTAATTGTAAGGTTTAATAAAACAAAAAAAAATGAGATTCCTTACTTGAAAGATGTGTACCAAAGTTTGAGTACTTGAGACATGCAAGGATTAATGGAGTGTAAATTTTTGTGAATTTCGAAACGACTTTTTTCAAAACTAGCATGCCACGGTTTAGGCACAAGTTCTAATTCAAGTTTATACTCAGGTATTTTTTGTTTGTGTGTTTCATCTTCATTTTCTCTTGAATCACGCAATACAAAATCGACAATAGCTTTTTTAACACTCAACAAATAATCATCTTTAACTTCATCCGATAAATCAGCAACTGATTGTGGATAATTTTTGCGCAATTTTTCAGCAATTAAAGACATCACATTTTGTAAGCGTATATTCTCAAGTGGAGCAACGTGAACTGTATCAATACCATTGTGAATATAATAATAGTATCTTAGGATATCTTTTTCAATATTTTTTGGATCTTCATTTGCTTTTATGTTTTCACCCTCTTCACCGTTGTCTTCCAAACTCTCATTTTTATTCAAAAAATTCATCTTACTTTCATCTTGCCTAAAAAAAACGAAAACAACCTAAGCCACTTGTTACATTATTTTGCAGAATTAACTTAACATTTTTTTCCTAAGAGACTTCAAAATCTCTTGAGCATGTTAACTTAGTTCAGAAATTTTTTAAAATATTTACATTATAATGTCAACAAGAGACTTTCGGAATTCTTCACGATTCTTTTTTAAATGCTCTGAATTTTTTAATCCATTATCAGGAACGTTTATTTTAACTTGTTTACGAGGCTTTAACTCTTCAAGGCGATATTTTTTTGGATCTCTTGCGTTTATTTCTTTGATTAAATCGAATGAATTCTTTCCAATTTGATTTTCTTTTGGATTTAATTGTAAATCAATTTTAGTGTTCGGGTCAATCCATGCTTGTTTGACACGTTTTTCTGGTAGTTGTGGTAAATTTTTAATCGGATCTTCCGTGTATTTACCGGCTTTACGATGATTTAATGAAGGTAACTAGAAAATAAAAAGGGCTCAACATGAAGGTCATTTGATTTTTTTTGAACAATTGAAAAAATTTTACCGATTCAAGTCCTGCCATTATTTCATGATTAATTTTCTCTAACAAAAAAAGTTTAAAATCTAAAAAAGAGTTAGTCGAGTTTGAAAAAGTTTTGACGAAATGAAAAAAAAGCTAATTAAATAACTTCGAAAAATGCTGGTGTCACACAATAAGATTATACAATCAGTATTATTCTTTTTCTTAAGTCTATCAGGCTCTTCGATGTGTTTATTTTAAAATATTGCAAAATAAGTTTTTTTTTTTTTCGTTTCTCTCTTTTCTTTTCTTTTTTTGTTCATCTTGGTTGAAAATTTTATTATTAGTTTTCAAGTTAGTTAGTTGCTTGACAACGATTTAAACACTATTATAAAAAAAAGTCTTAAATTCTCTCTAGAGAACAATTATATAGTGAACATACATAACCAACAAAAAATGAAAACAACTTAGCATTTCTGTCTTTTTGAAAAAAAAAATAAATATCCTGATGGACCATAAATTATTTTTTTTTCAAAAAACAAAAAAAAATCTCAACAACCTTCAAATTGAATGATTTGAATTATTAAATGATCCCGAAAGATTTCAATAAAGCTAATTTTATTTGAATTATTTTTTTGTCGTTTCTATGGAAACGGTTTAAAAAAATTCACAAAGGTTAAGGTTAATCTAGTAATTTCTAATTTTTTTCTATCACATCTCTTTCCTCTCCAAAGTGTATACTAAAATTCTGAATTAAAAAAAAATTTCTTATTGTATTTCGAAAAATACAAAAAAATTCCAACACTTTATAAAAAAAAATAAAAAATGAAACTTAAACGATTTTTGTTACGTTACTATCCACCAGGTAAGAATTGTTATAACTTAATTTTGAATTGACATAAACATAGTTTGTATGTTCAAGGAATCATTCTAGAATATGAACAACAAAATGTTTTGAAGACCAAAAGTATTGATTTGCTTGACTTGAAACCAAAGTAATTGAATTTTCCCGTAACCCTTTGTTCCATTCTAAAATAACACAATTTTTCAGTACAAATATCCAAGAAGTTGTCGATGAGATCTCAAAAAAAGAGCCTTTAATAACAAATTCACGAAAAGAACAAGTAGCGCAACTTATAACAAGTAGATTTAAAACTTGATCTTAAACTATCTGAAACCCTTCTATTCAATTAACCTAATTTTAGGACTTCAACAAAAAATAGCGCAACCAGACGATCGTTACTTTTATTTATTCAAAGTTTTAAGAGCTCATATTTTACCATTGACCAATGTTGGTTTCAACAAATCCGGCTCATGGTAATTTTAAACTAAGATTTTCTTAAAATCTTTTCTTTATTTTTTTGTGTCAAGTTTTATAACCGGAAGTTACGACCGAACTTGTAAAGTTTGGGACACAGCTTCAGGCGAAGAGTTACACACTTTAGATGGTCATAGAAATGTTGTTTACGCGATTGGCTTCAACAATCCATACGGGTAAATATCTTAACACTTTTGTGTATTAAAACGTAAACTTATTCATTTGTTATGTAGAGACAAAATTGCAACTGGTTCTTTTGACAAAACATGTAAATTATGGAGCACTGAAAGTGGAAAATGTTTTCATACATTTAAAGGTCATAATTCAGAAATAGTATGTTTGGCATTTAATCCACAAAGTACAATTCTAGCTACCGGTAGCATGGATAACTCGGCAAAGTTATGGGACATTGAAACTGGACGCGAATTGGCTACTTTATCAGTATGAAATTTTAAAATATTTTTTATTCAAGAGCTCTTGATAATTTTTTTGTTTTCAGGGTCATAGCGCTGAAATAATATCTTTAGGCTTTAATACTAAAGGTGATCAACTAATAACTGGGTCATTTGATCATACAGTCTCAGTTTGGGATGTCAACAGCGGACAGTAATTATTTTTCAAAAATTTATTTTTTATGATAAACGAATTAAATTTATGTTCTAAAGACGTGTTCATTCATTGATCGGTCACAAGGCAGAAATAAGCAGTGCTCAATTTAATTGGGATTGTTCAATGATAATTACAGGTAGTATGGATCGTACATGTAAAGTATGGGATGCTGGCTCAGGTCAATGCATTGGAGTTCTAGTCGGTCACGATGACGAAGTATTAGATGTTGTTTTCGATTATACAGGCCAATATATAGCAACAGCTTCGGCAGATTGTACAGCCAGGGTGTACAATGCATTCACCCACGAGCTTATTAGTAAACTTGAGGGACATCAAGGAGAAATTTCAAAAGTAATTTTAGAAATTAAATTTTTTATTTTTATTAAGTGGTTAATGTATTTTTATTAATTTAATGAAAGATTAATTTCAATCCTCAAGGCACGAGAATAATAACTGCTAGTGCTGATAAAACAGCTCGAATTTGGGATCCATTAACAGGAGAATGTAAACAAATATTAGAAGGCCATACAGATGAGATATTCAGTTGTGCTTTTAATTATGAAGGAAATACTATAATTACAGGATCAAAAGATAATACTTGTCGAATTTGGAGATAAAATTTTAAAATTAATTTGAATTTAATTGTTATGTATAATTTTAGAGTATTAGGCTACCAAAAAAAAAATTTTTTTTTAAGTGTTTTAAACAAAATAAAAAAATAATTTATCTCATACAAAAACTTTTTCAACTTTTTTTGTTTTCTCATTATTTTAAAATAAAGTAAAAAATATCATTGTCTTGTCTTTTTAATAATCGATTCTGATTAGTTTGCTAAAAGATAGATAAAGAATAAATTGGAGTTTCCGGGTGTTTTTTTTTTTTGGAAAGCTCTAATTAGACACAGTAAGATATTCTGACAACATTAACGAGTAATTTTAAAAATTTTAGCGTAGGATAAAAAATTTACTATATTCTTAATTAGATTAATATTATTTATAGTGTTGGAAATCTATTTATTATTGACGCTTTTTAATTCCAGTCAACAAAAATGCCTGATAAATGAAACATCAAGATCAGCGCTAATGGATTTTGTCTCTACTATTTTCATGTCGCATCAATACAACTCATCGAAGAATCTTTAGTGCAACATTTTGTATTTATCTTATTGGTACATGAATTCAAAAATATTATCTTCAATCTACAGTATTTATTTAAAAAATAATTTCGGGTTCCAGGGAAGTTCCCAAAGATATACACCATCTTTTTAGCCCAAAGGTTTTTGTTTTGAAAAAAAAGTTCAATGTTCAAAATAACATAAAATTCGCATAGTTTACAATTGTATTTACAATGAAAATAAAAGAAAGAGGGGTTATTTTTGGTTACCGTAAACCCCCTCTATTTGTAGTCAGAAAATTTGGTCGATTTATGTTTAAGTTTTTTTATATCAATGGCTCGAAAATACCTCATTCTGACCCCCTCAACCTAGTCTATAAACTAAAGGTATGAGATTTTGAAACAATACTTAACCTATCGAAATATTTAAAAAAAAAACTACTGGATACAAATAGAGGGGGTTTACGGACGATTTTGTTGAACGAAATTAAAATTTTTTTATTTTGGTTGAATGAGACTAAGTGCGATATTGATTTAATTCGTTGGATATTAGATCGTTTTTTGATTTTTTTCCGAATAAAACTAAAAAAAGTTTTGAAATCTCTCTGGTCGATCGTTTCTAATTTTTGTGTTTTGTAAATTGTTTACATGCTGGTCTATAATGGAAAGTGTTTGAGGATTTTGTTTAAGGATAAAAATCAAGATTTTTTTGGTTTAGTTGGCTTAATTCAAAATGGTCAACAAAAAGACTCCGATATAAAGTACACAATCTAACGTTATTTAACGTTAGAAAAAGCATGACTGAAAAAAGCACATTGGGGTGTAAATTCTTTATTTTGAGATCAATATAAACTGATAGTATAGAAATGTTCCTTTCATCAAGAGCATTGAATGTGAGATTCCTAATGAAAAATTTAAAAAATACGAAACCCCCAAAACAATATTTATTTTTTCATATAATTAAATAGAGAATTTAAAGAGCTTTAGAAATAGTGGTCTCAGAATTTCAATATCATTTTTTCTTTTTGAGATATTTTATGAAAACAACAATCAACTTTCAAAATTGCACACCACTATGAAAAAATAAGGTTCCGGCAGTTCAAAACTTCCACGCTATCAAAACTCTTCAATTTCGATTTCAGATTCGGAATCTTCGTCCCAAAAAATGTATCTTTTACATTTTCGAAAAAAAAAATTTTTTGACCCCCACCTCCTCTAGTTGAGACAAGAGTAAGTTGGTCATCGTTTTTGATCGATATCTCAGCTATTTGATCATTTATCATATACAATAGGCATATTTTCTGAAAGCACATATTCTAAGCTACAAGATAATGTGTTTAATTTTGCGGGAAAAAATATGGTGTGATTTTATCCTTGTAAAAAAGCAGAAAAATGCGCAAAATTCCAATTTAATCGAATCTCGTCCTTCAAAATACCCATTACCACTAATTTTTAGATTCTAAAACTAGACAAAATTCTGAACAAAATGTTGGGATTAGTTTATTCGTTTTTGTTTTACTTTTTGTACAGTAAAGGCCGAAAAAATTCACAAAAATCACTAAGATGAGGAAATTTGGTATTTTTGATCAAAAATTCGTAATCCTCATGCAAGAAAACCTATATAAACATATATCTCTTAACCAAGAGCTTCTTCTATTAAAAAGTCAATTTTAAGCGCTGAAAAAGGCACCAATTTGGTCATTTTTTGAAAAATTTTGAAAATCTTTTTATAATAAATCCATGTATCTTTTCTTAGGTTTTCTTACATGAGGATTACGAATTTTTAATTATTTTATATTATGACCTTTGGAAGCTGATCTCAAAATAAAGGCTTTTTTCAGGTATCCTTAGAAAATGCTAAAAATAAATCAAAATTTTTTTTAAACAAAAATGGCAAATTATAAAGTCTTCTAAAAAAAAGGCCAGCACATTTTATCAAAATTGAACAAAATTACGACACTATAGCTCTTTTTTTTTTATTTTTAAGACTCATTTGATTCAACCCATGTGGGAAAAAAAAGATATTATTTTGAATTTTTCTTTAAGACACCTCGAAAACAAGAAAAAACGATTATTTTACAAAGAAAATTTAGACTTCAATAGTGTATTAGGTATGTATTAGGCATATGTATATAGACTTCTAGTGATTAATAACGTAACTCTTCATCAAAACTGAATATCAGTATAACTAATTAAAAAAGAAATTTCATTTAGGTCAATTTAGATTTTTTATTTGATTATTTTAAAAGTGACTCAATTTACAGTATTTAAATTCATAAAAATTTATTTTTTACTCGATGCGCTTTTTTTTTTTAAATTTTGCGATTAAGGTATGCTTCGGATTTGCAGTGGCGTAGTGTCAATAAGGCAAACCAGGTCTTGAGCCCCCACTCGAGATAAATCTTTTGACATCCAAAAAAAGGTTTTCACACCAAAAAAAAATTTTCTTATTTTAGTACTATTTTTTTTAAAAAAAAATGGGTACCGTATTTCCGTGCTACAGAACGCGTGCATTAAAACCCAAAGAAACGTGTGTTGTGCATGCAGAGACAAAGACTTCAACCATGTTAAAAAAAAATGTTTATAAGTCCGATGCACATGAGTCGAAACTTTGGGTTTTAACAAGGCGTTAAAACATGAAATTTAAATTCAAATGATGGGTTTATAGTCAAAAATCTTAGACTGGTGCAACATTAAAACTTGAAAACAAAAATTAAAATGAAATAATAATTTCTCTCTTTTCGACTATTAGACCTGGTACATAAATTGAAATCCATAAAATATATTTTTAAATTAAAAAATTTTTTTTTTGATTTTTCCTGGGTATTGGTGCAGCTTGGTTTAATTGGCTAGAAAAAAATTAATTTTCCCCAAGAAAAAAAATTTATTCTTACATTTTCCTGTTCGTGAAGATTCTTTAACCAAAAAGTAATAATTCGAGAAAAGAATTTGTCAAAAAAAAGCTAATTTTTTACGCACTAAAAACCAAGATTTCGGGATTTTAGTGTCGCGTTAAAAAACAAATATTTACGGTACTGCCTGTCGATCATTAAAATCAATATGGTTAGCAAAAACAGCTTCTAATTAAAAGAGAATACTCTGCGGAAATATTTAAATTTTTTTCTGAAATTTTTTTATTTCATTCTGTATTGAGATTTTTGGGCGTTCGGAACGGTCTTTAAAAACGGTTCGGTTCTGGTCCCAAACAATTTCCAAAAGGGTTTCATTTCCGTTCCTAGACTCAATCGCTTCTAAGGAAAAACGAGAAACAAAGCGGGATCCTTTTGAAAAATATTTGGAACGAGAACTGGACTATTTTCAAAGACCGTTCTGAACGCGTTCCAAACGGAACGTTACATTTTCGCAAGAACCACTGTAAATTACAAAAATTAAATAAATTTTTGATTTTTTTTTCGCTAACTTTATTCCTAGTGACCTAAATTCTAAAACACCCTTTTCCTGGATAAAGAAATTTCATCTAGGTATTAAATTTTTGTTCCAAAAAAAATGTCATAATACACTCAAAAACACCCACTAACCTTTTTTCAATTTACATAGGGTGTAACATTTACTGTTTTTACGGTTTTAACAGGTTCTTTCGATTTTTTAAGGGCTTAACCACTTATCCAAAATAAAAGAACCACATTTCCTAATAGATCTTTTTATGCTCTATCCGAAAATGACATCAGTTCTGAGGTGTATTTTTAAAAGGTTAGTGGGTGTTTTTGAGTGTATTATGACATTTTTTTTTGGAACAAAAATTTAATACCTAGATGAAATTTCTTTATCCAGGAAAAGGGTGTTTTAGAAAATTTAGGTCACTAGGAATAAAGTTAGCGAAAAAAAAATCAAAAATTTATTTAATTTTTGTAATTTACAGCTGGTGTTGTTTTTAAAGAATACCGATTTTTGTGTGTGAAAATGTGTTTTTTGGTTATCATGAAACTAGATACAATTTTTTCAATAAGTTTCGACAAAAAGAATAAAATATTGAAAGAAAAAATGCA
The DNA here is from genome assembly GCA_022207745.1 of Brachionus rubens. Classification (NCBI taxonomy): domain Eukaryota; kingdom Metazoa; phylum Rotifera; class Eurotatoria; order Ploima; family Brachionidae; genus Brachionus; species Brachionus rubens. The sequence continues at coordinate 814,812 of JAJVHD010000001.1, read as the reverse complement.
TATTTTCAAAGATATTTAATCATGGTTTCATCGGCTGTTACGATAAAAGTTTAGGGTTCCGGTATTTTAATTCGGTTTTGGTTTCGAGTATGAATATTTTGTATTTTTAGCAAACACCATTACCAATCCGGCGTTTTTCTCTTAAAGAATTTTAAGAAAAATTTGAAATTTCCATCTATTTTTGAGACTCCCATTGGTTGAGCTCCCCATCTGAAATTGTCTAGCTACGTCATTGCGGATATGATTATGATTTGAGTACGGCTCGGGTGCGCCATTAATTCGGTGGAAGTCCAGTAATTACGCTTTTAATGGTCTGTTAAATTGATTGTTTTTAAAAAAATTTTTCTAAGGTGCAACGAATTTGTTACATATCTAATTACAGAATTCATTTATCTCATTCAATTAAAAATTGAAACAGAAAATACTGAAACACAGTCAATATTATTGACTATCTTAAGGATAGGTAGATCTAATTCTAGGGTCTAATTAAAAAAAAATAAATTCAGAATATTTTTTATGTTTCCATTAAAAGATTGAATTTTGGTCACGATTTCTAAGGACTAAATTGGATCAAATAAAAAAACATGTATTTGCAAAAATATTTTCTACTAATCAACCTATTTGACAGTAAGTTTTCAAATTTTCATGTACTAGAATAATGTAACTTACTTCTAAAATTTGATCAAAATCAAGTTCGTTTCATGAATTACATCTTTGCCACTTTCGTTCCGTATTTTAGTCCGGATTTTAAGCTATGGTTCCTCAGGAAAAAAAATTTAATTTTAGTTTCTGATTCCGTATTTTATTTTGGTTCCGGGTTTTAGATACAACCCTTTTTTTTCTCATTGAGAAAATTAAAAATTTTACATATTTACAACAAATCGGTCTAGTTAGCGTAACCCCTTTTTATATCAATCCGAAATCAAAAATCAAAATTTCCGAATTTGAAAATTAAAATTGAAATTTATCTTGTCTTGACGTTGGTGAACAAAAATACTCACTACGCACTCAAAGTCATCTTTAATAAGGAAATATATCAGCTCTTTATTTTCTTCCATTAATATTGACAAACAAATTTCGAAAAAAAAAGAAGCAACAATTGAATAGTACGCAACAAGACAAAAGAAATATGCTTTTTTTGTTTTTAAAACAAGAAAATGCTTGTTATTTGTTTTTTTTTTAAAAAATTCAATATTTCAAAAATAATTTAGATAACACTTAAAAAATCAAAATTACTAAAAATCAAGGCGATTTTAATACTAAATTAATTGCGACGAAAATTTCGTAAATTAATCAGGAACCAAATTTTTCTATTTAAACGCCTGTTTTTGTTTTGTCTTTAATTTAGAGAAGATTTTTGAAGAGAAAACAACACCAACAAATCAAAAAAAGAGAATGAACTCAAATTTAATACGTCTAATATTTCTAGCTGTATTGCCTTTGTGTATCTATTGTACATCAAGCATTGAAAATTTGGACTCGACTCAAAGTATACCATCGTTATTAACTAATAAACGACACACATTAAACAAGAGAGATATATTTAAACGAATACAAATACCGTTTAAATGGGGTAAACGATCATCAGGCGGCGATTCAACACAATTATGTACGGATTTTTTTGTCGTCCTTGTGACACAAAATAAAAAAGAACTTAAACGTTTACAAGAAACAAACATGGCTAAATTGTATGATGATTGTTTTAAATACATGTTAGAATTGGCGTATAAGAGTCATAGTGATGAAGAAGAAGAAGAAGGTCAAGAGAGTAATGGTCAAGGCAATGAAATTTCATTTATGGGTAACGCTAGAGCAAGTCTTTTAAAACGATCTAATATTCCATTCAGATGGGGTTAAAAATTCACCCAAAGACTGAGAATTTGTTGTATAAATTTTTTTTTTTTTATTTTCAATTTTATATTTCAATTTGTTGTATTTAATGACGAGACTTGTAACAATAACGAATACCTTGAATCAATGTTTTAGCTGTAAAGGTTTTTTTTTTGCGGAGTACAGTTAACTTGTTTAGTGTTTTAAGGTATTTGAATAATTTTTCATTTTTTAACAATTAATTTTTTTTTTATTTCAGAAGCAATTTTCAAATTTTTTTCATATTTTTTTCAGATTTTTTAGAAAATATCCATTTTTATTTTGCCTCCTTATTTTTTTTTATTAAATTTAATTTTTAAAATAAAAACTCTTTTTTGAAGCCATTTGGAAAAGATTTATTTAATTTGACATGGGATTTCTTACATGAATTTTCGAAATATTAATTCGTACCACCTACTGTACAGAATTGGGTATTTAGAAAAAAAATGACTAAAATTTCTAAAGGATAAAAATGAGTACTCCAAATTTTTCAGCATCATCGTCACTCGGATGTCTGTTCGAGAGTCTCGTTGTTCGTACCGACTTTGAACACGTTACACATCTTTTTTGCATCTACTAAAGCAAGAGACGATTCCCTAATATCAGGATTTCGGGTGGCTAAAACACAGACTCATATTACGGATTTTACATGCCTACCGCAATCACTCATTTTTTGTACAATGGACAAAATATTTTACTTAAATAAAACTAAGAGAAAAATTTAACCCATTCTAGAAAAATTTACACCAAAAATTTTAAAATGTTACAAAGATGCAAACAATTTTATATCCATGGTACAAAAAAAGAGAGATTACTGTATTAAAATATGGACTGAAAATCAAATTTTAATTGCAAATTTTAAAAAAATATTTTTTTTCGATCCGAATCCGCTTTTTAGTAAAAAGTGGAAAAATCCGCATTCGTGTTTTTTAGGTATAACCTTAGTGGTAGATTTTTAGCTTTTATACCATATCTCAAAATCATTTAAAGCTATTTCCAATCATGAGTAATTTCTAAATAAAGTACAATGAAATTTGACTGCAAAAACAACGAGACTCACGAACAGACATCCGAGTGATACTGAAAACTGAATACTGCAAAAAGCTTAGGGGTAGGGCTAACATTGTTGATTTTCGAAGATCACGGTAAAAATATCGTAAATTTCAATCGGTTCATTTTGCACAAATTTAATTGGAGATAATTATATGAGTAGTAATTTGTTGAATATCAAACACAATATCGTCTTGATCTCTGTTCTTTGGTGGTTTGCAAGATTTAAAAGCATTCTTAATGTAAAAGTAGATTATTCATAATGAATAAAGTAAACAGGGCTAGCCGAGTTAAGGTTTTAGAATTTAATAATCGTTTTTATGTCATATCTTAAAAATTACTGAATCTTTTGTCCTGTAATATCGCAAAATAGAAATATAACTGTCTAAGTCATTTAAAATCGTTGCCGTTGACCCTCGTTCACTTAAAATTGTAATAATTGTCGAATTTTCAACTTAAATTCCAAATTTTTAAAATTTTCCAAAATTTTTTTTTACTTTAGGAGGTTTGTTTTGATTAATAAAATATGAAAGAGTCTTTAAGAGAAATTTCCAAGTTTTTCAACTCAATATTACTAAAACTTTTTGAATAGCAAATGGCATCGAGCTCTTGATACTGCTTAATCTAAAAACATACCAAAACAAACGAAGGTTACTTGCGTGTTAATTTGGCTTGGACTAAAGCTTGTGGACATGGTATTTGTATTTTCAAATCGAAGAGCAAACGAGAAGAATTAATACTGAGAACTTACAATTGACCAGAGACTCTGGAAAAAACGTGTCTCCGAATTCTAGGGAAAGTGAAGGAATTTTAAAAAGAACAGCTTCTTTTTTAAAAATGCCTTGAGTTAAAGACCAATGTAGCATCAATTCGAATCTACCAAAATTGTTTTTTTACGAAATAAACCTGACCTTTTCCTAGAAAAAGGAAAAATATTCATGACCATAAAGTCAATCCTGGAAAAATCATAAAAAAGGGTCTTTTTTGGGACCTATAGGGCCTACTTTATTTTCATGAATATTTTTTATTATTCTAGGAGAAATGCAGTTTATTTTGTAAAAAAAAAGCAATTTTTGCCGATTTGAATTCATGCTAGATTGGCCTTTACTTGTCATCTATTTTAATAAGAAAAAGTAAAAGTAGTTTTTTTAATTTAAAAGATTAATGAGTATATGCACTATTCATTTAAATATTTCATAACCAAAAAAATTCAAATTTATTTTCAAAATTAAAAAAATTTATTACTCTTCTTTTTTTTTCACCATCAAATAGCAGTACAATGTCAAAACAATTAATAGAATATAAAGACCTTACAAGTTATATAATAAGTCTTCCATTAAGTGTTATCGAAAAAATATTCGATCATCCTACAACATGCTTAACCATATTCCGTGAATTGCCTGAATTGGCAAAAAATTTTGTCATGCGACTTTTATTGATAAGTCAAGAAGTTCCTAAAGTTACCATTGATTCTTGGGTCGACTCAAAATATCAAGAGTAAAAAATAAAAAAAAAACCTTTGAGCTTTTTATTATAATTTTTATTCTTCTAGGGAACGAAACGCTGCTTTTAAAGTATTGACAAACTTGGGCATTTGGCAAGAGACACGAACCCAAGGAAATTTACCTGCTTATTCGCTTAAAAGCTCGTTCAAAGAAAATTTATACCTCGGTATGTTCGATTTCAGTCGCATTGAAACACCTGAACAAAACCAACCAGTTGATCCAAAGATGATTGAAAAGTTGGATAACTATGCCATTGAGAGATGGGAAGTTAGTCGTCTAATCTACGAAAACTTTTGATCGACCATAATGAGTTTATTTTTTTTAAGTCTATCCTAAAATATATTGTAAATCCAAAAGATGCAAAGAACCAAATTTGTAACTCGACCAAAGAAGTCTTAAAATTCGCTGGTCTTATGAAAAGTATAGACGAAAATTATGTTGCACCAGCACCTTCAAACGATGACGAAACAGCGTCGGACGAGCCAGTTGTACTAACAGCAGCTGCTTTTCAATTTTTGTTATGGAGTCGAAAAGTTCAAATTTGGTATTTTATTATTCAACTTCTAGAATACTGTTGGCAGGTTAATTTGCAAAAAAAAAATTCCAAAACATAATCGCATTTTATTTATGTCTTAATTTTTCAGAAAAACAACCAGGACTTGTCCGAATGTTTGACTCTTCTATTCGAGATAAGTTTTTCAACATTCGGTAAAGATTATTCATGTGAAAATTTTACAGATGGAAAAATTGAATTTTTACAAGAATTGAGAAAACTTGGTCTAGTTTTTATGAAAACAGTAATTTTTCATTTTACATTCCCATCGCCTTTACTTTAAACTAAGACGTATCTTTTAAGCGTAAAATCAAACGATTTTATCCAACAAGGCTTGCTATTCAATTGGCAAACGGATTAAATGGTGGTTTTGAAACAGAAAAAGATGATAAAGGCTACATTATTGTCGAAACAAACTATAGAATTTATGCTTATACAGACTCACATTTGAAAATAAGTTTACTCGCTTTGTTTTCGGATCTTATGTACAGATTTCCGAATATGGTTGTAGCTGCTTTAACGAGAGAAACTGCACGCGAGGCTTTCAAAATGGGAATAACAGCTCACCAAGTGTGTTTTTTTTACACTATTGTTTTTTTTTAAATTATTGAATCGTTTTTTCAAAGATAGTTAACTTTTTGAGATCAAATGCTCATCCACAAATAAGTTCTAGAGTGAGTTTAGTTCGTTTGTCCCTCTTCAGGACACGGTCCCAAATAATTTAATTGTAATCAAACTTTTTTTTAAAGAAACCCATATTGCCCGAGACTGTATCAGATCAAGTTCATTTTTGGTTTAATGAAAGAAATAGATTGAAATTTGATGAAGGTGTTTTCTATGGTCAATTTAATTCGGATGACGATTTTCTTTCATTAAAAAATTACGCCAAAGTAAACCTTTTTGAACTAGATTTAAAAATGATAACTTATAAAATCAATATTTGTTAAGGACATTGATGCATTGGTTTGGTTTAACGATTCAAAACGTTTAATGGTCGCCAAAAAGTCATCTCATGACGCAATTAAAAAATTTTATAAACAAAACAAACCGAAATAAACTGAATTTTTTTTATGTTCACTGATCTCCTTTCTATTTAATTATTATTTCATTTATAATTGTAAATATCGATTCTGGCTAAATGATGTTAAACATGAAAAAATAAATTAAAAATTCTATTTTATTTTTTTTCTCAATGTCTATTTCGGAATGAAGTGTTTTTTACCATGGTACTAAATTTTTAAAAGTACTGCACTTCCACCGAATTAAATGCTTCCCGAAACCGAACCGTACCGTACCATCTTAACGTACCAGTCCAGCGCACCGTACCGGAAAATAAAATTTAAAAAAAATTTAGTTTTTTATTTTTAGTTAAAATTTCAAAATTTCAAAAAACGGTACGGTGGTACGGTACGGGTACGGTATGAGTACGCTTTTAGTACGATCCGGTACGGTACGGGTACGCCATTAATTCGGTGGAAGTGCAGAATAACGAAAAACGTAAATTTTTTTTCTGTGATTTCAATTTTCCTTACAATGGTTCTTGTGAAAATGTAACGTTCCGTTCGCAGCCGTTCCAAGAACCCCTGGCCCTTAACTAAAACTTGATCTATTGATCTTAAGATACAGTCATAAACGATCAAAATAATCACTGACTAATTCAAAACATCTATATTAAATATTGTATTCCATCGAACCAGTTCAAGCATAATCCATTCAGTCTATTGATCTTGTCAAAGTTTGGTTACGGTAAACCAGTGACGTTACATGTTCATTAACCCTATTGTATGACACTTTCTCTAATGCCCTAAATCTTTTAATCCAAATCTTAAACACCGATCACAGAATAACAAAGCTTTTTAAAAACTTATGAAATATATGTTTCATTCTCGTGTTTAAAATTGTGACTTTTAAGTTTTGTTCAGTATACTTTGAATAATTCTATAAATAATAAATAATAGGTGCAAAAAAAAGACAGTATCGAATACGTTGTTAATAAGTCGGCGGTACAATTTAAGATAAGATACGGGAAGCAGAGCTTTTAATATGCAAGTAACGGAACGTTAAATTATCAATATAAGGCAAGTAAGGCATGGTCCTGTCTGTATTGAAGGCATGGTCCTAAAGGCTAATCATTCAAAGCTAATTTTCCTTATATTTCTTGGATTTAGGAAGAGAAAAATTAACGCCCCTATTTTTTACCCAACAATGAACTTAAAAATCAAATTTTAGTTAGGAACTTGAGTCACATTAATTTTACCAAGACCAAGACCAATCTCCGTAGAATCCGCAACTTGACATTTTTCTTACCTAAATCGCGTCAGTTAACAATTAAAATCCAAGGAAGAAATAAAGTAGTATACTTTTGGTCTGTGTGACCTGAATTATTTTTTTTTTACTTTTAAAAAGATCATACATTAAAGTACTTTGAATATGTTTTAAAATCAAACTTAATAAATGTCAATTGTCAAGTGCACTCTATTAAAATTAAATAATTTGGTCGTCAAATCCAATTTATGTCTATAAAATTGGCAACAGCATTCTAACTATGACTAATCTTTAAAGCCTACGGAAATTTTATTTTAATAATTCAACATCTTGAAATTATTTAGTGCAGACGCTTGCTTACTGAAACAGAAAAAAATCTCTTTTAGATGGTAAAAATCAAGCTATGAAGTAGATAAATTAAAAAGGGAATGTCACTTTGGACTTTAGCTCGGGACAAATCGTAAAATTTGACTTTCTGCGACACCATTTTAATTTTAACATGTTACCGGTGTTCAATAATGCAGTGCTCTAAACAAGGCCGCTAATCATCCTTGTTTTCTTTTAAATTTAATATTAACATCCAAAATTATCAATTCAAAAGTCAAGATACTTTTTAGCATAATTTGAATTAAAAAAATTTTCGGATTAATTCGATATCCATAATTATCTCTTCGAAGCTTATTTTTGTTAAGCCAAAAATACTCAATTATCTCAAAAAACAAAGTAATAAACCTTTCTTGAATGAACAAGTTGCAATATTATTTTAGTTTTACTTTTTCAGAGGAGTTCAAAGCAACAAAATCATATCAAAAGTGTATCTATATGTCTTTTGCAATTTATAACTTAAAATTATTATGATATATTTATAAATTCACTCGAAAAATTTTAGCATAATTTAACACTCATTTTAAGAAGCTAACTACCCTATTTGCAAACTATTTTTTCATTATTATTTTCATAATTTCTGTAAATTAGTCTCTTTCTCTCTCTCCCTTTTCTAGGAAAATAATAAAACTTGGAAACGTAAAATTCTTAAGGATTGATTTTTAGAGTCGAAAAATGATTTTCAGCAGAGTGTTTACTCCGAATCAAGTAGTTCAATTTTCTCGTAGACTTGGTAATAACACGAATGTGTTATTCAAAAACTTGGATTCGAGTAAAATTAATTGTAAACAAGTCGCTAATCAAAGCCAACAAGTATGGTTTTTCTCTGATAAAAATGGAACATTTAAACGTTTCAATCGTTCCGGTTTTTATCAGAATGAACATCATCTACTTACCACTGTGTATTCACCAAGCGGTGCTATTGCCGAAATGCCGAAATGGTATCGCTTTGGTATCCTTAAATTAACTTCGACAATCATTTTTTTTGTGATTGTTGGATCGGTGTTAAGCAAGACATTTGTTACACTATTGGAAGAGTATGACATATTTAAGCCAGAAGATGACGATGATGAGGATGATGATTAAACGACAATTTTAACTTAACTATTGCAACAAGAATTACAAATATAGATGTTATAAAACCGTTTTAAAAAATTTTTATTTTTTTTTTAAGTGTAAATTTTAATAAAAAACTTCAAAAAAAACAACAACTTTTTTTGTTTAAAATGAAGTTTGAGGCTCATCTTGAAGTTATAAATCCTTTGGCAAATAAAAAAGGATACCGTAAAAGCCTTTCACTTTTATGTCAATTATCTTTGGCCAAAGATCCTAATTCGTCAAAATGTTATCTCATTGTAAGTGATAACAAGAAACCTAGTCCGGATAAATATAGAGTATTTTTTTTTAAATAAACCTAAACAATTTTTTTTTCAAAAATTTTTGATTAAGATTTCAGATAATGTTGAAAAGATTTATTGTAAATTTGTTCAAGAAGGAAAAGCGTCAATTGTTTTGAAGGAGCCAAATTTCACTCTAGCAATACAAAAGGTACTTTAATGTTTACTATATTTACTTGCCGTTTTCTCGGAACTTTATTGGAAATTTCAAATGTAAATTGAAAAGATTAGTATGAAAAGTATCACACAAGAGAAGCGACTTGATAAAATTCATGTTTGACATGGACAATATTATCTTCCATTGAGTAGGAGTGTTTATTAAAACCTTAAGCAGAATGGATTCATTTTCGTTAATGTGGCCTTAAAATCATAAGTTTCTAAAACATCATTGAATTCCTTAAACTGTAACCAAGTCATCCCAAAGTGTGCATAAAATGGGTATTACACTTTTTTATATTTTCAGAGATCATGTAACTCAAAGTTTAAATCTGCAGCCATAGCTTTTTTTATCATTTATTTTTTTTGTAGAAATCCCTATACGCCAAACAAGGGTTATGACTAAAACACGGACCACAAATTTTCCGTTATACAAAAGGTCAACCAGCTTCTGAAGACTTGTTCATCTATTTGTGCTCTTTCTTGTGGGCCTGGGAGCTAAACTCTCGGATCTTAGATTCGGACCACGGACTCGTTAAAATCAAGAAAAAAACTTGAAAAACTAACCACAAGTTTCCGGGCATCGATTTTCTGATTTTAATTTTCTTTTCTTGCGGAATTAAGAGTTAATCTCGGTCTTCATACCCTTAAAAGCAAAATCTTAACTGAAATCTTTAGAAAGCTAACGGATCACCATTGACTTAAACCAACTCTTGCAAGGTATTTAAAGTTGTGATCCCTCAAATAATTTTTTGAACCCCCTAAAACTTATGTAACACGTTTATCGAGTCAGTTTTTGAAAATTTAGATACCGTGCAAGTTTTGGATTTCGCGAACTTTTTATGACATTGACAGGAGGAATGAACCTTTAAGTTTTTGGAAAAAAATTTCATTAAAAGTCAAAAAGTTCGCGAATTTTCACAACTAAACCGAAAAACTCGTTGCTTCCGTTTGCATTTTCATGAATAATGAAGGAAGTAAACTTATCTCTTCGAATCCATTCAGATTAGGTCTTGTTGGTCGAATGAGAAGACCTGTATTCCGCATCGCCTCTTTGATACAAAGATTACGTTTTTTATTTAGATTAATTTTTTCTTTATTTTTTTTTTAGGCAAATGTGAACCAACTAAAAGTATTCCTAAAAATAGTTCATATAGCAACGACATCGAATGATTTTGCCGATGAATTAGACAAAATAAAATCAAAATTACAATCCGAAAGTTCATGTCCAGGACGAAATGTAAAACAAATAGTCAAAGAAATGCCGTCAAATCCTCAATTCAAGAAAACAATAACAACATTGATTATAAAATCACGTGACGAATACAATTCAAACTTTCGTAATGTCATATCCCAAAATTTAAAAATAAGAACAAGTCTTTCCACAATACCTGCTGTAAATTTATCCAAACTAGTCATTAACAACTGTGATTTGAAACACATCGATGCGGCTATTTTTGAGATAGCTCAATTGAATCATTTAGACATGTCATGTAACAAATTAACCTCAATTGACAATTTTATATTCAGCTCATTGGTTGAACTTAATCTCTCTCAAAATCAACTAAAACATATTGGACACAATGTTTACGTCCCAAGACTGATCACCCTTGATCTAAGTAACAATCAACTTGAATTTTTGGATCAAAATTTTAGTCTCAATTTTCGTAATGTATCAAAAATGAGATTGAATCATAATAAACTTAAAAATGTAGCGCGCCGATTTGGTGATTACATGCAAAATTTAAAGTGTTTATACGCAAATAATAATCAATTTGTAAACCTTCCGTTCTCGTTTAGTCACTTGCGAACAGAGACTTTGGAGCTAAATGACAATCCATTTGAGTATTTAATATTTTCAATCAATAACAGTGAAACAAATACAATGAAATTTCCGTCTCTAGTTGAACTTAGTGCTCGAACTATTGTTAATAAAAAAATTCGTTATGGTGAAAGAGACATACCAAAAAGTTTAATAGAATATTTGGCAACTAATTTTGATTGTGCTTGTGGTGCATCGTGTTTTGAGTATAATTTTAAGTTGACGGTTATGTTCGATTTGAATCGAATAGCTAAATCGTTTAGTTATATAGCCATAAATGGTGTGTCAGACAATCAATTGCCTCTTAAAATGTTTTTGTGTTCATGGAAGTGTTATAAAAAATATTCTAAATTCAGAGTTGTCTAATGTTTATTTGAAAAGGTGTTTTAACTAAATTTTATTTTTATGAATGAATTTAAACTTCTTTTTGGCAAGTGTATTTTTACTGAAATAAAACAAACAAAAAACTTTTTTTTTCAATTCAACTCGTGTCAAAGAGTTTTTCTTGCTTCATTCTTCTCTAAATGTTGCCACCAAGTTTAACCTACGGGTAGTCACAAGTTTTATTAATTTTTTTTTTTTCTTAAGAATCGTTTAGAACTCTAAAATTAACATCTTCAGTAGATTTCGCAAAAATTTAAACGTCAAATAGGATACGGGTAACTTGTAAGGATTTTTCGAGTCTCATGTCTATTATGAGTCTTAGAAAAAAATGGTCAGAACCTAAAAAATTTGTGGCTTATTGTCATAAACATTTGGTGGAGACTTATAGCTTGAACAATGCGTCGAAAGAACCTTGACCCAAAATCCTGAAACTCCGAGACTTATTTGAACACCGATTATTTGGACCTATTCAAACTTTTAAGCACATTTATAGTTCGGTTTTGTATTGAGCTTCACCACAAAAATGCTGTTATTTTCGTCTATTGATATTAAAAGTTCCTATTTGAAGACAAAAATGAATTAAGACTTTGGAACTGAACCATTTGGCTATCATTAATTTTGAATTGACTTTAATGTTTTCATCAATCTTTGATCCCCCGGAAACTTCAGCTTGACAATCCAACTTGTTATTAGACTCTTGACTTGAACTTGACTGACTAGAAGTTTCTTGATTAGAATTTGAGTCAGTTAGATCTTAGTATGAAACCTCCAAGTCGCATCAATTATAAATTACTGAAACATGAAAAATTCTAAAAGTTATTTAAATAATAAAAACTAACTGAAAACACATGTTTTCAATTTTTTTTGAATTACTAAAATCCTGACACGGAATAGCTATGTCTAAAATACGGACACGGACTTTTTTTTGAAGCCTAAAATACGGACAGAGGATTCCGTAAGCAACAAAAAAATTTAAAATTTTAGTTTCAAAAAATTATCCAATTGTCTAAAATAGCAACAGAAAAAAATTAAAATTCTATTGTGCATACTCTGTTGTTACCAGAAATTGCTCAGAAGGAATGAACATGTTGTTCAAAGATCTAACTGGCTTTAAAGAATTTCCATTGGATGTAGCTGTTCTTATTTTATTGACTATAAAGACCCAGGAAACTATCATCGAATTGTTTCCTGAGTCTACTCCTTCCTCTGAAACAGAAACTTTTGAGATTCCAAAAAAATGATCTTATAGTTACACCAGAATCCGTACATCAAGGTGTATTAAATATTGATTTTTCGTTGTATCATTACTGTTTTAAAGAAGAAGGATATTCAAGTTTGTTGAAAACTTTTCAGTCCAAAAAGAGATAGAAAATTAAAATTAAAAATGGAATTTTTTTTAAAATGTGAATTAAATATTTTTTTGTTTTTGTGTCCTTTGTTTAAAATAAATATCTTTTTTGTAATTAAAGGTTAATATTCAACCGCTTTTGAAATTTTGTCCGTGTCCGTATTTTAGTTAAAACAGCTCCGTGTTCGGATTTTAGAAGATTCTTATCTAGTCCGTGTCCGGATTTTAGTTTGCTTTTTTTTTTGTCCGTGTCCGGATTTTAGTGACAACCTGTTTTTGGGACTGAAACATTAATGTAACAGTCAGTCTTGAATTGGACTCCGAGCTTAGAATTAGACCTGAAGGAAAACATTTAGAAAAAACGTAATACCATTTTTCGAATTTTTATTTTTTTTTAAAAATAGACTAGAAATAACCATTTTTAATTAATTTAACTTTCATTTCAGGATTTTTTTTAAAGTAACTTTTTCAAACAAAAAAAAGAGGGATTTTTGTTTAAAATCTTAAATCTCAAAAACAAACTTTTTTTCCGAGTTTTTTTATGGTGTTTAAATTAAAAAAAGATAAAAAAAAAAAAGATAAAATTTTCAACAACAACAACAATTTTTATTTCTTGCTTTCGTTTCTAGTTGTTTCTATACTCTTTGGCAAAATTAACTCTTAAATACGAGCCGTTCAATTGAAAGTTGTGCAAACCCTTTTGTAAAAATTTTAATTAACTGTCGGTAAAAATGGTCGAATGACATAAACTTACAATAAGAGCTAAAACTGATTCTTCTAGATTGGTTAGTTCTATTAAAGCCATTTTGCTGCCTTCTTTACTTATCCATTTGAAGTTTTTAATAGTTCCATATTTACTAAAAAGTTCGTTTATTTGTTCCTGAGTGGTCATTTGACTTGAAAAAACAAAAAAAATTAAGACGATATTTCCCCTCCTACAAAAATTCACAAAACTTACGATATATTTGATAAATGTAGAGTAACATTAGGTGGATATATATTGAAAAAGTTTTTAGACCCTGGTTTTTTAAACCTATGTAGCGGAGATGTTGAGTAGTCTTTGGCTAAACCACCGTCCTGCCCAAAAAAAATGATGATTTAATTTTAAAAAAACAAGAATGGATTTTTACATTTTTCATTGGTAATTGAATTTCAGGAAATTTTGAGAAACCAACTGAAATAATTTTGTCAAATAATTTAACTTTGTCCATTTTAGTAACTGCATTTAATGCTTGTTCGTATGTTTTGTATTGCATGAGAGCATTGTCACGTCGATTGTACATTATTTTTACTTTAAGTATATCACCGTAAACACCTTTAGAAAAAAATAAAATTTAGAATTTTTATAAACTTTTTCTTTTGAGCATTTTAATTAAAAAAATTTTTTAATTGATAGCTGTTAACGTCTGCTCATAACGAATTAATATTTCAATAAATAAAAACTTGGATCCAATTCTTTTAACTAAAAAGGTGTCTTCTACAGTTTACCGTGCCTGAGACGTATTTAATATCTTCTAAGCAATCGTTTCAGTAAGCGAATTGAAATTGAAATCTTCTTTAATTGATCACTGGAATTTACAAAGTTTTACATTAATTCCGGTAATTTTACTATTTTTTATCATTTATTTTATCCTTTTGGTTTTTAAGTAAATTTTCCGTAAAATTACCAAGGTTTACATAAAAAATATTAAAAATAAATATGCTTCAAAATGGGTATTTATGAGGGAGATTTAGAAAGATCTGTAGAGCTTCAGGAACATGGTCGATGGAACTCAACTTAACAAAATGTAAAACAATGAATTTTGGTGAAAACTGGTCTAAGTATGAGTATGAAATGATGAAAGCGGTAAGTAAACACTCAATAAAACGAGTCAAAAAACGATGTCTTCATGTCTAATAATCTTAAGTAGAACAAACAATGTTCTGTGGGTGCTACGAAGACGAACAGTTTTCTTGGTTCATTACGTGATTACTCGATATTTTAGACATGTCACTATTGTAGGATAAATTTTTTTTCACATTATTAGACTACGACTACAGGGCCTCCTATTAGGCCGTTAAATATTAACATGCAACTTAAAATTGTCTTTTCTCTCTAGTATGGTACCAATAATTGCTGTTTTTTACAACCGCGAAAAAAAAAATAAATCAAAAGATAATCATTTTCTCATAGCCAAAACCGATTGTGACATGTTCAGTAACTAAATCCAGACAAAAATCCAGTAATTACGTTACCTTTTTCGACATACAATTATACTGCTCTAGTGGAGTATATGGTAAGTACTTGGTGTCCCTCATTTAAAACAGGCATCAGTGTTCTTGAAAGGGTTCATCGGATAGAGACAAAACTGGTGAAGTCGACTGAAAAACGTATGAAGAAAAACTCAGTTTTTTTAACTTATTGAGTCTTAAAAGGGTAATCTGATCCAAATGTTAAAATTAATCCACAATATCGAAGATAAAACTGATGAATGGGGTAAATTTTGCTGTGAGTTTGTATCTAAGAACAAGAAATGATAAAAGATTAGTGAGATATATAAATCGTAGATGATTGTATAATTATAGTTTTTTTAATTTACGTAAAATTTTCTAAATTCAAGTGAACATAGCAAGACTGTTTAATTTAAAGTTTAGTGGAAAACAATTTTTTGAAGGATTTTATATTTTAATCACAAATAGTGTTCCTTAATTTTGCAGCTTTGACAAATTTTGCCAGTAGATGCCAACTTCAGCTTAGATAATCATGGAAAAATCAATTTCAAGTCTTAAAAAAATGTCTCAGAAACGTTCAGCTTATCGAATAACTGAGATGTTAAGGACTACCCTATCATCGGATCCAAATTTTTTTTAATCAAAATTGCAAGATAAAAAAAAATAAATAAAATGAATTCATACCAAATAAAGTGAAAATAGCATCGGGATTTGCAATCTTATTTTTTACATATTAATAAAAAAAATATATAAAAAAATATTTAAATTATAAAACAAAATAAATAATTGATCTTATTTCTATTTTAACTTTACACTTTAATTTTAAACTAATAGAATTAAAACACATAGTCGAGCAATAAGATCATGATGAAAGTAAATATTTATTAAATAATAATACCTGATCTGGAAAATTCGATATTTGAACAACGGCCGAACCAGACGTATATCCAGACACAGATTGAGCTGCAACAGCAGCAGCGGCGGCAGCTGCAGCAGCTGCTTGATTATACGGTGATTGATTCGGTCCAGTCATCGATTGCATTTGTTGAGGATGATGATGATGTCCATGATGATGTTGACTTTGAGTCATGTATGGACTTGTGTTATTAAATGCACCGGGATGATGAGCAGCTGCGGCAGCAGCAGCCGCCGCCGCAGCGGCCATATTCATACCAGGCATTGGCAATAAAGGATGATGTTGATGATGATCTAATTGATTTTTATTGTGATCTACTTGTGGTCCAGAAAGTCTTGGATCGGCTTGTATGGGCAGTAGTGGGTTTGTATAATCCCAACTTTTACTGTTATTTGCTTTAACATCGATTGTTTTGTGTCTCGATATTTGTAAGTTAAGTATATTACAACCTCCCGTGTATGTATTGTACATATTACGGCCGTTTAGATTCTTGATACAAAAAATTTAGTTTAGCTTTTAGAATCAATTTACTTAAGACTTTATAAATTTAATATTACAACTATTGCTTGTTGAACCTGGGTTTCGTCCTTCATTTGAATAAGAGCACCTAATTCATCTTTAAAAAAGATAATTTAGTTATAATTTAAACAAAAAAAATTATTTCATAAGACTGGTAGTCAAGGAACACTCTAGAATTGATTATTGATGAACAAAAAAGTCAAACGATTTGTGTCTTCCAAATATTTATTTATCAAGTTTCTGAATTTATGGGTTCTCCACACTGGGATGTATAGTCATTTATCCCCCATTCTTTTTATTACCTTGTAATATCGGGTGTTTTGGGTCGTAGATAAAAAAAACTAAATGAGAATGAGACAAAATTTAGATTTTTTTTGGTTGTGTTATTTATGACCATTCAGAAACGAAGAATTAATTTCTAATGATTCGGACATTTTAAAAAGTCATGGTTTTGAGTCTATACCTTTTTAAAGACTCATAATATCGACATTTTATTGAAGGTTGACTTTTTTTATTTATTTGCGGAATGTCTTGAGAAAACTCAGCTGAGTAGTAAAATTCGAATGGTTCAAAATGGACAGGCTTAAGAAGCATTTATTAAAAGTTTCGAAAGATCATTAGTAAAACAGGATTATCTTGTAAGTTAATTGGAAGCTTTAAAAAAAATCGACATAAATGTCTCATTTTTATTGCTCTATTCTATCGAAGCTAATTTTTGGATAAAGCTCAAAATGAACAAACTTTGAATGATGGAACAGAATCACGGTGTTCACTGTAAAACTTTGAAAGACTAAATTTAAGCGAAAATGCTGCAAAATATGAATATACACTGACAAATATTATAGAAAAATTCGGAAAAAATTTTTTTCCAAAAGCCAAGCATTTTTACAGTACGTTTCGGTCCAATTTGCAACACTCAAGAAAGAATTTTAAAAACAATGTGATGTAAATTGTAGATTTTTACCCGTATTTTTGCAACAAAATTAACTTTCAGAATGAAAGATTTTAAGTCGCGAGATGCGGGTGAATGTATAGTTGGTCAAAACAGATCTAGATCGAAGAGATATTCCGTTTGAAGCAATGCATGGACATAAAAATCAAGTTTTTCTTTCAAATTTAAATAAAAAATAAATTTTGATTTACTCTTTTGAATTAAAACTATTTTTAAAACATTTCCATATTTTGAAAAAACTTGATACATGGCATCAATACAAATAGGATAAACAACATTTCCAATAAGAGCTTTAACAACATGACTCTCACCACCATTAACCGAAGACTCTTTTATTTGTTTAGCAAGTTGTATAGTATTAGTTGTTTGAGCAGCTCGATTATTATTATCAATAGTAAGCTGTTGATAACTCGAATGAGCCGCTTCGACACCTTTAAGACTAGAATTTGGATCGTTTAAATGCTCACGAAAGTATTTAATCATTTCACTAGCTTCGTTTACATTTGAAAAATCAATTAACGCTTGTCCTTTTGGTTTAATATACAATAAATTTACAACATCACCAAATTGTAAACCGATGAGTACAATTTGTAAATCGGTTAAATCAGTTGGTATATTACGCAACGATACTACTTTAGTTGCATTTTGTTGTTGTGATTGATGTTGACTTAATTGTTGATGCGATTGAGACGATTCATAACGAGCCTTTAATTTAGACAAATCCTAAATTTAATCTTTCTTTTTAATTCTCAATTTATTTTAAAAAAAAAAATTTTAATTTACTTTTTTAGCTTCGGGCACTTGACCCATGCCAACACTCCTGTTTATTGAAAAATCTGAATTCTAAAAACAAAAATTAAAAAAAAATTTTTTTTTTAAAACAAAAATAATTTCTAATTAAATTACACTGACAGGTTGTCGTTTATAAAATCTGTTTGTTCCTGAGTCCATTTTTATGTTCTGGGTTCCGATTTGATGTTGAATTGGATAGATTTGTTGAGGCTGTTGTTGCTGTTGTTGTTGTGGGTATGATTGGTGAGGTAATTGATGGTGATGATGATACTGTGCGGTAGGCTGATTCGAATAGGGAGGTAAGTAGCCTTGTTGCATCATTTTATTTTAGTTTTAATTTATTTTTTTTTTAAAAAAAAAAACTTATCTTCAAAAAATTTTGTTCAAGTTTTTCAATGAAATTTTTTAATTAAAATTCGAGTCAAAAAAAGAAAAAAGAAAAAAAATAAATTTTGAACTAGTTAATTTTTTGTTAGTTGCAGGTATTTTTTTTTTAATTTCAATTTATTATTTATTTTAGGGAAGAGAATTATTTAGGATTTTCATTACTACTTATTGCAAATGCAAATAACAAAACAAAAAATAAAAGTACTAGAGTTTATTTAGTAAGTAAGTAAGTGTGTGTGTGTGTATGAATGTTTTGAAAATTTTGATCAGAATCCACGCAGCATTGTTGTAAAGAAAAAGAAAAAAATATTTTCGTTATGTTTTACTATAATGTTCTCACTTGAGAAAAAAAAATTGAAATAATCATAATTTGAAATTTCTATTTTTTGCAGCTTTTATTTTGTTTTGCATGAAAATGTTTCAATTTTTCTATTTATAATTTTGGGCTTGAGTTTCAGTTACTTTTTTTTTTAAATGATAATTTTTTCTTTTTTTCAGAGTAGTGCTCTTATTTATGTCTTAATCGGAAATCTGGCATTTGTTCTCAAACTTGTTTGTTTTCTAGGATCATTGGTTTAATGACATAAGTATCAAAGGTTCACCTTACTTTTCATCTTTATCCTTTATTTTCCTTGCGAATTTAGGGTCAAAAGATGTAAAATTAATTTATTTTTTGGTGATCTCTGTGAAAATATTTTTTAAAAATGTACTTACTTTACTATCACTTGCTTGATTTGTTTACTAAAGAAGGAAAGAGGTCTAGACTACAAAACTAAGTATGCCAAGCTTCTTTAATTACATAAAACTCTGACCAGCCAAAGGCAGAGAACGGCGAGAGTCGATAAACCTATTAGAAATAAAATTATAAGGCTTAGAAAAAAAGCACAATAGTTCTTCTTTTTCTTTCGTTTTATTTTCCAAGAAGCTGCCCAATTTAAAGCTTCGCGTTTTCAAAAATTGACGAAAATATTGAGCCGAGTTACTTAAAGTCGTTGTATCTTGATACATCTTGGCTTTCCAACAACATATTACTCTAGTTCACTGTTCTTCTTTGTGTTTAGACTGTAATTGATGCCTTTGTTACAGATAATTTTTCACGTTGAACATCTTAATCAGGTCACTGCGTTTTTTTCTTGTTCTTAGATCAGTTAACCTTAAGCTTGATAAGCACTGTGAAAACTCCAAGTCACGCAATTCGGAAATCATCTTTGTTCTCACAGTAAAAGTAAACGTTAGCGTTACTAAAAGCTAAGCAAAAATCGTTAGCATTTGAAGGGTGTGAGGCGAGAGATGCGTTAGGGTAATTGGATTAAAGCTGAGAGGGATGTTAATTATAAAGGTCTCTTGACAAATTGTTAAATCTTGAATAAAGTTCGTTAAATAAAGAAAACCCAATACTAGTGATATTCTGTCACTTTAATCAATTATATTGAATTAATGTTTCTAAACGCAAAATTCGAATTTCTAAATGTTTTTTTTTTAACCTTGACAAAACGCTGAAAAGATTTAACGGAAATCAAGCGAATCAAGATTTCATATTTAAAAATCGAATATCAAATAAATTTTGGAATTCTGCGGAATACAAGTGAAAAACAAAAACAAATTAGAATCTGAAGTTAGAAATCTGAAAAATTTCATTACCTTAAGAACATTTGAGATATGAAAATTATAGTTCGTTATAAAGTTGTTTTGGGTATTTAAGAATTTTACAGTTTCTACTTTTAGAGTTCAGATACTTAGCCAATAGGTAGATTTAGATAGACAATATGTTTTATAAATAAAGATAATAGATTATAGATCTGTGCTTATACTGATTCGCTCCATTCCAAGGTAGGAAATAGAGAAAATTTTTTTTTGTACTTTTTTGAACTTTCCTATAGCTGTAGCATCAAAGTTAAGATTAGAGCTGATTGTAACACCAAAATAGTCTATGCTATCTACTTTGTTAAATTTGTGAACTCTGTTACAATTAGATGAGTATCGAATTCAATTATATTGGACTTAAGAGGGTTAAATTTGAGCCTCAACTTTGAACCAAAGTCTGAGCAAATATTCAGTAAAGACTAAAGATGGGACCATAATCATAAAATTATATCATCAGCATAAACATTAATGCTTACATTCAACCTATTGTATTTAGTTAGTTAGTTAGTTAGTTAGTTTACACTGCGGTATAGACAAAGTCTATACCAACGCATTTAAGCGTTTAGCCTTTTTAAGGCTTTGGCAGTAATTGCTTCGTGACATTCCAAACACTTCTTCATCAATGAAACCCTTGAAACTATTTGTCGAAGTCGCTGACACTGCATTTTCAGATAAACCATTCCAAACTGAAGTTACTCGATTTGATAGAAAATTGTAGCGGTGTGAACCTTTTTTATTGATCTCACGTACTAATCGTTTGTTGTGCCTTCTTCTCAGATTGATTGTAGTTGTTTTAGCGTAATTAATACCATTTATCAAATTTATTTCTTCAAGACCATTAACTATTTTGTACATTTGTATCAGATCACCTCTTAGACGTCTGTCTTCTAGGCTAATCAAATTGAGTTCATGAAGACGGAGTTCGTACGGTTTGGTCTTTATCGACTTGACCAACTTGGTAGCTCTTCTTTGTACTTTCTCTATAATTTTTTATGTCGGTCTTATAATGTGGACACCACGTACTTACCGCGTATTCCAAATGTGGCCTCACTAGGGCTGTGTACAAAGGCTTTAGTGTCTCTTGACCCAAATTTCTAAAAGAGCTTTTTATTTGACCCAACACTCTATTTGCCTTTGCAGCCACAAGAGAACATTGTTTATTCCATTTCATATCATTGGAAACCATGACTCCAAGATCTCTTTCTTGACCTGATTCACTCAGAACATGATTGACTCTAGAGTTCACCATTTCGTATGGGTATCTTTCGTTTCTTTTACCTATATACATGACTTTACACTTAGACAGGTTCAATTCAGTTGACCATAGGTCAGCCAATTCCATTAGCAGATTTAAATCCTCTTGCAATTCTAATGACTTGTGATCTTGACTTGAAATTCCAATAAGCTTTAGATCATCTGCGTAACCTAAGCCAAAACTTTTGAGCTCTTCCAATAAATCATTGATGTAAATAACGAACAAAATCGGTCCAAGGACTGATCCTTGCGGAACCCCACTACTTACTTGTTCCCAATTTGAAAATGTATTCCCCATAACCAATCTCTGTTTTCGGCCAATCAAAAACGATTCAAACCATTTTAAAGCCTCGCCTGTAATACCGTACGATTTAAGTTTGGATAAAAGTTTTCTGTGGTGAACTTTGTCAAATGCTTTTGAAAAATCGGTATAGACAATGTCTAAAAGGTTTCCATGCTCAATCTCGTAAGTGATTTTGTCAATAAACTCGATTAAGTTTGTTGTAAATGATTTTCTCGGCATAAACCCGTGTTGTTTCTTGCTAATTAGATTGTTTTTTATTAGATATGCCATCAGATTATCTCTTATAATTCTCTGCATAACCTTACCAACGATCGACGTAAGAGAAACAGGCCTGTAATTTGAGACATCTAACTTAGACCCTCCTTTGTGAGGAACTGACATTGACACTGAACATTTTTTTAAAACCAAAGGACTAATCATATCAGGACCTGATGACTTATCAATAGCCAAGCCATTTAGATATTCTTGAATATTCTCCGGACTAAACAGCTGAAAAGGATTTAACGAAAATTCTTTATTTGTACGAGCTGAGGGTTCATTTACAGTATCCTGGGAATCCGAATTAAAAACAGATTTGAAATATTTACCTAATTGGTCAGCTATTCGACTGCGCTCGAGTATTACTTCATTATTGACTTGTATTGCATTGATTCCATCTTTGAGCTTGTTCTTCTTATTCATATACGAGTATATTAGTTTCGGTTTTTTCTTGGCCTGCTGGCCTAAATTGTATTCATAATCACGAACCGCGGTGTTTATCTTTTTCGCACAGTCTTTACTAACTTTTCTGTATTCATGTACAAGTTTGTCATTCTTATATTTTGAGTTCCTACATTAGTACCATAATTTGTTTTTTAGACCACTTAATTTTTCTAGGTTTTTGCTTAACCACTTTGGCTTGACTCTACTTCTAAGGAGCAGTTTCTTCGAACCGAAACTGCTCCTTAGAAAATTAGTTAACGGGGTACAATCGTCGTCTACTTTTCCATGAGTTCCATTTTGACCAAAAACATTCGTTGACCAGTGGTATCGATCAGGGTTTTGGGTGTAACCCGTAGGCATTTTCGTCGCGACATTTTTGCTTAAAATTCATCAATTGATTCATCAATAAAGATGTTAAATAAAAATGGGGATAAGATACCACCTTGTTCCACACCAGTTAGGATTGGAATTTTTTGAGACTATTACAAATAAAATTTTCTTGGTTTCACGAGCAGCATCTAAATTATTAGTTTTCCTTCAAAAACTTATTCGTATATATTATTTTTCTATAAAAGGATTTTTAAAAAGGTTAAACTGGGTTAAGTTTTAAATTTTTTATAAAATTGAATTTAGAAATTTCGAAATACAGTACAGTCGCGTTAATTCGAACTTCTTGGGACTGTAAAAATTGAGTTCGGATAAAATTGTCGGATTAAACGTCTTAATTTACATGCACTGAGGCCTAAATGGGAGACAAATTTTAACCTGGTTCGGATTAAAGCGACTCGACTGCATGCACCTTGGTTATATCATCCTATTTGTCCGAGGGGGTCAAACTTGTTACAATGAAAATCTGAAAATTTTCAAAAAGTCCCTTTATACTGGAACTAGAATGTTTATTTTATTCGGAATTTCCAGGGGTTGATTTTTTCCGGAATTTTTACGCGAGGCCGGGTAGGGTCGGTAGTTTATGAGGGAAGAAAAGTGAAGAAGAAATATTTTCTAACCCGATTTGGGATGGTTTATAAAAGTTCAAAAAGGAAAAAAACTGGATGGGGTGGTCTTTCTAAGAAAAAAATAAATTAAAAGAAAAAAAATCAAGTTAAGTTCTTATTCAACTTGATTGTTTAACAAATTGATTGTGTAAATGTAGTAGGATAAAAAAATTAACGTTTGAATAAAATCGTTTTGAAATTAATTTCGATGATGGGTCTGACTTACCAGCATACTTCAAAATCTTTTTAACATACTTAATAATCTGTTCAGTACACCTAAAAATCTCTTCAGCATGCTTACATTAAAAACATACTTAATTGCTGAAAAACGTACGTAGTCTTTTTAACATCACAAATGTTATGTCGTTGAGGGGACTTGTAGTATATTATGGGTTCGTTCGATTAGTTTCCTTAATACGACTTGGTTAATTGAGTAAGTTGAGGACACGAATATTATTTATATTTTTTATATTTATAAATCTACACTGAGCTAGAATTAATTTCCTTGGATTAGAATATTTATCAATAATGGTCATCGGGAGAGTAGCTTGGTAAGTAATTTGGACGTTAGTTCAACTAGTCAAACAATTCTAATGCAAGATTGGTCACGTCAGCTGTCGATATCCTCCTTTATCCCATTTCTAACACTTCTCTGTCAGTACCATCTTTTAAACCAATAATTTAGTTGATAACAATCTGCTTTTTAATAGAAAGAATTAGGAGTAAAGCCTATTTGAACTAATGAATTTATCTAATAGAACAAGAAGATGCTAATAATTGGATCTAGCTAGTTAAACAAATTCGAGTATGTTAAAAAGACATAGTATGGTTTTCAGCAACAATCCCTTCGATGATTATTTTGGTGTAAGTTTTTTAATGATTTAATAGTATTTAAAATAGCCGGATTGATAAAGTTCACATATACTCACTTTCTATGAGAAATAAGTCACGTAAATTAACTTGATCCGATGGTTCGGGATTCTTTCTACATGGAGAAGAAATCTGATCCGTATTATCGTATTATCATTTTTAAAATCTTGGAAAACCAGTGAATACATTTTTAGGCGTTAAAGGAGCCTTAGAAAACAATTTTGCACTGATAATTTTTAGGGGGTGGGTTTTAAAAATTTTAATATCTAAAGGACTTTTCTTCGCGAGGGTCGGTACATTTGGCGTAATATTTTTGACCCCCCGCCTAGTGATAGAAATTTTTTTTTATTACCCCGTGGAATTTCGATAGAAAAATTATGAATACTGAAATTCCGTTTTCAGTTTTTAAGGGATTTTATGGTTGTCACTAAAATCCGGACACGGACAAAATTTCAAAAGCGGTTGAATATTAACCTTTAATTACAAAAAAGATATTTATTTTAAACAAAGGACACAAAAACAAAAAAATATTTAATTCACATTTTAGAAAAAATTCCATTTTTAATTTTAATTTTCTATCTCTTTTTGGACTGAAAAGTTTTCAACAAACTTGAATATCCTTCTTCTTTAAAACAGTAATGATACAACGAAAAATCAATATTTAATACACCTTGATGTACGGATTCTGGTGTAACTATAAGATCATTTTTTTGGAATCTCAAAAGTTTCTGTTTCAGAGGAAGGAGTAGACTCAGGAAACAATTCGATGATAGTTTCCTGGGTCTTTATAGTCAATAAAATAAGAACAGCTACATCCAATGGAAATTCTTTAAAGCCAGTTAGATCTTTGAACAACATGTTCATTCCTTCTGAGCAATTTCTGGTAACAACAGAGTATGCACAATAGAATTTTAATTTTTTTCTGTTGCTATTTTAGACAATTGGATAATTTTTTGAAACTAAAATTTTAAATTTTTTTGTTGCTTACGGAATCCTCTGTCCGTATTTTAGGCTTTAAAAAAAAAGTCCGTGTCCGTATTTTAGACATAGCTATTCCGTGTCCGGTTTTTAGATAGCTAAAATTCCGTGTCCGGCTGTCCGTGTCCGGATTTAAGTGACAGCCGGATTTTATTCACTTAGTCTCAAAAAATAAAATTAAATTTCATTTAAAAATTCAATTTTATTTAAATAAATATTTAAATCAGTGTGTGTGTGTGTTTTTTTGTACTAAAAAATAAAAAAAAATCTGACATAATAGTTTGAAACTTTACATCGTCACTATATATAAAATCATTATATATAATCAAAAAAAAAAAAGAAAATTTTTTTAAAAAAAAAACTTAAAATAAAAAAAAATGTATTCTTTTAAAATGTTAGCTGATTTGGTTAGTTCGAATAAATAGAAACATACAAAAAAAAAAGAAGTAAAATAGAAAAAAAAAACGAAAAATAAAGTAGACTAAAAAACATAAAATATAGAAGTTTTATTTTTAAAAAAAAAAAGAATCATCGAAATCATGAGAACATAAAAAAAATCGTCTCTTTTTATTTTTGTAGCTCGTTTAAAACAATCAACTTAAGAAACTTTTCTTTTTTCGCTATAAAAAAAAATGAACAAAATTAACAATAGGACAAAATTTTTTTTTGTTTTGAATAATTTTCTTGTTGTTGTTGTTTCGGTATCACTATCACCTATTGAGATATTTAAAAGTAAAAAAAGAGAACACTCTCTCTCTCGTGTCTTAGAACTCTGTACTATTTACCGATGCTAATTCGAAATAATAACTTACACAATATGCAATTAAAAAAGCTAATAAAACTAATACGAATATTAATAAAAAGGCCCAATATTGATCACTTTTACGTCGATTCATTATTTTTGAATCATAATCTAGTGATGATGTTTCATATGTTGTTGTTGTCGTCGCCTTTGATGTTTGACTTGATTTTAGTTTACTGTTTGGCTGTTTAGATTTGGATTGATTTTTAGTTGACTCGTTTCTTAATTTTGGATTAAGACATTGAAAAAACGATGGCATTAAAAAATGATCGAACCAATTTTTACCATTTTCTACTGTTTCTACTGAATCAACACTGTTTCGTTTTTCTTTAACATTTTTAATTTGTTTAAGAGTTGTGAAATTACATACTGGCGAAAACGGTGAGCATATACGTTTTTGTGTTGCCTCGTCTTTAAGTATCGCTGCACATACTCTTAAACTGTATTCAGTGTTTGCTTCGAGTTCTTTAAGTTTGTACGCACACTCAATACCACGATAGACTTCTTTATAATCAGTATCTTTTTTTTGAATTTGTAAACTGTATTCAACAACTTCCGAGCGGATCTCGTCATTTAAATCTGATGTTGAATGTGGAATCTTGGCTGTTTGCCATTCGATTTGACAAGTTGTTTGAGATATGTCAGTGACTAGAGGGGGTCGTGTAATCAAAGGCGGTGATTTAGCAGTCGTGTATTTGTAAGTATCGGACCATTTACCTTGTCCAGCTTCATTAACAGCGCATACTCGGAACAAATAATTTGTCGACTCGAGTAATCGATTGACTTTAAAAACTGTCAATGGACCCTTGTAAACTGTTATAAACTCATCTAAAGTCTCATCTTGAACATCTTTTTTCGTTTGTAAAATAAAAACTAAATTATCACTTCCGTTCCATTTGAGTTTGACACTATTATAACTTATGGACACACATTCTAAATTTGGTGGCAAGGGGGCTAATGCTTTAGTCTTGAATTTTAGAATGTTCGAAAATTGACCAATACCAACACTATTCGCAGCTTGTATACGAAATTTATAATTAGTATCAGGCTGTAATGTATCAAACATGTATTTACATTCATTTTGATGTAAAACAATGTAAGGATTTGAATTTGTTGATACATCACTAAAATCAATGTTATAAAATTGTATTGGTGCGCCATTATTATTCGGTTGTTTCCAAGAAATAGTTGTTGAATCACTGTTTATTTCTTCGATGCGTATACCGGTGACTATACTTGGCACACTTGCGGGCGTTAAATACTCAACTGATTTACTAAATTGACTAGGACCATTTATATTAATGGCTTGTACACGAAACATGTATTTTGTATATGGTAGAAAAAGACTTTTCAATTCGAATTTAAGACTATTTCCAGTGTAGAGATTGGTGAATTGTTCTTGATCTTTTAAAGACCATTCGAGACGGTATTCTATTATTGGTGAACCGTTTGACACTGGTTCAGTCCAATTTATGAGAATACAATTAGATGATTTTGTGGTTATGAATAAAGAGTCTGGTGTGTCTGGACAAGCTGCTCCACTTGAAAATTCGAAACAATCTGACCATTCACTTGGACCGTTTTTGTTCAAAGCTCGCACTTTCAACAAATAATTTCGACCTTAAAAAAAAAATTTCAAAAAAAAATTTTGAAAAATTCTTTAAAAAAGACGGTTACCTGGTAAAAGACCATTAACAGTCGTAAATAATTCATTTCCTTTGTACACAACATTCTCTTCATCATTCAAATCCATTAAAAGACTCAATTCATAATTATTAATCAAAGCGCCGCCATCGT
This sequence comes from Brachionus rubens, assembly GCA_022207745.1. Classification (NCBI taxonomy): domain Eukaryota; kingdom Metazoa; phylum Rotifera; class Eurotatoria; order Ploima; family Brachionidae; genus Brachionus; species Brachionus rubens. Next base: position 786,956 of record JAJVHD010000001.1, on the reverse strand, counting down.
CTTCCGGTGGGGTCCATTTAACTTGTACAGAATTAGATTTTGGTTTACCGTTTAATTTAGGTGGGTAACATCGTCCCGGTGGTACTGAGGCAGTTATAAACGAAGATATTTCAGAATACGGACTTTGTCCAATTGAATTCGAACAAGAAACTCTAAGAACATAACAAAAACCTGGTTTTAAAAATTTTTCAATACAACATTCATTTTTATCACCAGTGTAAATTTCTTCGAATACATTTTGTTCATACTCGGACATTTCTAAAGTGTATGTTGTTATTTTGTCGCCACCATCGTCTTTAGGAGATTCCCAATTAAATTTATATTGATTTAAACCTTGGATTTTGGTGCGTACTTTTCCGGGTTGTTTTGGCACATCGGCTTGTGTTGTAAATTTTTTTACCTCAGACCATGCTGAGTTTCCCTCTTCGTTTTTAGCGCGAAGTCTAAATTGATAAACACATTGACGTCTCAAGTCAGTGACTGTGTAAACGAGTGAAGGTCCATTGTAAATTGTTAAAAACCCGTGCGCCGCCGCTACTTTGTGCTCTGAGTCAAACATTTGTAACTCGTAATCAACGTCGTTTAAACGTTTAGGACCCCATGTAAGAGTCAACGAGTCAACTGTTGATTCGACTAGTCGTGGTGGTTCAGGTACACTTGGTACACTACCAGATGTGTATACAAAACTAACAGGACTAAATTCACTAAGACCATGACTATTCTCAGCCGCCACACGAAATCCATAACAAGTGTTTGGATTCAATTTTTTGACCATAAATTGTTTCAATGGTCCCTGATAGATTTGAGTAAACTCGCCCAAATTTGTTTGTAAATCATCCATATTTTCGTATCCTGAGCAAACTTCTTGATATTCGAGAACAAAATTTGTTATTTTTGAGCCATTGTCACACGGTGATATCCATTTGAGTGTCAACTCGTTTTTTTTCTTTATGCCTGTTTGTTTAGGCGCTTGTGGTTGATCAGGCTGAAGTGGTTTCGTTTGAAACGATACCACTTCAGTCATAGGACTTTTACATTTTGAATTTAACGATGCACAAACTCTAAGAAAATATTTAGTATTCGCTTTAAGATCTTTAAGAGTTATTTCATTTGCATCACCGGTGTAGACTTTTACAAAATTAGTCTCATTTTCACATGATATTTCAAGTGTATAATTTAAATTTTGAAATTTTGCTATTATATCAGGCAGAAGTAGGGGTCTTGATAACGAATCGGTTATTAATAGATCATCTTTGACAAGTTCAATGGGATTTAAATAAGCAAAAACACTTTGTGGTTCAATATTTTTAACACTTGGCTTTTTAATACGTTGTAAAATTGTTTCAAAAAAATCCAAATTATTTTCAATATGAAGATCAATATCAATTGGTTCTTGATTAAGACGATGATTTTCAATTAATAATGTTGACTTTTGTTCCATTTTTGAGTCACCGTTTAAAATTTTTTTAACTTGTATTGGTTGACGTGTCAATTTATCGTTATACTGATGGTGTAATGATGGTTGATTTGTGGAATTTAATTGATTCAATTTATTGCCTTGATTATTAAATGTTTGATTTAATGTTCCATTTATTGATTGTTTTTTGGTTGAATTTACTTTAAAAAAAGACAAAAAAAAAGTTTTAAAAAAAAAATAAACGAAAATTAAATTAATTTTTCCTAGAAATTTTTTATCTTATCACTTTTGAATATGAAAATGAATTCAATTAAATTATTTTTCTTATCTTGCTTTTTTTTATGAGTCGGTAAGGGTAAGAAAATTTTTATTTTTCGATGATATAATTAAGGTTTTTTTTGTATAAACGAACCCAATTTTTACCAATTTTGACCAAAGAGTAGATTTTTTTGTAAAAATTATATTTGTTGGAATTCTTTTTCGCTAGACTGAGAAATTCCAATTTTTAAAATTGAAAATTGTCTTTTTTTGACTCGAAATAAACAACAACAAAAATACTCTTTCACGTTTTAGACAATTCAAAGACAAGTTTTTTTTTGTATGATTCATACTGGTATTCTACAACTGCTTTAAACTTTTCAAAGACTTAAAGATTTCTGAGTGGAATTTAATTTTGGATTAAAATAACCCGGCTTAATATGACCTACTTAACCAAAAAATCATTTATGAACATACCCATGCGCTTCTCTCATCGCTTCATTCATCGTGAGAGACGACAAAAAATGCGAAAAAATTTGATGGTTTTTTAAAAAACCCACCAAAATTTAGAGAAAGTTAAGTTGAGATTTTTGATTTACGGTTGGCTTTAGTCATTCGGTGGTACTTATACATGTATATTTACATGTTTAATCCGGACTCATATTTTCTTTGTAAGTTCGGGTGAATAGAGTGTACTGTAGAATCTTTACTCTTTTTGAAAAAAATTCCATTTCTTTTAAACAATTCGAAAAAAAAGTCACGATTTTTGATAATTGGAGCCAGGCGACAAAATTTGATATAACAAAATTTTGAAAATATTTTTTTCTTTCTCTTCAAATCTTTAATTAAGACAGAGGGTATGAGTAAAAAAATTTTAGCGTATTTTGCCACATCTAACATAATTATTTTGTTGACTAAGATTTAAAAGTTGGATTGTCGCTTCTGCAACCATCGCATGTATTTTTTTTCAAAAAAAAAATTCTAATGGGGGTCAAGAGGGGTGGGTCTAAGATTTCATCAAAGATTTTTTTCTCATCAGAGACCTAAAGCTTACCGTAATCCCCAGCAAGACTGCTCACGGTGGAAAAAACAGATTTAGACCCTCATTAAGCTTCATTCATTTTTTTGATAAAATTCTGTCCCAACTTATAGATTTCGGTGTGTTAAGCTTAGTAGAAGTGATTATCTTAGCCAGCGGCGTAGCCAGAGGGGGGGTAGCGGGGGCGACCGCCCTCCTCGGATTCTTAAATGGGTCCTAGACCCCCCTATTTGATGCATAAATAAGGTCTTTTTGGCCAAATTTAACATTTCGCCCCCCCCCCCCCTGACAAAAATTTCTGGCTACGCCACTGATCTTAGCATAGGATTAAAATTTCCTAGGCGGCTATGCTAACGGCCAAATTGAAAAAACGACCGGCAAGTTGGCCGTTACCCAAGACTAATTAAGTCCTTCTTGATTAACCAATTACTGACTAGTTTTAAATTAAATTATGCGCTTGTTTCTAAACCTCGAAAGCCCTAAAGTCTGTCATCAAGTAAACAATAAAACTCTTTTGCATCTCAAAATGAATCAATTATAAATTTTGTTTTGTTTTAGTTAAATGCTGAGTCATCATTTTTAAACAAAAATATTTCAACACATGGATTATTATTTTGTCCGAGCAGGATACTAGGCTTACACTAGGATTAATCGCCTTTAAAACGTAAGCTTATTACTCAACTATACACCTCAACGATCACAAACAAATTTTATATTTATGTCTCAAAGATTTCTTTTATTTTTGGCTAAACTCAAAATATTTACTTTGTATTAAACTTTTTAATAAATTTTTAAAACAACTTTCTTTTATTAAAGTTTTAAAAAAAATTTCTTGAACGAAGCAACAAAAAAAAAAAAAAAACTTACCAAATATTTTATTCTCTTTTAACGTACGAACACAATTATTATTGCTTGTATTTATTGCTTGATTAGATGTATTTAAACGTTGTTGTTGCTGTTGATTATTGTTGTTTAATTTTCGTTTAAACGAATCTGTTTGATCATCTGTTTTGTATGTACAAGATGATGTTGAACAATTTGAAGACGACGATGATGATGTTGAATTAGAAGCTGATGCGGACGAACAGGAAGACGATGACAATGGTGAAATCGATAAAGTCGATGACAATCCAGGTGTATTACTACTATTCGTATTTGACTCGTTTATATCACCATCTGATTTAGATTGACTTAATAGACTAGTCTCACTGTCCAAATCACTTAAACTATTCTCTTTAAACTCTTGATTCGATTCGATACTTATTGGTTGTAAAAACTGACCGTTTTGAAATTGATTTTGATAGTATCCCGTTTGATTTGGATAATATCCTCCTTGGTTAAAATACGTTTGTTTGTATGCTTGCTATTAAAAAAAAAAAAAACTCATTTAAAAATAAAAAGATAAAATTGAAAATATAAAATTTGCCACATATCAAAACGTATGCAAATAGAAAGACACGTAGAGGTATATATATATATTTTCATAGAGAATAAAAAAAAACCTTACAGATACATTGATTATTTTATGAATATTAAGTTGGCCTAAATAATAAAAATTAAACGAAACTAACAGAGTTTTATTTGTTTGTTCAAGTTGATGTCAAAAAATAAACTTTTTTGAGAAAGAAAATTCAAAAAAAAATCGATGATGATAAATTATTTCAAGTAGACAACATTGACTAAGATTTTTTTTTTTAAAAATTTAAAATCATGATTTTGTCTCAATCAAGGTAAATTAACTGACATCATTACTAATTCACTAAATTAGTTTTTAAATAGGAAAAAAGGTCATATGTACCTTTGGGACCTAGATAAATGAGTGTTATTTTGGTAAAAATGTAATCCGAAAATGTCTAATGAATGCTGAAAATTTAAAAAGTTCCCTATTGATTTCTAAAATTTTAGATCATTGGTTACACTAAGTGATATGACCCTGACTTGACAAAGAAAAACATCAAAAACAACTAACACAAACACAAAATACACTTAAAATTAGAAAATTTTTTTTATAATAACCATTGAATGCGTAAAAGAAGACGAAGATGAGTTACTAAATTTAGATTGAATAAAATTTTTAATTGGTTTTTTAAAATTTTTCGACTGTAAATTATTGTTGTTTATATAATTGTTCGGTTTAAGAGTGTTATTATTATTATGATTAAAAATTGATTTATTATAAACCTGTTGATTGAGTCCATTTGGTATATCTGAACGATGGTTTGACCCATTCGTGTGCATGAACTGCTGCTGTTGTTGTTGTTGTTGTTGGGGAGGTTGTTGAGATGATATTATTAGATGTACTAGTATTCCATTCTCGTCTACTATTTGCTGTACAATTTGACCCGGTGCTGGTGCTGTTAGTTGCAATGGAACCGGTTGTGTACTATCATTATTTACAATTTTAACAGTTGCTGGTCCCAATATGTCTCTTACTTTATCTCCTAACTGTACTTGAAATATATGACCAGCATCGACGTGTACAAAAACAGTCGACGGACTATTCGAACCCTTAATAACATCTGCTTTGTTTACATAATTCATGAATGGCGGATACATTGGCGAGGGTAATTGTGGCGTGTTGGGTAGACTTTGATACATTAAAGTCTGATACGACGACATTGGTGACGTGTTATAAATTGGTTGAGATGTGTACGAATGATGAATATTTGGTTTATTGCATGTTGAGTTGAGATTTGATTTTAGTGGTAGACTGGTGGGCAGTGGTGGTGGATGAGGTGGTGGCAAATTTTTTGGCAATGAAAATTCACCAAATTTTTCTTCCGATTTTGTGTTCGACTCATTGGGAGTAGGAGTTGGTGTTGTGTCTTGATTTACCGAATTTATTTCATCATTTTCTTCTAAACAATTTTTACTATCAGTTTCCGATCCGTTTAGTTTTTTAGTTTGTTCTGTATCAGACGACCGATTCGTATCGTCCAAAAGATCGATCGGTGACATTTTTTTGTTACTTTCAAAATTTAATACGAAACCTCTATATTTTTATTACGAACTTTTCATTTCAAACAATTTTTTAAAAAAAATTTTCATCTAAAAAAAAGAGCAAGATAAGAAAATAATGTTTATGAGGAAATTTGAAACTTAGAATAAGTGAAAACAAAAATGTGGTCTTTTATTTATTATGAAAAAAAAAATAAATAAATTTTTATATCGAAGAAGAAAATAAAAAAAACTTTTTATGATTTCAAATTTGAATTCATTTTTAAAGTGTATAATGAAAAAAATGAGGATATGTGTCGACTTTCTAAGGACATTTTAGTTTCAAAATCCTTTTAGAAACAAAACAAAAAAAGGATTCGCTCATTTTTTTATCTTCGTCATTTCAAAATTAAAACAAAATTTTCATTCAATTTACAGATTTTCAACTAAATTATGATAATAAACGAATTTTTATGAGCCTTTATTTGATTATTGATTATTTGAAATTTTAAAAAAAAAAATTTGTTCTGTTTTTTTTTGTTTCTGTGTTAAGCTTGTTTTCTTCCCCCCGAATTATGTTTATTATAATTTAAGGGAAATTATAAGACTTGAAAAAAATGAATGATATTTTTTTTATATTAAATTAAATACCACTCGTTTAATAGTTAAAATATTTTGTTTTATAGGCATCACTGTGGGCTCAAATCGATGACATACGAATATATTTTTGTAATGATGAACTTTAAAATTATTTTAACTGTCCTCCACGAAACCTCGTTTTCCATCACCCTTATAAAAATTGAACGTTTCGATATCCAATCAGTTCACATGTATCATGTAAGACCGAAAACATGTGATTTGAGTGAACGAGACTTTAATAGCTTCGCTCCAGAGTTTTTTTGATTGAATTCAGGTAAAGCACAACTTAAAAACAATCAAAAATTATGTAAATTATGTTAAAATAAGTCAAAAACTAAAAAAAGAGAAATTTTATCGAAATTTAAAAAAAAAAAAATTTTTTTGTTGAAAGTTTTTAAATTTATTTTTTTTTTAAAGAATATTTGCTATATAAATTTCGAAACAATCGAAAGGTATTGTTGTTGTTTGAATTTACATAATGTCATAAGCTTAACAACAAAATTTGTTTGATCTTAAAAAAAACTGTATGCCACAATTCACTCCCCCTCACTTATTTAATTTCCTCCATTATATTTTTTTTAACTTGCTCAAAGTCTATGAGATCCTCCTCTTAAAAAGTATCATATTTTTTAAAATACCTTAATAAATCAGGTATGTATGATTAACCTAAAATTTGGCCTATTTTTGCCATGATTCTACGTATAAAAAAAATACCTTTGTATGTTTGAATAAAATTGATTAAACAAATTCTAAACGAGTCTCTTATCTTTTACGATAAAAATAAAATTATTATATTTGAGAGGAACAAAATCATGATAGGAAGTTTATTCAGAAAAGAATGAGAAAGAGAGAACAAAACAACAACAAAAAAAAGGTTAATCTATTATTTTGAGAGAGAGAGAAAAAAATTTATGAAAAGGAATTAAGAGACATAACAAAAATAATATTTTAAAATAATTATTTAAAAATTGATGCGTAGGCTTGCTTTAAACAGAATCGATTGTATTTTGTCAAAAACAAAAAGCGAAGGCGTACACGTCACATACTGATAGATTAAGCACGAAATTCTCATTTTACCGTCAAAAAAAAAAAAGAGTAAATATTCGTAAAAAGATAAGATAACAAAGTACGAAGAGAAATTCGATCGTGTTTTTTGTTTTTTTCAATATCTATGAAAGATAAGATTAATATCTTTTTCTCGATAAAGTTATCTTTAAAATTTGATTGACAATTTAATACTTGAATATGACTAAAAATGATAAATTGTTTCAAACAAGTGATTGGACATACTTTGGGATGAATAAGCCTTATAATCAAAAAAAAAAGTTGCATTATCATTTTCTAATAATTAATCTGATTAAATAAGATTTAAATTAAGCCTTTTTATTTTTGATTACGAACAAAATTAAAAAAATTTAATTAAAACTCGATTGACAGACTTTTCGATTTTTTTTTCAGAAAGGTTAGTACTACCTCATTTAAAGACAATATTCTGCTTAGAATGACAAAGTTTTTGTTCAATAAAATGAAATTTAATTTATTCTCTTTCAAAATACTTTTTTGGAAATTATGCAGACTTGTGAGCAGTATTGAAAAAATCCGTATTTAGGGCAAACATGAGTATCAGTATTTAGCCAATCTATTTACTCCTACGATTAGAAAACCCTTTGATATGTTACATAATTAACTCCATCGGATACATAGTACCCTTAAAGAAATGGAAGCTAATATCCAGAAACTTGACTCGGCTTTATGATTAAAAGAAATTTTTTTTTAATACGTCTAACGTTGTTTTTATATTAATCTAAATTCATTTACAGTTCTGGCCGTTCACGAATTGCTTCTGCGAATGTTCCTGAACGTTCAGGAAGCTTCATGAAAGTTCACCTTTCGTATGAACATTCGTGAGCATTCGTGAACGTTCGTGGCTCATTCGCCACCATTCACCACTGTTCATAAACGTTCGCAAGTCATTCGCATAGTTTAGACAAATTTATACATTTGTTTGTGCAGATTCTAACAAATTTTGCATAGGTGGTAACATTATTCGAATCTGTTATAAATCTTCTAGAAGAGTTGCGTGATTGATTTGGGATGATTGACATCAAATACTTACGGATCGGAATTACTTACGGATAAATAGTTACCTCGTAATTGAATATGAAAAGCTTATTTAAGGAAACAAATACGGTTCTTATTTTAAGAAATACTTAATTAAGGATTTACTTACGGTTTGAGAAAATAAGAAACAAATACGCTCAACAAATAGTTACGCTTTTAAAATTAAGAAACAAATACCCTCAACAAACAGTTACGCTTTTAAAATTAAGAAACAATCACGGAATGAAAACATTCCTACCAAACTTGAAATAAAATTAATTTGAAGACTTTTAATTTTGAATATCCTGTTTGCGGGATAATTAAACCAAACAAAAATCAACTACATGCGCTATTAGCGCAATACAAAAATCAAAGTCTGGGTACCGGACCTGAGCTCAATACACTACATCGTATTGTGATGCCCTATTTAAACCCAAACCATGATAGAAAATAGTTTTGGCCGGTCGAATCGAAATTTTTTTGTTTAGTTATATGGTAAGCGATTTAAAAAACATAAAAATGTAATTTTTTGTAAAAAATATACATCGTTTAGTAATTCTCGTTTAGTTAAAAAATGTTTTCGTATTCACCTAACTCATTTTCAATCGTACACTGGAATGTAGGGTTGTTAAATGAAGTGAATCCGGCTAGTTTGAAATTTCGAAGTCAAAATACGAGGGTTAAAAGTCAAGCCCAGTCTATTTCTTGACCAAAAATAAGTTTTTTAAAACATACTTCAAACTTTCGAATTTTGCCTTCGAAATTTCAAACTACCCGAATTCACTTCATTTAACAACCCTACTGGAATGCCATTTCTTTAAAACCAAAGTAAACATTTTTGATTAATTTTTAAACAAACCGTATGTAATTCTTATTTTAGTCCTCCGTATTTAATTCTTATTTTAGTCTTTCAGTATTTGATTCTCCGTAAGTTATTACTTTTCGTATTCAATTACTTTTAACCATTTGGGATATCTCCCACAACACCTTTATAATATGATAATTCAAAACTGTTTCTTTAAGTTGATAGTTTAAATCAGTGTTTAAATGATTATGCCTAAAATTTTCCACTTTTTATCCAATTTAGAAATACTAAAACAACTGATTATAATATTTTCACTGGCAGCTCTTAATCTTGCCGATTAATTCTGTCCTTAAAACAATTTTTTCACTGCTAAAATAAATTGGAAGGATCCTGTTGCGAGCATAACAAGATAGTCTCAAACTTAGTTATCTTAAGTTTGTTTAAATAAGAAAATTTAAATTTAAATATTTCTTTTTCAAATTGATTGTTAAAATTTAAAAGAAGAATTCGTGCTTAGAAGCACGCTTAAAAAAGAACTCTTGAAATCTTTTTCATTCAAACTTCTAATCCGATGAAAATCTTTTACATTTTTTTAAAGACAAAAAAGAAGATTTTTTAAATTATAAAAAATTTTTATTAATGTGCTACGAATGGCCGCGAATGGCTTGCGAACGTTTATGAACAGTGATGAATGGTGGCGAGCGAATGAGCCACGAACGTTCACGAATGCTCACGAATGTTCATGAATGTTCACGAACCTTTCAAAAATGTTCGAGAGCTTTCATAAGTTTTCGAACCATTTTGATGATTTTTCGGAGCCTTTCAAAAACTTTCATAAATTTTCGGATGCCGAAAGTCCATGAAAAGTTATGAAAGGATATGAAAGGTCCTGAAAATTTTTGAACATTCGGGCGAATTCAAATGAGCGCGAACATTCATGGATTTGAAACATTCATTTTTGGAACAATTATATAGGCACAAATCAAAAAAAATCATTTTAATATGTTTATACTGAAAATTATGCCCTTTAATACAGATGATCCGTACACCTTTTAAACCTACCTTTGTAACACTATATGGAAAAACAAGTCTCTTTTTTCAGATTTTCTATTTTTTTGCTAAATCTGTTTTTACAGATTCGTCTCATTTTAATAAATTATTTGGTAAAAGTTTTCTAACATTTAACTATCAATACCGATTCATTAAGGGGTTAGTTCTTGAAACTAAAAGGAAACATCATACATTAATAAGAATTTCTTGATTGGAAAAAAAATACTCCATGCTCTTTTTAAGAATAAATCCTTCTGCTAAATAAATTTTTAAAATCAATTATTTCTCCTATTTACGATAATAGTCTCCAAATAACAGTGCATGATTTAAAAAAATAAGAGAGAGAGAGAAGAAACATGTTAATTTAATAATTTTTTTGTTGCTTGTTTAATTATTTGCCATCCTTAATCAAGAAAAAAAAAAGCTAAATTTAAGACATTTCAAATGCTTCATTTCACATCATCAACAACATGCATCACAAACTCCCGAAAAAACTTCTGGATTTTTGTTGCAATTACATATGTATTTGCAATTATAACCCGACTAATTAGATATGCGTTTCAATTTTTGAAATATTATAATTTTATTTCTAAGTTCAAAAAAATTTTCCTTGTATTTAAATTGTATTTCCCTTTTAGATCAATTAACAGCTTGATAATGGTAACTCCGTTTTACCGAAACGTCGCGAATTGTTAATAAAGTTTTTACCACAAAGAAATTTTTCGTTTTTATTCGAATTTTTTTGTTCCATCACAAAAAGTAAAAGAGAATCTTAACTTAAAGATTAATTAAAGGAAGTTAAAAAATTTTTTGTTTTACCTTTTTTGAAAAATATTCTTTTTTTTTGCGAATCTCGTTGTTTTCCGAGATGACAAAATTACATTTTTTTTGAATAAGAAAAAAAAATTAAAAAATAAAAATGAATAATTTATATTAAAAAAAAATATATCGATTTTTGAAATTCATTTTTTTTTAGTTTCTGAAAAAAAGAAGAAGAAGAATAAGTGGGTCTGGAATAATAATCCAACTTAAGGAAAGTTAATAATCAAAATAAATTAACTTATTAGGGCGTTGAATCATTTAAAAAATAAAATTCTTTCTCTCTCTCTCCCATTTTTTTTTAATTTTGGCTCTGATACAAACTGAAAATTATTGCATTTTTATCTTATTTCACTTGATGACGTTGAGTTTTATTAATAATACAACAAAAATAGGATTTAGGTCATTCATTTTTTTTAATAAATATACACTAGAAATTTTCTTTTTTTTTGCTTGAAATCTAGTGGATTATCTAAAACAAATGTGAGAATCAGACTTTTACATTTATCTTAATTAAAATCGAAATTTTCATTCATACAACAAGATTTAATTTGCATGTAAAAAGTAATAATATTTGAAACAAATTTGTTGTTTTGAAATTGAAATGTAGAAAAATTTGAGCTGTTGATAAAAAAAAATAAAAAAGCATGACCTCAAACAAAAATATAAAATCCACATTTTTCCATCATCACCTTACTTTTAGGATTTATTTGATCTTAAAAATAAATATTTTTTATAAATTTGCTTTTTTTAGGCCGATTTTATTTTTTTTTTAATCTTTTTTTTATTTTGTGAGTATCAGTTGTACAAATATATACGTTTATATAAAACATATTTACAAAGAGACATACTAATAAAAAATAATGAATATGAGAATCGAGCTACTAAGACTTAAAAAAATTATGTTCTATTTTAAATGTATGCTAAAAGATCTGGGGATTTAGAAAAATTTCAACATCTTTGACACATTTTAAAATGATTGCAGTGTTTATTTTTAACTTTGGTTCTTTAAGAAAAAGGACGTTTTGATAGATGAATTTTCGAACAAAAAAGGGTATTGGTCTAAGAGAGTAACACCCTAATTATACACTTGTATTAATGATACTTATATATTGTATGAATGATACTTTTTTGTATTTTTTCGAAATTTTTTTTTTGGATGGTACATATTTCTATTTTTTCATGTATCATTAATGCTGATCTGGTGTATCCATTATGATATTAATGAAAGAGATTATTAATTAAAGTCTAGTTTGGAGCATAGATGGACCCTCAGTAAGAACAGCTTGAAAAAAAATTAACTAATACACTCAGTAATTGAGTAAAGGGTGAGAAGTCTTCGAAGATATTATAAAAGAGGAAGTTCCCATGTCCCCTCCCCCACCAGAAGTTCGCGACATTAAAGTTTTTGGATACGCCACTCTAGCTTTGTTGTCTAGGATTAAAACGCTTAACTCAAGTTTTTGGTAAAGGTTCGATGGAAAATTTACCTGTTAAGTCTCAACTTTCATTGAGATAGTGGAGGGAGATCAGCGAACTAGTTGATATATTTTTTATTAACATGAGAAAAATTGAGTTTGAAGTTTTAGAGGGGGGTGGGTTGGTATTCTGAAATGGAAAATGATTTTTTGACATGGGGAGGGGGTTTAAGAATATAAAAAATTTCTAAATAGGCCAAGTGTTCAGAAATTTTTTTTCAAGTACCCCATGTACAAATTTCATAAAAATGAAAAACGAAAAAGAAGTTTTTTTTTCACAAATTCTGAATTCTCGTATAGACAAACACATAAATCTTTATATTAAATTCATCACTTTAATTTTCACCTATTTAAGTGCCCAAAACCTTTTAAGCGCTGTTAATAAAAAAGTAATTTCTGAGATTTGTAAAGAAAAGCCTCTTGTTTAATCAAATGCAAAAAAAATTCGGTATTGTGTACATTGAAATTTGGCTGCAAAAAGCTAGTGGGTATGGTTAAAATTTTTGATTTTCTGGGGTTTTCGATAATCGTAGAACATGGTAACAATATCAGAAATAACAAATTCAAATAGTGTGGATAATTTGAGTTTAATGAACCTTTTTCTAATTAAAACTTGACTAAATGACATCATTTGACATCAAATGACACTTCTAAAAATCAAAAAAAATGACGTCATATGATGTCATTTTGTAAATGATATCATTTGACATCATATGATCCTTTAAAATATGATCCTTTAAAATTTTGCAAGCGATGATTTTTTTTTGCTTTGTAATCCCATTGAAACAGTTAATCGAAGAATGTTTTGTAAGGCTTTTCATAAAATTTTTTTTACTTTTTTCCAACTTTTAAATGTTTTAGAATCACAAAATATTCCTCTAAAATTTGAGAATAATAAAAATAAATGAATGATTGCGTGATACAATTGTTAAGATCATAAATTTCCAAAATTATTTCCATTATTATTTTTTGAGGAGACTCTTTGAAAATGGCTTCGTCAATTATTCAAAGACAGCTTTTTCCAATAAAGAAAGTCAAAAACAAAAGTCATGCTTTTTCTAATTGATTTTACCCGAAATTTATTTCTAATAATGTAGATTCGAGATAATCAGTACATTTTCATTAGGAACAAAATAAAATTTAAATTGAAAAAAAAAACAGCTTTAAGACTCTTTTTTTGGGGAAAAAAAATGTTTAACAACAACAAAATTTGATAAAAATTTTTTTTTAAAGATTTAAAAGAAACGAAAATTTTAACTTTATGAATAATTTATTTGAATTCTTTTAAAAATTTTATCTCTAAATGAAAAAAAAACATTATATATCAAGTAAGAAATTAATTGCTTTTCATTCACTCTCTTTCTCCTTCTCTCTCTCTACGAAAATATTTACAGTTTTTTAAAAGATATTATGTTTAATTAAACTTTATTTTATTTCATTCATCAAATTTCAAAATGTGAAATTAAAGAGAGAGAGAGAGCGAGATAAAGTCTGACTGTTCTAAATCGAGGTAATGAAATGATATCAATTTTATGTTTCTTGTTTTAAAAAATTCGAAATCTTTTTTTTCTTCTTTTAAATCAGTAATAATGAGTTTAAACTTAAGTACCTTGTTAAAATTTCTTTCATCGACATTAACAAAAAAAAGAAATCATGATCAAAAAATTTAGCTGCAAGTATTTTTTAAGTAATCAACTGTACATTCAGCAGATTCTGTATCCCAAAAAAAGCCTTATGTTGTCATAATTTCAAACTATTTTAATATTCATGAAATGTTTTATTATTGTTAATACAAAGTTTATCACATAAATTTGTTTTCAAATCATTTGTTGGAAAACACTTTTGATGAATAAAAATATCTTGTTGTTTGTTTTCTTGTTTCTAAAATCACGAATGTCTGATTCTAACTGAGAAGCAAAGCTTTTTGAAAAGAATTTACAATATTTCTATCAAACATTAACAATATAAAATTACCAAAAAAGCTATTTTTTTATTAAAATTGTAATTAATTTCTTAAACCCATATCAAATAATTAAAAATAATACAGTCCCGGAAATTAACTTGTCACATGATATCATATCAGTTTGTATCAGAATTTATGACCAAATGATATCATCTCCTATCAGCTCGGATCAGTTTTTATCACATGAAATCAGAAGTTATCATTTAGAGAATTACAAGCATCGTGAATTTCAGTGAATTCTAATGGTTACTGATATCAGATGATACCAGATGAGGTCAGCTGATATCATATGATATAATGTGACCAGTTAATTTCCGGGACTGTACCAAAATATTCAATGACATTCGATTATAAATTAAGAAAAAAGTTAAAATAAAGGTTTGATGATCGAATATTAAGATTAAAGAGGTCTTAAAATGGTCATGATGATAACTCTTAACAAAAATTGGAAGTAAAAATAAAGTCTCCATCGTTACCAATGAGATAGAACTTGTTTGAAGAAGCTTAATAACGACTTTAGACTAGCTCATTAGCTGAAATTTTAAGTAAGTCATGGTTAGAGATGAAATTTATGTGAAAAATGTAACTTAAGTTCAACTCATTTTTTCACCAAAAGATTAAGCAATTTATTCCTTTTTAAAGTAAAAAGTCAAATTTTATTCAAATTATGGATGTTACAGATAAATTATTAAGATTCTATTAAAATTATTCTATGATTCGTAAAAATATTATATTTGATTGAATTTATGGTCATTTTAATAAATTTATGGATATTTTTAATAACAATAAGGTCACGATTCATTCATCGGGCTTAAAAAATGAAGGTTAAGACAAAATTTAAATTAAATTGAAAAATTCGAGTTTATTCCTGGTTCGGATACATTGTCCAGTCTTTTTTGGACTAAAATCGACAGTAAGGAAGTCATCGAAGTTATTTTACTGTAAGTGTCAATAAGTCAAATATTATGCTAAAAAGTATTGCCTAAACTCAAAACTAGGGGTGTGGCCTTTGCTTTTTTCCCTTTACTTTACCAGTAAGGTAAAAAATGAGTTTTGGGAAAAATATGGTGATAAGTTAAACAAAAAACAAAGTTTCATTGAACTTTATTTTCCTCTTTATTTTGTGTGACTATAGGAACATGTTGGTAAGGAAATGTTACACCCCTCGCAAAATTTATTAATTAATGCATAAAAAATATCCAAAACTTGTTAATTTCTGCTTAAATTAGTTAATTTTTGACTATTTTATTTAATAAATTAATAAAAAGTAACAAAAAAAATATTTTTTTTAACACTTGAAGCACCGTTTTTTTTTATATCGAGAAGCATCGAATGCTTCAAAATGACACAATATATTATAATAGTTCTACTGAAATTTATTCAAAACAAACTCTGAGAATTGTTGACGTTTATTGATAAATTTAATCAATTTGACTTCGAGGATTACGAAAAAGTGGCCGTTTTTCATGTATAACCTACCATTGATGAGATATAGGCACCTTAAGTTAGCTTCAGGGTGCTACAACTTCCTGCAAGGGCTTAACTAATTTTGAAAAACAACCTACATAAGCGTCTTTATCACACTTAAATTAGTCAAGTATGACTTTTTCTAATACCAAAAATAAATAGTCTGGGTTCGTCACACTGTGAAAATAAAAAAGGTATTTCTTTAGATAGCCCTTGCGCTTTTTGATAAAACTCGGGATCTGATTGAAATGATTAATGTCTAAATAGTCAGAAAGTCTGAGAGGTACGTTTTGAATTAATTTTAATAAAACCAAGATTTTTTTTCCAAAGATTTTGTTCTTCAACTGGGGAAAAATTTTTTTTTGAACGTTAATCAATTTTTCAACAAGATCTTGCATCCAAAAGAATCAGCATCTTCAAAATTGTCTATAACATCAAAAGAAATATTAAAAAAAATTATATATGGTAATTTCAGATACATTTGATTGTTCGACTTGAACAGAACCTTCTGTATAAACCACAAAAAAGAGAGCACATACTTTTCTAACCGAAAAATGGTAGTTGAACATCATTTAGTAGAACTAAAAAAGAAATGGTGGTCAATATAGCTTGTTATCTTAGGTTTTTTATCATGCCTCAAAATGACGAAGCCGGTGCTTCTATGTATACTCTCATGTTTTCTCGGGAAAAACTCCAAGTGAGAAAAATTTGAAATACGATTTTGATAGATCTCATGCAATGAAAAATTTCTACAAAGTTTCAGCCGCAAAGGTTTATTTAGTGACTTTTTTCAATAAGATTTTTCTTAATTTGCGTCAAATTGACCTCACCGGCGCTTCTAGTTTTAATGTTCAATTTAGTTAATAAATGTACCGTATTCCCTCGTTCGATATTGCTGCACCACAAGTTAAGACACGCCTTTGGACCATGCACCAAAGTACATCTCGTCCATGCTATAACATTGTTAACTTGGAGCGCATGCCCTAATAGAGTAATCACGCGTTTAGGTCCGCATCAAACACTGAAAGTCTTAGTTTAGAGCGTCATCAAGACTCGATTTTAAATAAATAAATAAAAAATAATTTTTTTATATTTTTTTTTCTTAATCTTTGGTGATGCACCAAATGCATAATTCAAAAAAATTATTTTTTATTTATTTTTTTAAAATCGAGTCTTGATGACGCTCTTAACTAAGACTTTCAGTGTTTGATGCGGACCTAAACGCGTGATTACGCTATTAGGGCATGCGCTCCAAGTTAACAATGTTATAGCATGGACGAGATGTACTTTGGTGCATGGTCCAAAGGCGTGTCTTAACTTGTGGTGCAGCAATATCGAACGAGGGAATACGGTATGTAAAAAACAAAACTTCTACATCTTGATTATCGGGTACATTTTCTTCGGTAGCTTGCTTTTGAAAAAAACTATCGAGTCTATCTATCATTTGTACTTTTGAGTATAGGCGTATTGTATACTTTTACCAAAAATAAAGGATTTTTTCCGACCCTTATCTTTTATCTAATATATTAAAGGTTTACATTTTATTTTTTCCTTCACAAAACACAAAAACATAGTCAGATAAAACTTAAAAACACGTAAAGTCATGGTCATTCACGTGTTCCTCTTGTGAACTTTCATGATTCTACCGAACTAATGATGTCGAAAAACTACCATTTATTTATGGGTATTGAATGAAAGGTAGTTTTGCAAGCTTCAACTAGAACTTTTTAGCTTTCATACCCTCTAAAAATTATAAACGTAAGCTGTAGGTAGTGAGTAATGAAAAATCTTTAATACGCATGTAGACCTCAGAAGCTCCCTCTTCTGCATCTCTAGTGAAAAAAGCTTTGATATGGAAGGGTTCGTCTATTTTTAACAAGCCTTGATGTAAAATCTATTTTTTCTCTACAAGAAGTTAGTTTTGTACATTAACTACCACTCCAACTATTTACTAGAGAATTCTGTTTGATATTTTACCTGTTTTATGTTTTTCAGGGGTCATTAAACAAAAGTATTTGCATTTTTATTTTAAATTGTTAATCTCATAGAGGTGGCACACATTTAAAACAGCTTTTGGAGACTGAAGGCTTAAGTTCTTGCCATCAATTAAACATTGAAATGTCTCGTTATACATTTTTACAAAAACACCCTGCTGTTTTCAATAGTCGAAACTAGAAATTTCAACGAAAAATGGTGCTTCTCTTTTTGAAAAATCGATTTTAAATTTATTTTAATCGAAAAACCTGTAGAGTAATTTACTTTAAAAAGCTATGGAAACAAAAAATCTTGTTTGTCAGTGCGTCAAATATTTCAATTTAAAGACAAAGCTTGATCTAAAGCACGGACAAAGTTCTCTAGAAACATTTAAAGCTTGAAAATATAACAAATAGAATCTTAGCAATGTCAAACTCAAAAAGGCAATTCAAGATTTTAATCACCTTAACAAATCGTTTAATTTTCTTAAAATAAACAACCCTCAAATATCGTTATAAAATACGAGAATGTAAAAATTTATCATCTTATTTAGTTATTAGTAAATAATAAAAAATAATTATATTTTTGTTTTAATAGCCTCCGTAATTTTTTTTTTATTTTCTGATTTTATTTTAAAATTCTCTTCTTTTTTATTTCATTCATTTAATAAATTACTCAATGTTGAAAAAACTTTGACATCATCAAGCACAACAACAGCAACACAAAAAACCTAAAATATTATAATATTTCAAAAGTTTGCGTCAATCATTATAATTTCGTTTTTTTAGTAATTAATATGTATTATGCCTTTAAAGAAATTAAATAAAAATCAATTAATTTTATCTTGAAACTTGAAACAAAAAAAATATTCAAATAAACTTAAAACTACGACAGCAGCAATGTAAAGAAGAAGTAAAAATAAGTAAAGCATTTTGTGGATGATTTTAGCATATTTATGAGACATGGAAGGGAGGGGATTGTTTCATAGCATAATTTTTTTTCATAGCAAATTTTTTGATAGCATATATTTTAAATTGCATAATTTTTTCATAGAAAATATTTTCATCGCTGGTCCCTTTCATAGCATATTTTCTTTTTTGTTCAAAACCTATCAACCTCATTCAAAGGTTTTAGCTGACGAGCGAAGTTATTTTTTATAAAATTTATTTTATTTTCCTTTAAATTTTCAATTTTAACTCATAAAAGGAAAATGACCCGTAAACTCTTAATATTCTTGGTGTATTCAATCTTAAAAAAATCGTGAGAGAGTAAATGAAATATGAAATGTTAAAGAAAATTTTCCGCATTTGTGAATTTAATATTTTTTCATTTTGATTATGCTATGAAATTATAGTGCGATGAAAAAAGATGCTATGAAAATTTTGGAAAATGCTATGAAAATCTATTGGCCTGCATACAGTGGTTTTATTTTACGTGGTTCTTACATCAAATGATGTAATTTTACGTAAAATTACATCACGCTTCGTAAAAACTTGTAAAATCGTTTTCGGCCAAAAAAAGTCCATTTTTTGTGATTTTTTGAACATTTTCGAAAATTTTTGAGATTTTCAAAATGAAAAGTGAAAATTTTGTTCTTACCAATTTTCCTATATTCTTACAACAAATAACGTAATTTTATGTAATCTTACATTCGAATAATGTAAGGAACAGTAAGGAAAGGTAAGAAAAAAACATTTTTTTCTATTCTTACACATACCGTAATCTCTTGACCAGTACTCTAAGAGCTAAGGCTAAATAATACTATCGATACTATTTATCAGACAATACAATCTTTGTAAGTGTTCGGCTTTTGCTGGTTTTGTTTTGAATCAAAATTCAAAGTTTGTTCTGTGTGTGTTTCGATATTTTATTGAAACTTCGCAATTCGGGTCAGCGAGGAGTTTTGATACTTTTTTAGTGTTCATCGTTTCAATTAGGTGTCAGTAAGGTTCACCAAGTCATAAACCTTAGTATTTATAGCCGCTTTTTCAAAAAGATTCAATTGATCAAAATCTTATCGAAATTTATCCTAAAATTTTCATGCAAACAATTTGTGATATTCACTACAGAACTTGCTATAAATCGTTTTAAAATATATAAAAATATGCGAAATTAGAGGTATGTAAAGTTCGGTTTTAACGTGATTTTTCTAAAAATTTTCGGTGAAAACCCGCTTCTAAAACTTTTCATACCCTTCATTCTTAGAAATTAAAAATTTTTTAAAAAATTTATAGTAAGATTTGTAGTTAATATGGAAAAATATACAGTCTACGCTCGGTTTTATCCCCCCATCGGTTCCCCAAAAAAGATGGGATAAATTCGAATAGTGACAAAAATGAATATTAACAAAAAAAGAATTAGAAAAGCAGCAATTCGATATTCATTAATCAAATAATCATTATGAACCAGAACCATTACTTTTTTGCATCGTTATTTTGAAAAATAGCGAAAAAACCAAATAAATTAACATTCCTGGTTTTACTTGCCAAAATCGAAGTCTGTCTTTAGAACAAAGTCGTTATTATTTTTTAGTATTTTTAGCTTCTTAACATTTTGCACCATTAAGTCACATGTTAATCCTTCATTTGTTTTATCATCAGACTAAAAAATTGTCATTTAATATGTCTCATTTTTCAGAACGTTACACAAGTTATTAAATTTTAATATGGCTTATTGTTTGATACTTTCGACCGTAATATTCTATTTTTTTTCATTTTTGTTAGTGAACAGGATGTGGGACAAATTCGAATACTTTTTATCATTAAATTTGGAATTACGTTCAAAAAAAGTATGAGCTAAATCCGAATAGTGGGACAAAAAAGCGGGATAAATTTGAATATAACTTAATATTAATTTGTATTGAAAGAAATTCGTTCCACAGATTTTAAGGGATAAAACTGATATGAGACAAAACTGTAGCGTGACAAATTCGAGCGTGGACTGTATACCCATAAATTTTCAAGTCCCTTTGAACATAGTTGAAAGGTGCTGAAACTTTTCTTGGAAACTAAGGTTTATGACTTGGGGAACCTTAAGATTGTATTTACTAAGTTGCTTCGTTTTTGTTGATTATCGGCATCTTAAGTTAAGTACAAAAAAATAAAACGATTTTAAAAAATCAAAATAATTATGGTCTAATGATGACTCTTCACATGAAACAAAGTGTAACAAAATTAGTACACCATTGAACAAACTTTGCAAAAACCTTACAGTCTAATTGCGCATTGAGTTTCAATACGATATAAAAGTGTGTATTTTACAGAGACTTAGCATCTATTTATCTGAATATAGAGATCTTTTATTTTTCTTCAAAGTGGTACCCTATGTGTTTTCATAGAATCATTCTTTAAGGAGATAATGGAGTTATTTGCAACTAAAAATCATTTTTAAAACTCAAATAAATCTTATTTATTTCTTTGTGAACAATCCTATCAAATTGGGTACCAGTTTGAAGTACACAAATAGATCAACTATTTACTCATAAGAACTTGATATAAAAATGGTTCATTCCCTTTTCTGACCTTTCTTTACTGTTCCTTACATTATTCGAATGTAAGATTACATAAAATTACGTTATTTGTTGTAAGAATATAGGAAAATTGGTAAGAACAAAATTTTCACTTTTCATTTTGAAAATCTCAAAAATTTTCGAAAATGTTCAAAAAATCACAAAAAATGGACTTTTTTTGGCCGAAAACGATTTTACAAGTTTTTACGAAGCGTGATGTAATTTTACGTAAAATTACATCAGACTTTGTATGTAAGAAGATGTAATTTTACGTAAATTTACGTAAGATTACGTAAAATTACATCATTTGATGTAAGAACCACGTAAAATAAAACCACTGTATGAAAAAAAGCATTCTATTAAAAAAAAATGCTATGAAACATTACAGCCCAAGAGGATAAATTTTGATGTGATGTTTAAAAGTTGACGAGATTTTTGATGTCACATCGGTGCGTTATGCTCTATCCCTTTGATGTGTCATCAAGATTATACATCAAAAAAATTATGGAGTCACATCAAATATTACTGTTCTTTGGTCCCTTAATTTAGACTAAAGCTTTCATAATAATGTGATACGAATGTAGTTTTCACTTAACTAGCCCTAATTTATGAAAAGCTCACGGTCGTAAAAAATAATACAAACTGACTGATTGTTACAGATTACAGTAAATATTCGATTATACAGAACAGAAAATTTTTTTGGGTTCTGTAAAACCGAATTTTCTAGATAATCGAATAAGGGGTATGGACACTACAAATTGTCTTAAAAAAACAAAAAATGGATGTTTTAAGGTACAAAAAGATCGTTTAAATAGAAATTATGATACTAAAAGTTAATAAAGAGTAATTTAACACCGAAAACTCTATGATTAACTGACTCTCTTAAAAATTTTCGATGCTTTTTTCTGGAAGCCATAAATTTCTTGTCGAAAATTGACAAATACTAAGACAAAAGACTTGTCATGTTCCGTTTTCAAAATTCTGGATTAGCGAATTCTGTAGAATCGAATATTTACTGTATTCTTTTTTTCTTAATCTTAATTTGAGAGGAAACAGTGAAATTTAATTTTTTTAGAAAAAAATTATGACATCAAATTTTTTCTATCTGGCATCAAAAATATATGATGCGAATCAATGTGACATCAAAATTTATCCGACTGGGAGGATCACATGGAAGAAGTAACTTCCCCCACGCTTTTTGTTTCACTACGTAACTTTTTCTCTTCTAGGAAGTTCTTGAGATTTTTGATGCAAATATCCTCTTAGATTTATGCAGCGCAATTTAGACACGCACACACACAAACTCGTAATAAACTAATTATTTTTTTTTAATTTTAAACAATTTTGAAAAATTTATTCTCAAACAATTCATAGACCTTATATATTTATGTTATGACGATGAAGCAATTCTTTAATCCTGATAATAACTTCCAATAGCGCTTTTGAATCAACATAATTTTTAGACTTAACCAGGGGAAAATTAACAAAAAATTCTAGAAGAGAGCCCTACTTTCCTGATAAAAATTCTGGATTTTCCCTAAATTAAAAAAAAAAAACAAGGGATTACATAAAAAATGAAATGTAGAGAGTTGACGATTTTAAATATCTAAGTTAAAAGTTGGTCTCAACTGAAGCGGATGTCGATTAAAGATTGTCTCTGGTCTGGATTGCATACTGTAAGCTGGATAAAATTTGGAAAACAAAACACATACCCCAACTAGTTACTTTGTCTTGAAAAATTAAAACTACAATAATATTACGGTATAAATATTTGAAATACTAACTTTAAACACATCAATTCAAAATTAAACAATGATGAAAAAGACCTCGACTAATCTTAAGATCACATTCTAACATACTGAACAAAAAAATCTCAAGGTATTCTGCTTTAACTTATCTGATACATCATATAATATTACTGTTTTAAAAATAGACAACAAAAGTAAATGTAATTTATAAAATAATATTGAGCTAGTACAGCTTGTAAGGTACGGTTCTAAAAATTATTGTTTACTCTAATTAACAAGACAAAATCAAAAATAGCTGAATCTTTTATGATGTTTTTTACCTAATTTTACTAAAAAAATAGTAATTTTATGAAAAAGTGTTTGATTGAACTGGTTTTGTAACCAACACTAGGTAATCAAGTCTTTGATATTTGATCTTTATTTTACTAATGAAATTGCCTAGAATAAGAAAATTGAAACACTAAATGTTCAAAAAAAAACCTTGATGCTGGTCTGACAAACTAAATTTATTTATTTTCTCATAGGATCCTGGGTTTTACTTAGAAGCGTCCGAAAATTTCAATCCTCCTGGACGACGATTTGAAGCTGCGAACCAATTTAAAGAAATCAAAACTCAATTCAAATTCCAAAAATTCTAATAAAACTTTAGATAGTAACTTTTTCTATTGTCGAGGTATTTTGTCAATGTAAACATTGAATGTAAAGTTTATGGTAAAATTCTGAAAACTTCTTCATTATTGCGCATTTAAATTAAATCTTTTAATATTATCTGCATTCTGAACTCTGCATATACTTTTTGCAGAGGCTCTCTTTACGTTTTACATTAAATGTTTACCTTGAAGAAATATGTCTACAATAGAAAAAGTTATTCTGTAAAGTTTAATTAGAATTTTTAGGATTTGAATTAAGTTTTGGTTCTCAACTTCAAATCGTCTTCTGAACATGACTTTGAATCATGTTAAAAAATAAGTAACTTAGCAAGGCAGTAACTTTCAAATAAATGGTTGAGCCTAACCAAAATTGCAGCCATTTGGGACAATATTTGGATTTAAATTGAAATTGAACTAAACGATATTAAGGCATTTTATCTGATTAAAAATGAAAGGTCAATGGATCTTAACATCGATAAGTGTGAGGTTATTCATATCGGCAGAAACAACCCTGAAAGTGAATATTTTATGCTCAAGAACGATCGACTTCACAGACTTTCCAAAGCAACAGAACATAGAGACTTGGTTGTAATCCTTACTGGAGACATGAAATGGAGTAAACAGGTGAGTACGTCGGCTGGGAGGGCAAACAGAATCCTTTGCCGAATTTTGAACGGTCTAAGAAATCACGGCAAAGAGATTATCAAAAAAATGTATACAAGCCTTGTTCGACCCCATTTAGAGTATGCGGTGTCGGTGTGGAATCCTTCCCTAAAAAAAGATATTGACATCCTTGAGAAGGTGCAAAGGAGAGCGACTCGGAGCATACATAGCTTTAGAAAGTTTGAATACGTGGAAAGACTCAAACTGACAAACCTTACAACCAGAAGAAGACGAGGTGATCTTATTCAAATGTACAAGCTCCTAAACAAGCAAGATCACGTAAACTGGTATAAACGATTGAATAATGACGAAACAGTCAATCGGATATACGAGACAAGAGGTAATCGATATAAACTAAGACGAGAACTTGGGAAAAACTGTGCATCAAGATTCAATTTTTTTACAAACCGTATCGTGAATGACTAGAACGAGTTGACGAATGAAGTTATTGAATCAAAATCAATTAACATTTTTAAGACTAATCTAGACAAACTTTTGAAAGACTAAAACATTGCTTATGGTCTGGATGGAACCAGACTTAACGCGAGAGCGTAGCAATTATTTTTACTACTACTACTACTAAAAATTTTAAAAAAAATGATTATTATGCCACTTGGTTCAAAAACTTAAAAATAGAATAAAATAACTTTAATCAAAAAAAAAAAGGATACTTATTTTATTAGACAAAATACAAAAAAATAACATTATTTTTATATTAAATTTTTATTATTCGAATTAATTTTTTTTTTATTAATTATCTTAAATTATTAATATTATTTCAATTTATTGAATAAAAAATAGTAAGCCACAAGGAATTTATTATAATAAAAATTAACCAAATCAAATAGTTATGTGTAGGAGAATTTTTTTTTTGTTAAATGCTTAATAAAATTTGTGGATAAAAAAACACACTCCTACGTAAAATTGCTCGATTTGAAAAAAAATATGCAAATAAAACTTTTTTTTATTAAGATCACAATTTTTAGTTGTTTTAGTTGATTTTACGTCTATTTTTTTAAAACAAATAACATTATTGACTGCTAGATTAGAAAGTTAAAAGAGATTTAATTTAGTTGGTAAGCAAAAAAAATTTCCACTCTTGTTTTGCAAATAAATGATCTTCTATTGTAATTTATAGATTTAAATTTAACAAAAAATTACTTATGCATGACTTCAAAAGCCATGCATAAGTCTAATTGGTGATTTTCAACTATTTTTGATTATATAAAAAAAAAATATTTCTTCAATACTTTTTTATTTACTTGGTGATTTGCCTATGTTGTTACTTTTATTTTACACATCTTGAAACATCTAGCATTCTGTAGATCATTTATCACAAATTCCGCAGGACCCAAAATTTTTTATCTTGTAACCACAAATCTTGAAAGCACCCTTAAAAAATTAGTAATTTAGATCAATCAACAACCAATTTGATTTTTTAGGATTAAAATATATTTTGACAAAAGTTTTGGTCAAAACTGTAATCAACTAATGAAACAACTGAATTAAAACATAACGGTAAATTGAAATAGGATTCTAGTTGAAATAAAATCCATTATATTGCCCCAGGGTGTCTGCTGACATTTTATTGTGGCAAAAAAAATAGACAAATATTAATTAGTCATTATGTTACTTATTTGTAGTGTTGGCCACGGCCAAACTTTTTAAAAACTTGTCAAAAAACAAGACTTCTGAAGCTTAAAATTTACAAACTTTTTTCAATAAAATTCTGTTCCAACGATTTCGGTGTGGTAAGCTTAGTAAAAGTGTTTATTTTAGCATAGGATTAAAATTTTCTAGGCAGCCATGCAAACGGCCAAATTGAAAAAAGCCTTTTATTTATGGAGCGAAAAAAGTACTCGTCCCCAAAAGATCGAATTATCACCTTTAGAATTTTATCGAAAACTATCTATACGCCTAAATCAAGCATGTGATGAGTGGAAAAATCAGCTATGAATTTCACACTTAAACACGCTTAAATGGGTTTCTGAATGAGGTTGAATAAGTTTAAGATTTGGCACAAGTCCATAAGTTGTATTACTACCACTGCATTTTTTACTTCTTCACTTAACTCACATCTCCAATATAATACTTCAGCTGTTGCAAATTTTTCTAGATTAGACTCTTCAATTAGATGGTCATAGTTCATACTGAACAGCTTATAAACAACCGTTTAATGTCAATTTTTTTTTCCTAATTATAACTAACTTCGTTAAATATGAAATCTTATTCTCTATTTGTCGATTTTTTTTACCTACGTGAAGAAAAATCTCAGTTCTCAGATATTCTCGGTTCTTAGAACGAAAACTTTTTCTGTTCTCAGATGTTCTCAGTTATTCTTAGTTGTTCTAAGATATTCTTAGGAGATGAACATTTGAGAATGAATGTTCTTTCTGATTTTTAAAGTTTTTGCAATCGATTAAATAGTCAATCTAAGATCATTCTGTCCAAGAATTAAACTAAGAAAAAATGTAATTTCTCGCGCCAAAATTGACTTTTCAATGCATGACTTTTGTAGTTAGACTTCAACGTAATTTTTTTTAATGTTAAATTCTTGATTCTTTTTAATTGATTACACTTTTGTCCACCGTAGAAAGGATACCGGAGAAACCAAAAAACAAATCCCCAGGACCCAAGATAAATCTTTTACTTCTTCACTTCATTTGATCATTACTTAATCCGCCAAAAGTGAAAATTTCTGTTTAAAATGATCTATGTTAGAAGCTAAAAATAATTTGTTCATAATTTTAGCGCGAGAAATTACATTTTTTCTTAGTTTAATTCTTGGACAGAATGATCTTAGATTGACTATTTAATCGATTGCAAAAACTTTAAAAATCAGAAAGAACATTCATTCTCAAATGTTCATCTCCTAAGAATATCTTAGAACAACTAAGAATAACTGAGAACATCTGAGAACAACTGAGAACAGAAAAAGTTTTCGTTCTCAGAAGTTTCTAAGAACCGAGAATATCTGAGAACTGAGATTTTTCTTCACGTAGGTATTTTTTTTCGATATTTTCAACTTTCGATCTTTTTAATTTTTAAATTATCGCCGTTACTATGCCGTGGCCAGTCCCAAGCCTGGGTGTGAAAATGGGCAGCGATGTTGCTGTCATTCTAACACCGTTCTAAATGTGCTGTATTATGAGAACGTTGGTCTATAGATCGCGTTCGAATCCTGTCGTATTGGGGTGCCGCTGGCTTTGACCATAACAACGTATAGAAGCCTGGGACCGGGCGCAAGAGCTTGTTTTACAGCAGAACCATTTAGTAATAGCTGTAGCCCTAGTGACAAAGTTAAGTATTTTACTCGATGTAGAATACGCTTGGTTTGTGGTTCCAAGCTGGTCAGGATAGTTGTCGAGTTCGCAGCTTTGGCTCGGATGAGTGGCGCTGGTATGATGAACGTCCCACAGTCACTGGGGTGAATGGCAGTGGCATAGTCGTAACCATGCATTAGCCCGGATTTGAAAATGGGAGAGCGACGTTTAAAACTTTTTTCAACTAAATTTCAGACACAATATAATGGTAAGTATATTTATTTTCTCTAAATTAGTTTTTAATTGTTTTTAGTCAAATTTCAGTCAACCGTAATCGATCTTTTTTTATTTATGTTTGCCGTTTAAATATAAGTTTATTACTGGTTAATAAATCATACTTGATATCCAAAATTTCTGGGTGACCCATCCCCTTCCAGAACCCTAAATCTGAAATTTTTGTAACCCATACACATCCAATACCTTAAAATTAATGAGTGTCTAATCTTAGGCCTAGTCTAATCCCTAAGAGAAAAATTAGAATATTTGATACAAGAAAAACTTTTGATTTTATAAAGCATTGTGAAGTTTAGTTCAAAAACTTCAGTTCAATTTTGAAAAATCGAAATAAATTTTTTCACAAAGGTCTTATGCTGGCTCTGCATATGTAACAAAGTGTAACAAACTTTGTTAAATCATTGAATAACCTCTGCAAAATGTGTGCATATTCTCTGCAAAATACACACCATTAGAAAGTATTTAAATAAATGCGCAATTAGTTTGCAGAGTTTTTTGCAGAAGTCACCCAATGGTGTAACAAAGTTTGTTACACTTTGTTACATATGCAGAGCCAGCATAAGACCTTTGTGAAAAAAGTTATTTCGATTTTTCAAAATTGAACTGAAGTTTTTGAACTAAACTTCACAATGCTTTTTATAAAATCAAAAGTTTTCTCGCAAAATTTCCCTGAGGTTAAATACAGAAAGACTATTTTAAACTCAAGGATACTTAAAATTTTTGATCATTTTTGTCCCATGGGAATAATTTTGATGTTTCTGAAGGTCCAAACCAATTTTTACCCCTGGGGTAATAAACGAGGAATAATTACTAACGTGGTCAAGCTTTTATTCTAGATATAAAGCTAGTAGAATTTAAATCTGTTGCTACATCTGTCATTTGAAACCGTATTTACTGAATAGAATGCCCTATAATTCAAATGACTCGTAAATGGCCCTGGTCTTAAACTGATTCCAGCCTGAACCAAAAAGAGTCAAAAAATTAGGATCAAAAACAGATTAGACCCATGTCTCAAAAACGGTTTTACCACTTTTAGCCCGGGGTTATTTGTGAGCATTTACAGTAATTTGTTCTAAAGCTTAAAATTTTTGGTTCTTGCAGAATACTATTGGAAAAGTTTAAGCGAAATAATTTCAAATAATTGATGATTAGTGTCTTAAGTTCTTTTGCTCTATCTGGTACCCTATGGGATTTTACGATATAATATAATTGATTTTGCCTAGGCTTTTTTTAAAAAAGTGTGTGCTTGATCAAGACCCAAAATTTCTTTGTCTTAGAACAAACTAATCAAAATTTTTAATAAAAAAATCAAAAGACAAAATCAAAAGCATCTGATAAAATTCACAAATTTTGCTGATCAAAAAGAAACGACAACAACTGAAGGGAAAAAGGAATAAATTAATATTTTATAAATTTTTGAACACTCACATTACATATATACTTAAATTTATGAATTTTTGAAAACAAAAAAATCAAAATTTTAACAAGACATTTGAATTGCAATGATTTAGAAAATTTTTAACCCAATTACAATTAAAGAAAACAAACAAAACAAAACTAATTAATCACCCTTGCAACTTAAACAACAAAAAAAATGCTTGATCCTTTTTGTCAATGCTTTTCATTTTGGTCTAAATCAGACGAAGAACCAATTGTGTCCAACGAATTATTTCAAAATGAACAATCAGATGTTTCTTTAGATGTTACAAGAGCTGGTATTAAACGAGCAAAATTTTTAAACTTGCTTTGTTATTAGAGCTAATGTTTTTCATTAAGGTCAAGATGTTGTGATAGTCAAAAATGGCAAGAGACTTTGCGGAACTGGAGGTGCCATTTCAAATGTTCCAATAATTCAAAATAAAGCTTATTTTGAAGTTAAGATACGAGCAAATGGTTTATGGGGTATTGGTTTAGCGTCTAAAAAAATTGATCTTAATAAAGTTCCATTAGGAAATGACAATGAATCTTGGGTACTTCGACACGATGGTTGCATATATTTTAATAACAATGTTAAATTTAGAACAAATCGAAATTTTGATGAGGGAGACGTTATTGGTGTGACGTATGATCATGAAATTTTGAATTTTTTTCTAAACGGTGATGATCTGGAGACTTCAATTACTGGTATTAGAGGAACTGTTTATCCAGCATTTTATGGTAATTATAAAATTAAGTTTTTTTTTAAATTTTAAGTGAAGAGACCATCAGATTCGATTTGAGATTTACTAGACGAGAAAGAGGGCCGTCAAATCTGTAAGCTTTAAAAATGCAGCCATCATTTGCTAGTATTCGAATAAAATCGGTACTTTTTGGTCAATATTAATGGTCTTATAAATCATTAAATAAAAAAAGTGAGCTCAACATTTTATTCAGAATACTGTCTAGTTTTA
This sequence comes from Brachionus rubens, assembly GCA_022207745.1. NCBI lineage: Eukaryota > Metazoa > Rotifera > Eurotatoria > Ploima > Brachionidae > Brachionus > Brachionus rubens. The sequence continues at coordinate 756,494 of JAJVHD010000001.1, read as the reverse complement.
GAATCTGTATACAAAAAAGGGGTTAGCGGGTAAACTAGGGACTAGATAGAAAAAAACCTAAAAAAGTCGCGAAGTTTTCCGTTATCTCGGGATTAGCTTTGTAGCTGAGAATACGGGCTTTAAGAATTTGTACAGATTTAAGCAATACCGTGTGTTAGTTGAGCAGATTTTTGCATGCAGCAGAAAAATTCTAGTTTATGTTTGAGAGGGGGCACCCGTAAAATTTTTTTTTACCCTCATCCTAAAAAATTAACTTATTTTGGTTTTCATATATGTAGATTTAGAATTTGGGGTCTGAAACTCCATATTAAGATGTTTTTTAGCTTTGACTGGCGCGAATCTTACTTACTCTCAGACATATGTACCAATAAATTTTAAGGCATTGGGTGGGTACGGGTTACCCGAAAAAATCATGTATTGGGTTCGGGTATGGTCTGGGTTACCCAGAAATTTCGGGTTTCAGGTATTAGTCTAGGTTGGGCAACCCAAAATTTGGGTATTTTATAGATTTTTAGGTGTCTTTTTTTTGAAAAAAATTTGGTTTTGGGTATATATACCCAAATTTTTGGGTTGCTCAATCTAGACTAATACCTGAAACCCGAAATTTCTGGGTAACCCAGACCATACCCGAACCCAATACATGATTTTTTCGGGTAACCCGTACCCACCCAATACCTTAAAATTTATGGGTACATATGTCTGCTTACTCTAAAGAAAATCACATTTTTTTGCATGAGGAAATTTTTTCAAAAATTTCACGAGAATTTGTTTCTTTGAACGAAAATTTCTTAATTTCACATTAATCCAAAGATCTTGAACCAATTCTTTGTTGATTCTATTTAACAAAAACAGTGGTTTCAAAATGCTTATTCATTAATTTTAATAATTCAAGGAACTAAAAGCTCATCTGAAATAATTAGATATTTAGAATAAATACAATTAATTTTCAAATATGTTGCTCATAACAAAAAAAAAACACATCTGTATTTAAAATTTTTTTCCTTCGCAAATAAATATTTTAACTAGTTATAAAATTATAAGTATCCAGTGTATTATTCATTTTGAAAAGAAAAAACTCTGATTAGTCAGGTCATGAATTTTTTTTTTTCTAAGATTTTTAGAGATGAGTTTTTTCTTCATTATTCGAATGATGCTGGTTTACATCATTTATGAGGAAGTTTCAATATTATTATAATTGTTCTAATATTCAGTCATAAATATTCTAAACTCAACCACTCTTCGAACAATTTTAATATTTATTAAAATCACCCTTTAGAATAATGCTTTTAACAGCTTGATAATGGTGACTTCGTTTTGTCGAAAAGTTGCGGATTATTCTTAAACTTTTAACCGTTAAGAAATCTTACGTTTTTAATAAAAACGTAAACTAAAAGAGCTAGGAGGTCGAGAACTATTTTTTTAGACAGCCTCTTCTATCCGAAAATCGGGAATCGATCGGTAAAATTTGGGGGTCATCATGGGGTCAAAGCTTCAAAAAATCGAAAAATTGAAATTTAAGGGGTAAAAATAATTTTTTTTTTAAAAACCAATATGATAGCTAGAAGGCTCTTGAAGTTTTGTATCACCTAGTAGGTTTAGATTTTCAAAAAAAAATTTATTGTCCGTTTTTTTCGCGGGTCAAAAATTTCACGAAAAATGGGGGTCATCTTTTTATTAGGACCCCTAAATGTCGATTGGTCATTTTTTATTATTCAAAAAATAAAATATAAATTCGATTTTTTTTTGTTTTAGTTGACGATGGTGCAATTTTAGACGTTCAATTTACTGCATTTTATCATCAACCACCAAACGGGTACGACGGAATAATGCGCGAAAAATCAATTCTTTAAAATTTAGTTGTTTTTTTTTTATAAAATTTTATTCTATTTGTTTCTATTGTTAAACATAGATGTATTTTTTGTTTATTTAGATAAATTATTATTGAAAAAAAATTAAAATTTAAAAAAAAAAGAAGAAGTTTATTTTCTAAAATAAAGCAATGATTTTTTTACGGAAGATTTTTGGATCCAACAGATATGAAAACTCTGTTTGTTAATCCATTCAAAAGAAAATACTTTTTTTAACAATTACAAAATATGGATATTGCATAATATTAGAACGTTTTTACAAAAATAAACTAGGTTAAGAGCACTGAATCTAAATATTTTTGTTATACGATATTTAATTTTATTATTTTTAAATGAAGATATCAGCGTCAAAGATTTACATTTAAAAACCTTTTTGTTTTTGAAAATCTAAAAGACCTTTTCAAAAAACAAAAAAATGTTTATTTTGCTTGTATTAAACTTCTCTTTCTCTCTTTCTCTTTTTAAGCATTTTTTTGAAAAAGTTGTAAAAAGTTTTAAACTCTAGATCTAATTTTATTGAGTTTATATAGTCGTGGAGTAAAATTTTGCAGACAGGTCATTCAGCTTTTTACCAATATTTAACTTTTAGCCTTCCCTGACAGTCTAAAATATGTCAAGCGGTGTATCAGAAAACTCTTATCAACCAAAAAGAGTTACTTCTCTTATCTTACCACAGTGTCTCATTTCTGAATATTTTTTTATGTTTTTTTTAATTGATAAAGAAGTCAAAATTTTCTTTGACTGTCGCTGACTGTGTTTTCCATGAATTAGAATAACTTTATTTCTAGATGAGATAAATTCGAATTCTAAGGAGTCTTACTGGTTTAAATTATATTTCTCTCCTATGAGATAATAAAATCAGGTAAAAAAGTATGTTTCCTATAATTATCTCATTGTTAAACAATTAGGTTGCTTAGATACAAGCAATTTTCCTAAAATTTGGATATTTTTGGGCATCTTGAAGTTCATTATCATCTGATCATGCTCAATCCAGTTTCTTCTTTAATAACTCTTAATTGAAACATTTTAAATCAGTTCTGAAAAATGCTAAATTATGTTACAAACATGCTAAGCCTTCGGCAAAGTTCTGCAAAAACTCTGAAAAATTATTACGTATTTATTTTAAATCTCTTATAATTGGGTCTTTTTTGCATGCAATTGCAGAGCTTTGTCAAAGGTTTAACATGGTTGTTACATAATTTAGAATTTTTCAGAACTGATTTAAAATGTTTCAATAAAAATATATTAAGGAAGAAACTGGCCCATTTTTACGAAAATCGATACTTTGGACATGTTGAGTATTAAAAGTTACTTATAAGTTGAAAAAGCCTCATCTATTCTTATCGAACAAGGCTTAATCTTCAAAGTTAATAGGTTTATGTCTTATCTATATATAAAATTTAAGAGGCATTAGCTTTCAAAACTGCAGAAACCTAAGTTAAGATTTATGATTAAAGTGCATACAGTGGTGCTACAATATTTGTATTTTACTAAGTTATACGTAAATTATTGTAAATTTACTATTTTTTCCGTAAAATCAGGTAAATTTACGTAATTTTACCAAAGTAAAAAGTGGTAAATTGACTAATTTTGACGTAAAAAATGATAATTTTACGTAAATTTTGGTAAATTTTAAAATGTCCAAAAAAATTTTCGACCCTCTATTAATCTTTTAGTGACATAAATCGCAAAAAAAACACTGAAGTAGGAATGAGTTTTTTTGTTGGTAGTTGATGTATCAGTCAATATCGATTTTTTTCTAAGTGAGTTAAATATTAAGTTTTTATCAACAATTGTTGTAAAATTAGACAGAATTTTTTTTTGGACATTTTAAAATTTACCAAAATTTACGTAAATAAACGTAAAATTATCATTTTTTACGTCAAAATTAGTCAATTTACCACTTTTTACTTTGGTAAAATTACGTAAATTTACCTGATTTTACGGAAAAAATAGTAAATTTACAATAATTTAAGTAAAACTTAGTAAAATACAAATATCGTAGCACCACTGTATTTCTTTAAATATGCAATTACCGTAAATTCTCATTCAATGTTACATGTAACTAAACCTGAGACTCAGAATTCATTTTATGTCCTTGTAGAAATACAGTGCAGTCGCGTTAATCTGAACTTCTTGGGACTGTAAAAGATTAGTTCGGATAAAATTGTTCAGATCAAACTCCTTAATTTACATGCATCGAGGCCTGAATGGGAGACAAATTTTAACCGAAATTTTTAATAATTCGGATTAACCTGGTTCGGATTAAAGCGAATCGACTGTAGAGTAAATGGAGTTTTTGCAGACGTGTATCTAAATTGTAACAAGTTATAGCATTTGTCAGAATGAATTTATCTCATCTAGAAAGAAAATTATTCAAATTGAAATGAATGAATTAAAAAAAACAACTTCACAGTAATGCACAAACTTAAGAATATTGATGATCAGATATTTCTGTAAGGACATAAAATGGATTGGCTTACTAAACAGCGGATGTGTCAATCAACAATGACGACGTTTCGGGATCAAATCACAATCAAACAAACATTAGAACAAAAATTCAAGATATTTTTTCAAAAAGTAGAATTCAAATTTGATTAATTTAAGTTTAATTGATCAGGTTCAATTAAAGTCTTTTTCTTTTTAAAAATAGAAAAAATGATTAATCGTTTCTTACATTATCCATGGCGCCAAATGTCTAATAAACTTTTTTTTTTTACTTAAAACATAAATTAATTTACTTTTTACTTATTTATAGAATATAATTTTAAATTTAAATCAAATTAAAAAATTTACTCATGAGAATTTTCAATACGTTTACCTTCAAAATAATTAACTCACATGAATATTCTTATTTGGATTATAATAGATTAAAGCTTAATTTTTTGCTTTGTTTTTTTAAGATGCAAAAATTAACTTTCTTGTAACAAAATGAGTCCTGATAATCAAGTGTTGACTGCAATTAGCAAATTTTCAAAACAAAGTTATAACCGAATTAAATCCGAATGTCTTAGTCAAAAGAAACATTTTGTCGATGATTTATTCCCGCCAAATGACAGCTCTTTGTTCAAAGGACGTAGTAAACTTAGTGGAATTGTTTGGAAAAGACCTCGTGTAAGTGGTGATTCATTTCGAACAGAGGAATGACTAATGGTAGAACTCTAATGAATTTTTTTTAAAGGAAATTTGCAAGGATCCTAAATTGGTGATCGGTGGAACTCAATCAAGAGATGTTAATCAAGGTCAACTAGGAAATTGTTGGTCAGTACCCTAAGATTAACCTCATTTAACTAATTAAATACAATACTCATTTTTTAAAGGTTTGTAGCTGCTTTATCAGTACTCGCTGCAGAGAAAAAAATATGGGATAAAGTAATACCTGATTATGAATCTCAAGAAATAAATGATAAACCCTATGCCGGAATATATAAATTTCGTTTTTGGCAATTCGGAGAATGGATTGAAATTGTAATCGATGATTTGTTACCGACCATAAATAATCGTTTAATATTCACTCATTCGTCTTCTAAAAATGAATTTTGGAGTAGTCTTGTTGAAAAGGCATATGCTAAACTAAACGGTTGTTATGAACATTTAGATGGCGGAAATTTATCCGAAGCATTACAAGATTTTACAGGTGGTATCTGTGAAACAATAAATATTGATCCTAGAGATCACAACAATTCTGAAAAATTAGATCATTTGTTTGAGGTTATGAAAAAAGCCTATGAACGTTCATCACTAATGGCATGTGCAATTAATGTAAAATTAAATCAACTTTAAACATTTGACTTTAATTGGTTAAAATTTTTTTGTGAAGATAAGCTCGAGACATGAAATGGAACAAAAGCTATCGTGTGGTCTTGTTAAAGGTCATGCTTATGGAATCACAAAGATCCAACCAATGTCGATTAAGGGAAATAAATTTTTTTCATTTTTAACTTCTGGTGAAAAACTTCATATGATACGTTTAAAAAATCCATGGGGTGCTCAAGAATGGCTAGGTGCATGGTCAGATAATTCACCCGAATGGAAAAAAGTTCCGAAAAGTGAAAGAGAAAAAATGGGTCTTAACTTTGATAACGATGGAGAATTCTGGTACACTCAATTAACATCAAAAAAAAAAATTCTTAACATCTTATAATATTTTATTATTAGGATGGAGTTTAGTGATTTTTTGCGATACTTTAATGAAATTTCAATATGTAGAACTATAAATACATCATTGTTGACCATTCGTAAGACATGGTCTGAAAGTTTAGTATTTGGAAATTGGACATGTCCGAATCGAGCGGGTGGTTGTATAAATTTTCGCGAGACATTTTGTTCAAATCCTCAATATTTATTTGAATTAAAAATTGATTCTGAAAAAATGGACGAGGTTTTAATAAATTTGGATCAACTGGGACAAAGATTTCTTGGTAAAGATAATCTTACAGTCGGTTTTTTTGTAATGAGAGTCGAAGATAATCGTAAATTTCGGTTACATAAGCCTAAACCAAAAGTAGTATCGTCTAGTTACATAAATACAAGATCAGTGTTTATGAGAACTAAATTGCCTTTTGGTCGATACGTTATCGTACCATCTACATATGATCCTAATATTGAAGGACGTTATATGCTTAGGATTTATACTGATAACTCAATTAATCTTCAGTAAGTTTACTTGAATTAAATGGATTAATGAATAAATTTTTTTGAATTTTAAAGGGAATTGGAAAAAGATTGTCCCAAACCGTTGTTTCCATGTCTTCCTTTTTCAAAATACGCCGCATGTGTAACTTCAATTTTGGTTAAGTCAGGTCAAAGTTTAGTCCACCCTGAGTCGAAAGGTAATTGGATTTAACTAAGAAGACGATTGAATATAAAAAATTAAAAAATGTTATTTCTCAAGGAAATCTTGACACTTATGCAGTTATCAGATGCGAAGGTAAATCAGTGTTTAGTAAAATAGTTAAAAATAGCTTGAGCCCAGAATGGAATGTGAGTGGTATATTTTATCGTGAAAATCAAAGAAAACCGATTTCAATTGAAGTAATTTTTTTAAGTTTTTAGAATAAAAAATGATATAGAAATTGATTTTTTTTTCGTAAATCAAGATGTGGATACGAGGTGGATTTAAAGATGAATTGTATGGTACAGTAATTATTGATGCTGAACCAAATAATAAACATGTACTACTTGAATGTAGTATCACAGGAACCCCGATGGCTAAAGGCATTTTAAAAATGGAATTGCAATCCATGACAAATTTAACTGCTATTTAATTTGATTTTTGTTCTTTTTATTGGTTTTTTTACAAATTAGCTCAATTTAATGTGATTTTCTTTATTATTTAATTTATTTTTTAAAAATTATAATAAAATTTTCTTATGTCTTTCGATTTCTTTATTGATAGAACATGAAAGGTTGTTCCTTAAACACGGATCCCGATTGAAAATAAATTCTAACAGTAGACCAAATTTTCATTACAAATTTTATACATAAAAGCTTCTTAGACACACAACTGATGTACCGAATGAAAACAACTTCTTCCTATACTTCTTCATAAACTTGTTGTGTTTATGTAGAATTTAAAAAAAAATTCTTGTTTGAAGCCCCTTAAGCGATTTTAAGCTATCCAGAATAACGTATTGAAAACAAATATCAGAATACACGAATTTTGTTAGAATGCAAATTACTTTAAGGCTTTATCACAATAAAAAGAGACCAGTAACATTCCATTAAAATAATTAAAATTCATTGTGTCAGCGACTTCGAAAAATAGTTTCAAGGGTTTCATTGATGAAGAAGTGTTGGGAATGTCACGAAGCAATTACTGCCAAAGCCTTAAAAAGGCTAAACGCTTAAATGCGTTGGTATAGACTTTGTCTATACCGCAGTGTAAACTAACTAACTAACTAACTAACTAAAAAATTCTCAATCCGAAGCCGCTTTTTGGGAAAAAGTTGGAAAATCCTGATCCGTGTTTTAGGTACTAAAATCCGTAAATAAAATCCGTCTTTGGGCATCCAAAATCCGGATCCGTCGATCCGCATCCGTGTTTTTGGTATAACCAACAAAAAAGCCGAATCCAAACTCCAAGATAAGGATTTTCATGATAAGCAGAATGACCTTTAACTAGATGAAAAATCAAGAAAAAAGATTTTAACAAATGATTCTCCTTTTTGAACCAAAGTTAATGTTGTAGTTAGCTTACGTAAGATTTCGTTTCCCTACATCAATATTTTTTATAAGCTTAAACATTCTAAAAATTATGTTAAAAGACGTAATTTTTTAAATGAATCAAAATTAAGCGAACTGAACACAAGGTCAAAATTTAATTATCAGGATAATAATTTGCATCAAATAATTATTACTGAATGAGGCCGATTAACGATCCAACTTGGGGCTATCAGTCAAATACGGTAAGTCTCCTCAAGGCTAATAGGGAAAACAGGTTTAGAACCTCAGCTCCGGATCTCAAAAAGTTCAATTTCTAAAAAAAAAGATGTTGGACACTAGTTTTAATTTTTCTGTGGGGACTCAAACATTTTCCTTCGTTTCGAATATTTCCATCTTAACACTACTTTAATGCGCACTGGGGAGAGTTTAACATTAGCTGTTACAAAAATTCAAAAGGTAATTGAAAATCTCTTTCAATATGACAACAACTGAATAATTCATTCAGTCAAATTCTACTTTCGTATCTTTTCGTAACATTCAGACTTCTTGACAAGTTTGATTATTTTTAAAAGCTAAAAAATCAAGGTGGTTTTAAAGAGTGCGTTTAAACGCGATTTTTATGGATTTTAGTTTTGGGTTTTGAAAAAAATTTAAATTGAAAAAAAAATGATAAATACCAATTTTTGGGTGAAAATCATCAAGCGATTCTATGGTGTAACGGTTAGCACTCTGGACTTTGAATCCAGCAATCCGAGTTCAAATCTCGGTAGAACCTTTATTTTTTTCAAAAGATAAAAAAATGTCATTGCACCTTGTAAATGTTTTAAAAAACGTTTTTTGATCTACCTAATGTAATCCAATGTGAAATATTAGCTCACTTTCTAAATAATACTTAAAGATAATTTGACATTTTGTTTAAAAAAGCATTTTTTTTCTTATTAATTTTAAAATATCACCTTTTACAGCAAACAAAAAAAAATGGGAATTCGTCTGTGTTCCAAAGTTCGAAGTATGTCTTTGTATAATTACGCAGTATTTCACAACACAAAAAAAAACATGTTCGACCAATATATCAGTTTTTTTTTTAAACAAAAATTTACATAATTAAAAACAAAGTCTTAACAATATCTTATCTTAACAAGACTTGACTCAGCATATTTATAAGACAATTTTTATAATTCGGTTTTAAACAAGAATGAAAATATTATTCCATTTAGCAATTTTTATATTTCTTATTTATCTAGCCGAGTCTTGTATCTCATTTTATTGTATTAACTCTTGTGGATCATCCAAAAATGGATTGAACAAAGGTTATAAATTAATTTTGGCAAATAACAGAGATGAAGACATTTTTAGACCGACTCTACCTGCATCAGCTTGGCCATCAAGATTTTTAAATGTTCACTCTAATGAAAATGTTTATTTACCTTGTAATGAAAATGGAAATCCTGCTGATTTATGCGTGTATGGTGCTTTGGATACAGCTAGAGGCCTACCACCAAATGTTTACAGTACTTGGCTAGGTAAGAAAATATATATTGTAAGACGGCCTAATGGAATGAATGAAATTTCAGGAGCGAATTTAAAGAGTTATAATAAAGCTTATCGGTAGACAAAGACCCCTCAGCTTAAAGATAATTGATTCTTATACAAGCCAATATATATTGTTTATATATCGATCGTATCACTTATGGAGCAGACCCTGTCAAAGTGATTTTGGGGTAAATGGCTAAAAATAGGGGCATTATGTGAGGGACTAAAAAGTCTTAAAGACTTTTTCACCCATAAGAGATTTTAAAAATTTCAAAGTTAAACATATCAGTAAGTAGCATATTTTGCCCTCTTTCAAATGAATTATAAATAAGGGATATGAATTACAAGAATAAAGTGTATAAAAAAATATTTTCTGGACTATACTTTTTTTACCAGAAAAAAAAAACAATAAAAGGTATACCATTTTTAAATCATAAGTCAAACCTATTGATTATTTATTTTGCTTACTATTTATAGTTTATTTGTAAGAGGACAGGATAAGCTACTTACTGATATATTTACCTTTGACATGTTGAAATCTCTTTTGGGTGAAAAAGTCTCTCACATAATTACCCTATTTTTAGCCATTTACCCCAAAATCACTTTGATAGGGTATGTACCATAGCCAATATGAATAAGTACATAAACAAAATATATCGGCTTGCAGAGGACAAAATTCTAAAGTATACTTAAAAAAGAAACTTTATCTAAACTATCGTTCCGAAAATTTCATTCACCCCATTATACCGTCTTATAATACTGATTATTTTGGATTTTTTAAGGGTTAAAATTAAAAAAAGAAACTTAATCTTTATACCGTAATTCCTTGCAAAAAGGACGCTCCCAAAACGGCACCTTTAATTACCCAATTGACAAGGAAGCCAATCGAATCTACATTAAACATAGGTTGTTCTTTGTACATTTCAAGAAATCAAATTTTAGAAAATCAAATCTATCTTAATGTTACTTCGTTCAATAATAGTAGGACTTAGGGAGGCATTCCAATACACGGTTGTTTAATTAAATGCCAGGTTTTAATGAAGTTTTTCCCATTTTTCTTGAAGTTGCTGAACGTTTTTCTTGGAGAAGCTGCTAAGATAATAGTTCGGGTATTTTTTATCTCTCAAGATGAGTTAGACTTCTCAGTCCTATTTATTCTGAGTCATTACAAAAAGCCTAATCTCCGGTACACAATCGGGCAAAACAATTTTTGAATGCGTAAATATCAACAGCAACACAGCAAGAAAATTGTTTAAAAATTTTTTTCTCTACAGTTTTTGTAAATTTTAATTTCAAGTGCTAAATCTTTTATATTTAATTTAAGCCATAAATGAAAGAGGCAGCATTGGAAATCTTTTATTTTTCATGCAACCATCAAGTCATATCCAAGAACGTCAAAAACGAGGCATTATAATCGGATCATATCTTCGTAATTCATCATGGGAAAGCATAGATGAATTTATGGAACATCTAACAGAGATAAAAACCGATTTTAAACCATTCAATTACGTTCATTTAGAAATGTCAAAACAAAATGGAAAATATTCAATTTATTATTTAAACAACAATAACTCGAAAACATACTCAAAAATAAACATTGACGACTCAGATAATTTCATATTCGGAATATCAAATAGTGATCCAAAAGAACCATTTAACAAAGTAAATCAAGGCGCACAAAGCTTTAAAAACATGATTGAAAGATATTCCAACAGTTTGGATAAACAAAAGTTGATCGATGAAATTCTTAAAGACTTATTGTTAGACAAGACTCCGAATTATCCTGATCAATTATTAAAAAAATATATGATAAGCGAAAATGAGAATGATGTTAAAGGTGTAAGTCAAATTAACGCAGAATATGGTACTTATTGGAAAAATGCGTACTCTCGAACAAGCACATTGATTTTAGTTGATTATGATGATAACGTCGAGTATTATGAGTATAATCTGACAAAATGGGATGTACAAAATCCAGAGTGGGACATGAATAGTTTTAATTTTAAGCTCAAGCCTTTGTACAAAAATAGTTCTTTAAGAACAAAACCTTTTATTTTTTTTACATTTTTTTTGACTCTATCAATTTTAACTTTAGGATAAAAAAATCGAATATACTAGTTGGACATAATAGATTCTAGGAAATTTCTTGTTCTATCAGAATATGTAAATTGTTTGTTTTTAGAAATAAACTAAGTTCCAATGTTTGACTCTTTCATATCTGATTTTATTGTGTAAATAATTTACTTTTTTAACTTTATCAAGGCTTAATTTTTACGTGCTTATAGGTGGCACATGTAAAATTAAAATTTTAGCGAAAAAATATTTTTTATTGAATTTAGAACAATACCAGCTTATTTCCTTTCTAAATGTTGAATAGAAAAAAAAAGATTTAATAGAACTATTGTTCTCTATTTAATTATCTAAAACTAACTGCTTACTTATTGACTCTTAAACTAATCTATTTAAACAGTTCTGTAATTTAACTGAAAATTAACGTCTCAAATTCTAGGCCTTTTTTTATCATGTAAGGAGTCCAAAATCTTAAAATTTAAATTCTATTTCCACCCTATGACACTAGTGACAAAAGTATCTCAGAATATTTATCACATAAACGTCTCTAGAGATAAGTGAGGATTCGTCATTTAACAAATACAGTGCTCCTACGGTGAATTCACCACATTTTTGATAATATTACGTTAAATCACCAAATTTGACGAAAAATTACGTGAAATGACTAATTTTATGAAAGAAAGCATCATTTAGCGTATAAAAATCGAAATTTTTTTTTAAATATCAATTTTTGACATTATCTGACTTTTTTAACTTTTATTAACCAAAACTAACAATTTTTTACGAAAATTTTTGTCAAAAAATGAAAAATCGAATTTTGAGACTTTCAATGAAAAATATAAAGAAAAAAAATTTTACGGAATTTTCAAATTTTTTCAAAAATTTTGGAAATTTTGTGTTTTACCAAATTTTAAGGGGTCTACCCTGTTTTGTGATCACATAATCATGATCTCCAAACTTCAGTTTAGTTATTTTTGGTTACAAATTATTTATTTTTAAAACTTCGATAATTTTATGATCTTTTATTTTATTTTGTGGTCAACAGAGACAACAAAAAATTGTTGCAAAATAGCATCTTTGTTTCAGAAAATTCCGGAAAATTGTGGAAAGACGCGGACCAAATGAGGCAATTTCGAATTTAAATCTTTATGCTTTTTCCGCATCATGAAGCTTAAAATTGCATAAAAATATAATTAGATCACTAAAAATATAACTTTACATTAAAAATGTAAAAATATGGAAAAATTTTTAGAAAGTAGAAAAAAAAGTACTTAAAAAATTCAGCTTTTAATGTCAAAATTAATTTAAAAAAAGTCGAACCCTACAAAAAGCAATAAAAAAGGCAACATTTGCAAAAAATTGCAAATAAATTGCGATCGCAATTTTGTGTCGTCGGTATTTCACAATCAGTGATCAATCAAAAAAATTTGTTATCAAAAAAAGTTAATTCTAAATAATTAAAATTAGGGTTGTTAATACAAAAGAGCCAAATTCAAAAGTATTTGATTATCTCGTTCCGGAATACATATCACCGTTTCAAAATTTCTAGTTTGAAACGACAATTCTTTTGTTTCATAACATTTAAATTTTGAGAAATATTTGAAAGCAAAATGGAATTTTATACTAAAAAATAAAACAAAAGTGCTAATCTTGAAATTCTTTTTTTAAAAAGAAATGAAAAGATGCGAAAATTACGAATCGGGAAAAAACAAAAATATTTGCATGTTCAGTATTGAGAGTGAAGAAGCTACCTCGTATCAAACTTGTTAAGGCGCCTTTTCTATCACTTTAATTTAAAGCTCTCTTCTTATAACTTGTCTAAAGCCTAAGAAACTAGAAAAATATAACGCAAAAAGATCTTCCCGTTCGCAAGGCTACTAAAATCGAACTTTATTAACTTTATTTGAGCCAATATTTGACATAGAATAATATTTTAGTCGAGTTGTTGATTCTTGTCACGCCTAATTTTTTAATGTTGAAGTCAAGCAAATTAATCTTTGTGCATTTTCGAAACATAAACTTTCAGTAACACACAAGCATGATACTAGTATGTTCTTATTTTGGAGACCTCTGGTTTTCGTGAATTTATGGTGAATTTAGTTTTCTTTTTAAAAAGCCTTTTGAAATAGGTAAGTTTCTTTTTCAAAAAAATAAAATTCTTCCAATTTGTTTTGAAAAATGAGAAAAATTTTTGTTTTGTTTTTTGAATTCAAAAATAAAAGTTTTGTTAAAAAAAATATTTATTTCGAAATAAATTTTTTCTTTCAAAATTTTAAATCCTTTTGTTTTAACAACCCTAATTAAAATCAATGTTTTTACTTCCATTTCGTTCTTCATCAATGCGCCACAAATTGGACAAGGAACTGGGTCAACATGATTGCACAAAGCTCGACTCACGGTTGATTCTGTTTCTTTGGAAACTTCAGGTTGGTTAACGATAATAGTTCATAAATCAATACGTTTTTCTTGTCGGTATTTATAGTCATACGAGTAAACCTACTTTTGACTTGCTCAAGTGTTCTATCAACATCATTGCTTAAACTTGGTAGCGGGCCTTCAGCTATACCGCCACCTGTTTGACCACTCTCAAGAAAGATGAAATTGGAGAAAAATGCTATGTTAAATTTTTTATTCGTGATCAGTTTCAAAATTAGGTGCTCAATTGTGAATTTTCGTGATCTTTTTTTTTAATTCTTTCATGCAACTGATCATAAATTTTGTGAACTGAAGTATGGTGATCATCATTGTTCACCGAACCAGTTACGAGAACATGATCACCAATTATGTGAACACAAGATCACAAAACAGGGTAGACCCATTTTACCAAAAATAACGTAAAATAACGTTAATTTCCGATATTTTACGTTAAATGATGGTTTCTAGAATCAGTCATTTCACGTAATTGAACGTTTTTTGAGAGTTCTGATCCCCTACTGACCTTAGGTTTTCTGAAAGTAGTGACTTTCAACTATCTAAAAAGTGGTTCACAGATTATCTGCATGTTTGGTTATTGAGATATTTAGCTTGAAGAAAAAGACCCTAAAGGATAGTTAAATGCCAAATCTCGTAGAATATGCGTACTCTACATGCTAAATAACCAAATTTGGTGAAAAAAATTAGAGGTCTGAATTGATAGTTTCAATTAAAAATCATTGAAAACTTTTGACTTAAAATAAACATTCTGATAGAGATTTTCTACAGTACATTTCTGAAATAAGTTGACATGTTTCGGAGCATTGCTTAAGACGCTCAGACGCATTGCTTAAACACGTAAAAGAAATATTTTCAATGCGCAAGCGCATGCTCTTGCGCACAATAATTTATTTTAATACAATTTTTTCCTGCGCTTATGCGCAATAAATATTGTGCTTAGAAACTTTGCTTAAGACGCGCAAGCGCATTGCTCCTGCGCGTCTTAGGCAAAGCTTCGGAGCATGCTGCGCATTGCTTAGGCAGAGTGTCAACTTATTTCAGAAATGTACTGTAGCTTTCTTGATTAAATTTTCCATCGATACGGTGACTAGCAAAAAAGCTGTGGAGTTTGGAGACTTTTGAAACTTTTGGAAAAAAATTCAAAGTCTTAAGGTACAGAGATAACAATTATAGTCAAAAATAACAAATTCAGATTTTTATGACGTCAATTAAAGTAAAAAATTTTTGACCCCAAACATAAATAATGAAACAATAAAATTGAAAATAAGTTTTTAAATTTTTTTTTTTTTTTTAAACTCATTAGTCCTATCATGTTTCTCGTTTAATATGTTCCCATAATCTAAGTTTCTGTCTTTTTATTTGTGTTTTTGATACTTAACTGTTATTATTCAAAAGTTTTTTTTTTTAATTTCAAATATTTATTTTTTTAACATTTTCATATTTATATTTAACTTGTAACAGTATTCTGTTTTGACAAGAAACTTCAAAAATAGCTTTCTATTTAGTTCATAGAAACGTGAATAAATTTAGCTAAGAAAAAAATTAAGAACTTTTTTTCTTATTCCAAGTCACTTTTTGGCTTAAAATAATAACTTTATTAATCAATCCTGGCCAATCTTTTCATAACAAATTAAAATATTTCAATGGTTTCCAGGTTCTAACAGTAGTCTTAAAAAAATATCAAATTAGACTTGAGCTAAGTTACATTAGCCGAATTAAAAAATGAAAAAATAACTTTCATGCTTAATTACCATTTATAAGAATAATAAAAATAATCAAATTCTTTAAAGTTAACCCAAAGCGTTTTTTTTTTCTACATTTTAACTTTTTTTTTCTTTAATTAAATTTCACTGTTGTTTTTTCTACAATTTTAATTTTTTAAAAATATTTTTATTTTCTTCAAATTTACGGTTTCTATTTTGTTCTATAAGCAAATTTAACTTTCTTAGCTTTTTTTTTTTTAAACGACAAACATTAACAAAAAAATGAATACATTCAAACACAATTCGAAAATCAAATTTATACCTAAATCAAAAGAAATAAACGACGATTTACCGAGTAAGAATACATCAAAATCATTGCAAGCTATTGAAGAAACACCAGAGACGGTTAGTGTTAATAAAATGACTCGACGATTACCTCCATTGTCACCAAGTCATAAAAAGTTGAATTTACATTTAAAATTTTCGACAAATTTGCCTCGAAAAAAATCGCTAAGGACTATGACTAGTATGAGTTCAAGTGATTATGGTGAATCGATAAATGACGATTCACCGTACGATGATGATTTGTCTGAAATTGAAGATGATGAAGAAATAACTTATGAAGAATATTTACAAAATATAATGAAAAATGCTAAACGACCTCACACGCCTTTGTATGAAAGTATATGGCCTAAAGAAATTTTAAACCATAGGAGATATGATGCGAAAAATGATGTTTTAAACCAAATTAACTTTAAATTTGGCAGTGGTTTATCAGAAGATGGTCGATATGCAATGCTCAAAGCTTATGAAGATATGATACACCAAGAATTACAAACAATAAATCCTAACAAAAATGTGCTAAACAGTTTAGAGAGAACAAAAACTGAGATTTTTAAGCATTTACCGCGTAAATACGTAAAATTACCAGATATTAAACATAATCAAGAAAATTCAATAACGACCGACACAAATAAACAAAAATTCAATTGTTCAAGAGAACTTGAAAAAGCAATGAAAATTTATGATGGAATTAAAAAATCGAAAGGTGAAGTTATAACAACACAAAATTATTATAAAAAAAATGAACTTATGGCAGCTTTTAAAGCATGGAAGACAAATTGTTATTATAAAATTTAATAAATGTTTAAATTTTTTATGTTTCGATGGATAGAATCTTTAATTCTTTACAAAAATTAGGAGCTCCTAATTTTTGCAATTTGTTTGAGGATAAAAGAATTGAGTATGAAATTAAAGTATTTGTTTATTTTTGTATGTCTAGTTTTTGCGTTCTTTTTTATTTTTTGTTTTAATTTGAAAATTGTTTAATAAAATTTTTTATTGAATCAATTCCTTATTTTATTGATGTACTGTTGTGGCCATTCACGTGTTCCGTTGGTGAACGTTCATGAACATTCCCCGCCTTTTTTATTTCACCGAAGTTCACGGTAGTTCCCCATAGTTAAAATTTAAAATTATACGAAGTCTATTTAATTCAAAAACCATGTATGTTTTCTAAGGTTTTCTTACATGAGGATTACGAATTTATGGTCAAAAATACGAAAATTCATCATCTTAGTGATTTTTGATTTTTTTCCGCCTCGAATATACGAAAAATATGAAAAAAGTGAGCTCATCATTTTGTTAAGAATTTTGTCTAGTTTTTGAATCTGTATAGAAAATTAGGATTTAGGGGGTAAACCAGGGACTAGATATAAAAAAACTGAAAAAAGGCATGAAATTTTCCATTTCCGCGGCATTATCTTGGTCAAAAATTATTTTTTCCGGGAAACCTTATACACCGTTTTGTTGCTGAGGTTATGAGCTCTAAGAGTATGTGTAAACTTATGCAATTATATAAGTTAGTTGATAAGTATTTAGGTAGAAAAGGATGAAGCTCAAAAATGTTTAGCTTATCTTTGCGGGTGGGATACCCCAAAAAAATATTTTTGACCCCGCCCTAAAAAATTGGCTTTCTTAGGTTTTCATATGTGCAGATTATGAATTTGAGGTCGAAAATCACATATTAAGATAGTGCTGTAGTTTTGACCGGCGCGAAACTTACCTTAGCGCTTTTTGTTACCTAATTTTAAAAAGAACACCGCTTTTTCACTGTCTTAAAAGTTAATAATAAAATCCGGGATTATTAACTCCCCGCAAACATTAATCTCTGTAGCATAAATCACTTTAGAACAAATTTTTGTTTATTATAAGTAGAAAAAAATAGTGGACTAATAAAAATTTCTACTAGTTAGCCCAAACTCTTTCAATTTTGGAATTGCTTTAGATAATTAAAAAGTCCTTGATATTAGGGAAACGTTCTAAACATAATTTTCTGCATAAACAGGATATTTACTGAGCAGCGAAGCCATGTTTTAGTTTACACGCTTGTAAAAATATTTAAAGAAACTTCGGATTGTATTTTTGTCAAAATATGTTAATTCCTTAGTATTGACTTATTATCTGACATGGCCTTTTTCGGTTTTTATTTTACAAAAAATAAAAATTGATGACTAAATTATAACTCAGTATCATCTCAAAGTGTCTTAAGCCATGTCGAAATTATGAAGGTTAAAACAAAGACGATAGCCATTCGGACGAACTCAGGGTTCTCCCCCAAATGGCTTAAGAGAAAATTTAATCTCAAAAGGTAGGTTATAAGCATCAATTAGAGATTTATAGATTTCTAGTTAAAAATTATTTACTGTTTTTTTCGGGGTCATAGATTGTATAAATGATATCAAAAATTAAAAACTTAGATACCAAGAAATTTTCAAATAACACTAACTTTAAAAAAGGAAAATGGATTTTTTGTTTTTATTTTTTAAAATATGTTATTGATAGACTTCGTATAATTTTAAATTTTAATTTCGGATTTTGATATTTTAAAAGAAAATTGAGATTAAGAGTGGGGAACTATGGGGAACTACCGTGAACTTCGGTGAAATACAAAAGGCGGGGAATGTTCATGAACGTTCATGAACGTTCACCAACGGAACACGTGAATGGCCACAACAGTACATTAGATTAATTTAAAAAAAAAGCTTTTCGATTTAAACGCATAACTTTATCATTAAGCTTTAGAAAAATTGCACCAAGATATATTTATTTTATGTCTTTTTTAGGGGCATAAAAGTGTCAGTTTTAAGCCGCTTTGTCTTTCAAAAAAATTCCTACTCAAAACACATTCATACCCACATTCATATCCACTTTTGATAATCTGAAAAAGGTGGTTGAAAACCATAGTTAAACAGACGAAAGTAAATCTTTATTTCAGATCTCAACTTTTATGCAACTTTGGATCTTTTTAGATGGACCGAGGTATACCACTGAGCGATCGTTTCGATAACTTTTCTGGATTAGTACCTTTTTCGTACGATTTTCTCTGTCTCCTTAGTAGTTTAATAGAAATTTTCGGTAAGAATCCATAAATTAACTTGATGATTTGATTTCGTCTAAATTAAAGACGGTTTAATAAAAATCATTACAAAAAAAATTTAAGTCTGAAAATGAGAATTAACGGTAAAAATGGCGGTAAAGAACTTGAAATGTCGTTATAATTTTGATTCGATAATCATGCCCAAAACTAGACTCCTAGATGTTTCGAGGAGGTGCCTTTTTTTTAATGTGATAGCTCTCCTTGTGAAAAATCGTCTCGTGATTAAAAAGAAATAATTGAATTTAGCTCTAATGTCGGAATTTCGACAATTAAATCAATTTTAATTTGTTAAAATGAAAACGAAAGTTTTCTTGAAATTCGTAAATTTTAAATATTTTCTTTACACTGGTAATTGAATGCCATTTAAGTCATGAAAATTCTTAGTTTTTTTAATCTACTTTGATCCGCTTGGTCCTTTACAGTTTAAAAAAAGTACGCCTTCTGAGTGCTAAGCTTCAAATGAAGTTCAGGTGAAGATCTTACAAATTTACGAACAAATTTTGTTCATGAAAACCTAGTAGAGTCATGTCGCATCAGCCACATAACAATTGAATCAAATTTTGATTATGGTACTGATTTTTAAAACATATTTCCTTTCTTATTAAAACAGACTTTAATTGTTGAACTTTGGAAATTCTCTTTTCTATCTAAAAAGTAATATTATTCTTGATCACTTTATGTCAGTTTTTTTTCAGAATTGGATTAAATACGAGGTTTCGGGATTTAGCAAATGCGGTTGTTTGCACTACAAGACAATATTATTTGAAAACATTCGATTTTCGGTTCATTTATGACTATAAGTTATTATTTTTGGATCAAAAATATCTCAGTGAACTTGAACTTGATAGTTTTGCAACGAACTGTTACAGACACATACTCGGAATTAGGGTTTCGAATCGATGAAAGTGGCGATTTTTTTTTCTGAAATAAAATAACACTCAACGATTAAGGAAAAATTAATCGACGAACATTATTCCGGAACAAAAGCAAAAAAATGAAACAATTAAAAGTTCGATTGAATTTTTTTCTTATATACGATTAAGCTCTTTATCGACTACAGGATTTCTCTACGAGTACGAGGCCTACTACTCGGAATTAGGTGCGTGGGAAAAATATCGATATCGTTTCGTTTCAATTTCCTTGAAACTTGCAAAAAGACAATTGACTTGGATTGGACACATGCTTCGTTGACCAACAGATGAGCCAATAAAAACTTATAGTATATACGAACTGAGTCAGCAAATGGGAAAACCAAAGACAAGCAACGAATTATGCTAGGTTAATCTAATTAGCAAGAACACTCCCCGTATGTTGGAAAAGACTAGTGATCGCATGTACTACCAATGTTGAGTGATCGGCTTTTGTGAAAAAAAAACCGAATTATTTCGATGATTTATACCGGGTTCATCGGTAGACAGGACCGATGCTTGATTTCAGGATACCGCTTTCAGACTTCGGTCTGTTTTAACCAGATTTTCAGGACTTAAACAGGCCCATAGCAAAATAAGATTTAACTTTTGAATAAACAAAGTCTAATAAAAGTTAACTTGATTTTAAAAAAATGGCAACAAATTTATTTGAAAAAAAATTAGAAAAAATTTTTCTGTGTCACAATTCAAAATCAATCTTTAAAACACAACTTTTGGTGTTACTAATTTTATTTCATGCCCATCTTTGTAATAAAACTCACCATCAAATTTTTTCTCTATCCTTGTTTTTGTATCCTTTGAATTTAAAAAAATTGAAAAAAAAATCAAGTCTTATATTAAAATAATATTTTATCAAGTTACTAGGACTATTTCTTCAAGTACAGACTCTGTGCTATCACTTATCGCATAATGATTAATACAAAAAAATGATCCATTTTCAAACTTTACTGGTATCGATAAAAATACATCCTCTTTAATTGAGTAATTGCCTTTAGCGTATACAATAGCTGAGTATATTGATGTATGAGTATCATTATCAATGTTCCATAATTTTATCAAATTTACAATCGACTGTGCAAAGAGTAAAATTGATTTCCTGTTTAGCATTGCATCAACTAAATTTTCTAAAAATAAATTGAATATTTAAAACTTTGAAGGAAAAAATTATCGAAAAAAAACCTCTTAAATAAATTTCGTTCATAAATCCTTTGCTTAACCATTGTTTATCAGCAACCATGTTTATTAAATTTAACCAATGAGTTCCTTTTTTAGCCCATACTGCACCGTCAAAATCAGTGACACCAGCATACGATAAATCAATATAAAATGAATCGGATAAACTTTGACCCATTATTACTACGTTACTAACATAAGACGGGTTTATCTGTAATCGATGTGCCAAAACCGCCTTTACCATCATTTCATCACACATTGAATTTCCAATTAAACATTTTTTCGGGTTAAGTCGTTTCAAATTATGGCTCATTAGATTCACAAGCGCATAGATTTCGTTACGAAAATAAAATGGCGATACTAAAATTTTGCAATTTAGCCTGGCATGTGCGTCTAATAATTTACTCAAATTAATGTAAGGATTATGATATTTTTCTTGATCGTCCTCTTTTTCACTTTCAATAGGTTCTAGTTCGTCTAATAGAATGGCAAAATCACAATTAGTAAAAGCTTCAACTGAATCGTTTACTATTTTTATATTTCTAAGACTTGAACATGCCATATCTTGTATTTCCATACATATACCTTCAAGATTTGGGGAAGATTTTTTACTGTATAAACGTATAAATATGTCTTTAGGGAATATGTTTTCGTTTAAAATTTGATTTATTATAAAATAAAAAACGGGACTCTCTGGATTTGAGATTGTTAGATTGATTGGATTTATGGTCGCTTGAACTTCTTTTTGTTCTTGTTGAACAATTTTAAAAGTTCGCTCGTTTTCGGTGCTTATTTTATTCAAGTCATCGCTTTTAAGTTTACTTTTCACTCCGTAATAGTTTAAAGCATACTCTTGAAAATCATTTGCATCACCTAAAAGCATGCCTTTACCTCCACGGTCTAATAATTCTCGCCATATTATAGGAGATTTTGTATGTGTCCAATCATTTTTTTGGCATACATTTGATAGCCATTCCTTTAAAAAAAAAATTTCATCCTGTGTAAAATTTCATTCATGTATAATGGGGCTTAAAAGCTTTTAGAAAAATAGATCTAATATCATTGTTGAGGTTTACATTTCCGATAGAAATAAAAAATGAAAATCCCGAATTTTCAAGGTTCGGAATTCGCACACTTGTTTTTTTACCTTAGATTCCTTGTATATAGATATGAAAATCTAGAAAAGCCAATATTTCAAGGGGTGTACAAAAATTCGATATGTACCTAAAGTATCAAGACCCCTTTCGATAAACTGTACCTTTTATTGAACCCTAGAACCCTTAAACCTAATTTTCTTTATAGTATATTTTACGCTTTTTTAGAATATATAAAGTTTGTATGAGTATGGTTGGTTAATACGAGTGTTATCTGTTAAAAAGTAGAGTATGGTTTTTGAGGGGCCTTGACACCTAAGATCCGAATTTTTTTACACCCCCTGAAAAATTGACTTTCAGATTATCTGAGGTTAAAAATCACTTTTGCATTTCTTGAACCTTTACCTTATAATCTGGATCGGCAATTATGAGTCTTCGTCTAATACAGATCCTTTTCTCCTCTAGGGAAGACCTGTAATCAGGTTCCGATTTAGGATCGGACTAAAATAATTTAGAAAATCAAAGGGAAATCTATCTTTGTGATCTTTAAATGAAATATGCCATATAATTTAGGGCTCTAAATCGACTAAAGATTTATATCCTAAATTTTCATTCTAAAAATTCCATTAATCCTGTTACGTTTTTAGTTTGATGATCTTCAAATGTAACTTACGTTCCATTCACTTGGATCGATAATTATTTTATGAATTCTAAGATCGGGTAGATTGAGGCTTAACTCGTCGCCGAGTAACTCTGCTTTTGCATAATACGGACAGTTAGCTTTACCTAAAAGATTTAAAAAACATTAAGATATAACAAATTTAAGCATAAATTCGATCATTCTTACCAGCGATTACAAATTTTGCCATTTTCAATAAAATTAAAAACAAGCTAAAAATTATTTTATTTTCTCCTTTGTTAACATTAAATTTTTAAATTTACGAAAAAAACTGTTACCATAGAAACTAAAAACTCATTTCTTAATTTAAAAAAAAAAGGTCGATAAAAACTCGTTTAAACGTAATAACGAGACATCGAACTTCTTCTTAATTAAATTCTTTGAAAACTTAATCGATTTAATTTACAAAAAAAAACTATGTGACTCCAATTGAAATAACTCGATGAGTATTTAATTAAAATTGTTAAGTTAATTCTGCTTGACGATGGTTTAGAATAAGAAAAGACTCCTCTTTATATCAAACCATATGACAAATTGCTTAAATTTAATAATTTAAAATTTTATTCGAACTTTTTCTCGAAAAAATAAATTACCTCTAAAGGGATCTTGAAAATGGAAAAGGTTGAAATCAAGAGTTTAAAACTTTCAAATGGTATTGATATGCCAATGGTCGGTCTAGGAACATTCAGAGTATGACTTGTTCAAAAAAAATGGAACTTTATTTTTAATTATTGAAACTTTAAAGAATGCGGATGATAAAAAATCTTTCATAGAAGCTGTTAAGCATTCTATTAAAATTGGTTATAGACATATTGATGGTGCTTGGTTATACGGTATTGAAGATGCTATTGGCCAAGCTGTTAAGGAAGTAATTGAAGAATCGGATGGTCAAATCAAAAGAGAAGACCTATTCATCGTTAGGTAATTATGCAATTGTTGTTTCTTCTAAATTTAACTTTTTTCATATCAAACAGTAAAATTTGGAACACCTTTCACTCTCGAGAAGCCGCTAGAGTTTGTTTGAATGAAATATTAACCAACTTAGGAACACCTTATGTAGACTTGTTACTAGTCCATTGGCCGATGGGCTTTGCAGTAAATTAATTTATAATCTTTTATATCTTCAGGATATTTTAATATTTCATTAAAGGAAAATCTTGGGATGGGACCATTTCCAAAAGATGAACAAGGAAACCGTCTCTACTCAGACATTCATTATGTAGAAGCTTACAAAGCTTTGGAAGATTTTGTCAAAGAAGGAAAAGTAAAAAGTATTGGTGTAAGCAATTATAATATAAGTCAATTACAAGATGTACTCGATAACTGTGAAATAAAACCAGTTAATAATCAAATTGAAGTGACTCCATATTTACAGAATGATAAATTAGTTGAATTTTGTCAAAAAAATGGCGTTGTTGTTTCGGCGTATGGTCCATTAGGAGCTGGACATAAATCAACGTAAATTTTCAAACAAAAAAATTTGGATTGAATTTTTTATCTTTTTTTATTTTAAGAACAAGACCAGAATTGGCTCCGTTGTTAGAGAATGAGGTTATTGTGAAAATTGCCAATAAATATAACAAAACCCCAGCTCAAGTTTGTTTAAGATGGAGTATACAACGAAACATCGTTGTTCTACCAAAGAGTGTAAATCCGAAAAGAATTTCGGAAAATGCTCAGGTATTTAATTTTTTTTTCATTGAGGATGAGGGTCAGAGCTTAACGATTTTTGTTTTAAAGATTTTTGATTTCGAATTATCAGAAGAAGACATGCAAGCGATCAAAAAACTTAACGAAAACTACCGTGTATATGGAGTAGAAGTTTTGAACAATCATAAATTTTATCCATTCAATCAAGACTAGAAAATTTTTTCCAAATCATCAAACTTAAAATTATTTTAATTTATTCAATTTTTTTTTCGAATAAAAAAAGAATCGTCAAACTCCCCCTGCCGTTTTAGCTTTGCATATAAACAAGAAAATACAAACATCAAACAAATTTATCTTGATCTTGACTTGAAATGTTCATGCTGGAATTCGATTGATTGTTTACAAAAAAAAAATTTTTTTATGAAAACTATGCTATCTAATTTTAATAGTTATAAAACTCAAAATCATTTGAATATTACTTCAATTTTTGTTTGCATAGTTTAAAAATAAATTTTATTTTTTCAACAAAAATGGGAAACACTCCAACACCTTTTGGATATAGGCGAATTAATATCGTAGACGGACAAGTTGTTTATCCAGATGAGAAATTTTATCAACGAGTCTATGAAAGATATATTCCAGAAATGATTGCTCGAAACGAATTGCCATTGAATCGAGGTCGTTACAGTAGGTATGCACAATCTGGACAATGCGGGCCAAATTGTAACATTTGTAATCGAGGTTGTGGTCCTGATTGTGATATTTGTAATTCAAGATGTGACGATTATGATTCGTGTGCACCTGATTATTGTGATCTTGATTGTGATGATTGTCATCCAAGATATCGTTCACGAAAACGACGTGATGTTAATTTTAATCAAACAAATGTTTATAAATTTAGTCATTCAGGTTCATTTCCGAATGGTCTTTTTTGAATGGATGTCAAATGTAATTATTTAAATAAATTCTTTTTAAACAAAAAAAAAACTTATTTTTCTGATAGATGATTGATTTTTTAATGATTAAATTTTTTTCTAATTTTCAAAAAAAGTTTTCATTTTTTTGGTTCAAATTTGAGACGAATCAGCAGCCAAGTAGTTCCAATCTTTCTATTGGAGTGCTCAAAGTAAAGCTTGAGTCCTCGAAAATCAAATATAAAGATCTATCTACTTGACAGCTGGTTCATTTTAATTATTTTTGAGATCGATCCGCTATTTTAATTAGAATTTTTTCTTAATTATTTAGGAGGCATTCTAAATTACAATTAAAGCTCCTTCTTTAAAGACTTAAAGTTTCTAATTTTACAAAAAATTAGGTCAAAAAATTTATCTAAGTTTTCTAAGAAGAAGCTAATTTGAAAAGTTTTTTAAAAAGTTTCAAATAAAGACTTATTTTCAAATTATTGATAAAAATACCGAAAATATTTTCTTAAAGTCCAATCTGTCGATCTGGTCGATAAGTGTCACATTTTATTGTTAAAAAAAGTAAAATATGGATATTTTATTCACAACTTATTCATTTTACATACAACACGGCTTGGGAAAGAAAGGGGATACCGTACCGAACCAAAACTTTGGAAGGCTTGGTTTCATGTTATCATAGCAGCACTGTAAATACAGAGAGAGGTTTCGCTTCTATTTCGAGTCGTGTAACCCCGTCCCTAAATTCGAATTTGCTTGCCTCGTTGTTGAATTTGCCGATAAAACACAAATTTCAGAAAAAAAATTATTTTTTGCTTTATTTTAATTTTTTATTCGCATACATTTAAATTAAAAAATAAAATAACCGTAAACGCTCGCAAATCTCTCTTGGGTTTGGTTTACTATTTTAAATCAAGGGATAGTTAAACATTTGACGGCAAAATTAAGTTTTTATCAGTTCAAATATTCAGCAATTCAACAATTGTTATTGCAGAAAAACCACATCACAAATATAGGCTTAACATTCTGTAACATAAAAAGTTAGAAGATGCCAAGCTCTAAAAAAATAAAAGTTTGATATTTTTAGGCGTCTACGAGACTCATTTCAATTAGTTCAGTCCATTAAATTGAAAAAATACCAATTTTTTACCAAGATTTTAGAGTCAATTTATAAGATTAATTGGACCATTCGATCAAAGTTAAAATGAAATAATGAAATTAAGTTAAGACTTTAAATAATTTTTAGTGAGATTTTGAATTGCTGAAAACTTAACAATTCAGAAATTCGAAAAAAAGTCAAAAATTCATCTTCTCGGGTCATCTACCGGCAAAAACTTAATGAGTACTGCTGTGTTAAATATGTGTTCTTTACTAGGCAACAAAATTAAAGAACAGACAAAAGCTCTCTACTTATCGAAATTAAAAATGAGGCTCAGAGACGCCCAAAAATTATAAAACTTTTAATTTTTTAAAGTTTAACATCTAACTTTTTATATTATAGAATTTTAAGGGCAATGTGAAGATTCGTATCAAAAAAAACATTTGTATCAAATGGATAAAAATTGAAAATTATTTTTAAAGCTTAATGAATAGAAAAAAGCTCTGCACAGATGTTTTTAAGTGATAAACATTTAAAAAGCCAGTCTCAGAATAAGCTCTGCAAATCTGCAAAAAAATTTATAAATGATTTAAAATAACTTAGCAATTTATTTTGCAGATTTGCAGAGCTTATTCTGAGACTGGCTTTTTAAATGTTTATCACTTAAAAACATCTGTGCAGAGCTTTTTTCTATTCATTAATTCTGCAATACCAATTGTTGAATTGCTAAAAACTTTATTTTGCCACATTTGACCTCAAATTTTTGATCATTTTTGTTCCATCGAGAAACCTGATTTTCTAGTCAATTTTGACGTTCCTGGAGGTCCAGGCCCTTTGGATGATCACCGGGAAATAATAAGACTAATGTAACCAAGGTTCGATTCTACATTTATAGCTGTAGTAGAATAAAAAAAATTAAATCGGTAGCTACAACTCTCACCAAAACCATCTGTATTATATTTTGGGATAGTTTGTGAGTGTTTACGGTACAAAAACATAAAAATAAAATATTCAACACTTGTGAACATTTTTGAAATTGAAGATTCTTGATGAAATGCTCTGTTTAATCCGAAAAATTGTTCTTTTGAAAAACTTATTTCAGAAATTTAGGGCAAAATTTTAAAAAGGTTTTTACGAATATAAAAAAAACAACAACACTAAGTTTAAAAAATTAATTATTTCTGGGTTGATTCGGTCGCCATACTCGCATTTTGCTTAAATCTAGAAATTTTATTTCCAAAAATTGATCCCATAACATAATTACGAAATTTTATATTTGTGATAAAACAATTGAAGAACAAACTCGCATGATTTAAAAATGCAAAAAAATCGATAAAACTCAACCATGCACCACCCAAAAAGAAGCTGTAAAAATAGTCATAGAAAAATCCATATGCGATTGTCGCTGGTGCGGTCATCACAATATAAGCAAATGTAATACTCAATATTGAAATTGTCAATCTTCGTTTTTTGATCATTGCTTTTATCGCTTCTTTGCTTTGATTTTTGATCGATTTATTTTGTAATAATGTCTTTGAAATCAAAAGAACATTGAAAATAATCATTACCGAAAATGGGAAAAAGTTATAAACCACTATATTAACTTGATCCCAAGTCGGGTATAGTCGAAACTCGGCTGAATACCAAAAACAATTCTCATAAGTAACATCAAGTTTTGTTATCTCTACATTGGTGTTATTTATCAAAATAATTTCTGTTACATTTTCACTGCTTAACACGCCCATGTAATTTCCATTTAAAATTAAAATATGAAAATTTAACAAGACCAGAACTGTGATTATTATAAATGACCAAATGTATGAAGTCTTGAGTGTTGAAAATGGTAAACGACTGTAAATGGAGCCTGGTGTTGATATTATTGTAAAAAATCGATCAATGCACATAATACTCAAAAGATTTGCGCTTATTTGTAACGATGAGTATTGTAAAAATGGCAAAAATTTACAATTAAATTTGTTTAAATACTCAAGTTCGATAAAAAAATTAATCTCCAAAAAATGGTTTAGGTTCCATATGAAAAGAGAAGCTGTGTCGGATAAAGCGACAAACGACAAAAATACCATTGAAGGAATCGATTTGAATTCCTTGCTCAAACGGAATATAAAAAAGCAAGATGTGTTTCCTATTAAACCGAGTACGATTATTAATAAAGGTAAATAGGATACAAATTTTTCAAAAGGATGAAATTCTTTCGTGTTAGTTGAATTCATTTAAATTTTTCAAAAAATTGAATGATCACAAAATGATATTTTTTTAGTTAATGATTTGGTTACTAAAGTATACTTTGACAAAAAAAATATTGAGATGTTTAATGAATCGACTAAAAACTAAATTTATTTTTGTTATTAAATGTATCAGAAATAAGTAAATAGGTTATTTATCAATTATTGTCTAAATTACTTAAAAAATATTCCGAATTAATTGAATGTAAAAAATAAACATTTAAAAAATAGGTATTAATATTAGTTATCTAAGCCACGAAGATTCTTATTGATAAGTACACTTAGTGTTAACCCAAGCGTTTACTAAACAAAATCCTAGAAACGACTTAATTAAAAAGAAATTAATCAAGTTTAAGTAGCGATTTTCAGATTCTTCCACTTAATAACTTCATATTTGCTTACATTTCAGAACCTTCAAAAAAACAAAATGAAAATTAATTTTTTAAAAAATATCTTTGATTTCTGACAAAATACTGGGACGAAACCTACTTCGGTTTTAAGAGGGTAAATATTTTATGCCTACCCTCCGCTTGTTACAGTCTGATGCCGACGATTTCACTAAAACATTTAAAGGCTCATGATTGCATTATGGCCTAAAAGCTAAGATTAACGTTTCAATAAGTTTCAAATCAGTTTCAAATTAATAAATTTGAAAATTTTATTAACACAGCATACTCCAGCTCCTTGTCCTCATCAGTTTTATAAATTTATTTTAACTTTGGATTTTACCGTAAAGGCTCGCAAATTACCCCGGGCTAAAAGTGGAAAAACCGTTTTTGAGCCCTGGGTCTAATATGTTTTTGACTCCAATTTTTTGACTCCTTTTGGCTCAGGTTAGAATCAGTTTAAGACCAGGGACATTTACGGGTCATCTGAATTAAAGGACATTACTTTCAGTAAAAACGGTTTTAAATGAGAGTTGTAGCAACAGTTTTCAATTTTTAACTAACTTTGAATTTAGAATCAAAGCTTAACTACATTATTCCCGCTTTTTACCCCAGGGCCAAAAATCAGTTTGGACTTACAGAAACATCAAAGTTAACTATAATTTTAATTTTCTCGATGGGACAAAAGTGATCAAAAATTTGAAGTCAAATGTGTAACTATTCCTGGGTTTAAAATAGTCTTTCTACTTTAAGCCCCAGGGGCAATTTGCGAGCGTTTACGGTACTTCTCTGAATAGAATTCTAATTAAATAAACAATTTGAAAATAAAGCTCGATAAATAGAAAACCACCACCAGTATTTTTTTTTCTATGATTTATTTTTTTATTGATCGATAGGTTAGATAAAAACTTTTCCATTATATCGTTTAAGTTCAAATCAGTTTCTTGTATTATCTCAGTCAATTCATAGAACTAACTTATCAAATTAGATCTCAACCAAGGGAGTCTCAAAAATAGATGAAAATTCCAAATTTTTCTTTAACATTTTTTAGAGAAAAACGCCAGATTTTTAATGGCGAGGGAAGACCAAAAGTTTCTTTAAAAGTTGCTAAAAAGTTGCGGACGTTACTAATTTATTTTAAGATTTTTACATGCAAAATTTTTTTAAAATCAACTAAAAATTTAAACAAGACCAGAAATATAAACCCAATAATTTCTAGGTATTGGGTGGGTATGGGTTACCCAGAAATCTTGGATTTTAGGTATTGGTTTCGGTTGGATAACCCATAAAATTTAGGTATATATACCCTAAACCCAATTTTTGTCAAAATAAAAACCTAAAAATCTATAAAATACCCAAATTTTATCGGTTACCCAACCCAGACCAATACCTAAAATCCAAAATTTCTGGGTTACTGTGTACCCATACCCTATCCGAACCCAAAATCTGAATTTTTCGGGTAACCCATATCCACCCAATACCTAAAAATTACATATGTCTGAACAAGACCCCTTTTTTAAGTAAATTTTGACTACTTGAGTACCATTTGATAGTTTTTGACCAAACAAAAAATACTAAAAGGAGATAAAGGAAGTCTAAAAAACAAGCTTTTTAGCTTCTACCAAAATATTTTTGTGTCCCGTAAACGTTTAAAACATCGTCGAGTTTTTATTTCTTATCCAAAAACTGTCCTTTACAAATTATCATAGGCGTTTAAGAGATGTTAACATTTTTTGGTTATGAATTAAAATATTTTCAGTAGGGCTCAAGCCCTGGTTTTCCTTATGGACGCTTCACCACTGGTAACCACGTACTTCTTGATTTTTTTGAGACATGGAACATGGCCTTGATCAATTTTGATTCTAACGTTTGAATTGCTTAGATTTTTTGTATATTCATCTGAGTATTTTCTGTACCGTAATGCATGAGTGGCCTGATGTAGGTTTTGTAGTAGCGCATTTTTATTTTGTGTCTAATGCTTCACTTCGTATACCGCACTGATTCATTTGATGAAACCCCATGATAATTTTTTTTCCTCGTCTTTTACTGTGTTGTGCTGTTTATTGTGGCGTCGAGCCATACTCTCAGATATTTTATGACAAGGACTTGTTTTATGTTCTCATTTGACATGATACATTTCTACATGATTGATTAATTTTTTTCCTGTCAAATAAAATCATGAAATTTGTTTAAAGGGGGTTAAACATAATCTCGAATTTACTCCCATATTTTTCGGTTATAAGAAGAAGGGTGTTGAGTTCATCAGTGTCATTCGCAATAAGAATGATGTCGTCAGCATATAAAATATTGTTGATTCTTGTTGTCAATATGTTAACTCCTTCTTTACAACTGTTTAGGAGTTCTCCAAGATCATCAACGTACAAAGAAAACAACCATGGGCTTAAATGTCCACCTTGTTTTACTCCTCTTGTAGTCTTGAACATATTTGTTTGCTTTTCATTTACTACAATTACGATTCGCGCAACCGAGTAAAAGTTGACTAGCAGTCTATAACTTCGATTTTATGAAACTGAATTAAATTAAAGTAGTATTAGTTGTATTAGGACTGCGGCTAGAGGAGTGACCCTCTATCAGAACTCTTACTGATTAGCCACTTTGTCTTTTTTCTGATTTAAAATTATCAAGATTCGGCGCGTTGGTTGTTTCGTTTGAGAGAATGCTCCACCATGTTGTTACTCTATTTGTTAGAAAGTTGTGCTTCGAATTACAGGCTCTGACGATTTCACGTTCAGGCATGTATTTGTTACTTCGAAAATTGTAACTTCGACCCTCATACCTGAATGATTTTGTGGTTACAAGTGAAACAACCGGAAATCGTATTGTTAATGGAGAGATTAAATATGTTGTCACCTCGGCTACCAAATCTGTCTTTTTTTGTAATTTAATTTACAGCACTTTTTGGTACCAGACTAGAAAAACAGACGATTTTAACTCTAAAATCGAAAATACAAACAAGAACATGAGAGGGACACTTGTCCATTCAAACTTCCTATTTTATTTTATTAAAAAAATATTTCAGAAAGTTCAATTCAATAAATTACCGTATTGCCTTGAATTTAGTCGCCACATTTAAGAACCAAAAAAGACTCAATTCTGATTACTCAGAAATCATAAAGTTTAAAAATACCGTAAATGAAACTTCGATAACCGATCAAGTGATCCGTGTTACATTACTATTAGTTCTTTGTCGAAATTAATTGACTCAAGAAAATCCAACTCGTTCGTCTAAAATTAATTTCAATTTATAATCTTGAATTCAAATTCAGTGTGCCTAGGAGGGGTAAGCCAAGGGTCCTATTTGTTTGAAAGGATTAAATACTTGAACTAACTCATTTACTCTCGGATAGGTCTTGCCTTTTAGTAAATGAGTGGACCTAAGCATTCAATAAATAAATAAAAAAATACTTGAATTCGAAAAAAATGTACTTGAAAAATCTTTTCCAAAATCAATCCCAATTAAAAATATCTATAATAATAATTAGGTAATGTTAGTAATGTCAGTCAAAATGAGCACTTCCTCGAAAATAGTGCAATAAAAAAAATCAGATTAGATCTTTTTTCTTTAAAAAAAATGTTCGTTTATTACATGAAATTTGATAACCCTTTTTAATAGTTTGATAAGAAGTTACTAAGATAGATTATATTTTCAACAATTAGATTTTATTATATTCAATAAGCGGTAATTTTAATATAATTAGCGGAACAAAAAATATAATTTCCGTTAAGAGACTTTTTTTGAATAATATAACAGTCGAACCGCTCTAATACGGCCAAATCGGGAAAAAAAATTTTGCAATTTTAATAAACTTGCCGGATTATAGGGTTACGATTACTTTTTAAAATTTAAAGCAAAACGGAAATTTATTATGAAACGTTGTAATTAAAATGATTGATGCAAGACCCTATCAAACAAAATTAGACTCGAGATCAGGAAGAGAAAAAAAGACTTTTTTCGGAAAAAGTACGTTGTAGGTAAACCAGACTGGTGGAAAGAAGTTGGCAAATTCAGAAAAGAGACGACTAACATCTTGGACCGACTAACAGATACAGGACTTGCGAGAAGACTGAACGACGGGTTTTATAATGTGTGGAACGGCGAAACACAACCAGATCTTAGTGGCTTTGTTAAAAAAATCAGAAATTTGAAGATATTTTTAACCACTCAACCATCATTAAAGCTCTCGAGCAGCTTAAAATAAGTGCAACCGGTACAGATAATCTGTCGGCAAGACTGTTGAAATCTTCACGTTTAGAAATAGCCGATATCTTAGTAGAATTATTTAACAGCTATCTCAAACAATCATTCGTACCGAGCCAGTGGAAACTCGCTAACATTACTCCGATTCCAAAAGTCGACAACCCAAAAGAACCTGGCGACTACAGACCGATTAATGTAACATCTATTTTATCAAAAGTATTTGAAAGAATACTCTGTCGGTTTATACTCGAAAAAACAAAACACATATGGAAAACGAATAAACAACATGGATTTTTACCAGGAAAATCAACAATGGATGCCATCATAAAATTAATCGACGACTGGAGTATGGCCATCGACCAAAAGAAATATTTCCTAGCTATTTTCTTCGATTTTGCCAAAGCATTCGACCTTGTAGACCATGAGAAACTGCTTAACAAATTACGAAAGTTACTACCTGAATGGCTTGTATCATGGATAGCTTCTTATCTTACTAATAGGAAACAACGAGTCAGCTTGAATGGAACTGAAACAGAATGGAGACAAGTCAAGGCCGGGGTTATCCAAGGGAGTGTCCTCGGACCGACTCTTTTCATTTTGTTTATCTCAGATATTAACGAATACCTCCCATTGAAAAATACGCTGATGATATCCTTAGTCACATAATTGGAAAAGCCTGTGGCGAACTGCCACAAGAAATTATCAACGGAGTCCAAAAATGGTGTGCTAAAAACAAAATGCGCTTAAACACAAACAAATGTAAAATCGTATTTTCGCCTGGAAAAGACTCAGATACACCACCAAGCCTTTGCCTAAATGACACAGAACTACAAGTCGTAGAATCATATCGATACCTAGGTATCGAAATTAACAACAGACTTGACTGGGGTCAGCAGTGGGAGCATATCGAAAAGAACACGAGTCACATCCCATTTTTGATAAAACAACTCAAGCGTCTTGGATTCAACAAAGAAATTTTGGTGACTGTTTACAAAAGCCTTGTTGTAAGCCACCTCGATTACAATAGCCCGGTGCTCTCTATGGCAAGTAAAGGAATCAAAACAGAAATATGTGACCTACAGAAACGAATCCTGAGAATAATTGGTATCAATAAAAATGAGGCCCTTGAAAAATACAATCTAGTTGATGCTGTTGAACGAATCGAAACAATGAGCCTTAAAAAAGTATCAAAGCTCCTCGTCGACCCGAATAACGAAATTTCCATGAAATATCGAAACACTGACAGATCTTACTCTGACTTTTGCTTTAAAACAAAACCGGCTAAAACGAACGCATACAACGATAGTTTAGTACAAAAAAGTATCCGAATCCTAAGAGACGACGAAAGCAAGAAAAACTTATTTTAATTTTGCAAAAACAACCAACGATAATAACGCACAAACAGAAGTTCCTAAAACGTCAATAAAACCCAAATCAGAGTGCACCAGTTGTAGTAAATATTTTGAAGCTAAGATCGGTATCAAAACACATATGAGATCATGCCATGCTAAAAAAAATATAACCTTCACATAATACTATTCCTTTTGTTTTATTTTATCTTAATCTTTTTCAACTTCACACTTATTTTATTTTTGATCTTTAATTTAAATTTTTTACCGTTGTAAACTAATATAAAGTAATTCACAGATACAACACCCTGAGTGTGTATCAATTATTGTGCCATTTTATATGAATTAAATAAACTATAAACTATAAACTATAAACTATAAATAGGAAATTTGTAATGAAGTGTAGCGTTTATTACTTTTTTTTTAAACGAATGTGTCAACTAACAATTCAATTACTTTTCTCCCTAATACATGATATTCAAATGAACTTTTTAATTTTCATGTCTTAAGTCCGAACTCCAAAAAAATACTGTTGTTCAAACAAAGCTCAATAGATTACGAGATACCATCACTGATGTAGAAGTGTCGCTTAAGATCCAACTTTAGCTGGCCAATACTATTCAAAAGAGCTTCGAAATTAATATTGTAGAACTGTAGCAAACGCTTTAAATAATTTTCCAAAGGAATAATATGAACGTTGATAGTTATTGGATATGTCGGTACAGATATACTCATATATACTTGAGGCTAAAGAGTTGAATTTGATAGAGTTTTTTAAGGACATTTTTGAAAAAAGATATAGCTGCTCAGTTTTAAAGATTCTAAGCACCTTTAAAATTCCGGGCATGTGACAATTAGATTTGAATTTAAACATTTGTCAAACAAGATTGTTTTGATTAATATTGAGGGTTTTGTTATCCATTGTTAAATTTTCAAGAACGATGTACTGATGACAGAAACCAGTGATTGGACTCATCTCAACCAGCCCTACCAGAGTCGTTAAAAGAGGACGATTCGAAAAGAAGGTAATGTTGTGCTCATTTCCTTAGAGGACGGAATATTACCAACTAAGATCAAGCTGCCTTGAGTTTTATAGCTCAAAAAAAACAGGAATGGTACAAAAAGGTATCGAATGCATGCTGATAGATGACTAAAGACCAAAAAGCATAATGATGTTTATTTTAAAGATTAGATGTCTACCGTTTTTTTTAATTTCAATAAAATAAAAAACTTCAAAAAAACGCGAAATTTTCATGAGTCACCCTAAAAGATAATGGTCCTAGTTTATCATTTCAGTCTTTTGTTCACAGTTGGAAAGTTTAATTTCATTACGAAAAAATTTTCCGCTTCTTTTTATTGAAAACCGGAAACAACTATAACCGGTTTTGTTGTGAATAGGATTTTACAAAATAAATAATTAAACAAGATATTCTTTTAAATGTAAAAAAAATATAATAAAAAATTTCCAAAAAAAATTCACAAACAAACATTTTTTTAATTTTAATTAAAACCTTCAAAAATACACAAAATCAATCATTTTTGAGTCGCTTCAGTTACCAAGCTCTTATTTTGCGTCGATTTACAATTTTTATTTCTCCAAATCGCTTTCAAAACATAATTACGAAATTTTACATTTGTAATAAAACAATTAAAAAACAAACTCGCATGATAAAAAAATGCAAAAAAATCTATAAAACCTAACCATGCTTCGCCCAAAACAAAGCTATAAAAATAATCATAGAAAAATCCAAATGCAACCGTTGCTGGCAAGGTCATCACTATATATGCAAATGTAATACTCAATATTGAAATTGTCAATCTTCGTTTTTTGATCATTGCTTTTATCGCTTCTTTGCTTTGATTTTTGATCGATTTATTTTGTAATAATGTCTTTGAAATCAAAAGAACATTGAAAATAATCATTACCGAAAATGGGAAAAAGTTATAAACCACTATATTAACTTGATCCCAAGTCGGGTATAGTCGAAACTCGGCTGTATACCAATAGCATTTTTGTTGAGTTACCTTGAGCCTTGTCTGTTCAAATAAAGTGTTGTTAATGGAAACAATTTCAGTAATATTTTCACTGCTTAGCACAGCAATGTGATTTCCATTGAAGATCAAAATATGAATATTCAAGAGAACCAAAAAAGTAATTATTATAAATGACCAAATGTATGAAGTCTTGAGTGTTGAAAATGGTAAACGACTGTAAATGGAGCCTGGTGTTGATATTATTGTAAAAAATCGATCAATGCACATAATACTCAAAAGATTTGCGCTTATTTGTAACGATGAGTATTGTAAAAATGGCAAAAATTTACAATTGAACATGTTCAAATATTCAAGTTCGATGTTAAAATTTGGAACCAAAAAATGGTTCAAATTCCATATGAAAAGAGAAGCTGTGTCGGATAAAGCAACAAACGATAGAAAAACCATTGATGGAATCGTCTTGAACTCCTTGCTAAAACGGAATATAAAAAAGCAGAATGTGTTTCCTATTACACCGAGTACGATTATTAATATAGGTAAATAGGATACAAATCTTTCAAACGGATGAAGCTCTTTCGTGTTTGTTGAATTCATTTAGATTTTTTTCGAATTTTAAATGATTAAAAACTGTTATCGTTATAAAATCTTATATTTATACATTTCGAACTGTTAAATTGATCGTGTAAAAATGTGTATAAGTAATAAAATGATATAAAGGAGCCTGTTTACTTTATAAAATATTCTCCCTATCTTAATTTGCCTAAATTTCAATTTAAAAAATTTTTGCCTAATTGAATGTAAAAAATTTAGAAAAGTGTCAATTCTAGTATCCGACATTCAAATTTATACTTATAAAATTGCGTATTTTTTTTAAATTTAATTTTTTTTAAAGAATGATTTTAATTAGGT
This sequence comes from Brachionus rubens, assembly GCA_022207745.1. Classification (NCBI taxonomy): domain Eukaryota; kingdom Metazoa; phylum Rotifera; class Eurotatoria; order Ploima; family Brachionidae; genus Brachionus; species Brachionus rubens. Next base: position 718,638 of record JAJVHD010000001.1, on the reverse strand, counting down.
CCAAGTTAGCATTATTCATTCATATTCTTCCTTCCTTTGAATGATTCATTATTTCCATTTAAACAATAAATTGTCAACGAATTTTCATTTATCGGAAATTTTTATTACTTTTTCTCATGATTATTAAATATGTGAAATTGAACTCAATGAAACCCTTTATTGATTGAAACATCCCATTTTGAACCTTTGATGGAAATTTTTCAATAATATTTCAAGATTTTTCAAAAGAAATTTGATTTGATTAAACTGCGTCGTTTTTTCAATAACGATGCTATTTTTGGTCAAAAAATATCATTGGCGCTCTTTTGTCTTGTGCACTGAATTAAGTTTAAATTAGACACAAAAAGTTGAGTGAACTGATAATAGGTCTTTGACAAAAATGAGATTGATATGGTCCAAAAATATAAAATTCCGAAAATTCATTTTCTTGTCCAGTAGGTCATGATATACATGGTAAAGATCCGATTGTTGGTTTAGTTACTTTTATTTTCCATTATCTATCATTTTATCATTCACTTATTATGTCAATTTTAAACAAAATCAAGTTTTTTTGAGTAGCGATTAGAGTGAGGGCCCTTCATGTGTCTATGTAGGATGATTCCTCTCAGTTTCGCTACTCGCCAGTATGCAGCACTGCCACGCTATAGTGTTTTTACTAAAATTCACGTGAAATTACGAAATTTTACGGAAATTTACGTAAAATCCGGTAATATTACGTTAAATGACGTAAAAAATAAATTGGAATATAAGAGCTTGGAATTTATTTCCAAAATGATTTAAAATGGTCCAATCGAGTAAGATTCTGTTCAAGCCGAGGAAAGATGCAGTTATAATTCATTTTATGCGTCAAAAGATACCCTGAATAGCTTAAATTTTAAAACATTGGAGTTATTTTATCCCTCGCTTGCCAGGCTTCATCTTGAGTTTGCTTTCAGTCATTGGTGTTCGTAATTTGAAATTTTTCTATGAGTTGGAAAAAGTTTAGAGCTACGAGACTTATACCGTTTATCAGGAACAGGGATTACAACACTAGATTTAAATTCTTGTAAAAGAGGCGATCTTGTTCAAATGTTCAATAAATTAAATAGTTTCGAAGTGGTTAACTTCCGTAAAATGTATGCTTTAAGAGGGCATGATCTGGTAAAAAAAATATAAGAATTAGTATGCAACGTTATTATTTTTAAAAAGATAGAGTCGCGAACATAAGGATCTCCTTGCCGCAATCGATTGTCAATTCAAAGTCTGTTATGGTTTCAAAGCTAGATTGGATGAATGGATATTAAAAAAATGTTAATAAAATGATTAAATTACTTACAAAGCTAAATTTTTGTGTAAAATTATAAACAAAGTGCATATATTGAGAACAAATAAGAGGTGACCAGTTATAAAAAATTGAAAATGATCGTAGAACTTATTTCTTACGTCATTTAACGTAAATTCCTTGTTTTTTTACGAAAAATTACGTAAATTTTAGTAAAAAAAAGTATTTTTTTGTTTTTTATGATTTAAAATTTGGAAAATTTGGAAAAATCACGAAATTCTCGAAAAATCCGAGTTTTTTTGGCATTGTTACTTTTTACTAAAATTTACGTAAATTTCCGTAAAATTTCGTAATTTCACGTGAATTTTAGTAAAAACACTATAGCGTGGCAGTACTGTATAATTTAGTTCGATAAAAGCTAAAATGGTTAAAATCTGTTGGAAATTAACCAAGCATTAGTTCTTCAATCCATGCTGATAATATACAACCCTGGTCATTCAGAACTTCCAAAAATGAACGTTCATGAACTTCCTGAACCTTCAAAAACATTCATGAACCTTCATGAACGTTCAAGGTTCATGAGTCCATGAAGCTTCATATTTCTTCATTTTCATTATTTTTCAGATTTTTTCTAAAATTTTCATTTTTTTTCAAATTTGAAAATATGAAAATCTTAGAAAAAATCTGAAAAAAAAATGAATATTTTAGAAAAATAATGAAAATATTTGAGGATATTTGAACCTTCATTAACGTTCACGAAGGTTCATGAAGGTTCAGGAAGGTTCATGAAGGTTCATGAAGGTTCATGAAGGTTCAGGAAGGTTCATGAAGGTTCATGAAGGTTCAGGAAGGTTCATGAAGGTTCAGGAAGGTTCATGAAGGTTCAGGAAGGTTCATGAAGGTTCATGAAGGTTCAGGAAGGTTCATGAAGGTTCATTTTTGGAAGTTCTGAATGACCAGGGTTGTAATAATGAAAAAAAGCTTGTTTAAGCATGTTGATAAAGATAAATTTAGTCAGTCAGTAACGGGTTATCGTAATACGTTGATGAAGCTGTCGGACGAATATTGATTTTTAAAAAACTTCAAGCTTTTTTCTATCAAAAGATATACGTTGATATTTTCAAAGATGCATCAATCACAGTCTAGAAATTAGCATGTTGGCATATTTTACGAGTCTTGTTCAATTGTTTACATCAAATGAATTGTGAATGATTTGAATGATTAATTGTGTGAACGATTATTCTTGGATTTGACGCAACGCACTTGTTAGGAATACGAGCAGCTAAACACAAACGTATATATGTCGACTTTTCGTTTAAATTATCGATTTCTTTATCTGTCATTCTAAAACTAGTTCTTATCCAAACAATTAAAAATTAAATTTCTATTTAAATAGTTTCTCTTGAAACATGTAAACAGGTAAACGTCTAGAAAATTTTTAACAAATAAAAATTGGCTTGTAATGTTAATTTTAGTAAGAAAATTTACCCTTGATTCTAAAGTAAATCAACAATTAAATTCTAAAGTAAATCAACAATTAAACAATTATGAATTATTTTATCTTATAAATTAACTTGAGAAACAACATGATAAAGCAATTCTATTCAATTTTATTCATTAGTAAACTTTGAAATTAAAAGATATAGATCGCAGGGCTCATTGTACAAAGCATCTATATTATATATCTTTAAAGTTAATCAGATTTTTTTTCATAAAATTATTATTACACAAAATGGAAGAAAAAACAATGCTTTTATCAAAAATGTAACTAAGTTCCCCCAATTAAATTTTTTTTCTTAAATTTTTATTTTAAGGTTCGGGCCGACCAAAAGCCATTTTTCTATCCAGATTTGAAAACAAGACTTCATGTAGAAAAACCCTAGAGAATGATTTTCGAATCAAAAAAAATATTTTCGATTTTTCAAAAAATTACCTTTTTGAACCATTTTAAGAACCCAAAATCGAATGTCTTAAAAAACATGTTCTTTATGAAGAGTTTTATGATTGTTAAGGTTTTCCTACATGAGGATTACGAATTTATGGTCTAAAATATGAAAATCCATCATCTTAGTCATTTTTCATTTCTTTAATTTTTTCAGCCTCGATTGTACAAAAAGTAAAAATAAATTGAAAAAAGTGAGCTCAACATTTTTTTCAGAATTTTGTCTAGTTTTCGAATCTGTATTGAAAAATGTCGGTAAACGACGGACGAGATACAAAAAAGTGAAAAAAGACAAGAATTTTCCGTTTACGCGGCATTATCTCGGTCAAAAATTATTTTTTCCGATAAACCTAATACACCGTTTTGTAGTTGAGATTATGAACTTTAAGTATTTGTGTAAATTTATGCAATAATGTAAGTTAGTTGATAAGTATTTAGGCACAAAAGGATAAAGCTCAATAACTTTTAGTTTATCTTTGATGGTGGGGTACCCCAATAAAATATTTTTGACTATTTTTTGCATGTCGGTAATTCCAGTTGAAAGTATATGTACTCAATTTGAAACAATTATGCACTCTCAACCATCGTTTCCAGAACCACACTAGAATAAGAAGATTGATGAGTATTTGGAGTATTTCATTAACAACTATTTTGAGGGTTCGTTTCCGATAGAGTATAATCCTAAAAATAAATTTTGAATTAACGGCTCGTTACTCGGATATAAAAAGCGTTGCTCTTGTATCTTATTTTATTATCAAATTAAAAAAAGGTTTTTTACTTAAATCCGAACATGAGCCTCATTTTCTTCAATTAAACCACCCCTTATTGCAATAAATAAAATTCATTATGTATTTTTTGTAAAATGTGGCGAATTGAGTGTTTCAAACAGGAGTGTTTAGGGAACTGTCAAAAAACCTAAATAATGAATGCGTATATGAAGACAAAGCTACGCTTTGTATTTTAAAGTAACTACGTAAAAAAATTTGTAAAAAAAAGATGGGTTTGGTTAACATTTCATTTGAAAAAGTTTGACAGCAGTGGGATTTGAACCCGCGCCAGTATACACTGACCAGAACACACATTTGTATACGTCTAATAAATCATTTTTAACTCGATATTCTTTTAAAGCTTCTTCCCCGGGCAGAAAATTACGGCAAGGATTACGCGTAATTACTTATCTTGGAAATTTTTACGCGTAATTTTGTTTATGAAAAGTAATTACGGATAATTTAGCATAAACGAGAAAAGACCCGTAATATTTTTTGTTCAAAAAAATCTAAAAAAATTACGCGTAATTTTATCAAATTTTGGATTTTTATGCGTTTTTGTTTGAATCAAAAAAAAAAGCTTTGTGATAATTTTTTGCGTTTTTACGCGTAATTAAATAAAAAGAGATTGTTGAGATTGTTCACACCCTTCATTGGTCTTCAAGGTCCACTCATTTTCTAAAAGACAAGACCTATCTTAGAGTAAATGATTTATATAAATAATTTGACTTTTTTTATAGGGAGGCGATTCTCTCGTACCTTGGTTAAGTATCTCAAGTTGTTTGAAAATGTCCAAAGTATCTACTGAGGATATGGTCAAATTACCTGGCATTCTTTACCAAGTTAAAAAAACTCAAAACGTTAAATTTTTTAGTTTAAAATTTGATTTTTTGAATTATTCAAAAGGATTTCATTTTATAAATTAAAAGATGAAAATTTCATTTTATTTTTATGTTTTTATTTGAAATTTTTAAACTTAAAATATATTTAGACTTAAAAGTGCATAAAAAGACGTAAACTCATCTCATTTTAATAAGAATTCGTTTTTGAGTGTGAGGATTCAGTTGAAAAAACGACCAAACGGATTACACGTGATTTTACACAAGTACGTTTTTTTTTTAAATCTTTTAAAATTTAATTAAAAATTTAAAAATTAAAAGTAATTTTTTTTAGTGATGCTGGTTAACCATGCTTTGGTTTGCCAGGTTAGCCAATTTTGGTTAACCATGTCTGGTTAGCCAAAAAATCTGGTCGACCAAATCTGGTTAACCAGAATTTTGGTCGACCAAATTTTGGTTAACCAAAAAATTGGCTAACCAGTTTTTGGTTAACCAAGATTTGGTTTGGTCGACCAAGTCGGTTGGTCGATTTTTGGTTAACCAAATTTTGAAAAAAAATCCGTTTTTTGGGACATAATTTAAGGAGAAACTACTTTAAAAATTGATTTTTTATCACCTCAAGATGAAAATAAAGGACATTTAATTTATGAACTTACATAAATTAAACAAATTATAACTAGTACCACCATGAAAAAAAAATTTATTAAAAATTTTTTTTTGGATAGATTTAAACTTTTCAACTTTTTATTAATTTTTAGAATAAAAAAGACGTTAAACACAATATTTTAATAATCCAAAAAACGAAATGTGAAAAGTTCATCATAAAATCACTATTTATACAGCCTGTTAATTTTTGTTATATCAATTTATATATAAAATCGAATTTTCCAAATTTGGTTAACCAAATCGACCAAAATTGGTTAACCAAAAACTGGTTAGCCAATTTTTTGGTTAGCCAAATCTGGTTAACCAAAATTTGCTCGACCAAAAATCTGGTTAACCAGATTTGGCTAACCAAAAAATTGGCTAACCAGTTTTTGGTTAACCAATTTTGGTCGATTTGGTTAACCAAATTTGGTTAACCGCCTAACCAAGCTTAACCAGAATCACAAATTTTTTTAATTAATTACAATTAATATTTTTTTTTAATTACCAAAAAGACATTCGAGTTCGCATTTACATGAAAATGAAACAAAAGTAAACGTAAGTCAAATATCTATTTTTAATTATATTTATTTTTTTTTTTAATATGATAAATAAATTTTAATATGATAATACTTTATAAATTTAAGATATTTATTTAGAAACATGAAAGGCTCCCGAAGAAATTTGAAGAACATAGAAAGAAGGAAGAAAACGAACCCGAGATCGTAACTTTTAATTTTTTTAAAGCTTTTTTTCCTTTTTAAATTTTTTTTTAAAGATTCATGATGGAGTCGATTTACTTACAAATTTGGAAATAGGTAAAAGAAGCTGTAAATGGGTATGGAAGGCAAAAAGAAAACTGAATATTGAACGTAAGAAGTATAAGAGACAAGAGAAGAAAGAAACAAGCAACAAGCTTCTCAGATCAATGAATAAGATATTTTGGTTTATTGATTCTATTTTTTAAATAAAATATAATAATTATAGTGTCTTTTACCAATATTTTCTCGAAAATTTGCGTAATTTCTAGAAATTTTGCAAAACTACCCGTAAAATTTTTTATTTTAACTGTAATTATGCGTAATTATGTTACATTTTAGCCAAAATTTACGCGTAAAAAAAAGATAGTGGATTACGCCGTAAATTGTCTGCATTACGTATCGCTTAATTACGCCGTAATTATGCCGTAATTATACGTAATTTCGCACTTTTTGTCACCAAATTACGCGTAATTTCGCCGTAATTATGGCGTAAAAATATCCGTAATTTTCTACCCGGGTCTCCTCCAGGATGATCTCCTAAAAATTCTGTAACATCATAAACATTTCCATTTATACAAACAATGCACTTGTTTTGATTACGAGCAGCTAAACACAAAAGTGTCCCTGTCGAGTATTCTTTTAAATTATCGACTTCTTTATCTGTCATTCTAAAACTAGTTCTTATCCAAAAAATGAAAAATTAAATTTCTATTTAAATAGTTGCTCTTGAGACATGCAAACAGGTAAACCTTAAGAAAAATTTTAACAAATAAAAATTGCCTTGTAATGTTGATTTTAGTAAGAAAATTTACCCTTGATTCTAAAGTAAATCAACAATCAAACAATTATGAATTATTTTATCTTATTAAATTAACTTATGAAAGAACATGATAAAGCTTAAAAAAGATAAAATAAGTTGAAAGAAGACCTTCAAATTATTTTAAAATAGTTATGGAAAAAAATTGTAAAAAAAAATTGGGTTTGGGTAATATTTTATTTGAATTATTTTTAGATTTAAACAAAAAAAAAGTTTGACAGCAGTGGGATTTGAACCCACGCCAGTATACACTGACCAGAACACACATTTGTAAGTTATGTTTCAAACTTGAGTCTGGCGCCTTGGACCACTCGGCCATACTGTCTTGTAAATTTTAACGTTTAAAATTACTCAAAATTTCAGAATTTCCAATTTCATGATACATCATGGAAAATAATATTTTAATTTTAAAATGAAAAATCTCAACTTTTTTGTACTTTTGTTTAAAAATAACATGAGATTTAAGTCAGAGTTCTAACACAAAATGAATTAAATTATGGATCAAGGCTCGCCACAAGCAGAACATCCATGAATTTACGATATTTGACTTTATTAGGGTGTTCCCTATATACAAAACCAAGGTAATACGATTGACCCTAAAATCCTGAACCAGAGACTAAACCCCGGAACTTTAAACTAAAATCTAGAACAGCAAAATATCCTAAAATACGGAACGAAACCAATAAAATCCAGAAACTCATCAAAAAAAAATTTTCAAAAAAACATTTATTATACTTAAAAATTGAAATAGATAAATCGAACAGAATGTTGGGCATAATTATGTAAGCGTTTAAATATCGAACGATTTTTCTAAAATTTTCACAAAATCAAACTTAATACGGATCAACTCTCAAACTATATTGAATTTGTTAATGTAGGATTATTACGAACACATGTCATATTTTTTAAGGACATGTCACTATTTTTTTTGTGACATGTCACTAAAAATTGAATAATTACGTTACTCTAAAGAACAAGTAAGAATTAAAATACAAGTTGATCAAAAAAAATCTTTGAATTAAATAAATCCGATTTTAGAAAGAATCGACAATTTTATTTTAATTTTTGATAGGTAATAAAAAGACTCATTGAGTGGAAGGACGAACATGATTGAGATTTTTAAAACTAATGATTGATCAATTTCAATTAAATTTTAATCATAAAACAACATCATATCTGTTCAACTAGAAATTTGATTAATAAAATCCAATAAAAAAACTTCCCGATGAATAAAAAGAATACGCTAAGACATAAAATGTGTATTTTAAATCAAAATGAAAGTATTCCAAGTTGTATTTGAGTATTTGTTTTTCATTCATTTATTTATTTGATTAACGTAAAAATAAGCAATTACCGATTGATTAAATGAGGGTTTTTGTAAATTTGTTTAACAACTCATTCTCAATTTCAAAAAAAAGAATATTTACGTCTTTTAATCATTCGAAAAAAATCTAAATGAATTCAACAAACAGGAATGAGCTTCATCCGTTTGAAAGATTTGTATCCTATTTACCTTTATTAATAATCGTACTCGGTGTAATAGGAAACACATTCTGCTTTTTTATATTCCGTTTTAGCAAGAAGTTCAAGACGATTCCATCAATGGTTTTTCTATCGTTTGTTGCTTTATTCGACACAGCTTCTCTTTTCATATGGAATTTGAACCATTTTTTGGTTCCAAATTTTAACATCGAACTTGAATATTTGAACATGTTCAATTGTAAATTTTTGCCATTTTTACAATACTCATCGTTACAAATAAGCGCAAATCTTTTGAGTATTATGTGCATTGATCGATTTTTTACAATAATATCAACACCAGGCTCCATTTACAGTCGTTTACCATTTTCAACACTCAAGACTTCATACATTTGGTCATTTATAATAATCACTTTTTTGGTTCTCTTGAATATTCATATTTTGATCTTCAATGGAAATCACATTGCTGTGCTTAGCAGTGAAAATATTACTGAAATTGTTTCCATTAACAACACTTTCTTGGAACAGACAAGGCTCAAGGTAACTCAACAAAAATGCTATTGGTATTCAGCCGAGTTTCGACTATACCCGACTTGGGATCAAGTTAATATAGTGGTTTATAACTTTTTCCCATTTTCGGTAATGATTATTTTCAATGTTCTTTTGATTACAAAGACATTATTACAAAATAAATCGATCAAAAATCAAAGCAAAGAAGCGATAAAAGCAATGATCAAAAAACGAAGATTGACAATTTCAATATTGAGTATTACATTTGCATATATAGTGATGACCCTGCCAGCAACAGTTGCATTCGGATTTTTCTATGATTATTTTATTAGCTTTTTTTTGGGCAGAACATGGTTAGGTTTTATTGATTTTTTCGCATTTTTTTATCATGCGAGTTTGTTTTTTAATTGTTTTTTTACAAATGTAAAATTTCGTAATTATGTATTGACAGCGATTTGCGGAAAGAAAAATTTTATATCAAACCAAGATCAAAGTATGTCAGCTGAACTAACTCAAAAGTAGAAAATGTTTTCTAATCGAATCTACTTAATTTTTGTTTTTAGGTATCGTAATTATTTTGTTATAAAAATAAATTAAAATTGTCTAAATGTTTTTTTTAAAAACGTCCTATATATTTTTGCTTTTCAACGCGTTTTAGTCAGTGTGATTCCATGTTTTTTGCCTGGTTCCACTGGAATCTGTTGAAATCTTACAAATCATTAAAAAAATTTGAATGATTTAATTGTCAATTTGCATTAAGACATTTGGTGTTTGTTTAGTGTTTGAATATTCAAAAACGGTCATCGTAATTTTTACCCTTTTTTCATTTTTCCCTTTATTTAGGAGGTGTTAAAAAAAAAAGCAAAGCCAATTAGAATTGAAAATGTGACTCGTGCCGTTTCTTCTGTAGGATAAAATTCAGCTACGAGTCCTTGATCAAAGTTCGCTTGAAGCTGTTGGATTTTATTTCGCAAAGCTGAAGTTTGTGTCATTACGTGCATCTTTTTTCATGTTGTCATATTTTTTGGACATTGGAAAACTTCTTGCAGTTGTTTGAGTGTTTGGCTTCAGCATTCGGAGTTCTCTCTATAAGATGAGCTGGTGTGACAGTTATACTCATAGCTTTGCAGGTTTAGATAGCAGGGACGAACCTTGATCCAAAATTTAATTCATTTTGTGTTAGAACTCTGACTTAAATCTCATGTTATTTTTAAACAAAAGTATAAAAAAGTTGAGATTTTTCATTTTAAAATTAAAATATTATTTTCCATGATGTATCATGAAATTGGAAATTCTTAAATTTTGAGTAATTTTAAACGTTAAAATTTACAAGACAGTATGGCCGAGTGGTCCAAGGCGCCAGACTCAAGTTCGAAACATAACTTACAAATGTGTGTTCTGGTCAGTGTATACTGGCGTGGGTTCAAATCCCACTGCTGTCAAACTTTTTTTTTGTTTAAATCTAAAAATAATTCAAATAAAATATTACCCAAACCCAATTTTTTTTTACAATTTTTTTCCATAACTATTTTAAAATAATTTGAAGGTCTTCTTTCAACTTATTTTATCTTTTTTTAGCTTTATCATGTTCTTTCATGAGTTAATTTATAAGATAAAATAATTCATAATTGTTTAATTGTTGATTTACTTTAGAATCAAGGGTAAATTTTCTTACTAAAATCAACATTACAAGGCAATTTTTATTTGTTAAAATTTTTCTTAAGGTTTACCTGTTTGCATGTCTTAAGAGCAACTATTTAAATAGAAATTTAATTTTTAATTGTTTGGATAAGAACTAGTTTTAGAATGACAGATAAAGAAGTCGATAATTTAAAAGAATACTCGACAGGGACACTTCTGTGTTTAGCTGCTCGTAATCCAAACAAGTGCATTGTTTGTGTAAATGGAAATGTTTATGATGTTACAGAATTTTTAGGAGATCATCCTGGAGGAGAAGAAGCTTTGAAAGAATATCGAGTTAAAAATGAGTTATTAGACGCATCTGTAGCTTTTGAAGACGCAGGACATTCGTCAGATGCAATAGAAATAATGAAGAAATATCAAATTGGTGTGCTTGATAAAACCACTTATAAACCTAGTATTCATAGACCAACCCATATTGAAACCAATAAAAAATCTAATTCAATATATTTAATGATTTCAGTTTTGTTTTTAGTCGCAAGTATTTCATTTCAATTATTATTCAATCGTTAATTCAATGTAAATTTAGCTCAAAATAGTTTATTTATGTTTCCAGTTTACTTTTATGATTAATAAAATATCGAAATACAGTCTTTCCTCTATTTTGTAACCATTGATGAGATGTTTTTTTAGAACTTGTAGTAATTGAGTAATAATTTTTTTAAAAAGAGATTTTAATGCTAATTAAACCCGTAATGATTATTTCAAGTGCCATCTAAATGATATATATGGTACTGATTCTGAAAGGGTACAAAACTTTACACAAGACGAATTGCCTGTATGATCTTCGATCTTTCACAATTTCCATTTCTGAAAGCTCACGAATTACCAGAATCATAAAACGATAAAATTTTTACTGATTTCGTCTCAATATCCATAATCTACAGTGGTGATTTGATAGAAGGATTTTACTAAAATTTACGTAAAATACCGTAAATTATTGAATTTTTACCAAAAATTACGTAAAATACCGTAAAATCACAAAAGTAAAAAAATCGTTTTTTACCATATTTAACCGTAATTTAGGTAAATTTACGATAATTTTTGGAAATTTTGGTAAAAATAAAAAATGCCATTTTTTCTGCTAAATTTCGAAAGATGTCTAGTATTTGAGCGATTTTGTTATTGTCAATAATATTTTCCTCTAAAACCAAAAAAGAGACGTAGATTAATTACTTGAAACATTTAGTTTTCATTTAGTTTCCAAAACTCGATCTTTTGAGACCTCGTTCTTAGACTCCAAAAAAATTTGACCGGGAAAATGACTGGAATTTCTGGCAAAATTTCCAAAAATTATCGTAAATTTACCTAAATTACCTTTAAATATGGTAAAATCCGATTTTTTTACTTTTGTGATTTTACGGTATTTTACGTAATTTTTGGTAAAATCCTCCTATCAAATCACCACTGTACGACACTTAAAACTCGGGAAAAAGCAAAAATTCATTAATTTTCCAGATATCTCTTCATTCCAGGAATGGTATTGTACGCTTGCTAAAGCATAATTACGGCTGTCCTTAAAAAATCCCATGCTAGTTTTGGCAGGCGACTAATGAACAAACAGGACTAAAAAAAGAACGGTAAATTTTCACATCAGATCAAAATTGTACTTAGATCTCTTAGTCTAAATGATACTTTAGTTGTCTTGATAGAGTCATTCCTTTATGAGAAAAATGGACAATTGCAACTGAATATCGTTTGCAAATTCAACTTAGTGACGGAATGCCTCTATCAAGACAACCAAAGTATCATTTAGACTAAGAGATCTAAGTACAATTTTGATCTGATGTGAAAATTTACCGTTCTTTTTTTAGTCCTGTTTGTTCATTAGTCGCCTGCCAAAACTAGCATGGGATCGATGGTAAGAGGTGACTGCTCTATAAGTGTATTTTTGATTTTTAGTGCAAAACAAATATTTGCGGTAGTATAAAATAATGGTTTGATCAAAAATAAAAGTTTTTGGTTCCGTTCGAGGTCTTCCTTTTTTACTCTTCTCTCGTCGATGTTACACAACACGATGTCTCTCGTAATCAAACTTTAATTTTTTTTAGGATTAGATGTTTGAGAGATACAAAGTACTGGCCGTACTTTTCGTGTAAGTTTCAATTTTTTTAATTTGAATCCCTGTTTTAGGCTCCGGATCCTTGTTGTACGGATATTCCAAATTGACCTGATCCAGTTAAATTCAATTCAGTGTAAAACCACTAATATTAAATTAATGCAATTGTTTGTTGGTTGGGTTCCGATTACACTATTTTTACAGTAAATTGCAATTGACTTGGTGATTGAAGGCGAAAAAAAATCTTTTATGCAGTTTTAATACTCTTTGAAACATAAGTTTAAAGTATATTTCATGTCATGTGATGAATAGATTTTTGTATCAGCTGATATTCTTAAAAATTGAAACAAAAAAATAGTTAGTCTAAAATACAAAAAACAAAGACCTGAGTCATGTTTCAATTTATTGTTTTAATTGCGTTTTAAAAGAAAAATCAAAATAAATTCAACTTCAAAACTGAATAAATTCAAACAAAATACTTTATCTAAATTGAAACAACAACAATTTTATCTCAAGAAAGTAAAAAATTTAATTGTTGAAATATGAAAAACGGGTCTAGGTAATTATGTGACCGACCGTTCACAACTTTCGTGACCCAAATCTTTTCTCGTATTATGTGACCCGGGCTGTTCACAACTTTCGTGACCTGAAATTATGTGAGCAGCAAATTTTAAAATTGTCACATAATTCATTTAATGGTCACAAAATTTTTTTCTTGTTCACATTATTCTTTTTTTGATCACAAAGTGTTTCTTTTGATCACATGATTATGTAAATTAAAATGTGCTAAAAATTACAAGATCACTGAATGAAGTAAGAGAAGCTCTTTCTGGTAGAAATGAAGGCCAGAGTGTTAAAACAAAACTTGATTACTATGAGCGCAAGTCAAGAGAATGTGTTAATTACTCAAGCGAAGTTGAAGAAGCAGTTAGCAAAGTTGTGAGTAGGAAGAAAAATCCAGTGAAGTGTGATAAATGTGACGGTTATTTTGAAGGGCAACGTGGTTAAAGGCTCATCAAATAAAAAAACATTAGGATTATGAAATGACTTATTAAAACATTCATCTAATTTTTTTTTTTAATTTTTATTAAGCTTTTTTTTATTAATAAAATAGTATCGGGTCACAAAATTTTTTCCATGGTCACATTTTTCATTTTTGACCACATAATTTGACTTGTAAAGATAAATTTTTTTAATTTTTATTTTTTGATCACATAATTTCAGGTCACAGAAGTTGTGAACAGCCCGGGTCACATAATACGCATAAAGATTTTGGTCACGAAAGTTGTGAACCTATGTTCACACAATTACCTAGACCCGAAAAAACTAGTAAATTTATTAAAATTTAAGAATTTATAATGGTTATCAAAAAAACACTTTCAATTGATGTAAATATTCCATTTTTAGTTTATCGATAAGAGATTTATTTTCCCCGTTTTTTGTTAAGGCTCATCAAATTGCACCATTTAAAGATCAAAATTATTATGAACTAAAATCGAACTATAACGAGGATTATTTGTTTGAGGACCCTTTATTTCCAGCTTGTGACGAATCTTTGTATCATACAAAAAATGTGACTGAAGAAATTGTTTGGCTAAGACCAAAAGTAATTTAAAATTAAAACTTTCTATGCACATGACTAATTTTTTGTATTAGGAAGCGAGAGAAAATCCTCAGTTTGTAGTAGATGGTTTTGGTCGTTGTGATATGGACCAAGGAAATTTAGGAAACTGTTGGTAAGTGTGCAAAAAAAATGTTCTGATTAAATTTTTTTACTAATTTTAATGTAAAGGTTTATTGCTGGTAAGGAAAATTTCTGAATTCAAATTAAAAAAATGACGTCTAAACATTAAAAAGGTTGCGTTGGTATAATGCAATCCCCTAAACTCTTTGCCAAAGTAGTACCTCAAGATCAAGACTTTGATGAAAACTATGCTGGTTAGCAAAAAAAAACAATTTTTTCTTTGACTAGATTTTTAAATAGATTTCCAATAAAAAAGGTATTTTTCATTTTCGATTTTGGATTTATGGTGAATGGGTTGATGTTGTAGTTGATGATAGACTTCCGTATTATCCCAATGGTAAACTTGTGTATAGTTCAAACAAAGAACAACCAAATGAATTTTGGAGCCCTCTTCTAGTAACCAAAAAAAAAATAACGAGTGTAACCAAACAGACCCGCGGTTAAAGCTCGTCTGTTTGGCAACACAAAACCAAAACTGACTTTGTTTTTTTAAGGAAAAAGCTTACGCAAAGTATTGTTGATTGAAATCTCATGCCTTTCCAGTTCTAATTTCAAATCTTAATCTTTAAGAATCTATGGTTCATATGAAAATTTAGATGCTGGTCAGACTTATGATGCATTAGTAGACATGTCAGGTATAACTTTATGAACTTCTTTTCTATTAAATTAATTTTTAATTTTGTGTTAAGGAGGTGTCCCTGAATGTTTTGGTAAATATCAAAAAGTCTAACTGAGAAAACTTTTTTTTATAAAAATTTTAAAAAAGATTTCAAGTCAATGAGTTTTAAAGAAAAATCAAGTTTTTGGAACATTTTAAATCAAAGTTTTAACAAAGAATCAATAATCAGCTGTAGCATAAACGTTAGTAAATTTGACTAAATTCGAGAATATGTTAAGATTAATGTTTATTTTTTAAAGGCTGATGCAAGAACAAGAGAAGCAATTCAATACAATGGATTAGTCAGGGGCCGTAAGATTCGTTAAAATATTTCAATTCATCAATATTAATCTAATCAGCACGTCTAATAGATGCTTACACTGTAACAAATTTAAAAGTTATTGAAAACAAATATGGACGAACCGTTAAGTTAATAAGAATCCGTAATCCATGGTATAACTCTCTGAAAAAAATTGTTTATTCCACATCAAGATAACTTTCTTTTATAAGGGGTAACCATGTTGAATGGAGAGGAGCTTGGTATTTAAAAAAAATCTAACTTTTTTTTTAAATTTTATTTGACTCTGGTATAATTTAAGGAGTGACAAGTAAGTATTTTATTCAATGAAAGTTAACGCATATAAATTTCAATGTGTGTAGTTCACCAGAATGGTTAAGTCTTAACAACGAGACTAAAGAGGAATTAGAGTACGTTAGAGACTCAGATGGAGAATTTTGGTAAATTTTTAATCTAACCTAAAACTTTCAAGATTTTAAAAATTGTTTTAAAGGATGAGCTATGACGATTTTGTAAACAACTGGCATGTGGTTCAAATGTGTCATGTAAATTTAGAAAGCTTTAGTGATGAGGTCATTCAAACTGATGATGTATTGTTATTTTCCGAGTTATCTTTTTAATAAAAAAAAGCAATATTCCGGAATATTTTTTAAGGATTCAGACTTGACATGGGTTTGTACTACTTATCAATCAGAATGGCGCACTGGAGTTTCAGCTGGAGGTTGTGGATCTCAAAATCCTTGTAATTTAAGCAACTTTTTTTATGAAAATAAAATGTCAAATTTTTTTTGTCGGGATAAAAGATAAGTTCTGGACAAATCCTCAATTTATAATTTCATTACAAGATGTAGACGAAGACGATGATGAAGACATGGCAACTTGTATCGTATCACTCATGCAAAAAGACACTCGTTTAAAACGGATTACGAGTGGTGAAGACTCGAATGAAGAATTTATTCAATTAAGGCTATACAGAATAAATGATGATATTCGAATTGATAATTTGGCTGAATGTAACACTAAACTATACGCTCATCAATTGGAACGTGTTGGAACTTCAGGGGTTTATATAAATTCAAGAGAGATTACAAAACGTTTTAGAGTACCGCCAGGAAATTATTTGATAATTCCGAGTACTTATGATGAAGACAGAGATTGTGAGTTTATGTTGAGAATTTATACTGAAAAAGTCATCGAATCAAAGTAACCTTTTTTTTTTTGATCGCAAACAAGTTTTGTAAAATTTTAAACCATTTCAAAAGTGATCTGAATGAAAATAAAGAAGATCTCGTAAGAATTAATTCATAAAATTTTAACTTAATAATGAAAACATTCAAAATTTTTAGGATGAAAGTGAAACATTTTTTAGTAACCAAGACGGTTCAGCAAGTGATTGGGTGAAATTTATGGGATTTTCATCGAACGAAATTGATTTAAATGAAACAGATGATCCTAATTACGGTTTTGATGTGAATCCTTTTTTTAAGAATAGCCAACATATTAAAGAATCATGTATGCTAATGTAGGAATTTTTTTATTGAAAGAATTTTTAGAAAATTATTTTATTTTAATAAACCTATTAGATAATTTACAAAAAATTCTTGTATTTATTCTCGAATCGAAATTTTTTTAATACAAATTTATATTAGGTACTAGTATCGTCATCTTGGCTCTTAGAATTGTTTTCGTCACTTCCGCTTTTTGAGAATGAAGAATTAATTTCAAAAAATTGCATCCATCGATCACCTTCTTGTCTATACCAAAAACAAATGAATAAATGTTGTTCTTAAAATTTTTATTTTGATGACAATCAAAGAAAAACAGTATCTTCATCAGTTCTCAGAAGTTTTTAATGTAAAAGGTTTTTTGCGTCTTGCGGAATATTGAGACATTTTTAATGTAGACAACATCTGTACATCAATAGAAAAAGTATTTGGAATAAAATGTTTTCTAAAGGAACTTTTTTTCCTCTCGGAATCCGGATCCAAAAAAAATTATTTTTTTTTTATGGGAGATTATTGATCTAATAAAAGAATTGCATTATACGACTCCAATTAGGGTTGTTAACCGTGTTAAAAATATTTTCTCAAAAAGAGCTCAATTAATGTATATCTAGGGGTCCGAACTATTAATTTTAACTCCCAAGATTTTCGGATTAAAACAAGTGTATTGTAAAACACATTTCATGCTGAAAAAATATATATGGTGTTAAGAGTAGTTTAATTACACCCAAGAGAATTCCAGGTTTATTTATGCAACGATAGAATACAAGTCATATTATCGAAAATTTCAATGATTAGAAAAACTGAAAAATTATTTTTATAATTAGTAAGCCTAACCGAGTTAACCGAAATAAACTTAACTGATTTTAGCGGTGAACCATCAAGTGAACCGGGCTAAACTTTAACCTTGCCAATCACTTACTCCAATTTTCTGGCTTAGAAGACTATGAGGGTAAAATTTGTAGTTATGATTTGATCTGTAGTCAAAATAAATTTTCAATCCGCATCTGGCAGTCCGGTATCTTATTTTAGACACGGACATTTTCAACCAACTTTACCTTCTTAGTAAATGTTGGAAGTTAGAGCGGCTTTCTGAACTCAAAAGAGGAGATCGTGTTGTAATTAGTACCAAACAATTTCCTCTGATCCTTATTCTAGTGATGACTAATCTCATGTCTAATGACTAGTCTAATGTAATGAGAACTCGCTTTAAATAATGTCAGCTCTGGAAACTTTTGTTGGGGCTACAGGCCCGCACAAATCATAAAATCAGTAGAAAATTTCAACGGAACACCGCTTTGCCACCAAACTAAAAGCCACGCAGTTCACGGTAATCGATTTTCCAATAGAACATAAAGTGCTTTTTCTTGATATAAAGATGTCTTTTTTCTAAAGTTTTTGTTTTTGCTTTCGTGAGTCTTTAGCCGAAACCGAATGTCCTAAATAAAAGGAAATGAATATAAAATGGCGAACCTTTTGATGGGCGGAAAAGATGTGATCCAATAATTTTTTAAAGTGTTTTCTTAAATTAAACGAGTCTGTAGCCCGAACCGAAAATCCCAGAGCTCAGCCATCAGGTCCGCAAGAAAGTGCACAATATGATGAACAATAAAACCGCTCTGCGAAAGCTAATCGACTTTTTGTTGGACGGAAAAGTGGTGACCCGTGTTTTAGTAGTAACCGCTTTGGTTGTCATCAAAAATATTTGTTGGGATTATCTTTAAAAGCTCCTTACCGATTACATGAGAAAATGTACTTTTTGTTTAAAACTCTTGTAAAATTTCTGTTACTAAAGTTTTCCGGTAAAATCGTAAATATTAAAAGATAAGATTTTGATTTGAAACTACCACGTTCATTTTGTGCATCATTCGTGTTTTCCCACTCGCACATTTCTGCTTGTACTCTATCCCTTTCTGTTTTTAGAGTAACTTTGTAGAATTGGGAATCTTGATTTCTTTAAAAAAAATTTAATTTTACAAAAAAAATTTTTTTCTTTTTGAAATTCTTACACTTCTTTCTGGCAAATATAAAAAAAATTAGCCAACAAAATAACATAATATTTTTCAAAGTTGTTTTCTTCACTCTCAACATGAGAACTTGGACGCTTTTTATTTAAGATGTTTGGTTTTTCAAAAAGTTGTTTTTCATTAGTCATTGTTTTAAGGGATAACAATTCACCGTGCATCAATAATCCTCTTGTTTTAGATATCAAATCTGGCAATTTCTTTTAAAAAGATAAAAAATTAAATTCCAATAAAATATATTGGAATTGTCTAAAATTCAATGACCAATATTTATAAATTAATGTTTTTCAATGTCAAAATCGCGTTCATTAGTTTGCTTGGGATGTTTCTATGACGACTCACTAAATTAGAACAGAACAGCTAAATAAGAGCTTGAAAGTACGATCAGTTAAAGAACGTTTTTTTTGCTTTGTACTGTAGAATCTAGTATAAACAGATTAGACTGATTCGGTTGTCTTAACTGTCTAAAACCATTTTAAGACACTTTTAAATAATTAAACAATTCTAAAACCTAATAATTTAAGCTCACTGATTTTCTTTAATACAATAATTAATATTCACATAAACTTAAATGCTTCATACTTTCGAGTATATGTAGACTCTGTGATCTTAGAATAGTGAATGGGTATTGAATAGATTTTATTCTAACGGGTGTTCTAAAATGGTTGTCACCATTTTAGAACAAAAAAAAACAATAAACGGATATCAATACACTAAACGGTAAAAACAATAAACGGAGTACATTGTCCTTTCTAGTTACAAAAAAAGGGTCAGCTACCCAGCATATGTTTTTTTTGAGGATTAAGCTCCCTAGACGTGGCACCACAAAAACCCTTCGGGTGTTCTTGGTATTTTTTTTTGGAAAAATGAGTGAAACTGGATAGAAAAATTCTCAAGAATGCTCAAAAATATAAATTTTATATATCATAACATTGTTATGTTCCGTTGTGAAGGAATCTTTAAAAAAACTCTATATTTGACACTGACCATTCAAAGGTTATAAAATGGATATTTCTGGTTAATACTCCATAATTTTTTGATGGAAAGAGCATATATCACCAAAACCTGTTCGATAAGATTCAACAGTTTTGTGAACCAGAAAATCTGGCTACTATATTCAAATTTTATCGTTAAGACCCAAACCTACAATTTTTCTCCCGAAACCGCGTGGTCTTGAAAAATCCTTAAATCTACGCGAAAACTAAGGAATAAGACAAATTTAAAAAAAAGGGCAACAGACAGCATTTATCTATTCAATGGTCGGTTCCATTCATTTTTCCAAAAAAAAAATACCAAGAACACCCGAAGGGTTTTTGTGGTGCCACGTCTAGGGAGCTTAATCCTCAAAAAAAACATATGCTGGGTAGCTGACCCTTTTTTTGTAAACTAGAAAGGACAATGTACAAGTGTACAAAATTTCATTGATATCCGATTATCCGTTTATTGTTTTTTTTTGTTCTAAAATGGTGACAACCATTTTGGAACATTCGTTAGCACAATTTTTCCTCATGGAATAAAGAACAATGCTCACAATTTTTAGAGTTTAGAGTAAAATGGATCTTACATCCTTCGGAACATCTTATAGTTTTTCAGAAATAAACTGTAGTTAGTAGAAAGAAGTAAATAAAATTTTGTTACTTACTATTTCATTGTCTTGAAGTTTTAACATTAGTAACAACTTGATTGCCTCTGAAAATTTGATATTTTCTTCAGCTTTTTTATTTGCTTTATGCAAAATCTCGAAAAGTAAAAAGTATTATTAAAATTCTAATAAAATAAGAAAAAACTGGAGCATCTTACTTTTTTGATCAATTTAGATAAATTCATTCCTTCTTCCAAAATATCTGAATCATTTGGTAACATTGCTAAAACTGCATCGACTAGCAACTTGTATCTTGAAAGTCGTTGTATGGGTGATATAAAAAACGTTGACACATCTTTGCCTTCTAATATTGGATTACGATTAAGTTTTTGCATTGAACTTCGAAATTGTTTGTTCTTTTTTCTGAAAAAAAAAATTAAAAAATTTTTAATTAATCTCATGTCATTGGGAATCCTACATTATGGTATCGTAATTTTCTTTTTGAGTACTATTCTCACCAGCGTATATGATGTAAGCTTTTTGAAAATTTTTATAACCAATTGTTTTTGTTAGTATATCAAACATATTTCGTATTAAAAATTTCTCTTTTATTCTTGAATCTAATGATATTATTAATCTTAAGAGAGAAAGTTTTAAAAATTGATCAAGTTTGAAAAAAGTGTTTAAGACAGTCTGCCAACACTAGTTTATACAGTGTTCCCTCGATAATCCGACCAATTTGGTTGAGAGTTTTCCAGTCGGTTTAGCAGAAATTTCGGATTATTGAGATCCAATAGAAAAATGTTACAGTGAGAAATTCAAGAGAATTCTGAATTAGAAAGGGTCGGATTAACGAGGTTAGACGGTAGTTAATATTTACTCTTTAGAAAATTCAATAATTTCTTTCAAGTGTTTGACCAAAACAAGATTGTATTCTTGAGTGTTTAATTTTTTTTCAAAACTTTTGATTATAATTTCGTCCATAATTTTTAATGTTTTGTAATAGTTGATTTCAGATGTGAAAATTTCGAACCATCTCTCTTGGAGTTCAATTTCTTTTTTTGTCATTAAAACAAATATATCGGATGCGATTACAAAAGATTGTGTAGACCATAAGTTGTTTTTATTAGATTCACCCAAGTCCTCTTTAAAAAAAAAAAACGCATGATTTAAATAAAATTAACGAAAATTAAAAATTTGAAAATACTTATATTGTCTCCCAATGATTCATACCATTTAAAATCTTTACAAGACTATATAATAATTTTAAAAATTTAATCGAAATTATTCGATTTAGTTTAAAATACCTCATTAGAGTTTTGAAAATCAACTGAACTCAAACTACCAGAATCTTCAGATGAAAATTTTAGTGGTAAGCTCGAACGAATACCTTTTGTTTCAAAATACTTTTTCTAAAATTATAAAAATATAATTAAATGAAAATCAACATCAAGCTGATCTGACTAGAGATCTTTGTTCGATTAAAGAAATCTCTAAGAGGGTTCAGAAAAATTTCAGTTTGAGACTTAAAACGGTCTAAAATATCTGATTTTTTAGACCATCAAAAGATATACAGGGATTCTTGTGATAATGTAATTTCTATTAAAAAAATTTGCATATTAATCGTAAAGATTAATGAAAAATATCTCGTTCCTTTTAGTTATTTTTATATGAGAAAGCTGATGTAAAAAACACAGTATGAGTGTTATAAAATCAAATCATATGTACGAATGAATTAACTCAGGGGTCAAAGATTAGAATGCGCTTTGGTTTTAATGGTGCATAATCTCATGCCGAAGTGACGTTAAACTCTTTAATACGACTCTCGAGATCTTTCTTTGACCATCAAAATTTATACTGCATCTCAATAACCCGACATTTTCTCTAAATCGACCGAATTTTCTAATCCAAATTGGTCATAATACTGAAGCTAGGCTGAAGATGGGGTTCTAGGGATAATTTTAAACAAGATTATTCTGATTTTGGCGGTATTAATTCGTTTTAGTTTAATAGTTAAGGTTCGGTCGGAGCAAAACGTCCAAATTATCTGAATTCTTTATTTTTGACTTTATAACGTTAATCTACGACCTCGAAAACCCCTAAAAAACAATTTTTTCATGGGAGTAAAAAATCGAAAATTTTATCTCTACCCCTCAGCTTTTTGCAGCCAAATGTTGATGTGTTTTATTTAAACATCGATATCGATTTAAAATCCGACCGAACGTTACTAAAACGAAGAAAATGATTAATGGAAAATGGAGGCGATGAGCCGTTCTGAACGTTACATTTTTGCAAAAAAACACTGTATGCTCAATTTCTAATCTCTGTCAATGTCTATATATAATTTCTAAGATATGAGCTTTCCATAAATTATTTAAATTGGAAATTATGTCTTTAGACGGTTGGTGTGAATAACATGTTACTGATTGGCTGAAAAATTTTTGATCTTACAATACAGTCGAACCGTTCCAATCCGGTCTTCACTAATCCGGCAAATTCGATTACCGAATAACTTTTCGATTTGCCATCTCTAATTTATAATCCGTCAATTTTGATAAACCCGCAAAATTTTCTCTTCCCGATTTAGCCGGATTAGAGAGATTCGACTATATATTGTTGTTTCATTTTTTGGAATAGGATTAAGAAAACGTGGAAATCAGAAAATTGAAACATAAAAAGAAATTTAATGAACCATCTTTCGCTCTCTTAAAGGAATCACAATAACTAGGTAAATAATCGAATAAATAATCTCGAGAAATACCTCTTTTTCAGATCCATTTCTAGATGAAGGTTGACTATCCGATTTTCCAAAAATTTGAAAATCTCCAAAATTTTTTAACGAACTTGTAAAATTACTTTTTTTCACATCACTTTTAACTTTGTCTAATGAGTCTTGAGAGATCTCTTTTTCATTTGTTTTTTCCAAATGTGAATTTACATTCAACTCAGACAAAGTTCGATTCCACTCACACGAGTCTCCATCTAATTTAGTTTTACTCAAACCCAACAATTTTTTCTTGAAATTATCAGCTTTAACTGTCAATTTATCCGAAAACTTAAACTTGTACGTTTCTATATCATCATCAGCCAAATAACATCGACTTTTTGAATACTTTATACCAAGTATAGATGTTGAATTAGGATTTTTTTGACGCAGTTTAGGATCTTCCATAAGATTTTGTGCAGTAGCAGTTACATCTGTGTCTTCTTCTTTAATAAAATATTGAGTTGAATTAACACGTGTGGGATAATTTTCAGTAGCATTATAACTTGATTTATTATAACCAAGAAAATTTTTGAACAATTTTGACGATTTCCGGTGAGATTTTGGAGGATTCATTGTAATTATTTTTTAAATTTAAGATGATTTTTTTGTTACTGAAACGAAAAAAAAGAATTTAATGACACAATTTCATAAAATTAATTCGTTTTCACTTGAATGATTTTATAAATTTAGACAATAATTAAAATGAATAGTCATAGAATATGATTTTATTTTGAAAAATAATTAATCTGAGTCATACATTAAACTTGGTATATTTTTAAGATTTTTTAAAACATTTTCAGGTCGATTGTATCGTACACCATTTATAACAACCTCTGGTAGTAGAATTTGTTTTATTGGTATTTGTATATTGGAGCTCCGTTTTGAGTCATCGTCTGAACTGTAATTGCGACGTCTTGATCGATAATTAACAGTATACGGCATGGTATCGAAATTATCATCTGTGTACATACGACCATCGGTTGAATTTGAACGCTTGTGATGACTAAGAATCTTTTCTTTAGCAGGGTTAAGTAAATTTTCGACTAAAAAATTCCGTTTACGTAACACTTGTTCTTGTGAATAACTCGATTCTAAGTCTTCTTTGTCTTCTTTTTTGTCCTCATTGTTTTTAATTTTGGATGAATAATTCGCTAAATGGGGGTAAACTTGTTGATAAAATGAATTCATGTAATTTTGGGCAGTGTTTTTAAACATGCGTAAGTAATTATTAAACTCTGTGGTATTCGAGTCTGTCATTTGTGGGTGATAATTTTGATAATACGGTTGTCTCATGATGTAAGAATTGAAAGTTCTTAAGTTGTTGTTGTAAGCTTCAATACCGGTATTTGATTGGTATTGATAAGAACCGATGCCGTAATAAGGCTGGTTAAATGAATTAAAATTATTTACAAAACTCATTTTTGGAATAAAATATTATGAAAACAAAATGGCGTTTTTAGTTGTTGTGTTTGAATACTGATTTTTGTGATTCTAATAAAATTCTGGTTTTGCTTGAATGCTTTTCAGGTGATGAGTGTAATAAACAATCATTTCATAAACAGAATAAATGCAGAAATACTTTAGATTTTAGTTGTATTGGCCGAAATGCATGGACCGATCTATATCACACGCAGCTTATAAAAGACTAAGTTTTCAAATTAGATTTGAGATTTTTCCGGGAAACTACGGATTCATTAAAGAAACTACAGGTTCTTTTTACTTGGTTATTAATTTTTTTTTAGATGTTATTTGGCGGTTAACTTTTGGAAACTCAATTCTCCTTTTTTAAAAAGAGAATATCTAGAAAACCTAGAATTCATTTTAACCCTTTGTATACTTAAGTATAGAAGATATACTTTTGGCATTGACTCCATTTATGTGATCATCAAAATTGTTTTTGAAGGTTTTAATGAATTTTGAATATTTTATTTCATCAGGTAGATCATTCTAAATCAGTATCACCCTTTTAGTGAAGAAATTGTGTCTCACCGTACATGAAAATTTGTCTTCTGGTGTTGCCAGTCGAACCCGTTGAAGTTGAACTAGGTTCAGTTTATCTTGTTAAAAGAATTTTCAGTTTTATAAAATTGAATTAAGTCACCTCTCAGTCTTCTCTCATCTAGACTTGTTTGACCCAATAGCGTTAATCGCTCGTCAAAAGTCCTTTTACGGATAGCGGGTAATAACTTTGTTGAACTTTCTCCAATAGTTTAATATTTTGTTCTCGAAAAGGTTACCACCGATCCATATTCGAGTATTACTCGTGCCTAAAACAATTCCTAATTCGACCAAGGATAAAGTTTGATTTAAATTGAGGACGATAAATGTTCTTAAGAGCATTTATGGTAATTACCATTCCCATGTCCATTCGAGTACCTTGTTTATAATATAGAAATTAGAACTGCATTATATTCTGTCTGGAAACATTTGCATCTACTATTAGAGTATTGACCCTCGTCAAGAGCTTTCGTTCGGTACCCATATCTTGAGCATTGAATGTGATTTTCCTAAAAAATATTAAAAAAATTCTTAAAATACGTCGACATCCATACGAAAACCCCTGCACATACCTAACTCACTATGTATTTTTTACATATCACTAGATAGAAAATATAAAGAGCTGCAAAACGGTGGTCTCATAACTTTAATGTCATTTTTAGTTTTTGAGATATTTTAAAAAAAAACAAGCAACTTTCAAATGGTATCCTTTAAAAACAACACCCATCGACAATGCATAAAAACAACACCGGGTGTAGATCACAAAAATTAAATAAATTATTGTTTTTTTTTTCGCTAACTTTATTCCTAGCGACCTAAATTTTCTAAAACACCCTTTTCTGCGAAAAAATAAAGTCATTTCGGTATAATATTATTGTTCCAAAAAAAATTGTCATAATACACCCAAAAACACCCCTGTATAATTCCAGATGCACCTAAAAATTGATATCATTTTCGGATAGAGAATGAAAAGATCTAGTAGGAAATGTGGTTCTTTTATTGTGGATATGTGGTTAAACCTTTAATAAATCGAAAAAACCTGTTGGAAGCGTAAAAACAGCAAAATGATACACCCTACGTAAATCGTAATAATTAAAGTTAAACTTGTAAAAGTAAGGTGATTTTAGGGGGTTTTTGACCCTGAGAAACCGAAAAGTGTGGTCAGATTTGACATAAATATGTTTTTTCAAAAGTAGGTTTGGCAAGAAAAAGAGATCACAGCCATGTGCAAAGGTATGTTGCTAAATCATTAAATAGCATATTTTCTCAAAGGTAAAAGGTTGATTATGATATTTCACCTGAAAGCTAAGAATCTCTAGTTAATGTTGGGATATTTTTTGAAGCGTTTAGAAAAATTAAATTAGAGTAACACTAATAAAACTTGACATTAATAAGAAAAATTAACAGTGAATTCCTATATTTTGCTTAAGTTCACTGTGAAAAAATTTACTAAACGTTTCAAGAAATATCCCAAAATTAACTTTACCTTTGAAAAAATATTTTTTGATTAATTAAAACTTTTTTGATTAATTGTGTAATTAAATTCAGGGTTATTCGCTCCACAGTGCATTACTTTACATTTTTCGTCGTTTAGCTTGATTAACCAGTCATTTGTCCATTATGATATTCGAGAAAGATCGTTCTCTAAAGCCAAGCATGATTCTTCACTCTTTATTATTGATATCAGCTTAGTGTCGTCAGCAAAAATCTCACACAAGTTTATGTGAAAATATATCCAAAGGTCTTATCATGGTGCATCCATTTTCACGTTCAAAATCAGTAACTTAAAACAGTTGTACGATTTTTGATAGAAATTAAGCAAAATAAACCAGGTTCTACATCCCTTTTTGCTTTTTTCAAAAATCAAAGGTGTGTACTTTTTTTCAGGTATCCGAAACTAAATTCAAATTTTTTATTTTTAAATATTCTTTTATTAAAAAAAATGAAACATTTTTTAAAAGTTTGAACTTCAAAACAAATCACCGAAAAATTTTCAACAACAAAAAAAAAACAAAACTCTTAAAAAAAAAAAATTATCACGAAATTTAGTTCTTTGACTTTTTACAACAATATTCTGATAAAATTTTGGCAAATGATTTTCTAAACTCAATATTAAAAATTGTGTAAATAACTGGATTTATCATTGAATTTAAATAGCCTAGCCATGTTAAAAATGATATAAGCTCGTCTTTTATAAATGGACAATCGATTTTGAATTCTTTACAAATACCTTTCATGAGGTTATTTACAGCAAAAAAAGGCGACCTTTAGAAATAAAGTAAAAATTTTTTTTTTTTTTTTAAATTTTAATAATTTTGCATCACTTACCAACATACTAAGAAAACAATTAAGACAATTAGAAGCGTTTTGGTCACTTTTCTTTCTTTATTCGATGCAGCTGATTGGTGTATTTGAGTTCTCAACACGTTTATAGACAACATACCCAGCGATTGATTTCTTTTTTCACCCTTATCGGTTGAATTTCTCGGTTGACTGCTCTTTTTACGTTCAGCCGGTAAAGTAATTGAATTTTTAGGTCCAGTATCTACGATTGACCCGCTTTGAATTGTCTTATTTTTGAGGTTAAATATACGCGGACTTATGAGATTAACTTTTTGATTATTCTCATTTGTTTGATCAGTTAGTTTTCTATCTGATTTATTGCTTAATGCAGTTGGATTAGTAGGTTTTCGATTATTTATTTTTGCCGCTTGGGCTTTTTTAGCACGTGAACGAATTACTTTAAATATTCTATAATACAAAATAATCATTACTAAAGTTGGTATGTAAAACGAAAACATCGACGAGTAAATTAAAAATTTATCATTATTAAAACTACATTGATTAACTTCTCTATCAGGTGTATTATTAAGACCTATTAGAATTGGTGATGCTATAGCTATGCTTAAAAGCCATACAAAAGCTATCATCAGATATATACGATTTGAGTTTTTGTGTCGAGCATATTTTATTGGACGTGTCACTGCAATAAACCTTAAATAAGAAAAATAATTAACCCTCTTCAATCTTATTGTAAGGCCTTAAGAGAATTTGA
Organism: Brachionus rubens; assembly: GCA_022207745.1. Lineage (NCBI taxonomy): Eukaryota > Metazoa > Rotifera > Eurotatoria > Ploima > Brachionidae > Brachionus > Brachionus rubens. The sequence continues at coordinate 690,229 of JAJVHD010000001.1, read as the reverse complement.
ACAAAAATACCTATCAATTGCAATTGCGACTAGATTTAAAATAGATGCCGTGGATGCCATAACATCAGTTGCCACCCACGCATCACAAACAATATTTGTTAAATGCCATTTTCTAGTAACCTAAAATTTCAAAATTAAGAAAAAAAAATTCAATTGATGAGTGTTTACAAAAAAGTTTACCTCGTAGTAGACGGCAAAAGGCATAACAGCTGCAGCCACTGTTAAATCAGCTAGAGCTAATGAAACAACAAAATAATTCGTTACAGTTCTAAGGCTTTTTTCTCTTATAACAGATAAAACAACTAAAATATTTCCAAATATAGTCGATATCGGACAAAATAACAATATAAGTGCCCAATAGTGTCGAGCATGCTCGCTTTCAAAAGACCCAGATTCAATACTCTCATTAAAGCCTATATAATTAAATCCGGAAATCATTTGCTGATCATGATTATTATTTGTCCGATTAAATTCATTCAGTACAAATATCAAGTCATCATTTTTTGGTATGTCCATTTCATTCGTTGTACGCGATTCACCGTTAACCGTTATCAAGATTTCAAAAAGTAAAAGAATTTTTGAATAATAAGCATCAAATCTTATCATAACTTGGTATCATTTGAGATTAAAAAAGAACCTTTATGTTTTTGTGTAGAATCTTGAAATTCATATTTATGTAATATGTGATTTTTTTGATTGTTTGATTTTCGAGGAAGACAACTTCGACAAAAAATAATAATAATCTAAAAAAAAATGATTAAAAAATTAATTTTAACTGAACCAAAAATTTGATTGAAACGATATTCAAAGATTTTCTTGTTTTTTTTTTTTTGAAAATCAATTTTTTAACTTTTTTAAATTCATCTTCATTTTAAAATCCCCTTGACAAAGTGTACTCGCTTACCCCTTTTAACAACAATATTCCAATTAGTGATTAAACAATTAATTTCTTTGAATAATTCAAAGATAGTATTACACTCTTTGAGTTCTAAAAGGACGATTCTTGTCAAAAATACTTTTGATTCAAATAATTAGATTTTATAATCCTAAATGAAAAATCAAAGAAACCGATTTTCTTTCTAATAAGCTCAGTTTAAAAATTGATTTTCTTAAGGTTTTTCCAGATAATTTTTAATTAATTGAAAAATTGTTGCATTTCGTGTTTTCGCTCGCCTTAAAACTGCGCTTAAAGGCATACGGGTGTTAGCATTCAAGTCTTTTTAAATTATAAATCCATGTATTCCGCTTGCCTCGTATGAAGGTTTACCAAAAATATTTTTAATTTTGGGCACTTAATGATAATTTCCGTAAATTTTGGTAATTTAACGTAAAATATTAGCTAATTTTGGTTTGGCGTTAAAGTTTGTATATTTTCAAGAAAAATATTTTTTTTTCAGACAAAAATTCTTTAAATTTATCTAATTTAGAATAATCCAATTGATAGTTCGCTTTTATTATTTTTTCTAGAATTTACAGAAAACAATTAGAAATTTTTATTTTAATTTCCTGTCTTAATGTAATCTAATAAAATTTTCTATTTAAATATAATAAGAAGTCTGGAAATGAATAGACGCTTAATTCTCACTCAATGCATCACTGTCCCGTTTATTTTGTCGTAGGAACATCTCTTCAATAATTTTTTTGTGATTTTACAAAATCCTATTTATTGAATGTTTACTTGATACAGCTCTCGCAGCGTAATTAAGGTGTTTGCGTGACCGTAACGTAACCGTGACGTAACTAGACCAAAGCGTTACCGTGACATTAATCCAATATTTTGAAAGTGTTTCCGTGACATTTTTACATTTTTTAAAAATCTTTCTTATGTGATTTCTAAAAAGGTACCCAAAAATTTTTCACTCATTCAAAAGTTTTTTTCAGATTTCCGTCTTGTGGTTTTGTAGAGTTTCTGTAACGTTACGCTTTGGTTGTGTTATTGTTGCAGCTCGTAATATATTTTCTTGAATAATGCTAAAGAATCAGAAATAAGTACCCATTGATTTTAGGATATTGAGTGGATACGGGTTACCCGAAAAATTTATGTATTGGATTTGGGTAGGTTAAGGGTTATCCTGAAATTTTGGATTTCGAGGTTGGGTTTACCTATAAAATTTAGGTATAATTAACTTAATTATTTTAGAAAATAAAAACAAAAAAAACATTAAAATACCCAATTTTATTGGTTTATTGGGTTACCCTACACGAATCTAATACCTGGATTTTTCGGGTAACCCGTACCCACTCAATACCCTAAAATTAATGGGTACTAATGTCTGTAAAGAATAGCGTATATCGATCAAAAGACAAACTTTTCACTCGTTTGCTAGAGCGCTTAAGAACATATGTTTGAATAATTACAGGACTGACACGATTTTGTGTGAAAATTTAAGTTAAATGTGACAAATAAAAATTGTTAATTTATGAAAATTTACCAGATTTTAAGTAGATGTCAATTGTTGATTTAATAAATATTTATTTCGAACCCAAATTTATACAAGGTAACATGAGCCGAGATAAAATTAAAAACAATTTGCCAAATAATGTTCTAGGACTTAATTCCAATTTAAGATCCAAAAGGTTCATGATACAAGTTCAAGTTCTTTTAGACATTTCTTTAACAATTCTTGAAATTTCCCGACAGTTTTTGAAAGCCTTATTAGAGATTTTTAACTTTCAGTTGATACCCATAAATCAATGGCTGATTTCTCATATTTCATGAAAGTTCACAAGAGGTACACGTGTGCTCATGTTACCTTATAAAATAAAAATATGATCTTTTTGTTGCACATTCTACTAGTTTTGGGCACGGCCGAACTTTTAAAAACTTAGACTTCTGAAAATTTACTAACTTTTTTTGATAAAATCCTACCCCAACTTATATATTTCGGTGTGGTAAGCTTAACAAAAGTGTTTATTTGTGTTAGGTAACGGCCACGCGGTCAACTGGTCGGCCATTTTTTCAATTTGGCCGTTTGCATGGCCGCCTAGGAAATTTTAATCCTATGCTAAGATAAACATTTTTACTAAGCTAACCACACCGAAATCTATAAGTTCGGACAGAATTTTATTGAAAAAAATTAGTAAATTTTAAGCTTCAGGAGTCTTGTTTTTTGACAAGTTTTGTAAAAGTTTGGCCGTGCCCAACACTATTATTTATCTTAGCAAAGAATTAACATTTGCTAGACGACCAATTTTTAAAATGGCCGGCCAGTTGACCGCATGGCCGTTACCCAATACACTACATTCTACTCTGGTTAAACTGGTTTAGATTCTGACTAAAAGTTAACCAGGCACAAGATACGGATTCGAACAAATTAAAAATTCATTATTTTCTTCTAATAACAAACCAGAAAATCATTCAGCTGATTTTTTTTTCCGGGATTAAGCTCTATCTTTAAGGAAACTTAACTCGTAACAATTTTTAACATTTAAGATGCTTATTCGACTAAAATCATCATCACTATGGCTATCCTATAAATCAATCGAAAATTTTGAAAGATATTTAATCGGGGTGTCATCAGCTGGTTTATTACGATAATAATTTAGAGCTCCGGTATTTTGGAGTATGAATATTTTGTATTTTTAACAAACATCAATCCCAAAATTTGTCACTTAAAATTTGTATTCAGAATTCTTGCAAAAAATAAGCTACTATAATCTTGATACTTGAACACCTTTATTATGACTTCTATCGAGATTATTCTAATAAAAAAAAATCTTAATTTGTCTGGTAAAATAAAATAATAAATATTTATTAATCTAAAATAAATAAACTTTTTAACCATAAGGATTTGATTTTTTTTAAATTGTAAAAAAACCCATAAATAATGTCTTAAAAAGTTTAAATTTTGTCTGAATGGCATAAGTTTCATTTTCATTGCAACAACAACAACAAAAATATAATAAATTGATTTTGAAGAATTATTTAATTTTTGTGTAAGTGAGTGTGTGTTTTTTTATTCTGGAATAATAAAAATTACTTAACGGAAAATGAATAAGGATTCTTGTATGATATAAATAAATATAAGGATTTTATTCATTTCTATAAATCACTTGAATTTCGAATATTGTTCAAAAGAATAGAATAAAAGAATACTCTCTATCTATATCCCTCTATCACCATTGATAAATTGTTTTTTTTTTTATAAATAAATTTATTTTTTTTGTTAGACTTTTCAATTAAAAAGAAATATTACTTTGATTATTTTTTTCTTTTTTGTTTCTTTATTAGAAACATTAATGTCTAATCTATTTATTTATTTTTTTATTTTTTAAATTATTTTTTAGTTCTGTTTCAAATCCAAGATTTTTGATGAAAGACTCTATTTTTGTTGTTGTTGTTTGAAAAAAAATCCGATTAATAAACTTTCATCACTTTTTTAAAAAGAATATTTTTTTTGATACTTGGCTATTTATACCATTTCGTGTTTATTCCTAATTTTTTGTTTATTATCAAATCATTGGATCATGAAGGCTCATGTAACTATCAAATATCAAGTTTGATAAATAATGATAAATCTTTTGGTTATTCGAAGCTTAAGAATTTGAACTTCAACACAAATAATTTCTCTAATTAAAAGATATTATGATTTATAAAATGTCATATTTTTATGGTACGAATTTGGTCTAATTTAAACGATACTTTGTGCAAAGAAGACTGACTCACGTTATATTCGATTAAATGGTATGCAGACATTTGTAATTATTGTCAAAGAAAAGGTTTTATTATTAAATATTTGACATGTTATTTTATTTAACGATTTTAAAATGAGGCCAGAATTAAATTCGGGTGAATGTATGCAAATTTTTTAAATCTAAATTTAAACAACTTTCTCGATACTCCGATGTCAGTTCGTTGAATAATTTCAGTTTCGTTAATTTTTTACTTATACTCGAACAAACGCAAGAAAAACAAAACTGAAAAGATAAAAGACCTATGCCAGGGTTGAGCTTAAATTTCTAAGACTGCTTTTTTGATCGACCGAAACGCCCATTTTCCCGTCTTATACCTTTCCTACTCTTAAGAAATTTCAATAATAAAGGCTTTCCGATACAATCCAGGACCTTTAAGTGGATTACGAGGGATTATTTGTGAAAGCTTAACTGAGCTTAATCTTAAAATTCAAAATTTGATATTTCTGATATTGTTACAGTGCTTTGCGATATCGAAAACCCATGAAAATCAATTATTTCATGAGGGTAAAAGATCAAAAATTTTAGCCCTTTCCCAAGGCATATGTACCCATTAATTTTAAGGGATTGGGTGGGTATGGATTACCCTATAATTTTGGCTTATAGGTTTGGGTCTTGGTTGGGTAACCCATACAATTTTGGTAATTAATTTTTATTCGAAAAAAACAACAATAAATAAAATACCCTAGAAAAAACAATTTCAGCCTATTTCTGAGCTTTTTACAACGAAGACGTAGGGTTGGTCGACCGGTTTTTATCGTAAAACCGGTTAATTTTAATTTATGGTTTCATGGAACGGTAGAATCCTTATAAAGAACATACAAGTTGTAGGAAATAAAATTTCCTAAATTTTGGTACCCTCAAAGTTGTAAAATTATTTTCATTGATTACATAGCAATTTTCCCTTAAAAAAATTCGGTTAAAAAAACCGGTTCTAAAACCGGTCAAATTCAAATATAAGGCTCAATTAGAAGTAGAAATGCATAACCTACATATCAAAAGATAGAGAACTTAATTTCCTATAATCTGGTATGTGATTTATAAGGATTAGACCATCATATGAAACCATAAATCAAATAAAACAATTTTTTGAAGAAAACCGGTCGACCAACCCTACGAAGACGTTATTGGACTTTTTTTAAACATTTTAGTATTCATGATTCCTAAAAGCTAAAGTTGATTTCAAGATATAATTTGAAAGCTAAAAAGCTACCATTGACGCTGAGATCATTATCAATGGGTTAAAAAAGTTTCCCTAAAGCCATCCTCGGGTGAAAACGGTAAAAAAAGGAACTTCATTTTTTGAAGGGTCTGCTTAAACAAGAGACGATTCTCTAAAAATTTCAGGAATAACTTTTTTACAGCGTTGGTCATTGAAAACTTCCAAAAATGAACGTTCACTGAACCTTCATAAAGGTTCAATGAAAGCGTTTCATCTCCATTTTATCTGTTGAATTTTTTTAATGTATGTTTTTTAAGCCTAAAGCATTAAGCATTTTTATACAAAACGGAAGTCAAAAATACATTTGTCTTAACGTGAACTGACATAATCAATCATTTAATTTTTTGAAAGATTTAACCAGATTTTATATTATTTTGTTCATCAAAAAAATTTAATAGAAATAACCCTAAGGGTTCATTTTTTAAGTCAACAAAAAAATAAATATTTTTATCATTTAACAAAATTAATAAAGTAACGACACATTAAGTTTTCCCTGCGAGATAAATCTATTATATCTCCTTAGAGGCAGCTCAAATAGGCCGGTAAACAAGTAGAATGACGCAATTGGATATCATATTTTGTGTTAGAAATTATTGCACAATTTGAGACTTGATTAAAAACTAACAAGAGATCTTGATTTAATCAAGAAAAAGAAAGACGAACAAAAAAGAAAATTGTTTTTGTTTTAATTACAACTGAATAAAAAATGATTTTTTAACAGACCGATTCCCTTGATGAAGTATTTTTCTCCTAATTATTCTAATTATTTTTTTTTTCAAAAATGATAAAACAATATTTTTACCATACTATCCATAAACAATGACCATTTTTGGGTATGTTGTTGTTAATAGGTTCCCTAATCAATTTACTTTGAGATGATTTATTTATTTTCGATGTAATAACAGGTATAAACTTTTGAAATGTTTTTTTAATTAGATTAAGTTAATTCCTTTTTTTTTTTAAAAAACCTAATTATTGAGAAAAACTTTTTCTTTTTTTTTTCAATTAAAATAAACAGAATCTGAAAATTCAGAAAAGTAAAAAAATGTATTGATTGTCTTTTAAATGTTCGTTTTTAAGTTGAACACGAAAATATAAATGATTCATGCGGTGCTTAATAGACTTTTGCGTCGAGTGCCGTAATGATCAAAAAATTACGTTAACTATTTATTTGAATTTTGAATTATTTTTCGGATAGTTGGATAGAAGATTATGACAGGGGTTTTGAATTTTAAAGGAAGTACTCAAATTTGAAAAAAAATATCAAGTTTCCTTCCTTGTTATTATCTTAAACAAAAGATTGGTTAATAATCAATTTACAGTGTTTCTTGCAGTGTTGCAAAAAAAAAAACAAGCGGATTTTCGAAAAAAATAAAAAAATAATTGTACCTTTTCGAGACTTGTTTTTTTTTTCTCAAGAAAAAAGTTCTAGCCGAACAACGCTGGAACAAAGTAGAGTCTTCACATCTTTGATTGATTCGCCCATTTAACAATTTTCATTCTCTAATGAAATCTTTCGAAAGTGATGTTGAAATAAGTTGATTTACGGAGCTAAACGCCTTAGTTTGTTGGTACAGTACATTTCTGAAATAAGTTGACATGTTTCGGAGAATTGCTTAAGACGCTCAGGCGCATTGCTTAGGCAAAGTTTTTGGGCTGCCTAGGACGCTCCAGCGCATTGCTTAAGCACGCAAAAGAAATATTTTCAATGCGACAGCGCATGCTCTTGAGCACGATAATTTATTTTAATACAATTTTTTCCTGCGCTTATACGCAATAAATATTTTGCTTCGAAACTTTGCTTAAGACGCGCAAGCGCATTGCTCCTGCGCGTCTTAGGCAGAGTGTCAACTTATTTCAGAAATGTACTGTAGAAGTTTCTACACCGTAGCTCAAAGTAAATAACTAACTAACTAGGAAGAAAGTACCGTAAACTATTGTTATCAATTGCATGAAATACACGCCTAGCAAAAAATTTACTCAAAAGTTTCAATATAAACTAATACCGCACTTCCACCGAATTAATGGATTGCCGTATCCGTACCTTATCGAACCGTATTCAAAAAAACATACCCGTATCGTATCGTTAATTTTTGTACAGGTACGGTTCGGTACATTTATCATTTGAATACGGTACTAGTACGCTTTAGTACGGGTACACCATTAATTTGGTGGAAGTAAATTTCAAAATAAAATTATTTTTATCTAAATACAAAATTTAAGAGTTCATTTTTTTATTTAAACAAAAAAAACATCATTTTTAATTCAAAAAGTATCAATTTATTTATAAAATTGACAAAAAAATGATATTACCCGGAGGGTGTAAGTTTTGAACTTATAGATTGAATACTTGAGAGCATAACGTCATTAACTTTATTTTTGCGAATTACTAGACCCATGTCTAGTTGAAACCTTTTTTAAAACAATACAATGCACAATTATTTTTATCTAAATACAAATACTTCTTGAACACCAAGGATAATTCTTGTATTAAAAAAAATACATATTTTGAAAAATACACAAACGGCTAAAGGTGTCCCAATCATTTTCTTAATGTTTGATTTTAAGAGAAACAAATCCGTTGTTATTTTCTAGATACGGTAGTGCCGTGTAGGTATGCAGTGAAGTGGAAATTTATATCTTGAAACTAGTGCTAATATCGGAACGGAAAAAATCAGTTTAATATACAAAGATAATATACAACCGATTATACAGAATTGTAAATTTTAAAGGGCTCTACATTATTTATAATGACGGAAATTATCATCACGGAAAATTAACTTAAAAACAGACAAAAAGAAAAAACTTAAATATACAGTTATACAGTTTCGAATTTCAGCTCTGGAAACCATTAATTTCCGAGACTAAAAAAAACATGTCATGATCCGTTTTTAAAATTCTGTATACTCGAATATTTCTTGGAATTTGGCAAAAAGCATCAATCGAAAATAGACGATTTTAACTCATTATTCATGACACATCAAGCCAAGAATCTAATTTTTGTATGTTAAAATGTTTCATATACTATCCCTACACAAGAATTTAAAAAAGTTTTGCCAACAAAAAAGAATCTATCCTGATGCATTTTGCTTTGTTTTTTCTGAGTTTTTTGTTAACTTCCATCAACCTGGTACTGTATGATAATCAAAAAATTCTTTTCAGAACGGAAGTAAACATCTTGTATGGTTTTTAAACGCGAACGGATCGTTACATTTTCACAAGAATCACTGTTGAATGCAAAAATAAAATTGTTTTGAGTTAAAAAATATGTAATTTTGCTTTTTGTGTAAATGGTCAACTTAATTAAAGGTTTTTACCCGCACCGTACATAAGTATGAATACTTTTTGCAGTGTACGATAAATTTACTTTGTCACAAAAATCAATCGACCAATTTTTATCTTACTTAACAGCTCTAATTTTAAAAAAATTATGTCAGTTAATTTTTAAAGGATTAAAAATTCCAAGATTTTTATTAAACAACAAGTTTAATTTCACTTGTAAAAAAAATAAATAAAACTCTTAAACAAGCAGAAAAAAAAAATTATTGAAATAAATTAGTTTTATCATCGGATTAATTTTCGTGTTTGGAGAAGCGTTGGTGTTTCTAAAATTTCATTGAGATTAGATTTCATGTTTAAACATAACCCAAAAAAAAATGAATACTTTGAGACCACCTTTATGTCGAGAGAATTACAAAAAACAGGTGCATCTCTGGTTTTTATTAAAAAAAAATCAAGGTTTTAATGCTTTTAGGTGTATTTAATGAGTAAAGGTGGTGAAACTAAATTTTTTTTTGATTGAATACCGAAACCGCACGCATTTTTAACAAAATTTAGTTAAGTTTAACAGCAGTTGTATATGTTCAATACCCCTAGGGGTTATATTGGATCTGAAAAATTCCATTACAGATCTCGTGACATTACTGATGGGTTACATGAAATCCGGTAAAAAAAATTCCCTAAATTTATTTGCTTGTAAAACTTGATGATTTAAGAGCTTGCGTAATTAGCTTATCTAATTCGTGTTAAAGCAACTACTTAAAATCATTTTATCTAACTGATCAAGACAACTTTGAATTAAGTCTAAAATCAATAATACAACATAAATATCTCTTTACTGAAAGCTTTTGATTAACTAGAAGACTTAAAAAAAAATTTTTATTTTATTTCTAACTTGTTTTATTGATCAATCATATAATAAATCGAGTTGTTCATCTTAACTTCAGCGTAACTTGATTCAGATTTATTTTGACATTAAAATTAATTTTTTTTTTTTTTGTTAAAAAAAAATAAAGTTCCTTTTGTTGTGCACTTAAAAGATTTTTATGAAAAGAATGGGAAGAAAAAATAATTTAAATACTTCAAACTTGTTAATTTAAGGGGAAAATTTTTTTATTTCTTCCTTTAGGTTAAACTAATAATTAACAATGAAGATAGTTTTAATAAGTTTGAAAACTTTTCTTTTTTTTTTTCGGTTGGGAATTAATTCAATTCCGTTTTTGAAACGAAACTTGAGCAGATCTATAAAAATACCTTTTTTAATCGATTTTTTTTGTTCATCAAGAAATTGATTTTGAACATTTTAGGGTGGTTAAATTTTAATTAATTTTAAATTGAGTGAATTTAAATATTTGGCTATGGAGACAATTTTGTTTCCTAAAACAAATCACGTCTTGAGGTTTTGATAAAAAAACTTCGAAAAAAAAATGCAAATGGTTTATCATTAAAATTTAATAAGCTTTAATGTTTTGTGTGTTTTTTTAAACCAATTACTACATCTGATTGATTCAATTCGTTGAATTATGTAATATGTTTTATTTGAATTCATAAAATCGATTATCAATCGATTGGAATAATCAAACTGTATCGATTGTATTTTTCTTAGCCATGATTCCAATTATTTTTTAATTTGAAAAATAAATTTGCTATCGATTGATTATAAAAATATTTAATTCTAATTTTGGGATTAAATATACAAATTTGATAAGCCATGCCTACTTCCAATAAAGATCGGAGCCTGGTTGACCTTGAGGTCCTCCTGGAAAACCTACTCAAGGATCTCAAAAAACAGCTACGGAACAGACACGTTGTCGTTAATAGCAAAATAATGAACTGGAAAGAAGTAGAAGCTGGAGTGATCTAAGGAAGTGTCTTAGACCCGATACTCTTCATTCTTTAAATGACGAGGTTTCTCTAAATACCAACCTACAAAAATATGACATTCTGACGAATGTGAAGATCAATTCCAGAGGGCTTACCAAAAAAAATAGTAGACTCAATTTCCTGTTGATATACCCGGAACCAAATGCGCCTCAAAACCGATAAATGTAAAATCATGCCCCTCATAAGCAAATCAGAAGCAGCCATTCAGGTTGTCAGCCTAAATGATAAACCCCTCAAGTTAGAATCCTCGTACAAATACTTGGGAGTAGAGCTCAATAACACACCATACCTCACCGGGCGCTTATAACGCTGTGGATTTTGTGCAGAACTACTTGTGAATTCTTACCGCAGCTACGGTTTGAGCCATTTTACTTACCTTAAATTTCACTTATAGCGCCCCTCTCCTTACATCCGCAAATTTTAAAAGCCCGAGACGAAATGAGAAGATATCATCGAAGAATTCTTGATACTAACCACAGAAACAGCAGAGAAAAATTATAATCCTAATCCGATCGAACAAATTATAAACCAAACGTGCACCAAACTGCTCAGGAGAATAATAACCAAGAGACTATATTTTTTTCACCCACTTACGATTAAATTAAATAAAGTCTCGGACAAAAGCGAAGCCATATGTTTAAAAATACCTTAGAACTCCACGAAAATGAGATTCAGACATTTATGAAACTCGACTTAATACAGAGAAACAAATCCCGCGAGCACCACTGAAAACAACGGATAATATCCACAATGTAAAGGCTGTAAAAACAACTCTTCCCTGACCTCATTGCCAAAAACCATTCAAGTCTGTCAAGATATGGTAATTCGTTAAGGAGAAAAATCGATTTATTTGAGACTGAAAATCGTTTATAAACTCAATAATGAATTATTACCCGGAATGGTCCTACTCTTTTGGAGTGTTAAATTCGTTTTGGACTCTCCTGTAGCATTCTTTAAAAAATAATATGCTTTCAAATTGTAATGAATCTAAAAAGACAATTTTATGCCCCAGGGATTTTTACCCTGTTAGGGTAAATTAATTCAAATTTAGCGGGTCGTTTGCGAAATCTTTACTGTAAAAGAAGACTCCTTAAAAAAACAAAATGATGCATCACCAAATTACGAGTTCTGTTATGGTAAGGAGTCCAAAATCATAAATCTTACTAGTTTTTAATTTTATTCTTTTTTGGCTTGACGAGAAGAAATATAGTCTTAAAAACTACGAAAATCCAAGTAAATTTATATTTTGGGGCTCCTTAAAATTTAACACCATTTAAATAGTATCAATAGTTTTTGCAAAAATCCCAATACCGTAAAAAAGATTAAAGAAAAAGAACATGGCTATGTATACAATTGTACATATATTCATCCGTCTTGTGTGTACAAAACAAATTTTAAGTATTTTTTTTTCCGCTGGCTTGATAGGAACAACATGTGACTGAAAATTTTTAATTTATTTATGTTAATCTAAAATCAGATAAAATTTTGATTCTCTTTCAATATTGGAAGAAGTTTTTGGCCAAGAAATTGATTCTTATGAGAGCCTAATTGCTGCTTTTCAGGATTGGTGTGACTGATTCTTTCAACCAATAAAAATTCGATCGTCATCACAGTTAAAAGAAGATTTCGATACTCAAATTGTAAATCGCTTTGTTTACAAGTATATTGTATTCAAATGTGTACAAAGTTGCAAGCCTCCCTCAAATAAAAAATTCCATCAAAAGACTGAGTGTATAGAATGCCTGTTTTTCTTCAATATACGCTTCGATTGGAAAGACCGAAAGCTTAAATTTCAAGAAAAAAAGCTTCGGGACAAAATATTCCGATTGATAAACGCTACTATGAGAATTACTCTTTTGTCAAGCAAAGAGAACCTAATTTAAATACTGAAGCAAAAAAACTATCAGAGATACTTTTAAACGCTGAAACCTCAGCTTACAACCCAAAAAAATTTTTCACTCAAACTTTCGATTTATGATATTAATAATTTAAGTCAAGAGTTGTCCAAAGTAAATAAACGGGGTCAAACCGAGGACGAAATTATTCAAGCCATTCTTGACGAGATTAAAGAGGGTGATCCGAATAACTGAATAACAAACACGCCATGAGACCAATTAGATCGTTCTCGATTTCATCTTTCAGTTACATGTTGTTCCTATCAAGTAGGCGGAAAAAAAAATTAATTTGTTTTGTTCACATAGCCGGATGAATATATGTACAATTGTACACATAGCCTTGCTCAAAAGAAAGCGATAAGGCCGAAAATTCTGCGTTCATTAAAAATTTTCTAAAACATTGACATTAGTAACTTGGTTGATCACATGTTCCAAATTGGAAGTTCGCGTTCATCCTAATTTGTCCGACGTTTCAAAAGTTTTCGAACATTTTTGAAAGGTTGTGAAAAGTTCTGAAAGCTTTTTAACGTTCATGAAAGGATGCGTACGTTCGTTTTTGGAACATGTGAACGGCCAGGCTAGTGGCTTAATTAAGCCTTCCTAAGACTTGATTTTGTCGCACTGTAATTTTTTTTAAGGTAAAAATTCATGATTTAACGGTTCATTTTACAAGCGCCTTAATTATACTCTCTAACGTTAAATGAGATTGACTCGAGGCGTCATTAGCAAATCTTTTAGAACAAAGTACAAAAAATATGGTTCACATAACTAAAGAATTAAATTTTGTAAAAAAACTCGTCATTTTTTTCTATTTACTTGATTGGCTAGATCATCTTTTGTAGTTTGATCTACTAACTTAATAAAGTGAAAATACATCTGTATTCAAAATTCATTTTCAAGATAGAGAAGAACCAAAGCTATTGAATATCGTTAAAAAATTTTTGTTTTCTTTTTTTAAATTCTAATATAATTTTGACTTAAACTTTAAAATTAGACATTATGGTTAAGAAATTAAAAAAATTTAGGGTTTATTTAAATTTAACTCATCAAACATCATCTCTATTACATCAAAAAATTTCAAAAATGTCATTTTTATTATTCAAGAAAAAAATTAAAAAAATTAAACATTGTCATTTTGATATCTTTTTTTAGGATTTTAAAATTAGAAAATTGAACTCTAAAAATCCTTTAATTTATCATCGATTCATTGTAATTAAATTTCCAAAAGGAAGTAGACAACAAACAAAAAAAAGGTTGATTTTCGATTAGGAACTAACGATAAAAAAAAAATATTTTTTGTCTTTGGTGTCCAAAAATATGATTCATTCAATTTTAATATTTATTTATATCTGCCAAAAATCAAACAAATTTTTAATATTTTAATGATGCAATAAAGCTTGCTTGCTTTCTATATAATTTTTTTTTAACTTATCCTCTTTCCTATAATATTTAGTATCTAAAAAAATTTTTGACAAAAATTAGACTTTATGTTATGTACTCTCACACTGAGCTTCCTAATCTTATTATTGATGATGTTGATTTACTAAATCTAAAGAAAAAAAAAAAACGAATGTATCAAATGTCTAAATTTTACTTTCATGGAAAATTGAACAACTAAAAGCTTCAATTAACCTTTGCGATTTCATTTAATTATCCCTGTTTACTATCATAGAGGTGGAAACATGAAAATTTTTGTTCAAAACAAGATAACAAAACGGAAATTGAGAATACAAAGCCAAAACTTAAATTTAAATTGACGAAATTACAAAAATCCTAAAGGTTAATCGATTACTCTGAAAAGTTTTTTTTCCCTCCAAAAGGTCTTTTTATTAAAGCTTTTTTTTTCTTAAAAAGTTCAAAACCAGATCTTTGGTATTTTTTAAAGTTTTTTCGAAAAATATTTTTGTGAAAAGGCATGTTTGCACTTGATCAATCTGTTTAATGATTTAAACCTTTAAGGTTCACGGTCTTAAACAACGAGTTTACACCTTGAAAAAGGACGCCAATCATCCAGGTAACCAGCAACATCAATATTACATTGTAACGATGAAGGCGTTTTCATTTTTTTTTTTAAGATGAAAACCACTCAGACATCTAAACGTGCATGGATCAAACTGAAAAGAAACAAACTGTTTTAAACTAGTCTGTTCTTTTTACTCTACGGGTGAAAAAGTTAGATTAATTGAAAAGGTTTCAAACCAGTTGCTAAATAATAATGTTGAACGTATGGTGAATATTTCTACATGCTCATCAACAACGAGACCCCCTATCAGTCGACGAGAAAAAAACAGTGAGCAGTAGGAAAGAGTGGAAATGGAAATTCGTGGACGATTGAAGGCCTACTGTACAGTCAACTGATAATGATGATGACCGCAATTTTTGTTTGTATCTTTTTCCACAACTAAAAAGAAAGTCTGGAATCCGGTCACGGCCGCTATGAACCGAAATTTCGAGGAAAATACAGACAAGGTTTATCATTTCGAAATTACAGTCTCATCAAAATATAATGTTGCTTTTGGTCCTATAATATGTTCAACATTTAAAAAAGTATTTCCCAAATGATCCTTTTTTCAAATTAAAAAAACAAGTCTATGCCCTAAAAGATTTGGAAATGGACTATAGCTGAATACTCATCGTCAGGGTTTGTTTTCCTATGCAAGTTCGATTGTCCGATTTGAAAAAAGGAAGTGTCTGATAACGAAACAAAAATTTTTCAGGAAATTTCTTCTGGTCAATATGGCAAAATTTTAATTGTAAATTGTCCTACTAAAGAGAAATGATTTTCGTAAGTGCTGAACTTGCATTGAAAAACAAAACCTGCTCATTGTGCTTCCAAAAATTTACCAATTTTGTCCAAGTTAGCTAAAAATGTAAATTATGCACTGTTCCGTTTTTTATTATTGTTAAAAAAATTCGTGTCCGTATTTAAACAGACTTTTTCCGTATTCGTAATTTAGGGCCCCAAAATTACAGGCTCTGCTGTCCGTGTTCTAGAATTATTAAATTATTTCAATGCAAACACATACTGTGAAGTCATAAACCTACTAATTCGGTACACGATGTATATTCAATTTTCAAACAATATGTGCTTTTAATGTCACGTAAAATAGCGTGACATCGGATGAACATTAAGTCTCAACGAAGAGACATAACATCCAATTGTGTAACCATAGCATGATATTTATAGAAAAAAAAACTATAAAGCATATTTAAAGAAGATTGAACTATACAGAGATAGTCTAACGGATTGAAGATTGTCCATTACTTCTAGCAATAACTCGAGTTCGCCTCGTCTTTGTTATAAGCATAGAATAAAGTAATTTGGTAAGAAAAATAAATCTATCAACTTGTTCCCTAATCCCCCTCCGTCATCTCAACGAAAGTGGAGACAAACTGCACAATTTTCCTTCGAACCTTTACCAAAAACTGGAATTAAAATGTTAAATCTTTGACAACTAAGCTGTTATGATTTTTTTTACAAAAAACAGCTGAATTTTAAGAGACGAAATCACATAAAAATGGCCACTAAAAAAATTCGGAAAATTGGGGTGCGCCTTATTTGCCATTATTTGGCTGGCAGACTGACTGAATTTAACGCTTAATTGTGTTCGTTTATTAGGGATCGCACTTAGAAGCACAGATGTCTATTTCAATAACAGTGCTCATCCAAACCCTAAGTTCAGCATATTTAGTTTAGCAATCATCTGAATCCAGACATTAAGCAATCCTTACAGTAAACCAAACCTAAGCTAGAACTCTAGTTAGATATTTAGGAAGAAGGTTCATATATCTTTTAAGAACAAGTCTCGAACTATTCTTAGTAGATTCAAAAGCGAACTATTCTTAGTAGTCGTTAGAGTAGATTCAAAAAGGCAACTTCAGTAGATTCTATCCTTAAAAAATAGACATTTATTAGTTATTTTAAAAAAGCAGCGTAATGAAAGATTCATTCATTTTTGATATTCCTTGTTGTAAACTTATTTTAAATAATCAACTATTCTTTCTCATGATAATTTTCAGCTATTCATCTAAAAAATATTTTTTTAAAATAAAAACTTTTCTTTGTGAGAAAGGTCGGCGCCATTTGTAAAAATTATTTTTTAGAAAATTTACTTTTCAGTTTTTACTGTGGCGTGGCCACAGTTCGCCACAATGTAGCGGCACCACATACTTGCAGTTTGCCTCTCTAAATTTGTATATTCAATGTCCTAATAAGCCAGTCTAAAGTTTTATTAGAAAAACAAATCACGGAAGTTTCATTTTAGTCAAATTTTGTGTTTCAGTTTTTAAGGAAAAATTTCACAATCTATCAAAATGAAAAAAGAAGAAATTTTTTTTATTTCTCAAGCCTACTGACACCCCCTCCCTATTTTATTTGTATGTATTAACCTCGTTCACATGTTCCAAAAATGAACATTCGGATCATTTCATGAACATTGTGTGAAAGGTTATGAAAGGTTCTGAAAACTTTTGAACGTCCGGACAAATGCGGATGAACGCGAACGTTCATAAATGTTCATGAAAGGACCCAGTTAATTTAAATTTACTGTAAAACCACTATAATGGAACATAACTTACAAACTAAAGCCATAATTTTACATTTATTTTGCATTAATGTAATCTTAATGTTTTTTGGTTGAGTTACAATTACAGGAGTTTTATGGTAAATTTAAGTTGACTGGGGGTTCCGAACGTTCATTTTTTGAACATGTGAACGACCATGCTTGTATGAGAATTTTGAAAAAAGAAAATCTAATTATTATTTTATTTATTACATGGTCATACTTAATAAATTGATCCTTTCATTAAATTTAAATGGCTCGTTAAATCATTAAAAATGTAAATCAAATGATCTAAATGGAGCGTTTGACTTCCTCTACTGTTTTTAATTGGGTTTAATATTTTCCAAAAAAAAAAGTGATCGATTTTATGTTATTTTGAGCTAAGCTTAAACAAGATTATTTGCCATTTAAAAAAAAAAGAAAAAATTGAAGACAAACAAAATTATTTTGATAAATATAAATCGCGATTTTTAAAATTATTTTTATTTTTTTTTTAATAATTATGAATAAACCCTTTATAAATAATTTAAAAAATCTATATGAGTTTTTTTTTTTTTAAAGTTTCAAATTAATCGAAGTTTCACAAAGAAATAGAGAAAAAAAAATCCAAAAAACTGATGATGATGATGAATATTTACTTTGTACAAAATCACACACACTTATATCAAAAACATTTGAATAAAATTCAAACCAAAAAAAAAAGAAAGAAAGCAACTTTTACGGCTATAAAAAAAAAGTAAATATTAGTGTTTAATAAATTAAAAACTTACGTATGATAATCTTTAAGGGTAGTAAGAACTCGATTGAAATTTAGAGTTACATAATTTCTATCTTATTTTGATTAAGCAACGTGTTCGCTTTAAACGACAAAATCAACAAGAAACTAAAACCAAGTGTTTCAATATTAATTGTTTTAACCCAACACACACAAAACAAAAAATGAGTTGAATTGAACTCAAAAGAACATTCTTCCAATTCTAGTTAGTTTTCAACTCTTTTAATCATTGCTTTGTTTTGATGTTTATATAATTTATACGTATCATTAAAACTCGATAGATATTTTGTTAATCTAATTGTTTTCTTAACGAAACAAAATCCTTTTTATTTAATCAAAATAAATAGTAGTTTTTATTATTAAAATATCAATACACTTATTATTAGTTAGTTACTGTGGTGTTTAAAGCAACATTGGGCAACGGAAGTTATGATATCGTTTTTGTTGTTGTTGTTAAATAACACACCCTTGACGAGATCGATTGAAGAAATGTAACATGCATTTATTTTAGAAATGGATCCCTCAATAACAACACTTCTAAATTAATTCTGTTCAAATAGTTTCATGTTATTAATTTGTTGAGCAAATATAAGCCTAATATTTCAATGAAAAAAATTCTTGTTAAGTGGAATTTTTAACAAACATACGTGCCTAAACTTAAACGACGCTGCTTTTCTTGTAATTTAAATGACAAAGTTTGAATTAATTTTGTGGCTTGCTCGATTAAGTTCTGATTACATTATTGAAACATAATTGAATTGATTTTTATTAAGCAACAGCCTTCTTTTTTTTTTTCAAGAGATTTATTTTTAAATCGAAACAAATATGAGAAGCTAAATTATTTTCTAAGAACTTAATTTGTATCTAAAGATCATGGTTTGATATATTTTAAAATATTTCTAAAAAGGTTGAATTTTATTATATTTATGATTTTGCTAAGAATAATAAATCTCAATGGTATAAAAATATTTCTCTTCGAAGGATACAAATGCAAAATGAATTTAGAACCCTCAATTCCAAAATTTTCAATCATTCGAAAAAGTGATCATTTTCACTCTTTCAAAAGAGTACATATGAATTTACACTTGTACATAAGTCATATGTAACGTTAAAACGTTTTTCTTTGTTACAGATGACGTTACAAATGTAGATAATGCTGCTAATCAAAAGCATTTGAAGATCTTCTTTTTAAGTAAATTAACTTAAAATCGTTCACTGAACCTTCAAAAACCTTCATTAATGTTCATTTTATGAAGTTTTGAATGACCAGGGTTGCACATAAAAAAAACGTAAAAAAAGAGATGTCGGAACCTGGTCGTTCACATGTTTCAAAAATGAACATTCTTAAGTTTTCAAAGTCTTTCATAATTTCTCCTCAAAAATATCCGTACAATTTTGAAAAGGGTCCAAAAAATTATTTTCAGGGACGTTTGGAGTCTATGAAAAGCCTCGAAAACCTTTGAAAGTTTGAAAGTTTTTGAACATTCGGACGAAATAGTATGAACGTTCATTTTTTAGAACATGTGAACAACCAGGCTAGTAAAAAATCAGAATAGATGTAAAAATAAGTAGATCCTACTGCGAAAATGTAACCTTCCGTTCGGAACGCATACAGAACTTTCCCATTCGTGTGCGAAATACTTTAAATGACGTTTCATTCTGTTCTCAGAATCATCCTTAGAGCTATTCCAGTGATAGAACATCGACTAAAAGACTTTTGAACTTGAATCGAACGGGTTTCGTACAGAATTTTAAATTTCCGCAAGAACAACTGTAGTTTGAAATCGTGAATAAATGATTATCAAAGAGTGAAAATTTCCATTTTTTTTGTGGTATTCAGTGGGATGTTTAACCATTTATTCTCTTCAAATAATCGTTAGACTTGCTTCTAGTTGTCTCTAAGATGGAGAAGTCTATCTTCGCACATTGTGAAGTTTAGAACAAAAAAAACAGAACAATTTTGAAAAATCGAAATAACTTTTTTTCTATTGGCTAATGAAAAAAAGGTCCAGCGTACCGTGCCGCACCCTTGCCTCAAGAGTACCGGCCTAAAATGGGCATATTAATGATTCGAATGGACCAACTGTTACTGTCCTCTACTGCATTAATTTTCCCCAGTCAAAATTAATTTACCACTACTGCTTAATTTTACTCTAATCTCAAATTAATTTAATGTTAAACTCATTAAACTAAAAAATTTGAATGAATTACACCCGAGTGTGCTTTGTGTCGATTTGAATTTGTTTTGTGAAAAATTGTGAAAACTTATATTGAAATAGAGCCGCACTACTTTAATTTTAAAGACTAACTACTTCCTTTTATAAATATAAATTTATAGATTTTTTTTGCAAAATTCAGGTTATTTAACAAGTTTCGAATAATTTGATTGAAAGAAATAAATTTTTTTAATTAAAAAAAATCCAAATTTAATTTTTCTGTTCAAAGCGTATGAGAAAACTAAAAAAGAAACATTTATTGGCTTGTAAAAATAAAAATAAACAAGATTTTTTATTCGCTTTTTTTTTGTTGTTTAATAAAGTAATCAAAACGAATTAATCTTAATTATAAATTTTGAATAAGTTGCATGAAATATTTAACTTTGGGTCATGAAAGAATATTAATCGACTTATGCGTTCGTCATAATGATGTTTTTTAAATTAAATTTTTCTCTTTTTTTTTTTCTACTGATGAAAAACAAACAAAATTATTTGTTTACTTAAAGAAAACTCACTCTAAGCACTCAGTAATCCTTCCTAATCCTTCAAGTTTTTAATGATTTTTTTTTTTAAAATGCCGTTAAAACAAAAAAACACCCAATGTTTGGTCCTAATTTCTGATTTTTCGGATGAAGATTTTGAAACTGTTTATGACTTCTAAAGAATCATTAAGTTGAAATTTCTTTTGATTAAAATTGGTTGCTTAGCTAAATCAGAATATTTGGTATGACATTGTACATGAACATGAACAAGAAAATACACTCAAAATATTACAGTAAAGTGTGAATAATTTAAAATTTGCATGAAATTTTAAACTTTTATTGTATTTTTGCAATGTTATACTTTTATAAGTACTGCACTTCCACTAAATTAATGGCGTAAATTTCTTAAGCGTGATTTGCTAGTACGGGTACGGCATTAATTCGATGTAAGCGCAGTATTATCAATCATACTAACCTGGTCGTTCACATGTTCCAAAAATGAAAGTTCACCCGAATTCGACTAAATGTTCAAAAGTTTTGAGAACCTTTCATAAATTTTCATAGATTTTCGGAGCCTTTCAAAATTTTTCATAAATTTTAGGATCCCGAAAGTCCACAAAAATTTTTGAAAATCTCCGAAAATTATGAAAAGGTCTCGAAAAGCTATGAAAATTTATGAAAGTATATGAAAGGTTCTCAAAACTATTGAACATTTAGGCGAATTCGGATGAACGTGAACTTTCATGAACGTTCATAAAAGGATTTGAACGTTCACTTTTGGAACATGTGAACGTCCAAGTTAGTATTTTTAAATTGCCTTTTATTATACCTCACCAAGGTTCGAAACTGACATCGATATCTGTTTTTCACGCGTTACACACCGACATCTTTATTATTGAGAAAAGCTAATAATTATCAGAATATATGATCTGCTCCAAAGGCAGTCCAAAACATTTATTGAGCTGCTTTTACTATTTATTCTAGACGATAAAAATTCATTCTAAAAAATACTTCATCTTTTAACAATTTTGTTAAACTTTAGATACAGCACGGCTAGTGAAAAAAAGGCGCACCGTCCATCTTACCATTCCAAAACTTTGTTTGACTCAAGAAGTGTATAAAATTAAGTTGATCAAATATCCTATTTTATTAAAATATTTGTCTTGATGAGCTCTATTTGTTTAAATATTTTTCGGTGATGTATTCCTTATGATGAATCGACACGAATCAGTCAAAGGTATGGTACGCCTTTTTAGCCGTGCTGTCTGCAAAACTCTGCAAATTAATTGCACATTTAAACATGGCGTGCAAAATTTTTATAAAATGCAGAGTTTTACAGTCAGTTAAAGAAAAATTGTTAAAATTAATGAATTGAAAAAACTTCAGAGCCACATGAACCTCAGGGTCAAATTCTTATTTTTTTCCATCACAGGTCGAACAGTGCCAATTCAGCTTTCAAAAGATGTGAGATTTTTCACTTTAGACCCGAAATTCTTAATTCTTGTAAGTGCTGTAGTCCTCAATATGACTTCAACTGTTTTCCAATAAAGTTAAGTAATGTTTTTACTTGAAAGCTATTTACTTTATGACTGAATAGATGTTTATTTTTTGAAAAATTAATTTCGAGATCTCATTAATTATTTTTCTTTAATTTTGCTTTCTCTTTCTCTTGTTGATTGTTTTGTAAAGGCTAGAAGCGACCAGTTTAATAAGCATTTATAATTTAATTTATTATATTTACTTATTGTCACTTCCCTTAGGTATATGTTCCCTTCTGATTTAAAGACAAGTAATACTTTATCTTTAAAGAAAAAATATGCTTAATTCTTTATGAATTTAGGTAAGAGAAATCTCGAATCAAAAATTTAATAACAAGTCATTATGTTTTTACCAAGTAATTTTTAAGAAGACTGCTCACTATTTTTGAAATTTAATCTTAGTGATGTTGAATTTTTTCGTAAACTTCGGTGTTTAATTTTTTAAGATTTATTCCTCTTAATTTGATTCATTGATACTTAAATTCCCAGAAAGAGAGAGATCGAGAATTTTTTACATTTTTCTAACTTTACGATGCGATCATGCATTCATAAGAGACCAAAATTTTAACATGAACATTTTTATGTGTCAACTTGCTCTTATTCGATTTATGATCACGTCTCTTGCTAGTTGAAAGTAAAACAAGAGCGAATTCAGTGAGTATAAACGGTAAACAAATTACTATTGTAACTGAAATTAATTAATTTTGTATTTTTTGTTGAATTATCAGGAAACATAGACCTGAGAAAATGTTTTCTAAAACCCCACAACAACAAAAACAACAACATCTTTCGAATCAACAAGATTTTCAAATTTTGAACTCTTTTTAAAAATAAATCGAATGTATCCTGTTTGATTAATAAAGAGAAAACAAAAACACATTATAAATTGCATGTTAAACAAAAAACAAGAAAAAAACTTTTAACAAAATTTAGACTTAAACAAATAAATAACGTTCTATTTATTGGTATAACTAACTTTATAACAAAAATTTATTAATCGTCGTTCTAAAATACTGACTGCCGCATACAGTTTGTTTGAGTGTTTGATTGAATGCTCATTTTTTTTATAATCCGAATGATTTTTTTTGGTTGTTCAAAGATAATAGACTTTTGTTGTTGTTGTTGTTGAATAAATTAAGTTTTCAATAAAAAAAAAAATTTAATTTAAATTCAGTTAACTTTAAGCAACAAGAATGTACATCGATCCTTGAGTATTTTTTATTTATTTTCTATCAATTGCATTACTGACATCTGATTAAAAATCAAATAAAACAAAATGAAATGTTTTATTCTTATTTAAAAAAAAAAAACGCCTTGAAGATAAGTAAAATTTAGATTGGATCGTATGTTTTTATTAAGTAATCAAAAAAAAACAACTTTTTCGCATGCAACTGATCTATAGGTTTCAAATAGGCACTTAATCTAAAATAAATGCATTTTTTATCCTACTAAGATCCTTTGAAAATTTATTCGAACGCAGTTGAATAGCAACAAAAAAAAACTGAAAATTCATTCAAATATTTATTAAATGATTTAAACCAACAACAAACAATAATGTTATAAATCAATTGAATGGCAACGATTTTTGGATAATTTACATTTAGAGAGAGAGTTTCCAAACTATCCTGAACATGATCTTTAAATATATATTCAACAGGGACTCATTTTCTGTTTAGTTTCTTCGAACAACGTTTGTTTCTCACAGGGCTACACAATTTTATCTATGATTTATAACTTAATCAATTATTAATTAATACGAATATACTGATAATTCACACTATGATTTAAAAAATGTTTGAAAGTATCTTTTTTTGGAAAATATCATGAAAACACACTTTTAAGTACTTAATTTTTTTGAACTTATTAAAAACACTTTTTTTTTTGTTTTCTCCTACGAAATATTTATGTAAAGATTTGGCTTCGAACGAAAATCGATTGAATCGTTTTTGTTGTTATTTCTTCCTTGATCTAAAACTTGAACCTGTTTGATTAAAAAAAAAATAATTGCATTTAAGGATTGATGGATTTAAATCCTGTGAGACGGTTATTCTTGAAAATAAAATTAAAAATTTCATTCTAGGTTTGACATATGATAATTCATATAATAATCAAAAATTTAATTATTTAATGATTCCATTAGAACTCGATTCCATTTAAACACTGGTTGTTATGGAATACACCAAATATTGTATGTCTCAGTCTGTTTTAGAGGGTTAAAACATCTTTGCATAAACTTTCACAGTTGAGGTTTGTCATGTATTAAGCAATTGTGGATGATTTATATTGGCCAGTGTTGACAGTTGACTAATGAACCAACTGGAGTAAAACAAGAACGGTAAATTTTCACACCATGTATATACATGGAAATTGTAGATCTCTTAGTCTGCTTCTAAATGGTACTTTAGTTGTCTTGATTAAGTCATTCTTTAATAAGAAAAATGAACTTAGTTGCAACTGAAAATCGTTTTTAAATTCAACTAAGTCCAAAGATTTGAAAGATTTTCATTGAGTTTCCAAATTATCAGCGGTGAAAATATCATTTTTCGGATCTTGGTCTTGGTTTAGCAACAATTTCGAATAAAAGCACTATAAGAGAAAGAACAAATGCATCTTCATTTCAACTTTCGAATATCTTATTTGATAACTTTTTCAAGATAATTTATCGATTAAAATTTTTTTTCGAAATTAAAAAGTAAGAAAATACAATTTTTTTGTCACAGAATCGATAATTACAAAAACGACTTCATACCGTCATGATATTTTTTGTTTTAAAAACTTTAATTGATAAGTACGAACATGTGCCGCTGGTTTGTCGAATTACCAGGGACGCCCAAAAGTTGCTTTTTTCAACATGAAAGTGCTGAAATAGCTATAATGAAAAGTGGTAAATATGCTTACTGAAAATGATTATAAGGGTATTAGATTATGAAAATATTATAAATGGCACTGCTTTGTTGTTTTCGATGGTTTCGCAAGTTGCTCGAGCAACTCTTGGGCGTCTCTGCGAATTACGTATTAGAAAACTATCTGAAAGACATCGTGATTTGAGAGAAAGACATTTTTCACGTAAATGTCTTATAATTTCCGTAACCGCTTATGTATATACGCGCGAAAAACGCTTCTTCTTTGGCTAAAAACAATCTTATTCGATTTAAATTTCCAATTGAATACTTTAGATAGATCTAAACAAGATCTAAAACAAGAATTCTCAGGAAAAAAAATCACGAGATTTTTTTTTATCTTAAAGGAGATTAATTCTAGGAAAAATAGATGAATACGACTTAAGAGAAAAAATTTTAAGATGTAAACGAAGATTAAATAATTTTTTTATCTGAGAAAAACTGCGCCTCAATTGCCATTTTTTAGCCTCCTCACAGCTATGAAAATCAAGGACTAGATACAATAAGCTCCTTTTCTTAGCAAATGTTTGTGATAACTGCAAAAGACTTTTTTATAGAGTTTATCGTAGTAATTTCGTCCAAAGTTTGATTAGTTTTCTGCATGCTTATGAAAGTAGCCTTCACCACCTTTTTCCAAATATTGCTATATGAATTGATCAATGAAATATTGCGCATTAGTTCATATTGCTATTTGCTACGTGAAATAATACGAACTTCATATTCTGACCGACTTGGATACTCTTAAAGGCTGAAGGACAATCGAAGAAATTGAGTTTTTGAGATAGAAATTTTGTCAGTTTACCCTCTAAAAATTAATATTCGGTTGGTATGGTAACAAAAATATATTCCAAAATTGACTCACCAATTACAACCCTGGTCATTCAGAACTTCCAAAAATGAACGTTCATGAACCTTCGTGAACCTTCATGAACCTTCATGAACGTTAATGAAGGTTCAAATATCCTCAAATATTTTCATTATTTTTCTAAAATTTTCATTTTTTTTCAGATTTTTTCTAAGATTTTCATATTTTCAAATTTGAAAAAAAATGAAAATTTTAGAAAAATAATGAAAATATTTGAGGATATTTGAACCTTCATTAACGTTCATGAAGGTTCATGAAGGTTCATGAAGGCCACTTTATAAAAATAATTTATACAACCTTGGTCATTCAGAACTTCCAAAAATGAAGGTTCATGAACTTTCATTTTTGGAAGTTCTGAATGACCAAGGTTGTATAAATTATTTTTATAAAGTGGATTGTAACCGATAGCTGTATCAAGTTGTTTACTGACAGTTCTTCTTCCTCATCGTAGTCTCATGAAGTACTTTCTGTTGACATCTGTTTGTCGTCGATGAAAAGACTCAAAGAAGAAAAAGTTTTTGTCCTAAACTTGACGAGGGTTCAAAAAACTGTGAATCAGTTTGAATATTTTGGTATTAAGTGGCAGTCGCTACTTTGTTTTTTTAAACATGAAAATCTAAAAGAATATTTTTGCTATAATGAAAGGTTTCCATTCATTTTTAGGGAATATAAAATTGCTTGATTTTCTGTAACAATTATTTCTAAATTTAAATTTTCAAAAGAGCATGATTTTTTTTCAAGCGATTAACAATATTTTTGAAATTTACGATGAACGAATTCTTAAGGAAATTATGTACATGATTATGTACATGACATAATCGCGATTGACCCTAAAATGATATAATTTACCCACCCTCGGCACTTATAATATGCAATATACGTTTTTAAGAATGAATTGTCTCTCAAGGACATGTAAAACGCCTAATTAGTATGTGATGCGACTTTTTTTTCTGGATATCCCTTTTATCAATATAATTATCGCCTGTTAAATTTATTCTTGTAAAATTTGTAAAATTCAGAAATGATCAAAAAATTAATTGTACAAATAATACTGTTGCGCATCAAATTTTTGCACAGTTTTTAATCGAAATTTTTTGTGTTCACACTTTTCCGATTTACCTGTATAAATTGATGAACAATTGCGCCTATAACGGGCAAAACCCGAATCAATTTGGTCCAGTTCAAGGATTAATCGAATCTTAACTTATTCAGGCATTAATTGAAATTGACCAGCAACAACCAACTCAAGAAATCTATCAAGAAAGATAGTTATCTGTTTATATACCATATCGACTGTACCTATAAGATTAATAATAAGATTTACTTTGATAGTTTATAAATCAGACGGCCCAGGCCAATTTCATTTGTGCTGCCATTAAGTTATGATCTTCTGTCATAACGTCATGGCGTAATCTTAGAATAATTAAAATCCTCAAAAAAATAAGAAGACTTGTATGCCTACCAGAGCAACAACTCGAATGGCCTTAAAGTATCTTAAGAGTGTAAATTTTTTTTAACCAAGTTGCAAATCAAAAAAGTTGAAAATTTTAACCAAATCTTTTAAATTTGTCTCCGCAATTTGTCCCAATTCGTTGATTTTGTTTGACAAGGATGCAGAGTTAAACGTTCAACTCATAAAGAATTTAACCCATTTTTGTTTTTTCATTTGAATCTCTGTCTGTTTATGTTTGACCTTCACATTCCTAAAGACCTGAAATTAAATTTGTTCAAATACTTTGAGTTGGAGCACTTTTTCTCCAATCCACAAATTAGCAATTCTTCAAAAATAATTGAAAAAGAAATTTATTGAATCAAGTCTAGGGTTGCTTTCATGAAGTGGTTAACTTAAAACTTTTTTCAAGTATGTTGCCAAGTTAAAAAAAAATGTCTAAATTGAAAAAAATTCAAGGAGCTAAAAGTCATTTTCTCTTTTTAACGTTTTAGGCTTGACTCTACTTCAAATCAAAAAATTGTTTCTGTTAAAAACAAACGGTTTTCTTATTCGATCAAGTGTTTTGTTGTATTAAAACAAAATCTAAAATTAAACACTCCTAAAATTATTAACATTGAAATTAACATTATAATGTTGCATCAACTTTACTTATTTTTTTTGTTTCTCTCTCTCTCTCTCAATAACCACTTCATTTTTTAGATTAAACAAAAATTTAAAAATTTAGTTGAAACCCTATTAAAACAAAACCTATTTAATTGCTCAATCCTTCAAAAAAGAATTCGAACACTAAAACTAATTTTTTTTTCAAAAAAATAAACAGTTTTTTTTAAAAGATCTTAAGATTAAAAAAAATTTAATTTTGTGAAATTAAAAGTAACATTAAGCTTAGACAATATAAGCTTACAAACAAAACAAAAAATGAGTGACGCAGCGTACAGAATTTCGGACTTTTTTAACAAAATGACCAATCTGAAAACTTATGATGAGTTTTCAGTTTTTATGAAACAGTATTGGTATGTCTGGTAAGTCTCGCTTGTCTTTTGGTCTCCTAAAAATGTTTGCAATTTATTTTTTTTTTGATAGGTTGATAACTTCATTGATTATAGTGATTATGATTGTGATTAACGTAATAATGCTTGTTTATTTTCATAGACGTCGAAGACCATTTAAGCAGTCCGAGTACTTCAAACAGAGTCTTGAGTCGGCTAGAACTAAAACAAGTAAATTCAACTCATGGTAAAAATTAAAAAATGAATTCTAAATTTTTTATCAGTCATGATTCCGGAAAAGGTTAAGGATAATTTGCTTGCAGATGAAGCTGGTCCAGACACTAATTCTCAATTTGCAATGGATGCTCTTATAGCTAACAATAAATACAGAGTAAATGTTTTGTGAAAATTTTTTTATTTGACAAATTTAAAATTTTTAAAAAAAAATTTAAGGCTCTTCATAATTGTCCACCACTTAAATACAACCAAAATTTGGCTAAGATAGCACAAAGTTGGGCTGATACACTTGGAAAAATGCAAAAATTACAACACAGTCCAAGTCATTGGAGAAGATTTAATAACGCCGTTCTTGGTGAAAACTTGTGTTATTTGTACAATGCTCGTTTAACAGGTGAAAAAATGATTGATATCTGGTACGCCGAGTCGAAGGTTCATAATTTTTCATTGGACAAACAAGTTGACAGTCAAAATTTCAGTCAAATGATTTGGAAGAACAGTCGCGAAGTCGGCTACGGACGAGTTAAAGGTACAGGTGGAGATTGGTGGTATGGTGTTGCCATTTACTCGCCATCTGGTAACATTAGCGGTCACTATGCTGAGAATGTACCACCTGTTGAATTTTAATCACACGATTCTACTTCCACTTTATTTAGATAAAAATGTAAAACAAACTTTCCGGTTTAAACTTGGGCGTTATTAAACTAAAAATGATATTTTACGCCTTCTTACTTTTGTTACACTAATAAAGCTTCTTTTAAATAATTTTTTGATTAGTTTTTAATTTTATTTAAGTATTTAATTTTTAGACTTGAATGGAATCAAGAGTAGGCTGTTCTAAATTTAAGATTACTTTTAAAAAATGTATATTTCAAGTTTTTGTTTTTTTTTAAGTAATCTTGTTGTCTGTAATTATTTTCCGCGAAACCTCAAATTTTAAATGTTTATAAAATTTAAGGGATTGACTTTTACAGGTAATTTTTGTTTAGATAAGGTATTTTTTTTAAGTTCTTATGAATAAGTCTACATTAATTTTAATAGATGTGTAAAATTTTGAAAAAAACTTTTTATTGCGAATCAACCGTGCGAACGTATTTACTTCTTTATTTCGAATTTTTGGAATATTTTGATTGTCAAAAAAGTGGTGGTTGGTAAGCTTGAAAAATACAAAAATTTTCTTTTTTTTTTATTTTTGCAAAATTGTTTTTAAAAGCTGGAGAGAAGTTGGCAAAAATGAAAATTTTATGTTTTCTTTTTTCTAATGCAACTTCAGACTGGCTTATTAGGAGACTGAATATAAAAAATTAGAGAGAGAAACTGCGAGTTTTGGTGGTTGAAAGGCTATGTGTCTCAAATAACCCTTATCAGCCTGAAGTGGGTCAAAAATGACCCTGTTTAGTTTTTTAATGTTTCTTAACTTTGATCACTTATTTTCGAATTTCTGTGATCATAATAATATTCTTAATATTCTCAGCTGTTTGGATTGATATTTTTAATTTATTCGTATCTAATACTCTCCTAAACTTTCTCAATTTTTAAATTTTTCAGGTCATTTTAAAAGCTAAATTCAAGTGTTTGGTAAAGGTTCGACAGAAATTGGGCGGTTAGGTCTTCACTTTCGTTGAGATGGTTGAGGGAGTTAGTGAAAAAGTTGATAGATTTTTTTTCTTATCTGATTAAAGCTTGGTTAGTTTCTTCAAGATTAAAAAAAACGCACATGGCGCGAAAAACAATGGAAAAAATTGAAAAGCTGGAAGCGATTGAACTTCTCCCTCATCCAGCATAAAGTCCAGACCTTTCCTCTTCTGGTCATCATCTTTTCCGCTCTATGACTCATTTCCATATAGGACGGAATTTTACAAACCATGACCACTTGGGTGTATTGAGTTTTTTAGCTCAAAAAACCAGGAATGGTACAAGAGAGGTATCGAATTCTGATAGATGGCTATAGACCATAGAGCATAATGGTGTAAATTTTAGAATTACGGATACACCTAAGGTGAGCATTCAAACGAAAAACAAAAAAAAAGTTTTAAGTAAAATTTATTAAAAAATTTTAAAGACTTCACAATAATAAATAAAGTTTAAAAAAAACCAACATTTTAATAAAAAAATAAATTTTCTTTTCCATTAAAATCGTTTATATTATTTGAAAAAGATTTACCTAAATGAATTTTCTCTTTCAATGTTAAATAATTGTTATAAAGACTTTGAAACGGTGTATCCTCATTTGTTTTTACAATATTCCTAAAATTTGGGTAATTTGTATCTACACTTCTTGTAATTACTCTTTGATCTTGTTCTACTGTTAAATATTCATGAATGTAATTGAACTCATCCGAATTGGACGAAACATTACTCAACAAACCCTCAGATGCTAAATCCATGTCTTTTTGTTCAAATGTGTCTTGTTGATCATTTTCACATATTGACGATGAACTCGATGAAATTAAATTATCTTCTTCAGCAATAACACTCAAATTTGTAACTTCGGTTTGATTTAAATTTTTAAGTCCATTGCCAATGTCTTTTTTGCGCACATACTTGAGACCTATGTTACGATTAGTTTTTTGATTGAGCTCAAATTTTTTTGTTATAGTTAACATTTGAGAATTTGGCTCTGGTAATCGTGGTAAATTAGCTTCATATTTAATTTTATCATCATCTTGTTTGTTTGTTTCATAGAAAATAATTCTATTTTGTCTTGGTATTGGTGGTCCATAATCTTCGTTATTAATTTCATCGAAATTGTTTGATGAAGAAGACGATGTAGGCGAAGATGTTGAAGATAATGGTAAATCGTTTTCATGTATTTTAAAGTAAGTATTTTTAAGTTTAAGATTTTTATCTGGTCTATCACCTACTTGAATTTTATGTTCCAATAAACAAGATTTTACATTATTTGTTTCGTTTGTTCGTATTTCAAACGAATCTTCACGTTGAATGTGTAGCTCTTCAGATTCGGACGAACACGATGTTGTTGAATGTTCAAAATCATACTTACTATACAAAAAATTAGTTACAACACTCGAAGGAAAACAATCATCATCTGATTCTTCAATTAAATGTTTAAAATTATTTGACCAGAATTTGTTGCGATAAAACGGTGGCAATGGTGGACGACTGTACGTCGATGGTATTGACTTTATAGGACCGTATATATTGTATTGACTTGTATCCTTACGCTGTTTACACTTAACTTTTGTTTCTTCATATTCTTGAAATGATTTTTTTAATTTTTTAATTTTTTGTTGCAAAAGATTTTTTTTAATGATTCTTTTTAATCTTTCATAGTCGTTGTCCTCTTGTTGGGAACACAATAAATTGAAATAATTAAGACGATCCTTATCATTATTTTTACGTTTAGCAGTCATTTTTTTGACAAAATGATCATCGTTTGCTTGTAAATTATCATCTGTTATAACGAGTATTATGGATACTTCATTGTTATGCTTATCCACGTTATCATAATAAGGATTAGCTTTAAATTTGGATGTTTTACTCAAGTTACGAATCATTTTTAAACTTTTAAAGCATGTTCTAAAACATTATTTATATAAATTGAGTTATAAAAAATTGTTTGTTTATAGTTACGAAAAGTTTTGGTAATTAAAAAAAAATTAAAATGCCATTTTGGGAGAATAAAACAAAAACAAGAAGGGAAATTTTTCTTTTTTCTTTTTTGCAAGGGCGGTAAATTAGAATAGAGAATCACTAGTAAAGTTAATATTCTTGTCTAGTTAATTTATATTGATAGATATTTTTCTATTCAATTTTATCTGTTGAATATCTCTCCTCTTTTTTTTTTTTTCGCGCTCATTAAATAATTTTATTTTAATTTTTTTTATTCAAAAAAAAAAAAAAATAAAAAAAAAATAAACAAAAATTTTATCATTTAATTGTTTTGATAGCTCAATTTATGCTTTGAAAGAAAAAATAAAAAAACAAAAAAAAAATCAAATTGTCATGTTTGTAAACTATCAATTAATTTTTCAAAAAGTCAACTCATAAACATTATACAATATTATCTAATTTACCCGCTTTTTTATTTTTAATGATAGCTAAATTTTCAAAATCAAAATATAAACAATAACAAAATTTTATCTGATTTTTGGAAATTTTTTTTTTTTTTAATTTTTATCTAAAATGATGCATAATTCACACTCATTGCACATTAAATGATCCCATCGTCTTGAATCTGAAGGTAAATCAATTTCGAAAATTGATTACCAAAAAAATTTAGAATTATTTTTTTCTAGAAAAACAGGCGAATCACATCGTTTAATGAAAAAGATTACATAAAAACAAAGATTTACTTAATAAGTAGAACATGCTTAAAATCAAGGACAGATAGAAGTGACTCAATTTTTGAAAATACTTAAATTTTATGTCGAAAGCAGTCACTTTGATAATTTTGATACTTAATTTTTGAAATTTAAATTTTGAAACCGGAAATTCATTTGAAAAATTTTCTTTTGAGCCTTAATTTTGAATCACTATAACTACCTCCATCTAGAGTAAGCGGAAATTTTACCATCAAAAATATATAGGCCCATGAAATTTTTGTATCCATTTTAGGGGAGTAAATTTGATCTGGTATACTTTAAAAATATGACCAGTACAAAAATGGGATTTGCTCTTTTGGCTTCTCTGTTAAATAAACCACTTTTCATCGCTTTACTACCTTTTTTAAGGCTTATTCTTTAAGTGAGTTGGTTCTAGTAGAATTCGATATGATTTAGGTATTGCTTAGCGACACTGTAAAGTACGAAAAAAGGGAGCTTCGAAAAAATTGGTTTCCTAAGATTAACACTATATCCTTTTTTCAGTAGTAAAATCAAACGATTTTTAATCACTCCAGTTCACAAAGTTTCATTTTAAGTGACTCATCAAATATACTTAACACAAAATGAAAGCAAGTTATGCAAACAAATAACGTATTTACTCGAATTTAACGACATGTCGTTATAACTGGTAATTCGATATTAACGACATGGCGAATTTCAATGTAAAAAGCGAATTAACGACATGTCGTTATGTACAGAACGACATGTCGTTAAATTCGAGCAATTACGTTATGAAAATAATCTTGGTCATTTTTCATGCAATTCGCAATTCGCATTTATCATAAAACATTATTCATTGAGTTCTTCTTTTTAGGTTAATTTGGTGTGTTCGAGATCGAATATGGTTTGTTTTCACTTTTGCATCGGTCTCATCCTAAAAATAAACCAGTAATCATCGACTTGTCGTTTTCTAGATGATCTGGTGCTAGAACAACTTTGAAAATCATTGTATCTGGACCCGCGGGTCGCGATGATTTAAAATAAGGCCGTCGAAAGATGCTAACGCAGCGTATATTAAAAAAATTCTGAAAAAGCCTACCCGCCTTAGAAGCCTAATCGGCTACTGGAGCTAATACAGTCTAGGATTGTTCTACTACATGTAAGATCTGCACAGAAAAAAGTACTAGTTTTCGCAAAATAGCGATAACCTTTTTATTATTAAAATATTTGTCTGATTTATTTAATAAAATTTTCAACACTGTATATAAAATACAAAGACTTTGTCGATTTTGCTTTTGAAATCTAAAATATATTCACAAGCGTTTTTACCAGCCATAAAAAAAATATACTGATGATATAAAATATTTTGTGAATTATGCAACCAACTTATAACTAAAATGTACTCTATGATTGGGTTAAAAAGAATTAATCGAATTATACAATTTTATTTTATTTCATGAATCATTAAGTTGTAAAGTTAATTTTTAGAATGACTTTGTAAAAATTCTTAAAAAGAGATAACAAATAGAGAAAAATTAAAAGAAAAATTTGAGAACAATACTCGGTTAAAATTTTACTATAATTAACATATCAAATACATTTAAGGAATGATATACATCTTTATCGTTTTTATTGTCTTATTCAAGTTATTTGGCAACAAAAAAAGAAAATTCTGTGTTGAGAAAATTAGTAAAATAACAATTTAGAGACTTCTAATGAAAAAAAGCAGTGTTGCATTGCATTTGTTCGAGTAAAATAAGTTTTCAGGCAATCTTAAAAATTGATCCACCTTACTTACTTAAAAATATATGCCAAAATGAAAAGATTAGAAACTAAAAAATCGATTTATGTTCCATTTTTTAATCAAAAAAATAATAATTTCGACTTAAAATTCTGGGTTCAGTCCTTTGTCCTATTCTCTTTGTCATATAAATAAACGATTTGCTGGAACAGTTGAAATACTTCAATCTATCATACGCGGACGATGTCAAAGTAATTGGCTCATGGACTCAAAAAGACACACAGGATAAGAAATCGAAGGAATTACAAGAGGATCTCGACATGCTATTCGAGTGGTCAAAAATTTGGTCAACTGACTTAAATCTTCTAAAATGCAAAACAATGAAAATCGATAAACGTGATCCAATTGACAATCATAACTATTCAATGGCTGATGCCAACGTTAACCATGTATTTCAAGACACAACTGAAGAAAGAGATCTGGGTATCATAATCACGAACGATTTGAAGTGGAAGAAACAGTGCTGTACGGCAGCGGCAAAAGCTAAAAGAGCTTTAGGACGAATCAAAAACTCGTTCAGATTCCTTACTCCAGAAACACTAAAGTTACTATTTAATGCGTTAGTTAGACCACATCTCGAATATGCAGTAAGCGTTTGGTGCCCTTCTTTAAAATCAGATGTGAAAAAGATAGAGAATGAACAACGAAGAGCAACAAAATTGATCAAATCGGTCAAGAATCTACCATACGAGGTTAGACTGAAAAAACTTGACATGTTGAGCTTAGAAAATAGAAGAGTCAGAGGAGACCTAATTCAAACTTTCAAACTAATAAACCAATTAGAAGAAGTAAGTTTAATTAACAGCTTTAACTCGGCAAATGACAAAGTGGGCTCTTTGAGAAGGCCACACGACCGTAGGCTGGTAAGAGAGATAAACAAAAGAGGTACACATCGGTACAACTTTTTAACAAATCGAGTCGTAAACGCATGAAACAATCTTTCAAGAGAAGCGGTTAATGCTAAATCAGTTAATTCGTTCAAGGCAATAATCGATAGAGAAGTATTTGGAATGGTCGATATCAATGGCTGCTAAGACTCATCCGAGTCAAACGCTTCAATGCGTTAGAATGGACCTAACCGTCTATTCTGCAGTTTTATTAACTACTACTACTACTACTACTACTACTACTACTACTACTACTACTAAAATCATCAAAATTAAAAGTTAGAATTTATGAAAAAATTTGGCTCAATTTTTTTTTAAAAATAAGGTTCGCGCCGGTCAAAACTACAGCACTATCTTAATATGTGATTTTCGACCTCAAATTCATAATCTGCATATATTAAAACCTAGAAAAGACAATTTTTTAGGGCGGGTCAAAAATATTTTTTTGGGGTACCCCACCCTCAAAGTTAAACTAAAAGTTTTTGAGCTTCATCGATCCGTGCCAAAAAACTTATCAACTAGCTTAGATAATTGCATAAATATACATATATTCTTAAAGCTCATAATCTTAGCTACAAAACGGTTAAATTTATTTTTTATTATTGTATTACCGAGGCTGAAAAAAATCAAAAATCACTAAGATGATGGATTTTCATATTTTTGACTAAAAATTCGTAATCCTCATGTAGAATTACCCCAGAAAACATACACTTTTTTTGGTTAAAAATTTTCTTTCAATATTTCATAAAATTACCTTTTTTGAACCATTTTGAGCACCCAAAATCAAATATTTTAAAAAATATGTTCTTTATGAAGATTTATATGTTTTCTAGGGTAATTCTACATGAGGATTACGAATTTTTAGAAAATTTTTTTTTTATTTTTTCATACACCTTTTTCAAGAGCCTCTTAAGTATTTTCTATTTGAGCCATTTTAACTGATGGGTTGTGATTTTTACATTTCGAAGGTATATATATATCAGTAAGTAGCATATTCTGTCCTCTTTCAAATGAAATGAAACTAAGAGATATGAATTATAAGAATAAAGTTTATGAACATATTTTCTGGGCCATAATTTTTTCACCATAAAAATGGAATACCATTTTTAAAAAATAAGTTTAGCCCACTAATTTATTTTGCTAACTATCCTTTGGTCCTTATATTGTTAAATAAACAAAAAGTATTAAAGCAAGGATTTCGGAAAAATTAGTTGCTGCATCTTCTGACAATGCCTGTGAAAGTTCTGGAAAAAATTGCAGAATTAGACATTGTGAAGTTAAGAACAAAAAACTGAACATTTTTGAACAATCAAAATATTTTTTTTTCTGTTGATCTTATGGTGATTCAGCATATGTAACATAAACTATTACACCATTCAACAATGTCTGCTAAAAGTTTGCAATTTTTTCGCAAAATTCACACTATTATAACATATAAAAATTAAATGCGCTTTTTAAAAATGAGAATTTGGGGTCTAGATGATAAAAATGGTTGTTTTCAATTATTTTATAAGTTGATCGATCAACTTTCAGCGTCCCTGTTCCTGATGTTTCTTTTATTGCGAACTCATCTGAAAGTTTTTTCAATTTCTGAACTGTTTTAGAAAATTCTTGCATTCTTTAGCCAGTAGATGGTTTTGGGAATGATCAAAAGAAGATCTAAATTTCAAAACATTGAAACTGTAAGTAGAGTCTATAAGCCTTTTGTTAGATCGCATTTAGAATATGGAGTTCTGAAACCCAGAAGAAATTGGACTACAGTGTTAGACTCTGAGTCATGAATTTAACCATACTTCAAACGAGAAGACCAAGAAGAGATTTGATAAAAATGATTAAAATTGTTAAAGGCTTCGACAAGATTAATTGTTTCAAACCCTTGATAACCAAAAACCAAGAAAGCAATTGTTTCCGTAATGCAACAACAAGTCATGAATATAATGAGGAGGGACCTGGTTAAGAACTGCGACCATAGGTACAAACTTTTGACAAACAGAGTTTCAAACCAAACTGTTAACCAGAGAATTTAAAAACAAAATTGATATTATAGACTTAGAGGATAACACCTCATTTCATGCGGATTATTAGATACAGCAAATTCTTTTACTTTCCTTACTTTGATACTCTTTACAACCATTTGAAGTAAACAAATGAGTAATTTTTTAACTAACCAAATTTAAAATGACATTAAGGCGAGTAATTGAAATTTGCAAGACTGAATCCTTAAAAATTAAAATGCGATAACTCGTTAAGAAAAATTGTATTGTTCACACAAAAGAACTATGGATCAATTGATCTTAAAATCGTTATGTTACAATAGTAAAAAATGTCATTGAATGAAAAATTGAAATCATAATTGATTTTAAAGGCCATTTACAAAATGGGTTTCAGTCTAGATTCGATTAGTAAAAGTTTACCAATAAAATTTACCTCATCAAAAAAAAAAAGGGTTGAATTTGAGAGTAAGAAAATAAAATGAAGTAAAAATCTCCGGAGGCGTTTTATTTTTATTAATTAAGATAAAATAAAATTAGAAATTTTTTTTTTTCAACACAAATAAAATTAATTTTTTTTTCGTTCAGAAAAAAAAATTATAAAATTAAATTTTAGCAATTAGAAAAAAAAAAGAGGCTTTATTTACCTATATTTCAAAGCTATGAATGATAGCTCAATCAAATTTGTTTTCCTTCGAAAAATGCTTTTTAATTAGAAAAAAGTGATGATAAAAATAAGAAAAATACGTTTAACTTGTGTTATCACATACTTACAATTACTTTTATGGCAAAATTTGCCAAACAAATAAAAAAAAAATTGCAAAACAGACAAATGAAAATTAAATTTTTCTATTTTTTTTAATTAATGACTTTTAGTTTTGTTATTGCAGCTAGCAAATAACTTATACGCTACCTTTTTTTTTTTCCTTTAAAATTAAAAACCGAAGTGAAAAATGAATAATATGGTTCTATAGGCTCTTTTTAAAATATTTTTACAACGCATAGCTATCAATCATTTGCCAAAATTTTATGTTCATTCATAGCTTCATCTAGCGTATTTTCAGGTATTCTACAGGTATTCGAAAAAATTTTAAGTGGGTACTGACAGTTGTACCCAGTCAATCAATTTCAAATGTAAAACCGCTGAATGATCACTGAGGAAGGGGCTGTTTCATCAATTTTCCTTTTTACTTTACTCATAATTCTTATTAAGGATCCAACATAAAATTTCTGTAGTATATACAAGTGACAATCGTTTGATATGATACATGCCTTGTTCAAAATTATTATGCTTTTAAGTTTCAGACTTAAGAATAAGTTTTCTGAAAACTTGTTCATATTATTTTTGGTAGGAATAATTTGTCTATAAATAATTAGATCAAAGACATCGACTTATAAAAAGATTAGTATAAGTATATTCTTCCGAAATCGCATACTGGATCCTTGATAAGAATTATGATTTAAGTAAAAAGGACAATTGATGAAACAGCCCCTTCCTCAGTGATCATTCAGGGGTTTTACATTTGAAATTGATTGACTGGGTAATACTGACAATAGATTAAAACTAAAATCAAAGTTGTTTTCACTTCTATCAGTGGTGCTCTCATCATTTAAACGCTGGTAGACGCCTTATTCTAATTTTATTGCGCGTCTACTCATTTTCAATGAAAAATTTTAATTAAATAACTTTCATGCGGGAAATTAGGAATTTTTGTTAATTAAAAAAGGAATAAACCTAACTAAAAATTAAGCAAATACAGCACGGCAAGTGAAAAAAGGCGGACCGAGGAAAGCTTAACGAAACAAGATTAATTGTTGGAATTTAAAGTTGATTCGTATTCCTTGTTTTGATGAAACTCGGAATCTTAAAGCTTTTAACGACAACATTTATTTGAATCTCTGAAAATTGAAAAGCACTCAAAATGAAAAATTTCCTAATCTAGATTTGATTTAAGATCGTTTTGATATTTTGAAAATTTCCCCACCCGGCTTAATACGCCAAGTACTGCTCGGTAGGTCGTTACGATAAGCTGGATGATAGACCTTTTTTCACTAATCGTGCTGTATCAAATTTAATCCTTACACTCCCAGGATTGAGCAATTATAAATAAGATTCAATTGAAAGTGATACTGACTATTTTCGAGGTCTACCGTATTTGAGGTTTACCGTATTCGTACCGTACTAAAACTAATTTGCGAAGCCAGGAGGGAGCTAGGCGGCTTGCGTTCCCTTATTTTGAAAAGTTACAGCGGCTTAGTCCCCCCTCCCAAATGAAAACATGATTTCCCTTTTTTTATGCAAAAAAAACTCAAACATTCGTGGAATAATTTGATTTCAGAAAAAGACAATTTTGGGAAATAATCACAAACATGATTGCTCAAATGCTGCTACAACATGAAAGTTGGACAGGAAAATAGTTTTTTAGGAAAAAAACTGCATCACGTTTTTCAGCAGAATTTTTTCTAGAAAAATAAAAAAAATTAATGATCATAAAGTCAAACCTTAATGTCCTATGGGTCCCAAAAAGACCCTTTTTTAATGAATTTTTGTCATAAAGAGGATTATTTTTCAAGATACCGATCATGAAATATCACAAAAAATAGTTTTAAAAAGGTGCTTGCAAACTCTGCTAATGATCTCCCACAAGACATATTTTCGGATATGAGATATGGGTATAAAAATGTATTGAATTTAGAAACTTATAATCGAAGCACTTTTTTGAAGAAAAATTAAATTTTTCTAAAACAATGCCAAAACAAAAAATGTCATCTTTCGATCGTTGTAAACTGAGTCAGGATTAGGTTCAAGACAATTCTATAAACTATATTCGAGTTGTGGTACGGGTCCGAGTATGCCGTTAATTCGATGAAAACACTGCATCTTGCCTATTTATAAAAAAATCTAACCTAAAACACATAACGTAATTACTCGATTTTTGTGACATGTCACTATTTTAGGGTATTATGTAACAGTGACAGGGGGCGAGTTATAAATTTGAGGCAAGCTTAAAATATCTTGAACGATTAAACTTGAAGATTATTTTTTAATCAACTTTACCTGACCTGTTACGAATTCAACTTTTGCTCTCTATCAAAAGATTCTTCATTGATTTTATTTAAAAGTTTTAACTTTGAGAATTTTTATAACTCAAAACTCTCTTACTCAACCTAATAGGCTTAATTTAAACAAAAAAATACTTCTGTGACAATAATTCGCCTAATAACTAAATATTAGAGTTAACTAGTATTTAAATTTTTTTTTGTATAAAAATATTTCAATCAAGCATACTAGTAAGGTTCAACTAATGAGTTTTATCATGGTATCTCATATTTACGAAAAATTCACTCATTATAATTAACCAAAAACAAAAGATTTAAATTTTTTTTATATTAACTCTTAATTATTGAATTGCTTTATAGAGAGAGAGAGAGCTATTTGAAGATAATTAGGAAATTTTTTTTTTTAATTTTTTAACTTATAGCCAACCTTTGCTTCCAAAAAATCTAGTTTTTTTTCGATCCCAAAATGCAGTGTAAAGCTATAGGACCCACAAAAATTTCCAAATTTAAATTTAATGAAGAAATTGTTCAAAAAAAAGCGTTCGATAAAAAATTTGAATATCAAAATCCATCAAATAGCTGGTTATTTTTAAAACTACTGATACTAAAACTAATGATACTAAAATTTTTAAAAAATTTGTTTAAGAAAAAAAAGAGAAACAAAGTTTACTCTTTTACTGAAAATCAGGATTTTTGTTTTTTGAAAAATATTTTTGTTGATTTTATTGAAATAAATTAATATTTGACTATTGATTCTAAAGTCAACATAAATAAAAAAACTTTTACGAAGATTTCTATACAAATATTGAAAAAATCTTAAAAGACACTAATGGATTCTTTTCGAATGACGTTTAAACGTATGTTCGTAATAGAAGGCTCATTTTTTTGCATTGAAAAAGGACATGTCGTGTGGAATACTCAAAAATTTGTTTTTTGTGAAACCCGTTCTTGGAAAATCACTCCTGAAACAAGTTTTTACAGGTTATAAAGTGCAGCAAAAAATGATGCATGTTCATAAGTTAAAACATTTTAGACCAATGTTTGCGAGTCTTAGGAATACCATAACTTTATTCACTCAGCAACGTTGATGACTAATTAAGACTGAAGATGATCTTTTTTTCTGCATTTATGCTCAACTATCGAAATTCTTAACACTTAATTTTCGCGTTTGAGGTTCAAAATGGATGTTGATATTTTTTATTGATATTTTTTTTTTGGTAAAACAATTTCGTTAAAAAAATTTAAAGGGAAAAAAAAGTTTTAATTTAAAATCCTGGAATTTTTTCAATTTTTCGAATCATTTACAATAAATAGAGAGAAATGAATAAGAAATTTTTAAAATAGACGCAACTCTCATCATTGAGACATGATTCTAATTTAAGAAAAAAATTATACAATTTATTTCCAACATTAAAAAATAAAAATTACTAAAATAAACAAAATTTCTAATAGAAAAAAATAATAAAAATTGTTATTTTATACTTTTTTTATTTATTTGTTTATTTGGAAAATGAAAAGACAAAAAACAAGTAAAAAAAAAATAAATAGAATAGAGAGTAACAACGTAGTTTTTACGCAAATTATGTTAATTTAAATAAAATTTGGTAAACTTTCAACCATGTTGGAAAAAATTTTAGTTTATTTTTATGTTAGGAGTGATTTGAAAACAAAATCCTCGATTGAACAACATAGATAGACTGAATTTAAAAATTTTATTAGTTTTTAAATTTTTAATAGAGTATCGCATGTTAGATGCAAACAATTGATCTCATTAAAAAACTAGGTAAAAGTGTCTAACCCTCTAGACAATCACATAAATTTTATAAATCTAAGATTTTATCGAATAATATGTTTTACAGTTGTGGTCATTCGGGTGTTCCTTTTGTGAACTTTCATGAACTATTAATTTCGAAAAGCTACCATTTATTTAGGGGTATCAACTGAAAGCTAAAAGGCTTTATATTAAGAGCATTGTGAAGTTTAGTTCAAAAAGTTCAGTTCAATTTTGAAAAATCGAAATAACTTTTTTCACATAGGTCTTATGCTTTATCTGCATATGTAACAAAGTGTAACAAACTTTGTTACACCATTGAGTGACCTCTGCAAAAGGTGTGCATATTCTCTGCAAAATGCACACCATTAAAAAGTATTTAAATAGATGCGCAATTAGTTTGCAGAGTTTTTTGCAGAAGTCACTCAATGGTGTAACAAAGTTTGTTACACATTGTTACATATGCAGAAAAAGCATAAGACCTATGTGAAAAAAGTTATTTCGATTTTTCAAAATTGAACTGAACTTTTTGAACTAAACTTCACAATGCTTATATTAAGCTTGTAAAACTAGCTTTCATCTTATACTCATAAATCAATGAAGGCTTTTCCAAATCATTAGTTCATGAAAGTTCACAAAAAGAACACGTGAATGACCACAACTGTTAACTGTTAACTGTTACCTATTAACGTAATTACTCGGTTTTTGTGACATGTCACTATTGTACTCTTCAATCCTAGCCAAATTACAATGATGCTACGATACCATAAATTCACCACATTTTACGTAAAATAACGTTAAATCACCAAATTTGACAATAAATTACGTGAAATGACTGATTCTAGAAAACGTCATTTAACGTAAAATACCGAAATTTAACGATATTTTGCGTAATTTATCGTCAAATTTGGTAAAACACAAAATTTCAAAATTTTTTTAA
Organism: Brachionus rubens; assembly: GCA_022207745.1. Taxonomy (NCBI): domain Eukaryota; kingdom Metazoa; phylum Rotifera; class Eurotatoria; order Ploima; family Brachionidae; genus Brachionus; species Brachionus rubens. The sequence continues at coordinate 646,504 of JAJVHD010000001.1, read as the reverse complement.
AAAAAACGAAAAATCCGTAAAAAAAATTATTCTTTTCATTTTAAGTCTCAAAAATTGATTTTTCATTTTTGATCAAAATGTAAGTTAAATGAAAAGAATAAAAATATAAATTTTTTTTACGGATTTTTCGCTTTTTTTAAAAAAATTTTGAAATTTTGTGTTTTACCAAATTTGACGATAAATTACGTAAAATATCGTTAAATTTCGGCATTTCACGTTAAATGACGTTTTCTAAATTCAATTCATTTCATAATGACGTTTTCTAAATTCAATTCATTTCTCGTAATTTATTGTCAAATTTCGTGATTTAACGTTATTTTACGTAAAATGTGGTGAATTCATGGTATCGTAGCACCACTGTATTTTAATTAAGTTTATTATATGTTTATTAGTTTATTAAGTATATCTAATTAACCGTCCCTCCTCAGTACCGTACCACATTACCTTGCTTTGCTACTGAGCATTTTCTAATTAATAAAAATAATTTGGCTACGACTGAAGAGTTTGTAAGCGAGTAAATATTTATCAGGAGAGATACATTCCACTGTTTATGGAAAACTTCAATTAAAGGAAATTTAAGGCAATAAAAGGTACTTCTAAATCTATAACAATTATTGACGTGATTCTTATTTAAATTTAAATTTGTTTTTGAACAACTCTTGTTAAAGCTTTTACCAAAGTTTCAAGCGTTTTCCTTCTTGGAGTTAGCGCAGTCCTACCATTTTAGTTTGAAAAGTCGAGTCAATAATGGTTTTAAAAGTACCGTATTCCTTTGTTCGATATTGCAGCCTCAGAACCCGAAACACAGCTTTGGCGCAGGCAATAAATATCATCTCGCCCATGCATACTTTCACACTTGAAAAAAAGTTAAGTGTTAAGTGTAGGTGTAGCACTTGCAAATATTTGGTTATTCAAAAACTTAGTTTAAATGTAAAATTAAAATAGATTGGTAGCGCTTAGTTATGATTTATTTGTATTCTATTTTTGTTATTTTAGCTTAAAACTAAGTTTTTGAATAACCAAATATTTGCTTAACAGATTTTCGTTAAGGTTCGGTGTTTTCGTAATTATCTAAAACATAGAAATACTGTTATTTTTAATCAAAATTTGAATACCTACCAGAAAACAAAAAATGATCATTTCTGAGAATTATTCTACAAGATGAAAATCTCATGTTTCTTAAATGTTTTATCATAAATAAATTTTGTTAGAGAGCGTTTAGTTGATCCAGTACATTTGTGCTAAACTTACACTTACATCTACACCAAGCTCTATCATTGTGATTTGTTAAACTAGAGGTGGTTAGACCGTTTCCCTGATAAACTAAAATTTGACTATCAAATCAAGATGTTCTACCAGTTGATGATGATTATAATGATTGACAAGCTTGGTAAACTTATGCAATGTAGGGATTCTAAAGAGACGATATCGGCCTAAAGGGTTTGAATTTTTTTAAATCTTTTTGTTATTTTTAATCGAACAATTAAAATATCATTTTTTGATTTTTGTTTTCTGTTCAATTTGTGATGCTGCACCAAATGCATAATTCAAAAAATAATTTTTATTTTTTCGACAGAAACTCAAGTGTGAATGCTGCATTAAATTAAAAAACTTGACTTTAAACGCGATCATTGACTCTAAACACGACTTTGACACATGCGGTGTAAGTTAAGAATGTTTTAACATGGGCGAGATGTTTTTTATTGCCTGCGCCAAAGTTGTGTTTCGGGTTCTGAGACTGCAATATCAAACCAGGGAATATGGTACCTTGTTTCGCCTTAAATTTTCCTAAATTGAAGGAGGATACGCCTAACAGTGCTGCAAGTCTAAATATTGCACTTCTACCGAATTAAAGGCGTACCCGAAACGTACCTTACCCGAACTATAAATTTTCTAAATTTTTAATGCATGATTTGCAATAAATTTGCGATTTTTTTAATACGGGTACGGTTGGGGTACGGTAAAGATTATCAAAATACAGTCGCCGCTCGTTTATATCACTCTCTTGGCTTTGCTAAAATAGTGTGATGTAAATGGATTGGGATATAACTAGATTAATTTTGCATTATGCTGTATTGAATGGGAAATGATTATAGTGGAATATAAGTCGATTGTGACATAATGATGACGTGATATAAACGAGCGGCGGCTGTACATTTTGTTTCAAAATCTTTTAGAATTTTTACCCTAAGCCTTACCACCCAGAATTCTAATACACATTAACTGTTTTTATAATCAAGGGTAAATTCTTGAACTCTATTTGAAAAAAGCATGTTCAAGCATCTTTGTTGACCATTAAATATAGCATGAATACACCTTACATATAGATAGGTAAAAAAAAATTATCGACTTGAAAATTAAACAATTCCTTATTAAATATGGGGTCAACTGCTTTCGATTATCGTAATTTTAAACATTTACAAACGTTAAAAATCTATCTAACCTCTTTTGGTGTTTAATTATAAGTCTAGTGCATTGAAATTTACCAATTGTCTTTACTTTTGTCATCAAGAAAATAGAAAAATAAATTCTTTTGATTAAATGGTAAAACTAAATATCAGAGAGTTGAAATGATTTTACTCTTAAAATTTTTTTAAAAATGAAGTAAATATTCATTACATAAATAGTTAAAAACTAACAAATGTCCAAAAATTAATATTTAAAAATCCCAATTAGCAGTTACCGAACTTAAGTTTCTAGTTTGAAAGATGTCCAAAAAGTATTTTGGTCCGAAATTGAAAAAAAAAAATTTCTGAAACGAACCAAAAAAAAAAACTAGAAAAAATATAAATGCTTATTAAAACAAACAAACTTATGAATATCCATTTTGTTTGCTTTGTACCCTTGTCAAGATAAATCAATTCAAATTTAGCTAATTCAATTAACTAAAACAAAATGTTTTTATTTTAAATTTCAAAATAAATTATTATTTTTGGTGTTTTTTTATGAACCAACAACAAAGATACCCTTTTTATTTTTATTTGAGAAGGATACCTTTCTTTTCCTATATCAATACTGAACAAAAAAATAACATTATTTTTTGCTGATTTCAATCCTACAAATTTGACAATTTGAAGTTGCAAATCAATTCACAAAATATCAAAAAACTCAAAAAAAGTAGGGATACGGTTTTAGTTCAGCAGAGTTATTTCATCAAGATAAACATTAAATGTAAAATTTTAGGATATGTTCTGCAAATACTTCTTGCAGAGTTCAGGATGCAGACAGTGTTAATCGATATGATTTAAATGCGCAATAATTTTGCAGAAGTTTGCAGAACATCCCCCAAGGTTTTACATTTAATGTTTATCTTGATGGAATAACTCTGCAGAACTAAAACCGTATCCGTAAGTCGCCACAAATTGCGCCTTTTCTTGACTTCAATAAAGTTTATCAGAAAAAATTTAGTCTTAACCTTCTTATATATGACCTCAAGAACAACATATCTTAAAACGAAACATTTAAACAATAGATTTTTAGAAAAATTTGATTAAACATTGTTTCACGTTTTCGAAAAAAAATAGTAATTCTTGATGTTTACAAATTCAATTGTGTTTACTATTATTTATATTTCAAAATAAAGTAATAATTTTAAATAAAAGAATTAAGCATGTCTTCAGAATTCTGTCAATTATTGTGATTTTTCATGCTCTTCAAAAAATGCTCTTTAAAAACATAAACATATTTTTCTTTCATTTCATTCATATAACTATTATTTTACGTGAAATAAAGAAAAATTTTTTTTCTATTCCATATTTTTTTAAACTCTACTAAATAACTGACCGCATACCATAGTTTCGAACTCACCTAAGTCTTTGTAATATTTAATTATTTTTGGCCGAGAATCGACTTAAATCTGATGATTCAGTCAGTCTAAAAGCGTGGGTAGTTAACCGATATTTGGGTTGGCTGTCGTCGCCGGATTTAGCTACCCTAATATTTTAGTTTGAAGTTGGCTTTTTTCCAGTGTTCTTAGTCGACTTGAAAAATTGTAAGTCGACTGAAGTAGGGTTGTTAAAACAAAAGGATTTCAGATTTTGAAAGAAAAGATTTATTTCGAAATTGATTTTTTTTAACAAAACTTTTATTTTTAAATTAAAAAAAAACAAAACAAAAGTTTTTCTTATTTTTCAAAACAAAATGGAAGAATTTTATTTTTTTGAAAAAGAAACATGCCTATTTCAAAAGGCTTTTAAAAAAAAACAAAATTGAATCATAAATTCACGAAAACTAGAGATTAATAAAGTTTCTCCATAATAAGAACATACTAATACCATGCTTGTGTGTTACTGAAAATTTTTGCTCGGAAAATGCATAAAGATTAGCCTGCCTCCCTTTAAAATAAAAAAATTAGGCTCGACAAGAATAAACAACTTGACTAGAAATTTATTCTATGTATGTAAATATTGGCTCAAATGCACAGGAGGATCTTTTTACGTTATATTTTTCTAGAGTCTTAAGCTTAAGACATGTCATAAGAGTAGAACTTAAAGTTAAAGGCGCATTAACAAGATTTAGTTATTTCACTCTCAATACTGAACATGCAAATATATTGTTTTTTCCCGATTCGTATTATTCGCATCTATTTATTTCCTTTTGTAAAAGAATTTCAAGATTAGCTCTTTTGTTTTATTTTTAAGTATAAAATTCCCTTTTGCTTTCAAATATTTTCTAAAATTTTAATTTTATGAAACAAAAGTATCGCCGTTTCAAACTTAGAAATTTGAAACGGTGATTTGTTTTCCGAAACGGGATAATCAAATACTTTTGAATTTGTCTCTTTTGTATTAACAACCCTAGACTGAAGTCGACAATTTTTTTTTTTCAATCGACAAAAGTCAACTTTTGTCATGAACCAGTCTCTTATAGAAATTTTTAATTAAAGATTATATCAAGTCAAATCGAGTCAGAATCGCTAGATCTTAAAAGACTCAGACTTATAATCTGAGTCGATTTTAGAACATTATAAAGACTTGGACTTGACTCCCACTCGTAGGACTTGAGTCTATAAAGACTATACAGTATGTCTAATAAATTTAGAAATTAAGAAAAATAAAATAAAAATATTAATTTAATCATAAATCTTAAAATAATTAACACTTATCGGACTAAACTAACCATCCTATATTGTAGATATTTTCATCAGCTATCTTTTGATATGTCGGAAATCCCAAACAAATATTCAAGTCACTCCTAATTTTGTCTCTAACTTCCCAGATGAAAATTAAGTAAAAAATAAATTGTCTATAAAGTTTAGAAATTTGATTTTCGTAGAAAATTAAACCACACCCAATCTATCCTTGAGATTTTTTTTTTTTTGGGAATGTCAGAACAGCTCTTAAAATTAATTTTGAATAGCACTCCAATATAAATACCATGTACTTAACATTAAAAATCGCTGAGTTCCAAAACCTATACAGTATTTCTAATTTTACCATAAAAATGGGTAAAAAAAAAGTAACCGAGGCCCAAAGATGGCAAATAATTGGTCTGTTAAAAGACAAGGCCAAGTCTCAAAAAGAAATAGCGGAGTTAGTTGGTGTTTCGGAGAAATGCGTCATTACAACCAAGCGAAATTATGAAATCACTTCCAGTTGCAAAGAATTACCAAGGTCTGGTAGACCACCAAAGCTTACCAGTCGTGATGAATCATACATTTTTAGAAAGGTCAGAGTCAACCCTTCGATCAGCTATAGGCAATTAGCTGCTGACTTTGGTTCTACATTTGATGAGGTTAGAGTTAACAAAGACACCATAAGAAAAATTCTATTGAAAAAAAAAATTCAATCGTATGTTGCTATAAGAAAACCCCTATTGACATTTAAAGACAGACTAAAAAGGCTCAAATGGTGTAGAGAACGACAAGATTGGACAATTCAAGATTGGTCTAAAGTGATCTTCAGCGATGAGTCAAATTTCGAGGTCCTAAACCGAAAATCAAGAGTATTTGTCAAAAGATTCGCAAATGAGAAGTATCATCCGAAGTTTTGTTTACCAAGGCTACAGAACGGTGGAGGTTCTGTAGGAATTTGGGGTTGCATTAATTACAATGGAACTGGGTGCTGCACTATTTATACTGGCCGAATAAACCATTATGTCTACAAGAAAACCCTGGAAAACGAATTATTGCCATCAGCCGAGCTATTTTTCGAAGAAGGACAAGATTGGATTTTCCAACAAGACGGGGCAAGCGCTCATACCGCACACTCCATTCGAAACTGGTTTGAAGAGAAACAAATAACTGTACTTCCCTGGTGTCCTAGATCCCCAGATCTCAATCCTATCGAAAACTTGTGGTCATATATTGACCATAAATTGGTAAAAACTAAGATAACGTCAATTGAGCACTTAAAGACGGTTCTGTTTAACGAATGGTTGAACGTAAAGACTGAAATCGTAAAAAATTTGATTGAATCTATGCCAAAACGTATCGCGGCATGTATCAAAGCTAAAGGCGGTCATTTTAAATGTTAAAAAGTACAATTTCTAAACTTTATAGACATGTTTTTTTTACTAAAAAATGTTTGTTCGTTTTTTGTCGGATTTTTTTATTTTCATTTTTTTTTATCTATCCTTATTTTTGTATTTTTCCGATGTGAAACTTTATGATGAATAAAAATTTAAAAGAAAAATTCAACTTTTTTTTTTCTTAACCGCCTGATCTCTCAAAAACAAACCAGTCCCAAAATAAAAAATATGAATTTCTAAATTTTCTAGACATACTGTACATACAAAAGAAAAAGGCTTATACCAGAACTTGCTGAACAGCTTTTATTACTATGTTTTTAGAATAATTCAATTGTATTTTTTTTGCTTACAGTGAACTTTTCTTTTTTTAGACTCAATTAAAAAATGTGTTTCTGATGAAATTTTCTAAAAAAATTTATTTTCCTAATTTTTATTTAAATTTCAACTTTGTCGATTTGATCGACAAAATTCGACGCAACAACAACTTCGACTATCGAACTTCGAAATCTTAAGTCGACTTTCGAAATTTCCTGAAAAGTCGATTATCGATCGACTAATTAAGAATCGACTAACAACACTACTTTTTTCTAAGCTTGATACAAAAAAATTTATCGTTAATAAAAAAATCGGTTTTATTTTAAGCGAATAGTCGAATTCTTTTAGGCTTCTGAAACATTAAAAATTGTTGGAACCCTCTAAAATGTTATTATTGGAGGTTCGATCTTCTTAAGTTACATAATTGTTATATAGAACAAGGTATCTTTCTAGAACTAACTTAGCTCGCTCTAGATAATCAAAAGATCATGTTTTTTTTCTAATCAATTTAAAAAAAAAATTACTGAATGAATAGGATACCTGAAAAAAGCACATAGGGGTGTAAATCCTTTATTTTCAGATCAATATTTAAACCGATAGTATAGAAATATTCCTCTCTTCAAGATCTAAATATTCCTCTATCATGAGCATTGAATGTGAGTTTTCTAAAAAAAAAATTAAAAAAATACTTAAAAAACGTCCACACCCATACGAAACTACCTGAACATCCACAATACACTCCTTTTTTTACATATTTCTAGAAATTTAAAGAGCTACAAAATGGTAGTCTCGGTATTTCAATATCATTCTTACTTTTTGAGATATTTTATGAAAACTACAAGCAACTTTCAAATTTGCACACAGGTGTGCAAAAATAAAGTATATGTGAACATATTTCTAAAGGTCATATTATGGTGTAATTTGATACTGAGAACTCAATTTTCTAGTTTATTTTGCTTAATTTCTATCAATTTTTTGAGAAAAATCGTAAAAAAGTTTTCACTTTCAGAATCATAAAACAATTAAAAATCTTTCTATACGATTTTTGAAAGAAATTAAGCAAAATAAAAAGCGAGTTCCCAGTATCAAATTACAATTATATCGATTTCCCAGTATATGTAAAAATAAGGAGTGTATTGTGGATGTGCAGGTAGTTTCAGATGGGTGTGGACGTTTTTTAAGTATTTTTTAAATATTTCTTTAGGAAACTCACATTCAATGCTCATGATATGGGTAGCAAACGAAAGCTCTTGAAGAGAGGAATATTTCTATACTATCGGTTTAAATATTGATCTGAAAATAAAGGATTTACACCCCTATGTGCTTTTTTCAGGTATCCTTTTCATTTCAAAAACCGAAGCGTGAAAAGCAAAAAAATATAAAAATTTTCTTTTTTTTTTTTTAAGTTTTTTTAAATCTTAACTCATTTACTCTCGGATAGGTCTTGCCTTTTAGTAAATGAGTGGACCTAAGCATTCAATAAATATAAAATAAAAATCTTGTTCCATAATGCCTTAAAACTTACACAATTTAGAACAACATGTTACGACTTGATATTTGACTTATTGACCTTAACTTTAAAAACTAAACGCATGAATCCAATGATAAAATAATTTACTCTTTTTTTTTTTAATTTTCATGTAGGTAATCTAAAATCTCAGCTTTAAAAATATTTTGTACCATTGTACCTGAGGGTACCCCTTTTTTTCCACTAACAGTGCAGTATTAAATTAACGGAATATATTTAAAAGCTTCAGATTTAACTAGCTTTGGTATTTTTCTGATATTTGTGGGTTATCCCTAATTTATGGACCCCGACTTTTTTATTCCAATTTTTTTCTCTTGACCTTTACCAGGACTAAAACAACTTTTTCTAATTTACTAATTTTTTTTATTTCATTAACAGATTAAATCTAAGTTTTAAAAAAAATTTCAAATTGAATTTAAAATTTGACTTTTTTCCTCTCTTTGGACCGGTCATCTTTTCGTAAAATAGTGCTGAGTTCGTAAATTAGTACTTTATAACCCATCCGGAGTCCAGGTTTTATTAAAATTAAGTGAATAAGAAATAAATTTTTTTGGGCAGTCCGGTCCCGTGAGTCCGTATTCCGGAGTCCGGGTCCGTAAATTAGGGACAAAAAAATGTGTCGAGTTTCGAAAATAGGAACAGCAACATGGCGTCTTTTCGACTCGACATAATATAAAACAAGTATTAAAGATACCAAATTTCGTGTTTTTCTACCGAGCTTGTTTGAACTAATACTTTTTATTTTATTAAAACATGCACTAGCCGTGTCATTCACATTCATTAGGATTCGTCCGAAAGTTCAAAAGCTTTCAAAAGTTTTCATAACCTTTCAAATATTTTCGGGCCCTTTTCAAAATATTTCGAGACCTGAAAAAAATAATGGAAGGTTATGAAATCATGTAAGTTTGATTTTTGCCAACACAATCTTGCAAAACTAAAAAAATAGGAAATTTTTATTTTACAAGCCTACCAACCCCCCCCCCCCCTTATTTTTGAACTTATTCTACATATTAAAAGTTTATTATGTATGTAAAAAAAGTTGTCCAATAAGCTTTTTTGACAGTGAAAATACACCACCCCCTGGTCTTGTAAAAAAGTCGACCCCAAAACCCTAAGTTAGTTAAAGTCTGAAAACTTCTGAACTTACTTTCTAATATAAATTAAAAATCAAAAGTAACAAAAGAGATATGCTTTACCTAAATTCTAAAAAACTATCGACTTTATTTAAATTAAAAAAAATTTTCTGACCTAAACTGAACACTTGATCTTGGTCTCTCTTACTTATCTCTTATAGAAATAGAATTTATCTTTTCAAAATGAATCGTCTAAAAATATCTTGAAAATTAACTGCGCACTTTTTTGAACAAAATTTCTTCTGAAACATTTGAAAGAAATCAAACTTTTTTTTCCAACAGACACAACTGAGTATCATTGCATTAATAGAGCCCTTGGAAATTACATAACTAACATCACCACTATATCAAGTTTTAAGTCAGACAAATTAACTACTTTTTTTGCACATAGTATTATAATCGATTATTTCACAAAACAATAAAAAAACAAGAAAAATCAAAGAATTTGTTTAGAATTTTTGATTTAAAATGATCAAAATCGATTTTAATTAAAAAAAAAAGTAAACTAAAAAAAATTAATTATCAAAAAGAAAATAATGTTTTATAATTTTCTTGTTTCGATACCTAACTCTTATCGATCAGATGTATAAACTTACAAACGCGATATGAATTTTTGATTCTAATTTATTTTTTACCCGATTTTTAATTAATGATTAAACACTCAAATAGTTTCAAGCTCTTTTTTGTCAAAGCTCACTTCTAAATTATTTAATAAAGTTGATAAAAATTTTGTAGTTCGTTTGATTATGAAATACCTATGTGAAGGCACTTAATAGGACATGTAAATAATTTTTAAGTAGTCAACCAGCTTTGACTATACTGTAAATATTTGTTGTTTTTTTTTTAACGCTGCCATAAATATAAAAATAATAGAGAAGGTGCCTCTTACCATCGATCATATTTTATGGTGTGTTTGATTTGGAGTACCTGCCTTAAACATGTATTTTAAACAATAAACAATGCACCATGTCAAAAATAAAAATGGATAAATGATCATAAAAATGAAAAATATTTATTTATGTTTCAGGAATTGATGCGTCACTAAAATCGAAATTAAGAAAAAAAGATAAAATATAAAATTAATTAAAACTACACCTATCCCCAAACGGAGCAAAAAATCCATCTGGAATCATTTGGACAGTTAGCTAAGAGAAAACTCCCTTGGCCTTACTTTTTGAACTTTTGGGTTTTGTTTTAAATGGAAGACCACGAGACAATTAGTTGAAAATTTTTGAAGAAATTCAAATAAGAGACAAGGAAAAGATGTCAAAAGGACCGTGAGACCTTGGGGCTGTGACAAGCTTATTGAAAAAAAACACTTAAATCTGATTTATCAGGGTAGTTGGAACCGGCGATGACGGCCAATGCAAATTATGGCAGTCGACGTCGGTTTAACTACCCAAGGCTCTTGAGACGAATTACCGTTATTTACAGTTACCGTTTATCCTTCGAACCTTTTACTACCCAATTTTCAAAAAGTTTCATCTCGTTTTCTATATACATGTAAAACAATGTTAAATAGGTCAAAAAGTAAGGCCTGACTAGCCTCATCTTAGTTAACTGTCAAAAAGTTTCAACTGATTGTCTACTTGTACCTTAACTAGTTTTTTTTGATGAGTCTCAAAAGGATCTTTTTGAGTTCCAGCTGAAAATCAAGCATCTCGTTGAGGAAAGCTCAAAAATTAATATTTTATTCTCTTCTTTAATTTTTAGAAGCACCAGATCTTAGTTTTCGTCGTTTAATGCATTGTTAATTCTTGAAAATACATGTTTAAAACACATTATAAAATGGGATCGATGGTTAGAGGTACCTTTTCTATAAATGTATTTTTGATATTTAATGCAGCGTTAAAAAACAAATATTTTCGGTAATTGAACAAAAGACTTTTCAGAAAATTAATGATGATACAAATCATTAAAAATAATCGTTCTACAAGCAAAAAGTTGTTAACCCACATTTCGAAAGTTTTCAGCACAAAAATAAAAGTATAAATTAAAAAACTCATTAACACAAAGGGAAAAATTTTCCAAGTTAGAAGCAGTAGATGATTCATAAATTATCTTGAGTCCATCCAATTAGAAATTTAAGGGAATTTGTCCCTTAAATGCAGACACCATTCCTTCTTTAAGGCCTTTTATTTTGTTAATTTTGGTCTATTAAACTATGATTCAGTCAATCTCCCTCAGCCGCGAAACCTGGATTTGATTTTAAAATTTTTTAAAAAAAGCCTAATTAGCCTTGAAAAAACTGCCGAAACCGAATTTCCGCAATAAACATATGGTTTCACTCGTTTTACAGGTTTAAGCAAAGTTTGTTACACGTTTTTACATGCGCAGTACCATTTTTGACACAAAGAAGAAAATTAATTTTTTCTAAATTGTTTGAGAGCCGAAATGTGAAAAATTTGGTGTCGGTGTCAAGGACTCAACTTGACACCGTCGCCGGACCTGTAACTTTGACATATAAAATTGGAACCTTACATTATTATTTGATTTTCATCCACTTACAGTGCTGGTCTCTTCAGTGTAAAACTGTTTTACAGAATTCAGTGAGAGTGCTGGTAATTAACGAATTAAATGAACGGGTTTGCAAAATTTTGAGTCTGAATCAAATTTTCGAGTTCCTATCTCTCTTCTCAGCTTTAATGTTTTAAATCCTCGAATACCAAAAATGTTAAATTTTTAAAGGCTCGTATGTTCATCATTGATTAAAAAATAGTTCATACCAACTTTTTTTTTGAAAATGAGCAAGTTTAAGTACCAAATTAAATTATATTGCTTAAAAAAAATTCAAGCTCCACTTATACTTGTTAACTAGTTTTCAATAGAATTTCAAATCAACGTTTTTTGAGTAAACTTTAAAAAGTCTTGATTTAATTAGAGAACAAAAATAATTCCTTAAAAAAACTTGTTTTATTGAAAACATTTTTTTTTCTTTTATAAATTTGACAAGTACCAGACCAGAAATAAGAGAACACAAGTACTTTTTAAAGGTGATTCCTCTTTACCATATCATGCATTCTCCAATTATTGAAACAAAAAAAAAGGATTCTCTCTATTCGACGAGAGGTTTGATTTTTTTTATTAAGGAAAAAATTTTTAACAAAAAGACTTTTTGGTATGATTAAAGGAGAAAACTAATTAATTTTAAGTGAATAAAAATAATTAAAAGGTCCTTCACCGTCAAATTGGCTTTCTTATTTTTTGTTTTTTTTTTTCTCAATTAATTAAAAACTCATAAAAGATAAATCATCGCAGTTTATTAGAATTCTTCAGTCATTATAAACACTCAATTTTAATAGAAAAAAAATTTTTCTGAAATTTATTAAAAAAAATTTAATTGAATATTTATAAACAAACAATAATAATAACTAATTTGTATGACAAACAATTTTCCGATGACTTTTGTTAACTTTCGTTGTCTAAAGATTTACATTTTTAGAAAGAGAGAGAGAGAGAAAAAAAAAGTTATTACCGAAATTTAATTAAAAAATTTTTTAGAAAATGACATACAATCAATTATCCCAACAAAAGAGAAAACAAAAAAAAAAAGTTTGCATGATTGACTTTAATTTAAAGTTTCGCCTTTAGTTACTTTAGCTTCGACAAAATCTATTTGTTTTTCGAGTTTGGTCAATTTTTCATCTAATGTTGCTAACTTTGAACGACATGACAACTCAAATGTGTTCAAAAAATCAGTCAATTTTTTTATATTTGATAAAATAACTGCTATGTACTCTCGATTGTTCCAGTCTTGTTGAATTTGACGTTGAACACTTGAATATCCTGATGAGATTGGTGTCGATTGACTTTGACCTGACATTAGTCCTAATTGGGCTTGACTCATATAATTATTTGCGTCACTGTAAATTGATGGAAATATATTTGTCAATGGTTGGTGTTGATAATGATTTTGGTAACGAGATGATGCTGAATTATTGTAATTTAATGATTGTTGTTGTTGTTGTTGAATTTGCTGTTGTAAATGTAATTGTTGTTGATGGATTTGATATTGCAAATGGGCTTGTTGTTGTGTTGCATAATAAGATGTTCGTGAATCACCTGCATTCTCGTTTGACGAAGATAATGAAGACATTTTAATAATAAATTACCACTTTAAGTGCCTTTTGATTTGAACGAAGAAAATTTTTTAATAATTTTTTTAAAAAAAAAAATTATAATTTTTGATATTTTTTTCTTATTATTTTGTCTATAGTATTTGGCTTTTTCGTTGACTATTCATGTATCCATACGATTTGTTTAAACTGTTAAATATTTTGACTTATTTTTTTTTGCAAAATGCTTTAGGTTTTAGCGTTAAAATCACGACGTTTTTGATAAACTAACAGCTAAATCGTGTTCTAGAGGCTACGAAGACCAAGATCCTTTTTAAATTCAAATCTAAAATTTTTAAAATTCAATTTTGTCTCTAGGTCAATAAGATAAGGTTCAAAGCGTAGCGGGTATTTGAGATTTTTGAGCCCCGATATCGTAGCTTTGCTCTCCAGTTCTTCAATTTCGGCAATATCCTTCTTAGCAAACTCCAAATTAACTTGGCCAAAGGTTGTCTACATAATTACTTTAGTTGAATATCATTGTCAAACATGAATGACCGAATGAAAGACTTTTTTGAGCATTAAGCTGGATAGACCAATCTATTGACCATTTGTTACTGTACATTGAATAACAAAGTTAACGAAGAAAAGATCAATGTTAGCACACTATACAATTTTTTTGATTGCTCTGAAACATTTTTTTTGATAATTTTTGGAAAAATTTATCATTTTAAAATTTTTATTTTCATCAATCAAACAAGCACGGCTAGTAAAAAAAAGGCGTAGTGACCAGCGTACCGAGAGCAACTTAACGAAAAAAGTCGAGCAAATAGTTCGAATTTAAAGATGATTCGTATTCCTTATTTGTAATTTTTTCATAAAATTCTGATGAAACTTTAAACTTCTTGCGACACCATTTATTGAATTTCTAAAATTTGAAAAACACTCAAAAAGAAAAATTTTCAATTCGGCTCACAATCGCAAAAAATCGAGTGACCACTCGAAAAAAACTACTAAAATCTTTTACTAAAATATTTAAAATAATACTGAATCTATGCCCTGATACCTGAATATTCATTTTGAATTAAAAGTTTCACAATTTTAGTAATAAACATTTTGTTCTTTTGGAGCTGATCGTGTCCCTCTCCTTACATCAGTAAGTTCAAAAGCCAAGGACGAAATGAGAATATATCATCGAAGAATGCTTGATATTACTGATATTACTACAGAAACAGCAAAGCAAAAATACAATCTTTACGAACAAATTATAGAACAAATATGCGTCAAATTGCTATAGAAAATAATTGAAGAAGATAATCACCCACTAACAAGTAAATTAAATAAAGTCTCGTACCAAAGCAAAACCATATAATAATAATAATAAATTATAAGGCTATAGAAAAAGAAGGATTGTTCATTCTTTTTCATTCGGAGCACAATGATTAGTTGCGCTATAGTAGCCTGTAAAATCTTTTTTATGTGTTTTCATATAAATGTCAGGTTTATTTTTAAAGCTGTTAATTTTTTTTTGTTCAACCACTTCACTCGGTAAATTATTCCAAATATTGGCTGAATTTTCTTTCACAGGATGATGCCAATCAACCTTGTCAAAGATATTAATAATTTTAAACTGTTCTATTAAATCACCTCTGATTCTTCTGTCTTCTAGAGTAGTTAAGTTTAACTTCTCCAATCGTTCTTCATAACTTAAGTCACGTAATTCGCCGATAATCTTGATTGCCCTTCTTTGAACTCCTTCGATATTCATAATGTCTTTCCTTAAATACGGACTCCATACTTCTTACTAGTGATGCACAGAGCTTTTTGAACCTATTTTTATCGCGGTATTTGAACGAACGTTTAATAAGTTCAAGAGATTGATTAGATTTTTTTATTTCACCTGCTATATGTTTAAAATCATTACTAAAAACGACGCCAAGGTCTCTCTCTTGAACTGATTCCTTAAGTTTATGACTGTTGTCGGATTCTCCAAGATAATATTCGCATTTCGGATTATTTGACTCGTAATTGACTACAACACATTTTTGCTCATTGAATTCCATTAACCATTCTTTCAACCACTCATACAACTGAGTTATATCATTTTGTAACCTCCAACTATCTTCAACATTGCACACTGGACTGATAATATTGATGTCATCTGCAAAAAGCTTTCATGAGTTAAGTACACTGTCTGGTAAATCATTGATAAAAATGACAAAGAAGATAGAGCCCAGAATAGATCTCTGTGGAACTCCACTGATAACTTCCTTCCATGATGAGCAACTATCCCCAAGCACTAATCCTAAGAAAAGCTTCTATCCAATTTATCAGTATTTCGTCAAATCCATAACGACGTAATTTGTCGCATTAGCAGCACTAAAATAAGAACAAAAGTTTACGCGACCACCACCAAGAATAACGGATAGTATCCCCGATGTAAAAAACAACTCTTCCCTGCCTTTAGTACCATAAACCATTCAAAGGCAACCAAAGCACACATACGTCTTTCACACAAATACGAATCAAAACAATAACTTCATTCTCTTTATAATTTTATTTAATTTTTCTTTTTAAACATACTATTCATAACCAGAGACGACACAAAATTGCGATCGCAATTTTCCGCAATTTTTCGCAAATTTTTTTTAATTTGCAATTTTTTGCAAATATTGCATTTTTTAAATGCTTTTGGTAGGGATCGACTTTTTTTTAATGAATTTTGACATTAAAAGCTTAATTTTTTACAGTTTCTTATGTATTTTTTTTTCCTACTTTCTAAAAAATTTATCAAATTTTTACATCTTCAATGTAAAGTTATATTGTTAGTGATCTAATTATATTCTTATGCAATTTTAAGCTTCCGAATGCGGAATAAGCATAAAAATTCCGATATTGTCAAATTTTGTCCGCACTTTTCCAATAATTTATGCAATTTTCCGCAATTTTTATGCAATTTTTCGCAATTTTCTGGAAAAAATGATGCTATTTTGCAACAATTTTTTGAGAAAAAAAACGCAATTTTTTGTTGTCTCTGTTCATAACTTTCCGAAAAAATTGTGTAATTTACCTTAATCAGGTACGAATCATGTTTAAATAAAGAAGTATAATTCTAAATCTACTGACGAAACATTAACCTTTACATCCCTTATTTAAATTTTAGGATTTTATTACTTAAAAGAGAGAGCATTTCATTTACAATTTTTTGTGTCATAACAAAATCAGTAATAATTTAAAAAAAAAACATATTTCAATTGAAAATAAAAATTCTTTAGAAAAATAAAAGCTTTGAATTTGTCTAATCATTATATTCTATTACATAATACATTCTGAAATAGTAAGAGAGAGAGGGACCGAAAAAAATATAAAAATAAATTTTCATTTTCTAGGTTACAAAATGTGATTCTATTTTAAAAAAGCCAACAAAAAGAATTTGTTGAAATTTTTTTAAAATTAGAAAAAACAGAGAGATTAGATTTTGTTTAAGAGTTCTCCAAACAATTCTCAAAAACAGTATCTGTATTAGTTTCGCCAATTGTTAAGATTAACAAATCTCAATTGTTGTTTTTTTTTTGTTTCTTATCTCAGTGTTCTATCTCAAACTACTTAAAGATTAGGACTTTAAATTTGACTCGTTTTTAAGGATGATAAATTTGAAAATACGTTTGTATCTAAACGTGATACTCATTTCACCTTTTTTGTTTTATTTTCAAACCTATAAAGTCCAAAACGGCCAAATTTTTTAAAAAAAGACAAATTTCTTTAGCCTAATAATTTATTTTATGGTCATTAAATTTAAGATAAAAATATCTTTTTAAAAGATATTTAGTAATTATTTTAATTTTTACTCTTTCAATAGACCCTTTAAAAGTAGACTTTAAAGTAATTTTTAATTAATTTTCAATAGGCATTGGGATAACCAAAATTACTCGACTTGAAAAATTACATAATTTTAACATTAGAAAAAGTTAAGATTGTTGAATAAAAACTATTACGTTTTTACATCAAACATAGGCCGGGTTATGTTATTTCAGCTAGAGGTATCAATTTTACTTTTACAAAGTTAGTAATGAATAATAATACACGTAGCTTTTATTTTTTTACTTTTTAATTTTGATCTCAAAAATACCCCACAGCTAATGAAACACCAAAAGCAATCGACTAAATTTACCTTTTTTTTGGAAAATTACTCAAACTAAATTAAGGGAGAGAGTAAAAATCAAATTTGTTAAAAGAAGATCTCGTAATATTAGAATATTATACTTAATTTTAAACAATTACTTCTCTTTTCCAATCATAAATCGTGAGGGTTTCTTTTACATTACAAAAAATTTAATTTTGGGCTATGTTGATTGTATAGTTTAAACGTATTTTTGTAAAGCTTTATTTCAATGGTCATATTTTTTATTTTCAGCTTTGAATCTTCAAGAGATGAAGCAGCAGAATCGATTTATTAAATTAACAAAGGAAACAATTACAGTCTAAACACAAACCATGCGTCTAGAAGATACAAATTAAGAAGAAATAGGCAATGTTTAACACGTGAGTTAGTAAAAAATGCTCTTCCTCGTTATAACTTTATTACAAATAGAATACGCTCGAATTTATCACGTCATCACTTTTCAGATTTATCCCCAGAAATTTCATGAGCCAATTTCCTTCAATAGACATTAATGACATTCATATTTGTCACGATTACCTCAACGAACGAATGGGGTGATAAAATCGAGCATAGACTGTATTCGAACAAACTCTCGGAAGATGTTGTCAACGCAAAAAACATGAATAATTTCAAATCATAGCTGGATATCGAAACAATGTCTGCTACAACTCGTTAGAGTTATGCTTGGATATGTTCTAAGTTGCAGTATAAACTTCATTTCAATATGTTGTTTTATAGAAGATAGGAGTCTGTTAGGTTTTAAGGTACCCTCACAAGTTCTCAAGTTGATCTTGAGATAAAAACCATCCCCATTTATTCTACATTTAAAACAGATATTTTTAATGAAATGATTGAACGAATTTTAAGCAAATGTTAGATTCAATTTTAGGGTTAAAGTTTACACAGCTGGTTTTATCGTAAGGTGACTCATTTATTAGACGAATAAACTCAATTCTCTCTTGGCTACTTCGCTTATAACCAAATTTTTTTGTTTTAGAAATAAAATTGATATGTCAAAAAATATTTTTTCTCGGGCTTTTACATTATGTCCATTTTTTTTGAAATGTTACTCAGGGGTATTAAAAGAGAGATTACTTGGTTTTAGGACTAAGAGACTAGTTATTCGTAATTTAAGATCAATTATACTCGAATTAATTTATTCGTTGTAAAAGTTAGGTTTATAATTCATTGAAGACAAGATTTATAATTTTGCAATGTTTAACAAAAAAAAAAGCAATTCTGCAAAATGATACGAAAACAACCTTAATAATAATCAATACACACATACACACTCTCTTTCGTTTACTAATTTGCAATTTATAGACTCACTTGCATTCAAAAATTACAACTTTTTTTTTTTTAACTCTCAAGATTAAAATTCGTAAAAAATTATAATTAACCATACTTTAAACCTAAATAAAATAAAAAAAAAAGTTTTATTTCAAATGTAAAATTTTTAGTTGCAATTTATTATTATTATTTTTGTGTTGTTGTTGTTGTTGTTGAAATTTATAATTTTCTTTCTAATAGTTTCGTTGCATATTTCAAAGATAGATAGAAAAAAATTATGTAACACGCCGTTTGATTCGTTCCCAAAAGAAAGAAATTTTAATTTTTTCTCTCTCTTTCTTTCTTTCTTTCTTTCTCACTCTCTCTCTTTTTTTTTGTTCGAACAAATAATTTTTTTAACCAACCTTTCAATTTTTTTCGATTTTTTTGTTTCATAGAGGACTTAGTTTTGGATAATTTTTCGAGTCATCAAATGAAATCATTTATTTAAAGTTGGAAACAATTGAACGCAAAATTTCCAATAAAAAATGATAAAGGGTTTGATCGAGAATGAATGTGCCGGTCAAAATTCACTTGTCCGACTTGCATCACATTTTACAAATGCGAACGAGTCAAACGCTGTGCGTAATTTGAGATCATTAGATCTTGGCTCACAATTGACAAGTGATAGTATGGTCGATGAGTACATGAGCATGGAACATTCGGCTCGTGTTCAAGCCCCACGCACATTTCATATGGAAACTCTATTCAACGAGTTAAAACACATCGATAAACCAGTTATTACATCTAATAGCCAAAACGAATGGTCTCATGATCAAATGTGGGACTCGATCAAAAAACAACGTGATGATGCCAAGTCATATCAATGGTCAACAGACTATTTAATTCAAAATGAATCAAATATACTCGATGAAACATGGGAAAATATGATGATTAAAAATGGAAAAAATCCAAATGAATTAGTCATACAAAATTCATTATCATCGGGTTTAATTAAAAATAATGATAGTCTAATTGCTACGAATCAACTTAATGAAGAAATGAGGAAAACGGCTAATGAACTTTTAGATTCAATGCAGGATAACCGATTTTCTGAAACTGAGGTAAGAATACAAAAAAAATTATTTGCACTCTTAAATGTTAACATATTTCACGTGACTAACCTACTTTAATTCATATGAACGACTTAATTATTTTCTATAGTTTCAACAATAATAATAAAAAAAGGTTTTAAATAAGTAAATGAAAATTAACTAGTAACACACATATTGTTAGTTTATTTGAAGCGAATCATGTAAAATTATCATTTTACACTCTTTTAATGCTCTATTCAAATTTGAGTCTATGAAAAGATAATTTGCGAATAAAACTCTTCTCTATTTAACTTATAAGTGAAAATTATAGTAATTAAAAATTCCGAGGTTTTCACTGTTTTTTCGATTCCGCGGAAAATTTAAACTAAAACTCGTTTTTTGATATTTTTCAAGAAGTTCCGCTAATAGTTAGTGAACAAAGCCGTTACCGTCCTCCATACCGTGCCACCGTAGTTTAAAACTTCTACTTAGCCAATAAAGTCGGTTAAAATTAGAGATCTTGAAGCGTTTATAAGCGAGTTTAATATGAATATGGAGAAATGAAAAACTTGAATTTGTGGTTTAGGAGATGTGTGTTCGACTCTTATTCAAACGTCTAAGGTTCGATCCCGTCTTAAGCTAGATAGGAGAGAGTGCAATCATCTCTTAACATGCTTTGCACGACTCGGGTCGAGAATAAACTTGCTCAGTTGCATCTGCAGTGTGATAGTGCGTTTCGAGTATAGTCACACACCTCGGATAAGTCGATACATTTGTAGAGGATATCTTCTGGTAGCCGACTTATATTAAGAAGAAGCTTTAAAATACAGTAGTACGGTGGCATGGTACGAAGAAGCTACGTGTTTACTCAAGAAGCAAGCTAAAATGATAGAAAGCAAAAGACGTCAATTGAATTAAACATCAGTGCTTTGACTTCCCTCTAAGGTTTATATCGTTTTGTAATATAAATTTATCTTTAGTTCACACTTGGGGTATTAGAAAAAATTATCAATCCTCAAGAAGAAGACATTTTTTGTCATTTTTTTTAATAGAAAATATTTAACTGACAGGGGGTGAGAGAAATATGACGAGAAAATCAAAAAAAATTTTTTGAACTTTGTTGAAAGCTTAGACCCACCTCTCAAGAGCCCTATGACAAATTTTTTCTTTAAAAAAATCGAACCTAAATTTCAGCTCCTCTCGAATTTTCTAACATAGGTAGGGGGGTATAGCCATGAAATTTATCTTAAGTGGACCTTGTGTTAAAAATTTTTCTTACTCAAACCCCTGACCAAGAGTAGGGGTTTTATTAAAAAACCTATTACCTCGATTTTAATGGGGAGAGTTATAAATTTTCTATAAAGTTAATAAATCATTTTTTATTTTAAAAGTTTTTACAATTCGTACGTAATTTATCTGTTAATGGTTTGAATTCATCTGAAAACAAAACAAAAGTGATAGACGATAACTTTTCCCTATTGGATTCAATATGTGAACAAGAAAATCTTAACTTTGAAGACGAAAATAAAGACTTGTCTACCGAATGGGTTAAAGAATTTCAAGATCAATCTTTATCAAGTGTAACATCATCATCGAATAATAACTATGAACAATCGTATTGGAACGATTTACAAAATGAATGGAATGCAGTTGCCTCGGAAAATCCTGATCATTCATGGTTAGACGATTTTCAGAAAATATTCGATTCGTATCGTAATTATGAATTTGATAAAGAAAATCCATTAGCTATGCATCCGAATCCGTTTGAAGAAGGCTTGGAACGTTTAAAATGTCATGATATTGTTAATGCTGTTCTTTTATTCGAAGCTGCTGTTCAAAAAGACTCACAAAATATGCTCGCTTGGGAATACTTAGGTCGAACACAAGTCGAAAATGAACAAGACCCACAAGCTATTAGAGCTCTTAGAAAATGTCTTGAACTTAAACCTGATAACTTAGTCGCTTTGAGCACGTTAGCCACGTCGTATACAAACGAGTCTATGCAACGACTAGCGTTCGATAATCTCGTCAAATGGATTAAAAATCACCCTACTTATTCACATCTATTAAAAAGTGATGAACAAGCCGAAAAGTTGGTTACTTCATCTGAACAATTGAACCAGTACATGGCCTCGAATCCCTTTTACATGACCCAATTAGGTATAGTCAGTGCTAGTGATTTTATGGACCTACAGGAAATATATTTAAAAGCAGTACGCGAATCGGCAAATACGCCAACTCGCATTGACCCCGATCTACAATGCTGTTTGGGCATTCTATTTCATCTATCAGGTGAATACGACAAAGCAGCTGATTGTTTTAAAACAGCTCTACAAATAAAACCAAATGATCATTTACTCTGGAATAAACTTGGTGCTACATATGCAAATAATAATCGTAACGAAGAAGCTATTGACTCGTATTATCAAGCTTTAAAACTATGTCCTGGTTTTGTTAGAGCACGTTACAATTTAGGTATTGGTTGCATGAATTTAGGAGCATACAAAGAAGCTGTTGAACATTTTTTAACAGCTCTTTATCAACAAAGTCAGGCAAACATTGGCGATTCGTATAAAAATAAAAATCAACAAATGTCTGATACAATATGGAGTACATTACGTTTAGCCTTGTCATATCTTAATCGTACCGATTTGTATCAAGCATGTCTTAGCAAAGATTTAGACCAACTCAAAAAGGAATTTAATATTTAAAAAAAAGATTTTTTTTTCATTTTTTTCTTGATTCAAAATTTCAAGTAATTTTTCCACATATACTCCTCCTGTTACGGTCGGCTTAGACCCAAGTTGAAAAGTTTAAAAAGTGTTTTTTTTCTGTTTCTGTTTTGTTTTTTTTTTTTTTTCTCAACAAAAAAATTGATAATTTTGTTTCTTTTTGTTGCTTAAAAATTTTCCATTTTTTTTCATGAAATTTTTTTTTTTTTTAAAATCCGAGTGCAACTCAGTTTTTTTTATTTTAACAAAAAAATCCAAAAAAAAAAAAAAAAAATTTCAAAAATTCAAAAAAAAATTTGCTTTATTTATTACTTCTTTTTTGTTGTTTCTAAATCGTCCGATTTTGTTGAACTTGTTTGTTTTTTTAGTGATCATCTCGACGATGATAAACGACCGAAGCTTTGGCGTGTCAAGAAATCGATGATGAAGAGAGTGTACATTTGTCTCTTATTATTATTAGTATGTCCTTGTCTCACTACAAGTTTTTAAAGCAAAAATTTTGTTCTATTTTTATAAAGAAACGATAAAAAAAAATAACCAAAAAAAATTATGTTAAGAAAAAAGATTTTTGTTTTGTCATGTTCCAGGAGTACATTTTATTGTGTATTTGTCATTAAATACTGCTTAGTTTCTTTTTCTGATTTTATTAAAAAAAAATTTTATTTGATTTTATTTTATTTTTCTCATGGTACCTATATAATCAGTATTTTATTTTTCCTTTATTTGTTATTATCATTATTTTGTTTTTTTTTTTAATTTTTACTTGAAATTTTGAAATATTTATAACAACTAACCAACATCAGCCACAAAATAAAACCTAACACAACAAAAAAAAAAGTAAAAAAAAAAAGAAAAAAATCTAAAAAAAAATATCAAATAAAATTTTTTTATTTTTTGTTATCCTCAGACTCAGAAGTCAGACTTACTCTGTGAATGAGAGAAGAAAATAAACCATCTTTAGTACTGTCTTTGCTTCAGACAGTAGTTCATAGTGTTTCTGATGACTTAACACAATTCCTTAACTTCGAAAACTCTTTCTATGAGAAAGACTTTGGAATCCTTCCGATGATCCAAATCAACGAATGTATCAAAAAAGAAAACTCTGACTAGTCGGTTTGTTACTTTATAAATCTTTCTTTCGGTCCTTACTAGAATACAGGGTGCCCTTGAGAAAGCGATAGAATCAGTCCAGAGGCGAGCCACCAAACTTGTTCCAAATTTAAGTCGGGTTTTGTCCAGAGACTTGACAATCTGAACTTAACTACACTTGAATCAAGAAGAGTTAGAGGTTAAGGGGTTTGACAAGGTTAATTGGTGTAACCCAATTATTTTTAAAAGAGACCTTCGTCAATGACTGAGATTCCATGACTTCGTTATAGAAAGAAAACTAGTACGAAATAACTACCAAAGATACAATTTTCTTATCGATGATATGGTCAATGGAATCGACTGCAAAGTGAAGGCATGTTTTAGCTTTTTTTAGTATTATTGTTATTATTAAAAAAAGGGAAAACGAATCAAAATATTGGAATGATTCATAAAATTTCGTGTTTTTTGAAGTTTTTAATTTTATCTAAAATAAAAATAAGTTAAACATCTAATCTTAAAAATATACACCATTCTATGGTCTTTAGCTATCTATCAGCGAGCAATTCGATACCTCTCTTGTACCATTCCTGGCTTTTTAAGCTAAAAAACTCAAGGCACCCAGCTTTAACTTGCTTGAACATTGTTTTTTCGTCTGTACTTGGAAAATCAATCATTTAAATTTTCGGGTCTACTCGATTAAGTGAACAAGTGTTCACCTATTATGTGACCAAATCATGTTCACGGGTTAGCTAAACAAAATTTTAACCTTATTTATTTTAGACAAAAAAGATGTAAAACCAATAATTCATAATGCTGACCAATAATTCTTTTTACTTTTTAAAATTTGATGTTACAAATAAAGAAAATTATTCATTGATAATTATTCAGACTGGCGTCTGTGTATGAATGAGTGAAATATTGGATTGGAAAGGATCTTAAGATAACTATTGTAGGTGTTTGGGTTCGATAAATTGAGGTGGTAGATGTTAGAGAAGCTATTACTTAATTGAATTTTTAGAAGTTGTCGTGTTCACCTATTTTGCTTTTTGTTCACATATTTTTAGCTTAAGGTTCGGTCGAAGCAAAACGTCTACACTATCTAAATAAGTGATTTTTGACTCTACGACGTTAATCTACGACCCCGAAAACCCCAAAAAATTAATTTTTTTATTGGGCTAAAAAATCGAAAATTTTGACCCTACCCTCCCGCTCTTTGCAGCCAAACGTCGCGGTGCTTTGTTTAAACATTTTAGTAAACATGATTGGAAAAAGCTATAATTGATGTAAAGATATTTTCTGAAAGCTAAAAAGCTACCATTGACGCTGGGACCATTGTCGATGAAGAAAAAAAAATCCATAAAGCAATACACGGGTGAAAACGGTAAAAAAAAAGGGAATTTTTCAGTCAAACCGCGTCTCCACATAGGGGAGCCACAATACCCAAATTTTTTTTTGTATCTGCTTATACAAGAAGCGATTCTCTACGAATCTCATGAATTCGTTTTTCTATTTAATTTTTCATTTTTGTATGCTAGTGGACGATAAAAGTCATAAAAATGAAAAACAAAAAATAAAGGGGATTTACCATTTTTCGATTAAAAATTTGAAATCCTCGTGCAAAACTACCCCAGAAAACATGTTTTAAAAGTCTTTTAGACTTTTTATTCGATTTTTGAAAAAAAGACCCAATTTCATACAATTAAGAGCACCCAAAACCGAGATTCTCAAATTATGATTTTAGCATCATCAGATACATGTTTTCTGGGGTATTTTTGCACGAGGATTTCAAATTTTTAATCGAAAAATGGTAAATCCCCTTTATTTTTTGTTTTTAATTTTAATGACTTTTTTTATGACTTATTTAGATAGTGTGGACGTTTTGCTCCGACCGAACCTTATAATAACAGTTAAATTTTTTAATTCAAAATATAGAGTCCATCGTTAGAAATCTGAATATTTTTTTAGATTTTTCAGATAATTTTAACGCAGTTTTAGCGTATGGGTAGTGCAGTTAACTAAAATTAAAAATGTGTTGCTTCTGGTTCAACGCTGACTGAAGGACTTATGTCGAAATAAGATATTTTAGTATTTTGAAGGACACTGATTCAACATGACTGAAAAGAAAAAAACACGAGGTTTAATTTTTTTTGGAGAGCAACACCCTTTGCCTCATGATTTACATATTATTTTCCCGACCGTCTTTAAAAAAAGGAGACTAACCAAAAATTCTAAACTTTTGGATCAAGATTTTCCCTTTTGAATTTTACCTATAAGACAAAATTTTTGCCTAGCTTTATTTTTTGAATCTTAACATTCATTAACTTGAATTTTTTTCTAAAATATTTTTTTTTGCTTTTGTAAAGTAACAAGGGGTTCCAAGGTTCCGACAACCAACATGATAAAGCTTTTACATAACGTCAATTAATTTACGTTCATTTAGATTCAGATTTTATAAAAAGAGAGTCACAAACACTTTTTTTTTGTTGGTGGCCAGTGACGCTTTACAAAACGATCTTCGTTCTTAAAATGTACTCAAGCCAAAAATACATTAGATTATTAAACATCGCGTTCAATACTAAATCAAACATCTTGACAAAACTTAAATACTCATCGGCTTCAAATGAAGACCCAAAACTTCAATGTTTAGTTAACAATCTTGAACAAAACGAAATTATTGACGGAAAAGTAATAACAAATTTAATCGAACAAATCGAAACATCAAACTCATGTGATACACAATCAGCTCTAATTCTAATTAAATCTCTTGGCACAAACTCGATCGATCTTTTTCCATCTCAAAGACAACAAAAACTAAATTATTTATTCAATGATTTATTCAAAAAGTTAAATGTAAAATACGAAACGTCTCATTACGATTCGTTTTTGGCGAATACTTTAAAAAATCATGGCTCTTTTGACCCTATCAAGATTAACCATCAAATGATTCATGAGAAAATTAGAGTTAATCTTGGGATTGGCACTAGTCTGATGAGTCAGTTGTGTAATATAAATCAAACAAGACTCGCAGTGTTTTATTTCAAGAAAATTCTTGAAACTCAAAGCTTTGAAGTCAGTCTTGAATCGATTCAACATGATCAAGCTATAAAATTCGAATCTTATTTTGAAAACTTTCTAGAGCAAGCTAAAAGTGTTAAACAAGAGTTCAACCCGATTTTAAACCCTCTAATTTTTCATTTCTTCAAGTTAAACGAACCTCAAAAATCGTTGGATTTAATCGAGAGAATAAATTTTAAACCGGATAAGTCGACTTATAGTTCGCTTATAAACGGTTACTTGGTAAACTCAAATTATAACGATGCTAAAAAGTTGTTTGAAAACCACTTGAACATTTTTGGTCTTGAGGATTTTGTTGAATTTTATCGGATTTTGAGTCTTAATCAAGATACGAAACAAAGAAAAGAGTTTCAAGATGTTTTAATTCAAATTATAACTGAAAAATACTCGAATGGACACAAAATTCATTTTGTCGATTTAATTTATAAACTTACAGAGGTCAAAAAATTCGAAGAGACTTTAAAAATTTTAAAAGTATGCGATGAGTCTTTGAACAATTATTTTTTAAAATCTCTAGTCGAATTTGAAGAGTCATCAAAACAGTTAATAAAATATTCACGTGTTCACGGTGACAAACTAAACAACTTAAGAACAATTTTATTTTATACCCTCGGTAAACAAAACACTGAAAACAGCTTGAAATTTATACATGAATTAAAAAATTCAGGCGATCGTATAAAAGTATGTTACTTTTATCCATTAATCGCTAAAGAATCAATTGAGTTAAGTAAACACATTGAAACATCAAAACAAAAAATAGAAAAGTTGTTAAACTACAAACGAATCGAATCGTTGGTACGAAAAATTTGTTTCGATTATCAAATTATGTTGAGTCATGAAGATTTAGGTGCAATTTTAGACATTGTCCGAGGTAATGATCCAAAAAGTTTGATCAAATTTACCGATGTATGCAAACTTTTTGATCGTAACGGAATTTTTAATACCCTAACCCTGTTCAATGCATGTGCGAATAAAATATTAAGCAACCGTTTTCGTAAAGATCGATTATTGATCAATTTGAGTATTGATGATATACAAAGTGATTTTGACGATTTATACAATTTAATTTTGTCCTTAAATGTAACCCTAATCGATAATTCAATTCTTTCAAAACTTAATCGATATTTGAATAAGTTATACGATTTAAACTTGGTCTACTCGAATTCTTTCATTGAACAAAACATAATATTCCAAACTTTGAGACTGATAGGTGATAGACTTAGCTCGGATCAGTCTCAAGGCTTACACGATATCATAAACGGGTTTAAAGAGTACAAAATCTCTTACGCAAGGAATCACAACATTGATCATGAAACGATCAAAACTTTACTCGAGAAAAGTTTTTTGGGTCAAATCAAGTCTTTAAAAAATGACAAAAAGTTTAAAAAAAGTGTCGAATACAATGAAAAAACAGAGACCATAGATGATTTGATGAATACTATCATTGAAATGAAATCTAAAGATAAAAATTATAACCCGTGTGTACGACGTTTATTGATAAAGTTATGTAACTCTAAAGAGATCTCGAGTCCAATTGAATTGGTCAATAAATACTCGTTGATGTTACCTGATAGTGAGTTGACCCCGATTGTGTGTCAAGATCTCATTAATTTTTATACTTTAAAAACATTCGATCTAGAACGAGCAATGTTTTATTTTAATCGACTTAAAGAGATTGGCAATAGTGAACGATTTCAACTAGACCCGATTAAATTCATTAATTTTTCAGAGTGTTTATTAAACGCTAAAAAGTTGAGTGTTGATCAAATAATTGAAATTTTTAAAAATTTTAAATGGTCACATCCAAACGATGATCAAAAGACAATGATCAAATTGACTAAATTTCTAAGCGATTCAGTTTTTTCGAACATTTCTCCTCAAGGCTTTAAAAACCTCATTGAAAAAATGTTTGAAAGTAATTTTATAAGCCGGAATGTAACAACAGCCAATTTAGTCATGTTAAAATTTATCGACTCAAACAATTTAGACGATGCACTTGACTATTTTAAATTCAATTTAAACACTCATAAATTGAGTATAAGCGAAATATTAATTTTAAAATCGTACTTGAAAAAGTTTAATAACAAACTAGTGGCTGGTAGTAAGCTTGAAGAGTTAATGATATGTTTTTCAAACTCCTATTCGACTAATTTAGTGTTCAATTTTTTGTTCTATGCCCATTGTTTAAATGGTGATTTTGTTCTAGCTAATGAAATTTATGATAAAAATATGTCAAAATCGATTGATTTAAATGTGTTTAAACGTCTTGTTGATCAATTTGAATCGTGTAAAGTCTACAAGAAACAGTCAAAGTGTGTTTTTAATATTACAAAATTTAAACCTATTTATCACAATAATAAACTTAAATATGAAATTAAGGATTTATTAAATAAATTGAATTGAAATAAATTTTATACTTTTTATCAATGAATTTTAAACAAGATTATTTTCGACAATTAAAGGCAAGCAAATAAATTAATTTTAATAAATAAATTATACCTTAAATAAAATGCATGGTAAATGATAAATTTCCCACTTAGCAAAAACGCTTGTAGGAAAATTTAAAGTGCCCCAGATCATAAAGTTTAGTCGGTCAGGGATCAAAATAAACACCCAAAATTACTATTTTAGGGTTTTTGGAAGCGAAAAATAAGAATTTTTCACTAAAAAAACTATAGGTCCAAGTCGAGTATATGTACCAGACCCTCATCGATTTTTAAGGGTTATGAGCTATAAGTCCTGAAAAAAAAGTCAACATGCCTTTTTTTTTTGCTTTAAGCGTTAAGAGTACATTAAATTTGATTAGTTAACTTTTTTTTGGAAATAAAAAAAAAATTTCAACTTATTTTGCTACAGCTCATTTTATTTTTTTAAAAAAAAAATATCATTTTTCCAGAAAAAATGTAACAACTCCCGAAAAAAACATCCAACAAAGCCAATTTTATTTTTAAAATGTTCCTCGTCCCTTCCTCTATAAAACTTAGTAGGCTCTTGGCGAGTGTTCTATATATACATATCGTGCGATTGTACTAAAGAACATATACTATGATATGTTTTGTGTTTTTTTCCATTTTATGTAAAATTTGAGCATTTTTTTCGAATTCTCCGAGTCAGAAAACCCTATTACTGATATCTTGAGAGTCTGAAATGTTTCCTTTGAATAAATTTATTTTCTGGTAACTTGTTGCCTTTTATATTGCACTGAAATTCCTTACAGGCCAAACAGGTCAATAATTCATCATGCTTACATTAATTTCTAGGTCTTCTGATCCGTAGATTTCGATAAAATTTTTAAAATTTTATAAAAACCGACCAAAAAGCTTAAAACATGACATGAGCCAAAAGTATATGTTCTTGGGTGGGGTCGTAGAAAAGGTATAAATAGGACCCTCGTCAAGAGCCTACCAACTTTTGTAGAGGACATTCAGATCTACAACTTTTAATATTTTTTGGGGATTTAGAAATATTTCTTCAAGAGTTGTTACAAAAAAACTCTAAAAATACACCATTTTTCCATCTTTTCTTGTTGATTCTTATAACCATCATACTTTTTTTGCAATAATAATAATTATAGCATGTTCAGAATTTTGTCAGCTTTCAGGCGATATATGGAAAAGATCTTCAATAAAATAAAATTCCATTAAAAGAGACATTTCCCCTAACAAGCCCCTCTAAAGGCTACTTTAAAATGACCCTTCACTGAGCATAATGCCTTCTTTCATTTACTTTTCAAAATTGGACAATTCTAAGATTTTAATATACGCTGATTACGAATATAATATCAGTTTTGCGAAATTTCCTAGACCTGAGATTTTAATAATTTTCTAACAGAAATATTGTCTCTAAAATATTAAACGGTAACTGAGAATGAAAATTTCTTCAGATTTGAAATCAGCATATCTGATTACCTATAGTTAAGCATTTTTTTTGTTTAAATTTTTCTTTTTCTTTGGACTAGACTTTGTGATCTGGGGCACTATATGGCAACTTTTTTTTTCAATTAGATTTTTTTTATGCTTTTTTTTTTCTTTAAAAGGCCGAAACAAGAAAGTTCCAGGACAAAGGATAAAATAAAGGTCTTGTTGATAAATGGCAACCATCAAAATATAGGAGTACCCCGAGCAATAAATCAACCGCTTAGTTTACCGTCTAATAAGAGTTGTGACTGTTTGAAGTTCAGCGCTTTTTACTGGAAAGTGTTATAACAAATATCGACCCTAAAAATGAAAGCTTAGATCCTAAAGTACAAATTAATTGCATTTTTGTTGAAAAATATGTTTGGAACTACCGGAAATCCAAAAAAATGTTTTTTTTTAAAACTTTGGTCGCTCCCTCCAATTTAATTATCAAGAGCGACCCATCATCTTGAAGCTCATTAAAAGATATACAGACAAATTTTTACTTGTCCCTAATGTTCCTGTCAAATGTTACCACGTTTTTCTCCAAATTTAACCAAAAAAGTTGTATTCAGTCATATAGTCCCGAATATCACTTTGTTTGAAGAATCATAAATTCTGTTAAAAGAATAACTTTCCATAGGTTTTCGAATACGTAGAAAAAGAATAAATATCTTCCTTTATTAAATGATACTTTCGAGAGGTAAATTTAAATTTTGCATTAGATCCCATTGTATCAAATGCGATACATAACTTTGAGGAAATGTTTCTCTTGAAAGAATTGTTTATTTAAATTTCTAAATACTACAGCGTTTTTCTCGTCTCAATATATACCAGAAAACATAATTATAAGATGTTAAAAAATGTATCATCAATGATTCAACGGGTTGTTAAGGGTACCAGGATTCGCATGTTGATGATAATTAAAGATTAATTAGGTTATCTATTATGGCTTAAAGATTCACGCAAGTAAAAAATCTGCAATAATCACTATGAGATTTATAATTTGAAATTTCAAAAATTTAAATAAAAAATACCGTAAACGCTTACAAATAACCCCGGAAAAAATTGGTAAAACCGTTTTTGAGACATGGGTCTAATCTGTTTTTGACCCTAATTTTTTGACTCTTTTTGATTCAGGCTAGAATCAGATTAAGACCAGAGACATTTACGAGCCATCTGAATTAAAGGGCATTCTTTTCAGTAAATATTGTTTCAAATGAGAGTTGTAGCAACAGATTTCAATTGTACTAGCTTTATATCTAGATTAAAAGCTTGACTACGTTAGTCCCATTATTGCTTATTACTCCAGGAGTAAAAATTGGTTTGGACCCTCAGAAACATCAAAATTAACAATAAATTAAATTTTCCCCAAGGTACAAAAATGATCAAAAATTTGAAGTCAAATGTTTAACCATCTCTGGATTTAAAATAGTCTTTCTGTATCTGACCTCAGGGACATTTTGCGACCGTTTACAGTAATTATAATTTTATTCTTCTTAATTTAATTGGTCACTTAAAATTAATGTTAAATCTCGATAAATATGACATGTCACAAAAACCGAACACTCCGCGTTAAAGGGTGGGAAATTCGAGATTTTACGTTAGTCCTTTTTCATCACTTTTATTTTATCTTTTTAGCACATATCTGTTAATTAGAATGCAATAAGAGTGATGAAAAGCGATGCTCACGTTTTTTTTATTTTAACACACACAGTTTTTAAACTTGAAGTGTAAATGATTAAGCGCTTATCCATTTTTTCCTGTAGTAGTAGGAGTAGTAGTAGTTTATACTGCAACTTGGAAAAAATCCAAGCTTAACTCAATTGAGCTCTATCAGTCGCTTTGACATCCAAATATCAAGTAAATATCAAGCTATGCTTTGAAACTATTCATGTTCTTTGCGTTCACCACGTCCTCCGGAAGTTGGTTCCAATCTTTTACAACTCTACCGTAAAACCCCGCGAGTCGCCCCATCCCCAAGGCATGTTAGAATAATAGGAATAAGATAATTTGAAAAGGTAAAAATGCTAATGCATTTACCGTAAACCCCCTCTATTTGTACCCAGAAAATTTGGTCTTTAACATTCGATTTATGTTTAAATTTCTTTATATCAATGTCTCAAAAATACCTTATTCTAACCCCCTCAACCGAGTCTATAAACTAAAGGTTTGAGATTTTGAAACAATACTTTACCTATCGAAATATTTGAAAAAAAAAAACAACTGGATACAAATAGAGGGGGTTTACGGTACAGCAAAGTTTTATACATTGCTTAACATCAGTTTTATCAAAATAAAAGTTTTCAAAAATCTGTTAATTAACTGTCAAACTACTTTTACCCCATGGGTTAATTCGCCGGGTTTTACGGTATTTTTGAAAAAGTTATATCTAGGAAGAAAATTTTTTACTTGTACACGTGTTAAACATTGGCTGTTTTTTCTTAGATCTTTTCTTCTAGACGCAGGCTTTGTGTTTAGACTGTAATTGATGCTGTTACTAAAATTAACATTTTCGTATTTGTTTGTTATCTTGAAAATTTCAATCAGGTCACCACGTTTTCTTCTTGCTCTCAGATCAGCTAATCCCAAGCTTGATAATCGCTGTGAATACTCCAAGTCGTGCAATTCAGTGATCATCTTTGTTCCTCTACCTTCTCTATCTCATTTATATCTTTTTCCAAATATGGGCACCATTAACTAACTATGTACTCTAAATGAGGTATCACCAGTGTACAATACAACAACTTGATTGTCTCATGACAAGGATGCTTAAAAGTTTCCTGATTAGATCCAACATACGATTTGCTTTAGACGTCGCATTAATTACCTGAGTGTCCCATTTTAGATCATTTTGTATAAAGATTCCAAGATCTCTCTCGCAGGTAGGCTTGCTTAGGGGTTGCGAGTTAATGGCCATGCTTTGATGAATAGGAACTTGAGCTTCTTTTAGTTATTGATCAAAATAAGATAGTAAAAAGTTTACAATAACTCAACAAGGTAACAAAATAAAATAAATGCACATTGCAGAATGTATTTATTTTTCAAATAGATCTGAAATATATTAAAATTAAAAACTAAAAATAATTTCTTTTTTTTGAAATTTTTTATGCTAACTTTATTCCAAAATTTTTTCTACTTTCTTTTTCCAACTTAAACACAAAAAAAACTCTGTTTAGCTCAAAGAGACTTATCGATAACTTTAATGGACTCAACACCTTTAACTCAGCATCAACTTCAAGAATTTCATTTAGACAACGGTACGTAATCCTTTATAAACTCGATATTTGCTACAGCACGTTTTTTTAAAATTTTATCAAAGGGTCAATAGAGACATCTGGCACAACTATTTTACTCGAAAATGTCGATGAATCTAATCTAAATCAAACGTCTCAACTACTAGACCAAGCTGTTCTATCAAACAATCCGAATTCGACTTCTATAGGAGCTTGTCCAATTTGTGGCGATGAAATAAGCGGTTTTCATTATGGAACATTTTCTTGTGAATCATGCAAGGGTTTTTTTAAACGAACTGTTCAAAATAAAAAAGTATTTCAATGTCATTCGAGTGAAGGTGAATGTAATATAACATCGTTTAATCGAAAACGATGTCCAGCGTGTCGATTTGCAAAATGTCTTAAAGCTGGTATGAGAGTTGACGCGATTAGAGAAGACCGTCACAGAGGCGGACGTAGCTCGTATGAAGGTGCTAGATTCTACATGCCAAAAGGCACTGGAACTAAACGAAAGTACATCGAAAATATTTACGGTGGTGTTGAATTGACTTATGCATTTCAAGTACCCAATGAACCAGTTGTACCAAAACTTATACAAGAAATAGCTAGGATAAACGATGTAGGGTTTGTTATCATTTAATTAGAACTCATTATGTCATTTAAATTTTTTGTATAAAAGCTTTTAAAAGCAGATGATGATGATATTAAAGAAGGCTCTTTTTTTTCAATCAATGACCCGAGTTTGATAAGCAATTTTCTTCATATAACAGATTTACGTTTGTACAAAATTGTTAAATGGGCCAGAAATTTACCATGTTTTACATCTACTTTACAAGAGGATCAAATTCTGCTTCTTCAAAACGCTTGGTGTGATTTGTTACTCCTAGACGTTTGCAACAAAACTATGATTAACATGGTTAAATCAAACGGAAGATGTATTTTGTTCACAAAAAATCACATTATTGATCAACAATTAGCCGAGTTTTTACAATTAACTGATATTATGAATCAGTTGTATGATTTAATGGGCATGATTGAATCTATTAGAATGGACAACAATGAGTTTGTAGCCCTCAAAGTTTTAATATTGTTATCCCCAGGTAAAAAAGATTGACTTTATTTTTAGCTTAGTTATGAAGTCTAAGGCTTTTCTTGTTATTGTTACGTTCATGGCCAAGTCTCAAAAATTTTAAAATTTTTTCTTGTAGATTCGGGTCGATTAAAAGACGAACAAAGAGTGCAACGAACACAAGAAGATGTAATAGATGCCTTGTACACATACACTAGCTCAAATTATAAAGAACAACTTGGAAAATATGGAGAAATATTAACATTATGTTCATATATAACAAACGTTTCAATTCACTTTAAAACATATTTATTCAATAAATTAAAAGATTTAGAAAATGGTTTATTGGAAAATCAAGATCAAACAAATCATAATTGTGGTTTGTTAATGGAATTGTTAAAAGGTGATCTTTTGTTTCAGCCTAGTTATTCAATCAATTAAAAGTCCATTTTTATTTTATAAAAAAAAATCAGAAGTTGTTTATGTTATCTTTATTATTTGATAATAAATGTTGTAAATAAGTTTTATTTTTTTTTAAGAAATAAATTAAATTTCTTAGGCCACCTAAATAAACAACACCCCGTATTTTGCAAGATATCAATTTTAACGAACGGTAAAACATTTTGGAAAATAAATTTCTGAGGGGTGATACTTAGACTTGAATTTTTTTCTGGTATAACACTCCAAGACACTTTGAATTTTTGTCAGAAACCTCTAAAACACCTTAACAATTCTGGTAAAGAACTTAAAACTCTTTATTCCAGTGAGGTTTTTAGGATTAGTCCAAATATCGAAATTTTTGAAAAGAAAGATTTAGGTCGTAAAAATCAAGACACCCTCCTTTTTTCCTTAAAACAAGTATTATACTGAATAGAAACCCTAAAAATAATGGGCTTAGTTTTTTTCTAGGATTGGATGTTTGAGAAATGCAAGGTAAGGGTCAAACGTGGTCATCTGAATTTATAAATTCTGATTTTGTTTTTGTGTTCTCCGTGTATGAAAACCCCAAGTTGCATGAATAATTTTCGTCTCTAAAAAAATCGAATATTTGACGTAGAGGGTGCTGACCCTTAAAAGAGTTTCCATTAGAAAACAACTAGTATTTTACAAAAATGATCATAAAAGATGAGCTAATGATATAGATTCTAAAAGAGACTTCTACACACGCTATTGTGTTTTTTAGAATAAATTAAAAAATTTTATTATCTCTTTAAAGAAAAAAAAGCAGAAAAATTCCTCATCCGATTCATCTGTCTCTCGCTAATCGAAAATTTGCCTTAACCGATATTTTTGAAAGATAAAATTTTTTTTTTAGATTAAAAAAATAAATAGATAAATTAATTGGAGTCCTACTAAAAAGCTGACCCACATTTTTGGTGAAATTTTTGACGACCGAAAAAAAACAGAAAATAACTTTTGAACCTTGATATTCTAAACCTGTCAGGTGATATAAAACTTCAAGAGATATCATATTGATTTTTTTAAAAAAATTAACTTTTTGCCCCCCCAGTCTCCTGAAAAAAAAAGTGACATTAATGAATCTTAATGTAATCTTAAAGACACATTTTTGAGTAAAAAGAAAATTCAAAGATTTCCAAAATATTCAAATTTTTAAACAAAAAAATATTTTTTTAATGAAAACTTATTTAAGTGTGAAAAAATAACCGAATATTTTTGAATTTAAAGTTTAAAGTAAAAAAAAGAAAAAGATTCATTAAAGATCTTTAATGAAGAATTTGTCTACAATATTTAATTCTATTGCAATTTATTTTTTTTTTGAAAAAAATTCAAGTTTTGTTTAAATTTTTCATTTCGAATTTACAATCATACTCAGTCTAATGAAAATAAGATTCACATGAATGAAATAGAAAATTTTTCTTAAAGAAAAGATAGAACGCGTTTTTTGTTTGCCTATGAAGAGAAAAAAACTGAAATCAAAAAATTAGACACACGCCTCAAGACCATCATGAGAATTTTTTTTTGAATAAAAAGAAATTCGATTGTTTAAACACAGATCTTTTTCTAACGAAGCGGCAATTCAACTTTTAAATCAGTCAACAAAATGATTATGTTATAAGAAAATACGTTAAAATTTTAATATTTTGTTGAATTATCTTGACTGTAAGAAGGGGGAGGGGCGAGGAGGAACGCAAAAAGTTTCGGCTCCTCTGTAATTTTCTTGCATTGGTAAAACCATGAATTTTTTTTAAATGGACCTTGTGTTGAAAATTTTTCTTACTCATACCCCCTGCATGCACGGAAAAGATTTACAAGAAATTTTTCACATTTTGAAAGTACATTTTTTACAGTGTATTTTTAATGTTAAAATCAAAATCTAAACTCATAGTACCCAATCGCTATTTACATTACCATTACCTACCCCAACAGGCATCTAGTAGATATATCAAAAAAAAATTCCTTTTGAACGAACGTACAAAGTAACAATTAAATTAAAAGATAAACGAAATGTATCTAATAGAGTGTATTAGATTTTTTAAATTTTTATTTTTATTGGTGAAACAAAAAAATAACTCCACCCTTATTTTTCAAAAAATAAATTTGAACTTTGTTAACAGTTAAAATACTCCATGTTTGTCAGTTAAAAAAATATATTAAATTTAAATTTGTTATTCTTACAAAGGAAAAATTTAAAATTGGTCAAAATTCAAGTTAAAAAAGTTACGTAGTAAATATAAACTTTCTAATTTCTTTTTTTAGTACCGTAAACCCCCTCTACAGTCATTGCACGGATATATCACCCCTTTTGTTCCAGCAAAAAAAAAGCGATATAACCGAATAGTGATATATTTGAATGCATTTCACTTTACAAATGACCTTCTGTTCCAATACTTTTTAGTGATATATTCGAATTTTGATATATCCAAGCAATGACTGTATTTGTATCCACTAGTTTTTTTTTAAATATTTCGATAGGTAAAGTATTGTTTCAAAATCTCATACCTTTAGTTTATAGACTAGGTTGAGGGCATTAGAATGAGATATTTTCGAGGCATTGATTTAAAGAAATCTTAACATAATTTGAATGTTAAAGACCAATTTTTCTGGATACAAATAGAGGTGGTTTACGACACTAAGTTTACTATCGCCTTATAAATAAAATTGGTTATACATTTATTGAACACGCTAAGCATGTAGAAAACAAGACTCGCCGCGCAGTTTAGCGAATGACATCTTCAGTCTTGTGAGTACGACCTATCATTTTATTTTTTTTAATTTTCATCAAAGTAATATCTCTTTATTAAAGTTTTCAAACACGGTCATTGATTACTTCAAAAATTCAAAGTCAATTGTTTATCAAATAAATTAATTTTTGTTCATTTCATAACTTTAATTGTGATTTTAATCATAGCTCTTGGTCTTTATATCTTTCAAATGTTAGGTTTCTACACTACACTGAAACGAAACGAAATTGAATAACAAAGAAAAATTGATACTTCATGAAAAGCCTAACAAAAAAAGCTTTACAAAAAAAAAATTGATACTTTTTCATGAAAAGCCTTTAACATTTTACCAAATTTTAGAAACACTCTGAGTTTACTTAGTTGTAAACTTGTACACCAGGGACTTTAAATAATAAACTTATGATTTAATTCTCTTAAATTCTTAAACTCGCCTTTATGCTTTTAATATCTGAACTTGATGCTTAAATTTTGGATTTTGATTATTCTTGAATTTAAATTCTTTTGACGAAAAGCTTGGACTCTTTTGATTTTTTGCCAACTCTAATATTCTTATTTTTGAATAAAAAAAGCGTCTCATTAATGTATTTTTCTTTATTTTCACTAAAGCTTCTTTAATGTTTTAAATGGAAAAATCTTTAATCACACATTAATGATATAGAGCCATTTTCATTAAAGTATCTTTTCTAAAATTCATTAAAGAAAACTTAATGTTTCTTGAAGATTCAATAGACTGGGGGCCATTTCAATTTTTCTATTTTTTCGAGCTTTGACTGAATTTAAAATCGTGACAGTAATGTATTGATCAAATAAATAATTAGATGCTTTTTTGATTGAAAATCTATTTTCATATCAATCATAGAACTTTCTTTGTTATTCAGTCATTTTGTCTGTGCACTTGAAAAAACAAAAACATACAGTCACGGAGACCTATTCTAAAGGAAATATTTTCATTTTTTTGTTGTCTAGGTTTTGAAAAATTTTTATTGAAAAAAAAAAAGTTTGACAGCAGTGGGATTTGAACCCACGCCAGTATACACTGACCAGAACACACATTTGTAAGTTATGTTTCAAACTTGAGTCTGGCGCCTTGGACCACTCGGCCATACTGTCTTCATACAACATTACTTTTTAAAATCAATTAAGAATATTGTAAAAATAAGTTAAGTCTATTTAGATGTCGAATTGAATTTTTTTCAAAAAAAATTTTTCGACGATAAGACTTCTAGAAACGTGGCTTTACCAACCGTTTCCTAATAATTGAATATTTATGATTAATTTTTCAGGAAAAAAAAACTTTTCAAATTGAAAAAATGAAGGTCTATTGCATAAAAAAATTTCAATCATGTTATTTCAATTTTTTTCACTAATACTCTTATTTACAAAAAATAATCGAGTAATGTCCTGTTTTACCACTAGTTCAAAACTCTATTCCACAACAATTGAATACTTTCAAGCCAGATCAGAATGTGGAATTTCATCTTTTTCTGGTATGCTTTACGGAAACGCACTAAACACACGGATCATAAATGGTGATGATTCGAATCCTGATTATTTTCCATGGGTTGTTTCTGTTTCAACTTATTTTGGTGGTAACTTTTTTAATCACATTTGTGGCGGTACCCTCATTTCGTCTCAACATGTTTTAACTGCCGCTCATTGTATTAAACCAGATCAAATAAGTGATTATAGAATCATTATTGGTGTGAGCAATTTCATGAAAGGACCCTACAGTGATGATAACTTTTATGAAATATTAAGTATTCGAATACACCCGCTGTTTATACTTAACTCTCCAAATGACATTGCGGTTATAAAATTGACGAGACTTGTTAACACATCACCTCAAATTAGTCCAATTTGTTTACCAGTTTCGAACAGAGAAGGACCTATTTTTAATCAAAAAGCAGTTGTCGCTGGATGGTAAACAAGTTAAAAGATGACGTACTCGCGGTCCAGTATCCAGACTTCGAGGCCGTCTGTAATCACTTTTTTTGTAATGCTCATAATTTTTTTTAAAGGGGAAATACAGTGGGAAATTTTATTGGAGGACCGAGTCCAAAGTTAACAAAATCGATTTTAAATGTGATCAACGGTGCTGGTGAATGTCAATTTTCAGAAAATTTTTATTGCTTAATCGATAGATCACCTAAAAAATCAAACATTTGTTATGGTGACTCAGGTGGACCTTTAATGTATTATGCAAATGGTAATTGGTATATATATGGAATAGCATCATTAGTAACTATAAATACCGATAAAGATTGTTCAAATAAAGCGCCTAGTTATTTTATAATGGTTCCCAAGTTTTTAGATTGGATTAAATTGACTTTGTACACCATGTAAAAAATAAAAAAATAATTTTGTAAGATATGTTGGTTTAATAAAAAAGAGATAAATATTGAATTTTTAAATTTTTTTTTTATTTGAGAAAATCTTATGTTTTTATTGACACCATTATTCACCATAAATTCTTTTTTTTTTTGTTTTCGAAAATGCGTCCTAAAAAAAGTGCCTGGAGTTTTCTATTTTTTTAAATTAAAAATATGTAAATCAACATCTCTTTGAACAAAAATGTTTTTTCAAGTCTCTTTAAAAAAAGTTAAATATTTGAATAATTTTAAAATCGTATAAAAAGGCGTCACAAAATCAAAAGAAATCTCATAAGATTTAAAAAAAAATGAAACTTGCCATCATTACATTAGCAATTGTTTTACTTGGTCTTAAGGCCAATGCACAATGTAAAATTTCATCATTTTTTTCTTCATTCAAAAACATAAGATTCCGAGGAAGAAAATGCTTAAATAATTTTTTAACTGTATAAGAGACCGTATTGTGCTGTTGAGATGTATATTTAAAGCTTTTTATACGTTTTCTCAGACATTAATTTTTCAGATATGGGCTTGGGTTGGGTAACCCATTTGGGTATTTTACAAGTTTTTTTTTCGAAAAAAATTGGGTTTTAGGTATATACACCCACATTTATGGGTTTAATGTCACATTATCATTTGTATTATCTGTAGTACAAGCGACCATGACAAGTTTACGCCACTATGACTTTTTTTGATCTTCTTAACAGACTGGAGAGAATTTTTTACAAAATTTGATTTTTGCCTTAGCAAAACTTGATAGAAGCTCCCTATTTTCTTTGTACAAGATCTTTGATAAGTTAAAATTTCGCGAAAATCTTTGAAAATCCTATTTAAGAAAATTTGATGAAAAATATCTGTAAGGAAATCTAAAACTTAATGCAGCACGGCTTGTGAAAAAAAGGCGTACTGTCCACCGTACCGTACCGTGCCAACACTTTGGCTGATTCGTGTGGATTAATTATATGGAGTGCATTACCGGAAAATATTTAAATATATACACAGTTCGCCACAAAGTGGCGGCGCTACATTAAATACTTTAATAGCATAATACTTAAAGAGCACTAGTTTAGGTTTGGTTTACTGTAAGGATTGCTTAATGCTTAGATTTAAATGATGTCTAAACTTAAGGTTTGGATGCGCTGTTATTGAAAAAGATAAGGTCAAAATAAAAGTTCTGCAAGTTTAAAGCGCTAACAATTTACTAGCGTTTTGTTGACTGGAATGGGGCTCATTTTTATGTTTTTTGACACCTGGGTTTTATGTTCTAGAAGGGTATAAAATTGATTGACGTTTTAAAATTTAGCTTGTCCTCCAGGATATTGTGGAGCAAACGGTAATTGTGTATATAAAAATGGCGGACCTGTATGTGAATGTAGAGATGGATTTGTTGGTTCGAAATGTCAATTTGAAGATCCTTGTGTAAAACGTCCTTGTGGATCATCAGGTTCATGTTTTCCTGTTGTCCAACCTGTTAGTGGCACAACTGTTGAACAAGTTAGTTATTTATGCCAATGTTACAGTGGTTTTTATGGACAAAATTGTGAACTAGGTTCGTTATCCGATTCTGCATGATTTTATTTTTCAAAAATTTTAAAACTTTTACTCAAGTTCTTCCTAGACCATGCTCATCAAATCCATGTTTAAACAATGGAGTATGTGTTGAACGAACAAACACTTGGGATTTTTATTGTGAATGGTAAAATTTGAAAATTAAAATTATTTTAATTAAAAAATCTTAAAACTTTGTTGTAAACAGTAATGGACCTTATACCGGCTTTTCCTGTGGAACATGTAAATTTATTGAAATCATGATTAATACGCTGAAAATGTAATCGT
Organism: Brachionus rubens; assembly: GCA_022207745.1. Taxonomy (NCBI): domain Eukaryota; kingdom Metazoa; phylum Rotifera; class Eurotatoria; order Ploima; family Brachionidae; genus Brachionus; species Brachionus rubens. The sequence continues at coordinate 603,975 of JAJVHD010000001.1, read as the reverse complement.
AATTATTTTTAGACATCGATTATTGTGCCAACCATCGTTGCACAAATGGAGCTTTATGCGTTCCTCAACCGAGTCTAAAAAATTATACTTGCGATTGTGTAAGTGGTTTCTCTGGAACCTACTGTGAATATGGTAAAAAAAGAAAAAAAATGTCTACTAAAAAATCGTTTTTTAACTTTTAAAATTTTAGAAAGAAATGAATGCATTGTTTTAGTTAACGGAGTAGAGACTACTCCATGTAAAAACAATGGAACTTGTTATGACTTAATTGACGGCTACTTTTGCAGGTAAAATAAATTAATTGATACTAAGAGGTGCAAATCTAGACTGTTCAAGGTTAATGAGCGTACCCTCTTCAGAATTTTCTAATTATGTATTTTAAGTTGTGATGGTCCTTACGCTGGAGCCAACTGTGAAACATGTAACTATTTTATAATTGATTAAAAATGAAAAAAAAACATAAAAAATAATTTTATTTTTAGATGTGAATCCATGTCAATCTAATCCATGTGGTGCGGGAACATCATGTACACCAACAGATGGTTCTTTTATATGTAATTGTCAACCAGGGTTTTTCGGAACTCCGTGTCAACCAAACCCTTGTAATTCAAATCCATGCAAACAACCAAATAGTAAATGTATTCCAATTGAATCTGGGGCTCTTCAAGTAATTAATATACCAGGTTGTAATATTCAATTACCAGCTTCATATGTTTGCGTTTGTCCTGGAACTTATCCTGAATATGGCAGTCAACTTTGCTAAAATTTTGATGAATTTTTTTTCAAAAAACTTAATCTTTTATAAATCATAGTTGGGAAAATATATTAAATTACAAGTTTATTGTATACAAAAAAACTATTTTTCTTAAATCCTAAACTAAAAGAAAAGCTGAAAATTTTTTTTCTTCTAAAATTGAAAATCTTTTGTCTTTTTCTTAGATAAAATCAACTAATACAAATTTAAAAATAAATATTTTTTTAAAAATATCGAATTTCAATACAAAAATTTCCATTATAAAAATTTGATTTAATCTTACAATTTATTAAAACATTTTTTTTAAAAAAAATAAAAATGCTTAAAATTTTCATATTGACCCTTGTTTCAGTAGTCTCCATTACAAAAGCACAACATGGTACTTTCTTTAATGAGATGACCCTTTAATAAAGCTTTTTTTATGTTTTTTTTTCAATTAAGCTCCCGTTACGTGTACACAAAATTCTTGTGGGTCAAATGGAGTTTGTGAAATACAAAACAACGCTGTCGTTTGTGTTTGTAAACAAGGCTTTGTAGGATCAAAATGTCAATTGTTTGATCCTTGTTCGCTTAAACCTTGTGGTCCTAATGGAGCTTGTTTTCCTGTACTTAGTAGTCAGAGTATACCTGGTCAAGTCAATCCTGTCGAACAAGTTAATTATCATTGTCAATGTTATAGTGGATTTTTTGGCGAAAATTGTCAAAATGCACCACCCAAACCTTGTTACTCAAATCCATGTTTAAATAATGGTATCTGTGTAAACCGGAATAACAGTTGGGATTTTCATTGTATTTGGTAAATTACCTTATCAGCTTACAATCAACTTTTTTTACATTTTGTTACATATTTTTAAGTGTCGGAACCTATACTGGCAAAGACTGTGGAATTTGTAAGTCTATCTTACTTTTGTTTAAGAGTTAAAATTTAATATAAAAGTGTAATTTAAGTTATTGATGTTTGTGCTAATCATAAATGCCTTAACGAGGGTCTATGTGTACCTGGTACAGATAAACACAATTACACATGCAAGTGCAAAAATGGATTCTACGGAGATTTTTGTGAGCAAGGTAAAAACCGAAACGGAATCAAAAAATTAACTTGAATAAATTTTTTGCGTTTTACAGAAATTGATGAATGCAAGATAAATGTGAGAGGAATTGAAACAACACCATGTCAAAACAATGCTACTTGCTTTGATCTAGTAGATGCGTATTTTTGCGAGTATTCATTTAAACTTAAACTTATGAAATTAACCATTTAAATTGACTATTTTAAAAGGTGTGTTGGGCCATATATTGGACAAAATTGTGAAACATGTAATTTACTTTTATTTGAATAGAAATCAAACAAAAATTTTATAATTTTTGCACTGAAGCACTATTAACCGGGACAGGAGATGATTTTAAATCTCTATTACCAGTTATTCTTCCGATTGTCTCGTCTATTTTATTACCGATATTACCAACAGCTTTAGGTTTATATTTCCAAAATAAACAAAATGGTAATTTTTTTTCAGTTCTTTTTACGTAGTAATATTCTTAGTTGTCTTAGTTTGGTAATATCGGTAGCAAAAATCTTTAATAGAAATTTATGTAGACATCTCTTTCGGTTTATAATTAATTTTATTTGAAGACGTGGATCCGTGTAAAAACAATCCTTGTGGATCAGGATCAGAGTGTATTGCAAATGGAAATAGTTACATATGTCAATGTGCACCTGGATTTTTTGGTAGTCCATGTCAACCAAATCCATGCATGAGTAATCCATGTAAAAATCCAGGTAGTACTTGTGTACCTGTTGAAGCTGGAGCTTTGGTTTCATTTATACCAAATTGTACTTGTATTAATCCTCAACCATCTTATATTTGTGTTTGTCCTAGTACTAATCCACCTTATGCAAGTACTCTTTGCTAAACGTTTCTTTTTTTTAATTTTGTTTTTGAACAAAATGTTCAAGTTTAAATCAGATTTTTTAATAAAATTTTAAAAATATTTTAAACCGAATGAGATATCTTATGCTGGAAAAAAGATTCAAGAAAAAGATCTAGGCTGCTTTATACAGTCTCGATGGTGTTTCAGTTGAGATACTGGAACCGTTGACTGAGCCCCGTATCACCTAATCTATTACAAGTTCCTAAGCCAAAATTGAGTCAGACTCTGCTCCAAACTAATTGATTTAACACAAGCACAGAACTTGTCAGAGACATCCTGACCAGATCATCAGTGATTTGTACTACGCTAATAACATAGCTCTCCTTGAGTCTTCCATAGATTCAGCCACAGAACAACTTGTGAGCCTAAGTGAAGAAGCTAAGATCGGACTCAATATGAACAAAGTTAAGACTGAGTGCCTGATTAATAACGAGCAGCCGACTGTGACTGGAATAAGTACAATAACGAAGAAATCAAACGTGTGGATGACTTCAAGTACCTTGGTTCAGACTCAGCTCCTCTGATCTGATGCGGACTTCGTTAACTGAAGATCATTTGCACGGGCAGCGAATTCGAAGATAAAAAATCTGGAAAGCAAAACATATACCAAACAAACTGAAAGCAAACATCTTTGAAGTCACCGTAGTTTCAATTATGGTAGTGTAACGTAGATTGTCTCTTGAGATATCAAAGACAGGCTGAACAACTTTGCAACAACAAGCTACAGAATGTGACTAGGGATAAAGCCCCTGGACAAGGTACCGAATGCAGAAGTTTACAAGCTGGCGAACCAAAAACCGATTACTGAGAAGCTATAGAAAAGACAGCTTAGTTGGATCACGCACTGAGAAGACAATGTGTCGTCGAATGCTGCAAACAGTTTTTGAGATTTGAGAGAGAATAAGATTATTACCATTACCATCTCCAAACAATCAATAAATTGAGTGTTAAAGTAATTTAAATAGGATACCTGATCCTCAACATAAAATCCATGACAATATTAAACACCATAAGGAAAAGCAAAAAGGAATTTTAGAAGACTTCATAAATCGATTTGTCATGAAGAAATTATTTTTTAAGAGTTTTCCGTTCGAAGGATCAAAAATTTTAAAAGATTTTATTTGAAAAGAAAATTATTTTATTTAATTCTTTTAACTTTTTTTGTTTTTTTACTTTTCTTTTTATCGATTACTTTATTTTTACCGTCTTTTTTATTGTAAAGAAAAGAAAGATCTGGTCTTGTTGCCTCATCATCTTCTTCCAAATTTGGCAAATTAAAATCATCAATCGGATAAACACCTTTAGTCAATGCTCTAAATCTATAATAAAAAATGCAAAGATTAACCACAAGTTTCTCACTTTTATAAAAATTTCATACTTTGTAACAAGATCGAAAATCATTTTTTTATTTCTTTGCAAACACTCTGCACTTTTACCAATTGCGAACAACTTATCAGCTATCAATTTATAACTAAACTTAAAAATTCCAAAAAAATTAACCGACTGTTTAACCTTAATCATCTGAAACACTTACTTTAATACTGTACTCAGTTGTGTCTTCTTCTTCACATAATTGAAGACCAAACGCTTTAATCTCTTCCATTTCTTCTTCAACTTCAGGCTCAATACCAACATCAGAACACTCAATAATTTGCTCAAAGAGTCTCTTTTTAACATGCATTACATATTGCTTTCTAAAAACAAATAAAAAATTTTGAATCACTAAGATTCCAATTCGATCAAAATCTACTTTTTTGAAATTGCCATAAGTTTAAAAAATGGCAACAACATTTTAACAGCTCGTACAGGTTTCAACGTTTCGCCAAACTTAGCGAGTTCTTCAATATACAAATCAGTGATATGATACGTAACACCATCAGGAATTCTGTCATCGTTTATATTCAACGGCAAGTCAAGCATTATTTTATTGAAATTTTTTACCAATACTTTATCCCATTTTTGAAGACTCAAATAAGAAAATGTTTTTCGAACCATACTTCTAACTAACATCATAAACTTATCCATTCTCCATTTATCAATACCATTCCATTCCCTGATTATAGTCATAAAGTATACTTTAACAAAAAGCATAACTTGTTTGTTATTATTGTTAAAGCAGTCTATTAAGTCGCATATCTTGTCGTTCAATTCTTCCTTTTTGTTGAAAGATTAGAAGAAGTTAGAGAGGGTTGATTGATAAAACTTTACTTGGACTATCGCTTTGTCACACATCCACATACAATAATGTAGACCTTTCCATAACTTTATAAAATCTTCTTCACTGAACGGATCTTTTTCAGTGATACACCGAGATCGAATGTAATTTCTCAATTGATTAATTGATTTTTCTCGCACTTGTTTTTCGTTATCGGCCAATTTAATGGCGAATATTTTCTCGTTATCCATTTGGTCAAACATTTTTGTTAGATTTTTTTTTCAATATTTAAAAAAATAAAAATGTGCCTTGAATGAAAAAAAAAATTTATTTTTCTTGTGAGTGTATACTAAAAGAAGTTATTAAAATTATTTTCAAATGAAATCTTGCAATCGTGCAAATCCTGACTTACAAAAACAACCTTGTTCTCAGACTTTTCGGTACAGACAGGTGTTAATGTAATAATTTTTCGTGACTTTAGACTTAACAGTACCATTGGGAATGATTATTAAAATTAAAGCGTGAGTATAAGATTATTAACTTTATGTTAATTAAGTTTTTATTACTAATTTTGCATACGAAAAATAATTTTGAAATTAAAAGCTATCCAAAAAAAAAAAAAATAAATTTTATTTTTATTTATGAATAATTGAAAAAATGGGTCTTGAAGATACTCTTATCCAATTGAGATTAAGTTCCAAGCAATTGGAAAAATTGGCTCAAAAATCCCAAAAACAACATGAAATCGAAAAAGCAAAGGTTAAAAAAGCCATTGAGAGTAGAGATATTGAAACAGCACAAATCTATGCTGAGAATTCGATCCGTAAAAAAAATGAGTACATAAATTATTTACGTTTATCTTCACGAATCGATGCTGTTTCGTCTAAAGTTAAAAGTGCTGTTGCCATGCAAAGCGTTGCAAAGAATATGGGTAGTGTTACACGAGCACTCGAAGGTGCCATGTCAAGTCTTGATTTAGAAAAAGTCCAAAAAATAATGGATGAGTTCGAAAAGCAATTTGTTAATTTAGATGTTAAATCGGGAGTTTTAGAAAGTACAATGTCGTCGGCAACAACATTAACAACCCCACAAGCTGAAGTTGATGCATTAATTAAACAAGTTGCTGATCAACATGGTCTTGAAATTCAAAATAAAATGAATGAAGCCCCAGGTACAAATAGCTTGGGTGCCATAGGCACACGATCTCAAAAAGAAGAGGATAATTTATCGAAACGTTTAGCCGCCCTTAGGAACTAAATCCTTATTTTTTTTTCATGTAAATTATCAACCGATTTTTATTAATAAAATTTTTTCTAAAAAATAGATTTTTTTTCTTCTTCAATTTTTTGGGAGTTGAAACTCAATCTGAAATTTTTTGCATATTTTTTTTTATTGAACCACCTTTTTCAGAGTCAGAGGATGTCGAATAACATAATAAACAAAAGTATGTAACCAATTAAGAACCTTTTTTAAATGAAACTAACATTATCTCTTTAAGCACGCTTGATTGTTCCAAAACTATGGCAACAAAGTGTCCGATACCGCGGTAAATACAATTACAAAATGCCTAAACCAAGACACGATGTTGCTCGATATTTAGAAGAATTAACAAAACCAGTGATAATCCGAGAATTGCCTGATCCTGTTGAGATTTGCGGTCAATCGAAAAGTTTACTAGCTCAAAATTTAAGATTTGGTCCCGAGACAGCTGGAGAATTCGAAAAATTCATGGCTAAATTAGCGTTTGAAACTCTAGAAAAAAGTGAAGTTATGTTAATTTGTCATAAATTAGATGTCGCTGGTGAGACTGTGAGAAGGAATAAAATCGAATTTAAAAAGACTGAAACCAAAATTTGGAACTTTAACACTGTTGTTATGAAGTAGGTTATTTCAGTCTTGAACGAACTAAACTTAGCATTTTAAAATTAAGATTAATGATACAAAATAATCCGAAATACAAAAATTTGGACCCGATTGTAAGCACTGGTCTTGGTCGAAATGTTTACATGTTTTTCCAAGAAGATAAACTCAAACAAAATTTGACAATGATGAGAAGAATGCCTCATTTTGTACTTCTAGGTACTTTTAGAAACATAATTTATAATTAATTTGAGTATTTAATGCAGTGTCTTTTTGTTAAGGTGGAATGATTAATCAACGGTTGTTTACTCGTGCTGGTATCCAAGATTATGCCAAATTGGATGATATTGAAACATTGAGGGGTCAATTGGTGGCAACCCTTAATATGGCATTGGCTCAAGTACCGAATACATTATCTTCTCCGATCAATAATTTATCGCGTTCTTTAACTGAGCATTCTAAGTCTAAAGAATAGTTAAATCGAATTAAATTTTGAGTTTGTTATAGAAAAAAAAAATTTCAATTTTAATAAAATTTTATAGCCAAATCTAATTTTTAAGCACTGGTGTAAGAAAGTGTTAATTAATTTAAAGGTTTTAATTTTTAATGGAAAATCCTGTGAGATTGTTTTAAAGGACTTTTGATCAGTCATTTAGGATCTTAAAATCAATCAAAAAAAATATTCAAGATTTTCATTCAGATACTGAACTTGATAACGTTCTGATACTGTTCTTAGCATGAATTTAAATAATATTTTGTTACTGGGAAGTATTTTTAGGCTTATCGTTGACGAAAAATCAATATTTTCCAAAAAAATAAAATTTTGAATTAGCGTCATAAGGCACACTTTTTTTAAAATACCCCGCTACAATAAATTTCAAAACCTCTCCTTCAAAATTGATTGTTAAAAAAATTCAGTTATTAATAGTTGTCACTGAATTTTTTTAACTCGTACTTCTGAGTCGGACTCAGACTAATGAGTCTCTGAAAATTTTTCATAAGACTTAGACTCGAGTCCGAGTCTTTAGAGTTGTAAGGAGTCGGACTCGAGTAATTGCCAATTATTCATTTAAGACAACATTCACTCTCTTTTCCCGATGCATCAATGCATTGTCCAAACCCTATGGATGAAGAGAATATGGACTTTAAGAAAGGCTTAAAAAAAGTAAAAGGGTGTAGATGATTAAAAGACAAATCCTCTAGTCTCAATATTGCTCTAGCAATTAATGTTTTTTTTTGCAAATAATTCTTTCTTCATTTTTTTTCTTAAACGACTATTCTCTTTTTTGTAGACCCGTTAGTGAAATTTCTGAAAGTGGTTTCAAATAAATTTTTTACTCGAAAATTTCCTAAACAATATTTTACAAACACCCTTTTTATTCATTCTAATAATAATGTTTGTAATTTACCTCTAAAATCATTAATTGAACCTTAACAGGGACAGCTTGAAATAAACGTTACCTTTTATACAATACACTATTATGGAGGAGGTTTAGGGCTAAAGGGCCTTCGAGGATAAATTAAACTTAGCTTTTAATGTAAGTGGTTTCCAGAAAGTAAGTGAACACCTCGTAAATTTTTTACAATTTTTGTGTTGATGAGCTTGCTTTTATTTTTCTTCCGAAAGTTTTCGTGGTATAGAGGATCAGTTTTCTGTTTATTGAGAAGAGAATTGAATGATATAATTAATATTTTCTCTATTACAAGTTAAGTCCAAAAATGAAAAAATATATAAATTTTTTTATTTTTTTAATTTACATTTTAATTTAAAAAGAAAAAAGTCATTTTATTTAACAAAAAAAGAAAAATTCAAAAAAAGTCGTTCTCGTTTCGCGCTTATTTGCAATATTTACTTATATACTCTCTTACTTTACGTATAAACATGTCTTTATTTGTTTGAAAAAGTGTCGCGGCTTCTGTGTTCAACGGGTCTTCAAAATTAACCAAATCCTAAAAATTAAAAAAAAAAGTATATTTGACCGAAACACTTTCTGTACGTGTTTAGACTTACATAAAATAAAGAGTTTATTCCAAAAATTATGTCCGCTATCGTTCGAGTTGGTAACCAACCTTAAGAATTTTTTTTAAAATATTTTTTTTTCCTTAAAGGATGTTAGTCGGGTAAATTTACCAAAAGAGTCAATTGAATTTTGTCTTAAAATACTTAGACAGACCTCTCCTTTTTCATTAATATTCGGATGCCAGACTCTTGTGTTACAAGTTACTTTAGGAGGCTAAAAAAATAAAAATTCTAATTTTCTTAAAGTTCTTATTTTTAATAGAATTGTTACATCAAAGTTGTATCTTAAACAAAAAGTGGAGTTAAAAATTTTTATTGATTTTAATAGATGGTTTTCAAAAGTTACCCTTCAGGTACATTAATGAGAAATTCAAAACGTCCACCGTACCATAAACTATCCTTATCAGGAACTAGTATAAGTTTAAATTGATATAATATATCCGGATTGTCAAAATGAATACTACAACCAACAGGCAATTGTTTTAAAGTTTCGAATTCTTTTTGTAAAAGTTTTTGTCTTAAATCGACGGCTTTTTTGGCCGGTTGTGAAGTGCCTTTTGTAGCCTCTTGGTCAAGCTTTTTTTTTAGACTATACATTTTAAATCTAAAAAAAAGAAATTTGTTTTTCTTTAAATCACTAATGTAAGTGGTGTCGACGTTACTCTGTTGAAAATTCTATTTCTATTTTAGTTTTTTTTTTATTTATTTTTATTTGAAAATTTTGCTAATCATTTCAAAATTATTGCAACGAAAAGGGGTTCGTTTGATTTTATGTGCGTTCAAGATGCTTTTTTTTTATTTTTTTTTGTTCTGAAAAATTTTAACATTTTTTTAATAAAAGCTATCAAAAATTTTGTCTTAAAAAGTTTACAAAAATTAAAAACAAAACTGAACATGCATAATTGGAAAGCGAACTTATTAGAAGATAATCGAAAATTTCAACATAATTTAACATTAACTATTATTTGATTACAAATTGTAAAAATAGAAAATTATGTTTATCTAATCAGCTCTGCTGGTAATCCACCAGTGTGAAGTTTTTCTCAAATTCTCTTTAGAATCTAAGAATAGTTGAGAAAAGTTAAGAAATAAAAAAATGAACGGTACATTTTGAGAAAGATAGATAAAGAAAAGTTTCTTATCTTAAGATTGGAAAGCATTATGGAACATTCTCTTTCACAAAATTGTTAAATTTTCATTAATACAGTGTATCCTCGATTTTATGGCCTCATATTCTATGAAATCCCTATTTTATGAAGTAAATTTAGAATTCCTAATGAAAATTGAATACCTTCAATGATAATTTATCTCAATCTTATGAACTTCTATTTTATGAATTTTCGATTTTTTGAAGTGATAAACATGCTAAATCTTGTACCCTGGGTAAGTTTTTAACATGTAATAGTAATTCGAAATTATGAAGTGTGAAAATCTACTTAATTTCTTAGAAGAAAAGTGAGAAAATAGTCTTACTTAATAACAAAAAATGTCTTAAAGTTTACTGTTTGCTGAAAGAGCTACAGCTCGACCAGTATTTTACTAAATAAATGTAAATAAATAAATAAAATAAAGTTTACTGTTTATGTTTGTTCTTACGAAAAAAAGTTATTAAAAATGATACTCAAGCGTAATCATTCTATTTTTTGTCCTTTGTCAACCAAAAAAATAGCTTTTGAACCAAAAATGCATGTTTGAACTGAAAATTATTTCTATCGAGTATTCGAAGTTATGAAGTATCGATTTTATGAAGTTTTTTGTGAATTCCAAACGTGCTACATAAAATCGGGGATACACTGTAGTAGAAGGTCTCATAATTCTGAAAAGGTAAAGATGTTTGCTGTAGGGATGTTCAGAAAAAAAGAATAAGCAAGTCAAAGTTCCAGATAGCCAGGTTTTTTTAATCAAAAAATACGCAAAGAATGATAATCTTAGATTTTTATCTAATAATTCAGATTTGGTATCTGGCAACTTTTTTTTTCAATTTTTTTCAATGCAAAGTTATCCGTTATGGCAAGACGACAGAGAAACCGTGTTATTATATGAGTAATGGAAACGGCTCGGCTCAATTGTTAGCGATCAGTGAAGGCGAGAAAGACCTTGGTGTAATGTTTTCTGAAGATCTAAAGTGGTCAAATCACATTAATACTGCTGTAAATAAGGCTAACCGTATGCTTGGAATCATCAAGAAAACTTTTAAATATTTGGATTGTCAATCTTTCTTATTATTATATCAATCCCTAGTGAGGCCACATCTAGATTATGCAGTGAGTGTATGGAATCCAAGTTTGAAACAGGACATTAAATTAATCGAGAAAGTTCAAGAAAGAGCTACTAAAGTGGTAAATAGTTTGAAAAATTGCACGTACGAAGAAAGACTGACAAAACTCAAGATATCAAGTTTAGAGGTAAGAAGAGTGAGAGGTGACCTAATTCAATTTTATAAAATTATTAAGGAGTTCGAAAATGTAAACTTGGCCGGTGGTGTGAATTTTTCGATCAGCAATTATTCAAACAGAAGAAATGTCTACAAAATAACAAAAGAATTAAACAAGAATTGCACCCCGAGATCAGTATTTTTCACCAATAGAATTGTAAATGTATGGAACAAATTGTCCAATGAAGTTGTCCAAGCCAAGAATTTAAATTGTTTCAAGTCAATGTTGGATAAATGGATGAAAAGTAACTGCAAAAGCCTATTCGGCTAAGTACCCATGGTACTGCATAAAATATTTATGCGCAGTTAAAACTACTACTACTACTACTAATTTAAATTTTTTTTATGCTTTTTTTTTCTTTAAAAGGCCGAAACAAGAAAGTTCCAGTACAAAATATAAAATAAAGGTCTTGTTGATAAAGCTTCTAAAATTTGAAAAATTTGTTTTTCCTATTTTATCTTTTAATAAGGGGCTACAAAACCATAAATATCCCAATATAAAGGATACTTAATAAAGTTTAGTCTTCAGTTATCAATAGAAAAGAGCTTTATCAACAAGACCTTTATTTTATATTTTGTACTGGAACATTCTTGTTTCGGCCTTTTAAAGAAAAAAAAAAGAATAAAAAAAATCTGATTGAAAAAAATAGTTGCCATCTTTTTCAAGATTAAGTTGGTATTGAGGTAGGGATTAGGGGTTGGGTTTAGGGTGAGGATAGGAGTGCGTAAGGATTCGACTAAGCATAAAATTCAGGGACTCAGATAATTTTTTTCTCAAAATTATTTTCTTCTATCTATCAACTTTTCTAAACTTTGCTTAGATTCTAAGAATTTGAGAAATTGAGAAAAAACTTTACATAGGTCGGTAATCCTCAAAATATTTTCATATCTTACAATTCATGAAGAGAAGCTCATAATTTTAAAGAAAATGAACAAAATGCAAATTGGAAAATTTGACACGATCGTAATTCCGGAAGCTGTTGTGTTGTGTTCGCTATGTGGATTAAAGTCAAGTTAATCTTTCGGAACAATCATGGGAGATGCAGAAATTCAATTAAATGTTTCCAAATTTCTAAACAAGCTCAAGTAAATAGATTCAGATGACAAGAAAAATATAGTAAGGCGCAACGTCTAAACCTGAATTGGTTACGGTAACACTTTTTTGATTTGACAACACTCTCCTCTTAGAAAAATTTATCCTTGAGAAATTAAATAGACTTGAATACTCCCAATTATATCGTTTCAACTTAAAAAAAGAATGGTAAGTAATAAAGAAAGAAACTGTAATGTTAAGCAGAGTTGTTCCTCAAGTCTCAAGTCAAGTCTAAGTTGCGACTTGACTTGGAAAATTAAAAAAAAACAAGTCAATTTAAAACTTGACATGGAATATTTTGAAAAGTCAAGTCAAGTCGTGACTTGATTTTTTTGGGTAAAGACTTGGAAAATCGCGACTTGAGGAACAACTCTTATGTTAAGTTCTGTACGCAAAAATGGATTACGACTACCAGGACACATTTAAAAAATGCTTTTAATAAAATTTAGCAGCTATATAGTTAATTCACCAACCAAGTATGTGCTTAAAAGTCTTGATTCAATGGTAAAATGATTGGGCCACGTACAATTTTTGATCAAGTGATCACCTCAATATCTGGTCAAGCCGATCATGCTGGATTTGTGAACATTGAAATTTTTTTCTGATCACAAAATCGATGTTCACTTAATTTGTGATCAGCTCTATTTGGATCGAAAAATTTTTCCACAAAAAAGGTTTTATTCTAACTTACAGTCAAACTAATGAAATTGTAATGTCACTGGTTTATACCGTAACCGTTACCAAAATAAAGCTTGAATTCTATATCCTAATAATATTAAGCCAACAAGTTCAATTTAAAAATCGATTTTTTCGTTTTAGCCAAATCCGATTTACTTGTTAAATAAAAAAGTTATCCGATCAAGATATCGTTTTTAAGTAGATATTTCAGGAAGTTGTCTAAATGAAACAAAAGTTGCTGACTAGACGTCACACGACTATTTACTCTCTAAATTAATCCGTATGACGATTTTAATGGGGCTATTTTCATACGGATTAACGTGGTTTGACTGTACAAGGTTTTTTTAATCAAAAAATACGCCAAAGAATGATAATTTTAGATTTTTATCTAATAATTCAGATTTGGTATCTTTTTCAAGACTAAGTTGGTATTGAGATAGGGATTAGGGGTTGGGTTTAGGGTGAGGATAGGGCAGCGTAAGGATTCGACAAAGCATAAGATTCAGGGACTCTGATAATTTTTTTCTCAAAATTATTTTCTTCGATTTCTCAACTTTTCTCAACTTTTCTTAGATTCTTAGCATTTGAGAAATAACTTTATTTTTTTTCTCAAATTATTTTAAGAAATTGAGAATTTGAGAAATTGAGAAAAAACTTCACACTGGTACATCTTGATTGGAATCAAAACCTCGGTGGTTTTGTACAGTTGGTAGTAAAGAGCTCATCATTTTTTTGAATAACAATCTCAATTTGAAGCAGTATCTCAATTGGGGTCTAGTCGATTATGTGAACACATGTTCCCCCAATACGTGAACAATCAGTGTTCACGGTTTAAGTGAACATTGTGTTCACCTTATATTTTGTAGACTTTTAAGTGAACATAAAAAAATTGTCTTTACCGAACACTTAATTAAGGTGAACATTTTTAAAAATAGGTGAACACTTGGGAGACTTGGTGAACATAAAAAAATTACATATAAGATTTAATAAGTGTATTAGAAAAAAGTTATTAATTTAAATAGCCATATGAGTCATGATGATTATAGTTAATTATTGCTACGAGTCCTGGTAATATGACTCTTTAAACCTCTTTCAGCCTCAAAAAAACGATTACAAATTTGACACTCCACTGCCCATGAATCGATTCTTGTTAAGTAATTAAGTTTTTTTCAAGTTTGGCAATAGATCTTATAAGATTCCATTAAGATATAAAAAATTTGAAAGAATCTTAATCAAGAATTTGTCAAGAAAAAAAAAGGACAAGATTTTAATTTGATTCTTAAAGATATGAAATATTTATTAAGTACCTTACCAAAATCTTGTCCTTTTTTTTCCTTGACAAATTCTTGATTAAGATTCTTTCAAATTTTGTTATATCTTAATGGAATCTTATAAGATCTATTGCCTTGAACTTGAAAAAAACGTTTACCAATCTTTAAAAATCTTATTTAAGAATCGGTTTCTGGGTGGATTTCTTTTTCCACTCAAAACTTTGCTTATCATTTCTTTTGAATCGGTATTGACTCGTTTACTATTCGCTTCCTCATCAAATAAATTAGCTTTTAATTTAATGTTGCTTTATTCTTGATACTAGACTAGAATATCAATCATCAAAATTAAGTAAACATTCCAAATTTTAAGTGAACACTCTGAGGATTAGGTGAACATTTCATTTTTAAGTGAACATTCCTGTCTTTTGGTGAACATTTTCACAAACCGTGAACACTGATTTTTCACGTATTAGGTGAACATGTGTTCACATAACCGACTAGACCCCTACATTGGAGCTTAGTAAAAGAACGAATTCTACTGTAAAATTCCATTTTTCTTTGATAATTTTTATCGTTTTCAATTAGGTTCTTGTGAGAAAAATAGTTTTTAAACAAACTAGTTTTGAAAAAAATTAAATTTATTTAATTAAAATTTAAAAAAGTCTAAGTAAAAAAAATTTTGTAATTTAAATTTTTTTTGTTTTTTTTTTTAACAAATTTTAAATTTTTTTTTTTATAAATTAACAATAAAAAATACTCTCTTAACCATAATGACTGCTGACATTGAATTTATTTTTCGATTGATTTTTTAAAACTTCTCAAAATAGGATACAAATTATTGAACGCTTCGTAAATTTCCTCGCGTGTTTTCGCACCAGTAATAACAACCTTACCCGAAACAAAAACTAATAGTACAACTTTAGGTTGTAACATACGATAAATAAGACCGGGAAAAATTTCCGGTTCATAACTACAAAATCGAGTGTGATACGTGTGTAAACTTTCCAAGCGTACAATGAATTGTATGTCCGCACATCCGACTATGTTTTGTATTTTAAAATCTAAAAATTTGGCCGGAAAACCTAATTTTTGAATGATACGAGCGTATTTGCGCGCTGCTAGCTTCGATTCAGTTTCACTTTTAGCTCCGGTACAAACCATTTTACCTGACGAGAAAATCAACGCTGTTGTACGTGGTACTCTAATTCTCATTATCAATGCAGCAAAACGTTTCGGGTTATACTCTGAATTTCTAGCTTTCAATGCTATCTTTTTCAAGTCCAATTTACAACCAACACTGATTGTACTTACAATATTCCTTTTTAAGTTAAATTTGAAATGGATTTTTTTTTTCAAAAAAAGCTAAAATAAAGTTTACTGAATTGTTGGGACGATAGCGTGTGATGGCTCAGGTAAATTTGATGGTGGCGCATTTAAAAAATTTGACGTGAAACCAGGTATGCTTGGTATACTTGGTATAGCTGATAAAGGTTGTAAAACAGATGGTGGTGGTAAAAGTGCGTTCATTTTTTTTGTATGTTGTTTGATTTTTTGTTGAAATTTAAGATTTTGAAATTTGAAAGATTGAATGAAGTGTCAAGGATTATTTTTTTTCTTCGAATTTCAAAATTTGTAAAATGTTTGAAAATAGTCTTTGAATCTTTCATCAATCTTTTTTTCAAGATCTTTTTTGAATTAAACTAATTGATAATTTGCAAGGACTGTTTAGTCGATCTAATTTATTAAGATCTTATTTCCTTTGCGTAACGTGATATCACATAATTCAGGTTCAAAATTAATTATTTTTTTATAGCAAGATCTTTTAACTAGATTTGTATTTGAGTAAAATGTGAACGAGTCCATTTACAATGAGTGCTATAATTATGATTTTGTGAAATAGCTGGTATTTTATTATTTCGACAAATTATTTCCGAAAATCAGAGGATTTATCATTAAGGATCTTAAAGAAACATGAAGTCCGAAATCCTAATCAAGGCTTTTAATCTGGATGTTGGATTTGAGGAATAGAAAATAAAATTAAAAAGTTTACAACGACTAGCCGTCCTCCCATTTTCACATCCGGGCTTGGGACCGGCAAATGCATGGTTACGACTTTGATACTGCCAACTATCCGACTGTGGAGCGTTCATCTTAAACAGCGCCACTCATCCGAGCCGAAGCTGCGAACTCGACAACTATTTAGACTTAGCTTGGAACCACAAGCCAAGCGTATTCTACATCGAGGAGAATACTTAACTTTGTCACTAGGGCTACACCTATTAATTAATGGGTCTGCTGTAAAACAAGCTCTTGCACCCGTTCCCAGGCTCCTATACGTTGTGATGGTCAAAGCCAGCGGCAACCCAATACGACAAGATTCGAACGCGATCTTTAGACCAATGTACTCATAATACAGCACATTTAGAACGGTGTTAGAATGACAGCAACATTGCCACCCTCCCATTTTCACATCCGGGCTTGGGACCGGCCAAGACATGGTTACGACGGTATTTTTAAAAACGCATTTAACTAAATAAAAAATTTAAAGAACCGATGCATAAATAGTTTTAACTGATGTATTATGGCTTTCATTTTCATCCGAAATCTTATCTGACTTATCATGACCATCTCGACCTTAATCCATTGACGCTGGGACCAAGATCGATGGTGAAAAAACCATTTTTTTTTGGAGCGAAAAATTTTAAAATTTAAAAAAAAATCGCCTTTAAAGATTCAATTCTTTTTTGTTGGCACTAAATCGCAAAGTTAATTAAAAATGAGGACCCTTGTGGTTTAAAAAATTTATGACCACTCTTGGTGCGTTTAAGTATACCAATTTTGATGCATCTAGTGCTATTGCAATTAATGTATGTAAAATCCATTGGAGTCAAATCTCTTTTACGAGCAGAGGTGCAAAAAAAGTTACCTACGTTACAAATTTTCTAAGTTCTAAGTATTCTAAGTTCTAAGTTAAAAAACTTAGAATAACTTAGAACAACTTAGAATGTTTTTTATTTCCATTCTAAGTTAACTGATAACTTAGAATGAATATTTTTTTCCGTTCTAAGTTGATCAATAACTTAGAATTGCTTTTTTATTCGATTCTAAGTTAGAATTAATTTATTTTAGTTCTAAGTTAGAATGTTTTTTTTTCTAAGCTAATGGATAAACTAGAATGACTCTTTTTTTATTTTCAAAGTTAATGTTATGTCTTAGAACAGCCGAAAATAATAAAGATTAAAAGAATTCTACTTCCAAAATTATATATATTATTCATAAATCTGTATCATAATAAACTAATCACTGTATACTTATATTGATTACAGAAATCTTTTGATTTACTCTTCTTTTTTTTTTAAACTTTTCGACTGATTTGCGGACAAAATATCTTATTAAAGTTTAAAGACACAAAATTAAAGATTCGATGGAACAGTAGACAATGAAACTTGTAAGCTTGATGGTTTGATTTTGAATGCGAATTCAGAATTAGATTTCGAAGAATCAGTTAGAATAAATCCCAATATTTTAATAATTTGAGTGTCTGATATGAAAAATAGGGCAAAAGTTTTTTCATCCATAGTTCACAAATGGTAAAGGAGTCGAAAGTGTTCTATTTGTATTCGAAAACAAATCTTTGTAATGTCAAATGCTTAATTATGCTTAAAGATGTAGATATTTTTTTTCCATTAACTTAGAAAAAAAACATTCTAACTTAGAATCGAATAAAAAAGCAATTCTAAGTTATTGATCAACTTAGAATGGAAAAAAATATTCATTCTAAGTTTTTTAACTTAGAACTTAGAATACTTAGAACTTAGAAAATTTGTAACGTAGGTAAAAAAGTTTTTATTTAAAAAACGATAATTAAAAATTTTAAACAAAATTTTATGAATTTTTCATTGAATCAATCATTTTTTTTACTTTAAGTATTTTTTCATCTAAAACATTCAAATCTTTTTGAAAATCATCATCTTGAACATTTTTTAAATTCAAAATTGATTCAACCGATTCAGTTGTATTATTCGATGTTTGTATAGTCGTTATACTCAAATCATCCATACTAAACACTATTTTATCATCATCATCTTCATCATCAAAATACTCATCAAATTGATTTTTTAAACTAGTTCGAACACCCATAACCTTAGATGCCTGATTTACAAAATTTTCATTTCGTACGGAATTTATTTTTTGAAATGCACTACACCTATGCTGTTCAAAAGTATTCAATAATTTTGGATCAAAAATTAGTTTATTAAACTTCAACTGTTGATTGAAATCATGCGAGTTAAAATTAGGCCGTTTAAGAGAATCGGCAAAATCTGCAAATGACGAATCCGCATCGACCAAAGTGTCTGTATGCGAACAATCTTTAGATTTTTTGAATGTCTGGTGTTCTTTTGGTCTCTCTGATTCTTTTTCACCTTTAAGAGCTTTTTCAAATTTCGCCAAATTTCGCATAAGATTCGTTATACTCTTTGTTTCAGTTATATTGACTGAAACTGACGGTTGAAATTGATTATTTTTATCATCTTTCACTTCAAGTTCTTGTATCAATGAATTCACGTTTTCGCTTATTTCCCTTAAAATTAAAATAACTAATACATTGTTCGGATTATATTGAAAGACTTACTTAAAGAGTCCATGATATTGTTCCACTTGTTTGGTCTTTGCTTCTAACGATGATTCCAATAGTTTACATTTATCTCTACAATTTTTCAATTCTAACTCCAATTGGTTCACATATTCTTGGGTTTTAGGAGAAACATGAATCTCTTTATGATTATTGCAAGGTATAACTTTATTCTCAAATTGTTGCTTTGGGTGATAAATAATCTCTGGCCTTTTCAAATTAACTATTTGATGATTTATTTTGGCAAGTTTTTCCGAGTAATTAGTAATTAGAAAGTTCAAACCTTGACTCAAGTCAGTGTTAATTGAATCCATTGTGGTGGTTTTTAGGGTACCCTCATTTTTTTGGTCGATTATTTCATAATTTTGTGATGTAAGCTTTGACTTTAAGTCGTCTATTTCTCGTTTCATTTCGTTTAATTTTGATTCTAGTTCTTGTTGAATCGATGGTGATACTTGAGTTTTATGACTTGAAAAATGTAAATTTATCAAATTTTGTAAATCGTTCCAATTTATTGTTTTAGAGTTGTTTATCGAACGTCTTGAATTTGTGACAAACTCAGCGGATCGTGATCGTAAATCACGTGAAGTATCCAATTTTTTAGGATTCGTGTTTACATTTTCGGATTTTTTTACATTTTCATTGCTCCTCGAGTTTTTTAAAATCGTTCGAATCGGGTTTACAACTTGAGAGGCGTTTTGCTTTGAATTAAAGCTCGGTTTTCTGCTATTGTACGAACTGATGTTTTTATTGAATGAAGACGGCAAGAGCTTTTTATTCAGTTTTTGTGGCGGCTTGGCAGTTGCACCAGCTTTTTTGCATTCATTTTCGACTTTAACTTTCTTTTCTTAAATTAAAAAATAATATAGACGCTGTAATAAGTTTTTACCTCAATGAAAGGAACACAAATGTATTTTTTTTTCAAGGAATCCTTATGATTATTGTTCGCTATATGAGAATTTTAGCATCACGTCTAGTATCTATGTCAGCAACCTGATACTCTTTTTTTTATCCGTAACTGATCATGTTCCTAAAAATTACAATTACGCGTGTCTTGGTCAAAAATTTAAAAGAAAAATAAATGAAAATGGAACTTCAACTTGAGAGAGATTCCTATATTTGCTAAGCTTTTATTTTATTTTTCCACTTTGTTTTCTTCGAGGCTTCGTCCAACTTTCTAAAGAAAAATTGTTCTTACTGAAACAAGTTTAGATTTGCTTAAGAGGCTCTCGCGCATTCCCTAAGCACACACATTTTTCTGTGCATTTGCAAGAGCAAAAAAAAATAGCTGAATAAAATTTTGCGTTTAATAAAAAATCAAACCCTATAGTTTAATTTTTTTTTGCGAAAAAAGAGGTTGTACCTAAAACACGTAATCGATTTACTGAACGCCGGAACGAAATGGAATTAGACCCTAAATACTGAACACATTTTACGGAACCTAATAAAATACGGATTTTTTTATCGCCGGAATGCCTACTAAAAAACGAAATCCGGAAAGTGCTAAAATACGGAAATTTCAAGGATTCACAGTCGAACCTCTCTAATCCGACCAAGTCGGGAAGGGAAAATTTTGCCGATTTATCGAAATTGTCGTATTATAGATTCAACTAAAATGTATTAAATACATAAGATATGTTGTATAAGTGGTTGCTGCAAAGGCGAACAGTGTTCTGGGTCAAATCAAGAATTGGTTTTCATTCCTTGAACGAGATACAATCATCCCACTGTATACGGCGCTGGTCAGACCACATCTGGAGTATGCGGTAAGTACTTGGTGTCCCATATTTAAAACAGACATTAGTGTTCTTGAAAGGGTTCAACGGAGGGCGACAAAATTGGTGAAGGCGATTGAAGAGAAACCATATGGAGAAAGACTCGGTGTTTTGAACCTATTGAGTCTTGAAGAAAGACGTTTAAGAGGTGATCTGATTCAAATGTTCAAAATTGTCCACAAGCTTGAAGGCATAACATTGATGAGAGGGGTTAATTATGCTAGGAGTTTGTCTCTCAATCTAAGAAGATCAAACGATAAAAAATTGGTGAGAGAAATAAATCGTAGAGGATTGTACCGCTACAATTTTTTGACAAACAGAATAGTTGAAGTATGGAATAAATTATCGACGAGTGCGGTGAATGCAAAGTCAATCAATGCTTTTAAGTCAATAGTTGACAAAGAAGTTTTTGGAATTGCTCAAAGAAACGACTGCCACGGCTCTTTCAGGGCTAAACGCGATCAAGCGTTAGTGTAACAATTGTCTACTGCAGTATTACTACTACTACTACTACTACTATGGGTAAATCGAAAATTTATTCGGAAATCGAATTTGCCGGATTAACGAAGGCCAGATTAGGCTGTAATAGGGAACTTCTTAGTCTTTTTTGACAAAATTTTGAAAGACTTTTTTTAGCCACTGGGATTACAATGCCTGTTCTATTTTACGATCTTATAAAAATCTACTCCAGAAAATTTAAGTTTTGGTATTGCAAATTGCGACTCCGATGTTCACTAAAAGGAATAAAGGAATACAGTGCATCGAACGTCTTCATTAATTTTAAAAATAAAGAAATATATGCCTGATTCGCTTAAAAATAAAAAATTCCGTAATTTTCATTTTTTTTGCTCCGCGGTTTTGCACCTTTCGGGTTCCGTAATTTAGAATGCATTACGTAAGAAAATATTCCATGTTCCGTACAATGTGTTCCATATTTTAGGGTTCAATTCTGTTTCGTTCAGGGGTTCCGTAATTCGATTCCGTGTTTTAGGTACAACAGAAAAGAGCAGTTATTAACTTTAATTTAAATCAAAGAAGCGTAACCCTCAGTTTATTAAGAGTTAATACTAAAAAAATGTTAATCAAATGTGCTCAGGAACAACGAATCAGAAATTTTAGGAATACTTCTATGTGATATTTAATGAACCAGATGTTAAAAACCGGTGTCCGAATTTTTTTTTGATTCAGTGTTGAAATTTTTCTCCAAAAGAACCTCTTTTAAGTCGTTAAAATTGATTTTGAATGGTATAAAAACTACCTTGAATATTGTTAATACTCTTCATAAGATCTGTGTATTTATTCAGTGACTTTTCATTTTTGATTCGAGTATCCGGCATAATACGTAATCTTAAATAATCTAAAAAAAAATTTTTCAAAAAATTTTATTAAACAAAAATTTTTTTTTATTTCTTAAACAAAAACAAATCAGTCAAATTTCTCATTTTTTAATTTTCGATTGGATCACTGACTCTTTTAAAAATGGCCAAAAAATGTTTTCCTTTATTCCTAACCACTTTTTTTCCTTCCTTTAAAAAAAAAAATAATAAAGTTATAATCGCATTCGTTTATCACTCAAAAGATTAATTACTTCGGAACTGTCAAATAGCTTTGGTACTATAGGATCATCAGCCTGTCAAATTAGAAAAAAAATCACTTAACCAAAAAGATTTAGGGTTCATTTAAGGTTTTTTTTGTTACATATTCGTTTTCTTGTAAACGTCTAAATAATGGAAACTCTTCAAAATGTTTAACAAACCATTCATGCAAATCTTCTACATCAGTAACAGTATAAACTAGACCCTTTTTTTTTGTCAGAAAAAATAAACTTGAAAATGAAAAATTTAGATAATAAAGAAATAAAACTAACTCCTTCTTTGAGAACGTATGCATATTCAGCTAACAATTGATAATTAACAATACGCCATTTATATTTAGACTTTTTAAAATGAGGATCTGGGTACAAAAAAAAGATTTTTTCAAGCTTAAATAGAAAAAAAAATACGAGTTTAATTTAAAAACATCAATATTAAAAAAAATATTTTCAAAAAAAAATGTGAATAGCCATTCTTGAGTTGTCATGACAACTTACTTTATCTTTTTTATTGAAAATATTTTTTGATTAAATTTATGTTTAATTACTTGTCCTTTTTTGAAAAAATTCGGCAAATACTTCATTGCATTTGATCTGATACAAGCAATATTTTGATACTTGTCTTGGTTCTGAGCTCTCAAAGCTTTAATTCTATCTTGAACATAATCAGACACTTTTACACGTATTTCCATACCAAGACTTATTTTTTGAGGATAAATTGAACTAAGCTCTAATAAAAGTCCACCATAACCACAACCGATATCTGCAAATTGTACTTCTTTTACTTCAGCTTCATTCAATTTATCGAAATTGTAGTAAACACTCCAGTCCATGTCTTCTGGACATGTAGGGCTAAATAAAATAGAAAAAATTTTAATAACTGATTTCGACTATAAAGGTCTAAGACTGAGACATAATTTTTTCATTTTTCAATGGGATTTTTCGACGTTAATCTACCAACTAGGGTTCGTACTCGTAGAGAAATCCTGTAATCGATTAGATAAAGAGCTTAATCGTTAGAAAAAAAAGTAAATCGAACTATTAATTGTTTCATTTTTTTGCTTTTATTCCGAATTATTTTAGTTGCAGGGAAAAATTTTAGTTGTGGGTTTACTCGAAAGAAAATATATGTTTCGATTGGGAAAAAATTTTAGTCGAAATGAAAATTATTATTTTGAATTTCAACTGAATTATTTCATTAAATTAATTCTCTTCCGTCGGATTTTGAACGAAACTTTTTTGAGAAAAACTTAATGTTTAAAACTCAAATAAGAAAATCAAGATGATAGGAGAGTTTTTTTGAATAAAATAGGTCATTGGGTTAATATTACTGTAATTCATTAAAAGAAACGCTGATTTTTCGGCCTCTTTAGGAAATACACTAAAAGGATAGATTTCTTATTTATATTTGGAGTATCTATGGTAACGGAATTTGTGAATTAAATAACACTTGTATCACCCCATTTTCCAGCCATTTTTGCAGAGATAAAAATTAAATGTGACTTAACTGAAATCTTGACCCCTTTTTATGTTGTGATATAACTTTAATAGTGATAAAAGTGTGTAGGAATATAAGTGTGACTTGACTGTAACAGAAAATTTTGTATATAAGCTAATGATAAAAATTAATTTGTTATAATGATCTTGGTCATGTAAAAACTACGTATGTGTCATTGATTGGCTTAAATTTTGGGATGTTTAAGCGACGTTAACTTCTGTGCCTTAAATTCTAAATATCTTTTTCCGAATATTTTTTTTCGAAAATACTTTTGATCGTAAGCCTGTCGAAAATATTTTTTTTTGTTCCGATATCTAATTATTCTTCCGTTGTTTTGAAATAATTTTAAAGTTACTGCTTTTTTGAAACAACTTTTATATTACTATGTTAGATTAAAAAAATTTTCATTAAATATTCGTCGATTAATTTTTCCTTAATCGTTGAGTGTTTTTTTATTTCGAAACATAAAATCGCCACTTTCATCGATTATCCATTAATCGATTCGTAACCTTACTACCAACTCGAAAACCCCAAAAATTAATTTTTTCATTGGGGTAAAAAATTTAAAATTTTGACCCTCCTGCTTTTTGCAGCCAAACGTCAAGGTGCTTTAATTAAACATTTTAGTCAACATGATTGGAAAAAGCTATAATTGATGTAAAGATATGTTCTGAAAAGCTAAAAAGCTACCATTTTCGATGGAGAAATAAAATTCCATAAAGCAATACACGAGTGTAAACGGTAAAAATAAGGGAATTTTCCGGTCAAACCGCATCTCCTCCTAGGGGAGCCACATATCCAAATTTTTTTTTGTATCTGCTTATACAAGAGGCGATTCTCTACAAATCTCAGGAATTTGTTTTTTATTTCATTTTTCAATTGGCAATTTGAAGTTCAGTATTTTCGTACAATCGTACTATCGTACTTTTTATGAAAGAAAAAAGATAGAGTCCCAAGATTTTTTTCGTGGGTGTACTTTTTCAAGAGCTATTGAGACATGCTTGTTTTAGACGATGAAACTTGACTGGACCCTTACACATTACGATACAATCCAAAAAGCACTAATCAAGGAATTTTTTAGGTGTTTCAAGGAAAATTCAGAGTACTATAATAGCTTTTTATTTTCCTCCCATTTGTACACCTTTAATATTAGTAACGTAGTTTTTTCTATTTTCTTTACGAAAAGTTCAGAAAAGTACGATTTATTACGGTCCTAATATTTAATAAGCTCTAAATAAATTCAAAAGAAAGATTCACATAATTGTTATATAAATAGGCCTGAACTTATTAATTTTGCGGAATTGAACTTCCAAGGGCTAAAGTTATCACTAGTGGTAACGACAAGTTTTCTTCATTACGTCCAAAAAAACTTGTTTTTTGTTTGCATTTTTTTTGGTAAATGTTCTTAAAGGGTTTTAATATGAATTTATAAAAACAACGTTTGTATCTTATTTAATATATCGTTTGGCCAAATTCAACGATCAAATCTTAAAAAAAATAAAATTTTTGTGTCTGTTAGCTCTCAGTGAAACTACGACGTCATTTCAACAGCCAGCAAATAACACCTTTGATTTGTACAAAATACTGAACGATTAACAAAAGTCTAGGAAAGTTTTTTTTATGGTTCGCCAAGCTCTGAATAACAGCACGAGTTATGAATGAATCCAAAAATATGTAATTAGTTCACTTTCGTTTTCTAGGAGTTTACTAGGTTTTTTCTATGCGAAAATTCCGAATTTTAAGTCAAACCGAATCTCTAAATTTGATTATTAAGAGACAACATCTTAATCGTAAGTGGATATCATAATATTTAAGATCCAATACTTAGTTTTTTCTCCTGAATCCGCATCGTCTCGAAAGATCTAAAAATTTTTGGGTATGGTATGATGCAACTTTTTAGGGCAAAAAACAAGGTTTAAATCCCTCAAGATTTTTTTGCGTTCCCTGTTGGATGCAGTGATTGTTTTTTGAATATTCTCCAAAAAACAATTTCGATTTAGTATTTTTGGATCATTTCTTTAACTTAACACGCCAAAAAAAATCAAATTTCTGTTGAATAACCAAGAAAAGATTATAAAGCATCCTGATTCATTTTTATAAACCCTGACTTGTAAATTTACCAAGTTTAAAATCCCTTAAGAAAAAAGGAACTTTGTTTTGCAATTTTTATTAACATTTTTTAGCTTTCCAAAAACAAACAAGCAATTTGTTTTAGGCTATTTATTGAAGTTTTGGGATTACCGGTTGTTTGTCCTAATTAGTTTTCAAGTAAAACGTTCAAAAGTTCTTACAGAATAGAAATCTTACAGAATTTTTTTACTTTTTTGGCGTTTAATTGAAAATAAAAACTTAGAAAAAAATATAAAGAAAAAAAAGTCATTTACTAATCAAAGGAATGATCATTGAGTGGATTGGAATGGGCTCTTTGTCTATAAAATTTTTTTTGAGGTAATCCAATTTGGTTCATTTTTTCACTATCACAATCTGAATCATTTGTTTTACCAGTCATTTTTTGGAATGAGACACCTACAATCAAAAATTAAACATGAACAGAAAAATAAATAAATTTCATAATTCGGAGTTAGCCGAGTTGATGCTAAAACTAACCAAAGACCAAAATTTAAATGCCCATTGACTCGGAGCATATCTTAGTCCCATCTTAAAAAAAAAACAAAAAAACAAAAATCAATTTCTAAATATTTTATTAAAAAATTCATTTAAATTTATCTTTGACAATTACTCAAAATAATCACAAATAATTAATACAAAACAAATAAACTCTTTTTTTTTGTTTAAAGATTCTTAAATTAGTTTTTTTTGTTTAAAAAAAAGAAGATTTTTGTACTGGTTGATTGATTTTGTGTTTCAATTTGGTTTAACCTGAGACTAGTTAAATCAAAAGTTTGATTGATTAAAACATGTTGATTATTCTAAATGGACTCTTCTTAATGGGTTATTTTTCGTTTTAATTGAGTGTTTGACATTAATTTGCTGGTGCTAACTACTGATATGCCCAAGCCAAACATTGATACTAACATAGCTGCATTTATGATCAATTTTTGGACTTTATATTTAGCTTGTCTTTGAGCCTTTAATTCAAAAATAAAAAATTTTAGTGAATTTTCTAGAACATGGCGTGATTGTCTCATTGCATGTAATATTTCATAGCACATTTTCATTTTTTAAATCGCTTGGTACAGCACAATACTTAAGCTAAAATCATTTTAAACATGGTAAACGCACACTAGGGTTTCTTGGATTCCTGAATCATGTTTTGTTCTAGATCATTTGTAATCCTTTCTTAAAGGTTTTTCAATTAGAAGGACCCAAGATCCCGCGGAATTATCTGTTGAATGCTATGAAAAAAAAAATGCAATGAAACTTTACAGACTCAAATGAAAAGCCAAAGTCTTGGTGGACTTACTCTAGTCAAATTTGTAGCTGATAAATTGTTGATCATTGATATTTTGATTTTGTTATAAAAGTTCACGCGGGTGTTAGTAGATCATAAAGTAAAGCTAAAAATAATTTAGCAATCTAAATAAAAAAAAATTTTTATTTTATTTCATAATGTAATGTTTTCAAAACATAGGTATTTTTTATGTAATCTTAATAGAAACGAAATTCAACGCTGTTTATTAATGTAAAAATATTGCAACATAAATTAGCAAAAAAAAATTATGAGTTTAGCATGTGCCTGTTTATTTTCTTGGTAATTTCAGGCTAAGAATTCTTGATCTAATTCTATTTTAGAAAAAATAAAAAATATGCTCTTGTGATAATAAGTTTTGTGTAGGTTTTTTGTTGTGATTTTGAAAAGCGGATTTGTATGCGAAGCTTTTCGATATTTATTTTGTTTAAAATTGCGATTTAAACTTAAAGTTTAGCCATGTTTAGTTTAGTGTCTTAGCTTTAAAAAAAGTAAAGAAATTAAAAAATAATAATAAAGGTATTTAAAGTATTTTTTTTTCATTTTTTGAACTACGATATTAAAGCGTTTTTTGCTATTTATGGAATTTAACTACACAATTTCTTGAAATATAAATCGATTTTTGAAAGAAAACGCCCATGTAATCCTCCTAATTTTTTTTATTTTATACATGTACCTAGATTTAACTTGCTCGTATGCTGTTTTCAGATTAGGCTTACTTTAATTATAATATTGAAGATTGAATTTGGAATCTAAAGCTTTGTTTTTGACTGTCCCTAAACTGCGCAACACGGAATAAAGCAAGTGACTAAAATGAGGAAACTTTTTTTTTTTTAATTTTTAACATTTTATATCTAAAAAGAAAATTGGGTCACTTATCTGATTTTTCATTCTTTATTTCATTCATGATGACTACATAAATAGACTCCGTTAACTTTCTGTCCATCGATAAAACATGTTTAGAGATTAAGCTCTAATCTTATTCGGAATGTACCTTAAATATTATATTGAAGATAACCCAATTTTATGATAATAAATATTTATGTAATCTAAGGGGTCCTACTAAAATACTGACCCAATTTTTAAAAATTTTCCTTTAAAATCGAGAAATAAGTTTCAGAGGTCAGATTAAAAGGGTAAGGGTTAGAGATTGAATTTCCTCAATTTTGAGTTATTAATCTTGTAGAAGACGCATATGCTGTAATATTTTGGAAATTTAGATAACCTTGACATTGGGATTTGGCCACCGTTAAGGGCTCTTTTTTCTTCAAGCAAAATATCTCGATAACTAAACATGCAGATAATGTGTGAACCACTATTTTAGATAGCTGATAGTCTCCTCTTTCAGGGATATGGTGCGGCCTCGCCACAAAAACCAAGGTATCAGAATCTCCAAAAAACGGAAAATTGAAATCACGACGCAAATAAATTATTTTTAATCAAATTGATATAAGACAGCTTGTGAAATTCTGAATCAATTGGTATGCTTTAATATTCAGAAATAAACTTAATTCTCGATTTTTCAGGGGGTAAAGATATTTTTGAAAATCGGGTTCAGCATAGGACCCAATATTGGGTCCAGCCCGTTGTTGCTGAAACAACGATGCTCATCGTCGAATTTTTGAAAAAACAGAACATTTCGCGATGAACTTTTTTAACTTACCTCTTACAGGTAAGTTAACTTACATCTGGATTCTTAGATATCTAAGAATCCAGATGTAATATTTTGTGTAAAAAATTAAAAATTTGGTACAACTGTATCCTGTTAACCTCTTTTTGGACATCTATACGAGTAAACATAAATATCTATACGAATATAGATTATCTATGCTTTTCAGGCAAAACATAGATATTTTTTTAAATTATGTATGCGAGTATACATAAATATACATATTTTTTTTATTTTTTTTTCGAAAAATACATCTTAAGTATGCGAACATAAAACAAAGGTTTAAACTTATCCTTTGACTGATTTCTGTTCCGAATTTTAGGGTCAATTTCGGCTCCTCGTTCCGCGTTCCGCAATTTAGGAATAGTCTTTATTTTTGAGATAATGTTCTTCTCGCGATTTTTTGCTTAGATGAAATAATTAGATGATGTTGACCAATTGTTGTGTTTTTGAGAAACAGTGTTGTATTCTACTGGAAAAAACTTTCAAATTTTTTATTGGATGACTTATGGCTCGTAGGAGTGCCGCCATGAAATAAAGAGTAATTTTCTTTATTTCTAGACTAAAAAATAAAGCTGAAACCACTTCTAAAAAGTTGCTTAAAAAATACTTGAACATTTTTGAAAATTAGAGTACTACTACGATTTTGTGTTTTTACTATTTTTTACGCGAATTTACGTGATTTTACCAAAAACAGGTAATTTCACGAAAAATTAAATTTGCTAAAAACGGTAAATTTACCTTTATTTATCGGATTTTACGCAAATTTACTTGAAATTACGTAAATTCTCGTTAAAAGTAAAAGTTCCAATTTGTTTCTTGAATGTTAAACTTCGAGATCGAAAAATTCATCAAAATAAATTCAAAAAAACTGTAATCCATCCTAAGTACGTCTAAAAGATTACGAAGTATTCTCCAATATTTTTGATATCACAAAAAAATAAAAATTTATGATTATTCAGAGCGTTTTTGTTTAAAGCATCACGAAAAGAAATGAAATTTTGACTGTTTACGAGAATTTACGTAATTTCAAGTGAATTTGCGTAAAATCCGATAAATAAAGGTAAATTTACGTAATTTTTCGTGAAATTACCTGTTTTTATGGGAATTTTGGTAAAATCACGTAAATTCGCGTAAAAATTAGTAAAAACACAAAATCGTAGCAGTACTGTAGTTTCAGTTTTTAAACAGCTTTGATCAGAATTTTTTTAATGATGGAAAAAGAAATTAAATTTTTTCCGTAAAGTTACCACTTACATCACGAAATAAAATAAACAAAATCGAAAAATTAAATTTTTAATTATATATTTGTTTGCAAGTTGATTCTATTTACTATCTAAAATTGGTTTTGAAATTTTATCATCTTTTTGGAAGCTGATTTTTGCAAGCATATTGATTTTCTTTTGTTATTATAAATTTATTTTTAATTAATTCAAGTCTTTAATGTATAAAAAAAAATAAAAATATTTCGATTGTTTTCCAAGAAAACTCTAGTTTAATTAATTTTATTTAATTGTCAATAATATTTTAGAAATGTTTAGCAATTTTGGAAAATTTTCAGCAAAAAGACAGGGTTGATAAATCAAACATAAATGGAGACGCAGATTTTAAGATTAAATTTGACGACAAAGAGCTGAACAAGGGTGACGACATTGGGTACCTCAGCAACTATGTTGGATCAACTGGAAATTACTTCGCATAGAGTGCTTTTAATAAGCCTAGATAATTTTTGACCTTCTAGAAAATTCAAATACAACTGAGACGGATTGATTTACGAACGGATGTATTTAAATTCTCCTGAACGGTTGTAAATCTTTGATAGAATTGTTAACACAACCCAATCAAAAATAAGATCAGAATAAAAAAAATTAACTATGCTTTGCTGAACATTGCCTTCGAATGCCTGAAGATAAGTCGCTCTAAATTCCCTCTCTAACCTAGGCCTAAAAAGGCAAAGACCAACGTCTTATTTTGATCATTTTGATCGAATTTCTAATTATTTAAAACAAGATCCAGAGAGCAGAATTGTTCCTCAAGTCTCAAGTCAAGTCCAAGTCACGACTTGACTTGAATTTATTTTTTAGAGCAAAAGTCAAGTCGCTACTTGGCTTGATTTTTTTTATCATAAACAAGTCAAGTCATGACTTGACTTGAGATTTTCAAAAGACGTTTTCTAACAAACTTTAACATATGGAATCGCTTTTAACCTCGAAAATCCTGAAGAGCGTATAAAATACTTTGAAAAGAAACCTTTTTTTTATCGTTTAAAGCATTTTTTCAGGGAAAAATTTCAATTTCAAGTCAAGTCGTGACTTGACTTGACTTTTGAGGGTAAAGACTTGGAAAATCGCGACTTGAAGAACAACTCTGGCAGAGAGATAGCATCCGCGCTTGAAAAGTCCGAAAGTCGCAAAATTTCTTCATTTTACCTAATTATAGAAAAATGGCTTGGTTGAGTTTCAATTACAGTGGTTTTACAGTAGATTTAAATTGACTTGGAACTAGAGCTAACCTCTTGGACCTTTAGTTTGGGCTACCGGTCCGGCCAAAACATAAAATCAATAGAAAATTTCAACGAACCACGACTTGTACGCCAAACCAAAAGCCAAGCAATACATGCATTCCGATTTTCTGGTAGAACTTGAAGTGATATTTTTTGATAAATAGATGCTTTTTTCTAGTTTCAGAGCTTAGCTCTAGTTAAAGAATAATTAAGCATTAAAATTCATACCAGAAACTGTGTACCCTGAACCCAACAAAATGATTGCCCGTAAGCTGATTTTGGCAAGATTCATAATATTTTCTTCTAAAACTTAAAATACGTTGTAACTTAACTATTTTTGCATTAAGTTTCCAAAATTGGGTCCTTTGAGTGGTCCGTCTTAAATTCAAACAAAGGCTGTAATTTTACATTCTTAGCATCTGACCTGTACCCATTTTTCCTCACATTATGGTCTACATATTTATGAATGTATTTTTTCAAGAAGAAAATGGATTTGATATGATGATTCAACTTGTTTTTATAAAATCACCAGAGGCGTCAAATCTACATACAGTAACTTCTAAAATGTAATGTTCCGTTTGGAACGCGTTCAGAACAGTTTCGTTCTGGATCCAAACGTTTTCCAAAAGGTTCCGGTACAGTTTCTCGTATTTCTTTTGAGTGAAACGAGTTTAGGAATGGAAACGAAACCCTTTTGGAAAATGTTTGGAACTAGAACGGAACTGTTTTTAAAGTTGGTAAAAAAAATTATTTCGAAATGTAAAGTATTAG
The DNA here is from genome assembly GCA_022207745.1 of Brachionus rubens. Classification (NCBI taxonomy): domain Eukaryota; kingdom Metazoa; phylum Rotifera; class Eurotatoria; order Ploima; family Brachionidae; genus Brachionus; species Brachionus rubens. The sequence continues at coordinate 571,908 of JAJVHD010000001.1, read as the reverse complement.
AATTTTGAATCTTAAATTTCAATCAGAGTTTCAATGGTCAAGTTAACGGTAAACATCTGAAAATATATTATTACAAGTTAAGCAGAGGCTTAAAACTAACCGGTCGAATGCACTTTAAAAATTATGCCCTTAAGTAAGTAATTAAACAACAAAATAGAATGACAATAAAGAATCAATTAAAAAAGTTTGTCAAGATTCAAATCAGAACAAAGAAACCCTTAATAATTACCCTTTATTTTTTTAATAAAACTTGGTCTCAATTTTCTAAGAGTAATTTTTATCACATACTTCTTCCACTATAAAGTAATTATTAATAAATTTTATCTACTTTTAAAAAAAGTACGATAAGAGGCCTTATTAGCATAGAAACCCCACAAAAAAATAACAAAATCACAATTAAAAGCGAGGACTTTATTATTAAATTTCAATAAAATAAAAAGCTTGAACTTTAAAAAAAAAATTACTTTTTAATTTAAATGTAAATTATTCCATTTAGAAAGAATTTAATTACCTGTTTATTCTAAGAGTGTGTTTGCCCTAAAAATTACAACAACAAAAACAACAAAAGAGCAAAAGACCCTTTTCTAATAGTACATTCCATATAAAAAAAAATAACAACTAGAAATTGAGCAAACACTTCATTTCGCTTCTGTTATTTTTTGTGTGTGTGTGTGTGAGCAAATATTTATTAAACTGACCAATCGTCTAGAAATTAGTTCAATCGAATTAGACTCGTTCTATATATTGGTTACTAATGGTTACTTATTTCGATCAATTTCAAAAAAAAAAAAAATTTTTTTTCAACTCTCTTCCATTCAATTTACATCTAATAAATTATTATAATTTGAAATAATCGTCCTGGACTTGAACATTTAAGAAAAAAAAATAAAAATTTTCTTTTTTACTATCACGTTCATTATTTTCTGTTTCGGTTTTTTAGTTAATTATTTTTTTTTGTTAAAGAAAATTAGACAATGCTGGACATAGACAGCTTACCGATTGGTGTAAAACCAACGAATAAAATGAATTTTGAGGAATTAATCGAGGAAAAACTTAAAATTGCCGATCAACTCGACAAAGAACAAACTGAGCTATCACAAAAATCGAAATTTAAAAAAAAATCTAAACCAATTGCTGAACCAATCGAAGAAAATCAAGACGAATCGGACCCTCAAATTGAGATTACACTTGATGACGAGGAGGACGAACAAGAAATTGTCGAAGAAAATGAACCAGAAGAAGAGAATGGTTCGAAATTGAAACCTAGACCTTTTTTGAAACGAGGCGAGGGTCTTAAACGATACCAACCGTGTACTAAAAAGAGTAATGATAATGTCAAAAAATCGACTCTTAATCGTAAAAGTGTTTCGACTACTAGTGTAACAACTAAACCAAAATCGAGTAATCAGGCTCCTAAAACTCGGACTGTTGCTAAACCGAAGACTGTTGAGACGAAACCAAAAAAACCCGAACCAAAGCCTCAAGTTAAACCTAAAACTAATCCACCAGTTAAAACTGAAGTTAAAAAACCCGAAGCTAAAGTTGTTGAAACAAAACAAATTGTTAAAGTACCAGAAAAAAAAGTCGAATTAATTGTTGAAAAAGAAGTTGAATTATCGGACGACGAGTTTCAATCGAATTATTTTCAACCAAAATTGGTTCAATCGTCTAATAATTATGACGATCAACACAATGATACTGAAGAATTCGAAAATTTAGAAAAGTATGTCGAAGAACATCCGTCATTTCGTACGTCTTATATTGAATCTTATGTACCAAATGGTCAAAAGTTTACCGAGTATAGGCTCGAAAAACAAGAAGTTTATACCAAAAATTTTCATACTGAAACCGAAAAGGTACGATTTAAAAATGTTTACTCGAATTTTGAAGATTCAGATATGGAAGAATTTATGACTAAAAGTGACAAACATTACGAAAATGATTTTGATGATTTGGACTCGAATAATCGTACACTTGAAAATGAGAATAAATTTCAAAATACGAGTAGTTCAAGTTCGATAGTATCGCGTAAGATTAAACGAATTTCAAGCACTAATAAACTCGAAGAAAAAGACACCCAGGACTATTTTACAGTTGATAAAAACTCGGATTACATGAGTTCGAATTATAAAGACCATGATGATGAGTTTAACTTTGAGGTTAAGGGTGTCGAAAGCGATGAAGAGAATTTAAATTTTGATGATTACAGAAGTTATAAAAAATCTCTTGAGACTAAAAAGGTTAAGTTTGATGACTCGTCTAGTTGGTTGGATCAAAGTGTCAAGTCACCTGATGAGTCACCAGATAAATTTATTGATAATGAACCTACGCATGTGTCAAAACTTATAAATAAACTTTTTCCTTCGATTAAAGAACAAGATGAAAAACAAAAACAAGCGTTAGTTCAACAACAAAAACAAAAAGATAAAGAAATATTTGAACGAATGAAACAAGAACAAATTAAAAGTGTTCAGGATGTTCAAAAAATGACGGGCTCTACAACAAATGTTAACGCAAGTGTACTCAGAGAAAAAATAAATCAACTCGAGTCTGAGATTGAATTGTTCAAAAAAAAAAATTCTGAACTTAATAAATTGAAAGAAAAATTGGATACGGAAGTTAAATTGGCTGAGACTAATCGTAAATTATTTGATAAACAAAAGCAAGAGGAATTTAATCGTTTGAAAGAAATACATGATGAAGAGATGAGAAAACTTAAACAAGAAAAAAAAATATTCGAACAATATAAACAATCGATTAAAGATAAACCAGATAGAAAAGAAAGAGATGAAATTGAAAGACTTAATAAACAGGTATGGCACATTTTTTTTTAACTTTCTGGTCTTTAGGCTGTTTAAAATCATGGTTATGTAAACCAAAAATAATAAACAAGGTCGTTTTCTCTCGATTATTGCTTTAGGGAAAAAAATTGTTTTCGATTTAGGTACTAGCGTGAACAAGAGCTTTTTAGCTTTCAGATTATAAATTAAAAACCAATTATAACTTTTTCCATTTATGAGTACATAGGCTGTAGAGAGGTATAGGAAAAATTTTCTCGGGTTTTCGAAGTCGTCGATTCCAGTTAAAGAGTCAGAAATGTGAAATTCAGATGGTGTTAACGGGTCATCAGTATAACCTTCTTTAAAATAATGAAATCTAGTTCGAAGCACCGGACTGCTATCGAAGAACCAGTGACAGAGCGAGGAGATAACAACGGAATTCTCTCAAATGAAGAAAGGATTGTAACAAAAAAATTCTAAAAAAACATTCGTCTATTTATTCAATATTCATTATTTTTGAAGGTCCAAATCTGAAATACCGTAACTGCTTGCAAACTAACGCAGCATCTAATACCTAAGTCTGCCTTTGAATATATGTGGTTATTGTCATTCAAACCATGTTAAAAAAATTACAAATTCGAAAAATGTGCCTAAGAAATGGTCGGGTATTAACTGCATGGTAAAGCCAGGAATTGATAGCGTCAAAGGCAGGCTTAGATATTAGATGCTGCGTTAGTGTGCAAGCGGTTACGGTATCTAAATTTGACATTTTCGACATCATAACTGTGATATTAAACCCTTTAAACCCGAGAAAATCAGTCTTTTAATGGATGTAAAAATCGTAAATTTTTTCCATACCCCTCCGCTTTCTGAAGCTCAATGTCGAGGTACAGTATTTAAAACATCGATGGAAAATAAATTAAATTCCGAAATGGTTAAAAAAGCGAATTTTCAGTCAATCCAATACCCATATTTATTTAGACAACTGCTTAAAGTAGAGAAGATTCTCTATAAATATCAGGGTCTACTTTTTTTATTTTTTTTGCCATATAGGTCGAGCTAAGTAAAATAAACCAAAAATCGTAAAGATGAAATTCGTAATTCTTTAGCAGTCGAAAATGATTCCTTTGTTAAAAAAATTACATTGTTAGCATCCTTGTTTGTGTCAAAAATCGGTTTTTAAAAAATATAAAGTCAGTCCTTAAGAAATTTAGGGTTTTACCACTCAATAAGGAGCTCATGATATTTACAGAAAATCATCTTCTCGGTTACCAGCGTCAATGGGAGCTTTTTAATCATTTTGAACATTGTATCGTGGCATTGGGCGGATTAAACCGAAGGGGTAGGTATAAATTTTATGATGTTTACCCCAATGAAAAAAATGATTTCTGGGGTTTTCAGGGTCGTTGATTACAGTTATAATGTCGATAGCTGATTTTAAGGAAGTTTTGGATGCACTATCGCTATCCAACACTAGTCACAGTACCTCTTTTATTGAGTCTGGTTTTCACATTGAGAAAGGTGTTGTAAATTTTCTAATAGCAAAGCCAAAACTTTTCAAGATCAAGATGTCTTAGATGTCCCAATAGAGGTATTTAAAAATTTTAACGTGGAAAATTTTTTTCATTAAAGATAATGGAGTTAACTGAAGAAATGAAGACAAGAGAAACGAGATGGATTGCGAATAACAATCGTTTAAAAGAACGAATCGAAAATCTAGAACAAGAAAAATCCGAACTTAAAAAGGAATTGCAATTTTTTGAAAAACAACGCATCGATTCTTTAATTAAAATGACTAATCAACAACAACATCAACAGCAACTACAAAATAATTACGGTCAAAAACGCTCCGAATCACCTGTTCAATCTTATCAAAACATTCCAAAACATCTTCAACAAACAAAAAATTTAACTGTAAGCACGAATAGTTTCAATTCGGAATCAGATTATTTTCAAATTCAGCAATCGAATGGTGGTTATCAAAATTTAAAGCGTACTACTAGTGAAAAATCTTTACCAAACTCATCGCCATCTTCATCGTCATCATCAATTGGCTCGACAGGTTCCTTAGCGACAAACTCTAATCTAAACCTTAATCAACCTCAACCGAATATAATCCAACAAAATTACCGTCCAAATTCAATCACATCTCCTCTTGCATCAAATTCATTCGATTCCATTAAATCAGATATACGTGTGCAAAATCACAAATCTCTTTCACCTCAACAAACAGTTAAATCAGTTAAATTTAATCCTGAACATCTTAAAGAAACTCGTTATTATTCTCCTAATGGAACTAATTTGATTGAAAATGACGAGTATGAAACTAATTATCGAACGAATAGTCTAGCTATTCAAAATTATCGACCTGCAATGCCAACTCAACCTGAACAAGAATTTTTTACATCATCTTTGACTGGTACGGATCGTAAATTAAGGGTCAAGGATCTTCGAATCGTCGAGGGTAAACACACAGAAAAGCTTTTGGAAGACGAAACCCTAGTGACTATATTTCCGAACGGTACAATTAAAGAAGTTAGTGGAGACAAAATGAAGATACTAGTACGTTTTTTTAATGGAGATCGTAAAGAAGTAAATCGTGACACTGGTACAGAGACGTATTCGTACGCCGAGACAAACATTATTCAAATAATTTATTCAAATGGTTTAGAAATATTAAAATTTCCAAATGGACAAGTTGAAAAACATCATGTTGACAAGACTCGTGAGATTATATTTCCGGATAAAATATGTAAATTTATTTATTCGGATGGTAGTGAAGAGACACGTTTACCAAATGGTACATGTATAAAAGTAGATAAAAATGGAGATAAAATAATCGAGTATCCGAATAAACAACGCGAAATTCATACTAAAGAGTTTAAAAAACGTGAATATCCAGATGGTAGTGTTAAAACGGTATACACAAATGGTTTAAGTGAAACTAAATATTCGAATGGTCGTATAAGACTTAAAGATTCGCTGGGAAATGTCATTAGCGATACATTAAAAGCTTAGAACAGTTTTTGATATATTTTTTTTTATGTTTTAAATTTTTTTTTTTATTTTAAACCTCTTTAAAAATCTAATTTTTTTTTCCATAACAAAAAATTTTTTAGTTCAGGGTGGAATAGGGAATTTATAATGGCTTTAAAACAAAAAATTTTTTTTTTTTCTTTAAATTCTTAAAATTTAAAAAAAGAAGAACTCATTCTTTTTTTGATATTTACCAAACAAAAAAAGATGACTCAGAGGCTTTTCTTTTTTTTTTTTATTCTTTTAAATTCTATTTTTTTTTACTCATTTAAATTTTATCCTGTCAACAAACAAATGAACAAAATTTAAAATAGAAATTAATTGAAAATAAAAATTTTTATAAAATTATTTTTTTTTATTGGTGAGTCCATGGCGACCAAATCGTGAGATCTTTTAAGTTCTCACTTGAATCAAGACAAACTTAAACTTAAAATTTTCCATTAAATTTAATTGGTCCTGTGATAAAGTCATACAAATAGTATTAAAAATTTATGAAGTTTTTAGGGTTTTAGAAAATTTAGTCAAATGTTAGATCTACTAGCTGCAATTGAGTGAATAGTCTTGAAATACGAGCATGTACAGCACATGTTTAAATCAATTGTATTTCGCGAATTCGTTACTCAATATACTTGAGATCAAACATTAATTTTCATCAAAACCAAAAGTTTGTTCTTGAATGTACCTTGATGAACTCGAGTTAAGTTATCAAATGAAGATTAATGGAGACAAAGGATAAAAAAGGAAAAAATAATAATCCCTAAGTAGATGTTTTAGGTATTGCAGGTCCGGAAATAAAATTTTTAACCAATTAAGTCATTAAACGTTAAATACTGCACTTCCACCGAATTAATGACGTACCCGTACAAAAGCGGACCCGAACCTTACCAAAGCGTAAGCGTAGCCGTACCGTACTCAAATCATAACCGCACCCGTACTAAAAATTCTCTAAATTTCTGATGCGATGAATTTGCGATATTTTAGTACGGGTAGGGGTACGGTATGGTTCGTGTAAGTTTTGAGTACGAGTTCGGATTTTTATCTCCAAACATTCAAAATATTTTTTTCAATGGAAAAAAATAAAATTGCAACATAAATTTTGGAGATAATATTAAAATCCGACATCACTTATCACTCGAATCTTGTCGTATTGGAGTGCCACTGGCTTTGCCATTACAACGTATAGGAGCCTGGGAACGGGTGCAAGAGCTTGTTTTACAGCAGACCCATTTTGTAATAGGTGTAACCCTAGTGACAAAGTTAAGTATTCTAATTGATGCAGAATACGCTAGGTTTGTGGTTCCAAGCTAAGTCTAAATAGTTTTCGAGTTCGCAGCTTCGGCTCGGATGAGTGGCGCTGTTTAAGATGAACAGTACTGAGGTGGATGGCAGTAGCATAGTCGTAACCATGCCTTGGCCAGTCCCAAGCCCGGATGAGAAGATGCGAGGACGACAAGTCTTAAACCTTGGTATATAATTTTTATTTTTAGTTATATAGGCTACAATTAGGTTTGGAAACCCTATCTGACTCTGTGTATTCACCAGATTTAGGCCCTCTTTAGTACCACTTATTCCAGTCGATTGATAATTTCTTCATTCTTTTAAGATGCCCAAAATCATAAAGGTTAGTTAGTTTTTCGTGGTTTTCGAGAGTCAATTTCTCTTTAATTATATATCTAGATAAGACACAAACCCTTCAGCTTTGTCTCTTCAAAATTGGGTGAGGTTTTTTCAAACGATAAGTAACTTTTGATACTACAATGTGTCTGAAGTATAATTTTTCGTAATTTTCCAAGCAAAAACAATCAAATTTTAGATAAATCGTTTGAATCAAAGCAACCTATTTGTTTAATGACAAACCCTCACCTATCTTTAGAGAGATTTATGAGAGAAAGATGTCAAGACTTGGTTTTATTGCATCACAGGGGAGGTATAGAATTTAAAGACTAAAAGATTTATGATTTGGGACTACCCAAAAAATGGACAATAGCTAGCGAGTTCAAAAAATATTTTTTCTTTTATAAAATTTTTATTCATGTATTTTTTAAAACGTTAATAATAACAACAATGTTCAATAACTTTTAAATTTATCTTTGATCAATAATTAATGTACAATTTCATTAAGACTTTGAGTAACTTAAAAAAAAAAGAAGTAACATAAATACATAAAACAACAACAAACAAAAAAAAAATTTTAATAATTTTTTTTTAAATAAAAATTTTGCCATTTTTAGAATCATTTGACTAAAAAAAAAATTTTTTTTTTCTTCTAACTCGGCTTACAATTTGACATTAAGCTTTGAGCTTGTAAATTCATTTAGTACAATTGATTGTATTGGATTTTGTGACATCATTACCGGTTGGGCACCAATTATTGCCGGAGTATTCATTTGAACACTTGCACATTGTGGCTGTTGATAATAAAACATGAGAGGATTTGGAGCTTGAAAATACGGATTCGGTACAACTTGTTGTTCGGGTACATTTGATGACCCATCTGGACCATTTTCTTGCTTGACCGGTTCTTTCTCTGGTTTGACTTCTTTTTCTGGTTCGGCTTCTTTTTCTGGTTTGACTTCTTTTTCTGGTTCGGCTTCTTTTTCAATCTTTTTCTCGTCTTGATTGACCTCTTCTTTAGGTTTATCTTCATGCTCTTTTTGATCCTCTTCATCACTTTTTTCAGTCTCACTGTTCTCTGTCTCTGATTTATCTTTCTCTTCAGACTCGTCGTCTGACCATGGTTTTTTGATGATTGTTTTTTTCTTTTTAGGTTGGATGCGTTCCTCCTCTTCATCGTCGTCTTCACTGTTCCAAGGTTTTTTGATTCGACTTTTAGGCTTCTCTTCAACACTTTCGGTCTCCTCTTCATCCTCATCACTCTCACAATAAATTTTTGTCTTTTTCCCACGAGTTGACCTCTTCTTAACAGTCGAGTCATCTGAATACTCTTCATCTTCGGACGCTGGTCGTTTACCCGACTTTTTTGGTTCTTCGTCTTCACTCAACTCGCAATAAGTCTCTTGATGACTCTTTCGGCTCCGAGCTGATCGACGTGTATAATCATCATCACTATATTCATCTTCCTCTTCAGTTTCATCAACTTCATCCTCGTCTGTATCATCACAATATTTTGACTTTTTCTTACTCACTTTCTTTCTACCTTTCTTTTTACCTCGTTTTTTTACAACACTCTTTTTTTTAGACTTTGATTTTCGAAAGTCTTCGTCTGATTCAACGTCTTCTTCAGACTCTTCGCTCTCACTCTCATATTTAGGCTGTTTAATTTTGGCTTTATATTCTGATGATTTAGACGAACCGGCATCGGACTCAGCTTCAGAATTATAATTATCAACGAAACCAATCAAACGTGTCGAACGTCTAGTAGCTCGAGTAGGTCTAGGCTCATCATTTACATCTTCTTCAACCGCTTCACCACAAGCTTGATTTATAGATTTATCAAAATCTTCAAATGTGTACTTGACTCTTGATTTACGACTCGATCTAGGACCCTCTATAATTGTTTCTTCAAAAATACTTTTCTTAGGAATTGGTTCGGGTTTTATTTTACGCGCTACTGACGAACTAAAAATATTGTCTAGGTAAGCTGAAATATCCGTGTACGATCGCTTTTGTTTTACAAGTTTAGCTTCTTCGACTTCTTGATTATGCTTTTCAATAGTTTTTATCTTTTCCTCTAAAAATCGTATCAAACGATCATGAGTACAAACATCACAAAACCAATCACCTTCTGGAATTTCAAGCAAAATTGGTCGTAAACATGACAAATGATAAGATCCATCACAACCATCGCACAGAATTAATAATTGTTTAGACTTGACTTTTTTACATTTTTCACAAGCCGATTCTTGCTCAGACTCATCACTTATAGTCGAACCACTCTCGTAATCGATTACTTGAGTTTTTTTGGAACGTGATTTTTTTGTTTGGGGTTGTTTTTTTGATGGACTTGGAACAAATTCATCGTCTTCGTCATTGTTTTCGACATCGACTTCAACGTCTGTTTCGTCTTCGACTGGTTGTATCAATTTTTTAGATGATTTTGAACTTTTTTTAGGGGTGTTTGGCTTCTTAGGCGTCGGTTTAGCCGGGGTTTTTGGAGTAGATTTTGGCGCGGGTTTTTTAGGCTCTTGTTTCTGTTTTTGTTGGATTTCTTGAGCTTTACGAACACTTGAACGTGTCGGTTTTCTTAGCGCTATTGGTTGGACTACTTCTTCATTGGGTTCATCGGTCTTGTTATCTTCTTTTTTAGGCTCATCAACCTTTTCTTCCCCTTTGGGCTTCTCTGTTACTTCTTTAATTGGTTCTTCGGGTTTGTCCTCTTCTTTTTTGGACACCTCAACCTCTTCTTCGGGTTTTTCCTCTTCTTTTTTGGACACCTCAGCCTCTTCTTCAGTATTAGGCTTCTCTTTTTCTTCTTCTTTTAATTTATCTACAACTTCTTCTTTTGGCTCTTGCTTCTCCGGAACTTCTTCTTTAACTTCGTTCAATTTGACGTCATTCTCTTGAGGCTCTTCTTTAGATTCGCTTTTGATTTTTTCTTCCTTTACTTGTGTTTTAGCTTCTTCTTTCGTTCCATTTGTCAGTGTTTCATTAGGCTCTTGGCTTTTGATCGTTTCTTGACTTTCTGTTTTATATTTTTCCAAATAAATTTTTGCTTTAAGACAAAATTTATAAAACAGGTAAATAAAAAATTTTGATTAGGTCGAACTTACATGATCTTAGTTTTGATATAAGAGGCTCTGAAGACAGCTGTTCAACTTGATTTTTTAGTTCGGTCAGATTTCTAAAGTTAAAGTTAAGACGAGATTTAAGTTTAGGATAAAAGTTAAAATTACTTTGCTACAAGTTTCCATGAAGTTAAATTCTCGTTTATATCTTTGAAATTAACATTGAATAATCGAAATGAAAATTCCGAGTCCATATAGAAAAAGTATAAAAATCCATTTAAATCTTTTCCGATAGGTTCGGAACGAAGAGAATTTAAATCTGGTGTTTGTTCAGCTATTATTTGTTTTAACTTTTGATTTTCGTCAAATTGACTTTCCAGAAGATTCTAAATTTAACAAAAAGTTAATTAAATTTTCTTCAAAACATTTATGCGATCTGAATTTGTTATTTCTGATATTGTAACCGTGTTCTACGACCTCGAAAACCCCAGAAAACCAATTTTTTCATAGGGATAAAAAATCAAAAATTTCACCTTAAATTCTACCCCTCAGCTTTTTGCAGCCGAATCTCAATGTGCTTGATCTAAACATCTTAGTACACATGATTGGAAAAAGCAATAATTGATTTTAAGATATGGTCTAATAGCTAAAAAGCTGTCATTGACGCCAGGACATATATCGATGGGCAAAACAAATTCCTAAAGCCATAATCGGGTGTAAACCGTTAAAAATAAGGGGACCCGTGTACCAAAAAAAACAAATTTCAGTAAGAAATACTGAATACTCCTACTGAATAATTGGACAACAAAATGGTCTACTGAACTGAATGTGTTAAAATGCAAAACAATGTACATTGGTCGGAATAGAGATAAGACTGGATATACAGTTCCAATTTGGGATGGTGAGGTGATCCTGAAAGAAACTGCTGAAGAAAAGGACCTCGGGGTTGTTGTATCGAATGACTTAAAATGGAACAAACAGTGTTCATCAACGGCTTCTAAAGCCAATAGAGTGTTGGGTCAAATTAGGAATTCATTCGTTAGTTTGGACAAAGAAACATTTAGACTTTTATACACAGGGCTTGTGAGGCCACATCTTGAATATGCTGTAAGTATTTGGAACCCTTCAACGAAAGCAAACATAAATATTATTGAAAGAGTCCAAAGAAGAGCGACGAAACTAGTCAAATGCTTGAAGGAGAAACCGTATCAAGAAAGGCTTCTGGCCTTAGACTTAATGAGTTTAGAAGACCGTAGAACAAGAGGGGACCTTATCCAAATGTTCAAAATAGTCAACCGACATGAGAAGATTAACCTAGTGAAAGGAGTGAACTTGGCCACAAGTTTGAAGCTGAACCTAAGAAGAAAACATGACATGAAACTAGAGCGAGAAATTTACAAACAAGCAACATCAAGATATAACTTTATGACGAACAGAGTGGTTTCAAAGTGGAATGTTTTGCCGCAAAGTGTTGTCAACGCAGAAACAGTTAATGGCTTTAAAGCGGGTATCGACAGAGAAGTGTTTGGTATGGAACCAAGAAAGAAAAGAAAGACTGCCACAGCTCTTATAAAGCTAAATGCCGAAAGCGTTAGTATAGATATCTATACTGCAGTCTCAATACTACTACTATTACTAAATAAAATGGAATTTTTAGTCTGGTGTCAGTATGTGCATGGTTCTTGACTTAAGTGTGATCAAGTAGTGGGTAATATCGAAGAGGGTTTGACCTAAACTTACTTTAACAATCAAAATTTTTGATTCAATTTTAAGTTTAACATAGCCATTTTGTTCCAATTCTTGTGCATCATCAAGTGAGTATCGTTTAACAAACTTAAAAAAATTTAGTTTATAAAACTGAACAAATTTTTTTTTTCTAATAAAAAATACTTTATTCATGTAATAATCCCATTTGTCTTTTTTGACGTGTTTGCCAAAACTTAAATTTCGAAGTAAATTCAAATGAAAGTCACTTAGCTTCCGATTCACTATTTAAAAGAATTGGTTTAAATCGTTAAGGGTATAGAGAAAAAATTCAAAATTTTTGTTTTACATGTTCTTATATTGATAAGTCCAGTCTCGAATTGATCAAATAAAATCTCTTTAAAACTAAAATGTTTTCCAAATTTGTCAACAAATGCCAACACAATTCCATAATTGATATCATTTTGTAATTTTTTAAGATTAATCTCGTTTACTTCAGTGTCATTGTAAACTTCATCTTGTTTTTCTTGTGTTATAATTTCTTCTTTATCATCGTCTTTGCTTTCACTTTGTTGTGAATTTTCATCTTGATGAGTACTCTGTTCATTATCCGAGCTTGTTTGTTCCGAATCGGATTGACTTTTATCTCGTTTTGGTTCGGAATCTTCGTGAGAATTTTGATCACCATCGTTTTCATTTAATTTGCCGCTTTCTTCGTCCATTTTACTAGATTTTTTTTTCGCTCTTTTCGTTGTTTGATAGGGGTTTTTCAAATAAATATGAAATTGAAAATGTTAGGTTTAAAACTTTTTTTTTTCTCTTATTTTGAAATTTGTTTCTGCATTGTTGATTTTAATGCAGTCTTAAAAGTTAATTTTACATTCATGGAAAAATTATAATTACAAAAAAAAAATGTTTAGTGTCAATAAAAAATGTCTTATAAATAAAAAAAATCTTCATTGGATATTTTTTTTCTAATTCGTTTTACGTGGGTTTAAACGCTTGATTTTGAGTAAAGTAATTTAATTTTCTAGTATGACTCTAGAATGGTAGAGAGAAAATGTCCAGGCATTTGCAGTCAGTTTTTCTAAAATTTTCTACAACTCTTGAGAAGCATTAAAGCCAAATATTCAAGTTGGAAGTACAAGAAATATAAAGAATATTTGTCTTTTTTTTCTAAGAAACGGTTAAAAATTGAGGGGATGACGAGGAAAAAAATTGAAATAAAATTTTTTTTTTTGAACTTTGATGAAATCTAAGACTTACCGCTCTAGTGGCGCAGCTAGACAATTTCATATGAGGGGGCTCAACCAAGGGGGTCTCAAATATAATAGATGAAAATTCCAAATTCTTCTTAAACAATTTTAAAGAGAAAAAAGCCAGACTGGTAATGTTGTCTGCTAAAAATATTCATAATCCAAAAAACCCTAAAGTGTTATTGTAATAAATCACCTGATGACACCCCGATTAAATATCTTACAAAATGTGCGTAAAGATTTTGGTCAAATAAGCATCTTAAAATTTCTTCAATATTTTATTATTTTTGTTGAAGCTTTTTGAAAAAATTGTTACTGGTTAAGTTTTCTTAAAGTTATAGGTGCCAGCCTGGTAGAGTTTAATCCGCGTAGCTAGACAAAATAACCAGCTGAATGATTTTCTGGTTTGTTACTAGAAGAAAATAATGAATCGGGTCTGTATCTTATGAGCGGTTAACTTTTGGTCTGAGGTAAGCCAAACCAATTTTAACCCGAGTTGAATGTGTAACCAAAAAAGATTACATTTAGTGGGATTAAAATTTAAAAATCATAAGGAAATTTTTGAATTGTTTGCTAACTAATCGTTCAATTTATCATACTAAAATAGATTCAAAGGTTAAAAAGCGCTACGTCACTGCACCCCCAAGACCTCCATGAGAAATTTTTTTTTTTGAAAAAAAAAGAAATGCGATTGTTTAAACACAGATTTTTCACTAACGAAGCGGCAATTCAACTTTTAAATCTTAGTCAACAAATCACCATGAAATTTTTTGTAAATGGACCTTGTGTTAAAATTTTTCTTATTTATACCCCCTGTCCGGGTGTTATAAAACGCGGCGTTTTAACATGTTTTATATTGAAAAAAAGGGTATGTTTTATTGCGTCTTCATGCTTTTTGGAACTAATTAAACGCATTTTTTCTTAAATTCTCTGAAATTGCCAACTTATTGCATCTTAAAAGTCGCTTTTGAGAAACGAGGAATATAAATTTGGAAATGGAAAATAAATTTTTTAATTAATTGGTGTGCTTCTATAAACCGAGACCGATGGAGCTATTAGCTAATATTGTTGTTGTCATTCACGTGTTCCTGTTGTGAACTTTTATGAACAAATTGTTTGGAAAAGCCACCATTGATTTATTAGTATCAATTGAAAGCTAGAAAGCTCTAGTTGATACCCATAAATCAATGACTGCTTTTCCAAATCATTTGTTCATGAAAGTTCACAAGAGGAAAAGGCCATAACAGTACATATACGTAACGCCGTAATTATACATATACATTTTTTGGGTATTAATCCAATTTTTGCACATGGTGCATTGTTAATTTTTGAAAATAAATGTTCAAAGCAGGAACTCCAAATCAAACACACTATAACCTGGGATCGATGGTAAGAGGTGCATGCTCTAATAGTGTTTTTTTGATTTTTAGAGCAGCGTTAAAAAACAAATATTTACGGTACTTAAAAGCTTCACAGTTTATAGAATTTTATGTGTCTCAAAAAAGGGCCATTAAGCTTTTGGCATAATAAACGTATTCTAATCACGGCTCCTATTCTGAATACGCTATATCTTTAAACACCGATAACGAACGGCTCGTTACTCGCATATAACTATCTTACATAATAATATTCTCTATCTTGTAATATCGAAAAATAATTTTAATTTTAAAAAAAGCTCACTTAATCTTGTAGAGAACAACTTGTTTTACAAAGCTAATAGGTTTGCGTCTTATTCAATTATAGAATTTACGAGGAATAAGGGCTCAAAAAAACAAGAAAAACTACCGAAAGTAAATTTTATGATTTGGGACTCCTTGTAAGAATATGTTAGGTATAAGGTTTACTTGCAAATTAGGTACAATACCGTCCTTTCAAGAAGTCCATTTCTGAAAGCTCATGAGGATCATGGAAAAAATCCATTTTTTTATCTCAAGAAAAACATCGTAATCTAGCGTTTTCGGAGTCGTAGAATAAATTGCAAAAGGTCTCTTAGAAAATTTTTATAAAAATTTTATTTTTATTTAACAGCAAAAAAACTTGTTTATAAAAAAAATATAAAGAATCTATTTTTGATTCTTATCGCGTACAAAGCTATCGACAATATTTTCCAAAAACCACTCTTCTGAAAATCGTAAATGATCCGAATCAATTGATAATCTAAACAAGCGTCCTTCTAAATCCAAAGTTTGAAGACCAAGTGTGTCCTAAAAGTCAATTTGGTTTATTTTGATTCTCCAAAAAAAAAAATTTTCACTTAAAAAAAAAAATACTTACATTTAAATACAACGGAGACTCTTCCATTTCATATATTTCTTTGGCTTGACCTGGCTTATAAAATCCAAACCACTTAAAAAAATAAAAATAATTTTAACTTGATTACCCTTTAAAAAGTCATATCAGCTACCTCGCTTTCTCTTGGAGTAACCATCATGTCTTTATTGAATTTAACAAGAACTAAATTTTTAATCTTGAGCAAATTTTCTCTATACTCTTTGTTAAAAACCTTGAAAAGTAAAACTAAGTCTCTGTTAGACAAAAACAAAACTTTGAAGAGGCTTACATTCTCTTGATTAATATCGGCTAAGAATATACTTTTATCCTTGTATAGCTTTTCGTTTAAAGGATCATGCCAATATTGAGCTTGTACTAATATTTGTTGGACTAATTTTTCATATGCTCCAAAATTAAGCAATGATCTTACTTCATCACATATTTTGGTCAAATTAGATGGACATCGAGGAAATCCGTAAACACCTTGATGTTGACCACCGATTGAAATTAAATTTCTCATTGGCGGAAATGGACATCTTTGAGCTACAGCTCGTCTAAAATCAACCAAAAAAATAATTCCAATGTAAGAAACAAGTTTAGTCTTTTTTAGATTACAAGAATTGCCCGCCTTGAGAAAATCCAATTGCATGATAACCATTTCGTAGGTTTGTATCATTTTTAATGTGATCACAAGCAATGGCTATCTGTCAAAGACTAATTAATTTTTGAAAGAAAAGAAGATTTTATAATAATTTTCACTTGTTCATTGGTATTCTTAAAGAATCCATTTGAAACGTCTTCTTGAACGGTTTTTCCAATTTTAAGGGAATGAACATAAATGCCTGTTACATTTTTTTCAATAAGGGATTTAATTCGACCAATAGAAGTTGGATTACAGCACGAATCACCTTTTTTTTATGAGAGGTTTATTAACAAAGTAAATTTATTTCAAAAAGTTTTCGTATAGTCATACCCATTCCATGCCAAATGACAACTGGAGTATTGCCGTTAATTAAAACGGATAATTGACATAAAGTGTAAACGGATAATGCTAATCTTATGAAATTCGACATTTTTTGCTTTTGATTTTTTCTTTTTGAAAAAAAAATAAATTTTTTTTGTCATGTATTTTAAAATTCTTTTGTTCATGTGATCTTTTTATTTTGATTAAAAATATAAAGTAAGCCATTAATTCTGAAATTTGTCTTCAGACTTATACTGTCTTAAGGTTTAGTTTTAAAATTTTTTTTGTAACTCAGACAAAGTGGGAAACTCTTGAACAAAATTATAAATTCTTTGCCAATAAATTCATCAAGCCTTTGTTTCCAAATAATTCTTTGCCTTAAACTCAATCTTGGTTCTAAAGGGATCAAATAAGACAATGAATCTTACTAAATATAAGAATTTCGTCATGGTTTCGAATGGGTATGGTTTACTGAGTTATAAGCGTGTTTTTTTTAGAATTTTTTTCAAAGTAACAATGTCTTTGAGAACACTCTGGACTCCAAATCAAAATTTCATTTAAGTCTTTTAAATCCAACACAATATTCTTTTTGTAGGGCTCAAAGGGATCATCATCCCGAAGTACCATCGGACTAGTCCAAAAATTATTGTATTGTATTGTACAATATTCTTATAATATTATCTGCATATACTTCTTGCAGATCTTCTCCTTACGTTTTAAATTCAATGTTTTTCTTTAAGAAATACCTCTGCAAAGCAAAATCTCTAAAGATTGAGCCCCTCTAACTTCTTAAATAGGGGTGCTTAATTTAGTTCTATATCTTACTTTAATGTGTAATAACTTTTTAAAGAAAAATTACGAACGACCAAAAATGTATGTCAGTTTGTACAGTTTTTGATGAGCTTTAAGGCAGTGCTTTAAGGTAGATGTTAGGGAAAAGCATCAAAAAATAATTTAAAAAGGCAATTTTTTGTGTTTTTAGGCATAAACTGATTTAAAAGTAATTTTTTTATACAATGTTTTTATAGCTTAAGATCTCTGTTATCGTTTTCAGGGTCGATTATTATAATGTCTTTAATCATTAGCTATTGGTTTATAAAGATACCCAACTTTTGATAGATGATAAATTTGCAGACCCGAGTTTTCAGAAAAGGTGATATTTGACAAGCTAAATCCTGAGTATTCTTATGTAATTTTGGGTGTAGAATATGCCTTTCAAGACGGTTTTCAAAAAAAACGAACGAAAAAGACTCGATTTTGGGGTTGTTGGTGTCCTTTAAAATTTTTTATTCTATTGAACTCTATTAGCTTCAAGTCGTCGGCATAGAACGAGCTTGGACTTTGTTCTTTGGGCTTTCTTCAAACAGATCTAGTAAGTGTTTGATAAAAATAACAAACAAAACTGAACTGTGTTGAACTCCACTTGTAACTTCATCTCACATCGCATAGAACAATTTTTGTTTTCTAACAATTAGAAACGATTAAATTCAGTCAAAAGGTGTAAACGGAATAAATTTAAAAAAAAGTAGTTTTAAAATTTGTTCAATAATTTTTATTAATTTAAAAAATAAATCAAAAGAGAAAAAAAATGGATTGTTTTTAAACTCTACAAAAAAAAATATAGAATATGCCCAAAAAATACAAGTTTAATATTTTTAATTTTTTTTTTATGTTTTTCTATTGCATAAAATGTGGTCTCCACATGGTGTGACATTTTTTAATTTTGTTTAAATTTGTTCATTTATTGCCAAACAAAAATGCGTATAAATAAAAAAAAAACAAATGGAAGATTCAGAGAGAGAGAAATAGCACAGTGTTTGTTTTCCCTTAAATAACCAAATAAAAGACCGTTTTGAAGAAGACTTTTAAAAAATAGAAGAAGGCCGTGTTCGTTGTTTACAGTGTTCTAGGTCTTCAAACATATTTGCTTATTCACAAATTTTGTTTCTTATAAATAAAAAAAAAGATCGTTGTTTTTTATTTGCATGTAACTTAACGCTTTAAAGGATGGAGCCACCACACGAAAAAAAAAAATGAAAAAAAAAGAAATGTAAAAAAATATTTTTGTCAAATTTTTGATTTTGTAAATTTTGAGTAAAAAAATAAAAAGTTTAAAATAAAGGAAGAAAAGATAAACAAAAAAAAAAGAAAGAAGGTTTTTTTTTTTTGAGGAATTCATTAACTTTTATCGCCTCCATTTCGTCGAAGACTTTCTTTAGCAGCTCTTATCAACGGTGTTAAATCATTAAGAGCACACGAGTATTTTAAAAATGGATGTTTAAGTAATTCGGACGCAGTCGCTCGTTTTTCTACATCTACTTCTAAACATCGATCAAGAAAATCTTGAAATTTTGGCGACAAATCATTCCTATGTTCAATAACTGGCTTGCCATTTGTAGCGATTAAATACAAGGCTCTAATTGGACTTTCGTTTAAATAAGGCGGTTCACCTTCGATCATTTCAATAGCCATGATGCCTAAACTCCAAATATCGACTTTAGGCCCGTATTGTTTTCTTGATACGACCTCAGGTGCCATCCAATATGGTGTACCTACCATAGTATCACGTTTAGATTTTTCAGTCGATATTTGTGCACAAAAACCAAAATCGGTTAATTTAACATACCCATCCATACCAAGTAAAATATTATCTGATTTAATATCACGATGAATAACGTGATTTGAGTGTAAAAATTCCAAGGCGTGTAGGACTTCTTTGCAAACAGCAGCTATATGAGCTTCACTCATTACTGTTTCAGTTACGACATCTGTTAAATTACCTCCCGCAAGATATTCCATTACCACCCATAATTCGTCATCAACCAAATAACTGTCTTTGTAATTAACTACATTTGGATGTTTATGTTCTTTCATAACCATTATTTCGTTTATAATCAAGTCTTTTTTAGGTTGAGCGGCTAGTTTCATTTGTTTTATAGCTACTTCTTGACCAGTCGCTATTTCAACAGCTATATACACCACTCCACTTGCACTTAAAAACAATAACATTAATTTTTAAAGCGGAAATTTTTTTTTTGAGATCCATAAAGTGCATATACTGCACTTGTGCTGAACTTTCACCTTTTGCGGAGTGAATGGTAGCCTTTGCGAACCGTACCACAGCATCCTCACCGTACCGTAGCGTACAAAAATATACCCTCGTCGTATCCATCGTAAATCATACCGTATTTTTGGGTACGCTACGGTTCGCAAGGGGTAAGTTTCGCTTCGTTACGGCTACGAAAATGGTGAAAATTCAGTAAAAGTGAAGTAATACAATATTTCATTCCTTACTATGAAATAGTTTCTTTGATTTTTCAAAAAAACGACCTAATAAGCACTCTTTTTAGAGACTTCAAAACTTATGTAACGGGTTATGCGTCTTTCATGACTTAACTAAAGTGACCCAAATCATAAATCTCTTAGGCTTTAAATTATATTCCTCCCGTCCCATACAATCAAACCAAGTAAAAAAGTGTTTTAACATATTCCTCTCATAGAACTCTTTATAGATAGTAAGTGTTCGGTGAGAAACAAGTAGTTTGCTTTTGAAAAATTTTGCTTAAATATTTAAATATTGTACCTTGTCATTAGGCTGCAAAAAGCGGAGGGGTAGGTATAAAATTTTTATTATTTATGAAAAAAAAAATTTTTTCTGGGGTTTTCAAGGTCGTAGCATCAAATTCAGATAGCACGGAATTTTTTAATTACTTAAAGTTCAAGGTCTTAGAAACCCTAAAGACCTCGAGTCGTATCCGTAAAAAAAAATTAAATGTAAACATGCCCACGTGATTATCTGTTTCAGATGCAAAAAAATCCTGATAAGGTGGGACAGTTTGGAGCCCGGCATTGAGAGAGCGTTCGCGTCATTAAATTTATACCTACAAAGCTATGCTCAATATGTATAAGAATGATTTGGGTATACTGACGGAATGGAGTAAAACATGGTCGATGGAGCTGAACTTAACAAAATGTAAAACAATGTATTTTGGTGGAAACCGACCTAAGCATGAATATGATATGATGGATGCGGATGGTTTGCATAGACTATGAAACGAGTCAGGAAAAAGACCTTGGGGTTTTCATGTCAAATGATCTAAAGTGGAACAAACAATGTACAGTTGCTGCTGCGAAGGCGAACAGGGTTCTGGGTCAAATTAAAAATTCGTTTTCATACCTTGAACGAAATACAATTATCCAGATGTATACGGCTCTGGTTAGACCTCACCTGGAGTATGCGGTAAGTACTTGGTGCCCTAAATTTAAAACAGACATTAATGTTCTCGAGAGGGTTCAACGAAGAGCGACAAAATTGGTGAACTCGATTGAAGCAAAACCATATGGAGAAAGACTCACGATTTTGAAATTATTGAGCCTTGAAGAAAGACGTTTAAGAGGTGATCTGATCCAAATGTTCAAAATAGTCCACAATATCGAAGCAATTAAGTTGGTGAGAGGAGTCTGTCTCTCAATCTAAGAAGATCAAATGATAAAAAATTGGTGAGAGAAATAAATCGTAAAGGATTGTATCGATTCAATTTTTTGACAAACAGAGTAGTTGAAGTATGGAATAAACTATCGTCGAGTGCAGTGAATGTAAAGTCAGTCAATGCTTTTAAATCAATTGTTGATAAAGAGGTTTTTGGAATGGTTCAAAGAAACGACTGCTACGGCTCTTTTAAGGCCAAACGCGATTAGCGTTAGTGTAGACAATTGTCTACTGCAGTACTACTACTACTACTAATACTACTACAATATAACACAGCATAATAAATCATCGGAATCGGATTTTTGTTGGATTTTCTTTTAAAGAGTTATTTTTCAATTCCAATTCTAGAAAATTTAGTTTTGAATCAAGCATTTTGTATTTTGCAAGAATCTTTAAAAAATTTAGAACACAGACCGCAGTTAATAAGAATACTTAAAATTTTAGTCTGGCTTTATCAGATTTAATTAACGTTTAAGATTAAAAAAACAAAAAACAATTAAAATCCTTTAGCTTTTATAATCTCTTAAGACTCAACGAAAAAAAAATAGATTAAAACTTTGTTTTTTTTTCCCCAAAATATTTTGCCTCTCGTTTGTATCAATCAACTTTAATTAAAAAAAAAAAAGTTTAACCAATCTCTTTGAGATTAAAATCTTAACTTGATTAACTCAGCCTGAAACCAAAAACCAAAAAAAAAACGAGTATTTACCCTTGGCCAATTCGTTCTATTTTTGTGTACTTTCGATTCGGATCACCATAACTCACAATTTGTCTTAATTTAGACATAACTTCTTCGTCAGACATTTTTTTCTTTTTCATTTGAACACCATTTATGGTCGAATTTGTCGATTGATTTTGAACAAATTGACTTGGATGATTTGTCTGATTAGTCAATGGTTCAATATAATTACTAAAATCAGTGCACGCTTCTATTTCTTCATTTTCTTCTTCGACTGGTTTTGTGAATATACTTTTTGTTTTTTCGGGTCTAGACGAAATTGGTGGCGGCGGTGGCGGTGGTTGTAATGGAACATTTTTTATAACTTTTTGACTTGGCTGAATAGCAAACGGATTATGATTATTATTTTTATTGAGTATTGATTCAGACGATTTTATAATATAATCGTATTGAATCAATGCTGGTGATATGTTTGTTTGATTTATAGGCGTTGTTTTACATGATTGTTCTTGTTCTCGTTTCCATGTAGACAAAGGAGGTAATTGAAGAGATTCAACTATTTTTTGTTCATTTTGATTATTTGTTGTTAAATTTGATATTTGATTATTCAAATCGTTTATATTTATACTCGATTGTGATTCGTTTATAAGACTTTTTGAATTTAATATATCAAGTTCTTCGTCACTTTTACCTTGTAGAGAAGACGCTTCACTACTCGATGTGGTCATTTGAGTTTGAACACGATTGAATTTGTCAATAAAAAATGTATTCCTAGGCGGGGTTATTGAAATATCTTTACATAAACAGCTTTTAAATTCCGGGTCTTCAAAAGAATAATTTTAAAAAATACCTACTTTTATCACTTGAGTACATGTATTTTGAAACGGAAGAATTTTTCAATTGATAATCGTAAAAATCCAAAGCATCTATTACTGCTTGTGGATTTTGAAGTTTTTCGTTTAGAGTCAACGATGACTTTTGTAAATTTATTTTCCATTCTTCGGGCATACCCTTTTTTTAAAATAAAGTGTCAACTTCATAAACTTAAATTTTTAATTGTACCACAGACAACGTGGTCTTAGAACAATTATGTAAATTAGTCTACAATATTATTCCACTCGTTTAAGTCAAGTTAAAATTTCTTTTGTTATTTTGTTCTACATATTTATTGAATTTACAGTTCCTACTGAGATGCACTTATATTTTCATTTTAAATGACCTAACTTTATTTCATAGACTCAAAAGACTATACGTATTTGACCGAAATTTTGTTGATTTAATTAAAAGTACTTGGTAGTAGGTAGTACTATCCCTAAAACGCGGAATATTTTTACGGAATTCCGTAACGATTTGTAAAATTCTATCCTGCAATATTAACTACAAAACCGCGGAATTCCGCTTTTCAGTATTCCAAATTTTTTGAGCGGAATTTAGTTGCGGAATAAAAAAATTAGTAGTTTCGGCTATCCCTAAAACGCGGAATATTTTTTCGGAATTCCGTAACGATTTGTAACATTCTATTCTGCAATATGAACTACTAATCCGCGGAATTCCGCTTTTCAGTTTTCCAAATTTTTTGAGCGGAATTTAGTTGCGGAATAAACGGCATGAAAAAATTAGTCAAATTAACTAGTCACTTTTTTTTAATTCCGCATTTTCCGCAATCCGCGTTTTAGGGACAACCGTAGCTTCCGTTTGAGAAAAAAAAATTTACTTCGAATTCACCGGTATCTGGATTGAACGTAACGTGTACTTCATGATAAAAATTAATCGGTTTCGATATGTTTAATTTACGCGGAAAAAATGTGTTTGATAAAGCTTGAAAACTTTGTGACAATGATTCTTAAAAAAGGCTTAAAATATTAAAAAAAAACAAATTCAAAAAAAAAAGCAACAAAAATAAAACAATTCGAACCTTTAGTTTGTTTTAATTTAGATTTTTTCTTATTTTCATCATCGTCTGGCACTCTAGGCAATGGTTTCATATCATAACCATTCGATTGACAACTAGATGCTATTGATGAAGATGTATTTGTTGATGTAATTGACATGGATGTCGATAGAGATGATGAATTTGTAGAATAACTAGTGTAATTACGTGTACTTTCATTGCGTACAGGCGGTGTTGGTGGAATATCTTCGTTCAAGTCCGCCATTTTTTCTTTCTTTATATTCAAAATTTCGAAAATCCACAAAAATAATAACACAACAACAAAAAATTTACAACAAAAAAAAAATTACACACACTTTTTTATTTTATTCTTTTTTAAAAAAAAAAACAAAAAAATTTTAATCTACAAAAAAGATTTTCGTAAAGTTCAAATTTTTTAATTAAAAACAAAAAGGTGTTGATACAAATCTGGTCACTAAATGCTTGATTAAACTTGGTCTCACATAAAAAAAACAACTTCTTCTTCTTCTTCAAGTTCTCGCAAATTAATAATCTTCGAATTTTTTTTTTTTTTTTTGAATGCAAATTATAATTTTTTATGTTGCTAAATAGGTGTTTAAAAATGAAAAAAAAAAAAAACTTAGCGAACACAACTAAACTCGAGATTGCAATCTATATAGTTTTTTTTTGTTGTTGTTATTGTTGAATATCATAAAATTTACTCATTATTTTTTTTTTCTAATAAAATTTTCGTTTTGTTTTTTTTTTTGGTTAAATGATAGATTCAAACAACAAAAAAACATTTACACACACACAGAGTTTTTGCAGCTGAGCACAGAAAAAAGAAAAAAAAAATTTGCAATCGTTCAAATTTAAATAGACTTTCGTATGAGATTCGTAAGGATTTTATCAAAATTAAATTTTTTTCTATTTTCTAGGTGATTGTTTTAATTAAGAATTAATTAAATTTGAGTTCAACTCCCCCTCCACTCGTTTCAAATTCGACTTGACGTTGATTACTTGCTTTAAGTTATGTACAAACCGAGTTAAAGTATTTGAACCTTGATGAATCTCTCTTTCTCTGGTTTATGTTTTTTATTTTTTGTTGTTAAACCTTATCTTATCAATCTAGATGATTATTGATAAGATTACAAAGTTCAAACGAGTTGTTAACATATCGAATAGACGTGTTTTATCAACTATTAACGATAGACTAAATGTTGTTTTTTTTGGTACTGATTTATTTTCGATTAAAATATTAACCGGTTTGAATCAACTTTACAATGATAAAATCATAAACAAAATTAATGTAGTTACATCGAGTTCCATTAACAAAACAACTAGTAAAACTCGTGATCTAGTCAACTTTCGAGGTAATCAAATAATTGATTATTGTAATCAAAACGGAATACATTATTACAAATGGAATGAAATTCGAGAGCAAAAAAAATATGAAAGTTTATTCAATAATTTTCATGTTGGTGTTGTTGCATCGTTTGGTCATTTGATACCTTCCAGTCTTATCAATATTTTTCCCTAGTAAATATTTTAAATTTTGAATTACTTAAAAAAAAAAACTAAGAATCTTCTCTAAGTTAAAGAGAGAGTTTATAATATGTTCATTGATGACATAAGAAAATATGTTTTTAGTAAAAAAATTAACTAGAATCGACATATGGCGAATAAGATTTTATGAAAAACTATTAGTTTATAAAAAAAAAAAACTTTTTATGATACGAAAAAAAGTTCGATTTTTCTAATTACATTTTATTGTTTAATCTAATGTTCAAAATAAGGCAAACAACATAAATAAATCTCTTAAAGAATTAAAGGAAATTCATAATTTGGCAGGAGAGAATTTAGACTAGAACAACGAGCTTAAGGGATAACCATGGAAAAAAGACTTACCGTTTACAGGAACAATACTTTTGAAGCTTTATGTATACTATCAAAAAAAACTGTTAAGTGCTGAACTCCGATCCAAATGGTCCGGAAACGGTCTCTCATCAAGATAGTTCGAAAATAGGACTAGTCAAAGGGGAGCCATCACGTCAATCGCCATCTTATATGACTTAGAATGCTTTTTAGATTGGGAACCGGGATCAGCACGAATATTTACATAAATCTTGCAAACTTTTGAAACGATGCAATAGGTAATTCTTTATTTTCTAACAACCTTACTCCCTCATTTTTTGTACTATGGGCACAAAATTTTCAGCTTGTTTGTACCAATTGAAAAATCAAAAATGTAAAAAAATAGCGTAGTCGTGCTGAAACTAAGAGAAAAAAATAAGCCTAAATCTAACATTTTTACAAGCTATAAAAAATGCGGTACAAAAAATGAGGGATCACGGTAAAAGTTTCTTAGTAAGAAAATCAAAGGACGGTATGCTCCGGCAAGGATACGATTCGACGCGCTATGAGTACGCTACGGCGAGGGTGCGGTGATATGGTATGTACGTTAAATACCTAAGGCTACAGTACTGTAGGCTACGTCTACGGTTCACTCCGCAAAAGTTGAAAGTTCGGTACAAATGAATTATATTTTGAACTGCTGGTACCAAAAATCACTTTTAAATGAAGACAAAAAATTATTTTAAAGATGTTTTTAATCTCTATTTCAGTATAATTAAGAAAAAATTGTAGTTACACATACCATACTATAACAATTAGCCTTGGTAAAAATAAAATACTTTATACGTAAACTTTAATGTAAAAAATTACCCTCCACTTAATCTTAGAAAATAAATAAAAATTCATAAAATTAAGAGTTTAGTTCTCCAAGCTATAAAATGATTTTAGCCTTCTTTTTTGAGTGTCAAAAAAGACCTCATTTTAAAAATCGAGATTTTAAAAGTTTTATAGAATTGGTACCTACTTGAGTTTGAGATATTCTCTTTTTATTTTTACCGAATCTAAAGCCTTCTTGTAAAATGGTATTTAAAATCGCAGTTTCTGACGAGTACTGATGTAATCGATAATTTTTTAACATTAAAAAAATTTATAAATTGAAATTTGACAGTAATAAATTATTTTCTTTTAACTAATCTTTTACTCATTTACTAGTTTAAACTATGATTAATCTTTGAATAATAATATTTGAACAATCATAAACTCGACACAAGGCAAAATTTAAACTAAAAACAAATGACTAAATAATTACTTCATAAAACTAAAAATATTTTTCTTGCTAGAGTAGGTCTAAAACGAGTCTGAAAATAATTTAACAACAAAAAAAAATCGGAATGATCAAACATTCTTGTAGAAAATTAAAACAAAAAAATTTAATTAAAACAAAACAAAATGTTTACTTCAAGGGTTTTTAAAAAGTATAAAAATTTAATGAATTTTGTTAAATAGCGAATCATAAAATCCTTGACAATCAGATTTTGTCTATTTTTTAATTTTTTTCATAATCACAAAAAAAGTTGGTTTTAAATCTAAAAAATCCAACTAATTTTTAAGGTAGATAAAAGTTCAAATTTGCTAAAATTACTTAAATTTCACAATGAGTACTTGAAATAAAATTAAAAAACCATTAAAAAAATTTTTTTTTTTCTGGATTAGTTAAAAAGAAATCTTATTAGGGTTAAGTACAAATTTAATATTATAAATCGAATTTTTTTTCTATAATACTTGTATAAATTTATTCAACTATAATTTTTTTTATGTTTTCGTTTTCAAGTGGCATTATAAACATTCATCCAAGTTTGTTGCCAAGATGGCGAGGAGCAGCGCCTATTATTTATAGCATTCTATTCAATGACAAACAAGTTGGTGTTAGTTTGATGAAAATAATGCCTAAACAGTAATTTTTTATTAATTTTTTTGATTTTTTTTGTTAAATAATTTGGCGTAAATTAGTTTTGATATAGGGCCTGTGATTGAGCAAAAATCTACAATAATGCCTCCTGACTTAACAAGTTTGATGCTTCTGGATTACTTGGGAAATATTGGAAATGAAATGGTATGTTCTAAATTAATTAAATTTTAAAATGATGGGAGACTTCTGAAAGAGATTTTTACTTGGATATTGAAACAATCTTGGGATATTGAAATTTAAAATTAAAAAATCTTGCCGAATAAAAAGGCACAAGAAAAAGTAAAAAGTACTCATTTTGAGCTTTCAAATACAGATTTCATTTGCATGAATTTAATTATTATTTGAAGGATCATGAGGCTTTAAGTTAAAGAAAACTTTCTTGAGAGAGCCGTAAAAACTTTCAAATTCAGTGAAATTTTATTTACTAGTAAATAAACGTCACCACGAAGACTCTAATTAGAGATTCCTTCAAAATTTTATGGAAATTTTTTTAATATTGAAAGCAAGCTTTGTGAGGTTCATCGACTCATAAAGCCGATAACAGTTATTTCAAAATTCAGAAAAATGTTTCGAAAAAAAATTTGACCCGAGAGAATTAGAGACTCTTTAAATTTATAGAAGGGCCCAAAGTTGAAGAAAACACGCTATTTTTTAAATTTCTGAAAAATTTTTAATCATTTAAAATCAATGAAAAAATGAAATACTATCAACTTTAATTTCAAATTTATCAATATTTTTAATGGCATTCTTGACGAAATTTCTTGAAACAGTTTCCAAGACTTCTAGGTTTTATGATTTGATGAACCTCAGAGAAAATTGGTTATCCCTAAACTCCGGAACCGGAACAAAAAAAAAACGCGGAACCCGGAACCAAAGACTAAAACACGGGACAAATTTTTAAAAATCCGGAACAAAACAAGGTTAAGTTTTTTTTTGCTAAAACCCGGATCCGATTTTGTAATTTCTAAAACTCGGAACCGGAACAATCTAAAAAACGGAACCGTATTAGTCTAAAACGCGGAATCTAAATTTTTTTAAATAACCTAGAAACGATTCCTTTTAAGTTACTATGTAAGATCTTTATTAATTATTTTTAATGATTGATGATTCTTGATCCAAATTATCAAGAATTAATAGTCATACGATTTAAGTAAGGCTTTAAATTGTTTATGAGTTAAAAAATGTCTACCAATCTTTTAAAGATCTTATCTAAGAATCAGTTCCTAGTTTCCAAATCGTTTTTTTTTAATTCTAAACATATTTAAGAATGATACGTGTGACTAAATAGTGTTTTTAAGTTTTAAAGTGCTTTGTAAATTTAGTTTATGAAACCCATTTGAGAAAGATTTCAATAAGTCTGGGTGAGGTACTAACAAAAACTATTTAATTACTTTAGTACCCAATTTCAAAATTACCGTATTACCTCAAATAAAAGACAGTTCGGTCATCAAAGAATTTCTTCTATTCGAAAATTTAAAAGTCCAAAAAAGTGACTCAAATAAAAGAAATTTTTTTCTAAGTTTTTCTTTTATTTGAAACAAAAAATCATGTTTTTGAAGCTTTTTATCATTATTTATTCATTCAAAAAAGTGTTTCGTTTCTTTTAAACGAGACACTTTTTTAGAAAAAAAATAACTCAAATAAAAGGAAAATTTTAACTCAAATAAAAGCAACTTTCTTCTATTTGTGGTTACTTGTATTTGAGGTAATACGGTAAAATGAACGCGCTCTTTTCTTAACTTTTTTGGTTCCGTGTTTTAGTATGAAGGTGATCCGGTTCCGATTTTTAGCATGTTCCGGTTCCGTTGATTAGGTGATTGTTCCGTTAAAAATTTGTCCCGTGTTTTAGTCTTTGGTTCCGGGTTCCGCGTTTTTTTTTTTGTTCCGGTTCCGGAGTTAAGAACCGAGAAAATTATTCGATTGTGGTTAAGTGTTAGAACAAAAGTTTTCTTCGATTCAACGCGTCGCGATCCTTTTCTTGAATCAAAAAAGAGATCTGCAATTAACTTCTGGTTACAAGTTTAAAGCCACCCGTTCATTTTAAGAGAGCTACTACAACTTAGATAAAAGTTTTCTCAAAATACTTTAATTACCTTACCAAATGTGTAAGATTCAAGAATTTAATTAGCAAATCGATCTTCAACATCTGAAAGATATTCTTACTATTAAAAAAATCGTCTAAATTAGATTTAGCAATTGGAACATATTTCGGGATAGTACTCCTTTTATTGAATCGACATGTTTCCGACAAAAAAAAAATCATTGACCGATTAAGCAGAAAATTCAAACTGTACGAGTGTAAAGCGATTTATAAAAATCAATTCCACTTTAAAGGCTTGTTCATGTGACAACAATTAAAAGAATTCTTAATTTAAGATTAAAATTATGAGGCTCTAAAAATTTCTTGTCTGAGGTCAGAAGAAAACAAAAACAAAATCTACTTTTACTCAATAGCTGATCTTCTTAAGGAAAGCTTTCAATTAAAAAAAAATGGAGGTCTCAATTTTTTCGTTGTTGTTAAAAAGCGATTATAAACTCAGACACTAGGTTAAACGCTTTCATTGTCATTTAAAACTAAATTAATTAATTTTTTGTTTTGTTTCAAAACCACAAAAAAAGATAATTGATTTATTTAAAAATTTTGATTCAAAAATCAACAATTTAAAAGAGCAATCAAACGAAAATGTTTGTTATGGTAAGAAAATAATATAGTTCAATTTTGTTTTTGAGTTAATTTTTATATTTTTTTAAACAAAAATAAAAAGCTCATAAAATAACAAGTCAAATGTATTTTATTGATTGGTCTCAGAGCACAATGTCCGAAATTGATTGTCAATATAGAGCATTACACGAGATTGTATATTAGTAACAAAATTTTATGATTTTAACATAAATTAATCAATTAAATTTTGTGGATTTTTGTACAGAAACCTTTAAAGACAAAATTAAATGGACAAGTGCTTAAACTTTATGATATGGTCAAGTTTGATAAATTGATTCAAGACACGACGATATATGAGCCAGGGACTATAAAATTTTTTAAAAATGAAAATCTAATCGCTATCAAATGCAAAGTAGTTTATTCACATAAAAATGTTTTAAATTTCAAAATTTTATGCTTTTATTTTTGTGTTTCCAGGATGGTTTTGTTGGATTTAGAGGGATTTTGTTGAACAAAAAATTGACACCTCAAGATTTTTATAATGGCTATTTGAACAATCGAGGTCTAGTCAAATTTGAGAGTACTTCAAATACAATTAAAGACAATGTTTTAAAGAGAAAAGTTTGATCTATATTTTTAAAAGAAAAATAAAACAAAAGTCAATTCTTTATTATTATTAAAAATAAAAATAATTTTTTGCAAAACTTGAATAAATAAATAAAAATGGCATGAAAAAAAAAATAAAGTAAACTCGAAAAAACTAACTAAAAACTTGCATCTCTAAAATATTGTAAAAAAAAAAAACAAATAAACCAAAAAAAAATTTATTAAAAACCCTTCTGGGTGTTTTGCAATTTACAAAATCTATTCTAATAATAATAAAATAAAACTCAGTTGACCAATTGTTTACCAGATAACTCAAAGAAAGATTTTTTGTTTTTTACACCGGTAAAATCTTGCATTATTTCGAAGCTAACTCGTTCTTATTTTTCAAAGCTCTTAAGATCGGCTGTGAATTTGTTACATAATGAAGTATAGTGGTCTGTATTTTTTATCAAAATACAGTAAAATACAAAAATGCATAACAATACATAATCATAAAAGCTCTCGTTTTGAAATCTACTGAAATAATCGAAGTTCTTAATGATTCAAAACGAGAAAGGGTAGAGGAACTTGGGATCAATAAATAGGTGTTGTATTGATTGAACCCTTCATCGGATTATGCTACAGTTCGACAAGTACATTTCGGTCAGTATATTTTGGACAAGTATTTTTTGACGAAACTAATTTGACAAATCTATTTTCGACAGCTTTAGACAAAAAAAAATAATTGATTGATTTAAGGCTTAATTTGATATTCTACCAGAGTACCACGACTGAAAAAAAATTTTAAAATTTAATAAAAATCATCAATATTTTTTAATTTTGAAATTAGGGAAACGAATGATACCGAAGAATTCTCCTCAACACCCTCAAGTTTTTTTTTCAATTAAAAAAAGGTTATTACTGATTCTAGGAAGCCCAAGCTTGGTCCTGTTTACACAATTCCATAAAGCAATATCAAACCTTGAGAGATGTGTTACGACCACTGCCTTGTTTGCCTACGTAATTCTCTTTGTCGGCTGAAATTATCTTTGTCTAAAATATATTATGTCGAAATAAAAATTATTTGGCAAAAAAAACTTGTCGAATTCTAGATTTACCATTTCATCTAATGGTTCACTTGGTTGCTTTTTTTGTAAAAAAGCATCGTCATTTTTTGATTATAAAACTTAAAAGTATTGCATTTCTTTTTTCGAACGTTTTTCGTTGATCTTAGCCTAATCACTTAATGGACTATATTTTAGACCCAGAGTAGATGCGATTTGTTTTTTTTTTTGAAAGCAAAGAACGTCTATCTACTTTTTAAAAACTGAGAGCTCCCCTTCTTTATACATAAAAATATTGATTTTTTTAAATTGTTCTTTATTTTTAACTTCACAATGTTAAAGTGTTTATAAAAATACTGCACGGCTCCTGAAAAAAAGCGTACCGTACCCTGTACCGTACCGGAAAATAAAAATTAAAAAAAACTTAGGTCCTTCATTTTTAGTTAAGATTTCAAAAATTTTCAAAAAACGGTAAGTGGCACGCCTTTTTTTCAGGAGCCGTGGAGTATCTAAAAATTGACCTTGCAGATTGTGAACCTTTGCAGTATGATTATTCTTTTATATTATTTAACCGATCTTTAAAAAACTTAGACTTGATACAGAACGAAGTTAGCTTTTAATACTGAATAAAAAAAGATCTTTAATGCAACAAATGTAAACTTCAAAGTTATCCAATTTATCATGTAAAAAAATAGATTAAACTTCAGAATCTGTTTCGGGTTTTGCTATCTTTGGTGTTAAATTAGTCTCAGTTTCAATTTTACAATAGTCTCTATTATTTAAAGCTGTTTTATAGGTTTTATTTTTTAATTTATGGTTAAGAGAAACGTTCTCAACCTCAAGTGCTTGAACTTTTTTTCTAAGACTTTCGACTTGATGAACTAAATTTGACACAAAGTTTGTTTCATTTTGAGTATCATCTAGATTTACAAGAGGTGTATTCAAAGATGTTGATTGTAAATTAGAAATAGATTCATCGTAACTAGTTGAAGTCGAAGCCGATGCGTCAACAACTCTTTGTATTTCAACATTTTTTTGTTTGGTATTGATGTCTGCATTTGTTGACGATGGTGAAACTAAATTTTGATCCGTTTTTATGTTTTCCATTTGTGGTTTGGTGTTACGATTTTTTTTGCCATAATCAGACTCCGGTGAATTGAAAAATGGTATATCGGTTCGTTTGAGTAGTGAAGTTGGTAAAGTACCATGTCTTTTAAATTTCGACTGGGGTTCAGTAGTTTGATTTGGTTCAGATAGAATTGGTGCACTCTTACATCGGGACATGTTTACTTTTAAATTTTTGATAAAAAAAAATTTGTTTATTATTTTCAATCGAAAATTTAAAAGGCTATTTACCTATTTCGGATAAAGGCTTCTTGTGATTTTCAAGACGTTTTACTGCAATTGCTTCAAGTTTTACCCGCACTGCAGGGTATTCTTTTAAAACTTCCCATAAATCTTCTTTTAACAAACAAAAAAGATCCGAATAACCAACACTTTTTACACTTGCTGTTCGTCTATTTCCGGAAGCACCTTAATTAAAACGTTAGATTTGTGAAAGCTAAGAAAAGCTTAGGTCGATCCGAACTTATTAAAGAGTCTGAGTGATTGACCCGTCTTAGGGGATCTCATATTATAAAGAGCCGAGTAAGGTTAAGACTGCGACTCAAAAGATTTTGAATTTTTTTTAGCCTAATTTTATATTATAAAAAGGCATAACCGGATGACCTATTTTTCCGAAAACTCGTACCCAGTTTTGCCTGAAAATTAAAAATTCGTTCGCTCAATTTGTGGCTTGTTTTTAACTGACCCTGTTATTACAAGGGCTAATGGGGTGAGGAGCAAATATGTTAATAGGGTTAACCTAATAGCCACATTTTTTTGTGCAACTTATCCCGAAACAAACCCCGTTGCCTTGATTCTAACCCAATTACCCCTAAAAATCACCCTTTTACCTCTTTTTTCACCAATTCTTTTTGTTGTTGTTTCAATTCTTTAAGTTGAATTTCAGAATTCTAACGAATATTTTGGAAAATCGCTTTTATAAGTCTCTATGTAAGTATTTTGGAAAAAGAAAATCACAGCATTGTACAGCAAAATTTGCTGCATCTCCTGGTAAATTCTGCTAAAACTCTGCAAAACACTGAAAAATTTCACGTAATCTAAATGCGGAATTTGGTATTCAGATGATTGATGATCACATTACGCCTCAAATAAGTAGTCATGATGTGTATCTGCAGTTCAAATAGACTTTTTTCACATCTGTTCAATTCCTCACTTTTTTGAGTTTTAGCAGACTTTACCAGCAATTGACCAAATTTTGCTGTACAATGCTGTGATTTTCTTTTACCAAAATACTTACATAAATGGAGACTTTCAATAGCGATTTTCGAATTTTCCAAAATTTTAAAAAAAGAAAATTTAAAATTGATTAAGATTGTTCAAGTTGCCAATATAATGGACTAAAAATTCAAAAAAATCCTGAACTCATTCATTATTGCTCATACTCACTAAAGCATTCCGTCAAACTCTTCAACTCTTCTAAATTCAGATAGCTTTGACGTTTTGCCTAGGATAAACCTTATATGAAAGTAAATTATTTAAAAAAATTACCCATATTCAAAATACTAATTTCACCAAAATAAGAACCGGCTTTTAATGTAGCTAAAACAATTTTACCATTATCAGATATAACTTGAAGCTTACCACCATTAACAATATACTTTAATAAATAAAAATGTTGAAAGGTTGAAAGATCTGTTTTTAATTAAAAAAATTACCATTTCTTTTCCGACTTCACCTTTACGACAAATATAATCCCCAGGTGAATACAAAACAGGTTTAAGTCTAAGTACAAGTTCATTCAAAAAACCAGCTTCAGTATTTTGAAATATTTCAACTCGTTTTAACGTATCCAAATGTACATGAATGGCTATTTCAGCCCTCAATTTATACGGTAATAAATTTAACACTTGATTATCATCGATTGATTTATGATTTGTCCAAAGAAAATCAAACCATCTTATAACACGGTCTTGTAAACGTTCCGGAACTCGTCTAAGCGACATGTAAGTCTTAACAGCGTCAAGTTTAGCTAGACATAAAAATATTTAAACAGTTTAACAGAAAATTTTAGATTTGATATAAAAATTACATTGAAATTCTTTTCTTGCGTTTCCAAGATTACTCACAATATACCCAACATGTCCCATTATTGTAGCGAACAAAAGTAATGCAAAAGTCAACTGAAATATTGAAAACAAATAATCAAGACTAGTCTTAGGATTTGGTATTTCATGTATCATTGTCAATAGTTTAGTACTCAAATAAAATGCTTTTAAATATTCATTAATCAAATCGGCATCATTAAAAGTTTCATCATTTTTATATTTAAACTTTATTCGATTCGTATCGATTAGAATTGGTTTTGTTATTTGCTGTAATTCGTTGTTCTGTTGATAAAGAGGTAAATGATGTTGTTTGTACATTAAATCATCGGATAAAAAACGTGACAAAAAATATGTGACACAAGCATTCCAATGAAAAATAGCGAATAGATAATGTAACATAACAAGAGTGCGAAATACATTTGGAAAATTAGTGTGACGTTCTGTTCGATCCAAAAATCCCCAAAATCGATACAATTTAACTAGTCTAAAACATCTTAGGATCGAATTGTAGCCAATACTCAAATAAAGTATATCTAATGGAAGTAAACAAAGACAATCGACATAGAAACGAGTTGTGTTCATGTAGTGATGACGTAAACGTACTGGATCGGTTTGTAGAACACCTTCTTCTAAAAAACCGGTTCGAAAATTAAATAATATGTCGCATATGTATAAAAAATCGGCAAAATAATCAAATGCAAACCAATATATTTTATTTTTTGAATTTATTTCGTTGAATGTATAACGGTATACGATTACCCAAAAATTGTACAAAAATGCCAAAGAAACAATGAAGCCTAAATTAAAATAAAAAATTATTTACATTATCCTAATGTTGATGAGAATATAAAATGTTAGATTCGGGTGAGTTGCTTACTCTTAATGTAACGAGTATAGAAAAAGACTCAGGAAATTCAAAACTTTAATGATGTCTTAATTTGTAATCTTTGATCTCAAATTCGTAATCTACAACCCTGAAATCCACAGAAAATCATTTTTTTCATGGGGGTAAAACACAAAAAATTTTACCACTACTACTCCGCTTTTTGCGGCCTAATGATAAGGTGCTTAACTTTAACATTTAAGAACTAATGATTGGAAAAAGACATTTTTGATCTGGAAGTATCAACTTAAAACTAAAAAGCTCTCATTGACGCTTATACACAAATTGGCCGAAGATAAAATTTTAAAAAAACGATTTTGGGTGCTGAAAAAGGTTGTTTTTAATAAGGTTGAAAAAAGTAAAACCATATATTTGTTCAGAAATTTTTCTGGTTTAACGGATCACAAAAACAAATTGTTTGAAAAGTGACCATTGTGCCTACATACATTCCTGGTCGTTCAGAAGTTCCAAAACTGATCGTTCAATTCCTTTCTTGAACATTCATGAACGTTCACGTTCAGCCGAATACATCCGAACGTACACGAAAGTTCAAGAACGTTCAGTTTTGGAACTTCTGAGTGACCAGGCTTGTACAATTTTGCTAAAAAAATTCCTTTTTTTACCGTTTTCTTCCGAGGGTCACTACCCGGAAATTTTTTCTTCGACCTATTTGGGTACCGGCGTCAATGAGAGCATTTTAGCTTTCAAGTGATACTTCCAGATACATTAGGTGATACTTTAAGTTGTGTTAATTTTAGATTATGACCAAATAACTCGGAATGTATTTCGAAGATTTTGTGACCACTCACTTGTCTTAATTAAAAGGAAAGACGTGAAGCCTTTTCTAAGGGTGAATGACATATCATTAAACATAGGTCAGCTATTTTTAGAAAAATGAAATCTTTCCATTTATTCACTTAGTATAACATGTCATTAAAATGTGAATGTCACTAATAGAATTAATGACATGTCACTAATCGAGCAATTACGCTATTTTATAAAAAAATGAAATATTCCGCTTCCGAATTTTAATATTTCCGATTCCGCAATATCCTAAATTTCAAGATAATTTCCGTCCCGATTTTCTGCATTTTAGAGACAACCGCTTAATTTCGATCTTTGACACGAGTTGGGTGAAATTCCGTGTTTTCTTAGACCAATTATGGCAACTGAAAATCTCACTGAAATAGAAAAACCCTAGAAAACATACATATTTTTATATTAAATTAATCCCTTTAATTTAAAAAAACAGGCTTTTTACACACGTTTTGGCGCCATTTCCAAATTTAAAATGTTCACTACTGAAAAATTTATGTTATCCAGGATTTTTCTATACGAGGAAAAATAAAATAAAAAAGTAATTACTGAAATTTGTAGCGAATCGCCTCTTGTTTAAGCAGATGGTAGTGCTGATAACCGACTTTTGACCCAACTGGACAAAAACGGGAACGGTAATTTATCATATAAAGGGAAATATGGATATTGTAGATCTCATAGCCTGCTTCAAAATGATACCCTGGTTGTCTTTATAGAACGATTCCTTGGAGAGTAAGTATATTTTAGTTGAATTCTAAAGAAATTTTCTTGGTCAACTAAACCTTATTTACTCCTCAAGAAACCATTTTATAAAGACAACCAGGATATCATTTTGAAGCAGGCTATGAGATCTACAATATCCATATATGTATTCTGTGTAAAATATTACGGTTATGATTTTAGCTTAGTTGGGTCAAAGTTGGTTATCAACACTAGCAGATGGTTATAAAATTTAGGTATTGCGGCTATCCTAGGATGAGATCTATTTTTTTACTGTTTTCACCCGAATATGGCTTTAGGGAAATTTTATTCCCCATCGATATTAGCCCCAGTGTCAGTGTCAGCTTTTTAGCTATCAGACCATATCTTAAAATCAATTATAGATTTTTTCAAATCATGTGTACTAAAATGTTTAAATCATTGACATCTGGCTTCAAAAAACTGAAGGGTAGGGGTATAAAATTTTTGAGTTTTTGAAAAAATTTATGTAATGAGGTTTTTGAGGTGGTACAACACGGTAGCAATATCAGAAATAACAAATTTAGATAGAACTTATCGAACAAATGACTCAAGCCTCTTATACAATATTGATAAAAATTATGTAAAAAATTACCCATCCAGTAGCTTAAACGTCCATTTGGATCAAAAATAAAAGTCATTCGACAAGTAGCAACTTTGTATTCATCATCAAAAATTTTCTCATTAAGTAATGTCTTATGATGATTATGTGTATAAGCATGTAACTTTTGTATATCATGTTTACGCATTTTTTTTAAATGTAATTTTTTTTGTCGTTCATCTTGTAAAAGTAAATCTCTTATTTTAGGATCTTTTTTAACATTTTTTGATTTAAATTTATTTGTTGAACCAAGTGATATCGAATTATGTGAAGTATTAGTTGACATACGTGAATTAAACGATGCATTTGCCACTGCTGCTTGATCAACTACTTGACTCAACGGTTGTACTTGAGTTTCAATTCGATCAATTGAATTAACTAAAGATATACTTGATTCTCGTAATGGACCTTTATAATCACTCTTATTCGGTAAATTTATTGCATTTTTATTATTATTATTAGAAGTAGTACTAACATAGCTTACAACTTGAGATTTACTCATTTTCGATACAAAATTAAATTGTTGAATTTTAAATGAAATAATTATTGTTATTATTTTTTTATCAGTATGTTTATTATTATTCTGGTATTGCATTTCATTTATAGAGATTAATTTTGTTTAAACACTTTTTGCTTATATTTTTTTTTTCGCTTCGTTACGTAAACATGTTCCAATTAATAAAAAAAAAATTTTTTTTCTTTTTTAAAAAACAATTTTTTCTTCTTCATTCCTCATTACTTTTATTTTCTTTTTATCTAAAATAGAAAAAAAATATGATTTTTGACTTGCTTTAAGCGATAAATGATAAGCTAATTTTTGAGATTATCGATCAACAAGAATTCTAAGACAAGACTTTATGTTAATAATTCGAAAAATTGACGAGTTACTAATGAAGCGGAAAATGTTCATATTGTTTACTCATGTTATAACATAATTTTTTCTTTTCAGCAAAAAAAATAGATAGTTTAAGCTAAACTAGTTGTTAACAAGGTGTAAAAATAAACTAAACAAATATCTTTAAGGAAAAAATACTAATTTGTAAAATGGGCTTATTAATTTCTTATTATCTTTAGTACCTGGAGCGCCTTTTGACGTATCAAAATAAAAATTTTGTTTATGCAGTTATCACCAACCGACGTGTTATTATCTTAAGTCATTTTTTAACCCAACGGGTAAAACAAGTTTAAGGAAAAGGTTCTATTAAGATAAAATTTTAATTAACTTTTGTAAACTCATTTTATCTTTTTTAAATTGCCTCGGGTAAAGGGTAATTTACGGGGTTGATTGAAGATTGTTTAACTAAATGAGTTAAGCCTTTCCTCATGTATTACCGTAATTCCGTGTATTAGAAAGCGTGAATTAATACCCAAAGAAACGTGTGTTGTGCATGCAGAATTCATACATGTTAAAAAAAATCTTAGACTGATGCAACATTAATACTTGAAAATAAAAATAAATTAATAAATTTATTGGTGAAAAAATTAATTTATTTCATCAGTCTAAGATTTTTGACTATAAACTCATCATTTGGACTTGATTTTCATGTTTTAACGCTTTGTTAAAACCCAAAGTTATGGCTCATGTGCGTCGGACTTATAAATATTTTTTTTATAACATGGATGAAGTCTACGTCTCTGCATGCACAACACACGTTTATTTGGGTATTAATGAACGCTTTCTAATACACGGAAATACGGTAAGTTATGTCTAAAATACAAGATATCAGTAGAAACATATATCATAGATAAAAAAGCAAATTTACAAATTTGCACAAAATGGAAACATACTCTTATAAACGGCTACGAATAAAAAAACATGCTTCACATATATATTTGACTGAAAGGATGGGAAGGCTTTTGGATTTAGGGAATCGTTTAAGGATGAGGCGAGTTCTGGACACATCTTGACTCAGAGATACGTTCATTACAAATGAATGGGCTAAATTTCAACTTGGAAATCAAAAATAAAAAAAAATTACAGTGAGTAGGACAAGACGTCCCCTAGATACTTAGACAAAATATAAGTGTTACGGAGTAATTAAAACAATACCGCGGAAATCCGGGGGGAAATTAAATACCGCAAAAGATAGTCAATGCCACAAAAGGCAACTAACAATTTAAATCTAACATACTCATATTTCAAAAATTCGATTAACAACTCTGAAAAGCTATTTTTACATTATTCCAATTGAATTCTTATCGTTCCTTAATAAAATCAAACACCCGTTTAGACTTTCACAATTGATTTTACTTAACTGAATATTCACAAAGAGTAATCGAAGCAACTTCAACTGAAAATTTCAAGGCAAAATTAGATGAATGGTGGAAGGGCAAGTCATATGGGCTTGCAAAAAAAAACTGCTAAGGCTCTACTCGATCGGATCGCAGTTAAACTACTACTACTTTAACTAAAATTAATTATTAAAAATATTATCTAACGAGATAAACTTTCATCTTTTTCCTATTTTTAATTTTTGATCATCGACGCTGGAACCCATTTTAAAAAGACCAAGTGTGAGCTTTAATTCAAGTTTACCAGAAAGTTAAATGTAATCTAAAGACTAATTAGACCGAAAAATTCATGAGTTTTTTTTATCTAGAAACACCCTGATTTTGATTAAAAAAATGTAAATTTTTATAGTAAATTATCAAAAAAGACATTCTAGGCGTAATTTGTAGTAGGCAAATGTGCCTAATTTTCTGTTGAAAATACATGTGTCAAAACCCAATTTTTATAATTCTAAGCTCCCAATCATCTGTCAAAAACAAAAAATTTAAAAATTTTTAGTTTACTTTATGTGGAAGTCTACCGATTCAACAAGAGTTGTTTCCTTAGCGTAAGCAATTCAAGTTGCATATTTTTGACAAAAACCAAATAACCGAAATTGAAAAAATAGTCAAAACTCGAACTGTCGAAAGTATCTCGTTCAACAACAATTCCTTAGAATACCAATACTTCCTAACACTAACCCTAACCCTATGCTTTTTCTAGGAATAAATAATTAAAAAGTTTTTCACATTAAACCCTTCCTTATTAGAACTCTCAATCAGCGTAGATTTTCATTAAGTTTTAAAGGAGATTTTTTTTGCACCTGTTTGACAGTGAATACATTCTCAAAAAATTATAATATTTCGAGTAAAAATAGAGTGTTTGATTTAATGTGAAAATCAATTTTAGAAAGGAAAAAAAATAAGAAAATTCTTCTTCTTCTTCTTCAACGGTTTAAATCGTTTTTAAAATTCCTAAGCGCATCAAGTTATTAAATTTTTGAGTTATTTTTCGTGCTATTATCTTGATTAAAAAAAAAAAGAGAAGAAATATAAAAATTTGATATATTTTTGATACTACAAACTAACAGTTAGTTACACATATCTTAAATACCTATGGGAGACTATTAGCTCATAAACTTTTGCATGCACAAGTCTTTAATCTAAAGAAAAAAAAAATAAAAAATTTGTTTTTCTTTTGTTGTTGTTGTTGTTGTAAGCAAATGATAGATTGATATTTATGTTGCAAAGTTTCGGTATTAAAAATCCAATAAATATTTCATGATTACTAATTCTTTTTCTCACTTTCTTTTCCTTTTAAAAAAAAATTTAGAAAGTTATTCTTTAAAATGGTATCTTATTTTGTTGTTGTTTCCATGTTAAATGACTTTAAGAGTTGATAAACGAAATAAAAGCAAAGAAATGGGGATTATCGTGTTAATTTAAAAATCAATTAGTTAAAGCCAAAAAGAAAAGGAGAAGAGAAAATTATATAATAATATATATGGTTCAGATTTTTTTATGTTAGAGAAACAGCAACAAGAAAAAAAATTAAAAATTTGCATGTTATCGTTAGCTTTCGTTTTATTTCTTGTTTTTCTTTTTCTTCTTTATTTTTTTTTCTTTTTACCGTGGAAGACTAATCAATTTTTGAAAATTATTCTTGCTAAAATTTGAACATATCTTCCTGATAAATTTTTGTTTGTGTGTGTGTGTGTGTGCGTGTGTGTTTCGTCATTCGATTTTTTGTGGTTTTGAAATTCGAATCAAAAATTAAATTAAATAAAAACCATCAAAAACAAAAATTTTTGTTTTTATGAAAATCTAAACTTAAAATCCTGAAATAATATTTGGTCCTTCATTCATTTCATTCGTACATTCTAACCTCGTTTATCCTACCCTCTCAGAATCCTTAAACATCCCGTTGTAATATTTTAAAATAAAATTTAAAAATTTGGATCAAAGATTTGTCTAAAATAATTCGAGAAAAATCTTTTCTCATTCTAGATTTAATTAATAAAATATAAAAATCGGGATAGGGTCTCTTTTCACTGTAATTTCTTTTTGATTTAAAAAATTCGGAATGCTTAGATAGAATAACCACAGAAAACGCATATATTTGAATATTGCTCGATTTTAGTGACATGTCACTAACGGTTTTGGCTGAGAGAAAATTTTTATCTTTGAGCTTATTTTTTCCCCATTTAATGTTAAAAATATGCAGCTATTTGTAACACACTTAAAAAATAGACGATTTTGAGTTGAATGCTAATATTTAAGAACCAAATGTGAGACTCTTTAGGAGTCCATCAACATATCGAAGAAATGTCATTTTTTAAACTTGTCAAATGTCACTTTAACCGAATACCCTACTTACCTACGATATTTCTATACGAGGATTCCGAAATTTAAGTCAAAAAGTCTTAAATCCTTCTTTTTTTCTCGTCTTTGGTTTTTATGAATTTTTTTATTCTCTAGGTGGAGATGTGATTTTACTTAATAATTTCCTTTTCTTACCGTTTTTACCCGAATATGACTTTAAGGAATTTTTCTCCCAATCGATTACACTCCCAAAGCCTATTACAATTAATTTTACTGCAATTTCACCGAATTAATGGCGTGACCGTACTAAGGCGGATTGGGTACGGTTCGTGTACGGTGACGATTTGAGTACGGTACGGTCATTAATTCGGTGGAAGTGCAGAGTAGTAGATAAAATCTCTTAATCAATAATCGCTGTTAAGGTCACCAACTCATAAAATTTAGTTTTCAAGAAAAATTTCAGCATCTTTAAACTAAGTTTAAAGCGATATGCAAATTTCGATTATTAACAGCTATTAATAATCGAGACGCAACTGAAATTACTAACAAAAAAGTAGTTGATATCGTTGTTAATTTACTTCTATTTTCATTACCGTAAACCCCCTCTATTTGTACCCAGAAAAATGAGTCTTTAACATTCAATTTAGGCTTAAATTTCTTTATATCAATGTCTCAAAAATACCTCATTCTAACCACCTCAACCTAGTCTATAAACTAAAGACATTAAAATTTTGAAACAATACTTTACCTATCGAAATATTTAAAAAAAACTACTGGATACAAATAGAGGGGGTTTACGGTACGTGATTTAATAACAAAAACAATATTCACGTCTGGGGTTACATCGACTTTGGCTTTTTTTTTTTTTTTTTCTGAAATTGAAGGACCTGAAAAGTTTTAAAAACGGGGTTTTCATTGAAAATTTTCACCAAGAACACGTTAAAACCGAACTTTATACGCCTCCATAATCCCATGTTTAGATATATTTAAAAATGATATATAGCAAGTTCTATAGAGAGTATCACAATTTGTATGCATGAAAATTTTTAGATATTTTTCGATTAGATTTTGATCAATTGTAACTTTTTAAAAAAGCAGCTATAAATACTAAGGTTTATGACTTGGTGAACCTTACTATTTATTATTTCTTGAATACAGCACTTCCGCATCCGCATTTTGGTTCTTAAATTTTTTTTCTGAAGATTTAGAGATCAAAGACCACTAGATAAATGTTTTTTTTCATTTGGTTTGTTTTCTGCAACCTAACCTTGGATCGCGTCATATGTGAATTATTGTGTCATGGAAAGTTACGTTTTATCTTAGTCAAATATACTGTAGAAAATCAACATTAATAGAATGCTGAATAAATGTAAAAACGCTTCATCAGAAACATTTGTCTATGCAAATAAAGCTTAGTTATCAAACTTAAAAAAAAAGCTAAATCAACTGGTTTATCGATACATTTTTAAAAATTCCCCATGCTAAATAATTGACGTGAATTCATTCCTTTTAGTACTATGTTGCTTAAACTAACTCAAACTAAAACTCCCTGAGAAAATTTTTTCACAAGGGATTACATTCCTTAATTATTTTATCAATTATCAAATTGTTTTATCTGCCTTAAGTAATATTTTAACTTTATAATGTTTTTTTTTTGTTATGGAATTTTTTTTTTAATCTCGATTGAACCAACAATTAATTGTGTACCTTAAAAATATTTATAAAAAAATTAAAGATAATAAATAAAATCGATTAGATTCCGGTTTAAATAGTTTTATAGCTGCTCATGAACTTGTGTTTATTGAAGAAAAAGATTAATTGCCTTTTATTTCTTTTTTTTTTGTTTAAGTAGGATAAATTATAATCTAAGTTGGTGGATATTAATTCGGAATCGATAAATAACAAATCAAAAATCCAAGTATTTTCGAGTTTCGATCAGCAGACTTTTTTAAAAATGTCTAAAAATAAAAAAATTTGAATTTTTTCCAGTCGAAAACATATGACTTTGATAATTATAGAGGTAGACTGTTGATGAAAGATGAATTTGATCTAGTTTTCCTTATTTTTTTTTCAAATTAAAATATTTGCAAAATAATTTATTTTTGTTAGTTATTCTAGAAAAA
This sequence comes from Brachionus rubens, assembly GCA_022207745.1. Lineage (NCBI taxonomy): Eukaryota > Metazoa > Rotifera > Eurotatoria > Ploima > Brachionidae > Brachionus > Brachionus rubens. The sequence continues at coordinate 527,098 of JAJVHD010000001.1, read as the reverse complement.
AATCTCAAACTTTTCTTACCCTATTTCCTTGCTGACTAAAAATCGCATCTTCTAAAAATCATGCCAAAGCGAATTGAATTTCAGGTTCTTTAGAGATAATACATATACAACTCAGTCCGGTCTACTTCAAAATCACAAGATTACAACATATCTTTTCTCCATCAGTCTACAGAAAGGGGGTATTAGGGGTGCACCTGTAAGCAAGGAAATACAGTATTTAACGCAAAAGCTTTCATTTTTTTCAAAAATTTTAGAATGGTGACAGATGTACCCATGTAAATACCGTATTTATAAATGAGAATACTGAAGTGGGGAAGACAAGGTAAGCAAAATAAATGTTGTAAGAATTTGAATTAAAAATTAAAATGATAGACAAAAAAAAAAAGCGAGAAATTAAATTTAAAAAAGAAATAATCTCGTAGGTTCTAATTTCAAACGATTCATTTGAAAAAAAAGCCGGTTTCAAACAAAAATCTTTGAATTTTGATTTTACCTTTGATCATTTTATTATTTTAGAAAATAAAAAGAACCGTTTGATTTTCTATTAAACCCTAGATGAAATGTGAAAATAGCTTTTACGTAATAATTTTTTTTTAATGTGTTGATTTCCGAGCTGTTTTTCTTATAAATATATATCTCTGCAGACATTTTAGGGCAATTTTTTAATGGAAAAAAAATAGAAAATTTATAAATAACTTGGAAATCTAAATTGATTTGCTATAGCGTTAGTGACTTTAAAATTATAAAAGTGGATCAAACTTTATTATAGCTTTGAAAAGAGAACTTGAAAAATACATATGTAAGATTCGCGACAGGCGTTTTCCTCGTATAGGAAAACCTAGGATTTCCAAATTTTTAGGGGGTCGAAAAAATTTAAATTTTTGTCATGATGGCTCCTAACTGGATGATCTATGAAATAGGGTGCTTTAGTAAATCGTTAGTATCTATGTTATATAAACCGAAATTGAGGTTTACACCCTCAATTTCGGTTTTCAAAAAATTCCAATTTTGTAACTAGTTTTAACTTAACTGTGAGCAGACAACCTGATGTTTTGTACGTTTGTCTTATTGGACGATTGTCTTATTGCTTTTAAAAGAACTTTTCGGGGATTTTTTTTCCATAGCTGGTGTACAAAATATTCATTGACTTGGAAATAATATTATACATATCTTTATTTTTATACATGATCAGGTTTCTTAAATGAGATCGTATAAAATTATATGCATTAAGTAAGATTGGTGTTATAATAAGAAATTTAAGGATACGCCAAAAAATCAGTGTTTTTTTATGACAATAACAAAAAAAAGTCCCATTTTTACACTTTTTTCACATCAAGACCCTGGATTGTCCCAAAACATGTATTTTTTTACTGCTAAGCTTGTAGAGTGGAAAATTCTAGACAAATTTTGGTTTTAGATTTTTGATTTATTTACCTGTAGAATAGAAACAATGTGCCTAAAAAGGAGCTAAAAACCAAAAACCTTAAGGATAAAGGAATTCGCATTTTCGTTATTCTTGAATAGAAAAACCATATAGAAAACATAAATTTTCAAAAAAATGACTAAATAAGCCTATATAAATCCAAAATTTCTGGGTAATCCATACACTATCCTCGTCCAAAACCTGAATTTTTCGAGTAACCCAAACCCACAAATCTAATGGTTACAGATGTCTGTCTGGAAACATGAAACAGGTGAACATTCGCTGAATTCGATCCAATTATTTCCAAATCTTATCAAAACTCTTTACTTTTTTGAAACGAGGGTATGAATTTTAGTTAGGCTCATAGTTGATTAAAATGATCATTAACTAAAAATTGAGATATTGGAAATTTTTAACAACCTCATTCCTTTCAAATTTTTACGATCTACTTTACAAGATTGTTGAAATTAATTTGATTATTTTATTTTAAATAAATGAAGCCGTGCATACCTTGTACATGAAATAAAATTTCTCGAGTAGAAAAATACCATACTGGGAATAACAAAAATACAAAATATACTAGCACAATTATGAGCCTGTTAATTTTTTTTTCTCGTTATTTCCGTGTTAATGATGTGAAAATTATTTTCATCCTCTCAACCTTCACAACAAAAAAAATCAAACTTAAATAAACCATCGGGCGTCATAGATTTCTTTAAATTCGATTAGATCATTAAAATTCATTCAATTAATTTAAAATTTTTGAGAGTACTTACTTCATTTTGTACCCTATTATTCTTCAACAGGAAACTTAAATTTTTATTTTTTATTTTAAACATATATAATTATCGGAAAAATTCAACACGTAAAGAATATGATATTATTTCAACATATAACAAAAATTGAGAAACGAAAAAAAAATATAATTAATCGGATTCTCTTCTTCTTAGGGTTTCATATTCTTTGTCGAGTATTAAAGAGAAAATTTGTTGTTTTTTTGTTTTACTTCTTCTTGAACTTTTTTTTTTCTTCTTATTTAAGAAAAAAGAAACTCGCTCGCTTAAAATTGAGTCACGCCAACTAATTCATTTCAATTCAATTGATTTTCTTATTATTTAAGTAGATATTATGTTGTCGTAAAATTTAACAAAAAATTTCGATTTATTTTTAAATTTTTTTAAACTTGATTAATTTGTTATCGACTTTGTTCGGATCATTAGCAACTATTTAGAATGTAAAATTTTTTGTTTGCTACTTGTTTATTCAAGTTTATAAATGCATTTATCCTCATGTGTTTAAAATGGAATTATTAAGGAAGCCATTCAATGAATTCTAAAGCTATAATACGACAATTAATTTTTTTTACTTGAAAAGTATAATTTAATCCTAGACACCATTATAATCTCTTTGTTTTTTTTTAATTATTAATTGTTAAATAAAAATTTTTTAAAGAAAATTTTGATTTGAAAATATATGATTTTTTCTGTGAAAGTTTAAAATAACATCAATTTGTTTGAAAACAAAAAATCGACCTTTAGATTGACGATTTGAAGTTGTGAATCAATTCATAAAAAATCAAAAAACTCAACTAAAATTTTAAAAGAAGGGCTAAGGTTTTACTTCTGCAGAGTTATTCGATTAAGGTAAACATTAAATGTAAATCCTTAGGTTATGTTCTGCAAACTTCTGCAAAATTATTGCGCATTTAAATCAAATCGATTAACACTGTCTGCATTCTGGACTCTGCAGGAATTATTTGCAGAACATACCCTAAGGTTTTACATTTAATGTTTACCTTAATGGAATAACTCTGCAGAAGTAAAACCTTATCCCTGCTTTTGTTAAAACTCTTAAAATTTTAATTGAGTTTTTTGATTTTTTATGAATTGATTTGCAACTTCAAATTCCTGTTTTTGATTATCCTCGGAATATATTTTGATAAGGTTCCGTCAATTCAAAACTTTCACATTATCAAAACTTAGCTATTTCGATATCTGATCGAAAAAAAAAATTTTTTTTGTAAAACAAGAGTAAGTTGGTCATCTTTTCTGACCGATATCTCAGCTATTTGATCATAAATCATATATAATGTGCATATATTCTGAAATCGCATATTCTAATCTACAAGATAATGACTTTAATGTTGCGAAAAAAATTTGTGTGTTTTTATTAAAGGAAAAAAGCGGAACAATGTGCTTAATTCCAGTTAAATCGAATCTCGTCCTTCAAAATACTCAATACCTCCAAATTTTAATAAAGATTCTGAGACCAGACAAAATTCTGAACAAAATGTTGGGATTAGTTTATTCGATTTCATTTTACTTTTTGAACGCTAAAGGTCGAAAAAATTCAAAAAAATTAAAAATCACTAAGATGATGAGGGAATTTGGAATTTTTGACCAAATATTCGTAATCCTTATGTATTAAAAATAGGGATGAAAAATATTGGTACCTTAAAAACAATTTTTTTTGACATAAATTCAGCATTGTGAAGTTTAATTCAAAAATTTCAGTTCAATTTTTAAAAATCAAAATTACTTTTTTCACAAAGGTCTTGTGCTTGATCTGCATATATAACAAAGTGTAACAAACTTTGTTAGACCATTGGGCGACCTCTGCAAACTAATTGCGCATCTATTTAAATACTTTTTAATAGTGTGCATTTTTCAGTGAATATGCACACATTATGCAGAGGTTGCTCAACGGTGTAACAAAGTTTGTTACACTTTTTTACATATAGAAATCAAGCATAAGACCAATGCGAAAAAAGTAATTTCGATTTTTATAAAATGAACTGAAACTAAACTTCACAACACTCATGCTAAATTAGCATTACAAAAAACTTGAAGCGTTGTAGCCATTCACGTATTCGTCTTGTGAACCTTCTTGAACTAAAGATTTTGAAAAGCCACCATTGATTTGATGGGTGAAGCACTCACATAAATTAATTCCTTCGTTTCTTAAAAAATCGACCTAATCTTAATCAAGCATATGTACCCATTAATTTAAGGTAATGGGCGGGTTGTGTAACCCATAAAATTAGGGTTTTTATTGTTTTTTTAGTTTTTTGTCCACAATAATTAGATTTTGGGTATATAAACTGAAAATTTCTGGGTAATCCATACCCACACAATACCTTAAAATAAATGGAACATTTGTCTGATTTTAAACACCCAAAATCGATTTTCAAAAAAATAAAAAGTTAAAAGGTTTTTTGCGGGATAATTCTATACAAGGATTACAAACAATATTACCCCTGAAAAGCCATAATTGATGTCATTTGAATTTTTTGTAAATTTTATTTATTTTTTATGAAAAAAACATCATTGCTCTTTTACATAACTTGTCGAAAACATTTTCCAATACGAGGGTTAATAACCTTCATTATCGGTAATCTACAAAAATTATTCTAAATTGGTAAACTTGATTTAAAACTAATTTTTAAAATAAGAACAATGAAAATATTGGCAACAAAAGTTAGATCTCAAACTAATTAGACAATTTGGAAAATAACGAACAAACGTTTGTAATTTATTGAATATAATATGTTTTAAATGTTTTAAAATTTAACATTGGCAAAACATTAACTTAACAAAAATCAAATAATAACATTAAATCAACTTATTGATCGAATTAGCGATAAATAAGTAACTGAAAGATCCTTGTTGTAAAAGAAACAAAGATAAGATTCAGTTTTATAAAAAATTAATTGTTCGATTAAATACCGACAAGCCTATAACATTTATTTGCTCAATGCTAAAATGTCTATTTGTGGTTTCAATTTTTTTTTTTTTAAATTAAATCATAAATTTAAATTAAAATAAAAGTTCATATTACAAAAAAATTAATTTTAATTAAAGAATTAATCCTTTTGAAAAATAAAAACGTTTCTTATCTTAAATTGTTTATTCGAAACAAATTATTTTTTCGAATTCGGTAAATAGATGATATTACAAGTTGTTTGAATATTTTATGTTGGTAAAAACAAAAAAAGAGAAAAAAATAGAAAAATCTTATTCTCCATCTTAAAAATAATTAAATTAGTTTATTTAATTATTTTGATATATAAATATTTTATTAATTTTTTGAGAATTGAATTTTTTTTTTATTTGTTAAAATGAAGAGGTCTATCAAACCATTAATAACTATTATTATCTAATTTAACAATTTTTTTTTTTAGTAAATAGAAAAAAAAAATTTTGATACAATTAATAAACTCTTGATTTGTAAATTTTATCTTTTATTAATGTCACCCTCGTAATTTATTTCATGGGGTAGCGTTATTAATTATTCGAACTCTTGTGCATATGTACAGTGTAAGCTCGAAATTTTTTAGCCTTTGAGTCAGCGAGTCTCTTAAAAAAGTGTGAACTTTCCCCGTTTAGACGAATACATTTTCGGAATTAAAACTTCAAAATCAGTTCATTTTTAGATCTGTAATCAGAATTTTCGATAGTCATGTTGGGGACTAACTCCGTGACTCCTCACTCCAACCACATTTTGTTATAAACTCACTAGTACTTAACTTGTGTTAAGGACTAGTGAGTGAAAAACCATTTCAGTTATTAACCCCTTTAACCATTGAATAAATAAACAAATAAATAAAATAAAACTTGAATAGAAGTTGTACCCTCAAGGACGAACCCTTCAATGGAAAAATTTTTTTCTCATTAAAATTTAAAACCAAAAAAAATTTTAGAATGTACGTTACGATACGCTTTGAGGTTACGGTACGGTACGGTAAAGTACGCTTCCCAAAAATGGAACGGTACGGTACGCTGGACGGTACGCCTTTTTTAACAAAAAACTGAACCTTTGAACTAAAAAAATGTTTAATTTGCAACTCAGGATTTCACCTCGTCTTTGTTAAAAAATGGTAAAAAGTTCTTTTAATTTGATCAGAAAAAAAATCTATCAACTTGTTCCCTGATCCCCTTCCGTCATCTCAACGAAAGTGGAAACTAAACTGCCCGATTTTTCGTCAAACCTTTACCTTTGCAGAGTTTTGGACATTTCATTCTAAAAGTGGCTTTTTTAATGCTTATCACTGTAAAACACCTCTGCAAAGATTTATTCAACTTGTAAACGAAATTAATTTATACCGACATAAATTTAATAATTATTTCGATTCCGGTTCGACTAGAAATGGGATATCATGGGGATATCATTAAGCTGCAAAAGACGGATGAGTAGAGGTAGAGTTTTTGATTTTTTACTCACATCAAAAAATTGACATTATGAGTTTTCTGAGCTCGTAGATTACGGTCCTGATTAGTTAAGTTGAAATCAAGGTTCATCATGACTAACTCTTTTATAGAATTCAGTTACAGCTACGGCAATCCCTAATTGAAATCCGATTGTTAGGTTGACATTAGAATTTAATTAGTAGAAAAAGATTTAAAAATAAAATTCAATTTTTACAATGATGATGTGAGGTGTGATACTCAAACACGTTTAACAAACTAAGCGATATAAACAAGCAATATAATTAAGTGATTAAAACATGAGAAAAAAACTAACATTGGAATACTAAAAAATTACTGTTACTTCACTGAATTAGTGATTAGCGGCGTAGTTATAATTAAACTTTTATTTTTAAAAATTAAATTTCTAAAACCATAAAACAATAGCTTTCAATAAATCATGCTTATTTATCAATACAATTTATTAAAAATTCCAGATAAAATTATCAAATATTTAGTCTTAATCGTATTGAAATAAAAATAGCAATAAAAATCATTTTACGATAAGAATTTTTTTTTAAAAAATTTAAAAAAAAATTATAAAAACAATGTTATCGATTTTGTAAAAAATTCAAAAATAATTAAACAAAATCAAATGTAAAAATAAAAGAGAAAAAAAAATTATCGATAACTGTACTAATAAAACTTGAATTTTTTTTTTGTTTTAAAGTGGCTCATAATCAAATTATTTTATACTTATTTTTCTTCTTCTTTTTTTTTTAAAGAGTTGTTAACAGTAAATTGTTAACGAGTAGTAGATAAGTGCTTATTGAGTGTAGAAAAATAAAATTTGTAAATATTTTACAAATTATTTTTCGTCTTACGAAGATCAAAAACCAAATCGAATCACATAAACCATTTATATTTTTAAAAAAATAATTGATTTTATTTTTAAACTAAATTTGAATCTAAAGCTTCATATTGTGATGTCGTACAAATTCAATTGAAATTTTTCTGTGTATCTCTTTAAATTAATCACAGAATCAATTTATTTGTGTTGTTGTGATTATTTTCAAACAGTTATACAATGTTATAGCGTATAGTTGAGAGGTTTTTGAGCTAGTCTTCGGAACTGGGGTTAATTTTTTCTAACTGTTTCTGTAGTACGGGGCGATCTCGCACAGGTCAAAATTGTTTCAAAGAATCGAAGAAACTAGCAAAACTTTCAAATACCATTGGTGCAAAATCGAATAAAAAACCGAAAACCCAGCTTTAAAATAATTCAATTCATAGGTACAATACTACGTATGTGCCACAAACTGTACTAAAATTATTTGATTAAATAGGCATTGTGAAGTTTAGTACAAAAAAACAGAACAATTTTGAAAAATTGAAATAATTTTTATTCTGTTGGCCTTATGATGAATCTGCGCATGTAACAAAGTGTAACAAACTTAGTTACACCATTGAGCAACCTCTGCTAAATTTATGCAAAGTCTCTGCAAAATGCACACTATTAAAAAGTATTATAACTAAATGCGCAATTAGACTGCAGAGTTTTTGCAGAGTTTGCTGAATGGTGTAACAAAGTTTGTTACACTTTGTTACATGCGCAGATTCATCATAAGGCCAACAGAATAAAAATTATTTAAATTTTTTAAAATTGTTCTGTTTTTTTGTACTAAACTTCACAATGCCGATTAAATAAAGATATGGCGACTTGAAGTTGCAAATCAATTCATAAAAAATCAAAAAACTCTATTAAAATTTTAAAAGTTTTAACAAAAGCAGGGATAAGGTTTTACTTCTGCAGAGTTATTCCATTAAGGTAAACATTAAATGTAAATCCTTAGGTTATGTTCTGCAAACTTCTGCAAAATTATTGTGCATTTGAATCAAATCGATTAACACTGTCTGCATTCTGGACTCTGCAAGAATTATTTGCAGAACATACCCTAAGGTTTTACATTTAATGTTTACCTTAATGGAATAACTCTGCAGAAGTCAAACCTTATCCCTACTTTTATTTAATCTTTTAAAATTTTAGTTGAGTTTTTTGATTTTTTATGAATTGATTTGCAACTTCAAGTCGCCTAACGATATTATAAAACTTTATTTCAACAACAACAAAAACAACTGTCTTCTCACCATAAACAAAAAAATCTTAAAAAATTGATCAAAATAAAAAGATTATTTTTAATCAAAAAATGATTTATTAAGGTTAAATTAATGATCTTGATTAATTGAAAAAAATAGCTTTACATGTAAACTTGTTTAAAGTAAAAAAACAACTACCGTCTGAAGTTAGCTTTGTGATTTTCCTGATTTTATCACTGCCTTTGACTTTTGGACAATTTTTTTAAGGGAACCTATTTGCATTATTGTATGAAGGGATAATTTTCGAGTGAATAAGAATTTTTTTAAACCCCGACCCCAAGGCCGTTGCACATCCGCATGGCTTTGTGTAATTGATAAGCCTTCTGGGTTTTTAATCACTAACTCATTATTTTACAAATTAGGCATCGGTATCAACGATTTTAAAAGTAGAGTAAAATCTTAAGACAATACCACATTTGAAATCCAACATTTCAAAAATTTGAACTTCTAAGAGCAATTGTTGTGGCAAAGAGCTGAAATTGCGTTATTTCTGGAACCCTCAGTTTAAATCTTCCCCTAATTTAAAGGCAAAAAAATGAATTTGGAAAGTTTTTAATTATTAGGTCTTAATAGTTACGACCGAAGTACGGTCTAAGAGATTCCTGTCTCTTTAAAACTTGTACACTCATCAACATATATTTTGTATGAACAAGGTATGAATCGAACACACTCTTTCCTATTAGTCAATAAGCATCCTTCTGCCATTATTCATGTTTTAATTATATTTTGAAAAAAAAATAATTTACGTCACTATAAACGATTTTATGTTTTCTTTTTTTAAAGCATAAACAAAAAATTTTTTTTTAAAAAAAGAGATTTATGTAAGGAAATAGAAAAATCAAATATTGTATTTTTTTTACATTGTAATCCCAATTTATTAATTGTTGATTTAAAGTTATTTTTGTTGTTGTTGTTGTTGTAAAAATGAATAAATTTTTGATTGAATCGAATTAAACACCTTCTTCATAGGAATCTACTCGCTTAAAAAAACAACAACATTTTAACCATTGTAAAATTTTTTTTTTCAATCTTTCCCTCTAAAGCAATTTTATTTTTCTAAGTTTTAATGAATCCCTCATTAATTGCTTCAATAGGTCGAAAAATAAGAAATAAAAAAAATTCAATTAATAATCTTTAGAGAATTCGTATTAACTAAATTTACTTGAAGTTAAAATGATTTGATACAATGGAACATTGAATTTTGTATGGTTGACAATTATGCAATCAGTCATGGAAACCTTATTGATATATTTTGAATTTGAATTTTTTTTTTGTTTATTTATGGATCTGGAAAAATTTTATCGAATGAAAAACTTGTCTTTTTTTGAAAAACAGACTTTTTGAAATGTTCGCCGTATTTTAAACTACCACTCTTTCAAATTTTTAAAGTATGACTGTCTCGCCGTATGTGGAAACCCTCTTGTAGAACAACGCAAAATTGGCTTGTGCTTACCGAATCATCTTAGACGTATGATTGATTTAATTATACTTGCTCCTTACACCTTAGAGTTACATTATTTTAGGGTCACTTTAAATTGTTCTTAGCATTAAATTTATTTAGGGTAGAAAACCGATGAAAAAGATGGTCCTTGTTTTTTTGGATTTTCACATCTGATCTCTTAGGCGCATGGTCGTCTAGTGTGAGCCGAGTCATCAAGAAATCAGCAAGTTGTAAAACCAGTAAAACGAAATTTAATAATCCCTTATCCCTTGCAAATTAGTACCCATAGACATTTTAGTATTGAGAAGTAGGGTTGTTAAATGAAGTGAATTCTGATAGTTTGAAATTTCGAAGTCAAAATTCTAGAGTTTGAAGTTACGCCTAGTCTATTGCTTGATCAAAAATAAGTCTTTTAAAACATACTTCAAACTTTTGAATTACCAGATCTCACTTCATTTAACAACCCTACTTCTCAAAAACAAGGACCATCTTTTTCATCGGTTTTCTACCCTAAATAAATTTAATGCTAAGAACAATTTAAAGTGACCCTAAAATAATGTAACTCTAAGGTGTAAGGAGCAAGTATAATGAAATCAATCATACGTCTAAGATGATTCGGTATGCACAAACCACTTTTGCGCTGTTCTACAAGAGGGTTTATCCTACTGAGAAGGTTTACGGGAAGATAAAAACTTTGATTTTGATATTTCAAAGTCAAAAGGAAATTTTTATCCCTACGGTAAATACAAACCTATTAGATTCCTATTTAAAGAATTCAGGAGTGAAGTAGACAGATAATTTTTAAATGACATGAACACATCAAAAAAATATTTTAATTACATAAGAAATAAAAACTCAAGCTAATCAATTATGAGCCTTTGACGTCATTATGAGGAAGTCTGACAATAAGATACATTTTATTACTTACAAAGCAATAAAAAAAATTCTATAATAATACATTATTAACGCTTATTTATCCATATTGATTCAAATAAAATTTTATCATTAAAAAGATCACTCATTTATAATTTAATGAGTTTTATATAATCGTTTTTTTTATAAAGTAGGTGAAAAAGTTCGATGCTCAACTACTCAACTAATACTTTTTCTTTTTTAAAAGGAGTACTCTGTAATTTATTTTTCAAGTGTCTTATAACAAACAAAATGATTAAAATCGGAATTTAGTTTTCGAACAAAAATCTAAATTAAAACTTAATCGTTACAAAAAATTGGTTTAAATAAGAAAACTTGAAAACATCTTATTTTTCATATGAAAAAAAAAAAAATTAATTAAATTTCCGATGTAAAATAGAGAATAATACTTACAACAAATAGGGCTGTAATGGGAAAGAAAAATAATTATAGAATATACTCATTGGGATTTGTGTTTACACGGATAAATACTCTTTAAGTTTAATTCCAAGATTTTTTTTTAAAGGAATTGTTGCAATTTTTATTTTTGATGTAATGAAAATCATTCAATGTAAATAAATGATTCAAAGTGTGTAATCTAAAATTGAGTAAAAGTTTTCTCTAACTAATTTAACTAAAAACAAGTCCTGAAACAAAAATACATGTCAATAAACCTGACTTTTAGCCAAAGTCATTTGCTTAGTGTTCATTATTAATGTAATTTAGACGTTTAATTTAGTTTTTTTTTGTTTACAAATTATGACTACGAAATCATGGAATGATATTAGCCAATAATGAGGACTATTTCCGTTTTTTTTTGACTGTTAAAAAAACTCTTTCTCAAGTTATAGCCGAATAATGCAGAAAAATTGAAAAAAATTCGATGTGCTTGCATTAATTAGTTGAAATACTTCAAATAAAATTCAGATTGTCGTATTTATTTATTTAGAAGCAGTTTAGAACGGACACGTTTCAATTTTGAACAGGTTTAATTACATCCCAGAAACCTCTTTGAAATGAAAAATATTCGACTCTTGAATGAGTTAAAAAAATAATCATTTGAAAAAACTTGTTCTCGCACTCAAAGGATTCTAATTTATTTTTTTGCAAATCAAATTTTTGAGATTTCGAATAACTCAACTTTCATTTCAAAGCTCCCAAATGTCTAATGCGAAGCGCTACGGTAACATCATTTATTTTCCTAGATCAAGTTTTCAACAAAAAAAAAAATGAAAATTAAAATTCAAAGTTTTCATGGATTGAACATGCATGAAATAGTTTTTGAAAGTTAAAATTAGTAAAATTTTGAATATATTTTAACGAAAATAAAATAAATTTTTGAACAAGATGTCGCGTCATTATTACTTGAGTAAAATGCTCTAAATTACTTAATTTTCTACAAATAAAATTATTAACAAAATCAACTAAAAATAGTTAATAATGTATTTATAAAATCAATTTATCTCTTGGGTTTTAATTTTGTGATTTATTATCAATTGATTTTATATTAGATTTTAACTTTGAGATGAATGTTTGCTTCATCTAAAAAGGGCTCTGCGAGCATGCTTTTCTTAAAAACAAGCCATCTTTTCATAAGATAAAATGAAATGTATTTCAATAAATTTATAATGAAATTTCTAGGTTGAAAAAATGTATTCTGAAAATCACAAACATTTGAACTTGCATGAAAAAAAGATTATAAAAACAAAATGTTTTATGGCTATCTAGCTTATCCACCAATAATATTATTTACCGTCTCTTCAAGTTCAGTCACAAAAAAGAATTAGAAGTTACTATTTACTATCTACAGTAATTTTAATGATTTTTTTACTTTTTTTGAAAAAACGTTAGGATGTGTGATGCAGTAAAAGACAAAGTATTAGAAAAGCGTGAAATTTAAAAACTAGTGTGTTAGGGTACTGGAAATAAGTGTGATAGGTGTGTTAGGGTGTTAGAAATTAGTGTAAAGGGTGTGAAAGGTCTCATGACAAATTGTTAAAGAAAACCCAATACGAGTGATAATTATATTTTCTGTAACTTTTTTCAATTCTATTGAATTAATGCCTCTAACGCACCTCTAATTCAATAGAATTCAAAAATGTTACAGAAAATATAATTACCCTAATGCACCTCTGACACTTCTATTTACCATTTTTACGCGTTCTTCACACTTCAATTTACAACTCTAACGCACCCCTCACACTTCAATTTACAACTCTAACCCACCTCTCAAACCATTCTAACGCTAACGATTACGAGCCTAATGTTTAGTAACGCTTTCAGTTTTCTTTTTACGCTTTTATTCATTGCTAACGTTAACTCACACTGTGAGCAAAAAATCATTAAAATTACTGTATATTGTTACTCTCATGATGACATTATATTATAATCCAAAATTCGAAAAATTAGGGTAATTTGAAATGAAAATCTGATGACAATTCTAAAGTCAATCTTGGTACAGCAATCTAGTGTACCATCCAGCGTACCGAGAAAAACGAAACAAGTCGAGCAAAAAGTACGAAAAATTGATTCGTATTTCTCGAATGTAAATTTTTCAGGAAATTTTGATGATATTCCGAATCTTAAAACTTGTTACGACACAATTTATTTGAATTTCTAAAAATTGAAAAGCACCCAAAGAGGAAAATTTTCTAATAAATTCGATTAGAATTCGAGCTATTCCGGCTTATATGCTAAGAACGGTACACTAGGACGGCACGCTTCACAAAAAAGTATTTTTTTTCATTAGCCGTGCTGTATCCTCAAAGAGCTTACAGCCAGGTCTACAGAAGACAATCCTTTAAATATAAACTAAATTTGTTACAAAAATCGAGTAATTACGTTAGTTCTATTAAAATTTTTTCCATAGAACACGTTTCAAGAAAATAATTTCAAAGAAAGTTATTTTAAATTTTTTTCTTTTGTCAAATAAAGCCCCAAGACTTCCGTTCGGAAAAGATCCACGAGCAAATCTATGATATTAAATAAATTTTGACACTCAATGTCATTTTTTTTATATTAAAAAATAAAAAGAGAAAAGACTCTAAGTTATATTTTAATAAAGTTTTGTAAAATGAAAATGTAAAACATTTTTTTTTCTACCATTCAAAATGCTATTCTGGTCGTACATGAACATTTTCTTCAAGGTTTAGAGGCTTAATAAACAAATAGAATTTTTTTTATGGTCGTTCAAAGGTTACAAAAATGAATTTTCATGAAATTTCACTTCCATCTGAAGCTTTCGAGGACGTTCGGAGCCTGAGAATTCATGAAAAGTTTTGAAAACTTTCAAAAGTTTTCGAACGAATTCGGATGAATGTGGATGTTCATTAACTTTCGTGAATGGATTTGAATGTTCACTTTTTGAAAACGTGAACGACCAGACTATTATATTGAATTTTAAAAAAACTAAAGTATTTTTAATCTCAATTTTTTTAATCAAATTTACCTACGCCATTTATTTTATTTTTTCTTCTTTTTACCGGAAGCAAAAAATATTAATTAATCTAAAGTATCGAATTAATTGAACTAATTTATTTTTCCAAAAATTGAATCTAGTTTCTCTCTACTTAGCTTTTACTCTTACGATTTTAATTAGGTTTATTACAATTATTGGCCATTTTTAATGTTAGTTGTAAATTAATTCAAGTTGTAGAACAATCGTAAAATGATAAATTTGGGTCGGATTGTTCTAAAATTTTTGAAGTCTGTGATTGTAAATTTTTTAATGAATATTCAATGCTGATTAGTTCAAAATGAAAGATAAAATAAAGTTTATTTATGATGAATTATGCAACCCTTAAAAAGGACATTACTTATAAAATACTTTTTCACCCAAAATGTCTATTCTCCGCAAACCCTTGTCGACATCTCAACAGAGATTCACATGAGATATAATGAGGAAAATTTCTAACGAGATTTTATGAGATCGAAAGAGATTCAAACGAGAATCAAAAGAGAAAATTTGATAAAAAACATAAAAATCGGCCTCTTCGATTTTAGTTGAAATGAAAGAGATTCTCGTGATATTCCAAGAGAATCTAATTAAAAATCAAACGGAACGTATTTTCTCTTAAAGAGTTGGGATATTTTTTTAAAGTTAAAAATAGTGACCTCTCGATTTTTTTAGACCCTCATTCCTAAATAATTTGGATCTCGCCTTAATTTCTATTCATAAAATGATTTTGAATGTTACGAATAAAAATTGAATGATTATAAAATTTTAAGACAAAAGATTGTGTCAAAGTACCAGAAATAAGGTCAATTTGTGAAAATAAATTTTGAACTTTAAACAATAAATAAAGCTAAAGATATGTATAATTTTTTAATAACAGAAGAATTTCAAAATGTCTAAAAATTTAAATATTTTTTTAACAATTTCTAAAATATCAATAAATTTTTTACATAATTTGCCTTAAGAAATTGAAGAAAAGACCATTTTTAGCGAATCAATTAGGTTAATTAATTTTGATAAAGTCTGTTCTTAAGTTAAAGAGCAAAGAAGCCAAATCTCACCCAAAAAGCCGAGATGGTGAACACCTTCATTCTCTCAAACTTTTAATAACAAAATCAAAAATGGTAAATTATTTTATAAAATACAAACTTTTCTTTCTCTAAATTTTTATTTAAGGATGCGCAATTGAAATTTGGTTGCTCTGAATGCATCACACCATTGTAAATACATTAAGAAGATACCTTTCAATATGTCAAAACTGAAACAAATTGGAGGTTTGTTTTGTAATACAATTTGTTAAAATAAGCTAACTCTAATCCTTAATTTTTAATAGACTTTTGGATTTCGCATGGAAAATAAGATGGCTAGACATCTCAATTCATCAGGCCGAAGGCCAAAAGAAAGTCCACCGATGCCAAAACTGGAGAACATACCAACATTTTTTTCCGTTATATTTTTATCAAATAAAACTTTAAATTAAATTTAAATTTGTTTTTATCATTTTATTCACCTATACCCTTTTGGTTTAAAGAGTCCGAACAAATCTCAAGAAATCAACAATAAATGTTATATTAATTTCTCACACAATCTCAAATTCTCAACCTGATTTTGGCTACTTTTCTCATTAGTTCTCAAGAGAAAAACGTTACAGAGATTCTCATCTAGATCTCATGATTTCTCTCTCCGAATCTCATTATTTTCTCTTTCAGAATCTCATTTGATCTCAGCTTAGATCTCGTATAGTTTCTGACAAGGGAATCCTTCCTCTCTTCCTACTGCTAATTAGAATCGATAAGATGAAATATTCGATTCAGAAAAAATGTTTAGATGCTTACAGTAAGGTTATAACTAGTTTCAAATAAATTTTTAATCAAAATTTATAATAACCCTAGCCTGAGGGTCTAAACTTGTTTTTCCCTATTGGGAGCCTTGTGGGCGATTACAAGAATTAATTTTCTATGGATTTATTGATCGTTATATTTTCAAGAATGATTATTCTATTGGGAACCGAGTTTTAATTTTATTTTGACTCATGAGAATTTCATAAGCATTTTTGGTCAAAAGTTTTTCATCTCCAAGGCTTTCGGTAAATTTGACCTAGTCGCTCGTTTCTACTGCACTTGTACCGAATTTTCATCATTTGCGTATCTTTAGGGTACCTTAAGCGTAGCGTACCCACCGTTTAAAAAAACTTAAAATTTGAAATAACCAAAAATACGGTACGATGTACGTTGGATACGACAAGGGTATCTTAATGTAGGTACGATGGGTGCGGTACGGTAAGGGTACGCTAAGATATGGTGAGGGAACGGCACGTTACGGCTACTACGGTTCGCTCCGCAAAAGGTGAAAGTAAGGTAAAATTGCAGTATTTTAAGTCCTGAGAGACTAGTTACTATTTCACTGAAAAAAAGTCTTGTTCGTTTTCGCACCATTAAGGTTTAATTAAAATACTAATAAGAGCTTCTTTTGGCTGCAAAAATCTTAATTGTTTACCCCCAATGAAACTATGATATTCTAGAGCTGAAACGCTCAAGTTTTACATAATAATGAACAAAACTAAAGGAAAGGATGTTAGAAAAAAAAAACAAAAAAATCGAAATCAAACATTTTCAATTATAAAATGTATTTTAAAATTATAAAATCGATGAAAAAAAATTATATTATAATGTCTAAAAATTGGTTAAATCCTAAAAATAAATTAAAGAGGTCCTTGTTACACTTGAAAAAAACATCGTATAATCCGAGTATCTCCAAAAAATGTTTTGTACAGGTTTTAAAAAAAACTAAAAAAAAAACACCTAAAATTAAAAAACAAAAAAATTAGCATTACGAAATCAAAAATAAAAAAAAATATAAAACCTATTGGATTACAAGCGAAACAAGTTTAGTAATCTCAGTAAGAACAACAACAACAACAAAACTTATTTAAATCAAATCTAGTCATCATACTATCTTTTATTTGAAGCATGAAAGCATGCTGGTCAAGCACAACACAAGTCTAATTATAATATTTGTCAATAAAATTATTTAAATTAAAATTGAATTATCAGGAGGGATAAGTAGAAAAAAAATTCAAATACATTGGATTTATAATTAAGCTTGAATTGAAAATTTAAATTAACTTCTTTAGTATTCTCTATGTGAAAAAGAAGAAGAAAAAAAAATTGATTTTGAGCAACTGATGCTTGTGAGACCTTTTATATTAACAAAAAAAAACTTTCATATTAGATAATAATAAGATTAAATCAATCTTTTTTTATTTTATAAAAAAAAAGTCAGTTGAATTTTTTCAATTTACATGCTTATTATTGTTGAGATATGTTGTCGAATTGAACGGAAAAAAGTTTTCGATATTTTTCTCAGCAATTAATTTCAATAATTTATGGTAGTTTTTTTTTTTCTATTTTTGTTGCTTCTTCCTGAAAATTGAATTTTTTCTCTTAATCAAGATTTTGAGTTTAACTTGTTTAATTTCGTAATTTTTCGAATGATAATTATTAGAAAGCAATTTTTAGTCAAAAAGCGTGTTTCTATCACAAGGTTAGAATATTAAAATAAACAATTTTTTAATGACATTTTACTCGCAGACTTAACTTAAAGAGATAATTCTATTATAATGACAGTTTTTGCGCCCTTAAGTAACAAAAATTAATGGAAATCCTTATTTATAAAAAAAAAACAAAATTCTGTTTATTGAAAAACTTCATCTTTCATTAATTAATTGATTTATTATAATCGTCTTTGAGTTTTTTAAAACAGGAATTTTGACTTATTTGTGACATTAAGGAAGAGTATAACGTTATTTTAAGCCGAATATTGCATTTTAAAAAGCGGTAGGTATTCTAAGATTTATGCCAACTAAATTTAGAACGGAATAAATGATTAGTGTCAAAAAATAACTGGATTATTGAATTCTAAACGATCACGGTATCACACTTATAATTATTAATGTCGTTGCTGCATCTTACAATAAACGGGAAACCTTTGGTAACGTTCTAACCAGGACAGGTGTTCTAAAAAAAAAATTCTTGATCCGTTTTTGTTAATCAATGCCTGAACTACGAATCTGTAGCCGGTCAAGGTAAGTGCAAGCATACTGGTGGTTAGCTTCATCCGGGCTTAAATAATTTGTGTATACAGTTCCGGAAATTAACTTGTCACATGATATCATATGATATCAGCTGACCTCATCTGATGTCATCTGGTATCATCTGATATCAGTTTCCATCAGTATTCGTTGGCAATTCATAATGTGTGTAATTCTTTTACTGATATCATCTGATATCATATGATTTAAACTGATCGAAGCTGACATCATATGATATCAGTATGGTCATAAATTCTGATACGAACTGATATCAGATGATATCATATGATATCATGTGACAAGTTAATTTCCGGGACTGTAAGTAGGACTGTATTTTCATTTGTTCTCGAATTTTAAACCTCTGAACCTTTATGAAGGTTTTTGAAGGTTCAGTTCATTTTTGAAAATTTTGAATGACTAGGGTTGTATCTACTTTTATACGGTGGTGATTTGATAGGAGGATTTTACTAAAATTTACGTAAATTACCGTAAATTATTGAATTTTTACCAAAAATTACGTAAAATGCCGTAAAATCACAAAACTTTTTTCGGTCAAATTTCGAAAGATGTCTAGTATATGAGATATTTTGTTAATGTCGATAATATTTAGGGTTGGTCGACCGGTTTTTATCGTAAAACCGGTTAATTTTAATTTATGGTTTCATGGAAGTGTAGAATCCTTATAAAGAACATACAAGTTATAGGAAATATAATTTCCTAAATTTTGGTACCCTCAAAGTTGAATTGTAAAATTATTTTCATTGTTTACATAGCAATTTTCCCTTGAAAAAATTCGGTTAAAAAAACCGGTTCTAAAACCGGTCAAATTCAAATATAAGGCTCAATTAGAAGTAGAAATGCAAAATTTACATATCAAAAGATAGAGAACATAATTTCCTATAATCTGGTATGTGATTTATAAAAATTAGACCATCATATGAAACTATAAATCAAATAAAACAATTTTTTGAAGAAAACCGGTCGACCAACCCTAATAATATTTTCCTCTAAAACCAAAAAAGAAACGTAGATCAATTGTTTGAAACATCTAGTTTCCAAAAGTCGATCTTTTGAGACCTCGTACTTAGTAGTAGTAGTAGGTAACTGTTTCAATTTTAGCAGAAAGTTCTCTAATTCTTTTCTGTTGAAATTATTCCAAAAGAGTATAAAATGACTGCGACTAGAAGAGTCACCCTTTAGTAGAACTCTATTGAGCTGTAGCAGTCTTATGTTTTCATTTGATCTAACACTTTGTCTATTTTCGACTCTTAAAAAATTTTACCGAAAAAATGACTGGCATTTTTAATTTTTACAAAAATTATCTTAAATGTACCTGAAATACCGTTAAATATGATAAAAACCCATTTTTTTACTTTTGTGATTTTACGGCATTTTACGTAATTTTTGGTAAAAATTCAATAATTTACGGCAATTTACGTAAATTTTAGTAAAACCCTCCTATCAAATCAGTCGAGAGGTAACAAGAGTTGAAATTGATAACTCGTCATCACAAAAGTTATTTAACATAATCCAAGACTTCAAAAAAAAGCCAGAACTGTTCTGTTACTGGGTATTAAGTAAAAAATAAGCTTTTATAATTTTAACATTTTATATGATACAATATTTGTAATTTTAGATCAGGAAATAATTAGTAAACGGATAATTACTTAATTTAAGATAATATAGAGGCGTATATTCCAAGCAAAAGGACTTGAAAAATGAATGTTTAGAGAAAGACTTTACATATCATTAAATAAAGACCATACGAATGCGCATTAATGAAATCAAAAAAAATTCGATAATGTTAACTTCCGATGGGAAAATTTCAAAAAAAAATATCAGACAAAGTAAATAAAATTCTTATCGTAATCAAAAAGTTCTTGTGAGTGAGTTTATCTCTTTTTAAATAAAAAAAAAAACTTACATTAAAATAATAAAAAATCAATTATCATTATTTTAATTATAGGAACGCACGAATGTGCGTTCCCTATAATATGTTTCGCGAAGCGTTAGTGCGTTAATTCAAACGTGTTTTTGCAAATTTGAAAATTCCCTGAGTAAGAAAGTACCATAAAAAAATATACTAGCTTGCAGGAAATTTCAAGAGGAACAAGATGGTGAATTCACTTTTTCATATTTACCAATTCATTAACTAGTACATAGCCCTCAAAGATAAGCAAAAAGTTAAATTTTTAATTAAATTTTTGATTTTTGCAAATTTGAAAATTCCCTGAGTAAGAAAGTACCATAAAAAAATATACTAGCTTGCAGGAAATTTCAAGAGGAACAAGATGGTGAATTCACTTTTTCATATTTACCAATTCATTAACTAGTACATAGCCCTCAAAGATAAGCAAAAAGTTAAATTTTTAATTAAATTTTTGATTTTTGCAAATTTGAAAATTCCCTGAGTAAGAAAGTACCATAAAAAAATATACTAGCTTGCAGGAAATTTCAAGAGGAACAAGATGGTGAATTCACTTTTTCATATTTACCAATTCATTAACTAGTACATAGCCCTCAAAGATAAGCAAAAAGTTAAATTTTTAATTAAATTTTTGATTTTTGCAAATTTGAAAATTCCCTGAGTAAGAAAGTACCATTAATAAATATACTAGCTTGCAGGAAATTTCAAGAGGAACAAGATGGTGAATTCACTTTTTCATATTTACCAATTCATTAACTAGTACATAGCCCTCAAAGATAAGCAAAAAGTTAAATTTTTAATTAAATTTTTGATTTTTGCAAATTTGAAAATTCCCTGAGTAAGAAAGTACCATAAAAAAATATACTAGCTTGCAGGAAATTTCAAGAGGAACAAGATGGTGAATTCACTTTTTCATATTTACCAATTCATTAACTAGTACATAGCCCTCAAAGATAAGCAAAAAGTTAAATTTTTAATTAAATTTTTGATTTTTGCAAATTTGAAAATTCCCTGAGTAAGAAAGTACCATTAATAAATATACTAGCTTGCAGGAAATTTCAAGAGGAACAAGATGGTGAATTCACTTTTTCATATTTACCAATTCATTAACTAGTACATAGCCCTCAAAGATAAGCAAAAAGTTAAATTTTTAATTAAATTTTTGATTTTTGCAAATTTGAAAATTCCCTGAGTAAGAAAGTACCATAAAAAAATATACTAGCTTGCAGGAAATTTCAAGAGGAACAAGATGGTGAATTCACTTTTTCATATTTACCAATTCATTAACTAGTACATAGCCCTCAAAGATAAGCAAAAAGTTAAATTTTTAATTAAATTTTTGATTTTTGCAAATTTGAAAATTCACTTGTAGCAAATAAAAAAAGGAACAAAATTGTGTATTCATTCATTCAAAAAATTCAAATTTGAACCAGAAAATGTATCGATATTACTATTGTGTATCGGGGTCATAGATATCTAGAAATTTTCAAATAACACTACATATAGTTTTTTTTTAAATTTTGCTATTGATAGACTTGGTTTAATTTTAAATTCTAATTTCGGATTTCGATATTTTAAAAGGAAATTGATATTTACAGTGTGGAACTATGGGAAACTACGGTGAATTTCGGTTAGCTATACGGTACTTCGGTGAGATTAAAAAGGTTCATGAAAATTCATAACAGTAACACGTGAATAGACACAACAGTACGTACTAACGTGTAGAGATAGAAATGGTAAAAAATTTGTTTCTTTAATTTTTTATTTGAAGAGTTATAAATAAAATAATAATTCTTTCAAATGATTTATTAAAACTTATATTTAATAGAAGGCGTAGATCCATCGAAAAAATATAGGTAAATCACGTATACTTTCGGAAGCATAAATTTAGAGCTTTAGTGCTACTCGAAACTAAGTGCAATGAACTTGCTATTTTTAATTTGAAAATTTTCTTTTTTTTTATATTCAACTTATTGGCTTATTTTCTTATTTAATTACAGGACATTGGTAAAACAAATAAATTAATTAATTAATCTTTTTTTAAAAAAAGATTCAATGGGAGAGAGACAAGTACAATGCTGCCTTTAAAATATTAAAGACAATGCGGCTATAATATGCTGATCATGCAAAGGTAAAGAGACAAGCCAACAAGGGAACATATTATAACCCTTCCAATTGTAATTCATTAATTTTAATTCCTCAATTAACTAACGTCAGGCTCGATAAATATGACACGTCACCAAAATTGAGTGCTTGAGTTTAGTGATTTGTCATATATTAACGGACACTGAGTTTTCAAAATCTGTGAATTTGCTATTAATGGCATGTCATTAAAAGCGAAAATTTTAATTCAGCATCAAAGTCCGGTTCTTCTCGGAAATTGAACTTTTCGAATAACGAATTCATTTTGAAAATTTCAGAGAAATCCAGTTAGTGAGATTTTACCTTATTTAATTCAATTTAATTTTATCAATTAGAAGGGTTATAATATGTTCCCTTGTTGGCTTGTCTCTTTACCTTTGCATGATCAGCATATTATAGCCGCATTGTCTTTAATATTTTAAAGGCAGCATTGTACTTGTTAGATATTTGTTTTAAATTATGAAGAATTTCAACAGCAAATCTAAAAAAAGAAAGAGTTGATTAGCCCACTGAAAATGAAAAAAAAATTGGTTTAACTTGATTCTTTGGTGTCCTATTAAAAATTATCGTTAAAACCTGGAAAAGAAATTTTCGACCCTCGGCTTAAATTTAAAAATTGTCTTTTTTTACTGCCTAATATTCGCCAATCTGATCAGATAAGGCTTTAAAGCAAGCATAGTGACATGACATTATAGAAAAGTTGATTAAAGTTTATATTATGAGAAAAAAAAATTAGTATATTTAGTAAATGAAATTTTTGTTTATATCCTAATTGGATTATAATATGGTTACATATATACGATTTAGATCTTAAATTTTCATGCGTCTAAATCCAGTCATAATCGTGCCAACCTGACTTTAGGATTAGAATTCAAAATTTTATGTCAATTTTTACAATTGGCAACTTTTTTTTTCAATTCAACCGTCAAAAAAGTGTCATTAGTTTTTTAGGTAACTGTTTCAATTTTAGCAAAAAGTTCTCTAATTCTTTTCTGTTGAAATTATTCCAAAAGAGATAAAGAATCTTAAAAACACGGAATAAGAAAAACACGTTAAAAGCCGATTGTTAATTTTTAATTAAACGTATAAAAAATATCTAGAAAAACGGTGTCACCTCCCTTTTCATTTCCAAACAATTTGTTCTAAACATCACTATACCAACGCATAAAAGAGAAAAATAAATGAAATAAAGGGTCAACTTCTACTGTATACCCAAAGTTAAGTAAGACTGACACTTAATCTGGATGTTTATAAAAGGACACGGACACAAGTTTTAACAATAACTAGTATGGTTTAATAAATAATAAGAATTAAAATTTCCTTCACCTGCTGAAAAATTTTTTACTTTGCTAATCAAATGACAAAGTGTCGTAAGAGGAGTTCTATGAAACAAAAGTTCGAAGGAAATATTCCCGCTCAGCTATCAAATTAATATTACACTTTCAAAATTCGGCAGAATTGTTTGTTTAGATTTTCACCAATTTTTACCGGAATGCAGAACATTAATTGTCATAATATCACAATTAAAAAAAAACTCGAAAATGGTCGAATTTCTAATTGAAAACTATTAAATAATTTTATCGTAATCACTGCAATCCTCCAAGGTCTAGCTCCATTTCAGTCAAGAAAATTTAAGAAAAGTTTGACAATCTAGGCACGAACAAAAGAAACTCCGATAAATTTATTTAGAGACCAGGGATGCCCAAAAGGTAATCGAGCAACTTGCGAACCATCAAAAACAACCAAACAACCCTTTTGAAAAATATTTTCATAATCTACTACCCTAATTATTATTTTCAGAAATCATATTTACCACTTTTTAAGAAGGCTTTAGAGCTATCTTAGTACTTTCTATTGAAAAAAGAAACTTTTGGGCGTCCCTGTTAAAGACAGACGTTATTGCTTTGCTTGTCAAAGAACGGACTGAAATCCGTTTAAAAATTTAGAAAAAAAAACAGAATGGATGACTCTCAGCAATCAGGCAAACCAGAGTAATAAGAAATGAAGTAATTAAATTAAATTCACTTTATTGCATTAAAATATTTTGACAATTTATCAAATAAAGCTTAGAAAAAAAAATCATTTTTAACCAAATTTTCATTTTTCTCCTTAAAAAAAATTGACGTAAAACAAATAAATAACAAATAGCTAATAAAAATAGCCGTGAGCTAACAATAACTTTTGCATTTTAGTTATATAAAGCCAACAAATGCTGCTAATCATTGTGAAAATAAATGCCAACCATGTAAGACCAAGTGAGTAACCAAATTTTACAGTTCTATTTTGACACACAATTTGAACTATTTGACTTGATTCACTGCATGATATTTTTAAACCGTATGACCAAATTTTCCGATGAAATATAGCTAATAATAGTGCCAAAAAAACTACAATTAACATGTTAAGAACACATGTGGCAAATGTGAGAGGAACTTTTTTTGAAAAACCGGCAAATGTAGCCGTCACCCATGACGAAATCAACAAAAAATAACAAACTATTGTACAACAAGCAGCTGCATTGTGCATTCCTTTAATTAAAAAAAAATATTATTGAGTCTTACAATTTATTGCACTAATTGAAATCTAATTATAGAGAAAAAACATAGTTTCTTTTTGAAATGTGTTAAGTAGACTGTAAACAAATGTTTTCAGCACTTGAGCTCAAGTGCTCAATTTAATCTAGATTGATTTAGGTTGTCTAAATTATAATGAGACACATTAAATGGTTTTCATTCGGCCAAGAGAGGTCATCCTAGATACAAAAATTTCTTTCATTTATCTAACCAGTTATCAATTAAATTATTAGCCCTTGTAGAGATGAGACTAAGGACTGGTTTTCGAAACATCCCTTTATCTCCTAAATTTATTAAAGCTTTGTGTAATGAAGATGTTTACATTAATGTAAAATCAATGTGAAATTATTGTATCATAATCAGTGACATAGTTCCATTGAGGCGAAGTGTGGCGATCACCACACTTCTAGAACTTTAAAGGAAATTTTGCAAAACATTTCCTTTAAAGTTCTCTTTAAAATAAAAATTGCAGTTAAAAAATTCAGTGGAAATTTCAAAGTTAAGTCTATTGAAGACTATTAATGGAATTCTAAGAATATCACTAGTCGGTAAAGGGTTATGGGTCTACGACATTAAATAAGATTTTTCTTTAAAGTCTTATACATCAATGTGAGTGGTTTCATGGAAGTATATAGCCTTATTCAACGAAGTCATGGACCGAGATTCCATGACTAAGTTATAGAAAGAAAATTAGTACGAAATAACCTATGGTCAATGGAATCGACTGCCAAGTGAAGTGGTCAATTCAAAAACAGTCAACGAGTTCAAAAACAAATTACATAAAAATAAATTAAATTGAAATTTTTTATTTTTTGAAGTTTTATTTGTATCGACCGAAGCCTTCTTCTATAGTGTGTAATTACGGCGTGCAAAATTTTCTGACGACATATTTAGTTATATTGTTGGAAATGCATGCAGTGGGCTACCTCAAGAATTAATCAATGGCGTAAATAGATGGTGTGAGGAAAATGATATGCGTCTGAATACCAACAAATGTAAAATAGTCGTTACACCAGGTAAAGACAGTGATGAACCACAAGTATTAACATTAAACAACACAAAACTTGTAGATTCCTACCGATATTTGGGGATTGAGATAAACAACAAACTCGTCTGGTGTCAACAATCGGATCAAATAGTGAAAACTATTAATCATGTACCATTCTTAAGTTAATTGAAAGCTGTTCGGCTCTCATTCAATGTGAAATTGTTGCAGAGAGTGCAAATATCTTAAAAACTCATAATAATTTAGTTTCATCAACACGGGAAGTGAAACTAACTGTTAAAATTAAACCATAATTCTTTTTTTGACGCAGGATTGATTTAACAGTGATTATTCATATAAAAATAATGCAAATTTTTTCAGGTCTGATTCCAATTTTTATTGAGAGATGAAAAAGGTAATGAAGGCGTTCAATAAAAAATAATTGCTTTTTTTTTTTTAAATAAAACGAAGGTGTCTTAGTAAAAGTTTAATAGTCAAATATTAATATTTGTCTGATTAATATTTTAAGACTATTTAACATATTTCCAGAAATAGCAAGACAAAAAAATAAATTTTCCTAAAATAATTAATTTAACTCTCCTTTTGCTCAAGAAAATTTCCGATGACCTTTGTTGAACATTTTCCTCATGTTTCGACTGGGGCAGTAATTGAAAAAAAATTTATAATTACGGACTAAATCACGTCCAGGATCGGACAAATCAATATTTTGCTTTTCTCTTTTTGGTTCAATCTCAAAATTGCTGATTTTATAAATTGTACAACTTGATAGACTTAAATCATTCCGTGATTGAACTTAAAATAAACAATTATTCAAAGACTCTCCAAAAGGGGGTCATATAAATTTTTTCTTACTTGATAATAAATTACAAAACTTCCATATTCCAGAGTATGTATTGTACAAAACAATAATTTTAGTAGTTGAATTGCTTAAATCAAGATAATTACGTTGAGTAAGTTTGTAATAATCATGAAAGCTTTGTAACTCAAAAATGTTTAATGTTTGAGTTTGTTCGAGTATTGCATTCAATAAATTTTGAGATTTTAAATCAACTGTAGGTAGAACATATTGATTCGATTGATTATAACTTTTTTCTTCAAGAGCTTTACGAATCAATATCAAATCGTCTATGTGCAATTCTTTTTTAATTTTGGCGCCGATTAATGAAAGAGTTAGATTATTTTCTTGATCGATATTTTTTTTAATGTTAAGAGTATTGTAGGTTATTTCTTCATAATGATCCGATAGAGTTGATACAAACAACAAAACGGCTGATAGAACTGAAAATAATACACAAAATGGAATAAGAAAAACATTTCTTGATAGAATTTTTTCTAAACGTTTAAAACGTGCTTTTTGTTTTTTTATAAGTTTCATATTAGCTGCGTAGGCTTCTTCAGCTGATTTATCATCGCTGTGTTGTTCATGTTCATCCGTGTAATTTTTACTATGCGAATTATACGCTTGAAATTTGTCGGATTGTTTCATAATTGAATCATGTTTTTTTTTTTTTTTTATATTTTTTTGTGTGTGTAAATTAGTTTCGATTTTTAATTTTTTTCACAAATAAAAAAAAAAAAAGAATATTATTTATTCATAATTTTTATTGTCGAAGGCGACAACAATAATTACTAATTTTTTTTTTGCTTCTTACTACAACTGCATAAATTATCGATCGAATTTTAATTTCAACTTCCGTCGTTTATGAAATGGATTTTTTTTTGAAATTATTTTTAAAAAACAAAATGCTATCGAATGTTGTTGTTGTTGTTGCTGTTGAATGTTTCCTTCTATTAAAATAATAAACAATTAAAATAACAGAATGAATGATATATGACTTGATCAATTAAGTTTATTAAATATTTATAAGTAAAAACAGTTATTTTTGGCGTATTATTTTAAGTAATTATAATTTTTTTCCCTGAATAGTATTATAATGACAAAAAAATAATGTCAATTGGGAAAACTTATTTCTGGAAATTAAATTCTTTAAAATTGCATCTCAAATTGTAAGATCAAGTGTTGAAATCAGCGCAAAAGTAAAATTTATGGTAGAAAAGAAATGAATCTTTTTGTCTAATGAAAATTGGACTGATAAGATAATTAATGGAGGAATACATCTGAAAAAATTGAAATTTAGGTAGACGGGTTAACTCATTCTTTGACTCTACTTTAAGTGCTCGAAAACCTTGGCTCTGATCAAATAAATTTCAAAAAATTATCTTGAATGAAGTTCATTCAAGACCTTAAAAACTGAGAGCACCATTTTATACAGCTTATCATTATCTTCTAAAGAACACTTGTTTCTTTCAACCGTACTGTACAGGACACGTTCGAAAAATGTTTGTGTTATGGATTCTTTTTTGGATTTTTCTAAGCCCTTGAGTTTTCTAGATTAAGAAGCTACAAAAACAGAATATGAGTTAATGATGTCACTTTAATCTAGAAAATATTTGATCGAAAATTTTTCTCGACAACAACTAGAAGCAATTTCTTCATTCTATTTTTTTTCTGTTAGTATTTAAATATTTAAAATGAATATAATTCAAAACATCTGTGCTATCCGAATTCTCTATTTTCGACTTTTTAACGTGTAGTCTACGACTCTGAAAGCCCAAGAAAATAATTTTTTTCATAATATCAGCAAAGTGCTAAGGTACACTCTGAAAAATTTTAAGACGCTTAATTTAAATTTTAATAGACTGTTATAAGACGGCTAAATCACTTCATTTACGACTTAAAGTCTCATTACAAGGGCCTAATTTTGAGTTAGATGCACAGTCAACGTCTTAGAAACTTTTTCGGAGCCATGTGTCTAGATTTTTAGACACTTATAAAGAGTCTTATTCTGTAAGACAGTTTTTGTGCGTCTAAGTTGCGAGATAAACGTCTTTAGGTCGTCAAACAAGTAGCTTTAGCCCCTTAGGACACTAAATACGACGACTAAATTTTTTTTAGAGTGTACGAAAAACAATTCGGGTTACGTGACACTGGTACCCTAAAAGATTTCCCAAAGAGCATACTAGGGTTAAAAGCGGGAAAAGGGATATTTTTCAGTCAAATGAGAGGTCGTGTAAAACAACAGCTTTGTAAGCTAGTGGCGCGAGTTAGAATCCTGGTCGAGAAAAAAAAATAGTAACTTTTAGAAAAATAAATGGAAATGGATTGTCATTAGTGTTGTGCTGCTTGGAAACGATCCGACTAGTCGTTCTCTAGATGATCTGATACTAGAAAAACTTTGAAAAACATCGTATCGGGACTCGCGAATCACGGTGACAGGGCGTCGAAAGGTGCAAACGTGGCGAGTATACAAAAATTTTGAAAAAACCCTACCCGGCTTGGAAGCCAAATTAGTTTCTGCAGCTTTTGAAGTCTAGGATTGTTCTACTAGATGTTAGATCTGCAAAGAAACAAGTACTACTACTACTAAACTACTAACTACAGTACATTTCTGAAATAAGTTGACACTCTGCCTAAGCAATGTGCAGCATGCTCCGAAGCTTTGCCTAAGACGCGCATGAGCAATGCGCTTGCACGTCTTAAGCAAAGTTTCGAAGCACAATATTTATTGCGCATAAGCGCAGGGAAAAATTGTATTAAAATAAATTATCGTGCGCAAGAGCATGCGCTTGCGCATTGAAAATATTTCTTTTGTGTGCTTAAACAATGCGCCGGAGCGTCCTAGGCAGTCCAGAAACTTTGCCTAAGCAATGCGCCTGAGCGTCTTAAGGAATGCTCCGAAACATGTCAACTTATTTCAGAAATTTACTGTAACTACTAAACTACTAAATTACATCTTGTCCCAAGTGATTCCAAATATTCGTATTTTTATGCATCTGCTTAAACTAGAGACTATTCAGGGACTAAATTTATTTGTAGTGTGCTAGAATAATCTTGTTAAAATGTAAGACCAAAAAACATTTTAACTTGTTGACCCGAAATTCGTAATCCTCGTGAAGAAAACTTGTGATTCCATAAAATGATTCCTTTGATATTTCAATAAACAACCTTTTCAAAACCCTTTAAGTGCCCAAAATCGATTTTAAAAAAGAAAAAAGTCCTCTGTTAAAAATCGCTATTAGACTGCAAATGGATCCCACAGTACTTTATATCGACTCAAACTTGAAAAAACTGGTGTCTTGGTTCGATTAATACGATTTAAACATTGATACAAATATTTTCGTCATCTGATAGACTCAATGAAACGATTTTAAATTTAATGTTCTAAAATTAACTTAAGCCTTAAAAATTTATTAAACACAAGAGAAACAAAATTATAGGAAAAAGGGATGTTGGATACTTTGAATTACGTTCGAGTTAATGGATTTAGTTAATTAAATAGAATGACAACAATAAGATGTTGCAGTATGATTTTTTGATTTCCTTAGTTTCCTGTTTAAGCAGCGTGAATCTTAGGACAAAAGCTAAAATTTTTAAAATTGCAACTTTAAGCCCTGGTATTTGAAAGAAAACAAGTGAAATTTGTACATCACGAAAAAATTATTTTAATTGATTAAGCGAATCTCGGGATAAAAAAAAGCTTCTTTGTTTAATCATTTTCTTCAGAAAATAGTATAACTAAATGAAAATAATTGAGAAATGGCGTCATGAAGGTGTTGAATCTCTAACTTAAAAAAGGACTCCTTTCTTTGTTTCGATTCCTCCTTTTTAAAGTTAAAAGGATAAAATTTAAATTCTTGTTGTAATGAAATCTGATTAATTAAATAATTTTGAAAATGCCAAAACTAAATAATATCTGAGTAATCATAGACGTGTATCGAATGACGAAAATTGTTGGAATTTTAATGCTTAAAAATAAAAAAAATTGGAAAATTTGATACATTTCTAATTAAAAATTCTTCCGGATCTAAGTAATCAAACAGAGGCGTCTAAAATATTTTTAATAAGAAAATAAATACTGAAAATATGCCCTTTGGGAAGCTACGGGTTTACATGATGTAGCAGTGCATCCTCGTCGTACGTATCTAGAGAACCTATTTCAGAGTTCATTAACTCTTTCAGTTTTATCAACAAAAAAAAATTCATTTTTGGATCCTTTGAGGCGTTAATAACGGGTATGATGAGTCTTGTCGGGTATGATGGTTATGTTATGTACGATACGCTTGGCTTAGTACACTACGGTACGAGGTGAAAGTTGTTACGTTGATCAAAGGGTGAAAGTTCGGTGTGCAGAAGAGCAGCATCTCATCTTATTTTCATATTATTGCGTAAGATATTTCGTTATACAGTGTAACCTCGATTTTTTTACCCTCTATTTTGTGAATTAAAAAAGAGAGACGCTCCTAATACTTTTAATGTAGTTCTGGTTTGAATTTGTGAAATTTTTTCATTTACCCAGACACTTCACAAAATCGAGGTCGCACTGTATAAGTGTTTTTTTCAACATAAAAAATGTAAAAATACCGATTATATTTTATTAAATTTTTAATTTACGAATGTGTATTTACAAGAGTCATGATATTCCTAAATGACATTTTGTTGCTTAATGTAGCATGCTTAAAAAGATTAAAAAAAAATAGTTTTTTACTTAAATTTTTAAATTAAGGAATTTCATTATTTCTAAATTAAAAAAATCATTCGAAGTATAATTTAATTTTAGTTGATTTCATTTTAAAAATTCGACTAAACTAAGTGAAAAAAACTGTGATATCACGTGTCTTGGAATGGTGGGTATACTACTGTATTACAAAATATATAAATATTCTAAAAGCTGCAAATGAATTTGTCGAGTCGATACTGAATACAAATCACTTTGTGTATCAATCGTAAAACAAAATATCTCGATGAAAATAACAAATATTTGAATTTTAATATTTCAATGATCAGCATTATTATCTCAGAGATAACAATGCTGGATTAAAAAAATTACCAAACATGAATTAACTGAAATGTTTTTGTCGGATTTTGGAGCGGTTTTCTAATGGTAACACAAAAATAGAAACGTTTTTAAGTCCAGAAGATGTAAAATTGGTAATCCAAAGATTAAAACAAAACAAATCAGCTGGTGATGACAGTATCTTTAATGAATTTTTTTTGTTCGGACAAAGCAATAACCTGTAACTCTTGGTATCTTGGTTCTTCATTAAAGCTCTTTCAACTGGGCATCTACCAGATAACTTAAACATTTCGGTCATCACCCCCATTCCGAAAAAAGGTGAAGTAAAAGATCCAGGTGATTTTCGTCCAATATACGTGTCCAGTTGCATGACTAGGATCTTTGAGTCCTTTGAGGAATCAATTTGGATATCGACGCGCCACTTAATGTAAGCATGCCTACTATGTTGTAAACGAAGTTTTGAATCATCACAATCAGGGTAATTTTGATCTACATATCGTCAGCCTGGATGCGAGTAAGGCATTCTCTGGCGTGATGGTCTGTTCCTCAAACTTATTAAAAAAAATGCAACCAAAAGTTTGGCGTATTCTAATAAAATACTATGATATCTCAAAGTGTAGAGTCAAATTGGACAATGAATGTAGTGAGATCTTTACAATAACTGAAGATGTTAAACAAGTTAGAGTCTTGTCACCATATCTCTTTAATTTTTTTATCAACCAACTTTTAGAAGAATGTTCAAACCTAAAAGTCGGTTCTAGGTTCGGTAAGTTAAACCTAGCTATGATAGCCTACTATGATGACCTATTAATCATATCACCCATCGCAAAGCATGCGCAAATCTTAATCGATTGTTGTGCAAAATATGCAAGTCATTCGAAAATGGAATTCTATGCAAAGAAATCGTCGTCAATTTGGTTCTCAAAATTTAAATGTGTCACAAAAAATTGTTTTGTCATGAATGGTAGTGTCATAGCAAGTCGAGAAGGAATGATTTACTTGGGACTTCCATTAGGTACACGGAAATATATTGATGAATATTTGGACGAAAAGATGCGAGCTGTTGAAAAGAGTCTCTTCTCCTTGTACGCTCTAGGATGTGCACCGAGAAAAATGAGTCCGAGTCTGAGGTCCTTTTTATTCAAACAATATTGTCAATCGATTTTTCGATACTACCTAGACAATATCTTTATTTTTGATAGTAAGTTGAAGGAATTAGAAACAAGACAAAATGTAATGCTCAAAAATTCGATTGGAATTCGAACCAAACCATTGAACGAAGCTGTGAAGATTGAATCGATCGGACAAATCTACTTCAACCACAAATTTTTTTTTCTAAACAATTGTCAAACACCAACTTATGTAAAGAGTTACTAACTCGTCAAGTGAAAATAGAAGTACTTTTCCAAAATTAAACAGTTCTTTTGAAAGACAATTGCAATCGATAGAATCTCATATATTTTTCGACTGTCTTGAGTATAAACATAATCTAGTAATTGATTTGGTAGAAGATCTGTTTAAGAGTCATAATCAAGGTTTGGTTGACTCGATTAGATATTACAGTACATTTCTGAAATAAGTTGACATGTTTCGGAGCATTGCTTAAGACGCTCAGGCGCATTGCTTAGTAGGAGTAGTAGTAGTAAATTAAACTGCGACCCAATAGGGTAAAACTCCAAAGGAGCTATGGCAGTAACTTAAACTTTATTAACATTGTTTTGATAGGTTTGGTTAACTCGGTTAGATATTACAATACATTTCTGAAATAAGTTGACATGTTTCGGAGCATTGCTTAAGACGCTCAGGCGCATTGCTTAAGCACGCAAAAGAAATATTTTCAATGGGCAAGCACATGCTCTTGCGCACGATTATTTATTTTAATACAATTTTTTCCTGCGCTTATGCGCAATAAATATTGTGCTTCGAAACTTTGCTTAAGACGCGCAAGCGCATTGAAACGGGTTTATTTCTTCCAAATTACTTTTCTTTAATCGTCCTAATGGCTCTCCTTAATGGTTATTATCATTTAACCGTTCACTACATCCCTTCTGCCCTTAACCCGGCAGACGCTTCTTCCAGGAGCACAGCGGTAATACGCTAGGATCGTATGTGATCGGGTATATATACTACCGTCTATGGGAGTCATTCTTCAGCTTTCAAATAAATAATAAAAACGACTGAACTTAGTGGTCAAACACTGGTCAGTCAAAGTATTGCATGCTGCGCATTGCTTAAGCAGAGTGTCAACTTATTTCAGAAATGTACTGTATATCTACTTAGTAAATCTTGGTATGACGAACAATTCAAATTATTTTTATTTATATGATGAACTAAATAAGCTTTTAAAATACGGTTTCAAGTTAAATTAATGTAAAATAGTAAATACTTTGTATGTAATTTTATACGTTTTCTTTTCTTTTTTTACTTTTTTTTCTACAAACTTTTCTTACAATTGCCCATGGGGCTGAAATAATTAAATAAATAAAATAAATGGTAATTCAAAGTCCTAAAATCAAAGTCAAATTTTCACTTGATTAAAAAAATCCTTAATCTTAGGTAATTTTATTGAAAAGATGGTAACGATGCACAATAAGATGAACATGTTACACTTTTCATAGGGCTTAAGTAAATAGTGATTAACCAATCCGGGAAAAATGTATTTGATGGTTTATAAAAAAAAAGATAAACTCAGCGTTAATGTAATTATCTAAATGATGAAAAAGAAGATAAAATACTTTCAAATCTTTACAGCGAATATGAGAAAAAATTAAAAAAAAACAAAAAAATCTAAGACAGATTAACGCACAAAATTTTGTGAACTTAAAGAACCGAACTTAAAAGTTATGCGAGGTGAATTCAAAGGGACGATTTCAGATGTGAGGGCTAAACCATTAGCTCACCAAGATCAAACGATGTCTCAAAAAAAGTATATCCCCCTTCAGTCACTTGGAAAATTTCGGCAATTATTTACCTGTGAATTAAGAAATTTATTTTACTGTCTAAAAATTTTTTTTAGTGTTACAAAAAAAAATGTCTTCAGTTAGCAAATTATTTTTTTATTCATTCATTAGTTTAGTGCTTAAATTTATTAAACTAAAACATAAATTATTATTTGTTGCAAAAAAACTTAAATCTGATTTGAATTTTTTTTTCTTGTCATAATATTTAATTATTAGTCTTTTATTCTTGTCAAAATGTTTAATTCTGATTGTTTAGTCGCTGACCTTAAACAAAAATGCAAAGATTTGAAAATTTCATACCAAGGAACCAAAGCTACTTTGATTAAGAGACTAAACGATTATATGATCGAACACGAACAAGAACCCGAACACGAACAAGAACCCGAACCCGAACAAGAACCCGAACATGCCTCAATAATCGAGAACGAACGAACGAATGAACGTGAATTCTCCGAAGTACCTATTTCTATACCACCCGTCGAAGTCGAATCTGATGGTGAAGTAATCGAAACAATTAATAAAAATGGTAAACGAGTTCGTACTCCAGCTCATTATACCTTTAGTCGTGATTTTGAAAATTCATACATTAAGAGAGCGTCTTGCTGTTAATTCGTATCTTAGAAATGCATTCGATATGCTTCGTAATTGGTCAAAAGACGCTTTAAGTGAAAAAAAGTTTAGTACGTCATACAATGTGAATACTGATACATGGAAAATGGCTTATGATTATCTTCATATAATCGACTATAATCGACTACGATTCAAATAATTGGGCTGCTAGTAAATGTAGCTGTGAGTTTTACTTGAAGAATTATCATTGTTTTCATTTAATCGCCTTGGACGTAAATCAAGGTTGTATAACGATTCCTAACCGATATATTCCAGTTGCAATTGAACCAAAAAAAAAGGCTGGTAGAGTAGCTAAAGCGAAGAATGCTCTTGTTAAACAGACAACAAATGTTAAATAATATTAAATTATTTTGACTTAAAATAAAATTTTGTTATATAAAACTAAATAAAATGGACATCATTAGTTGAAACTAATTTTTTAGACAATTAACTAAATAATTTGTACATAAAATAAATAAGTTGAACATTTTTTGTAACACTAAATTAAATAATTAGAAAATGCAACTAATATTCTCTCGAAAATTTCTGTTAATACTTCATCAAATAGAACACCAGACGAGGTATTTATTTCCGATGTTCTAATTAAGGTACCAATGGAAAATAATTTAATTTTTTCAAAATTTGTTGAATGCCTCGATACCTGTTTATGCAAAGCTTAAAAATGATTGTTCAAAATATTAGAAAAAAATTATCAAAATTTTTAAAATCTTTCCTCTTAAGGCAGCTTGAATTAGATTTAAATTTTTTTTAAACTACTTTTTGCTTTTAAATTTACCTCGAATCTAAAAAATTAAAACCTAAAATTTTAAAAAACAAATTCCACTTAATCTTTAAAAATTTTTAAATTTTTCCTGCTGTCGTCAATCAGCTTAGATCATCCATTTAAATGATTGATGTCATAAAAAATATTTATTTATGATTTTTTATGAAGGTTTTATTGAGATTAAAAAAAATCCTTTTCAAGGCTTATTTCACATTGTTCCTAAAATCCCTTAAGAGATTTGAGATTTTCTTTTATTTACTTGATCGTAATGAAAATTTAACATAATAATTATACATATAACTAGTTCGTTTCTTTATTGATTTGCCTTAGGAATGACTGCTAATACTGTAAAATTGAGATAGCTTGAAAGATAAATAACTTCTTTTTTTTTAAAGTGATAAAATAACTATGAATTTATCCTTATTAAATCCTTGAAAAGATAAAAATTATGCGTCAGTTAACAAGAATACATTTTAATGAATAGTTAAGCCCAAATTTGAAAATATATTTGAAATTTAATCCCACAGCTAGAATTAATATCAATTGAATCTAATTCAATCTGAATTTTAAATTATTACACATTCAACTCAACCGTCGTTTGATTTTGAACTAAAACTAGTGAAATTTTAAAATTGATTGATAGCCATCCGTTGTCATTTCAAAACTTTCAATTTTATAAATAAATGGAAGAACAGTTTGGATAATCAAATTTGTAATTTTTCATGCAATCACTTTTCACTCATCTTTTGACTGAAAGAGGGTGTGACTCAAGAAGCTTATTTTTGATTCTAACGTTCAACTTCTTAAAGCAATGGAAACTAAAAACCATTTTTTTTTGAGTTAATATCATGATAATGATACTGTGTCTAAGGATGAGACAAAATTATCGAGAATGAACAAGAATGTGAACAAGGTAAAAGTCGCAAAGCTCCTGAAACAAAGCCCCGTCATGAAATATTGGTCGATTATTTAAGATTTTAGTTTATGAATTTTTAGTTGAAGGAGTGAAGTATGTGAAGGACTACTTTGTATTAAGGTTCCCCAAGTCATAAACCTTAGTTTCCAAGAAAAGTTTCAGCACCTTTCAACTATGTTCAAAGAGACTTGAAAATTTATGGGTATATATTTTTCCATATTAACTACAAATCTTACTATAAATTTTTTAAAAAATGTTTAAATTTTTAAGAATGAAGGGTATGAAAAGTTTTAGAAGCGGGTTTTCACCGAAAATTGTTAGAAAAAGCACGTTAAAACCGAACTTTACATACCTCTAATTTCGCATATTTTAATATATTTTAAAACGATTTATAGCAAGTTCTATAGTGAATATCACAAATTGTTTGCATGAAAATTTTAGGATAAATTTCGATAAGATTTTGATCAATTGAATCCTTTTGAAAAAGCGGCTATAAATACTAAGGTTTATGACTTGGTGAACCTTAACTATTTATTTAACTTTTTTAATTTTTAATTTTTAATTTTTAAAATAACGATTAATTTGTGGAAGAAGAAATTGTGTTGAAAGAAAAGGAGATTAAAAAGGTGGGAAAGCGTCGGCTCAATAAACGATGATGATTGATTTTTAAACTTTTCTTGGAAACTAAGGTTTATGACTTGGGGAACCTTAATATAGTTAAAAAAATAGTTTCAAAAATTTTTTAATAAAAAAAATACAGTGTTTTTACTTAAAAATTTACTTTCGGCGTAAGAAAACGTTGGAAAATAAAAAAAACGCGAATTTTTTAAGAAGAGTGTAAGTAAGCGTTAGTAATATAAAAGAAAGCGTTAGGGTGAGTGTGAGAGTGACTGAGACAGCGTTAGAGTGAGTGTGAGAGAGTCTGGGACAGCGTTAGGGGAGTGTGAGAGTGACTGAGACAGCGTTAGAGTGAGTGTAAGTGTGATTGGGACAGCGTTAGGGTGAGTGTGAGAGAGTCTGGG
The DNA here is from genome assembly GCA_022207745.1 of Brachionus rubens. NCBI lineage: Eukaryota > Metazoa > Rotifera > Eurotatoria > Ploima > Brachionidae > Brachionus > Brachionus rubens. The sequence goes on along the minus strand of JAJVHD010000001.1, from coordinate 488,644 downwards.
ACAGCGTTAGGACGAGTGTGAGAGAGTCTGGGACAGCGTTAGGGGAGTGTGAGAGTGACTGAGACAGCGTTAGAGTGAGTGTAAGTGTGATTGGGACAGCGTTAGGGTGAGTGTGAGAGAGTCTGGGACAGCGTTAGGGTGAGTGTGAGAGAGTCTGGGACAGCGTTAGGACGAGTGTGAGAGAGTCTGGGACAGCGTTAGGGTGAGTGTGAGAGAGTCTGGGACAGCGTTAGGGTGAGTGTGAGAGAGTCTGAGTCTTGGAGTCATCTTTAGAGTTATTGAAATAAACAAACTATTTTATATTTCCAAATTATTCACGGATCCTTGAGTCTAATAATCACTCCAACCTCCTTTTCTTTTTATAATTTTTGTAACACTCTTAAGTTAAAAAACATTTAAAATAACTGATGATTTTTGAAAACTAAATGATTACTTTTTATGCATTAAAACAAAATTGCAGCATTTTTGAACTGTTAGTTTTTTTTCAACGAATTTGTATATGTATTTTATCAAATCCTCTTTAGATCACCAAATCTCACGCTCACCCTAACGGTGTCTCAGTCACTCTCACACTCACCCTAACGCTGTCTCAGTCACTCTCACACTCAACCCAACGCTGTCCCAGACTCTCTCACACTCACCCTAACGCTGTCCCAGACTCTTTCACACTCACCCTAACGCTGTCTCAGTCACTCTCACACTCAACCCAACGCTGTCCCAGACTCTCTCACACTCACTCTAACGCTGTCTCAGTCACTCTCACACTCACCCTAACGCTGTCCCAGACTCTCTCACACTCACCCTAACGCTGTCCCAGACTCTCTCACACTCACCCTAACGCTGTCTCAGTCACTCTCACACTCACCCTAACGCTGTCCCAATCACACTTACACTCACCCTAACGCTGTCCCAATCACTCTCACACTCACCCTAACGCTGTCCCAGACTCTCTCACACTCACCCTAACGGTTTCCCATACTCTCTCACACTCACTCTAACGGTGTCAAGGCTCTCTCCTTCTCAACCTAACGCTTTTTATTTTTTTTTTATCGCATGTTTAGCACTTTCCAATTTTCAGTTCACACTTTCCAACGCTTTTTGTAAAAAAGTAAATATTAATATAAAAACACTGTATAAGAAACGTTATTTTTTTAAATTTGACTTTCACTTTCCTCTGTTTCCGTCACTTGGGCTCGTACAAATCCATCTTTATCCACTTTTTTCTTAATCAAATCTTGCTTTATATTTCTTCCGAGGGAATCTTTTGCCTTTATGACATCTGACAATTTTTTCTTAAATTCATTTTCAGTAATATCAAAACCTATCATTATTCCTTTTAAAATTTAAAACTTATAGTTAAAACTAAAATTAAAATGTTTAAAAAAAAATAAATTTTTTTTTTGAATTTGATTTATATTAAATATTTTCCATTGAACCAATTATGTGTGTGACATAACTTAAAAGCATACCTACGAGGTGTTGGTTAAAAAATCCCTTCACAAATGTTTGAATTTGATAATTTTTCAGTTTGGAAAAATTTTTAATTTGAATTTGAAATTGAAAGTCTTAACAATTTAGATCAGGAAATTATTTCGAAAATAGTTTACAGTTTTTGGACTTATGTTGACTAAGAAACTTTTCTGTTAAAAAATGAAAAACTAAATCAAAAATTTTTTTGTTATGAATTTGGAAACAAAAAGATAGTGATTGAAACATCTCTTATCTATGGACATGATTAAGGCTTTAAAGTTTTGGATGAATAAGAAATTTAATAATTAATAAATGTTTTAAACGAATTAAAAAAATTTTGAGTGATTTTTTTTATCTTGAATAGATTTTGATATTCACATTTGATATTGAGTTTTTAAATTAATTTGGACTGTTTTAACGAATATAAACGCTTCAACTCTAAATCAAAAATAATTGACAGCCAGACCTTGTTGAATAGGACATGTTTTTTTTGTTGGGGGTCGGGGGTTTGATAGCGGCGGCGGTTTTCGTTCAAGTTGGTATCAAATTTAAATTTAAGTGATTTGGATCTTATTCTGATTAATCTAAATGTAAAAAGCTGATTTGTCCGTTTCACGCCGTTTAGGGGCGTTTTACGGCGTTTTAAACAGTCACGTTTAACGGGCGTTTTTTTTATTGTTTTTCGAGTCTCGGGAAATGATAAAATTGTAAAATTTAAGATCATTATGAAAAGGTTAGAAAAGGGAAAATTGTTTTGACGCAAATGCTAGTTTTAGCTAACAAAAAATAAATTGTAATTAGAATTTAGTTTTGACGCAATGATTTTCTAAATTTTGTTTTTGTAGCAATCTGATTTTTCTTTAAAACTACTTCTTTTACATCAACCAAATTAAAGTAATAAGATAAAAAATAAAACAATAAATGGACGTAGATGCTTTAAGCAAATGTTCTAATACAGAATATGATCGAGTTATGACCACTCATGATGGACTAGAAGTTGAAACATTTTTTAACAATTTCACACAAACACATGGTAACTACGAAATCAAATGTGGCCTTTGTAATGACAATTTTAACAAGCATAAAAAAATACAAAAATTTTCGTCCAATTAGTGACATAAAAACGAAAAAAGTGAAGCGTTTGCACCAGTTCGATCTTGCCTGGCTTATATAAAAGAGCTCTTAAGAGCTCTTTTTTTTAGAAACCTTTTTACGAAACTTTTTTTTAATGAGCTTTTTTTTTCTTAACTCGAGTTCTTAAATGTTTCGCTAATGAACCTTGAAATTGGACTTTTACCATCAAAACATGTGTCTAATATTTTTGAATTGTTTAAATTTTTTCTAAAAACAATTTTAAAAGAATTCTGGATGATCATAAATTTTAAATTTATTTAAAAATTCTAATTAAATAAAAATTGAATTGAACATTGCAAATAACTTGTGAAGCCACTAGATGACTGGACGCTATAGGATATAACATTAATAGCGCAAGAGCAATTCTAGATCAGAATATCTATATCTTATTCCGGATCTGTCATTCACTTTTGGTTCAACGCATTGCACTTCTTAAAATCTAAAATAAATCTCCGAAAAAGCTTGTTTTTTGTTCAAAATTAGTGGATATGCGCAAGTCAAAATTATTCACCGATTCGACGTTTAACTTCATTTCATTATCATATTGCACATGTAATGCAACACATTTTGCAAACTAATTTCCATATGTACAAAAAAAGATTGTCCTTTAAACGTCTTGTGACATCTTTGGAAAAAATTATGAAAATTTATCGTTCGTTCTTGAAATTTTCAATATTATGAAAAAAAATTTTCCCACACCGGGAATCGAACCCGGGCCGCCTGCGTGAAAGGCAAGAATCCTAACCACTAGACCATATGGGATTGTTATTCAATAAATCCAATTTTGATAATACTATTATCGAAATATTTTGATAGAACAAAAATAAAAAGATAAAAAAACCTATCTTTGCCTTTTGTATGACCTAGAAAAAAAACTACGATCTAAAAAGAGCCATAAAAATATCTACATTCACATATAAATTGAGTTATATAGTCTCATTACTAAAAAAATAATTTCTTTCTAAACCTTATTTTGCTTGCATTCACTATTTTTTACTTGCATATATTAATATTTTAGACTTTGAAATTTCAAAAAAAAATCTACTTATATAACTTGGTGTGTCTTACTCGATTATAAAACTTTGTACCTAAATTTTTATTCGATTCATTTTTTATTTAAGCTTCAGAGAGAGAGAGAAAACAAAATGTTGAGTATTAGATCAAAGTTAGCGTCAAAAATAAACGCATTGGGCACCGTTCGCAAAGCATTTTTTGCCAGTGATGTCGAAAAGTTATCAGCGCATGGTTACAATTTTGAGTTAACTGAAGACCAAAAAGAGTATCAACAATTATCGAGAAAATTTGCCGCTGAAGAAATTATTCCACGTGCTGCACATTATGACAAAACAGGCGAGTATCCATGGGATTTGATAAAAAAAGCGTTCGATTTAGGTCTCATGAACACTCATGTACCACAAAAATATGGAGGTCTCGGTCTAAGCAATTTTGATGGTTGTTTAATAACTGAAGAACTTGCTTACGGTTGTACTGGTGTTAGCACTGCTATCGAAGCCAATGGTTTAGGTCAAGCCCCGGTTATCCTAGCTGGTAATGAAGAACAAAAGAAAAAATATTTGGGTAGAATGGTGGAACCAGGTCAAGATAAACCTTTGATGAGTGCTTACTGTGTTACTGAACCAGTTGCAGGCTCAGATGTCGCTGGTATTAAGACTCGAGCTGAAAAGAAAGGAGACGAGTATATATTGAATGGTCAAAAGATGTGGATCACAAATGGAGGTCATGCTAATTGGTATTTCGTTTTGGCTAGAACAAATTCCGATCCAAAATGTCCAGCTGGAAAAGCGTTCACTGGTTTTATTGTTGAAGCCGACTGGAAAGGTGTTGTTAAAGGACGTAAAGAATGGAACATGGGTCAAAGAGCTTCTGATACAAGAGGCATAACGTTCGAAGATGTCCGTGTACCAAAAGAAAATGTTTTGGGTGTCGAAGGAGCTGGTTTCAAAATTGCTATGGGAGCTTTTGATTCGACTCGTCCACCAGTTGCCGCTGGTGCTGTTGGTCTAGCTCGTCGTGCTTTTGAAGAAGCTAAAAAGTATTCTTTAGAACGTAAGACAATGGGTAAATTAATCGCTGAACATCAAGCTGTTGCTTTTATGTTAGCTGAAATGGCAATGGGAATTGAAAGTGCTCGTTTATGTTATCAAAAAGCTGCATGGCAAATTGATCGTGGTGAAAGAAACACTTATTTGGCTTCGATTGCTAAAGCTTTGGGTGGTGATGTAGCGAATAAATGCGCTTCTGATGCTGTTCAAATATTCGGTGGTAATGGCTTTAACACAGAGTATCCAGTCGAAAAGTTAATGAGAGATGCCAAGATTTATCAAATTTATGAGGGTACTGCACAAATTCAACGTTTGATTATTTCACGTGAATTGCTTACGGCTAAATAAGATTTAATGTTTAAATCATTTGGTGTATAGACAATTTAAAAATATTTTCTCTTTTTTTTAAAAATCAATCATTCAATAAATATGGAATTACTTTTTATTAAATTATTAATAAAATATAATAAACTATTTACCATTATCACATATTATCATCAGATATGATTATTTAGAGTCTCATTCCGAAATTTTTCACTAATTTTCTAGAATATCCCCTTAATGGTAAACTTCATAATGCTCTTAATTTGAAATACTTTTGCGCTCTGATTGGTACTATAACTATTATTTTGTTTTAACTGTATTTTGGTAATTTAAAAATTAGCTAATAGCTCCATTGGCCTCGAATCTAAGAAGCACCAATCAAAACCATTGACAAATCTCCTCTTGGTCTTATTCCTTTTTTAATAAGAGAAAGCTTTCAAAAGGTATTCGAGTTCTTCTTTATTAAACTTGTCGTAGATCAATCAGTCGCGTACCCAGACACTTTTGGATAGTGTAATGAAGTTCTGTGTGGAGAATATCCCTACATACTTTTGTCAATATTTAACTTAAATCACCGGCATTGTAAACAACAAACGCCACTTATTATATTAAAAAATTTTCTAGCTCGGTCACCTTCAACTTATATCACTCCCAATTTTAATGAAAAATGGGATGATTTGAGTATGAGTTGACTGGAATTAAAATATTAGAGCGTAGCTAACATTGAGGAATAAGGAAACACTTTACGTCAATGGAGCAAAGTGACTGAGAACAATAGACGATTGGACTAACACGTACGCATCATATTTCAAAATCTTGTTTTTAACAATCGTAGGACTTCATTAAGTACGAATTTAAATTTGAGGTGATGTATGATCATCTTGACAAACGGACTATGCACTCTAATTAAAAGAAGAATAATTTTATTTTAGTATATTATAGCATCAAGCCTCTTCCCTCTGGTCATGAGTGTGTCCAAGAATAAATATTCGTCGTTCTAATGTTTCAAATTACGATTACAAAACGATTCAATTACTCTCTCGATAGTCTTAGACTATTACCTTTCTAGAAATACCTTTAAATCATTAGCTGTAAAGTTAATTAATCATTTTATGTTTTATTCTGTCGATTCATATTTCAAAGAAATCGATATAAAAATTCTTTAAATAAAAATCAGGTAAATTACTGATAAAAAAAGGATAATTGATTAATTGATTTCTGAATTTTTTTTTCGAAAAAAAAAACAAAGCAAACGTTGTATAAAAATCAAGAAATTACTGACAAAAGAATAAAAAAAGGTAATTGATTAACGTGGGAGAAATTTTTAGACCGTGAGAAAGTTTTTCCGTTTGATATTTTATTTTAGTTAATTTTTTAGTTTTCACACTTGTGAAATTTAAATAGTAAGATTCCGAAATTTTTCACTAATTTTCAAACGATTTTTCAACAAAACTTAAGTCCCGACAAGACAGTTCTTTCTTAAGGAACCTATACTAATTATTTATTTTAGTTTTTTCTACTTGAAAATAATAACGCAAAACAGTCTAAAGATTAAATAAGAAACAATAATTTTGATAATTCAAGTCGTCTCTCAAAAGCTTAATTAATGATGTGTTTTGATTTGCTAGTTCGAAATTATAACTTTCAAAATCTAATCATAAGAACGCACGAACGGGATTTTTGTGTTTCGTCAAAAGTTGGTGCGTTAATTCATAGACATTGTTCGAATTTTAAAATTCTCTGGTATAAAATCCCTAGTCTTAAAAACTTAAATTTCCTTTAAAAACTGAAAAACTAAGTTGACAAAAATAAACTTACCGTAAAACCCCGCTATTTGCCCCATGAGGTAAAAACGAAGACTCCGTTTTTGCCCCAGGGACTAATACGTTTATGGTTCCATTTTTCAGATCGTTTTTAATCCCATTTTTTACTTAAAATTCTAATTTTTAGACCATGGTAAAAAAGAGACTTTCGGTTTTATCCCGTGGGATAAAAGAGAATATAGGCAAACTTCAATATGATTTGATGTTTAAAATTTTTTTGGATATAAAAACATTGTTCTACCATCTGTGGAATTTTTTATTTTAATAAATATTTTGAACCTTTATCAATTAGAACCCCTAGTTTCGGAGCGTTTTTAATGAAAATTCAGTTAAAAATTATGAGCTCATACCCAAAGAAAAAAATCAATTGTGTCACACCTTTAGCTATTAAATTTTTACATATAAGAAGTCTATGTCTTTCCATGCACTTCATATGTTATTCCGGATAGTAACGCATACCTTCTTTAGAAAGGAAATAGGGCAGCATTCTTCTTTTTTTCAATTGCTTTATTCAAAAATGTGAGATTTCATGAGTGGAAAAAGTATCTTTAGCCTGAAGAGATATACTGAGATCTAAAACTATGGGATAAAAAGTTTTTTATCGAGTCACTCTGGTGAAGAGGATTAAATGATTGAATCTAATTGATAAAATATAATCAAGTTCCGTGCAATGTAATTGACGACGAATTAAGATTTTTTTAAAAGCAATAATATGTCATGTTCTTCTGAAGGAGATCAAATGATTTGGAAAAAAAAAAGTTTTTTACATTTTAGCCCCGTGGTAAAACCGAAAATTTCGTTTTTACCCCATGAGGCAAAAATGGTCAGAAAATTGGAACTAAAAACGCTTTTGTCCCATGGTCCAAAAACAAAAATTTCGCTTTTACCCCGGGGCAAATAGCGAGGTTTTACGATATTTGATTTGTTTTTCATATGCAACTTCAAACTGGCTTATTAATACATTGAATATTCAAATTTAGAAAGGGAAACGACGTAATGTCAAATATTCAAATAAATGTGATTTCGTTTCTTAAAATTTAACGGGGAGATATGGGCATTTTTTTTAATGCAATTATTCATTTTCTTTGCCAATTATTCAAAAAATCAGGATTAACAAAGACTTTATATTTAATCTCAGACGGATATACGGATATTCGATTATTCAACTTTGTAATGAAAACGCCTTGCCGGATATACGGATATTCGTATATTCAAGATTTAACTAAAAATTTCGGACTTGATTTTCGAATCAACAGTTAACTGGAGTTATGATTCAGCTTCTCTCTTTTCATTTTTTTTCTATGAACTATGGAGACATAAAAAGAACAGTTATCTAACCGATTGCATTAATAATTGATTTTGACTCAGGATCGGCTTAAAATGATTTGTTACCGTTTGTCTCAGGTGCTTTGGGTAGTTGAACCGACGTCGACGGCCGTTATCTGGATTGGCCGTCGACCCCGGTTCTAACTACCCTGATAGATCAGATGTAAGTGGCTTTTTTATAAGCTTGTCACAGTCTCCCCCTCTAATCTCAATAGCCCCGAGGTCACAGGACCCCTTTCGAAAAGCTTTTTTTGTTGAAAAGCACTAAAATACCTTTCAAATATTTTTAAATTAAAAGCACCCCTCTGGTTTTAGAAATAACAATTTAACATCGTGCTTGAAAAATTTCAAAAAGTTTGAAAAATCGTCTTCTTAAATGGAAAAAGATTTTCTGTCAGGGGAGAGGGGGTTTACGACTATGCTAGTAGTTTATTTCTTTGTTTTTTTCACGATTGAATTTTATTATTTAATTTTTATTTCAGTAAGAAATAAAAAAAATTGTTTTTTGGAAAAAAAAGGTTGTCCCTAAAACCCGGACCCTGATCGTCGGATACGGACTGCCGGATCCGGATTTCTAATGCCTAAAACACGGATCTTTTAACGGATTTTTTGAGACTAAAATACGGACTCAGATTTTTTTAATTTTACTAAATGACGGATCCGGATTAGAAAACTTTACAAAAAAATAACAAATCGGCTCTTATTTGGCTTTAATAATTTCATCAATCTTAGACCCCATTAATACTTAAGAAGTGACTAGACTGGAAAGTTAAAATTGTAAACGTTAGAAATTTGAAAAGTTATATTCTTAGACAAGTGCTAAATGCAAAAATTTTGTAAAGTGAAAATTTTAGACGTTTGAAATTAAAATGTTAACGTTAGGATTTTTGATAGTTAGATTTTGTGCATAAATCAACTTTTTGTAATCGAATGGTCAGCCAAGTTGTTTGTTATCACAAAAAAAAGACTAAAAATAAAGTTTAAGATTAATTTTATTTGACAAATTACAATTTCCTTACAATGGGAAGGGGGTATTATTTTATTAAATTCTTGTTTGACATTTTTCTCATTGGTTTTCCAAATAAAAATTCAAGAGTACAATCGAGTTTTTTAATGCAATTTCGATTCATCATATTATAATAATCGAAAGGGGCAGTACAGTAGGTACGATTCGCTACGGGAAATATCAATATAAGTGGAGTATCAAGACTCAAATAAGACTCGGTGCTAGAGAAATAAAAGCATTTTTTTTTAGAAAAGTTTATTTAGCAAAATAAATATTAACTAGTTTTGATCGAACTATTTTAATACAGTACAACGCTGAAATAAAGCAACAAAAAAACAAACAAAGTCTGAACAATGTTTATACATAAACAGAAAAATGTTTAAACATAAACAGAAAAATGTTTTTTATCAGACATGAACAAAAAAACATCTAATAAACAAAAAATGTTTTTTTATTTAAAGGGATAATTGATTATCAATTAAACCGCTTGTGAGAAAAAAATAAAAATAAAACTCCAATCCAAAAAAATCTCGAAAAAACAAAGAACATGTTTTTTTTTCTTTTTTAAAAACTGTCTTTTTGCTGTTTAAAAAATGTTCAATGTTTGAAATGTTTGAAATGTTTGTTTGTTTATTTTCAAACACGTGTTTAAAAAAAAACAAACATGCTGTTGCTTTATTTCAGCGTGGTACTGTATTTAGTCTAGATCTTGAGTCAATCTATTTAATTCCTTGTCAAAATTTTTTTTATCCGGATTTTGATTTAACGAATGAACTGAAGCTCTTAACATTGTATCAATCTCGATTGTTTTTTCTTTATTACCACTCTTTCTTACTGCTAAAAATAATAGGATAAAAAACATCAACGAAAATGCTTTGTAAATCCATGCGATTGCTTTTTTTTAAAAAATAAAAAATTATAACTTTAAAAATTAACTGTTTATTTTGACTTACAGCCATAAATGTATCGAAATTTTTCTCTGTCATACAAGAGACACGAACCAGTTTTATCACATTCATCCTTACGCCAAATTAAACACGTAAAATCAATCGCTTGACCAAATATGAGTGGAGATGGAATGTACGCTTCAAAAATTAAAAATTAACAAAACCATAATTTTGGATATTTAAGTCTTACCTAAAAGTCTCATGATCACAAGTTGAAGTCCCAAAGCAAAAGGTCTTTCAATATCTGAAACTGATCTCAAAGTTACCATTAACATAGGCATTTGATTCAAAGCCGTTAGAAGAGTTATAAAAAATAAAACACCCAAAAATGGAAATAATGTTCTACAATCAAATGTACAAGAACCTAATGTAGCATCTGGTTTGGAATCAATTCTTCCAGTCGAATTACCATAAATATCTTCCTCAATACATTTACATGAATAATATGTTTTTGATTCACCATTTTCGAATCTAGAACATCCGGCGTAACACGGTGAAAAGTATGTTATTTGATTACGACCGCATATTGGTTCAATTGAACTTGTTGAACATTCACATTCTTTGTTACACTCAGAGGTTAACTTAAATTTTTCAATCTCGATTTTTTCCGTTTTCAAAGTCAAATAACTTAAAGAATTTTTTTGAAAATTTGTCAAACCTCGTTCCTAAGAGTAAGCTTACTTGTTGCTTGAGTATGAAGCTGTTGTTCCGGCCATTTTAACATTGGGACAACCAATAAAGATAAGGATAACAATCCCGGCAAGACAAAAAATATTGCATGTTATTGCCATTAGAGATGCACCTTTTGGATCGATTTTGAATTTTTTGACTATAAATCCACCGGCAACAATGCCAACTATAGCACCTGGTATAGCTATGCCGCCTAAATAAAATGTTAAAAATTACAAGTTTTAACGAATTAAAATGTAATTTTTTTACCGGTGTAAATATTTGCTATTGAATTGTTCAATGAGAATTGATGCTCTAGATACTTTGGTAAAAAAGTCATAAATCCGGATATAATTGTAATCTCAAAACAAAATGCTAGTGATACTATCATAAAAACTCGATTTGTGAATAAATTTTTCATCGCTTTCGGCAGATCTTTGTAAAAAATAAGGTTAGGGTTTTTTTGAATAAAATTGTCCCGTCAAAGCATAACGATTGTTCCTAAATTACGTAACTGCATACAAATTTAAAACTAGAATATTCTCTTTTAAACTTTCTTAGCTTAGAGCTCACCAAAAAAGCAAAAATGAAAACCGATTTAATTATTTTCCTAATGGAGAAAAATCATTTCTGCAAATTGTACATCACTCGCAGCGTAATTAAGCCGTTTGTGTGAACGTGACGTGACGCGTAACATTCTTTGGTAAGTTAGTAAACCTAAAAATAACATTCAAGAATGGTCAAAAATATTATCAGCATTAATGGTATTCTGTTTATTAAATTTTAATGGTGTTTTTAGTCAGATTTAGAAATTCTTTTGATGTTTTCTTGCTTCCAAAGAAAGTTACGGGTCACGCAAACGGCTCTATTACGCTGCGAGTACTGTATCAGTTGAAATCAGTTGATTTAAAACCGCTGAATTATTAATGAGTAGCTGTTTCATCAATTGCCTTTTTTACTTTACTCAAAATTAGTTATAAAGGTTCCAGAATAAAATTTTGAAAGTTTAAACAAGTGATAATCTTTTGTTATGCGTTCAAAATACAGTGGTTCTTGCGAAAATGTAACATTCCGTTAGCATCAGTTACCAGAACGGAACGGACATTAAAAAGGGTTCCGTTCCGTTCCAAGTAACCGTTCAGTTCTAGATAAGGGTTCCTAAAGCGTACCAGATAAGGGTTCATAAGTAATTTTGAGTAAAGTAAAAAAGGCAATTGATGAAACAGCTACTCATTAATAATTCAGCGGTTTTAAATTTTACTGACTGGCACACTATGTGACGGTATGAAATGGGCAATTAATATCCAAACTCTTTGCAGAGCTGTTAATTTTGTGATTCAAATAATTTACGCTAATAACAATTCTGAAGGGCGATTTATTTCCCTAAAAGGTTAAAACGTCCAGAAGAAAATTTTTCAGTTAAATCTTATCAGGTTGCAGTGGAGCCTATATATTCATATTTTCTGAAATAGCTGCTCGAATTAGAGACCAACGTACAGGCTAATTTTTTGACTGAAAAAAATTCATCGAGGAAAATCTTCGAAATCGCTTCAAACACAACACATAATTATGTTTTATAAATTCAGATAGTTGCTCAGACGGCATCTTAAATATGTGTAATATTTACTCTTTAGGTTTCCAAATGAATCATTTGAATCTTGTCTTGTTATTTTGTTCTCACTTTGGTTCTCTTCACGTTTTCTTTTAATAAAAAGGGGGGTTTGATAAACAAAATTGAATAAAAAAAACCAAAATGATTAAAATTTACTTCATTTTTTTTGGAAATGGAAAGAACATAAACGAAGTGAAAAAAATCAAAATACCAAACACTAAAAATCCAGCGTACCATGCTCCAATCTTATTAGAATCAATATTTTGATCTTGACTTTTTTCCAAATTTACTTGCAAAAAACCAGCACCAGCTAAATATCCAACTAATGGTCCGAATGCAAGCATACTGTAAATAAAAGCTATTGGTTTATTAATAACCGTTTTAATTTTAAATTACAAAAAATTGCAAGATGAAGGACTGCATCTTTCAAAATACATACCTAGATATACGGACGAATTATCTTTATTGACATGATTGTCAATATAAGTAGTACCAAGGGTGTACAGAGGAGCCGAACTTGAGCCAATCAAAACATTTGCAAGAGCAAGCAACAAAAATGGACCAACATTATTCGGTTTTAATAGACAATGAGATTTAATGTCAAATTTATCCAAAAATGAAACAATTGAATCGGGATTATTTTTTACACTTTGAACTTGTATGGTCTCTCTTGGACCAATTGTGTCCAATCTACATAATAACTCATTCGAAGAGTTATTTAAAATAAAACTGTCAATGTATGATCCGGACGTAAAATGAGGCAATGAGTACAAAAATGACCCGATTGCACATAATATTGAGCTAAACGCTATACATTTTGGTATATGAGAATTCGAAAAAAAGTATGACATTATTAAAGTCGTTATAAGACTACCAACTTCAAGACATCCTGACAAAATTCCACTTGAAACACTTGAAAATTCAAATCGTTTTTCAATAGTCGTAATTACACTATTTCTATAACCAACTGCTAATGCATTTGTTAACATAACTATTAAACACATAAAAAATGTAAATGAACGTATGTCGGAAAATAATGAATTTGAACATTTAGGAACGTTTAATGACATTTTTGATTTAGTTCGGATTTGTATTTTATCTTGTATTGACGATGATTCGACAGAAGTAATCAATGTTTTTTCTTCATTACTTTGAGATTTAGTTGATTCTTCGAATGATGAGTTTAAAGAATTTGACTGAATTTTGGAATCATTAGCTACGAGGGTAATCTCAGTTTTATTAACTGATAATGCATCAGTTTGTCGATTCATATTAAAAATTCAACTCGTTTAAAAAAAAAAAAAAAAACTTAAAATTCTGTTAACCCATCAATGTTTATAAAAAAAAAATTATTTTTTTTTTCTCTATCTAATGAAACAAAAAATAGATAAAATATGCTTAAATTATTCTTTCTTTAAAAATTCAGGTGAATACTAAGGCCCAAGGGAGGGGGCTTTAGTGATCAATAATTTTTTGAACAACAACAACAAAAAAGAAATGAAATTGTTGCAACAAATATTTCAATCAAATTTAGCATATTATTACGAAACATGAAAGTAAAAATAAAAAACAAAATGAAAAGCAACAAAAAATCGATTTAGCATCGCTTGTGTTTTAGCTACGTACAATATTCAGATTGGAAAATATTTTTAATTCTTGTAAAATCAATTTTTTTTGTTTTGCTTGGCTTTGAAAATATACTATTGAAGTCCTTAAGGAAAAAAAAAGTGTTAAAAAAAAGTTGTTTTTATATAACCAAGGACTTGTGTTTAATCAACTCAATTGATAACGATGAATGATAGACAACAGAGGCTAGAAAAAAAATGATAAATTTACTTGAAAGATAAAAAAGTTATGATAAGAAAAATATATTCTTAAATAATTTATTAGTTTTATTAGTTTTTTGTTTTGAGGTTGATCAAAATTAAAACCAGAGTAGGATAAAACTTAATGCAGCATCATATCCTTATATGTCAAAAGTATTTTTTTTTCTAAATTTATGATCTGACTTAAAGGAAAATTAGAAACAATTGAACCCTCGTTTTTCTAGATTATTTTTGTAGCATTAAAATTTTTTGATTGATGAACGCTTTACGTTAGACTTGTTCCATATTGAAAAAGATTGTTGAACTATAAGATAAAATGTATAAGATTTTTACAGCATTTTACAGCGTTTATTATCCTTCAGAGAATTTTTTACTTTACTATGTGGTAAAGTTGAAAGACAAGTAAAGCTGTAAATTGAACCTCTCTAATCCGGCCAAATCGGTAGGAGAAAATTTTGACGGATTAACGAAGGCCGGATTAGAGAGGTTCGACTGTAATTGATCTTTATTCCGGCAATTTCGACAAACTGGCAAAATTTTCTTCTCCCGATTTGGCCGGGTTAGAGAGGTTCAAATGTACTGTCCTTTATCAACATGAGTATGGAAGAAATCATGAGATTTGTCGGTTTCAAAAATCTAAAGTATAGTAAAAAGTGCAGCCCTACTTCAGTGTAACAAACTTTCGTAATCTCTGGTAAAAAGTGTTAACCCTTATCCCTTGGAAATAAAAAAAATCACTTGAACGTCTGAAATGAGTCAAAAATGACCAGATTTAGTTTTTTTGATGTTTCTCAACTTTAATGACTTATTTTCGAAATTATATGATCATAATAATATTCTTCATATTCTTAGCTGTCGTTTTATGTAATTTTGGGATTGATATTTTTAATTTAACCGCATCTAATACTTTCCTAAACTTTCTCAGTTTTTAGACAGAACTGTATTCAAAAGAAATATTGATGTTTCCGAGATGAAAATAGATCATATGAGGTTTCGAATTAATTACAGTTATCGCTAAGGGTCCCATTCTGATACAAACAAACGATTTTTCGCATTCTCTTGAACAACAAACTTACCGTTAACACCCTATGATTGTATCCAGTAGTTTTTAAAAATTATTTCGATAGGTAAAGTATTGTTTCAAAATCTCATACCTTTAGTTTATAGACTAGGTTTAGGGGGTTAGAATGAGGTATATTCGAGCCATTGATATAAAAAAATTTAAACCTAAATCGAAAGCAAAAGATCAAATTCAATGGGTAAAAATAGAGGGGGTTTACGGTAATTGTTTATTTTTTTTTGAGGCAAAATTAAATAGGAAGAAGACTTCATTTTTGAAAACTTTAAGTTGTCAATGCTTAAATAAAGTTTATTATTTGATGTTCAAAATCAATCAAGAAGAACATAGAAAATCTATTTTTAAAACAAACAAAAATTGAAAAAATAAACGACTCTAGACTATCATGAAAATATGATGATTTTTTCATCTGAATTTCTATTATTCATACAACAAAAATATTCTGAAAAAAATGATCTTTTACAAAAAAATATTCTAACCTTAAATAAAGCCATTATAACTCTTCTTACGAGTTTAATTAAAATTGTTTAGAAAATTTTTTCAACAAAACACAACTTTTAATTTTTATATTAAACAAAACTTTGAGCTTGTTATTGTTAAATATTTTGTTTGCCTGACAATTATTTATTGCTTATTTTTTAAATTTCTGTAGTTGAGTTTAAGCCATAAACTTCCTTGTTGTTTGGGTTTCAATTCAACTAACCTTCGAGCATATTTTATTCACTTGATATTTTTAGTTTAGACAAAAGAAAAAAGTTAAATTATTGAATTAACAAATAATTAAAAGCATTGAATTTTTTTTTCTATTTGGGTGGATATTTACCACTTACAACCAAAATTATGTTCATTTATTTAATTGATGAGTTAGTTTTAATCGAATTTCGAGAAATTAAATTTAGAGGAAAGCTCAAACGAAACATAATAAAAATTTTAATCAAGTTCAGATTTTTAAACAAAAAAATAAAATCAAGTTGTTTCTAGTTTTGAAAATTTTTTTAATTAATCTTTTATATGAAGGACTACTTATTCAATAAAAGTCTGTTAATGAATTAAGATGCTTTCAATTGAAAATTTAGTGGCTTATTTTTTGATATGAGTCGTCATTTTGAAGATGCAACACTGAAAGTTGATTAATTTATTTTTATTTTTGGCAGTGTCAAAAAAGTCACTTTTCACACCTACACTCATTACAATGAGCCAATAAAAAATCTATATGACTTTCTATAGCTTAGGTACAAGGCTCCAAAGTGACCAAAATTAGACTTCTATCGCTAATAGTCTCATTGAAACTTCCATTGACTATGAAGAATATCGTTTTGAAGGACGGACCGACATTTTCTTTTTTCTCGTCAAAAATCTATAACATATCAAAAATTCAGCTTGGACTGATGATCCCTTAAGGAAATAGCCACAATCACCCAGGGTTACCCATGTCTAGCACCTAAAGGGTTAGCAAATATTAAGTTTTTGACTTCAGATTCGAAATCTACAGATAAGAAAACCATACGAACTGATTAAGAAATCTCGATTATTTGGGAAATTCTACATTAAAAGCAATATAAAAAGAGTTAGAGTAATCAATTAAAAAACAATCGAAATTTTTAATTTAGCTTGGGTTCAATGAGATACCTTGTATTATGAAAATAACATAAATTAAAAATTTCAAGCGAAAGCAGTTTTTATTGGTTTTCATATATGTAGATTTCGAATCTGTCAAAAACTTAATATTTGCTACCCCTTTAGGTGCTAGACATGGGTAACCCTGGGTGAGTGTGGCTATTTCCTTAAGGGATCATCAGTCCAAGGCTTGGACTCCAAACTGAATTTTTGTTATAGATTTTTTGACGAGAAAAAAGAAAATGTCGGTCCCGTCCTTCAAAACGATATTCTTCATAGTCTTTCAAAATATCCTTTCAAATTAAAAACTGCTTTTTTGTTGCCATAAAGTTTGAATTTTCAGAATTCAGTTCGCAAAAAAATCTAAGCCAATAATATAAAAATTGAAAGTTGAAAATAATTGCCGTAAACCTTTGCCCACTTCTCTTCGAGAAAAGTTAAAAAATTGGACTCTAATGTGAAAATTGAGTTTGACTCTAATATAGAAGGATAGTATTTAAATTTAAAAATTTAACCCCTTAAGCCTTAACCCTTAACCGCCCGTTAGATCATATATGATACATTTTTTAAACATCTTAGTACTACAGTGATGGAAATTAATTTGTCCCATGATATCATATGATATCAGCTGACCTCATCTGATGTCATCTGGTATCATCTGATATCAGTTTGCATCAGTATTCGTTGGTAACTATTAATGTTTGTAATTCTCTTACTGATATCATCTGATATCATATGATTTCAACTGATCGGAGCTGATAGTAGATGACACAAAAATTTTCTTAAATCTGATACCAACTGATAGCATCTGGTATCATTTGATATCATGGGACAAATTAATTTCCAGGACTGTATGTTTTACAATAACCAAATGCTAATAATTTATATATTTAATTAAACCTCTTCAAAAGACCTATCTACCACAGGTAAACATTAAATATACAATTATCTTAAGAGATACATTCCCTTAAAGTTATGTATCGCATCTGATACAACGGGATCTTGTGCACGATTTAATTTAATTCTCGAAAGTATCATTTAATAAAGGAAAATATTTATTTTAATTAAATTTTAGAAAACCTTTAGGAAATTATTCATTTTATAGAATTTATGATTATCCAAACAAAGAGATAATAAATGGCTGAATACAACTTTTTGGTTAAATTTAGCGGAAAACGGGGTAATTTTTGACAGGAACACTATGGACAATTGAAAATTTGTCAGTTAGTAGAGCTTTTAATGAGCTCCAAGATGATGGGTCGCTCTTGATACTTAAATTGAATGAAGGTAATTTAAAGCTCTTAAAAATGCATTTTTTTGAAATTTCGGTAGGTACTGACCCAAAGGCAACATAATTTCTAACAAAAATGCAATCAATTTGTAGTTTAGGATCTAAGCTTTCATTTTTGAGGTCGATATTTGTTATAACGCTTTCCAGTAAAAAGCGCTGAACTTTTAAACAGTCACAACTCTTTTTAGACGGTAAACTTAACGGTTGATTTACTTCTAGATTTTGATGGTTGCAAAGGCTAATTTCCAGCAAACTTACGTAATTTTATGTGCAGAATATCGCTATGATATTAATATTTTGGAAATCTTAAATTGGATATTCGATATTCGGCAAAAAAAGTCTCCTTTTAAATTAAGTATTAAATCCGAATTGTTAAAAATATCAAATCAGAATTCTCAAGCATTTATAATTTCAAACTAAAACATGTCAAGAACAAAAATAAAAAAGGACAAATTTGAATCTTTAAATAAAAACTAAAAACATGTTTCAACGTATTACAGATTGATTTTAGTTCTTAAATAATCTAAACCAAAAAAAAAGTTAGTTTCCTTCTCGCACCCCTTTGTATCATATATGATACAAAAAAAATAAACCTAGCGATGATTTTTTTTTCATTTTACTTTTCTAACTTTTCACGTACAATTCGAATTTTTATCGATTTTTTTGTATATTGAAAAATGATCAAGCGGGCGTTTAAGGGTTAAGGTAATAATTCTTATTAAATTATTTATACGAATATAAACCACAAAAAACGAAAAGAATAAAGACCAGAGACAACTAAGCTTGTTCATTTTTTCAAAAAATTGCTTAAATTTGCTCTAAAATTGCTATAACTTGCTCTTCAAAAAGGAACCAAAATAGAAAATTGTCAAATTTTTTTCTCAAGGAGTGATAATTTTGACGAAATTTTTGAGATGAAAATTGTTCTGTTGTTCTCTGATAATGATTGACCGGGTGAAGTTTTTAAACACTTGCTAAAAGTTACACGAATAGATCTCCAAAAAAACCTAGCTTAGATTTCGATTTTTCTCCCTCTAGTTAAAATAAAAATGTTAAAATTAAGGTGCATCAAATCATAAATCTTAGTTAGTTTTTCTTGGTTTTTGAGAGCTAATTTCTCTTCAATTTTATACTGATATGTTTAACTTCGACATGTTAAAATCTCTTTTGGGTGAAAAAGTCCCTCACATGCTCCATTTTTATACATTTATCCAAAAATCACTTTGACAGGGTCTGTACAAAAGCCAATATAATCTTTGCAATCGTTCCGAAAATTTCATTCACTCCATTAGGCCGTCTTACAATATATGAAAAAAAATTAACATCAAAGGTACAGTGCTTCTTGTGAAAATGTAACGTTCCAATTTGAACGCGTTACAAAAAAGAACGGAAAAAAAAGAACACCGTTCTGCCTCGGTTCCAATTCCGTTCAAGTCCCGTTCGGTTCCGTTCTCAGATCCCGTTCCGTTCCAGATTAACGTTCTGTTCTCACTCCCCGTTCCGTTTCAGAATCAATGTAGTTGCACATAATCAGATTCCAGAAGATAAGATTTCAAAAAAATTCTTATGAAAATAAAAAATATTTAGATTTTGATGAAAATAAAGCAGAGATACGAGCCCGGATTTTTTCTAGGTTTTGGTTACGTACCTGAATCCGATAACATTACTCGATTTTTTCGGGTTTGTTTTGAATAAAAAGGTATAAGATTCAGGTACGTAACCTGTTAAGTTAAGTTTTATGGGTATGGGTTATGGGTTGGTTCTGAACGGAACGGAACGGGATCTGAGAACGGAACAGGAACGGAGCTGTTTTTTCTTAGACGCGTTTTTTTTTTTGGAACGTTACATTTTCGCAAGAACCACTGTACCGTATATCAAAATGATACCCCATTAAGTGTCCATTAATCCTAGTGGAGCTATTTGGACTGAAAAATTAGTTTAGGACCCTTATAAAATTCCGACGCAACCACCACTTTCAATATACCAAAATAAAGCTCGAAATGAGATCTACAAAATGGTATGGTTCTTTTTTCAATAATGATTCCGGATTTCATTAAAAATGTTTTAATGTCACTTTTTTGATACGCGATGAAGCTGGTGATTTATTCTATCATTCATGAAAATAATTTTTTTCATATATCGCTTCGTACGTTCCTAAAACTTAATATAACGCGTTGAAACTGCGTATACTTATTTTCAGGAATTGCAATTCAATATTTTCTTTAAGATAAAGTAATTTTTATTGAATAAAACTCAAATTTTAATAAATTAAGAACAAAAAAAGTTTATACCTGAATTTAATTTTAATTTTTTTAATATCACATGGAAGAAAAAAATTATGCCTCTATAAAATTATTATTTCATAAATAAAAATAAACTTTTCTTGTTTTGACTTGCTTAAAAATCGTAAAAAAAATTACTCCATAAATTCATTTCAAAATTCCAAAATTTTCCACTATTTTTGTTAAAATCAAAAATATGATTAAACTTAAAAATATTTTATCGATTAGCAGCGAGGACAATGTAACTTTTTTGAAACAAAAAAAGAAACCTAAAATTTTAATTTAAGCACTTTTTTCTGTAAAGGACTCTAAAGCTGAGAATCTTCTTAACAATAGTGGCAAATGGCTGGGTGCAAAAGACGGTGAGACAAGTCAATTTGTAAGAATACAAGTATGTATTTTAAAAAAAAAATTCCAAAGTAAACCATTATAGTATTCTTTGTAAGCTTGAGGAACCTAGTTCAATTAAAGAAATCGATATCGAAAATGAATCGAGTGCGTTTATTGAAATTCTCGTAGGAAATTTGAAAGATTCTGAAGACGATTATGAGTGTTTATTACCAGCTACTTCGTTTATGTCACCGAACGAATCAAAAACATCTATAAACACTAAACGAGTTAAAATATTCACAAACGAAACTAATTTGGACAAAAATGTGTCCAATAAAAAATGGCAAGTCGTTAAAATTGTGTGCACTCAGCCTTTCAATTCAGTAACTAAATAACTTTTTGACAGTAAAAAAAATTTTTTTTTAAAAGACTTGATTTTAAAAGGAATTGCAATTCGGTGTATCGTCAATCAAATTTTATAATGAAATAACGAATGAAAATGCAAAAGATGCAGTAAATATGATTTATTAATTCGATAGGTTTTTCGAAACAATTAACTCACATTAAATCTATTTTTAGAATTTACGTCAATGTTTCTTTTTTCTTTATTTTTTGTTTTGAAACATTTCAATTTTGTGAGAAAGCTTATTTTTTGGAAAAAAATTAGGACTTTCAAAATATTCTAAACTAAGTCATAATTTACTGAATCAGTCGAAAATTAAAACGATGAGCCTTCACTTTTGGAAGTTCTAGATGATAATAAGCAAAAATTGTCAAAAAAGCTCGAGAATTTATTTTTCATTTTTTGCACTACAGCAAAACAACAGATTGAATAATTTTGGTGTCTCAGTTGATGCTAAATTACCACACGAATCCAAGCGCGGCTTTTATGCGAAGCGATATATGAAAAAAATTATTTTCATGCATGATAGAATAAATCACCAGCTTCACCAGCGATCAAAAAAGTGACATTCTAAAACTAAAACATTTTCAATGAACTTCGGAATCATTATTGAAAAAGAACCATACCATTTTGTAGATCTCATTTCAAGCTTTATTTTGTACAGTTCTGATCATTCACTTGTTTCTCTATAAATCGATGGTAGCTTTTCCAAATCATTAGTTCATGAAAGTTCACAAGAGGAACACGTAAATGACCACAACTTTAAATACAAAGTGGTGGCTGCGTCGGAATTTTATAGTAGTAGGAGTCTTAATGGGGTATCATTTTGATCTACGGTACCTTTGATGTCAATTTTTTTTTCATTTATTGTAAGACGGCCTAATACAATGAATGGAAATTTCGGAACGATTGAGAATAAAGATTATGTTGGCTTTGGTACAGACACTGTCAAAGTAATTTTTAGGTAAATGGATAAAAATGGGAGGGACTTTTTACCCAAAAGAGATTTTAACATGTCGAAGTTAAACATATCAGTACCGTATTACCTTGCTACGAAGTGCATGCACTTAAAATCAAAAACCAAAATTTAGCCCATGCACAAGCTCCCATCACTCCCATGTTATAGTGGCCTTAAAAATAAGTCCGTGATATATTTTTTAGTTTTTAAGTTTTAACGCAGCGTTTATTTTCAAATTTCAAATTTAAATACGGGCTTAAAACAGAAATCGGAGACATATTTTTTTTTAAATTTTTTAATCTATTTTTGGGTTTTGGTTATAAATGCCGGGCTTAATTGTGAAATGATCAAAAAATTCAAAAATTAAAAAAATTAAAATTTTTAATTCAAAGAATTTTTACTAAAAAAGCAAAAAAAATGGAATTTTTTTCGGTTTTAAGCCCGTATTTAAATTTGAAATTTGAAAATAAACGCTGCGTTAAAACTTAAAAACTAAAAAATATATCACGGACTTATTTTTAAGGCCACTATAACATGGGAGTGATGGGAGCTTATGCATGGGCTAAATTTTGGTTTTTGATTTTAAGTGCATGCACTTCGTAGCAAGGTAATACGGTAAGTAGCTCATTTTTTCCTCTTTTAAATGAGCTATAAATAAGGGATATGGATTACTAGAATAAAGTGTATGAACATATTTTCTGGACCATACTTTTTTTACCAGGAAAATCACAAAAAAAAGGTATACCATTTTTAAATCATAAGTTTAACCCACTGATTTTATATTTTGCTAACTATTGATAGTTCATTTAAAAGAGGACAGGATATGCTACTTACTGCTATGTTTAACTTTGACATGTTAAGATCTCTTTTGGGTCAAAAAGTCCCTCACATAGTTGTCCCATTTTTATCCATTTACCCCAAAATCACTTTAACAGAGTCTGTACCATAGCCAATATGAATAAGTACATACAAAATATATTGGCTTGTAGAGGACAATATTCTCTACATGGAAAAGGGTCAAAGTGTACTATCTTTTTACTTTGAACAACTTTTAATTTTGGTCTCCTGGTTTACGTTTATTTCAAGTAAGGATATTTTTTTAGGAGTAACATCTGTCATTTAATTTTTTTTTCATTCCGAAATTTGGTCAGCTACGTAATTTAGTTACAACTGTTATTTTAAGAGATTTTTTAAAAAACTTGCCCGGTTTTTCAATCTATATGGTCTCATGTAGATTCAAAACCTTTAATACGATGTCATCAGTGATTACATATATTTCCAATAGGAACTATTTAACAAAATCAGATAACAATATTCAAAACTTTCTAAGGGTTGAAATACCTTCTTTTTTTAAAATCTTTGCTTTTATGATCTATTTTACACTGAAACGAATGTAGATGATTGATTTTATTTTAAGGCAAAGATAAACACAGGAGTTTTCAGTCTGAAAAAAGATTTATCAATTGGCCAAGAGTCGAAAAAAGACAATGATGCATCCAAAACTAATGAAACAAAAACCGAATCTGTTTATGAAAAATGGAAACGGGAAAAAGAAACTAACGAATCAGAAAATAAAGAAGAATCGAATAATTTGAAACGTAAATTACCAGAAACTGATGACGATGAAAAAGAAAAAAAAGTTAACAAAACAAGTCCTAAAAAACACGAGTTGGTAAACAATCACAAAAAAGTTCCAACTGAACAAATATTGAGAGGAGTTGTATTTGCATTGAGCGGATTTCAAAATCCACTTAGATCTGAAATTCGAGATGCTGGTCTCAAGCTGGGTGCTAAATACAGACCGGACTGGACTGATGATTGTACTCACTTGGTATGCGCTTACTCTAACACTCCAAAAGCTGCTCAGGTTCGTAAAAGTGGTGGTACAATTGTGACCAAAGACTGGATTTTTGATTGTAAAAAAGAAAAACAAAATTTGGATTGTGACGATTACAAGCTAGCTGATGATAGCAGTGATGAGGATAAACCAAGAAAAGCGGCTAGAAATGCTAAAAAAAATCTTAAAAAAATAAACAAAAAAGATGAGTTTGATGATAGTTATGATGAAGAAGAGGCTGAAAATTCGGATGATAAAGATTTTATTGTCGATAGTGATGAAGAGGATGATATCATTTCGTCATCTTCCGAGGAAAAGTCAACAAGCTCTGATACTGATGATTCGGTACAAAAGAAAAAGTCCAAAAAGACAAAGAAGCATAAAAAAGTCAAAAAAGACAAAAAGAAAAAAGAAAAGAAAAAGAGCAAAAAAAGTAGTAGCAGTAGTAGTAGTAGTAGTGATAGTGAGACAGATTTAGAAGAGTACATGAAAAAAAAACAAAAAGAAATTTTAAAAGAAACAAAAAAAACAATCAAAACGAACGTAAATAAAAAGAAAGAAATTAGTTACGAGAGTAGCGATGATGAGAAAAAAAAAGATACAAAAAAACTCAAAAAAACAAATTCATCATCTTCGAATAAAACAGATGCTAACAGTGACATGGAAGTTGACGAGAATAAAAATTGGGAGTTTCCGACTTTTTTTGAAAATATTAAATTTTTTATCCATGGTGATTTTGATGCAAAAAAGCGTAAACAATTGTCAAAAATAATTTTCGCTTACGGAGGGTAATAATTATTTTTAACTTTTAAAATAGAAAATGTACTGCACTTCCATCGAATTAATGGCTTGCCGTACCCGTATCGTACCGAACCGGTCCGATTACCCCTTGGTACGGTTCGGGTTCATTTTAGTACGGGTACACCATTAATTTGGTGGAAGTGGAGTAAACTTAACCTTAAAAAAATAGCAAAAAAAAATTCTAAATTTAAATCAACTGATTTTAGTGAATTTTTGTTTGTTTACTTTTTAATTAAGATAGTGCGGAAAAAAAAGTAAATTATTCAAATAATATGTAGAGTAAGCCCTTAATGGAAATTCAAAGTCTCTTTGTATTTTCAAAGGATGTTTGACAATAAAATACTAAAGTAAATCAATATTTACTCTTTTTAGCAAATATTTGATTTATAAAAAATTTGTCGATCTAAAATCTTTCAAGGATTCAAAAATAGTTAATTTATTAACCTAAAAAGCTTATTAGGAAAGCAACTGTAAACTTTTTTTTTCAATTCAGCTAACTTAGATTTTACCAGGCTTTTCTTACTCCTTGTCCCGAAATTTTCTACGAAATTATATACAGTGGACTCGCTTTAATTCGGATTAACGTGATTCAGATTAAAGCGTCTGTGACTTCAATCAAAAAGAAAACCCTAAACACTCAATAGATACCAAGGGACAAATCGGTTCAACGTGTTTTTAGCATTTATAGATTTCGTTAAAATACCCAATTTTTATGGCGCCGAATTATCAAGTGTTGTTACTCATAATAATTTTTAATTTCAGGAACTAGCTTTTTCATATTTTCAAGCTCATATATGAACATCTATCAGGAGTTTATGGTAAGAATTCTTCTGTTAAAATTGAAACCTTTACCTCCGAAACCGTTGCCAATTACAGTCCGATGTTCATAAGATGACCAGATTTTTAGAATCAGCAAATGTTCCAGTTTAAGATGACCATATCAAAATGTAACGTCAAGTTGTTCTCTAGTTTTCTGTCGGTTTAGCGTAATTTAAAAGTAAAGAAACTTGGATCATGTCGACTATGTGAACATTAGTTCACCAAAAAATGTGATCAGTGGTATCATGTTGACTTGGTGATGTTTCTGTTCACCAAAATTTTGTTCACCTAATTTGTGAACATTTTTTGAAATGAAAATTTTCCAAAAATATTTTGAGAACAATTTTAATAATTTTTAATCATGTTAGTTGATTAATTTTTCTAACACGATTGAATAATTTATTTAAAAAAATTGAATAGTCGACATGACCCAGAAACTTTAATATGTGTCCTATAAACCCACGGTAATTTAAAATACTCTCTTAACCAACACTTCTTAAACTTCCCACTGTAATATTTTTCTATTCGATTTCATCTCAATAGTGAACGAGAACAAACTGTATAATATTCGAGATTTTTTAAAAAAACTTCTAGGTCTCAGAGTTTACAAGGTTTCATCAGAAAAAAAATAAACAGTTTTCACTAAAGGTTGTTTCTAGTTTACCAAAAGTTCGAGAAGCTCTTTCTACCATCTGGTTTTTGTAGAATACAAAGAATCTTTTTCATGCATTTTTCATGTCACAAAAAAACCCTCGTAAAAATGTGGGATTTGGAAAAAAAATATTGTAACATTTTAATCAAAAAAAATCTAATTTACTTTTTTTCTTAATGAGAAAACTAAAATAAATATTTGACATGTAAAATTCAAAAACTATTAAAATAATTTTTTTGCAATAAAATTGATCTTTACACAGCTCCTTTAGGGTTTCAGTAGAAAATAAAAATTAAAATTCACTTCCTTTAATAAAATATTTAATTTTGAAGAGAAGTAAATGATTACATGTCAACTGATGTAGCATATGTCATTACAGACAAAAAATGGAATAAAGAATTCCAAGAGGTATTGTTAATAATAATAATAATAATATTAAAATTTTAATAATTTTATGTGTTGAAGAGCCTCGATGAGAATCCTAAATTGAAGTTTATCGAACCGGATTGGCTGGATACATGTCATAGACGCAAAAAATTAATTCCATACGATGTTTTTGAAATAAATAAAGACTAAAATTTTTAAAACTTTTTAAAAAAAAAATTTATTTTTAATAATTGTAAATAAAATCGATTAATAACAGTTTAAATTATTGTATTGCTGGTTTTTGTATAACTATCATAGTAAACTCTCTATCAGGCGCTATTAAGACTTCGTCTTTGTGCGATCTCAAACGAATAAAAGTTAAATCATTTTGATGATCCATTTCTTTGATTGCCGATTTTGTTTTAACAGCTAGACCGTGTATGAGACCAACGTAAAGTGCTGTTTTATTTTGTGGCAATGTTGTACGTATTGGTATACCATCACTGTTCATTACAATTATACCTTGTACGCCTGGAAATGAGGCTAAACGTTTAAAAGTTTCTTCAGCTTCGTTAACAGCCATTCTAAAACAAAAAAAAAAATTTGTTGTTTCTGAAAAATAAAATAATTTTTATTTTGTAACAAATAATAAAAAAAAATATTAATAGGTGTATTACGAACATAAATATAAAAATGGGTTTAGTAACCAATGTAATCAAAGAGAAAACGAATAAACAAAAAATAAAACTTTGATTTTGTTTTAAAGAAAAATAAAAAAATTGAAAGAAAAAGTTTTAAAATAAAAAAAAAATTTCAATTTAGAAATTAACTTAGGTTAAGAGAGAGAGTACGAAAAAAAAAATCAAGAGAAAAAAAATAACTAAGGATTCAACAAATTTTTAATTGACTGAAAATATTTTTCTCAGCAACAACACAACACAAAACCCAATTGAAATAAGCTTCAATTAAAAAGTCTTTTAAGAAAAAAAAAAAATTCTTTTCTTTTTGACTTTGCATGAGAAAGTGTCACACAGAAGAAGAAAATAAAAAATAAAACGGAAATTTTATGTTTCAAACTTTTATTAAAATAAACAAAAAAATTTTTTTCTTTTTTTTAAAATTTACAATCTTTAATCAATGCTTCTTTTAAATCAATTATTTCGGTCAACCATTGTTGACGAAATCGAGATACTCCTGGCTTGTGAACTAATTTTTGAGTTTCAAAAACATAAAATACATTCACTTCACTGTCCTGTTATTGAAAAAAAACATTATTTATTCATCTGAAAAACATAAAATTTTTTGAAAATTACTTTAGGCTTTATTTTTGAAACGTCAAATGTAAAATAAACACTAGCCGTGAATCTAGGTATGGGCTTACGTCTTGTCGGTATACTCCAACAAGCTCTATAATTGTAAAGTGTCGTGAATTCTTTATCGATTTTCTCAATAAAATCAATACAATACAACCAGCAGTTGCTATATTCCCAAGTCTAATTTTTTAAAAAAATATTTTTTAATTAACAATAAAATAATCGTTTAAGTCTTACCGTCTTCATGAATTCGTCTATTTTTTGTACACCTAATTCGGTTGTAAATTGCCCGATATTCGGCCATTTTATGTTCTTAACAATGTAATTATCCTCGTTTTCTATGAATTGTAGATTAACGCCATTGTCTGCGATTTCTTTAGCTTGTTGATCGAGCAAAAATCGATCTGATTTATGAATATCATGGTTTTCACTTGGAATTGTTTAAATTTAAAAATAAAAATTTCGTTTATCAAAATAGACTTACTCATAAGTGACTTGGTTGAGGATTTTTTCAATGAGCTTAAAAGCGTAATTTTCAATTGAATTCTCAGGCATTTTAGCAAGGAAGTTGAATTAAGTTCGATTTATCAAACTCGACTTGAGTGTATAAAAAGTTTGAAATAAAAATAATCTTAATTTATGAAATTTTATTTTTCAAATTGTTTCAAATGTTACCATGGTAACATCTACCTGATTTAAAATTAAGTTTATATTGAAAATTTTTTTTTGCGATCGCTCGCTGTAAGAGTTATTTTTAATTATGTATGCTAAATCTAGAATGTTTTTTTTTCTAACAAATTAATTTAAATTCAGGAAAATATCTAAAATTAAAAATTTAGTTTTTATAAAATCAGAAATCAAGTTTTAAGGACTTTTTAATATACACGACTAACTTGTTTGTTACTATTGTAAAAAAAGGATGTTGTGAAAAAGTTATCTTGGCTTGAACCCCAATGTTTTTGTTAATATTTTAAAATGAAAAAGCTGAAAATAAGCAAAGAGCTTATGGTATTTATAGTGTCCATTACGTTCCGTGGGCGTAAAAACGGCTAGTCTACCTGACTGGGTCCGTGATATGCCTCGAAGTGGCGTCAGCACGATTAGCTGCTGATCGAACATAGTCATTTGTTACGCATAAATTTTACCCTATTCGCTCCATGTTATTATTTTTAAAAAAGGGTGTAAATTTTGATTTAAAGGTTTTACTTGCATTTAAATTTTTACTTATTTTCGCTAAAATTGATATGGTCCGATTATTGAGACCACAGAAATTTATTAACTACTTTTTAAAATTTAAGAGATGCGATTAGGAAGCAATCGTTTTAAATTGTTGACTCGAAGCATCTAAAAGGGTCATTAAGTGAAGTGACACTACGTAATCTAACAGCCTTAACAAGAAACGTGCAGGAGGCTACATTACTTTTTAAAGGAAACGATGATATTGTGTATGGTTAAAAAATGTGGAAGAGCATTTGTTCCTGTAAAATCTGGCAAGTTTCTTTGTTACTTTAGATAATATTTGGATCACAAGCTTAGTTTAACAAGTTAAAAGTGTCTATCACAATAGACAAACATGTAAAATATGTTTTGTGGCTAAAGATCAAAAGGTCAAAAACAAGAACATCAAAACTAATAAAACATATGTATTATCCGATTATTAAGTTTATTAAAGGACACTTTGGACCCCAAAATCGAGATTTCATTTTTAGGATTTTTGAAAAACCGACTTGATAGGCTTATACTCCACCAAAAATTACATTAGAATACACAGGATTCAGCTTGTCAAATATTTTCTTCCCTGAGTACTAAAGCCAGGAAGTTGACCATCCGGCAAAAGTTGGGTTTCTTTTAAAGCTAATAGCTAATGATTGAAAGGACATATTATAAAGGTCGACCATGATAACGATAGCAGAGATCTTAAGCTACTAAAAAGTTCTATAATTTTTGTAGGAGAACTACTTTTGGTTCAGTTTGGACCCAAAAAAAACAAAAATTGGCTTTTTTAGATTTTGAAGTTATTTTTTAATGCTTTCTCTTACTTTTTATGGGAAGATCGCAGAGTTGTGATACTGTCAGTATTTTACTGATCAGTATCAGTAAATTTCAGTATTCAGTATTACTGATACTGTTACTGATACTGATTGTAAAAATACTGATACTGAATAGAGTGTAAAATCAGTATTTCAGTAATACTGTTTAATACTGAAAATTTTATTTTTTATACTTTTTTAGATAATTTGAGTCGAATAAGTAAGATTTTATAGAAAAAAATTTAGAATATTAAAAAAATTTAATTTGGAGAAACTATTGCTTTATTCTATACAATCCCTTGTTGTTGTTTTTGTCAATTGAAATATTTTTTTAGTAAAACCGCTTATGTTTGAGAAAATTATTTTTTTTCGGGGTGAGTCTTTTATTATTTATCGGTATTCTTTTTAATATTTTCCTTTAATAATCCCCTAATAGAATGAAATGATGTATTTTATATAAATAAATTAACTTCGAATAGTATAAAAACAACGTTAAGCACGTTAAAATTAAATTCCTTTCTTTTATCAGGTCAAGTTTTGCTTATTCATTTCCATTTCTTTAAGGGGTTCACTTGAGAGGGCTCTGTATACAGAGAAGGTAATATTATATCATGTGTAAAATGTTTTTTTACTGATGGAAATACTGATCGGCTAAATACTGATACTGATTTTCTCGATACTGATTCCGTAAAAGAATACTGAATACTGACTGATACTGATGGTCTTAGTACTGATACTGACTGTTACTGATTGCCCTTAATACTGATACTGACTGATACTGATATTTTCAATACTGATCACAAGTCTGGAAGATCGACACACAGTTTTAAAGCGCATCAAAAACTGTACAAACTGTCAAATTTCTGGCCGTTCATTTTTTTCCCTTCAAAAGTAACTTTTAATAAAGCTGTATTGATTAATTAATTCTACCAATTATTAATTTTAACGCATGTATTCTGTAAAACAAAAAAAAGAAACAAGTTTTGAATCGACTTGAATTTATTTTAACACAATAAACGGTTGAATAGAGCTCTGGAAGCAAAACAAAAAAAAAGACATTAACCATAATGATACTTGATTTAACCAGGATCAAGTTCTTGCATGCAATCACAAACCAAATTGAATACTTCTCATAGAGGCTTGAATTCAAATAGTTAAGAGGTTAGTAGTAGTAGTAGTTTAAAAAGGCAGCTTCTATTTTGTTGCACTTTGTCTTACAAGACTAGAAATACGCACAGGCTACGATTATGCAGTTAATAAATCCGGTCAAATGGAGTATGATGAGGGAATGTTAAATGAAATTCACCAATTCATATACACAATTTTATGGTTAATTATATAGATTCTGATAGAGAAAAAAATTTTACACAAGCTAAAAGTGTTTTTGAAGAAAAAAAAATTGTAAAATTTTCCTATTATTCTTTTACTTTTAATTAAATAACAAAAAAATGTCAATTTTTTTCTCGATTTAAATCAAAGATATTATTAAATTAAGTCATTAATGAAGCTGTCTGGATTAACCCTTTCAACAACTTCAGTGTCTTTTATTTTGATATAAAAAGCAATTTTTCAGGAGAGCTAGATAGAGCTAAGAATCAGCATTTGAGAAAAATATAGAAGGATATCTTCAATAGCTATTTTAACTGCCAAAATTAACGATGTTTACAGATTTAACAACATAGTAACATCACTTTTTCCAGGTTCATTTTTAGTTTATCTCAATTCTTAATTAAGTTTATAAATTGAAAGGTGAAGAAAAATATTATCTTGTAGTCGATTTTGTTTTAAACGATTTTCAGGCTGCTCTTTACCCAACAGAGTTTTTAAACTCCTAAAATATGCCACCTCATAACGGCCGGTGTTCATGCTAAAAAAGTTGTTTTTATTCCGAGGATGCCTCTAATACCAACATACAACAGCTTACCTTTCGAGTTAAAACGAACGCAATTTCCCTTCTTTTGCTATAACAATAAACAGATCTATAACAGATAAACAAACACTGGAACGTGTTGGAGTCTGTTTAAATATACTATCATTTAAATTTACGATGTAACTTTAAAATAGATTTTAAAAATAAGTTGACATGTTTAAGAGATTTGCTAAAGAGGCTCTGACGTATTTTCCGTTTTCACTTTTTTAGTGAGTTACATCCCAAAAAAAAAATTTGTAGCCTGATTCACTTTTAAAGTTGCTAGTTTAAACTAGTAAATATCGTTTTTTTTCAAGAGACGGTATATTTTAATAGTTTTATCGATAATCATAACTTGTCATAGATTTTCGCAAATTTATCATTTTTTACGTCAAAATTAGTAAAAAATTGATTCGATTTTTTTATTAATTAATTTTAAAAAACCAATAAGTTAAAAAAAATTTTTTATTCTTTTTTTTCTAAACTTTCGAAACGGTTCGGTGCGCTTCGGCTACAGTTCAGCGGGTGCTGGACGGTGGGCTTGCTAAGCTTAAGGTTCACCTTCGGTACGGTTCGCTAAGGGTACGTCGATACGGTGGATACGTTTTTTTTGATACACTACGGTTCGAAAATAGTGAAAATTTGGTTCAAGTGCAGTACCATATCAAGATCTTACATAATAATTTAAAGGAATCGTTTCAAGGTTATTTAAAAAAGCTTAGGTTCCGCGTTTTAGACTAATACGGTTCCTTTATTTAGATTGTTCCGGTTCCGAGTTTTAGAAATTACAAATTCGGATCCGGGTTTTAGCAAAAAAAAATTTAACCTTGTTTGTTCCGAATACTTAAAAATTTGTCCCGTGTTTTAGTCGTTGGTTCCGTGTTCCGGGTTTCAGGGACAACCTTAAAAAATGTAAATGAGCTATGCTTCGTAGACAAAATTTCATGCGCAAGGTTATTGCCAACTTATTTCAAATATGTACTGTATGTAGTCTTCTAAATTCCATATTCAATGTTAACTAAGGCTTGTGTTGACCCTAATATAGTTTATGTGCAATGGCGTAGCGTCCATACGGCAAACCAGGGCTTGATTTGAGACTGGGTGACTCAGTCCCATTATGATTTTTAAATTGTAATACCACTAAAGGCTAAATGTGATCTTTTAAGCTACGCATTCTTCTCTAGTTAAAATTGGTTTAGATTACGTCGGACTAAAAGTTAACCAGACACAATACTCCAATAAACTAATACTTCATTTTTTTTTATTTTAGTTACAAACCAGGAAATCATTCAGCTGGTAATTTTGTCCAGCTACCGGGATTAAACTCTACATGCCTGGCAACTTTACTTTTAAGACAACTTATCCCGTGACAATTTTTCCAAAAAGTTTCAACAAAAAGAATAAAAAATTGAAGGAAATTTTAAGATGTCTATTCGACCAAAATCTTCACGCACATTTTGAAAGATATTTAATCGGAGTGTCATCGGCTGGTTACGATAATAGTTTAGGGTTCCGGTATTTTGGGGTATGAATTTTTTGCATTTTTAGCAAACACCAACCTGTCGATTTTTTCTTTAACAACCTTTAAGAATAACTTGGAATTTTCATCTATTTTTGAAACACCCTATGTTTATTTTGGGTCATAAGAGGGTTAACAAAAAAAAGTAATAAAAAAATTAGGCTAAAAAAATTGATTTTTTTATTGTAATTTATAAAAAACTACAAAAAATTAAAATAAATTAGTTTTTGATTTGTTATTTAGTTGTTTTTTTTTTAAAAAAAAATAATTTTTTTTTTATTTAAAATTTTAAAGAATTTTTGCGATAAGTTTTTGATTTGATACTTTTTGATGCCATAACAATTCTATTTTGCTCACCAATTTTGATTATATCACATTTATCATTTAGATTTTCGTCTACATTAATATTATTCAAACTCGACGATTTTTGTCTAAATAAACATTTTCTATTTGACGTTTCGTTCGTTTTGCTTTCTTTTGATTTAATTATTTTTGTAAAAAAATTTGTATCACAACCATTTGTTGTTTGTTGTTCTTGACCACTCGATGGACACTCATTTATTTTATTTAAATTTGTATTTTTAACATTACTTTTAATTAAATTATTTAATTCACGTTTAATAGATGTTAAATCTGTAACGTATTTTGATGTGTTTGGTTTTAGAAAATTTTTTCTCAATGCTGAAAATTTGTATCGTCTCAATAAAGCTGGATTTGATTTTAAATATGTCTTTGGTGTTTTAAGTTTTGATTTTGTGTATTCTTTATCGATTGATAATTGCGATGATTTTTGACTAGATTGAGATTCAATTGAGGTAACTTGTATTGAATTGAATGATGCTTTTGATGTTGATAATATATCGTTACTTATTGATGATGATATTGAATAGTCCGATTCGACGCCTTCGTCAAGCGATGATGAATTCGATATTAATTTAGAAAAGGCGGCACATTTTAAATGTGATTCTAAACTTAAGGTACAATTGTGATGTTCATGTTGTTTTACCGGTTCAGTTTGATCTTTATGCTCGTCTGATTTAAGACTTAAATTGTTAACTAGTTCAACAATTTGTTTTGAGTTCGACTCATCGTAGGAATAAAGCGGCAAGGATAGATAAGATTTAGCAAGTTTTTGATCGTCAAAATTTGGACCATCCATTGAAATATTTTTGAGAGATTTTGATTTGTATTTGTTGGAAATTCGGTTAAATTTTTTGATTTTTGGCTTTTGTTTTTCGGGACTCGGGTCGCTTAGAATCTCTTTGCTCAAATTATTGAATTGATAATAATAGGAACTATTATTCATTTTGATCCATTTGTGGGCTTTTATTTGTTGTAATTTAAAACGTTTCGACGGATTTACGACTAGTAAATTTCTTATCAAATGCTCACACTCTTGTGACAAGTAATAAGGAATTCTGTATTTACAAGTGAGAACTAAATTTTTTAAACGTTGTAAATTTTCGGAATCAAAAGGTAGACTACCACATACGAGTACGTACAAAATAACACCTAAACTCCATATATCAATTTCAGGTCCGTAGTATTTTTTACCAATGAATATTTCGGGTGCTGCATATGGTGGACTACCACAAAATGTGGTCAACAAATTTTTTAAATCAAAATAATTTGCGAATCCAAAATCGACTAGTTTAACGTTCATGTTATGATCAAGGAGTAAATTTTCAATTTTAAGGTCTCTATGGACTATGTTCTTGTGGTGACAGTATTCGACGGCCGATATGATTTGACAAAATTTTTCACATGCCACTTTTTCGCTCATCGCCCCGTTTTTAAGAATATAATCTTCAATTATTGAAAAAATTTTATTAATGTTTAATAATGTTTATTTAACGATTTTTAATTTTACTTACCAAAAATTTCTCCATTTGACGCATATTCTGAAACCAAATAAAGCATGCTTTTACTTTCCATTACCTTAAAAAAATTTAATATTTGTTTTAGAATATTATTATTTGTATAAACCCAAGTAAATATTTGTTTGATTTTTTTCAAAAATTTTGAGTTCTAATCAAATTTTATAATCTCTAAGTAAAATTAAGGTGTAGGTTTTTGTTTTTCTAGAAATAATCCTTTCGATCTCTAGGACTCTAGAATTTTATGAAAGGTGTCCAAACATTATGATACCTCAGACTCAGATATGCCTAAATCTGTTTTCCTCAAAATATATTTTTAATTGTGAACTAGTCGATCCCTTAGAGGATAAAAATTATTCCAGGTCTTGTTTCTTCTGAAATGAAATTTTTCTGAAAATGGAAAGATTGTCATAAAAGATAAAGTGGTCTGCTGGGTAACAAAAATTTCAAAATTCCGAATTTTTTTAAGTTGGGCGCATCTTCAGTACAATACTGGTCTTTCATATGTTCCCAAAATCACGAACGTTCATTCCCATTTTAACGTTCGTAAACTTTCATAAAAATTTGTGAACGTTCATATTTTTTTCATGAACGTTCTGTTTTGAATCAAACTTTAATTTTGTGAAAATTTCTCACTTTTAGAAACAAAGATTATTCTTGTTACTGACCCTTCGATCTCTTAGACTAAGCTCTACAATTTTATTAAAAAAATCGAAAAGGCCAAAAAAAACCGTCATTACCGTCATTTTAAACATGGCTTACCATTCATGTAAAAATATGAATGTTCACAAATTTTTAGAAAAGTTAATGAAAGTTCATTTTGGGAACATGTAAAAGACCAGTATAGTACTGAATTTACATCCAAAAAATAAAGAAAATTTCCGGAAATTCTAAAAAACATAAAATTATATTAATGAATAATTTCACGCTTTTGACTGAAAATTAAGGAAAATTTTGCTATTATTAGAAAAAATGAGTTAAATTTAGAAAAATCTTGACATTTTGGTACAATTTTTTCAGGCGAAACGGGATACAAGGATTCACTTAACTCGTGAGGAGCGTTTGTTCACATATTATGTCTTCAGTCTATTTTTTGTAAATCAGTGCTATAATAACTAAATTTTACAAATTTCGATCAAAAACGGGAAATTAGTCCGTATAGCCGAGTGGTTTGCGAGCTAGTCTTGCAAGCAGAGGATCGGAAGTTCAATCCCCGCAAGGGCAGAAAATTTTCTAACTGTTTCTGTATTACGGGGCGATGGGTTTGATGGGAATGGTAACTCCTGTTGATCAATGCGTCATGTTAGTGACAGCTCGAATCCCGCTCGGGTAAAATTTGTTTCAATGAAGCAAAGAAACTAGCAAAAGCATTAAATGACATTGGTGTAAAATCGAGTAAAACACAGAAGCCTTAGCTCTTAAATAATTTCAATTCACTGGTACAATACTATGTATGTACCACTAACTGTGCTAACATTATTTAAATAAATAAAGAACTTATAAATCTAAATATTTTTATTAAAATCTTGTTAATTTTGAGTTTTATTTACCGTCAATTTCCGACAATTTTCCTTATTTTTCGTAAAATAAGGATTTCTAATTTTGGTAATTTTACCGTTAAATTTATTATACGAAAACAGCGCTGTATTTTTTGAAGAGAGTCAAAGAGAACAAGTTTTCATGAATTAACATTAAACCAAGATTTTTCGAACTCAAAATTTGTGATTAAGTAATAAAGAAAGGGTTTAAATTACTTGATTAAGTCGAATAATATTTGGATGATCTAACGATTTCATAATTTCAATTTCCCTGTAAATTCGAGTTAATTTCGTATCGTCTAGACTTTTTTTATCAATACATTTAATTGCAAATTTTTGACCGGTTACTTTATGTTGAGCCAATTTACACACCGAAAAATTACCATGACCAATAGTGCCCAACAAATCATAAATATAAACAGAACTTTTTTTTTCACTCATTTTGTTTTTTAATTAAAAATCAATTTTATTTATTTTATTTTTTTTGTTGTCTACCATCCATTCACATTATGATCTCTTACGTTTATACTCTCTCTATCTTCTCTTCAAATATCACCGGTTCTAAAATAATAAAAAAAAAAATAAATTTTTTTTTCGATAGTTTGAAAATATATAAAATCAAATCAAAATGTTTTTTTTTATAGAACGAAAAGAAAAATTTTCAACTGACGTCATTCGCAAAAAATACGTCAATGAATAAAATATGTGTAAAATAAGAAACACAACAAAAACCAAAAAAAAAATCAATCGTTTCTATATCTAAAACCGGAAAACTAAAAAATATAAATTAGAATTCTATTTAACTAAGATAACTTATATCGAAAGTTTCCAAGATCGTAAATTCCTATTGACGTTTTTGTTAAAGGATTATAAAGAAAGAGAGAGAAACAACAACAATTTTGTACATCCCATATTGACGTACTATGAATTGATGCAATTAAAAAAAGGAAATTTCCTTTCTTTTTTTTTTGAGAGGAAAATAATGATTAATAAAAGTCTAACAAATAAAAAACCAAGCGATTTAAAAGTTAGTAATCTAAAAAAGAGAGAGAGGGTTCTCAATTTTTTCATATAAAACTAGAATTAATTTACGTCAATCTAATTAACATATTTTTTAATTGAAAATAATGATTTATCATTTATAGATAGACGAACCAAAACCTTGTTATTAAAGTCTGAGAGAAAAAATAAAAATTTTTTCTTGTTACTAGTGACGTCTTTTTTGTTTAATAACAAAACAAAAAGAATAAACTAAGTATATAATGACGCACTTGTGTATAATGGCAACAAATAAAAAAAAAATTTTTTTTCTCTATTCACGGTTCCTTAAACTAATACTCCAAAAAAAAAAAAATTTTTTTTACATGCAATCAATGATTAAGTTCTGAAAAAAAAACAACAAAAAAACGTGTTTTTACAATAATCGATTTAATTACGAAAAAACTTGCTTGAAATTGCTGTTTGGAAAAAAATTATCATAAATCTGTTTTTTTTTCTTTCGAAAAAAGAAGACATTTAATTTGAAATTTCCTTTTTTTCGTTTCGAAAATTGAATCATTAAATCCATTAGAAAATAAAAAAGAAGAATTTTCGAGCTGGTAATGTTACATTATTTACATAGTTTAAATCAAAAATAGATTTTTAATTTCTACACCTTGATATTGTGTTTCATAATGATATTGAGTTCCTTTTGATTGTAAATGTTGAAATTTTAACATTGAATTGGTTAAACATAAACGAGTATTGATAGATTTAAAAATTTTGAATTTCAAACAACAAAAAAAAAGACTTATTTTATTTTCGAAACCCCATGGAGTAGTTCATTCGAGGTTTCATTTTGCGTAAATGAGTAAAATTAGTTGAGTGATAAAACTTTTATAAAAAATAAATTTGAAAGCTCTTAAAACGGAATGGTACTTTGTAAGAAGTAAACAGTAAAAGTTTTCTAACGATTCACTGTAATTCTATTAACGTCAAACCTAAAATCGCCATTTTTAAAAATCGATTTAAATTGAGAATTTTTGATGCTTTTTTACGAAATAATATATTTGGAACTATTGGTAAAAATCACTCGTGCGTCAAAGCCTTTAAAAATCGTTCTTTCATTTTTTTCAAAAATTTAAATTTCTTTTTATTTTAAATTAAAAACCGAGAACAAGAAAACAACATTTTTTAGATGTTAAATTGTGTTTTTTGTTAATTTCTTGCTCGAATTTGGATTGAAAAAAAATGCATTTATTTACTATCCGAGGATATTTCAAGACTATGAGTGATTTTGATATACAGTTGTGGTCATTCACATGTTCCTCTTGTGAACTTTCATGAATTAATGATTTCGAAAAGTTACGATTGATTTATATGTATCAAATGAAAGCTAATTTTACAAGCTTTAACTAGAGCTTTTGAGCTTTCATTTGATACCTATCAATATAAGCTTTTCCAAATCATAGTTCATAAAATGTCACAAGAGGAACACGTGAATGACCACAACCGTAGCTCAGATTGCAAAGTCTAGATAGCCCTGTCAGCTAGCCTACTTACAATTTATAGTGTTAGTTTTGATTTTACTTGCCCTGATGATTCTCGAGTTTTCTCAAAAACTACTTTTCTATCTTGTTAATCGTATCATTTTTAGCGTTTATATTTAACATGTCACTTTTGAAAATCTTAGAACAATATTTTCTCCTTTTTGTTTGATGAACAAAAGGTTAGTCATACAGTCATATGGTTTGGTAAGTCATATGTAAACATTAATTTTGAAATATTGGACAGGTTACCTGACAAATTCAGGTTTTGGGTTCGGGGAGTGTATGGGTAACCCAGAGATTTTGGATTTCAGGTATGGGTCTGGATTGAGTAACCTATAAATTGGGTATTATTTACCCCAAAGCCAATTATTTTCGAAAAAAAGCCCAAATTATATTGGTAAACTTACCCATATCCTACCCAAAAAATTAATGGGTACTTGTGTCCGTTATGGAACTACAATTCAAAAAGTTAATTTTTTCATAAAAGCGTCAGGAAGCGATAAATAAAACATTGAATTCTGTAAGAAGCATTTACGCGTTGATTGGTAATGCGTGGAACTAGGTAGATGAGCGATAGTAAATGTTAGAAACACCGGCAAAGAATGAGACGACGCATTAGATGAAAAAATATGTATTTTTTTTTCTTCTAACGTTTTCTAATACGAAAAGTAGAAAAAAACGCTGTAGATTTTGAATTGCTTTGTCTTACATAAAAGAAGAAACAAATTCAAAAAAATATTTTAATCAAAAGAATATACCAATGGTGTTTGAGAACTTACCGTTGAATGAGAAAAGTAAAAATTTTGGGTAACAATACAGATTTGGGATAAAGGTTTATGAATTGAATGGGAAACAAAAATTTTCGATTAAAACCCTAAACTATAGTAAAATCCCAATTTATATAAGTAAATTAAACAATTTCCGTTCACTCTCAAAAGGATTAAATTCATAAAGAATTAATTTTAATAAAAATCTCAAAGTCTGATAACAACAACCAAGAAAAAATCAATCAATTAATTTAATCTAATCAGTAAGTTTCTGTTTTAAATTTAACCAAAAAGTTTATGAGCGTCATATAATGCACCCACAAGGCTGCCAAAAATTTATAATCTTTGACAACATTTCGAAAATTTTATTTTAAACTAACATCAATAAAAAATGACATGTTAACTATTATCGACATTAATATTTTAAAAATTAAGGAAGTGTTTCATTTTGCACCCAATAAAGTCATATTAGTTTACTTTTTTTTTTGTTTAAGCACGTCACTTCTCTTAAATTTTGAGTCTATGAAAATTTAAGGAGGTTTAAAAGAAAAATGGATTAGTAATCGATTTTCTAGTTGTTGAAAATAAAAATTTTTAGTTTTTCTTTTTTTAAACCATAATGTTTATATTCAACTTAATTATTTTTTTTTCTTCGTAAATAGATTACAGCTGCTTTCGTAAATGCTTAGACTAAATAAAATAATAATTTTAATCATTTTTTTTATTATATGCAAATAAATTAGTTAATAGGTTCAAACTTGCTTTTTTTTTATTTTTTAGAATTATTAAAGTGGATGGATTAATGAATAATAATTACTTACCTCGATAATATATTGCTTTCTAGGGATTGGAATAAGAGATACTTCAGGGACAATAAAAAACTGGAGAATCATTTAATTCTAATGACGACAATATTTAATTAGACTTAGCCTTTTGAAGAGTCTCATGTGGAATTCTGATGTTTTTTTAAGTTAATGAAATCTATATTGATCCCAGTGTGAATCAAAAAGATATCACCATTTTTATTCCTAATCAATGTAAATGTTCCCTAGTAATTAAAAGATAAAGTTCGCAAATTTTTTGGAGGTCGGAAAAAATTTCAATTTTTGTTTATAAGAGTCTTTACTCTAATGATCTAAAAATTTAGAGAATTTTTAGTACGGATTGGGTACGGTAGGATTTAAGCATGGTACGGTTACGCTTCGAGTACGCTTTATTACGGATACGCCATTAATTCGGTTAAGAAGGTTGTAATATTAAAATTCCTTCATCTTTGAGGTTTTGATTTTAAGCGCCTTTTTTAGGCATATTTCTTGCTCTACACACTGATGGGTATGCAAATATATCTTTTGGGACAATCATGTGGCTAGATGTGAAAAAACTAAAAAAATAGGCCAATTTTTCTATTTTTTGCCCTAAAAAGCATTTTTTAGTTAAGTTCAAGAAATTCAAAACTTTAGTGCTATCAGAAATTTTTCATTTTTGACATCCGAACCGTAATCTACGACCCCGAAAACCCCAAAAAATCATTTTTTTCATGGGGGTCAAAAATCAAAAATTTTACCCCTACTCCTCCGTTTTTTGTAGCCTAATGATAAGGTGCTTAATTTAAACATTTAAGAATAGAAAAAGATATTATTGATCACGAGGTATGATTTGAAAGCCAAAAAGCTCCCATTGGCGCCAGTACCCGAATCGGCTGATGAAAAAATTTCTCGGAAGTCGTCCTCGGACAAAAACGGTAAAAAAAGGCATTTTTTTAGTCAAATTGTATAAAGTCCCAAGAGTCACTTTTCACCCCATTTTTTTCTTTTTTTAGATTAAACTAGAGAAAATTCTGAACAAATCTATGGTTTTACTTTTTTCATTTTTAGCTTTATTTCATTTAAAAAAGCAGACGAAAAGTGACATAAAAAACAAAAACCCTAAAGATGGCGAATTTTTCACTTTCTGACCAAAAAATCGAAATTCTCGTATATGAAAACCCTTAAAAACATATATATCTTTCCATTAAACAGTCTATTTTCGAAAATTGATTTTGGGTGCTGAAAACGGTACAAACAAGGTTGTTTTTTTTGGAAAACTGAAAGAATCACTTTTAGATGTAATCATATATGTTTTTTAGGGTTTTCATATACGAGAATTGCGATTTTTGGTCAGAAAGTGAAAAATTCGCCATCTTTAGGGTTTTTGTTTTTTATGTAACTTTTCGTCTCCTACATCACCATTTTTATCTCTACTTTCCAGCTTTCTAAGGGAAAAAAAACGGAAGATAAATGTAGATGTACTATAAAGTCTCGCTATAATGAAAGAATGATTTCACTAATTTATATTAAAATGTAAGACCATGTTCCAGATGTTTTTTCTTATCATGTAAGAACATGTCTAGCATTCAAAATTACTTAAGAATTTTTTTTTAGATGATTGCTTTCAGATTATTTAAACATCCGAATTTAATTCAATTAAATACAACTAATGAAGTTGATTTTTTTTTTGAATGTACCAATTTTCTGAGCTATTGTTATTCGAGCAAGAAAATTAGACAAGATCATGAAAGCATAATTATTTTTTTTCAAAAAAAAAACACGATCCGATTTTAACCAAGTTAAAAAAAGTCCCTTAAGCTTAAACGAATTTTGGGACATTAAATATTAATTAAAAAAAAACATCATTTGTTTTACGCAAATGATGATGAGATTAGAGAAAACATAATGTTAAAAAGAGACTTTAAATATTAACTTTACAGTACGTGTTTAATGATTTTTTTCTTGTTGAATTGTTCTGTATCAACAAATGACGTAAATAAAAACTCTAAAAATAAAGTCACTTGTTCCGAGGGGGATTCGTACAACCCTTAAAAACAAAAAAAAGCCATCTTTTAAAAAAAAAATTTTTTTGTCTTGGGGTGTTTATTTTATTTTAAGTTTAGGGGTAAAATTTTTCGTTTTGATCTAAATTCAAAATGTTTTGTTGATGATTAAATTAGGAAAAAATCGTTTGACGCATAAAAAAAAACTTTTATAGAATAAAGAAATCACTTTTATAGAATAAAGCAAATTTTTTTAAAAAACTCAAAAATTTTACAATATATCAATTGGGAATTTAATCAGAAAATAAAAATGTGGCCTCTTCTAGGTATACACTCGTTTTCATAGCCGACTCATTAGGCTATTTCACTTTAGAAGCATTCGCCAATCTTGCTTTCCAAGAAAGGTAAAATGTAAATTTCACTTTTATTTTGATGAATATTGGAAAGCTTTTGGGTTCAATGGATGAGTAAAAGCTCCCTTTACAGCTTTCCGGAAGTAAAAAAATAGGCCAACATTGAAAACTTGTAATTTTTTAGAAAAAGTTATTTTTTATTCTTTAAAAAATAAAAGTTTATTCTATACTCGATTTTTTTTATGCTATAAACGAAATTTTTATGCGTCAAAAGATACCCTCCATTAAATTATCTTGTTTTTTTGTTGTGTTGAGGGTTTAAAGCATTTTAAAAAAATAAAAAGCAAATAATGATTTACGTCATTCAAAG
The DNA here is from genome assembly GCA_022207745.1 of Brachionus rubens. Taxonomy (NCBI): domain Eukaryota; kingdom Metazoa; phylum Rotifera; class Eurotatoria; order Ploima; family Brachionidae; genus Brachionus; species Brachionus rubens. The sequence goes on along the minus strand of JAJVHD010000001.1, from coordinate 444,997 downwards.
ATTCAGAAAAAATGAAAATATCTCAAAGTTAAACTAATTATTATCATTTTTATTTTTTTAAACTCAACTATGATGATATTATGTAGTTTGTAATTATTGATTTTGGAATGTCATGGGGCATATCAAGTATTTATCTATATTTTGAATAAAAAATAAATTGAATTTGACGCAAATAAAGTTTTTTTTTTTTGGAGTGAACCATAAATTTGAAAAAAATTTCGATTTAATCTAATTCAAATAATTTTTAAGAGCAAAAACAACATGAATTTTGCTAATTGGGACGCGAAAAAAAGTTTTTTTTTGCTTTAGAAAATGTTTAAATATATTCATTTGCGTCTGAAATGAAAATATTTGAGCTAATATGTATATTTTTTGAAAATGTTTTTTCTTAAAAAATTGAGCTAAAATGCTAAAAAAATATTATTAAATCAAATTTATAAAATATGAATGTCTGTTTGACATATTAATGAGATTATGGTTTAAAAACTACCTGAAAGCGTTCAAAATGAAGAAGTCTTCAGAAATTGACCTCAAGAGATTACAGTACCCTAAATGGTTTTGTCACTAATATCATTTGATATCAGCTTATATCATCTGATATTAGATGATTTAGTAAATTCTCTTTCAGCGTTACATGCAACATTGAACAAGAATTTACTGTATAAGTTGCTATCAGCATCCGTTGGCCATTGTTATTCTAATTATAATATCAAATAAAATAAACTGATCAGAGCGGATACAGAAATGATAGAAAAATGATCGAAAATCCTGATACCAGCTTATACCATATGATCACAGATGATATCAGTGACAAAACGATTTCCGGGACTGTAGAAGAAACATAATTTTATATAATTCTGTGTCTAAAATTTTATCTTCTTGAGCTAAAGTCTCATTTCAAAATTTTTCGACTCTAGCGGGATTAAAATTCATTGGTTTGAGTTTTAGTGGAGTTCATCAGCTAAGTGAACTAATCGTGAATGCGACAAAGAATATCTTAAAAGCAAAAAAAATTGACATAAAACTCTTAAAAAATATCCAAAAACACCTCCAAGACCGTCCATATACACCCTAATAATGTCATTTTTTAATATACAGTTGTGGTCATTCACGTGTTCCTCTTGTGAACTTTCATGAACTAATGATTTAGAAAAGTTACGATTGATTTATGGGTATCTAATAAAACCTAGTTTTATAAGCTTTAAATAGAGCTTTTGAGCTTTCATTTGATACATGTAAATCAATATCAATCATTAAGAAAATGCGAATTAAATATGTCGTTTCACCCTTAGAAAACTCGAAAAGACTCTATGAAACTTTAAGGTTGCTAATTGATTCACCCTTTGTATTAGTGTTGTGAGTCGATTCGGAAAAATTCGACTAGAAAATCCTGATACTGGTCGACTCTAACCTCTAAATTGTCCTCTAAATTGTTCACCTAATCTTCAAAATGAAAACTTAATTTATCACGTTGACTAAATTTGTTTCAAAAATCAGAATAACTAAATTTATGACTTTTAAAATTTGAAAAAAAGAAAATTGTCTATGTATGCAAGAGTTAAATATTAGATTGGAAAGGATCTTAAGAAAACTATTTTAGGTGTTTGGGTTGGACGACGTTGGCTCTAAAGACGAAGATGTAGAGTAAAACAAAGAATGATACGTGGGAATGGTAGATGATCCGGAGGGCGAAACTTCATTAGAGTTTTAAAAAAGTTCCACAATTCACTCATTTCAATTAATATAAAATGGAATAACTTTTTTTCTAGATAAGATAAGTTAATTCTGAAAAATGCTACAACTTGTCACAATTTTTTCTACACCTTAGGTACATTTCTGGAAAAACGCTGCAAACCAATTGCAAATTTAAAGATTATCTTTTTTAATGGCGTGCAAAATGTGTAAAAAATTCAGAGATTTTCAAACAGGTATCTAAAGTTTAGCAAAACTGTTACAAGTTGTAGCATTTTGCAGAATGAACTTGCCTTGTCTAGAAAAAAAGTTATTCAAATTTATATGAATTTAAATGAGTGAATTGAAAAAAACTTTACAGCTCCTTGTCCTTCATTAGGTTAAAATCACAGCTGAAATTTGATTGATTCTATAAAAAAATTTGGTGAACATGATTTGAAAATTTAATAAATTTGAAACCAGTTATCGACGGTTCAAAGCCTGGATGTGAAAATGGGAGGGCGGCGATGTTCCTGTCATTCTAACACCGTTCTAAATGTGCTGTATTACTAGTACGTGGGTCTAAGGATCGCGTTCGAATCTTGTCGTATTGGGGCGCCGCTGGCTTTGACCATCACAACGTATAGGAGCCTGGGAACAGGCGCAAGAGCTTGTTTTACAGCAGACCCATTTAGTAATAGGTGTAGCCCTAGTGACCAAGTTAAGTATTCTCCTTCGGGTTAATACGCTTGGTTTGTGGTTCCAAGCTAGTCTAAATAGTTGTCCAGTTCGCGGCTTCTGTTCGGATGAGTGATGCTGTTTATGATGAACGTCCCACAGTTACTGGAGTGGATGAAAGTAGCATAGTCGTAACCATGCCATGGCCGGTCCCAAGCCCGGATGAGAAAATGGGAGGGGGGCTCTTGATTTCAAAAATCCAAATTTTTTGTTTTTCATCAAAAAAATTTCAGACCTACAGTTAATATAGGTATTGAAGACAAAAACTTGACTTTAAATTTAACAATTTTTTATTCATTTTAAAAAAAATATATTTGGAATAATCAGAATAAAATATTTTTTCTATGATTAAAATAAAAGTTTCATTTTATTTTTCCACAATTGTTTGAAATCGAAATAATTTAAAAATGTATAAACTTAATTCAACTGTTGAGATTTACAATAACAAAATAATTTTAAATTTCAACACTAACCAAATATGTCAGCTAAGTCATCAAGTGCACTCTTTTTACTATTAACAGTTGAATTATTCGCTTGTGTTGGATTAAGAGGTGGATTGTATCTAGGCGGACCAGGGATTAATGGTACATTATTCATTGGAAATGTACTCGGAGTTGTTGATACAGGTCGAATCATCCCTACATTATTCATTCCTGTATTCATTGCTGTCATCGATGAATTCGGCGCAGGTAAAGCTAAATTACCGAAAAATCCTAAATTAGTTGTTTGCGATTGATTATAATTTGGTCGTGGTTGATTCATTAAATTATTGTTAAAACTCCCAAAGTTGGGTGTCGGATTAACTGACTGTTTTTGTGTGTTCAAGTTAATGTTGGACATATTTTGAGTTATAAAATCAAAATTTGAGTTTGATTGTGTCATTTTTGGACCGTTTGAAGTAAAATCATTAAAATTTTTGTCCATTAAATTATCAGTTAAATTTTTTGAATTCGAAGCTGGTTTCATGTTACTTAGCGACATCGACGATGGCAAATGACCATTTTTCGATTCTTCTTTTTCCAATTTTGAAGCCAATGCTTGTTTTTCACTTAAAGTAAGCTCTTTTTTAGGCATATTTCCACTTGAATTTTTAACTAAACTATCTCCATGAAAGCTCGCTGGTGGATTTTGATTTTGATTCTGATTCGTTACTCCATACCCAGCCATCAATTGATCCATCTTAAATTTAACAGAAAATTAAACCAACAAAAAAAATGAAAGCCATAATTTTAAAGATTTTACCATTGTTTCTGGAGATCTAACAACATCTTTTGGCTTGTTGTTTAAAGTTCCTGCAATTGAATACGGAATAATACTCTTTTCTCTTTCAAGTGCCTCGATTTGTTCAAGTTTTTTCTTCTGTTCATTTTCAACTTGAGCCAACATTTCTTTAACAAGTGACATGTACGCATTAAATTGTTTCATGTTCAAATTATTATCAATACAAACAGGAACTAAAAACGGTATAACTCGAGTTGCCAATAAGTCTTTTGTTATACCAAGTTTTGGATGAGTCAAAACAATTTTATAGATTCCTAACATGGCCATAAGAACTGCTGAATCGCGTACATTTACTTTTTCTAATATTGGCAAAACATCGTCTAGAACGAGCCATTTTTCTAAATGCTCCAATATTTTACCAATACAAATCAATGAATTTACTCGTACACTCAAAGTTGAAGACTCAAGACAGAGCTTCCGAATACGAGGTATAATTTGATGTTTCATTGAATTAGTATCAATAAGATCAGCAAATGTGGGCAATGTAGACAAACATAATTCTTGTATTTCGACTGTTTCGGCTTCTAGTGAACGACAAACCATTGGCAAAATGTGTTCTTTAATGTCCGATGGTGGGGTCTTGGACAAAACTAGACCCATGTTTTTTAGGACTATCAACAAAATCTTGAAAAAAAAATTAATTCAAATTGAAAAAATTAACTCGTATTCCAAAATTACTTGAATTGGCTTTTGAAGTTTAAAAATAATTTTTAATCTCGGTAGAATATGTTTGACGTATTCCTCAGCTGATGATTGTTCGGCTATTAGAAATATACTCGGTAGTAAAAATGGAATCATGTCAGGGTTAATAAACTCTTGTTCAAGACATGGTATAATCCGTTGAAGGCATACTCTCTAAAGTTAAAAACTTAAAAAAATTTAAACTTCGGAAAATTTATAAAAAACTAACTTGGGGTAGTTTGTCTATTATTTGAGGTAAACTTTTAAAAAAAATTGATTTTTGAAGATTGTCTACTTGAAATGATGAGTCCAAGTATTCTAAAGTTTTGACAGCAACATCATCAAAAAATGGAATTTTCATAACTTGACCAGCGTCTGGTCTTAGCTCTGGATTTAAATGTACAAGCATTTTTAAGTATTCTCGTATATCATCAGGTATCGAGTTCATTTGACTATTCGTTATTCGTTTCAACTTAAAAACAAAAATTTTATTTTTCAAGTGTTAGGGTTGATTGGAAGGGCAAAATATTCACCTCTTCTACATTTCGAACAAAAGTCGAATAGTTATTGTCACACTTGTATAAGGTTTTACCGTTGTTATAAACAGCGTAGAATAACATGCCAAATGAAAACATGTCACTACTACAATCACATTTTGATGATAGACCATACTCAGGTGCCAAGTATTCTAAAGGTGGGTTTAGTACTGGCGCAAAAGAACCGTCCCATTCTTTAAACGGAAATCTCAACTTGAAAAAAAAATTCTATCAAAAATAAAACATGGTTGATATTTGTTTAAAATTACCGCATCATTCGGATCATTGTTATTGGTAACAAATAATTCAAATCCCGCTAATTTCCATGCACCATTAGAATTGATTATAATCGATTCGGGACAAATATTTCTGTGTAAAAGTTTGACATCTTTGTGTAAAAATGAAAGACCTTCAGCAATCTTTCAAAGAAAAAAAAAATTGATCCTTCTGGTTGAAGTTTTTAATTAACTTAGTCTACCTGCATGAGACCGTACTTGATCTCGACCTCTAACAATTTAAAGTCTTTGAATTCGTCAGGTATTGGCGATGGCATGTTTTCATAATTTCCTAAAGCATTTGCAACACTACAAAAACATGGCTCTGTGGCAAAAGCCAAACTATCCCTAAAACAGAACTTGATAGAAATCATAAATTTCTCTAGGACTTTTCAATTACTTTGACTCTTCGAGTTGATGTTGTAGACTCAAAATTCTTGGATGCTTAATACGAGCTAGCTGTGTAGCGCCTTTTTTGAACGATTCAATAATCAAATCACGATCTTTTTTTGAAAAAACCTCAAGATTTTTTTTGTGCAGTACAAACACTGTTGCTTCCTTAAAATAATAAAATTAAAAAACTGAAAGAAGATCCAAAGTTTAAACTGACTTGTTTTGTCGACTTTTTAAAGCCCGAATAAAGTTTCCACAAAAGTCCAGGTCCAGCACTTCCAACATGTCTTGTAACTTCATACTCCCTGGTCACAGGATTACCTGGTATAACATTTTTAGTTATACTCTCAGCCATGTAAACCGTATCGACCACAGTGGTAGCGAGTTTATTTTTAAAAATATTCAAATATTCCATTGAAACATTACCAGCCTTTTGCAGGTAATCTTGAGCTGTCGTTTTCAACTATTAAAAAGAGATTAGTCACTCATGGGTAACAAAGTCCAAAATTTTTTTGTTTACTTCTTTTTGGTTCATGTTGAGTCGTTTATCATTTAAACAAAAAAAAAAATTTTTTTTCGACAACGAATGCTAAAAATGATTAAATTTCTAATTTATTTTGAAATAAATTATAATAAAAAAAAAATTTTTTTTATCAATGTTGCATGCATGAACATTATAAATTCAAATAAAGTATATGAGAGTTTATTTAAAAAGAAGAACAAGAAAATCGATTTTTTTTAAATGGACATGATTCGAAAAAATCCGAATGTTTTATGTTTCGGTCAACGAGAACAATGTTTAAAATTGTTCGAACGTATCACGAAATACGAGAATTTATTCAACAAGTTAACCATTGACGAAATAGACACGAATAATTTCAAGTTTAGTCTTGACACAAAGTATTATGAGTTGCAACTTCGATTGGAACTTGTTAATTTTGAACATGATTTTAATCGACTCGAATCGATTTTGAGTAACGAGTATGCTCTAAACGAGATTCAATCAGTTTTTGTTTTAATCGATCAAGAAAATTTTAAGAACTTGTTTAAACTCGAGGGTCTTATCGAAAAATTGAATGAATTAAACAAGGAAAATTCTTGTTTGAATATTTTAATTTTGAATGAAAATTTTCAATCGAATCAAGTCGAGGAATTTTTAGAAAAAAATGAAGATTTTTTAAAAATAAGTCTGAGTGATTCAGGAGAAGATGAATTTTCTGATTTTGACGAACTTATAAACAGTCTTCTAGTTCACAGTTGGGAGGGTATGATTTTAAAATCAGATAAAAAATCGAGCAAAAAAGTTGAAAATATAGACGAAACTGATTTTGATGATAAAAATTTTAATTTCGAAGATATGATGATGAATTTGAAGGATTTAAGAGAAAAATCAATGAAACTCGATTTTGAAGAACGTAAAAAGTATGCTGAAAATATGACTGTTAATTTTTGGAAATCGATTGGAGGTGATCCAGAGGAAATTAAAGACATTGAAAACTAATTTTTTAAACCCTCATTTTTTAATAAAATTTTTTTTTTTTAAATTTTATTTTTAATGAACGGTGTGACTTTGAATTCACATCTAAGGCCGTTGTTAAACTTATTCAAAATTATTTTGTTAAGAATGTCGAAAAAAGGAGGGAAAACTGAATCGTTGAAAAAAATTTTGATGATCCATGGGTACCGTCAGACTGAAAAATCGTTTCGTGAGAAAACAGGCGGTCTGAGGAAGTCTTTAAGAAATCATGCAGATTTTATATTCTGTGAATCACCCCTCATAGTTCCAAAACGAGAAGACGAATTCGGAGAGGATCAAAATCAAGAGAATGTAGATGAAAAAGGATGGTGGTTCAGTTCTGAGACAAAGAGTTACAATGCTCAAATGAAAACTGATTGCGATTTGGGATTTGATGAAAGTTTAGAATACATCGACAGAATATTTGAGACTCAAGGGCCATTTGATGGGATTTTAGCGTTTAGTCAAGGAGCATGTTTAGGTTCAATTTTATGCAAAATTTCAAAAATAAACGAAACCGAAAGTCATAAATTCAAAAATATTAAATTTAAGTTTGCCATTTTAGTGGCTGGATTCAAAAGTGGTCAAAGTCAACATTCTTGTTTTTATGAACAAAAACTTGATTTTCCGACTCTTCATGTAATCGGTGAAACTGATAAAGTTATTCCTAAAGAAATGTCGGAAAATTTGTTGGACAATTTCAATGAGCCTAAAGTTTTTGTACACTCAGGAGGACATTTTGTACCTGTTAATGCTGATGCTAAAAATAACTTTATAGATTTTATGAGTAACTTAAAATAGAAAATAAAATAGACAATTCTCATTTTTTTTACAATTTTAATTCGTTGTGATGTAAAAATCACGATAAAACAGAACTGAAATGGTTTATAAAATAACGATTCCTAATTGTCAGAATATATTTTGAGAAGCATTTACCGCTTCTTCTCGAAGATAATTTTGAAAACCAGGAGCACTTTTTCACGTTTGATTCATCAATTTCTGGGTGCTAAGTTCCAACCGAAAATTCGAAAATGACAAGGGATGCATTTTATTCCTTTTTCTAAGAGAAAAAATCATCTAAATCTGATTTCAGTATTTTATCCTATGCATTCGAACACCTTAAATTACATAATTTATACTGTACTTCTACAGAACTTTTGGTGGCAATCGTAGCCGTACCGAAGCGTAACATACCCTTCCTGTAGCGTAGCAAGGAGCCTCCGTATCGACGCGTATCCCCTCCGAAGCATATCGTTCCGTGCTTAACATACCAAAGTGTACTGTATTCACCGTACCGTACTCAACAAAAAAAATTATTATGGTACGGCACGCTTCGTCCTCTTGTTGCTAAGCTCCGCTTTGTTACGGCTACGCTACGGTTAGCTGTCCACCAAAAGTTCGGTAGAAGTGCAGTATTCGAAATAAAAATTTCCAAAACTAAGAGAGGGTATTCTTCTAATGAATACAATAAGAAAATGAATTCAGATTTAACCTTTTAATAATTTAATATTAATAAAAATTTATATTGTTTTTTCCGCAATTTTCTCAGACAATTTCCCAAAAAACTTTTGAAAATTTTTGATAACATAGAATTACGGATTGGCTACAGTCAACTCACACTTAGATCACCCCATTTGTCCTCAAACTTGGCAGTGATATAACTTGAATGTGACAGAACTAGACTAATTTTTAATGAAATAAGTCCATTTTGTCTTGAAAACGCCGGTGATTTAAGTTAAATAGTGACGAAAGTATGTAATGATATAAGTGTAAGTTCACTGTATAAGACTTTCATTTCAGTTTAGATAATACAAAGGTACTTAAATTTTCGATCAACAATTACCTATGCAAATTACAAGAAAATCGTCTAACGCGAAGTATGAGTTACCCCGAATTCCAAAAAATCGATGCCTGATTTTTTAGCTATCAAACGAACATAAAATTAAGCCGATAGTTTAAAATTTTTCAATTTTTTGCAAAAGGTTCTTAAGAAACCTGTAAAGAGAGGAAAAAGCAAAAACCAATTAACTACAGTACTTTTAATGATTTTTTTACCAAAAGTGTTAGACAGAGTTAGAAAAAAAATATTACGTTGTAAAAAAAGAGTATGTAAGAAAATAAAACGAAAGCGATAGAGTAGTGTTGGAGGCTAAAAAGGATGCGTTAGAGTGACAAAAGAGAGCGTTAGAAAAGTGTTAGGGTCAAAAAGAGAAGCCTAGGCAAGTAGGATAAGAACTAAAATGGTTTCTATTTGTAAAGGTTAGTAGATAAAAAAAAATCTTTATTTGCATAAATCAATATAAGGAAAGAGAGACCTTATCGTGGTGCAAAAATAAAATTCAACTAAAATTTTCCAGTTCAAAGTTAATCAACAGGCTTCTCTTTTTGATCCTAACACTTGCATAACGCTTCTCTTTTAGACCCTATCACTTCTCTAACGCTTACTTTTTAGACCCTAACACTTCATTAACGCTTTAATTCTAACATCTAAAACTTTTCCAACGCTTACTCTTGAATCCCTAATGCTTTAATTTTTAAACCTAATGCTTTCTTTCTTCTTTCCAACACTTTATTTTTACACTAACGGTTATTTCTGCTGATTTATATTTATCTAATATTGTCTAACGTTTTTTGTAAAAAAGTAAAAAAATCATTAAAAGCACTGTATTTCAAGTTTCTCTTTTTCTTTTAGATTTTAATCAAAATGGAAATTGTGAAGCCTCTACGAATTTTAATGATCCACGGCTACCGACAAAACGAATATTTATTTAGGGATAAAACTGGTGGTCTTAGAAAAAACTTAAAAAATTTAGCCGAATTAATTTACTGTGAAGCAATTCACGAAATTCCCAAACAATTTCGTCTTAATCAATCAATCGATGAGTCCAAACCCGAAAACGAAGTTACCGAAAAAGCTTGGTACATAAAAGAACCCGGATGTCCATTCGATTATGACAAAGACTTTGAAAAAAGCATAATTCATTTGAATGAAATATTCAAAGAAAAAGGTCCTTTCGATGGCATATGGGGTTTCAGTCAAGGTGCTGAAATGGTCGCTATTTTATCCAATCTTCTAACTCGACAACAAAAATCTCATCTTATACCAGACATTAAATTCAAATTCGTAATAATATCAGCTACTTGTAAAACCACCAAAGAAGAACTTGGAATCTACTATGACTCTACTCGAAAAATAAATATTCCAAGCTTACACATAATCGGCAAAAGCGATAAACTAGTTAATTTTAACAAATCTTTAGAGTTGAGTGAATATTTTGAAAAACCTAAAACGTATTTACATGAACTAGGACATTTTATACCGGCTAAAAAAGACGATATTTTAGCCTATTCCGAATTTTTGAAAGACATGATCAAATTTTGTAAAGAAAATTAATTTTTTATTGAATAAAAAAAAATAAAAAAAACTGTCAACCATTTTAAAAACCTCTAGAATTTTACAATTAAGACCATACACGTAACGTGTTATCACAACCTCCACTAAGGATATATGAACCATTCATATCGAATTTAGCACAATTTACGGCATCTTCGTGTGCTGCTAATGGAGTCAACTTCAATAAAATTAAAATTAAATACTCAAGATTTTCTAGGTCTTTGGACAAAACATACTTGTTGAGTTTGTATATTGTAGGCTTTCAATGAACCGTCATCACTAGCTGTAACAATCATAGTACTGAGAGGACTAAATGTTACACTATTAGCTGCATATGGACCAAAGTCATGTGATTCAATAACGGCCACTTTGCGAACATCCCAAAGTTTAACAACACCCAAGGAGTCACAAGAGACGACAGTATCTCCCTAGAATAAAAAATTAGAAAATTTTTTTTTTGAAAAAAAGAAAAAATACTTTTAAATTGAAAGTGGCATGATTAACAGAATTCATGTGTCCATAGAAAGTATGGGCTACAAGACCAGTTCTACCATCCCATAGAGACAATGTTTTATCAGCTGAAGCTGTTAATACAATATTTGAAAAGTGTAAAAATTCAGCTGTATTAACAGCATCGGCATGTCCTCGAAGAGTGTATCGACATCTTAAACTGTTCATGTCCCAAATTTTAGCCGTGTTATCACGTGAACCAGAAACTAAAAAGTTTCCACACGAATGCCAGCTAACACCCCATACGGCTTGTAAATGATCCGTAAATGTGTGTACACATTTTTGTTTTTCAAAACTCCATATTTTAACTGTAGAATCACCGCTACTTGTAGCCAACATTTTTCCACTTAAATTTTTAGGTTTTAGACTAGTTTTTAAAGTATTTGTTAAGTTGAAAAATACTTTGGACTAAAATCACATCCTGAAACCCAATCTGTGTGACCATCACCTCTCATTACCATTTGACCGTCTGGTATTGTCCACATTTTCCATGTTTTATCATCACTTGTTGTAACTGCGATCATTTTACGAGGATGAATAGCGATACTTGTTTATTTAAAAAAATTTATTAAAGCTCAAAAAAAGTGTTTTGAAGTCTTACGAGCTGATTGGTAGATTATGAGCTTGAATTGTTTGTGTTAAACGAATGTTAGTCAAGTTATGAGCGTCTTCTTTAAGACGGTTAAGATACGGATTGAGACCTGTTTCTTCTGGAAATTCACTGTCCTTTGATACAAAATTAAGTCTTGGAAAATCAAAAATAATTATAGTCATACTTTTGGGTGTCTATTTTTAATGAACGGTTCTTCTTGTTTTTGTTTTAAATCTACTTTCAAATTTTTCTCTTGATTTCTGTAATCGGCTAATCTCTTTTGGGTCGGTCCAAAATCTTTCTTGTCCCCTTCTTAAAACAAAATTGGACTGAAAAAAAAAAATCTTAAACCAACAAAAGAACTTGGATTACTTGGTGATAGAACATCGTTTTGTTTGATCGCACTCAATTCAGCAACAGCACGATCTCGTTCTAATTGATTGACAACTTTATCACGAACAGCACCTTCATATTTATCTTTCATATTTTTAATTATCGGTTCGTATGTTTCATAATGGGATTTAAGTCGTTTTAAATCAGTTATAATTTTATTCTTTTCTTGGGCAACTCGATTGTGATGCATACGATGATAGTCTCGTTCTTTTTTCATCTTAACATACTCTTCTTTAGCTTTCCTTAAAACAACAAAACTTGAATAAAAGTTACATTAAATTTTTTTTTGTTAAGGGTTTACTCTGCGGCTTTTTTGAAACGATCAACTTCAAATTGTAAAAATTTGACTTGATCATTAAGTTGTTGATTTTTAGCGTATATATCCGGTACTTGTCCAGCTTCATCAGCTTTCAATTTTCCACATTGAACGTACTCGTACCATTCATTTTGAAACGTGTTTAACGTTTTTAATAGATTTAATTTAACCAAAAAATTTCGTATAAAATCATCTGTTGTCTCTGGGATTACATTAATTTCAGCTCTTGGTGGTGTAGCTACCTACAAACGGAGAATAAGAGGCTTACCAAGATAGTCTTTAAGTTCATAGCTTACTGTTAGTTTATCTTTAAGACCGTCTTCAAGTTTAGCGACTGCCAGATCGAAATTTTCTTCATTTTCTAAAAAACCAAAATTTAGTTTTAAATATAAAATTTCCGAATTTAAATTTTACCATTCTCATAAAAGTCTTCAATAGGGACTTCTTCATAGCTGATGTCGTCATTAATGTCTCTTAGATACTCCTCTATTAATCAAAAAAATTGAGATTTTAAATTACTTAAGGGTTTTCTGAGGGGTTACTTTCGATGTAATACGCGACGTTATCGATTTTAGCAAGGTCTATTCTGGGTATATCATGAGTCGATTGTGTTTTGTTTAAAGTATCCATGCGTAAAGCAGGTTGAACAGCCGCCATTTTTATTTTTTAAAAAAAAAAACTAGTTTATCATACGAATAAATCTAAGTCCGAACAAGATAGTGAGTCGTTAGAAGCGAGCGTACTAATAATTTTACTTTATTTTTACATAAAAAATATAAATTCTGAATTTGATGTTTTTTTTTCTCTTTTTTTTTGTTAATTCTCGCTGTTTCTATAGAAACTATTTCTATACCAAAATTTGCAAAGAAATTTTTTTTTTTGAAAATTTTAGGGTTGAATTTTTGAAGAGAATTTCGAGTTTTTTATATTTACATTTTAATTAAACGAAATAAAAAAAAAGCATTTTAACTTCCATAAAATGTCAATGTCACGTCGTAAAGCCGAAGATGAAATATGGTTTGTCCATGCCCCGCTTAAAAATGAAAGACGTGAGCCTGTACCAACTGTACAACCATCGAATATACCCTATTTAAATGGAGTAATGGACACTGAAGAGGAAATGAACAAAAAACAGATCATTTGGTTCAAAGACACGGATAGTGATTTTGTAAGGCTATCTAAATTAGGTGGTCGACACGATTTATTGATTCATCGAAATAAAGAAAGATCACAAGAGCCCAAACCATATCCGATACCATCATGGTGGACTGATATGTTGACCGAAGTCGTTCGCGAGAAACAAGAAGAAACAGAGTAATTTTTTAAAATTTATAAAATCTAATTTGATTTTTTAAACGTTTTAATAATCGATTAGGCCGTATGTGTTTGAAGTACCGGCTTGGTTTGCACATCAAGATAAAACACATGAAAAGCATTCAAATAATTGGGATCACAGACCAGATCCAGTTGTTAAACAGACCATGGCTAAGTAGGTTGATTAATTTTAAAAAAATTGTTCGAAACTATTTATTTTTATTTTGTAGACATGAAACAATTGAAGAACCACGTAAATATGGTCAATTGAGAAACTACTTGAATCCAGCTAAAGTTAAAAAAAGTTCTAAAGATACTCAAAATGAGTATACTGCTTTTAGACAAAATAATGTGTAAGTTAAAAATACAACAAGTTTTACAAAAAAATTATTCAAAGAATTTAATTTTTGTTTCAAAGTGAAAGTGCAGCAACAATGCCAAAATTGCTTGCTAATCATTATCAAACAAGTCGTCCAAAGGATTATGAGCAATGGAAAAGCCAAAATTTGGAAAAGTAATTTTCAAAGTTTTGAGTTTATAAGACTGTATTTTTCTATTTTTTAAATATTTTAAAGTGTTAAGAATACCAAAGGAAATGTTCATCTTAAATAAATTCAGTTTTTTTTGTTAATTATTTTTTTTGGAAAAATTGTTCTAAATAAAATTTTAAAAAATGTTAATTTTCCTTTTGTTTGCTTGGTAAAAGGTCGAATTTCTAAAAAAATTATCGTTGTCATGGTTTTTTCCAACAAAAATGTCAACCAAACTTTTGCTATTTTTTGGAAGATCAAAATCCTTGTTTCAGTATCGGCTAAAGCATAGAAACTGACTATTGTTCATGTTCATTCCATGTCCATTCAATGTCACTTGATTACACGTGACTTGAAGTGACATTGAATGGACATCACGACTAAGAAAATTGACATGATGTTACCTTGGATGGACTTCAACAGAATTGAATTTTTCCAGCTCATATCACTTTCTTTAATAAACATTTTCAATAAGTTTTAGTACGTTTTTTGAACAATCCCGAGTAGTTTCCTCCAATTTAAGCACTCCAGTAACTTAAATATGTCAAACTTACTTAATTAAAGACAATCGACTTGGGTTGGATATATGCTTCGTCGACAAATAAATGAGCCAATAAAACTTATAGTCTGCTCGAACCGATTCAGCAAATTGGAAAGCCAAAGCAAGGAAGGCATGCAACAAATTATTTTAGATATATTTCTAATCTAATAAAACATTACCCTGTCTGTTGAGGAGATCGAGGGGGCTGCACAAAATCTGGAAAGAGGGGATAAGACTAGTGATCGCGTGTGCTACGAGTGTAGAGTGATTGGATTGGTTTATCTCGCAGATTGCATAAAATATTATAAAATCATCAAGGTTATATCAAGTTCAATTGAAACCAAGCCATTTTTTCTCCCAAGGTAACATTATGTCCATTCCAAGTCAATTTTCTTAGAGTTGACATGGAACAATAGTCAGTTTCAATAGTCAATCTCACACTTAAATTTTCGCCATCAAACGCATCTATCACACTTGAGCACCCTAACACGTCTCCTATACTTTAATTGAACACTCTAACACACTATTTTTCAAATTTTACGCTGTTCTAAGACTTAATCTTTTTCAGCATCACACAGTCTAACGCTTTTTTACAAAAAAAGTAAAACAAAATCATTAAGATTACTGTATACTCGTATACATCCTTTTGAATTTTTTCGGCAGCGTACAGGAAGATGGAAAAGACTCAGAAAGAAAAGAAGCAAAGTGAGCAGCAACATATGCTGAAGTTGAGAATCTCGTAAGTTACCACAGGCTCTAATAAAAACGTATCACCGAATGATGCTAAACAGCATTAGGCTGAATAAGAAGAGAAAAGAAAACTCCATTTCAGCACCGTTGAAACGGAGTCTTAAATAAAGTTTACAATCTCGGCAATTTCGAATAGATTGTGTAAATGATTTTGATGTATGTTAGTTAGATAATTTTTTTTTTAACTCAAACTAAATCGTCTGTAAACGGAAGTTCACATATTAATCGCTCGGTTTTCTTTAGATTATAATTTAAATGGTTTATTACTGGTATTTGCTTTTTATTCTGTTAAAAAAGTTCGACTCAAAATACTAATTTTGAACAATTTAAAGAATTTTTAATAAAAAGATTACAGAAAATCTTTTCTAAATATTTATATTATAAACTTCTCTCTTTTTGTTTCATATTTTAAATAATTAAAGTTATTAGAGAAGAAAAAATTAATCGCTTTTTCTTGAGAAAACAAATCAACAATCAATAAAAATTACATAAACTCATTTTAGAAAAATTTCAAGAATAATAATCTTTCTTTTTAATTTTTTTTTCTGTTTCTTGATAATTTAAACGATCAAATCTCGAACTTTTGACTTATTGCACCCAATCGAAATGTTGATTCATTCAAAAAATGTGAAGTTTTTAGTTTAGGATTACTTTTCGTTTAAAATTACTAGTCGAGTTGGTGAAAATAAAAGGCGCACCGTACCGTACAAAAAATTAAATTTATGTTTAAATTATTCATGTATAAGAGATCATTTTATAATTAGATTCGGCAAAAACTTCAAAATTCGATTTCGAATTTGAAGGGCTTGTTTATTTCATTTATTGCATTTTTTAAGTTTTCTCGTATTTTTACAGAATCATTTACGTTTTTTTGGAATAACTTTTAGAACATGCAAGACATCACTTTTTTTAAGCATTGAATTGTGAATGATTGTAATAATTTGGTCAACGTGAAGAATTATAAAGAGTAAATAAAAAATTGAAATTCAGCTTATTTGACTTATTGATAGGCATATGTACCCATTCGTTTTAAGGTAATAGGTTGGAATGGGTTACCCGAAAAAATCAGGTTTTGGATTTCAGGTATGGGTCTGGATTGGGTTACCCAGTTACCCATTATAAAAAATTGGGTTTTTTGAGTAAATTTACCCAAATTATATAGGTTACCCAACCCAGACCCATACCTGAAACTCAAAATTTCTGGGGAACCGATTCCCTAACCGAACCCAAAACCTGGATTTTTTGGGTAACTCATTCCAATCCAATATCTTAAAATTAATGGCTACTTATGTCTTGTTATTGAGGATTTTGATCCTCACCTTTCAAGTTGAAGGATAGTCTTGCTCTACTAAACTAATATGTTGACGTCTTATATGGTTATAGAATTGACGAGAAATTGGGTCTCAAAAATCACGAAAAACTAAGTAGAGTACAATTCAAAACAAAGTTAACACTCTTTTCCAAGCAATAAACACTTCAAAATATGTTCCGAAGCATAAATTTTTTTTAATGGATTTTTTTAAAGAATAGTTTATAATGTTTATGTTCTGCTTCTGTTTTGTCTAACAGTGTAAAATAGGGGTACAGCAGTAAAGACTGGTAAAGCAGTGAATTTATCCGGTGGGAGCTTATGAACTCAAAGTCCAAGTAAAGATGACAAAATAATTAGATTTATCGGTTCAAATATCAAAAGTAAAGTAGAGTGCAAATATTGATCAGGTTTTCGTTAACTTTTTTTTGGGTCGTATTGTAAGGTTTATGATATGAGACTCCTTACATTGAAAATCAAAGATAACCAAAACCTGATCAGTTTCTGCACATTGTGTAAACAGATTATAAACTGTTTTGAAATAAAATTAAAGCATAACATAAACTGTTCTTGATAAACACTCATTAAAAATTAATGTATATTGTTTGACTTTTAAACATTCGGAGTGACTTTATGACACTTTCTGTACCAGAAAACGTTTGAAACATTGGCTTGATTTTTTTACAGAAAAAAGAGTTATGAGTTTTCAATAGAGGTCTCAACTTTTACGGTAAATAGAATTATGAATGAAAATTTTTGATCCATCATAGACTTTAACGAAAGACCCCAAATAATAAAATTACAGCAAAATCTAACTTAGCTACGCATCCCTACAAGCTAATTTTTTAAACGAACAAAGATCAGAAAAAATTTATTCTTAAGTTGGTTAAACACCAAAAACGTTGGCATCTTAAATAAACAATGGTCAAGTGCATCCAGTTGAACAAAAAAGCACATTCAGCTCTAACTTCTCTAAGAACAAGCATAATTTCATTAAGCAAGTCATCAAATCGGACTTGCGTCTTTCGATCGACCAAACATAGGTAAGCTTAATATAAATTTCAAGATATCTGTGTTTAATAAAAGTTGTTTTTAAAAATTATTTGTCAAATGAGTACTTTTAGGTGCACATGATTTTAACAGTAACATCAATAAGTATTTTTATTATGACTGGGAATACAAACAAAACAGAAAAAATAAATTTTTAATAATTTCATGTTTCAAGTAAATAAACCTCTGAATTCGAGAGTATTTCATGATTAAACAAATTAATATCAAAAACACACTGAAAAATAAAAACAAAAACGAAAAGTTTGGTAACAAAAATTTTCTTTTTCTTTTGCTTGTTCATAATTTCGTTTGCTCAACAAAATGATAAAACGATTATTCGAAAATTTAATATTTTAAATAAACTTAGCTTTTTTTTAAAAAAAAAAAAAAAACATGAAATAAAGTAATTAAACTAATTATACTCAATTTGTATAGCGCCCAAAATTGAACAAGAAACAAACAAAAATTTGAAAGCATTGTTGTTATTAATTACCATTCTACTGACAGCTTTTTTCTTGTTTTTTTGATTTTCTATTGTTTTCCACAAGAAATTTATGCGAAAAATTTGTTTATCAAGATCTATCATTTTGAACTTAAATTACAAATAACTCAACACACTTCAAACGAAGAAAACAAACAAACGGTTTTTTAGATCTAATTGAAAGATCTTGAAAAATTGAAATTAGATATTAGGAACTGTAAACACGCATGCTTAAGAAAGAGTTTCCAAAAAAAAAAAAGGGGTAGTTTAAGAGTATGACATTTGAACGGAACAAATATATCCTGTTTATTTTTGTTACGCAAAAAGTTCTTATTAAAAAGATGAATAAAAAAACTTTTGTAATTGTTTATCCCTAAAAAGTAATAAATTTAAAATTTTTTTTTTTTTTATAGAGAAGATTTATGGATAAATTTGTTATTAGTTGTTTTGTTTTTTTGGTTTTTATCAATTTTATAATGATTAAATAATTCGCTTTTTTATAATAAAATTGCTTTTACCGTGTAAATCGATGTAAATTTAAAATGAAGTTTTTGATTGTAATTTTAAGTATAATCATAATATCAAATGGAAATGATTTTGGTAAATTTTTTTGTACACTCCCGACCCTTTTCCATCTCTTGTGGCAGTTCCCAGCACTTGCAAATTTGGCTTAGATCTTAAATTTGTTAATAAGCCAAACTCCTCTGCAACGTTGTGATGGTCAAAGCCAGCGGCATCCCAATACGACAGGATTCGAACGCGATCCGTAGACCCACATACTTATGATACAGCACATTTAGAACGGTGTTAGAATGACAGTAACATCGCCGCCCTCCGATTTTCTTTAACTTTATTTGATTTAAAAAAACAGATGAAAAGTGACATAAAAAACAAAATCACTAAAGATATCGGATTTTTCACTTTCTGCCAAAAAATCGAAATTCTCGTGTATGAAAACCCTAAAAAACATATAAATCTTTCCATTAAATAGTCTATTTTCGAAAATCGATTTTGGGTGCTGAAAACGGTTCTTTTTTTGGAAAACTGAAAGGATCACTTTTAGATGTAATCAAATATGTTTTTTTGGGTTTTCATACACGAGAATTTCGATTTTTTGGCCAAGAAGTGAAAAATCCGATATCTTTAGTGATTTTGTTTTTTATGTCACTTTTCATCTGTTTTTTTAAATGAAATAAAAATAAAACCATAGACTTGTTCAGAATTTTCTCTAGTTTAACCTAAAGGAAGAAAAAATTGGGGTAAAAATGACCCCTGGGACTTAAACAATTTGACTAAAAAACTGCCTTTTTTTACCGTTTTTGTCCGAGGACGACTTTTGAGAAATTTTTTCTTCGGCCGATTTGGGTACTGGCGTCAATGGGAGCTTTTTGTCTTTCAAATCATACCTCGTGATCAATAATATCTTTTTCTATTCTTAAATGTTTAAATTAAGCACCTTATCATTAGGCTACAAAAAGCGGAGGGGTAGGGGTAAAATTTTTGATTTTTGACCCCCATGAAAAAATGATTTTTTGGGGTTTTCGGGGTCATAGATTACGGTTCCGATGTCAAAAATGACAAATTAAGATAGCACTCAAGTTTTGAATTTCTGGAACTTTAAATTGACCAGAAATTGAATATCTTCAAATGGACAATTAGAAGGAGGTAATCCAACTTCATTTGTATATGAGGTTCATGGCTAAATAGTTTAAAATCCTAAAAAAGGATTGATTGGTCTCAACCTCATTCCGCCTTTAGATCAGTCTTTTGGTGAAAAAAATGGCTTCATTTGGATCTACTGCTTCTAGGACAAGCTAACTTAAACCCCTTCCCTGTTCATATACATGTATTCTAATTTTTTTACTCAATTGATTATTGGCTTCAAGCTTTTTAGATTTTCGACCACGCCTATTAAGTCAGACCTCGAAAAATGACAAATTAAGATAGCACTAAAGTTTTGAATTTCTGGAACTTTAGTTACATAAAACCTTTTAATTTCAAAAGAAGAATATTTCATCCCTTGACAATTTTTCCCTGGAGAAAATCGTAGCCTAGATGTCTTATACAGAGTTTAGAAAAAATTCACTTTAATGTAATGCCTCCTTTCAACCTAGTTTTGAAAATAAAATAAAATTTAAGAATGTCCACTCGATTGGTTCAAATTCAAATCATCATGTTACAAAAACTATCCATCTGCTTCTTATTCAACTGCAATGGTAATCAACATAATCCTTAATTAATCAAAAAAAATATTTTCTTCAAAAATTTTTTTTAAGGAAACTTGTTTTAAAGCGTCACAAAAAAACGGTGCTATAAAACAACCCTATCTAACCAACATAGAGAGTGATGAAGAAATGAATTTTGTAATGAGATTTATGATTCAAAATGACATAAGCGAAATGTATGTGGGTGCAAATAATTTGATCAAAAAAAGTAAAGCTATAAGTCATTCTTTTCTTCCATTGATTGATCAACAATTTATTATTTGAAAGGTAATCATTTGCTTTGGGAAAGAGCGGGTCTAACAACTGACAACAACCGTGTCAATAACCGTAGCCTATGTCCCGATATACATATTGATAATTCAAGTTTTTTTTGCGGTTTTGTTAAGAACTTATTTTACGACGAACAAAGCACTAGTTCTCTTTTGAATTTAGACTCATCTGAAAACATAAATTACACAATTCACACTATTTTACAAAATCAAAACAAATTTTGTGTAAACGTATCAAACTGTTTTACCAATTTACCTTATCTATGCGAAGTAAATTGTACTAATCAAGAGTTAAAATGTTCAAATTGGACCGAAGACTATAACCAAAAGCTACTAGCACAATCAATAAACTTTTCGCTAATACCAAAAACAACAAATAGTATTTGGACAACGACTCGTTTCGATCCATGTCTCACAAAAACGAACAAATGTCAAAACAACTCTACATGTGTTTACAGTGATGTTTCAATTGAAAAGTATTCATGTATTTGTGAAGAGGGTTTCGAAGGTATTTATTGTCAAAGAGACGAAAGACCATGTCAACCACACAGAAATAAATGTAAACATAACTCGACATGTGTACAATTTGGTCGTGGTTATAATTGTTCATGTCAAAGTGGATTCGAGGGTAATCATTGTGAAAAAAATATTGATGATTGTATCGAGGGTATATGTCAAAATGGTGCTCAATGTCATGATTTAATAAATTCATTTCGGTGTGATTGTTTAAGTTTTTTTTTTGGTGAATTTTGTCAACACAAAAAAGAAGATCTTGTACTCAAAGAAAATGTTTCACGATCATTTTCAGTGTTCGCTATAATATCAATTGTTTTAACATATGGTTTTTTTATATCACTTGATTTGTTGAGATTTTTTTTTAAGATTGAACCAAGTGGTCTACTTGAGGAAAGACAATTGATTAAAAAAAAACGATTAATGAAAAAAATAATGGATGATATGAGAAGCAAGCGAAAGAGAAAAAAATATCGTAAAATTATTTATGCTAATTATGCTGGTAAAGATTCGTTTATAGCTAAATTTGAGAAAACTTTTCGTATTTCGTATGATTTGGATTTGCCGTTTATTGACGAAGAACCTTTTAAAACAAATTTGGTATAATTTACAAATAAAGAATTCTCAAACCAAATTTTATTTTCAATTTTTTTTTAACTGACTGGTTTTCTCCAGTAAGGGACCCTTGAAAAAAACACATATGGCGTACATTATTTTTGTTTAACCAAGTAATAAACATGTTCAAGAGCTTTCTCATTATAATTATGTCATATCCTAACAACATAATGACAAAAAACACTGACTTGGATTTTTGATATACATGAACCCCGCCCTTACTAGAATACGGCGTGCAAGTTTAGATGCTTATCTTGAGGAAAGGACATAAACGCGATAGAATCAGTTCAAATGCGAGATACACAACTTTTTCCGAATTTGAGAAAGTTGGGTTATGTGAAGAGATCTTATAAGCTGAACTTAACTACACTTGAATCAAGAAGATTTAGAGGTGAATTCAAATGTTTACTGACTGGTATAACCCAATTATTTTCAAAAAAGACTCGTCTAACAAACTTCGTCATGGACCAAGATTCCATGACTTTGTTATAGAAAGACAATTAGTACGGAATAACTAACAAAGATATAATTTGTTTATCGATTGTATATCTTGTTGTACTTGTAAATATGTATATATTTTAGGGTTTTCATACGAGAATTTCGATTTTGTCAGAAGGTGACAAATCCCTCATCTTTGTGGTTTTTGATTTTTATGTCCTTTTTCGTCTTCTTTTTTAAATGAAATAAAGTTAAAAAAAAAGTAAAACCATTGATTTGTTCAGAATTCTTCCGATTTTGGTAACGGCGTCAATGGAAGATTTTTAGGTTTCAGGTGGTACCTGCAGATCAAAAGTATCTTTTTCCAATAATGGGTTCTTAAATGTTTAAATTAAGCACCTTATCATTAGGCTGCAAAAAGCGGAGGGTTAAGGTTAAAATTTTTGGGTTTTGACCCTGAAGAAAAAAATGATTTTTTGTTGTTTTCGGGATCTTAGATTACGGTTCCGATGTTAAAAAAGACAAATTCAGATAGTACTAAAGTTTTGAATTTCCTGAGCTTTATAAATTCGAATCATATTTTTCAAAACCCCTATTGAATTACTTTTTCCTAATTATTGTAGAAATATTAGAAATTTAATGAAAATATGTGTGACTCAAAAAAAATATTTTTCAACTTTAAACTTGAACTGAAAATGAAGGTTTTTGGGAACGGGAACTGCAACGGAGATAGGGAACTGAACGGGAATGGTTTTTAGAACATAACAGAAACGGAGATGGAGCGGGAACGGAACGGCGCGGTATTATTAGGTATTATTTTTGTACTGGTATAAAGTATAAACATTTTAACTTTTGTACTCGGGTTAAAGATTGAATTCGACAATGAAAAACAACTGAAAATGCAGTTTTTGGATACCTGAAAAAACAACGAAAAAAACGAAGAATTTGTTTGAAAATACTTAAAAATACTTGAAAACCCTCCCTTTCCAATCCAAATGCATGCACCCGGGTGTAATATCTCTTTTATTTGAAAGTTAGTTAAAAACTAAATATTCTAGGAAATTCAGCATCGAAAATTGTTCAAAATGAAAACGAGCATTTTTGAACAAATGAGCCTGAGACCTGAGACCTGAGACCATTTGTTCAAAAATGCTCGTTTTGGGTAATTTGACGTCATGTGACGTCATTTTACGTAAGAATACGTAGCGGTGCGTCCGATGCGTAACATGACGAGATGAGACGGGTCCGTCACAGCAAGTAATATTACGTAAAATGACGTAATATTTCGCATTTTTACGTAATATTATGTCGCGATGCAACCTTGTTTCCACCAGTTTAATATTTATTTTTTGTTTAATAAAAAAAACGAAAAAAAAACGAATTTTTTGATTGCTAAAAATTAAAAAGCGAAAATTTTTTTTGATTTGTATTAAACACATTGTGTGTGTGTTAATGCTATTCCACTTAGAACCCTCCGTTACAGTGTAATATTAAGACTATTAAAAATACTAAATCATGCATAATCTGAATAAGCTTACAAAAATAAGTACGATTATAAGATACAAGCTGATTTTTTTAATTGGACAAAGAGGTTCCGATTTATTCAGTTAGTTCAAAGAGTTTCGGTCAAAAACGACTAGACCGCTAATGTTAAAATATGATCTTAACTTGTTACTTGACTTGATTTAATATCATCTTAATTAAGAGACATTAAAAACTAAGTTAAAATAGACGGTATAATAATAATAATAAACTGCTTTGTATAACAATGTTATACACACGCCTAAGGCGTCCAGCCAGCTAGTGGCTTCAGCAGTAATATGAGATTGTCCATTCAAAACATTAATAATACTAATAATAAAAATAATAATAAAAATTTATAAATTTTGACCATCCAAAATTCTTTTAAAATTGTTGACATTTTCTATTTCTTCAATTGAGATTGGGAGACTGTTCCATTTATTAACGACTCTATTTGTCAAAAAGTTATGCCTTTGCGATCAGTTTCGCAATATTTCTCTCACTAATCTGTACCTATGACCTCTCAGCTCCATCTGTCGATTTGGATGGTTAATTAATTTGATCCCTTTATACAAGTTTACGTTTTCTATCCCTTTAACGATCTTAAAGATCTATCAATCAGATCTCCACGATTTCGACGCTCGGTTAAAGTTTGAATTTTAAGTTCTTTTAGTCTTGATTCGTATGGCTTGTGACTGATATTTCTTACTAACTTTGTAGCTCTTCTTTGTACTCTCTCCAAAGCATATATGTCTTTCTTTAGGTATGGGTGTCAAACACTGTTGCCATATTCTAGATGTGGTCTCACCAATGAAGTATATAGAAGCCTAAAAGATTTCTTGTTAACATAATTAAACGAGTTTTTTAACATATCTAATGTTCTATTGGCTGGCAAGTTAAAATTTTTTCTCAATTTTCTTTTTTCTATTTTTTGACTCTTGTGCAATCGTTATAAAAAGTGTGCTTTTAAATTTTTCAAGGAAAGAAGGGTGCAGCCAAATGCAACAAAATTTGCTGAATCTACTGGAGAGGTCTGCAAAAATTCTGCAAATAAAATTGCGCATTTAAAAATAAATCTTTTTCAATGGCGTGCAATTCAGCATAACTTTGAATTTTTTGCAAAATTGCACGCCACTGAAAAAGATTTATTTTTAAATGCGCAATTTTATTTGCAGAATTTTTGCAGACCTCTCCAGTAGATTCAGCAAATTTTGCTGCATTTGGCTGCACCCTTCTTTCCTTGAAAAATTTAAAAGCACACTTTTTATAACGATTGCACAAGAGTCAAAAAATAGAAAAAAGAAAATTGAGAAAAAATTTTAACTTGCCGTATTGGCTTTGTTTACCGATTGACTTATATGGTTCTCCCATTTTAAGTCACTGCTAATATGTACACCGAGATCTTTCTCTAAGTGATAAAAGTCTTTTCGAAAAATTTAAGTCTGAAAATGAGAATTAACCGTCAAAAAAGGTTAAAAATGTGATCAATGTGTTAATTCTTTCCTTTATAAAAGACCTATTTGAATTTTATGCTCTTTATGTTATGTATCTGTATGAAACCTTTATGGGTCTTTATGTAGAAATGGCAGCAAACCCTGATTTTGAAATTTATAAGTTCTTTATTTAATTATTTAATTAAATAATGATAGCACAGTTAGTGGTACATACATAGTATTGTACCAGTGAATTGAAATTATTTAAAAGCTAAGGCTTCTGTGTTTTACTCGATTTTACACCAATGGCATTAAAAGCTTTTGCTAGTTTCTTTGCTTCTTTGAAACAAATTTGACCCATTTTATGCACTTTATGTACTTAAAGCATAAAGTCCAAGGGGACCCAAGAGTTTCACTTAAAAATTATATAAAGTTTCTATGCTTGATTTCCCTTTTGGTGTAACATAAAGTATGGTCTTTATGCCCGAGCCAAATTTTAGTTTTTTTTGAAAATTACATTGAAAAGGATGGGAAGTTTTTAAAACTTTTTTCGCATACTGGTTAATAAACACCCCCCATTTTAAAAAATTCACCCCCTGTTTTTTTGCAAAAAAATACATATTTTGGGTGCTCTTTCTGGAACTGGTGTCCTTTTTTTGCTACAATCATTTTTTTAATCACCAGAATTTGACCTAAAAATCGACTTAGAAAGACCCTCAGCGGTTATAAATATTTTAGTAAAAATATCATTACAACCTTTAGAGAAACTAGTGTCTCTAATCTAGGTCAGTCTTTCGATCGTTTTGATTTGATTTAAATACTAAGGCTTTTTTTACGTGATTTTTCAGGATATGATTATTTAGAAAAAAAGAATATGTAAAATATTGCTTTATTTGATTCTTAAATATACCAAATAGTATTTTTTTAAAACAAGACCATGTATTAAAACAAACGCCTGACTTGCAGCCATTTTAATGTTAAATGGTTAAATTTTAGACGGACCAATTTAAAAAAAAACTGTACACACGGTCTTGTTTAACACGATTAAAAGGTCAACAACAACATAAAAAAATTTTTTAATAAATTTTTTTTTTGTGTTCAAAAATCGAATTTAAAAATTGGTTGAAAAACAAAAAAAAAAAACGAACAATTAAAAAAACTGAAACAATCATACGCAAATCTAATTCTAAAAAAAAAATAAAAAAAATAAATTTTTTTTAAAAAGTATAAAATCAACAGTTCAATTACTTGACTAAATAAATTCGTTTGAAATATTATTTGTATCAAATTCAACAAGATTAAAAAATAAATAAGAAACATTAGCTTTGAATTTTTGTTTAGAATTTTTTGCTCATTTGCCAACAGTTCATTGACCTTTAAGAATTGGAATTTTTTTTTTGAGACTTAGATAACCAAGCTCATTTAAAGAGAAAACTTACATTTTTGTCCAAATTGTAAAGTTTTGAATTAATAAAATTTTTATCGTCTACTGTAAAACCAACTTGTTCACTTACTTCAATTGGTTTAGAAACAGTTTTTGTTCGTCTTTCAACAAGAACAGAGTCGCCTAGAATTTTGCTTGCTCTTTTTAGTGTTACACTTTCGTCATTTAAAACCGATTGTTCCAATTGAGAATTTTCAATTTGTTTTGTATCGTTGAGTCGTTTTACAATACATTTCATTCTGAATAAAATTTTTTTTTTTAGGTAACAAAATTGTTTCAATTTTTCCCAAAATTTACTTATGCTCGTCAATGTTGGACTTTTTTGTAAGAGCGGCTTGTTTCCAAAATTCGTTAAGATCGTTCGATTGTATTTTATCGTCGACTTGTGTCCAAAGAATTAAAAATTTGTCTCGTTGATTATTATTCGTTTGGTGAAATTCTGAACAAAATCAAACAGGTAATATGAAAACTCAAAAAATTAAAAAAAGAATAAAAATTCTAACCTTTTAAAAAATTGACCATTATTTGAGTTGTACCAGAAATTGGTATTAAACCAGTACCCGGTTTAACTCTAAACTTATCGGGTGAAGTTATTTTGATTTTATACGCAAGTTGAGTGTCTGTATTATTAGTTAATGTTATATATTCAACAATATCTGTTTTAGCATCGCCAACATTAAACGTCAACTCATCGCCTGGACTAATTGATATTAAACTACTATTAAATATACTATTTTGATTTGATTCGCTTTGTTTTATGTGATTTGGTATTGTTCGAAAACTCGATTTTGAATTACGTTTACTCTTCATTGATGAAGTTTCCTTGAGAAAAAAGTTTCTAATATTTTTTCTTTTAAATTATTCTATGAGAACTATTCTATGAGGTATAAGTTTTT
Source organism: Brachionus rubens (assembly GCA_022207745.1). Lineage (NCBI taxonomy): Eukaryota > Metazoa > Rotifera > Eurotatoria > Ploima > Brachionidae > Brachionus > Brachionus rubens. The sequence continues at coordinate 417,372 of JAJVHD010000001.1, read as the reverse complement.
TTAGGGAAAAAATATTTTCATTTTCTTTAATTAGCATGAAAAAGCACAGGTATCAAAGAATAATTAAAATATTTTTTCTTATCAAAACACATTTTTTTCTAAGCAAGTATGAAGGGTCCTTCTTCGGGAAACCTTCATATAATTTTATAAGGTTATTTTTTGCAAGATCATAAAGCTCATCCTGTTTTTTTTTTCAAATGAGAATTTTCTAGTAAGCTTAAAACAAGATATTGTTTGCAAACTGAATTCTTGAAAAATTCAGTACGGTATGCCGTACCAAACCGTGGTACGTTTAGTTCGGTACGGCACGGTGCGCTTCGGTGCGGGTACGCTTGACACCAAGCGTGGTTAAGAAATGGAAAATTCTTTTTTGGAGGTATTATTACTCATTTTTTAGAAGAGATCAAGATCATGTTGGAACATTCTATGTTGGAACACTGAGATTCGATCTTTATTTTAAGTGTACTAAGGTGTCAAAGTTACAGACCCTAAAATGATGGTTTTCACTTTTTGAATTGTAGGAACCAAAAAACGGTTACCGTCCAATAATTAATGGTTCAACTGGTAGGTATACAATTTTTAATGAGGTTGAGCTTAAATTATTAGCTTTATCTCATGTATAATGCAAAAAAAATGAGACACTTAAGGACCTTAGATCATCTTGGGTAGTATTTTAAAAACCCTCTCTATTTTTACCCAGAAAACAAGTGCAAAAATATAATAAAATATTTAATACAGTGTAACCTCGATTTTGTTACCCTCTATTTTGTGAAACCGTGATTTTGTGAAATAAAAAAGAGAGACGCTCCCTAACACCTTTAATATATTTCTGGTTTGAATTTGTGAAATTTTACTTTTGTGAAATTTTTTGCATTTACCCAGACACTTCACAAAATCGAGGTCGCACTGTACTTGAGAGTCCGGCAGGTCTTTCTGACCCGTTTTCATTTGTTTCCAAGCTATTTCTCAGAGAATAAACTAATTTTCAAAAAGTTTTCAAACTAGACCTACTTTTCAAGGATTACCTAAAACGCCCGATGGATCTTTTTGACCCGATTTTTATTTATTTCAAGAATAAAGCGATCTGAGTGAACTTTTAGAATACCAATCGATAGATCTCATTGAGAGCTTTCTTTATATGCAGATTTCTACCTTTTTTAGAGGACTTTATTCCGGTAAAATCCACTAGAAACCGCGAAAATCAGATTATTTGCTTACATGGATTATGTCTCATGGAATAGTGAAAACATTTTTTATTTTGTTAAAAATTAACAAAGAGACTATCTGATTAAAGGTTAAAACTTATATTTTTGTATTATTTCGTTTTCGAGAATCATATTACAAGAATCTGGTCACTTAGGTATAACATATTTACAAGAACTTGTCTTCCCACCCAATTTTTTTATTTCTTGGAAAAATATTTGTGATTGAAATTCGATTTATTTCAGACGAAAAAAAAATTGATTCAGTCATAAAAGAGATTTTTCATTGCCGGGAATTCCGCGGTTTTCGGGAGATTTTAAAAATGTTTCAATTAATAGATGATTTAACAGCTTAAAAATCCGGTCTTACACATTGCTATTTTCTGAAAGTTCATGAATTTGGAGTGGCGAGGTAAGGGTAAAATGTTTAATTTTTTATCCCCACAAAAATATGTTATTCTTGTGTTTTCCAGACCGTGGATTTGAGTGGACAGTTGATAAAATTTTGATCTTCATTGGAAAATAAAAATTTATGAGCTTTCAGAAATGAGTTATGTGCAAGACCGGACTTGTTAAGTCTAAAGCTACCGATTTTAGAATTGACCTAAAAGTGTTTAAACTTACAATAAAATCACTTTTAGATGAAATTGTCTTTAAACTATTGTTATTAATATTTTCTTCTTCTTCATCGATTTTTTCTTTTAAATGGAATGTTGGTTGTTCAACTGACTTGAATTGATCAAATTCAAAAGCACTTTGAAACGATTCAATTGGCGGTTTTATAACGTGATCGTCTCGTTTATACGTATATTTATATGAATCCTAAACAACCAAATCAAAATCTTTTAAAAAATAATTTTCAAATTTTTTTGTCTTTAAATTACAGTTCCTCCCATGTGAACAAACAATTGACTTTCATGAACAAATTCTTTTATAGATTTTTTATCTACAAATTTGATAAGTTTAATCGATTCAGCCGGAAGCCATTTTTTAATTAATTTCCAAGCAGCTTTTTAAAAAAAAATACTAAGTTAATTAAAAAAAATGAGTAATAAAAATTTTATAGTACCATTAAATATGAACGGCATTTGATATACTATCAAATAATCTTTTTTATAAAAAAAGCTATAAATCATGTTGTTTGAACAATGTTTGATTATAAAAGTTTTTTTACCGATTAGACCTGGATAGTAGGTTTTTAAACAAGCAACAATAAATTTAATCATTTCCATATCTAAGTTTGAATAGCCGGCATCGCTCATGTCAAGAACTAGAACAATCGGATCGTCTAGATTGAACCGATAATTTTTTTCGAAAAAAAAAGCTAAAAATCGACAGACTTGCGGATGCGGATAATTATCTTTTTTGTGTAACCTAACAACCAAGTGTACTTAAAAAACCGAATTTAAATCAAATAGAAATTAATTTTTTAATTTTGTGTTTTTTTAAAATATACCCATTGGATTGCATTGATTGTCTTCGTTTCGTTTGAACATAGCACCTTTTTGAAAAAGTTCTTCAGGAACAGGAAGCTTTCCGGGTGTTAGCAAGTCTTTAGAAAAAATAAAGTAAAATTTTTTTTTGCTCAAAGTGAGAAAATTGAATCTTGAAAAATTACTATTGCAGTCGAATTCTTTACGCCATAGTAGAACTTCATTTACCATATCGACACATTTGTCCGGATTATCTAATGAATGCTTATAAAATGCCCTTAGCCAATTGTAATCTGCTTTAATACGTTCTACATCTTTTGGGTGATAAGCTCCTTTATCTAAGCTAGCTATTAAAAAAATTAAGATTTAAAATTTAATACTCAGTTTTGGGTTTTGAACACCTGAAGACCTTGTGAAAATTAATCTTGAATTTTTGGATTAACTCTATGCATGAGCATTACAGAAAAAGCCTTGCCCAAATTACCGATTAATTTTACGGTATCGAATGGGAATGTATTACCCAAAAATTCAGGTTTTGGGTGCGGATAGGACATGGGTTACCCAGAGATTTTGGATTTCAGGTATGGGTCTGGGTAACCAATAAAATTATGTTTTTTTTATCCAAAAAAATTGGGTCTTGGGTATATACCCTAGAGTTTGACTTTCTGTTTAAGTCTATTTTGACCTCCTATTTCAGTTTAAGTTTGGCATCTTTCGGGAGATGTGAGCAATTTTTTATTTCAAGAACTTATAATTCGATTTTACGATCAGGTCTCAAGTCTTAATATGGTAAACGCTTAAGACTTAATCAACAATAGACGAGTCACACTTGACAAGAATTTCTAGAACCGTGGATAGTAAAACCGACGTCGACGGTCGTTATTTGGACGCCTGTTTTTACTACCCTGATAGTCAAAGTGAAGCAGGCTTTTCTCTAAACTTGATTCCTCAAAATTGAATAATTGAATAGGCGAATAATCGGATATTTATTAATGGTAATGAACATTATCCCGGTAACTTTCGGTCAACAAAATGTCTAAAGTTAGAAATTAAACGATCACTTTTCAGCTCATAACCCAATTTGATGACAAAACAAAGTCAGAAATTACGGCATTAAAAAAAATAAATAAAATGTCTTACATTTATATTTTTGAAAAAAATCTTTTCTAATTTGTTCAAAAACACTGTCAGGTGCACTCTTTAAAAAAAAATTTTTTTAAAAAAATTTGACAGACAAATTCTGATTTTTTAATTACCCCAAAAGACATTTTCTCTAAATTCTAGAACAACAAAATAAAAATGATACCAAAGAGTCTAAAATAAAAAAAAATAAACTTAAAGTAACGTGTGATGTCATTCTTTTTTGTCGATAAAAATTGAACATAAAAAGGTATTTTTTAAACAAAACAACCAAACGATAGCAAAAAAAAAAAACAAAAACAAAATGAAACAATTTTAGAAAATAATAAAAATTTGAATTTGTGTGAGTTAATTATTACTTTTTATTTTAGTTAGATGTGAAATGAAATTATAATTTTGTTCGTTTCAAATTATGCTAGAATTATTTTCGTTTTGTGAGTGTGTGTGTGTGTTTGTGCTAAGTCAAAAGATTACATCAAAAATATCAGAAACAATGAAACTTAACAATTTCGGGTGCTATCGAACTGTATTTTGAATTTCTTTTTGTTTCAAAATTATAAGTGTTTTAACATAATTCGAGATGAACAGAAAAAAAAATGAATTTTTTCAAGTCTTGTGACAGAAAATTTTCTTGCTAATTAATTTTAAAATAATATGCAATCTCTCTTTCTCTTTTTTTTTTTACATGTCTTGGTGGAAATGAAAATCTTTCAAAAAATTGTAAAACAATTGATCAATTAGACTTAAAATTTATCTTATCACTTTTAAAAGCCTTTAAAATCGTTTTACGAATGACATTTAGATCGTAAATCATTTTTTTCTGATTTAAGGCTAATACTTGTCGTGAAACATCTTGAAAATAAAATATTGAAATTTTTATGGTAAAGAAAAGGGTCCTTGAGATAAGTCTCAAAGACCAAAATTGATTTAGTTCTATATTAAAACAGATCGCGTGACATTATTAAAAAGCTACAAAAAAAGATCAGAGGGACTCCTTTACAGCAAAATTTTACAGTTTAATCAATTTTAATTACGGAGTGTCTATTAACACAATATGTTGCAATAATATAGGCTATTGACACACTTAGTTTTGCTAGATAATTTTATTGAATATTTGAATTAAAAATGGCAAAATTGTAAAGAGTTAGGTCCGGTTCCATCTTAAAAAATTACCAACCCTTTGAAATAACCACTTGAAAAGTTAAAATAACAACTTAAAGTAATATTCGAATAAAGTTAATGAACTCATTTCAATATTAGATGACAAAAGGAACAGATTAGATACATGTACAATTTGATTTGATGCGTGAGACAAAGTAGAATCATATGCGTTGTGAAAATGATAGAATTATTTGCAGGGAGACCCAGAGAATGTGGTTAAATGTAAGTGTGATTTTACAATTAATTTTATGCTATCCTGTTGTAATACTCTTTATTGCGAGGAACGAGCAAGCCGTGACGAGCTTTATAAGCATATGTATTGAAAATCAAGGGGGAACAATTTAAAAATTTGTGATGTTGAAAATTTAAATTGGTATACACCATGAAATTAGAACTAAAATTAGAAATTTGCAAGATCATGGATGTATTTTTTTATTTTGATCAGACTTAAGATCTTATCAATTTTGGGAAAAGTAGAAACTCAATTTCAGTATCTGAACTTATAAGTTTACAGTACGCATTTATAAGTTTCGAGAAATTCTAAGACTTAAAAATTTATAGATTTGTATTTCAAAAAAAATTAAAATTCATATCGTCGTGTATCAATAGCCTATATTATTGACACATATTGTTGCACTTTCAATGAAGAAAGACCCTTTTAAAAAAGAAAGACCCCCTAAAAAATTGATTACGATCTGAAGAATATTGAAACAAATTTTCTATCTCGTTGATATTTTTAAATGAAACCAAAAATATTTTGGTGATATTCGTGCAAAAATCTACTTGAAATAAATTCATACACTTAAAACTTTGTTGTAATTTTATTTATACAATAAACATTACATGATTCATTGATTTTTTTACTCATAACCAATTCATGGTAAAATTAAAAAATAATTGTTTACTCACGAAACTCAATCACAATCGAAGCACAATCAAATATAACAAAAACAAGATCAATGTTCGTACATAGTGTAAACAGTTTATAAACTGAAGGGTTGTTAAAAAAATCACGAAGTTATAATTTTGTTATATAAGATTTAATTTGAATTTTCGAATAAAAAATTTTGAAAAAAAAATAATAAAGCTGCTTAATCGGCAAACATTTGCTTCCGAAAACTCAAAAATCAGAAGAAATTTTTTTCGGAAAAAATCCATCGCTGAACAAAAAATTTGTAAACTGTTCTTAAAAATCATCTAAAACAAAACATTGTGTTTTGATTTGTGTTTTCAGAAAATGCTTTAACCGATATTGGCTTAGTTTACAAAATATTAAATAATGCTAAACCAGATGTCGACTATGTGAACATAAGTTCACCAAAAAGTGTGATCAGTGGTATCATGTCGACTTTGTGAACTTTCTGATCACCAAAATTGTGTTCACCTAATTTGTGAACATTTTGTGAAATTAAAATTTTTCAAAAAAATTTTGTGATCAAAAAATATTTTTTGTGAACGATTAAAGTAATTTTTAATCGTGTTAGTTGATTAATTTCTCTAACTTTTTGTAAATAATGTACTCAGAGATTCGCTGTACCTGCTCAAGATCTTTTTTTGTCTCTTAGATTTTTGAAAATCAGAGCCAATAACTTGCATTCATTTTAAATCAGAAACTACGATTTAAGTGAATTTCAATTTTATGTGAAATAGACACAGAAAGTTTGGTTACTGTTACGAATGGAGCCTTAAGCCTTGTAGATTTACATAACCTTTTTTTTTGGAAAAATAATTTCATCGTGTTTGATCCATATTTTTTTTTTTAAATTTATGCTAGTAAGTAGACTGGTGTAGCCAGAAAATAACAACAGGTTTGCTTCTCATAAAATAAATCATTAAGCAAAGGACTGGGACAGCTGTAGTAAAATGGAACTTATTCAAAGTCATTTGTGTGGTTTTCCAATTATGCATTTATCTTAATACACGAATTTGCGCCCTCCCAAAGATTCGGTCAAACGCAGAAAACTTTTCTTCATAAAAATAAGCGATATAAGTTTTAAATTTAGGCTGTTTTTAGTTTTTTAATAATTAATACGAATGATTAATCGTTGATCACAAAATTTTTGTGAACATTTTTTTCATTTCGTTATCATTTTTTAGATTTTTTTGTTCACATTTTAGGTGAACAGAGTTTTTGTGAACAGAAAGATCACAAAGTCGACATGATACCACTGATCACACTTTTTGGTGAACTTATGTTCACATAGTCGACATGACCCGATTGGGAATATGTTAAAATAAAGCTGAAAACTCAAATTGACAAATCTCTGCCAATCTTTAAGCTAAAATTAGTCGAAGTCCACCTTTTAAAGGGGCAAAAAAAAATCAGAATTAATGATATGAACTTAAAATAAAAAATTATTCTTTTAAATTAATGAAAATTTGCCAAATCCTTTCTTCTTTTAAAATCTTGACATTCAAAAAACTCTTTTTTTACGAAATTATAAATTGATCGTTCCCTTTTCAAGAAAAAAAATGACATTCAAATAACTTTTTTGAGCAAATAACACAAGGATTCTCTAATAAAAAAATAAATCGTACAAATTTAAATTTCATCATTTAAGAAACCGATCAAGATTCTTGGAAAAAATGCTGCTTAAAAAGTTCAAGAACTCATTTAAAATTTTATGTTTCATTTCAAATTATCAACTAAGGTTTATTAAATTGAAAACGTCCCTGCTATCTGAATTTGTTATTTCTGATATTATAACCGTGTTCTACGACCTCGAAAACCCCAGAACCTCTCCCCCTCTGCTTTTTGCAGCCAAATGTCAATGTGCATTTAGTAAACATGATTGGAAAAAGCTTTACTTGATGTAAAGATATGTTCTGAAAGCTAAAAATTTTAGGAAAATTGATGAAACAGTTTCTTCTTCAGTGATCATTCAGCGGTTTTACATTTAAAATTGATTGTCTGTGTTATGTTTTTTAGACTTTCTCTTTATTTTTGTTGAAAAACAGATAATTGAATTTTAAAATGAAAATATTCAAAATTTTTTCTTTATCTTGAAATTTTTGTTTAAATTCCTCTATAATTGAACAAACATATGCTTTAAAAAATAAATGTTCAACAAAAAAGTTTAATTCAGCATGAACCGGGTTGATTAAATATCTTTGTTCTTCAATTGAATTTTCTAATCCTGTTTTTTTTTTTGAAAAAAAAAATAACAAAAAATTCGAATTTTTAATTGATAAATTAGTTTTTTATAAAAGTGCTATTAAATGTTAACTGTCTAAAAATATATGTTTAGAGATAAATGTTTCAATAATTTTTTTCTGTTTCTTGTTCGTTTTGCGTCATCTTACGACAACTTATTCTTGTTTCAATAAGATAATTGAATTTTTGTTTCGCTAACAGCCATAAAGTGATTATTTTTTCTCGCTTTTTTTTGTTTCTAATATTTTTTACTGAAATTTAGTAACAAATCTTAAAATACTCTCTTCTTTACACATGCGATTTGTTTCAGGATCGATAAAATGCACTTAGTGACCCCCTTTGTCTTTAGTTTAATGTTTCGATCCGAACAAACCCTATTATAGAACCCTTATGACTTATATGTTCGAACATTAAGCAAGAGTTTTTATAAAATGGAATTGGTCTCGTAATAAAAATTGAGAAGCAAAATAGATAATTACAAACTGAATGATACCAAGTGTGGCTTGGTATAAAGTTCTTAAAAATATTCAATTATTAAACAGAAAAATTACGATGGGAATTGTGAATTTTGGTACAAATAAACGAACTAAAGACCCCTACAAGTGCGAAATCACTTATGCAAATTGTATCAGCTGATACAGAGACTGTCACATCAAATTACCAGTTCTGCAAAAAATCTGCAAACTAATTGCGCATTTAATTTTCATATCTTTAATTGGCGCGATTTTTACAGAATTATTTCAAAGATTTTGAAATGCTGGTGATTTCATGATACAGTCTCTATATCAGCTGATACAATTTGCAGAACAGATTTTGCACTAGTAGGGGAAATATTACATCGTTTTTAATTTTTGTATTTGTTTTTTTTTTGTACTAAAATTCACAATTCCGTCAGGATGGGTTGAAGAAAGGCTGACAAGAGTCATCAAGCAAATATTCAGCTAGCAGTTATTATCGCTAAAACAGCCCAAATTCAAACAAAAAAACAAGAGGTGAAATTGAGAATTTTCCAGGTTGATAATTTGTTAAAGAATGGTGCAAATAACAGTATAAAGAAAAGAAAAAAATAACACTTATTGAATTCAATTAAGTTAAACGCAAATGACACCCAAAGACTACAGGGTACGATTCTCAAAGAACCGTTCTACGTTATTTTACGTAAATATTTTGTTTTTTCAAAAAATTAAAATAGTTGATTTTTATTGTTTAAAATTTTTAAACTTCGAAAAATTTAGAAAATTCTCAAAAAATTGGATTTTTTGCGTAAATTCGAAGAAAAATAAGTAAAAACACTAAATCGTGACACCACTGAAGTTGCGTAAAAAATACACTTAGATAAATAACTTAGTCTAAGATCTCCTATTTGAGCTTGAAAAACAACAGTAAAATAAACTTACAAATTATCTTGAAAAAAGAAAAAATATTTGAGACAGATAAAAAAATTTGAATAACAAATGGGCTTGATGTTTACCTTTTAAGTCATGAGCTTTTAAAAAATAAAATATTTGATAAATTTAGTTTGGGATTTTTTGACTAGAATAGAAAAAAAATAAGAATAAGTTTGAACTTCTTTTAAAGATGCTTTCTTTAAGGACACTTAAAACTTTTTTTAAACAATTTACTGGCTTCACATATGACACTACAAGATCAAGAAGATGACTGTCTTAGCATTTTTCTCAACTTTTAGATTGAAAGTTATTTGTTAAGAATGAACGTTGAAAATCCAGTAAAAATTGATTCTTTAAATTTTTTTCTAAAATTTTGATCAAAAATTTATTAAAAGAGTGTATCCGAAGATGTTTTATTGAGCATCCAAAAAAAGTTTCTTGACAAGTTCAAAGGTAATTCTTGAAAAACGCACTTTCAAAAAATCAATTTCAATAAAAAAAAAATCAATTTAGACAAATTAAATGCGTATCATCCAAAAGATGTTGAACGTGTTAAAAGAGACACAAAATGGATAAGGGCTTTTTACAAACATTCTATGATGGAAGAGGAACGAGCGGTAAGTATGATCGATGAAGTTCTTGAATGGAGAAAACAATTTGGAGCTAATGATTTAGTTCAACCTGGAAAACTTCCATTTGGGCAAGATTTTTTAAATTTAGGAGCTTTGTTCAAACGAAATAAGGATAAAAATGGAATACCAATTTGTAAGAGACTTTTAAATATTTAGCCTTTTGACACTTTTTGGATTTTTTTTTTCAAGTAAATTTTGCGGCCAAAACTCACTCAAAAGGAAGGAACCCATACGATGAGTTGTGTAAATTTGTAGCTTATTTTTTTGAAAAAGAATACAAGTTTGATGTTGACAATCCGATTATTTTAATGTTTGATATGACTGACTCTGGTTTGGCTAACTCGGTATTTAATTTTTGTTTTAAATTTTTTTGAAAATTTTTGTTATTTTTTCGTTCGCAACAAAAGGATTTGGATTTTTCTCGATTTTTAATCAATTGCCTTAAAACATACTACCCAGGACTGATAAGTATTTTCTTATCTTCAAATGGTTTCAAATTTTTTCAAAATCGTTTTAATATTTAAGAATACATAATTATTTATGATATGCCTTTTATTTTAAATGGTAAGATGTTTTCTAAATTAATAATTTGTAAGGGTACTGAAAGTCAAATTTTCTACGAATAATCGAGAAATAAAGAGTTGTTTTTGAAAATTTAGTTTACCGCACCAACAACGTTATAGAGTGGTATGGTACGGTAAGCTGGTTCAGTATACCTTTTTTCAATTACTTTAATATGTCCGGTTCTATATTTTAAGTTTTGTAGAACCGGACGAGAGATTAGCAATTGATAATTTCCAACACTTGACATCCATCTAAAAAATTAAAAAAAAAAACTTATTTTTTCTAAAATTTAGCAATTTGGAAACTAATAAAAGCGCTTCTTCCATCTAAAGCAGTTGACCTAATTAAATTTGTAGATAAAAAATCAATTAAAGAATACATAGATGATGATAATTTATTCATTCATATGGGTGGAAAGGTATTTATTTACTTTTTTGATTGAAAGTTTTTAAATCAATTTATTTTTTGAAGGATAATTACAAATATGATCCAAAAGATATCGATTATGGAAAAGACGGAGATTTTGTCGAAGTTGCTATTTAATCAGTTTTTACCTTTTTTTAAATATTTAACAATTAAAAAAAGTTTAGAATTACCCATTATTTAAGTTTATTTATTTCTTAAAATATATTCAATACTTAGCCTGTGTTTATTAAAACCTACTAGAAATATTTTGCCAATAAATGTGATCAGTAGAGTTTCTAAAGTTAAAGCCTGTTGAAAACTACTCAAGTCCTCTTCTAGGATGTTATAAAAGAGATGATGGTTTTTCCACAGATGGAAAACTTTGGACTCTTGAAAAATCATACACCTTAATAGAATTCTTAAAAAAACTGTTTTTTGTTTCTCTGATAGAATAATGTATTTGTGTCTGAAATAATTTATTCATTAAAAACGATATTTTTCTATGTCGATCTCTCAAACCAACTATCCCAGCTAAAAAAAAGACTATACATCTATGTAGATCTCATTGAGAGCTTTCGATTGATATATAAAAAAAAGGGGATGTATACAACAACTATAGGGGGTATATGAGGGTCTTTTAAGACTGAAAAGTGAAAATTCAGTTTTCTTCCCCAAATTACTTCACAAGGAGTCTAAATATGGTATCATTTTGTAGGTCTTCATTTACTCTACCTTGAATGAAAATAATTTTTGCATGGCTCACTTCGTGTAAAAGTTACACTTAGGTGTATGTTTCAAAAATGCAACCGGGTGCATATTTTTCAAAGGTCCAAAAAATATAAAGTTTTTTATTAATTTAATGAACTAGTGTTTATTGAGCTTTTTTTGGTCCTTCCCTTTTTGACTTATTTCCAAACTTATCGTTAAGGAGCTCTTACAAAACCTTCAAGTGAGAACATTAACATAATTTACAAAATCGGTTTTCCTGAAATCTAGTCTAATAAAAAATCTAATTTTTACATGATCGTCTAATTTTTACATATTATAAGGAACGCACGAATGTGCGTTCACGAAATTTTCAAATAACCCTACAAACTTTAAAAAACGAAGATAGATTTTTTTTAAATTATGCTATTCAAAGACTAGGTTTAATTTTAAATTCTAATTTCGTATTTCGATATTTTAAAAGGAAATTGATATTTAGAGTGCGGAACTATGGGAAACTATGGTGAATTTCGGTTAGCTATAAGGTACTTCGGTGAGATTAAAAAGGATCATGAAAATTCTTAACTGTAACACGTGAATGGACACAACAGTACATACTAACGTGTAGAGATAGAAATGGGAAAAAATTGTTTCTTTAATTTTTTATTTGAAGAGTTATAAACAAAATAATAATTCTTTCAAATGATTTATCTTATATTTGATTAATAGAGGGCGTAGATCCATCGAAAAAATATAGGTAAATCACATATACTTTCGGAAGCATAAATTTAGGGGGAAAGTATATTGGCGAACTTTCAATGAGAGAAATACACCAAAGAAAGAGAACCCCACACTTTACTTTTTTCAGTACTTAAAAAATATTAATTTTAAGCTTTTGTTAAATGAGAATAATACACTTGAAAAATGATAAAAGTACACTTTAAAAGACGCGAACACACTATTTTTTGAGATTCACGCACTATTATATGAGACCAACGCACTTTTATAAAATAAGTTAAAACATTAAAAAAAACGTTTAAATTTGTGCCATTCCCATTCAAAAATCACTGCATATATAAATTAGATATAAAAATTTCATGCAATTTTTTGTTTTCTTTTTTCTTTTTTGTAAAAACATGGATGAGATTAGAAAAATAGCAATCGTCAAGTGGAAAGGTAGACCGTATTGTTTGGTAAAATGGGAATTCGACAGGCCTGGTTTAAATATGGGAATAGTGAAATTGTGTCAATGTCGAGCGTATAATTCTGATATCTGGATGAGAATCCATGATTGGATACGCGTTAAAGATAATGGAAAAGTAACAATCGGCATGGTCAAATTTATTGGAAATTATAACGACTGTTAATTATAACGGCAAATTTACTTGACTCCTGCGGGCTATTCACATTCAAATGGGCCTATTGAATTATACAACAACACAATAAAGAGTCATTTTACTGATAGAGTAAAATTCAACCTTATTCCAGCCTTGTAAATATTTTGTGAAGTTTTAGAAATGGAATCTTCAAAACCAGTTATTGTGGTGACAGAAGGTAAAGTCTCACAAAATATGCGTAACCTGGCCGAAAAAATAATTAAAAGTTGTCAATTAGAAGCAATAAACTTGCTATTTTTAATTTGAAAAATTCCTTTCTTTTTGTATTCAACTTATTGGCTTATTTTCTTAATTAATTACAGGACATTTGTAAATAAATAAATAAATTAATTAAACTTTTTTTTAAAAAAAGATTCAATGGGAGAGAGACAAGTACAATGCTGCCTTTAAAATATTAAAGACAATGCGGCTATAATATGCTAATTTTATCATTTGGAAGGGTTATAATATGTTCCCTTGTTGGCTTGTCTCTTTACCTTATAGCCGCAGCATATTATAGCCGCATTGTCTTTAATATTTTAAAGGCAGCATTGTACTTATAAAAACTTTGTTTTTTGGTTTTCGATCGTTCCTTCAACTTCCGCTATGATAATTTCAAAAATTTTCATTTAGAACCTTAAATTCAAAAACCAAGAAGGCTAATATTGCTTAAACTTTAAACCTTAATCTAAAGTCAATTTGTAAGTTTTTTCTAACTACTGTAATACATTTAAAAGCCCATTTCTTTGGGCTGCCTTTTGGATGAGGTAAAATTCCTGAATAAATGGAAAAGTCATTTTAAAATAAAACTTCAGACAGCTTAGTTTTCTTGAGGTAAATATGTTTGCAAAGTTTAATCTCGAAATTTCAAATGAGTATTTATTCATTTTTTCTTAAGATAAAAAAAATATATAATATGATAATTAGAATACCCTTGAATATCAATCTTTTTTATTCAAATATGAATCTTAAATTCGAAAAAAAAAATTTCCCGATCCACTTGAACATTTAAATGATTCTTTTTTGAGTCAAAAATTCTGTAAAATGATTGTTGTATTTTATTTTTAGCATCTTAAATTATTGCATAAATAAGAGTCTTCAAAAGACTAAGAAAAATCTTCTTTTTTTTAGGTTCAAGATTTTGAATTAAATTTCTTCTAGCTTTTTTTGTAAACTTTCAACAATGCAAGTTGAAAAGCCTGTAATACATTTTTTTTGCCATAAAGCATTACTTTCTAAAAAATTAATTTTTTCTTTTTTTAAACTCAAGCACATTCCAGAGGAAGTTTTAGAAAGTATTCAAGCGAAATTTTTACTTCAGTTCAAAAGTAATTTCTATTAAATTATAAAAAAAAATGGATGGTTTTTAAACTCGATTTAGACAAGCTTGAAAATGGAACTTATCATCCAAAAGACATTGAACGTATAAGAAAGGACACAAAATGGATAAAGGCATTTCATAAACATTCAATGGGTGATGAAATAAAAGCAGTTGAAATGATCAATGAAGTTCTCATTTGGAGAAAGCAATTCGAAGCAAACGATTTAGTTCAACCTGGAAAGTTTCCATTTAAACAAGAGTTATTAAGTTTTGGAGCTTTATTTAAGCGAAATAAAGATAAAAAAGGAATACCAATTCGTAAGAACTTTGATAAGAAAATACGTTTTTTTTTCAATATTGAATGTTTTTTTGACATAAAGTTAATTTTGTGGTACGAACACATTTCAAAGGAAAAATCCCATTCGACGAGTTATGTAAATTTGTAGCTTATTTTTTTGAAAAAGAATATAAATTTAATGTTGATAATCCAATTGTTATTATGTTCGATATGACTGGTGCAGGTTATTCCAATACAGTAAGTCATCAAAAAATTTTTTGTGTTGATCTTAAGAAATTCATGATTTCATGTTTCAAAGGATTTGGAATTTACACAATTTGTTGTTCAATGTGTAAAAACCTTTTATCCAGGATTACTTGGTAATTGGTTTATTTTAAAAATTAATTAGCATAAATTGATAATTTTGAATTCATAAGAATACATTATTGTGTTTGACATGCCTTTTTTATTTAATGGTAGATAAGGATCAGACCTAATCTAAAATTTTCAATAACCAAATTTTTTTTTTTAATATTCAAAGCTATTTGGAAAGTGGTCAAACATTTAGTACCTGGCAAAGCAGTAGAACTAGTTCAATTTGTAGATAAAAAATCAATCAAGAATTTAATAGACGATGAGTTTCTATTTGCTCATATGGGTGGAAGGGTAATTTATCAATAAAATATAATCCAAAATGCAGACATGTGTACCCATGAATTTTAAGGTGTTGGATGGGTTTTGGTTACCAGATAAATTTAGGTTTAGGGTTCGTGTAGGGTATGGGTTACCCGGAAATTGTGGGATCCAGGTATGGGCCTGGATTGGTTTACCCATAAAATTTGGGTATTTTATATATTTTTTTTAGTTTTTTTTTTCAACAAAAATTGGGTTTTGGCTATAAATACCCAAATTTTATAGGTTCTCCAACCCAAACCTATACCTGAAAACCAGAATTTCCGGGTGACCCAGACTCACCCAATACCTTAAAACTAATGGGTAAATATGTTTGCCTAAATGTGAAATAAATTTATTTTAATTTTTTGAAGGACAATTATCAATACAATTCAATAGATATAGATTATCAACAAGTCGGCCAGTTGGATATTTAGACTTTTTTATATTTGATGACACTTTTATTAACTTTTTTAGAAAAATTCTTGTAATAAAACACCATTTTAAAATTTTTAGAATTTTACTTGAGTAGATCTTGGGTGATCATCATGTGACTAATATACTCAAAATTAAGTTAACAGTAGTCATTTTGGTTTCTCTTTATTTCAAAAATCAGGTCACGAGATTTTTCGAAAATGAAAGGGACGGAAAAGTTCTGAAAACCTTTTAAAATGCGGACGTGTTCGAATGAACGTCAACACTCTTTTTTGGACAATTAGAAAGTAAATCTTGAAAAAAATCAAATTTTAAAATTGGCCATAAAATTGATCAGTCTCAATTTGGTATTTGAAAGATTGATTAAACAAATAACCAGAGACTTTATATAGGCTATGTAAAAACAATCATCCTGGACATTTTACTTTTTCATGAAATTTTCCGGAAAAATAATATCAAAAAAACATTACACAAAATTTAACTTTAGACAGATTCAAAACAAATAATAGTGCTAATTCACAGTTGTAAAGTAGAGCTACGAGATATAATAAACAGTACTCAAATAACATGTTACAGAATGATTATTAACTACTTTCGCACTGTTTGAATCGGAGCCTTGGTAATTAGAATCTAATTCTTAGTCAAGAACGAAATTGTATTATTTGTCACGGTATATTGCAGATAAATCTTCGATTTAATAAGAAAAAGAAGAAAAGTCTTTGATATAACAAAATTATTATCATCATATTCTTTGCAATGAATTGTTACACACAGGTACAATACCGTTTTCTTTCCATTGTAAAATCTTTGCTGCTAACGTCTTTCATTGATCTTGTTTGGAAAAATTTGTATCTGTCTGGCAATTTTTTAAGGACACGCAAAACCATTTTGTTAATATTTTTTACTGGAGTGTGACCTCGATTTTGTGAAGTGTCTGTATAAAAACAAACATTTCACAAAATAGAAGTTATAATGTATTGTAAGACGACCTAATGGGGTGAATGAAATTTTCGGAACGATTGTAAACAGTTTGAATAAAGCTTATCGACAGACAAAGACCCCTCAGCTTAAAGATAATTCATTCTTCTACAAGCCAATATACAGTGTTGCTATGCTACATGGATTTTACCATTTTTTACGTAAAATGACGTAAATTAACATCATTTTACATCAAATGACGTAAAATTACGTAAGTTTTTAAAACTAAAAGGGCCAAAAAAAAGCGAGTTTTTGGTACTTTTTAGGAAATTTTAAAAAAAAGCTGACTGAACAAAAAATCATTTCAGAATAATAAAAATGAGAAATTACGTAAATTTACGTAAAAATAAGTAAAAAACGATATTTTTTAATCTAAAATTTGGTAAAAAAATGCAAATGAAAAAAAAAAAAATTTTTTAATTGTAATTTTTATAGTTTAAGACTTAAATTGGTTTATGATTGATCAATTCCTAAAAGTCGGTCAAATTTGATGTTTCCTGATCTACTAATCTATTTAGGGATAATAATTTAAAGATTTTTTGTTCCGAATTCATAACTAATACTTAAACAAGGATTTACTGCCGTTTCAACAGAACAGTGTCAATTTTTTTTGATTGTACTTAATTCAAAATATTTATTTAGTAATTTATTAGCACTTCCATCGTTTATCATAAGTTAGATAAATATGAAATGTCACAAATTCCGAATTTCCAATCCCTTATATATGGAGTGTTCGGTATTTTAACATGTCATATTTTACACTTTTAATCTGAATTTTTATTCCCAAAAATAAATTTTTTTAAATTTGTCGGTTCTGTCGACTGTTGTATATACAGAGTTGTGTATAATGACGTGTAAAACCTTTCTATTACGAATTACTTCGGTTACTCAAAACCGATGACATCGCGGCTCTATCGCCAGGGATATTCCTTTCTAAATGTCGAATTAAACGCTCTTTAAAATTAAACAAAGGAATAATTCCTTTAATTCCTTAGGAATTATTTAACTAAACACTACTAAAAGGATAATTTTGTCAAAAGCAAGATATATTTGGGTAGTCTGAAATATTTGGGTTTAATAGTTTCTCAACGCCCAGCTTATTATTTTAGGTCTTGCTTTTAAGTCTATCGAGAGTGATTGGTAATTCCCACTCATCTCCATTAGAGTTATAGGCAATACAGTCGTACCTCAGTTATATCATCCTATTTGTCCGAGGGGTTCAAACATGATATAAGTGAAACTTGATACAAGTGAAAATGTCTATTTGAGAATAAGCCATGTTTAGGGTTACCAATCAAATTGAAATACTAAAGATAAATGTTATTTCTTGAATCAAAAAACTAAATATATACGAATCAAATGTAATTTCAGTCATTGGACTATAAAACTGTCTTTAGTGAAAGTTCAAAGGTAATTATTTTATTTTCAAATAACCTTGCAATGAATTATTAGCTTTTTGTCTTATGACAAAAAAATGGCTAGATGCTTAAATGATATAAACGGATTGATTTATAATGAGAAACAATGTTTTTTAAAATGTTTAAATTTTACAATGTTTTTCATAAAAAATGTATGCCATTTTTAAATCATAAGTTAAACCCACTGATTATTTATTTTGCTAATTATTTATAGTTCATTTAAAAGAGGACACGGTACTTACTGATATGTGTAACTTTGACATGTTAAAATCTCTTTTGGGTGAAAAAGTCCCCCACATTGTTTTCCCCATTTTTATCCATTTACCCCAAAATCACTTTGACAGAGTTATGTGGACGATATCTAAACAATATATACTGGCTTGTAGAGGAAAAAATTCTCTACAATGAGAAGGGTCAAAGTAGATATTGCTCCGAAAATTCTATCCACCTTAGTACACTATCTTATAATATGGTAATGGTGTGAATTTATCGATATTGTCAGTTTTTATGTCAGGGTACCTATTGAAGACATCTTTCAAGGAGACTTTGGTTGTTTCTATTTTCCGATATTTTTAAAACTTTTGAAAACCTTAAACATACAAATCAAAATTAGGACTAAACTTTTCAATTACATAAAACCGGCTATTTTTAGTTCATCAAGTTAACGATTAAAATAATATGAGATCGAATATCATTTAATAAAACGAATTTTATCTTTCCTCAATTTTGTTTTACGGTAATTTAAAATAGATAATAAAAAATGTATTCTTATAAAATCTCAGGTGATTTGAAAACATAAACCTTTATTAATTAAAAAAAAAAAAGAATAATTTTTGGTACGTTTTGAATTACAATTAAACGAAAAAAAATTCTTTATCTTCTTTCTAAAACATCCCATTAAAATAATATACTTTAAGGTAATTCGTCAAGTTAGCAACCGTATATTTTCAATCTTTATCTCTATATTTTATTATCTTTGCTCTCAACAAAAACAACAACAAAATTATCTTATGATTGTATTTTGATACCAATCTATTTTTATTTTTAAATAAAAGTAAAATTTAAACATTCTATTTGGCTTAAGAGCTTTTTTTTTGGATTTAAAAAAAAAAAAATAAATTTTTATTGAATTTGTCTTTGCGGTTAAATGATCGATTGATTTATCTCATCTTTTTTTTTGTTCCTCTTAAAAAATTTTCAAGTGGGTTTTTTTTTATCAGTTCAAGTCCCGACTCTTGAACGTTCAAAAATTTACAGTTAACGACTTGATTTTTTCCATTAAACTTTGAACTTTTTATTTTTGAATTTTATCTCTATACAGCTATTTTCACTTCCTTTTTATTCAAAGTAATCCTCGTCTATAATTTTCTTTTTGTTGGGCCCTTGAATGTTCAAAATTTGAGCCCAGAGTCCCATTATATCGCAAAATTTGTGCCTAATTTTAGACTAAATGATATAATGAAGAAACCGAGCAAGAAAAATAGACCTAAACTTGTTCATCTTGACTCGAATCAATTTGTTTTTAAAATTTCTTGTTTATACTTTTTTATGCTTATTATAACCCAAATAAATGCTTTAAATTGTCCGAGTGGTTATTGGTCATGTGAAAATGGAATTCAATGTATCAATAGTACCCTAAGGTGTAATAATATAATTAATTGTGAAGACGGTTCCGATGAAGGACCATCGTGTAGTAAGCCATCAAGTTTTTCAACTTTTTTTTTTCCAGTCTAATTTCTAACTCTTCAAAGACTCGACTTGCGCTATTAATGAGTTCAGATGCGCGACTGGAAACGAATGCATTCGAATGGAATATGTTTGTGATCATAGTAAAGTTTTTTAACCAAACACTCCAAGAAACTTGAGTGCAACTTTTTCCATTTTAGATCAAGACTGTACTGATGGGTCAGACGAACATTCAAATTGCTGTAATTTCTCTTTATAAATTTTAATATTGTAAACAAAAATCCTAATTATGTGATTGAAGCTTATCCGTTATGTGGCTTAGGACAGTTTACTTGTGCTAACAAGAGATGTATCAACCAAAATTATGTTTGTGACGGTAAAAATTTTTGATTCAAAATCTTTGTTGATTTTTAAAATAATTTTTTTTTTTCGGAATAGGTGATAATGACTGTTTGGACAATAGTGATGAAAAATTTTGTTGTAAGATCTTCGAACTGACAATTTTTTTTTTTCTTTAGAGTTTAATCTCTTTTCAGCTTCAAGACACTGTCCACCAAATCAATTACCTTGTAACACTACTGGTAAATGTTTAGACATTCAAAAATTTTGTAACGGAGTTTCAGATTGTCCCGATGGATCAGACGAGGCAACAACTTGCTGTAATTAAATTTAAAACTAATCCCTCAACTTTTTTGTTTAAAAAATTAAATTTTTAAGCTTCAACAAAATGCTCAGCTCTTTCGTGTACTTATGCTTGTAGACCAACCCCTAAAGGCGGAATATGTTATTGTCCACAAGGTCAAATGATTAACCCAGCTAATAATCGAACTTGTATTGATGTTAATGAATGTGAAATGTGGGATGAATGTGACCAAATTTGTGTCAATTCAAACAATTCATACACTTGTCAATGTAGAACTAATTACACTCTACAGTCAAATGGACACTGTAGACATCTTTCAAGCAAGTCCCTAGACATTTTATCAGTCTTCATCTTGTTAATTAAAATAATTAAAGGTGGTTCGGCAAGGGTCATTTTTTCAACTGGATCAAAAATTTTTGAAACTGATCAAAATTCACAAAATTTTCGTCAAATTTTAAATAACGATGACTTAGAGATCGGAAGCTTCGACTACAACTATGAGAAAAGACTATTTTACATAGCTGATAACAAACATAACAAAGTATGCCTTTTTTTTTCCGTCTCGGTCTATTTTACTATATTTTTTTTTTAAGATTTATAAAGCTACACTTGGGTCAAGTGGTCAACTTGAACTATCTCCATTTATAACTACAAACATTCTAGGCCCTTTCCAAATATCAGTTGACTGGGTCACCAACAATATTTATCTCCTGCAAAAATCATTATCTCGTATTGATGTTTTTTCACAAGATGGAGCGAATCGAACAGGATTATTAACCTCTGGTCTATTCAACCCGACGTCTATAACCTTGGATCCGAATGAAGCAGTTCTATTTGTGACAGATTCAGGGATTTTGTTGGACAAGCTACGCGGTCCAAAGATAGAAAGGGTTCTAATGGACGGTCGAAATAGACAAATTATAGTTAAAGAAAAACTTCTTGAGCCAATTGCAGTCGCAGTTGATGTAATCAAAAAAAGACTATTTTGGATCGATCGAAAATACGATCATCTAGAGACTAGTGATTATTTTGGTCTTAGACGCTTCATAATTGCTTCAGGTTCCCAAAATCTTCCCCATTCGGTTTCAATTGACATTTTTGAAAGCACTATCTTTTACGCTGATTACACTAAATTAGCCATTATGAAACTTACCAGACACGCTGTAACCACAGACTCTAATGTAACTTATCATTATAAAACAAACCAAAAACCACTATTTGTTCGAGTCTATCATGAAACAAAACAATTAAAACAAAATTCGAATCCATGCGAAAATGGTACTAGTGGGTGTCAACATTTTTGTCTTCTAAGTCATTCGGCAAACTCTTTAAACACATTTAGGTGTAAATGTAACATTGGGTATCAGCTCAAAAATGATCTTAAAACATGTGATAGAATAACTAATGCTTTATATGTATCTCAATCGAATCAACTGAGAGCTTTATCATTGAATTTAGACTCAAATTCAGAGGCTAAGATTCCATTGATAATGCCAAGAAACGGGGCTGTTCGTATATTTGACCTGGACTCTAGAAATAACAAAACTTATCTGTACGATTCATATCGAAGAGCAATTTTCGAAGTAAACGAATCAAATGAATTAAAAGTTTTGATACCAGACAATTTATTCAGTGTTGAAAATTTGGTTTATGATTGGATCTCGAAAAATTTGTATTTTATAAATGGTGGTCGTTTGACAGTTGTACAAATAGGGAATCCTAAGAACCGAAGAGTCTTAGTCGAAAAACCACAACTTCAGGGTCTTGCTGTAGACCCTAACTCGGGGTTTTTGTTTTACTCGACTTTATCAAGACCAGCGAGAATATACAGATCGTTTCTTGATGGCACAAATGAGACCATCATTGTACAAAGAGGGTTATCCCTTCCATTTTCAATAACCCTTGACCTAGAAGTTAAACGTTTGTATTGGTCTGATACACACTTATCCAAAATTCAATATTCCGATTATAATGGAAATAATGTTCAAACCCTCTTATCATCGTCTTTATACACCCCGTTTAGTATTCTAGTGTATAAATATAATCTTTATTTTGTTGATATGAAGAGTTCTGATATTTATAGAATGCCAAAAACGTTTTCAGTGAGTCCGTATTTATATCGTCCAAGTCTTAAAGATTTGTTTCAGCTTAAAATTCAAGGTGATGATACTCAAAAAATAGTTGATAATCATCCGTGTATGAGACAAAATGGCGATTGTAGTAATTTTTGTTTTTCTGTACCATCTAATGATCCGCAATATAAAGTTTCACGTCATTGTGGATGTCCATTTGGGTTTAAATTAGACTCGAATAATTTAAATTGTGTTGTTAATTCAGCTGAGCAAATAGTTGATAATTGTCAAGCGCCATTTTATTTTAAATGTGCTAATGATAGATGTATTTATAGAGGTGATGTTTGTGATGGTATTAATGATTGTTTGGATTTAAGTGATGAGACTAATTGTCCCGTTAGTTATTGTACTAATGAACAATTTAAATGTAGAAATGGTACTTGTATTGAGTCGAGAAAACGATGTGATGGTAGAGTGGATTGTTCTGATTTTAGTGATGAAATTGGATGTCCATTTGAATGTGATAATAGATACTATTATAAATGTAATAATGGAAATTGTATACCTCTAAGCTGGAAATGGTATTTTTAATTTTTTTGGGGGACTTTAATTTTTAATTTTTAATGTAATTACTATTTTTAAGCGATTCGGACAATGATTGTGGAGACTCTACAGACGAAACTAATTGCAGTAAGAACGATTTTAAAGTTTTCATTAACATTAAATTTTTAAGATATGATGTTGAGGGGAGTAATCGAACTAATCAAAAAATCGAATGAGATGAGCAAGCCTCTAAAATTACGATACAGAATAGATAACTTTTTGAAACTCTTATATTTAGCTCTTCAATAACAAGGCGAGTCGTTGAGCTACTTAGCCTTACCATCAGACATGTGTACCCACTTATTTTCGGGTATTGGGTCGGTTTGAGTAACCCGAAAAAATTGGCTTTTAGGGGTCCGGTTAGGGTATAGGTTACCCATAAATTTTTGGTTTTTGAGTATAGGTTGGATTGGGTTACCCATAAAAATAGGGTATTTGGATTAAAAATTGGGTTTATAGTTTGAATTTTGAAGTATACCTACCCTATTTTTATGGGTTACTCAAACCGACCCAATGCCCGAAAATAAATGGGTACACATGTCTGCTTGCCATCGATTTTTGATTTTTCTTTTATTTTAAGACGACTTAATGGGATGAACGAAACCTTTAAATGATTGTTAAGACCCCTGGGACGAGATTCGATTTAAATGGAAAAAAAGTGCATTTTTTTGATATTCTTAATCTTTAAAAATAGAATTTTCTCTAGTTTAACCTAAAAGAAGAAAAAATTGGGGTAAAAAATGACTCCTGGGACTAAATACTATTTGGCTAAAAAATTGCCTTTTTTTAACCGTTTTTGTCCGAGGATGACTTCCTAGAAATGTTTTCTTTGACCGATTTGGGTTCTGGCGTCATATCAATAACATCTTTTTCCAATAGTGAGTTCTTAAATGTTTAAATTAAGGCTGCAAAAAGCGGAGGAAAATTTTTGATTTTTGACCCCCATGAAATAAATGATTATTTGGGGTTTCCGGGGTCGTATATTACGATTACGATGTCAAAAAGGACAAATTCAGATATCACGGAGGTTTAGAATTTCCTGCACTTTTTTTTTTTTAATTTTTTTTGGGAAAAAAAAGGATGGTTCTGAAATTATGTTTATAGACATTGTTTTTTATTATACTATTTCCTTATTTTTTATATTTTAAAGTTACTTACAGTATTTCCTCTTTTTTATTAATACAAAAATCACTTGGGCGCCTTCTGTACCCTAGGTGACATGTATATTTCCTTGCTTATAACTTATAATCTAGACCAAAAATCGCATCTTCTACTTCAAAATGACAAGATTAGAATTTATCTGATCTCGTTTGACCTACAAAAAGGGACTATTAGGGGGGCACTTTTAAGCAAGGAAATAAATATATATCAACGGTATAATGGGGTGAACCCCAGGAAACTGTGTAAAATAAACTTTTTTTTTCCTACGCCATGATTGCATGATGAAAGGTTCTCGAATCTTTTGTTTGGTTAAGCTCTAATTAGATACTTTGCTCTGACGTCAAATTTTAAATTCCCATAACTTTACTATCTCATAAATTTTTTTCTTTTTTTTAGCTGCTCGTCAATGCGACCCTATAACTCAATTTGAATGTCATGGACAAGATGGCCGATGCATAGGTAACTTAATATAAAAGCCATTTCTTACCAACAACTAATTTTTAAAAAAAAAAGATAAATCTCTGGTATGCAACGGTTATAATGAATGTAACAATAACTTCGATGAAGAAAATTGCCCGGAAGTTCAGTGTCAACAAGGTCAATATAAATGTCAATTAGACAATATTTGTATAAATGCAACTAAACGTTGTGATGGTGTCTATGATTGTCCAAGCAATACAGATGAACAAAATTGTCGATTTAGTCCCGTACAAACAAGTTGTCGTGAAGATCAATTTTTGTGCGGAACAACACGTGGCTCATTCTCAAATCGAGCCAATTGCATTCCAAAAAATTGGGGTAACCCAAGTCTTAAAAATTTTCATCAAATTTTTTTTTTAACTTTTCTTAAAAAGTTTGCGATGGTCATGTGGATTGTGATGACGGTTCAGATGAATCTACATGTCAACCGATCGTATGTCAAGAGGGTACTTTTAAGTGCAACAGCTCGAACAGATGTATTCCTAACTTTTGGAAATGTGACGGAGAAGTAAATAATCAAGCATGCAACCAAAAAATATTTTTCTTAATTTTCTCTCTTAGGACGACTGTGGAGATAACTCCGATGAAAAAAACTGTCAAGGTCAAATAGCCCAATGCGGATCTTATCAATTTAGATGCACTGGATCAATGGACATATGCGTAAACTACACTCAATTATGTGACAATATTCCTCATTGTCCTGATGGTAGTGATGAAGGATCATTTTGTACACGTGATGATTGTTCAGTCCAAAATGGAGGTTGTTCTCATTCTTGTCATCAATCTCCAATTGGTTCATTTTGTTTCTGTCCAAACGGATATCAAACAACAAATTTAACAAATTATAAACGATGTGAAGACATTGATGAATGCTTAATTGAAACATCGTGTAATCAACGATGCTCAAATTATCCAGGTGGATTTTACTGTGCTTGTGAAACTGGATACTATCGACCAGACACAAAAACATGTAAAGCATTGACTAGAAGTTACGCTAAAGTTTACACTACAAACGGTCAAAACTTGATAATATCGAATTTAGATGGTACAGTTGTGCGAACAGTAAGAAAACCACGGTTAATGCAAGGTGTGACCGCTTTTGATTTTCATAACCGTACTGGTCGAATCTATTGGGCGGATAAAGTAACTAGATCAATTTACAGCTCGTTTGAAAATGGATCAAACACTTTGAGGATTGTTTCAAGTGGTGTTACTTTGATTGAGGCTTTGGCAGTTGATTGGATTGGTGGAAATATATACTGGGCTGATTATAGTCTTCAGCATATTGAAGTGGCTAAACTCGATGGCTCTAGGAGAAAGATTCTGTTCAATGTAAGCAATTGTTTTTTTAAATTTCTATGACTCCGAAACTCTTAAATAATGTTTTTTTTTCATGAGGTTTAAAAATTCATTTTAACAAGTTTTTTCACTCAAATCGCTTCAAGATTCAAGAGAAAGGATTTTTTTTTGCATTTACTTTAACAAGAGATGATTCTGCAAAGTTCTTAAAAGCTTATTTTTCAATTTTTTTCTTTAAAGTTTTGTACACTAATTACCGAAAAAGGTCATGAACAAAAAATTCAGAATACGGAAATACTACCAACTTTAAACAGCAAATCTTCAAGTATTTTAAATGAAATTCATGAATAGATTTTTTTCAGCTGTTTACGATTATCATTCTAGTTCTAATATTAACTTAAATTAATCAGACAGGTAGGAGCACGTTGAAAACGTAGAAACGATTTCTATTCCCGGAATTCATTCGTGTTTTTATTGAACATTATTTTTAATCTTTTTTAATCGACACTTTTACAGGTCAAGTAGATTTTATATTAAGGTTCGCGTCATGCAAAACGACAACACTATCTGAATCGACCATTTTCAATAGAAAAATCGTAATCTACGCATATGAAAACCTAGGAAAACCGCTTTCATTAGGGGTGGTCAAAAAACATTTTTTAGACACGAGGGTCATGAATTTAGGCAGCCTTTCAACTTAGTGGTTGCGGTTTTTAAACCTTTACACTCTTATTTTCTTGCAAAGGGCTAAATATTTATACCTATTCTGAAAGAGCATAAAATTTTGTACAAAGTTAAGAATTTTTTAAGTTTCTCAAGTACAGCTAAGCTACATTTTAAGGTGAAAAAAGGAATTTTTTTTGATGTTTTTTCAGTTTTTTTGATTCTCTTCGGAAGAATGTCCCCAAACTCGGTATGGTATCCCTACTTTCTTGAAGCCACTTACATGAATGTACACACGACAAGACTTTTCGCAATGTAAACTGGAATTTTTTTCTTCCCTCAATTTTTAGCACCCGAAAAAGAATTGAACCAGTATCTCTGTATTCGAATTTCGCAAAACACTAAGCCACCAGGACGACTGAGATTTGTAATTCTTTTAACAGGACATAGCTTAAATTTTTTTTCCTTTAAGGCGAATGTAACTAACCCTAGAGGACTAGTCATTGATCCAAGAGCAAAACATCGTTTCATATTTTGGTCCGATTGGGGTAAGAACCCTCGTATTGAAAGAGCTAACATGGATGGTACCAACCGTACAGTTATAATATCGACAAAACTCTACTGGCCAAATGGTCTCGCCATCGATCTTATTCGAGAACGTCTATACTTTGCAGATGCTCATTTAGACTACATTGAATCATGTGATTACAATGGAAATAATCGAGTTCAAATCATAGGCAACGATTTAATGTTACATCATCCACACAGTTTAGCATTTTTTGAACACCATGTTTTCTGGGTCGACCGTGGTCATTCTCAACTTTTAAAACTCGATAGACTTAATCCTAAAAACAAAACAATCCTAACTCAAGTATCATCACGAGCATTGACTGTCAAAGTTGTTCATGAGCTTCTTCAACCTTATGAAGAAAATCCATGTTCAAGATCAAATTGTGAACATTTATGTCTTGTCACCAAGAGCCCTTTCGGATACACTTGTGAATGTCAAATAGGATACTCTAAAGACGCTCAAAATTCTAACAGGTGTAACCTAGACGAGTCTGAATTTTTGATGATTCTTAACAAAAACATGATCGGGGGTCTAAAAATCAGTCTAAACGATACTCAACAACCAGACTTTTCGACTCCAGTAGCAGGACCCGAAGACAATGACTCGGATGAATTGACTAATTTAGAACGAGAATCAAGTTTTTTATGGGACAGAATGGTCACTATCAACAACATACAACTCGGGTTTGATTTTACTTATAGCTTCAAAGATCAAGTGATCTACTGGCTCGAACACGATTGGTCAAAATCAAGTTTTGAAATAAACAAAATTAAATTTGATGGTGAAGACCGTGGCACTCTTTCAATGGACAAAAACGAACATTTCGGCTTCCCTTACTGCCTTGAATTTGATCCATCGTCACGTAATATCTTCCTCGGTAATATTGTCGAGTCTCAAATTGAAGCTGTCAATGTCGATAACTTTCATAAAACTGTAATCTTTTCGGGTAGTCAAAGCGAACAAGGTGTCGGACAACCTGTAAGTTTAGCCCTTAATTTGATCGATTCCGAGGTCTATTGGATCGACAATGGTCACGATTCGGTGCCAATCAAAATCGCAGCTGTCAAAATGGATGGTAGTGCGAGCAGAATTTTGGTCAAACAAGACCTAATCAAACCGTTGGTTTTATACTTTCATTCGAATTCGAAGAGGATTTATTGGTCCGATCGAGGTCGAAAAAAAATCGAGTCAGTCTCTCTCCTCAATTTAGAAGACCGTCAAACAATTGTAAATGACATTGACTTTGTATCAGCCCTAGCTATTTGGAGTACCAAGACCCTGAATGATAACACAGTTGAGATTTTGTACTACAGCGATCAAATTCAAGAAGTCCTAGTCGCTTTTAATCTCAAGACAAGTGAAAAGAGGGTCTTGAAATCGAATATCCCAGACATATATCGCCTTAAAGTATACCAAAAGAACGATTTTGTAACGAACTACTGTTCTAATAATAATGGAAATTGTCATCAAATATGTCTACCATCGTCAAGTACCCGAGTGTGTAAATGCTCAAATGGTTTACAATTACAAACTTTAGATGGATCGTGTCGGCCTTATGAGAGTTTCATTCTCTACGCGACTGGTTCAAATATTCGAGCAGTGCCTTTAGATGGTACCGAACAAGAAGCACTTCCAGTCATAAACGGGGTTAATATTAAAAAATTCGATTATGATTATAAAACTAAAACTGTTTTTTGGATCGAAGATGGTAAGCTGGTTAAAAGTTTGACTCTTAATTTGACTTGGACATCGAGTCTTCGGGGAAATGAATCATTCAATTTTGTACAAGAAAAAGTCTTGTTCGAGTTGGGCTCCTCGACAGGGACATTACAAAGTCTAACTTACGATTGGATTAACAATCTTCTGTATTATTCTTACACAGATAGCCCGTATAATTACATCAAAGTCACCCGGTACCCTCAACTCGATTACCATCTGACAATTTTTCAATCGAAATTGGACAAACCCTCTGTTTTAGCCGTGAACCCTCGTATGAAATATTTATATTGGATTGACCAGGGTCAAAATTCAAAGCTAGAACGTTCGTATCTAGACGGTTCGAATCGAACTGTTTTAATAAACACTGAAATCTTGACCCCAAGTGATATCTTTATAGACCAAGAATCAGGCGATGTATATTGGACTGATAATACAAAAGATCGTATTGAAAGATGTGACTGGCAAGGTAAAGGTAGACAAGTTATAAAATCAGATCAATTACCGAACCCTCAATCAGTTTTTGTTGTAGACAAGACTCTTTATTACGCGGATTCTAGACTAAGGGGTGTTTATTCATTAAATTTAAGCTATGCAAATAATTCTGTTAAACTCGTCAAAAAAATTTCTAGCTACGACTTGACTGAGGTCTTGGTATTTTCTGATAAGACCCAACCGGGTAATATTCCGACGTCATGTGGGGTCAACACTTGTGATCAATTTTGTTTTTCAATCCCTGACAGTAATCCTAAGTGCTCATGTGGTCTTGGAGAGTTATCTTCAAATGGTCGAAATTGTCAATTACCGAAAGAATATATAATTTTTGCAATGGAAGACGAAATACGTAGTTTGAATATTCCGGTTGGAAATTTGGTTGGTGGTTCACCTTGGAGACCGATAACAGGACTTAACCGAGCAATAGGCATTGATTTTGATTACAGAGACAACATGATTATATTCACGGATATTCGTGACGGGAAAATTAAATCATTCAAACCGGGGTCTGAAAATCCGTTATTACAAGATGTTTTAGAAAATGGAAATTCGAGTCGTACGATCTCGAAGCCAGAAGGTCTTGCTTATGATTGGGTATCAGACACTATTTTTTATGCTGATAACAATTTAAATCAGATACGAAGTTTCAAAATTTCGACTCGACAAAGTCTTGTTATAAGTTACTCTGATTCACCGAGAGCTGTTGTAGTTCATCCTTGTAAAGGTTATTTATATTGGACTGATGTTGGTCGAACACCAATGATCGCTCGAAGTACAATGACTGGAAGTAATTTTGAAAAAATTCTAACGGTTGATTTAAAATGGCCGAATGGTTTGACAATTGACTTTGATGATGATCGTTTGTACTGGGCCGATGCTTATTACGATAAAATCGAGACATCAGATCTTGACGGAAATTACAGACGTGTGATCACTAGCGCGTTTCATCCATTCGCTATTGTCGTTCATGGTCATTATATTTATTGGACTGATTGGAGTTCGAATTCAGTCTACAGAGCTGAAAAATATCGTGGGTCAAACACTTTGGCTCTTGTCCAAGGGTTACCAAAGAAACCAATGGATATTCAAGTCTGGTCAGATCAAAGACAAAAATGTACTTTTAACCCATGTTCGATTTTTAATGGTGGTTGTTCTCATATATGTTCAGTAGCACCTGGAAATCGAACAGAATGTCGATGTCCGTTTGGTTTTAATCTAAGACTTACAAACAATGATCGGACTTGTTCTACCCCTACTAACCCAAGATGTAATAACACCCAATTTACTTGTGCTAATGGGGCTTGTGTAAATAAACGATTTGTTTGTGATGGTCAACGACATTGTTCCGATGGTTCTGATGAAGCGAGTAACTTTTGTGCTTTGTACACGTGTCAACAGTCTGAATTTCGGTGTCGTAATGGGCGGTGTATACCAGCACCGGAGCGTTGTGATCGTGTTAATCAATGTGGTGATAATAGTGATGAACAAAATTGTGTCTATCCAACATGCGATTCACAAACTCAATTTCAATGCAGAAATTTTAAGTGTATACCGTTGAGTGCACGTTGTAATGGAGTTATTGATTGTGATGATGGAAATAGTACTGATGAAATTGGTTGTCCACCAATCAATTGCACTTCGCCAATCTATCCTGTCAAGTGTCCAAACACAAACATTTGTATCATGCGAAACTGGCTCTGTGATGGTAACCAAACTTCCACCGACTCTTTTAAAATTTTAAAATTTTTTTGTTAAAGGTGATAACGACTGTGGTGACTCGGCCGATGAAAATCGATTATTCTGTGATTCCGTTCCATGTGATGGAAACAAATTTAAATGTAAAGACAACCGGTGTATACCGTACACTTGGTTTTGTGATGGGGATAAAGATTGTTCGGGTGGTGAAGATGAACCTCAATTAGAGTGTCGTCAAGGTAATTACACGTGTCCATCAGACATGTTCAAATGTGGTTCAGGTCGGTGTATAAGCAAAAATTTTGTTTGCGATGGAGGTATGTCACGAAATATTCCTCTTTTTTTTAAATTAACTTTTTTAATTACATTTTTTTAAGACAAAGATTGTCCGGATGGAAGTGATGAAGACGAAGAACGTCATAATTGTCTCGAAAGACCATGTAGACATGATGAGTTTAGATGTACATCAGGTGTACGTGGAAGAAATAATACAAAGTGTATTCGAGCTAGTGGTATTTGTGATGGTTATTCACATTGTCTTAACTCAGAAGATGAACTAGCAGCTAATTGTACTCGACGAGCTTGTCGAGCAAATGAATTCCAATGCGCCAATGGGTTGTGTATAAACGCAAGATATAAATGGTAACTACCCTTTTTTTCCGAAAGTGTTATGATTAAACTTAATTATTTTTGTTTTCTCAAGTGACCATGATGACGACTGGTAAGTTGCAAAAAACTTTTTTAGTGTAGATTTTATAACAAGCGCTTAGTCTTATTGAGACCTTGATAATCATTCATAAAGTCAATTACAACTATTTCCATTCGGATCAGCATAACGAGGACCAAAGAAGCAAACCTTAAAAAAATAATTACATCTCCTCTGATCCTAAAAAAATCATGATCTCCAAACAAGAAAACTCTCGAAAACATGCAAAATTATTTTATAAAAGAGTTTTCAAAAAATGTCTTTTTTGCGATCATTTCAGCACCCAAATTCGAGAAAATCTTTGACTTTTTAAACTTAGACTCATCTTAGTGAATTTTACTTTGGATCAAGTGGCTAAGCTCTAGTTATAGCTAGATAGAACATAAAAAGTTGTACCAGGCGCTTTTTTTTTGCAAAAGTGTCCTTTGGTTTTCTAAAAATTTCAGGTCTATTGTTGCTTTAAACACAAATAGTCTGTAGCCCGAATCGAATGTCATATAGCTTAGCTTTTAATTTTGCGAAAAAGAAAATTAAATTCTCTATCAGAAAGATGGAAACTGGCGGACATTCAGGTCGGCGGAAAAGTTTTAGTTTTTAAACAAGTCTGTTGCAAAATTTTTAGGTTGGGGTAAAAAATAATTAATATATAATTTTTGCAATGGAAGACGAAATACGTAGTTTGAATATTCCGGTTGGAAATTTGGTTGGTGGTTCACCTTGGAGACCGATAACAGGACTTAACCGAGCAATAGGCATTGATTTTGATTACAGAGACAACATGATTATATTCACGGATATTCGTGACGGGAAAATAAAATCATTCAAACCGGGGTCTGAAAATCCGTTATTACAAGATGTTTTAGAAAATGGAAATTCGAGTCGTACGATCTCGAAGCCAGAAGGTCTTGCTTATGATTGGGTATCAGACACTATTTTTTATGCTGATAACAATTTAAATCAGATACGAAGTTTCAAAATTTCGACTCGACAAAGTCTTGTTATAAGTTACTCTGATTCACCGAAAGCTGTTGTAGTTCATCCTTGTAAAGGTTATTTATATTGGACTGATGTTGGTCGAACACCAATGATCGCTCGAAGTACAATGACTGGAAGTAATTTTGAAAAAATTGTAACGGTTGATTTAAAATGGCCGAATGGTTTGACAATTGACTTTGATGATGATCGTTTGTACTGGGCCGATGCTTATTACGATAAAATCGAGACTTGTGATCTTTCTGATCACAAAAAGCTTGATCACAAAATAAGTGATCATTTTAAACTAAATATGCGAAAATTCCAAAAAAAAATGATCACAAAAAAAATTTCATGATCACCAAAAAAATTTATTTTGCAACTTAAATTTTAAACTTTTTTAAAATCATTTTTACGTAACTTAGTAGAAAAAAGGGTATATCCTCGTCAGTTCTAAGTTACATATATTCCTACATAACGATTCTTACGAAGGAATGCATTAAAGAGATTATAATTATAGTCTAGTTTGAACTATGAATGGACCATTTTTAAGAACAGCTGGAAAAAAATTACCTTATACACTTTTCAGTAAATGAGTAAGAGGTGAGGTGTCTTCGAAGATTTTATGAAAGAAGGGGTTCCCATGTCCAGAGGCTCGCGACACTAGCCAAAAGTTTCTGACTACGTCTCTCTTGCTTTGTTGTCTAAGATAAAAAGTTAAACTCGACGTTAAATGGAAAAAAGTTTTTTGACAGGGGGAAGGGGGTCTAGGCATGTAAAAATTTCTAAATAGGCCTCGTGTTGGGAATTTTTTTTTCAAGTACCCCATGTTTCTAATATCAAATTTTTCTGAATTACTAAAAGTTATTGATCACAAAATAAAATTAATGATCACATAATAAATTTAATGATCACAAAAAAAAAATTTTTTTAATTTAATTTTTTTTATTTGTTAAAATGATCACTTATTTTGTGATCAAGCTTTTTGTGATCAGAAAGATCACAAACTCGACTTGATACCACTGATCACATTTTTTTGTGAACACCTGATCACAAAGTCGACCAGACCCGATAGATCATATATATCCATAAAGGACTGAAAATTTCCTACAAGATAATATATTTTTTGGGTTGAAATTGTTATTTTATTGATTTACTGAATCAAAAAAATGACAAAAAACTGCTTAATTTCCCATTTAAAGGACATCTCCTTCCAGGTGACCCTTTTAACCCCAACAAAAAGACCCATTTACATAATTCACTTACTCAAATTTATTTACCCATTTGTACCTTTGATCACCTCTCAATCTTCCAGGAAATTTAATATCTTTTTTCATCATTCCTAGACCTTTTTTTTTAATATTGAAACTTTAATTTAAGTGGCGATGGCAGTGACGAGCCTCTTAATTGTACATTTGCAGACTGTACAAATTCTCAATTCAAATGTGACAATTTAAGATGTATTTCACAAACTCTCAAATGTAACGGTAGAAACGATTGTTTTGACAATAGTGACGAAAAACCAGATCTATGTCAAAATCAAACATGCCCACTCGGTCATTTTACATGTAACAACAAAAAATGCATCTTGGACTCATTAGTCTGTAATCAACAAAACGATTGCGGTGATAACAGTGACGAGACCGGTTGTGGTATAAACGAATGCACATCACCTTTACTCAATCGTTGCCAACATATTTGCCGAGACACATTGACTAGTTACAAATGTGAATGTAGACCAGGGTTTAAATTACTCGATAAATTTTATTGCGTCGACATAAACGAATGCACTGAAACACCTTATGTATGCACCCAGTTATGTGAAAACACAATCGGATCCTATAATTGTAAATGTGCACAAGGATACGAAAAGTCTTTAAGCAATCCTCGACATTGTAAAATTATCGGTCCTCAAATCGAACCGGATCTTTTATTCTCAAACAGTTACTACTTAAGAAACATATCCCTGAGTACTTTGAGTTATAACTTGATTAAAGACGGTTTTCATTCAGCTAAAGGTATTGCTTACTCTTACACTGATAGTAAAATCTTTGTAATAGACTCTGAAAATCGACAACTACTTCGACTTAACTTAAACACGTCGTTGACAAACTCATTTGTCAGTCAAGATGTCCTAATAAAAGACTTAGAAGGTGATGAAAGAGATGTTGTTTATGATTGGATTAACAAAAAATTGTACTTTATATCCCCTAATCGACTTTATGTGTCCGACTCGGAAGGTCATTTTCGAACTGTGTTATTAGACGAACAGGTCTTAAAAGAAGCGTCGTCTTTGGCTATTGATCCCTTGGAAGGGTATTTATTCATATCCGATTGGAGTTACCCTCCATTCATAGCTCGGGTCAAACTAAACGGTCAAAATTTTACTAAAATTATAACCGATGATTTAGGCTCACCAATTGGGATCACAATTGATGTTATTACGAAACGAATATTTTGGACAGACACTCATCTAAGACGTATCGAGCATTGTAATTACAATGGACGAAGACGGTTTGCTACTGTACAAACAAATCAAACAGCTTATCCTTTTGCATTGAGTTTTTATGATGGTCAAATATTTTGGACTGATCGTTCAGAGCATAGTATTTTCTCAGCCGATGCACTAAGTGGACAAAATAAAACAATAATCCGTGATCGTACAGTCCATTCAGTCTTTGATTTGAACATTTATCATTACAGTTTGCAACCGGGTGGTCCGAACCCATGTGGTACTAACAATGGCGGTTGTTCACATTTGTGTTTGATCGGTGGTGATCGGGACAGAAATTTCACTTGTGTTTGCCCAGAGGCTTTTGTTCTTGGAGAAGATGGTAAAACTTGTACAGCTAATTGTAGTGGCTGGTATTTTAGATGTGGTATGCCAGATGAAAAGTGTATCCCGATTTTTTATAAATGTGACGGTGAAGAGGACTGTAGAGATGGTTCGGATGAGTTAAATTGTCCCGCTAGGACTTGTCCAGTCGGGTCATTCCAATGCAATAACTCGCACTGTTTATCGTTTACTCAACTGTGTAACGGACGTGATGAGTGCATGGACAGTTCGGATGAAAAAATTTGCCCTGAAGGATGTCCACCGGGAAAATTTGAATGTCCTAACAAACGATGCATTCCCGTAAGAAAATAAAAAATTAATTTTCTTTTCAAATTTTTTATTTTTTTTTTGAAAAACAGAATTATAAAGTTTGTGACGGAAGAAACGATTGCGGCGATTCAGTTGGCTCCGATGAAATTTCATGTTCAAACTCAACGTGTCCTGCTGGTAAATTTAGATGTAACTCTGGACATTGTAAGTCTTATTATTCAAATTCTAAGGATCAAGAATGAGGTCTAATAAATTTTATTAAAAGGTATAGAAGCTTCTTATTTTTGTGACGAGGACTTTGATTGCCCAGATCATAGTGACGAGCCTGCGTTTACATGTAGAAACAGGCCATGCCCAAATGGATGGTACCGATGTGGTAATAATTCGTACAAATGCATTCCAAATAGAAGACTTTGCGGTAAAAAAATCTCAAAATTATGGGGCATTCCAATTTTTTCTGAATTCGACACTTTTGACATTTAATCCACGTCCCGAAAAGCCACAAAAAACTTTTTTTTTCAGGGAATGATAAATCAAAAAATCTTCTTAATTCGTACACCCTTTACCTTAAAAGTGTACACCCTTTACAATTAATAAAATTTATCCCTTAGGCTCCAATAGTTCGTTCGTTTTGGCAGATGCATAATAAGCATGAGTATGGTATCACTGCGTTCAATGGGGGGATCCCTAAGGATTTGTTAAAATTTGGCTGAAAAATTATCTTTTTCTTGATCGTTTTCAACCTAGAAGACTTCACGGGAAAATAAATTTCCCTATGATATTGGTACCAATGAGCATAATATTTTTTAGCTTCCAGACCATGCTTTTAACTCAGCTATAACTTTTTCCAATAATGAGTTCTCAGATGTTTAAAGACGGCAACTTTTGG
Organism: Brachionus rubens; assembly: GCA_022207745.1. Taxonomy (NCBI): domain Eukaryota; kingdom Metazoa; phylum Rotifera; class Eurotatoria; order Ploima; family Brachionidae; genus Brachionus; species Brachionus rubens. The sequence continues at coordinate 380,354 of JAJVHD010000001.1, read as the reverse complement.
CTGCGGTAAAATTTTGACCTCATGAAAAAATTGTTTTTTTAGGGTATTAAGACCCGTAGATTTCAATTATAATGTCAAAAATTACAAATTAAGATCTAAAACTTTGAATTAAATGAAACTTAAATCCTTCAAATATTAATTTTCTTTTTTTTTAGACGGAAGTAGGCACTGCCCTGCCGGCGATGATGAAAACCCCGATAAATGTCCAGCATGTCATCCAACAGGCGATTTCAAATGTGCTAATAATCGATGTTTAATGCTCTCTTTGAGGTGTAATTCAGTTGATGATTGTGGAGATAACTCTGACGAAAGTCCAGAACTTTGCAGTAACTTCAACAACTCAACTAGATGTTCTAAACAATCAAATTAAACGTTTCTTTAAGGTTCACTATCTCGTAGACAATGTACAGAGAGCGAATTTAAATGTGCCAATGGACGTTGTATTCGAGTACGTCTTCTTTTAAAATAATTTCCTAATCAAAATCTAAAACTTCAAAAAAGGGTTCGTGGAGATGTGATCATGAAGACGACTGCGGTGATAACTCAGATGAATTAAATTGTGCATCACGTAGCTGTCATGCAAATCAATGGCAGTGTAGATCAGGACATTGTATCCGAGCTGACCAACGCTGCAACGGTATCAGAAAGTAAAATTGAAAATCAAACCCCCTTTAACCAGGTCAAACAAATTTTTATTTTTTTAAGTTGTTTGGATTTTTCGGACGAGACAACTTGTCCACCAAGATACCCCGATGGAAAATATTGTAATCAATTCCAATTCACTTGTAATAACACATTTTGTGTCAAAAGCGAGTACATGTGCGATGGTGATAACGACTGTGGTGATGGAAGTGATGAACTATTGAGCCTATGTTCAAATTATAATTGCACTAAAGAGAATGATCGATTCAGATGTAAGAATGGTTTGTGTATTTACGCAGATAATGTATGCAACGGGTTCAATGATTGTTCCGATGGTTCCGGTAAGTCCCATAAAATATAAATAATGAAAAATTTTTTTTTTCAAAATTTCTTCCATTAAGACGAAGACTTTTCTGTCAATGGACCTTGCAAACGCGAACATCCAACATGTGAAGAAGACGAATTCAAATGCGCATTGACTCATTTATGCATTCCAATGCAGTATGTATGTGATCAAGACTTGGACTGTGGTGGTAATGACGAATCAGACGAGCTAGGTTGTTACAACAACAAGACCCTCTCGACTGATACCGAGGTTTCATGCGCAACTAGTGGTAGTTTAACATGTGAACACAATTGTACTGATTTTTCCCATTTGAATGGATTCTTTTGTTCATGTCATCACGGTTTCAAAATGGTAAAAATAAACTCTACAACAGGTTTCCATCGTCATACATGCGAGGACATAGACGAATGTCAATCGATCGATATGAACCAATGTTCTCAATTGTGTGTCAATACAAAAGGTTCCTATGAATGTAAATGTTCTGAAAATTATGTAGATTCACACGGTGATGGGTCTGTTTGTGAAGCTACATGGAAAGAAGATTCAATTTTGCTACTCGCTTATGGAAGTGAAATTCGACAATTGAGACAAAATATAAGCGATCTTGTATACTCGAATTTAATCGAAGATCAAAATGATGTAATCTCAATTGACATTGACCCTTACGATCGTATACTATACTGGATCGATCAGGGTAGTCTTAAAAGATCATTTATCCCAGTCTCAAAACATTCGTTGGGATACCAACAAACCCTAGCTGACTTTTCTCATTATGATATCACGGCCTTAACTATTGATTGGTTGAGTAAAAATATTTATTTTTTCGATGGGAACAGTAGGACTATAAAAGTGTCAAAATCAGATGGTCGTTATGTCAAGACCTTGATCAGTGAACGATGTTATTCTGTCATAAGTTTAATAGTAAATCCGTTTATTGGTAAATTATTCTGGATTAATTCCGATCCAGGTCATGTTGTTATGTCATCTTCAATGAACGGAGAAGATGTTCATGTTTTAGTTGAGGACCATTTAGACACTCCTTATGGTTTAGGCATCGATTTTTATCTAAACCGTTTATTCTGGTCGGATTATAAACGTCATATGATCGAATCGGTTAAATTCGATGGTTCCGATAGATCCCATGTCGTTCACAATGGGCTAAAAAACCCTTATAGAATTGATATATTTGAGAATAAAGTGTACTGGTTGGCCAAAGATTTGGGAAGTATAAGCAGAATTGATAAACACGGTCGTGGCGCTGTGAATAAATTAATCGAAAACTTAGACCTGGTAGAAGATATTAAAATATTTCACACGTTTAAAGTTCCGGTTACTTCTAAGAACCCATGCTCAAGTTCGACTTGTTCTCATTTATGTTTGATTAAGAATGAGAATGAGTATGAGTGTGTTTGTCCTGATGGTTCAAAATTTTTAGACGGAGATCTATCAACTTGTGACGCCCGTAACGATCTTTTCAATTATTTATTTTTAAAACCAAGTTTTAAAAATTTTAATTTAGCGTTGGAGGAGGGTTATGCTCAACCATTGGCTTGTAAATGTGTAAACTGTTGGTGTTGGTATAACGATCATGGTGTTCATTTTAAATGTCAACCAGGATGGGAAGGAGACCTTTGCGAAATAAACACTGAAGCAGCTAGTAAGGCTCTCGTAGAAAAAGTTAAAAGTAAGTTTCCAAAAATAAAAAATATGTCTTTAGATGATGATAAACCTTTTTTTTATCGAAGCTGCTTCAATTATTACAGTTCCAGTCATTCTTGTTATCCTTGTTGTGTCCGCTATAGTCGGATTTATTGTTTACAAGAAACGTCAAAACGAGTAATTTTGAAAACTGGGGTTAAATTAATCAGAATTTTAAGATTTTCTTTCAATAGGGATGTTTTGAGTTGTATAACAATTCAAAGAGAAGGTTCCAGTAGAGACCGTTCGTCCTCGATACCAACAATGACATCGTTTCCTCAGGCTTTACATAATCCAGAAATATCAGCGACTGAAATAACTCAACCAAGTTCGGTAAGAAGAGACCAAGGTTTTTTTTTAAAATTCAAGTTAAATTTTTTTTTATTTCAAGTCGTCCAAGTCATCAATTGGATATTTGAATCCAATGTTTTCGAAGCGTTCGAGTCTAAATGAAGAAACAAACGAAATTCATTTGAATGAAATTGAAAATACAAACAGTGTTTTAGATACAACAATGAATATTGATTCAATTTTTTCATCAAGTTTGGATAAAACTAAAAAGTCAAAAGATAAAAAAGCCAAGTCAAAAAGTATGATCTTTTTAGAATAAAAATTTTGTTAAAATTTTTGGTTAAAATGATAAATTTTTTAAGAAACCGATGAGTCTAAAGAAAAAAATCAGTACGATCCAACTACTTTGGAGACTTTTAATGATAAAGAAACTCTAGTGGAACCATCTAAAGAAAACGATTAAGTTTTCACTCAATAACTCATTTTTTAATTAAACTTTTTTTTTTCAATTATTTTAATTTTCAATTGTTCAAAACTAAAATAAATAATTTATAAATATTTATTTTGACTGTCTTAATCTTTATGATTGTGAGAAACGAGCATGGTGACGAGTTTATTCAGCAGACATGAGATACTGAACGATTTTGAATAAAAAAATATCTGTTTGCTTGACATACCAAAAGAAACGATATTTTTAATTTAATAAGACCAAGAGGCCTAATAATGTTAATCCGGTAAAGAGATATGCCTTCAGGATTAGAAGGAAACAACGTAAATAGATACTCCATTTACACCGAACTTTCACCATTTGCATAACTTTTTTGAATTTTTAAAATTAATCACATTTTGGATTCGGCAAGTTAAACATTTTTTGACAATGGTGTGCTTTGTAAGAAGGGTGCAGCTTCATGTGAATCTATTGGAGAGGTCTACTAAAATTCAGCAAATAAAAATGGCTTGTAATTCTGCATAATTTTGCCTTTTTTGCAGTACTCTGCAAAATTTCACGCAAATGAAAATTGTTTTATTTTACAAAGAGCAATTTTATTTGCAGAATTTTTGCAGAGCTTTCCAATAAATTAAGCAAATTTTGTTGAATCAGGCTGCACATCTCTTTCTTTAAAATTTTTTAAATGCAAACTTTTAATAAAAATCTTAACGCCCCGCTCGTTTTTCAGCATTTAATGTTTCTCCAATTTTTTGTGATAGAGTTTGTGCAGCTTCTTTGCTTTTTCTTGAGCCGAATTTGAACATACAGTCTACTGTTCAATGTTTAGTGTGTCATATTGTTCGTCATGTTCACCAAAAATCAATTCATCGATTCGTCGATTTCTACAATTTTATTGTGGCCGCCTAGTTTAAGGTATCTTAATCGAAAACAGAATCTTTAACGATTTTTTAAATAAAGCGAAGAATAATTGGTCAACTGCGGATTTAATGTACCACATACTGTACAACGCCATGAAAGAACCGCGATTATTGCAACTCTATTTATTTTTGACAGTGTCGTTTGCGATCATGTTTTTTTTGATACCACTGATTTATGTTAATGTAATGGTAGTTGGATTATTGGTAGTAGTACATTTTTATGTGCATTACTAAAATCTAGTAGAACAATCCGAGACTTTGAGAAAAAATTTCAATATAAAATTTTTATTAAAATAATAAAAAATGGTTCAGGGTTCAGGAGAATAATTTAAAATTTCGGAAAATTTAATCTCAACTCGTTTAACAAAACAATAATGAACATACAAATATGTAAATTTTGTAACCAATCCTTTAAAAAAAAAACAAAATGAAGACTTTAAACTTTTATAAAATTAAAAAAAACAAGTTACCAATTGTCAAAAGAATGTAATCAATCCACAAATGTTCATAGCCTGAGCATTTTTTACAAGTTATTCGAATGGCATTTATGTTTACTACCATCAATGCTGTCGTGATAATGAAACAAAAATTTCGAAAAAATCCACTTATATAATACAGACCAATGGTTCTCTTAAAAGCTAGTTAAAATATTTTTATCTTTGACTTATTGAGACTCAGACATGTAGCCAATAATTTCAAGGTATTGGATGGGTATGGGTTACCCAGAAGTTTTGAATTTATGTATTGGTTTTAAGTATGGGTTGGGTAGCTAAACCCAAACCCAATGTTTGTCAAAATAAAAACCTAAAAATCTTTTAAATACTCAAATTTCACGGTTACCATACCATACCTGAACCCAAAACCTGAATTTTTCGAGGAACCGATACACACTCAATACCTTAAAATTACTGAGTACATGTGTCTATTGAGACTAGAATAAATATTTAAACAATACTTAAAACGATCATCAGAAATTCATTTATTAACATCAAAATTCCTACCCATATCCTTTTGTATTATTTTTTTAAAATAATTTGACTCTTATGGTACTTGTTGAAAATTTACCCTGTTCCGATGAAATAAAGTGGAGCTTCTTGATTTATTGAATACACTTGAAGCCCAAACGCCAAAACTCCAAGAAAAATTCCAATTGATATAAAAATCATTGCCGTAAATTTTGGGTAATCATTTAAAAGCATATTTTGAATACCTTGACATTTTTGAATGTCACTTAATTTATTTTCTGTTTTTGATCGAATAAAAATCATTTTAAAATTTTGAAACAAAAATTTTTTTATTTTTATTAAAAAAAATAAATTATCAAATGACTCTAGAATAAACAAAGATAAGTTTTTTTTTAAAAAGATTTTATTTGAAAAAAAAAAGAGCTAAATCATCTTGACTAGAAATCTCTGTACCACATTCCGGCAATACAAGCTTAAGAAAATCGAAAAATTAAAATTAAACTAGATCAAATAAGTCGTTGATATTTTTGAAGACAAACCGTTCATAAAGTTACAAATACATCCACCTATCATTGCATAGAAACCAATTTTAGGAAAAAATCTAGCTCTCAATGGTGAATAAGTACTGAAACAAGCAATTTGCATACCAATTGAAGCTAAGTTTGCGAAACCACAAAGAGCGTATGTTGCTATGGCCACTGATCGATTCTTAAAAAGAATATATTGATCAAAAACAAAAAAAGATAAAAACCATTTTCAATATTTACATTAATTATAATATCTGTTCCCGAAGGTAGAGTGTATGAGCCATTCAAGTATGAATTGTATAGTCCATTTTGAATAAGATCATTTTTGGATTTTATCATTTCGCCCATGTGAGAATAAGCAACAAATTCATTCACAAATATTTTAATTCCAATTAATTTTGAAACTACTCTACAATCTTCAATGTTAACACCCTTAATTTTTTATGTTGAAAAATTATATTTTCTTTAACTTTATTAATTAGCTTACCATCAACATTACGAATGGGTAGAATAAATATTGAAATATGGCCTTGGTAAAATAACAAATTTACTTATAAATGAGCAAATCAATTCTGTCCTGGGTTTAAATTTACTCAAGTTAAAACAAAGTTTTGTTCAGCAATCAGGAGAGGAATTAAAAGAATGCATTCTACGCATGTCTGAAGAAGAACCAAGAAATTAACTATAAAATAAACTTATGGCTAACTAAAACTTTTAAGCTAACATTAAATTTATTTTGAAAAAAACTTTTTTTTTAGAAAATGCTTAATAAGAACAAATAAAACCTATTAGAAATGAAAGGTCTGATATACTGTTAATTTTGAATTAAAATCTAGCTAGAAAATAAATTATCTAATCTTGTTGTTATAATGTCGAAAAGTCCATTAAAGGTTAAGTTTTATCCAGAATTTATTTTTCTCTATTTAAAAAAACGGTGTAATATTTGTACAAATAGGACAAATAAAATGTCCCTTAACTGTGTAAAAAGATTCTATAAAGTGGGAACAGAAAAATATTTGCAATCAGAAAAACTAAATATGGTGTATCGACAAAAAAAAACATATTTTTACCCACAAGGCTTATAAAACCCCTGAAATTCGGTTTGGTAGTTTTTCTTTTTTGAAGGTTAAAAAAAATTTGATTATGGAAATACCGATGACCTGGCTGAGTCGACACTCTTGACATCTATAGGGCCTAGTCCAAGATAAAAAAGGGTCTGCCGACCCTGAAAACATGTTTCAGACCAGTTACAGTGGTGCTATGATCACAGGAATTTACGAAATTTTACGTAAAATCTGGTAATTTTACAATTTATTACCCTTTTTTCCGTAAAAATAGGTAACTTTACGTAAATTTACTAAGGTGAAAAACAGTAAATTTTTCTAATTTTACGTAAATAATGGTAAATTTACGAAAATTTACGTAAAATGCTGTAAAAACCAAAACGGCCAAAAAAAAAATTCAACCCTCATTTGGTACAGTGGTGCTACGATATTTGTATTTTACTAAATTTTACGTAAATTATAGTAAATTTACTAATGATTTTTGATTTTTATGATTTTTTTCAGCCTCGATAATACAATAATAAAAAATAAATTGAAAAAAGTAAGCTCAACATTTTGTTCAGAATTGTGTCTTGTTTTCGAATAAAGAAAAATTGGGGTTAGGGGTAAACCATGGACTAGATACAAAAAAATTGAAAAAAGTCATGAAATTTTCCGTTTCCGAGGCATTATCCATGTCAAAAATTATTTTTTCCGATAAACAAAATTCACCGTTTTGAAGCTAAGATTATGAGCTTTAAGAATATATGTAAATTTATGCAATTATCTAAGTTAGTTGATTGGTATTTTGGCACGTAACGATGAAGCTAAAAAACTTTTAGGTTTTCATATATGCAGATTATGAATTTGAGGTCGAAAACCACATATTAAGATAATGCTGTAGTTTTGCTTTGCGCGAACCTTAATAGGACTATAAAATCAAGCATCAAGCAGGGCACGCCAGTGCCCTGCTATAATATGTTTAAGAATTTATTAGTGCGGAATTGTCGAAATTTGCAAATATCATTGCAACACATATTTTAGTATGTATAAATTACCACATTTTCTGAAGCAAAAAAAGTCGAGAAATCGAAGAAAAATATCATAATTCATGAACAACCTTTTGTTTCTTTTATTTTACGTCGTTTTTAGTATGAATTTTAAAATAAGACTTTTAGAATGACCGCAAGGGTTCAAAATAAAGATAACAGATAGGTTATTGTCCCTTTTTTTAAAGATAATTTTTTTCTCTACAAATTGATATATTGCTTTTATCTTCCATTTAATTAACTAACTGGATCAACACTGATAAAGGTTATTATCAATGAAAACGAAATGAAATTATGGAATCGATCGATTTTTTTGAACATGTTATTTAAATTCAAGACATAATCTGACAGCTAAAAAGCTCTAGAATCACATTTAAAGAAATTTTGGAACAAATTTCGGAAACATTCGCTCTCACCCGAACGTTTAAAAGTTTCAGAACCTTTCATAACTTTTCGGAACCTTTTCATAAATTTTCGAGGACGACCAGGACCGTGTCTAGATTCTCTATTTTATAAGAAACAGCTCTTAGAAGTGGGGTCCAAATTATACTTTTTTCATAATTAGTTTAATAACAACTTCAATCAACTACAGTGGTACATATGACATATTTTACGCAAAATTAAGTAAATTGTTGTAAATGTCTAAAATTACAAAATATATTTTAATAAATTTCAGTACGAGTATTGATAAAAATTCAACATTTAAGCTTCTTGAAAAAAATCGCTTTTTAATGATAAATCAAGCTTTAAACTACCAATTAAAAAAGTGAATCAGTCTTCAAAGTCACTAAAAGACTTAAAATGGGTCAGAATTTATTCTGGACATTTTGATATTTACGGACCCTCGAAAATCATACACCCAGGTGTAACTTTTACACGAAGCGACGTTTGGAAAAAATTATTTTCATATAAGGTAGAGTAATTGAAGGGCTACTAAATGACCCCTGTGAAGTTATTTAGGGAAGAAAACTGATTTTAAACTTTTCAGTGTTAAAGGACGTCGCACTGTATAAATTTATACATCAAAATTAAAAGTTCTACATTAATGTATAAAAGACGAGACTAAATTTATTTTTAATAATGCATACCTTTATTTTGAATGACCCGACTAAAATACAAAGTAACAATTTTATCTATTTCATATAGTGTTGTCGTTCGAACTTTTTCGAAATTTTTTGATCATCAAGTACAAGGTCAGATTATTATTTATATTAGTGGTATCAGTACAAATTAGAGAGCTTACAATCAGAGGATTAAGCCTCGTGTTCAAGTTTTTAATAAAATATTCTCAATTCATTATTAAAGCTTATCAAAAAAAGTTCGAACCTTGAAAAATGACAACACTAATTTCAAAACGATTGCCCGTGAAGTCTTTATTTTCAATTTCCAAAAAGTGATTCTCGAAATCACAATTGCTGATTAGTTTTTAAGCTTTTATTAAATTAAACATAAAAGATGTGACTTTTTTAAATTTTTAGAATCAGAAAACCTGAATCTTAGCTTCCCTGTCAAAAGTAATAAAAATAAAGAAATGTGTCTAATAAATTAGACAAAGTTATAATATGTTTTAGAAGCATCAAAAGTTGAAAAACAAGAACAAATAAAACATGTTATCGGTTGTACCTAAAGAAGGTTTAAGGTATAAAGGTATTTTATATAATTTGGTACAATAGAACAGAATTTACTCTAATATGAGGAATAATTTTTATTTTATCCTATATTTATTAGAAGTACATCCACTTATTAGATATACGCGAACATTACATACAATTAACAGAGTTTTATTTTATGCCCGGTACTAAGTCAGCGTTCCTTGAAGACGTTCAGCTCTTTAGGTACAACCGATAACATGTTTTATTTGTTCTTGTTTTTCAACTTTTGATGCTTCTAAAACATATTATAACTTTGTCTAATTTATTAGACACATTTCTTTATTATAAATGTCTTGATATAAGTGCTTAGTGATATAACCGATGTATGACTGTACTTATTTTATTATCATAAATTAACTAACTTGAATTATAAGAAGAGTATTCTTTCTAGTCAAGCCGACTTAAATAATTATCTTGTTTAATTGTGTTCCGCTTTAAAAAGGGTGACAAAAGTCTCCAATAAGGACAACGTATGGAGTGAGGCAAGGAAGAGTGATATTTCTAAAACTATTTTCGATATATATGGCAATTATTTTTTTTGTTACATTTTTTTTCAACTAAATATTTTTGTCAAATGCCAAAATTACAAAAAATTTTGTCAGTTATTAAAAGGTCTATATGATAGAAAAAAGTATTTTGAATTCAATGTTTAAGGCTAAAAATTGATAAATTTATACTTTGGTCAGTTTTATGGGTTTCTATGTTGTTTATGTTTTTAATCAAAAATTTGAGACCTTGGTTTTGCAATAACTTATGAAATTTTTTCAAATTAATCCCTAAATTTTAAATTGGAATCATCTTGAAAATGGTATTTCTTACAAAATAATTTCATGTCAAATTTTCATTTCAATTTTTGTTTAAAAATTTTTTTTTTAAAAATTTTCCGCTCGAAAATTGAAAGGGATTAAACTTTTAGAAACTTAAAGAGAATAAATCTTTAAATCACAAACAACGAGTTCCCGAAACTTCTTGAAAGGACATAGAAGGGCTGATATCGACTTTTAAAATAAAAGTCATATCACCATGTTATATATACCAATCGAGAGCTAAGACGATTCTTAATAAAACTGTGTCGGTAAAACTATCCTAGGATTTTTAGTTTTTTATATATTGTGTCTTGACTGAGGCCACCCAAAAAGGTACATTTTTACTTTAATTGGTTTATCTAATGAACCGATTTTTACATCATACCCCAAAAATATATCATACGTTCAGAATTGTCTTCTCTACAACATGAAAAAAAAATTGGACGTCAAACTTTGACGGTTGTCTAGAAAATAGAGTTAAAAAAAAACATCCAAATTTCAGTTTTGCTGATTTAAAAATATGAAGCGGGTCGATTTGAGAGATGTGACCAATTTTTTCTTTTTTTTCAACAAGAAATGTATAACATATCAAAAATTTAGCTTGTACCCGTTATTCGATATGAAACTAGAAAGAAAAAACACAAAAAAAAACTTTTTCTATTGATTTTCTATTTTAACATTTATTTTGATAATATTTTAAATAAATGGTTATAATACTAATCGATACTAATCATTCTCTTCATCATCAGTAATGTTTTTAGGTTCTTCTGTTAATCGATCAGCCGCATCAAAGCAATATCCAAACAAACAATCACTTTCCGTTGGTTTTAGTTCTTCCGGATTATCACGTGCAAAGCCTAAAAACCATAAAACACTTGCAACGTGTGAACAAGAACCCACAACCCTCGCGCCGTTTTTACAGGTGCAATACCAACCTTTAATAGGGTCCATTTCGTTTTTATCACATTCATAACGTATGAATACATTGTAAACCGAACTGCTTGAATGTCTTGACTTAATTTTAACCCTCAAAATATTTGGCTCTTCTACGAAATGTTCACAGACATAATCTCCATCATCATCTATATTTTGTTTTGAATAACTTTTTGCATTTTCTAGTTGATAGACGCCTATAGTTAGATGCTTCAAATAATCATAACTTAAACTTGGAAAGTCTAGTCCAAATGGATCGACTAGATTATTTTTTTGGGTTCTTTTCGAAAAGCTTTCACCTATTTTTTGAATCTCATTACTTTTTTCAGCTAACTCAAGCATTAAACTAGCGATTTCATCGTCATCGTCGCTTGACTTTGCTCTTGGACGTCGAAAGGCGTTTATCATTGCGCAGACTGCTCTAAAATCGTCTCGAATATGCCTAATGCTTTTGTTAGGGACAATGTTTTTGAAATACTGCCATGTTTTAATGACCCCATTTACTGACTCAATTACCCATCTTGTTTTTGTGACTAGTCTTGACTTATTTGCTTCTTGGGTTGTATGTTGCTTTCGCTTATTTAGAAAAGTAGGTATTTGAACATCAATACCCAGGCTTTTCAAGAACTCAATACAGTCTCTAAAACCTCTATCCAATATGAACAAATCACCTGGTTTAAAGAAAGAGTCGAATTTCAACTTGTCTGTTTCAAAAACATCTTGAACAATATTTGCATCATTATTTGATCCATTAGCAAGGTAAGGACCAAAGACATCAATTATTCGACCTGTTGTTGACACCAGCATCATCATTTTAACTAAATGCCGGCCTTTAAATTAAATATTTTTTTCTTATTTCAAAGAACTATAGGTTGTTAAAAACAAAAAATAAATTACCTTTATGCATTGAAAGATATTTCTTTTGGAATTCATAGTTTGACGACTTTTCAATGTAGACGTAAGTTCCGTCCCAAATAACAGCTAAAGATTCTTCATTAAGGCCATACAATTTTTTAGACAAGGTTGTGGAATGATTAATGCTTTAATCACCACGGGTATTAACACCGACTCCCAAGTTTTTCGAAACAAAATTTTCATTGAATAAGTCTCGAATGGCCAAAAAACATTTTTTTGATTGCTCATAGCTTGCAATACTTGTTAGATCGTTAACTTTCTTAAAAGAGTAACCTAATCTCAATCGGGCAAGATAAAGAATCAGTGCGTCGCTTAAGCTCATTTGAAAATTCCAAATTGGATTTGATTCTAAGATATCATTTAAAATAGAATAAAATTCATTGCGTTCCATGCCTATTAATGAGTTGAACTTTTCGGCGACTAAATTATCGGCAAAATTAATCTTGAAATACGAGTTGGTCATGTTATTTAACGAATAATGCATCATGTTTGTGTGTCGCTTAGTTTTTTCTATCTCGGCTCGTAGTTCGTTTTTGTTGTAAAGATTGAGCAATTTTTTATAACAATCAGTATTAATAATACGACGGTTTTTAACATATTTGGTGCTATTTGTGTAAATAGAACACTCAGCACAACAGTTAGGATTCTTTTTGGGTGAATTCATTTATTTCAATTCTATTTTTTTCAGTTGAAAAAAGTAAATTATTCAAAAAAAGTTTTTTTTTGTGTTTTTTCTTTCTAGTTTCATATCGAATAACCGGTATAAGCTAAATTTTTGATATGTTATACATTTCTTGTTGAAAAAAAAGAAAAAATTGGTCTCATCTCTCAAATCGACCCGCTTCATATTTTTAAATCAGCAAAACTGAATTTTCGATGTTTTTTTTTTAACTCTATTTTCTAGACAACCGTCAAAGTTTGACGTCCAATTTTTTTTTCATGTTGTAGAGAAGACAATTCTGAACGTATGATATATTTTTGGGGTATGATGTAAAAATCGGTTCATTAGATAAACCAATTAAAGTAAAAATGTACCTTTTTGGGTGGCCTCAGTCAAGACACAATATATAAAAAACTAAAAATCCTAGGATAGTTTTACCGACACAGTTTTATTAAGAATCGTCTTAGCTCTCGATTGGTATATATAACATGGTGATATGACTTTTTTTTTAAAAGTCGATATCAGCCCTTCTATGTCCTTTATTCAAATTAACGGTATGAACTAAGTTAGGTGTTTTTAAATATCATAAAATGAATAAATCGATTGATTTAGTATCTATTCTTAGATTTTAATCAGAAACTTACATACAAAAGTAATAGAAAAAATAGAAAAAATTTTTTGCCATATAGAAGAACTGTTTTTTGAAGTTGAGAAGTAAGAGCACGGGGTAAGATTTGGTGAAACAAAATTTGAGATAATTCCATACGCGGATGACCTATTGCTTATGAGCGAAACAAGATCAGGTCTAAATGAACAGCTAAAGTTTGTAACAGAATATTGTGATCAGCACGAGATTAAATTCAACCCAGAAAAAAACGTCTACATGATATATGATGAAAATATTCAAATGAGAAACGAGGACAGATGGAAATACAGCTGGCAAGATAAAGTGAGTGGTAACATCATCGACGAGACCTCGTGTATGAAATACTCAGCAATCGAGGTAAACGAAAAAAGCAACAACAAGGGCCACCTAAATATTCTAAACAAAAAGTTCTCGGAGCTATTTACAAACGTAAATCCTATGGCATCTTAAACGACCTGATCATGGCTCCTTTTTAGATTCGTGAGGGTGGGTTAAGGTTTACAGTAGTAAAGTCGTTCAGAAACAGATTAATATAGATAAAGAAAGCTGATACAGAAAAAAGTTGGCAAACTGAAGTTTTTAAAATTGCAATAGACAAAAAAAACAACAACGTAATATTGAGTTAACATATTGAAATTTTTAAAACTTTAAAATTTAAATTTATTAATGAAAATCGAGCGAAATTATTTTCATTGAAAAGATTGCTCCATATAGCTGGTATAAGTATATTCTCTTTACGTCAATTTTTTTTTTATTTGATTTTATCTAAAGTAATTCGCGTTTCTTTCTACGAAAACGGACATGGAATTTGTTAAAGAAATCAAAGACGACCTAAAACGCTGGATTCGTGGGCACTTTGAGCAAGTTGGTGTTAATGAATCTATAATTGAACAAGGTTTATTAAAATAATTATACTTTTATTAATGAGTTGTTTTATGTATTTTAATAAAAAATTTTCCAATTTAGTCGTAAATTGGGTAGATTGTTTGGAAACTGTAAGCGTTTATGATTCGAACCGATTTATATCAGTACTTACCACTATGATTAGTTCGTCAGAGAAAAATCATGGTTTTATACAAAAAGATTTTGTTACAAGAAGGGATATCCAAGAACAATGCAGGTATTTACAATTTTGATCTAACTATTAAACACCTGCTTTTTGGTTTTTCTAATGAATTTTTCAGTACATTTCCGAAATAGCATGACATATTTCTGATGTTTACTTTAGACACTTCGGAGTATGCTTCGACATGCTTAAGATGTACAGAAGCGATTCCTAAACAGATCTAAAGTTCCTAAAACTTAGGCTTTTGCAATCCAACTAAAATCTTCGGCTGACTGCAAGAGTTTGTTTTTCGCATTAAATAGTTCGACCATCAATTCTTTAGATTGCTGTTTCAGTCCGAACTTTGAAATCCTTTAACTCATACTACGTCTCAAACTTAGGCTCTAACTGATGTAATTAAATGTAAAATTTAATAGTTGAGTGACTCTTTTGGAAACAGAACTTTTTAAATTCATTTTATAAATTCCTCTTTGAGATAT
This sequence comes from Brachionus rubens, assembly GCA_022207745.1. Classification (NCBI taxonomy): domain Eukaryota; kingdom Metazoa; phylum Rotifera; class Eurotatoria; order Ploima; family Brachionidae; genus Brachionus; species Brachionus rubens. The sequence goes on along the minus strand of JAJVHD010000001.1, from coordinate 365,267 downwards.
TGTTACCACCTTGGCAAAACTTGTTAAAATTTGCACAAAAAAAAACATAAATTTGTTAATTTTTGTCTAATCTATTTAATCAGTGTCTATTCTATTTAGGAGTAAATTAACAAAAACAAAATTGTTAAATATTGCTTAAATTAGTCACTTTTTGTACAAAAAGCAAAAAATTAATTTAGTTGCGAATATTTTTTAAAGTTAGCCCAATAAAGTGTTTGAACAAGGTAGCTAAAATAGAGAAAAATTATAGATTTTCGTCCATCTGAACCTTAGATCCTAAACTAAAGAGTATAATAAAAGTGTCGTGTTTTTTTTTTCATAAAATCAAATGTTTTGGCATAATTTAAATAAATTAAACACGAGTTAAATAATTTAGGCGATAAATTAACAAACTTTTGTCCAAGAATTTATTTTTCAAATAAGCAATACATATTTTAACAAAATAGACAATTTTTAACAAATTTTGCAGGGGGGTGTTGGCGGGTGATTTATCACTACGCATATTCGGACCTGGTTGTAACCTTTCATACTAGTTGCTATGTGAAACTAGTCTGTTGCTATCTTTATGAACTTAACTAAATAGTTTCTGGCTCTTAATTTAACAATTATTGTCAATATAAATAGGAAACAATATTTATGATTTAGTTAGGTATCAGAAAATCAGGTTGCCGATGCATCTACGAGTGCAACAAGTCATATTCGAGGAAGACCACCGAAGATCCCTAGACTATCAAATGAGAATGATGTAGCTGGTACTTCAGGAATAGCATCGGGCAGAGTACAAGACGATGCAATGGAGATAAATGATGCAGGGATGTTAGCCGTTGAACCAAGACGAGTTGCTCCACAACAGCTTGTTACCATGCATATCTTTAAGGGTTTAGAAGATGATGATTTGGAGCAGTGGCTCGAAGAGTTCGAAATGAAGACTTTTTCGTTTGTTGACGAAAACTATAAGATTAAAGTTTTGAGAGCTAGCATTGTGAAGTTTAGTTCAAAAAGTTCAGTTCAATTTTGAAAAATCGAAATAACTTTTTTCACATAGGTCTTATGCTTTATCTGCATATGTAACAAAGTGTAACAAAATTTGTTACACCATTGAGTGACCTCTGCAAAAGGTGTGCATATTCTCTGCAAAATGCACACCATTAAAAAGTATTTAAATAGATGCGCAATTAGTTTGCAGAGGTTTTTGCAGAAGTCACTCAATGGTGTAACAAAGTTTGTTACACATTGTTACATATGCAGATAAAGCATAAGACCTATGTGAAAAAAGTTATTTCGATTTTTCAAAATTGAACTGAACTTTTTGAACTAAACTTCACAATGCTTTGAGAGCTTATCTAGGTGGTCGAGCTCGTGATTGTGTCAATGGACTTCATCCCAACCGAATTGATACCTATGAAAAGATAAAGGCTGAGTTAAAAAACGTTTTTCTTAGAACTTCTCCAGCACAACAACTTTCCGAGTTGGGAAAACTAAAAAAGGATGTTAGTGAAACCTTCGAAAAATTCAGCCTCAGAGTCGCTATACTTGTTCGTAAAGCATATCCGTTAGCTGAGGAAGATACAATTGATCGGCTATGTGTTGACCATTTTATTCGAGGCCTTGCACTTGAAGTTGGATCTATTGTAAGAGCCCGTAATCCACTCAATCTCAAAAAGGCTATAAAGTATGCAATCCAGCATGATGCAGAAAGGGCTGTCAAACAAAAGCCTAAAGATAAAATGCTCGTCAACACAGATTCAAATAATGGACCGTCGAATGATTCGAGTTTGATCGAAAAACTCAATAAACAAACTTTCGAAATCAATACACAATTAGAGAGAATGAAGAATGAAATGGAGAAATTCAAGTCGTCGAGTTACCATAAAAACCCGGCTAATCAGTCGGCGTACCAAAAGCCTGAATCGAATTTTCGGAAACAAAATGGTCGCAACAATAACAACAATAATATGCGCAATGGCCGTAATCAAGTGTTTCAAGGTAAGAGATCCTTTTACACTTTTAAACGTTGTCATCTCTGTAATCAGACTGGGCATCTAAAAAATATTTGTCCTCGTGCTCAAAATAATCAAACCGTCAATGGTCCGGGGATGGAAGCCCGAGTTACTACAAACCCAAGCAGTTCTAATAATCTAAATCAACAGAATCAAAATGTTTCGCAAATAAACTTAGAAAAACTCTGCTCGCATTCTTTGTATGACCCTTCTCTTTATCACTACCCTTTCTCTCACATGTCTAATTTGGACCCTGAACCTGAACCAGACTCCTCCTTACATATTCATAGAACTTTACGTTGCAATATGAATCCAAACAAATTGATGGAAGTTCCTGCTAGGATTTTCGGAAGGAATTTAAACAACTGTTTAGACACTGGGGCTAGTAAAAATTTTATTAAGGCTTCGTTTTTAGACTCACTTGAATTCGAGTTTGAGACTATTCCATTGGAAAATCCGTGTCAGATTCAGATCGGGAATGAAACAATAGTAACGGTAGAAGAGACTGTCCAGGTTCCTTTGGAAATTCATCAGGATACCTACATGGTAACTTTTCATGTTATAGAGAAACTCCCGTATGACTCAATTTTAGGCATGGACTTTATCCTCAAGTTTGACGTAGCAATAAGACCTTCTTCTAAAACTATCGATATAGATCCTGATTACGACATATATGATCCTCATCAATATGAATCCTCACAGTTTTATCTTTATGACGAAGAAGACATCTATCTCCCTCCCTTTTGTCATTACATTGCCATCACGAAGTGCAATAGGCGGTTTCGAGGAAAAGCGTTAGTTAAAAGTAATCCTTATCTAGCTGACAAGTTCTCCCTTTTAGTAGCTAAAGGGTTAGTCGAATCGGGTTCCGAGTTAACGGTTGACATAGCAAACTTTTCTAAAAGACCAGTTTGTGTGCCAAAGGGTACAATCCTTGCTAACCTGAGTAACATTAAGGATAAGCATGTCCAACTTTTGAGCTTAAGGGATTTCGAGAGTACTCAAGAAAAGGAACCAACTGTTGAAGAAAGACAGGAAGAAAATACGGAGAGTGAGATTCCACACGGAGTAGTCCTGGACGAAGATTTGTACACTTCAGACCAGTTAAAGCTGTAAAGGAACTCCTTCATAAGAATCATGACCTATTCTCGAAAAAGTTGGTGAAGCCTGGCAACGCTCGTGATGTGGTTTGTTCTATAGAGACTGGAAATAATCCTCCGTTAAGTTGTCCACTACGTAGAGTAGGCCCGAAGGAGCGGGAAGTGATCGAGGAAAATGTAAAGGAGATGTTTGACATGAAAGTTATCCAACCCTCAAAAAGTCCTTCGGCTTCTCCTGTAGTACTTGTTAATAAAAAGGACGGTGGAATACGATTTTGTATCGATTATCGAGAGTTAAATAAGATCACTAAGAGAGATGTTTATCCTCTTCCTAGGATTGACGACTGCTTAAGTTCTCTGGGTAAGGCTAAATTCTTCTCTACTCTTGATTTGGTTTCCGGGTACTGGCAGATACCAATGAATCAGGATGATCGAGAAAAGACGGCTTTTATCAGCCACAGTGGATTATATGAGTTCTTGGCGATGCCTTTTGGGCTAACTAATGCTCCAGCAACCTTTCAAAGGTATATGGATGCAGCTTTTGGAGGACTCAAATGGATGTGTTGTCTTGTGTATCTTGACGACTTTATTATATTTTCAAATAGCTTTGAAGAACATCTTAAGCATTTGGAGTTGGTGTTTGACAGGATCCGTGAGGCTAATTTAAGAATTAAAACAAAATTGATCGGCTATCGTTAATAGACAAAATTAATAGACAATTTTTAACAAATTTTGCAGGGGGGGTAACTAAGATCCATTCCTCTTTTCATAAGATTTTTGAGTATTTTTTTAACTATGGATTCACAAAACATTAATCTTAAGTCGATATTCATTGTCGATGATTCATTATCTTTTTCTTTTTTTTTGAGTTTTTATTTTTGCGAATCCATAGTTGTAAAAAAACTCAAAAATTTATGATAATCCATATAACTTTGATAAATGAATCATCTACTCTCAGTTGCTCTAATCAAATTGGATTAGATTGTAACTGCTTTCTAAAAAAATTCTTAAAATCTTGTTCAAAGTAAAGTTACCTTGATTTTGTAAGACAAAATGCAGTTAACATTTGCTTTGGTTCAGAGCAATCAGCAACATATCACATGTTAGTTCATTCAGACAAACCTTTGGAAAATTATCTCCAATGTGCTCGTGAGTTAATCAAAATAGGTAATGCAAGGGTTGAAATACGAATTAATGGAGACATAGAGATTGAGTTTTTTAAATTAATAAGTGAAATAAAAAAATCTTCTTGCAATGTTTTTATATTTAGAGACACTAAAACAGTAATTTTAAACACCTACATTCCATTGAAAAAATGTTAACATTGTTATAATTATTATTAGGTTAATTAACTAGATAGAAAATTATGATAACATTTTATACATCTTTTTATTTTATATGATTTTTTTTTTTTCATTATTTAATTTATTTGCGAGTAATTCCGTGAAAATTTTCTACAATTTTATTTTAATAGATTATGCATCTAAACTTTAAATATTTTTCATTGAGATAATTTATTTTTTTACAATGGCACAATTGGCACTTGTAAATGGCTTTGAAAAATTGATCAAATCCTTAAAAAATGTAAAGAACAATTATGCTGACAAAAAGCTAGCAGGAAACGATACAGCACAGGCCTGTTTAATTGTTTCAAAAATTTAATGCATTGAATTTTGCATTAATAGGACATTTTTTTTGGCATTATCATTATATTATTAAAAAAAAAAAAAAACAATGCATTATAATGCATTGTTTTTAGCATTGTTTTTGTCAAAAATTTATAATTTTTTTGGATTCAAAAATAACTTTACAGAATATTTTAAACTAATTAATAGCCACCAGCTCTCCTGTTGAGAGTATATTTAGTGTTTATTTAAAGATGACAGTTTCAAAAAATATTTGTATTAAATTTTTTGTAATAAATTAATGAAAAAAAAAATGCTAATTTGAATTATCATTTGTCTTGAAAAAAAAAACAATGCATTGTTTTTGCATTGTTTGGGTATAAATAATGCATTGATTAGCATTGTCAAAAATGTTGAAAACAATGCATTAATAATGCATTATTAATGCCAAAACGACAGGCCTGATACAGCATCGTTAAATGAACATCAAATTGAAATGACCGATATCGGGACTGATCTATTTGAAGAATTTTATGATGTTGGATACGAAGCTTGTAAATTAAATATCAACTCGTTTAAGGATTTTAAAGATCCTGAAATTTTAGAACTTGTCAAGAATACAGCTGATCTAATCAAAAGCACCAGTGGTTGGATGTACCGATTTCTTGCATGTTATCCAGATTTTAGCATAATTATAGATGAAGGTGAATACATAAATTCATTCGATTGCAAGTTTAGATCTGGTATTCAATTTATGCTTGACTTATTTATGGGTGTTGATAATGAACTCGATCAAGCTCTCAAGCGTCTACACGATGAGACGATTACTGATATAGATGATCAATTAAAAGCAGCTAAAAAGTACACCGAATTCAGAGTAAGCGAAGAGGATATCCCAGATTGCATCCCAGAAAGTCATAATTGGTGGGCTTTAGTATTTTGAATGTTTTCATTCTAAACCTGAAAATTAAATTTTATTCACCCTTTTTTAAATAAAGTTTATTCATAAAATATAGTTGAATTTTAAGCTAATTCTGTAGCGTAATTCCCCGCACAATCCCCACTTCCCAATGCATCTTATAAGCGATAAGTTGGGAATATCTGATACGAAAAAAATGTTTTAGTATTTACAGCTAAGTTAAATACTAGTTGCTTTCATCTTTATTTGCAAAAAAGGACTTTTTTGAAGATCGAAACTGACGGTCTGAACCTCAATTCCTCCATGGTCAGCCTTGCGGGGGATTACGGTGCTTAAAAAAGGTCAAAAGATGTTTATAAAAATTCAATGAAGTTTACTACAAAATTTACATGCTTATCTAATGTTCAACGTTCTCCGAAACATTGATTAGCTAATGCAAGATCAATAGCTTACTAAATTGTTTAAAAAATGCTCCTGCGATTCTTAAGGTTCACAGAAACTTTATAACATCGCGCGCACTCAAATTTTTTAAATTCTTTTGCTATTACGGTTTTGCATTTCGGAAATGCAAAAAGTTCACAAATTTCTAAACTAATTTTTGAACTCAAAATCGGAATGGTCTGGATTATCCCGAAATTTTTGATTTCAGGAATGGGTATGGGTTGGTAAGCCATTAGATTTTGCGTATGCCAACCCAAAATCTAATTTTTATCAAAAAAAAACAACCTAAATATCGATAAAATACCCATACCTGATATCAAAAATTTCGGGGTAATCCAGACCATCATCATCTAAGTGATTTTTGATTTTTTTTACTTTTTTCGCCTAATAGTATACCAAATGCAAGACAAAAACCAACAAATTGTTCAGAATTTTTTCTGGTTTCAGAATTTTTATTTATCTTAGGGATGAGATTAACAGTCCTTAAGTTATATCAAAAAAAGTTAAAAAATGGGTAAAATTTGACCTTTTTTCCTTAATTTGCACCCTTCAAATAACTCAAGGATCGCTGATTTTAAATTGGAAAAACTTTTACGCCTTTTCAGAATATGTATTAATACAGTACATACTAAAACTAACTTGTACGCGATTTATTCCTTTCCCCTTCCTTTCTTCTTCCTCACTTCTTCCTTTCCCCTTCCTTTCTTCTTCCTCACTTCTTCCTTGCCTCTTCCTTTCGTTTCCTCTTCTTCAGCTATTACTTTCCTCTCATTTCACATGAAGAAAACAATTTTTAAAATAATACGTTAAAAAGTTCATAAAAGTTCAAAAATGTCCATCAAATTTTTTTTTTTATTGCATGTACTAGATATAAATTTGAAAATTGCGTTTAATTCCTTGAATAATTTAGATAATTTATTCACGAGGAAAACTCATGAAAGGAAAAGAAAACAAGTGAGGAAAGGAAAGGAAAAGGTTGAGGAAGAGGAAAGGAAGGGGAAAGGAAGGGGCAAGGAAGAAGTGAGGAAGAAGAAAGGAAGGGGAAAGGAAGAGGAAAGGAAAGAAAACGTACAAGTTAGTTTTAGTATGTACTGTATTTTAGGGTTGAGGAGTTAAAAAAAAGTTACATGTTAAAAAGTAAAGTATGGTTTTTGAGGGGTCTTTTTAGAAAATTATTTTGGGGACCACCTAAAAAATTGGCTATCCTAGGTTCTCATACATGTGGTTACGATTTTGAGGTAAAAAAATATTTTAAAAAATTTGTGGACGTTTTGCATTCACAAATTTCCGGAACCTTACAAATCAAAAGGATTTGTTCAATTAGACCATCTTGTATTAAATAAAAAATTGAAGAAACTTTTTTTTTTTAGTTAATATTTTCGCCGTTCACTACGAATCAATATATGGAGAGGTCTTTGCAGAGGAAAAAACAACAGCTTTGGAAGCTAGTTGCATGCGCGATTCGCTGTGACTTAAAATAAGAGCGTCGAAAGATGCAAACGGAGCGAGTTAAATAAAAATGTTATGGATGTCCGGCTTAGAAGTCTAATCAGCTTCTGCAGCTAATGAAGTCTAGGATTGCATAGAAAAAGTACTACAGTCGACTTGCCTTAATCCGAACATTTTCAAAAGCATAAAATTGAGTTCCGATAAAATAATTCGGATCTGAATGGGAGACAAATCTTAACCAAATTGGTAAAAATTCGGATTAAAGTGGGTCGACTGGTCTACTACTTGAATTAAATATTACACTTTTTACATTTACAGTTACATTCACATATTCGCCAAGGGGGTAGAAAACAGACTTCTTCTTTTTTACTTTTTTACCACTTCTTCAACTTATATAATACAGGTTGTTGGTATTTTGAAAGTTTCGGCAATTTTCGAAACCTTGATATTTTTACATTCACTGCTTTTCTCTGTTAGATCGAAAAAAATCATTAATCATTGAAATAAAATTTGATTTTTGAAAAATAAAGCATCAAATGACTCAAGGCAAACAACGATAAATTTTAAAAGATTTTATTAGGATAAATATAAGTATCTTAAAAAAAAAGAGCTAAATCATCTTGACTAGAAATCTCTGTACCACATTCCGGCAATACAAGCTTAAGAAAATCGAAAAATTAAAATTAAACTAGATCAAATAAGTCGTTGATATTTTTGAAGACAAACCGTTCATAAAGTTACAAATACATCCACCTATCATTGCATAGAAACCAATTTTAGGAAAAAATCTAGCTCTCAATGGTGAATAAGTACTGAAACAAGCAATTTGCATACCAATTGAAGCTAAGTTTGCGAAACCACAAAGAGCGTATGTTGCTATGGCCACTGATCGATTCTTAAAAAGAATATATTGATCAAAAACAAAAAAAGATAAAAACCATTTTCAATATTTACATTAATTATAATATCTGTTCCCGAAGGTAGAGTGTATGAGCCATTCAAGTATGAATTGTATAGTCCATTTTGAATAAGATCATTTTTGGATTTTATCATTTCGCCCATGTGAGAATAAGCAACAAATTCATTCACAAATATTTTAATTCCAATTAATTTTGAAACTACTCTACAATCTTCAATGTTAACACCCTTAATTTTTTATGTTGAAAAATTATATTTTCTATAACTTTATTAATTAGCTTACCATCAACATTACGAATGGGTAGAATAAATATTGAAATATGGCCTTGGTAAAATAACAAATTTACTTATAAATGAGCAAATCAATTCTGTCCTGGGTTTAAATTTACTCAAGTTAAAACAAAGTTTTGTTCAGCAATCAGGAGAGGAATTAAAAGAATGCATTCTACGCATGTCTGAAGAAGAACCAAGAAATTAATTATAAAACAAACTTATGACTAACTGATCTGCTTTAAAAATTTCCTTTAGTCATCTTTAAAGAACTTTTAAGCAAAAAATCTTTTTCTTAGAAAATGCTTAATAAGAACAAATATAACCTATTATAAAGGTTTGATGTACTCTTATTTTTGAATTAAAATCTAGCTAGAAAATGAATTATCTAATGTTAACTCTTTTAATGTCAAATTTTTTTTTGATTGTCCATTAAAGGTAAAAAGAGGAAATACAAACTGTTTGAATTTTAGAGAAAGCTTCCTTTTGTATAAATATTTTAAAAATTTAAGATTTTAATAATAATTCCGAAAACACCTCTTATTCTGAGGGAAAAATTTTCATCTACCTTTTGATAGTTAGTTGAAGTATTCACTTGAAAAAAAACCTTTTTTACCACTCTAGCATCACAAAAACTTTGCTTAGAGTTTTACTCCTTCTAGTTATTCGTGGTATCCAAGAGACTAATTAAAGAGCTCGGTTTTTTTTGAAAGACTCCTCTGTCAACAAGTATTTAATATGGATCAGCCTATGTACGTAATCGCATCAAAGACCTTTAGTATCCTGGTCTATTTTTTTCCTAAAAAGAAGCTGCGCAAGTATTTTTGGGTGTCCCTGGTGGTAATTCAAATACTTGAGAGTGAGTTTTTACAGAAACACTTTTGATTATGACTTAAGATTGCAAATACTGTTCCGGCAATTTACTTGTCACATGATATTATCTCATACCATATGATTTCAACTTATCGGAGCTGAAAGTAGATGATACCGTAATGGTCATATCTTCTGATAGCTCCTGAAACCAGCTGATCTATTGTGCTTATCTTTTTTTAAAGTTAAAAAAAAAATTTGATTTTGAAAATTCGGACGATCTGGTTGAAGGAAACTTAAGTGCAAATAATCTCAATCATTTGTGTATTTACCGAAGTATGTATTTAGTTTAATGCAACAATGTGCGCCCTCCCAAGGACCTAGTCTTTGGGAGGGCAGGCTACGCCAATGCCTTGATGGTCCACAAGTGAGTCTACTCATTTAGAAGCTCTCATCGAGTAGAACCAAGTGAAGAAAAAATATTATATTTCATTTAAAAAGAAAGTTCAATATGACAGCTAGCTACATAAGCTATTTAACGTAAACTTAAAAAATCTGAACATATTAAATGTTTTGGTATTTATTTTTCCCAAGATTTTTTTACACTATTTTGCTCTAAGCCTTAGTTTTAAAAAGTAAACTATTACGGTTAGACCAAAATTTTCCAAAGTTAACATGCTAAAAAACCAAGCAACTAATTTGTCAACAAATGCAAAAAACGAAGTACAAGCTATCAAATTTGCAATAATAGCTCCAACTGCTTTTAGTACACCCATAGCACCTTTTGTAATTGCTTCCAAAAAATTGTAAATATCTCTTAAAATGACTCGTTACAAAATTGTATCCTTGGACATTTTTTTAAAATAAATTTACTCTTTTTCCATATTTTTGATCATTTCAAAATCAGCACATGTCTCTTCAGTTTCAGGATAAAGAGTCTTTGCAACGATTAGAGAACCAGGAGCTCCTAATAATGACGCTACTATAATATGATTTATTGAAACACCGAATCCCATATATGCAGCAAGGACAGAACCTGATGCCTTGAAAAACAAAAATCGATTAAAAAGTTCAAATTATGAAATCAGATGTTACTGTTGAGAAGCCTCCAACCATTACTGCAAAAAGTTCTGATTTGGTCATTTTGTTTAAAAATGGCAGTATTACTAAAGGTGCTTCAGTCTTCAAAATAAATTATTAGATAAATTTAATTTAAAATCCAAAATTTCCTACTTGGCCAACAAAAATATTAGCTGTTGCGCTAACACTTTCAGTGGGACTTGTACCCATTAATTTGTTTATAACCAACGAAAGTCTGAGAATAACAAATTGTAAAAGACCAATGTAGTAGAAAAAATTCACCATTGCTCCAAAAAAAATAACCACGGCACACGCTTTAAACGCAAAATAGTGATCACGAAAATTTTGACCAAACACCAAAGTTGAACCAGCATCGGTGAAATTTAAAAATTCAACTACTTTATCACTTAAAAATTTGAAAAATTTATAACCAAATTCGTTTCTTATAACTAACAGAGCCAATGTTGATTGTAACAAAAGACCATTTATTAAAATATTTTGATTAATCTTAAGTTTAAATATTAATAACTTGAAAGACTAGAAGATGATATGGACTTACATGTAAAGGACTTTTAGATGTAATAACACAAATAAATATAAACGTAAATAAGCCAATTAGGGATATCACATTGTATATACTGTTGATGTTGAATATAAAAAATATTAAAAGTATTGAAAATATTAAGAGCTTAAGACCCCTTTGGTCAAGTTAAAAAATAATTTAAAATTTAATTCTGAAGGTTTTAAGTAAAATTACAAAATTGCGTTTTCTTTGTATTTGATGTTAAGCGTTTGACTGTCTTTTGGTCGTCTGAATCTTTTGCTTAAACAGTGCTCCCATATGAAGAAACTTAAGAAAATCAAATTTAATACCAAAAATCCAAGACCTTAAATAAAAAAATTTTGAAATTTGAAACTAAACAAAGAGCACTAAAATTAAAAAGACCTTTATTATTTTTGAATATATAATCGTCAATGATGTTTGATGTTGAATCGATTTTTCGTACAAAATAGAGTGGATTGCTTAAGATCATTGAGGCGATAAAATAAAGAATGTAAGTTCCAATTGCTACGTCGATTATTATTTTTCGTGAAATTGGCTTTAAATAATTTATATGCATTAAATATTAATTTAAATATTTACTGTACTAAATTCAGGATTAAGAAACTGAGGATGACAAGTAGAAAACACAAAGAGTAACTGATTGCTCGGGTTTTAAAAAAAATACACTATGTCTACAATTCGGTGAAGAACGTCTTGTAGATCTCAATCGCTTAAAAAAATAAAACCTTCATAACGTCTTAGGATATGCTAATTAAAATGTGATGTTATGACACTTCACATTTTGTGACGAGCATTTTTTTTTATTTCATAAGGTAGAGAAAAATAATACAGTCAGATTAAACTTATTTCGCTCAATTCGTCCATTCATTTTGCAGTGATAAAAATTAAATGTCGATTTGAATTAAAAGTAACTTTTTTGTCTTAATTTCTCTCCGTGTAATATTGAGAAAAGTGTGTAGTGATATAAGTGTGTGTTGACTGTATGGATGTGTAATGGCTCGGAGCATTAGCTTTTCCTTTTTTTACTTCACAAAACAAAAAAAAAGTTAAGGTATTGAGTGGGTATGACTTACCCGAATTTAGATTTTGGATTTGGCTATGGTATGGGTAACCCAGAAATTTTGGATACATATACCTAAAACCCAATTTTTGTCAAAATAAAAACCTAAAAATCTGTAAAATACCCAAATTTAATGGGTTACCCAACCCATACCAATACCTAAAATCCAAAATTTCTGGGTAACCCATACCAACTCAGTACTTTAAAATTATTGGGTACATATATATGTTCATAAGGAATCTGTTCAAGTGGGAATTTTTTAAATTTTTTTCGATGGTTTCAGAAGTTGCTCGAGCAACTTTACCCTTACTGAAACCGTACCCTTAGTATTTCACCTGAATAAGTGTAGTAAGTTAAAGATTTTAGCAAGTTAAAGATACCTTTTTGAATATATCGATCAAATTTGTTCTCAAAATAACTATTCGTGTAAAAAAATGAACATGTTGATCATCTTCACTCTTAGTTATTTCTATTTTAGTTTCAACTTGTTGAATAACAACTTGTTCTGTTTCACATTTAAACTCAATATGTTCATTTACTTTAACTTCATCCAAAGAATCATTTAGATCTAACTCTATACTAGTTGCTGAATAGGATGTTAATTCAACCACTGGTATTTTAGATTGGTTATCTACAATTGGATCTTCGTACTCGTCATCAGTTTTTTCATAAGCTTCGTTTGAAAATTGGGTCTCGTTTTGACTTTTCGTTTCATCCAAATGAAAATGAATTTGTTTTGTTTCAGTGTAATCCTCATCAGAAACCCTATTTTTAGGTTCTTCATCGGCCATTCTTAGTTTATTTCAAATTGTGAGTAAATATTTAAAAAATTTGAAAGAAAATTAAACTTTTAGAAAAAAAGGGCTTTTAATTACAATTTGAAATTAAATACTAATTTTGTTAGGAGTTTAAATTGTTTTAGCTAAGATTTCATTTTTTATCATTTCATCAAAGGATATTTTTTAAAGTTTTTTTTTTATATTATGTTGAATGATAAATCGTATTTTTTTTGGAAAAGATTAAGTTTAAATTAGAAATGGTTTAATTTAAAAAAGTCAAACTAGAAGAGAGATATGCTGAAATTAATTGTGAAATGCCTAAAAATTAAAAGGAAGCCTCGAAACATTAAAACCATTAGATTTAGGTTCGTTCAATCATCGCAAAGCCGACCGGAAAATTCCAGCTGGAACCATTTGAATTTTATTTTGCCAATTCTGGAACCCAGTGGAGAACCTGTCGAAATATGGCAGCCTGAAGTTTTGTACGGTTATACTGTACGGTTCCAGTACTATTTGATAGGTAAATGGAACAAAAAAAGAAATATATTGGCGTATTCCTCAGAATTTTGTACACGACTTATCCTTCAAGTATTTTGTGCATTCTTACGAATTTTCGATATTACAAGAGATTTCATAATTTAAATGGCCAGGAGACATCTTTAAAAAATCTATCTTTATAAAAAGTCGCGACTTGGACTTGAGGAATAACTCTGGGCTAAAGTGTATTTATATAACAAGATTTAAACAAGAGTTAATACTAAAAAAAATGGTTTGTACACTCTGTACACAAATTTGGACACCAACTGGAAAAATTTCAGATCAAAAAATTAATCAAGTGAATCGTACAATCGTACAAAACTTGCCTCGAAATACAGGTTGCCTCGAAATATGATATTTCTTAATCTTAATCTTGCTTTCTTAATCTCCAACTGGTTATTTTTTGAGACTTAAAATGATCTTTTTGAGTTTGAAAAAAATTTTCAGGTAATTAAAAAGGGGGAGGATGGCTCAGTTGGTACCGTCGTGGACGTCCATGCAGAAGGTCGAAGGTTCAAATCCAAGTCGTGTCAAAAAAATTCAATTCGAGTTCCCAAATTATCCTCAGTGTTATGAGCAGAACACAGCATACCCCAGCTCCTGGTCGTCAAACATCAGTTTTATAAACTTTACTTTAACTTTACTTTGTATTTTACTTCTCCAAATAGGAGGTTAATTCTAATTAAATAAATAATTAAAAAATTATTTAGTGGTAAAAAGTATTTTTAATTTGATAGTTAGGGTATAATTTCGATATTCGTTTGTCATTATAAAGGTTTCAATATTGGTTAAATTTGAGAATTTGGTTTTGCAATAACTTTAATATTTGAAGATCCATTAAATGGTAAAGAAATAATTTAAAATCATTGGTCTTATAAACCTGACGACCACTGGTCGTAGAATTTTACTACCAGTCAATTTGACGACCACATAAATTAAAATTTACCTGGTCATGAAATTTAACGAGCGATCAAAATTTTTCTCGACCAATTAATTTTTTTTTCATGATCATAAAATAACTCAACAATTAAATCACTTTTAAAAACTAACAAAGCATAATTTAATTCTCATAATTTTAAAAGAGTATTGTAATTTCTTAATTTTTTATTTTATTATTGATTACTAGTAGGTACCCGTTGCTTCGCTGCCGGAATTTGAGAAATAATTTCGATTATACTCTGAAACTTTTGAATTAAGATACTAAAAACATAGATGAGTTGGTTATTACATCCCTAATATAGTTCGTTTTGTTTTTAAGTAGCATTATTATCACTCGTGGTTAAGGTGGAAAAGTAGTTACCCAATCAGTGCTAATAAAAAGGTGCCAGTTCAATAGCTATTCCATTGTTATCATTTCAATAGCAATTCCTTTTTACCGTATACAAATTTAACTCTATTCAAATTATCGCGGTTTTCGTCATGATCATACATTTTAAGTGATGGTGATTGATCACGAAAAATTATGATCAGAGATCGATCATTTGTTCGATCGACTTTTTTTCTTAATTGGTTTTTAGTTGTTTTAAAACTTTCAAACTCAACTATTATCAAGAATTTTCGATAAAAATGTATTTATGTAGTCTTTAGGCACAAAACATGAGTTTAACAATGTCGACTAAATTTTAAGTAAGTTGGAGTACCTCAGCAAAATTTCTTATGATGTTTAGAAGCTCTGAGAGATAAATAAATGATTATTTTTCTTTAATAAATTACAGTGATGGAAAAGGTTTTGTAACGGACCGTCAAATGACGTCACTTTTTTAGATCTTTAATAGTGTCATTTGACGTCATTTTCAAAATGACATCATTTGACATCATTTGACGGTCCGTTACAAAACCTTTTCCATCACTGTATTTGGCTTAAAAATAAACTTTATGATCGATCATTTGCCTGGTCATCGATTGTCTGATCATTTTTGGGATTATGATCTGATCGTGATCCAATTTTCTGATCACATCGGTGACCAAAATGATCATGATCCAAAAAATTGATCGATCGCAATCACTATTCAAATGATTGAGTATCATGATCAAATTATTGGATTTCGTATCTTTGAAACTCACTAAGAATTCTACTCGGAAAAGGAAGAATAAAAGCTACAGATTCAGCAGAAGATTTAATTTAAATAGCGAATTAATTAATTTAATCAGATGCAGTGTATTTTTCGGAAATGTAACATGTCTTTGCAGGAACTTTCAAGAAATTAACGTTTAATTCCCGTTCCCTTAGAGTTTCGTCCCAAGTAAGGGTTTCGTTTCAGTTAACCGTTTTGTTCCAAGTAATGGTTCGGTCCCAAATTTTTATAAATAACGCAAATGTACGAATTAACGAAGTGTCATAAACTATCAGAACATTTCCAGTTGGAAAATAGGAAATGAAAAAAATAGGGCGGGGAAAATGTTTGCGTGCTAACTTTTCAGGCTAAATATTTCTTGCCTCAGTACTTTGAAATTGAGACCGTATTTGATACCTGACTTTTTTTCAACTTTTGTTTTCGGTAAAAAAACTATTGCTGAAGCAGTCCAACCAACACAGTAACTTTTAAAGGATATGTTAAAAAAAGACATTTTATTGAAAAATAATTACTCCGTTTTACCGACTTCATATAACTCACAACAGTAAAACAAAAAATTAAAAAGACTTTTGAATACGGAAAAAAGAGAGTTTAATTGATTAATTAGTAGAGTTTTTTTTTGTTTGAAAAAATCAATTGATTGATTAAATTATCGAGCATAGTTTTTTTTTAAAAAAACTTCGAATCAATAGTAAGATTTTCTTGAATTTTATTGAATTAATGTACTCATTTTTATTTTAAAAGACGTTAATCGATAATTGATAAACAATTAATAAGTTAATCATCCAATTATCTTTTATTTTTTTTCTATTTTGTATAACCTTGACACCGATATCTCGTAAAAGTCGTTGAATCTTAAAAAGTAAGATTAGAAAAGCGTTAAAAACATTAGATTCTACTCATAAGAAAAAAATTAAATTTACGGTTAGAATAAAATTAAAAAATATTTTGTTGCGTTTGACTTAATTAATTAGAGAAAATATCTTATTTTGACTTTTGAATAAAAAATTTATTAATTAAATTAATCAATTATCTATCTTCTTTTAATTGATTAAAAGATTTTTTTTTCTTTTCTCTTACCTGGACATTTCGACCTTCACATCGATATCTCGTAAAAACGAAAAATATTAAATATTAAGATAATTACTTGAATTTTTGGCGAATAAAATTTAACCAATCAATTATTCAATTAGCCTTTAATAATCAATTATCAATCAGTCAATTAGTGTTTTATTTATTTTATTTTGTTTTATTTTTTATTTTTTGTAACCTTGACATTTCTATGTTTAACCTTGACACGAATAAAGTCGACAAATATTAAATAATAAGATTAGACTTTTATAATTGGTTACTAGAAATAATAAAAAAGATTAGAAAATTAGTGATTTTTTCTTTTGAAGTCAGTTTTTATCTCAAAAATTTGACGATCAGGTAAAAATTTACACGACCAACTTCGAAAATAATTGGTCGTCAAATTCACTATGAAGAAATTTAAAACGTGATTTGTTTAAGAAAAAAATTTTGGATTAGGACGGACGAATCATTGTGGAGCAGAATGAGCCATTCTGAAACACATTTACCCAATAATATTTATATTAACCTTTCTTTTTGTAAATAATAAAATTCAACATTTGAAAAATTCTCTCTTTATTTCCCATCGATAAATCCCAATGTAAAACCGGCGTTAAACGGTCTGTTTTTTCTTTCTCGGGTTAAGTAAGCCGATAGAAGAACCTCGTATAATAAAACCACGGTATAACATAACACTCATACAGAAGCGTTATAAAAAGAAAATTAATTAGAATAGTTTCAAAAAATTAAAAGTAAAGGATAAAAAAATAGTAATTTGAATCCGTTCTCATTAGTCGCTATCGTGTTCTTCTAGTCTAAAGCCATCAAGTAGGAAGCCATTAAGCAAAAAAGCTAAATAACTTTCAACGGACCAACACAATCCAGCTTAAACAATATAAAGGTTTCAATTGAGACGTGAGCTATTGAAACCAAATACTTTCAAAGAAAGCTGAGAGTCTGGAACTTTTTCAAAATGAAAGAATTGAAGTTGACACTTTACTTTTAGGAAACAGTTTCCTTTTGGCCACTACAAAATCGCCAACGGAGTGTTTTTGATCAAGCTGAATATCCAGCCAAATTTAGCAAACAAGATATGAGCGAATTCAGAAAAAAATTAGGGGTTTAAGGTTAAGGTTTAGGGTTTTAGTAAAAAGTCTTTTAGTAAACGAAAAACATTTAACAAAAAAAACTCGATTTGTACTCGTTTAAATGATAGTAATTAAATGATCACGATAAAGAAATTAAATGAACAAATGATTAATCACTAGAATATCCCATTAACGGTAAACGAATAAAAAACATAGCATATGTTTAGGCGATTCGAATTTGGTGAACGTAAGGCTTTTTGACGCGACCCTTATTTTTCTTCCATTCTAGTCTCTTCCACAATGATTAATTACCCTTGTATTTCCTAAATCTCTAACTTACAAAAGCTATTGAAGACGTAGAAAGATTAAAACTGGGACTGATAATTCATTCGAGCTATTATTCGGGTAAATTCAGAATTCTTTTTTATCCATATTAAATCGAATAGGAACAAATAATTAAATTGTAACTGTACTTTAATCTCGTTTGGGAATACATAAAACTACAAATATTTATAAATTTTATTGGGATAAGTTTGAATGTTGTTTTGTTAATTTTTTAAGCTTTTTTAATTTAATCTGAGGGTACTTTTTTGACTTTTTTGGAACACGATACTGGAGTTTTTTTGGTTGGAAGAATTATTCTCACTTAATGACATTCTGAGAATTGGACAACGCTAACCTTGTGTTGAAATTTTTAAAACTAACTGTTTATGATACCGTAAACTCTTGCCCACTTCTCTAAGAACAAAGACAAAATTGAGGTTTGTTCTTTATGGAACTAATACCATCGAAACCATGTTATAGCATTTTTTTTAATTTTTTTAGAATAAACCTGACTTAAGACTAATGGAAAGGATGGATTATGAAAAAATTTAATTAATTAATTTTTATTCAATTTCGAAATTAGTTCCACAATTTTTTGAATTTATTCCAGAAAAAATACAAAAAATTGAGCGAACATTCGAGCTTACTCTTAGTCTTAAGTCAGGAGTTCTTAAAAAAATTAAAAAAATTGTTATAACATGGTTTCGATGGTATTAGTTCCATATAGAACAAACCTCAATTTTACCTTTGTTCTTAGAGAAGTGGGCAAGAGTTTACGGTATGTATATGTACTAAAATGTATATGAGGGTGTCCAATTTTTTTTTGAATTTCTTCTCATGACTTATTTTGAGAATTTTCTTTTTTGAGAAGTCATCCGATAAACTAAATGTCGAATCTAATTTAATTAGCTCACACTTAGAAGAAAAGTAAATGATAAAATTTGAACTTAGCAGAGATTGTCTATTTTTTTTAAATCCAAACAGGTGAATTTTTTTTGAAAAAAAACTCTCAATAAAAATTCCGCAGAGTACTGGTAGAGCTGATGCTCCTTCAGCAAAAAAAAAAAACAAAAAATAAATTAAAAGAAACGATTTTTTTAAATCAGTCGAATTTCGAAAAAGTTATTATTTGGTACCAAGAACGTTTAAGAAGAAGGTTTTCGGTCAAGTTAATTGATTAACATAGGATAGTAAATATTTCAGTTAATTCTTTTGTGTCAATTAACAATTAACCCTCGAATAATTGATATCTTTTTATTTTACCTGTAAATTATCTACGAAAACCGAAAAGTCACACATTTAGAGAGCGTGGGAATTTTTTTCTTTTTTATGTCTCGAAATTTTCTACTTTTACTTCCTATCTTTTTAACACAATGTAAAAGTATTATAGCAAAGAATCGCTGAAATTTTAAATATATAGATTTACAGGTTCAAATGCTAATTCAGATAAACATAAAAATGATTTTTCCTGTTTTCTGCTTAAATGTTTTTTTGGTGTAGAAACCACTTTGGTGTTTTCTTTGGTTAGCTTTGAGTTGTAAAATGTTAAAATGATTATCGTATCTACGTATAACATTTTACCAAAATATGATTAAAAGCAGAAAAAGACCAATCTTTTTCGAGAGAAGAGGCCCTCGATTAAAAGAGAAATTTAGAGTGAGAGTAAAACAACAACTTATGAAACATACAATCAATAAAAAATTGAAATAAAGTTCTCTTTTTTTATACACTTGAATATTATGCTTTACATATAAATTTGCATGCTTTTTTGTAACACAAAAAAAATATTACTTGCAATGAATAATCTTGACTTAAAGTTATTTCGCAAAGACATTGCTCTCGACACTAAATTTAACACTTTTATTTTAGACTTAGATAAAAAAAAAAAACTTAAAAAAAACTTAAAAGTAAATAGATTTGAATGTTAACCCCTTCTTTGAATTTGACTTTGAGACTAAATGATTATTAATGGAAGAAATACCGTTAGTAAACACAAACGCAACAATTAAAAATAATCATCAAACAATACAAAACATCGAACTTAACGAATCGCACCCAGAGTCATTAAAACAACGGGTAACCAAATTTTTTACAAACGATAAAGTCTTGTATTCACAATTAAATCAATCTTCTGATGAATCAGAAGATGATAGTTCATTACATTTTTTAAATGATTCTAATTCAAAGTGTACGTGTTGTGGCTGTTTCAAACAATCGTTAGACATGTGCTTAAAGTAATTTTAAAAATTTTCGTCCTTTCAAAACTTCCGTTTTTTTTTTACATTATTCTATTTTTTTATTAAGTCCATGCTGCAGCTGTTTTGGAAAATCGAAAGGTTTTGAGGCACGTACGGTTCATATTGGTAAAAGTCGTGAACTAAACTACAAACAAAAATTCCCAAAAAATGTTGTCCGTAATCAAAAATATTCGATTTTTACTTTCATTCCGATAGTAAGTTCCGATCAATATTTCGTTACCAGCCCTTCTAACATTTGATTTAAAGGTTCTGTTTCAACAATTTGCCGTGTTTTTAAACTTGTACTTTTTGATCATGGCAATGTCTCAGTTTATCCCATCGATTCGTATCGGATTGTTGTACACATACTGGGCGCCATTGGCATTTGTAATCACTGTTACAATGTTAAGAGAAGCGTACGATGATTTCAAAAGATACCGTCGAGATAAAGAGCTGAATTCTCAGTTGTATAAGATATTGACTTATGATGGTATTAAAATGGTGCCTAGTTCTCAATTGAAAGTTTCCGATGTGATAATTATTGAAAAAAATCAAAGGGTACCGGCTGATATTGTTTTGTTAAAGACATCTGAAAAGTCTGGAACTTGTTTTATAAGAACTGATCAACTTGATGGTGAAACTGATTGGAAGTTACGTGTTGCTGTTTCGACTACTCATAATTCGGAAAAATTGAGTGATCTATTGGATATTGGAGCTCAAATTTATGCTGAGAAACCACAGCTTAGAATCAACGCATTCGAAGGAATTTTTATAAGGGTAAGTTTTTTTTATAAACATTTAAGACTTCGTTTGGACTCTTTGACAAAAATTTAAATATAAATCAAAAAAAAACTTTTATCATTTTAGAACGATGCCGAGAAGACTCAAGAACCATTGAGCATTGAAAACACTCTATGGTCGAACACAGTGTTAGCAAGTGGTACTGTATACGGTGCAATAATATACACTGGATTTGAGACTCGTTCAGTTATGAACACAAGTAAACCATCGAACAAAATAGGACTTTTGGACAAAGAGATAAACAATCTAACCAAGCTATTATTCACGGCCGTGGTAATGTTAAGTTTAGTCATGGTGGCTTTAAAAGGCTTTCATGGCCCATGGTACCGATATCTATTCCGTTTTATCTTGTTATTCTCCTACATTATTCCTATCAGTTTGCGTGTAAACATCGACATGGCCAAGACTGTTTATTCATGGTTTATACAACATGACAAAGAGATTCCGAGCACTCTTGTACGTTCAAGCACAATGTCCGAAGAACTCGGACGTATCTCGTACATGTTATCGGACAAAACAGGGACACTGACTCAAAATGAAATGGTTTTTAAACGACTCCATTTAGGAACAGTCTCATTCGGTTCGGATTCAATGGACGAAATAATGCATCATTTATTAATCTCGTTTAGGCAACAAACTCCGAATAAGAATCAACCATCGATCATGAGGCGGACCATTGTAACTCGAATACGAGATGCCATCGAAGCTTTAGCTCTTTGCCATAATGTAACCCCAGTCTACGAAGCGAACTTGGTCGATGCATTGAACAAACCAATCGATGAATTAGGAGAAGAGGTCAAAGGGTTAAAAGTGACTTATCAAGCAAGTAGTCCCGATGAGATAGCTCTGGTGACTTGGACTGAAAACATTGGTTTAACTTTAATCAAACGAGACTTGAACACAATTGTACTCCGAGGCCCTCAGAACGAACTGCTAGAATACGATATTTTACAAGTGTTTCCGTTCACGTCTGAAACTAAACGTATGGGGATTATAATAAAAGATAAACAAACAGATGAAATTGTGTTTTTTGAAAAAGGTGCTGATACTGTCATGCAATCGATTGTACAATACAATGATTGGTTAAACGAAGAGGTAAACCGTAAATTCAAAAAAAAAATATTATTAATCTTAAAAAACTTTTTTTGAATAGTGCAGCAACATGGCTCGTGAGGGTTTAAGAACCCTAGTCGTCGCTAAAAAGACACTAAATATCGAACAGTACAACGATTTCGAACAAAGACTAACAAAAGCTAAATTGAGTATTCAAGATCGAAACCAAAAAATTCAAAATGTAATCGAAAGTTTAGAAAAGGATTTAGAATTGTTATGTTTGACTGGTGTTGAGGACAAGCTACAACAAAATGTTCGCACGACGCTCGAGACTCTGCGTAATGCTGGTGTTAAGATCTGGATGTTGACTGGAGATAAATTAGAAACAGCGACATGTATTGCTAAGAGTTCTAAACTAGTCTCAAGAGACCAGGATGTTTACACTTTTAAACCTATTGAAACAAGAGACGATGCTCGAAACGAAATGAATAATTTTAGACGTAAAGTGGACACTGCATTGGTCATATTAGGAGAAAGTTTGGAAACAATATTGAAATTTTATGAACAAGAGTTCATTGAGATTGTTCTTAATTGTCCTGCTGTTGTTGTATGTCGATGCTCACCGACTCAAAAAGCTCAAGTTGTTCATCTATTGAAAAAGTATGCGAAAGGTCGTATTTTGGCAATCGGTGACGGTGGTAACGATGTAAGTATGATCCAAGCAGCTCATGTTGGTGTCGGTATTCAAGGCAAAGAAGGTGTCCAAGCCTCGCTAGCAGCTGATTTTTCAATCACACAATTCAGTCACGTGGCAAGATTAATTCTTGTCCACGGTCGAAATAGTTACAAACGTTCAGCGTCATTATCTCAATTCGTCATGCACAGAGGTCTTATAATATCAATTATACAGGCTATTTTCTCATCAGTGTTCTATTACGCGTCAATTTCATTATACCAAGGATTTTTATTAGTCGGTTATGCTACGGTTTATACAATGTTTCCCGTGTTTTCACTTGTTTTAGACAAAGATGTGTCTCCACAAATTGCGTTGACCTACCCGGAACTTTATAAAGAACTCACAAAAGGCCGGTCTTTGTCATACAAGACGTTTTTCCTATGGGTACTGATCAGTATTTATCAAGGAGCTGCTATTATTTATGGATCGTTATTGCTTTTTGAACAAGATTTTAATCACATTGTGGCCATTACGTTCACAGCGTTGATTTTAACGGAACTTTTAATGGTTGGCTTAACGGTTAGATCGTGGCATTTTTTAATGATTTTAGCCATGATGCTAAGTCTTATATGTTACATATTCTCTCTTTTGGTATTCAAAGACTTTTTTGGTAAGTTTTAAAATTTTTTTTCAAAACAATTCATAATCAGCGAGGCCAATACCTATTACTTTTTATACGATTAATAATACTGTAGAAACAAAAAAATAGATTCTAAATCGATATAACACAACAAGAATTCATCTGATCTGAAAATTATTTTTTGATGTCGTTATCCTCATTCAATGTCCACAAAAATGTGGGAAGCTCTTTAAAGAATTTTTTCGACATGATAGTTTTGATTTTTCGCCTATTTTTTTTCAGCTTTTTCCGTAATATCACATTCAAATTAACACAAGTATATAATATACTTATATAATAAAATTTTCGTTTGCCATTGCCACTGATTCGGGCTTATAAAAATACATACCTGTATATAAATTAAATGTTTTTAATGGAAAAAGTGAGTTTTCCGAGGTTTTTCGCGTTTTTTTCGATTCAAGTCCCTGAAATACCAACAAAAAACACCATTTTTCACACCAGATTCTGGAACCTGACCAAATTTTGAGTGAAATGGGTTATCCCGGATTACGATCCGGATTTTTCAAATTTTTCCCAAAAATCGGAAACTCAACGTGATGTGAGGCGAGCTTCGAGGAATACTTCACCAGAGCCATTTGCTTCGCTTTTCATCAGGCAAGGGGGACGAAGTTTTAAGATAAAACTCTCATCAAATGTTTGAAAAATAAAAGTAAAGAAGAATTCAACTTACCACGACCGCGTTTAAGTTACAGAGGCACTTCAATGTAGGTCAATTCAAGGATACTCTTGATTTTTAAATATTTCTTAGCTCTAGTCCTGTCCGAGTATGTAAATACTTCGGAAGGGTGTCTGGGACGAATACCTTGAGCGAACAAAAAACGAGGTCATCAACACGTTCTTCAGAGTCCTCGAAGCTAAAATTTTTTTTTTTGATAAAAAAGTTTTCAATTAATAAAATAGTTTCAACTTATCTTATATGTGTTGGTGTTTCGATTGAAACGATCGAAAATCGATTGAGATCCTTGATCGGCGTTCGATTGAACGACTGTGCTCCGAGCAATTCGTTCGATTATTTGTTCGGCTGTAAGCGTACGATACAGCTTTCGTCTTTCGCAACGTTTTATCGGCATTTAATTAAAAATTTGGGACTCAGGAGCTTTTTCCACCCGAATTTCCGAATTTGAAAAAAATTTATACAATTAGTGTGAAAAAAGTGTGTTTAATGATTTAAACTGTGCTAATTTGCATAAAAATATTTCACAATCAAAATTATTCCTTTGTAGAGGTATATCGAATAAAATGACTTAACATTATAACTTTGAAATTTGATTGTGAAACTAATAAATATAAATAGTAATTAACGATATTGGCATTTAACCATTTTCTTGGTTTGAGCCTGTCTAAGTCTACATTTGTTAAACGAATCCCAAAATTGGTAACACTGATGAAGTTTTTTAATGTAAATTTTTGTTTTCTTCTAAGCGACTTGTTATTATTGTGTCTATAGAGTTTGTTTCGCCTTTGTTTGTTAATCTCGTCCCGGTAAATGCTGCTTATAGAGCCATACTCGTTGCGAACCCGTTTGGTTACTGTGCCGAGGCATTCATATAAGCGGATATTACGGTCGTTGAATTTCTGATGATCATTGTGCAACGATAATTAATTGAATTACTAATTTTGTAATTTAAAGTTTTAATTAGATTGCAATATGTCTTTTGGAATTTTGCATAATGTTGTATTTTTTGCATCTCTTAATCGTTTCACACTCCTCACTGGAACTGACTTAAGATGTCTAAATAAATTATCATTTACAACAAAATATATTTAAAATATTTCTTATGATGACGTAACTTTGCTTAAATTAACCCTTAAACGCCCGCTTGTTCAATTTTCATGATATCAAAAAGCGGATACAATCTATGAATTCGAACTAAAAGTGGAAAAATCGTTTTTGAGGCCTGGGTCTAAAATGTTTTTACCCCAATTATTTGACTTTGTTTTTGCTTTAGGTTATAATAAGTTTAAGATAATGGACATTTACGCCTCATCTTGATTATAGAGTATTCTATTTAGTAAAATAAGATTTGTAGACGATTATATAAAACTCTTTCTGCTGATAATGAAAAAAAAGACTTAAAATTTGCATATAATTTTATTCCTTCAAAAAGATACGGAGTTCATTCAATCGGTTGAATTTGGTTGGAAAGTAACAACAATAACACTAGTCTCATGCTTACCATTGTATATATTAAAATGTATTCGTATTAAATTTTCACCGCCAAATTACGCAAAGTTAATGCAGTCACACGGAAAATGATTCAGTAACAATCTTTTTTTTTTATAATATTTTGTTTAAAAAATGACTGGTTGATCTGAAGATTTTAGCCTTTTGAAATTAACTTTTTTTTATTGTTTTTTTTTTGGTAATTTTTTTAACCTTCGAGGCATTGTTCGAAAAGACATGGAAGATGACACCGGTCGGATTTGTTTGTTTTTTTTTTGGCAAAAATACTTTGAAAGATTAAAAATTATATTCAAACAAAATTTTTTCTATGTTATTTATTTTAATAAAAAAATGATTTTGAGAATTTTTTCATTTTTTGAATCAACTAGAAGATCTAACACTCTTCTTTAGCTTAATCTTTTATGGGTTTAACTTGAATTTTTTGATAGAAATGTTGAGAATTTTAAACACTTTGAAATCAATTAAACCTGTGGCTGCTAACTTGTCAGTTGCAAATAAGATTTTAGTCTCAAATTTTCACTCGACTTCAAAAGTCTTAGGTGGTGGTGATGCCGAATTTATGGTAAAACTTGAATTTTTTTCTTATGACTTTGACTAATAGTTATTTAAAAAGCATCGTAATACACCGGAAAACAACGACAAAACTCCATTTGATTTTACTAAAGAAAATTATGATCGTATCGAAGCAATTAAAAGTTTGTATCCAGAAGGTCACCAACAAGCCGCTGTTATACCAATGTTAGATTTAGCTCAACGTCAAAATGGTGGATGGCTACCATTATCAGCAATGAACAAAGTAGCTGAACTTTTAAACATGCCAAAAATGAGAGTATATGAAGTCGCTACTTTTTATACCATGTTTATTCGTTATCCGATCGGAAAATATCATATTCAAATTTGTACAACTACCCCGTGTATGTTAAGAGACTCGGATAGCATTTTACATGCTATTGAAAAAAAACTCGGAATCCATGTAGGAGAAACGACTAAAGATAAATTGTTTACATTGACTGAAGTTGAGTGTTTAGGAGCTTGTGTAAATGCACCAATGGTTCAAATTAACGATGATTACTACGTAAGTAGTGTGCATATGTTTTTAATAGGGATATGAACTGATTTTTTGTTTTTGAAGGAAGACTTGAAACCATCGGACATTGAACAAATATTGGATGAATTGAAAGCTGGTAAAAAACCTAAGCCAGGTCCAAGAAGTGGTAGATTTGCCTCGGAACCATTGAGAGGTTTGACATCGTTGACTGAAACACCAAAGGGCCCTGGTTTTGGTGTCCGTAGTGATCTTTAAATAAACTAAAAAAAATTCGACCTTTTTTTTCGTTAGTGAACAATAAAAAAATTTTATAATTAAGAAAAATATAAAATTTAAAAAAACGATGTTTTTTACAAAAAAAGGCAAGCTTGAAGATAGCTTTCTATCGGATTCTATTCGAATTTGAATGCTATGTTTACATTGATCTGGGGCCATTTCAAGATAAAAATTTTGAAAATTTTTGGTGGTGCCAAGTGCTCTCGTGACTCTTTCTACTCTTTTTTTAAAAAAGATTTCTTTTTTACTTATTAATTTCCAGTAAGCCTATTAGCAACAAGGTTATTGCTAAAATACGGACCATCACTTTTCCTTTAAACAAAAGGTCAACTAGTTTCTGGGGACCTTTTTTCTTGTTAGTTTTTTTATGCTCTTTCTTGCGGACCAGGTGGCTTAGCTCTTTTCCGCGAACCTAAAGGTCAGCCAGTTTCAGAACTGAAATTTTTAAAATACAAATGGATGATCATTTTTCGCCAAAAAGAGGTCCGTCCGGTTCAGGATACTCATTTGTATGCTCTATCTTGCTTTAATTGCGACCTTTAGTTCGGGAAAACTTTATCTTCAACTTTATCCCGGGAAAAAAACGGGATTTTAGGGTAAATCCACTTTGGAAAACTTTCCCCTAATCCGGATTCAAGTCGGTTGATTTTACATGCAAGTCCTTGTAAGAGTCTGTATCTCGAAACTAAGGTTTTAGAAATAAGTCAGTGTTAAAGCACTGAAAATTCTAACAGAAAATTGACATCAGGGAACTGATGAGCCTTTAGTTCGGCGGTATGAAATTTCCTTGTGATTTTGAGCTAATTTTTGCAGTGCCCTTTTTGAAAAATAAATAAAAATCGACATGCAGTAGTCAAAGTGAGGTAAGGTAGAATGAAAAAATTAAAACTGCAGTCTGACTTTGTGCGAGAGGTAAAACGATCAATAGAGTAAAGTCGTTTATTGATTGACCCTCTAAGTTTCTGCAACATACTTGATGAATGTATGTTTCTTGTCAATCGTCATACCGAGCAGTTTAAAATGATCTACAACTTCAATATCGTTTTTCTCTATCACTATGGATTTTGGAATATTACAATGTCTCTTGTTCGAGATAAACATTAATTTATTCCAATTAATGTCAATTCGATTATATTTACACTATGATGTTAATTTTTGAATAGATTCATTGAAATCATCGACATTACTTGACCAATTTTTAACACTAGAAAGCCCGGCGTGTCATTTTGACACGTTTTGCCCTTTCAAACCTTAATAAAAATAAAACTATAAGAGCTATCGGAATGAAAACTGATTCCCATGTGTATTTTTAAGTAAGGAATCAAAATTTGAGTAAATATTAATTGCACAAAAGAAAATTAGTGATCACACAAAGAAATTATTTATTACACCATAAAATTAAATTTAGTTTCACAAAATATTTTTTTTAATTAATGTCACCAACTAATTTATTAATTATACCAAAAACTATTTGAATTACACAAAATTAAGTCAATTTTTATCTAAAGCTGTTGTTGCTTTTGTGGGTCGACCCCTTCTTCTCAAGTAGACAAATTTTGAAGCATCATTATAATAACCTAAGTCAAGTTCAAGAGATTGGCTTAGATAAACCAAATGTGAGCAAGTTGCTCGGTCCATAAACTCACCACAAGTACAGCTTAAATCATACAAATTTATCCTGTATCGTTCTTTCTTGAGTCTATATTCAACAGTATCACGGTCAAGCTTCTTAAAATTCTTTTCATCAAAACTGTCGGCATTTGTTAACATCTCTTTGGTTACTTTAGGATTATTATTGAACTTTGATTCTGAATTTGAATAGTATAGACACTTGTCTTGGATCAATTCAATGGTTTTGAACACACTATATTTTTTATGTAAGGTAAAACTACCCTTTACAGTTTTATTAAAGCCTTCGAGTATACTGTTGCCACTTGAGTAGCCTGGCGGTGTATGGTATATTTGCCAGTTGTTGAAACGACTCTTAACCCATTGCTCGGAAAAATACTCGGAAAAACTGTTTAGCTTAAGCTTCTTCCATTTAGATTCAATTTTTTCCACTTTGTGTCGAACTCAGTTTTTGTAATCGAAAAATGTAGATCAGTGATATCGGATAAGATCTGAATTTTTTCGGTTTTAGTAATTTCTTTGTTTTTTCTAACATTATATTTTATATGGAAGTAGCACATGAGTATCTTAGCATCTTTAAACATTGTCTCAGCCGCTGCCGCCATTGCATTCGAACCATCTTGACATATGTAGTCAGGATCAAAATCATTTTCTGTAATATGCTATACGGTTCTTGAGTTGAGATACTTTTGGAATAGTAAAATTTAAAAATAACTGATTGCTTGATTCAATGACAGCTCGATTTTTAAGCAAATATGTTTTAATACGAATAGCCGATGCGTCTTTTGATTGAACTTGTTCGTCAATAATTTTTAATAACTCTGGGCTGATTCCATGAAATTCGTCTTTTTCGCCTTCTTTAGACTCATTATGTTCGATTTTTTTAAAAATTCTTGATTTATTAATCTTGTCACAATAGAATGACTTGTACTCGGCTTTGCATTTACTTTTTTTAGTGAGACATATTTTAGATGTACACTTTCTATATCGAATCGCCATAGCATGTTCATGTTCATAAGAGCATAAACAGCATCCTTGAGAGTAAATTTTTACCAAAATCCAAAATTATTACTTTGATATGAGTTTTAACTTGATCTTCGCTTTGTAAAAAAAAATTATACATAAAAGCCCGGTCGTGTCATTTTGACACGTTGTTGGAATACCATGAAAAGTAAAGATCCAATTCTAGTTTTTAGGGTATGATTTAAGAGATCTTGATGAGCTGATTTCAAAAATATCTTTAATTTTGAAGTTGGTTATATTTCTAAATATATAACGTTTGAAAGTTTTTCCACAATTTCTTACTTTTTTATTACATATTTTGGTATTTTTTAGGTTAAAAATGGCGTATTTGGTTTAAAAAAAGTATTTTAATGCAGCATTCCAAAGTTTAAACATAAAGAAGCTTACTAAAATAAGTGAACAGTACAATAAAGAAAAATCCCATCAGGAAAAAACAATAGGATTGGCTGAAATTCAGTTTTCGACCTTTATAATCATCCATTTAACTTAAAATCTTCTTTGGTTGTAATAATCGGGCTCTTCTACCAGGACCAGAGGAAGTTCTAAACAAAGTTATTTACAGTCCACGCTCGAATTTGTCACGCTACAGTTTTGTCTCATATCAGTTTTATCCCTTAAAATCTGTGGAACGAATTTCTTTCAATACAAATTAATATTAAGTTATATTCAAATTTATCCCGCTTTTTTGTCCCACTATTCGGATTTAGCTCATACTTTTTTTGAACGTAATTCCAAATTTAATGATAAAAAGTATTCGAATTTGTCCCACATCCTGTTCACTAACAAAAATGAAAAAAAATAGAATATTACGGTCGAAAGTATCAAACAATAAGCCATATTAAAATTTAATAACTTGTGTAACGTTCTGAAAAAGTATAAAGAAAAACAAATGAGACATATTAAATGACAATTTTTTAGTCTGATGATAAAACAAATGAAGGATTAACATGTGATCTAATGGCTCAAAATGTTAAGAAGCTAAAAATACTATAAAATAATAACGACTTTGTTCTAAAGACAGACTTCGAATTTGACAAGTAAAACCAGGAATGTTAATTTATTTGGTTTTTCGCTATTTTTCAAAATAACGATGCAAAAAAGTAATGGTTCTGGTTCATAATGATTATTTGATTAATGAATATCGAATTGCTGCTTTTCTAATTCTTTTTTTGTTAATATTCATTTTTGTCACTATTCGAATTTATCCCATCTTTTTTGGGGAACCGATGGGGGGATAAAACCGAGCGTAGACTGTAGTTTGTTTGAATAAGAACATCAATTTAGTGTTTTAAGAAAAAATCTGGGTCAAATTAGCTTATTTTCTTCTGGCTTGATAAGAAAACCAAAGTCGTGTCAAAATGACACGACCGGGCTTTAATGGTATAAAAAAAATCGGGCCTTCTAGTATTAAGATTGTGGTGTCATCCGCAAATAACTTGACCATAAAGTCATTTACGTGGCTAGCAATATTGTTATCGAAAAAGGGCCCAAGTACACTTCATTGGGTGGCACCAAGGCGGATATTTTTTAAATCAAAGATACATTCACCAATCTTAACATGTCGAACACGATCGGCAAAATACTACTTCAGGAGTTCAAATGTTTGTTAAAATGAAAGCCAAATTAATAATTATGTTGTTATGTTTAACGATTTGAATTGGTTTAAATGGATAGCTTAATTTTCTTGCTTTAAGGCTGTGTATCACGACTAAAGCAAAGACAGGCAAAATACGAGCCTAAATATATAAGTTAATAATTTTCTTAACCTTTTTTTTTCAGTTATCTTTAAATTTGATTTATTTTTAAGATCCTTGAGATAAAATTTTTTTTTTTGATGAGAGATGTTGTTTCTTAAATGGTGAACTGGTAAATTAAAACTAAAGCATACCGGTAAAATACGACACAAGTTATCAAACGATTGATTTGTGGTCTCAACCCGATTTGCGATCCTGGCCAATTGTAGTTTTTCAAGTGTAAAAAATAAGAAATTACTTAATAGATTTACTTTCTTTTTAGATTGGAGCCTCTGCTTATTCACCAGACTTAAATCATTTAGAGATAGACTGGGTTGAAATCAAAAGTTTAAATTAGAAAAAGGAATTGTCAGGATCGTCTTTCGCTTAAAAATGAAATAAATGATTTTTGCGAAACTTTGAAATCTGATTAATGGACTCGTTATATAAATAGGCTAAAAAAGAAAATAATTTAGATTACTGTAAAAAAGTGGAAACTGACATGAATTTTGCTCGGCATAACACTACTCCATTTGGGATATGCATTTTTATATATTTTTTGATTATTTTTTGATATGCAAAGCATTTTTTACCTGTAGGATAGGAACAATGTGCCTAAAAAGGTGCTAAAAATCAAAAACCTTAAACATAGAAAACATTTTTTCATATGAACGATTCCTTCAATTTTTCAAAAAAATGCTTAAATTAGAATTGAAAAGACTTCCTAAACCGAATTTCCGCAAATATTCTATATCAAAATATAAATGTATTCTATGTTTTTTCTTATTTAGATCTCAGATTATCGAGGTAAGATTGTAATAGGCAACTAAATTTATTTTGATCGGACACAAACAGTTCAACATGTAAATTTAATGGTAATTTCGGTATTAGCATATGTCATAAATATCGAGCTTTTACGTTAAATTTATATGAATTTTGACATGACTAAACGCGACTAAGCGGGAGAACAAAATAATTTTAAGTGTGACAATGTGTGACTAAGTGTGACTTTAAAAATTAAATTTTAATCAAACGCGTGTCTAATCGTGACTAGCTCTGACTAACCATAAAAACTGGGAAAATCGAAAAAAATTCTTTTCGAATGAACTTGTGTTTCTTACTCATAATTGATAAAACAAACATAGCTCTCTAGAAACTTGTGAAGCCTTGGCTGATCGGATCACCTATTCGCCTGATGAGTGCAAGAAAAGTCGGTTCAATACTGCGCGGAAACATTTTATTGTAGGAAAGTATAAAGTTCACAGTCAAATGCAGCATTACAATTTACTTCTTTCTAAGGGTCTACAGTATCAAAATTTTTAAAATGCCTTTGAGCTCTTTAAAGTTAAATCCTTAAGAAAGCAAACTATCCGATAAATTTAGGACCTGCTCTTTTACATAGGCTTTCTGCTAGCTCTCGACTCGAAAACCCTTGAGTATTGAATTAAAGTCTAGAATAAAAAAATAAGAAAAGAAGAGAACCAGCTCAGATCATCTTGCACTCATTCTGAAACATTTAAATACTGTAAATGATCCCTTTTCGCGTTTGATGATTTTAAATAGTATGTTTTTCGTAGATCGTTGTCTTAAGAATTTTTTTTTCAATTTTCCGTTTTTTTTTGGTTAGTCAGAGCTAGTCACGATTAGACACGCGTTTGATTAAAATTTAATTTTTAAAGTCACACTTAGTCCCATACAGACACGTATCCTTGGTTATCTTCGTAAGTCACGCTTGGTCACATAAAGGGAATTAAGTGTCAATATTAGACACGTCATATTTTGCTTGCCCCATAGGATTTAATATTACCAAAGCGTGACTTCATAATCCATTTGTGTTCCTAAAGTGTCGGTTACTGAGACGCAATCACCCCTGTAGTTAACTTTGTGAAAAATTTCAATAATTTAATTGAATGAAAAAAATATTTCGACAAATTTAATTTCAATAATAAAAATAGGAAATCCTCTATTTTTAATGTAAAACATACCTTCTCGAATTTAAATTTATAGGATATGAATAAGTTAATTAGACCACGAGGGTTACGGAAATTATTTATTAACAAACTTGGAAAAGATTTCATTTTTGTTTCGTTCAATTTCAAATAGACAGAATGAAATGCGTTTGAGATGAAATTTAAATTTTTTTTTTCATTTCGTAATAACTGTGATTGAATTTTTTTATTTTTTTCGAAATTAAAAAAAAAGACTTCAACTAAAACAATTTTGAAATTGAAAATTTATTTTTTTATCGATCCCTATTTTTAAGCTCACTCGAAAACAAAAAAATCAAATTTATATAAAATAAATCAAACATTAAAAATTCATCATACATTGTCGGCTCAATGAACAGTCAACAAATTGTTTACCTTAAATATTGGGATGATAATTCAATTTCAGAAGGTCTTAAAAATGGTGTTTTAATACAAGGTCGGTTAAGAATTAACCCTCGAAGTTATGAAGATGCCTTTCTAACAGACCCCGTAATTACAATTTAAATTCAAAGAATTTTGCGTTAATTAATTTAATTTTAAGAGTGGTGGATCTGATATTTATATCAGTGGTTTGAAAGACCGAAATAGAGCGTTAAACAATGACCTGGTTGCCGTTAGACTCAAGGAAAAATATTCTTGGAAAATAACTGATGTGTATAAGAACAATATTATTGACATAATCAGTCAATTCGAGAGAGATAATAACTTGAACAGTAATTTAAGTGAATTTGTTAAAATGAACAGTTCTGATCAAACAAAATCTCGTCAACAAAACGACAAAAAAGATTTGATCGATCTAGCGCCGTTATATTTTTCGAAAAAAGAGTTATTGGATAAAATTCCAAACGAATGGTTACAACGAACAGGTCAAGTTGTTGGTATAGTCGAAAAAAAGAACAGTCGATGTGCTGCTGGACATTTAAGACTATTTCCAGATCGTAACAGAGAATTTGCGTTATTCTCTCCAAATGATTCACGAGTGCCTAGAATGAAAATTAAAATTTGTGAATGCCCTCCAGATTTTTATACTAGTCCTCAAATTCATGCTAATACTTTATTTGTTGCACAAATACTTGACATTCCATCGAATTCTCGTTACGCTATTGGTGAATTGAAACGATCGATTGGTCAAGAGGGTAACATAGAAGTTGAAACAGAAGCTGTTTTAATCGAAAACGGAATCGATTTTTCTGAATTCAGTGATGAAGTTGTTCAATCTTTACCTCAAACGCCTTGGTCAATTCCAGCCGAGGAATACAAATACAGAAAAGATCTAAGAGATGTTTGTGTATTTACAATTGATCCAGCCACTGCACAAGATTTAGACGATGCACTTCATTGTATTCAATTGGAAGATGATTTATATGAAGTCGGTGTACATATTGCTGATGTTAGTTATTTTGTTAAAGAGAATAGCCTGATTGATAAATGCGCTGCTGATAGAGCAACAAATGTCTACTTGGTACAAAAGGTTATTCCAATGTTACCTAGACTTTTAAGTGAACAACTGTGCAGTTTAAACCCTTCCACGGAAAGATTAACTTTTTCAGTTGTCTGGAAAATAAGATCAAACGGTGATATTGTTGATGAATGGTTTGGTAGAACTGTTATAAACTCAGCAGTCGAGCTTAGCTACGACCACGCTCAAGCAATAATAGAGAATCCAGAGAAAGAAATTGATTTGAATGAATTCCCACCGATTCGACGAGATATTACTTTCGACCACATCAAGACTTCTGTATTAAATCTTCAAAGTGTAAGTCTTGAAATTTTTCTCGTCCTCAAGAAATTTTAATTTTTTTTTAGATTGCCAAAAAACTGAGAGATAAACGTTTCGGTTGTTTAGTCTTGAATCAAGTCAAGTTAAATTACATCCTTAACAAAGAATCCGGTCTACCATTCGGTTACTCTGTTTATCAACAAAAAGACAGTAATCGTCTTGTTGAAGAGTTTATGTTACTCACCAACATAGCCGTAGCTCATCGTATTTATAACAAATTTCCATTAAAAGCCATCCTTCGTCGTCATCCAACACCAAATTCAAAACAATTGACCGATTTAGGAGAGATTATAAAATCGAACGGTTTCAATTGTGATGTAAGCTCGTCAGCGTCTATACAATCATTTTTGCACACAATTCAAAAAGAAAATTCGGTCTTATCTTTGACATTGACTTGTCTGTTGGCTAAAACCATGCAAGCGGCTCAGTATTTTTGTTCTGGTAGTAATATTCCAAAGGAACAATTTTATCATTATAGTCTTGCCGTTCCACTTTACACTCATTTTACTTCTCCAATTTGTCGCTATCCTGATGTCTTAGTCCATCGACTCTTAGCGGCTTCATTAGGATATATACCCGAAACGAAACGTGATCCTGTACTTCTTCAATCAATTCTCGAAAATTGTAATGACAAAAAGCTTAGTGCTCGTATTTGTTCGGAGAAAAGTTCAGAAATGTTTTTCTCATTATTTGTTAGAGAATGTGGACCTATTGAAGAGCTCGCTTGTGTTATTCAAATCAAAGATCATTCATTTGATGTTTTTATCTTCAATTTGGGAATATCAAAAAGAATTTATTGTGACAAATTAGACATTATTGAAAACAGTGTTAAATATGTAAACACTGGTTTGAGACAAGAGTTGTCATTTACATGGAAAGCTAATGAAAAACATAAGGATGAAATCGGTCAAAAATTGGAATTGTTTAGTACAGTGAATATTGTTTTGTCAAAACATGAATTGGACCCTCTTAAATTTAATGTAAGTTGTAAATTTTGTCTATTAAAAAAAATTTTTTAATTTTTTTGCTTCAAAAAAGATAACTTTGAAACATCCAAACGAAAAAATGGTATGCCCAAGATTTTCCAAAGAAATTCAAGAAATGATCGATTATCAAAATGATGACGTTACCACTGACATTATATTTCAATGTATTGACGCTGATCCGTATATGTGTGATTAAAATCAATCTCAAAATCTTCAAGAATTTTTTTAATTTATTTAAAATTTTCAAAACTAAAAAAATTTATTTTTTTTTTGTTTTTTTGAAAAAAAATTCAATGAATTTGATCTTAGTAACTGTGTTCCAGTGAATATTCGATTATCCAGAAAAGGAAATTTTTTTGGGTTTTGTAAAACCGAATTTTCTAGATAATCGAATAAGGGATATGGATACTAAATATTGTCTTAAAAGAGCAAAAAATATCAGTATCAGTTACTAGGTTTTTTTTATTCCGAGTTCTGAACTTAAAAATTTTTTGAATTAAAATCTTTTTTAACATGATTCTAAGTAATTTTTAGGGGGGAATCGCTATCAAAGAAAACGATTTTTATGTCTGTTTCGTTAAAGAGTCCATTGTTTTTAAGGAATATTTAGATTCAAGCGTTTAATTATTATTTTTGGTTCCTAAAACGATCACATATCATTAACAATTAAGAAAAATTAGATAAAAGGTTAAAAAATAAATAAAAATTTGGCTTCTTAATCTTTAATTCATTCTATCGTTTCATATTCAAGTTATCGACTGATTCTAAAATTGATTTTTCTAACTTAGAAATCGGTGGGAAAAATTAATGAAAAAATAGAAAGAAAATTAGACTTAAGATTTCTTCTGAAGTACAGTGGTGATTTGATAGGAGGATTTTACAAAAATTTACGTAAATTACCGTAAATTATTGAATTTTTACCAAAAATTACGTAAAATACCGTAAAATCAGAAAAGTAAAAAATTCGGATTTTATCATATTTAACGGTATTTCAGGTAAATTTACGATAATTTTTGGAAATTTTGGTAAAAATAAAAAATGACAGTCATTTTTTCGGGCAAATTTTTTAAGAGTCTAAGTACGAGGTCTCAAAAGATCGAGTTTTGGAAACTAAATGTTTCAAACAATTGATTTACGTCTCTTTTTTGGTTTTAGAGGAAAATATTATCAACATTAACAAAATCGCTCAAATACAAGACATATTTCGGAATTTAGCAGAAAAAATGACTGTCATTTTTTATTTTTACCAAAATTTCCAAAAATTATCGTAAATTCACCTGAAATACCGTTAAATATGGTAAAATCCGAATTTTTTACCTTTCTGATTTTACGGTATCAAACATAATAAACACCTTACTTAATATTTTAGAATTTATCTTTGTCAATGATACAATTAATCCTTAAAACAATCGACTCTTCAAAGAAACTGACATAAAAATCGTTTTCTTTGATATCGATTACCGAATCATGTTAAAAAAGATTTTAATTCAGAAAATTTTCTAAGATCTAACTTAGATTGTTAACTTAGAAACGAATTTATTCTCGTTCTGAGTTATTTAACTTAGAACTCAGAAAAAAAAATAACGTAGGTAGTTTTGAGGTACAAAAAGATAAATAAAATAGAAATTATGAGACTAAAAGTTAATTAAGGGTAATTTAACACTGCAATTCTTACGATTTCACTAAAAAAATTTCCGATTCCTTCTTCTGGAAGCCCTAAATTTCTTAAATTTCTATTAGACAAATAATAAGACAAAAAACGTGTCATGTCCCATTTTCAAAATTCTCAATAATCGAATTTTTGGAAAACCGAATTCTGTATAATCGAATATTTGCTGTATTTTGTCTTATTTTTCGATGAATTAAAATGATAAACCTTCTTGAATAAATTTTTGGTTCACAGTACTCGAAATATCCGCATTTTTCAAGTGTGTCTCCTTGGTGTGACATAAAAAAAGGGTATAGATGAGTCATGTTAACCTATTTTTCGGTCTGTATACGCGTATACATCGACTATGTATACGCGTATACAAATATGTATTACGAATACATAATATGTATACGACTAAGTCATTCGTATACAAATTTTTTTTTTTTCCTGGTGATACATATTCGTATACGCGGATACATCGGGTATGTATACTCGTATACATAACATATGTATACGAGTATACATGTTCATGCAGGATGTATACTCGTATTCATAACATATGTATACGCGTATACTCATTCAAGTAGGATGTATACGAGTATACGTAAATCACATTTTAAAAAGCCAATTTCATTTTACCATCTCAGTTAACAAGCTTCCCAAAGCTTCAAGAAATTTTTGCTTTAAAAAATGAAGACTTAAAAAAAAAATAAATGAAGAAAATATTTTGAATGATGAGATTTTGAATGATGTCTATTGAGGGGGTCAGAGAGCATAATAAAGAAAAAGATAGACTTTTGTTTGTAACATTTCGTTCAATTTTAGACACTGTAAAAAAATGTTAGAAAATATTTTTTTTTGCTTTTTTGTCTATTTTGCTTATGTTTTCTATTTTGCCTTTTTTTTATTTTCGGCTTTTTATTTTCTTTTTTTTTGTTTTTTTTTTGTGACGTTTTCCTAAATTTATAACCAAAATTAAATAAAAGTTTATATGTTGCTATAAACCTTTTTTAACTTAAATAAATGCATCGCCGATGTAAACGCGTATACAGGCTTTGTTAACTGAGATGGTAAAATGAAATTGGCTTTTTAAAATGAGATTTACGTAAACTGGTATACATCCTACTTGAACATGTATACTCGTATACATATGTTATGTATACTCGTATACATATGTTATGTATACTCGTATACATATGTTAATGTAATACATATGTTATGTATACGAGTATACATACCCGATGTATCCACGTATACATGCCATGTATCACCAGGAAAAAAAAAAAATTTGTATACGAATGACTTAGTCGTATACATATTATGTATTCGTAATACATATTTGTATACGCGTATACATATTGATGTATACTCGTATACATAGTCGATGTATACGCGTATACAGGCCGAAAAATAGGTTAACATGACTCATCTATACCAAAAAAAGTACTTGTACTACAATAAGTTTTGACTGATCAGTGGCAATGCACAGAATCAGTCGATTTGATTTTATTATTTAAGCGTCTGCAAAAACTCTGCAAATTAATTACACATTTAATTCAAATCTTTTTTAATGGCGTGCA
This sequence comes from Brachionus rubens, assembly GCA_022207745.1. Classification (NCBI taxonomy): domain Eukaryota; kingdom Metazoa; phylum Rotifera; class Eurotatoria; order Ploima; family Brachionidae; genus Brachionus; species Brachionus rubens. Next base: position 325,810 of record JAJVHD010000001.1, on the reverse strand, counting down.
GTTTTCAGAGAATTTTGTTTCGGATAAGACAAGTTTTATTTAGGCTATAGCACCTCTAGAACAATTTTTATAACTATTCTGCATTGCTTTATTGCTATGAACTTCACAGCGTCCTGTCAAGAAGCAAAAAAAGACGCATTTTTCTATATTTTTTACATCTCATCCCAGGATTACCCGGAAACATATATTTTATTGGTCACAAGCTTGTTGAACAGAAAATTCTGAACAAAATGTAGGTTTTAGATTTTTTATTTGTTACCTGTAGAATAGGAACAATTTGCCTAAAAAGGTGCTAAAAACTAAAAATCTTAAGGATGAAAGAATTTGAATTTTTGACCCGAAATTCGTGATTCTAGTATAAAAAAAAACATAGAAAACATTTTTTCATATAAACGGTTCCTTCAATTTTTCAAAAAAATGCATAAATTAGCATTGATAAAACTTCCTAAACCGAATTTCCGGAAAAATATATCAGCTGACTTAAAGAACATTCACTAATTGACCAAATTAAAAAGTTAAGCCTTTTCCCAAACCACGAGTGTGTTTGCCAGAATTAACTTAAGTGCTTTTAATGAACCGAGGAAACAATATATTTAGTAAGACTAAAAATTTAAATGTTTACTCTTTAAAGTAATTAGAATAATACACGTGTCTAATTTTGAAACAAAACAATTTTTTAATACTCAAAGACAAAACACAACGATGGTAAAAAAAACCAAAAATCGATTTCGAATTTTTTTATTTTTTTTTTAAAACAAACGACTTGTTTACGAGTTATCGATTTTTTATATCCCTATTTTTATGCTCACTCGAAAACAAAAAATCAAATTTAAAACCATCTAGTACTTACATACAGTTTCTATTTGTTTTTTCAAAGACAAAAAATTGCAAATTAAAATTTTCTTGATGATGAAGGCAAAATATTTCAATTTTTTTGTTCCCTCTACTTTTCAAACAAAAAACTAAATTAAAATTTTTTGTTTTTACGGTTATTTTTAAGATAATTTAGAATGTCGACCGTTACGAAACGTAACGTTCCTGTGAGTCAACCTAAACAGCCACAAGAATCAAAACCAGTTAAACCAGAGCCATTAAAAGACCACAATGAAAATGACTTCTATGATCCAAAAGGTGTTAAAACAATCCTTATAGTCGCTATTCTTGGCTGCATATGGCTTACCGGTTTCGCCACCCGTTTATTCTCTGTTATTCGTTACGAAAGTATTATTCACGAATTTGATCCATGGTTCAACTACAGAGCTACTCATCACATGGTTACGACCAGTTTTTATGAATTTTTAAACTGGTTCGATGAAAGAGCTTGGTACCCATTAGGTCGTATAGTCGGCGGTACAGTATACCCAGGTCTCATGATAACCTCAGGTGGTATACATTGGCTCTTAGCAAATCTTAACATAACAGTCCATATTAGAGAAATATGTGTGTTCTTAGCCCCGTTTTTTAGCGGTCTAACAGCCATTGCTACTTATTTATTGACCAAAGAATTGTGGAGTCAAGGTGCTGGTCTATTCGCTGCTGCTTTCATTGGCATCGTTCCTGGGTACATAAGTCGTTCAGTTGCAGGTTCATACGATAATGAAGGTATCGCTATATTTGCTCTCATGTTCACTTATTATTTATGGATTAAAAGTGTCAAGACCGGAAAAGTCTATTGGGCTGTTTTGGCTGCTCTTTCGTACTTTTACATGGTCTCAGCTTGGGGAGGCTATGTATTCATTATCAATTTAATTCCATTACACGTTTTTGTTTTAATGATCATCGGACGTTACTCGGACAGAATTTACGTAGCCTATTCGGTATTTTATATACTCGGTACTATTTTGTCAATGCAAATTCCGTTTGTTGGATTTCAACCAATCCGAACAAGTGAACACATGGCTGCCGCTGGTACATTCGCTCTTATCCAAGCATACGCTTTCTTGAATTATTTAAAAAGCAAATTGAGTGCTAAAGATTTTCGAACATTTTTTATATTTTCTGTTACAATTGTAGCTGCAATTGTGTTTGCTAGTGTTGTTCTATTGACTTATATGGGTTATGTTGCTCCATGGAGTGGACGTTTTTATTCACTATGGGACACTGGTTATGCTAAAATACACATTCCAATTATTACTAGTGTTAGTGAACATCAACCTACAACATGGACTTCATTTTTTTTTGATTTACATATTTTAGTTTGTATATTTCCAGCTGGTGTTTGGTTTTGTATCAAAGAGATTAATGATGAAAGAGTTTTCAGTAAGAATCCAAACTAAAAATTTTTTTAAAAATTTTCTAAATTTTTGTTTTGCAGTTGTTTTATACGCTATTTTTGCATCGTATTTTGCTGGTGTTATGGTGCGTTTAATTTTAACATTAACTCCTGTTGTATGTGTTTTGGCCGCTATTGCTGTTTCAAAGTAAGTTTACATACGTTGATGAACATATTCTAATATTCTCTATATTTAAGAACATTCGACTATTACTTATACGACGAAACAAAAAATCAGACAAAACCTGATGAAAACAAATCTAAAGAATCAACACAATACGATGACAAAGTACCTCGTGTATTCTCTAACCAACGTCCACAACAAGAAAAAAACCTAAGCGGTAATTTAAAAAGTGTAGTCGTTATTGTACTTTCAATGCTATTGGTTTTATTTGCCGTCCATTGTACATGGGTTACTTCAAACGCTTATTCAAGTCCAAGTATTGTACTTGCCACTTATAGTGAGTCTGGTCATCGTCAAATAATCGATGATTTTCGTGAAGCTTATTATTGGTTGCGTAAAAATACTCAAGATGATGCTCGTATTATGTCATGGTGGGATTATGGTTATCAAATAGCTGGTATGGGTAATCGTACAACACTTGTTGATAATAACACATGGAACAACAGTCATATAGCTTTAGTCGGTAAGGCTATGTCATCAAACGAGACAGAGGCTTACAAAATAATGAGAGAACTTGATGTTGATTATGTCTTGGTAATTTTTGGTGGTTTAATCGGATACTCAGGTGATGATATTAATAAATTTTTGTGGATGGTCAGAATTGCTGAAGGCGAACACCCAAAAGATATTCGTGAATCGGATTATTTTACAGAACAAGGTGAGTTTAGAGTCGATTCAGGTGGGTCACAGACACTCCTAAATTGTCTCATGTACAAGTTAAGTTATTACCGTTTTGGAGAAATACAAGTTGATTTTAGAACCCCGCCAGGTTTTGATCGTACCAGAAATGTTGAAATTGGAAACAAAAATTTTAAACTAGAACACATGGAAGAGTAAGTCCAAGTCCTAAAAATAAACAAGGGGTTTAAATTTTAACTTTTTTTTAGAGCGTTTACATCAGAGCATTGGATTGTGAGAATTTTCAAAGTCAAAGAACCATCAAACCGTGTGTCAAATAAAGATTTATTACGTAAAATTCGACGTAAAAAATCGGTTCATTCGAAAAAAGGCAAAAAACGTCAAGGTGTTATTAACAATAAACCAGTAGTGGTCAAAGGAAAACCAGCGACAATTGCTGCCAAAAAATGAACCTCATGAAAAAAACCAAAAATTTTAACCGAATTTGTCTAATTTTTTTTTTGATGAAGTAATTTAAAAAAAAAACGTTTTGATTAGTATTAGTCATTTTTTGAACAACAAACAAAAAAGTTAAACTTTTTAAACAAAAACTCTTTTTTTTTCTTTTTTTTTTATCGAATTCGTTTAAACACAAAATTATTTGATTTAAATGTTTAAAAAAATAAATTAAGTACCCAATCTTTTTGATTTTTATATGCTAAAATAACGCTTTTGAAACGACGAGCCGCCCTCCCATTTTCTCATCCGGGCTTGGCCATGCCATGGCATGGTTACGAATATGCTACTGTCATCCACTCCAGTAACTGTGGGACGTTCATAATAAACAGCGCCACTCATCCAAGCCGAAGCTGCGAACTCGACAACTATCCTGACTAGCTTGGAACCACAAACCAAGCGTATTAACCCGAAGGGGAATACTTAACTTTGTTACTAGGGTTACACCTATTGCTAAATGGTTCTTCTGTAAAACAAGTTCTTGCGCCGTTCCCAGGCTCATATACCTTGTGATGGACAAAGCCAGCAGCACCCCAATACGACAATATTCGAATCCGTAGACCCACGCTATACAGCACATTTAGAACGCTGTTAGAATGACAGGAACATCGCCGCCCTTCCATTTTCACATCAAAGCTCGGGACTGGCCGCGGCATGGTTACGATGATATTTTTTTCTTTCTTAATCTAGACAATGTGAAGATTCGCATCAAAAAATTTAAAATTGTTTTTAAAGGGATGAATAAGTTGAATAAATCTCTGCATAAGTGTCCCGGGTTTTTCCCGGGAGAGTATTGTGTGCCCTTAAATTTAAAATAGCAATCCCAAAATTACATTAAAGGACAGCTGAGAAAATGGAAAATTTTATTTTGCTCAAAGAATTTCGAAAATAAAATATCAAAGTTGGAAAACATCAAATAAACACGTCATTTTTAACCCATTTCAGACGTAATGGGTGTAATATCTCTATTTTGAAAGTAAGCTAAAAACTATAAATTCTAGGAAATTCAGCATCAAAAATTTTTCAAAATGATACCCTCAAGACCCTTCGGAACATTTTATTTTCATGTCTACAAACAACTCTAAATTTTCGGGAAATAAACACTCCCCTCTACACTTCCCATTTTATAGAATACACCCCCTGTTTTTTTTTGGGTGCTCTTTCTGGAACTGTTGTCCTTTTTTGCTACAATCATTCTTTTAATCATCGGAATTTGACCCTAATAATCGACTAAGAAATATCCTCAGTGGTTAGTAATACCTCTGAATACTTGGAATTCTCAATATCGTTCTCGTATTTGTAAAGATCGATACTATGAACTTTTTTTAATTTGACTAGTGTATGAAGATCGGACTCGATCGCATAGGCGATTAAACGGTAAAACCATTCGATCGGTATGTCGATCATCAATTTTTTGAAAAGTTAATGGTAAAGGGCATTTAATCAACTCACGATCGACATACCGATCGAATGGTTTTACCGTCTGATCGCCAACACTAAATTTGACGGCAATAAAATTTCAAGCCAAAAACTTGAATCACCCATTTTTGTATTTGAAAGAAGTTGTGAAAGTCCATTACCAAAACTAAAAATTTTAAATTTTTCGAAAATTTATTGATAATATACAAGTGAAAAAGAAATTTTAAATCTTAATTGATTCGATTACATTCTTAATTGAAACGGTGCTACTGATCCTTGTAGTACAAAACCTTCATCTTCAACCATTTTTTCATACATTTTTCCAGCACTTGGTGCCTTTGGTTCACTATCTTGTGGTACTTTTTTTCTATTCAACCCCTCACTCTTAGCCGGCCATGTCGGAAATATACTCGGATCAATCGGGAACGGTGACTCTTTAAAAAATTCATGTTTCAATGCATCCTCGGCCGATATCCTTCTCTGTGGGTCATAAGTTAACAACTTATTAATTAACTCGAAGCCTTTATCACTCAAATATTTTCCGAATCTTGACCTCAGGGTGTTATATGGAAAATGCGGGAAGTTCAACTTTTGAGCCAAAGGTAAATCTTTAAACCCAGGCCATATTTTATCCGTTGGTGTACCCAAGTCTTTGAATATCTTGTCAAGTTGATCTTTTTCATTCTTGCCTGGAAACAACGCTTTCATCAGCATCAGTTCACCAAAGATACATCCTACTGACCACATGTCAATAGCTGTTGAATACTTCTTAGTGTTCAATAAAAGCTCCGGACTACGATACCAAAGAGTAACAACGATTGGAGTGTACTCTTTTAACGGTGAACCATACTCTCTCGCCAAACCGAAATCAGCAATTTTTAAAATCCCTTTGTGACTGAGTAAAAGATTAGATGTCTTTAAATCTCGGTGAATAATCCAATTGTCGTGTAAATGAGCTATACCGCTTAATAACTGTAACATTAAACACTTGACCTCGGACATTTGAAAGTTCTTGTTATTCATACTGTACTGCATTAAACTCTTTAAATCGTGTTCAACAAATTCCATGACCATGTAAATTTTATCCATGTTTGAACCGACTACAATCTCACGCACACAGACAATGTTCGGGTGTCTGCATTTGAGTAAGGTATCGACTTCACGTAAAGATGTTATTGGAAAACCGTCTTTTTCTTTTTCCATTTTTAAACGTTTTAACGCGACTTGTTCGTTTGTTTTTTTGTCTTTGGCACGATAGACAACACCGTAGGCTCCTTCTTCGATTTTGTTTAGACACTCGAATTCTTCGACTGAACGACATCCTTGTGTAGCGCAATAGTAAAGAATAGGTTCTGGGACATTTTCGATTCGACCTTCTAAGATTTCCATTTTATCTTCAAGTTTAATTTCGGTTTCAACTTTGCTTTCTTGACTCACTGATCTTGTTCGAATTTCAATTTTTTTTATCGAACCACTTTTGATGTTTGATTGTTCTTGTTCGTCATCAGTGTCTTTTATTGACGATGGGGTCGCGTTGCCGTCTTCTTGATCAGTGTGATCGTTATCACTTACAGATTCTCTTGATCTTGAACGGGATTTTAAACGTTTAGGCGTGGTTTCCTCTTCAGTTGTATTCGAACGTTTTGACACAATTTCTTGTTTGCTATCCTCGACCTTCTCAGGCTCTAATTCAGCTTCTGATTCTTCTTCACTAACAATTTCATTGACCTCAGCATCAGTTAAGACTATTTTGGGTTTTGTCTTAACATCGGTTTCGGACACACTCACGGGTATAACTGTAGTCTCTGGTTTAGCTTCTGGTTTATGACGTGGTCGATCAGATGGTTTTGAACGATCACTAGGCGACGGTCGATTTCTAGGTTTACGAAGTTCATTTAATTTGTCTCTTAAATCGTTGTATTTGTAACTATCGAACTGATCATCGTCATCTTCGTCTTCGTAGTCACGATTTTTTTTGTTAAATTGCTTGGCTGGCGAACCACTGCTACTTTTGGGCATCCTTTTTTTTTATGATTTTTTTCCTTTAGAAGAAATTGTTTGAAATAATAAATTTTGAAATTCAATGGTATAGCCATGAAAAATGTCTCTAGTGTGATGCAAAAGTATGTTAACAAAAGTATGACCTTATGGTCAATAGTGACAAATCAAGATTGTTCAAGAAATACTTCTGTTTATTGCGGTTGTAATTGGAACATAGACGCCATAAATATCGTTTTAGATAAATTTTTTTTCCCGAGAATTGCGGAAAATTACATTCTTCAATATCATAAATTATACAAGATTTCTCAAATTCATTTTTGGATTCTATTTTCAAGAAAAAGTGTCCAAATAGGAGCAAATAATTTAAGCGTCGCCTCTGATGAGGATGGGGCTATGCAAGTTATTTTCAATAATCGGATTTATCCAAAAGTTATGATTAAGTGGACTTTTTTTGAAGCCAATAAAGTTCAGCTAAAAGTCAAACAGCTAGATCGAGTCTTTTGATTGATTTTGTAAGCTATCTCAAGGTGTTTTAGATTTAATAAACTTTTTCAATCTCTGGACCGTTATCAAAAGAAGGCAGAGATTTTGCAAATGCCATAAATTTACAAAAGGAAGTTTAATTTTTCAAGTTTTTTATTCGGAAATTGATGAAATTTTTATTTTATCGAGTTAAGAAAAGCTCAGTCGTGTTGAATTTTCATCATTTATTGCAAGTTGGTTAATGAACACCAGGCTAGCGTTCCCAACTTGAAATACGACGCAAATTACATCATCACCGCTTTTTTTAGTTAATGGAACTTTTTTAACAATTAGAAATAAAATTTGAAATTTTTAAAAATAATCTTGTGTCTCTTGCTTGTTATTCATCGTGGTTTAAATACTCGCAAAAATACTAAGTTGCAATTTTAAGTTCAAGTTTATTTTTTAATAAAATTTTAAGTACTATTGAAAAATTAAATCAGTACTCACGATAATATTTTTGATAATGAAATTTTTTTGTCTTAACTTCTGAAACGATGCTAGGAAATATTTAGTCACAAACAGCGAGTCTTGAAGCTAAGAAAGATGATTGCTAAACTTATGATGCATGACTTAGGTTTGGATAAGCACAGTTACTGAGATAGGTTCCTATAGTAAGCTAATAAACACACACCTAGTGAAATATACAGACTCTTGCCACACGATTTATAGATTCCTGGCCCTGCCACTGTTTGTGGAACACCCGAACTAACCCGGAAATTCACTCATAATAAAGATTCCGGAAAGTACTATAAGTTGCTTTTGGACCTAAAATATACTGGAGAAAAAAAAATTTTCCCATCGAAAGTTACTTTTCAACTAAGCAAATTTCAGAACTAAATTAAGCTATAAAGTAAAAAAAATTTTTCAAGCAAATTACAGTACATTCGAGCTAATTGAATCAACGATCGAAGCAGCGACCATACAGCTTGCAAAACTGGAAAAAGTTGCCAAAAAAGTAGGACTATGAATTAAAAATGACGAGACAGTGTGCATGATAGTGAATGGAGACGCAGCAACCACCAGCCTAAAACTAGGGAACCACGAGATCCGGCGGGTCGACGACTTTAAGTATCTTGGCTCAAAACTTAAGTCCTGCGAGGCTGATTTTATCCATCGAAAATCACTCGCATGTGCGGCCAATTGGAAAAGATATGGAAAGCAAGTCACGTACCAGTTAAGTTAAACGCTAACAAAATAAATAGAGAGGGAGTTAAACAGCATCGCTACAATTTGCTACAGAATGTGGTTGGACAAGGTCTCGAACGAAGAAGCATATCAAATGGTAAGTCAAAAGTCAGTTGTTGAGAAGCTCAGACGAAGACAACTGGGCTGGGTTAGCCACGCTTTACGAAGATCAGACAAGGATCCCGAAAAGATCTTTCTTTTCTATGAGCTTGATACAACTCTAGGCGATTTTGGGGTCCAAAGTGTTCTTTATTTTTCCAACATGGCTGAATTTTTGAATTTAAAAACGAACAAAATAAATTTCTGTTAGATATCTTAATATCCCTAAAATGAATTTTTCCCTTTTTTGTTTTAAATTTCTTTTAACATTTTTGAGGCTAAAATCATTCAAAAAGTCTCCTATAAGTGTTAAAAATGGATTTTCGAAATTTTTTTTGTATAATGAACGAAAGATTTTTTTTTAGATTTTGCAAGTGCATTATTGCTATAAACTCATCGTGCCGTATTTTAGACAGACTTTTTCAGTGTTCGGCAGTCCATGTTCTAGGAACCTTTCACACTAAATTTTAATAAAATCCAGTCAAAAAAAAAGAATTTCGTCCTTAACTTTTCCTAAAACCAAAATCTAAACCAAATCTTCTTGTAATTTTTTGATTAAAATAGTCTGACCAGAAGACAAAACAACTTGTCATGAGGGGTATCCTGCCTCAACTATGGAAAGCTGTAAAAACTGTTTCGGAGCATCCTAATGTACATGGTCTTCTTGCATTCTAGTAAGAGCGAAAGCGTTCGCACAAGTTGAATTTGTGGTTTATGAGATCATTTATGTGATGAGATAGTATAAAAAAATTTTAACCCATGGGGTCTAAGTCCAAAATATGGTAAAAGAGTGTCCGCAGAGACACTAAGGTTTACATTTTTTACAAATCAAGTGTTATGAATGGAATAGATTAACCAAATAAATTGTTAACTCATCTGCTATCAATCAAATAATTACGTTAGAATGATGGAAAAAAAGCATTTGTCAGCTTTGGATTTTTGGTTGAGACGCTCAATAGCTTAATATAGCGTCTTTGATTAATGACTACTGTAAACCAACGTCAGATTATGTCAGATGTGACTTTCATTTTTGAAATTGAGAGAGCGCCTCTGTGTAGATTCATTCAATTTCTTTAAATTAAAAGAGACCATACAGTGTATTTGTTAAAATATACATTTTAATAAAGTTAATTTATGTGTCGTATATTTTCAAAATTTATTTACCTATATAAAACGCTCATACCTATACAAATTAAATTCAATGATCTAGTTTTATTTAACCCCGCCTATCACAAATTTTTAATATTTTATTTTTTTCGGTCAAATTCTAAAATATGAATTTTTTGTTATTGTGTCTCGTACTAAAAATTCATTATAATTATTTTTTTTCGTTGTGAAAGACTTTGATTAAAAATGCCATTTTGCGGCGGTAGACGATCCCGTCGAGCTTTAGCTAAACTTCCGTTTACACTCAACTTTGCTCTCATTGGCCTCGGTGTTTTCATAATGTTGGCCATGAGCATTGTCTTGATCGTATTCGAAGAATTCACTGCATTCACTGATTACACTCAACAATGGATTGAATTCAATTTTTTTATTCACTATTGGGACAAATTAACAATTGCAAGGGTCTACTTATCGTTTATGCTTATCTACGGTGCAGTCATAGTCGGAAGTACGAAACAATTTTTTAACCCAAAAAAATAAAAATAATTTTCATTCTATTTTTAAGTCTCGGCAATGCAAATTCACGGAATGAGAAAAACCAATCTTAGCTTTTTACATTTAGCTCCATTACTCTTAATATGTGTTGCAATCTTTACAGTATTGGGTGCTATTTCATGGTTAATAGTAACCGCTGTAAATTACAACGAAGGTTTTTTAGCAACTGGTGGTTTCATTTTTGAACGTATGAGATTCAAAGGTAACGTTTGGAAAGATTTAATTTATCGAGAACAATCGTTTCGACTTGTAACTGAGGATAAAGTACCTTTAAAAGCCCCAATTTTGAAAATTTGGGTTCATCAAAGAGAAAGAGACTTTTCTTGTTGTGGTTGGGAATCGTACATGGATTATGCTAAAGGAAACTTTACTCACCTTCCCGAGTCCTGCTGTCAAAGAGTAATTTTCAACAAAAAAAATTTGCAATATTAAAAATTCATACTTTTTTAAAAACAGAGACAAAGGGTTTATGGATGCGCCAATGATTTTCTGACAGTTGACCGAACTGAGGTCATAAACACAAGAGGTTGCCGGGATGTTATGTACTCATGGTATCGTACAGGTTTCATCGAAAACATAATCATGTCAATTATAGGCCTAGGAATAGCAGCATTTGAGTTTTACTTGTACACGTTGAATCGACGTGAGTATTACAGGCTGTTGGATGATATGGACGATATGAGAAAACCAATGATGAATGCAACCATGTCTATGAGTACGATAAATAGTAAGATGTCAGGTGGTGGTCCAGGTAGTGGTCATTTAATCAATTTTGGTCCACAGCCTTCTGTGAAATATTCTCAAAAAATGAGCCAAAATACACCGTCCACGAATGGGGATAATATTTATAACGGTTCAAATGCAAGTGGTGCCACCAACGGAGGTTATTTACCTCAATTGGGAAATTTTACAAATCCTTTGCAGAGTATTCAAAATATGAATGGAAGATTTAGTTTTAATACAAAGAACAAAATGCCGTCAGTAACAACAACAACGCCATCAAATCGATTTTTAATAGATGAACCAGATCAAAATTAAAACAATTTTTTTTTTAAATTTATAAATTTTCTATTAGGGCATTTATTTTGAGATGTAAATAGATTAGAGTGTCTTTAAAGAATCATCAGTTCGAATCATTCCAATGCTTTTATTTTGTTTTCAAATTTTATTTAAAAATATTTTAATAAATTTTTGTCTTTAATTAATTTTTGTAAGTTTTTCAGTTCCAATGTCCTCAAGCCTGATTTTCATCAGACTCACTTCCAAAATATGATACCAATATTAAAAAAAATTCATGATCATAGGATCTTAACTGGACGTACTTAACGAGTGGGATTATGTAACAAGTGATGTAACTCGAGAGTCAGTCTTAAGACCCATTTTTTCATGATCTTCTTGTTAAAAATGTTGCTAAATTTTTTTTTCAACCAACCAAAAAATGGCAGTTTAATGCAAGGGAATACGGTTCAATCTTTTGCTATGATATTCAAAAACGACTTTAAAGTGGGATGAACAAATCAAAAATTGTACTACTTAGACAAATAAAGTTCTAGGAATGATCAAGACTTTTCTACGCATAATTGGTTAAACCTCATCTGGAGTATGCTGTTAGCTCGTGGTGTCCATACTTATGGATCGATATTGTGGAACTAGAAAAAGTTCAGAGAAGAGCTAAAATTCGCCCAAAAAAACGTTCATTTTTTGGAGCAAAAAATAGAAAAGTTTTAATATATTTTTTTTTAGTTTATTCACATCTAGTCCCAAGAATTCACGAAAAATGGGTCTAGTTTCTTTATTTTATAATTACTGTGTAAAAAAGCGCTAAAAAGTCTCAAAATAATAAAGAAAATTTTTGACTAAAAATTAGTGAAAGAAAATCCTTGACAATATTTCGAGGAACCAGAAACAAAAAATTTAAATGAAAATTTTTATCGTAATCTTTATCAACTTACTCCCAGTTTTCTAAAAGACTTTAAGCTTCCCAAAAAAGGCAAAATAAGCTTTTAGCAATTCAAATATTCACGGATTTAACAATTGGTAGGCTAGTTTCAAGCCGATTTTTTAGGTCAAATTCCGATGATTAAAAGAATGATTGTAACAAAAAAAGGACACCAGTTCCAGAAAGAGCAACTAAAAATATGTATTTTTATGCAAAAAAAAACAGGTGGTGTATTTTATAAAATGGGGGGTATATAGGGGATGTTTATTTCCGGAAAATTTATAGTTGTTTGTAGACATGAAAATAAATTTTTCCGAAAGGTGTTGAGGGTATCATTTTGAAGAATTTTTGATGCTGAATTTTCGAGAATATTTAGGTTTTGTTGAATTTTTAATTCTAATGATTTGTTTTTGTGCGAAGCGTTTTCGTCGGTTTGTGGTCGAGGTACTTTTAGTGTACTTGTTTGGGGTTTGATCATTTTCTCAATTTTGTTGTTTGGTTTTGGTAAAAATATGTTAGACTCCGTGAAATTCAATATTTCAAAAATCTTAACACGATTTTATTAAATTTCACAAATTTATGTTAATTTTCAGCTTTCAAATAGCTCTGTTTCAAGCTTAAACTATTTTTATTTCATTTCCTTGGTCATTTAATGACGGAGATCAAATAAAAGTAAATTTTACCACTATTTTTTTTTGAAAAATCGTTCAAAAACTTTAGTTTTATGTTAATGATTGTTTAAAAATCAAAAACATGTTTATCAAAAAAATTTGTTTATTTAGTTTTTATTTTGCTTTCAATCTCTGTTTAACAATTATATGAAACGAAAAAGTGTTTTTATTAATTTTTTAATTCGGAATCAAAGTGTTAAAATCTTTATTTCTCTTATAAGAAATGACTCTTGAACTGGATTTTACCACGAACAAGGTTTTTAGTACTAATTGATAGCTTGAATCATTCTCATAAAGGCTCTCCAAAACCGATGCCAAAATTTTATATTTAGATTTTTTTTTATATGCTTCGATCGACTCAATGAAATTTTTGAATAATTCTAATCATTTTATCTTCTTACATATCCTTTAATCGAAAAGTTCTTTGAGAAACTACCAACCAGATAGATTTTTAAGCGAGAAATATACCGTCAAAGTTTGTCAATTTTTCAAATATTGGTTTAAAAAAATGGTTTTGTTCAATATTATTAAGAGAAAAAAATAAATTTTTTTATGAGACTTTATAGATTTTTTTATAAGGAAGAAGCTAAGATAAAAATTAGATCAATTTTTTTTTATTTTTTATCAAAGATCTTCCAAAATTTTGAATATTTGATGAAAATTTTAACATATTTTTTCCAAAAAAATACTGATCCAATACAAAAAGTAATAGAAAATTTTAACTCAGCATAAAAAACTATCCTAAGAAAGATAATTAAAAAAGAAAAAAATTGCTTGGTTGCTTATCACGGGTTTATGATCTGGGGCACCTTACTCGGTTTGTGATAAAATTATATCATAACGTAATTGCTCGAATTTAATGACATGTCATATAAGTAGAGTACTCTATTTATATGACATGTCATTAACAAACGAACACTGGTTTTTAAAAATTGAAATATTCGCTTTGTATGACATGTCGTATAAATTGAATACATAGAAAAATTGTAATTTTTTGATATATATTCAGTTTATACGACATGTCATATAAAGCGAATATTTCAATTTCAAAAATAAGTGTTCGTTTGTTAATGACATGTCATTAAATTCGAGCAATTACGTTACATGCCTTTTTATTGATTTCACGAACTAATCGGCTTTTGTGATGCCTTCTTAGATTGATTGTGGTAGGCTTGACGAAATTGATACCGTTGAGCAAATTTAAATCTTCATGACCATTAAAAAACTTGCACATTTGTTTCAAATCGCCCCTACGGCGTCTGTCCTCTAAGCTCATTAAATTGAGTTCTTTTAGGAGTACCTCATAGGGTTTAGATTTGATCGGTTTGATCAACTTTGTTGCTCTTCTTTGTACCCTCTATAGAACTTAATGTCGGTCTTATAATAGAAATGCGTACAGTACCGGAGCGTACCATCCAACCGTACCGTACCAGTAAATAAAATTTTAAAAAAAAAACTTAGGTCTTTCATTTTTAGTTAAAATTTCAAAATTCAAAAAAAACGGTACGCTCCGGTACGGGGTACGTTACGCCTTTTTTTCAGAAGCCGAATGGTGGAATTAATCGTATTAATGAACACTAAAATTTTATTAAAAATTGGTAATTTTTCAATTGAATGGACTAGACTTTTTAAAATTTGAAATGAGGACTGTAGGAGCCAAAAAATATGAAACTTTTAATTTCTTTTTTTTTTAAATTATTTTTTTTACAATGCAAAGTTTAATTATTTGAGAATAAACTTATTTTTCTACACTTTATTCTTTTTGCGATTTTAATTATTCTTGTTTTTCTATCTAAATATAAATTCAACAGCGGGTTGCGTTTTAGTTATCAATTATTTAATCATGTGATCTGAAAATAAAATAAATATAAAATGAGGCATTCTTTGCTGAAAAGTCCTGATTTTTTTATCATCATTTACAAATTTAACTGAAGATTAGACAAAATTTCTAGTATTCGATATATTTTTTTATGGAACCCCAGCAAAAAGTTCAATTCTTATGTTTTACGTGTTTTTTTATTTTTTTACAAATTTAATTTCAGGTCCTATTTAGTTTTTTTTCAGTTACAGATAATAATCGTTGGCCTTTATATAAGAAACTGTGGTATATTTGTTTTATGGTTGATCGATCTTGATTATAAATTGAAATCCGAAATTATTCGAAGAAATTTTCAATTTGAATGCACCTGAACATAAACTCATAAACTTTACTCAAATTTTAAATTGCTAACTTTTATTTAGTTAAGGTTCCGGCAATTCAAAACTTCCACGCTATCATAACTTTTCAATTTTGATATCAGATTCGGAATCTGCGTCCCAAAAAACCCAAAAAATGTATTTTTTACATTTTCGAAAAAAAATATTTTTTGACCCCTCCCCCTTCCTCTAGTTTTAAAAAACAAGAGTAAGTTGGTCATCGTTTTTGATCGATATCTCAGCTTTTTGATCATGAATCACATATAATGGGCATATATTCTGAAAGCGCATATTATAAGCTACAAGATAATGTGTTTAATGTTGCGGAAATATGGTGTGATTTTATCCTAGAAAAAAAGCGGAAAAATGCGAAAAATTCCAATTAAATCGAATCTCGTCCTTCAAAATACCCATTACCCCTAATTTTTACTATAGATTCTAAAACTAGACTTCTGAACAAAATGTCGGGATTAGTTTATTCGTTTTCGTTTTACTTTTTGTACAGTAAAGGCCGAAAAAATTCACAAAAATCAAAAATCACTAAGATAAAAATGAATAAAAATAAAAATGTAACCCACAATGCCATATCGATTCTGAAATGTCCGCCTTTTCTTCCAAACACAGTTTTGTAATTTTTACGTATTTGTCGTTTTTTTTGTTCGAATTTTGCAACTTTAGTTGTCTCTGCTCATGATAAGAATAAGCTATTTTTGATCTGAAAGCTAAAAAGCTAACATTGACGCTGTGGCCAAAATGGATGGGAAAAAAATTCCAAGAAGTCGCACTCGGGCGAAAATGTTAAAAAAAGGCACTTTTTTAGTCAAATTTTATGTGGTCCCAGCGGTTACTTGTGACTCCACTTTCAAAATTTCTGGTAGAAATAAAAATGACAGCTAATTTTTCAGCTCAATATTTTAAAAATCGAAGGATGACCTCTCATATTACCCATTTTTGAAAATTATACTCATTAATCCTGATTTTTTCTGAAAAATATTTTTTTGTTTCCAAGACTATTGTTTTCAACAAATAAAACTCATACACATGAATACTAATTTTAGAAATATACACGACATTGTTACCTAATTTGTTTATCAATAATTTTTTAAAAGTATACTTTCGTAATACTTTCGTACACGTTTAAAAAATAACATTTTTTCATGATTCATAAATTGAATTAGGTTTAGTTTTAAAATCACGACTTAACTTAGAATAAATGAGCCATTTTTTTTTGAAAAAAATTATTCCATTAAAAAACATTCAAGTTACATCAGGTTAATCTCTTAAGGGAATAAACCCACCATATGTAATTATTTAATTTAAATCGAATAATTTCTCCAGTAAATTCATAATTTATTATTTCGTCAATTCTCTCTTTATTTTCGATTGTGTATTTCTTTCTTTTTTTTTTCAAAAATTTTAATCAAAATCAAATTGCAAATTTATTGTAAAAAAACGAAAAAAATATAAAACAACACACAACCAAATCAACAATAACAAAAATTCATAACTAAACATAAATTATACCATTTTTTAAAATCATTATTTTTTGCTAGTGTTCAAGTAGAAGTAGTTGCGATATACCTATCTATACTTTATCACTTATCCAACATGTTTTATCTTATCTTTACTTTGAAGAGAATCTAAAATTTTTTTTGAAACTTAAAATTTTAGAAATGTCCGAGAACATTTTTTTATTTGTACCTAACCTAATTGGTTATGCTCGTATATTTTTGGCCATTGTATCATTTTATTTTATGCCAACAACACCAACAGTGTCGGTATTTTGTTACTTATTAAGTGGTTTATTGGATGCATTTGACGGTCATGCGGCTCGATACTTGAATCAAGGTACTAAATTCGGTGCCATGTTGGATATGTTGACTGATCGTTGTGCGACTATGTGTCTTTGCGTTGTCCTAGCCATGTTCTATCCAAAATGGGCGATTTTATTTCAATTGTCAATGTCTTTGGACATGGCTTCACACTGGTTACATATGCACACTTCAATGATGAAGGGATCGACTAGTCATAAAACCATCGATCTATCAGGAAATCCCATTCTAAGAGTCTATTACACTTCAAGAGTAAGCAAAATTTAAATTATATGACAACGTGTTATAATTTTTTTCCATTTTTAAGCCATTTTTGTTTTTCATGTGCGCTGGTAATGAATTATTTTTCTCAATGTTGTATCTCATTTATTTCTACGAAGGTCCAGCAGGTAATTTCTAAAATAACAACCTTTGTCAAATGTCAAATTTTTAAAATATTTTTGTTTCAAGTAATTGGATCATTAGGTTTATTCAGATTTATTTTGTATCTATCAACACCAGTTGCTTTGAGTAAAGCAGCAATTAGCGGTGTTCATTTGATTACAGCGGCAAGAAATCTAGGAGCTATTGACGAAGCTGAACGAGAACAAGCAAGAAGTGTGAAAAAAGACTAAAAATTTTAAAGATTTTTGACTAATCGTTTTTTTTTGTCAAAAAAAGTTCCCAATTCAGAGTGAAAAAAAAAAAATTATTTTCCCAAAAAAGAATCTCTTTAAAATTTGCGTGTGTTAATAGGTCAGAAATTAAAAATCAAATGTTTATACTTTTTTTTGATTATTATTTTTTTACTATTGATTGTAAACTTGTTTATTGATTTGTCGTAATTTTACGGTTTAGTTTACAACTTGTTTGAGAAAAAAAATTATACTTTTTATAAGTGGTTTTATTTTTTTAGTAAAAATAATAAAGTTTTAAAATTAATTTAGGTTTTTATGAGAGGACTAGTCGTGGTAACCTTTAAAAACAACACCTGTCAAAAATCGTGTAGAAACAACTCCCGGTGAAAATCCTAAAAATTTTTTTTTTTCGCTAACTTTATTTCTAGGGATCTGAATTTTATTATGCACCCTTTTTTTACAAGAAAAAAGATACTTAGACATTACTCACTCAATTGAAACAAAAACAACATAAAACAACCCCTTAACATTCGAGATAAACCCAAAAGCTGATAGTCTTTTGGAATAGAGCATGAAATAGACTGAGTTGAATTTAAAAACTACTAGAATATCCCCTTAATGGTAAACTTCATAATGTTCTTTATTTGAAATACTTTTGCGCTCTGATTGGTACTATTACTATTATTTTGTTTTAACTATGTTTTGGTAATTTAAAAATTAGCTAATAGCTTCATTGGCCTCGAATCTAAGAAGCACAACCAATCGAATCTATCAAAACCATTGACAAATCTCCTCTTGTTCTTATTCCTTTTTTAATAAGAGAAAGCTTTCAATAGGAATTCGAGTTCTTCTTTATTAAACCTGTCGTAGATCAATCAGTCGCGTACCCAGACACTTTTGGATAGTGTAATGAAGTTCTGTGTGGAGAATATCACTACATACTTTTGTCATAATTTAACTTAAATCACCGGCATTGTAAACAACAAACGGCACTTATTAAATTAAAAAATTTTCTAGCTCGGTCACCTTCAAGTTATATCACTCCCAATTTTGATGAAAAATGGGATGATTTGAGTATGAGTTGACTGGAATTAAAATATTAGGGCGTAGCTAACATTGAGAAATAAGGAAACACTTTACGTCAATGGAGCAACGTGACTGAGAACAATAGACGATTGGACTAACACGTACGCATCATATTTCAAAATCTTGTTTTTAACAATCTTAGGACTTCATTAAGTACGAATTTAAATTTGAGGTGATGTATGATCATCTAGACAAACGGACTATGCACTCTAATTAAAAGAAGAATAATGTTATTTTAGTATATTATAGCATCAAGCCTCTTCCCTCTGGTCATGAGTGTGTCCAAGAATAAATATTCATCGTTCTAATGTTTCAAACTACGATTACAAAACGATTCAACTACTCCCTTGATAGTCTTAGACTATTACCTTTCTAGAAATACCCTTAAATCATTAGCTTTAAAGTTAATTAATCATTTTATGTTTTATTCTGTCGATTCATATTTCAAAGAAATCGATATAAAAATTCTTTAAATAAAAATCAAGTAAATTACTGAAAAAAAAAACCTACGTGAAGAAAAATCTCAGTTCTCAGATATTCTCGGTTCTTAGAAACTTCTGAGAACGAAAACTTTTTCTGTTCTCAGTTGTTCTCAGTTATTCTTAGTTGTTCTAAGATATTCTTAGAAGATGAACATTTGAGAATGAATTTTCTTTCTGATTTTTAAAGTTTTTGCAATCGATTAAATAGTCAATCTAAGATCATTCTGTCCAAGAATTAAACTAAGAAAAAATGTAATTTCTCGCGCCAAAATTATGAACAAATTATTTTTAGCTTCTAACATAGATCATTTTAAACAGAAATTTTCACTTTTGGCGGATTAAGTAATGATCAAATGAAGTGAAGAAGTAAAAGATTTATCTTGGGTCCTGGGGATTTGTTTTTTGGTTTCTCCGGTATCCTTTCTACGGTGGACAAAAGTGTAATCAATTAAAAAGAATCAAGAATTTAACATTAAAAAAATTACGTTGAAGTCTAACTACAAAGGTCATGCATTGAAAAGTCAATTTTGGCGCGAGAAATTACATTTTTTCTTAGTTTAATTCTTGGACAGAATGATCTTAGATTGACTATTTAATCGATTGCAAAAACTTTAAAAAACAGAAAGAACATTCATTCTCAAATGTTCATCTTCTAAGAATATCTTAGAACAACTAAGAATAACTGAGAACATCGAGACGCCCTGCTGGCTTAGTGGTTAGAGCGTTGGATGGCGAATCTAGGGACCCTAGTTCAATTCCCCTCGACTGCTAAAAAGTTCAGGCAAAAAAAAAAAAAAAAAAAAAACTGAGAACATCTGAGAACAACTGAGAACAGAAAAAGTTTTCGTTCTCAGAAGTTTCTAAGAACCGAGAATATCTGAGAACTGAGATTTTTCTTCACATAGGTAAAAAAAAAGATAATTGATTAATTGATTTCTGAATTTTTTTTTCGAAAAAAAAAGCAAACGTTGTATAAAAATCAAGAAATTACTGGCAAAAGAATAAAAAAAGATAATTGATTAACGTGGGAGAAATTTTTAGACCGTGAGAAAGTTTTTCCGTTTGATATTTTATTTTAGTTAATTTTTTAGTTTTCACACTTGTGAAATTTAAATAGTAAGATTTTCAGTTGCAACTAAGTTCATTTTTCTCATTTAAGGAATAACTCTATCAAGACAACCAAAGTCCCATTTAGAAGCAGACTAAGAGACATACAACTTGCATGTATGCACCTGGTGTGAAAATTTGCCGTTCGTGTCCAGTCGGTTCATTAGTCGACTGTCAACACTAGCAATTGTGTATTTTATTTATTTTTTTTTTTTATTTGAAAAATAATTTGGGAGATTCTCCCGGGAGGTTCCGAGCGGCATAGCCCTCTTTTCATCCCTCGTGTTTGGAAAAATCAAGTCTTTTATAAAATAAAAAAATGATACAATACAAAAAATAATAGATAAAAGTATATGAGTTTAAAGAAGAATGAACGAAAAAAAAAAAAAAAGTTTTAATTGTTTAAAAAAGAGTAGAGTCGATTGGAGTTTGGAATTTTACGGGATCGTTTCGGCTTCGATTTGTTAGAAAGTCTTGTATCTCTTTAGCTATGAGAACATGCTCGCTTCTAGACTTGAGAAGTTTGAGGAATAGCGAGTTTGCTCGGTCGTCTATTTTTTCGATTTTTAAAGTCTTGTGAATCGTCTCAATACTAGTTTTGATCGGAAAAAATTTGATAATTTTGAGAATTTTGTTCTGGAAGATCTGTAAATCTTTCTTGATTCTTTGGGTGCCACACTGGAGGATTACAAAACAGTAATCAAAAAGAGACCTAATTAAAGTTTTGTATAACAATTTGTTTAGCTTCACGCTCTTGCTCCATTTGAATCCTTTGATTTTGCGAATAATGTTAATTTTTGGTGACACTTTGTTGACGACTTCGGTGAAATGATTCGAATATTTTAACTTGGTGTCTAGTTTAATGCCTAGAAAAGTCGGGGAGGTCTCGAGTGGTATTTGATGATCTTGGATTTTTAGTGAAAGCGCGTATTTGCTCATGTAATTGTTTCGGACACCCGCTCTTGTGAATGTTGTATAGCAAGTTTTTGATTTGTTGATCTTGAATCACCAATCTTTACAAAACTCGATTATGCAGTCGACTGCTGATTGAAGGGTTTCGTTGATAATGGATTTAGATCTATGAGTGAACCAGATGCATAGGTCATCTGCGAATAGCGCAACTTTGACGCCCGCCGGAAGTTTATCGGCTATATCACTGAAATAGAGGATGAATAAAGTTGGTGACAAACAGCTTCCTTGAGGGACACCTGCTTTGATTGGTCTTTTAGACGAGATTGCGCCGTTTACACACACTTGAAAAGTTCTACTTTTTAGAAAGCTTTTAATCCAATTGATCGAGTGAGTATTTAGCCCTTGTCCTCTCAATTTTTTGATGATACCTTTGTGTAATGTCTTGTCAAAAGCTTTTTCAAGATCGAAGAACACAGCACCAGTTAACTCGTTATTGTTAAACCATTTTATTATTGCTTGATTAATTCGGAAGATGTGGTCTTGAGTGCTTCTTTTTTTCCGGAAACCGGATTGTGACTCAGGTAGTCTCGAGTTCATGATTTTTTCAAGCCATTTGGCTAGACAGTTTAAGAGCGATATCGGGCGAAAGGACGAAAGTTCATCCGGGGGCTTGTCCTTCTTTAAAATCATAATGATTTTGGCTTTTTTCCATTCTTTTGGTATGTAGCAGATTCTAATAGAAGCGAATTTCGAATTCGATTGAGAGTCGTTAGTGGGAGATTTTTTAGGACCCTGTTTGAGATGCTGTCGAAGCCGCATGATGCTTTCGAGTTTAGACTTTTTAGGCTGGTCGCCATTTCGAGGTTTGTAATTTCGTTTAAATTTGAGGCGTTTTCAAGATTTTCGGGATGTTCGTCGTGCTAGACACCTTGTTCTGAGTCTTCTGAGAAAATTGTTTCAAGGTGGTCAGCGAAGAGGTTGGACACAGCAACTGGATCATCTGTAGAGGATGAGTCCGGGAGCTTGATAGATAAATTTTTAAAGTTTTTAGGTTGCTTACCAGAGCCGATTGAATTGATTAGGTTCCAATGTTTTGTCGATGAAGGATTGAATGACTTTAATTCTTTGAATTCGTCCACTAGTCTTTTTTGTCGGATTGCCGATAGTTTTTTAGTTAGAGTTCGTTCGACTAGGTTATGAAGCTTTTTGATGTTTGGGTTAGTTGCTTTTGAACATAACCTTTTAAGTTTACGTTTAAGTTTTATTAGGTTTAGTACCTCATTTGGAATGGCAACAATCGGTTTATTCGGGTTTTTGACTGAGAATTTTATGGTCGCTTCTCCAAGCGCTTTTTTGATATCTTCTGTTAATTTTTCAGTGGCTTCGTCTAGTTGTGCTGGGTTATTAATCTCTGTGAGATGATTTTGCGAGATGTAAAGGATAGATTTGAATTTGTGCCATTTGATTCTTTGGAACGTTTTTTGTTCTATTATTAGGTTTTTGAAAATCGTGAGCGTAGCCTGATGGTCACTAATAGTGTCTTTGAGAACTTTGAAGGAGTTGAAGTACGGGTTTAGGCTTGCTGAACAGATGGTCAAATCTAGGACACTTTTTCCTCGATTGTAAGTCGGGGTGGAGTCGTTTAACACGCACAGGTTGTGTTTGTTTAAGATTTCTTCTAGCCTTTTACCTTTATTATTTGATGTCAGACATGACCAACTCGGATGCTTTGCATTCAGATCTCCGAAGATCACAAAGTGTTTGAAATTCGTTGTTACAAAATCGAAAAAGTTTTCGTTAATTGGGCTAGTTGGACTTGAGTAGACCGAAAAAATAGCGATTTCAAGACTTTGGTTAATTTTGGCTCTAAAGCCTGTTGTTTCCAGCAATTGTGTAGAATCGTTATAAAAATTGTTCTAGAGCTGCTATACTCTAAATAAATTTTGTCTTATCTGAAACAAAATTTATCAAGTGTCTGCAAAAGATGTGCAAATTGTCTGTACATTGCACAACATTAAAAAGGATTTGAATTAACCGCGTAATTATTTTGCAGAGTTTTTGCGTACTCTTAATTTAGATTAGACAATTTTTGTTTCAGTTGAGACAATTTTTATTTGAAGTATAGCACCTCTAGAACAGTTTTTATAACGATTTTTATAATTTTTTTTCTGCACAATTGCTGTTGTTATGAACTTCACAGCGCCGGTTTAAAATCAATTCTCTTTATTTTCCTTTAAGTTCTAAAGAAAAAAAAAAATTTTGTCTTTTGTTAAAGATGATTTTTACAGTGAACCAAACAGTCAGAAAGATAAAAAATTTCCCTATCGAATGGTATATAAAATTCAGGCTTGGTGTCCCCTTCAAGAAAAAAGCATAGGTCCGTTTTTTTTAAAAAAAGGGTAGTCGGTGTCTTTGTACAGCCAAATTTCAAACAGAACGTATCTAGAAAAGTCATTCAAATAAAATTTGAGGGGTTTTTATGACCTAAAATTCATAATCGTAGGAAAACAAATATCTTCACTTAAAGCATAGTCAAGTTCTATTGGTAAATCAATGAGAAAATCTCTTTGTTTACTCATTATGATTTCAAAATAAAGACGCAAGACTTTTAATGAAATCATTTAGAATCGGAGGTATTCAATCAATCTTTTTTTCGGATTAGCTTTTTGGGAATTTGATAATCCGATAAGTTAACTGTAAAAAGCGTATCTAATAAGAAAAGGGATATTAATCCCGCAAAAGTCTGGTTCCCATAAACACGATTCTGTTTAGCACAAATCACTGACACAAAACACAAAAATAATGTGGTAAAGAGCAAACTATTTTCATTAACAATCTGTAATTCGTCATTGCAATTTCCATTCATTTAAACATTTTCATGCAAAAAGTGCTCATTGAAATTTCTACAAAGTCACCCCAAAGGTTTTCCATTTTTGAGTCACTATATCCATTTTACACTACATTCTTTCCCAGGAAATGCTAAATAATGCAGATATATGTTCATACTGTTCAATATAAATGGATTAACATGAATCACTTTCTAGTGATGTACAAGGATTCCTTATTTTCTGAATTTTAAAGCCGTTATGAGACAGTAACTAACACGATAAATCATTATCAGTAGAATTCTAAATAGAAAATCTTTTTTCTATAAATCTTTCGAAACACCAAAACACTTAAGATACTCTTATGAGTTTTTTTTCGAAAAAGAATACTTGATTTTCTAATGCTAATTTGCATTAATTTATATTTTCAAAAATTTTAATTGAAAATTTTTAGAACAAAAAAAAAGATGATTTCTATTTATCTTAAAAACGACAAAAAATAATTCAAGTGTATCGGACTCTGTTTAAATGAATTCAAAGTTGTTTGTTTGGTTAATTAGTTGTTTTTTTTTTCCTGTAGCAAAACACTGCTTTTTAGTTAAGTCCTTCTTCAAATTTGTGGAAAGTAATGGTGGCATTTTAATTGATTAAGTGGATCATCCGAAAATGTAACGTACAGTTCGGAACGAATAAAGAACGGTCTTTGAAATGATACTTCTTACTAACTTTGTTGCTCTTCTTTGTACTCTCTCCAAAGCATCTATGTCTTTCTTTAGGGTGCCAAATACTGTTTCCATGTTCTAAGAACGTATAACGAAAGTTATTAAATTACATAAGACAGTAAACAACAACAGTATTCCGTGGGGTAGTAATTTAATGTTGGTATTGCGGTCGCCACAATGTAGCGCCACTGATTATTTCTTATCACAACACGCTTCTCTTGTCCGTAATTTCAAAAATTTACAAACGAAAATGAAACTTACAATTTGAGTCAATCGAAATATCTTTTCATTTTTACACTATAGAAACTTTAAAAATGAACAAAAGAGAGTTTCTTTGTTGAAAACTAATGATTCCGTAAAAATTGAATAATAAAATAAATTCAATTCATTTCTAATTGAGATATATTAGAGTTAATTAAGCTTGGGTAATTGGAAATAGCTAAAATGTTCAAAAACTGTTTCGAACAATAAAAAAAATCAAAAATAAATTTCAAAAATTTTTAAAATTGAATCTTTTTCGAATTCCAAAGATATTAAAATTCCATGTTGCTCAACTTTTTTTTTCTCTCTCTCTTTTTTTTGTTGCTTCATGACAATCTATTTTATCGATCTTTAATTGAAAATATTCAAAAATTAACAATGAAAAAAATAATGAAACTAAACAAAAAAAAACAAACAAAATTGTATACTCATTCTCGTTCTATGTTTGTTTTTCATGCAATTTTGTGTTTCATCTATAAATATGTTTGATGAAAATCGAATTTTTCATCAACTTTTAGTTTTAAATTTCTAATTTATAAAAGTAAAATTTGGAATATTCCTCTAGTAACAATGACTACTTACAGCACTGCTACTGCTCAATTAGCTAGAGCTACACCAACTTACAGAACCATCGGTTCATTCGCTAGTTTGGCTGGTGAACAACCAGCTTATACCTCAATTGCTCAAGAAAACACCGGAAACTGTAAATTCTTGCCACCAATTTCCTTGGATCAATACAAATTGAATAATGATCCAAATCCAGAAATTATTCGTAAGAAACCAGTTGATAAAGTACGTTACAGACAAGATGTAGCTATTAGATTTTTGGAGCCACCACAACCACCAAAACACGGTGATATTGTAGTTAAACAATTACCAAACCGTCAAATTGCTCCAGCTCCACCTCTAGTTGTTCGTCAAGCTCCACCAAAACCAGCCACTCCAGCTCCATTGATCCTTCGTGAAGCCCCACCACCACCACCACCAAGAATCCCTGATCAATTGGTCTTGGTACCAGGTAAAGTATTAGCTCCACCAGCTCGTAAAGTCGTTGTTGAACGTTTACCACCAATTCCACCAAAACCACAACAAATCTTTGTAGAAAAATGGCTTCCATTTAAACAACAAAAAAGACGTGTCGTCTTCCAAAGAGCTGATCCAGACTGTATCTTACCAAATCCAAGAAATTTAGTTATCCAATGGGAGACTCCAGAAGTTGAAATTACTCGTGAATACAGAAACTTAGGTACCCAATTGGCTGATCCAGAAGAATACATTAGAAGACATGGCTCAGAATTATTGAGACATGAAGAATTCAAATCAGCTGCTGCTCGTATTGGAGCTCCAGAAAATGTTGTTACCTCAGACAGTCACCGTGAATTAGGCTTACCTGAATTAGAAGGTGATGTTGAAGCTTTGAAATTAATCGATTTAGAAAGATCAGGTTTGTCCGAATACAGATCATACTTAGGTGGTTTAGGTGTTGCTTATGATGCCGCTGCTTTTAGTTCATCAGCTGCTCCATACGGTTTAATAACCTCAGCTGAATCTGGTAATTTGATAACTATTGGTGAAGCTCAATCAATTGCAAACAACATAAATGGTGGTACTGAAAAACCAGCCACTGATGCTGAATTGAGAGCTTATTTCAACTCAATTGATACCAATGGTGATGGTGTTATTAGTTATGAAGAATTGAGAGCTGCTGCTAGTTCAAGTGCTTTATAAGCTATCTAACATTATTATTAAGAATTAAATATAAAAAAAAAATATTTTTTTCATAAATTTTAATTTTTATTAAATTAAAATTTTTTAAATAATAAAAAATATAAAAATATTAAAACAAATTTTTTTTACAATTAATGAAAATAGACTCTAATAAGTATATACAGTGGTGCTACGATACCATGAATTCACCACATTTTACGTAAAATAACGTTAAATCACCAAATTTGACAATAAATTACGTGAAATGACTGATTCTAGAAAACGTCATTTAACGTAAAATATCGAAAATTAACTTTATTTTACGTAATTTATCGTTAAATTTGGTAAAACACAAAATTTCCAAAATTTTTTAAAAAAATCGAAAAATCCGTAAAAAAAATTTAAATTTTTATTCTTTTCATTTAACTTACATTTTGGTCAAAAATGAAAAATCAATTTTTGAGACTTTAAATGAAAAGAATAATTTTTTTTTACGGATTTTTCGATTTTTTTAAAAAATTTTGGAAATTTTGTGTTTTACCAAATTTAACGATAAATTACATAAAATAAAGTTAATTTTCGATATTTTACGTTAAATGACGTTTTCTAGAATCAGTCATTTCACGTAATTTATTGTCAAATTTGGTGATTTAACGTTATTTTACGTAAAATGTGGTGAATTCATGGTATCGTAGCACCACTGTATGCTCTAAATCTTTGCTTGAGTCTGTGGATGTTGAGAAGACCATGTTTCTGTTTAGAGAACCTACTTTAGAAAGCGTAGGCTTTTTTAAGAATTTACAGCTAAGTAAAATTAAGCCTAAAGTCACAATGGCTTATATTCACACTGAGAATTATGCTGCTTTTTGCAAATCGTAATCCTTCGCAAGACCAAAATTAAGACCCTAAGTAGTTTTGTTTCTTGCTGATGGACGCAGTTGTTAGAAATTTTAGATATGCCACCGTGCTAACTTGATGATTAACCATTAAAATTAGTTATGGTTAGCCAAATACGGTTAAACTAAATTTATTAACGGTATTTGATTAACTCTGCTTAACCAATTATAAAATTAAAAAAACAACTAATCTTATCACAATTTACTAAATTGATTGAAGAGAATCGGTTCCCATAAATCTGAAGTTGAAATTTTCGATCATATCATTTGACTTGTATTCTATCGTTGTGTAATCTAGAATCATCTTGGGTTTAGTTAAAGTACATCATTGAAAATTTTGTACTAAAGTTATTCTTGCGAAAATGTAACGTTTCGTTCGGAACGCGTTCAGAACGGTCTTAAAAAACGGTCCAATTAGATTCTATAAGACTTTCAATAAGGTCTCGTTCTGTTCTTAGAATTTTCTTTAGGACGACTACAGTCTTAGAACGGGTACTGAACCCTGAATTGAAAAGCTAATGAACTCGAAAGAGGCCGTTTTTAAAGATCATTCTGAACGCGTTCCAAACGAACCGTTACATTTTCGCAAGAAAAACTGTACACGACACTCGCTCTAATCCAAAAATTTTAGGAGTCAAAAATATGAGTTCGGAATAAACCCTTAGATAAATATGAATTCATTGGGAGTCAAAATTTAAAGTAAGATTAAAAAGTTCGGTTAAAGTGGTTCGAATTAAAGTGAGTAGATATTAATGCAATTAGAAAAATAGGTAAATTTTTTGCTCTTTTGCACTTTACAGTTGCTAAACCGCATCAAGAAGTTTAAAATAGATGGTAAACCGTAATTTTAACTCTTTAAGCTATTTTTGAGTAAAATTTTTGGTTAAAGAAAAATATTCAAATTTGTTTTCTTGTTCGCTTGTCTCTTTTCCTTCTGCATATTAAAGACCCATTGTCTTTACTAATTTTAAGTGAGCATTGTACTTGTTGTAGCTCTAAATATTTTACGACATTTTTCAATGTACTAATTTACTCTCGGATAGGTTCTTCCTTCTAGTAAATGAGTGTACATTTAAAAACAAATGTAAAAATATGCAATGTCATTAAATTAGTCAAGTTTTTCGAATACTAGATTTCAATCTAATCATTTTGATTAGATTTGTTGCGTACTTAACCACTTGCCGTTAAAAACGAGCAACTAGGTTTAATTAGTCAAGTTTTTCGAATTCAAGATCTCTATCTAATCATTTTGACAGACATTTTTAATTTTTTTCAGTTATCAAAAATTATTTTAATACAAACGATAAAAAAAAATTCGAAGCTACACAAATTCTAGTCTACTATAATATCTTAAATTTAAATTTCAAAAATACCAGTATATAGATGGTTTTGTTCATACTGATGCACATGTTTTAGTTTAAATGTTATTCAAGCCCTTACACTTATTAAGAAGTTATGCTTAATTTATTAATGTTTTTTATACAATAAAATATGGGCGAATCTTCGATTTTAGTGAGTTTCTTATCCTTAAGGTCTGCAAAATCCTTTGCATATTTTGGGAAAAAAAACGCATTTTCGCAACGTTCTTTGCCTCTAGTGATCATGATAATTCACCAAACCCTTAATTAAGCCATGATCAAAAATGTTATGATCTAATAAGTGGCGTAGCTAGAAAGTTCATATGGAAAAATAGACGAAAATTCCAAATTTTTATTCTAAACAGGAAAATTTTATAGCCCAAAATACTGGAACCTTAAACGTAATAGACACAGCTGATAACACCACGATCTAACTTATGTGAAAAGACAAAATTTTATGGCAGATAATATTCCTAGGATAGTCTTAGTCAGTCTTAGTGACTCGATGATTTTGTGGTGACTTGAGTCCGAGACAGTCAGTTTTTAATTAATGACTCATGAGTCTGACTTGAGTCATTTGACTTAAGTCAAAAAACAGCATTTTTTCCGAATATGAGTTTTTTAATTCTAATGATGATAAACATTAGTCTTAGTTAAGGGCACGTTCAAGAATAAAGTTTGTAACTAATTTTATTAAAACTAGGACTCAAGTCTGACTTAAGTCACATTTGACTCGAGCCAAATTTTTGAGTCACTATCTCTGGTCTTAGCCGTGAAGATTCTGCTCGAATAAGAATCTTAAATTTCCTTCAATATTTTATTCTCAAGCCGTAGTTCGTCGTATGGACGTTACGTCACTGGATCTAATGTTCACATAAACGGATAGATCCTACGAGTCGGAGTGACTAAAAATTAGAGTTCCGAAAATTTAGAAAATGGAGCGACCTTGCTCTGTTAGAATTTTGATCAAAAATTGATTTTTGTTTTAGGGAGTCCAAAATTGGTTTTGGGTTTCCAAACAGATTTAAACCTTTAAAGTCGATTTTTGAAAAAAAACCGGTCCTGAATCGACTTTTCGGAACGGTTCTTTGATTAAGAATCATTGAAAATATTTTTTTATCCAAATGTAAACTTAATTCTGCTTTAGACCGTATCCAGTAAGTTTTAAGTTTCTGATTGAAAATCCGATTTGTATGCAATTGAATGCAAAAAAAACATTTATTGTATTTAAATGAGTCAAATGTGCTTAAAAAACAATAAATTAATTATGCATTCTTACAATCATGATTATTTTTGGAAATTAATAGTTTTCCATGATAGTACATAGATTTGCTTAACTTGATAAAATTTCAAAAGTTAAAGTTGAAAGTAACATAAATAATTGAATAATAAGAAGTTGTATGTTATGGAAATTAATGCAGATATTTATTTATCATCAGTTACATTTAAAGCGAATCTTTTGATTATTTTCCAATGCTGCTAAAGCATGTCTATTTGCAGTGTGCTTTAGAAAAATAAGTGGATATAATCCGGACTTTATGTAAACAAGTAGTTTAAGGTATTTTATCTAAAATTTGGTGTTGAATTTAAATATTTTTTTAAAAAGCTGGGTTAGCTCATTTTTTTGAACCTCACATGTTTGCAAGGTAGTCACAAATTAAATAGAATTTCTCTAAGTGATTTCTTATCTAATTCATAATTTTAAGTAAGAGTAAACCGTTACACAAAAGTATCCAAGTTTAGTTCATACTAAATTAATTAAAAACCTATTTAATACTTTTTTCTTACTGGGCGTTTCTTTTGTTCAAGGATTCCCTGATAGTATGGAGACTAAATTAAAATTATCTAGACAATTTACAAAATAAATTAGAGCACTGCATGAGGCACAACATTCATCGATGGAAACAGCAAAAAGTACAATTTTAAGATCGCATTTGAACATCAGCTTCTAATTATTGTTTTTAAAAAAATTATCACTTGAATTTAATTTCGTAGTAAAAAAATTTTTAATGATTATTTTCTTCAGATAAAGTCTTCGGCGAAAAAAAAATTATGATCAAGTTTTATTTTGTTATTTTCTTGTCAGTGTCTAATACATAATTTTATAAATATTTATGTTATAGTGATCGATCAACATACTTATATATGACTTTTCTTATCTCTTCTTTCAGCAAATTTAATTATTGTTCATTTCTAAAATGACCGGTCTCCATTTTAAAATTCCAAAATTAAAAAGGTCTTAAAAAAGTAACATTCATAAGGTTACACGAAATCGGAATTTTCAAAACCCTCTTAATAAACATGTAGCCATTATATCGAAACATACAGTTTGTAATATTTTTAGGTGGTGGGTAAAAAATTCAATTTTTGTTTAGAAGGGTTCCAAATTAAATTTTAATTATCAAGTAAAAGTTGTTCTTAGATTATTTATGCTAAATAATAACATAAATAAAATTAATGATACCAATTCTGAGAGAGCGTCAAATTGACCAGAAGGATATAAACTAAATGCCTAAAAAAGCGCATAAAATCAAAAAGCTCAAAGATGAAAGGATAAACATTTATTGAATTCGTAATCTTCATGTAGGAAAACCGAGCAATAGACAATGAAATCAATATTTAGTAAAGATTCTTTTCTGTCTTTTGTTTATTTTACTTACCCATCAACTGCCCTTTTCTACCTTTTGTGTCCTTTTCTTATGAGCAAGTAGAACCTAATTCTTTTCTGCCTTTTGTGTCCTTTTCTTATAGAAGACTCATACTTGAGTCTAAATCCTAACAGAGAAATGGTATCAAGATGCCTGACCCTCACCTTATCTTTACCCGAACCCTATCTGGGGCTCCGCCCAAGACCCCTTCCGAGAAATGGTTTGTTATTTTATCAATATGTTTAAAGTATGCGCTTTCTATAAGAAAAGGACACATAAGGTAGAAAAGGATCGATCCTTGCAAATATCTTGTACACAACAAAAGGACAGAAAAGGTTTATTCTAATTATTTTGACTTCATTGTCAACCCATGGGAAAACCCTAGAAAGCATAAAATTTTACGATCTTTCAGAATTTGGTATCGTAAATATCATACCCATGCATGGTCATTTAAGTTGAGACCCCTCTAAACAAAAATTGAATTTTTTTCAGATCTCTATCTAATCATCTTGGCTACAATTTTTTAAATTTAAAAATTGTAGCTTTGTTTATTTTTTGTTTTATAAAAACGATAAAAAAACTTAATGGCTACAGAAAGTCTATTCTACTTTAACATCTTATATATTAATATAGAAAATACGAGTTTTAATATGATGGTTTTGTTCACCTGGTCATACTGATGCACATGTTCTAGTTTAAATGTTATTGTTACCCTTACACTATTAGGCAATCGACAAATATTTTGAAATTTCTATAGCTTCTGGGATATGCAACTTACATTTCGTAACTCGAAATGGGTGCTAATATTCGCCATAAAATGAGACAAATAATCAAGCTTGCGAGTCGGAATAAATTAATATAATGGCTCCGGAAATGTAGCAAGTGAAGCGATCGGTTCAAATGAGTTACGGCACTAAATTTTTATCAAAAAAATTTTATCCAAAATTTAATGGAAACTTAATTATTTTTTTATGCTACAGTCGAGTCGCTTTAATCCGAACCAGGTTAATCCGAATTTTTAGGAATTTCGGTTAAAATTTGTCTCCCATTCAGGCCCCGATGCATGTAAATTTAATCCGAACAATTTTATCCGAACTCAATTTTTACAGTCCAAAGAAGTTCGAATTAACGCGACTGCACTGAATTCCTCATTTTTTAGGGTTCCCGATTTTGATTTCAACTGAAATTTCATCTGGCTAAGATTTGTCAGTTTTTGGAATGAAAACAACTTTGACAGAATCGTGTCGATTATCGTAAAGTATTCTTGCCTTAATTTCTTGAGTCATCCAAACAGGGTCTAGAAATAAGAAAAATTTCATGTTGACATTTCAATCAAAAATTTGAACAGGGTTAAAAAAAATTGTCATTTTTTTAAGGATTTAAAATTTTAAGTATTTTTTTTTTAGATTTTAAATACGATTTTTAGATTAATGTTTGTTATAAAATAAAAAATATGGAATCAATTTTCACGCGCATAGGACCGTTTGGTAAATTCCAAAAACTTTCGACTTTGGTTGTCGGGATTATTTCATGTCTAAGCTCAATGACAGTCTATTCAACAGTATTTCTACTAGCTGAACCTAAATTAATTTGTTTTGACAAAATAAACAATCAATCAATCTCAAATACGAGTAATGCATGTGATCTATGGGAGAGTAAAAACCAAACTACGATTGAATGTGTTTTAGAACCGAATGTTTTTGGATCAACAATTGTAACCGATTGGGGACTAGTATGCAATAAATCATTTTACGCTAGTTTAATTCAAACATTTTATTTGATCGGAACCCTATTGTCGTTCACTATGGGGTTTATGGCTGATAAATATGGACGCAAAAAAACGTGTGTTTTCGCGTGCTTCATTATTACAATCAATTATTTCATAAACGATGTAATTGATTTGAAATATTTCAACATAAACTCATCGACTCTTTATGTTATTTACTCGATTAGTCAAGCTATCAATGGTGCTATGAATTTGAGTGTATTCTCAATTTCATTTATACTTTTATTCGAAATAACTTCAGTTAAATACCACACATTGGTATCAAATATAAATTTGTACAGTTATGTCGTAGGAGAGTTATTAGTTTGTTTGGTGAGTTATTTATCAAAAGATTGGAATATATTAAATTGGTCAATTGGAGGTTTTAGCTTTTTAGTGTTAATTTTGGTCACTATTTTTTTACCCGAATCTCCAAGTTTTTACATAGCTAATAAAAATTATGAAAAAGCATTTGAAATTATTGAAAAAATATCAAATACAAATGGAATTTCAAAAGAAGATGCGATTACTTATGAAGAATTTGAGTTCACTACAAAAACATTAGAAAAAAATCAAACGGTAAATGATAATGGTAAAATATCAGTGATTTCCTACACGTTTCATTCCAGATTTAATGCTTACAAAGTAGCTGCTTTGTCTATTATCTATTTTGCTCTAGCTCTCACATACTTTGGAGTTAGTTTAGGTAATTTACTTTTTGTTATTTTTAAAAACTGTAATCTTCGACTCTGAAAATTCATTTTTTTTCATGAGAGTAAAAAGACAAAAAATTTGAGTCGGATAGTCTGATAGTGAAAAAGTTTTACGCTGGTATCCATTTCGACGCGAAAAAATATTATCATAAGGTCATAATCAGTGGCGTAGCTAGACAATTTCAGATGGGGAGGGCTAAACCAAGGGGGTCTCAAAAATAGATGAAAATTCCAAATTTTTCTTCAAAAATTTTTTAGAGAAAAACGCCAGATTCTTAATGGCCAGAGACGACCAAAAGTTTCTATAAAAGTTGCGGACATTGCTAATTTATTTTAAGGTTTTTGCATACAAAATTTTTTAAAATCAACTAAAAATTTAAACAAGATCCCTTTTTTAAGAAAATTTTGACTATTTGAGTACTACATATAACTGTTTTTGGCCTAACAAAAAATACTAAAAGAAGATAAAAACTAAAAAGCAAGCTTGCTAGCTTCTTCACACATATTTTGGTGTACCGTAATCGTTTCAAACTTCGTCGAGTTTTTGATTCTTATACCCAAAACTGTCCTTTATAAATAATCGTAGGCGTTCAAGAGGAGTTAAAATTTTTTCAAATGAAAACATTTTTAAACCCTTAGTTCAATAATGAAGTAAAGTTTGAAAATGGAAGTTTAAAGAATAAATGTTGACTTTTCTGAAGTAAACTCAAAAATTTTTTTATTATTGCTCAAACGTTGCTAAAGTTGCTAAAGCAATTTTTGGTCGTCCCTGGTAATGCTGTTTGCTGAAAATGCAAAAATTCATATCCCAAGATACCGGAACTAGTGTTGGCAGTCGACTAATGAGCCAACTGGTCTAAAACATGAACGGTAAGTTTTCATACCAAGTGCATAAAGATCAATTGTAGATCTTTTAGTCTGCTTCAAAATGGTACCCTAGGTGTTTTGATAGGGTCATTGCTTAAGGAGAAAAATGGATTTAGTTGCAACTGAAAATCGATTTTAAATTCAACTAAATCTTATTAATTCGTTTGAGAATCATCTTATCAAGACATCTAGGGTACCATTTTGAAGCATACTAAAAGATCTACAATTGAAATATATGCACTTAGTATGAAAACTTACCGTTCATGATTTAGACCAGTTGGCTCATTAGTCGACTGCCAACACTAACCTGAACCCTAAACTATTATCCTAATAAACTAGCCGATATTTCCTTCAATATCACTTTTTGTTACTTTATGTTACTTTGCAATCAAGCTTCTTTTTGAAAAAATTGTTACGGGATAAGTTGTCTTAAAGGTATAGTTGCCAGTCAGATGGAGTTTTTAATTTAAGAATCATAAGGATATTTTTATAATGGTTTGTGAACCTTTCATTATATGGTTCAATATAAACCCAATTTATCAGTAGGGGGCTCAAGCCCTGGTTTGCCGTATGGACGCTGGTCATAATGGAGTGAAATTAATCAAAAAAGAACTTTTCAGTAAAATCCTGTTTTGTCCAAGAGTCAATAGAATCTATATTCCAACTAGAGGTTATTAACTATCAGACCGTATGTCTCACTCAATTATTCCTTTTTGTAACAATTAGTTCTTTAATGTTTTAACAAAGCACCTTGGTTTATGACTGGAAAAAGGTGTAGTGTTAATACTGTTACTCCGATGAAAAAAATGAGTTTAGAATTTATATAGATTTTAGAGCTTATAATAATATTTTAAAGGTATAACATCAATTGGAGACATGAATCCATATATAATTTACATTTTGTCATGTGTATCCGAGGTGATCGGTTACATGGCGTGTCATTTAAATGACAAATTTAGAAGAAAATACGTGTTTATATTATTTTTGGGTATAGCTTGTGTAACATGTTTGTTAGTAGCAGTCATACCAGACAAAGAAAAAAATTCAGTTGTTATTAGTGTATTTGCTTTGATTGGTAAAGCAATGGCTTCAGGTGCGTTTAATATTTCGTATAGTTATACAAGTGCCATGTTTCCAGCAGTTGTACGAAATACAATGAGTCTTTTGGTTTCAAGTTTTGGACGTACTGGATCAATTTTATCACCAAGTATAAATCTATTGGGAAAGACAGTGTGGCAACCATTGCCGTATTTGATTTTTAGCTCATTTTCACTAGTGGGATGTATTATAATTGCAAGTTTACCTGAGCCTAAAGATTTTAATTAGTACTTTTTGATCTTTTTTTTTTAATTTTTTTATTCAATTCAAAATGTTATTTCCTTTTGTTTAAATTGAAATAATTTTAGGATCTTAGAAATCCGGTTGAAACTATAAAGCGTTAATTAATCGTTGTTTCTTACCTTATGGGTAATAAATTTTTTTTAATAAAATAAATTTTTTTTCTGTACAATCTCTTTGATTATTCTCCTAGACTAAAATACGAGCTTACCTTGCTCAAATAGAATGTTGAAAACATTGTATACTGTTTAAAATCATTAAGGGTCCAACCTATTGTAGGTTAGTTGTTTGAATAAGCTACTCTTACGTTTTTCAATCATCAAGGATTTTCTGGAACCAAAAGGTAAATAATTTTCTCCATAATTGTTTATCTTATACTAATGTTTCTCATACTCGTGAATTTTTCCAAAAAAAATTAGTTTATTGCTAATGTTTGAATTCATCAGTAAAGGCGAAGTGGTCAAAAATTGTTTGTTAAAAATAAACTGCACCACGTTTTTTAGCACGATAAATTTTAGACTCAACCCTCAGGGCTACTTTTTTTAACTGTTTATTCTTTTTCATGTCCTTGCTTTGTCCTGTATGTTCGTAGTAACTCAAGTCTTTTTAAACTTTTTTAATATATATGTTTACTAGGGTTTATCTTTACGAGAATACTGAATTTTAAGACAAAAAGTGGTTTTCATTTTCATAATTTTCTCGTCGAAAGAATTAATGCATTATTACTGTCTGCTGGTTGAGTGCCAATTACAGTAGTTTTACAGTAGATTTAAATTGACTGGGTTGTGTAAAAAGGAACTTGGGCTATTCAAAGTTGTTAAAAATCTTGAACTAACGTGATTCAAAAAGAAATTTAGTATAATCATCTGTTAGCGGCTGAATAGACTTTGTTGGTATCTAGTAAAACTAACTTGAGTAGTTGCTAACATTTCACTTCTTGAGCCTTAGTTATAATTTATAGTTGTATTGTTATAAAACAAGCTCTAATTGGTGATTTGGCGATGAATAAGAATTTATATTAAAGTTATATTTTGTGAAAAATATTAGTTTTTATATGTTAGAAAATGCTAAAAATTTTGTTCTCCAGTTAGAATAAAGACTACGAAAAAACAGACCTTTTTTCTTGATTCTATCAAATTCCAGTAGGCAAGTCAGCCTACATCCATCCCAATAATGATCAGTCTTTTAAGATTAGAATTCAGAATTTCAAATCAAAAAGTGGTAATTCTCACTTCTTTTTCGTTTTTCATTTTTCATTAAAAAACGCCATTTTCCTTTTCCGATTTGTATCTCTTTAGCCGAACATCCCATATAAAAATCGACAATATTTCTATGTAGATCTGATTCAGAGCTTTCGATTGATATATAAAAATGGTGGGTGTATACAACAACTATGGGGGGTATATGAGAGTCCTTTAAGACTGAAAAATGAAAACTCAGTTTTCATCCCCAAATAACATCACAGGGAGTCTAAATATGGTATAATTTTGTAGCCCTTCATTTACTCTAGCTTATATGAAAATAATTTTTTGCATACCTCACTTCGTGTAAAAGTTACACCTGGGTGTATGTTTTTCAAGGGTCAAAAAAATGATTTTTTTTGGATTTTAAGGTGTAAAGTTACATTTTTAATATCAAAAAGGGTCCAATTGTGACAAAGTTTACACTTTTGGAATTTTAGTTTGTGGAAAAAAGCATTAAAATTTCATATATTTTATTTAAAATATTTTACAACGATTAAAAATTTGATTTTTCAAAAAATGGAAAAAAATAAAATAATTTTCATACAATTTGATATTCTTCTAAAGTTCGGTTTTTATACAAGTTTAAGGCACCGTTCATCTTTAATTCTTTTTTTCTTTAAATAAATTCATCTAACTAAAATTACAAAAAAAAAGTCCAAAATAGGAATAAAAAATAAATTCTCTTCCTCATAATCCAATAATCAAATTATCAGTTTTAAAGATTAAAATAAATAACTTCATTTTTTTTTTGATTGAAAAAAAAAAATTTACAATAAAATACAATCAGAAAATATTCCCGAGGTCTGTTATCGAAGTCTAACTGACAACTTTTAAAAGGAATTACATGTTGACTGAGGTACTTCTTTTTTTTTGAATTGAGATTTTTTTTCGTTTATACTAAACCGCGATTTTCTTTAACCATTTCAGTCATGTGACTAAACGCTTTAACAAGACCCTCACCTGTCGTTGCACACGTACCGTACACATGATAAGGATTTTTAATCTCATTCAAACGCATTGCTTTTTCAATATCACTAAGTGACATACTCGATTCGATGTCTTGTTTATTAGCGATTATTATAACTGGTATTTTTTTCATGTCTTCAAAATCGAGAAGGTTATAAAGTTCAGTGCGGGCTAATTCGATACGTTCACGGTCCGATGAGTCGACAACATAGAAAAGACCCTCGCAATTTTTGATATAAAACTTCCATATTCCTCTTAGTTTATCCTGACCTCCGATGTCCCATACGTGCAAACGTAACCCTTCGACAGGCTCCAATGTTTCAACATTGAAACCAATTGTCGGCAAAGTTGGTAGAGTTTGATTCAAATGCATACGATATAATATTGTTGTTTTTCCGACTGAGTCAAGACCGAGTAACAAAATTCTTGCCGGATCATGTCGCAAAGATTCAAATATACACGAAATTTTTGACAAAATTATTCCCATTTATCGATTGATTTCTTTTTTTTTTAATCTAAAAATAAAAAAAATAGATTACAATTGAATTAACGCCCAGTCAAATATTTAATATCCGGTCTAAGACCTTTATGATAATTTTACTAAGGTAACATAATAAAAAAAAAAGAAAAAAAATTTTGAATAATGATGAACTTTTTGTCGACAAATAATGAAAATTTTATGATTATGAAATTTTTAAAAATAAAAAATAGGTTAAACTTATTCACTTGTAATAAGATTATTGCAAGTAACTTGTGTCTTTACTCTGTCTCTAGCACATTTTTTGAAATACCCTCGATTTAAAGTACATGTTCATCCTTTTTTAAAGTTTAAAAAAAAACAACTCTTTTTTGTGATTAATAATATTTGAATCAGTGTAATAAATCATTTTGAACTAAAACTTGGATATCTTTAGCACCATGTTTACTGTACGTTATTTTTCAAGATTTACATAATTTTGTCAACACTTTTTTAGTCTCAAAACAAATAAAAAAATTTATTGTTTTTAGCTAATTTTTATTGCTCAAGTTTGATTCATTCAACTACAGTCACGTAAGGTTTCTGTTTTCGTTCCTCAGTTTTAATATTTTTCAAAATTTAAACGTGACTTGAAGAACACTGAAACTTTGATGGATAAATTTTTATTTTGAAAAAGGCCCTCATTGACGCTAGACAAACGTCTACATTAATTTTGGTTGACCAAATTAAGCTGTTAGAATTGTTTTAAACTCCAATAAGGAAGTATGAGAGATCTAACTCTATTAACAAATATTAAGAGATTTAATCACCAAAAAAAATTTTTGATTTTAAAACTCTAAAGGAAAGACGTCTTGTCAATTTTTGAGTTGGTATGTGGGTGAAATTATAAGAAAGCTAATCAATCATAATAAAGTAAAATAATGACGATCATTCTAAGGAAATTGATTCTTGATAAATCATTAAGAATTCAATTAACAATAATAAAAATTGGAAAAAAATGAGAACAAATTCATTTTTTAACTCTTTAACCCTAATGAAAATTCCTAAAATCGTTTTTTTCCCACAACCGTAATGACTTACGCCTAACTGAGATTAGCCGATCGCTTCAGTCGCTGATTTAACCAATGGTTGCCCCCATCTAGAGTTACAATGCACTTTATATTGCAAACACAAGCGGGAATTGTACCTTCGACCTGCGTTCCTAAAATCGGTTTAGGTACCGATAGATCAAGGTAAATGAACATTCAAAGCCAAGAGTCAAAAATTTTCGAAACAGTTTTTTTTTCTGATAAAATTCACTTTAAGAAAACATTTTAGCAAAAAAAATGAAGGAAACGAAACAAAAATTCAATTATTTATTTACTTTTTTTTAAAAAAAAGCAATCACAAATAAAAACGGGAAAAGAAAATATGACTTTTTTTAAAATTAATTTTTAATTAAAATTTTTGATAAAATTAGGTAAACTTCCTAGTCTAGCATGAGTCATTCGAAAAAAACAAAATGCAAGTACACATAATTGAAATTTTTCAGTGTTAATGTTCTTAATCAAAAATAAAAAATCCTTAACTTGGATTAAAGATCTTTAAATAATTAGATTTTCTAAATCCAATTTAATTACATAATTTTGTTATTTTATTCAGAACACGTTAGTCTTGATTGTTGTTGTTAAATGAAAATATTTTTGTAAATGCTCTTTTATTGTTATCTATCGACATGACATGCATACCTAACAATAAAAGCCAATTATGTAATAGATTACGATTTTCATTCTACTTCATGTTCGCAAAGGGTTATTTGCTTGATTAAACATTTCAATCTTGGGGCGAGATGTACTTTGGTGCATGGTCCAAAGGCGTGTCTTAACTTGTGGTGCAGCAATATTGAACGAGGGAATACGGTACTTTGTTGTAATTTTCTAGTGATTTTATACTTTTGTTAGCCCGATCAAAGCTCCCAGAGCTTAGCCTTTTTAAAAGCAAGATTGAGCTTTAGAAGATGTATGAAAAAAAGGTTTTCCTAACCCCTGCCATATGTACCCATTCATTTTAAAGTAACGGGTTGGAACGGGTTACCAGAAAAAATTCAGGTTTTCGGTTCGGGTAGGGTATGGGTAACCTAGAATAATTGCGTTTTGGGTATACCCATATTTTATGGGTTTCCATACCTTAAATTCAAAAATTATGAGTAACCTATATCAAACCAATACCTTAAAATAATGATTTAATCTTAAGGCTCTTAATCTAAGAAAGAAAATTAAAATTCTATTAGAAAATCGGTGCCCGGAAAAGTGGTGGTCCATGTCTTAATAATTTAACACGGGCCACTTCAGTTTATTTTGTTCGTGGTTTTGCGAAATTTGAAATAGCAGAGAGAATCCCTTCGATTATTCTAGAGCTCAAACTCCCGAATTTGAAACACCTTGAAAAATTCAGACCTATGTACATAAAAAAAGGGAGAAATTAAATTTTGAAAATTGTATAAATTTTTGATTTGCTAATGATTGGTGTTGAACTTTCAGCATAAGAAGGCGCAATACACAGAATAAGTTTGATGAAGAAATGTCTAACGGCTGCTATAACTCAATGAGCTCAGTTTTTGAGTTCCAACAAGATTGACATAATTCAGGCTTACACCAAAGAAAATCATTATTTTCATAGAACGTTTTAAAGTATCACTTCCTGTTAAATTCTTAGACAAATTGCGAATCGTTTAAAAATACAGTAAAATAATTTAGTTTTTAAAAAAAAAAGCTTCATTTAGTTGTTGGGTATTTATACAAAATTGAATTTTTTTTTATTAAAAAGTAAGGATTCACAAATCAAATTATTCCAACAACAAAAAAAATAACAGTTTTAAAACAACAAAAATCAACTTAAGGATCAAAAGTAATTTGATGAAAACAATTTCAGGTATGAGTCGAAATAAAAAAAAAAAAATTTTGTTGAAATTGTACACCTTGTTCATTCGCAAATAAACTTTAATAAATTTTAGGTATTTTCAACAACAACAACAACAAAAAAGAATCATAACCCAGTGTTTCTTCATAAAAAAAATAACTAAAACAAAATGATATTTTTATCCCGATCGATGAACAAAAAATAGATTACAAAAATCAAAGTATACTAAAGAATACACGCATAAGTTTACATAATAGTACTATTAATTACTAGTATGCTCTAGGTTGTGTAATCAATCATATGTTTTA
Organism: Brachionus rubens; assembly: GCA_022207745.1. Taxonomy (NCBI): domain Eukaryota; kingdom Metazoa; phylum Rotifera; class Eurotatoria; order Ploima; family Brachionidae; genus Brachionus; species Brachionus rubens. The sequence goes on along the minus strand of JAJVHD010000001.1, from coordinate 283,493 downwards.
AATCATTCAATAAAATTTATTTATTTTCTTATAACAATGCCAATTACAATGTACACCTTTTTTTTTTGTTTTAATTTTAAAAAAATAATCTTGAAACGTTTTATTTACGGTTGGTCTTTAAACAAAAAACGGTCTCTGTTGAGTTTTGTTTATTGACAATTAAAGATATGCTCATTTGTTAGAAAATTTTAATAAACAAAAATTAATTTTTTTTATTTTGTTTTGAATCTTTGAATCATTGAAAAAATTATTCTAGTTTATATTTTACCTAACATACCCTGCCAGACCAAGGGCTTGACTTCAAGTGTTACCAGAACTTCAATCAGACCTAAATTTTTTGTGACTTATCTTCTAATTATTTTATTATCTAGTCTCTTGGATTAGAATGAAAATATGCCTCGAAAAAAATGATCAAGGAGAGCCCGAGTGGGTAAAACAACAGCTTTGGCAGCTAGTGACACGAGCTCGGATCCTGATCGATTAAAAAAATTGTAACGTTATGAAAAAATAATATTGAAATCGATGAGTCTCATTAGAAACGGTTCGACTAGAAATGTCGACTGGGGAATATTCATCGTATTGGGAATAAAATATGGGCGTCGAAAGTTGCAAACGAATCGAGTATTAAAAAATTCTGTAACGGCTAAGAAGCCAAATCAGCTTCTGCAGCTAATTAAGTCTAGGATTCTTCTACTAGATGTTAGATGCACAGAAAAAAAGTACTACTACTACTACTAAAAGTGTTACTTTAACTATTAGGTATAAAATCTACGCTCTAAAGTACATTGGGAAAGGCTTGATGTAACATGAATATTTGTTTTAATGAAAAGATAAAAAGGGGTTGAGATAAAAAAAAAATATTATACAGCAAATACAGTCTCGGATCTCACATGGTATCAGAATCATTATGATATCATCTCCGATCAGTTAAAACCAAATGATGGCATAACTAGAATTATTTAAAGGGACTTCACATGCCTAAAAACGTACAAATTCTTAGGCTTTTGTCTTTTTTTTTAAATGTATTTTATATCAAAAAAAAAACACATTTTCCGAATCATTCTAGGACACCATAAAGAATGTAGAAAAAATTGATGATTCCAATTAAAGAATCCAGTTTTAAAAGTCACTGTAAAAGGTATTCCAAATGACTAAGCAATGCTTTTACAGAAAAAATAAGTTAAAAAATACTAGTTTTTAAATTTTAATTTTACATTCATAATTATGATAATTTTTGTTAATGATTTTTAATAACTCTTGCACATTTGCTTACTTAGGCAATCAACCAGAGCGTCTTAAATCTAATTGAGCATGTTAAACCGTGATCTACAACTACAAACATTTTATAAGCAACTTTTAAGATAAAATTAACTAAGATTTCATAGATTAAATAAATTTTTTTATTTTTATCAATTTCGGCCACTTGTGGTAAATGATGACAAAAATTAAAAAGATCTTTGTGGGATCTGACTGACTGAAAACTCAGAATTATTTATTACTCTTTTGTCTTTATTACATTTAGACTTTGAAATTAATATTTACCAAGAGACCTGCTTATCATTTACAAAAAAAAATAATCATATTTTCCAATTAGACTAAAATCATCAACTAGGACATGTGAATTTGAAAATTCCAGAAAAATTAAACAGTAATGTTTTTTTTTTTATTAAAAGAGAGAGAGGGATGATAAAAATTTATTGAAATAAAAACTTATCACTTCATAACAAATTTTTATCTTGCAATTAAGAGTTTTTTTTCTTTTTTAAATTTTCAGCAGTCAAGTTTAAATAATAATTTTTTATTTTTCTAGAATATTATCGTCTTAGAAACGATTAAATTACGAATTAAAACGCTTGATTTAAATAAAATCTATTAACTTTATTAAAAAATTCTCATTTTTGAAAAGATAAGATCCTAGATAAGAATTAATTTGTGTTGAATGTTTAATGTATTGCTTTGAGTAAGAGACTGAGGTGTTATTTTACAATTTTAAGAATAACAAAATTGCTAGCTAAAGTCTTTATTTACCTTTTTATTTTTTTTTGTTTAAATGTTATTTACACTTGATTTGAGATATCGCTTGGTTCTATTTTTTGCGTAATTCTTGACATTCTCTAAATTTCCATATTTAGACAACTTATATTTTTTTGACGCATGGACTAAAAATTTTAAATTATCATTTTACTTTAAAAGCAACACGTGCAAACATACCCTATTACTTTGTAAATAGTGTCTTGAATTATGTAAATATGGATAGATAATCGAGTTTAAAAATATGTTGAAAACGTCTTAAATTTGATAAACTCTGTTCTACGAATAAAAAAAATTCGCAAAAAATTAGACATATGTACCCATTCATTTTAAGGTATCTATAATATATACAAAACCCAGTTTTTTCAAAAAAAAACTTAAAAAACCTATAAAATTTCCAGATTTTATGGGTAACCAAACCCAGACCTGAAATCCGAAACTTCTGGGTAACCCATATCCTGCTAGAACCGAAAATCTGAATTTTTCGGGTAACCCGTACCCACCCAATACCTTAAAATTAATCGGTACATATGTCTGCTTATAAGGTTCCGGCAATTCAAAACTTCCACACTACCAAAACTTTGCTATTTCGATATCAGATTCGGTAACAGGACAATTAGTACGGTTTTACTATTGTACGATAGTTTTACTATTGAGTAATGTTGAACTCTTAAGAAAGTATGTACTTAAGTGTACGGGTGAGGATTGAAAAAACATAAAAAAAGTGAACACCTAAAATTAACACATAAATTTTTTTTTGATGATAGGGCATAAAGCAAAATTTTTAAATTTTTATTTAAGTTTTAGAAATTAGAAAACCTTTGACTTTTCATGAAGGAAATCTTTAGATAAAAGTCAGAGAGCCTTCTAAAAAGGAAATCGTCAATTTTGAAGCTTAAAAGATGCTAAAATCTTTGAGCAATCTTTTAAATTTAAAAGTCAAATTGAAAACTTAATTTATGAAATTATTAAGATTTGATTTCTGAAATAATTTGCGTAAATTTTATTAAAATGAAGAAACGTAAACTCAGTACAATCGTACAACCGTACTAATTGTCCTTTTACCATCAGATTCGGAATCTGCGCCCCAAAAAACTTTTTTTTTTGTACAGTAAAGGCCGAAAAAATTCACAAAAATCAAAAATCACCAAGATGAGGGAATTTGGAATTTTTGACCATAAATTCGTAATCCTTATGCAGGTAAATCTCAATTAACATAATTCTTTTAACTAAGAGCATGTTACTGTATAAAGCCGATTTTAAGCGCTGAAAGGGGAGGTGGGCCAAATTTTTTTTTTTTCGAAAAATAAAAAAATACATTTTTTTCAAGTTTTTTGGGGCGCATTTTTCGAATTTATTATTGAAATAGCAAAGTTTTGATAGTGTGGAAGTTTTGAATTGCCGGATCCTTATCTCAATTGAAAAATAAATAATTTCATTGAAAACTGATGTTTTGTTCGTTGTTCCTCCGGGATGTCAATGCAGCTTACTAAAGATATTCATCATAATAACTTATGACAAAGCTTTTTGGGAAAGGTTCAACTAAGAGTTTAATTAATTTTAAATATTAAAATTCTAAATCATTTTTCAAAATCTTCGCCATTAAAAAAAGTAATCTTTTTAGATTAATACATCAATCTTGTTTATGATAAAAATTTAAAATAAAAAAAATTTAATTATCTAACCTCCCTCCCTAAAAAATGATTAATTTAAAAAATAAAACTTATTTCTGATTGTATAATCTTAAAATTTGAATGAAATTAATACATTTTTTGTTACAAAAAAATTGAGTTACTATAAATTGTTAATGGGTAGAAAAAAATGATCTATCATCATCTTTCAACAATAAATTCAAAATATTTTCAGGTCCATAAAATACTTTCAAATGATGATAGGTTATGTAATCATTTAGGGTTTTGTTGCATGATAGATATTTAAATGTTGTGGATATAACTGAAAAATTTTATTAACAAGCTTAAATTAATAATGAAACAGAAACAAGATTAAATCTGGATTTAAAATCATACTAGTTTCAATTAAAATCAAGGTAATCTTAATCCAAAGATATCTAGAAAAAGATTTATGGGTTGAACTAACTTGACGACTTCAAATGCCCTGGAAAATATGAGTCGTAAAGGTCACAGATTATTTTAGTCGGCTTGCATAAGCCAAAGCTCCTAACACAGCGTATGGCAGATGTATTTATACTCGCTCCTTACACCTTGTGGTGCTGTTATTTTAAGCCCACGAGTTCCCGATTCGTTTCCATAGGGATAATTTGTTTGCTCCTTAATGGGTAAATTTTTTTTGTGCCGAATGGTTTAACAGACGTCTTGAGGAATGATAAATTACGATTCAAACCACATCGGTTAAGTTAAGAAACTGAAGACTTGAGCTCGAATCATTTTTATGTGAGGAGATTTTTTTCCGATTTTTGGATTCGAGATCAGGTCTTAGAAGAAGTTAGTGATAATTGGTTTCAACTAAAAATTAAAAAAAAATTTCCTCTATGCAAAAAAAATCCTTTTTTTATGTCCTCGTCCATTCTTTATACCTCTTCAGGATTCGAACCTGAACCCTCAGTCGCCGAAAGCTATTGTTTTACATGTTACACCACTACCTCCATTTTGAAAGAATTTTTACCTTGAATTTTATTAAAATTTGCTTTATTAATTATTTTAAGCTGTGGGGTGGGTTCTAAAGTTTGATTTAAAGAAAAATACAAACCAAATAAAGCTTAACATTTTGCTAGTTCAAGCTTTTACTATTTTAATATTTTAGAGTTCATTAATAGAAACAGAAAAATATATATTTTCTTAATTGGTATGATTGGTAATAAAACAACCCAAATCTCGAAATTTAAGAAAATACTTGTTTTAATTACCCATATTTCTATTATTACTATAATTTTGATAAAATATTTTTATTAAAAAAAATACTTAAGTTGATGCCTAAGAACTTTAAAAATGTTTCATAAGCACTTTACTTAAGAAATTTTATCTTAAAAATGTCTCTTATACAAAAATAATTACAGTACTTTTTAAAAATAAATTTACAGCCTGTCTAAGGAATGCATAGCGTGCTTTTTCCACCCGTTTACTTACTTACTTCATATAGTTTTTAAATTCTCCATAAATTTTTAAAAAAACTTTACAAATTACCCGGAGAGGTAAATTCTTTTTTTATCTTTTCAACAAAACATCATTTTGACCCTCACGAACAAATCATAGGTTCCTCCAAAGTTTTTCTATCTAGTAGTATGATATAAAATTTTAATATTTCCTTAAAAATTAAGGCACGCCATTTTTAGGTTCTAGGACATCCAATGTAAACCCCATGGTGTCAGTTTCGAAAGGTTTTACGAAAGTTTCTTATATAATGATAAAGATAGCCAAGGTAGTATAGACAAACAAAAGACTTAAAAGCATTCTACTCTCTTTTAATTTCAAGTAGCTTAAATAAATTTGTTTTATTTTTTCTTTCGAAACCCTTTTGGTTGATTCCACGTACACACTTTTAAAAAATGTTTGAACTAAAAAAAAAATTAATTGCTCAACGAAGAATAGATTTAATTTAAATAATCCAAGTTTTTAACAAAAAAAAAATGATTCACAAAACACCTGTAAATAAATTACATATTCATTGCATTGTTGATTTGACTAAAATCAAATTAAAAATATCCTCTAGGTCTCATCTAGTCATCTAACAAGGTACTTAAAAATAGATTCATGTTTTCATAGGTAGACAACACAAACAAAAGCTTATTTATCATGTAACATTCAATGAATGATGGAGTTGATTAATAATTTATTTTGAAGATAAAAAAAAAAATTTCAAATTTTATGCTCAAAAAGATCCAAAACAAATTTTACAATATGTTTCTTATTAATTAATAAAATATTTTGACCGCGGTCGTCTAAGCAACAAATATTTTTTATTGTTGTAAATCTTCAGCAACAACCAAAAAAAATTAAATTTTCTCATTTTTTATATATAGTCAAGTTTTTTTAATTAATTATGTTTCTAAGTTGTCTTTTAATTTTGTTTGCTGAGATTCTTCATGAAAAAATGATGGGTGGTTTTAATGAACTTCAAAGTTCCTGTTTTTATTTATTAAGTTTCTTTTGTCATAATGCGTTACTTAATTTATTCGAACGCCTTCTTCTACAGAGAGAAAAATTCATCTTCAAATATCATCAATTTAATAAATTAGTCTAGTTTCTAAAAATATTATTTTTTTTTATTTGATAAATTTAATTTTTTAATTTGGCCTAACATGCAATTGTTATGATTCATTAATGTTAACTTTTTTTTTAGTTCCCTATAAAAATCAAGATGATAATTATGAAAGCATGCGATAGACTTAATGTGTCTGACAACCTTAGATGCTTTGACTCAAGTGTTAATAATTTTAATTAAATTGAAACTTTGAGACATGCGTTGATCTCGTCACCCGTATCGGATTGAGTCGATAGCATGCAAAAAAATGCTGACAATACGATCATAAACTTTACAACATAACAACCTTTCTGGAAATGTTAAGGATAGAACTTTGAAAAAAGTTAACATTAAATTGAAAATTTAAATTCCAAAAATTCGTTAAAACTTGTTAAAGTTCAAAACGACGTCATTGCACTCAAAAAAAGTTGTAAAATGGACACAGTTCGTTACCAGTAATCTACAAACAGAGCGGTTCTTAACGATGTGAATGTCTCTAAAAATTCACATTTGAATGTTTCTTTCAAATCATACTCGATCAAAAGGCATCCATCAATAAAAAAATACGGGTCTACCCGATAGTGTTATCAAGTGTTAACAAAAAATGTTGTCAATTAAGACCCTCCCGGTTATGTTAACATCTTGTTAACAAAAAATGTGAACATGAAAAAATGTTATCAGCTTTGATAACATACTAGTACTAGTGATAACATTAGTCTTTTAATGACAACATTATTCTATTAATGATAACAAAATTATTTTAATGTTAACATCATTCTTTTAATGATTATTCATATGTTACTACAATTAATGACAATCAAGGACTGTCTGACAGTGTTTGTGATGCTGATGACATGACTGAAAGAAAAGCAGTTATTAATGAAATCAAAGCCTTGAATCAACCCACTACATCTTCCTAAACAGCTGAGGAGATAAAACATGTTTTGAGTAATAAGAGAAATCCAACCCCTAAGAGAAATCCATACAAGCTAATATATTCATATTTTATCGTTAAGACCCAAAACAAGGATTTTTACCCCAGAAACGAAAAACCCAAGAATTTTTGGAAAAACTAAGTAGTAAGAACACTTTTTTGGGCTTAAGAAAATAGGACAAAAAACAAGCTTAAGTATTCAAGCAAAAATATTTATAAATTTTTTTGAAAACTAAATTCTTTTAATGATAACAAAAAAGGTAACTTAGTAACACTTTTGTTATCATTTTGTTTCCGAAAAAAAATTGATAACATTTTTTCATGTGCACATTTTTTGTTAACAAGATGTTAACACTATCGGGTAGACCCAAAAATACAGACTACATACTAATCAGAGAGTCCAATTTTTGTCAACTCTTCATCCGTTCCTTTCGAGACTTCGAAAAAATCCGCATGAATCCGTTTGAAACAACCAAAACTTACTTCAAGGCGTCTTTTCCGACGGAACAATCACTGATAAGAACTTATTCAAAATCGCCCCTAAACCAGTCATAAGTGTACAGAATGTAGTAAAAAACAAAAGAGAAATTATCGATTCAATCGAGCCTTAATAAAATCTTATCCCAAAAATGGTTGATCATCAGTCTCAATTGATTGAAAACATATCAAAAATAGAAAATGATTTCGATCCGGTAAGATAATCGAAAGAGAACACATAAAAAAATCAAATGGAATTTATAATAGAAAGAGCTGATAAACTAGAAACTCCAAGAAATGATTTTGCTTTGTCTCAGAACAGTCGAGATTGAAATGAAACAAAATTCATCAAGCATTAAAAGCAAACATGAAATATTTACACTACAATCCTAAATATCTGAAAACAAAAATTTAATCAATCTTCTCAAACACAACATTAATGGACTTGTTGAAGAAAACTCATCAATCAAGGTGGGACAAACATCTGTTTTCGATAGCCTGAAAATCTTCAATTAAAAAAAAAAATTAAAATACTTCAGTCAACTTAAGTGGATCCAACTCACCCAAACAAAGTACAAATATATATATAGATTCTAAATGATGTAAAAAAACAAGCTTAAGTGTCCTTTTCAATTATTTTATATTTCTTATTATATCAGTTTAACTCAAATTAATCTAAAAAGCTGTATGCTTTATTTTACAGCATACTTAAACGTGGTCGAAAAGCGGCCTGAGCTCAAATTTAAATAAAAAAAATAAAATAAAATCAAAATTTTAAAGACTGATCTGTTGAGATGAGGTTTTTGACTTTGCAGACATTCTCAATAGTCCATCTCTGACCTATCAATTAAAATACCATCGAAATTCCTTGATAAATTAATTTTTTCTATTATAAAAATTTAAAAAGGACCTAATGAAACTGAAGCTTAGATGACCAAGAATATCCTTCAACAAAAAAAGATAATTGAGAACATCTAAGAACACATAAAGTTTTGATTCCCAAAAGATATCTTTATTTTTCGCTTTCTATTGTTGTGGTCGTCAGTCAGTACATTCGTCTGCATAAACTTTCTTTCTTGACGCTAACCTTAACCCGAAACTCTTTTATTTATATAACTTGAGGTAAACCGACGTCAACACTATATTTTTCTCTTTCTGCGTAACCCAATATGTCTGTTTTACAGAACACCTTTTAAATTACAGTCGAGTCGCTTTAATCCGAATCAGGTTAATCTGAATTTTTAGGAATTTCGGTTAAAATTTGTCTCTCATTCAGGCCTCGATGCATGTTAATTAAGGCGTTTAATCCGAACAATTTTATCCGAACTCAATTTTTACAGTCCCAAGAAGTTCGGATTAACGCGACTGCACTGTAGTAAAATTTTGAATTGAATTTTTATTCGATAAAACACACTTCAGGATATTTTTAACTCTTGCCAGAAACACCCAAGAACATGTTAAAAATTCTGTTAGAGAATTTCAGACTGATTATTCCAATGGGTTTCCTGGCGTTCTTGTATTAATCTAAATAACGAAATATAGGTGCATAAAGTCATCCCGTTTTTTTGAAACACGAAAATTAAGGATTTTTTCAAATTTTACTTTTTTTGGTTTATTAATCAGTATAGCAAACAAAGAGATCCTGGAATTTCTTACTAAGAATTCATTTATGTTCTAATTGAAAAACAAAAAGATTAAATTTGGTATTTACCTGGGACTTTAAACAACCATTTTGATAAGACACACAATTTTTAGTGTTTATTTTTTATTTTATAAATTAAAATAACTCTGGAATTCAATTCATGATTTAATTAATAAACTTTATAAATAAGATTAGCTTACTTTAATAATAACTTTAACAAATGTCAAAAAAATTTACAGTATTGATAATCGGCTTATGGACAAAACTGAACGATAACATAAATTTATAAAACATAAGCAAAAGTGAAACATATTGTAGATATTTTACAATTATACACTGGGTCTCTTAATAGAGTCATTTTTAGAAGTGTCAATTTGGATAAATAAATGTGGTATCATCAATTTAGCTTTAACAAAATCAATTTTTAGACCTTTAGGAACAATCATTTCAAGACACTAGAAACGTGGTGACATTGAAGACAATTCATACAAGTTCTAGAATGTGTAATGAGCGTGGTTAGATGAAATCAAGAAAAGAAAAAATCTCTTGTAAAAACATGTTTTTAATTTTATTAAAATACGGTAAGAATAAAAAAAATAGAAAGCTAATGAAATAAAAATTTAAAAATGAAACCTTGAAAGTTTTATTTGAGAATTCTTAAAAAAAAAGTTGTTGAAACATGTTTAAATCAGAATTTAAGCGTTTTATTTATTCATTATAAAAACACGTAATCACTCCTTTTTCTAATTTGTATGATGAAAGTTACACTTCAGCACCAAAAATATTAACAAAATCCTTATGAAATAGATAAAATTGTTTAAATTTTATTAAAAAAATGAAGTTTCAATGTCAAAATAATCCATGAGAAATTTTATAAATTTTTATCAATTATGAACAAAACTTTATCTCTGTTAGTAAGTGAAAGTTATAAAATATTTTAGCTTGTAGACCTCTTTTATAGAAATTAACAATGGACTCAAACAAAATCTGCTGGTCATCTCTTGTTTTCCTTAAAAAAGACTAAGAGCCAGCAAAAATTTTCTACGAATCTTTTAAAACTATTTTAGTCGCCGAATCAAAATCCGAATAAAGTAGAAGAAAATAAGTTTATCATTTACAACATGTCAGATTAAAAGAGAACTTTGAAGAGGAAAAAATATGAAATAAAAGCTGAATATATTATTCGATTTTGTACAGTTGAATGAAAATGTTAAAGAATATTTTCGTCAGAAACTCGATGGCGTTTAAAATTAAGACAAATTAGGATGATAATGATGTTCTTCAAGATCTTATCCTTTATCTTTCCCAGAAATTTCTAATTTTAGTTGATGAAAAAAAAATTGAAATATAAATAGAATTCGAGCAATTTTACAGTAGAAATATTGCAAATGTAACGTCACTCGGGCTACAAATAAAGCCAAGAACGGCCGAAATAATCTGTATAGAACTTAAAGAAGTATAATTTAATTAGACTGAAAAGTAACTCGTCGAAAGTTACTGTGTAACTCGTGTGAGGTTACATTTTAATTAATTCGATTGCATCCCAAAATACTCAACATTAAGCAAAAAAAATGCAACGATATACAGTGGTGCTACGATATTTGTATTTTACTAAATTTAACGTAAATTATTGTAAATTTACTATTTTTTCCGTAAAATCAGGTAAATTTACGTAATTTTACCAAAGTAAAAAGTGGTAAATTGACTAATTTTGACGTAAAAAATGATAATTTTACGTAATTTCGGTAAATATCAAAATGTCCAAAAAAAATTCTGACTTATTTTACAACAATTGTTGATAAAAACTTAATATTTAACTCACTTAGAAAAAAATCGATATTTTCTGATACATCAACCTTTATACTACCAACAAAAAAACTCATTCCTACTTCAGTGTTTTTTTTGCGATTTGTGTCACTAAAAGACTAATAAAGGGTCGAAAATTTTTTTGGACATTTTGATATTTACCGAAATTTACGTAAAATTATCATTTTTTACGTCAAAATTAGTCAATTTACCACTTTTTACTTTGGTAAAATTACGTAAATTTACCTGATTTTACGGAAAAAATAGTAAATTTACAATAATTTACGTTAAATTTAGTAAAATACAAATATCATAGCAGCAGATATATGAAGCCAAATATACAATTTGCTAAAAATAAGCAAACAAAGCAAAATATGGAACGATTATGCTTTTATATTACAAAACCTTGATTATAATCATCAGTTGATTGTAAAAGCGTTAGCAAATTTCCTAATATTTTAAAAACGTTTATCGGCTGATGTTACGTAGTTAAAAACAAATAAGGCTTGACATTTTTACATTCAAATGATCCTTAGGCTTTTTCATTTTCGCTCGGCTAAATCATATATCTTTAATGACCAGTCGAACTGTAATAGATGTCAATTTACCGAAAGCTTTCCCAACCATTTCTAAGGCCATAGATGCTATTGTTAGAATTTCCCATCAAAAGCCTAAAAGTGGCCTATTTTAAGGATCTAAACGAATAAGAAAAATAACCAAAAATTCAATATATATACCCCAAAATAACCCAGCCTTTAACTTTTGGACCTTTTGCTAAAGCTTTTTCTAATCGTGTGTACTAAAATTTTTGAAATAAAGCACATTGGCATTTGGCAATAATTGAGGGACAGGGGTTTTCTCGAAATTAGGCCATTTCTGAAGATTGAAAGAATCTCTTGTGAAATAAAACCTATTCTCGGGTTTTCTATTACACTTTGCTCGTGAAAGGGTTAATCAATATGGAGTCCTGATTTAAGACGATGATTACAAAATTTTACTCAACAAAAAATGATCTAATGCTTTAATTTTCTTTTGGAAAATAAATCAAACCAAAAATACATTAAACTAAACGTTCATTTAACATTTATTACAAATACCTTTGGTTATTTAAAAAAGTCTTTATTTGTCACAAACAAAAATACTCTTCATTGAACAAAAAACAAGCATTAAACCCATAATCCTACATGATACAAAAAACAAGTTTTATCATGAGATATGGTCTATTTTTTTTGTTAAAAATCTGAAATAAAAATAAAAAATTTTTTTCTGAACAATGACCACAGCTTGAATAGAATTTTTTTTTTGTTGAATCGGAAGCTGGGAAATAATTAATCTCGGAAATATATGAATATTCAAAAATTTCCAAGATTAAACCCTATTTCGACTAAATTAATTATATTTCGAATATTAACCTAATTCAAATGAGCTTAAAACAAATATTTAATTAAAAGATTTTTTTTATTAAAAAATTTTTTCAAATTTCTTCAATCAACTTGGACTTGGTTCTTAGTTTATTCAAATTTTGTTCAATTAGATCTTTATCACTTTTAAATTGTTCCATTTCGGTTTCAAACTCAGCTTTAACATGATTCAATTCAGTTTCTCTAAGACCACATGCTTCAACATTAACTACACTAGCTTTGTTTACAATTAACCATTTGAAATAGAATTCAAGTTTTTTAAGAAACAATTTGTACTCTCGTTTTGAATATTTTGAATCTAACTTTTCGTTTGATTTCAATGTATCATCGGGTCTAACAATCTTAACCCTAGAGTTACCACTCTCTGTTGTCTTTACATTTCGTTCTTTATTGACATGAAACACGTTCATTGGTTTAGAGACATGTTCATCTTTTTTATTGACCCGCGACGTAATTTGAAACAAGTCATATAAATTTGAAATTATCTTAACCTGAGTTTTTGAGCTTCTCTGAACTTGGACCAATTCATCGATTAAGTTGAGCAAAAATTTTTTATTAATGTAAACTTTAAGAAAATAAGACTGTTCTTCTAAAAGTACGGAGACAATTGTTTCGAATTCTTGACGTATGTTTAAGCCCTTAGAGACACGCTTGGACAAAATCGAATCCAATTCTAAAAAGTTATTACAAATTTCTTCGAATAAAATCAAATCGATTTTGTTATTAAAATCGTCTAAAGTCAATTGATAAATGTAAAAACATAATTGATACAGATAAAAACATTTGAGGATCTCGTTGTATAAAAATTGACTTGAATTGTTAATGCTCAAAATTTTTGAATTTTCAACAAGTCGTTCGTTTAGATCAAATAAATCGTCTTGGTCTGATACACTTGTTATTAAAAGTGATTTTTTAAATTCTTCTCCGTGCCACCAAGGTCTCCAATTTTTAATTTCATTCAAATATTCTTTTATTAAATCGTCTTCTTTGACTGTTTCTTTTTCTGGTCTGTAAATATCGAGATCTTTTTCGAGGTCATAAATTTCATCGTCTTCACCAAGCTTTGTGGCCTCGTTTTTTAGAATGTTAATCATTTTAGTTTTAGACTCAATGTCGTCTATATTCAATGTCTTCAATTCAGCCATAACTTGTTCTTGGTAAAATGACTCAGAACATTCGGAATGAACGTCTAAATTTTTGTAACAATCAGAGCTACAATATGGTGTGTTACATCTTGGACAAGTGTAAGACGCGGTTTTTAATCGACAAATACCACAAGTTTTAATCGTATCTTCGGAACTCATTTTTTACCAAATAAATCAAATTTCAAATATTTTTGTCAAGATCGCAATGTATTTATATACTATGCAATTTTTTTTCAATGTTCTATAATTAAGTTACCAAATGCTTAAATTTTTATTAATCTTGTTACATGAATAATCTTGTTTTCAAGGGCTGCTTTCAAGGCCTTAAAAGATTCAGAGTCACTAAGTGTAAGTAAGCAGGCTTTATTTTCAGAAAAATTAGCTTCTATAATCTAAAATTTTCTGGATTAATTTTCCTTCACATTGGGTTTACCTTTTGAGCTATTATTAACATTAAAAAGTTTGAACTGCTCAATATCCTCATGATTTTGTAGTTTTTTTTGGAAAAATAGTAAAATATGTCGATTGTTCTCTTCTAAAATGTCTCTTAGATCTTAGAATCAAAAAATTGAAACCGATAAATTCATTCAAAATAATTCTGCTAAACAAGATAACCAACAAAAAAATATTGATGCCTTGTAACGTGTGAAATTTTAAGCTTTATCTTTATCTATATGATAAATATCAAACATGAGATTATTTTACACGGTACTAATGACAATATTTTATAACCCCTTTATTAGCTGAATTGACCCTCATGGACTCAAACATTTTAACTTATTTTTGATGTTGAAAAAATATGGTAAAAAAGTTTCTCTAAAACAGGAAACATGTTTTTAAGGTTAGATTTTAGAGAGATTCCAATGGTTTGTTGTTTTTTATAATTAGAATTTGAAAATACCAGAAAAGCAGTTGACAAGCTCTAAATTAAAAATTTGGGGCTGGTCAATTTTGTGACCAGCTGTTCACAAAATTTACTCAAAAAAAATTTTATGCTAAACTTATGATCAAAAAAATCTTTTTTCTAAAAAGGAATCAGCTTTGACTTTTCTTCTGAAAAATGTAGAAATTGAACAATGATAATTTTAATTTATTGAAGATTCACTCAATTTTTTTAATTCCTATAAGATTTTATCGCCGGAAGGTTTACAACTAGTTTAAAATCTAAGAATTAAAGGATTTTTAAACGCTTTAAAAAATTTTAAATTCTTTTTAAGAAATCTAATAATTCATTTTTAAGGTTTCTCAAAATTAATTTAAATATAAATATCTAATTTCTAAACTGTAGCGAAACGAAAATGAACCAAAAAAGCTTAGTTTTGCTTTATATTTTCCATTAACTGACAACCCAAGATCGACTTGAGTTCAAGTATAAAAAATCTAATTACCAGGAGATCATCAATTTTTCATGAATTTAAATTTAAATTTTTTTATGAGTAAATTTTGTGGACACTGGTCATGAAATTGATCAGCCCCAAAAATTTAAACGAAAATTTGTTTCGATACAGACAACTTGTTACATTAATTTCAAAGTATTAGATGGGTTTGGGTCACCCGAAAATTCAGGTTTTGTGTTTGGGTAGGTATGGGTAATCCAGTAATTTTGGATTTCAGGTATGGGTCCGGGTTTGGTAACCCATAAATTTGGGGTATATAAACCTAAAAAATACCTAAAATCCAAAATTATTGGATAATCCATACCATCCCAATACCTTAAAATAAGTGGCACATATGTCTGGTCCGATGATATTTTGCTGAATTCAATAAGATAAAAAAAAATACTGGACGTTGATTTTTTAAAATACTCTCAGTTTAAAAGGGGCCTATTTTAGACGAGGAGGATGATTTGTCCTTTAAATCTTATCACGTTTACGGTCAACTGGCCTTTAATTTATGACCAGGTAAAACTAAATTAATATAATTTCAAACGCAATCGTTGTATATCTCAAGGTTGGCGGGCAAGAATGGTCATTAATTAAAGGACAGTCGGCCGTCAACGTGACAAGACTATCCATTTATTTTAATCCTATTCTTGGTCAATTTTCCGTGCTGACTACGTGATTTAGTATTTTTTTAAAAAAAAATTTCGAAAGCGTGTAGATTAAATTCAAGCAAACAATATTGTTTTTTATAGTTTTATTCAAGTTTAAAATAAAGTAAAAATAAAAAATGCTTCCGAAAAAATCTTTTTTTGCGGAAAAAAAATAAAAAACCTTAGTAGAAAACTTCTTTTTTACGTCATTTTTTATGTGTTTTAACCATTAACTTTAACAAAATAACAAAAAAAAATGACGTACTTAAACAAAATTTATTTTAATGTTTGTTCAAAACCAAAAAAAAAGCGAGTGTTTAAATAGAATACAAAAAATAAATATAACAGTGTGTGTGTGTGACTATTTTTTGTTTAATGACGAGTTTTTAAACTTGTTGATAACCTGGACGATGTTTTCTTCTTCCAATAATATAAGCAACTAGAACAAGGATTACTAAAAGAGCTAATGCTGAACCAACAATAATCGGAACTAATTTGCTTGTTCCAGAAGTATCAGCAGCGCATTCGATAGCTTCAAATACACAAAATTAAGTAATCTTAAAATTTAGAGTTGTTTATTTTTTTGGTTACCTGTGTCAAAGTCTTGGGTCTTGCTATCTGCTGAAATGAACGGTTGAGCTTGATAATTTTTAAAATCAACATCAACACGATCAAGTGCTATTTTAGACTCAGATTTACATTTAAATGAATTTCCTTTATTTGCAGAGAATTCATTTAAATCAGAACGTTCAATGGTTTTTAAACCAATATAATCTGGATCAACATCTGGAAAATTTTCAGCTGTTACTCTATAACTCAAACGAATAGTGCTTAATTTATAAGCATTCTTGTCCAATGTATAATTCAAATACAAATTCCATCCCGAATAAAAATCAATGGTTAATGAATCAAATGTTTCACCACATTCACCATCGTAGTCATTGTATGAATTAACTTGAAAATGTCCTGTTTCGTTCGATTGAGTTCCGTTCTAGTTTAATTTTTTTTTAAAGCACAAATTTTCAAAATACCGTAAACTCTTGTCTATAACTCTAATAGCGAGTGATTGGAAATTCCCATTCATCTCCATTAGAGTTATATACAAGAGTTTACGGTAAATTTTTAGGATTTAAAATTACTCTCAAAACTGGGTATCCGATGTCAAAACTCAAAGTAAAATTAGCTCTTAAACAAGTTGGTTGAGATGAGTTCTTAGGAACTGTAAAGCTTAGAATAGTTTCAGATGCAGCTGTTGTTGTAGTTGGTTCTACTGTAGTTGTAGTACTGGGAGTTGTAGTCGTAGTAGTTGTTGTTGTTGTTGTCTTGAAAAAAAAAATTAATTAATCCAATTGCTTGGATAATAACATTTAAAGCAAGGTACTTCAGGTGCAGTAGTGGAAGTAGTGGTTTCTTCAGTGGTAGTTTCTAAAGTAGTAGTAGTGGTTGTTTCAGTAGTAGTGTCTGGAGGAGCGATAGTAGTCTTAAGGACAATAAACATGCATAAACAAGCTTTAAACAAAAACATGAAAATAAATAAATCTTACATCATTTTGACATGTAACAAAGCTAGCCAAACACACGGCAAATAAAACAAATAAAACTAATAAATGATAAAAAAATCAAACATTAAAATTTTGTTTGGCAAAAAAAAATAACTTACAATTTTTGATTCTCATTTTTTTTTGGTAAAAATTCTAAAATAAAAAATGAAATAAATTACATAATGTTAAAACGCATTTTTTTTTAATACACCTAATTATGGCTTTTTTCTATTAAAGCTTTTTATCTATTTTTTTGAGTGAGAGATAAAAAATGAAATGTTTTATCTTTTTAAAGTCACATTTAGACCGGATGAATATAAATCCTTGTGAGTCAAGTGGGTATGGAGAAAAAAAAAGCTGACTTTAAAGAAAAAGTTTTTTTTTTGTTTTGCTAAAATTAAAATTATGCGTTTTTGAATTTTTTTTTCAATTCAAATTTCAATGGTTTGAAAAAATTCTTGTGCAAAAAAATGCATTGAACAAAAAAGACTGTCTTAAGACATTTATTAGACAAGTTTCGGGGCACTTTGATTTTATTAAGATTAAATAGGGTTATAAATATCGTCGACCTGAATTCTATAATTAAATGAGAAATACAAGGTGATGATAACTATTTTAAAATTTCATTTAGCTTAGAGGTGCCTTGGAAACACCGATTTTTTTTACGGTTATTCTGTTGCAAGATGCAATTAAAATCTTGCGCACTATCTTAATTCTATCAGTCTCTCATGGTCGTTCTAATGTTCCAAAAATGAACGTTTCGTTATCAAATCCTTTCACAAACGTTCATCCAAATTCGTCTCAATGTCCAAAAGCTTTAAAAACCTTTCAAACGTTCGAGACCTTAAAATTAATGGGAAATAATTAAGTTCCGACGACTTATGAAAGGCTTTGATTGAAAGAATGAAAACTTTTGAAAGCTTTTGAGCATTCGGATGGACGTAAACGTTCATGAATATTCATCTTTTGAACATTTGAACGACCAGGTTAGTAAACGAAAATCTAGGGTTTGCCTTCTTCCTAGAGGTCTGAAAGTCAGAAGTCTCACGAAAACCATGTGTTTTTAAATTAACCTATTTAATTAACCGAATAGTAAAAGCGAAAACATTTTTTGAAAGGGAATTAAAATTTTCATGTTTGAAATGAAAAAGAAAGTTTCCGCGGAAAAATAACAAATTTTCGAGAAATTTTTTCAGTTTCTTTTGGATCTCCTTTTATTGTACCAGCAGGTCTCTAACTGTTACAAGGTTTGCGCCGGTCGAAACTACAGCAGTATCTTAATATGTGATTTTCGAAAATAAGTTGACCGCGGAAACGAAAAATTTCATGTCGTTTTTCAGTTTTTTTGTATCTAGGTCCTGGTTTACCCCCCTAACCCCCATTTTCCTATACAGATTCGAAAACTAAAGAAAATTCTGAACAAAAATTTGAGTATATTTTTTGCCATAAATTCGTAATCCTCATGTGGGAAAACCCTAGAAAACATATAACTGTCCGAGAAACCAAATACACCGTTTCTGATACGCCATTAATTCGTTGGAATGCAGTATTTAAGTGTAATCTCGAAAATTTTGATTTTTCTCAAAAATTTCTCCTTTTTACTTAACCTAAAAAAGTCTTTAAAAAAAATAAGTGGAAAAGTACAAGCTAGATAGCCTTGAGCCTCGAGTGAACACTGGAAACCTGAAGGTTAAAAACTATAAAAATAAAGAATCTGCTCGCTTAAACCAAAGTACTGAATAGATAGTCAAAAATACCGTTAAGAATAAATCGGCTTGGAAGCCTTTCCCGGTGCCTTGTAAATAGATTGTTCCTTTCAAAGCCTCAAGTGATAATGGCGAATAGACCGCCAAAAAATGAATAATCAAATAAGATGGAGAAAAATTTTCTGCATTATTACTTGTTCCATACTTTATGAATTTAAGGGCTTGAATGAAATTAACATGACAAAAAGTAGAACGTTTTTGAGACCTCTAATCGAGAATACTCCTCAAAGAAAGATCGATTTGGTCACTTTAACTAATAAACTAGTCTATAGTAAAGTTTCAGATAAAAAATTTTATCATAAAAAATATTTCTATCATTCGTAATTTTTATAATTAGCTAAAAAATTAGAAACTCTCAAGTTGAGAAAAACCAGGACCTCTTTACTTATGGTACCTTGTGTTACAAGTTATTACAAGAAAGGGTTTAAAGCCTTTCAAAACTTTGTTCTAAAATGAAAACAAAAAAATTAAAATTAAGAATCAGCGTGGATTTGAAGAATTTTTTGTTTTATTCGTCTTGTCATGTTCTAAGTTTATTAAATAAAAAAAATAAAAAGCAACAAAACTTAGTACTTGTGAATTTTTTCCAAGTTGATCTTGTGATCAAGACAAAAAATTATGAAACTAGATAAGAAATAAATTTTTTTGTTAAAAAGAGATAAAATTTTATTTACAAAAAAATTAGGCTTTAACAAAAAAAAATAATTAATAGACACTTAACGCTTGAGCTGTTTGTGTTAAACTCGTTCTATCATACGTCCATTTTCTTCAATTTCCCTTTCGTCTCCGGCAAAAACCACACCCGAGCTATCATTTGACTTTTTTTTTTCTTTATGTTTACAACACAAAAAACAAGTACTTGTTAACGCAATAAAAAAAAAGAATGTGGCAATCATGTACAAAATCCAAATAAGTTCTTTATTTGAGGGTTGTGGTTCCAAGTCATTTGGACATATAATTTCATCGTCAAATGGAAGATTTGGTCGTTTATTAAAAAATGGTTCGACTTTAAAATTAGTTAAGCTTATAATTATTTCACCAAGATCGATATGTATTCCTGAGTAGCATCGATACGATTTTGATAATAACGATTCTATGAATGGACTATCATAGACTTCTGATTGAGCACCGTGATGAATTGAATCGGGGAATAAGGGACCGTCTAATTTATAATACAAAACAACATGATCAAATTTAAATGTATCATTTTTTGTTTTATAAAAATAAAATTCTAGACGCCAATCGTCTAGAAACAAAAATTGAATTTGATTACGTTCGGGTTGACAAAAACCTGTATAAGTAAAATTGTCTGTTTCCAATATGGTTATATTCGTTTGTTTTGTAATTTCTTCATCCTTTTTTTTAAAATAAAATAATGTTTAGTTTTTTTTAGTGATTGTTTCTATTTTTTGTGATTTAAAGCATTTTTGAGTTGATATTAATGAAATTATGTTCATTTTCGTTAATATTTTGCATAAAGTTACCTATAAATGAGTTTTCTCAAAATTTGTCTTTTTTGTTTTTTTAAGCAACAGCTTAAGTTGATTAAAACTTGAAAGACGAGTTATGGGTCTAAATGTTTCGGGAACTTAGCGGATAAGAGAAAATCAAATACATCAACCGATTTGTAATGCATCCTGATGTTAAAACAGACACATGTATCGGGCAGATATGGGTTACCCGAAAAATTCAGATTTTGGGTTCAGGTAGGGTATGGGTTGCCGAGAAATTTTGGATTTCAGATATTGGTCTGGTTTCGGTAACCTATAAAATTTGGGTATATATACCAAAATTTCTGGGAAAACCCTACCCTATCCGAACCCAAAACCTGAAATTTTCGGGTTACCCATATCCACCCAATACCTTAAAACTAATGGGTACATATGTCTGTGTTAAAATAAGGTGCCCAAAAAGTAAAATTATTGGTGTATCGTATAAGAGGAATCAGAATATCAGCTTGTTTCAATGTGCTGTTTAAGAAATAGGGTATGACAAGAAGTACTCTACATTTTCAAGCAAAAGAATCAAACGACCATTACTTAATTACGTGAAAACAAGGACTTTCGAGTGACAACATATCTTGGGATGTTTTTTTTTTCCAGAAGAGAGTCTAATGTCAATTTTTTTGCTTTTTCTATGAAAAAAAGTTTATAATAAAATTTAGGTCGCGAGAAATAAAGTTTGCTAATAAAAATTGACCTCTTTCTTTTTGACTCACAACCGAAGTTTTTTTTTCACGATTTCAACGAGTTTTTTTTTTTTAATGATACCCTGCAAGATATTTTCGTTTAAAACCTCATTATTAGGCAGAATATATTTTCATTTGTTGGTGGAAACGAATCCCTGGAATATATAAGCCGTTAGTTACGTTAGCATCGGGTCTCCCTGTAAAAAAAATCTTTCATTTCAAAATATCATCTCCGCTGATCCCCTGAAAGTGGAGACTATTTGTTTTCGAACCTTTATCACATACTAGAAATTAACTTTTTAATCTTAGACTACAAAGCTTTTATGTTTTTTGTGTAAAAATCCGTTAAATTTTTTTGAACTCTTGACATTACCTTTCGACCTCTAAAACTTGCAAAATTTCCTCTCTTAACTTTTTTATTCAAATAAGCCAGTCAGAAGTTGCATAAGAAAAAAAATGACAATTTTATATTTTACCCCTGGCCTCCTGTGTCTCATTTGTTATTTCTAGTAATTTACCCCATGACGTTAGAAAAAATTGTTATTTTTGGCGTTATGTAGTTATGTGAACTGATTTTTTTTGTGATCTTGCTTAAATTTGATTTGTGATCTGAAGATCACACCTTTTTTACCTGAAAAATTTATGTGAACTTAGAAAATTAATTGAAGCAAATCACAGAAATTTTATTAAAAATAATTGATTAAATGGCAAAAGTTGAGAAAATGTTATTTTTTCATTTTTTATGTACTTTACTGCTAAAGTCCCGGGAATTAACTTGCCATATGATATCATATGACATAAGCTGATATAAGTTTTTACCAGAATTTATGAAAATTTTTGTATCATATCAGCTCCGGTCGGTTGAATTCACATGATATGATATCATGTGACAAGTTAATTTCCGGGACTGTATGAACCGTTAGTCAACACGCACTACTGAATTTTTTGAGCAATGCTGGCATGCAAATTTTGACCAACTATCGGAGAATATAGTTCTCCCCTATTCTATGTAATCTTAAATTACCTTAAGCAAGGTATCAGTCTTTCGATTAGGGACTATAACTTTCATCAAATAATTCCATTTTTTTAATTGTTTTTTTAGTTCAATTACTCACGAATAAAAAAAATTATTAAAAGTGTAAGATCACAAAAAAAAGTGCGAGTAAATTTTTGTGATCTTCCAATTAATTTCAGACCACATAAAACGAAGTTCACAAAATGTGTTCACATAACTACAGAGCGCCTTATTTTTTTCTGTGATTATCCGAGAAATTTAGACCTTAAGTCGCAGGTTTCACTTAAGTCAGAGTTTAGTTTAATCCCTGAAAAGGACAGGAACAAACGATCATCAATACTTTTGTATAGAAATAATCATTTCTCTTATCACTTTGCTTCAGTCGCACTTTTCTCTTTTACAAACTGGGTGTAATAACTGGGACTCGATTGTATTTCTTTTTCAGAAAATAATAAAATATCTTTGAACAGTCTCTAAAGGGACTCATTTTAAATTCATATAAAATCTGTAGTAAACACACTTTGTTATTAATTATTCAAAATTTTCTTGTAAATTATTTAAATTTTAACACGTGATGCATGATTTTGAGAACCAACTTAAGTCTTTAGGTTAGACCCATAAAAATGTTTCACGCCTGTTGGATCTTCAATTTAAAACCATGTTAGAAAATTAAAATTATAATGACTTTTTTATCTTTCAATATGAGACCTAATCAAAATCCAAAATTACGAAACAAAATTGGGCCGAGACATTAGAGTGACACACCCATTGGGAAAGAAAATTTAGTTTATTGAGTAAAAAAAACAAAAGAGTAAAACAAATAAACTTACCTTGACTCTGGCAGCATAGTTAACAGTAATAAAAAAACTAGATTGAAGTTTAATACAAGCATTTGTGGGGTCATGTCGCGGTACGGTAAAATTTAAAATTGGCAAATCATCATACTTATCTTCTTCATAAACAATTGTACAAAAGCACTTATTAAATCGAAAAAATTATGTTTAAAATTTTTTATTATTAAATTTAAAAAAAAAATTATTCTACCTGGTTTGTTAGAAAATAAATTAAAAAAAATAGATTTAAAAAATCTTTAAATTTAAATTATTAAAAATACAAAAATAAAATCAACGTAAAAGTAAATTCGTTACTTTTCAGACACTGTTTCATTTCGAATTAAAAAGAAAATTTTTTTTTATAAGTTTTCATTCGAGTCGATTTTTTTGGTTGTGTGTTGCTCACATTTGCAAATAGATGTCATGAATATAAAAAATCATTTGACTCTGTGTATTATCTAAAGACTCATGATTACTTTCAAAGAGATAATTTTTTTTAAAATATTTGTAAAATTTTTTTTTTTTTCAAGTACAAATTTAAAGGTAAAGATTTATTCATTTAAGAAATATATTCTTTTTTTTTTAAAGGAACTCACTCTCTCTCTCTCATTGTTGAGTGTTTTGATATTTGAAATACCTTTTTTTTTTTAAAAAAATAAAGAGTTGCTTTTTATTATAAAAAGAATAAAATTTTAGAAATATTTTTTTTATAAACTAATCTTTTTTTCTGTGTTTTGTGTTCATTTTCTTTTCCCTATTACCTTGATTTTTTTTAAAACAATCAAGTCAAATTGAATAAATTTGTTTTTCCACACACACACACACACAAAAATAGAAAGAAATTATGTAATTTATGATATGAAACAAAAACAAAAAAAGAAATTTAATTTGTGTGTTTTTGTGTCGCTTTAATTTGACTCGGAAATATTCGATTTATTTTGATTGAGTTACAGAATTTTTCATTTTTTTTAAAATTGTTTAAATACTTATGCTAAGAAAGCTAATTTCGATTTTAAGAAACATATTTTTTTTTATAACATAATAGCTTAAGTTATGTCGCATATTAAAAATTAATGGAAAAATTATTGAAAATTTTGTTTTGACAAGATATCGACATTAGTTGCATCAGGCTATCTGTGATTCTTGCAAATTTTTCTAATTATTAGTTTTCCGGACCGAATTTCTCTAAGGATTTAATAACGGATCCTTGAAAAAAAAACAACTCCTTTCGGTTCAAATCCATACATCCGGGTATATTTTCCCTATTTTGAATGCTTACTAAAAACTAACTTTTCAAAAAAATTCAGAATCGAATATTCTGTAGCACCCTTCGAAATGGTTAATTTTCATGTCTACAATTAATTTTTGAGGAAATAAAAAAACCCTCTAATCCCTATTTTTACGATACACCCCTTGTTTTTTCTGCACTAAAGTATATATTTTTGCGTGCCTTTTCAAGATCTGATGTCCTTTTCTGAAACCATTGAGGAAAGGCCTTCCACAGTTAGGCCCAGGACGTTGCACTCGATATTCCAAGGCAGTCGCCCATCCGAGGACTAACAGAGCTCGACATTGGTGATCGGACGATAAGCGTAGCATTCATTTTCCAATCATCTCAGACATTATCCATTATTTTGAAGGTATTGGGTGGGTAAAGGTTATCCAGGAATACAAAGTTTTACCAAAAAGAAGTTTTTCGTTTTATTCTGATTTAATTATCGATCACAGTTAATTCATTTTAACAATTTTTAGTTATCAATAAGGTTTTGGTTTCAAATTGAAAACTAAAAATTATTACATGAACTTATTATTAAATTATAACATGGGAGAGATCAGAGCTTATTCTTGGGCTAAATTTTAGTTTTTAGTTTTAAGAGCATGCACTTCGGAGTAGGATAATACGGTAAAATACTCATAATACGTTTACATTCGTTTACCCAACTCACACCATACTTGAAATCCAGTATTTATGGGTAACCCATGTCCACCCAATACCTTAGAATTAATAGGTACACCTATCCAGTCCCTACCCATTTCATATAAAATGAAACTCGAATTATAACTCGAAAATGATGAGCAAGTACAAAATTTTAGACGGGGATTAAGGTGATTAACATAATTTGTTGTTCAAACTGTTTTTTTTGTCTCATTTAAATATAAATTGGCTTAAATGTTTGAAATATTTTTATAAGTTAGAGCCTTCAAACCGGTTTTTATGATTTTTTCCTAACTTTTAAAAAAATATTTTTATTTTTTCAAGAGCAAGAGGTTTACAGTTGGCCTTTGTACAATTATTCATTTTTGTTTCATTCAAAATTAGACTTAATTCAAAATCTTAGCTTTAAAGGAGATCAGGAAATCTGTACTTGAAAACTTAGAAGATATATCCAAAATATGTGAAAAGTGTGTTTGTGGGGTTATAACTGAAGAATGTAATTTAAGCTTTTTATTTAAAAAAACTTAAATATAATGGCTTTAATCTAGTTAGACACTTTCCAGCCTTGAAAATGGAATTGAAATTGTATGGTGTTCTCAAAAGTAAGACTATTAAACTTTCAAAAAATGTCCGTCTTCTTTTAAGATTTTTTAGCTTATTACTGCTTACTAATATTTACAGAGACTTTTACAATTAAAATAAAGGTGTAGGTGTTATTACCAAAAATTACGTGAAATATCATAAAATACCACTTATTACCTTTTGTTATTTTACGATAATTTTTGATTGACAAAGATGATTTTTTTAAAGTCATATGTTGTTCTATTAACTTATCGTGCTTAAGAGCGTTTGTTTTTTGAGAAACTAAATCATTAACTTTTGGAAAAAAAACGTGCATATTTCTTAATATTAATTTTATGTTTCGATTAAAAACTTGATAGTCACCTTCTCTACTCGCGGATTTCGGATGCCTAAAACACGAATCCGGATTTTTCAAATTTTTCTTAAAAAAGCGGATTCGGATCGAAAAAAAATTTTGATAATCGAAAATTACAATTTTTTTTAATGCTGTGTTACATTTACATTTTTAAACAGTAAACCAAGGTTGTGTTACGATACCGAACGGATATGTTCCAGTTGATTTGTTACCAAAAAAAAAGCAAGAAAGGTAGCCAAGGCAAAAAAAAATTTTCGAAAATTTCCAAAAATTGGGGTTATTTCACTCTAAGAACCCTAAAATATCATAAAATCGCGATTTTCGGCCTTTGCTATTTTGCGGTAATTTACGATACCGAATATGCCCTATATAGTGGCTTTGTGAATTGTTTAGACAAAAATACAAATTGTGCAAAAAATAATTACATCCTAGCCTTTAATCTTCTTTCTGATCATATTTATGAGTTGAAATTTTATAAAACTGTGGTACAACTGTTGTATCACCTGATGGCTTTTTTTAAATTCTGATAAACCTAATGGCTTTGGAATTATTTGGAAAAAATCCTTTTCCAATTAGTACATGCATTTGCATTACATAAAAATGCTTAAAAAGCTTTACTTTTAATCTGGTTTTGGTTAAGTTTGTTTTGATATTTTTTTTTTTTTTTTCTATTCATGTACAAATCAACTTTATCATTTAAAACGGATTTTTCTTAAACGATTCCACTTCCGCTTAAAAGGAAATTACCTTCAGGTGATACAAAAGTTGTATCACATTTTCATAAAATTTTAACTCAAAATATTATCTGTAAGAAAAATTAACACTTTTTTAAAATTATTATTTGTACAAATTGTTTTTTGTTTAAAAATTCACAAAGCCCTATATAGTAAATTTTTTTAAACAATTTTTACGAAAATTAAAATTCTCTAAACGTTGTTACTGGGCCCTCTAACTTCTTTTACCCCTTGAGATGGCTCACTAATTTTTACGGTATCTTTTACCGTACATTATTATTATGCTTGACCGAAAAATTAAATTTTTTTCGAATTGTTTTAGAAAAATCAAATTTTAATAACCATATCACATATCCGAAAATATTATGGGAGATCATCTCCCATGATATTTTCGGATTGACATATATATAGACATACACTTCTACATAGACAACACTGCTGTAATCTAATTATGGAGGAAAGATTCTGCAAACTGGCAAAAATTTATTGAGACGGGTTTATTTCTTCCTAATTATTTTTCTTTAATCGTCCTCTTGAACTGCTACTATAATATAACAATTCATTATATTCCCTCTGCCTTTAACCCGACAGACGCTCCCTCCAGGAGCACAGCGGTAATACGCTAGGGAATAATGTAATTGTCTATATATACGGCTGTTTTTGGGGATCATTCTTCAGCTTTTAAAATTATAAAATAAAAAAGACTGATTCAGTGCTAGCAACTGGTCAGTCAAAAAGAAAAGCCGAGTTTACAAGCACCTCGGCTAATGTTCGGCTTTTAAAAAACTATTTTTTTCGATATTTCATGGTCGGAATTATGGATTTGGCTAGAATTTTGCTTCTCTAGGTATTTTTATATGACTGATTAAGAATGAAAAATAATGGTATCTTGAAAAATAATCATCTCTATGAAAATAAAAACATAAAAAAGGATCTTTTTTTGGGACCTATTGGACCCTAAGGGTTGACTTTATGGTCATGCTACATTGGCCTTTATTTTTTATGAAAAAGAAGCAATATTTAGATAATAATTTTGTTTCATTGGCTTAAGTTAAAACCTTTTATCCTTAAACCTATTTTCAGGCTGAGTAGATTCTCTTGAATGAAAATTTACTGCGACGGTGTAGTTTGGAGCAAATTTTTGGAGCAAAGCAAATTTTATTTTTTAAAACTGTAGAATTCAATAAATAGATGGACCTAACCTAGTTTAAAAATTTTAACATAACTAAACAAAATTTGTTAAACTTGATTTAAAATATTTTTTTCAGTTTTTTGAATTGATCGATTTTTGATCAATAATTAAATTTTTAAAAACAGATTGTTAACATTATAATGAAATTTCAAATTAAATTTTTTAAATTTTAATTTAAGTACAAATTTTCAAAAGTAAAATTGGCGGGATTTTTTGAAATTTTCAAAAAATTTAAATGTTCGCGCCAAAATGTCTTATTTAAATTTAGTGTATGCATTTCAAATTTTGTTAAAAATCGAAACTAACATTAATAATCAAATATTGATTTTCCCTTTTTTTAAAATATTTTTGAAATTAACAAAAAATTTACAATCTAAAACCATTTTTATTTTATGCTCTATACCTAATTTTATTTAAAAAAAACAGCTCTTCTAAAATTGCTTTGCTCCAAAAAAAATTGCTCCAAACTTCACTCTTCCAATTTACTTAAAATGACGAGTTTTGTCTTAATTTTGCTTCTTTTTCTTAATAACTCCTAAATTTTACGGAATTTTCAGTCAATACGGTAAATTTTTATCTAAAAATTTTAAAAAATTTTACCAAATTTTCGATAATTTTCCTTTTTTTATGGAAAACTTTGACTATTTTACGATAATTTCCGTAAAATATGGTAAATTCATCGTATCGTAATAATACTGTAAATATAAATAAAATTGTAAGAAGGTTTTGAATGCATCGTTGAAATTCACATTGTAAAATTTATATTAAAACATGAATATTGAGAAACAAACTGAGTAAATATTTGATTTAAAGGTTTTTGTTGTTGAGAAACAACCCTTACGATCGAATGGGAGTCGTCATATGTATAAATATAATTATTTTTATGTTCTTACCGAATTTTAAATAGCTTCAATTTAAATGAAAAAAACTTTTATTTTTTTTTTGATCTTTGTTTTAATAAGAAATCAAATTTTAAAAACTTTTCTTTTGAAACATTTTAAATGTTTATTAATTAATAATAATGTAATTTTGCACTAAAAAAATAAAGCTTCATCCCTCAAATCATAAACAAAAGAATTTTCTCTTTTGTTTTGTGCGTTTCTAGTTACCGTCTACTTTAATTTGTTTATAAGGTAAATTTTTATTAACAAAATAAAAAATTAAAGACATATTTCTTCCACAATCAAACAAAAATTACCGGCTCGATTTCCTTTTGCATGTAAAACGATCAAAACACTCTAACACAAAATTTATTTTTGGATATTCTGTGTCATGAACTTTATTTTTATAAGGTAAATATTTAAAATATTTTAAGATAAAAAATGGATTAAAAAAAATTTTTTTTAAATGCTGTGATGATGTAATAGGTACTTAAAATTACCATTTTGGTATCTTTACATTAAAGATAAAAAGTTTAAATGTTACGAAGGTTGTTTCGTTGAGATGCTCATGTTTTCTTGAACCGATACAAAAATACAATATTAGGAGTCTTGGGAATTACATGTTTTTTGCAACTTCTCAGGAATCAAAACCTTGGAATGAATAATTTTTAAAATATCTTGACATCCATTGAAAATATCTAATTTAAGTTTATGAGCGATCGTATTCGATGGTTAGAATTCATCGAGATACAGCTATTCAGTCAGGCTTCGATTTTTTTTACCGCAAAATAAATTTAAAATTACCAACAAAACCAAGTGTTTAAAGATCAATTTACAGACAAATCTCTTCGGAAAAGTTTGGACCATACCGGATTAAACTTTCGAAAACTGATTTTTTTGTATAATGACGTTCCGTTTTATCCAGAGTTGACTGGAAAAATAAAAAATATAATAAGTTTTCATACACTCGACGGTTTCAAGACGGCTTAAAGCCATATTAAAAAGATCCAATTTTAGGTTAGACACATACAACCCTGGTCAATCAGAACTTCCAAAAATAAACGTTCATGAACCTTCCTGAACGTTCAAGGTTTTGAAGGTCCAAGAAGCTTCATTTTTCTTCAAGTATTTTCATTTTTTTTTCAAATTTGAAAATATGAAAATTTTAGGAAAATAATGAAAATATTTGATGAGATTTGAACCTTCAGAAACCCCTTGAAACTTCAAGTTCATTTTTGGAAGTTCTGAATGACCAGGGTTGTAATTAACAGCTTATACCCTTTAAACTGTTTTTAGAGTTAATGCACTTCCACCAGATTTATGGCTTGCCGTACCCGTATCCATACTATAATCGCTCTAAATTTCCAATACGTGATTTTGGGATGAATTTGCAATTTTTTAGGAGCGTACAGGTACGCCATTAATTCGGTGGAATGCAGTATGTGCCTAGATTTATAGACACTTATAAAGTCGAGTCTTAATTATTTAAGACAGTTTCAAAGTCTCCATTTGGCTAGATAAACGTCTTTAAGGCGTCGTAGATTTAGTCACGTAAGACCAGTCTTCAATAAAGGAAAAAATATGACTTGAAATTTTTTAGAGGTAAGCTTTACATTTACGAGAGTTAAAATAAGTTAATTAACAAAATCTAACAATTTTTTTCAGAGTGTTTAAACTTGTTTTACCATATTCAGCAATAATCAGACCTTGTCAAAAAAATGGTGCAACATGATTCCAAACTTTGGTTGTTTATAAATATTCAGTAAAAAATTTAAAATTCTAAAAATTAAACTAATTTTTGTTCCAACCGTTGTCCATCTTAACAAAAAATAAGATTAAAAAGTTATCGATAAACCAACGGAATAGCCGTAAAATGAATCAACTAATTAGAAATTAGTTGTAAAACACTAAAAATGATTAAATCTAGCACTTTTTGTAGTTGTTTTTTTTTTACTTTGATACATACAATTGCAACAAAAAAACATAAAAATATTTTTGTTTCTCGGAATTAACAAAATTCCCTTGAAAGTTTTAAAGGAAATTTTTAGAAAATAGATAAAACAAATAGAAAAATATTTTAGACTAATACGAATAAATAGGAAAAAATAAATACTCTTAATTACTAAAAATCTTTCTTTTGAATGAATTATTATATCATTTAGAAAGAACCAATAGATATTTGAATTAACTCAACTCAAAAAAATTTATATCAACCGTTTGAAGTTGTTGTTAACTTGGCTTACAGTGGAAAACAAGGATTCTTAACGTCAATATTGACGTTTTCTAATTGAAAAAAAAATGGACACCCTTTATTTTTTTTTAACTCAACAATCAGTTTGAGTTTTCCTCTTGACTGAAACATAATTATGAATCTATGTTCAGTCACTAGAAATAAAATTTATGTACAGTTTTTAATCTTTGGCAAGTTAGTATAAACGTTAAAGTAACTTTCGGTAATTCCGGTAAAAAAAGAAGTTCAATTTTTTCTATGGACTTTTATGATAATTTTCTCCACCTTGAGTCGTATTTTTACAAAAAACTAAAATAAAAATAAAAAGGTTTTATTAAAATAATAACAAAAACAGGTAGCCATAAATATACATGCTTAAAAAAATTTTGAACAAAATTTTATTTCTAATTAATCCGAATATAGGCTATTTATATTTACTTAATGAATTTATTTTTTTTTAGAAATTTATTGATTTTAATCAAGAAAGAGAGAGAGAGAGAATTTTTTTGACTAGTTGATCAAAAATAAAAATTGAAAAAAAATAGATTTCTTCTTCTTTTTGTTTTTGTTAAACGATTAAGACCCAGTGATAAACGGAAATAAGTGGTTAATTTAAATCGAATATGGTCTAGTGGTAATTAGATTCCGTTGGTTTCAAGCCCTGCGTGGAATAATTTTTTTTGACAAAAAAAAACAATTTATTTAAGACTATAATTAATATCTCCTTTTTTTTATTTTGTTGTTGTATTAAATTTCATTGTTTTAGAGGTTTACATTTTCTTAAAATTACGTAATTTATGTTTTTGGGTTCACATGTTGATCTCTATTCTACAGTTTGTAAATTGTTTTGAATTGTTAAATACTTGCTGTACCAATTTGTTTTAGACAATGGATCTTATTTCAAATTTATTGGCCTTTGGAAATTCAATTGGCTTCGTGTATACAGACTTTGCTAAGGCTTTTGATAAAGTCTCACATCGACTATTACTCTACAAAAATTATCTATGGATTTGATGGTAAAATTTTAACTTGGATAAAAAAACTAAGATAGAAAACAGAGTATTGTCCTCGGAAAAGTTTCATCAGAATGGTTTGAGGTTCTTAATGGTGTTCCTCAATGGTCAGTTCTCTTTTAAAGGTCTCGCTGGGCGGCGTTATACCCCATTCGACCGTGGCGCTAGTCCTGATGCAATCGGTTTAGTCCTTAACATCAGAACCGTAGTCAATTACAATAATAAATAGGTAAAGGACTAAAATGTCTTTTACAATATTCCTAAACTAATATTTAATTGAATCCACGGCAGACTTAAAGCCAACGATTTGAATCCATAGAAGATACGACTTCTTCAATTCAATCGGTTATAAGGCAAAAAACGGAACTCACATAACAAAAAATTTTAGACTTTTTCAATCAACCTACTAATCGAAGTTTAATCACTCGAGAATATTATGGTTCTTAAAATAAGCCAATTTAATTGAGACTCTTTAACTAACGAGACCCTGCACCCAGGGCCTTTGTGGAAGTCGCACAATTTAAAAAAAAATCCCATGTAAGAGGATGGGGAATATAAATTTCCGAAACCTTTCAATATTAATTTCTAACCATAAATGGTATTAAAATTGAAAAGAATGGTATGCTCCATACCTTGGGTACCCATATGAAATTCATGTCTACGAGTTTGTAAAATTTTTAAATTTACCGTTTTCGAATTTGAGGAGGCGACTGGAGATCGAATTTACATACGGTCAATCTCAAAATTGCCTAGGTACACTCAGAAAGGTCTATAATTGATCCTAAAAAAAATAAAGAGGACATGACCTCCCCGAGACACTAAGGTAAAAATAAAATTTATCATGTAGATGAGGAGGGACATTTGCGAACTCAAGGCGAGAACCTTAAGCTGCGAAACTGCATTAATACGAGCAAAGTGAGCATCTGCACCCTTGATTGACTGATTTAAAATTCATAATTGAAATAAATAATCGAGAGGAAAAATATCAAACTCCATATTTATTCCATGATTTAGGAAAATTTAGTTGTAGGAATTATAATTTTGGTGTACCCTAAAAGTTGATGAAAAAAAATAATTTAAGTATTCGTGAAGAATCCTTATGTTTTTTGTTGTTGTTGTTATAAGTAATCATTTTCTTAATTAGCCAAATTTTTCCTAATTACCATTAAAAATTAATATTTTTCTAATAAAACAGAATTTTGATGCTTTTTTTTCGAACGAAAAATCTCCTGCGTGAAAAGTCACATTTTGAATATTATTATTTTTTTTCTACAAGTGACTTCCTGTTTTTTTTAGTTTCATCAGGTAAAATTCAAACAAAAACAAATCGATACGAAATTATTCGAGTAGAAAATCGATTAATTAGAATTTAATTTGAACAAAAAAAACGAACCGTGTATTAGAATGAGAATTTCGAAAAAGCAAACTTTCTGACTAAGAGATATATTTTTTAAACCTTTCAATTTATATTAATCCTTCGTTGGGGGAATATTATTCCTTTTTGAAAGCTCTTTTTTTCTGACATTTTCTAGGAAAAATGACAAATTCAGATTTTGCTGCGATTGAACCTTGAATCCTTTTTTTAAAATATAACATACGGGTGGTATTATATAACTTAATTAAATATTTATAAAAAGTCAAAAATTTCCATATCTTGGTCGTTTGTTTCAAAATTGTATAATTATAAATGAAACTTGTTTGATTTTTCGCTTGGTTTTTACAATAAGTTTTGTTGATTGATGGTGTAAAAATTTGCGTAATGAAATGAAATCCTTAATCAATTCTCTTAATTTATTGATATACTTGTCCGATCACTGTTACTTCGATAAGCCAGGAAAATAAGTTGCTCTATTCAGAAAATTTTTAAACGAGCAAATAGCAATTGACTTTCAGATATGGTTGTAACTCCTATTTTAAATATATTAAACTGTAGGATAGACTGAAAAGATTAATTTTGCGAGAATCATGTATTTTCGACTGATGATATAGAACGAATTTGAAGTCAAAAAAGGGATATTTGAATTTTTTTCCATTCTTTGATCATTCCGAAAAAAATTATTTTTTCATAAGGTCCAATATTTTATCTTTTTAGCTTTTAGACACCCCTCTGGGGCCTGGGTACAACTTTTCTATGGGTCGGAAATACATTGTTCTTACAATAAATTAATCTACTCAATATATTTAAAAAAAAAAAAAGGTTGAAATAAAAATATTTTTGTTGCTACTAAATGTCCTTTGTAATTTGGAAAAGCAATTTTGTTACACCTTAAAACCATGTCTGCAAAAACTATGCATTATTTTGTACATGTTGCACTCTATTTGTCTCATCTACTTTTCCATAAGCATCCAAAAGTTTTGACGTTTTGATCAATATTTCAATTAATATAGATTTTTTTGAAAAAAATTTTGCAATTACCATGTTCTCCGTTTTATTAGCTTTCTAGTGTGTAGTCGCATGAACATATTGAATGTGTATTTCAAATGTTTCAGTTCATAATTTGAAACCGACATTTTTAAAAATTTCGAAAATGAATAAGGATCACGTAAGAAGCTATATTTTGATCAGGCATAAGTTAAATATTAGAGAAGCAGTAATCCATTC
This sequence comes from Brachionus rubens, assembly GCA_022207745.1. Classification (NCBI taxonomy): domain Eukaryota; kingdom Metazoa; phylum Rotifera; class Eurotatoria; order Ploima; family Brachionidae; genus Brachionus; species Brachionus rubens. The sequence goes on along the minus strand of JAJVHD010000001.1, from coordinate 248,919 downwards.
CGAACTTTTGGCATCAATGAACAATACAGCTTCTTCGAAACATACGGTCGAAAGATGAGTTGAACGTTTCGAGAGTGGCGTGGAGTCAGTCAAAGATGTTGATCGAATTGGTAAGCAGATTACAGCGACTAATTCTTGATCGAATTCGACTACTAATTGAAAAGAACCCGATGATATCTATACATTATATTGAAACTGAGATAAGCCTGAGTTATGGAACAATTGAACGGATCTTGCACGACCATCTAAATTTTCGTAAATTGTCCTCGCGTTGGATCCCCCATGAATTGAACGAGAATCAACAGAAAAAAAAGGGTTGAGAAACCCAGAGATGGTGTTTATGTGATATAGTTACATGGATTTACCACCGTAAAATTGGGAACAAAGCATCTAATTCGAGCTTGGTTCAAAAGGGCCAAAGTCCGTACACTGTAGTAAAACACAACCAATTTGATCAATGTACAAAACGGTAAATTTCTTTCTTCCAGCTTGTTTCATATTCAAGTATAAATTTTTATTCATCGAGCTTTTCACTTTTTTGCCGCGAATCTTTGATATTAATCAACTCCTTTTTTAGCTGCTCTTTATTAATAAGAGTCTGGTAATTACAAATTTTTGCTCAAGGCTAATTCAAAATAAGCTTGAATTTTTTCACATCTTGCAAATTGTTTACAATAAAATTTAAAATGGTCAGTGATGCGTTCAAATTTTTCTGGGTTCAAAACAATAAATTATTTTAAAATTTTAAAATTTTTATTTAATCAGGCTTAATAAAATTAAGTTTTTTAAAGTCATCTACAAACGAAAATGATTTGTACATTTTCCAATATCCATTTTGAGATATTTCTTTATCAGTTACAGAAGAATGTAAACCAGTATGCTGAACAATTGACGGGTGAATAATTAACTCTTTAAAATTATGATCTTTTCTAAAAGTGTCTATCATAAGATCTTTTGATTCAAAATGAACAGATTTACCTCTAACAAAATCCAAAGTAACTTGCTCTATATGATCCGATAATAATTGAATACTCTTAAGAGGGTATAAAACAGAAACTGTACCAAAACCAGTCGTATAATAATGTGCACCGTAATCTTGTGGACTTATTCGAGTTGAATTATAAAACCATGCTTGAATTAAACAATTAACAAATAAAAAAGTTGCTAAAAATTTTAAATTTTTAGTTTGCTTTCGAATCCGGTTATAAAAATAATAGAAAAATAAACACTCAAGTAAAGTTATAACTATTGAAATGAATACAACTTTGAATACAATTTTAAAGTTTGTAAACCATTTGTTATCAAAAAAAATGTATCCAGAAAATAGTTTGAGGTATAACCAATCATTTGTGAACGATTTTTCGATACGTTCAAGCTCGTTTAGAATAATCTCAAGCCAATTTTGAGCAAATATTGAATCATCTTCGACTAAAATTGTGTATTTACAATCAATATTGACAAAATATTTCATGCAAAGACTGTAGTCAAGTGCCTCCATTACCCTTGAATACATACTTTTGATGTTTGAGGTGATGTTTACAATTCTAATTATATTTTTAAATTTGAGTAGATTTTCATTTTTCTCAGGGTTTCCTTCAGTGTTAAAAGCAACTAGCTTTAGGATGTTTTGTTTTTTAAAAGAGACACGTGTAAGAATTGACATTAAGGCTTGGTTGACATAATTTTCACCTGATGTTCCAATTCTGTGACGAGACATAACACCTAGACAAATGTAATTTGTTGAATTTGAGTCGAATAAAAGTTTATTAGGGTCCGTTTTTGATTCCATCCATTCGTCTAGATCCTTCTTGGCCATAGTTGCTGATTCGGCAAATGAGTTATACATTTGTTTGTAATCGTCATAATGTAATTCATAATGTGAAAATTTCGATGACGGATTTAAATGTGAGAAAAAAACTAATAGTAACCAGGTAAATGAAATAAAAAACGCTAAATGAATTAATTCAATTTTCATCTTACTTCTCAAAACAAAAAAAATAAAAAATTTTGTTAAAAATAAATGGGACTAAAACTGATAAAAATTTTATGATAATAGAAAAAAAAATTTTAAAAAAATAATTTTATGAATTTAAAAAATTGAGTGAAGCCAGGTAACTTGATTTGGTGTGAATTGTTCGATTAGTAAATTTGAATACATTTACATTACGAATTCAATAGTTTCGATATATTAAGCATTAGGATTGTTGACGAATGATTTGCCTTTTGGATCTTTTTCGATTTTACATTCCACAGGCATGAGTGAAGAACTTGGAAAAATCCATTTTTTGAATCTCGTAGCTATTTATAAACAATCAAATATTTTACTGTCTTTTTAAGAAGCCGATCGACAAAGAGTGTGTCTTTTCCAACTTAGTTACTTGCTATGTGCTTTACTTTTAGGGAATTTTCCATCTTCTAGTAATCTCCAGGGACATCATAAATACCGCGTCAAAGGCAAGCTAAATTTTTTTCTCAATTTTGGCGTGTAATTCTGCATAACTTTGCATTTTTTGCATTACTCTGCAAAATTGCAGGCCATTGAAAAATTTTTTTATTTAAATGTGAAATTTTATTTGCAGAATTTTTGCAGACCTCTCCAGTAGATGTAGCAAATTTTGAAGCAATTTTTTCAATATCTCTTAAAAATCTAATGAATTTCTGAATAAAACTAAGAGGCAAGTTTTTGTAGATATTTGGATCCTTGAAAAAGCAACACCCCCCTTTATGTCTAAATGTATAGTGTAATATCTTTATTTTCAAAGCTAACTTTAAACAAAATATTCTAGGATGTTCATCATCAGAAGTTCTTCTAAATGGTACCCCCATTTACTCTCTGGTCGCTTATTTTACATGATTACAATCGATTTTAAAATTTCAAAAAATAAACACCCCCCTATTTTTTTGTACAGGAATACAATATTTTTGATGCTCTATCAGAATCTACAGTCCTTTTTTTCTATCTTTTTTCCTTTAGGTTACAGAAAACGAATTAAAAATCAGCGATAATTAAGCAAAAAATTGTTAAAATACAAAGCTCAAAAAAATCTCAAAAAAATCTCAAAAAAATTGTATGTAATTTTGAGAAATAAAAAGAAATCTTGATTTTTTTTTTCGAAAATTGTCTCAAAACAAACAATTTTCAATTAAATCAAATTCCAGACCTTTATCAGAATATTTTTTCTCTTTTGAACCGTTTAGATTTAATTAATTGTTTTTTTAAGAATCACGTACCAAATTCGAAAGGTAACCTAACTTGAATAAGTCAGAACTAGAAAAAACATATTGAGTGAAAAGGGAAATAGAATATTTAATGAGGTCGAATTTTACTGGACGAAAAAAATTGAAATCTTATTAAAAGATTAAATTATGCAAAATAATTAATCTATTTTCTTGCATGTACAAATCTATGCGAGTTTAAGAAGGTAAATACGAAAAATCCCCACTCAATGATTGTAGAAAAATCCCCACTTGAATTTTTCCTTCTTTTTTTTCCCCCACGTCCAAATATTCCCATTAAGAATTTCATCTGTTTGTAATTTTCCCCACAATTTAAAGTTGTGTATTGACAAAACGTTTTTTTTTTATCCAATTAAAAAAATGTTGCATTTTTTTTAAATTTCCACTTCTACATGTAAATCGCTCAATATGTGTGTTTTTAATTTGATTGATTTCAAACTCATCAAAAAACTTTCCAAAGTAATAGAAATTCTTAATTTGTTTTTTAAGTTTTTCATCTTAGTAGTCCATATCTTTGAAGATTTCAGTAATTTCTTTGTTTATTACGCAGCAAAAACAAATTTTGGTTTTGAAGGTGAAATAGAGATGAACCAAACGAAGCGAAGTAAGTTTTTCCATTTTTCAGTTTTTTAAAAAAGTTATTTACATTTCTTTTACGAAGAGAGTATAATTTCTTAAGATTACGTTTTCTTACCATCAAGAGTTTACGTAAGTTTATGTTATGTTTTCGTAAAGAAAACCGCCAACAATAAGGGTCGAAGAGAAATTCACGGTAAAAAAAAAGCAAAATTTGATAGAAAATGACACCGAATGATTTTATTTTTAAGATTTTTTTATTGAAACATAATAAATAAATAGTTAAAATATTACTTCAAGACGCGTCGTGACTGTCACGCGGGGGCACCATGTCAAAACCAGTCCAAAGGCGTCATGACTTCCCGTTAGGACGCGTTTAGACAAAACGCCGGAGCTACGTTTAGAATTGCTTATTTAAATAAATTCCAATCTAGCATGAATTGGCCAAAAATTGCTAAAATAAGAAATAAACTTCATCACGTTTTTCAACATGATTTTTTTCCCTGGAAAAAACGAAAAAGATGCATGAAAATAAACTTATTTCTTTAGCCGATCTAGGAATGTCAGTTAATTAAAATTCAAAACAAAGAATACGTTTTTTAAAAAAACGGAAAACTAATCATGGAAACAAATTTTGCGTTTTTGTGTTTTTTGTTTTTTTCCGTAAGGATCTTGGGCTTCATCAATCAAAATTATAAATTTTGATAATTTTGGAAATTTAAAAAATTTATTAAGTTTGAAATTTAAATCTAATATTTTTATCAACCCTACTAATATCTCAAAAAAAAAATCAATAAGCTAAAATAAGACAATTTTTGGAATTTAATAAAATTTTTTTTGTCGCTATTGTTTGATTAACTGTGTAAAATTCTCTCAATTGTTGTGTCTCATGTGGATCAGATCCAAATACATAGCTAACTTTAGCAAGCCCTGGTAAACGTTCACTCAAATCCAGTGTTTGTGTTCGATTACTCAAATTCATGATTACAGCATAATTTTTATTTTTTTTACTCGATCTTATAAATGAAAATATCTCTTTGGTTACAATAAGATAATCAAAGTCACCATTCGAAAACGATGGTTCTTGTTTTAATCGAATAAGGTCTTTATAGATGTCTAAATGAGAATATTTCTCTTGCATTTGTCTCTTAAAATTTCGAGCTTTAAAAACCTTTATAAATTTAGAATATATAAAATAGAATACTTCAACGTTTAAATGTACAAAATTTTCATTCACAGGCAACCAAGTCTTGTTGTCTTTAGTCGAATCGAAATTCATAAACCCAGCGTTGTTTGTTCTATTTGACCATTGCATTGGTGTTCTCTCGTAATCTCGACTATAAATTTGATAAAGTTCAGGCTAAACATTTAAAAAGACTTATAAAGAGTAAAAGAAGTCTTGAAGTTTTTGTTAATACCCCTCGCTTCTTTCCTGCTTCATCTTGACATTCTTCAAAACTCAATTTATCTTTAGGCAAGTCAACCATTCCAATTTCTTCACCATAATAAGTTATACTAGTACCACCTAAGAGTAGATTCAATGTGTTAGCTAAATCGATGTACTCAGCGCCTATGCGTGTTCCCACTCGAGTGTTATCATGGTTCCCTAACTTTATAAAAAACAGTAAAATTAAATTTCTAATTAATTTTCTTTTACTGCACTGTTCCTGAAAAAAAAGGTACCTTGCCGTTTCAGGGTACCAACTCTAAAATTTTCAAAAATTTTGAACTTTTTTTGAAAGCCTAATGATATGCTCCGGTACGGTACGGTATGTTCCGGTACGGAACGCCTTTTTTTTCAGGAGCAGTGTAGTATAATCCTAACCTGCCAATTTGACCAACAAGTTCGTGGTAAATTTTCGATCCAAGGATCGATTAATTTTTTTAAACCATCTGGTTGAAATGGTACACCCTCTTGGTTGTTGACTTGATTTTTTCCATTTCTAAGCTGAATGAATTGAAAATTGAACGGAAATTGAGCGGCTGGTGCTCCATTGTAAACACAATATTGCATCGTATTAGGTGCGTCATCGTAGACCTCAACAACAAGCATTCTAAAAAAAATAAATTATAATCTTTTATTTCAATTAAGATAAGACTTACTTTTCAGAATTCTCTTCTAAAGAAATTTTTTCGACTAATTTACGCCATTCAACCAATGTTCCAAGAGTTCCTGGTTGATTTAAAGTGTACTTATGAATCAAATCGGGATGAGTCAAATTTTGGGAAGGATCTACTCCATCTTTTAATGGTTCGTCTAAAAAGTCTTCATGCTCAAACAAATTAGCCAAAGCATCCACTCGAAGACCATCCACTTTTTTTTGTTGTAACCAAAAGCGTATTATGTTCTAAAATTTACAATGTACAAACGAGTTTCATTTTTTGGATAAGATGGGTCTTACCTCGATTTCTTTTTTTACTTCATCGTTACGAATGTTCAAATCAGGTTGTTGTGGTAAGAAATGATGCAAATACCATTGACCTCTACCCTCATCAAAACTCCATGCCGGTCCGCCGAAATAGGAAATCTTTGAAAAAATTTTTAGACTAAAAAAAAACCCTCATTGTCAGAAAGGAATTTTACCCAATTATTTGGAGGCTTTGTTCGATCTCTACTTGGATGCCATACATAATAGTCTTTATATTTTTCAGAATTTTTTTTACTCTCTTGGAACCATATGTGTTTATCCGAAGAGTGATTAGGGATGAAATCCATGATTACATAAATCCCTAAAAAAAATCTTTAGAACTGAAATGAAATTTGTTTGGATTCTAATTTACCTCTTTTGTGAGATTCATCAACAAGTTTATCAAACGTTGTCATGTCTCCTAGAAGAGGATCAATGTCAACAAAAGAAGTTATATCATATCCACCGTCAAGTCCACCAGATGGATAAATAGGATTAAACCAAATGGTAGATATTCCAATCGATTTTAAATAATCTAATTTTTCAATAACACCTCCTAAATCTCCATAACCGTCGCCATTTGAATCTTTAAATGAACGTGGATATAGTTGGTAAATTGTGCCTTTTTGCCACCATTTTAGGTTGGCTTCATCAACAGACTTTGTTTTACAGCCTTCCGAGATGTTAATAATGTAAACTATTAAAATGATAAAAAGATATTTCATTTTCATTTAACTTTTTTATTTGACAACTTTTAGTTTTATAGCGATTTTATTAAGTAAATTTCAAATTATTATTTTTTTAAAACCTGTTACGAAAATAAAGGTTTATCAAAAGTCTTTTTGAGATAAAGTTATTTAAGATAAATAGCACAGTTAAAGTTTAAATAATCAAAAAAAGAAGGACTGTTTCTAGGTAATATTTTAAAAACTTATTCTATGGATTACTCATAAGCTCAATAAAAGGTATCACTACATACCACTAAGACTAAAACAAGATAAAAATTGTTTGTCGTCAAAGGCCTAAAAATTAGTGTTGTTAATGAATTCAAATTATTAGGTTTTACCATAGATTCAAAATTAAATTTTGTGAAATCAGTGTCGGAAACATGTCTAGCTGTAAATAATAATAATAATAATAATAATAATAATAATAATTAGGGGTATCCAAAAGTTTTGACGTTCGGGTTAAAAAAGACGAAAAAAAAATTTTTTTAAAGTGCAGGAAATTCAAAACTTCCGTGCTATCTAAATTTCTAATTTTTGACTTTAAATTCGTAATCTACGACCTTTAAAACCCCAAAAAATGATTTTTTTCATGGGGGTAAAAAGTTAAAAATTTTGCCCCTACCCCACGGCTTTTTGCAGCCTTACGAAAACCCTCCTTTATTAAACATTCAAGAACTCATGATTGGTAAAAGCTATTTTCAATCTGAAGATATCGTCGGATAGCTAAAGAGCTCCGATTTACGCACCGATTAAAATCGGAACGAAAAAAAAATTCTACAAGTCAAACATGGGCGAAAACAGCGGAAAAAGGGTCGATTTTTCAGTCAAATCACATCTAGTCCCAGGGGTCACTTATGACCCCCTCTAATTTTTTCCAAAAAATAAACTAGACAAAATTTGGAACAAATCTATGGTTTTACTTTTTTCATTTTTAGCTTTATTTCATTTAAAAAAGCAGACGAAAAGTGACATAAAAAACAAAAACCCTAAAGATGACGAAATTTTCACTCTTTGACCAAAAAATCGAAATTCTCGTGTATGAAAACCCTAAAAAGCATATATATATATATCGATTAAATAGTGTATTTTTGAAAATCGATTTTGGGTGCTGAAAACGGTACAAATAAGGCTCTTTTTTAGGAAAACTGAAAGGATCACTTTTAAATGTAATCGTATATGTTTTTTGGGGTTTTCATACACGAGAATTTCGATTTTTTGGTCAAAAAGTGAAAATTTCGTCATCTTTAGGGTTTTTGTTTTTTATGTCACTTTTCGTCTGCTTTTTTAAATGAAATAAAGCTAAAAATGAAAAAAGTAAAACCATAGATTTGTTCCAAATTTTGTCTAGTTTATTTTTTGGAAAAAAAATCTTTCAGGGGATGATGCCAATCAACCTTGTCAAAGTTATTAATAATTTTAAACTGTTCTATTAAATCACCTCTGATTCTTCTGTCTTCTAGAGTAGTTAAGTTTAACTTCTCCAACCGTTCTTCATAACTTAAGTCACGTAATTCGCCGATAATCTTGGTTGCCCTTCTTTGAACTCCTTCGATACTCATGATGTCATTCCTTAAATACGGACTCCATACTTGGACTGCGTATTCTAAGTGGGGTCTTACCAGTGATGTATAGAGCTTTTTGATCGTATTTTTATCGCGGTATTTGAACGAACGTTTAATAAGTCCAAGAGATTGATTAGCTTTTTTTATTGCACCTGCTATTAGTGCTGACGGTTTCAAATCATTACTAAAAACGACGCCAAGGTCTCTCTCTTGAACTGATTCCTTAAGTTTATGACTGTTGCTGGATTCTCCAAGAAAATATTCACGTTTCGGATTATTTGACCCGTAATGGACTACAACACATTTTTGCTCATTGAATTCCATTAACCATTCTTTGGACCACTCATACAACTGACTTATATCATTTTGTAACCTCCAACTATTTTCAAACATTGCACACTGGACTGATAATCTTAGTGTCGTCTGCAAAAAGTTTACATGTGCTGAGTACATTGTCTGGTAAATTATTGATAAAAATGACAAAGAGGATAGGGCCCAGAACAGATCCCTGTGGAACTCCACTGACAACTTCCTTCCATGATGAGCAACTATCCCCAAGCACTACTCTTTGCTTCCTATTCCTCAGAAAAGCTTCTATCCAATTTATCAGTTTTTCAATTTACGTAATTTGTAAATTAGCCTTTTGTGAGGCACTTTGTCAAATGCTTTGCAAAAATCCATGTAGATGATGTCAATTGCTCGTTTCAGATGTACACTTTTACTTAAAAGGTCTAGTGTTTCTAATAGATTCGTAACGCAACTTTTGTTTGGGACAAATCGTAAACTCTTTTTGATAAAGAGACTTATCGATATCTGTAACAATCCAATTTTTTGATTAAGTGTTTACTTTAATTTTTTATTTTTCGAGAGGAGCCATTCAAAGGCTGGCATTTTGTTTCTATTTTTGTATTTTTAAACTGCTAAAACTAAGAATATATTAAGGTGACTTCAATGATTTGAATAATTCATTAGTAAGATACTGAATTTTGCAGTTCAACATCGAGCTTTGGATAGGATGATGTCCTTTTCTTACATTTGTTAACGCACTAACACAGCTGAAGGAACAATTAGCATCGAATGAATCAAGAAACATTGAATAAAACTTGAGACATAAAAAATGATTCAAGTTTTCAATATTCAATAATATCAATCTAATTTATGATGAAGCAATAAAAATTTTTGATTTGTTTTCAATTTATATATTTTATTTTTTATTGAATAAATGGAGAGTTTATCAGATTTTAGGCAAGGATACTAGCCTGTTTATTAACCTTGAACTTGAAAAAAATTAAATTTTTTCTTACAGCACTTTTACCGAACTTTTGTCGGAAAGCGTATCCGTACCGAAGCGTACCATACCCTTTCTAAAGTGAAGCGTACCCCCTCCGAAACGTACCAAAGCAAACCGTACCGTACTCAACCTTTTTTTTTCTGAAAATTTAGGCTTTGAATAATTAAAAAAAAAAAATTTGTTGAGTACGGTAGGGTTCGATACGGAATGGTACGGTTCGCTTTGGTACGTGCACGCTTCCACCGAAAGTTCGGAAGAAGTGCAAGAATTATATTTTTTAACAGAATCATCTTTGATTGACTATTTATTTGATTAAAAAGATTCAAAAAGAATATCCATAATCGAAAATTCATCTTCTTAGAATATCTTAAAATAACTTAGAACTTTTCGGACTAAAGCAGGCTCGCTTTCTTTCGAATTAGGTAAAAACGAGTAAGAATTAGTTTGAATAAAAAGTTGTGCGCAGATAAAGTTTAATCACGTTATTTGTTTGAAAAAATGACAACTCTCTTCGACAATTAGTTTTAAAAAAAATAAGTAACTCTTGACATTTGCAAAGAATCGTCTCTAGATTCGTTCAAAAAAAATATGAGTGAAGAGTACTAGGCATAATTTGACTGGAAAACTCGAGTACAGCTTTATGAAAATTTTGTTTTCCTTTGATTATGGTCTCAGCGTCAATGGGAGCTTTTTAGCTTTCAGACTATGTCTTCAAAACAATTATTCCAATCATGACTACTTGAATGTTTAAGTAAAGCACCTTGGCATCAGGTTGCGGAGGTTTAGATTTTCAATACTCAGACCGTCAATTCTTATTTGGACGAAATGGGTGAGCGATGGTCTCGAAAAGATAATTAAGCTAAAATGGAAGCACTTGAATAAAACTAAAAAATATTTTAATTTAAAAATTTTTTTTTATATTGAATTGGTAACAAAGGCTTGATTTTGAATCCCATTCGTTGAAAAAAAAAAATTTAGCTAAACATAAAAAATCAAAATCTAGATTCATTTTCATTAAATTTTTTCGAAAAAATCGCATACAATTCAAGTCTATATTTTTGTGACGATAGACCATAGAATAAAAAATTAATTGCATTATTTGTGTAAAGCATAATATGAACTAACGATTGTCCAAGACTTGTTTCACTTTTTTTTCCTTTAAACAATACAAACATTATACAATAGGGTAACATACTCATTAAAAAATATAAATTTGTCAATAATAACATGTACAACAATTGTCTATTACGTCTTAAACGTTTAGAAAAATTTGATTTTTGATGCTCACTATTTTTGTTCATAAGTTTATTAAAATATTTTTTACTTTTACTTCGAATACGAGCTAGAATAATAGACGAACATATACTCATAACAATAAACGGTATCAATGAGTACACACTTATGTCTATCCATATCCAAATATCATTCAAAAAGTTAAAGTAAAGTGTATCGGGCAATGGGAAACATAAATAAAATTGTTCGGGCTTTTGTTCAACAACACTCTCAGTTGTATTCGAATCTTCAGTCATTAAATTTAAATTTATAAAAAAAAAATAATGACTATTCATTAGACTTAGTATTAGGACTGTACATCCGATTACAAGATCAACACGATGAAATTTTCTTGTCCATTTATAATCACAACACTTTTGAGTTTGATTATTAGGAGTGGGTTTATATCGTGATTGTTTTTGTTCATTAGGACTTGATATTCTTAACGATGCCACGGATCTTGCTAAATTATTTTTAGTTCGTGTAAATAATGTTTTGAGAGTTTTGTTCGTAACGACTAGTGCACGATCGACACTTATAATCATGAGTATAATACTACTTGAATGTGTTAGAAAATATGTTAAAAATGTATGAAATTTACAAATTATAACATGAGTTGAACGAAATTCGTATTGAAAACCGAATCGGGCCAAAGCGTCTGTTGAGCAAACAAGTATGACTAAAAAATCGGATAAAGACAAATAAAAAAGAAATCGAAATGTTGATGCTTGACGCATTTTTTTCTTACTAAAAACAATTATATTTAAAATATTTCCGGTTATTCCGACGCTTATGATTACGATTAAGAGTATGCTTATTATTTTATTGTTGATCGCTTCGGTGTCTTCGTCGTGTTCGAGTGTGCTTGAATCATTTGCAGCAAACTCAGCTAAATTATTATACATTTTTGACAAATAAAAAAAATCTAAAATTAAAATTCATTTTGACTTTAATTATTTTTTGTTGGTTTCGATTTGAAAAATTGATCTGTTTTTTTGAGATTCATGTTTCTCTTTTAGAATGTTCGACTATCAGTTAACTGTAAAAAAAAAGGAATCATAGAAGCATGGGAGTAAAGGGAAAAATCAATCAAAAAAAAATGAAAGGAAGTTATAAAAAAATTTTTTTGCTTTGAGCTAAAAAAGAGTTTAAGTTATTTTTAATGGAAAGTCAAACAATTATTCAGATCCAAAGACTTCAAAAAAAAAGGGGTTTCGGTTTAAAGAGGGTCTGAACACTTTTTAGTTATCCAATTACCACTCTACCAATGTTAATGTAGAATATTAAAACTCATACACACCACCTCAAGGCAAAAATAATATCTAAATATACGCTGTAATCATTAAAACTCAATCATTCATGAATCCCTATCATATCTAGTTAATCTTATTTAATATAATAAAATTGTCATTTAATCCTGTGTCATTTAGCATTAAAAAATATGAAAGGAATATTCATTAATTTCTTCTTTATTTCGAGAAGTCGAAAGATTTTGGCTTTAATTTTTTCATTTTCGTTTTATCTTTTGTATAATACTTAGAGAATACTAAAAGTATTGATAATTCTGTCATTATTTTTAATCAAAGTACACTGACTCCTATCAACATGCATGGTTTTTAATCAGTGTGCGATTCTTTATTAATTGAACCACTATTTAAGATTATATACTAATTCTAACTGATTTTTATTTAGCACTAAGTAGAACATACTTTTTAAAAATTTAATAAAAATCAAAATTTGAATTTTCGGTTTTACATTCAGATGCGTGTAAAATAGGGATCAAATGCAGCAACGATCCAAAATGACTTCAAAAAATTTTATGGGGACAAGGCCATTTAATGTGCAATAGTTGCTCGATGGGTGAAAATATTTCGTGATGGAACCAAAGATGCTCCACGCTCTGGACGGCTGAGAAAGGCAGTTGTTGACTCGAATATAAACCTAGCTCGATATGTTAAAGAGGATAACACATATTGTACATATGATGAGATTGAAGCTCAGACTTTTCTAAGTCGAGGTACAATCGAGCGCATTAAACACGTTCATCTTAAACTTATCAAAAATAGAATCTCGGCTTGTACCCCAATTAATGACTCAAGGGTTCGAATTTGTCAAGGAAATTTGGCTAAATTTAAAAGCGGGACATGGCGAATATATGACGAAGTCACAGATTTTACTGATGGCAAATTGGCAGGAAGCAATCTAATTCAAGCTGGGTTGCTGAGGTAGATTTGAAGATAAAAAAATGTTTTGTATTTTTGTTAGAACAAGTGGGGTGATTACATATTGGGATAGAGATGTGTATCACAAAAAATATATAGATGATTGCTTAAAACGAGATTGGGTATTTTCATCATGACAACACTCGATCGCACGTTCATCAAGCTGTAATAACTTTTCTTAATGAACAAGGTTTCAAGAAAAAGTAAAAAATAATCATTAAGATGAGGAATTTTTAAATTTTTGGCCAAAAATTCGAAGTCCTCATGTATGGAAAACCTCAAAAAACATATTACTCTTAACTAAGAGAATGTCCCTGTAAAAAGCCGATTTTAGGCGCTGAAAAAAGCACCAATTTTTTCATTAATTTTAAAAATCATTTTTTAAAAATTTATGTGTCTTTTAGAGGGTTTTCATACAAAAGGATTACGAATTTCTGGTCAAAAATTTGAAAATTCATCATTTTAGTTATTTTTGACTTTTTTGGCCTTTTTCGCACTCAACTATACCAAAAATTTGCTCTTTTTTCCTAAATTTTCACCCTTCAAATAACTCAGGGATCCTTAAAAATAATCTATCATGTAGTAAATTTTACGCTCTTTTATTATATGTATAAATATAATGGGGTTTATCGGTTAAAAAGTATGGCTTTTGAGGGGTCTTGGCATTTTAGACCCCAAGTGTCTGAAAAAATTATTTTCGAAACCCCATTAAAACTTGAGTTTTCTAGGATCTCTGATGTGTGAATTACGAATTAGCGGTCAAAAATAATTTTCTTAGATAGTGTGGACTTTAGTAATTCCGGAACCTTTAAGATTTTATCATAGTGTTTGGATTGAAAAAAATGAGCAAATTAAAGACACTTCAACCTACTTTAAAATAATACCCTCGATGTAATGATCATTCTTTGAGGATAAAAAAGAATATTGCAAATAAAAATCGCTTTTAAATTCAAACAAATCTGATTTATTCCTTTTTGAAGAGGCTTCGAACGTGTTCGTATTTTTGTATTCTCTAAAAATATCGCTTCCCTAATATACATTCATATTCCCTACAAAATGACTAAAACTAAGAGATCTCTATTTTATTACTCGACTTGATCGTGCCTATAATGTTTTGCGTGACAATTTTAAGTCAAATGTAATCTTTAATCATTTACATCAATAAAAAATATATATAATAAATAACTTTTTTTTATGATTTAACACGCTTCTGAGATTTAAGTTAAGCAACCCTGGTTCAAAGTACTTTTATTTTGTAAATTTATTTGAGTGTAAACACTTTATTTTTGATAGCAGACAATTAAAAACAATAAAACTTAATCAAGATTCAGTTTTTCTCCGTAAACAGAATCAAAGTAACTAAATATTTAAAATTTTAAGTAAAAAAGTTTAAAATCAAAAGTAAACTAATATTTTATAATGGTTAACTTGCTCTTCTAATTAAATTAAATTCAAATTAAACGTTTATATGAATATATCTGCCATGAATAGATCGATTAACATGATTAGTTTCTGACTATAAAATTAAATAGTTTAATCGTTTTTGAATCGAGAGTACCGTTTTACCTAAAAAACAAGAGCCTAAGTTTTAGAGCCTAAATGACTTAGATTACTTTTGTTGTTGTTTAACAAGATAAAACAATTGTTCGATACGCTATTACAAATTAATATAAACTATTATAAATCATTATAAAATACTTAAATTTGTTTAAACGAACAATTTGTCGATTTATTCGATTAAAAGCTTGAATTTTTGTATTCTATGCCTTCTTGGAAAAAAAAAGAGTTTATTTGAATTCTCAAAGACAAGTTAGAGTGTTCAGAAATTGACTTAAAATAAATATTACCCAATAGATTATAATTTTAAAACGATCGTTACGAAAAAAGACGAAAAAATTTTTTCTATTACAGTCAAAACTCGTCAAAATCCGAAGTCCGATAAACCAAAAACCTCTTTTATCCGAATAAATTTTTTGAATAAAATCAGTGAATTTTTGTCTCTGTAATCCGAATTCTACTGTATTTGTTATTATTTTTTGAAAAATTTATTAAAATCTGCAAATTTCTGCAACAAAACCCAGTCAATTTAAAATTAATGAAAAACCACTGTGAAGAATCACTGTCACAGCAATTTTGCAGTTCCAAAAACAGTAATGTTACATTACTGTCAAGATAAAACTTGTCAGTAATGTTACAGTAATTGTATCAAATAATGTCTCAGTAATGTTTCAGTAAAATTTTTCCAAATTATGAAACTAAATAGCCTTCTTAAAGCGTTCAAAAATAAGGTTAAAACAATACAAATTTTTCGAGATATATAGCTGGGTTTTACTGCAAGGACGAGAGTTTGATAGGTTTTTTCGATCAAGGTAAGATATATCAAGTTTTTATAGGTATTCTGAAGTTTAGTGCTGATTAGTGTTAAGGGGGTCAAGATTTCTGTCAAATTTTTTTAAGTTAAGGATTAAAGGAGCAAGTCCAAGAAGAGTAGTTAGGTCTCAAATGAATTTATGTTGAATAAGTAGAAGGAAAAAGGTCAAAAAATTTTAAAGTTTTTTTTATTTTTTTGAGTGACTGACTTTAGAAAAATCCTCCGTTATTTATAGTAAATTTTGAAAAAGTATAAAAGGTCAATGACATTTTATTTTAAAAAAAATTTGATTGGATGGATTATTTTTAAAAAATTGAAATTTAACTATCCTTTTTGGAAATGTTCAAACAGTGAAAAATCATTACTGAGAAATCAATGTTACTCCCTTTCAATGGAAAATTACTGTACGTTAAGAAAAAAAAATTACTGAGACATTAATTTAAAAGTTCATAAACTTGAAAAAAAAATAATCATGAACTTTCAGTGATTTTTCAGTATTTAAGTAACTGTTACATGAAGAATCCATTAAGAATTTTTCATGTTGCAGTAATTTTAAATTGACTGGGAATTGCGCATTTAAATTAAATCTATTTACATTGTCTGCATTCTGTACTCTGCAAATATATTTTGCAGATTTTACACTAAGGTTTTACATGTAATGTTGACCTTGTCAGTATATCTCTGCATAAGAAGAAAACTATAGGTACTTTTTCTAAAGATTTTAAAAATAAAATTGAGTTTTTTGGTTTTATTAAATTGATTCGCAACTTCAAATCGCAAAAAAAACGAAAAATTTGAAATAGTTAAAAATGATTAAAAAAAATAGAAAAATCTTTTTCGTGTTTATGTTATTTGAATGATAGGAACGATAAGCAAATAGCCTTTAAGATCTTGCTTATTTACGTAAAATTACGTTAAATCAAAATATTTGACATGGTACCTTAGGTTCTGTGACGTGTTCACGTAATTTATGGTATGATATGGTACCGTAGCAGCACTGTAACTAAAATGTAACTAAAACTAAAATTATCATAGTGAATCTAATTAAAATGAAACTTCAAATGGCATCGGTCGGCCAAGAATCATGATATCGGTAGACGAATGATACAGAAGGTTAATTACAATAATATAGCGTAGGCTTCATTTTTAAAGTATCTAAAGGACACCATGTTGTAGATTTTGACGGTTAACGAATGTTGGTAGATTAGATCAACTATTGACCATTATTTATATCTATTCTTTAATTTTAAACTGCTCTCAAAATCACTTAATTTTTGAAAACCAATACTCTTAAAATTGTTGGCAAAATTGACTTACCGTAAATCTTCTCTATTTTTACCCAGAAAATTTGACCTTTTACCTACAGTTCTGGTCGTTTATGAATTAACACTGTGAGCATTCATGAGCGTTCACATAGATAATTTGTGAACGACCATAACTGTAAGACTTCTATTAAAAATTATTTCCACTTTAAATACCTCATTTTGACTGTCTTCTCTTTAAAATAAAGCATCAAACGTCTAACTCAATGCTTCACCAATCAAAATATAAATAAATATAGGAGCTAAGTACTAACGTAATTTGCTATGTCAGATGTATTTTCTCTAGAGACATTTAATCGACCATCTGCCGAGACTGTTCTTGAAGGAGCTGACTGATTCAACATTTTAAATTTCGTTCGGCAGCTTGTACCAGTGAGGAATAAATCTGTTTGTAAAAAAGTTGTGTCTCGCTGAATTTTTAAGTTAAATTGTCTACAGTCAAACCTCGTTAATCCGAAGTTCGATAGCCGAAAATCTCTCTTATCCGAATAAATTTTCTGAATCTCCATATTTTCAGCAAAACCAGTGCATTTTTAATCCGAATTAAAAATTTCGGATTAACGAGTATTTTCAATTTTTTTACTTAATTTTTTTTGTACAGTATACTGCACTTTTACCGAACTTTCACCTTTTGCGGATCGAACCGTAGTCGTAGCTTATCGTACCGTAGCCTTTGCGAACCGTACTTAACGTACCTACCGTACCAGCACCTCACCTTTCGGTGGAAAAACTCCTTTTTGCCAAAGATTTTGATTGTTTTAGATAAAAAAAAATAAAACGATTTGTTTACATATTGATTTTGTAAAATTAATTAATAAGAAAATCAAAACTTAAGGTTCGGCTTCAGTACGGTACGGTACATTTGGGTACGGTTATTCCGTTTTTTTTTGGTACGCTACGGTTCGCACAATTGCAGTATTAAATAATTTAATTCTAAAAAAATTAATTTTTTTCTTTTTTAATAATTTTTAACATTAGAAAGGCCGGCGGGTCTTTCTTACCCGTTTTCATGTGTTTCCGAGCTATTTCTCAGAGAATAAACTAATTTTCAAAAAGTTTACAAACTAGACCTACTATTCAAGACTAAAAGAATCTAATATTTATGTTTTTTTAGAAAAAATTAAAAATTTTTCCGAGTAAAAAATAAATTTACCTTTT
This sequence comes from Brachionus rubens, assembly GCA_022207745.1. Lineage (NCBI taxonomy): Eukaryota > Metazoa > Rotifera > Eurotatoria > Ploima > Brachionidae > Brachionus > Brachionus rubens. The sequence goes on along the minus strand of JAJVHD010000001.1, from coordinate 230,772 downwards.
TGACCCGATTTTTATTTATTTCATGAAAAAAGTGACATGGATGACTTTTTAGAATACCAATCTAAAGATCTCATTGAAAGCTTTCTTTAGATGTAGATTTCTACCCTTTTAGAGGATTTAATTCCCGTGAAATCCGCAAGAAACCGCGGAAATCAGATTATTTGCTAACATGGATTACATTCAAAAGTGAAAAACGTCTTTTATTTTGTTAAAACAAACCAAAAGAGTAACTGATTAACTTTTCTATGTGTTTCGGTTTTAGAGTATCATATTACAGGAATCTGTTCACTTAGCTATGTCATATTTACACTCCTTTCCACTTTTGTCATATTTACACTCCTTTCAACTTAAGTTCAACTCATTTTTTCACCAAATGATTAAGCAATCTATTCCTTTTTAAAGTAAAAAGTCAATTTTTATTCAAATTATGGATGTTACAGATAAAATATTAAGATTTTATTAAAATTATTCTATGATTCGTAAAAATATTATCTTTGATTGAATTTATGGTCATTTTAACAAATTTATGGATAATTTTAATAAAATTAATTCATTCATCGCGAACAATGATTCAATTAATTGATATCTAAACAGCTTGTGTCCAAAGCTACCCATTGACACCCTTAAAGATGACTTAGTAGATATTAATATCCATTTCTAATGATACGCGCCAGAAAGATCCATCGGGCTTTCTAGTGTTAAAAACGAGTTCTACAATGAATTTTTGGGTTTAGTTTAACCGAAAAAGGCATAACATGAGAGAGCTGATCGTTTGTACATGTAACAAAGTTTTTGAATATAAGAGCTTTTTTTCAATCATGAGTTGTTGATTACATTCTCAATTAAGTTTTTCCCAAACTCGAAAATGTCCGGATCTCGATGCTTACAAAATCAAAAACAGATTGTATTCAAACAAAGTACCTCTAAATTACTGAACTGAATTTTTTCATGAAAACTGTTGTTTTTTTTTTAAAATATTTTCATTGCTGAAAACTTATTATTCAAATTTATTAATTATCATAACTGAGAATTCTGATATTTCCTTTGCTAATTATAACAAAAAATATATGACTTTACCTAAAGCCTAGTAAGATTTAATTAAATCTTGTAATCGAAATTTTGAATTTTTTTTTAAATTAAAAAAGATTATTAAAAAAGAATATTTTAAAAGGTTGAATTAATAGTTGTTCCGCATTAGCACACTGTCATGTCTTAATTTTTACAAATTCATATTAAAATGTGCTAGAAGAGCACCTTGGCGTACCATGAAGTGCAACGATTACATAAAAATTCTTCAAAATTTATTATGAAACAAAAAAATTATTTCACAATTCGAGCTAAAACAAAAAAGAAACCGGAATTTCCAATTTTCATTTCATTTTTTTTTAATTTAATTATTATTTTGCTCATATCCTTTACGTTTTGTTCTAAGTCATTTTAATCTTAGATTATCTGAATATATTTTTCCGAAGCAAAGTGAACTGTAAATACCCCCTACCCCAAGAAAGAAAACAACCATCGTTTATTAAACACGATTTTTAGTTTCTAATTTTTATGATTTTAGATACTCGTTACATTAAATCGATTGTCGATATGAAATCGTTGCGGAAAGAAAACGAAAAAAAAAATTTCCCTATCCGGATCCAATTTGTCACATTGATTGATAGTCCCATTTTTTTTTTAATTTTAAACGTCATTTTTTTTGTTTGAATTTAAAATAAATGGAACAGGCAAACGTCAAAATCTTGGGTTTTTTGAAAACAAATGTTAGTAATCAAATAAACTTGAATTGTTACTTTTAATGTTTTTGCTAATAGATTTGTTAATTTCAGAGAATCGAATGATTAATTTAAGTTTACCCTAAATTACAAAGATGGCACATGGAATGAGTCAAAAAAAGCCTTGGTTTCAAATCTAAAGTATCGAAAAAATTAAGATTTTGCTCTCGGGTAGGGTATGGCTTACCCAGTAGTTTTTGATTTCAGGTATTGGTCTGGTTTGGAGAACCTATAAAATTTGGGTATATACAGCCAATACCACATTATTTACTAGTGATGGCGATCGATCAATTTTCTGGATCATCATCACTTTGTTGATCGATGTGATCAGACAATTGGATCACGATCAGATCATGATTCCAAAGATGATCAAGCAATCGATGATCGGGTAAATAATCGATCTCTGATCACACTTTTTGGTGATCAATCACCATCACTATTATTTACTAATAAAAAACTAGAAACTTATAAAATACCCAAATTTTATGGATTGTCCAACCCAGACCAATACCTGAATAGCTGATAATTACATGCTGGCGATTACTACTTGATTTGGGAATCTGTCCTAGAAGAATGAGTTGCGACACGTTTCGAGCTTACTTGCTCTTTTCAGGCGAATACCTGATCCACTCAGACACGGCTTCGCATTAATCTAGACGGCTTTTTACAAAGTGCTTCTCTGCACTACATTAGTAATGGTTTAGTACAAAATAATTCGAAAGTTTTATTTTCCTAAACGCTTAGAAATGAGAATTTCGGTATTTCTGAGATTTTTAAATCGAGCTTTTACGTCACTAATTATATTTACCACTTTTAATGTAATTCTTATCAAATACAAAAATTCAGCTTAAATTAAAATAATAATTAAGGGAAATTTATTTTTTGATAACATTTGAAATCGAATGAGATAAACTAATTTTGCTAAAAAATTGCTTAATTGATATAATTGTTTGAGTTCAAGTTGAGAAAAGTCTGTTTTTAAAATTTGTAAGACTCCTTATATTTTATGATATCACGTTCTGAAGCTTTAAAATAAACTCTTAAATAAGGTCTCAATAAGATCTTTTGATGTTTGAAGCTAAAAATTTTAAGGTTTAATCACGAAATATTATTTTGAGAAATCAATACATAAATAAAATATACTGTAATTAATGGATTTACATTAATGTTGTAATAATAGTTTACTCTTGAAATCCTCAATGTTACCAAGCTACCAAGACCTTAACAAAAAAAGAAGTGGAATTTACAAATCATGTTTACTAGCACATTGGCATTCAAAAAAAGCCAAGTGGTAGAGATAAAATTTTTGATTTTTGTCTTTAAACCAAGCATCTTGTTGAATCATTTCAACGGTAGAAATCTGACGGTAAAGTGATGTTAGAAATCCAAATAAGAATTTTTTTGTTTTTAAAAGATCATAAATCAAGATTACGTTTGAAAAGACCGAATTCTTACCCTTAGAACCAAACGAGAGGGCTTTGATAGAATCTAGGCAGTGGCTCGGTTCCTTTATCACTACTTTTCGACAGAATATTTCTTCGAATAACTTTTTTCTCGCTAAAAAGATTAATACAGCTTTTCAATTAGATGATTTCCTTTAATTTGATGTGGCATGAGATGGGTTGGAAACTTTTTTCTATACAGATCATGCTTACTTTTAGAGTTGACTTAAGCGGCTACCTAATCCAGATCCGATCAGTGGTTGGATTATTTTTTATTCTGTAGGTCAAATGTATCTTCATAACATGATTTGAGTTTATTTAACTCACTCCCGATTGTAGGAAACGATTTTTCAATTATCTCGACCTTACAGTATTCATATTGTCAAAAAGGATTACCTTTGGGTGTCTTCTCGGTTCTGAAGAGAATTTTCTTGAAAACCCGTCCGAATTTTCTTGAAATTCAAGTCGTGAGAAGTGTGATTTTTTATAATTCTAATGCCCAGACTCAAACAAGTCGCCAACCAATAAATGAGGGTTCATTTGAAAGGAGAAAACGTATATTTTTGACTTAAAGAAAAACCAAATCGATATACCGATTCAATGTTGAACTATAAGCCTTTGAATATAAATGAAACAAAAAAATCATAAGTGTTCTCTAATTTGCCACTATATAAATTCCACTGTAATGATTAAGCAGAAAAAATAGATAAATTGTTTACGAGGTCATGGAAAATGAATTTGAAGTTAACCATAAAACTAACCCATATTCAGGTTTTAAAGTTTCCTTGTTCATTTGAAAAAAAATCCTGGAAATTAACTTGTAACATGATATCATATGATATCATGTTTCCATTAGAATTCGTTGGGAATCCATAATATTTGTTATTCTCTTAATGATATCATCTGATATCATGTCATGATAACATGTAATTTAAACTGACCGAAGCTGATAGGAGATGACATCATTTGGTCATAAATTCTGATACGAACTGATATAAGCTGATGTCATATGATATAATGTGACATGTTAATTTCCGGGACTGTATTTCATAGATTTTTTCAAGATAATTTTTCTAAGAGAATAAATTCAATTTCGTTTTTTAAATTTTAATTAAAACCTCGAATACTGAGCTATTGAATATCAACTCATTATAGCACAGAAAGCCTCAAAATTGAAAACTTTTATAAAATCATTAAAATTGTTAAAAAAAAACCTAAAAAAAAAAATTTTCAAATAGCTAACTCTAATTTATTTAAACCTTTATTTTGAGCACACTTTTATTGAAAAATATTTTATAAAATGGAAAATGATTAGGGATAAACTATTCAAGTATTATGATACTCTCTAAAAAATAAATACACTCTTTAATTATGAAACTAATATTTGATCTTGAAAAAGATCTTGAGTGTCTCACATTATAAATCGTCATATAAAAATAGAAGCGGCGGCGTGGTTCAGTGGTTAGAGTATCAGTAATTGGAGAATATGATCCGGGTTCAAACCCTGTTCAAGGAAAAAAAAAAAAATAATAAAAGTGTTTCAAAAAATAGTAAAATTGATCTAGCCATTGTCCATGACGGATGTGTCACATACAGCGCATTGTAACCGTAGATGGACGTTTACCATTCGTCACCAAATGGTATTAAAAATCGTGTTATCAATTGAAAAAAGTGTTTAAAAAAATAAATTGTGTATTATAGAAAAATTAATTGTGTTATGATATTAACAGAGTGTTGGAGGTCCATGATAGACGCTCCAGTCCCCCTATCGCCTTAGTTGCGGCCTAATAAAAAAAAAAAAAAAAAAAAAAAAAAAAAATAAAAATAGAGAAACTCAAATTTAAAAAAAAATACCCAAATCACGAACCCGTACTAAAAATTCTCTAAATTTTTAATGCATGATTTTGCGGTAAATTTCCGATGTTTTAGTAAGGATACGGGTACCGGTAAGTTTTGAGTACGGTTCGGAACGGATACGGCAAGCCTTTAATTCGGTGGAAGTGCAGTACTATTGACATATTGACCAGGGATAACAATAATTTATAGCCCATACATTCATTAAGGAACTGATATATTCATGACACTGCATGTTCATTCATTTAAACTCGTTTTTTTCGAACGCATGTTTTCGCGTTTAATACTGCCAAAAAGTTAAGTTGCTAAAACTTAATTAAACACCATAGAACGCGTTATTTTTCCCGTTTAAACGCTTTTTTATTTGCGTTTTAACGCGAGCAGAAACTAAGTTTATTTCTTTTCGGGTTAACATTAAACACTATTCTGTAATTTAACCTATATCGAAACAACTACGTAAAAGTTCCCGCTTCAGTTAAACTTCAACACTATTAAAATGTAAATCGACTCTTTTCCATGCATCTGTGACAATTTTTCAATTCTTAAATATCAAATTAATCATGTAATGTATTCCTAAATGTTCTGATTGAGAAAGCTAAGTATGCGGCAATCCGAATGAAATTTTCCTGTTCGGATTAACGAGGGATGACTGTAGTCATTTAATTATGATCAAGGGGTCTCATGATTGGATCGTCCAACACAAAAAATAGAAAACGATCTTTACTCTTTATTTTAAAAATTACAAATTTATATTGAATAAGTTGTAGAATATTTAACATATGAATTCACTCGATTTAACATGACCTTAATAGTTTTCATTGGGTTGATCATTGAATCAATTAATATACACATAACTTCATTAACTTTTAACAAGGTTTTTTTAAAAACAAAATAATTTTTGTTTTAAGTTGGCTTCAACAAAAAACTCATCCGAAAACAAGCTCTCAAGCAATTTGTGAAGAAAAAAAAAAGCAGTTTTTAGTATCGATTAATCTTTAATCATTTTCAAAAAAAAAATTACTTTAATTTTTAACAAAAAAATATAATATTTTTAAACCCAAATTAATTTAAAAAAATTGGTCATTTTAAAAATAAATAAATATTTTTGTTTTCGAATTTTGAATGTTTTTTCATGATAACTTTTTAATTCCTTGAATCTGGAAATCGCTTTAAGCACTAATTAATAATAAAATTGATGGATAAGTATTGTTAAAATATCAGGAAGTCATTTTTTTCGTTTTGGAGAAGCTTGAAAATTAATTAAAGTCGATTTTTAATTAAAACAAAAAAGTACAAAGATAATTAAACCCAAAAAAAATTATTTCTTTAATGTCTATGAAAAGTACATTAATGGATTCGAATATATATTTGGTAGAATGGCAAACGTTAAGCTCAAACGTTAGAAAAAAAATTATCAAAAAAAATCAGAAGCCTCTATTCCTACTGGGTAAAGTGTTTACGTATTAAAAAAAAAATTATCAAATTAATTACAATCACAGAAACCTATTATCATTAGAACAAAATTATATTCAAACTCTAATTAAATTTTTTGTTAAAAATAAAGATTCAAAATTTACCTAGCAGAAGTTATTTCAGAGTTTCTGAATTTCTGAGAAAAAATTCTGAAAAAAGATTTTTTCTTCAAAGACATTTTTTGAAATCAAGATTTTTTTTACTAAACTTTTTTGATACAGTGTCACTTCCTTTGAAATTAAATAACACTCACTTTCAAGTTCAAAATTTGGAAGATTGAGACCGAAATTTGGGGGTTAATGAGAATTTTTTTTCCCACCTGTTTTAGCAAAGTTACGTAGGCTAAAGACGATTGTAGAGATCTAGATAAAGATTATTACTCGAAATCTCAAGTTCAATAAAGGTCCATGAGCGTTCATGAATGTTTTTGAAGGTTTAATGGCTCATAAAATCATTCAGGGTGGGATTGATTTTGAAACTTATTTAAGGAGCGAATGGTCCAGTGGTTTGAGCCGAGTCCTATGGAGCGAGAGGTCGATGGTTCAATTCCCGCCATGGTAGAAAATTTTCTGTCATCGTATGATGTCAAAAAAGACCAATCGTAATCGATTTGCAGATTAAACACAAAACCATGAAGATGTGCAACATACATTGTATCTCGCATGCGAGTCCTGGTGGCTTAAAAATAAGGGTTCCGAAAGGAGCAATTTAGCAAGTGTAGAGATCGGCTTCGTCTTACCTTAATTTCAAGTTTGTTTTCATCATCAAAAAAAAACACAAAACGAAAAATTTTAAGTTCGTATGAAAATTTTCAAAATTTTTATTACCGAAAAAAAACTCTAAAATTTTTACTTTTCAGTGTCTCAAGATAAGTCATGAAAAAATTAAAAATTAGAGGACTCGAGTCATACCAACTCTGAGTCGCACTCTCTGAAATTTTAAGAATACGATTTTTTTAAGAATATCCCCCAAAGCTTGTTTGTTGCACTAAAAAGTTGTCTCAGTTCTTAGTTGCCACGGAAATTTTTGGGATTTCTGAGACCATGCGGTTTCGGGAGAAAAATTGAAGGTTTTGGGTCTAACCGAGCAAACTTTTCGGTGATATTTCCATCAAAAAGTTTTTGAATATAAACCAGAATTACCCATTTTTTAACCGTTCTAACTGTGACTTGAATTTTTAAAAAAGAACCTTCTTTGTAAATCATAATTTCTAATTTGATTTGGAATTTATTTTTAATGAAATAAAATAAAAATCCTGAAATATGCTTGCCATGAATCAAAAAGACATTAAAAAAATTAAAAATAACTCTTATTAATATGTTAAACCTTTCACCTGTTTGGCCTATTTTTTTGAAATGATTAACAAAATAAATTGGAAAAATAAATCGTTTTTAATTTATTATGCTTTTCGACAAATATATTTTAATAAAACGCAACCAAGTGTCTGGAGTCGTTTTGAAGAAAAACTGACAAAACCCTTTAAACACTCGGTTTTCAAAGTTATTCAGATGTTCGAACGTTTTGAAAAATATCCGAGCAACTTTCAAATTTGCAAAAATAAATTACAGCCTTCCCTCGTTAATCCGACCACTTTGGGTCAACGGCTTAATGTAGGATATGCGATAATCCGGAAATCAAGGTTTTGAGTGAAATTGTCGGATTAATGAAAATTTAAACAAAAGAACGACCCGAGTTCAATCCCCGCAAGGGGAGAAAATTTTCTGACTGTTTTTGTATTACAGGGAGATGTGTTTGATGGGAATGGTAGCTCAATTGGTATCGTCGGTTGATCAATGCTTCACTAAAGTGTCAGTTCGAATCCCGCTGGGGTCAAATTTGTTTCAAAGAAGCAAAGAAACTACCAAAAGCATTAATGCCATTGGTGTAAAATCGAGTAAAACACCGAAACCTTAGCTCATAAATAATTTCAATTCACAGGTACAATACTTTGTATGTGCCATTAACTGTGCTAACATTATTTAATTAAATAAAGAACTTATAAATTTCAAAAGCGACGTTAATTTGGCGACGTTTTTGATCAAGAGTTAAATCTGTTCGAGGTGGTTTAGGTGATTAAAATAATTTTTGTTTGATTAGATTAGAATTAAATTCGTGAAATTTATTATTTAGAAGAGACGCCATTGTGCAAACAAAAGAAAAATTTGACAATACATAAAAAAAAAATTAACGAGGTTGTTTTTAATGGTTCCACATGGGAATGTTAATGGAATTCATCGTGGTGTCGGAAAAACGAGGGTTCCGGATAGTCGTGGGGTCGGATTAACGAGGTAAGGCTGTATAAGTGAAAATATTTACAAAGGTCATATCATGGTGTAATTTGATACTTGGAACTCGAATATCTGGTTTATTTTGCTTGGTTTGGGCTTTTTTTTAATATTTTTTTTCAGGAAGCTCACATTCAATACTCATGTTAGGTAACAAACGTAAGCTCTTGATGCGATACTATCAGTTTAAATATTGACCTCAGAATAAAGGTTTTAGACCCCTATGTGCTTTTTTCAGGTATCCTAAAACATTTATTTAGGGACAAACAAACTAGAAATCTTTAATAATATAAAAACTTTACCTCGAACTAGAAGTAGATCTTGTTGTTTCATGCTGAGATGATGAAAAAAATATTAAGCCTTTCATAAAGATCTATGAGTACCTTTAAAAGGAACTTTTTTCAAAAAATAATCCTGAATGTATTTACTTTTAAGACTAAAATTTTTAATTTTTTTTATGTAAATATTACAAAATGAAGCTTAATCTTTTTGATTTCTGACAGCCTAATCACAAAGAAAAAAATTCGGAAATACGAACTTGAGGGAAAAAATAAAATTTCAATCAAATACTTCCATTGAATGTTGGAAGAAAATATAATTATTATGAAATAATTAAATCCTGATTAAATTTTTTATTTTTTAAAATTAATCTATTGGGAACAAATATATGAAGAGACATAGAATTGTTTTATAATTCATTTAATTTTTTAGTATTACCAACGATTATATTTTTTGTACAAATGCGATTAAACGATTAGGACTTAAAACTCTGAAATCTTTGATTTCACTTCAAGTTAAAAATTATAAATTTAAGCTAAATTGAAAGTAATGAGAATTTTTGCTTGGAAAAGTTTTTTTATTCAAACCTAAATAAACATATTTGTCATAACTAAATTTCAAAATACCTCATATTTGGGATTTTTTATTTTTTTTCACCTTTTTTGGCCTTAAGTGTACAAAAAGTAAAACCAACAATTTGTTAATAATTTTTTCAAAATTAAGCGTTGGAAAAGTGTTAGATGTTAGAGTTATAGCGTTAAGGTCTAAAAAAAAGCGTATGTTAGTGTTATGTTAGAATAAGTGTTATGAGTAAAACACAGAATAATCCAGCTCTTAGTCGTCAAAAATCAGTTTTAATAAATATCCAAACACGCAAAATTTTAATTGTATTAAAATATAAAAAATTTTAGCCGTATCCCTTTGCTTTTTTCTAGCGAAATGTCATTGAAATGTTGTGGCCATTCACGTGTTCCTATTGTGAACTTTCATGAAATGATTTTGAAAAGTCATTATTGATTTAAGGGTATCAACTTAAAGCTAAAAAGCTCTAGTTAAATCTTGTAAAACTAGCTTTGAGTTGATACACATAAATCAATGATGGCTTTTCAAAATCATTAGTACATTAAAGTTCACGTGAAGAACACGTGAACGACTACAACAGGACTTTTTTAATTTGAAAGAGTTTAAATTGATTTAAATATACTTTCGAAAGATAGAAAGTTACTAATTGATGGGAAAAGATGTTTCCCAAAAGCCATATCCGGGTCCTTCATTAGAATCCCACAATTTTTAAGCATCTGCTTCAACAAGATATGATTCTCTCCCAATCTTAGGATTCATTTTTGTAATTAATTTCCTCATTTTACACTAGAGGACCAACAAATTTTCAGCTTTCCATAATTGGGACCACCCCCCTCACGGGGCCCTTCGCCATAAAGACCAAATATTCCTGGCGACGGCCCTGGTTTGGGTAAAAAAGAAAGGTGTTAGGAAAGGGTTAGAGAACTGCTAGGATCAAAAAGAGAAGCGTTAGGTTAGTTTAACGGTCAAAAAAAAAGAAGTGCTAACACTTACCTAACACTTGTCCAACGCTCTCTTTTGACACTCTAACATATCTCTTTTAGCCTCCAACACTTCTCTATCGCTTTTGTTTTATCTTCTAACACACTATTTTTTTACAACGTAACAATTTTTATCTAACTCAGTCTAACACTTTTGGTAAAGAAATCATTAAAAGTAATTTAAATCATAGGCGTGTGGTAAACACGGCTGAAGTTAAATCAAAAAAAGTAAAAAAATGGGTAAAATTTGCTATTTTTCCCTAAATTTGAACCCTTCAAACAACTCAGAGATCCTTGATAATACATTAATCTTGAAGAAAATTTTACGTTCTTTTCGAATATTTATAAATATTATGGATTTGATGGGTTAATAAAAAAGTTAAAGGTTAAAAAGTAAAGTATGGCTTCTGAAGGGTCTTGACATTTTGGCTCTGTACTATAAGAGCAGGTAATAAATTAGCACAATTAAAATAGCAAAAAAATATAATTAGCACGTTTAAAATAGCAAGAATAAAATAGCCAGGTTGAAATCTCTACCTGTAAATTTTAGGTGTCATAAAAAAATAGCACAATTAAAATAGCAAAAAATAGCAAAATTTTACTCAATCAATATTTCGTGTCCAATCAAAAAAAAGTTAATTAATATTCTAAAATAAGATTTCTCAAACTTTCATCAAGCTAAACACATTCTTCTTTCTGGTATGAAGCTCGAGCGACTTTTTAGATTTTTCGTTTATATTCTTTATTTGACAACTCATTCTTAGTTATATTTCAAAACGCGTCATGCGGACTTTGTGATCTTTATGGTCAAAAAGGCTCTGATCACAAAATTTTTTGGATTTTTTAAAAATTACTCAAAACTTAACAAAGTCCACATGAACCTTCAAAACATCATAAGAAGATTCGACCATACACCCGTTCGTTTCACAAGTAGAACTACAACTTGGGTATGTACAGCGCAGGCAAAATTCCTTTGTAAGAAAGTTATGGTTTGTTTTTTTTTGTGAAAGAGTAACAAAGCCATGCTCGATATTAAGGTTATTCAAAAAATCCATTTTAATTAGTCTAATCTAAAGCTGAAAGAACTAGTGTGCTAATTTGAACATTAAATTATTTTCAATAATATTTTTTTGGTCGGCTCTTGCTATTTTAATTGATTAAACAAAACCAAGTTGCTTTTTTTTTTGCTAATTTAATTATGCTATTCTAAATGTGCTATTTTAATCTTTGCTATTTTAAAATACTCCCTGACATTTTAGACCCCTAGGATTTGTAAAAATTATTTTTGACACCCCCTAAAAATTTGGTATTCCTAGATTTTCATATGCGTATATTACGAATTTGAGGTCGAAAATCACGATAGTTTGGACGTTGTGCATTACCGAAACCTTATTTACAGAATTTTCCGTAAGGCTTTACATCGAATGTTTACCATGCGATAAATCCAAAAGTAAAACCTTATCCTCACTTTAAAAAAAAACCATTAAAATTTTAATTGAGTCTTTTGTTTTTAAATGAATTGATTATCACCTTCAAATCGCCGAGTATATGTAAGCTAATTTTAATTAAAAATGCTTAAAAGATTGCCTTAGAACATGTTTTAAAACCGCATGTTTTCAACACAACGTATTAGAATACTAAGAAAAAGAAACATGTTGAGATATTATTAAAACCAATGTTTCATTACTCAACTTAATTAATTTTTGAATTGTTTAATGTTTCCGCCTGTTTTGAACAGAATTTAAATTTTTTGTTGATTTAACTCTTTTTTTGAAAAAACCTCTAGAAAAATACAAAAATTAAATTAAAGTTAATAAAACCTTGTATTTTACTCTTAACATTGAAGATAATTTTGAACCACTACTTACGAATTTTAACATTCGACAATATACATACATGATCACGACGGAACGACCTTTCTCATATTTAGTATGTTTCTTCACTTGATTGGGATGGTAACACCCACCACCTTTAGGGGTGATTAAATGTCCAGCAGATCTTTTTGATTCTCTGTTGAAAAAACAGTCCCTCATTGACGATACCTCATAGATTAAAAAATTATTAAAACAAAAAATGTCTTTAAGTTAAAATTTTCAAATTTCCAAATAACGGCATGTCATTTTAATTCGGTGTTAAACATTGATTACAAACAAGACACATGTCGTTAAATTCTTATTCTATGACATTAACTAACTGGTGTTAAGCTCGATTAAATAACATAATGTCAAAAATTTTGATTCAAAAAATTTATGATTTTGAACTCATTACCTAAAATTAGTTCTTTTTTCTAAGGAAATTACAGAAAAAAATGAATTATTCAAATTCTTGACGATGTTGAATAAAAGTTGAGCTAACAAAAAAAAGAAATTGATGCTTCAAACTATGATTGAAATCTGAAATAAATCAACGACAATAAAAAATTTTTTAGCTTAACTTAGTATTCTAGTGAGATGTCTGGTTGAATTATTATTGCAACACGCAAACCTTACTCCCTGCCCGAGGGTATAACTAATATAAAGTTAAAAATTGATGGGGAATTAAAAATTATAACTTTTGCCGTTCGCTCAAATTCTAATATAATAAGGTTTGCACCATGCAACACATCCACACTATTTTAATATGCAAAATCGACTTGATTACTTTGTTCTCCATTTATGAAAACCTTAGAATGACAAATTCTTATGGGGGAGGGAGTCTGAAAAAAAAATTTTGGAATGAAGGAATTTGCAAATTTTGACCCGAAATTCGTGATCCTCGTATAGAAAACCATAGAAAACATATATATTTTGTTAAGGTTCCGTAAATGAAAAACGTCCACACTCATTTTTAGATTGATTTTCGACCTCAAAATCGTAATCTACACATATGAAAACGTAGGAAAGCCAATTTTTTAGGGGGTGTCCAAAATAATTTTTTCAGATCCCAGGGGTCTGAAGTGTCAAGACCCCTCAAAAACCATACTTTACTTTTTAATAGATAACTCTCGTATTCAACAATCATCCCCATATAAACTATATATATTCTGAAAGGGCGAATATCCTATTAGAAAAATTTATTTTCAAGGATCCTTGAGTTATTTGAAAATCAATTTAAAAGTTAGTGTGCATTTCCGGAACCTTATTTCAAAAATTCAATTTGGGGAGTTTTTATGAATCTATGTTTTTTCTTGACGAGGATCACGAATTTCGGGTCAAAATTTGCAAATTACTTCATCCTTCAGTTTTATGATTTTTAGGAACATTGTTTCTATTCTACAGGCAGGGGGTAACATTTTCACTTTTTTTCCTAAACGAGGCCGAGGTGGGTGGGTATTTTTGGCGGGTAAAAAAGTGATCTATTTGATTTTTTCTTTTAAATTAACATCAAAAATATTGAAATTCACAGGAAGAAAAATAAGGGTGGATGGGTCTTTTTTGACAAAAAAACACAATTTTGGAAAAAAATCCTTTTTTTTGCTGTGTTGTTCACTGTTACCGATAAAAAAAATTAAAGTTTTAAAATTTTTTCATTTTTTTTACATAGTCAGAAATACAAATCAATTAACTTTGGATAATACAAAGACAATTTTTGTATTCTTTTTATCTATCCGCCTTTTTTGATTTTTCATTTCTTTGATAGTTGAAATCGGCGATTCTAATGATAATCCTTTCTTTTATGATTTACAAACGACTAAACAGTAATTTTATTACAATGAGAAAAAATTTAAAAATATCGGTTTTTAAGATCTATGTAGAAATACAACGTTATGATTGATTTCCAAACTTTTCCATAAACCAAAGTCAGAATTTTAGGGTGGGTCCTTTAAAAAAAAGGATTCTGGGGAAAATTTTTCCCTAGGGTGGGTTACAAAAGGCGGATTTTTTTTCAAAACCCCCTCGTGTGCAGAATTTTCTTTCCTCCTACCCCCTGCTACAGGTTAAAAAAATCAAAAATCTAAAACCTACATTTCTTTCCATAATCTATTTCAAATTTCGACTTTCTTAGTGGTTTTGAGGCAATCGTATAAAAAAACTCTAGATTATTATTAACAATATGTGAACAACTTTACACTTTTCTACATTAAGCTGAACTGACCAGTATTTTGACCACATGCATCTGATTGTAACATAAGAATCGAGCTAAGGTTTTTGATTGTTGATAAGATTTTCGTTGTATCAGCATACGCTTCACAACTGTTTTGGATAAGCTCCAACATTTCGTTAATACAGTACATTTCTGAAATAAGTTGACATGTTTCGGAGCATTGCTTAAGACGCTCAGGCGCATTGCTTAGGCACGCAAAAGAAATATTTTCAATGCACAAGCGCATGCTCTTGCGCACGATAATTTAATTTTATACAATTTTTTCCTGCGCTTATGTGCAATAAATATTGTTTAAACTGCATAACAAAGAGTAGAGGAAAGACTACTGAACCTTTTGGAACTCCACTGCTGATTTTTACCCAACCCAAGATAGCGTCCCATAACACTACCTTTTGTGAACAATTTGACAAGAACGCTTTTATCTAGTTGATCAGACCATCATCAAAACCAAAAAATTAAAGCTTGAAAAATTAAGTTTCAATGCTGTTTTGGCCTTTCAAGTGTTCCTCCAAGTTTCATATTGATGTCAAATAAAAACAAAATTTAAATCGTTCCAAAAATATGCTTGGTAACTACAGTTTCAAAAGTTGTTTCTGGTGATATTATTCTTTATTGGCCAGCATTTAGTTTTCTTTATCGTAGAATTACCCAAAAACATTACAATTTGAAAAAACGGCTCTACGACAAAAATGGAAGCAAATATTAAATTTTTAACACCGTAACATTTTCTAACATAAAATTTTAGGTAATGTTACGATCTCAAAGTATGGGCTGTATATGGTGAAATGAACTGTTGAAATGCTAAATTGCTGAATCGTTAAAAACTTATAATTGCCAGAAATTATAGATAAGAATAGATATTTTCTTGAAAAATCTTTGAAGCCAATTTTTAAAAATCTGGAACCTGAAAGAAATAGTTAAAATTCTTGGGGCTGGTCAATTTTGTGTTCACTGAGAATTTTGGAAAATTCTCAAATCTTAATGGAATCTTATAAGGTTTGTTACTGAACTTGAAAAAATCGTGTCACGAACATGTTAAGATCTTAACTTAAGAATTAGTTCCTCGGATTATCTAATATCATCACGTTCGATTTTTTATGGTCCATTTAAAAGGGTAAAAGCTCAGCTTTTTAATTATCTTGGGTTTAATAACGAAAAGTAAAACCACTGAAGAATTAAAAAATCTCTCTTAGCTATAGGGTGATTCTCTTTTTCGAAATCCGTACTAATGTAAAACACAAGATCACATGAACTTATTTTATAACGTCACTAAACATGAATAAAAATTGCTAGTCTTAGGGCTGAAAATTCTTAAAAAACGGAAATTTTTAAATAATACTATTCTTGATTTTGCATAATTTCGTTATTTCAAAATTCGTTACTTCGAGTCGAATTTAAAAAGTTAAGCAGCTATTAAAGCGATCTAATCAACTTTTTTGCATTTGAACTTTAATTCTTTAAAAACTAACTCGAATTTTAAGATTTTAATTAATTACAAGCTCTAAAGATCTTGTTTTAAATAAGTTTAAGTATTTCCAAACAAATCCGATTAAGGATATTGTTTATTTTTTAATTAAAAAAAAAGACATACACTGGGTATTTATCAAGTATTTTATTCAAAATAAGAAATTTAATTTTCAGCATCTTCATATTGATTTTCGTCTTCATTTTTATCAGCAGATTCTAAAGTACAAAAAATAGATTAAATTTTTTTTTTTTAAGGATATAAAAAAATTACTTTCATAATTTATATTGAGGCGTCTCAATATTTGTTGTCCACGATCACTTAACTTTACATTATCAAAATCTGCATTCGAGTCAAAAAATTGATTTTCTTCATCGCCTTCATCTTCAAAATTACCCTCATCAATTTCATTAGTGTCTTCCTCTTCGCCTTCTTCTGAATCCCCACTCATTTCTTCGTCTGGATACAAAGCTTGACATTCATTAATAGCTTTAAAAATCGGATTCAATAAAGAATTATCTTCAGGAACAAATCTAATTGGTGTAATCTCATCCGAATCATCGTTATTCCCGTCATCTTCTTCTTTTAATTCGACTTTTCCGTTTATTAATTCAACTGGATGATCAGTTATCAAATAAAGACATTCGAAAGGAAATGCGTTCAAGTCTTTAGAGATGGCGTGGAGGGCTATGCTCGGATAGTTGAGACATATGTCACTTCCGTCATTGTTTTTCCATAACAAATGTCTAAAATTAAGGTCATTATTAGATAAGTTTAGAGACTATTTGAAGCCTTACTGTTCGGAAACAATTAAAACACCAGTTCCGTATTCTTGGTCACCAATGAAAGCTTTGGTATTTGATGATTGAATTTTGACACCTTCTTGAGTTAACAACATGATTTAAATTTAGATTTTTGTTTGATATTTTTTAAGAATGAAAATTTTTCAAATAAATTTGAAATTACTTAAATGAACAGACAAAAGTGTGTCAGTAAAAAAAAACAGCAAATAAAAATTAATTTTAAGTTAGATTATAAAACACTCGCAAAAAATGCGATAAGTTTAAAGCAAAAACCATTTACTTTCAACAAAAAAAAAACAAAAAATGTTAAGCAAAATTTTAAGTTGTAAATCTTTGAACTCAAAATTTTTGAACGCTACTTCCCAGGTACACAATCAAAGTTTATTTTTTGAACATCAAAATTGAACATTTTTGTTAACAAGATTATTACCTCGAAATGTAACATTAGTCTTCAAGAGTATCAAAGTAAAAAAATATTGCAAGATAATGGGATTAATGTACAACGATTTTTGATGGCTTCAACCCCCGACGAAGCTACCGAGGCCGGACAAAAATTAAGTATACATCATTTCAATTTTCGTGGAGATCAATTTTAATAAACCAGTTTAAAGTGAACACAATTGCTAAAGAGTTGGTAATCAAAGCCCAAATTTTAGCTGGTGGCAGAGGGCGTGGCACATTTTCAAGCGGACTTCAAGGTGGTGTAAAATTGACAAAAGAGTAATTTTATTAAAATTTTAAAAATGGACTCGTGTTTATTTATGATCGATTTTAAGTCCGAGTATTGTTAAAGATTTGACCGCTAAAATGTTAAATCATCGTTTAGTTACTAAACAAACTAAACCAGAAGGTGTTTTAGTTGAGAAATTAATGGTTGCCGAAGCTTTGGACATTGCTAGAGAGACTTATTTTGCAATTTTACTTGATAGAGCTTTTGATGGTCCTGTTATGATTGGAAGTCCAGTAGGAGGTGTCGATATCGAAGAAGTTGCAGAGAAGCAACCAGACAAAATATTCAAAGACAAAATCAATTTCGAGACTGGCATCACACGTGAACAAGCCATTCAAATGGCTAAAAATTTAGAATTCACAGGAAAAAATATCGAAATCGCAGCTGATCAGATATCAAAATTGTACAGACTATTTCGTAAACTAGACTGTACTCAACTTGAAATAAATCCTTTTGGTGAAACACCAGACGGTCGTGTAGTTTGTTTCGATGCAAAATTGAACTTTGACGACAATGCTGAGTTTAGACAAAAACAAATTTTTTCAGAACAAGATTTAAGTGAAACAGACCCAAGAGAAATCAAAGCTATCAAACTCGGATTAAATTATATCCAAATGGACGGTAATATCGGTTGCATGGTAAACGGTGCTGGTCTAGCTATGGCAACAATGGACATTATAAGTCATTACGGAGGTACCCCAGCTAACTTTTTAGACTGTGGTGGCAACGTAAATGAAAAACAAGTATACGAAGCTTTTAAATTGTTAACATCCGACTCTCAAGTATGTCAAATCTAAAATTTGTTTGGGTAAAATTTTTAAATTTCTCTTAAAGGTCAAAGCTATCCTTGTCAACATCTTTGGAGGTATTGTTAACTGTGGCACAATAGCTAATGGAATAGTCAATGCTTGTCGAACAATGAACCTAAAAGTTCCGTTAATTGTTCGTCTTCAAGGAACAAATGCCGAAAAAGCAAATGAAATTATTCTCAATAGTGGTTTAAATATTATTCCCGAGTTAGATTTTGATACAGCTGCTAAAAAAGCGTGTTCAGTAGTCGTATGAAATTTTGAAATTTTTGTTAAACAAATTCCTTTTTTTTTAATTTTGTTATAGAATAAATAAAATAACGCGAACAAAGAAATGTTTTTACTATCTAAAATATCATCGTACAAAAATTGTTATGTTCTCTTTCGTTGAAATTTAACAAAAATAAAAAAATGCAAATTTTTTTTAAAACTTCATAAAGTATTATACATCAAACAAAAGAGGGTGGCTTAAGATTAAAGCCCATATTTTATTACCTAATTTTGTTATTTAAGGATTATTATTCGAGATTTGATATTGAAGATTTTATGATTATATAAGAGATTTTTAATGAGTAATTAAATTTTTATTTTCCAAGTAGATTTTTGTCTCGTTCAAAAAGTTGATTCGTCTTCTTCTTCTTTTTTTTGATCATTAAAAAATGACTGTCAAAAAAAGTTATGTTGTCGTTCTTGTAGTTTGTGTTGTAATTACAGTATAATCGCTTTAATCCGAATACATCTTTATCCGAAATATTCTATTATTCGAACAAAATCGTAGGCTCATGGCTATGTGTTAACTAGACAATGTAAAAATTTCTCATTAATCCGAAAATTCATGTTCGGTTTATTTTGTTAGTTCGAATAAATTTTATTGGCTAAAATAGTGCATGTTGATTGTTTTATGTTTCTTTTGTTCGAAAAAATTACAAACAAATAAAAATTACATATCAAAAAAAAAACACGCGTCATATAATCATAAATATAAAATGAATAAACAAAAAAGGGCAAAAGTTGAATTGTCCATTGACAATAAAAGAGAGATTTGTATGTTTTATGTCGAAAATCCAAATTACAAACAAGTTGAGTTAATTCGATATTTTTCGTCAAAATTTAATCATGTAATTCCAGCTTCAACAATGCATGACATATTAACAAAGAAAAAAATGTATTTAGAAGGACATGCCAATAAGTTTAGAGCACGGGAATCTAAGTACCCTGAATTGGAGGAAGCTCTATTTTTATGGTTTTGTGATAAACGTTCGTTATAATCTCGATGAAACTGCTTTGTTTTTTAAGTTACAACCCAACAAAACATTATCGAATTGTAAAGAACCTGGTAAAAAAGTCAATAAAGATAGAATTACAGTTGCGATTTGCTGTAATGCATCTGGGTCAGATAGACCATTACCAATCGTAATCGGCAAATACGTTCGTCCTCATTGTTTCAAAAATAATAAACCTAGTGATATTCTTCCCTATTATTCAAATCGAACCGCTTGGATGACCAGTCTAATCTTCGATGACATTTTGAAAAAGTTAAACGAACGTATTAAACAATCCGATCCTAAACGTAAAGTTCTACTGTTAGTAGACAATGCATCATCGCATAATACACAACAAGAGTACAGTAACATAACAGTGAAATTTTTGCCACCAAATTGTACTTCGGTCTTACAGCCATGTGATGCTGGCATTATACATTCATTTAAGTCTAATTACAGAAAACTTTTGGTCGAGTTTTTCTTAAATTCGATCGAAATGGTAAACAAGATTGAATTACCTAACTTGAAAGATGCACTGTACATGGTTCGTAATGCATGGAAAAAAGTTGATAATTTAACTATTTCAAATTGTTGGTTGAAATGTGACATTATTAAACATGTACAAACGCCGACAAGTTCAACATCAACAAATTCCGTTACACTTAGCTTAGAAGAGTTGTTAAGTCGTCTAAGAAATGGTTATTACAGCTATGTCTGTTCAGCTCAAGAGTACATTGATAGTGAAATCAATGAACCAACTGGTGAGTTGTTAACAGATGCAGACATAGTTGAACTAGTTAAAAAGCCAGATGAATCTGATAATGATCAAGAATGTATTCAAGAGGTACAAATCGAAAATAAAAAAATTACTTTTGCCGAAGCTGCCGAAAGTTTCAAAATTTTTTGTGAATTTGTAGAACAGTCTAAAGCTTGTTTAGACGAAGATATAGACAAGATTTCTTATTTTAAATCCCGTTTTACCATTTTAAGAGAATCAGGCATGGTTCAATCGAACTTGAATTCATTTTTTAGAACAGATTAATATTTTATGGAAACTTTTTTTATCTTATTCGTGTAAAACTCTAATTTAATTATCCTTTTGTTTTGTTTAAAAGTCTTTCAATAAAAAATTTGTAATTAATCCGAATTTTTAACTTCTATAACTTAAAATCCGATTTATCGATATATCGGAAAAATTAATCCGAACTAAATTGAATTAAGGCGATTTTTCTTCGGATTAAAGCGATTATACTGTAGTCAAAGTGTGCCATTACAACAAAAACATTCTAAAAAACATGGTCATAGTCAATCCGCGGTATTTAACTGTGATGGTAAGTTACGAATATTTTGAATTGTTTTCAAAGCCTCATATCAAAAACAGTTGTCTCATCGTTGTTAATCAACTTCCCTTATAGCTTTTGCAGCCGAGGTGATTACCGTCAACTCTCGTTCACGATTACATGTAATAATCTACAATATTGTCCTTTAATTACATGTGAAATTAACCGCAACAAGGTTCCTTTTTTCACTAATTAGAATTACATGCAACTATCTGACGAAATTCGGTTATAATTGCGATTTTTGGCTATAATTGAGCAAAAATAACTAAAATATACAGAACAGCTAGTGAAAAAAGGCATCCATCGTACCATACCTTACCAAAACTTTGACTGATTCGTGTGGATTCATTTTATGGAGTACATTGCTGAAAAATATTTAATTAAATAGAACTCATTAATACGAATATTTTAATACTAAAGAATATTTCATTAACTTAATTTT
This sequence comes from Brachionus rubens, assembly GCA_022207745.1. Lineage (NCBI taxonomy): Eukaryota > Metazoa > Rotifera > Eurotatoria > Ploima > Brachionidae > Brachionus > Brachionus rubens. The sequence goes on along the minus strand of JAJVHD010000001.1, from coordinate 209,165 downwards.
ATACACCTCACAAGTCTGCCATAGTTTTGATACGGTACGGTACGCCTTTTTTTCACTATCCGCGCTGTATAAAAAATAAAAAATTAAACTAAGAGAACAGTTTAAAACACTTTAATTTGATTATTGTTCTAGATTTATAAGGTTTCGGCAATTCAAAATTTCCACACTATCAAAGCTATTTCGATATCAGATTCGGAATCTGCGTCATAAAAAACCCTAAAACTGTAATTTTTTATTTTTCGAAAAAATTTTTTTTAATAATCCGTGTTTTTTTCCTTGGAAAAAAGTGGAAAATATGCATAATTTCAGTTAAATCGAATCTCGTCCTTCAAAATACCAAATACCCCCAATTTTTACTATAAATTCTGAAACGAGACAAAATTCTGAACTAAATGTTAGTTTATTCGTTTTCGTTTTACTTTTTGCGCAGTAAAGGCCGAAAAAAATTCAAAAAAAATCAAACTAAGATGAGGAAATTTAGAATTTTTGACGAAAAATTTTCAACATATTTCCCTTAACTAAGAGCATGTTCCTGTAAAAAGTTGATTTTAGGCGCTGAAAAAGGTACCAATTTTGTCATTTTTGAAAAATTGAACGAATTGTGAACGAGAATTACGGTGATTTAAGGTTTTTAAGCTAGTTTTTTAAAAAAGCTTGAAGATATGACTCTAAAGCTAAAGAGCTACGATTGAGACTCGGAACCTAATTGATTGAAATTTTTTTTTCCAAAAACCATTCTCTGAAAAAAAGGTGTTTTTAAAAAAAAAAATCCTTAATCTTTATTTAGACACAATTAATGGGATCGGGATCGACTGGAATGGCAGTGATAATTTCATAGATGAAGATCTATACAAATGCACGAATAAATCTTCAATAAAGTCTCAAAAACCATTTGTTACCGAGATGTGCAAAACTCCTCCTGGTGTAACTAGATAACCTCTCATATTTATCCAATTTAAAAAAAAATTAATTAGATTTTAATTAGGGCTACCATGTTTGTCTTTCAGAAGAAATTACGTATCCAGAACCTGTGCCTATTGGTGGACCACATCGACCTGTTTGGGTCACATATGGTGAATATTCATATATGGTAAAAAATATTCTTTTAAGTTACAATTTTGAATGAATTTAACCGAAAGATAAAATTTAAGCCTCCACAGAGATGGATTCATGCAATTGAACACGGTGCTGCCGCTTTTTTGTTCAATCCTTGTGCTGATCCAAAAGAAATTGAACTTTTTAAAAAAATGGCAAAAATTTGTTTAAGAAGACACGTTATTTCACCATACAAATTGTTACCCAATGATGAATTGTTCAATGTTGTAACTTTTGGTTGTCGACTAAAATTGAACAAAATATCGGGTCATGAAGCAGAGATAGTTGATTATTTGAAAGTATTAAAACAATCTTTACGTTATTAAAATTAAAATCTTAACTTTTTGTTGTTGTGAACAGAGACATGCAATTAAAGATGGACCAGAGTTTCATATAACTGAAGATGGCGATTATAAATTTGGTTTAATTGAAAAAGCAAAGCTTGTAAGTGATATGGCTGATTCAAAAATTTGTCCGAGTTTGTAAAAAAAATCATAAACCAATTTTGTTCATTTAATTTTATTAATGTTTATGTTATTTTTTCAATAAAATTTATTAAATTATAATTTTTTATCTAGAAATTTTTATAATTGTCTTCAAACCATTTTTAAAAATTTACGATATACCATCGAAAGGATCTAGAAAGAAATTTAAAAGAGAAATTTCAAATGATTTTCTTGTTAACTTTATGACCTCAACGTAAGCTACTGTCCTTCATCATCATCATCAAATTCTAATAACACTCAGAAGGTTATTACATATCAAAAAATTTTAATGTGGGCTTTGTGATCCAAATGACTATGATCACAAGATTTGTTACCAAATTTAAAAAATGGTTAGTAAAAAAAATCTCTTTAGTTTTTTAAAAATTCATGGTTCTAAAAATTCACTTTATGACTTTAATTTCAATGTTTTTTCAAGTCTGTTCAAATTAATAAAAAATAAGACAGTCACAGAAACTTATTAATTAAGTTGAGTAAATCCTTGTTTAAAACACGTGTTTAAATGTGCTGTTAACTTGTTACAGCTTTGTACTGTAACTAAATATCCCAAAGTATTCTGAAAGCCTTTTTTTTTAAATCATTTTTGTATATTTCTGAATCTGAATTTTTAACGAACTTTTTGGTTGTTCCTAAATTACAGGATAAGAGTTTCAGGAATCTAAAGTACTGAATCAGTCTTCTAGAAAGATCCCTGAGGTACCGAACCAGAACTAAAATAACGGAACTATATTTGTGATCCAGTGGTCACATACTCAAAAATAGCTGATAATTCCAAATTTTTCTTTAACATTTTTAATTAGAAAAGCGCCAAATTGGTAATGGTGTTTTCTAAAAATAAAAAATGTTCATAGGCCAAAATAATGGACCGTTAACAATTATCGTAATATACCAGTCGATTCAAATTGTGCATTTGGAGCAAAACGTCTACACTATCTAAATAAGTCATTTTTGACTTTTTGACGTTAGTCTACGACCTTGGTTTTGAGCACCCAAAACCAAGGTTCTGAAATTATGATTTTAGAATCATCAGATACATGTTTTCTGGGGTAGTTTTGCACGAGGATTTCAAATTTGATAATTCCCTTTGTTTTGGTTTTTCATTTTTATGACATTTTTTGTCCACTAGTATACAAAAATGAAAATTAAAAAAAAAAACTAATTCCTGAGATTTGTAGAGAATATGTATAAGCAGATACAAAAAAAAATTTGGGTATTGTGGCTTTCCTAGGAGGAGATGCGGTTTGACTGAAAAATTCCCTTTTTTTTACCGTTTTCACCCGTGTATTGCTTTAAGGAATTTTTTTTCCTCATCGACAATGGTCCCAGCGTCAATGGTAGCTTTTTAGCTAACAGAAAATTATAGCTTTTTCCAATAATGTCTACCAAAATGTTTAAACAAAGGACCTTGACGTTTGGCTGCAAAAAGCGAGAGGGTATAGTCAAAATTTTCGATTTTAAATTAAAAAAAATAGTTTTTTAGGGTTTTCGGGGTCGTAGATTAACGTCATAAAGTCAAAAATGACTTATTTAGATAGTGTGGACGTTTTGTTCCGACCGAACCTTATGTTGAAAATTTTTGAAAAAATGGTTAAGTTGTCTTAAAGGCATAATTGACAGTCGAGAGTTTAATACCGGTAGCTGGATAAAATAATCATCTGAATGATTTTCTGGTTTGTTTCTAATAGAAAAAAATTCGGTTTTCCGTGTTCCATAATTTAGTCTGTCTCAAAGGACTGTTTCAGTAATTTCTGTCTCGGTTTCGGTTTCCATTTACGGTTTCTAAATTTGGGAATAATCAAACTTTTATTATTCTAATCTTTTTCAAATTTTTTCTAATTAATTAAGCATCTTTTTGCACAGTTTATCCAAGGCAAATGTTGGTTAAGCGATTTTAAGTTTTATTTTAAGAGAAGAAGAAGTTCCAAACAGTTCGTAACCGGTACAGAAAAAAGGACCCAGACACGTCAAACGATTATTTTAGGGTCGAAGAGGTAGAGGCTGAGGTGAAAGACGTGACTGAAAAACGGAAAAGAGGTAGGCCGCCAAAAGTACCGCGTGCCTTAGACTACGAAGACTATATGTCTAAACGAGCGTCTAGTAAGAAGACAAAAGCTAAAAAGGGTCAAGCTTCTGAGCGAGGTCGTAAAAACTAAAAACTCATGATTTTGAATTGATTTATTTTTGTGTGTATTAAACAGTTTTTAATGACTTTTTTTTTAATAAAATTCTTCAAAAAAATTTAGTAGTTTTGATCAGGAATTTTGTGTTGTGTGTGAAAATTTTTTTTTGGTTGTGATAACCAGATTTTTGATTGTCAAAAGGTTTCCCCCATATTGAAGGCACAGTTAATAAAAAAGTATTTTTGATTTCATTTTTATTCGGTTTTAAGATTATAATTAAATAGAGCCACTTGACATAATTTTACCACTTAGGTTGATTTTATATCTAAAACCTTGATTGTCTTAGAAAAACATTTTTAATTGTCAAAATAATTATTGAGAGGAATTTAAATTAAACTGTTAGCTTCAAGACAATTTTGAATGGTACGTTGTCTCTAAATTGTGTCATTCGTTTGAGGTTATTTTTTTTCACTTTTAAAATTTTCAAAATCATAAATCAAAATCCTATTTACAAACTAAACAAGTTGTTTTTTTTTTCATTAATCATTTCATTGTAAACCTTTACAACTTTTTCAAAAGAAAAAAAAAAGAGGAAAAATAAACAAAATTTGGTTTTACCAAAAAATTAATTACTTTTTTTATGCGAAAATAAACGAATTCCTTTAAAAAATATTCAATTTTTTTTTAATTTTTAAGAAACACCTGAAAATTTATTTTATTGCTTAACTGTTTATAAACACAACGACAAACGGAATTCCAATTTAAAATTTAAATTGAAAGGTATGAAAAAAGAAAAAAATTATTTTTTAATGTATTTTTTCTCAAGTCTAACAATATAAATCAACATTTAATTGTTGTTTTCAAAATTTTTTTTTTTCTCAACACAATTTGATTAAGTTTATTACCTTTTTTTTTAAATAAAAATTTCCGTTGCTAACCATTTTTATTTTTTTGTTGGATCGAACACAATTTACTATGCTTCCGGTGTCCAATTTTAACATTTCAGACGCGACTTATAATGACTCAATACAAACTCATCCGTTTCATTACAACTCAATGCGGTCTAAGCCTATTTACCCAATCGGTTTAATCGAGACTAACATTAGTTCAGTTCGACCGTTTCCGGAAAAATGGTCTCAAAGTAATCCCGATCATCTTCCACGAGTGAATCGTCACTTTGCCAAACGAACTTTGTTCAATGCCAATGAGGCCGATACAAATATTCATTTGGCAAGTTTGAGTTTTTTGACAAACCGTCATCTTATGAGTCAAGATTTAAAGTATCCACAAGAGGACGATTTTCATCGTTTTGCAGGACATAAAAAACAAGTTTGCGATAAGCGAAACGAAATTGGAGAGAAACGAGCAGGCGATAAAACATATCGTACTCCAGAGTATTCGAAAAGTTTTTATTCAAAAACAGCGCGTAATTGGAGAAGTCAAATATACGAGTTGCCTAGAAAAAACGAAGAAGCCTTGACAGCTGATCTTATCGAAATGCTCAAACTTAATCCAAATATTGATATTTTTCCGAGTAAATTTGATTTTGGTTACGAATTTGATCCAAAATTGGAAAAATATGAAGATATTGTAGATGTTAAAAATTTGAATTCATGGAAAACAGCACCAAAATTAGAACTACCGTTTAAAGTTTTGGATTTACCTGAAAAAGCTTTGAAGTATAGACCAAGAGTTACACGATAAATTTAACAGGTGTTTATTTATTTATTTGTTTTTATTGTGTACTAATCAATCACTATTTTGGAATAAAAATTACTTGTCAATTCAACAATTTAAGTTAATCCAAATTGAGCTTTTTGAAGAATTAGATAATTTGTAAGATCATGGAATATCTCTTAATTAAGCATTTTCATAACTTTTCATTGGCTTTCGGGGCCTTTATAGGCTCGATTTATATGACTGTATCATTTCAAAACCAAAACAAACGAAGTGTTAACTTTGTTTTGAATTGTACTGTAGTAAATTTTTACAAAAAAGAAATTGAAATCTTTGTTAGAAAAGCGGCCATTGTATAGACTGATGGCAATCAATTAATTTTTAACTAACGTTTTTATTACGTTACCATAAATAACTCTAAATAATTTTATTAAACGCCTGTTAACATCAAGAATTCTTAATTCATCAACTAAAGTAATTTGGCGTTAAAATAATCTGGCTAAAACTTGATTATCAGACCTATTGACAATCAAATGGTCTAAATCCTCTATATATAGATGTTAAAGGAATTTTATAAAAGGAATCACAAGAGTTAAGCAAGAGATGTCTTAAGACGAAAAAAGATGCTTTATACTTTTGCTTTTCTGGACCACCATATCCTCTACATTCTTTTGGTCCTTTTAAATTTTAAATGCCATCTTTTTTTAGTAAACCTTAACCTTACTAATGCCATTCCCGAACCCTACCTGGGGCTTCGCCCCGGACCTCGTTCAAAAAAGGACTAAAAATGTGTAAAAGGACAAAAAGGACAAAAAATATGTACAGGGTATAGGCGTCCAGAAAAGGCTTAAAAAATGTAAAAGGACAAAAAATATGTAGAGAATATAGGGGTCCAGAAAAGCAAAAGTATAAAGCATCTTTTTTCGTCTTAAGACATCTCTCGCTTAACCCTTGTCGACATTTCAAAAGAGATTCACATGAGATATAATGAGGAAAATTTCTAACGAGAATTTATGAGATCGAAAGAGATTCAAATGAGAATCAAACGAGAAAATTTGAGAAAAAAAATGAAATCGGCCTCCTCGATTTTAGTTGATATGAAAGAGATTCTCGTGATATTCCAAGAGAAACTCACTAAAAATCAAACGGAACGTATTTGCCCTTAAAGAGTTGGGATAATATTTTAAAGCTAAAAAGATCGTGTAATGTTTCATAGCATAATTTTTTTCATAGCACATATTTTTTCATAGCAGACAAAAAAAAATTCATAGCATGTTTATTTCATAGCATTCATTTTCATAGCATAATTTTATCCTTACTATTCAAAATTCAAAAGTGTGAAAAATCTTAGCTAAAAAAGATCATTCTTAGTTTGAAATCTCTCAAAGCTTCAAACTAAGAATGATCGTGGCTGTAAAAACAATGTCAATGTTTCTAAGGGTGCTTCTTTGAACCGAGACCGATGGAGCGAATAGCTAATATTTTAAGATACCAAAACAAGCTAAAAAAAAATTAAAAAAATACCAATCAGAGCGCAAACGTATTTCAAAGAAATAACATTATGAAGTTTACCATTAAGGGGATCTTCTAGTAAGAGATTAATTTTTTACAAAAATTTAATGACATTGAAAAAATAAAAAACAAAAAAATCAAAACATATTTTTAATTTTGTATTTAAATTGTTATTTCTTCATTTCGCTTATTGTTCTGAGTTTGACTAGCCATCTTGATTGCATTTCGAACTTGTCCTTTTGTAATTCTAATTGTTTTCTAAGAGATTCAATTGATGAGTCATTTGTATCTATTTGTTTATTGAGATTATCTTCACCAATATATTTGAAATTGTATTTTTCATTAATACATTTTATTCTTTTTAAACGTTTTGTACGTGTTAGCTTACTGATTGCATCGTTTGCAATTATCTTTTCTGGTGTTTTCATTCATTTTCATCACGGGGTAATAAAAAAAAAAATTTCTAACACTAGGCGGGGGGTCAAAAATATTCCGCAAAATATACCCACCCTTGGGAAGAAAAGTCCTTTAGATACTAAACTTTTTAATACCCACCCCCTAAATATTATCAGTGCAAACTTGTTTTCTAAGGTCCCTTCTAAAAATATATTCATTGGTTTCCCAAGAATTTAAAAATGGTCGTCTCATACGAATATAGGAATCAGATAATTTCTTCTCCACGTAGAATCGAATCCCGAACCGTCGAATCAAGTTAATTTCCGTGACTTAGTTCACATAATTTGTCTAAAAAATGTTAATATAGAGAGTGAGTATTCATAGAAACGCTGGATATGCAAACTTTATCGGCTTTTTTTAATACTCTTAGATCATTGTCAAACTCACACCAAAATAATCATTAATTTCAAAACGATGTAATTCAAACGTTATTTTTTTATCCTGCTCCATTCACACAGTCAATTAAAAAAACAAGCCTTTTTAAGATTATTTATTAAACCGCTTCGTTTTAAATTTTTAACGTAATAAAAATAAAATTTGAAGGGAGAGGCTAAACATCTTTTCGCAAAGTTGAAAAAGAATTTAACTTGATTTTTTTCTTTTGTATTTATTTTTTTCTCAGAAAGACCTACCCACCCAGTTTTTTTTCCTTTTTGAAATTTTATAAACCACCCCAAATCGGGTAAGAAAATTTTTCTTCTTCACTTTTCTTCCCTCGTAAACTACCGACCCTACCCGGCCTCGTGTGAAATTTCCGGAAAAAAATCAACCCCTGTTTTCATAGCATAATTTTATCTAATATTATTCCTAATTTTTCCAAAAAAATAACAAGATAACTAACATTTAGGTATTTTTTCCTTCTCATACCGTAATCTCGCGACCACTACTCTAAGAGCTAAGTCTAAATTTGGGTTTGCTCTATAGGGCTTTAATCCCATCGAAACCATGTTAAAACATTTTTTTTTTTATTCTAGAACAATGGTAAGATCCTGTCTTTATACTTAGAGTAAAGACCAAAGTTGCCTTTTATTCTAGCGAAATATCCGCTTTTACTCTAAAGAAAATTAAAAAAAATCAAAAAAATTGCGGAGTTAACTTCAAATATTAAAAACAATTAAAATTTAGATTTATTTTAAAATCCGAGATAATTCTATTAATAAAGTGGTGTTTTGATAGGAGGATTTTGCTAAAATTTACCTAAATTATTGAATTTTTACCACAAATTACGTGAAATATATCGGTTTTTCAGGAAAAAATAAAAAATCTCGTAATTTACCTGAAAATCCGAATTTAGCATACTGTACTAAATGTACCATTCATATTGGTTTTTCAGGTAACTTTACGAAAATTTCTATTTTTTCTTTAAAACCGATAAATATGGTAAAATACGAATTTGACTTTTGTGATTTTACGTTATTTTACGTAATTTGTGGTAAAAATTCAATAATTTAGGTAAATTTTAGCAAAATCCTCCTATCAAAACACCACTTTATTAATAGAATTATCTCGGATTTTAAAATAAATCTAAATTTTAATTGTTTTTAATATTTGAAGTTAACTCCGCAATTTTTTTGATTTTTTTAAATTTTCTTTAGAGTAAAAGCGGATATTTCGCTAGAATAAAAGGCAACTTTGGTCTTTACTCTAAGTATAAAGACAGGATCTCACCATTGTTCTAGAATAAAAAAAAAAAATGTTTTAACATGGTTTCGATGGGATTAAAGCCCTATAGAGCAAACCCAAATTTAGACTTAGCTCTTAGAGTAGTGGTCGCGAGATTACGGTATTTCTAGATGAATAAAAACTTTATTAAAAACAATGCTAATTTTTCACCTTCCATCAAAAACTTACGATCAAGACGAATTGTGCGATCGGAATCATCTAATTTACAAGCTGACTGTGAGTCATGTCCATGTCGATCTCAGTCAGATTCAGTTGAACAATTGATGATTGTCGGTGAGGATATTTCCCATACTATTGAGTAGGGGATTTCTAACTTTGTCTGGCTAACAACAATCACAAAAAAGCCTTTAAGCGTTAAAGAGGTGAAAAATAACAACCTGAACATTTGTAACAAATGAGCGAAAGGTTATATTTACGATATTACCCAAATGGTGCTTTTCCAAGAATTTTCCTTAGACGATCGACATCCTTTAAAGTGGATTAAATGTTATTTTTGATATTTATACCATTAACAACTCTTTAAACCCCAAAAAATTAAATTGTTTCTATTGACGCTGGTATACAAATGAGTGACGAAAACTTTCATCAAAAAAAGTTTAACTAAGTCCAAGTCTTGACATTAAAAAAAGAGCAATTCGTGCTTTAAAAACATTTACATAAATCATGACATAGACAACAACAATTAAATTTTGATAATCTCATAAATAAACCTTGACGCCTACAGATTAATATCCTTGCCCAAAAACTTGATACAGTGTTAACTACTGATCAAAGATTAAATACACAACCGTTAATACTATTAAGCCTTTAAAACTAAACAAATCTATTTCAAAAATTTTATGTTTTATAATCAAATTTGTTCATTTAAAAAAAAAAATATCTCATATTCTATTTAATATCAATCCTTGATAATACCTAGCCTATGTTGTCATTTTTAACTACAATACGAAAAATCTAGTTAAAACATACAATTTTTGAAACTTGAAGAAGAAAATGTTACAAAAAAAATGATTATTTACCCAACTAATTAAACTAGTCCCTACAGTCTCCTTCAATTATAAACAAATAAAAGATTAAGTCTTCGTTTACCATGAATCACAATTCTCTTCTTTTTTGTTGTGTTGTTGTTGTTGCCTAGCCTCTAAATATTTTTTCTTTTACTTTTAATTAAAGATTAAACAAAAAATAAAAATACAATAGAAAAAGAAGAAAAAAATCTAGATATTTCTTAAATATAAAAGATTAACTCGTCGTTATCCTAATTTATTTGCGGAGGTCCAACAAAAATCTTTTCTTCTTCTTTTTTGTTGAAATGTTAGTTAGATTGAAATACAACAACAATAACAACAACAACAAAAGTTATCTCTTAAGTTTTTTTGTTTCGTATTTATTTCCTTAAATTTTATTTTTTTTTGCGATGGTTTTTGTTTAGACTGACTGTTATTATGGTTAATTTTTAATGCACTAGAATTAATAACTTTTTTTTTATTCGAAAAAAAAAAATGAAAATCCAATTTTCCGCCACTGTAACTCTAACTACAATTTTATTCATAAGTAACCCAACTCTTTTTTTCTAAGTTGAGTAAAGAAAGTTAATTCCTATTTGGTCTATTTTATTTATAAAATTTTCTATTGCTATCACCGTTATAGAGATTTAGCCCCTAGTATTGAAACATCCTTTAGCTTAGAGGAATCAAAATCTTCTACATTTGTAGAGAATCGTCTCTTTGATATTGCGGTTCCTTTAAGAAAAGAGATGTGATTTTCATTGAAAATTCTCTTTTTTTTACCGTTTTCACCCGATTAAGACTTCCGGTAAGTTATTTTCACATTGATATGGACACTAGTGTCAATGGTAGCTTTTTAATTTTCCAGCCATATCTTCATTTCAACAATATCTTTTTCCATTCATGAGTTCTTGCATGCTTAAAAAGAGCAACTCGGCATGTTAAATCAAAAATGTCAAATTTCAGATAGGGGTTCACTCTTTACTTTACTTAATGGTAAAGTTTGAAAGTAAAGACTGGTAAATTAATGAATTTATCCAATGGGTGCTCAATAACTGCCTAATTCAAAAGACATTTACTGACCTTTATGAACGTCCAAGTAAAGAAGACATAATCATTAGATTTATTGGTTTAAACATCAAAAGTAAAGTAAAGAGTGCAGCCCTAGTGTGGAAGTTTCTTTCTCTGCGTGAGTCTTTTTGAAACTGGCAAAAAATAGGAAAAAACTTTCTTTACTCTTTTAAAAAAACTAATTCCATTTCAGGATTTAGTTCAATATTTTTGTAATTTAGGTTTCACTTTTGGTGAAGAATCTGCTACAACAAGTGAAATAGCGCTAGTTGAAGATAAGCATTCGATCAAAAAACGAGGCATTACTTGCACACGTGACGGTTATTTTCCAGATCCAGAAATATGCAGTAAATATTATATGTGTACCGGTGGATCACCCACACCACATGATTGTGGTGAAGGCTTAGTATGGGACGCTGAATTGAATTTATGTGGTTGGGCTAACACAGTTGAATGCAAAAATGGTAATAGACCTTGGGAAAAGATTACTGACATTAATGGAAGTAAGTTTAAATTTTATATTATAAAGGGTATCTTGATTAAAAAATTTATTCTTAAGTGACCTTGTTTCCAACAAAACCACCTAAAAGAAACAAAAAGAGAAAAACAACTTATTCACCACCAAAACCAAGTATTGAAACAAACTTCACTTGTCCATGGGACGCTGATGGTTACTATCCTGATCCTGACTATTGTCACATTTATCACTATTGCTTGCCTGGTTTACACACAGTTCTTGAATGTTCTAACGGTTTATGGTATTCAGAACCAGACGAAGCGTGTATGTGGCAGACTGAGGCATTGTGTCGTGCCGCTCCATCGACTACTAAAATGTCAACAGTCGCCATTGCCAGTGATGGCACAGCTGCACCAGCTCTAGTTACAGCTGAGACTGCTATTATTTACGGTACAATTGAATGTCCAAATGCCAAAGCTGCTTTCTATCCAGATCCATTTGATTGCTCAGCATATCATTTTTGTAACGGTGGTAAAGATAAAGTTCTCAAATGTGAGCCTGGTTTGTACTATGACCGTAGCAGGGATGTTTGTGATTGGCGTAAAAATGTTAATTGTAAGCATGTATGTCCAACTAGTGGTGAAAGAATGAAATTTGTTCATCGTAAGTTTTGATTAATCTAAACCAGAAACACAGCCTTTTAATTTTTTTTGTTTTTACAGCAACAAGTTGTTGTAGATATTACGAATGCGTTAATGGAGAACTAAGAGAATTTGTGTGTCCGTATCCAAAGTTATTTTCGACTGAAACAAAGCAATGTGAAACATATCAAGTAGTCAAATGTGGTATTAGAGATAATTGTAAATTTCCATGTGATTTTGATGATTCACCATTGTGCGCATTTACACCAAAATGTGAACAAAAATTAGACGGACACTACATAGACGAGTATCGTCCTGGTTGTAAATATTATTACTTGTGTCGTGATGAGAGAACTTATAATTACACAACATGTGATTATGGTTATAGATTTAATGAAAAAATAAAACGATGTGATTTGGCAAGTAATGTTAAATGTGATGCAGCTAGTATTTATAAAAATGTGCTCAATTATTTTTTAATTGGTTTTGCATTTACTTTTATGAAATTAGTCTCAAGTTTATTCAAATAAATAACAAAAAGTTACATCTTCTCTCTGCCGATTTTTAAAATATTTTTTCCGAATTTTTTTTTTCATCAACTATTGCAATTACATTGAATAACTTTCACGTTTTATTTTTTTATTTTATAAAATAAATATATTTTAGTCTGAATATTTTTTAACAATTTTTTATCAATAAGCCTGCAAATAAAAATTAAAATGGATCGAAAGTGTAGGAATATAAGAGGTATCGGTTACCTCCTCTTATGGTATCTATGGAGCTTTTTCAACTTTTTGCAATCGAATATCCAAATGATTAATTCAAAAAAAGCTTTTGATAGAAAAGCTTTAGATGGAAAACCTAAAATAAGATTCTTGAAATAAAATAAACTGCCAAAAAGAAGATGGTCTGCGGAAAATTTGAATTTTGTTTACCGCCGAAAGGCCTAAACTCATAGTTGGCTTGAAATTTTCTATTCAAGCGTGAGTTTCACTGTGGTTGCGAAGTGCTAATCTTAAACATTTAAGACCTATTGTGTAATGTTCCGTCAGGTTTATAGAGCTCGGTTTCGTCCGGTTCGAGTTTCATATTTTTTTAATAGCTTTGAGTATTAAATTTTGTCAAAGGTAAAAGTCCCTCCCCATTCACCATATCTTAAAAGGTTCTCAGTTTGATCAACGGATTTGTGTCTCTAAAGCTCATCAGAGCCGATCGAATCGGTTTATTTAATTAAATAGAAAATTATAATTAAAGGTAATATTGCGATTGGTACTTAAGTATTATTTCAGATGCATACACACCATAATTTTGCTGACACATATATGTCGATAAATTTGGGTAGCGGTGTTGCGCTCAAACAACACCAAGGAATATTTTTGATGCAGCAAAGATTCGATCTCACCCCCTTCCTACCTACTTTGAAAACTGATCAACGACGATAACAACTGAGTTAATCCTCACCCTAAAGCTCTGAGGCTGTTGACCATTATTTCCGACATTTACCGGTACTATCCGCGCATATCCCCTCTATGTCCGGCCTTTTCCGGGTCAAGAAAAATATTGGTTATCAAATTTACAGTTTGACGGACAACTCATTAAAACTACCGAAAATAAAATTTAAGAACAAAACTTATCGATTTTTTAATATAATTGAAGTCCTCTCCTAAATTTGAAGTTATTTTTTTATCGATTTGACCTTTTCAATTTAATCTTTAGATAAATTTCAAGTTTTTCGAGACCATCACAAGATACACAAAATACTTAAAATTATAAAGTCTAATTTGCTGATAATAGTTTATCGAGATTCCAATTCAGATAAAAAGGACACTATGTTAAATTATCAATTTGCAAAATAAAATTATCATAAGCGCAGTGTTAAAATAGCAGCCAATAAAATAAAAAGTTTCTAAATCGCAGTGTTGAAAAAACAGTGTCAAAAAGCATGCATTAACAAAGCAATATTAAAATATTCTGATCAAAATCGCATATGTACTTAATAGCGTCATCCAAATGAGCTTTCATGAGTTCACGTATTAAAATCGGTTTTTACGGAGACCATACATTCTACCCGTCTGACTTTTTTTTCAAATGAAAGCTTGGACGATTTTCTATCAAATTCTGATGGGTAGGTCTAAAGTTTATTTTTAGTCTTTGAGAAAAGCATAGTTCCGTGGATGTTTTTTGGGATTTTTTTACCAACGGTAACTTTTTGACTTTCAGAAACGGGTTCATATAAAAGTAAAAGAAATTTTCTATCGAATGTTTTATGAAAATCTTAGGTTGGATCTTCTCTTCAGAAGAAAAGTAGAGGCTTATTTAGAACAAGCAATTATCTAATTAACTATTAATATCTTTTTGCTATTTTTTTTGCTAATTTATTTAATTAGAATTAACCTCCAATTTGGAGAAGTAAAATACAAAGTAAAGTTAAAGTAAAGTTTATAAAACTGATGTTTGACGACCAGGAGCTGGGGTATGCTGTGTTCTGCTCATAACACTGAGGTTAATTTGGGAACTCGAATTGAATTTTTTTGACACGACTTGGATTTGAACCTTCGACCTTCTGCACATAATAAATTTATTTCGAACTTGATATTTTACCTGTACTCAGGTTTTTGCTCAAATGATAATTTCTTTTTTGACACTTTTATTTTAATAAGTGCTAATTTGACTGGACCCCAAAAAGGTACAGTCAAGCCTCGTCCGATAATCCGAAAAACTCTTTTGTCGGAATTAATTTTTTGAATAAAAAATGCAAAATCAGTGATTTTTTGTTTCAGTAATCCCAATTTTCCGCAATCCGAATGAAATTTTTATCATCAGTTGCCAAAAAAATTCACTGTCAGGAATATTTAGCTGTTTAACTTACGATCTTTGTCGAGAGACCAATCAAAAATTGTATTGCCATGTTTTTAGACGCTTTATTGTTTAACATTTAAAAAAAAAAATTTGATTTTTAAATTCAAAATACAAAAAAAATATTAAAAATTAATCAAAAAAAAAGGTTAAGTAAATTTTTGTAAAAAAGTCGATTTGATTGAATAACTTCGAATTAAAAAAAAAATCTCCACCACAAAAAAAAAACAAACTTAATCTTGTCACAAAAATTTAAAAAAAAACAAAAACTCAAGATCAATATTTAAAATGGTAAAGCCCTTTTTTTCCGATTTTAAAAACAAAAACAAAATTTGTTCAATTTTATTTACACTTTAAACACTGGTATTCTTTTGACTAGCTTCTCTTATCTCAACATCTGCCTGTGCTTGACCTGGAAATAAATCTTTATACTCTGGTGGTTTATCTTCTATTGTGCTCACATAATGAACAGCCGTGTTTAGAGGTATATTTGTTGCATTTGTTTCGTCTACATTACGATAAATTGTACGATTTCGATCTTAAAAAAATTTCCAAAATAAATAATCCTACAAGATCAATTAATGGGTCTTGCGGAATATGTGATCAGTCAACTCTTGCGGAATATATGATCAACACTGATCACAAAATCTATGATCACATGACTAAAAAGTCTGATCACAAAAAAAAATCTTTTTATGTACAGTAATTCGGTAACTGTAAATGATAAATGTTTTGATTCGAGTGATAATGAAAATGATTTTATTGTAGAATTTTCACCGAGGACTAACGCCGTTGAGTCTATTAGTGCAAAAACTAAGTAGCATTCAAATAACTTAGGTTAAATCTTTGTCAATTAGGTACCAAGAGGTAGCCTTACCTTTACCTGAACCATCTCAAGAAGCTAAAACTAAGGTCAAAAGTGTCCTTACAAAGTATCCAAATGGAACGCCTTGCCATATTTGTGGTGAATTAATGAAAAATGAACGAGGTGTCAAACTACATATAGCAAAGAAACACTGATTTTGAATATTATTGTTTTTATTAAGACTAATGATCACATAACTTTTTAATTTTTGATCACATGTTGTGTGATCATAGATTTGGGTGATCAGTATTGATCATATATTTCACAAGAGTTGACTGATCACATATTCTGCAAGACCCCAATTAATATTCAAAAAAATGTTTACCTTGTCCTGGTGAAAGAGTAACAGCACCAGTCTCTGTTGGAGGTCGGTTTCTTGAGCCTTAGAAAATCACAAAATTAAGATCATATTTTAAATCAAAACGTTTAAAATTACCATGAGATAAATAAATTATGTTCTCCCTCCATTTTTTGCATATTTCATTCCCAAAATAGGTAAATATAATAAGTATTAAGAGTATAAAGAGTATGCCGATGGTAGCTGGAAAAGCAGTAGTGTTTCTAGTCGTAAAATTTCCTTGATCTAACTCGTCATCATAACCATTAGTCTTATACTCGATCCGAGTTAGATTAATAAATCGTTGTGGTCGGAACGTAGTCAACCAACAATTGCATACAAAAACATAATAAATTTTACCACTCGGATCAATTACTTCAGCTTTTTCAAGTAGCCAATCATTAAAAAACGAGTACGAATGTTGTTTACCAACCACAATTGATTGTATATTACCTATTTTTTTACCTCCCAAGTTTCCTAACGAAAATAAATCAACACTATTAGCTTCCATATGAAAACGATTTGATTTAATTTGCAATATATCGGAATTACCATCTGTGCCTAGTATTTCAACATAAACTTTTGAGTCTGTACCCGCCCATATTTTGTTACCAGTATAAAATTGTATTTTCCAATCTTTATTTGGTGGATACTTATCAATTGGTTCTGATATGACCAAACCAATTAAGACTAGAATAAGTACAAGTTCAGTCATTCATAAAAATTAGTCTAACGGCATCTAATTGAATTTTGGATTTTCCCAAATAACAAAAACGAAAAATGTTTGTTTATAAATGGTTACATAAAATAAAAATTGTGTTGCCTATATTTATTATTTTTGTTTCTCTCTCTCTCTCTCTACTTTACTCTTTATTATTTTTTATTTAGAAAAATTTAATAATAAATTATAATTTATGAATATTTAATAAAGAAACTCATTTGGGTTCCAAAATTTACCATACCACCCTTTGATTAAACCAACAAAAAAAAAATCAATACTTCAAAATCAGATTTTTTAAAATATTTTTACCGAACAAGATTTTTTTTTTCTTGTCCAATTTTTAAGCTTCACTTCCATTGTTAAATTAATTCTGAAAATAATTTTTTTATTTTTGTTGTTGTTCATTATTTTTCGTTTTCATTTGTGTTGCATTTTTTAATTATCAAAATGACATCATCAAGTGTACCATGGGAGCCATACAAAGCAGCTATTAATTCAAAAAAAACTTTAAAAATGACCAATTTTTTTGAATCGAAAAATTTAATTAAATATAAAATAGAAACTGATTTGGAAAAGTTTAATAATCAACGTCCGGGATATCAATTCGATGAGTTTGATTTTAAAATAATTGATAATCAAAGCTTTCAAGATAGTTTAATTGAAGTTATAAAACGAAATGAAAGTAAAAAATCATTGAGTACAAATTTGGCTCAACAAATGGTACAAGATGGTAAAGATGCACCGAATTTTATAGATGCACGTTTCTATTCGGACGCTCATTTTTTAAAATTAGCTAATCAACTTAAAAAAAAGTCATTGAAAGATATTGAACCAACAAAAGTTCAAAAACCAGTCAATATAGTCGGTCCATTAATGGATAAAAAAGTATGTGAAAATACGCCACGAGTCAATTCGGATTCGATGAAAATTTGGAAAAGTCAATGTGAAAGTTATCAATCGAGAATTGATTATTTAGAAGAGCAAATAAAGGGTATAAATGAGCAGTTACAAATTCAGACTGAAGTTAATGTTGAATTAAAAAAGTTGTTAGTTGCTGCTATTGGTGGTGAGGATATGCAATATAAAATGGAACGTCTAGTTAATGATAAACAACGTTATGAATTCGAATTACAATCTAAATCGGCGTTAATTGATAAATTAGAAGAAGAAATTGAACAAATTTCGATACAATGTGATCTATGGAGGAGTAAATTTTTGGCATCCAAGCTCTTAGCTGAAGAAAATTCTACTTGGTAATTATAAATTTCATATGAGGGTTCCAATTGCTGTGTTTTTTTTAAAGGCTATGGATATCTATTATCACAGAGTAGAGTGTAAATAAAATCGATTGTTAACGGCCTTCGAGAGTCAACGAAATCTGTCTTTCTTTTTGTCGGTATCTTGTCAGTTGGGTCAAGTTTTTAAACTTTACATGATACAGATCCATTTCCAATTCTTCGATAAGATTTCCAACAAGAAATTTATCTTTTTTACATCATCCCTGATGATTAATAGATTTTTCAAAACTACATTTTGACCAAAAAACTTCGAATTAGAGTCTTAAGCATCATTTAAAGTTGCCACAGTTCTGACTTAGTAAAAAAACGGTTGGATAAACGTGTTTTCCATGTATGAAAACTAACATTTCTCATTTTTTTTGGGGGTCAAAAAGATTTAAATTTTTGTTTAGGTCGGTCCCAATTCCCATTTTAATTGTTAAATAAAATAACGGCTGTACCCTGGTGACAAAAATTTTCGAAAATTTGAACTTAAGCATCTTAATGTCTTTTTTAAGTGTCTTTTTTTCTTTCTCGAAAAATTAAAAGTAATTAGGACATCGAGGAGAGGTCGTGACCGAGTGGGTAAAACAACAGCTTTGGCAGCTAGTGGCACGAGTTCAAATTCTGGTCGAGTCAAAAAAATGTCATTCTCTAGATGGACAACTGATACTAAAACAACTGTGAAAACCATCGTATTGGGACTCGCGAGTCGCTGTGACTTAAAATAAGGGCATCGAAAGATGCAAACGTAGCGAGTATAAAAAAGTTCTGTTACGGCCTACCCGGCTAAGAAGTCTAACCAGCTTCTGCAGCTAATAAAGTCAAGGATTCTTCTACTAGATGTTAGATCTGCACAGAAAAAGTACTACTATTACATTTTCTACTTTTAACTCTAAGACAGGTTATAAAAATTTTCTTTATTGAAAAAAAACACTATATCACAAACTCAGCTTTTTACTTTAGTTGTTTATTAAAAATTAAAAATTCCGATGATCTATTTGAGTTGGCACCCTTGATTCAAGGGTATATTTTTAAATAAAAAATAAGTAGATTTTCGGGTTCGCCGAATCTGAAAACCACCAAATATATGCATGTATGCTTATTTCTTGGTTGAACCCACCTAAATCGTTTTTATTTAAAATTAAGCTAAAAGTACCAAGACCGGCAAAAACTACATAAAAATACTCATTTTAAGATTCGCTATCAGAGTGAAAGTTAAAGCTAAAGTGTTTTTGGGTGTCTCTGGTAAAAATTGAAAAGTGGTTTTGGGTGTTCGTTTAAAAAATAATCATTTTTAGTGTGTGTGGGTTCATTTAGAAGCCCTTATCGAGTAAAGCTAAATGCAAAAAAAACAATTTATGAACAATTCAAATTTTGAGCTCCACACCATGATGTTGGTTTTATTTAAATTAGTGGTGTTGCTTTTATAGAATACCCAAAAAGTATTACTTGATTAAAAAAGGCAATATTTTGAGGTAAAAAATAAAAAAAATGGTTTATTTTTATAGTTTTTTCACATCTAGTCCCAGGAATGTCTCAGTTACATGTATATTTTTACTGATGAGCGTGTAGAGCAAAATTTTTATTAGCAAAATTTTGGGACTAGATTTTTTTTTTATTTTTTTTTACCTGTTAGACAATAATTGAATGTATAAAAAAACGCAAAAAATCTCAAAATATAGAAATTTCTGGGGTACTCTCACGGGCTCCCCTAGGAGGAGATGCCCTTATTTTTACCAAAAAATTCCATCTTTTCTTCCGATTTTTTCTCCATCTACAATGGTTCCAGCGTCAATGGTAGCTTTTTAGCTTTCAGAAAATATCTTTACATGAATTATAGCTTTTTCCAATCATGTTTAGTTAAATGTTTAAATAAAGCAAATTGACATTTGGCTGCAAAAAGCTAAGGGGTAGGGGTAAAATTTTCGATTTTTTAATCCCATGAAAAAATTGATTTCCTGGGGTTTTCGAGGTCGTAGAACACGGTTACAATATCAGAAATAACAAATTCAGATAGCGTGGACATTTTGAATTTAATGAACCTTATATCATGAATATCTTGTTACTTAAAATGGTCTACTTAACCCATCGAAAGTTAGACTAATTGGAACCCTTCTATTCAAAAATTTTTTTTGACCCCCTAAAAATTGAAAAGTTTAGGTTTTCATATTTAGGTAACTTCTTAATCAAGTCAGTTTTTCTTAATTCACATAAATTGCATGACATAAGTTTATTAAGTAATACTGATTGTTTTGATCTCAAATTTGATAAGACGGGAAAGCTATCGACATTCAGACGTCAGGCTTTTTTCTGTGATATTTTTTTATGTAAACATGAATTTCATGTTTAATTGGGTCATTCAAATCAAATCTAATAAATCAAATTTTCTAATTTAATTTTTTTTTTTCAAATTTTGATTAATTCTCTTTTTGTGTATTCCCATAATATAAATCAAAATTTAATTTTAATTATATCTATCACAAAAGGAAATCATTTTTGTTAATGTTAAACGCTCAAAATGAAAAATCAATTAAAAATTTAATCGATGATAATGAATTATTAAATCTAAAATTAAATCAAGCATTAGACATAATTGTTGAATCATCAACAACAAGACATAATTTAAATAATCTACAAGCAATAAATATTATTTTATCTAAATTATGTAAATCAAATCCAAAAGTAGCGTTGAGTTCCATTGGTTTAATTAATCTAAGTCAAATACACAAAAAAAAGTCAAAAACTATAAACGAAATAGCGGCTGAACAAGCACTGGAACAATTTGATTGGGTCAAAAAAACAATTAAGTCATCAAGCACATGCGAATTTCAAACAAGTATGATTGATAATTTGGATAATTTAGAGAGTCTTGTTAAAAAAATAAAGGAGAATCGGAACACAAAATTTAGCCGATTGTATCAACCACAAGGTGTCGGTGATCCAGAGTTGTTTTTAAATGTTTGTGTAAATTGTAAAGGAGAGGTTAAAATTGTTTAAGAAATTTTGTACTCAAACAAAAGAGAGAGAGAGATATTACGAAACTAATTCGAAACATAAAAAAAACTGGTTATGAGTTTTATTAATTTATTTTTTTAAGTACTTTTTTTTAAAATAAATAAATGAATTTTAATATTTTTGTTTTTTTGTTATCGTCTTTAAAGTCTGTGATACTGAGCTAACTGAGCTTATTTTATCAATCACAACTGGTTCTATTAGCAAAAAATCTGGTTTTTAGACTTGAATTTGTTGATGGAATCAAACAAAAAGTATTTAAAGTATGATAATACTGTGATAAATGTGATAATAAAACTTTTCAGCAAGTACAACATAACGATAGGCAAACGAATTTGAATGAAAAGAATTTTTTTTAAATGTAGCGTAATAACCTGGTCGTACACATGTTCCAAAAATGAATGTTCAAATCCTTTCATGAACATTCATGAACGTTCGCGTTCATCCGAATTCGCCCGAATGTTCAAAAGTTTTCAGAACCTTTCATATTACTTTCATAACTTTTCGGACCATTTTAATGTTTTTTTGTAGCTTTTCAAAAATTCTCATAAATTTTCCGACCCCGAAAGTCCACGAAAATTTATGAAAATTTTTGAAAAGCTCAAAAAATCATTAAAATGGTCCGAAAAGTTATGAAAGTTTATGAAAGAATATGAAAGGTTCTGAAAACTTTTGAACGTTCTGTCGAATTCGGATGAAAGCGAACGTTCATGAAAGGATTTGAACGTTTATTTTTGGAACATGTGAACGACCAGGTTAGTATGTCCATCCACAGAAGCCCGACTATCCTATTGAAATGAATAATAGGGGTTGGGTTTGTCATGAAATCTGAACTCTTTTTTGAACTGAAGCATGTAAAATTTAGACCTAGTTATTGAATTTCATAATATCTTGACCTAAAATATATGCCTGATCTTAATTTTTTTTTACAATAAAAAAACAACTTTAAATGATTTTTTGAAATTTAAATTGAAGCTCAGAGTTTATAATAAACTAGCATATCATTTTTTCGTTCTCGTTTGGGTTACAAATTTATTTTTTTGCTAAAGCATTTTTTTGAAAATTTAGCATTCTGTCTCACTGAAGATATTCCTTGAAAGAACCCTTATTTTTTTAAATTTTCACCTACAACAGCAGAATTCTCATGTTTTGTTTTTAACTTAAAACAACTTTTAAGTTTTCTACTTTTAATATTTCAAGCGATCTCCTTCTTGGAATTAGCGGAGTTCTTATTTGGAAACTTATATTTTTTGTTTAAACATTCGAGTCAATTATTGGAATAATTAAAGAAGTAGCTCTTTTTCCATTAAATTCAAGATTTTATAAAAAGTTGAATGTATCTCTCCTGGTAAATGCTAACTCGCTTACAAACTCTTCTATCGTAGCCGACTTATTTTTTTTTAGTAGAAGTAGTAAAGTACGGTTAAATGGTACGGTACGGAGAAGGATCCGCCTTTTTTTTTTACTCACAGTGCTATATTTATATGGTTTACGGATAATGCTAACACATAACCTTTAACTGATAAAAATAATGTTTCATGATCCAACGAAAGATTAAGGGTTAAGCAAATAGATAGCATTATATGCTCTCTTTTTGAATGCATTAGCAAGATTTTAATTAGATCATAGTTGATTACAGAAATTTGGTTTTCTTTTTTTTATCTAAAACATTTACTTTTTCAACCGCAAGTGCTCATAATTAAGCAGTTCTTGTAAATCTGTTAGCAATATTTGCTGCAGTGTTTATATAATATTTTTTAAAAATTTAAAAGAGTATAAAGTTAAAAATCAATGTCTTTCTTTTTTAGGAATACCGTTAACTCTTTCTTAGTGAGTCAGCAAAATCGCCTCTTTTTAAGCGTCTTTTAATTACGAGTAAGATTTTTTAAAAATTATAAAATCCTATTGAAATCCTATAAGATCGCTTAATGAACTTGAAAAATCGTGTCAAAAACTTAAGATCTTAACATAAGAATTAATTTTCGAGCAATTTAACAATTACAAGAATAAAGTTTTGCTCATGTCTGCTCGTCTAATAAATTGTAGAGTTAGCGGTTTTGGTGATGAAGTATTTTAATTTTAATAAAAATTTTGGTTGTAAAACCCTGAAACTCGATTGGGTTATTTTTATTTTATGTAATTTCAGTTGCGTATCTTTTTTAATTTACCATACCATACCGTACCATGCCGTACCGTACCGTACCGTACCACTGTACATACCACCATGCAGTACTTATAAAAGATGAATATCTCGAAAGTGTGTCTTTTTTATGATTGAAAAACCTTTTTTTATTTACTTTTCTTTCTCATCTTATTAAATTTAAATTATAAAAGAATTAATCTAGACATCAACGTAAATTTTTAAAATTTTTTTTTCAAGAATAATTTCCTGACTAGTAAAATAAATCCAAATCTTTTTATATTTTTGAAATTCTAAACTCTTTTAATCTCAAAAAACTTGATTTAAAGCTTTGATTAGAAAAAGAAATTTTTTGTTACAAACCAAATTTTTTTAAAATCTACGATGTAAGTTTGATTGTTTTTTGTTTCAAAAAACAAAAAAAAATGAATAATTTTGAAATTTTGTTAATGAACATGTTTTCTTTCTTACAATGCCTAGATAAATTTCCATTAATTTTGTTTTTTATTACATAAGTACGTGATTTTAAAAGAAATAGATTAAAGCTACATTAGCAAAAAGATTACTCGAAATTTCATCACGTTTAAAATATAATTTAAATAGGTTTTGATTGATGTATTACATTTCAAAGCAAGTTAATGGACACCCAGATAAGAAGTGAGAAAATTTTAATCTTTAAAGGAAATTTGTTTCGTTTTTGCCCTAAAATTTATTCATATTGCTAGGAAACAAATTGATTGAACAACAAAAAGACGCTTCATTACGATTCAAAAGAAGATTTAATGATCAAAACATAATTTTTATTCAAAGGTTTCTGTTAGTTATACCAACAAAACAAATAAAAATTTAAACATAAAAAAAAAGAGTAGTTATAAAGGTATTTTAAAAATAAAGTTCGAGTTGTTGTTGTTATCAAACAAATAGTTAAGATAATATCTTGAGAAAGCATTCCGTACAATCATATGCAAAGATACTTAAATTTATTAAATATGAATTAAGCTTTCAACAATATGAGCAAATTGTCTAGTAATTAAGTTATGTTACGTTAGACTTTATTTTTTTTTTATTATTCTTTAAATTTTTTTAAACTTAAATAGAGTATGAACGGTGGCCTAGAAAAATTTAGCTCTAAGATATGAATCTACTCAAGCGTTAGCAAGTTTATCTTTTTTTATTTTTGTAACAAGCTTTTTAATGTTAATTAAAACCAAACAATAACTTCGAGAGGGTTCCTACAGTCATATTTTTTGTTTATCTAACAAAATTTATAAAATGCCAACTCTGATTAATTCAATTCATACTTGCAGGCAAAATTTTCAAAAACCATGTGCTCTAAACCCTCAATTGTTGGTCTAGCTGTCATTACACGCTCAGCAAGTGATGTTGGACTTCAATTTCAATGGAAATAAAAAAGAATTTCAATAAAGGAGGTGAAATCCGGCATCACTCGCCCTGAGTGTATCAATCAATTGATTTTTTTTAAGGCACAGTTTCAATTTGCAGAGTTAAAATTAATTTTTAGATTAAAAAAATCAATAACTTCAGCCAACAAAATAATAATTTATTGATGATTAACTTTATCCCGAATAATTTTGATTATTTTTTCGACAAGTCAAGAATTTATTATTTCAAAAATGCGTTTTCCCCCAACAAAAATGGTGTTTTCAAGCGTTTTTTTCATACTGACTTAACAACTGAATAATTTCTTTATTTTCATAATTTTAAAGCTTGTGTGTGCGCGCGTGTAACTTTTTTATTAAACATAATGATTTCCAAGATATTTATAAAGTTGCAAGATCTAATTTATTATTATAATTTTTTCTCTCTCTTTTTCTGTTTCGTTTGTAAACTGTTCTGTTTGGAGTTTTAGTAGTTTTTCATAAAAAATCTGTTATTTTATTTTTATTTCAAAACGTGTTGTACTCAACAATTTTTTGTTCGTACTAACGCTTTGGTAAAATGCATTCTTATCAATTTTAAAATTTGATATGATTAGGAAATGATTTTTTCTTTTTTTTTTTTTTTTGCTTAGTTTGGAGCATCAGTTTACGATTTTAGAGATAAAGTTATAATAAAATTTTGTCATGAATTAGTTTTATCATTAATTGTACAAAATGTAATAAAACTTTTTTTTTTTTTTTCGAGTAATATATTTAAATTTTAAAAAGAACGCTTTACCTTTATGCTTCAAAATAGATAAAAAATAAAAGAAGATTTTTGTTGTTCAAGAGAGTTGTTCATAAATATCAAGTTTTGTTTATAAAATGATCAGTTTTTGTTTTTTTTTTAATATTCTATCCAATTTATTTTTAAAGTTTAAAATGAAAATTTTTTGATAATTGTCATTCTCGAATCGATTTGAAACTAAAAAAGTTCATTTCTTAAAATGTAAAGATTTGATCAAGTTGCGTCATTCACCTTTACGATTTTTTTTTTAAATTAATCTAAAAAGATGCCAAAAAAAATTTTAAAAAAAAATTTAATTTGTGTGTTTCATGACGCAAGCGTTTTCCTTTCTTGTGTATATAAAATCCTTTAATTATTCCTTCAAAAAAATTTTTTTTTTTTTTAGATAAATTAGTATAGTGTTATATATATTTTTATATTTTTTTCGAAAAAAAATCGATATTTATAGGATTTTATAATTTTAATTTTGAAAACAACAACAACTAAAAATGGTTCAAGAAGAGTATGTATTTGATGACGCTCATCATCAGCCAGCAAAAAAATCCGGTATTGGCAAATTTATCTGGAATTCAGAGAATCGTGAATTTTTAGGTCGTGATGGTGCCTCATGGGGAAAAATAACTCTATTCTATGCAATTTTTTACACATGTCTAGGAAGCTTTTTTGTAGGTTTATTAGCCGTTTTTATTCGTTTTATGCCGACTGATAGGCCAACATATATCGGTGAACAAAGTACCATGAGCACTCGTGGTCTCAATCCGGGTCTTGGTTTTAGACCACAAATCGATGTCGAAGATCATCTTATTTCACTAAACCCAAAAGTAGTTGATAGTGCTAGCCAAGGCTATCTTAAATATGTCAACAATCTCAAAAATTTTTTGAATGCAAGTAAGTTATATCCCTCTCAAAAACCCTCTGAGACAAGACTCTAAAAAAAATTCATTTTAAGAATACCCAGAAGTTGAGGATAGAAGCAGTGTTATCAATTGTGAAGCTAACACAACTTACACAAATGAACTAGAAAATGGTAAAGCATGTGAATTTGATTATAAAAAAGAATTCGAAACAACAAGTTGTAATGAGGCAAAAAATTTTGGCTACGACACGGACAAACCTTGTGTTCTTATTAAATTAAATAAAATTTACACATGGCAACCAGCTGGTGGAAGTGTTGAAATAAAATGTGATGGTGAAACAAGTGCAGATAGAGACAATTTAAAAAGTGTTATCTATCACTCTGCTGGAGATTTGGATAATTCAAAACACGGTATTTTGGATAAAAAATTTTTTCCATTTTTTGGACAAAAATCCTATCGTGCTCCATTTGTATGGGCTCAATTCGAAATTCCATCTAATACATTGGTTAATATTGAATGTAAAGCCTATGCCGATAACATCGATAACAAAGATCGTTTGAACCGACGTGGTCAAACAAAATTCACTTTATACATTACGGATAAAAAATAAATTTTTTTTTAGAAGAAAAATGTCAAATCAAATAGATTAGCCTATTCTCTCAAACGATTTATTTTTTTTTTTGAATAGGAAAAAGATCGCGAATGTTCACTTTAAATTTTCAATTTTTTTTAAATAGTTGTTGTAATAGAATTGAGACTTAGATGGTCTTTATAAAAATAAAAATAATTTACGTTTATCTTTTCTTTTTTTTTTCTAGCTTAACAATTTTATTAACCGTTAAATTTTATTTTATAAATTTTTTGGAAATTATTAAGTGTCAACTATTTTGTTCTCTCTCTCTCTCTCAATAACTTGTTTCTTGAACCTATTTTCAGAGTATTCTATTATATAATCATGTTCCGGATTCCTTTTTTTTTTTATTTTTTGAGTTGGAGAATAAATAAACAAATAAAACAAAATTTTTATTTTTTTTAAATACTTTTGGTATTTTTTACTTTTTCTCTTTTTTTATTTGTAGTTTCGATGAATTTCAAAATTTAAAATAAATTAATTAAAAAAAAACTCACTAAAGATTAATATTTGAACTCCTTAAAAACGGAGTTAGGTTTCGAGTGGTCTCTTTTATTAACAAAAAATTAGAGAACCGTGCGCACTGGTTCCAGTCTGCTTCAAATTGGAACCGCTGTCTATTGATTCGATTAGATGCTCTTTTGAATTGTAAAATACTACCCGATTGAAATTAAAAACCAGACTTTTACACGACGGGCATGCGCCCGCTTTTGCCATGGATTACAGCATATTTGATTCAGAAACTTAAAAAACTCTCTAAATGCTGGATAAGTCAGATTGAAATTTTTTGACTCTTGAGTCGCCTTGGAATCACTCGAGGTTCGTTGGAGCTTTCAGCGCCATGATTTTTTATTATAATTTAGTGCAATTTTCTCTGGGATTTTTTTTATTAACCCCCGATAAAATCCTGCTATATTTAAGTTCATTCATTTGTATTGAACTCAGCCTCGAGAAAATTTGACGTCATTTATCGTAAGATATTTATTTCAAAGGCGATTAATAATTTTTTCTCCCCATCCTTTATCAATTAGGGATTTTTTTTTCAAAATTTGCAACTTCCATAAGTGACCCAAATACAAGAAAATTTCTCAAAATACGTTCGCCGACAATGACAGAAATATTAAGATTTAGTGTTTTTAATAGTTGTGTAATAATGTGTAATAATCATCAACAGAGACAAGATTCTAATCCGAAATCAAATTAAAAAAACTAAAATTCCTCCAAAAAATAGATTGAAGAACTAATGTAATGAGCCTTAAAACCGAATTGGTAAGTCCATGTAATGAGTCAACATTTTTGTCTTCTTAACTTACCTTCGATTAATCAAAAAATTTCTTGAAGAAAAAAAATTTTCTTTTTGTTTCTTCATTGGCTTGAAACAACTTAAATTTTTTGCTTGAACAACTTCATTTGTCAATTTGTTCCATACATTTACAATTCTATTCGTGAAAAATAGTGATCTCGGGGTGCAATTCTTGTTTAATTCGCATTTGAATAATTGCTGATCAAAAAATTCACACCACTCAAAAAAGGTTAAAGTTTACTACTTTTTCGAACTCTTCAAAAATTTTATAAAATTAAATAAGATGACCTCTCACTCTTCTTACCTCTAGACTTGATGTCTTGACTTTTGTCAGTCTTTCTTCATACTTGAAATATTTCAAACTATTTACCACTTTAGTAGCTCTCTCTTGGACTTTTTCGATTAATTTAATGACTTGTTTATAACTTAGGTTCCATAGGCTAACTCCAAGAAAGATTGACAATCCAATAATCCAAGAACATGTTTATCGAGTCGGTTTCAGATAGTGTGAAAGTTTTGCATTGGGTGAAACTTAAAATATAAAAGTATTAGTGAATAAATAATAAGCTTTTATCAACAATAGGATTTTTCATAAGTTTTTGGAATGAACTTTTCAAGATTATAACAAGTAGCTTTGTGAAGTTTAGTTCAAAAAGTTCAGTTCAATTTTGAAAAATCGAAATAACTTTTTTCACATAGGCCTTATGCTTAATCTGCATATGTAACAATCATTATTTCGATTTTTCAAAATTGAACTGAACTTTTTGAACTAAACTTCACAATGCTTACGTAATGAATAAGCGAGGAAATAACGACAAGAACAATGTTTTTTAAAATTAATAACCGAAACCGAAGATTTTCCGTAATAGAAACACACATTCTCATCGAACCTTACGAACCTATTGTCTTCAAGATTTTTCGCTGTAGATTTTAGTACTGAAACATAATGACACTTTGAATCGAACCGGACATTGAATTTTAGAGGCAATTTCGTGGCATTTGGAAGATGCACATCGTTTAGTGTAAGTCGATTTCAAATGTCCATTATGATTGAATTCACAAACGTTACATTTACTAGAAGTAGCAGCATGGGTCTGAACGTATTTGAAATCGCTTGTTGAATTGTAAAAAATGTCTCTATTTCAAACTTATCTGGTGATACCATTACTCTTTCGTAATCTGAATTTGAGCCTTGGCTACTATTCTCGTCATTCATGTTTTAAAAATATTTTTGAGAAAATTATGTTAAATTTTTATTGGACTTAGTTGTAAAAATAATTTTTTGGAAATGTATGTTATAATAAAACAATTAACTAGTTTGTAAGTGTCAAAACTAAATTGAAAATTTTTATTTTTTTATTCATGTTTAATTTTACTATTCTCTGTTTTAAAGTAAAAATGATTGTGTCAAAACCAGGGACCCAATGAAAAAATGCTGATGATGCAAAAAAAAAAATGACAAGTCATGATTGTAAAGCAAATTTTTATAAATTACAACATCCTTGTTCTTTGTTTAATTTAAACATTTTGATACTGCACTTCCACCGAATTAATGGCGTACCCGTACTGAACCGTACCCGAACCGTACTCAAAGCGTACCCGTACCCGAACCGTACTTAAAGCGTACCCGTACCCGTACCCGAACCGTATTTTCGAAAAATAGAAAAAAAATTTTACTTTTGAAATTATTTTTTAATTAAATGATATAGTATGGGTACGGTTCGGGTACGGTTTGACTACGGTATGGGTACGGTACGGGTACGGCAAGCATTTAATTCGGTGGAAGTGCAGTATCATATTTTTTTTGAAGATGATTTTGTTCAAACAAAACTAAGTAAAGCTTAAAGAACACCTTTTTTTATTAAACTTAGACAAACAACCCTAGAGAACAAGACAAATAATACTTAATTTGAAAACACAAGAAAATTTATAACAAAATTTGAATAAAAATTACAAGTTTTAATTTTTTGGAAAATATGAATCATTTTTTTGTGTATGATACATCAACGGCTTTGGCCTCATGTTGTCTTGCCATTTTATCATATGCTGTTATAAAACAATATTATAAGCGTAAAAAGTATTGTCATATACCAGGACCACCAACAAATGGGTTTTTTATAATTTCAAATGCATATAATTTTTCGAAATTTCATATTTTTTTTTACTGTTTACCAGAATATTGGAATACTTTTTTGGCAATTATAACTCAATTCTAAATTGTCTCAGAAACGATAAAATAATTCCTGATCTTTATGTTGAATGGTATATTAACATAATTTATTTTACTTGTTAAAAAAATTTGTGTGTTCTAGGGCTCAAAAATACGGGAGTGTGTTCAAATTCCAGATTTTTAGTCAATTTGTAATTGTAACAAATGAACCTGACGCCATCAAAGTACTTAATTAAAAAAATCTATCATCTTAACAATATTTTTCTTTATCATCTCCAATTAAGGAGATAATAATTAACAAAAATTTTCCTAAAAATGGAAACATTTACTCAAAAATCGGATTTCCTTATGAACAAAGGTAACCACCTTAAAAAATAAAATTTTTAAATCTAAAGTTTCTGGAAAGCTTTTTTGTTTGTAGGTTTATGGGTCTTGGGCTTGTGACTGACACAAACGAGCAAAGATGGAAGAAAAGACGGGCTATTTTTAATCCTGGATTTCATCGTAGGTAATTAATAAAAGAACTTTAAATCTTCAGCTTGTCGCCTTGGTAGCTAAAACATTTAAAATAGAGTAAATTACAGGCTTCAAAATGATATCTCGTTTGACTGAAAAGATAATTTTTCAATTTAGGTTCATAAAGAACCCTAAAAAGACCCATAAAAAAATCCGACGCACCCACAAATTTCTATATATCAAAAGTAAGCTCTAAGTGAGATCTATAAAATGTAATGATTTCAATTTGAGTGTTTGTATAAAGAGAAAGAAATTAATAAAATTACCACTAAACAGATATTCTGTCAAAAAAAACAAAGATTCAGAGCCTTCTTAAAAGAAATCCGGAAGACCAAAAAAGTAACCAATACTCTTAATGATTTAAAAAATTGGTGCGAACCAAACGACGCTATACCAGATTACGAAAATGAAGTTTTTGGGTCTACCCGATAATGTTTTCAAGTGTTAACAAAAAATGTTATCAATTAGGTAAACTTTTGTACTCTCCCGGTTATGTTAACATCTTGTTAAGAAAAAATGTTATCAATTTTTTTTCGGAAACAAAATGATAACAAAATTGTTACCAAGTTAACTTTTTTGTTATCAACTTTTTGTTATCAAAAACTACTTAGTTTTCCCGGAAATTCTTGGGTTTTCCGGAACCAAGTCGTTTCGGGAGTAAAAATGCATGTTTTCGTCTCAACGATAAAATATGAATATATTAGTCACATTAGCTTGTTTAGAAGACTGTTGGCTCCCATCAAACAAATTTGGTGATATTTGCTCAATCCATTAAAAAGTTATGGAATAAAAAACAGAAATACCCAATTTTTGAAAGGAACATAGTAATTTTATAATCTTTAATGACGACGGCAATGTGAAGATTCGTATCAAAAAACATTTGGATCAAACGGATCAAAATTAAAAATCATTTTTTCGAAGTGAATCCAGTAGAGTTGACTTTGCAGAGTAGTTTTTTGGTAATTAAGAGTTAAAAAGCCACACTAAGGATAGGTTGTGCAAAACTCTGCAAATCTGCAATTTTAATTGCGCAGTTAGTTTAATCCTTTTTAATGTATTTAAAATTATTTAAATGCGCAATTTTTTGCAGAGTTTTGCATTATTAGCATTTATTAGAATTGACGATCTTTAACAAATAGGTTTACTTCCAAATACTCTAAGCGATCAGAGATTTCTAAATAGATTAAGGATAAAGTTAAAGACGAGTGGCCAATTTAGATAAAAATTTGCAAAAATTTACCCAAGGAACAAAATGACTTTGATTTAGATTCGTGGTAAAATAATGTGAACAGGGATTTTCGAGGTATGATTTTGATTGATAGATAGAACTTAAGAATCCAATCGAGTTCTCTGATTCAGATTCAGATCGTTTTCTAAGTACAAATTGGTTATAACAGATAATCGACGAAGCATGTTGGAAAAAAAGGATAAAATACAAATTTTTTTTTTAATTTTGACTATGACAACCATTCTATGACCTTGGAAATTTTCACAGAATTAATTTTCCACAAATTCAAACCATAACCTTTTTTTACCTCCATCTCAATATTAATATTTTAAAATTACGATTTCACAAAAAAGAGGGTAAGAAAATCGAGGTTAAACTGTATTACATTTTTTTGAAAATTTGAACTTAATTAGTATAATACCGGATGTTTGTAAGAACCCGAAAAATAAAAATTAAATGCTCTAAGCTAATCAACATTTTCAAACACATACTTTATGACTAATTGAGAAGTCTTTTGTTCACCTAATTTGATTGTTTGAAATTATGTGCACAGAAAAATTTTGATGTTCACTTAATTGATTGATCACTTAATTTTCAAAATTAAGTGAACTTATGCGCACATAATTAACAAGACCCTTTTTTGCATATGATAGCGCATATTTGGGGTCAAAAATTTCGCATATTTTGGTGGGTCCTGGTTATGATATACTAAATAAATTACAAATAAAATATATTTGTTACAAAAGTAGTAAAAAAGTGGTAATTTTATATATATTTTTTATTATTATTATTATTATTATTATAAATAATCTGCAACGGGTTTCCCCGCGGAGCTAAGTACCAACGTACTTAACTATGGCAGATGGTTTTTTGACATGCTTGAATATGACTGTCAAATTTGTTCTTGAAGATATTGACAGAATCGGCATTCTTGGAAAATGTGATACAACTTTTGTATCACCTCAAGATAATTTCCTTTTAAGCGTAAGTGGAATCGTTTAAGAAATATCCGCATTAAAAGATTAAGTTGATTAGTACACGAATAGAAAAAAAAATTAAATGTCAAAATAAACATAACCAAAACCAGATTAAATGTCAAGCTTTTTTAGCATTTTTATGTAATGCAAATGCATGTACTAATTAGAAAAGGATTTTTTCCAAATAATTCCAAAATCATTAGGTTTATCAGAATTTAAAAAAAGCCATCAGGTGATACAATAGTTGTACCATAGTATTATAAAATTTCAACTCTTAAATATGATCAGAAAGAAGATTAAAGGCTAGGATGTAATTATTTTTTGTACAAATTGTATTTTTGTCTAAAAAATTCACAAAGCCGCATTCTTGATATCATCCTGCAAACTATTCCAGTTAGGTACTACTCTATGACTTAAAAAGTTGCCTGTAGAGTGTGTTCTGGCTTCTGATGCTACCGGCAGGGCCTGAGGCGCTTAGACTTGGACAATTAGCTATTGGGTGGTACCATTTAATCTTGTTAAAACCTTTAAAAATTTTATAAAATTGTATCAAGTCACCTCTCATTCTTCGGTCTTCTAGGCTAGTTAGGCCTAAAAGATTTAGTCGTTCCTCATAAGTGTTGTTTCTTAGACAAGGAACCAGCTTCGTTGCTCTGCGTTGGACTTTCTCAATGCGGTTAATATCGTGTTTACGAAAAGGAGATAAATTATATTAATTTGTGGTAAATTTTACTTGTTTTGTGGTGGCAAAATATTATGGCTCATTTTAAAATATCATTTTTGTTAATTTTACACAATTTAATGATTTAAGAATTATAATTCTTCAATATGTGTAATATTCAAAATAGTTGAACTAGAAGCCTTAAGCTTCGTTTAAAAAGTACATCTGGGTGCGTGTTTTTCAGAAATCCAAAAAATACATAATAATTTTGTTGAATAATTCTATCAATTTTAATAGGGATATTGTTTATAGGGTTTTCTTTCATTAGTTGTAGTAGTAGTAGTAGTACTTGTAGTAATTTTTCTGTGAAGATCTAACATCTAGTAGAACAATCCTAGACTTAGTTAGCTGCAGCAGCCGTAATGATTTTGCTTCTTAGTCGGATAGGCCGTAACAGAATTTTTTTAAACCCGCTACGTTTACATCTTTAGACCCGAAAAATTCTTAAGACACTAGACATCGAGTCTTAAAAAAGTCACTCCTCAAAAGTATTAAGGTTTTGGATTTCCGAAACCTTAAAGTTGGTCGACCGTTTTATTTAGATGAACCGGTTTGATGAAAAGTCTTCATCTCAATAATGAGCAATTTGAGTCATCGGATTATTTCTTTTATGAAACTTTATTATCGACCATTTTTTCGATCTCCATATTGTTCATCCTTGAATTTATTTTGTTGAATTTCAATTTTAGCTGAAGGACACCACATACCTTCAGCGTATTTAAGATAAGGCCTCGCAAATTCAGCATTTAAATATCCTGAACTTTACAAGACTAAGCAATTAAATATCCTTGTATCCCTACTAATTGAATCTCGTTGTTTACCATAATTTTTACTTGCAATGTTGCGACGTAGCTGCAAACCCTAATGATAGATTAATTAATCTTCATTTTTTAAAGCGTACTAATGAACTGCTTAAAAGAATTCAATCTTAAAACCGACATTTTGATGGAAAAATTTCGAACATTAGCCGATGGAAAAACAGAGATTTCATTATTTAAAGAAATTAATCGAATGACTTTGGACATTATTTCGAGTGTAGCTTTCGGATTTTGTATAGACACAATTAATTATCCCGATAATGAATTTAGTCATAATATAACAAAATCATTTGAAGCTGTAAATCGTTGTCTCTCGGATCCTTTATTCATGGTACCTTTAAACCTCAAATTAGTTAAAAACTTAGAAATTTAATTTTTCCTTTATTTTTAAGATTAACCCGTTTAGTTATTGGAAGAAAAAAGAATACAAAAATGTCATTCAGGACCTGAGAAATTTTGCTAGAGATAAAATTCTAAAACGTTTAGAAAATTTAAAAAATAATGAGTATGCACCTGATGACATTCTAACAGCGATTGTTTCAAGTTGTAGTAAGATAACTTCAAAATGGCAAAAAAATTAATTTAAATAAACAAAATTTACAATTTCAATTTAGAGGATGATGAAATAGATTTGGAATCTCTAGTCGATGATTTTATAACATTTTTCAACGCTGGCCAAGAAACAACAGCAAATACTTTGGCTTTTTGTTTTCTCGAACTCGGACGAAACCCTCAAGTTTACAACAAGTATTAAAAAATTTAAATTCAAAAACACAGAGTCTTACTATTTATTAAAGACTTAAAGAGGAAATTGATCTTGTAATGGGCTCCAAGACGGAACTAGACTACGATGACATTTCTCGTTTAGAATACACTGGTT
This sequence comes from Brachionus rubens, assembly GCA_022207745.1. Lineage (NCBI taxonomy): Eukaryota > Metazoa > Rotifera > Eurotatoria > Ploima > Brachionidae > Brachionus > Brachionus rubens. The sequence goes on along the minus strand of JAJVHD010000001.1, from coordinate 173,444 downwards.
GTGTTTTTAAAGAAACATTGCGTTTATGGCCACCAGCGCCTGAGATACTTCGTGTATCTACCGAAGAGTTTTATATCAATGATCTCAAAGTTCCTAAAAATACGCCGGTTAATTTATCACCTTATTTTTCGGGACGGAATCCAAAGTATTTTCCCAACCCTGATCACTTTGAACCTGAAAGATTCACTAATCAAGAAGAGTAATTATTTTATCTTTGAAATTAATCAAATTTTTTAAATGTTCTATATGTTTAAGAATTTCGAACTACACTTACTTCCCGTTTAGTATTGGACCTAGAAATTGTATTGGACGGAATTTTGCAATCGTACATTTTAATAAAAATACTATGATTCACAGACATATGTACCCAATAATATTAAGTATTGGGTGGGTATGGGTTAACCGGCAAATTCAGGTTTTGGGCTCGGGTAGGGTATGGGATACCAAAAAGTTTTGGATTTAAGATATGGTTCTGTGTTGGGTAACCAATATAATATGGGTTTATATACCCAAACAAAAATTTCTGTCGAAAATAAAACTAAAAAACCTATAAAATACTCATATTTTATGGGTTACCCTAACCCGAACATGAACCCAAAACCTGAATTTTCCGGGTAACCCATACCAACCTTATACCTTAATATTATTGGGTACATATGTCCGCTGATTGAGTCTCTAATTTTGACTTTTAGATCGAAAGCAAAGTGTTCATAGCAAAATTTGTACAAAATTTTGATTTTAAGCTGGTAGAAAATCAATCTTTTAAGGCCAAATTGTTAACAACATTAAGACCATTGGACGGCACTAGATGTTATTTGTCCACTCGTTTATAGATTTAGAATAATCTCTCAATAAAACAGAATATTTTAATGGAAAATTTATTTTATTTAATAAATCGTACTATGAGTTTGTTTATCTTTATCAGTTAATGGAACAAAACCAACAGCACATACCTTCTCTTTGCGTATACTACCATCTTCTAGCTTATCGACCTTAGTCAAGTATTGATAACTGAATTCTTCTCCGACTGGTATAACCAATCGACCACCCAAAGCGAGTTGGTCAATCAACTAAGAATAAAAAATTTGATTTCAATTCTTTTGGGTTTTTGGTTTTTAAAATACCTGTTTTGGGATCTCTGAAATCGATGCACCGACGTGTATTGCGTCATATGGACCTTCTTCAGCCAAACCTTTACGTCCATCTCCAACTTAAAAAAATAGTAAGAGTAAAGTTATGTAACCTCTTAAAGAATAAACCATACCGATCATTTTAATGACATTGTTATCAAGATATTCCGGGTTCCATTTTCTTAAATTATCAATCGATTTATGAACTAATTGAGGTATATGATCAATACCAATAACCTTTCCATTTTTTCCGACCATTAAAGCAAATACTGCACACAAATATCCAGTGCCTGAACCAACATCTAAGTCATAGCGCTTAGGAATATTAGAAATTCAATAGTTCTATGTAAAATGATTACCTAAAGCCTTGGCACCGGGTTTGAGTTTATCTTTAAGAAGTTCAGTAGCATGAGCATGCATATGTGGAGCAGAAATGGTAGCACCATAACCAATTGGTTGAGGACAGTCCATGTAAGGATGTGACGGAGCAAATAAACCTCTATCTACTCCCGATATGGCTTTTCTTACAATATCACTTTTTATGACCCGGTCGTCTAAATTTTATTTTCATTAAATTTTATAAATTTTCAATTTATTAAAAGTACTCATTAATTGTCTGATTAAAGCATCATTTGAAATGTTATCTGAAGAAAACAATGACATTTTGGATGTTATTGTTACTAAAATTGGTTTTTGGAATGATTTTAAAAGAGACATGAATAATTTAAATTTAAATAATTCGGTCGAGTTCTAAAAATACTTTTGGGATTATATTTTTTCCCTAAAAGTAATAACTACTTATATTTAAAAGATTTTTGAGGATTTAAAAATAAAAATTGGGATTGGAGTTATTTTGGAATGCTCTTAATTTAGCCCCGTGATTTGTCGCACATAATTTTTTTAATTGGGATTTTATTGAATCATTTATAAGATTGATCAAAATTTGCTTTTAAAAAATGGAAAACCACTTGTTTAATGAGTTCTTTTCTAAAGGTTTAAAAAGTGTCCAAGAAACCCCATAACATAATTAAATTAAAATTGAGTTGTTTTTTAAGCGCCGAAATCATGGAACCTAAATATGCTTGAACTCTCTCCTCTAAAGTTTGACCGGGGATCGAACCCAAGATGTTTGGATGACATTTAGATTTTGTGTTATACAAGACCCTAACCACAAACAAAAAGGGATAATAAAGTGATTGATTAGGAATGTATCAAGAAAACCGCAATCCCGGGAAAAAAAAACGGATACTTTTTTGTGTTAAAACGCGTTTTTTGAAAAAAACGTTATTTAACGCTAAAAAATATATTGTTTTTAGCCGTTTTTAAAATTATTTTTTGAGGAGAAATTATGAATCTAAAACCTCAAAAAAACGCCAAGAATTTTTTGCGTTTAAACGCGTTATCTCATTTATGCTTAAAAAACGTCAAAAGACATATCATTTTTACGCGTTTTAAGAATTATTCCTAAAATTAAAAAACTGCTTTTAAAAACTCAAAAAAACGTTCAAGACTTTAGCTAGAAAAAATGCGTTAACAAAAACTCTAAAACATAAAGTTTTAATTTCTTAGAGAGACTTATAGGATAAGCAAAGAGGGTAATAGTAAGTACTTATTTTTTCTTTCTTTGACACTCAATGAAGGGTTGAGTAAAATTCAGCACAAAAATTTTCTAACTTCGGTCAGAATTTAACTTCTGAAATTCATCATTCATTTATGTGCGCATTTCAAATTTATTAAGATTTACCAAGCTCCTCCCATTATTTTTTTCTATAAAATTGTTGAAATTTTCAAAAAAAGGTCATAATTTAAATTTCAAAACTTAAAAATATTTTTAAAAATTTATCAACTACAGTCCCGGAAAGTAACTTGTCACATGATATCAGATGATATCAATAAGAGAATTACAAACATTATGAATTGCAACCAAAAATGATGGAAACTGATATCAGATGATACCAGATGACATCAGATGAGGTCAGCTGATATCATATGATATCATGTGACAAGTTAATTTCCGGGACTGTAATTTTTTTTCAAAGAGTATATTCTCTTACTTTAATCTTGTCTTTCTTATGTTCTATTTTTAGATAGATGATAAGAGACTTTATTTTTTAGCTTCAATTTTATTTTTAAATAGATTTGACTATACTTGATTGGAATCGGTCCAACAAAAAAATCTTAACAATTAACTGATGAAATAAATGTTAAGTAGAAAAAAAAAATTTCAGTTATAAAAATTCGAAAGTAATTTCAAAGTCTTTCAATGCGAAAATTCACTCCTCCTCTGCTTATTTTCTTTCCCTCTCTTTTTCTTTATTTTCGGCAACAATCAAACTAAAATAAAACTTGAATTCTCATAACCATTTATCTACTGAAAAGTTTAGAGAAAATTTTTTAATTTTTTTATCATACCGTAAAGCTATCGTTAACAAGAGTGGACTTTTTACTCGAAAATTTTCTTTACATCATTTTGCATTGCTTAGTGATAGTGCTCACGATTTATCTCTAAATCAAATTTCTCAAGACAAGTATTAAATAGATAACGATTCTTACGAAGGAATGCATGAAATTGATTATTAATTTTAGTCAAGTTTGGATCATAAATGAACTCTTACTACGAACATATTCATGATTCACCTTTCAGCAAGGGAATAAGGTCTGAGGGGTCTTCGAAGATTTGGACGCGTGTACTTGGATGGAAGTTTATGAAAGAAGAATATCTCATGTCCCAATTAACTTCCTTAGGGTTTAATCTAAATTTTGCTTTAATCTTTATTCTTGATTTGATTTAAATTTCGCTTGACCAAAAAAATTTGAATGATAATGAAATTAACAAATAAACTTTTTTGAAATTAATTTTATCCATAAAAAATGGGAAAAAACACTTTTTTATTTTTCTTATAAATAAACGCGTTTTAACCCGTTAGATTTTGCTTTTCAACTGTTAAATTTTATCCGTTTTATTTAATCTAAACGCGTTAAATCTGAACTTGAAAAAACGCGTTTTTTGTAGAAAAAAAGTAACGTTTCGAAAACTTCTTAGAACGTCCGAAAACGCGTTTAGTTATCCGTTAAAACGCGTTATTTTTTGCGTTAAAACGCGTTGGAAAACAGCGTTTTTTTTCCCGGGATAAAACTTGGTTCAGGCTTTGACAATTAAATTAATTGCTTGTAATAACTTGGATATTTGAATTTAAATTTTTATCTCATGATGTCATAATAAACTTAACATAACATCCGTTTTTTACGAAAATCAATAATCGATTGATCAAACTTAGTTTTTAATTCTTTTTTATTGCAAACTGTGTAACATTTTTTGTTACACCTTTTAGTATATTTTTTTACCCCATCTTCATTGCCTATAAAAAATTATTCAATTTTTAAATTTTGTACTGAAATTTTTTAACGAAACTTCACAATGCTTGTTTAATGCTTCTTTTGTTACAAATGGAACAATAACAATCAATTAAGAGGAAATATCAAGTTAGGTATCATCCTATGGTCAACTGTTGAAATAAAATGATACAAATTTATCTAATAAAAAAAATTTTCAATTTGAGATTTATAAGTTCTTTATTTAATTAAATAATGTTAGCACAGTTAGTGGCACATACATGGTATTGTACCTGTGAATTAGAATTATTTAAGAGCTAAGGCTTCGGTGTTTTACTCGATTTTACACCAATGGCATTTAATGCTTCTGATAGTTTCTTTGCTTCTTTGAAACAAATTTGACCCGAGCGAGATTCGAGCTGACACTTTCATGACGCATTGATCAACCGACGATACCAACTGAGCTACCATTCCCATAAAACACATCGCCCAGTAATACAGTAACAGTTAGAAAATTTTCTCCGCTAGCGGAAATTGAACTTCCGACCCTCTGCTTGCAAGACTAGCTCGCAAACCACTCGGCTATACGGGCACCATTTAATAAAATTGAATTATATTACCTCTTACAGTGTCAGCCCGAACTTTTTAACTTTGGAGTCAGAGTCGGAGTTTGAGCCTGAGTCGATGATTACGCGACTGTGAACCTATCACAGAGCCTCTTTTCTTCGAATAAAGGCCAATAACTTAGACTCCGTCTCGGGCTCAGGCTCCGACTCTAAGGTTAAAAAGTTCAGACTGACACTGTAATCGTCTTTGTTTTCGAAATTAGTTAGATCAAATGCCGTTAATCGTTCGTCATAACTCCTATTACGGATAGCAGGTACGGTTCGGGTCTAGGGTCATGAAAACCAAAAATCTGGTTATCACAACCAAAAAAAAGATTTTCACACACATGTTTCAAAAAAAAATTTTTTGTTTGTGATTGGAAAATTATGCTTTTTTTTTATCATGTTTTTTCGGCAGTTGCTAAAACACGGACCACCTTTTTTATGAAAAAAACGGACCTATGCTTTTTTTGTGAACGGAAGGTTCAACCTAAGATTTTCATATAGCATTGGATAGATAATTACTTGTGCTTTTATAAAGACCGCTTTCTGAAAGTCAAGTTACGGTTCGTGAGAAATTCTCAAAAAACTTCCACGGACCTCAGACTATTTTCACGGATCTATGGTTTTCTCAAAACCTAAAAATAAACTTTAGACCTACCCATCAGAATTTTAAAAAAAAATCGTCTAAGCTTTCATTAAAAAAAAATCAGCCAGGTAGGGTTTTTGGTTCTCTGTAAAAATCGATTTTATGCGTGAACTCATATTAGGTTAACGAACAAAGATCACAAAATTCAACTTTTTTATTTGACGTTAAATATAGCACTTTAATATGTCAAATTGTAGCTTAGATCGAGGGCAATATTTTTATTTTGGTTCTCGATCTAAGCTACAAATTGATCCAGACACGTCAAACGATTCTTTTAGAGTGGAAGAAGTAGACGAGAGGCTGAGGCTGAGTCAATGCTGAAAGGCTACGATTGACATTGAGACCTTAATCGAAGTTAAAAAATATTGCCTATGCATCGGCTGAAATCTGTAATCATCAGGGCCCACCAAAATATGCGAAATTTTGGTCCCCAAATATGCGCTATTATATGCAAAAAATATGCAATATATGTGCAAATTTGCAAAATATTCAAAATATGCAAAAATATGCGTTCAAAAAATAGGATTATTTGACTCAGAGTTTTTTTAAAGGAAGTTTATTGATACACAACCTAAGAATAAGTTAGAAAAAGTATAATAACAGTACAAAAAGTCATTATGGCAAAAAAAATTAATTTAACGGAACAATAATATATTAATCAATACAGTTTAACCTCGATTTTCTTACCCTCTTTTTTGTGAAATCGTGATTTTAAAATTTTAATATTGAGATTGAGGTAAAAAAGGTTATGGTTTGAATTTGTGGAAAATTAATTCTGTGAAAATTTCCAAGGTCATAGAATGGTTGTCATATTCAAAATTAAAAAAAAAAATTGTATCTTATCCTTTTTTTCCAACTTGCTTCGTCGATTATCTGTTATAACCAATTTGTACTTAGAAAACGATCTGAATCTGAATCAGAGAACTCGATTGGATTCTTAAGTTCTATCTATCAAAATCATACCTCGAAAATCCCTGTTCACATTATCACATCAAAATATGCGAAATCGCATATAATATGCGAAATATGCGCTCGCATATTTTGGCGGGCCAATCATTAACCTGTAAAATTGAATACAGTGAAACCTAATTTTTACCACAATATATATCATAAATATCATATATCTTCATGATAAATCGATTCTCTTTTACATCGTTTAAAACTTGAATTTGTTTCGTCAACTTGTAAATATTAAAATTGACAAACTTTTTCTCTAAAACATAATAAGTAGAATAGTAGGTTTGGTAAATTTGATTTAGAAAAACGCCAAAAAAAATTTTTTGAAGGTTCCCTATGAAAACATGGACTAGATACATTTTGAACACTTTTAGGCAAATTTTGTCTCTTTTTTTCATTTTTGTTTAAGTGTTAAGCCATAAAATAAAAAATATTAATTTTTTTCATAATTAGCTGTTAAAACAAAATAAAAATTTCATGTTTTGAAAAATAAATTCAGTTTCCATGTTTCCTCTTTCACTGCTAAGATGAAAACTTTGGGCGACTCCAGGAACTGAAAAAATAGTTCAACTTTCGAAATTCCATTTGAATTTTGCAAAAAAATATTTTTGATATACTAAGGTTTATGAGTTGCTGCACCTTACAAAAAATGGGTAAACAGTCTAAATAAATAAAACTAGTCAACAACAATGTCTTTATGAGGTATTTCATATAAACGATTCTAGTCCCTGTACAGCTGTGAGGGTAATTACGGTAATTATGATTTTTAATTTCAATAAATTAGGTTTTAATATAGGGTCATTTTGATGATCATCAATTTGATCAATTTTCAAAATCTTTTATAACTTAAAATTTCTATTTTCCCCAAATTTAAAAGATAGGCATGCTTAAGGTTCGGTAGGATCGCTCCGCAAATGGTGAATGTTTAAGTGTATTTATTTTTTTAATTTCAATTCAGAAAAATCAATACCAGAATGTCAGATTTTATTAGAGTTTGGCAATTTTAATAATACAGCAAACTCGTTTCTTTATAGTGCCCCAGATCATAAAGTCTAGTCCAACGAAAAAGCAAAATTTAAAAAAAAATAATGCTGATCTTTATGTAATTAGATATGCTGATTTCAAATATGAAGGAATTTTTTCAAAATCAGTGACAGTTTATTAATTTAGAGACAATATTTCTGCTAGAAAATTATAGAAATCTTAGGTCTTGGAAATTTCGCAAAACTGATATTATATTCGTAATCAGCGTATATGAAAACCTCAGAAAAATTCAATCTTGAAAAGTAACTGAAAAGAGGGAATTACGACCTGTGAAAGGTCAATTTAAAGCAGCCTTTAGAAGGGTTATTTTGGGAAAATGTCTCTCTTAATGGTATTTTATTTTACAGGTGATCTATTCCATATATCACCTGAAAGCTCTCAAATTTCTGAACATGATTTAATTATTATTATTGTAAAAAAAGTATGATGGTTATAAGAATCAAGAAGAAAAGATGGAAAATTGGTGCATTTTTAGAGTTTTCATGTAACAACTCTTGAAGAAATATTTCTAAATCCCAAAAAGATATTAGCAATAGAAGATTTCAATGTCCTCTACAAAAGTTGGTAGGCTCTTGGTGAGGCTCCTATTTATACCTTTTGTACCACCCCACCAAAGAACATGTACTTTTGGCTCATGCCATGTTTTAGGGTTTTTGGTAGGTTTTTATAAAATTTAAGCGTTTTTATCGAATTCTACGGATCAGAAAACCTAGAAATTGGTGTAATCATGAAGAATTATTTGGCTTTTTGGAATTTGTGCAATATGAAAGGCAACATGTTACACAAAAAAATTAATTTATTCAAAGGAAACATTCGGACCCTCAAGATATCACTAATAGGGTTTTCTTACTATTAGAATTCGAAAAAAAAGCTCAAATTTTACAGAAACCTAGCAAAAACTACAAAACATATCATAGCATCAAAAGTATATGTTCTTTAGTACGGTCGCACGATAGGTATATATAGGACCTTCGCCAAGAGCATATCAATTTTTATAGAGGAAGGGACGAGAAACATTTTAAAAATAAAATTGGCTTTAATTGACGTTTTTTTCGGGAGTTGTTACATTTTTCCTGGAAAAATGATGTTTTTTTTTTAAAAAACCAAAAGAACTGTAGCAAAATAAGTTGAAATTTTTTTTTTATTTTTAAAAACAAATTTACTAATGTAATTTAATGTGCTCTTGATGCTTATGGCAAAAAAAAAAGCATGTTGACTTTTTTTTCAGGACTTATAGCTCATAACCCTTAAAAATTGAGGGGGGTCTGGTACATATACTTGACTTGAACCTAAAATTTTTTTTTTGAAAAATTTTTTTTTTTCACCTCTAGAAACCCTAAAATGGTAATTTTCGGTGTTTTTTTTGATCCCTGACCGACTAAACTTAATGATCTGGGGCACTATACTTACAGGACAGATTATCTAATTCCCAGAATCGGTTTATGATTTATACTTAATTAGATTTCTTCTAGTTAAGTTGTATTTAAACGTTTATTTAAATAGGTCTTTTAGTATGATGCTCATTTAAAATTTGGGTTTGGTACGATAGAATTTCAGAGTACTTTAATTCATCATTCAAGTTTCGTGAATGCATGATTGTTTGCCCAAAGTTATTTTTGGTCTTGCTAATTTGTTATGTAAAAATAAAAGTTTATTTTAAAAATTAATTAAAATCTGGTATCTTTTCGTATCATATATTATTTAGAATTGAACCTAAATTCTGCCCAAAAGACTTGATATAAAATGAACAAATTATTAAAACACGAATTGACTTTTGTGAGCTTTTTTTTTTACAATTATCAAGCTGTGAATTTGATTAAAACAAAAACTTTTATTATTTAAATAACTATAAAATAGTTTATTGTTTAAATTTTTTTTTTATACAAAAAAAATTATTTAAAAAAATTTAAAATGGATTTTAACGAAAATAAAATTTCGCCTTCACCAACTCAATCTGATAAAAGAATTTTGAACGAACCGACTAACAAATTATCTACTTTAACAAAAGTATTTCTATTTGCATTAATTGGGTTTTTTGTCTCTTCATGCATTGTTCTGACCATTGTTCTCGTCATTTACGGAGCTTGTAAATTAATTTTTTAAAACAAACATGGGATTTTTAACATATTTTTTTTAAGTTCCATGTTCTGTTGCCAACTGCGATCCTAATGCTACATGCATTAATCGTCCGTTTTATGCTGATTGCACGTGTAACTATGGTTATGCTGGAAACGGAATTGAATGTGACGGTATGCTAAAATTAAGTAGAATCTAACTCTCTAATTTATTCAAATATTTTTAAGAATGCGGAAATTTTCAACAAAAATGGTCGAATGCAATTCCGTTTGGAAGTTCAGCGGAACCTCATAGTTGGCCAGCTACAGTTGATATAATTTTCAATTACAGAACTGAATATGAAGTTAACTCTGAAAAATATCTACTTATGGGTCTTGGTAATTGTGGGGGTACTTTAATTAACAGAAAAACTATTCTAACAACTGCAAGCTGTATCAAAAAATCATTCAATACATTCTTAAAAAATAAAACAATTTCGGTACCAGTTAAACTTAATGAGTATCATGAGACATTTGAATCAATGTACAGTATTTATGTGGCTGTGGTTTTACAGATTTCTTTTACCGTTACAAATATTGCTCCTGCTCGTTATATAAAAGCAGAAAAAATAATAAAGGTAACCTCTAAAATTAAGAAAATGCTTAAAATTAATCTAGTTCTTAAAAGCATGAGCTTTATGACCCCGATACTGATGATAATGATATAGCTATAATAAAACTTCAAAATAGACTTGAATTAGATGATAAGGTTAAATTATCATGTTTACCGAGTACTCAAGAAGACACTTCAAATTATCCAACTAAAAATCAATATGCTTGGGGTGCTGGTTGGGGTAGTTCAGGATGGGGCGGTAATGGAGGTCACAATAGGCCAAATAATCAACCCAAAGACTTGAAATATTATCGATTGGAAATATTCAATAATTCAATGTGTCATGGTATTACAAAAGTTCAGATTGACAAGTTAAATAACGACGTTTTTTGTGCAGGTAAGTCATTTATTTTTGAATCGAATAAATTTACTTTTGATTAAATTTAAGGTGAGTCAGCTGATTTGATTTTAGGATCCAAAACTGGATATTGTCATGGTAACATTTTAATTCAGAAAAAAAGAAAATAGAAATTTTATTTAGAGTCTCTATTGAAATAAGGTGACTATGGAAGTTCTCTTTATGTTAGACAAAATGTTTCCGGTGTTGAAAAATTTGTAACAGCTGGTCTTTTATCTTACAATGAAGGTTGTAATGTACTTCATGCACCAGGGTAAAGAATAAGTTATTTTTCATCGTCAAAATTAAAATTGTTATTTTTGTTTCTTTTAAGAATATATACAAATGTTGTTAAATACTTGGAATGGATTCGTGTGAATAGTAAATATTAGAGGAAGAAATAATACATAAGAATGGGCTCCTAAATTTTTTAAATAAATACTTTTTGAAAAAGAATTTAAAATCTTATTATTTGAAATAGAGGTTTTCTTAATCTTGCACTCACGTCACGAAGGGGCATGACGGATTATCTATAAATTTCATATCTAAATAAAAAAACGGTACCGTTAACTCTCTTTTTATGTCCCACGGTCAAAAAATTCTAATAACTTAGATTTCTAATAACATCTAAGAACAACTAAGTCTTTTAGAAATTTAATGTTAGTTCGATAAATAAAATGACCAAAATCTCTCTCTTTATACACTAAAATTTTGTTGAGATAAGAACCAATAATATTCAATCTAATAACTAAATGAAAATGTAGTAATGTTTCTAACGTTTTTTTAATAAAAAATTGCGCCAAAATTAAAATACACTGCTTGTATTGCAGTACTTGGTTATTCGGTTTTATTCCTTATTTGCTCCAAAACATCCCGGGATAAGACTAAAATAGAATAAATCCATAATATAGACTTCAGGAAATTAGCACGGCTAGTGAAAAAAAGGCGTACCGTATCGTACCTTCCTAGCGTCCTACCCTAGCGTAATTTTACCATTGAAGGATTCCTATACAGCACGGCTAGTGAAAAAAAGGCGTACTATCCAGCGTACCGTACCTTACCGCACCGCAACCGTACCGCACCGTACTTGCGTACCCTAGCGTACCGTACCGTACCCTGCCTCCTATCGTATCGTACCGTACATTCTGAAATATTTTTTGGGTTTATATTTTTTTGAGAAAAAGTTTTGCAACATTTATTCAAATAAGTTGTTAAATTATTTTTTACCATATTAAATCATATTTCAAAATATTTTTCTTTGTATAGGAACCCTTCAATGGTAAGCTTTAGTTGGCTAAATGAACGTTCAGCTGTATTCCAATTAAGCGCGAACGATATTATTATTTTTAACAAGCAAAAAATATTAGGAAAAGAATTTGTCATCCGCTCCTTAATAATTGTTGAATGTAGAACGCTTATATCATTGAAATCGAGCTTTTTCGAAATCGTTTAAAATATCGTCTAAACTTAATTCTTCCATGTCAATTTCATAAAAACAATCAGCTAATTCCTGCTTTAAGATCCATTCGGAAAAATATTTGAATTCGTTAAAGACAACATTAAAATTGTCCTCAATGTCGCCAGAATAAAAATTTACTTTAAGTTTTGTTTAGCTGATTCAGGCTTCATCAAAAAACTTTTTTGAAAAAGACCAAAAGCTGAAATTAACTCTGAGCAATTGTCTATTATTCTTTCTTTTATTTTATTTGTCAAATGATCGAGAGACGAAAAATAAACATTTTTTTTTAAAAATTCTTTTGTGTCTTCTGGTTTAAATTTTCGAGAAAGCGCTCTAAATTCTTTCGGGACCAAAATATTTAACTTGTTTGCTCTTTCCAAGACTTTCAAATAAAACGAGTCAAAGTTTTCCGAATTGTTAATTGCTTTTAATGAGTCGAATAAGAGCCTGGTCATTTTATCGAATTGTGATAAGTTAAGGTTTCTTGTCTGTAAGAATATGGATATGTATAGATTATTTTGAAGCTGAGACAGGCTTGAGTTATGGAACAATTGAACCGACCTTGCACGAGCATCTAATTACTACGTACGTGAATTTTCTTCGCTTTGGATCCGACATTAATTAAACGAGAATCAACAGAAAAAGGGTTGCGAAATTTAGACCTTTTAGAGACCCAGAGATGGGGTTTATGTGATTTAGTTACAGGAGATAAGTCTTGGATTTACCACCGTAAAATTGGGAATAAAGCTTTTAAGTTGGATTCCTAAGTCAGCAAAGAATAGTAAAACGCAACCAATTTTAGCCGAAATCAATGATGTGTGTCTATATTAAAACAACAGGACCTGTTTTGGTACATGTAGTTCCTGGGGGACAGTCTATAAATAACACATTTTATGTTGAAAATGTCTTAGGTCCTCTTATTGAGGTCTTAAAACCGCAAAGATCATGTTCATGAAAACGTCAACAGAGAGGAAATTTGAAGTTGCATATCAATTAAAAAAGATCAATTCAATCATTTCAAATTAAAACTTTAATAGAAATGAAAATAATATAGAAACTGGTTTGCAGAGGTTAATTTTTGTCTTTGGTCAAAGCTCGAGAAGAAGCTTCTGCAAAAATCAAAATGCACATTGCAGATCACACACCATTAAAATTATATATTTTGCGTCATTTTTTGCAGGCTTATTGCAGAAATTATATTTAGATGTGACATGCTCTGTCGCACCCAAAAATATACCTCTGCAAAGCAGTTCACTTGTTACTTTCATTTCTATTAAAAGTTTAATTTGAAATGATCGAATTGAATTGATATGCAACTTCAAATTGCCAACAGAGATAAAGATGATCGATCCCTAAAGAGAGGTTTCGAAAAGACCTATCAAAAGTGGGCTTAGCGGTTATAACTTTGTATAGAGAATCAAGGCAATTACTTTGATCACCCAATAAAATAAAATCGATAAAAAAGTTTTATAGTCTTTTTTAACCCAAATGTCAAAACTTTTGGAAACGCCTAAGTAAATTTATTTTCGACGAAAAGCACAAGGGACTTTATTTACAGTCTTTTAAATTAGAAATTAGATTTCAGTTTAAAAACGATTTCGGCTTCTCGAGCTTAAAGGTTTAATACTTTTAAACTGGATCTTTTTTTTTTGCTGATCAATATGAACCATGTCGTAGGTTAAATAATGGCACTGATATATGATGAATTAAAATATTTTAGTTTTAAGATAAAAAAAAATTTGATGAAAATTCTGTATTTGAAAGCATTAGGTTTATAAACCTTAAACTTTTATAGTTAAAGGGGGAGGATCACTAGGAGGGGGGCGAAGCCCCCATCCCTGTTATAGTTAATATTTTTTATTTTTCAGAATTATTAATTTTCTACACCGAATTGGATTTTTTAATTAAGTGATTAACTTTTCTTTTGTTTTAATTTAAGATTTTCAGATAATTTGAATAATTAAAATTTATAAAAATTCTCAAATGTCGGATCAACAAGAAGTCAAATTGAAAATTAATAAAGGTAGTAATTTTTGCTTTTTGCACCATCTAGTAGCCGTTTTAAACCTTTTTAGCCAACTGCACTGGGTAAAGTTCCAAATCTTTCTTTCGCTCTCTCTATCTCTCTATTTTACAAAGGATAATAGGATAACAAGGGTTTAACAAGGATGTATTTAAAATTCTAAATTTTTGAAAATTATGAATTGAATAAAATTCGCAATCTTTTAGACCCACGATTTTTAAACTAAAAAGAAAGAACTCAACCAGTATGAAACAATCCTTAAAATCATTAAAGATGAAAAAGTTGTTGAATCACACAATGGAAGTGGTTATACTGAATTAATGTCTAAAGCAGTAAATTTTTTTTACAACAAAATAATTGATTTTTAAATAACCATTTCGTTGATTTTTTAGTTGATGCGTCGTTTTCATTCATTTCATTTAAAAGCCAATTTTGAAAAAAAAGCATTCTAATTGAAAAAGAAGAAAATCATCTTTTAAACAAAACTTGATGATGTGAATTTATTTTTTAAAAATTCAAATTTTTATTTATAGAGACCTTCACATCAGGTTTCATAAATTAACAAATTCCTTTTTTAGGAATTTATAAGACAATAATCAAATTTTTTTAACAAAGTTTATGAAATTGTGGACCAAATTTTGCTCCATCGAATTTGGTTTTTTCGAGGCTTAAAAATTATTTTTTGAAAAATTTTTTCTTTGAATTAAAATAAAAGTGAAAAGAAAATAGAAAATTGATAAAAAAATTTAAGTTGCCTGTTTTTATATAAAAAAGAGAGAATTCCAATCAAATTATTCTATTATCAATAAATTTGAGTAATTAATTGTTAATTTGATAATAATTTTAATTAAGTATTACTTTTTATTTAATTTATGTCACTTTTTATTAAATTTTTGGTAATTTTTAATAAATATATTGGTATAGATTATAATACTTGGATTTAGTGTATGTTTAATTTTCAAGTAAAACTTTTACCAAAAGTATTATAACCTATTAAAATCGATATAGAACAAATGGGTAACTTCTTTTGAATTCAGCTAAATCTCAACCCTTTATAGCAAGCATAAAAAGATAATGTTAATCTAATATCAGTAAGTAATCTAAACTGGATAATTCATTTGCATTGAATCATGTAAAAATTAATAATTTTGCCGCAATTTTTTTAAAAAAACGTTGGAAACATTACTAAATTTTCATTTAGTTATTAGATTGAATATTATTGGTTATTATCTCAACAAAACTTTAGTGTATAAAGAGAGAGATGTTTTGTCATTTTATTTATCGAACTAACATTAAATTTCTAAGAATACTTAGTTGTTCTTAGATGTTATTAGAAATCTGAGATCTAAGAATCAAATTTTTTTTCGTTCTTGGTAAACTTGTAAGAACTAAGTTTTCTAAGATCTTAGAATTTTCTTAACGTAAGTAAATTATAAAGCGATTTGATAAATCTTGATAAAATGAGCTTTAAAAATAGTCGCCAAAAAGTTAAACCGACTCTTAAAATCAAAAGTTTCAGAGAGAATTATCTGGAGATACATTCAGGCATTAGGATGCAAGTATCAAAGGACACGTTTTCTCTCCTAAGAACAGAATTTTTTGAACTTTTTTCAATGAAAATTTCAATGATGTGGTTTTTATTAATGAAACAACCCTAGAAGTAAGTTTCTAAAGTCGGCAGCGATGGTTTAGAAACTCAGAAGAGGAACCTTCAAGGGACCGAATTGGAGTTTATTAACAAAATCAGAAGATCCATATTTTAGCTTGAATTTATAGAAGATTAGCTACTCGTTCAGCTTTATTTACAGGCAAACTTAAAAGTGTTTCGTTTCAAAGATTGATTTTTTAATACATTCACCCATTTATAGACGAAAATTATCCTTTGTCACATCGTCTTATTAATTTTTTCATTTTTAACCCAAAAAAAAAAGTCCAACGTTCAAGGTTTTGGACGTTCATGAATGTTCACGAATGTTCATTTTTGGAAGATTTGAATGACCAGGGTTGTAATCAAAATGTAGTACTCAATAAAAAATATAATTTAATTTAAAAAAATTGCAAACAACTAACAAATATTTTTTCACAAGACCATACTTTGGATTGATGCGGGAAATTAAAATTGATCTCAATCTCGATTTACCCCATGGGGTAAAAACGAAAACTCCGTTTTTGCCCGAAGGACAAATACGTTTATGGTTCCATTTTTCAGACCGTTTTTAACCCCATTTTTTACTTGAAATTCTAATTTTTAGACCGGGGTAAAAAAGAATATAAACAAACTTCAATTTGATTTGATGTTTAAAAAATTTTTGAATATAAAAAAGATGAGGAGAAATTTTGCAAAACATTTTTTATTTTAATAAATATTTTCAACCTTCATCAATTAGAACCCCTACCTTAATAACGCAGGGTTTTTGATGAAAATTCAGTTAAAAATTAGCTCATACCCAAAGTAACAAATCAATTTTATCGCACCTTTAGCTACTAAATTTTTACATGTAAGAAGTCTATGTCTTTCTATGCGCTCCCGATAGTAACACATGCCAACAAAGGAGCATTGATCTTTTTTCCAATTGCTTTAATCAAAAATTTTATTTATTTATTTATTTGAAAAATAATTTAGGGATGAGCCAGGGCAGTTCCGAACGGTATACACCTTCTTTTCAGCCCCAAGTGAGAAGGTTTTGATTTGAAGTAAAATTAAAAAAAAAGAATAAAAAAAATTGAAAAAAATTAAAAGTTAAATGATCAAAATTGAAATAAAATTCCGCATATTTTGCAATTCTATTTATAGTGAAGATAAATAGTTTATATTGGGTTGTTTTGGTTGGCAAGGACCTCTAGCATTTTGTCGAACGGAGTGGGAATTTTTTTTCTTTGGCTTAAATTAGACTCTGTTTGATATTGGTTTAACTTGTAAGATAATAGATCGTTGTCGATTCTTTTCCGGATAAATTTTAAAAAAAGTTTCGAAGCCCTCTGGTCGATCGTTTCTAATTTAAGTGATTTGTGGATTGTCTCGATACTGGTCTTTATGGGAAAATGTTTGATAATCTTGAGAATTTTGTTTTGAAAAATTTGCTTTTTTTTCTTGATTTGTTGTTTGTATGAATGAAGAATAATGAAGCAGTAGTCGAACACGGTTTGTATAATGGATTTGTAAAGGGTTTTGTTTATTTTGATTGAAGCGCTCCATTTGAGGTTTTTATTTTTTTAATTAAGTTTACCTTTAACACTTGCCTTGAGGATATTTCTTCTAGATGGTATTTGTAACTTAGTTTTGGGTCTAATTTGATACCAAGGAATGTTGGGAAGGGATCCATTGGGATCTGTTTGTTTTCGATTTGAACGTTTAGTTTGTATTTCTCGTAATAGTTTTTTCGGACGCCGGCTGTCGTGAATGTGGTGTGAAAAGTTTTACTTTTGTTTATTTCGAAACCCCATTTATCGCAAAATTCTGAGATCTTGTATACCGCACTTTAACCGTAGAACTTGTTCGATTTTTTGTTTAGTTTTACCTGAAACCCAAATGCACAAGTCGTCGGTGAAGAGAGCCACTTTGACCTCAGGTGGAATATGATTGTAGATGTCACAAAAAAATAGAATAAACAGAGTTGGTGAAAGACAACTCCCTTGAGGCACCCCGCATTTTAATTTTTTTATTCTGATACGTTGTTTTTGTAACTCACTTGAAACATTCGGTTATTTAAAAAATTTTTGACGCATTTGAGTAGATTTACGCTTAGTCCTTTTTCGTGTAATTTGAATAAAATACCGTCATGTATTGCTTTGTCAAACGCTTTTTCGAGGTCAAAGAAAATCGCCCCGGTGATTTCTTTGTTGTTGAATCCTTGGATTATCGATTGGTTGATCCTGAGAATATGGTCTTGGGTGCTCCGATTTCGTCTGAAGCCAGATTGGCATGGAAGAAGAATACTATTTTGTTCAGCCCATTTTTGTATTTTTCCGTTTATGATCTTCTCCAGAAGCTTGCCAATACAGTTTAAAAGTGAAATTGGTCTGTAGGAGTCAATATTGTCTGGGGGTTTATTCTTTTTGGGGATCATGGTTATCTTGGAACGCTTCCACGAGAGTGGGATATAACTGTATTTTAGGGAGTTGTTAAATAGTTTGAGTATAAAGCTTACTACTTTGTGTGGTAGATTCTTGATACAGTACAAAACTGAAATAAGTTAACGATAAACAGAACAAAAACAGAACATTGTCTAAACAGAAAACAAACATTGTATAGACAAAAAACAAACACTGTTTGAACAAAAAACAAACATCCTTTAAACAAAAACAAAACATGTTTGTTAAAAAACAAAAAAAAAACACATGTTTAAACATAAAAAACAAAAAACATGGTTGATCATTTAAACAATTAAAATGCAAAAATTGAAGAGTCTGAATAATTGAACTGCACATCAGGGGGTATCAGTAAGAAAAATTTCATACACATGGTCCATTTTAAAAAAAAATCATGGTTATACCCCCCTCCCCATGTAAGAAAATTACACAGGAGCCGAAATTTTGTACCCCCCCCCCCCCCCTTCAAAGCTATTTTCAACAAAATATTAAAATTCTAACGTATTTTGTCACAGATAACATAAATTTTTTGTTTAATAAGATTTAAAAGTTGAATTGCCGCTTCGTTAAAAAAAATCTGGGATTAAACAATCGCTTTTATTTTTTTTTAAAAAAAAATTTTCTCATTTGGTCTTGAAGGGTAGGTCTATGATTTATGAAAGTTAAAAAAAATTTTTGATTTCAATTTTTTTCTCGTCATATACCCCCCCCCCCCCTAAATTTTTGACATTTTCATGTAATTTTTTTTGTTAATTAGTTTAAAATTTTCTTAGAAAAACTACCTAGTCGACTTTCTGACCCATTTTATGCGACGCGCAGCTCTGACAATTTTTTTTACTAATAATCATAAGATGAAATTTGATGATTCTTGAAGATTTTTAGGGTTTGTTTAAATAAAAAAAAATATCCGTTAAATTTTTAAAACAATCTAAAATATTAGCGGGTGCTAAAGCACAATTAGGTTGCATGTAGCTCCGGCCCTGAAAAAAGATGTGTTTATGTTGTTTAATTTTTAAACACATGTTCAATGTTTAAACAGAAAAACATCTAAAAATTTTTTTTTTTGTTTAATAAACATGTTTGAATATGTTCAAACACATGTTCGAAAATGTTTCAACACGTGTTCGGAAATGTTCAAACACATGTTTGAATATGTTTCAACACGTGTTTGAATATGTTTAAACATGCTGTTAACTTATTTCAGTTTTGTACTGTAACTTTGTTTGAGATATTTGTCGCTCCCTCCAGGATCAGGATCGTACGTGATCGGGTATATATATGATCGTCTATGGGAGTCATTTCTTCAGCTTTCAAATAAATAATAAAAACGATTGAACTTAGTGGTCAAACACTGGTCAGTCAAACAATTTTAACCCAATTTTAACTCAATTTTAACCTTGTTTTCTTTACTCCACTCGCCTCTTCTTTGCATTCCTTTTCAATTTTTTCAACAGGTTCCAGTGTTTGCTCTCCGACTAGTTGAATTTTTTGAGGTCGTTGAATTCGTTTAAGTTTAAGTTTTGAGTTTTTGTGTTCGGCTAGTTTTTTTTTCAGGTAACGTTCAAGTAAGTTGAATAATTTTTTGTGTTCGGGGCTATTTGTTTTTTTGTATAGACGTCTAATTTTTCGTTTTTGTTTGATGAGGTTTAGGATGTCTCGGCTTATGGTTTGAATTGGTTTGGTCTGAAAGACTGTTGTAAATGTGATCGTTGACTGAGTTAGAGCGGAACGAATTTGATCGGTAGTTTGATGTCTCTTGTTCAATGTCGCTTATGGAGTTGATATGTCCTGAACTATTGAACTTTTCGATTAAATTAAGTTTGAAATATTCCCAATTTATTCTTTTGTGTTCGATTTTTGTTTTGATTAGGGAAAGATCTTTAAAGGTGGTTAAAATTGGGTAGTGGTCACTAATGTCGTCGGCTTGAACATCGAATTTTTCGAAGAAATTAAAAAGACTATCTGAGCAAATTGATAGATCGATGACATTGGTGCTCCGTTTAAAGGTAGGTTTATTCTAGTTTAGTATGTGTAATCTATGTTTATTTGACACTTTAATGAGGTCCTCCCCTTTTTTATTTCCTGTTAGGCAGTACCATTCTTTGCTTTTCGCATTTAGATCTCCGATAATAATAAAAAACTTAAATTTTTATGAAATTGAATCAAACAATTTTTTGTTTAGAGCTGAGTTCGGACTTGAGTAGTACGAGAAAATTGCTAATTCTTGTATTTCGTTTATATTGACTTTGAAGCCAATAACTTCTTTAAAGTTTTCAAGTTCGATTTTCTCGCCAACTACGTCTTTTTTTACTAGGAGTGCTGCTCCCCCACTTCTCTTCTGTCTTTTATTTTGATTAATTCTGATTCTAACGGCTCTTAGAATATCGAAATTTGAAAAATCGAACGATGTCTTGTTGTCCAAAAAAGTTTCATTGAGACTAATAAAGTTAACATTTAGATTTATAGATAAAAGTTCGAGTTGAGCAATTTTCGAGTCACTAATAATCGATTGGCAGTTAAGATGAAGGATTTTAATTTTATTGATCTTCATGTTCGATGTAAGGGTCGACCATGTAAGGATCTTGTTCTTGATTTGTTGGATTATTTAAAATTAATTTGTGAATTTCGTTTGAATATGTTGAACCGAAGTTGTCATTTATGATTCTGAGGAGGCGTTTGGGATCACCATGAACTGCTTTGAGACTTCGTTTAAGTTTCTGACTACGTCAACAATAAATTTTAATAAGTTGGTGGTTGTGTTTTGTTGATTATGGGTTTGGTGATAGTTCGAATCAACGCGGTAAAATTGTGATCGGTTAGGTCTTTTTAGTGCCGTTTCTTCTTGTTCGTTGGTCTTTGTTTTAACAGCTTCAATCAGTATAGGACAAGCTTTAGAGACAGCTGCATGGTTACCATTACAGTTGCTACATTTGAATTTGGCGGGGTCAGTGACTTGACACTTTTTGTTTTTTTTTATGTTTTTTTTATGTTTTTTTATGTTTCTATGTTTTTTTTTCGCGCAGCGTAGACATGTTTCATCTGTTTCTTGACATTTATCTTGTTTGTGTCCAAACTTTAAACTTTTGAAACATTGATCGGGGTTTATTCCGAATCTCCATGGAGTGACTCTTATTCGTGTAAACTGTCCAATGTTTATGAGACCTTCTTTTATTATTTGATTACCCGAGAAAATATTAACGCGTTTAGGAACGCGTTTAAACACATACATTTTAAGCGTTTTAACGCAACTTTAAATGCGTTTTTAAGGGTTTTTTGACGATAAAAAAACGTTACCAAAAAACGCACTTAAACGAGTAAACACTGGTTTTAGGAAACGCGTTTAAACATTTAAAATTGGATCATTTTGAGGTTTAATTTATACTCAAAAACGGCAATTCTTTTCATAATTATTTTAACACGTTAGAACTAAATAAAATGTTTAAAAAGAAAATCGAGATATTTTGTAATGTAACCAAAGCATATTAAGGTCCTTCTCATAGCAATCAATTTCAAAATCTATTAAGCTCCAAGGAGGTATTTTAATCAAAATTTCTCAAGAAAGTGTGTGTAGAATTCATCATTAAGCAATCCGACTTATAAGATTTTTAGAAAGAAAAAAACATTAATTTTATAAGGCTTTTAAAATAATTAAGCAAGAATTTGTTTCGTCTTTGTTTAAGTGAAAAGAGGTATACTTTTCTGTTGTTTAATAGATTTTGAAAAAAGTATCGAATAATTTAAGGGAATAATTTTACAGTCTAGCATGGATCGTTTTATTTTTTTTAAAAACTAAATTTAAACTCAGCTTGATGAGAGTTAGAAGATTTTTGGTCATAAAAACGAAGTCTGTATTGACTTTTTCCGGATATACAGTCAAATCATACTTAGACCACTATAATTCAAATAGTTTGTATTTTATTTTTATCACTGCTTAATGGCTGTAAAAAGGGTTAGATATATGTGTGACTTGACTGTAGTAAAATTTAACTCAACCTTTTAAACACAACGATAGAAAAAAAATAACATTTGCTTTAAAAGTTAAAATTATAAGTAAAAGTTGTACTAAATCTTACCATAGAGAAAATTGTTTTTGATAGTTTAAATTTTGTAAATCTTTAAAAAAAAAAGGAATTATCTGAAAAAAATGTAAATTTTGTATATTTTTGTAAATTTTTAAAAAATAGAAAAGTAATAATTTTTAATATTTTAAAAATGAAATTGAATTTCAAAAATTTTCAACTATTTTTATAGATAAAATAAAAGGCGGAGTTTAAAAATATTTTTATTCTTTTCTTGTTGAATCAAAATATGTAAACTCAATTTTTTATAAGAGGGATGGAAAGATTCGGTAAAATTGAAAGGGTTATACCTCCCCTCCCCATGTAAGAAAATGACATAGAAGCCGAAATTTTGGACCCCCCCCCCTCAAAGCTATTTTCAACAAAATATTAAAATTTTAACGTATTTTGTCACAGATAACATAATTTTTTTGTTTTCTAAGATTTAAAAGTTGAATTGCCGCTTCGTTAAAAAAAATCTGGGATTAAACAATGGCTTTTTATTTTTTTTTCCAAAAAAAAATTTTTCCTTGTGGTGTTGAGCGGTAGGTCTATGATTTATGAAAGTTGAAAAAAAATTTTGATTTCAATTTTGTTCTCATCATATACCCCTCAATTTTTGACCTTTTCATGTAATTTTTTTACAATTTTCTTAGAAAAAACCCCCTCCCGCCCCTACCTTGTGTGAAAGATTTTTATTTTCATACCGCCTGCGTAAAGGAAAAAAAAAATTTAACGATCTTTGTGATTTTCATTTTTCAAATATACTCTTTTTCTAAAAGACCGAATATATCGCCAGATAAAACATAATCAAAAAATGATGATTAGAAATTCCTTTTCATCCCTGTCCAATTTACGTCAGCTATTTTTTTGAAACAAAATTTTTAAATTTGCGATTTACATGAAAAAGTTATCTTTTAAGATTTGAATTAAGCTATTTCCAAAAAACGCGTTTAAATGAAAAAAAAATCAGTTAATTTTTGTCTGCTAAGTTTGAATTTTCTAACGCAGATTGACGCAAGAAAACGTTTCGTTTAAACGCATTTTTTAGAGTTTGTTTTAACAATGTGTTTTAACGCGTTTAGTGATGCGTTTTTTTATTCTCGGGTAAAGCTGTCTGTATTTGACATAACAGCTTTGACTGGTGTCAGTTTTTGTTTGGTCGATTTTTTAATCATTCTATGTGTGTCGTTGATTTCATAATTCTGTTTCAAATAGTTTTTGGCTTTTTCTGAGCTGATATCAAAATCTACGTTAACGTTGTGTAGTGCTAGATAGTATTTCTTTTCTTTGATGACTTCTGTGATTCCGTGTACAAATGCATTAGTTGGCTAGTTTCGTAAGTAGGGTAGATGTCTTTCGTCTTTACATTTATGCTTTATTCAAAAATGTGAGATCTCATGAGTGAAAAAAGTATCTTTAACCTGAAGAGATATACTGAGATCTAAAACTATGTGATGAAAAGTTTTTTTACGAGTCACTCCGGTGAAGACGATAAAATGGTTGATTCTATTTGGTAAAATTCAATCAATGTAATTGACGACAAATTAAAATTTTTTTAAAAGCAATAATACAGCGTGTTCTGCTGAAGGAGATTAAATGATTTTGTATATAAAAAGTTTTTTACATTTTAGCCTCGTGGTAAAACCGAAAATTCTGTTTTTACCCCATGAGGCAAAAATGGTCAGAAAATTGGAACTAAAAACGCTTTTGTCCCATGGTCCAAAAACAAAAATTTCGTCTTTACCCCGGGGCAAATAGCGAGGTTTTACGGTAGATGAAAAATTCATTAAGTCAAACGACGATTAAATTATTTTTGCGCATGAAGAACCATCCCTAATTGCGAAACAAGGAAATTTTTTTCCAAATGTCTACTTTATTTTTTAAAGAAATTTTTCGCCTTAAAGTTCTTTTTATAATAAAAATCCAATTAAAATATTTTTTTAACTAAGATTTGGTTTTGCAAAAGTAGGCTTGGGATGCAATGACCTTAAATTTGTAGATTTATTGAACTTTGAATTCAACTGTTTAAAGTTTGAATTGTGAAAATAATGATCTATGTTTTTTAGCGCTTTGTTTTTTGACTAAGATTAGATTTTCTGTAGAATATGAAAAAGTGGGAACAAAGATTTCCCATTCTCTAATTATTTTAACAATAAAGGCTAATGCATAGACGGGGTTTTTTAGTATTTTATTATTCTTGTGACTTCTAATTCGCCATGATCGATTTTATCTCTCGAAAAAATTACAAGAATGAAAATAATTTTCGAAATAAAAGCGAAAAGAAGTCTTTTTAAAACTCGAGATTTAAGCGAAATTTTTAACCAATTTTCAGGTTTTATTTTTGCGATCGAAATTTCGCTAAAGTTTCATTTTTTTTTCGGAAAAATATTTGCTTGTAAACAAGACATGTTAAAAACACCTAGAATTATTATTGATCTTTAGCGTTTACCTTCAAATAATTTTTTTAAAATTTAAAAAGCATTTATTTATTACAAAAATATTTTTTTGTGTTGTTGCAAGTTTATCTTTAGACATTAAAAAAAATACAATTTTTAACTCACATAAAAAATAAAAGACAAAGCTCAAAATATTTTACAATTAAATCTTGTTTTAAAATTTTCGACCGGTTTAGATTTAAAATAAATACATTTTGAACAAATATTACTATTTACAACAATTTGTGTCATTTATTTTGAGTTAATGATCTAATTATTTGTTTTCTATTTTTGTTTATGATTGGCGAATCCGAATCAATTGTTTTACTTGATTGTAATGGCGGTTTAAATGAAGTTAACGGTGCATCTTTACTTGGTAGTATAAGCTCTCTAGCTAACTTTTCCAAATCAACATCATACGAACCAATTTTTGATTTTTTTTCTAATACTTTTTCACTAGCACTACTCGAGCTACTACTCGGAATAGCCGATTCGGAAAAAACAGAATTCACTGACGTGTATGTTGAACTATTAGGTGAATTATCATGTTTTTTTGATTTTATTTTAAATGCTAAAAAATTTTTAAATCTTTGATGATTGTCACTTTTTGGCACACTACGACTTTCATTTTGAGTTTCAACATTTTGTGTCAACTCTTCACCAGGACAACTACGCGAAAAAAACGAACTAGCATGGCCCAAACGCATAAAATTAGCAAGACGATTTGATTTAACACATGGTGTTAACGGAACTGAATTTGTCGAAAGTAATGGCTTATTTATTTGTGAATTAAGTGTGCTTGATTTTACAATTTTTTCTTTTAATTTACGATTATGAATATGTTGGACTGGTTCGAATGATATATTAGCGCTAGGTGATTTTGATGGTGATGAACTAGATGTGGTCGAACGTGGTGATTTGTCCATGTGTAATAAATTTGACGGCGACGATGCAGACGATGACGATGATGGTGTTAAATCAAAGTTTATATTTGAACAGCTAAAATTAAACTCAGTATACTCATTTTGTTCTGAGTTTAATTTTAATGTTAGCTTAGCTATTGATTGATTTATTTTTTCAAGTTCATCACTAACATCTATTGATAATTCGTCTCTATTTTGAGATTCTGAATCGATATTATTTTGTCTTACTATTTGATTTTTTCCTGATATCATTTTGAATGTTTTTGAAATCTAAAAATTTACAAAAATCTTAAATGCGAAATTCTGTATCTAGATTATTTTAGACACACAAAGCTTTTTTACCGAAGCAAATTATTTTATCACCCTTTTTCCTTAGAGAAACAATATTAAGTGTTTATGCTACAAGCTAATTTATTAAACTCTGACTGAATTTTTTTAAAATAATAAATCTCACCCAATTTTACTCTTAATTTAACTCTTTCATCTTCAATTCACATTCAAAATTACTGAAAATTTTAGTTAGAGTCATAACGAGGATTACAAAAATACCTTTTTTTTTTAAAAAAAAATGGAGAAATTATTAGAAAGCTAACAAAATATTATTCTTCTAAATTAGTGAAAAATAAAAAAGGAAATTTTAGTTTTTTGTTTTTTTATTTCAAGGAAATCAATCTCATTATTTAAATTAGACTTACCAAAATTTTACCATTATAATAATTTTATAATGGAACTCGATATAAAAGAGAATTGACTAAAATTAGATTTGATGATATTAAAAATTTCGGATTGAAGTTCAGGTTGTGCCTAAAACACGGCATCCAATTACGGAACGTCAGAACGAAATCAGACCCTAAAATATGAAATTTCTCAAAACTAAAATGCAGAATTTAACATAAAAAACGGCAATGCAATATTACAACACTATCTTAATTTGGGAATTTCGACTCGATTTTCTTATTCTCCATACCCAAAACCTAAGGTTAGCCAAAATTTTAGTGGGGTCAAAAATTTTTTTTTATTGGGCCATAGCTTCATGTAGGAAAACCCTAGAATACATACACAAAGTTTGAATAAAATAATTCTTTCAATTTTATTTTTTTAAAAATTTCCTTTTTTGGAACATTTTTGTCACCCATAATCGAACTTTGAAAACTTGTTCTTATGAAGGGGTTTAAGTTTCTTACAGTTTTCCTACATGAAGATTACAAATTTATGGTCAATAATATGATCGATCATCTTAGTGAATTTTGATTTTTTTGGCCTCAATTAAACAAAAAGTAAAAATAAATTGAAAAAAGTAAAGCGTACATTTTGTTTAGTATTTTTTCTAGTTTCAGAATCTGTATAGAAAGTATATGGTATATGGGTAAACAAAAGATTAGATCCAAAAAATTTGAAAAAATACATAAAATTTTGCTGTTTTTCCGGAATATTCCGCGGAATGCTTTAATAAAATTTATTTTTACGTTCTAAAAGGGCATACTTCTTTAAGCCCGATAAAAAAAAAATTTGATTCCCGCTAAAATTTTGGTTAACCCTAGGTTTTCGGGTATGGATAATAAGAAAAAGTGTGGTAATTTTGCATTGCACGAACTATACTAACGTAGAAAAAAAAATTGTGTCATTCAGTCATTAAATTTTTAGGTTTTCGACTTTTTTATTGATAAAAGGTCAAGGCCAGCACATTCAGGGCAGTATTTTTTGCTCACTTGAGATTCTAATGAAATCCTCTGTAACGTAGATCTCAATTAGACTCAATGAGAAACTATGAGATCTCATGTCTTCTTAGTGAGTCTAATTGAACGTTACAGAGGATTCATTTCATTAGATTCTCAAGTGAGATTAAGACAGGGGAAGGAGGCCCTGAGGTTCCTCTTCAGTTTAAGCAGGTTTATAAATGCTATGCAAATGACTGATCTTCTCTGATAATTGCTGAAAGGATTTCTTGTTTTACGTTCATTTTGGGATCAATGGAAATATTTTGAATTCTTAAATGTTCGAACACTTTTACATTAATTTGTTCACCAATCATTTAGTGCTTTTTTTCGAAAATCTTTAATAGATTTATATATTAAGCTGTTGTTAATTTTTAATGTATAAATTTTGTGAATTAATTATTTTGTCATGATACCCCCCGTCTAGATTAAAATTATATTTTGAAGCTCTTAAAATAATTTTTTTATTTACAAAAAAAATCCTATTTAAATTAATAATATTTTTAACAGTATCTTAATAGTATTAGGCGGTGCCAATCTGAGAAATATTTTTGTAACAATTAAATTTGACATTTAATAATTTAAATTGATGTTTAAGGTTTCTATTCTAACTAAATTTTTCTTTTCAGACACTTTAAATGTGATAACCTACAAAGAAAATCCCAAAGAGACACTTTTTTGTGAGAAAGTATCTCCACTTTTAAAAGCCTGATGCCAATGTGCTTTGCTTTTTCAATAAAGACGCTAATCATGGTTTTTCATGGTCAAAAATTGCAAAATCTCTCATCGTTTTCATTAAAATTTCTCACCCGAAAATTGTTTGTTCAGGTATGGGTCTGGGTTGGATAGAATTTCGGTATTTTAAAGATTTTTTTAGTTTTTTTTTCAGCAATAATTAGATTTTGGTACAAGTACCCAAATTTTATGGGTTACCCAACCCAGATCAGTACCCATACCTTACCCGAACACTCTCTGTGCAGGGGAGTTCGTATGAGCGTGGACGTTTTTTAACTATTATTTGAATTTTTCTTAGAAATCTCCATTTCAATTCTCTTAAAATGGATATGATCTGTTGATCTAGTTCCAAAAATGAACGTTCAATTCCTAAATTTAACATTCATGAAATTAATTTTTCGGGACCTTTTCATAAATTTTGGGGTCTTCGAATCTTCGAAAAGTAATGAAAGGTCCCAAAAAGTTAATTTAAATATTTACCTCAAAACAAAGGATTTACACCCCTTTATGCTATGTTTCAGGTATTCACCCAATTTTAAATCTTTAAATAAAATCAATGCCAGAATTAATTGATAATTTTAATTTCAAAATGGATA
Source organism: Brachionus rubens (assembly GCA_022207745.1). Taxonomy (NCBI): domain Eukaryota; kingdom Metazoa; phylum Rotifera; class Eurotatoria; order Ploima; family Brachionidae; genus Brachionus; species Brachionus rubens. Next base: position 144,626 of record JAJVHD010000001.1, on the reverse strand, counting down.
CGTTTCTAATTTTGATACATTTTGAAATAAGAATAGAATAAGAATTTATAGCCCGTATAGCCGAGTGGTTTGCAAGCTAGTCTTGCAAGCAGAGGGTCGGAAGATCAATCCCCGCAAGGGGAGAAAATTTCTAACTGTTTCTGTATTACGGGGCGATGTGTTTGATGGGAATGGTAGCTCAGTTGGTATCGTCGGTTGATCAATGCTCCACGAAAGTGTCAGTTCGAATCCCGCTCGGGTCAAATTTGTTTCAAAGAAGCAAAGAAACTAGCAAAAGCATTTAATGCCATTGGTGCAAAATCGAGTAAAACACCGAAGCCTTAGCTCTTAAATAATTTCAATTCACAGGTACAATACTTTGTATGTGCCACTAACTGTGCTAACATTATTTAATTAAATAAAGAACTTATAAAGAAAAAAAAAAAAAAAAGAAATTAAATTGAAAATTATTGCTCGAGGCTTTTCAATTTCTAAGGTCTAATCTCTTCTTTGGAGTCTAGGTTTCTTTCATGGAAGTTCATTTCATTTTTGTTTCCGAGTCGTTGAAATTTATAATAACAACAAATTTAATTTGCACAGTTTTTGAGACTTTTAGTTAGAATAAAATATTAAAAAGCTTCTTAAAATTCATGAAATTTGTCAAAAATTAAGACTTAAATCCGATTTAAACGGTAGAAAGCTAAACAAATAAAACAATTTAAACACTAATGTTGCCTCTATCCGATAAACGTATTGAAGCCTACCGTAAATTGAGAAATAAAAAAATGTGTTAATGAATCGATCGAATCGATTCTACCAAAAAATCAATAATATTTTATAGACAGGTATTATAATGAAATTTTTTTTGCGTTGAGAATACAAATCTCAAAAACATTAAACAGGAAAAAATTTTTTTCTAAAAACATGAAACAAATCGGAAATACATAATGTGTGTCTCTCTTTTTATAGATTGACGACATTTTTTAACTTGATATAATTGTCTGTCAAACAATTTCTCCAGAAATTAAAATTTTTCTTTCGTCAAATTCTTTACAAAAAAAAACTACAAAAACATTCTGATGACAACAACAATAAAAATAATCTACTAAATATTCTATGTAAACAAGGTTGCTGCTAGAAAAAATTTTGGTGAATTAAGACTCACTTCTAATACCGTTAACGCTCTCAAATTGCCAGGGATAGTTACACATTTGACTTCAATTTTTTGATCACTTTTGTCCCATTGAGAAAATTAAAATTATAGTTAATTTTGATGTTTCTGAAAGTTCAAACTAATTTTTAACCCTGGGGTAAAACACGGGAATAATCGGACTAATTTAGTTAAGCTTTGATTCTAAATTGAAAGCTAGTAGAATTAAAAAAAATTGAAAGCTGCTGCTACAACTCTCATTTAAAACCGTTTTTACTGAATGAGGAATGTCCTTTAATTCAGATGACCCGTAAATGTCCCTGGTCTTAAACTGATTCTAACCTGAGCCAAAAAGAGTCAAAAAATTGGAGTCAAAAAAATATTAGACCCAGACCTCAAAAACGGTTTTTCCACTTTTAGCCCGGAGTAATTTGCGAGCGTTTACGGTATCTTATATAACACTATGAATGTGAGTGTTGTAAGGCATAAAAAGTTCACAATAAAATTTCAACACAAAAAACAAACTATTAGAGCTCACCCGAATCTAATCGAATTCTGGAAAAAGAGGCATCTTGAAGGCAATAAGTTTAATGCTCTTTGATTATTCAACCCCATTCAATACACACAGATAAACAGTAAATTCTGCAAGAAAATTGACATTTTTCTTTTAAATCTCTTAAATAATTTTACTTTCATTAATCTACACGAAAATTTTTCACTTTAATCTTCATCAAGGATATTTTTAGAAAAATATTTAAATTTTAAATCTAAATTTTGGTTGACAGTTTGAGTTAAGTACAAAGATGTCGAATAAAATTTTCAATTAGATCTTAAGTTAATGAGGCTTTGAACGAACGAATGACTGAATAGCTATTTATTCAAAATCCCTTGGAGGCAGTGTTGCTCGCGGAAAAAAAACATGTTTTTCAATCTAAATTTATTTTTAAAAGATAATTTTAGAATTATTCTGTTTTGTTATTTTTCCTAAATCACGAGTAAAAGCAAGACGATTTTTTGATGGCTAGACCTCTGCTAAAATAATTTTTAACATTTTTTGATTACTTAACAAAACGACTTTTAAAAGATTAATTTTCAATTATTTCCATTAATATAAATGAAGCATCATGATTTTAATGAAATATGAGAATTTAGTAGTTAATTAAAGACATAAAAAATGGTTGCTTTTGGGGTGTGTATTAAATTTTAAAAATTCACGTGGCTGTTTTTTTTTTCTTAAAAACGAACATCTTTGAAAATTGAAGCTCTTCTTTTTTTTCATAAAGTAAAAATTGAAATTCAGTAAATTAATGTCTTTTCCTTTGATATTGATGATTTAAAGATTATTATAAAAACAAAAATCTTAAAGCTTCCTTTTTTTTTGTATTGAATTAATTTTATAACATACATAATTCCTTGAGAGTTTTATTAAATTGTGTTACTCATTGTTTTTTTATTAAAAACTCTTAAAATCGTTTAACTAATTTTGAAAAGAAGAAGCTTTTTTATTTTTTGTTTAAGTAAAGAAGCAATTTGCTGTTGTTGTTGTTGCTTTGGAGCTGAATAATTAATTGAAAATACTTAACTTATTAGACTCAAATTTCATAAAATAAACACAAATTCTAATTGAATTTGTTGATATCTAAATGACTTTACCTTGGATAGACAGATAGACATGAAACAAAAACCCCAGATCGATTTGCTAAACTAAATTAGTGTTGAGTGCTCGATCGAAAAAAAGCATCCCAGCTTTTGATTCCCGAACAGGATCCTGATAGGTAAAATCTGCCTGTTCTGTACAAGAATCCTGACGATTTTCTTTGGCTTTCCAAGATTTTCTTGGATCCGATTAAAGATATTTTTAAACGATTCTGACAAGAAAATTAACCTTTTGCGACAATTTTTGATCTGTGCAGATCCTGGTCAGGATTTATAACATGGGTAACTGCCGAGATCTTTAGAGAATAGTCTCTTGTTTAAGTAGCTGCATAAAAAATTGCAGGTTTCCTAAAATTTGATGTGATTTGACTGAAAAAATTCGCTTTTTGATACCGTTTTCACCCGAGTATGGCTTTAGGGAATTTGTTTTCCTCATCGAAAATGGCCACACAGTCAATGGCAGCTTTTCTGCTTTCAGACCCTACCTTAATAGCTTTCTACTATCATGAGCACTAAAATTTTTAAATAAGCGGAAGGCTAAGATTTTTTGATTTTAAAATTGGTTTTATAGGGTTTTCGAAGTCGTAGAACACGGTAACAATATCAGAAATAACAAATTAAGGATATTTTGAATTTAATGAATCTTACAAGGAACCTTACTAATTGATAGTTAAGACTGTATAATCAGTTTGAGCTCGTGGTGTAAACAACAATTTTTATTAACTATTTGGTGAGCAATTTTGAAGATGTAATGTTCAAAAAATGAAAGTGGGTAACACTCAATGCAGCATTAAAGCTACAAAATCGTTAATCACTCTATTTAATAAGACCAATTTTGTTTTATGAGTACAACAGAAATTGCTGTTCTGTTGTATGGAAACTTTGAACCCCCATGGAGAATTCTGCTAACAGGTGCCTGTATTGGGAAATTATGAAGTAGCGACAGACTTGTTATCAGTATTGAAAAAATCAGTATCAGTCAGTATCAGTACTAGGACCATCAGTATCAGTCAGTATTCAGTATTAATTTACGGAATCAGTATCGAGAAAATCAGTATCAGTATTTAGCCAATCAGTATTTCCATAAGTTAAAAAACATTTTACACATGATATGGTATTACCTTCTCTGTATAGGGAGTCCTCTCAAATGAACCCCTTAAGGAAATGGAAACAAATAAGCAGAAACTTGATTTGATATAAGAAAGCAATTTAATCACAACTTGTTTAACGTTTTTTTATACTATTCTAAATTAATTTATTTACATAAAATAATAAAGGAAAATATAATATTAAAATAATAATATTAAAGGAAAATATTAAAAGGAAGACCGAAAAATAAAAAAAGACTCACCCCTCAAAAAAATTATTTTCTCAAACATAAGCGGTAAAAAAAATTTCAATTGAATAAAAAAACAAGGGATAGTAGCAATAGTTTCTCCAAATTAATTTTTTTTAATATTCCAAGTTTTTTTTCTATAAAATCTAACTTATTCGGCTCAAATTAATAAAAAAAGTATCACAAATAAAATTTTCAGTATTAAACAGTATTACTGAAATACTGATTTTGCACTCTGTTCAGTATCAGTATTTTTAAAATCAGTATCAGCAACAGTATCAGTAATACTGAATACTGAAATTTACTGATACTGATCAGTAAAATACGGACAGTATCACAACTCTGAGTAGCGAGTATTAAGAAATCTGGTAAATAGGTTTAATAGTTCCTTCAAATGACAGAATAATGTGTTCCTTAAAAAAACACAAGCTCTAATGCGAAAATCTTATTTTCGCCTGATCTTTATTATAAATTTTATAGATTTTTAGAATAAAATTTGATTTTACTTATCATTACATAAAACCTTTTTTACGTAAATTGTATAATTATTCCTGATAAGCTTAAACCCACTATTTTAAACAACAACATAACAAAAAAAAAACACGACAAACATATTGAGTTTAATGTAATCAATCCTTTGCGTTAAATACATTAAACAAAAAGTTCTGAAAAAAATTTGATTCAAATATCATAAGATTTTTGTTTTGTTTTAAAAATAAGTCTTAAATATAAACAGCGCTTGAGATTATTTTATTAAAATAAGAAGAAAATAAAAACTGGTCTACTTTGTTTCTATAAAAATGTGAACTGTAATCTCTTGAGGGAATTATTTTTAATTAGTCATACTATTCGGTGTTTTTGACACCTATAGTTCTTTTAAATTTTTCACAAGCAAATATTCATGATCGAAAAAACTTTGTAGAAGGGTATTTTAGATTGTTGTAGAATATTTATTTTCATTGCATAATAAAAAATCAATGGGACTGTAACGCAAAAAAATGTGACATTTCAAAAAATAACATTTTTTTTGTTCCAATCGTGACAAAAATATGCTATTACGAAAAAATTTCAATCTAATAAATTAAAATTTTTCATTTAATTTTTAACTGTAACGCCTTGCAAATGAACAAAAAATAAACCCACGAGGATCAAACTTAGGTCTGGCTGCACATTTAATTCAGATTTAATGCTTAATTTTACAATCTTTATTGAATAATAAATTTTTGTCATAAAATGGCAATTTTTGTTTTTTTCTAATAATCCGTTTTTTTTTTTTTAAATCGTTGTAGACACTTCCTTGATTAATTATAATCTCTTATGTTTTGCATCAATCTTTTAACAGAGAGAGGAAAGATTTTTGGGACAAAAATATCTATTAACCTCAAAATAGGATTTTTACAAAATTTAACAAAATCCTTATTTCATAATGTTTGAAACGTTTATGCTAATTTCTTCGATTCTATTGAAACTAATCCATTAAAACAATAAAATTTATTTCGTTAAAACTTAATTTTGTGACATAATGTTGACAGTGAGAGCACACAACAAAAACAAAAAGTAATTGTCATGATTATTAAATAAATTTTTTGTGGGAATACTAAAGGAACAAACTTTAATTATTTAATGAAACTTTTAAAATTGCTCTTTTAAACAAAGCTAAACAAAATTTTTTGTTTTTTTTTAATTATCTTAACTAAAATTTTTACCTCTCAAGTGTGTTACTTGTTGTCAAAAACAAAAAAAAACAATAGCCCAAGGATTTAAAATTCTCATTAATATTATTGATTTTAAAATAATTTAGTATTTATTTTTTGAATAACAATGATCTTGAAACAAATAAAGAGACTTATAAAATCATGCTTGATTAACGTTTTTTTTTTGTTTATCCAAGAATAATTGCTTGGAAAAAAAAAAATTTTCTCCGTTGGGATTTGAATTAATTGATTTTTTGCTGTTTCAGATAACTTATCGATCGATTTTGATCTTCTTTTTTTTTTTGATTTTTTTTGAAAAAAATGTCTTGAGACCTGGTTAAGACTTTTAATTGACAAATATTAATCCGGTTCCAATAAAAAAAAATTAAAGTAGTTTTCAGAGTCAAACAAAATTTGAGTTAGTTTAAAGTTTGTTTAATTGACGCCAGTCTAGGCAAAGACTTTACATCTCAGTATACATTCCCTTTCAGAGCGAACAAAGTATAGAGCCATTTTTTTAAAAAACATAAACAGACCATTGAAAAGGCTCTACTCGATTTATCGAGTCGCAGTTAAAACTACTACTACTACTACTACTAAAAGTTTCGATGATGTTTATATTCATAATGTAAGATCTTTAGAATATTATTAAAAAATAGTTGAAATTTATATTCATAGATTTGATTTTTCAACCTAAATAGACTGAGAATGCACCGATTTAAAAGTAACGACACGAAAAATTGCTGCCACTAAAAACACTAATAAAAATGTGTTTGTACAAGTCTAAAGCTTAATCGGTTATTTTAAGAAAGTTTCAAAATTCATAACTTTAATTTAAAGCTTTCGGAAATTCTCACCCTGATCCAATGATTTTGAAAGATCATTGGATATATCGTGTTATTCTGTAAATGGATTTTAAAAAATTGAAAATTTTCATATACTTAAAGACCTTGATTACACAAGATTCAGATCTCCTAGGTTGAAAAAAATATTTGGCTAGAAATTTCAAAAAGGTGTACCATCAGCGTACCGAGAAAAACTTAACCAAACAAGTCGAGCGAATGGTTCGGAGTTGATTCGTAAGTTTTTCAGAAAATTGTGATGAAACTCAGAATCTTAAAATCTTTAACAACACCATTTATTTTAATTTCTAACAATTGAAAATCACTCAAAAAAAAAATTTTCTAATCTAGATGAGGTTATCGTTTTGATATTTTCTTTTGAAAAATCATTTAAAGACACTTTGAAACCCTAAATCGAGATTTCATTTCTTCATATTCTCCACCAAAAATTACATTAGAATACATCAAATTACATCAAATTTTTTTTCAACCAATCAGAAAATTGAATAAAACCGAGTGTTCACTTTTTACCCCCGCAAGATGCCTTGCGAGTTTACGGTAATTGAATGGTTTTTCTAAAAAAAATTGCGCCAAAATTATCTATTTTCTGATGACTGAATGAAAGTTAATTATGTTAAGATCATTTACTGATATTAGATTAACACTTTGTTGTTGTGCTGGTGGGTCCTAAAGGTATGATGGTTGTTTCGTAGTAGGTGATTATGTATTTTGTCAAAGTTTAAGTTAAAAAATTAACATAAGCGAATATAAGTAAGAATATCTCAATTTTGGCGCAATTTTTTTAAGAATAACCGTTGTAAACATGACCGTTTTTCATTCAATTATTAAGTTGGATATTATTGGTTCTTATCTCTATCGAATTTTGGTATAAATAAAGATGTTTTGAACATTTTTTCTAATTCGATAAAGTCTGAATTTTCTTAGATAACTTGGTTATTCTTAGATGTTCTTAGAAATCTAAGATCTAAGAACCAAAAATTTTTTTCGTTCTTAGAAATCTTCAAAGAACTAAGATTTCTAAGATCTAAGAGCTTTCTTCACGTAGGTGATTTTTTAAGACAATTTATGATGAATGATACCACATCTAGAATACGCCGTATGTTTTTTGAATCCATCAACAAAAATTGGCATTTTAAATTCTAGAAAGTTTGCAAAGCGATTAAAATGGTGAAATCCTTGAGGATCAAGTCAGACTGGACTTTCATTTTGTTTAAGTGATTTAGAAGGCGTAGATTAATTATGCTAAGAGCTTATCATTAAGTCTGATGAGAAAACAAAATAGAAGGTTAGTTATACTAGCTAACCTGTATGAAATTTCTTGCCAGGAAGTGCAGCAAAGTTAGTGAATAATTTCAAATCATGAATCGACAAGCAAATATTTCAAGTTAAAGAAACAACTGCAATATCCCATCAAGCGCTGGTATAGTTTTCTATACTGAAGCAATACTCCTACTACAAAATATAATTTTGACAAATTTTTTAAAATCTTTATCTTATTTATGCTTGAGGAATTTGTGAAAACTTTTCTCAAACGGTATTAGAACTCCTTAAGTTTATCACTGGTTATTCCGAATCTTAGTTTCATTAGGGCTAGTATTGGGAAAATAACTTACATCTCAATATTTCAGAGGCCCGTTTGAAAAACATTTTTTAAAAATTGTTCAAGTCTCATGCGCGAATATTTTCTCATTTACTTTAAATAACATTTTTTCAGATTCGATTAAATGATCATTATAATACAATCAATAAATTGATTATGAAAAAAAAAAGAAAAATGTTTCCGAAGTAATAACGGAAAGCGAATGCAAACAATTAAAGAGTAAAAATAAGTCATTAATTTTCTTTACATAGGAAAAGAAAAAAATTTTCAAAACCTTTTAATGATTGTTTATTTTTTTCGAGGACAATGAGTTAAATTTATCGCAAAAATTTTGTGATTTAACAAAAAAATTTAATAAATCCTTAAAGTGTCTACAACAAAAAAAATGTTTTTATTAAATTTTTATTTTTTATTAAAGAATTAATTATTTGAACCATCACTTGAATTTATTAGTTTCATAAACAAACGGTGTGAACAAAAAATCCTCTAATGGAGTGGCTTTTTGGTCTCATGAGGAAAATAAAAAATTAATTAAAACACGTCAACTATTCTGTTTACTTGTTAACTTAAATGAATAGACTAACATTGTTGTGTGCTGAGTATTAAACTAATTTCCAAAAATTGAAGCTCATAGTCAATTAACTTTGCTATCCTTAAACATAATTTAAATTTCATAAGACTAAAATCATTTGAATTTGAGATTATAATTTTCCATTATATAAACGTGTTAAGCTTAATTTAGTGATTTGAAATTAATTGTTATACTAAGCTTTCTTTTTGGTTTCATCTTTCTGGATAGAACTGTTAAGAAATTTAATTAAATGTCTTGAAAATAAATAAATTTTCGTAAAAAAAGTTGATTTAAATATCTCGACTCGTTTTTAAAATAGGTAAAACTAGGGTTTTTATTTGAAATTTAAAACCTCGTCAATTTATTTGGAAAGATCATTGGATATATCGTGTTATTCTGTAAATGGATTTTGAAAAATTGAAAATTTTTATTTACTTGAAGACCTTGATTACACAAGATTCAAATCTCCTAGATTGAAAAAAATCTTTGGCTAAAAATCTCAAAAACCAAAGATTGTTGAGGCTGCGTCAGTGAGTTATGCATAACGTCCTCTAGATACTTAGACAAAAAACATTTAATCCGAACGTAGTAGGAATTTTCACGAATCTGCGGAAATACGTGGAAAATTCAGAAATTTATCTAAAAAAAGAAGTTCAAGCCTGAATACAGAGTAAGTGACATAGCAGACCAGACCCCGAGAGTTAAAAATTTATGTGAAAAAGGTGATCTCGACTTTAGGTGGTCAATTTTTTAGGTTAAGTGCTGGATATTTGTTTTTTTTCCAAAATTCAAACACTTTGGCTTTCTGTGGGGGATGAAAATGAATTCAGCTTTCAAATTCGATATGGATTTATACTCGGTAAAAAGCGGTATTTAAGTCTGTTTTTTTTTGCCGCGATATTCAACCGAAACTGAATATAAAAAATATTTTAACGTTTACAGAATTAAATTTATGACTTTTGACTCTAAATTTCGTATATAACTGCTGAGACCAAATTGGGCGGAGAAGCTTTTTGCAATCCAACTTGTAAAAGAACACATATTTCTTTCTGAACTTAAAAAATAATAATTTGACGTTTCTGATAAATAATAGTCTAAAAAGATTCTGAATAATTCATCGGTCCTTCCAAATTTAAGTTGCTCTAATTTATGGGAGTAAAAATTAACAAGATGATGACAGAGTTCTATACATAAGTATTTGATGGCAATGTTAAGATTCGTATCAAAAAAACATTTGTATCAAATAGATCAAAACTTAAAATTATTTTTTAGGAGTGAACAAATTGAAAAAACTTTGCAGAGATATTTTGCAGTGATGAGCATACAAAGAGCTATCTTAGAACAAGCTGTGCAAAACTCTGCAAAAAAATTGCACATTTATTAAAATTCAAATACATGGATATTATTGAAAATAACTACGCAATTTATTTTGCAGAATTGCAGAATACTGCAGAGCTCATTCTAAAGATGGCTTTTTTGATGCTTATTATTGTAAAATCCCTCTGCAACGTTTTTTTCAATCTGTTCACTCCTAAAAAATAAGTTTTGATCTATTTGATACAAATGTTTTTTGATACGAATCTTCACATTGCCTATTTGATTGAGTTTCTAAAAGAGTAAATCCAAAATTTAGGCTGAAAAATAATTTAAGATTACTAAAATTTTTTAAGAAATGGAAAAACTTTCCTGATTTTAGTGCTGAGGGACAAAACCATTTAATTGTTTATGTGATGGTAAAATATTAACTTTTTAAATGAGATATTTCAACAAGCTCAAGGCTCAATAAATCTTCAATTGGAAGACTTAACTTTTTTTAAAGCATTTATACAGTACATTTCTGAAATAAGTTGACATGTTTCGGAGCATTGCTTAAGACGCTCAAGAGCATGCTCCTGCGCACGTTCTTGCGATTTATGTTAATTATGCGGTTACAAAATAATAAAATAATATTTTTTATCAAATAAAGTGCTATCCTCAAAAAAAAAAACATAGCGCCTTCTTTGTGTGTATTATTTGAATCGTCTTTTCGAAAATTAAAAAAAAAAAATTTTCTCTCTCCCTCTCCTCCTTCAAAGTTTAGATCAATTGTTTTCAATAAAATATAAACATATTTTTTCACAGATAACATAATTATCTTGTTGAGTAAGATTTAAAAGTTGATTTGCCGCTTCGTTATAACGAAAAATTTTTGATTTCAATTTTTCCTCGTCACTTATTTCAGAAATGTACTGTAGATACCGTATTGCCTTATTAGCAATATTCGAAAACTGGGAGTTTTTTAAAAAAGATATTTTGTAAAACAATATTTAAGCTTCTCTGAGTTACAAGACCAGTTTTGGCAAAAATACAAGGTCATGATCTAAAAACGAAAAATTAATTTTGCATCTGGTCTCAATTTGAATAATAAATTTTGCTCTTGTATTTTTCTTAAAACTGGTCTTGTAGCTCAGAGAAGCTTAAATATTGTTTTACAAAATATCTTTTTTAAAAAACTCTCAGTTTTCAAATTTACTATTACCCCTCGTATCTATTATGGACAGAGCCAACCAAAATATGCGAAATGAGGCTAATGAGCAGATTTTTAAGCCGATCTTTAGCTGTGTTTCGCATATTTTGGTCGTCCCTGATTATTAGGCAATAATCTTAAATAAAGAATTTTTCTTATAGACCCGGATCCAAAATGTAACCAAGATTTTTAAGACTATGATCTTTTATTTTCGCAAACACTGGTGTTATACCTAAGTTCTGACCAAGGTTTTAACTTGCTTTATCAGATAAAAGATAAAAGATCATGGTGTCTATTATGAGGCAATACAGTATTATAGTTAAGAGTAGGGTTGGTCGACCGGTTTGATTTGAAACCTTTTGTACGAACCGGTTCGAGACAAAAAGCTTTTTAAGAAAATTTCAACTATTTTCTATGAAAAATATCCACAAAATCAAAATAATTATGCTTTGATCTCGGTTTAAAAATTTGCTGAATGCTTTAAAATAGCATTTAGCCAATTCGTTTTTTAATAAATTAAAGATCTAGCACCCAAAATTTTTTATGTTATATGTCTCTTTAATGAATTTGATATATTTTCTTAAATATTGTTTTACAAAATATCTTTTTTTAAAAACTCCCAGTTTTCAAATTTACTTTTCATTATTGATTCAGTATTGGCATGAAGCTGAATTTTTGCGATGGTGGAATGAAAACCAGAAAACCTTTCTGATTATCTCGAAAATGGCTAAAGATTATTTAGCGACGATGGATACAAGTGTTCCATCTGAAAGAACTTTATCATTAGGTGGCCTAACAATTAACAAAACAGAACAAGACTTGATTTAAATACGGTGGGAAAGTTGTTTTATTTAAAATTATGTTTGATTTAGAGAGTACAGTGCTGGTCATTCACGAATTAAATGGACGAACGTTCGCAAGATGGATTTTAATGGTGAAAGCTCATTCTTGGATCTTTTTTCTTGAAATTTAGTCTTCTTTTCGATTCGACGAACTTACATGAACGTTAATGAAGGTCAAAGAACGAGCTTTCACCATTAAAATCGTTTCTGCCAACTTTCGTCCATTTAATTCGTGAATGACCAGAACTGTATTTTATGCTTTTCAGATAATCTTTACGAAATTTTTTTTTTTAACGCAGAGTTGGTCAAAAGTCAAAGTCCGAAAGTTAGGACTTGTAAATAAAATTTTGAAGTCATTCAAATTCGAAAGAAATTGAAGAAATTCAAAAGTCATAAATTAACATTTAATGAGTTGTAAATAAATTAGGGTTCGCACTCGTAGAGAAATCCGGTAATCGATTAGATAAAGAGCTTAATCGTAAGAAAAAAAAATTAAATCGAACTATTAATTGTTTCATTTTTTTGCTTTTGTTCCGAATTATTTTAGTTGCACGGAAAAATTTTAGTTGTGGGTTTACTCGAAGGAAAATATATGTTTCGATTGGAAAAAAATTTTAGTCGAAATGAAAAATATTATTTTGAATTTCAACTGAATTTTTTCATTAAATTAATTCTCTTCCGTCGGATTCTTGAACGAAACTTGTTTGCGAAAAACTTAATGTTTAAAACTCAAATAAGAAAATCAAGATGATAGGAGAGTTTTTTTGAATAAAATAAGTTATTGGGTTTATAATACTGTAATTCATTAAAAGAAACGCTGATTTTTCGGCCTCTTTAGCAAATACACTAAAAGGATCGATTTCTTATTTATATAAGGAGTATCTATGGTAACGGAATTTGTGAATTTCCATAAACAAATTTTCTTGCGACTCAATATTGTGGAAACCAATGAAAATTACAGTTAAATAACACTTATTTCACCCCATTTTCCAGACATTTTTGCAGAGATAAAAATTAAATGTTGTAATATAACTTTAATAGTAATAAAAGTGTATAGGAATATAAGTGTGACTTGACTGTAACAGAAAATTTTATCTATAAGCTAATGATAAAAATTAATTTGTTATAATGATCTTGGTCATGTAAAAACTACGTTTGTGTCATTGATTGGCTTAAATTTTGGGATGTTTAAGCGAGTTTAACTTCTGTGCCTTAAATTCTAAATTTTTTTTTTCGATTTTTTTTTTCGAAAATACTTTTGATCGTTAGCCTGTCGAAAATATTTATTTCGTTCCGATATCTAATTATTCTTCCGTTGTTTTGAAATAATTTTAAAGTTACTGCTTTTTTGAAATAACTTTTATATTAGTATGTTAGATTAAAAAAAATTTTCATTAAATATTCGTCGATTAATTTTTCCTTAATCGTTGAGTGTTTTTTTATTTCAAAACAAAAAATCGCAACTTTCATCGATTATCCATTAATCGATTCGTAACCCTACTTTTTTAACTTTTTTTAACCAAAAATAACAATATTTCACGTAAGTTGTTGTCAAAAAAAAATTCGATATTTGAAACTTTCAATAAAAAAACTAAAAAAAAAAAATTTTTTTACCGAAATTTCGATTTTTTTCAAAAATTTTGGAAATTTTGTGTTTCACCTAATTTAACCAAAAATAACGTAAAATAACGTTAATTATCGATATTTTACGTTAAATTACATTTTCTAGAATCAGTCATTTCACGTAATTTATTGTCAATTTTGGTGAATTAACGTAATTTTACGTAAAATATGGTGAATTCATGGTATCATAGCACCACTGTAAAAGAACCCAAAAAAAAATTCCAAGTCAAAGTCTGGAATTGACTTTGACTTTTGACCAACTTTGTTTTAAAGTTATAAATCTAGTATCCGGTTTTTTCAAACCGGTCGACCAAGTTAAGAATCATTTAAATAATCTAAAACATTTTTGTTTTTTTTTGCCACATACTGTGTTAATATAATTCTTTTGATGACACAGTATGTTCCAATAGACTAATAATATTGACACAATGAATTAAACGTGAATATTTTAGTACAAAATTGAAAGTCAAAAAAAGATTTTTATAACATAAACTTGGCAAAATTAAGTCATTTAAAGTCATACCGTAAACGCTCGCAAATTAGCCCGGGCTAAAAGTGGACAGACCGTTTTTGAGCCCAATTTTTTGACTCTATCAAACTATCTTTGAATTAAGAATAAAAGCTTAACTACATTAGTCCCATTATTCCCGCTTTTTAACCCAGGGTTAAAAATTAATTTGGACCTTCAGAAACATCAAAATTAACTATAATTTTTATTTTCTCGATGGGACAAAAATGATCAAAAATTTGAAGTCAAATGTAGGGTTGTTAAAATAAAAGGATTTCAGATTTTGAAAGAAAAGATTTATTTCGAAATTGATTTTTTTTTCACAAAACTTTTATTTTTAAATTAAAAAACAAAACAAAAGTTTTTCTTATTTTTCAAAACAAAATTGAAGAATCTTATTTTTTTGAAAAAGAAACATGCCTATTTCAAAAGGCTTTTTAAAAAAAAAACAAAATTGAATCATAAATTCACGAAAACTAGAAATTAATAAAGCTTCTCCATGGTATTGTCCTTAAAAATTGTGCCGAAGCATTTGCGCTTCCTCTCTCAATAATTTATAAAAAGTCATTTGTGTCAGGGGAATTGCCTAAAGTATGGAAGCAAGCAAATGTAACTCCATTACACAAAGGTGGTTCGAGACTTTCCCCTAAGAACTACCGTCCAGTCTCATTGACTTGTGTTCTATGTAAGGTTTTAGAAGGTATAATCAAAGAGGCAATGTTGGAGCATTTACTAAGGAACAAGTTAATTTCAACATCTCAACATGGGTTTCTTCCGAACAAGTCCTGCTCAACAAATTTATTGGAGACGTTAGATCTTATCTCTGAGGCAATTGCTCAGGGTTTTCCTGTGGACATCATTTATACAGATTTTGCAAAGGCTTTTGATAAGGTCGCTCACAGAAAACTTCTGTACAAACTCAAATTTTTTGGTTTTGGTGATGGCCTGATAAACTCATAAAAGCGTTTTTGTCAGACCGTTTGCAAAGGGTAGTATTAGGAGACGTGAAGTCTGGTTGGGTAAATGTAAGCAGTGGAGTCCCTCAGGGCTCGGTACTCGGCCCTCTACTCTTTGTTATTTATATTAATGATATGTTGGAGCTCGTCCAAAACTCCTGTGAAGCTTATGCTGATGATACAAAGATCTTATCAACAATCAAGAACTTTAACTCAATTCTTATGTTACAATCGGACATAGATAAGATTTGTCAGTGGTCCAAAGATTGGTCAACTCAACTAAATGTGGAAAAATGTAAAGTTGTCCATATTGGTAGTAACAATACCGAGTTTGATTATACAATTGAATCTCAACCGCTAAGCAAGTCGAAATGTGAAAGAGATTTAGGTATTTATATTCAAAGTGACTTAAAATGGGATACACAAGTAAAGTATGCAACGGCAAAAGCGAATCGTATGCTTGGCATAATTAGGAAAGCTTTCAAGTATCATAGTAGCGAGACTATCAAATTATTGTATTGTTCCCTGGTTAGACCTCACTTAGAGTACGCTGTTAGTTCATGGTGCCCATATTTGGAAAAAGACATGAATGAATTAGAGAAAGTGCAACGTAGAGCAACAAAGTTGGTCCCAGAACTACGCGATTTGGATTATCAACAGCGCTTGTCTAGTTTACAGCTAACTGATCTAAGAACAAGAAGATTAAGGGGTGACCTAATTCAAATGTACAAAGTGGCAAACAATTACGAGCATATAGAATTTAAAAGAGGCGTCAATTACAGTCTAAACACAAGATCCGAAAGTAGATATGAATTAAGGAGAAACAGTCATTGTTTAACAAGAGAACAAGTAAAAAATTGTCTTCCTAGATTTAACTTTTTTACAAATAGAGTTGTGAACGGTTGGAACAAACTCCCGGAAGATGTGGTAAGCGCAAAGAACTTGAACAGTTTCAAAGCGAAGCTTGATGTTTGGATGTCGAAACAAAAAGAAGCGACTGCTACAGCTCTTTAGAGTTATGCTTGGATAACCTCCAAGTTGCAGTTTACAATACTACTACTACTACATAAGAACATACTAATATCATGCTTGTGTGTTACTGAAAATTTTTGCTTGGAAAATGCACAAAGATTAGCCTGCTTCCCTTCAAAATAAAAAAATTAGGCTCGACAAGAATAAACAACTTGACTAGAAATTTATTCTATGTATGTAAATATTTGCTCAAATGCACAGGAGGATCTTTTTACATTATATTTTTCTAGAGTCTTAAGCTTAGGACATGTCATAAGAGTAGAACTTAAAGTTAAAGGCGCATTAACAAGATTTAGTTATTTCACTCTCAATACTGAACATGCAAATATATTGTTTTTTCCCGATTCGTATTACTCGTATCTATTCATTTCCTTTTGTAAAAGAATTTCAAGATTAGCTCTTTTGTTTTATTTTTAAGTATAAAATTCCCTTTTGCTTTCAAATATTTTCTAAAATTTTAATTTTATGAAACAAAAGTATCGTGAATATAGAAATTTGAAACGGTGATTTGTTTTCCGAAACGGGATAATCAAATACTTTTGAATTTGTCTCTTTTGTATAAACAACCCTACTTTCTACTTTAAATTCCAGGGACAATTTGCGAGCGTTTACGGTATATTAAGGTTTTTGTTTACCGTAAAACCTTGCATAGAGGACATATAGACAGATTAATTAGAATGCTTTTAGCTTATTGCTTGCTTTAGGCGAAAACTTTAAGCATTCAAAGTTTGATATGAGGGTGGGTTACTATGCAAGGTTTAACCTTATTGTTTGAACCTCAGTTTGTTCATTTTCATTTCAATAACTGGAGACGAAATACGCTAAAAAAGTTTTTATTAGAATTGTCATAAGAAAAACTTAAATCTGTTTTAAAAGGTGATTGAGGAACTAAGCCGCAGGACTATTGGTGTATAGAATATCTTCACTTGTTCCTGGTTTGAAGTCGCGGAAGAAAATTTTCAAGCCTTTCTTTATTTACTGTGAAAATTCATTTTCTCTAGAAACACATAATAAATTCGTAATATTTTGACAAACATGTGAATCGATTTGAATTTTTGATTTTTGTAGAACTAAAATAACCCACAAACAAAAGTTCTTAAAACGTAAATTTTGAAGCAAAGATCGGGATCAAACCAAATTTGAGATCATGCCATGTTTTAATTTGAAATGAAATGGCTTAATTTGGCCTAGTTTATGTTAAAAAAATCTTTTTTTGACTTTCAATTTTGTACTAAAATATTCACGTTTAATTCATTGTGTCAATATTATCAGTCTATTGGAACAAAATGTGTCAATAAAAAAATTATATTGACACATACTGTGTCATTAGAGTCACTCTTTTTTTTCCTAAAACATAAATGCTTTTGAATACTTCGAATTAAGCCAATATCCTACTAATTTTATTCAAAGCTTTAAAATAAAATTTAGAACTGGCTTAGAAATATGATGTTCCTCTAAATAAATATTTATTTTAATTCACAAATATTAAGCTTTCTTTGTTTCAAAGTTGACAAACGTGATTTTAAATCCATAATTCTATGTAAATTCGGAAATTTAATCTTCTCTTTGAGGATTGTTCAATTAAAAAATTGTAATAAGTAATTACAAAAAGCAAGTGTTCAAGACATTTTCTGCTCGAATAGAATAAGTTTAAGAGTTTTGAAGACGCTCTGGTACATTACTTAGGCAAACAAATTCTCTTGAGCAAAAAGAATCTTTGAAAAAAAATAATGATAATTTTACAAGTGAGAAAAAAACCGTAGTTCCTCATTATAGGCACCAGTGGTCTTAAGATGTGAATGAAAAAACAAAGCGTCTGAAATTTATTTAAATTAAAAATTACTTGATTTGAGACCCCAATTTTATTCAGTCACATTTTAAGACCCCTGGTTTCTATAAGAGGCACTACGGTAATTGTTTTGCTATAAAACAGGCGGCTAATCAATCTTATTAAATTTACTGCAATGCTCCTGAAAAAAGGCGTAAATTTTTAGGCATATCCTGGATAATTTACTTATTCCAAGTTTTGTCCTAAAAGAACTTGATACAAGTTTACATATGTGACTCCTTTGTATGAGGCAACGAATTTAGATTCGGTTAGCGAAATATGCTACAAACACAAGATATCTTTCTTAGAACAATTGATCGGGGCTGGTTCATTTTGTTGTCGAATGTTTACATCCACCTGTTGTCGATGTTCAGAAAGCCGTATAGCCGAGTGATGTGCAAGCTTGTCTTGCAAGCAGAGGATCGGAAGTTCAATCCCCGCAAGGGGCTAACTGTTTCTACATTACGAGGCGATGTGTTTGATGGGAATGGTAGCTCAGTTGGTATCGTCGGTTGATCCTTGCTTCACGAAAGTGTCAGTTCGAATCCCGCTCGGGTCAAATTTGTTTCAAAGAGGCAAAGAAACTAGCAAAAGCTTTTAATGTCATTGGCCTTAGCCCTTAAATAATGTGCCACCAGCTGTGCTAACATTATTTAATTAAATAAAGAACATATAAATCTCAAATCTCCTTTCAGTTTTCCCTATCTATAACATTAACCTATTTTTAAAAGGAATAATCAATTATCTTACTATCTTACTATTTAAGATTCAACGACTTTTACGAGATATCGATGTCAAGGTTTTTAATAAAAAATCGTAGAATGATATAATAACATTTTTAAAAATCGTAAAATGATAAAATCACATTTTTTAAAATCCCAAAATGATAAAATCACATTTTGATAGAATCATTTGCAAAAAAAAAATCCGAAAAAAAAATAAATCCTAAAATGATAATATACCATTCTTTTTCCAATAAAAAGTCTCTTTTCAAGATAGCCTTTAATAGCCGTTATTGTGTTGGTTGGACTGCTTCAGCCATAGTTTTTCAAACAGCTTTTTCCTTACCGAAAACAAAAAATGTAGTAGTAGAAAAATAAGTAGATAAAAAAATATAAGAACCAAAAATAGCAGAAATATAAGGCAATTTTGAGTAAGGATCGCAATACTTATCATCCTACAGAGACCCTTGAGGAGTCTAATATTGTGGTGAAAAAATTGTTTTTTTAAAACTCGGCCCTGCGTTATTACCCATTATTCAATAGCGACATTACAAAAATCGATTTATTACGTTAAGTCTTTTGTAAAGTTGGAAAAAAGTCAAGTATCAAACCAGGTCTCAATTTTAAAGTACTGAAACAAGAAGCTTTTGGATAATTAGCCTGAAAATTTAGTCCACGAACATTTTTCCCGCACTATTTTTTTTGTTTTTTTTTGTTTGGGACCGAAACATTACTTGGAACAATACGGTTAACTGAAACAAAACCCATACTTATAACGGAACTCTATGGGAGGGGGAATTAACCGTTTTCTTTTGCAATTTCCAGCAACGACATGTTACATTTCCACAAAAAAACACTTCCATTAATTAAATTGATTAATTGGCTATTTAATCTAAATCTGCTGATCATTTACTATCTACTAACAAGAGCTTCTGTAGCTTTTATTCTTCTTTTCATCCTTTTCCGGGTAGAATTCTTAGTTAGTTTTAAAAAATACGGAAAATTGTGATCAGAAAATTGGATCATGATCAGTTCATAACCCCAAAGATGATCAGACAGTCGATGATCTGGCAAATGATCGATTAGTAAGCTTATTTTAAAGCCAAAAAATGTACTAAAGTAAAATAACCATTTATCTCTCAAGACTTCTAAAAATCAAATTATAGGATATTTTTCTGAGGTACTCTAAAAATGTATATTCCAACTTACTTAAGACCAATTCTAAAAACCAATTCATAAAAAAAGTCGATTTTCGGTTTTCGAGGGAATGGTCTATCTCCGATCCTAATTTTTCGTGATCAACAACTATCACTACATTGGAATACCCAGAAATGTATGATCCTGTCGAAAACCACCATATTTTGAATATATGTAATTAGAATACGGAAAGAAGGAATAGCTATTGAATTGTGATTTCTAAAATGATAGTAATGGGGTGGTACCATAATCTCACAATTTAATCCGATCTATAAACTATGGAAATTTATAATATAACAATAAAAATTAACGAATTAGTTTTTTCATTCACATTTTTGAGTATCAAAATGTAAAGAATACATTTTCTATTTTTGCAATTAGAATTGAGAGCTTACTTTAAAAAAGATAATTTTATCAATTTTTAATTAGCACTGATTGGGTAACTACTTTTCCACCTTAACCTCAGGTGATAATAATGCTACTTAAAAACAAAACGAACGAAATTAAGGATGTAATAACCAACTCAGCTATGTTTTTTTGTAGATTAATTCAAAAGTTTGAGGGTACAGTACAAATCTGAAATAAGTTAACAGCATCTTTAAGAATGTTCGAACACGTGTTTGAAAATTTTCAAACATGTTTTTTGTTCTGAAAATGTTTGTTGTGTTCATTTTTTGTTTTTACCTATAAATTTTGAATGTTTTTTTTGATTATGTTTATTATTTTGTTTATTGAATAAATATTTTGCTGTTTTTGTTTATTTTTTTCGTTAACTTATTTCAGCTTTGTACTGTATCATCGAAATTATTCTCAAATTCCGGCAGCAAAGCAACGGGGACCTACTAGTCAATTCTAATTAAATAAAAAATTACGACTTTTTTATTCAAAATGAAACAATTTAAAAAACAAATTTTCGCCCCAAAAATATGTTCAGAGCGCCTCTAACTGAAAATCACAGAAAAAATTTTAATTATTTTCAAAATAATCTAAACCAAAATCCTTAATCCGTATTACAGTGTTATTAACATTAGAAATCAAAATTGCCTTTTCATTTATTTCCCATAGATTCCAGTAATCCATCTTCGTAATCACCGCTAAGTCTGTCAAAGTAGTGCTGTGAGTACTTTTTTTTTTAAACGAAAAATCGAGCATTTTTATTATCAACCGTTCTAAAATTGTCTAAAATCAGCGCTTTGAATTTCATAGTAATAGAGCAATTGTACAGAATCGTTACAAAAAATTGTTCTAGTGGTGCTATAGCCTTAATAAAACTTGTCTTATCTGAAACAAAATTTTTCTGATCTAAATTAAGCGTCTTCAAAAACTCTTATTTAGGCTCTTATAGTATCTTTAGAACAATTTGTGTAATGATCCTGTCCTATTGCTAATGCTTTATTACTAATGAACTTCACAGCGCCTAAAAACGAAGAGGTCAAACCGAGAAATTTTCCAACTTACTGGCATTCTATTAAAATATAGTGGTGATTTGATAACAGGATTTTGCAAAAATTTATGTATATCACCTTAAACTTTGCGGCGTAAAGTAGTGAATTTATACAAAAAAATACGTAAAATACCGTAAAATCTCAAAATTCAAAAATTCGGAAAAAATTTTATTTTTTTCTTATATTAAAAAAACGCCGTCAGAACAATACATCATTTTATTTTTAAGATAAACTTTGAAAAATGACAATTTCGAATAATTAGTAGTTTGATTGATTGCAAAAATTTTATTGTTTATTTTCATTCTAGCGAACCTACTATCGTATATTTTATTTTTTAGCTTTTTGAATGCAATTTAATTTAACTGTTAATAAGTGACTGGTGACACACTCTGTGTTGAATTTTAGATAGAAATAATATTAATTTATTGAATGGATTGTCTTAATTTCACTTAAAGAATTGCAAGTCCCAAGCCTGGATGTGAAAATGGGAGTGGCGGCAATGTTGCTGTCATTCTAACACCGTTCTAAATGTGCTGTATTACGGGTACGTGGGTCTAAGGATCGCGTTGAATCTTGGATTTGACCATCACAACGTGTAATAGCCTGGGAACGGGCGCAAGAGCTTGTTTTACAGCAAACCGATTTAGCGATAGGTGTAGCTCAAGTAACAAAGTTAAGTATTCTACTAGATGTAGAATACGCTTGGTTTGTGGTTCCAAGCTAGTCTGGATAGTTGTCGGTTTAGGGTTGTTAAAACAAAAGGATTTCAGATTTTGAAAGAAAAGATTTATTTCGAAATTGATTTTTTTTTCACAAAACTTTTATTTTTAAATTAAAAAAACAAAACAAAAGTTTTTCTTATTTTTCAAAACAAAATTGAAGAATCTTATTTTTTTGAAAAAGAAACATGCCTATTTCAAAAGGCTTTTTAAAAAAAAAACAAAATTGAATCATAAATTCACGAAAACTAGAGATTAATAAAGTTTCTCCATAATAAGAACATACTAATACCATGCTTGTGTGTTACTGAAAATTTTTGCTTGGAAAATGCACAAAGATTAGCCTGCTTCCCTTCAAAATAAAAAAATTAGGCTCGACAAGAATAAACAGCTTGACTAGAAATTTATTCTATGTTCTTTTCTTTGATTTTAACTTGGCAGATCCAAGGAATAACACTTATTTTTAAATTTCAAGCTTTAATTAATTTAAAAACTTTCAACTTATTTTTTTTTTGGTCCGGTAGTATTATATAGATCATCAAGTGAAAAGACCCGTTTTCATTAAATTCAACCCAGGGGGACGCAAATTATTCTTTCAATTTTTCAAAAAAGGACCTGTTAGCAACCAAAATCAATTTTTTAAAAAAGCAATATTATCAAGATGCAGAGATAAATGTTTTAAGAGGAGTTTCCTTGATTACGATTTTTTGGTCAAAAATGCAAAAACCTTCTTTTTAATGGCTTTTTTCAGCCTCTAGTGAATAATAAAATAGTTATAGATTCCCTGAGACTAGTTTCGATTTGTTTTAAAAATTATCTTTTTTTATCGTTTTCACCCGAGTGCTCTAGAGAAAATAATGATAGCTTTTTCCAACCATGAGCTTAACTTAAGCATCTCAGCACCAGACGGCTAAAAGCTGAAGAGTCGTTGCAAGAAAAAATTATTTTCTGGCGTTTTCGTGGTTGTATCTTGCTGGCGTAATCTCGAAAATAGTGTTGGACACTGCCAAACTTTTTCAAAACGTGTCAAAAAACAAGACTTCTGAATGTAATTCAGTTAGCTTTCAAATTTTATGTTGAGAATATCATGATAATAAACTATGTATAATAAACTAGAGAAACAAGCAAATGTCAATCAATGACCCTCCTTTAGTTATAAATCTTTAATTTTTTTTTGAAAAGAAAAAAATAGTTTATTCTAAGATTTTCATCATATCGGATTTGTAAAATATACCGTACTCCTTATAAAAAATCCACACCATTCTGATTAAGTTTTGTTACGCCTTTTTTCCATTAAAGATGCAGTATTAAACTATTAGGGTGATTCATAAAATTTCACGTTTTTTGAATTTTTTTATTTAATTAAAGTAAAAAAAAGGTAAACATTTAATCTTCAAAATATACACCATTATGCTCTATGGTCTTTAGCCATCTATCAGCGATCAATTCAATACTTCTATTGTACAATTCCTGACTTTTTGAGTTGAAAAACTAAGGGTAAAAGTAACAATCAGAAGAAAGATCTGGGGTATATGCTGGCGAGGGAGAAGTTCAATCATCTACAATTTTTTCCATGATTTTTCGCACGGTATGCGGTTTTGCGTTATCTTGAAGAAACAAACCAAGCTTTCGGTTGATCAAAGAAGGGTATTTTGCTTGAAGTGAAACATAGATTTGTTCTAATTGTTCACCATAAAGGTAAGAATTTATCGTACGATCATCAGAAACCTGTTCAAAGTGTATTTCTCCATGGTAATTCGACTAAACGCACAACATTACCTTCTTTTCGAATCGTCCTCTTTTAACGACTGGTAGGACTGGTTGAGATGGGTCCAACCACTGAGATCCATTTCTCATCGCAAGTAATAATCCTTCTAAAAAACCGTTCATCAAGAGGATTTTTGATTAGTTTTATGCAAATTTCTATACCACGTTTTATACCAAAAGGTGTTAAATAGTGCGGAATAACTCGACAGCGTTTATTAACTTTATGGACCCATCAAGACGGAATATAGTCGACTGTGAAATGCTAAGGTCACTTGATAATTTGCAAGTACTAACCCGGGGGTTGCTCTCTAGCGCCGTACGCAGAGCCCCTTTGTCCTTCGAAGACTAGTATCATCACTGTTTAACTTATTGAGCTAGAATGAATTTTAACTTACCATCTTAAAAACGCAAAATTTTATGTATAACCCTAACGACCCTCTACAAGATTCTGAATCTTTAAGATCTCAAATAAAAATGGATTTTGACAGTGGATCTGTTTATCAAAGAGAGAAGGCCTGTTTAAAAGAAAAATGAAATAAGTATGTACATTTTTCAAGTAAGATTATAATTTTAGACTTGACTAGAATTTTAATTTATTTCAATTTTAATGAGTAATGCTCTCTTGTTATTATTTATCCACGTAGTTTAATTAAAAAATAAATTTCAAAATATTTAGAATTAATATTTTTTGGTCTCTAAAGATTTATGTTTTCATTTTTTGCACAATTGATTAAAATTCTAACTGCTTTCATCTGTATTTGAACCAAAAAAGACTTTCATTTCACAAAGCTTAAATCATTTACAGTCAAAACATTTTCAATATTATTTCTTTACGATGTTTTATGTTGATTTTCAAACATAAATAATCCATTTTTTTTTCATTATTTCAAAAATAAGAAAAAAAAATTGAAACGTAATTTTTTCTGTTTTCTTTTTTTAGACAAAAAAATGGATGCTAAAAATTTTAAAACAGCAGCGTGTACGGCATTTTTAAAAACCCTCATGATGGGATTTAACTTAATTTTTTTTCTAATTGGCCTTGCCTTACTCGTTGTCGGTTTTTATGGCTTCAAAGTATTCAGACAATTTTTTACATTCGCACCAAGTACTTCAATTTACTTTCCGGTAATTGGACTTGGTTTATTCATGATGTTCGTTGGTGCACTTGCTCTATGGTGTACGCCAAAAGGAACGGTCTGGCTTTTAAACATTTACGCAATTTTAATATTCGTTTTGTTCTTGAGTATTTTTTCAATTTCAATTATGTTCACACTCAGACACGATACATGGCGATCAACCCTTAAACAAGGTATTGATAGTTCAATGAACAATTACATTAATGATACCAAACCAATTGATATTCTACAATCATCAGTAAGTTTCGATTCAATAAGTCTTAATTTAAAAATTTTAATATTTTAATAAAGATTAAATGCTGTGGTTCAAACAATTTCACTGATTGGTTCAACAACCCATGGGCTAAAAATCATATTAAAGTACCAACTTCATGTTGCATTAAAAAAAATTCATGTGTAAATGAAGGCTTTAATCCATCAAATACAACCGATATTTATACAAATGTAAGAATCAAAGACTTTAGTCAAAGATTAAATTTCTATTTTGTTGTGTTTTTAAGGGTTGTTTTTCAAAAGTAGATAGCTTGGTTCAAGAAAAGTTTGTAATAATTGTAGGCATTGGCTTTGCAAGTTCGTTTGTAATTTTGGCCGGATCATTTTTGACATGTTTGTTAGGCCAAAATTTGAACAAACATCATTATGAACAAATGGCTTAAAAAGCAAAAAAAATAGTAAAAAAGCAAACTAGTCAAAATTAAAAAGAATCTCATCTTAAATTAAAACTTCTTGTGTAACTTTTTTTAGTCATTTTTTTTAAATGTTTTTAAATAATGATTATTCCGAAAACTAAAACATCGTAACAACAAACAAACAAAAAATTTAAATTAAAATCGAAATAATTTTAATAAAACTTTTTAAGAAAAAGATTTGAATTCCTTTTTTTTAAGATTGGTGGAAGGAGATTTTCCAAAAGGTTCATCCCTAAAAATTCAAGACTTAAGTGAACACTTTAGAAACATTGAATCGTTGTAGTTAAATAGTCGAATATTAGTTAGTCCTGAGATAATTTATATGGCCCCTCTACTACTTGACCAAAGTTAATACATAAATTTTCATTGAAAAATTGTAAATTTTAAAAAATATTTTGATGGATGATAACTGGATGTAAATTGATGTTAAGATGATGTTAGTTTGGATGTAAATTTTTTTTTTAAAGTATACTTTGACCCTTCTCCTTGTAGAGAATTATGTCTTCTAAAAGCCGATATATTTTGTTTATGTACTTATTCATATTGGCAATGGTCATACCCTGTCAAAGTGATTTTGAGGCAAATGGATAATTCTGAGCCGTGGTTAAGTAGTGGTATAAAATACGAAAGGAAAGATTAAGCTTAAGATCATATGTAAATAAAAGAAAGTAGATATGTAAATAATAATCGAGTGAGAGCTGAGTGTAAATAGTTGTAAATAGATGACTAAAGCAAAAATGTAAATAAAAGTTTAAAATGTAAATAAAGTTTAGTTTTGTTTAACTTCAAATTTAAGCAAATGTATGTTTGCTTTTGTGGTTACGACACCACAAACGGTATACCTTTTTTTTTCGTTTTTCCTGGTAAAAAATGGTCCAGAAAATATATTATATACACTTTATTCTTATAATTCATATCCCTTATTAATAAGTCATTTGAAAGAGGGAAAAATGAGCTACTTACTAATATGCTTTACTTTGACGTGTTAAATTCTATTTTGGTTGAAAATTCCTCCACATAATTGCCTCATTTTTATCCATTTGCCTCAAAATCACTTTGTGCCATATGACAGGGTATGTGCCATATTTGATGTGGATTTCTATACAATATATATATTGGCTTGAATAAAAATGAATTATCTATAAGCTGAGGGGTCTTCAACTACCGTAAACTCTAATGGAGATAAATTGGAATTTCAAATCACTCGCCATTAGAGTTATATGCAAGAGTTTACGGTATTGATAAGCTTTATTCTAAATCTTCAATTTCATTCATCTCATTAGACTATCTTACAATATATTTTTTATTCTCGATTTTTTTTTGATAAAAATTTTTGCTCCTTACTGATAAATAAAAACTGGAGTGAAGTTTTGACTTGAGTTATTTAGTTACTTGAGTTAGTTACGAAACTAACTCAATAAATTTTTTTTTTAATTCAATACCTTTCAAAAACTAACTCCCCAACCAACACAAATCCGTTAAATCATTAATGAATATATCTAATGATTTCTTAATGAGCAAGGTGCAGTTTCAATAAATCTCATCAAGGAAAACTAATGAAGAGACTCGTTTTGCATTAAATTTTCAATTTTTTTTTAGAATTTTTGGGAATCTTTTTGTGGTAGTGGGGATGGAGAGAGGAATATACTTTCAGGATAATAAAATGAATAAGCACAAATTTTATGAATTACAAATATTTATTAATTATATTGTCAAATTGAAAATTAGAATAAAACAAAATAAACAAAATTTTACAAATTATTTTTTTTTGCACTTTTTTTAAAATATTGGAAACAAAAAAGATTGGAAAGATAAAAAGCTTGGAAACAAAACGAGACTGTTAACTGTCTTCACAAGATTAATTGAATATAAAAAAAAATGTCTAAAGTCACAATTCCATTTCAGTTTCTTCGAATCCGCTTACATCGTCCATTTTTGAATCGTCATCCAATTCTTCTGTTTGAGATTTAATGAAACGTCGAGCTTCGCAGCATAGTCCTCATATTGTTTTCCGCATAAGAGAATGACCAAACCCGCTTCTCCTTGAATGGATATATTCTTAAAAAAATGAATAATTTAGACAAAAGCCAAATTCATTGAACGTAATATTTACTCACATGATGCTGAAAGAATTGTTTCTCTAAAATCAGTGAACATGCTCTCATAATTGTGACTCGTCCAATCATACGCTGTTAGTATCAAGTTTAACATTAATTTCGAAAGGCCGATGTAGGAGTTATCGAAGTTGAAGTAAGTAGAAACTCTAATTCAGGTTTAAATTGGAGCGATGTTTGGATATGTTGTTGTAAGGCAAATATCTTCTTGGTTGCCCACAGCTTGATTAAGTACCAAGTGCTCAGTTTGTTCTTTTGTTGCAAAAATTGCAACAAAGTTGAGTGACATCGCCAAGACACGTCGAACAGCTTCTTTATAGTAGTAGTAGTAGTATTGTAAACTGCAACTTGGAGGTTATCCAAGCATAACTCTAAAGAGCTGTAGCAGTCGCTTCTTTTTGTTTCGACATCCAAACATCAAGCTTCGCTTTGAAACTGTTCAAGTTCTTTGCGCTTACCACATCTTCCGGGAGTTTGTTCCAACCGTTCACAACTCTATTTGTAAAAAAGTTAAATCTAGGAAGACAATTTTTTACTTGTTCTCTTGTTAAACAATGACTGTTTCTCCTTAATTCATATCTACTTTCGGATCTTGTGTTTAGACTGTAATTGACGCCTCTTTTAAATTCTATATGCTCGTAATTGTTTGCCACTTTGTACATTTGAATTAGGTCACCCCTTAATCTTCTTGTTCTTAGATCAGTTAGCTGTAAACTAGACAAGCGCTGTTGATAATCCAAATTGCGTAGTTCTGGGACCAACTTTGTTGCTCTACGTTGCACTTTCTCTAATTCATTCATGTCTTTTTCCAAATATGGGCACCATGAACTAACAGCGTACTCTAAGTGAGGTCTAACCAGGGAACAATACAATAATTTGATAGTCTCGCTACTATGATACTTGAAAGCTTTCCTAATTATGCCCAGCATACGATTCGCTTTTGCCGTTGCATACTTTACTTGTGTATCCCATTTTAAGTCACTTTGAATATAAATACCTAAATCTCTTTCACATTTCGACTTGCTTAGCGGTTGAGACTCAATTGTATAATCAAAAATTTATCTTTAAAAAAAGACTGGGTCAAGTCGAATTTTTTTATTTTGACTTGAGTTAATAAATTTTTTTTAATATCATCAATTGAATTCTAAGATAAAAATATTGGTTAATTTTTTATTGAACAGAAAAGTGCATTAGGAGTAGTAGTAGTTTTAACTGCGACTCGATAAATCGAGTAGAGCCTTACGGCTATAGCAGTTTTTTTGCAAGCCCATGTGACTTGCCCTTCCACCATTCATCTAATTTTGCCTTGAAATTTTCAGTTGTAGTTGCTTCGATTACTCTCTGTGGCAAACTATTCCAGTCGTTAACAACTCGATTTGTGAAAAAATTAAAACGAACTGCACAGTTCTTAACCAATTCTCTATTAATGCCCATTTTGTGACCCCTTAAATTGTAAGACTCTTGACCAACTCTTGATGGAATTCCATTAATAAAATCGACCTTCTCAAAATTATTAACTATTTTAAAGAACTGGATTAAATCACCTCTTCGTCGTCTAGTGTCCAAATCTGTCATGTTGAATCTCATAAGTCTTTCATCGTACGTTAGTTTTGAATAACCTGGAACCAATCTCGTTGCCCGGCGCTGCACCTTTTCAATTTCTTGCTTATCTTTCTCCAGAAATGGACTCCACACACTAACACCGTAGTCTAAATGAGGTCTTACAAGTGAACCGTATAACAATCTCATAACGTTTAGATCTAGGTATTTGAAATTATTTCGAATAACCCCAAGGATTCTATTAGCACGTCCACAGCAGTGTCTTATGTGTGTTTCCCATTTTAAATCCTTGCTGAAGAATACAGCAAGGTCCTTCTCTAAAATTGTCTTTTCCATTACTTGCGTGCCTTCTTTGTTAAAAATTGTATAATCGAAATTTGGATTTTGCAACCCAATATGCATCACTTTACACTTTTCTATGTTTAAGTCACATGACCAAGTCATCGCCCAGCTGGATATTGTATCGATATCTGACTGTAAACTAAGGTTATCGACGATACTTCTAATTACTGCCAATACCTTTGTATCGTCTGCGTACTTCTTTGGTTCATTGATTAAACAATCCACTAGATCGTTAATAAAAATTATGAAAAGAATCGGGCCAAGTACCGATCCCTGTGGAACTCCACTGGTAACATCAAGCCATTCCGAGACCACACAACCCAATATGACTCTTTGTTTTCTGTTTGAAAGAAATTCCTTTATCCAATTCAGAATTAGACCGACAAAACCATAATGGGGTAATTTTTGTATTAGGAGCCTGTGAGAAATCCTATCAAAGGCTTTCGAAAAATCTTTGTAAACTATGTCAATAGGCTCTCCGTTTGCCAAAGCATTTGTGATCAGGTCAACTGTTTCTAGCAAATTTTTTGTGCATGACCTATTTGGGACGAAACCATGCTGTGCACTGGACAACAACTTATTTTCTTTTAGATGTTTTAACATTATCTCTTTGATGAAACTTTCTAACACTTTACAAAGAATACACGTAAGAGAAACTGGTCGATAGTTTCAAGGGTTTAACCTCGAGCCTATTTTATGAAGAGCAGTGACGTTGGCTTGCTTCCATATCGAGGGCAAAAGACCTGTCATTAGGGATTCTCTAAAGATTAAGTAAACAGGCATACTTGCGGTTACTGCTACTTTATTAAGAATAAAACCACTAACTTTATCCGGTCCAACAGCTTTGTTGACATTCAGCTGTTTCAACTTTGTAAAAACGCTCTCTTGTGTCAAAAACTCTTCGAGATTAACGTCGCATTTTATATTCGTACGGCTTTCGAATTTTGGAGCTTTTCTTTCATAATCGTCTTCGGTAAAAACGGATTGAAAATATTCGTTTAAAATATTTACCATATCTTCGGGTTATTTGGTTGTTACTATCCATTAAACCTTTAATAGGTGCCTTTAAACCTTGACTCGTTTTGTTGTTGACGTATTTGTAAAATAGTTTGGGGTTTGATTTTGCGGATTTTGCAAGGCTTTTTTCGTAGTTTCTTACCGCTTCAGACACCAATTTAGATGCAATATTTTTCGAGATTGCATAAGTTGTTTTCTTCTCAACCGACCAACCACTTTTCATAAATGCCTGCCAATCTGAGTATTTTTTTCTCAAGGCTTTTTTAATCTCATTGTTCAACCATGGAGCGTATTTCTTTTTTTGAACATTGCTGGAGATCGGAATAAAACGACTGCAGGCTACATTGTACTCATCTAAAAATAGTTCATACATTTTTTCGATATTTAAACCATCAAAAACCTCGGCCCATTTGAAACCTCCAAAATATTCATTAAATGAGTCGTAGTCTCCACGGTTGAAAATAAACCTTGAACTTTTAAAATCCGGGCATTGTTTTCCGGATATTTCGTACTCCCAACTTAGGGTTAAATGCCCTCTATTGAGAGACCCTAGGGGAGGACCTGTGTTTACCGAGTAAATAGGCCATGAAGCTTCTGTAATAACTAAGTCGAGTACGTTTCCAAGCAAACCATCTTTTTTTTGAAAGGTCGGCGTTTTTACATTTTGGGTATAAAGACAATCATCCAATGAATCTATTAACTGATCCTCTTTCGAATGTTCAAGCTGTGGCGAGCCCGTGTAACAAAACTTATCCGTCCATTAAATATTGGGAAAATTGAGATCACCACAAATTAAGACTCCAGTATATTTACCACTCTCTAATAGACGCTTGGATGTGTTAATGTTAACGAAAAGTTCATCGCATTCGTTTAGTGAAGGGGGTCTGTAGATACAACCAACTAATATCTTTTCCTGGTCAGTTACAACTGTACACCAACATTGCTCAACCATACCTGTCTGCATAATTCCATTTTCGATCTCAAGGCTTTTTATTTCATTCCTTACGTAAATACATACTCCTCCACCACTTTTGTTTACTCAAGAAAAAAAATACATACTATAACCTTCGATACTTGGGCTAAAAGTCTCAGTAAACCAAGTCTCTGAAATTAAAATTAAGTCATACCCCTCTTTAATTGCTATAATTGATAATTCATCGAATTTGTTACCGAGGGAAGTTGCGTTCGTATAAAAACATTTTAAAAAATTCGTTTTTTTCGAAAAACTATCGATATTGTTCGATTTATTAAATAAATTAAAACCGTTTGGATACGTAGAAGTCTGATCGATTGTTTTTCGATTAACTTTAATGAATGGCGACGAATTATTGTCTTCTTTATATTTAAAAATATAGCGATTGTTTTTTCAATGGAGCCAATCGTCTAACATGATGTGAAAAACTTAGCTAACTTTAAAGAAAAAAAGTTCCCATGCCGGTTTAATTTCAGGTGAATGTGTTAAAAAAAATAAACGTTTCAATCAATTGACACAACAGAAACTAATATTTAATTTTTATTCTTAATGTAGGCTGTATTTAATTACTCGCATTATGGAATAATTTGTGGCACTGAATAAAATTTTACTCAAACCCAAATGCACAAAGAATCCTTCTTAGGACTGAATGAAAGCAAGTAGCTTCCAAGAAAAGGTTAGTTGCGTAAGTCTCATGGGGCTATGGACTAATTGGATTTTCGACTAAGGGATTAAATGTTACTAAGGAAACACCGTTCTCTATGTTTCATTTCATAAATTGTCATAAGAGAAAGAATTAAGAGAATATTAATTCATTTGTCAAAGTTATATGATAGTTTAAAAACAATTAAATAACTCAAGTAATTTCATATCTTTGCATGTAATTCAATTGGTCATTTTAATTAAATTTATTAACTCAAGTCAAAAAAAAATTCGACATGAGTTAGTTTTTGAAACGTATTGAATTAAAAAAAAAATTTATTGAGTAAGTTGTATAACTAACTCAATTTTTTTAACAACTCAAGTCAAAACTTCACTCCAGTTAAATAAAATACTTTGCGCAAATATTTTTTGTAAAATTGTCACATGAACGACAATCTTGTATCGATCTAATTTAAACTAATTTAAACGATTTAAGGCAATTTGAAGTTGTGAATCAATTTAAAAAAAATCAAAACTCTTTTTATTTAATTTGACTACAGAGATAGATTGAGAACAGGAACAGAATATAACAAAGAAAAAATAAATCTAAGTGGGTATTTAGCTAATACACGCATTTCTATCGTTTAAACTTAGAAAATCCTTCAATCCAATCATTCATTTCATTTTTTAGCCAAATCATTATTTTCTTGTTGATGAGAGGGTGTGCTAAATACCAACTTAGATTTTATTTTTTCTTTGTCTCATTCTATTTCTATTCTCTTCTCTCTCTCTTTAGTCAAATGCTATAAATAGAATTTTCTTGTTCTTTTTATTTTATGGTTGTGTTTTGGAATAAATAAATTCCCCTTGACTTTCTTATTGTTTAAATTTAGAAAAGCTTTCAATGCACATTACAAGAAAATTACAAAGCCAAGCGTTAATCTAGCTTGGATCATACAAGGGTAGCTATCCAGTGTGGATTCCTTAATTCTTTTTGTAACTTTCGTCATTTTTCAGTTTCTGACAAACTAGTTAATAGAATGAAAGAGTATTCAATATTGAGACGTTTTTCTCTCAAACTTTTGTTCAACAAACACCACCAAGAAAAAATCATCTTACGTTTTGACAGTGATTTCGAGAGCATCGCCAATCGGTTCAAAAAAGCAATTTTAACAAATTTATACTTAAACGAACAGTTTCGTTCAAATAATTTATTATTTACAAAATCTGGTAAATTAGCAAATATATTTCGAATCGGGAAAAATTTTGATCAAAACCATTATGCTCAATTGATTCTTTTATTACATACAAGCAAAATGAAATTGTCACGTGATAATTTTAATTTAATTGTTGGAAACTGTGATTCAATCAAAGTAGTTGAATTCGAGTACCAGAACTTATTGAATTTATTTTCAAAATTAAAACAAATAAAGTTATATTGGATAGTCTTGATTCCGTTGTCAGAGATTTTATTGGTAATCATTTTTTCTCAAGTTAAATTAGATTCAATTAGAACTGTCTTTTTCTGATCTGTAATTCCTTATTTAAATGGTTTTGCTGGAATGAAAAAAGTGTATGTAAATGCATCTCACATTCAGGAGCTAATTCAAAAAGCCACTGTTCGGAGTTTTTCTTAAAAAGATAATAAACCGATTATAGAATTATATTTTACTCGTTTAGCGATTCATGAGACGCACGTTTTGATAGCGTAACGTTTTGATTCGATTTAAGAAAAATGAAATGAACATATCAAGCCCATTTATTAAAGGCACGAATCAAGCAATGTATGGAGAAAGATCTGAAAAATAGATCCAAGCTGGCTTTTTTGTAAAAGTCTGATTTTTTAGGAAAAAATAGATTTTCATAAATCTCTTGATTTTAGTTTTTGCTTAAACATGGAGTATTTGTCAAAATTTTACAACGATCTGATTGAGATGAAAAAAAAAGAAGTAACGTTCGATATTGATATGGCTGGAGGAGAGATTTATGAAGACCATTCTAAAAATGTCCTAAACCTCCTTTAAGATTTCAAGAAGACTCCTGACTACGCGAATCTTAAAGATATTTGATTTTATATAAAGATTTTAGCGTGATAAATGAAAATAAATTCTTTCAAGAATTAAGGTCATGATATGGGATTAGAAATTAATTAAGGGATTCCACTTAAAACTTTTATTGATTCATTTTATTTATTTCTTTAATTTTATTTTTAAAAAAATGAGCTCAGAATTTTTGACAGAAAGAGAGGATAACTTGGAGAATAAGGATGATTGCACAGAAAATGAAGAACAAGGTACAGAACAAATTGATCCAAAAGAAGAATCACGTTTACGTGAATTTCAAAAATTACTTTTATCACAGTCAAGTAGTGACGAATCAATTCACAAAGTCGAAGATGATATTCAAGATTTAGCATCACATGAAAATAGTGTTGTAGCTACAAGTGCTGTAGTTGGTACAACTCAAAATTCAACGAATAGCTTTCGACATCGTTTACGTGTAAGTAGTCAAGTTCTAACTGAAAGTGAAAAAAAAAATCTTAAAAAGAAACGAGTTTCAAGAGTACAAGATGATTTTATGGAAATAGACAGTCTTGAGACACAAAGTTATGAATTTGAAAATATGAACGCAGCTGAAACGTTAGCGCTATTTGAAAGTGAAGAAGACGAAGAAAAACGGGTTAAAAAAGACAACGGATCAATCAAAAGCGATGAAAGCAGTTGTCATAAATTGAAAAAAGCAGTCATAACAATTTTACTAACAAATAAATGGCATCATAAAAATAAGGCTACTACAGGCAAGCAAGTCGAAAAGATAAGACTCCAACCAACTTTTCGTATGGAACCTAAAGACGATTTTAATAGCCTGAGATATCGAGTAACACAAAAATTGAAACAAACTTTCGAAAGTCTAGTCGAAAAACATGGCAAATACGATGTTGAATACACCCCAAGATTCTTGAGGATTATAACTGAAATGCTTAAAAACGATGCTAAATCGTTTAAATTAGACCGATACAAGATTGTCGTTCATGTGACAATTTTACAAAAAATATTTGCGCAAAGTATTTTATTTATCAGTAAGGAGCTATTTAATATTGATGATGACCATAAAATTGCTTTAAGAGTAGACACTAAAAGTGTTAATGCTGTCTGTTTGGTGTTTTTTGTTTATCATGAATAAAACAGTTATTTTTTTATATTTTTTGAAATAAAGTTTTTCTAAATTTTAATCGTCAATTCTTATAAAGTCAATATAAAACTTAACTTTTTACCAATTTTAATTTTATATTATGCCTTATGAATTAAAAATTACAAGAACAAACCCAGTAGCCCCGGTACAGTAAAGCTTTTAAAGTGACCAAACACAATTTATTGATGACTGAGACAGGCTTTTACTCCTTGAGACTTACTTATGAAGGTGTGTTAAGATTCGAATCTTATTTGAAAATAATTTAAAGCTTTAAGTTTCTGCCTGAAAATGTATAGCAGGCATGTCGCGATATTGTGACCAAGATTTGAGTTTTAAATAGTAAGATTTTTTCAATTGAAATCGTAGCTCTTCAAGTGTATGATCACTAATCTGGATCATGAAAAGCTTCTTTTGCTCTTTGATAAAGGAAAAACATTTTCCAATCCAAAAGTGGACAGATTAAATTGAAAAATTCCGATAAAAACCAACATAATTTCGGCAAAGTGTTGTCTTACTGGTCTAAAAGTAAGATCAAAAACTGTCAACATGAACAGTCTATAAAAAATTTTGTCAACAGCTCACGTATTATTTATGTTGAAAAAGGTAAGGACCCTTGAGATTTTACAAAAGGAGCATTCTATCTATTGAGACTTAAAATTTTTAGAAAGAGTCTTAGAAAATGAACATTGCTTTTTTTGGATTATCTCTTTGAACCAATCGAAAAAAATTCAGAATAGTAGATGTGTACTCCCTTCATTACAAGTTCAATAGATAAGTTTCTTCTTGAAAATATTCAAAAAATTGATGAATTTCATTAATTTTTTAACATTTTAAATTGAAAAGTCTTAAAAAATAATAAAGTTTCGATTCAAATTAGACACAAAATGGATTTCAAAAATATTTAATTTTAAAGTTTAAAAAAAATCCTATAAATTTGCTTTTTTGCATGCTGTTGATCGTTTATTTCTCAATTTATCCAAGGCTTCTTTTAATCGACGTCCATAATCTGGATCACATTTTCCAAAATTTTCAACAGCTCTTTGTTGAATAAAATCAGCTGCATCTATCAAATGACCAGACATGTTGTCAATTAACCGTTGCTTTTCTTGTTCATTTAAAACTTTTCTCCAAAAATCTCCAACTTGTGAAAAATTATCTTCATTACTTGAATCATATCGTTTAGCATCTCCAGTTACTTTAATACTCGTTTCTAAATGAACACTTTGATTTTGTGGACCAGAAAATGAATTTGGAAAATAATTTGGAGCACCAGCTTGATTGTCACTTACACATTGAGGTCCATCACGTTGATAATTTCTTACTTTAAATGGACAATTAACTGGAATTTGTAAATAATTAGCTCCTAGTCTATGACGATGCGTATCGGCATAACTAAAAAGTCTTCCTTGAAGCATTTTATCTGGTGATGGCTCAATACCAGGAACCATGTGCGATGGTGCAAAAGCTATTTGTTCTACTTCAGCAAAGTAATTAGCTGGATTTTTGTTTAAAACTAAACGACCAACTGGAATTAATGGATATTCACTGTGTGACCATACTTTTGTCAAATCGAATGGATTGAATTTACATTTTTCAGCTTCTTCGAATGTCATAACTTGAATATAAGCTGTCCATGATGGAAAATTACCATTGGCAATGGCGTTGTATAAATCTTGGATAGCATAATCTGGATTTTCACCAGCTAACTGACCCGCTCGTTCAGCTGATAAATTTTTGATACCTTGATCAGTCTTTAGAGAAAACATTAATTAAAAACATTCAGCCAATCATGATGATAAAACTTACCTTAAAATGAAATTTGCAATAGACTGGATTGCCTTGTGCGTTAACTAGTTTAAATGTATGCGATCCATATCCATTCATGTGTCTATAACCATCTGGTGTACCTCTATCAGAAAACAAGAATGATACTTGATGACTTGTTTCTGGTCTTAGGGTAATAAAATCCCAGAACATGTTGGCATCCTTCAAATGGGTTGTCGGGTTTCTTTTTTGAGTGTGAATGAATGATGGAAACTAAAAATATCCACTTTTACATTTTAATTAATTTTTATATTTAAATAAACTTACCAAAATAGGGTCTCTGATAAAAAAGATTGGAGTATTGTTACCTACTAAATCCCAAATACCATCCTCAGTGTAGAATTTAACTGCAAAACCTCTTGGATCTCGTGCAGTGTCAGCTGAGCCTGATTCACCTCCTACAGTCGAAAATCGAATTGCTATCGGGGTACGTTTTCCAATTTTATCAAAAACGACAGCCTTAGTGTATTTAGAGATATCATGGGTTACTTCAAAATAACCAAAAGCACCAGCACCTTTAGCATGAACGACACGTTCGGGTATTCTTTCACGATCAAAATGGGCTGTTTCATCAATCAAAGCAGTGTCTTGTAACAAGATTGGACCGCGTGGACCAGCTGTTAATGAGTTAAGTTTGTCACCAATTGGTTGACCATGACCGGTAGTCAATCGTTCACATTGACCTTGTTGTTTTTTAGCATACTCACAAAGTTGTTCAGCAGCTTTGTTAACCGACATTTTTCAAAAATTATTTTTTCTATAAAATACTGTAAAAATCGTAAGAGTGTGACTATAAAAAAAATTCTAATAGACTCCTAGAAAGATCTTAGGTAACATATTTTTTTTTAAGTCGACTTGTAAAAAAAATTCAGTTGGGTGTATTTGAAATAAAATTTACATAATTCTTTAAATTTAGATTTGCTTACTAGTCAAAATAAAAAAATATGAAATGAAATGCTAAAGTAAGATAAGCCAAGTTTGCTAGAAGTGTAAAGAACAATCTAATCTCGAACAAAAAAATTCGATAAAAAAAAGTGTGATTGCTTTTTAATGTCGAATAAAAAAACAAAAAAATAATTTTACTTGTTCAAGCTTTAGATTTAAAAATGTCTATTTACAACGTTAAACTTTCAAACGGTCTAGAAATCCCAGTCGTCGGCTTAGGAACTTATAAAGTAAGTCAATTTTAAACTATTTTAAATGAGTTTAATATTTTTATTGTATCAAGGCAGAGAATGGTGAAGAACTAGTCGCTGCAGTTAAATCGGCCATTCAAAGTGGTTACCGTCATTTTGATTGTGCTCACATCTATTTCAATGAAGAACACGTTGGCAAAGCTATTCGTGAATCAATCGCCGAATCGAATGGTTCATTGAAACGTGAAGATTTTTTTATAACTTCAAAATGTTGGAACACTTATCATTCACAAGAAAAAGTTCATTTATGTCTTGATCAAATTTTACAAAGACTCGGTCTCGATTATTTGGATTTATACTTGATCCATTGGCCAATGGGTTTCAAAGAAGATGCTGGTGATTATCCAACTGATGAAAATGGCAAAATGGCACCATCCGATGTTCATTATTTAGACACTTATAAGTACATGGAAGAGTGTGTACGAAATGGTAAAACAAAGAGTATTGGTGTCAGCAACTTTAATGTAAAACAATTACAAGATGTTTTGGATAATTGTCAAATTAAGCCTGTATGTAATCAATTTGAAGTAAATCCATTGTTTCAAAATGATGAATTGGTCGATTTTTGTCAAAAAAATGATGTTTTAGTTGTAGCTTATGCTCCATTGGGTGCACCAGATAGAGCTTGGTTACAATCTGGTGATCCAGTACCACTTGAACATCCGATTATCAAAAAATTAGCAGAGAAACATGGTAAATCTCCAGCTCAAGTTATTCTAAAATGGCTTTTACAAAGAAATATAGTAATTATTCCAAAGAGTGTTAACCCAGGTCGTATTGCTCAAAATGCAAATCTTTTTGATTTTACTCTTTCGGCTGAAGACATGGCTGAATTTAAAAATTTCAAGGATGAATTCAGATTTTATAAATTTGAAGTGTAAGTGTTTTTGTAATGAAATTATTTTACAAAATTTGGATTTTAATATCGTTTTTATTTTTAAGATGTGACAACCATCAATTTTATCCGTTCTAAAAGGAATGAGAATTTTAATGATAGAATAGCTAATTGGCTTCTTGTTTTTTAAATCAATTTTTAGTTGAATAATAAATTTTAATTTGATCACTTATGTGTTATCTTCTACTCTTACATTTTGAGGCCTCATTGACGTGTTTTAAAAATATTCAAAATACCTACTCATAATAATTTTTTTAACTTAAAATTAAACTTTTAATGAAATTTTTAACAGCTTTTTTCAACATTTTGAAAAACTTCATGGTCATGACGGTCACACAAAAAAAATGGATTTATGATGGAGCTTAGGGTTATGCGTAAAATATTAGAACTCATTAAATTCCTCGTATCTCTATGAAGCTTTGATTATTATTAATAGCAGTGTCTTTGAACCCTTAGCCTAACGGGTATTCAATAATTTTTAAATTAAAGTTCAGAAAGTTCAAAACTTTCGTGCTATCTTAATTTTTCATTTTTGACATCAGAACCGTAATCTACGACCTCGAAAACCCCAGTAAATCAATTTTTTAATGGGGGTAAAAAACTAAAAGTTTAACCCATATCCCTCTGCTTTTCGCAGCCTAATGATAAGGTACTAAAATCAAACATTTAAGAACTCATGATTGGAAAACTATTTTTTTGATCTGAAGGTATGACCTGAAAGCTATAAAGCTACCATTGATGATGTGACCATTATGGACGGGAGAAAAAATTACCCAGAAGTCGCACTCGGGCGAAATCGGTAAAAAAGTCCCAGGGGTCACTTATTACCCCACTTTTTTTTTTGATAAATAAACAAGACAAAATTCTCTACAAAAATATGGTTTTATTTTTTTCAGTTTTAGCTTTATTAAAAATAAAGACGAAAAGAGTTATAAATCAACACAAATGTCAAAGGTTTACGGTACACCCTACCTTGTGTGTGAGATTTTTTTTTAATATCTCCTGCAAAGATGATGGATTTTTCACTTTTTGGTGGAAAAAAATAAAACCTCGTGTATGAAAACCATGAAAAAAAATATTACCATTACACACGTTAAAACTGCTAATTTACAAGGTTACATCTAGGGATGGTCGACCGGTTAAAATTAACCGTTTAAAATCTGGTTAACTGAAAATTTGGTCAAAAAATTTAACCGGTTAAACCTAACTGGTTAAGAATTTTAACCGGCTAAATTAGCCGGTTATGATTTTTTACCGGTTAGGTTTAACCGGTCAACCGAATTTAACTGGTTAAATTTCAAAATTTATTTATTGAGAGTAATTAACCTCCTAACCTTCGACCTACTGCATGGACGCCCACGACGGTACCAACTGAGCTACCCAGTCAATTTCAAATTACTGAAACATGAAATATTCTTAATGATTTCTTAATGTAACAGTTATTTAAATAGTAAAAACTAACTGAAAACTCATGTTTATTATATGGTTGGGTTCGTGAACTTTTAAATTAATGTCACAGTAATTTTTTTTTGTATACGTACAGTAATTTTCCATCCCAAGGAGTTTCATTAATTTTTCAGTACTGATTTTTCAAAGTTTGAACTTTTTCAAACAGGATAGTTAGAGTATTTTTTTAAAAAAAAAAATCTATCCAATCGAATTTTATTTTAGACACAAACGTCATTGACCTTTAATATTTTTTAAAAATTTTGTATAAATAGCTGTTAGTTTTTTCATTTAAACTAAGTTAACCAAATTTTAAAAATTTAAATTTTTCAATATTTTAAACTTTTCTATTAACCTCAAAATCACTTGATAAATTACTTGAGACCATTCCAACTTAACACTACCTGCCTTAACATAAATCTCTTTACTTTGTGACTTGAAAAAAGCTTGCTAACACTTGAAATAACGTAATTGCTCGATTTTTATGACATGTCACAAATACCGAATACCCTAGTTTTATGACATGTCACTGTTTATCGAACACTGGTTGGAAAAAATGCAATATTCGCGATTTATGACATGTCACAAATAGCGAATATTGCATTTTTTCTTAATTTTTTTTAATTTTTGTAACCGTAATAATGACATGTCATAAATACTGAACAGTTAATGTTTTTCTTAAAAAAAAACTTTTTTTTACACACTAGAACAAAAAAAAAGCGGCCAAATGCTTTCAAGTTGATTGGACTCTTTACAAAAAAAAACTGATAGCAAGAAAATTGGTTTGGGATGATCAATGTGTGATAATCAAAATGATACATACTTTCCCATTTAACCAACAACAAGAAACTCTTCATTCGTTCAGTCGGCGTTTTCTTTTTTATTTCATCCCGG
The DNA here is from genome assembly GCA_022207745.1 of Brachionus rubens. Classification (NCBI taxonomy): domain Eukaryota; kingdom Metazoa; phylum Rotifera; class Eurotatoria; order Ploima; family Brachionidae; genus Brachionus; species Brachionus rubens. The sequence continues at coordinate 102,712 of JAJVHD010000001.1, read as the reverse complement.
GCCGTTCAGTCGGGGCGTTTTATCATTAAAAAGTTTAAAATTCAATCCTTCCTTGAAACTCTTTGTGTGAACTTTTTTCAAAAATGTTTTGTTTTTTCTCGTAAAGAGTCCAATCAACTTGAAAGCATTTGGCCGCTAAGGAAAAAATTTTTTTTTGTTCTAGTGTGTAAAAAAAAGTTTTTTTTTAAGAAAAACATTAACTGTTCAGTATTTATGACATGTCATTATTACGGTTACAAAAATTAAAAAAAATTAAGAAAAAATGCAATATTCGCTATTTGTGACATGTCATAAATCGCGAATATTGCATTTTTTCCAACCAGTGTTCGATAAACAGTGACATGTCATAAATAAATTTGTGACATGTCATAAAAATCGAGCAATTACGTTACCTTTAAAAAACTTTGAATTTTTGAAACAATACCGCTTAATTAAAACCATTCGCCCCTTTGATAAATAGTTACTGTAAAAAAATTGCACAAATAGATCCACCCTTAATTTTTAAATTCAGTTACACTGCATATCACTTACCAAAACAGTCATCCTAAGAATGCTATGGTCTAAGAATTTATGAAAAATTTACTGAAACATTAATGTCAAAACATCCGTAAACATTGCTGGAACATTACTGTTTTTGGGACTGAAACATTAATGTTACAGCAAGTCTTGACAGTTATTTTTCATTAATTTTTGATTGACTGGGTATCCTCCACCAAATTCAAAATATTATATTAAAATACAAAAAAAAAAAATTAATCAAACAGGCTACTGTGATCTCTTTTTTATGAACAACTTCTCTTAGAGTCGTAAAAGTCAAGTTTGATTTTTGGTCGGTCTACTTCATCTAGTCAAGACTTGTTTTTTTCGTATCATCGCTTTTTTCCACTTTTATTGTTTTCCAATTAAGAAAAATGTGTGAAAAGCGGTTAAAGATAAAACAAATTGTGGAAATAAACGACTAATTATAACTGACCAATCAAATTTATTTTATCGAAATTATCATAAAATTATAATAATAAAAACAAAATACAGGACAGCAAATGCAAATTATGTTTAAAAAGGATTAAAAAAAGTTACCATTACAATTTGTTTAAGTTGGCATGTCTTCTTGGGGGATGTTTTAGAGACTTTTTTTAATGTTTCCGTAATTCGGAACGTTCTTAGCTTCTTGGTCTAGACAACCAAATTATTGATTTCAGATCGATATATTTGACAGTATGGATTGTGTTCATACAAACACAATTAAGCGCTTAGCCAAATAATGGGTCATTGCATCAGTTGAATTTAAACACCACTCTTTCAATACACCCTTTGAATTTGCTAACCGATTTGGCTAACACTGCGCTAGCTGATGACATATTCCAAGTAGAGACGAAAAAAAATTATATCAACATGCAATTTTTTTTTTGTTGACATGAGTTTTTTTGTTGATTTCTCTCTTGTCGTTTGACCTTCTTAGGTTAAGTAAATGAATTGAATCATAGCACCCCTCAATATCCTTTCTTCAAGATTTTGCAAGTTCCGATCTTTAACAAAGGTGTATTTCAAGAATGTCAATTTTTTACCAACAAACGTAACGACCTACGCCAAACTCAAATGAGCCGATCGTTTCATTTGCTACTTTTGCCCCTTTTTGAGATCATTTTATTTTTTTAACGTTAGTATTAAGCCTAATTAGATGAGTATTTAGTATTCTAATCTAAGGATATGTCAAGATTATAACATTAACGTTAAACTCCAACGTTCAAAATTTCAATTATTGCAATTGTGTAAAAAAGCGACTAATTAATATTAAAATTTATTTATTTCACACTGAATTTATAATTAGTTAACACCTAAAAACATAAAAGATACGACAATTTTATTTATAGGGAGGAGTTTAAAAAAAGTGGAAAAAAGCGACGTAGCCGTTTTTTTAAGGTTTAGTGTTTAAGGCGGTTAAGACAAAGTCTGATATATAAATAGGATAAGTAAATTCTTTGAAACAAAAAACTTCGAAATTGAAAGGAGTGAAAATAATAAGGGTTATTTTTTTTACATGTTTTAAAACCGATTTTTAATTAAATACATGTCAGTTAACAAATCAAAATTTTTTCATGAAATTTTACAATATAGCAAAACTACAAATTTTACGATATGTTGTACAGAAGATAAATTATTTGCTAAAATGCTAAACTTGCATATAAAAACTAACCCTAAAAATAATGTTTACAAAATCAAACAATAAAAATTAAATTTACTGTTCCATTAAATTACTTAAGTCAAAATTCAAGATAAAGTGTTAGTGAGAAAAAAATGTGAAAAATGATTTGTCAACAAACATGTTAGAAAAAAGACTTTACCGTAGACGTAGATGAGTTAAATAAATATTATAAGGCACCGATAATTCTTTTTGAAAACATAAATATTATTGAGTGGTTGAAAAATAACAAATAGCTTTATCCGATTCTCCCTGATCAAGCTAAAGACTATTTGACTATAATGCCGAATAGCCTACTATCAGAAGATTTTTTTCAGTCGGAGTTTCATCAATTACAAAAGTAAGATCTCAGTTACATCCAGAAACTTGAAAAAAACTACTTTGTTTGAAATAAATTTTCAAATTTAACGTCCTCTTAAAATAATTCTATAGCTCTAAAAGTATTCCTATCTTTCAAAAATATGTTCCTGAATTCAAATCGATTAACCGGTCAATTTTAATTAACCGGTTAAACCTGACCAGTTAAAAATCCTAACCGGTTAAACCTAACCGGTTTGAAATTTTAACCGGTTAAAATTAATTGGTTAAGATTTTAACCAGTCAGGTTTAACCGGTTAGGATTTTTAACCGGTCGACCATCCCTAGTTACATCTGACCGCTTATCCATCCTTATTCTAAAATAAGACCTTGAGGCATTGTGAAGTTTAGTACAAAAGAACAGAACAATTTTGAAAAATTGAAATAATTTTTTATCTGTTGGTCTTATGACGGATCTGCGCATGTAACAAAGTGTAACAAACTTTGTTACACCACTGAGTAAACTCTGCAAAAACTCTGCAGTCTAATTGCGCATTTAGTTTCAATACTTTTTAATAGTGTGCATTTTGCAGAGACTTTGCATAAATTTAGCAGAGGTTGCCCAATGGTGTAACAAAGTTTGTTACACTTTGTTACATGCGCAGATCCGTCATAAGACCAACAGATAAAAAATTATTTCAATTTTTCAAAATTGTTCTGTTCTTATGTACTAAACTTCACAATGCCAGACCTTGATAGTTTGACCCTTGAGAGCAGTTTACCATTAACCTGTCTCTACTTTATATCAAAAATATTTTCAACAACCATTTAGACTCATTTAAATTGAGTTTTATTTTAAATTGGATTTGCTTTCACAAACACAAAATTTAAAAAGTAATTTATTCTAGAAACTAGAAAATTAGAATTTTAAAATCTTGAATTAAAATATGTCTTTAAAATTATCTTTAAGATCAAATTTTTTAATAATAAACAAAACATTCATCTCAATACGAACCATGTCCGTAATTCCTAAAAAGAAATTTAACAACGGTCAAGAAATACCATGTCTAGGTCTAGGAACCTACAAAGTATTCAATCTTAACTTTAATTTTAAACAAATATTCCTATTAAAACCATCCGAAAGGAAGAAAATGAATCTGTTTTAGTGAATGCAATTAAATCAGCTATTCGAGTTGGTTATAGACACTTTGATTGTGCACCTGTCTATTATAACGAAAAACATGTTGGTCGAGGTTTAAGAGAGGCTATCGAAGAATCAAATGGTTCTATAAAACGTCAAGATTTATTCATAACATCAAAATTATGGTGCACATTTTTTTCTAAAGAAAGAGTTCCTGTCTGTCTTGAAACTACTCTAAACGATCTTGGTTTGGATTATTTAGACTTGTATTTAGTTCATTGGCCGATGGGTTTTAAGGTATTTTTTTATCACTTGAAACCTTCAGCAAAACTTTAAACATTATTTAGGAAGGTGGAGAATTTTTTCCAGAAGACTCCAATGGAAAAACTATCCAATCAGATGTTCGTTTTTTAGAAGCTTATAAAGCAATGGAAAATTTAGTAAAATCAGGAAAGGTCAAAAGCATAGGTGTTAGCAATTTTAACATAAAACAACTACAAGAGCTCCTCGATAATTGTGAAATAAAACCAGTGTGTAATCAATTTGAGATTCATCCTTTATTGCAAAATAAAGAATTAGTCGATTTTTGTCACAAGAATGAAATTCAAGTCGTTGCTTATTTGCCTTTCGGTGCACCTGATCGTTCATGGTAACTTTTAAAAATAATTATGTTTTTTAAAAATTTGTAATCTTGAGATCTCAAGGCTCAAACCAGAAGATCCAATTGTGTTAAAACATTCTACTGTTTTAGAAATAGCTAAGCGAAATAACAAGACTCTTGGTCAAGTTATTTTGAGATGGTTGTTTCAAAGAAATATTATTGCTATTCCAAAAAGTGTTAATCCCGAAAGGATTGAAGAGAATAGTAAAATATTTGACTTTGAGTTGTCTAAAGAAGATATGGAAGCTTTCAATAGCATTAAAGAGGAATTTAGATTCTATGGCTATGAAGAGTAATACTTTGTAATTAGACTTAGTTTCTTTTCAGTCAATAATTTCTTCACTTTTTAGATGCGACCAACATCCAGATTATCCGTTCAAAAATTAAAAACAACTCAAAATTTTCTAAGATTAGTTGTTGAAATAAAAGAATTTTTGTACAAGTTTTTTGGAAATTTGTCTCATTCTAAAACAAACGTAGGTTTAATCTAATTCTAAATCTGCTCTTGAGTCTATTACATAAAGGCTGATCACTCCTTCGCGTTTTTCACTACAGTTAACTCACACTTAAATCACCCCATTTGTCCTCAAACTTGATAGTGGTATAACTTGAATCTGAAATAACTAGATTATTTTTTAATGTAAGGATCCGACAATTCAAAACTTCGACGCTATCAGGTGCTACTCTAAAAATGTTTTTTTTTGACATTAATGAGGGTCCTTTAAGACTGAAAAGTGAAAACTTAGTTTTCTTCCCCAAATAACTTCACAAGGGGTCTAAATATGGTATAATTTAGTAGCCCTTCATTTACTCTACCTTATATGAAAATAATTTTGTGCATACTTCACTTCGTGTCAAAGTTACACCTGGGTGTATGTTTTCAAAAATACACCCGGGTGTATGTTTTTCAAGGGTCCGAAAATTCGTGAAAAATCTACTAAATTTAATCCTCTATCCGAATATGTGGTCGCTTTTACCACTCGTTTTATTATTTTTGTACATTCAATCCTAAAATAACACATGGTTTTCATGTGGCTGCTTATTTAAGACCCTTCTAGCCCAAAAAACAACCTTTTGAACTCATCATAAAAATTAACATCTTCTAAGGAGAATCTAAAAAACAGGTCGAAATCCAATCGAAAAACATGAAGATAGTTTAGAAGTTTTGAATCGCACTGACTTTACGGACTTGAAAACATTTTGTATCAAAATTCGGAGGTACTATACTAAAATATCAAGGAATAATTTGCAAAGGCTAACATTCATCTGGATACATGAGAAAGCTAAAAATCAGCAATTGACGCCAAATCGATTGGGTAAAAAATAAACCTTAAGAACTATTCGCGTGAAAAAAAAAGGAATTGTTCAGTCAAATCATACCTTGTCCCAGGTGTACTCATAAAGCCATATTTTTTTATGCATCTGCTTAAACAAGATACCTTTCTTGGCTAATCTCAAGAACTTCTTTTTAAAATTTTTTCTGTTTTTTTTTACACTAAAATAATGTTGTAATTATTAGTTTGTCTAAAACTTAATCATAGAGATGTCAAAATCAAGACCTGACAGATTCATACTTGTTTTAGGGGTAAATAATGTTGTTGAAAGATTTTTTAAAATTTTATTTAAAAAATTATCATAAATTTCTTAATGTAATGATTTTTATATTAAAAATATTCAAACAAAATAGAAACAATTCATTCTCATAAAACTATTTTTTAAAATATATTTAGTTGTCTCAATAAGCTGTAAAAAATTCCCTAATCATGGCGCTTAAACTTTCAGGACTGTATTTAATATATTTTTCTCTATTTGTTGCAAAATTAAGCCTTGAATATCGATCATAAAATGTTTTGTACTGTGTAGCCACAAAGAGCACGTTGTCTTGTCGTATTATTTCAGCTAAATCGGATTGTTCTGATGGAATATAGTAACGTTTTTGTGCTTCATATATCTCTTCGAACTCTTTGTTAAAACCCTTAAAAAGTTAAAAAAAAAATAATTTATTGTCTTTCTTTTACCGATGTTTATGAAGCTTACGCTAAAACGGTCTTTCAACAACTGCCTGTCTTTATCCTTTAGCTTTAAAATAAAATATAATTAGATAAAACGATTGACTATGAATTAGAAAAAAATGATTACTTTTTCACCGTGGAAGATATTGTTTTCGTTCAAGTCTTTGATAAATGACAAAAGCTTGCTCCAACTTAAAAAAAAAAGGTCAAATAACTTGACTTAAAATTAAAGGTAAAAAAAGCGGCCATTCCCATTTTAAATTTTTTTTCTTTTTCAGATTCTGAAAACTAACGAATTTCCACGACCCATTTTCATTATGTTTGAGTATAAATACCCTTATCTCTTAACCACAAATTTGGGTTGTAACTAAATGAATTAGAAAGCGTGTTACAGAGTTTCAGTCTTTTCATATTTTCTGTTAAAGTTACTCAAGTAAATGTGAAGTCATCCTAAAGAAAAGTTGAGCTTAAAATTTTTGAGAAGGAGCAATTTTGTATAATAAAAATTTTCCAAAGTCTCTCTGACGAAAATAATAGTTGTGTTAAAAAAAATACAATTTTTTCAACACAGATTCAACGTCTGCAAAATCTCTGCAAATTGAACGTCATTAAAAAGTATTACAATTGAAATGTGCGATTTGTTTTTTTAGACGTTGGGTTCAGGTTCGAAAAATTTCTGAAATTTATTCATGGTCCAAAACTCTAAATTTCACTATTTTTCAAAATGCCCAACAATTCAACTATTGACGAATACTTATGTTTTGAGACAGGGACTCTTATTTAAGTCTATAATCGGCATACAAGCCTGGTCATTCAGAAGTTCAAAAACTGAAAGTTCAATTCCTTTCTTGAACATTCATGAAAGTTCACGTTTCAGCCGAATTCATCCGAACGTTCAAAATCTTTCGGAAACTCCCATAAGCTTTCGGACCCTTTCGGGACGCTTTCGAAAAATTTAGACACTTTTAAATGGTTTTAAAAAATTTTTGGTTAAAAATAAAAAAATAAATTAAAAAGCGATTTGAAAAATCTCGATAATCGTAAGTTGACTGGCAAAAAGTTAAAGTGACCATTAAAGTTAAAAGCTTCAGAGAGAAATATCAGGTGACACATTCAGGAATTAGGATGTAAGTATCAAAGGACACGTTATTGCCAAGCTTTCTCACTTAAGAACAGAATTTTCTATGTGCACCTTTTTCAATAAAAATTTCAATAATGTGGTTTTTATTGATGAAACAACTGCAGAAGTAAGATTTTACAGTCGTCAGAGATGGTTTAGAAACTCAGAAGAGGAACCTTGAAGGAGCCGAGTTGTAATTTATAAAAACAACAAGAATATCCATTTTTTAGCTGGAATTTCTACTATTATGTAGAGGACCTACTCGTCCAGCTTTATTTACAGGCAAACTTAACAGTGTTTGGTTTCAAAGATTGTTCAGTGAATACTTTCATCCATTTATAAACGACACTTATCCTTTGTCACATCGTCTTTATATGGAAAATTTATTCATTTTTAACCAAAAAAAATTTTTTGAAAACCATTTAAAAGTGTCTGAATTTTTTCGAAAGGGTCCGAAAGCTTATGAAAGGTTCCGAAAACTTTTGAACGTTCGGATGTATTCGACTGAACGTGAATGTTCATGAAAGTTCAAGAACGGTAGGATTAGCTCGGATTAGCAAGGAAACGGTTCCGGGGTAGGATTAGCTCAGTTGGTATCGTCGTTGATCAGTTTTCAAAGAAGCAAAGAAGGTGGTGAGATCGAATCCTGGCCGCGTCAAAAATATTCAATCGAATCCTTGGTGTTGGTTGAGCGCAACACTGCTACCCTAGCTCATGCAAAATTATCGACATGTATGTGTCAGCAAAATTATGGTGTGTATGCATCTGAAAACAGTACTTAAGTACAAATCGCAATATAAACTTTACTTATAATTTCCTATTTAATTAAATAAACGGGTTCGATCGGCTCTTATGAGCTTTTGACACTAGTCTCTGATCGAACTGAGAACCAAAAAATGTTCATGAAAGTTCAAGAACGTTCGGTTTTGGAACTTCTGAATGACCAGGCTTGTAGGTCAAAACGGAACCAAAGGTGAACGAAACTGCAACAACATTTGGGTCATTTTTTTAAGGAATTTTCAGGGACATTGAAAACGATTATTTTCATAATTTCAGCGTATCATGATTCTTTTTTGACTGTTAATGCGGTAAAAAAAAAACTCTTTAAAATATGCTTGTCTTTGCCGCGATATTCAGCCGAAGCTTATATCGCCTCGGCTTATAACAAAATTTTGACCTGAAAATTGTGATCACCGTACATTATTCTAAAAGAGCATAATTTACTCATAAAACTTAAAACTTATCCATAATGTTGAACTAATGCATGCTACTCCGAAAGCAAGCTTCAATTTACATGTTCAAATTTTTAGGCAAAATGAAACAGTTCGGATCGAAGATTTGGAATAAACTTGTTTAAACTTTACTCACCATTTTGAATACTCTCTCTTATAGTTCAAAATTTCAGTGTCGTACAAATTCTTTAATTCTTGTTTATTTCCAAGAATAAAAAGTTCACTTAAACTTTTACATTCACCAATTTCTTGTTGTTTCAAAATCGGACTAAAACAAAAATTTATAAAATTGAAAACTTAAATTTTTTTTTTAATTTATGAAATTCATACTTGTTCATATCCGATATTATTTTGTTTATTTTATAGGCATTGTTGAGTAAAAAAACACATTTTAAAGTTTGATCTTGATAGTTTTCAGCTTTTTTTTTTAAATTAAAATTTAAATATTTAAATAATTTGAAAAAATATTCGGCCAATGCAACACGATAAACTTTTTTCTCTGAATTTGTTTCAACTTGATACGCAATTCGATTAAAAACACCAACATTATCTTTTTTAAATTGTTTTAAAAAATTATAAAAAGGTCAAGTGGGTCTTCCCTGTTAGGTGAACATATGTTCACCTAATTATTTTTAGACAAATAGGTGAACATTAAACCGATTAGGTGAACATGTTCACGAATATGTGAACAAAGAAAAGAAAATTTCCTCCACTTTATCATATTTAGGGCCACGCTCGATTACCCCAAACACCTACAGTTACTCTCTCTATAAATATTTTCCAACCAAATGTTTAAATCTAGCATACATCGGCTCATCGATTTCTACTATACGTCCTAAGCAACCTAACAAACTATTTATGGCGTCTTTGCTTCGTTTTATTAAAAATGGAGCCATACACTGATTAAGTTTTTTGCTTGAAATATTTTGACAACAACGTTCTGAATAAACAGGCCTTTTTCTTTTACTCTTGGCTTTTTGTGCATTATCTGAACACAGCACATGAGACTGGTTAGGTGAACAAAAATGTTCACCTATTTGTCTAAAAAAAATTAGGTGAACAAATTGTTTACATAATAGGTGAACATATGTTCACCTAACAGGGGAGACCCGGTCAAGTAAATGGAAGTTACTTTCTGACGCAGTACGTCTTAAATTTGTTTCAACTTCAGAAGGCATCATTTGATTCGTATTATCACTTACAACAACACTCGAAATAAATCCCGCAATTACATCAAATGGAAGAACATTATGAGCATAAGTTAATGACTCAGTCGTAATTGGATGAATATTTCCATTCAAGTGTATTGCTTGTGTATCATTTTTGGTCAATTCTAAAACATCACGAAAATAATCACTACATGCTTTTTCAATATTTATGAATATTTCTAAAAATAATTGAATTGATTTGTTCAAATGTCTCGTTGTTTTTGTTATCAAAGTTGATTGTTCGAAAATTTTTAAAAATTTTGGTTTATATTTTACCATTTCGGATAAAATATTCAATAATGAAACAATGTACTTTGAACTCGATAGCTTCGATATTTGTTTCACATTATTACCCAGTCTCTGTTGAAAAAATTTTTAAAAATTTTCTTTTTTTTTGAAGAAAAATAAATTACCTCTGTTTCAGTAAGTAAAAATCTTAGAACCGGATCAAAAATTCTTTCCAAAATTCTGTTTGACATTAGTTTATCTGCGTCTAACAATTTCGAAATTAGTTTTACTTCGACTTCAAATAAAGACATTGTCTTTGGGATACACTCAACAAATTTAGAGCATTCACTAATTTCCAATTCTTCATCCAAATTACTCATGTTATTAACACGATTTAATTGTACAGAGCTATTCGAATACGAATCGTTTAAGCTTTGTTTAGGAATTTTTTTCTTGATATCACTTGAACTAAACAAATTTTCCCTGAAAAAAAAATCAAATGAGAACAAAAACATCAAGGGTTATGGAAAATAAATTACGTAAGTCTATGAAAGGTACCACGTCTTGTATCAGTATAATCACTTAATGAATTGTTTAAATTATTTGACATTGGTGATAAAGGAGCTAATGAACTTCGTTTTTGATATTGCGTTGAGTTATTCGAGTTGTTTGAGTTAGTTGGACCAAGTGTTGCTCCATTACCTAATGAATTATTTTTACCCTTTATCCTAGCAAACAAAAATGTAATTATCGAATATTAAATTTATAATTGACATGTACTTTTTTAAATTTTCTAATATTAATTGACTACGACATTTGATTATTTTGTCATAAAGTTTGTCTAGATGTGTGGGTTCGGTTTTTTTGAACCATTCCATTATGCATATCATTTGATTTAGATCATGTTCTGAAGAAAAAGCTTATTAAGTAATTTTTTAAAAGTCTAAAATCGCTTATGGGTCTAACTAATCAAAGAATGCAAAAAATCTTTTCAACGCATTAAATCTGAGCTGAAACAGCATAAAGAAATAAAGAGTGTTTCAAAAGAGCTTGTATGTGTTACAAAGTGTTTGTGAAGATGTATGGAAAAACTGAGAATATTCTTGTGTGTGATAAAATAACCCCAAATAAGACTAAAAAAAGGTTGAGTTTTATATGTATGCAGAACTCTGACTTGTAATCCAGTATGAAATACGACATTTTCAGACTGTCTTAAAGTAGCATGTAAATTACGGTAAAAAGCAAAGTTTACACTCTGTTTGTACATTGGTTAATCCATGAGTGCAGCATTTTAAAACATGCTCTAGATCAAAAACATAAATTTCTAATAGATATTTAAAACTAGAAAGCCCGGTTTTGATATAAACCTATAAAGCCCAACAAGTTTTACTGACCCGTATCATGTATTATAATATTTGCTTAGTAATCTTTTATGGAATGAATCAATAGCTTTAGACTTTAACTGTTTATTTATCATTTAATTGGATCATTTTTGACTTCTGGTCTTAAGAAATTTGCGGAAAATCGGTAAAATTCCAGGAAATTAAATATTTTTATTATCGGTTATTCAATCATTATTCCAAGACTAAAAGAATTTTTTGTAAATATGTTATTCCTAGGCAATTATAAGTTTTTAGCGATTCAGCAATTTAGCATTTCAACAGTTCATTTCTAGCCATTTCTAGCAATTCGAAAGAAAAATTTAAATTGTTCCGAAAATATGCTCGGTAACTACAGTTTCAAAAGTTGTTTCTAGTGATATTATTCTTTATTGGCCAGCATTTAGTCTTCTTTATCGTAGAATTAGCCAAAAACATTGGAATTTGAAAAATCGGCTCTACGGCAAAAATGGAAGCAAATATTAAATTTTTAACACCGTAACATTTTCTAACATAAAATGTTAGGTAATTTTACGGTCTCAAAGTATGGGCTGTATGGCTAGAAATGAACTGTTGAAATGCTAAATTGCTGAATCGCTAAAAACTTATAATTGCCGTTATTCCTAAGTAACCAGAAGCCTGTAATACGATTCTCTAAAACGGAATCATATAAAAATATAAGTTTTATCTTTTCATCAAATATTATTTTGGTTCATTTTAACAAAATAAAAGAGGTTTTTCACTCTTGGATAAGATATCCGAAACATGCCGGAAAAATATCTGATTTCCGCGGTTTCGTGGGCTTTGTGAATTGTTAAGACAAAATTACAAATTGTACAAAAAATAATTACATCCTAGCCTTTAATCTTCTTTCTGATCATATTTATGAGTTGAAATTATATAAAAATGTGGTACACCTATTGTATCACCTGATGCCTTTTTTAAAATTTTGATAAACCTAATGACTTTGGAATTATTTGGAAAAATTCTTTTCTAATTAGTACATGCATTTGCATTACATACAAATGCTTAAAAAGCTTTACTTTTAATCTGGTTTTGGTTAAGTTTGTTTTGATATTTATTTATTTTTTTGCTATTCATGTACAAATCAACTTTATCATTTAATGCGGATTTTTCTTAAACGATTCCACTTCCGCTTAAAAGGAAATTACCTTCAGGTGATACAAAAGTTGTATCACATTTTCATAAAATTTTAACTCAAAATATTATCTGTAAGAAAAATTAACACTTTTTTAAAATTATTTTTTGTACAAATTGTTTTTTGTTCAAAAATTCACAAAGCCGGTTTCGTGCGGATAAGAGGGTAGAAATGACCATTTAAAGAAAGCTTTCAATGAGATATATCGATTGATACTCTAAATGTTCACTAATCTTTTTCCTGAAATAAATTTACCTAAAAGGTCCTCAAGACCGTTTTAACTTGATGACTGGTTTAGAAAAAAAGAACTGCCACAGCCTCACGGCTTAACTCGACAAACGTCGGGTCGCAGTTATTTTTTCCTACTACTACTACTTTTAGTATCAACTATTTTCATCTTATCACTTATAAGGATGGGGTATTGATCGTGGAATATTAGACATAGAAAAAGTCTCAAACCTCTTGAACTTAAAACATTTGAATCGGTTTGATCGAAATTTTTTTGACCATCAAAATTTTTAATATTAAAATCACTAAATTTGCCTAGAAACGATTCAAATTCTCTATCAACATTCAATTTTCCTTTCATCCATAATTCTTCCTTAAAAAAAATGTCATTTTGTTTTAAACACTAATCAAAAATTTTATTATAAGGTTTCGTTACATTCTCTGTCTTTTGACTTTGATTTTTGTTTATGGCAAAATATTGAATGGCAGATTTAAGTTTATCCATTTGTTCCAAATAGTTGTTTATTTCCCTACCAGGTCTTTTAAACAAAAAGTTTAAAAACATGACACTAGGTTAACAAAAAAAAGTGGGTTATACCCTGCTTGGATGACAAGAGACAAATTTTTCACAGCATCATAGTACTCAAGAATATTATCCAACTGAACGACAGCCTTTTGTAAATCTTTTTCAAAAATTTTAGAACATGTTCTATAAAAGTCAGAACTAAAGTTTACTTGAATGTTTAATTTGAAGTATGTTGGTCGAGTCATAAATAGGCACGATTAAATCATGTAACGCCGATAGACGTGTTTCAAAATTATCTAACAAATTTGTCATTTTATTCGTTTGTTCTGTACTTTCGGTTAAACATTTTTTAAGCACACTTATCGAATTAAGTTCTTGTTGAACTTTTAAGTCATTCAATTGTCTTATACGATATGTATCCTCATAAACCATATCTGAAAAATAAAAAGCAACCCTTAAGAAACATTAGAACAAAAAAAAACATTTTTTTTTTGGAATTTTGTTCGTTTTCATTTTCAATTATGTTATAAATTATAAATTTCAATTTCAAAAATTTCTTTATTTTAAAATGATTAATTTAGTACTTTTTTATGTGTTTTATTCAAAAAAAGAGAAAAAAAAAAGTTGAAAGATAACAACTTATGTATGTGTATGAATATGAGGTTTCGTTGAAATTTATCTCTATTTTTTTATGAGTTGAAATTATAATACGATCTTGTTTTTGCATTTTTTTTAATAATATATATTTTGTTTATATTACAAATTTATGGGATTGATGTATATTTTGACCTATTAATGTTACAATTACATAAATAGGGAGATCGAGTTTCCCGAATTTTTTTCTTTAATTAAATATTTAATTACTATTAGCTGTTTTTTTTGTCGATTTTGCAAAAGCCTTTGACTTGTTCAATCATTCAATTCTTCAAATTACAAAATTCGAACCATGAACTGCTTTTAAAAAAATCTAAATTTTAATTGTTAATGAAAATATAAGACATGTCAAAATAAAAGGTCGTACATCGGAAGGCTTTCCATGGAGAAAAGCAAGTTCTGCCTCCTAGGATCAGTTTCTAAAAAAAGTGAAGTTTTTTTTTATTATTCTATGGTGCGAAATTTTATAGATCAGTGAGACTAAGATTTTTCGAAAATATGTTTGGCAGCAATATAGATAGATCTTGACGCGCTCAAAAATACGGAATTCGATAAATAAAAACACCCTAAAAACTCTCCATTTAAAAGGGAAAATAAAAAGCTACTTTTACAAAACTACTCTTTCAAATGTTTCCAAAATGAATGTTCAGATAATTAGATATGGGCATTGTTAGAAAATTTATTCGAACTAAAAGCCTCGATTTAAGTTTTTACTTATTTTAAAATTCCAAAGTTCAAAAGCCTCTAAAATAAGTGCACATACTTTGTTTCCAAAAGTGAAAAATTAAGTCACCAATAAAGTTTGATATAAAAAATGAAAGTTAACGAACGTGCGTTAATTTTGTGGAACATTTAAATGGAATTTACTACAGTGAGTTCGCTGTTATATCAGCAATATCTTATATTACAATTCTGATATATCCCCGATTTTCTTAAGAACCGCAGATACTTTTGTAGTAAAAAAGTGCTTAGTTTCGATATCACATACTTAAAATATGTGAATTACTAACCTGGTCGTTCACATGTTCCAAAAATGAACGTTCTTGAACATTCATGAGCGTCCGCGTTCATCCGAATTCGCCCGAATGTTCAAAAGTTTTCAGAACTTTTCATATTCTTTCATAAGCTTTCATATCTTTTCGAGACCTTTTTCATGATTTTTCGGAGCCTTTCAAAAATTTTCATAAATTATAGGGCCCCGAAAGTCCACGGAATTTTATGAAAAGGTCCAGAAAAGATATGAAAGCTTATGAAAGAATATGAAAGGTTCTGGAAACTTTTGAACATTCGGGCGAATTCGGATGAACGCGAACGTTCATGAACGTTCATTTTTGGAACATGTGAACGACCAGGTTAGTATGTCACCTTTAACACATTATACAAAAAATGGAATACTACGTCAAACAAAAATACAAATCATGTACCTCTTGAGTCTTAAGGACTTAAAGTTTTTTGGTTATATCCCAATTTATTTATATCACGTTTATCTGTCTGGACAAATGCAGTGATATAAATAGAACTCCCTGTAATAACATTTTAGGCCATTAACAAAAAAATCTTTATTTTTTGTTTTAGTCTTTTATAACTTTTGGATACTTAGAAAACTTTTTTAACGTGAAAATTGATAGTCTTTTTTAGGAAAACTTTAAAATTTGAAATTGGCTAAGCGTCTCTTCATTAATTAAATTAAAACAATTAAAAATATTGATGATTGAATCAATTTGGTTTAATTTTTTTTTGAGTAATTTACCGAAAACCGCGGATTCGTTAAAAGAATTAACGTCTTTTTTGAGCACCAATTATTTCAAGAAAGATGCATTTTGAAGGTTGTCAATAAAATCCGAATACGGAATTTTAGTTATCGAAAGTCCGGACACGGGCAAAAAAATAAGCAAACTAAAATACGGAAATGGACTGGGTGAGAATCTCCTAAAAACCGGACACGGATCGGTTTTGGCTAAAATACGGACACGGACAAAAATAATTGATACACATTTAAAAAAAAAAAAATTATTTTAATTTTCTATCTCTTTATTGTTTCGAATGATTTCTTTTAGCATCTAAAATACACAATGAACTTGAAAAGCTTTCTTCTGTAAAACAGTGGCGATAAAACCAAAAATCAATATTTAATACACCTTCAGGTACGGATTCTGGTATAACTACAAGGTCACTCTGCTCAATCAAATATTTAAAATCAAAATCTATCGATTCGATTTCTAATAACAAAATAGTCTTTTGATATTTTGTCAAATTTTTGGGTAAACAAGGGTTGATTTTATTTTTTCAGTGCCTGATTCTTGGCTTGGATTCGGTCAATCATTTTCTCCAATTTAACCACCCCTTATTGTACTAATAAAAATGCATTATGTATTTTTGTTGCAACTGTAAATATTTGGATGTTCATTTTTTGTCAAGTTTTTGAACTTTTTTTTCACTTACGGAATACTCTGTCCGTGTTTTAGTATTTTAAAAAAAATCCGGATTTTAGATAGCTGAAATTCCGTGTCCGGATTTTAGTGACAGCTCAATTTAAAACCATTTAATTTTTTTTAATTTTTGAATAAATAAGAGCAAAAATCCTTCACGTTTTTTACCGCGGTATTTTGCGGATATTCTCGGGAAAAAGATAAATATTGATGTTGCATGCATTACAAAAAAGAACCTTTAATTGAGAGATATCAATTGATACCCGTTGGTTTTTTAAGGTAAATTTTTTTTTTTACCCACAAAAAAAGAAAAAATTCAACTTATAATTGAAACGAATGGCGAGAAATCAATTTTAAAATGTATGACTTTAAAAATGAATAAAATTTTAGAAACTTAATATTTTTTGAGGTCAAGACGATGATTAGAAATTATTATCCATCATTATTTCTCTATTGGTCATTAATTTAAAATCAATTTTCATTAAATTCTCATTAAATTTTCATTTGTTAAAAAATTTATTAATCTCATTGACGAGACATGTTAATTTCATTAAAAATTTGAGTTTAAAAAAATGAATTTGTAAAACAAAAATTTTTTTCAAAAACAAGATTACCAATGTCTTTTACCATCGATATACATCATTGATTCAGCGTATGTTTTTGGCCATACTTCCGGTATCGTACGTGTATTTGGCACTTTAAATTTAAAATAAAAATCATTTGACGTCTCTTTATGACTCGTTTTAGGATCAACTGTTTGTGCATGAACTTTAACTTGTATTTGATTAGCTTCTGTGTAAACAATTTGAGAAGTCAAAAAAAGCAATGAACCAATCACAACTGGTCTTTTAAATGTAATATCGTCAACTATTGAACATCTTGGTGTTGTTTTACTAAAAAGACACGCGTTTGTCCATGCTAGTTCAAATGCTTGACGCATTAAGAAACCACCAAATATTTTGTTATACAAATTCCTTTGCTCTGGAAAACAAATTATAACATTCTTGAGCAATGTATCTTCCATCCAAACTGTATTTTCAGGTTTAATTCTTAGTTTGAAGGACCCTGAACTTTTAAAAAAATACATTAAGATCTTGATTACAAAATACAGTTATCAGGTTTACTTCATATCAATGGTCTTTTTAAACATTTCATGAATCAAAACACTTTCTACGCTATTAGGAGGGACGTTAAGTAACGAGGACTGATTCTCGTTGTGCCTAATAACTTTATTTCCTGCAAAAAAATTAACTTAAAAACAATTCAAGTCATAAGTTCAAAGCTTACTCTCTCCTAGATCAAAGATAGCTTTTTCTTCTTGAGTTACAATGTCGAGTGGGTTCATTATAGCCGATCCAATATTATTCGTATCTCTAGCACAGACTAAAAATTTTGCATCTAATACATTGGTCCATACATTTGGAGCCATTTCTTGTTCAAGTTTCATCGTTACTTCAGATGATGACTTTCCAACCCAGCTTGTGAAACCACTTAATTTAATATTTTTATCAACCAAAATAGATTGGTCTTTAATCTCTATGCGATCAACAAGAGCAGTAACGATAACAATAGGAGAAACTTCACGGTCGTTTAAGGTCACATTTTGACTCCGATTATGAAGATATGAGATATGAACGGCCATTGTGTCTAAATCTTCTAATAATCGTCCAAAACGAACTGTTTTTTGAAAGTTTCCATAACGATTTCTGAGCTCAGGTTCATCGGCTAATGGAATTATAGCCTCGGCAAAACTTTCATTTATCCGATGTTTTTTTAAAAGTGATTGATCTTTTTTAACATGTTCATAAAGAATACTTTTATCCAATACTTTATCACCCCATGTACGATCATAACCGATCAAATCCATCAGGTTTGACCTAACTAGAAAACGAAAAAATCAAAAATAGATAATTCAGTCAAAGAGTTATGGGTTTACTTTGGTGCATTGTGGGTACAGTTGATGCATATCTGGTCAAGTTTAGAATCAAACCACGTCTAAGCAAAGGAATTTTGTTCAGAAACATTTTAAAATTTTAGATGCACTTTGTGTAATAAAAAAATTATGTAAAAAAATTTCTTTTTTTTTAATTTTGAATAATAAATTCTTTGGAAGTAGTTAAGTGAGTGTATTGGAAGCTATCAGAATCAAAAAAATTATGTTTTTATTTTTATTATATTTTAATGAATATTTTTCAGGGTTCATCCAAAAAAAAAATCAAGTTTAGTATAGGCTATTCGGTTAAAAAACTAGTCAACGCCCTTCTAATAATCGGTTTTAATTATATTTAGGTGTGGTTGTAACCAAAAGTATTTAAAAGCGAAATAAGACTGATTAGAATTCTTTTTGTGTTTTAATGTTTTTTTATCTTGGTCCGTTTGTATTTAATTTTGCACGTTCAAAAGATTCATTTTGATTTTGTTGCAGCAGTTAACAAGGTTTAGTATTAAAGATAATATGTTTATTTATTATTTTTAGTTGGTATAAATTAATTTTTTTTTAAATAAATATTTCTTTAATGAATTAAAAATATAAACAGAATTTGTTTAGACCATCGGTATCCTGCTTATTTTTCAGTTCGTAATTTAGAAAATATTAGACGTGATCATTGAGATGGTGATTAAAGTTATACCTAAAACGCAATTTTCCGCAACTTTTTTTTCCAAAAATTCAGCGCGAAACGATTCATGTTTTTACTAAAATTCACGTAAATTTAAGTAAAATTACAGAAGAAAAAAATTTACAAATATTTTTCCGATTTTCAAACCTAAAAAAATTGTCCAAGAGTCCTCAGAATTCTTTCACAATTTGCATTATTTTCCATTAGATTTTATAAACCCCCGAAAATGTAAGAAAAAAAGTTTCGGAAAATCCGCTTTTTAGGAACAACCGTGGTTAAGGAATTTTTTTAAAACTAGATGAAGAGGAAAAGGCAGTTGCCTTATGACCACTTGTATGTGGTGCACATTCGACCTGAAACTGTTAATTTTTCCTCAGCTGTTACATTATTCTCAACATTGAAGAAACAGAAGTGTTAAGGTGTGGGTGTAGAAATACGTCCAGGCTATCTGAATTTGACTATTCCGACGTTATTTCTGTAATCTGCGACCCTGAAAGCACCCGATAACTAATTTTTTCATTTGGCTAAAAAATCAAAGTTTTGTACCTATCCCTCCGCTATTTGCAGACTGCCGAGATACTGTTTTAAAACATCCAGTACCTAATAAAGCTAACAATGCTTTGCAGGCATGAATTCTATCTAGTTCCAGGAGAACTTATATACCCATGACTATTTTTTTCTAGTCGACTAAGGTCACTTTCAGTTTTTTAACTTGATCATGTCACCAAACCATTGTTTGCCTTTCTCAGTCATTAGTTACTGGATGTCTTAATACAGTATCTCGGCATTTGGCTTCAATAAGCGGATAGGATTTATGCCTCTTGATTTTCAAATAGAAGCTTGTTTTAAAAGGCCTCTGACACTTTGAGGCTAATCCTAATTTGACAAGACTCATTATTTATTAGATTCAGATGATCCGTTAAGGTTCAATCATATGATCTCTACGAAACTCAGTAAAGTTTGAAATGACATGAAATCGAAAAGGGTTTGTCTTTTTTTTTAAGAAAGTAAAGTAAAACATCTGATTTTTGTTAAGTTTTTATTGAACATTATAAATTTGAAGCTCTACATCAAAAAAAAATGTAAAACAAAACAAAATTTGCAACCAAAAATTTCAACAAAACAAAAACGAAAAAAAAAAAAATTCATGGAATGCAACATAAAAAATAAAAATAATGCAAAAAATATATATTCGATCAAAAAAATAAAGTCAATTTTTTGTTGTTTAGATAATTGATTAGAAAATTTTTGTGCTTACAAAAACGGCGGCCTCATCACAATCAAAATCGACGTCGAATCGACATTCAAATTTTTTTAAAAATCCATTCAAATCACCATCAACATTGAACATAAAAAAAATGACATCTTCTCAAACCGTATCGAATAAATTCAAAGAAGAAGGCAACAAGTTATTCATGAAACGTAATTACAAAGAAGCCATTGAAATGTACACAAAAGCAATTGAAAAGTGTTCAAACATAGCCACTTATTATACAAATCGAGCATTGTGTTATTTAAAACAAGCACAATGGGTACCGACTATAGAAGATTGTCGTAAAGCAATAGAACTCGATCCGCATTCGGTAAAGGCTTTTTTTTACATTGGTCAAGCCATGTGTGAAACAAATCATTTTGACGAGGCGATTGTACACTTGAAACGAGCCCACGAGCTTGCAAAAGAACTTAACGAAAATTACGGTGATGAAATTACAAGGACTATACGCAATGCTAAAAAGAAAAGATGGAATTTTCTTGAAGACAAACGTATCACTCAAGAAATCGAACTTCAAGCATATTTGAACCGTTTAATGTTAGAAGACAAAGAGAGACAAGTGAATCGGGTCAAATCGCCCGAACAAGGTGTCGAAAAAAGTGTTAAAGAAAAAGATGTAATCTCGGATATTGAAAAAAGTTATCAACAAAAACAAGACGAATTGAATCGTTTGTTTAGCGAAAATGATTCACGTCGACGTCGTAGAGAAATACCGGACTATTTGTGCGGTAAAATAAGCTTTGAATTGATGCACGATCCGGTTATAACACCTAGTGGTATTACATATGATCGACGTGATATTGAACAACATTTACAACGAGTGGGTCGATTTGATCCTGTTACTAGACAAGAGCTTACAATCGATCAGTTAATTCCAAATTTGTCAATGAAAGAAGTGATTGAAAGTTTTGTTAGAGAAAATGAATGGATTGATGGAGCTTTTTAGAAAAAGAATAAAATTTTTTTTTTTTTATCTTTAGGATCTGAATGTGGGCCCGATCTTGTCATACGAATACTTTTTTTTTCTTTTTAAACGGACCATGATGTAAATTTTTTTAAATGTTGTTGTTTGTGTCTATGAGAACTTTATTACCAGACTTTATTTTTTTTGTAAATTTTTTTTTTCGTGATGAGAACTCTATTCATTCGTTAATTGTTTCATTTAGTTTAATTTTTTTTTTATTTGTCGGTTGTGGTTTAATTTTTTGAGAGTTTTGGTTGAATAAAAAAAATTTAATTTAAAAAAAAGAGACCCCTGATTGAACCCTCTTAATTTCTCCTTTATTCTGATAAAAATAGCCACTATAAATTTGGATCCCCTGGATGATGTGCGCCCCATTCGCCATTATTTGGCTGACTTGCGGAATTTAACGCTTGATTGTGTTCGTTTATTAGGGGTCGCACTTAGGAGCATAGATGCTGTCGTAGGCTTTTACAAAGATAGGATTGCTTTTGGGACCTTATCTATTTCAATAACAGCTCGTCCAAAGTTTAGCATCTTAAGTTTTGCAATCATCTAAATCCAGGCATCAAGCAATCCTTACAATAAACCAAATCTAAACTAGAGCTCTGGTTATATTTTTTAGCAAGAAGGTTCATATATCTTTTAAGAACAAGAATAAAAATTAACATTTTTGTCGTTAGAGTAGATTCAAAAGCGCAACTTCAGTAGATTCTATCCTTACTGCAAAAACTGCAAAGAAGTGGCCAGTTTTCACTTTTTTCACTTCTAGTCCCTAAATTGTAATTCCAAAAGATGTAATTCTTTACTGTTTAGTTTGTAGATTAAAACATTAAATCTTATTACAGAAGTCATCAGTTGAAAAGTCAATTTTGGCGCGAGAAATTACATTTTTTTCTTAGTTTAATACTTGGACAGAATGATCTTAGATTGACTATTTTATCGATTGCAAAAACTTTAAAAATCAGAATGAACATTTATTCTCAAATGTTCATTTTCTAAGAATATCTAAGAACAACTAAGAACAAGTGAGAACATCTGAGAATTTAGATTTTGATTTAGTTCTCAGTAAAGTTCTTCTTCGAGATCTTAATAAGTCCTAGTATAGAAAAGATTCAAGAACGGTAAAGATCATAAATATAAATTTTATAAAGTTCTTGTAAATGAACTCAAGAACTTCAAAATTCAATATAAAGCATAAGATTGAATAAGAAATAAAGCAAGTTCTTTTAATACGCCTAGATATTTATGGGGATTATTTTCTGGGGAGCTCTCCGAACTTTCTGAACTATTATTTGAATTGTTTGAGTCCTCAAAGTCAAGTCTAACTAATTTTTATCCTTTATTTTATCGACTCAATTTTACAAGATGGGCGCAAAATTACACTATCGATATCTCGTAACAACTTTTTGCTTACGGAATTCTCTGGGGGGTATTTTAGACTTCAAAAAAAATTTTCGTGTCCGGATTTTAGTGACAGCCAGACGTTTACTCACACTGTGAGTAAAATTACTTTAAATACGTAATTTTATGACATGGATCGTTTTTACCGAATTAAATCTAAAAGACTAACCCTAGCCCTAATGTTACAGTCCAACTTAGGTTCATTTTTGACATAAGCCGTATATCGGTTTAAATAAAAGCCCGTGTCTCAAAGTATTTATCAAAATTAGTTTAATGATTTGATCTAGTGACCTTGGGTTTAAGGTGCTTGATCCTTTGCTTAGATCAGGCTGACAAAATCTTGTTTGAACTGGAATAAAAAAATTAATTTAATTTCATAAGATTTTATTTAACGGGTTCAGATTCATATCCAGCAGCTATGCCTTTAGTACCTTCGACAGCTTTTTTGATTTCTGTTTGACCTAAGTTTTGTTCCAAACCAGTCCATGATCTATTCTTTAAAAAATCACTAGCCGAATAGTTCGATACAATCATAGTTCTATCACGACTTATTAACGATTTTACCTCATCATCTTCATTTTCTTGTGTTCTTGTCAATCTTCGTTCACCTGTAATCAACGACACATCCGATTCTTGTTCACTCAATTTCAAAGGAATATGATGCACTTCATTTTCCAACATTTGTTTAAAATCAACAATATACTCTTCACCCCATAAACGAGCACAATTAAACGCCATTTCCAATTCATACACAGTTACAATCGGCTTATTCAACTCTTTTGAGTCAATCAAACTATTTTCATTACAAGCAATCAAAACATAAGTGTCTACTTCCATAAAGTTATTCAATTTAGGACAATTTAATTTTCCAATTAAAAATGAATAGTATCTTTTGTTTGATTTTTTAAGAATTTTGCTAACATGTTCAATTGCGTCTTTGTACTTTGCGACTGACATTGTACCAATTAGAATCCCGAATATTTGTGAATCCTTCGCTTTTTCGATCAAGTAGTACCGTTTCATCAGCTCTTTATTAGTTTTATTAAACATAACTTCCTCACATGTGCCAATCTCTGGGTCGTATTGAAAAAATTTGTTCTTGTTAAAATAAAATAAGAAAGCGTTCTTTAACGATGTTTTGTTGCCAATGTAAACAAATGTGTACGAATCGGACGAGTTTTTTAAATCGATCGGGAAATTGCGGGAAAACAAGACCTTGTGTTCCGATGTTTCATCTGCTATACTCGAGATAAAAGCCTTCGGTATGAGGTCCTTTATTTGTTGATTCAAATAATGGTAACCAACTTCATAAAATATAATAATTTTATTCGAAGAAATTTTATCAACATGGGTTCTTAGTTGATTTAAATCTAAAGGTAGCTTATCAAAGACCAAAAGGGTTTTTAACTTTTCAACAGGACTTAGACACGAATGACCATAATGGATCAATGAGTCGGCATTGTAGTGTTCAGCAGCGACTGAATCGACACAACAACTACCATAAGACGTATCGGCTAGAATAAAAAAAGTACGATCGGGTAGAGATGATTTAAGCCTCGCGGAAACTTTAATCGATTTATGTAAAAGTTCATCGGGAAATTGAAGTGCAATTCGTTTAAAATCGTTTTCACGAATCCAATTGATTGATTTTTCAATGTCAAAATAAAAATCAAGATCATCAATTTCGGTGATGTTTAGATTTTCGATTGTTTTTTCAATAGTTTCTTGTGAGTTTGAACTAAAAGCATCGACCATTTTTCTATTTCAAAGGCAAAATTTTTTTTTTTAAGAAAATTAAAATTTTTTTCAAAAAAAAGGTGCCTTTAAAAGATTTTTTTATAAAGTATAAGTTAATTGTCTTGATTTAAAGTTAAGTTAAGTTTATTTAATTTATTTTTAAAATTCTTGGTTTCGGATGATTTTAGGAGGAGCACCTCGGACCTTTATGCCCAAAAAACAACACCTCAAGTATTTCCTTGCTTATAATTGACGTTAATTAATGTTCATGAAAGGATTTGAACGTTCATTTTTTGAACATGTGAACGAACAGGTTAATAGGTGTGAAAAATGTAAGAGTCAAAAAAAGGAAATGTTACTCCAAGAGGACGACCAGAAATATGTGATTTTGTGAAGATGAAAAGTGCAATCGAACATTACGTATCGTTAAAAGACCAAAACAACACATTATCAACCGAGGACTTGTCATTCATAAAAAGACATGATCATTTTGTAATAATGATCGATAATAAAATATTATTAGAGTTGCGGGACAAATATTTTAAAATCGAAAAACATGATGAGAAACCAACAAAATCAGTTAACACTATTCAAATAAGTTCTCTAATAAACGGTATTGAATTACTAAGTGGTGAGAATGATGACGTTGAAGAATGGTTCAATTATTTCGACCGAGTTTCTTTAGCAAACAATTGGTCAACCGAAGAAAAAGGTACAAAATTACCAGCAAAGGAAAAGCTTTAAGTATATGGAAAGAAATTGATCTTTCCTTCGAATATGATTATGAACACGTCAAAGCGAAAATCATGAATAGAACCGATAAAACAAACGACATTACATATCTACAAGAATTCTTTAACAGAAACAGTCAATAAATACGCAATCGCGTTGAAAAAATCTTTTTCAAAAGCATACAGAAATAGTACAACGGAAGCTGCTCAAAAAACGATACTTGATAGGTTTAGAACAGGGTTATCAACAGAAATACAAAGTTTGTTGTGTACCCCTGAACCTAAAGATATGGATCAAGCAATCGATTTTGCTAACAAAGTGGAAATGGCTTTGAATTTACAAATGAAAAAACTCACAATCAACACGTTGGAATCCAAAAAACGAAATCATTCAAGTGAAAGAAGGTACAAAGATCACAGATACAGCCATGAAAGTAGATCTTTTAGCAGAGAAAACAAGGATAACAGACGGCGATCTCCGTACCCATTAATCTTAAGGTAATATGTGGGTATGGATCGGGGTTTGTATACCCGAAACCAAATTTTTGTCGAAAAAAAAACAAAAAACTTATAAAATACCAAAATTTCATGGGTTATCCAACCCAGACCCATACCTAAAATCAAAAATTACTGAGTAATCCTTACCCTACCTGAACCGAAAACCTGAATTTTTCGGGTAACTCATACCCACCCAATACCTTAATATTAATGGATGATTAAAAAAAATAATTTATAAATGAGAACACTTTTGGGAAAAACAAGTTCCGTCTCGAATTGCGTGAGACGACACAAATTGCGTTTTTTTTCGTTAAAAATTGCGCAAAAAAATGTGGAAAATTGCGTAAAAATTAATCCAATTAGCTTGTTCCAAAGACACGGATCGACGGATCCGGATTTCGGGTAAGAGTACCTAAAAACAGACTCATATTACGGTTTTTAAATGCCTACTAAAATACGGATCCGGATTTAAAATATATTTTCATTACAAATTTTACAGATAAATGCTTATTAGGTACAAAACTGAGGTACCAGATGAATACAACTTTTTCATAAATTTCTTTTTTTTATTTTTTATAATTTTTATAAAAAAATTTTTGCTTGAAGCCGCTTGAGAGATTTTAAGTAGTGTTGGCAGTCGACTAATGAACCAATTAGACTAAAACAAGAACGATAAATTTTCACACCAGGTGCATACATGCAAATTGTAGATCTCTTAGTCTGCTTCTAGAAGGCACTTTGTTTGTCTTGGTAGAGTCATTCTTTAATGAGAATAGAGTAGTCTTGAACGAGTTTTAAAATCTAGACTGTAGCCAAGCAATTAAGTGCCTAATCAATCATTTTACTGCACTTCTACCGTGACAAGCGTACCCTTCCCGAAGCGTACTTTCTTTATTAAAAATTTTTTTTTATCTTTTTTTTTCAAATAGAAAAACTAAAAAAAAATATTTTTTTCTTGTTTGTCCAGTAAGGTACGGTACGCTTTGTTATGTTTGATACGGTACGATACGGTTAGCTTTGATATTATTGTTACGGTACGGGTATGCTTCAGTTCGCTTGCCACCAAAAGTTCGGTAGAAGTGAAGTATTATCACATAATCTTTGTGGTTAGTAGTCTTGTACTAAATGAAATCTTATTTCATCCAAAGGTCTTTGGTTCGATCCCCGGTCAAAATCTAAAGGATGTCAAAATTTATTTTTTTGAGTTTCAATTTCAAGAAAAAGCACCGAAAAGGCTCAAAAAGACACAAAAAAGTTACCAAGAATACAATAATAACAAAATCCAAATTTTATTCAATTGTAATATAAAAAAAAACTATTTGACAAAAAAAATACGCCATTTTGAAAATAAAATTCGGTTTAAAAAAAAGAATAAACCCGTTCTTATTTTCTATTTTTTAAATTTTTTATAACCATTGACTGTTTAGCTTGCATTTTTTTATTAGCTTGTATTTTCGAATTATTTCTCATTGAATTTTCTGTTTCATCATACGAATCATCATCATCATCCGAGCTACTCAAATCAAAATTCAAATTTCTTTTTACATCATCATAATAATCATTCGATTGTTTTTTAGTGTAACCTAATTCAATATCAGACAAGTCATTGTACCCGTTATTTTTATTCTCTTCTTCATTTTCAACAACTTGGGGGCATTTGTTTAACAAAAGTTCGATGTAATGTTTCAGCTCTGAACTTCGACTGTTGTTAATTGAAGTGTTTTTTTCGCTTTTTGGCTCTTTTTTAGGCGAACAAGTGACATTTATTTCTTCGAATAGATTCGGATTCGAAGCTGCCACTGCTCCAGCTGCTTTTAAAGTTGTGTTATCAATTTGATAGTATTTGTTAATCAAATCAATTTGATTGATTATAAACGCGTCTTTTATAACAGGTTTTTCTGCTTGCTCGGTTTTAATATCTGGTTTAGTCGAAAAAGAAGACATTTCCAAAGGACTAGCTGGTTTTATTTGAAGAGATGTGTTTAATTTTTCAGTTTTGTTTAACGAACCCAATTGAAGACAACTTGATGATTCAAATTTTGAAATTTTTTGTAAATTATTAACCGAAATTGATTTTTTAAATTTTGATGCTTGTTCATTTTCTAGACCTAAAAGTTCAAATGTTTCTTTCATTTGAATTTCTAGTTGTTGTTTTAGATTACGACGGATTGTGTTACGCTCATTTTCTAAATCGTAATTAACTGCTTCTAAACGTGTTATTTCATTTTGTAATGAGTCGATTCTGTGAAATTAAAAAAATTAGATTTTTAATCGACATTTATGAAAAATGAACCGAAGGTGGACGAGAGTGAAACAGTAGGGGATCAGTGATTTTTTTTTGGCATTTTCAAGAATGCTGAAAACGAAAATCTGCAAATTTTCAGACTACAATGACGTTATTTTGGATTCATTCTTGGTAAAAAAACGTCTTTTTTAGTATGATTGTCTTTACCGCGATATTCAGCCGAAACTAATTTCGATGGCATAAAGAAAAATATGTTGGCATTTTCACAATTAAATTTAGAACAAGCTGATCGGAACAGATTTTTGGAAAAAAAATTAAATAATTTGAAAATAAACTTCACGATGCACTTATTTGAAATCATAAAAGCAATCAGAATTTTAGACTTTTGACCTCAAATTCGTGATCTACATACTAAAAAATATAAAAACAAATATATTGTTTAGGGGGTAAAAATATAAAAATTTATAACCACTGAAGGTCTGAAAAAAAGCGGCTACCCTGCAAGTTTATATTTATGTAAGGTTCATTAAATTCAAAACTTCACAGCTATCTGAATTTGTTACTTCTGGTATTTGTTAACGTGTTCTACGACCTCGAAAACCTCAAAAAATCAATTTTTTCATGAGGGTAAAAAAACAAAAATTATCCCCCTATACCTTAACTTTTGTAAGCAAAATGTCAATGTGCTTTATTTAAACATTCAAGTAAACATGATTGGAAAAAGCTTTAATTGATGTAAAGATATGTTTTTAAAGCTAAAAAGCTACCATTGACGATAGGACCATTGTCTTACTTTTTTTCGTTTTTCATTTTTATGACTCTTTTCGTCCACTAGTATACAAAAATAAAAAATAAAATAAAAAAAGGAATTCCCGAGATTTTTAGAGAAACGCCTCTTGTTTAAGCAGATACAAAAACAAATTTGGGTATTGCGGCTCCCCTAGGAGGAGATACGGTTTGACTGAAAAATTCCCTTTTTTACCGTAATCACCGAGGGTATCTTGGTTGAATCCACCTAAATCGTTTTTATCTAAAATTTAGCTACAAGGACCAGTCCAAAACCACAACTAACCCCATAGACACACTCATTTTTAGATTCCCTATCAGAAAAGCTATGTGTTTGACTGTGTCGTTTTGTTCATAAAAAATTCAATTTAAAAAAACAATCCCCTTTAAACTAATTTGTCCATAAGTAAAAGGTCTCATTTTGAAGCTCTTATCAAGTAGAACAAAGTTCAGAAAAAAAAATAAAGAAAAATTCAAATTGTTGACTCCAAATCATGGTGTCGGTTTTATTTTAAATTAGGGTTGTTGCGTCCATAGAATACCCACTCTCTTGGATATTCTGAAGACGAAGTTTTTTAAAAACTTTTTTGAGGATTATATTGGTAAACCTAACTTCGAGCCTAGAACATACTTCCATGTGAAGCTTCATCTGATGCTAATTCAACAAAAATGACCAAAAGTCCGAGATTTGAAAAGTTTTATTTAGACAAAAATTCAAGAATACTTCGTTTGCTGCAGACATTACAGACTTCGTTTGCTGATTTTTCATTTCAAGATTAAAATAGTGATTAAGGTCAACTTTCAATTTCTTGGAATCTCTCTTTTCGTAGACTCTGATCCCCTGAAAAAAAAATTTGGGTATTGTGGCTCTCCTAGGAGGAGATGCGGTTTGACCGAAAAATTCCCTTATTTTTATCGTTTTCACCCGTGTATTGCTTTAGGAAATTTTTTTCCCCATCGGCAACGGTCGCAGCGTCAAAGGTAGCTTTTTAGTTTTAAAAACATATCTTTACATCAATTACAGCTTTTTCCAATCATGTTTACTTGAATGTTTAAATAAAGCACATTGACATTTTGCTGACATAAGTTAAGGTATAGGGGTAAAATGTTTGTTTTTTTACCCTCATGAAAAAATTGTTTTTTGAGGTTTTCGAGGTCATAGAACACGGTAACAAATATCAGAAATAACAAATTCAGATAGCAGTGAAGTTTTGAATTTAATGAATCTTAGTCTAAAATTTTACAAAATATCTTACTTGAGGTTCAAGTTGAAAATTTTCGAATCATAATCATTTGTTTTTTCTTTAAACTCTTCAGACATTTTGTATTTGACTTTATCCAAATCATATTGAGCTTTGGTTTTAATTTGTTCAACTTCAGTCTTAAAATTTTCACTCAAAGCTTTTTCTTTTTCATTTGACAAATTTTTAACCGTATTCAACTTTGACTCGTACTCATTTACAATCATTTTTATTTTATTCTCATACTTTTCTTCAATCATATTCATTTCAACTTGTAAAGTATCTTTTTTTAGTTTTTCTTGTTCAATAGTCTTTGTCAAATGATTGTACTGACGTTCACTTTCTTCAATCACTGACTTGGCTTCGTTTATTAAATTTTCGTATTCAACTTTAAGATTCTAAAAAAAAACGACAACTTTTAAAAATAATTCAAAAAAATTCTTTCGCAACTTACGTCATATTGAAGACTTAGACTTTGATTTTTATCGTTCAAACCCTCAATTTTTTGTTTCAAATTGTGACACTCCAGGTCCGACTTGTCCAAATCGGACTTGATTTTTATCACTTCGTCTTCAAGCTCAGATTTTTCTTGTCTCAAAACTTCAATTTTTGATTCACACTCACTCAACTCTGAACTTTTATCACTCAACTTTGATTCAAAATTGTGTAAATTTTTGTTCAAATTTCCAATCTGATTCTGATACTCTTGACCCTTGACCTTTTCGCCTATTAAATCATCACTCATTTTTTTAATCTCTTGTTCTAACAATTGATTTCGCTGAAAAAAATAAAATTTAAACTTTTTAATTTTAAACGCTTAAATTTTACCATTGTCATTTTAGTAAGCTCAATTGAAATCGATTGTTTTTCTAATTTGACTTTTTCAACGACATTCGTAAACTCGATCTCTTTATTCTTCCATTTATCGAGTGTCTTAGTCAAGCCAGTCTCAAACGTTTTTAGCATATGACTTTTTTTTTTAAGTTTATCTTCGGTTATGTTTAACTTTTGGCTAAGTTCAAGTTTTTCCGAGTTAAGTTCATTTATTTTACGTTCCAAAAAGACTCTTTTTTTAATTTCATTTTCGAGTCGGGTTTGAAAATCATCATCTTCGGGTAAAATGTTAAGACTTTCTAAAGTACAGTCTAAATTCGATGTGTTTATGTTTTGAATCATTTTTTCTAATTGGTTTATTGGGTCTTTAAAAAGAGCCGAGTTGTGTGCCGATTCGGTTTCAGCGTATTTTTCATGTTGTTCAAATTCAAAAAGACTTGATTCGTCGAGTAAGAATTTAATGGGAGTGCTACGATTTTTTGAATCGAGTTTAAGGATGTCATCGAATTTGTTTGATAAATTGTGAGCCGATTCACAATCAGTCATGATGAACTTTTTTATTTTGGATTGCAAATTTCAAGAAGAAAATAAATTTTTTTTTGTTTTTTATAGAGATTGATAAAAAAAAAGAGAGAAAAAAATTCATGTATCCATGGAAATTTTTTTTTTGAAAAAATTTAAATGATAAGTTTAAAATAATAAAAAGGTCAGTTTTTGTCCGGTCAATTTTTTATTTATTGATTTTTTCAATTTTTTTTTAATTTGACCTAAGGCCAATGGAAACCTAAACTATCAAGAATAAGTACCGTAAGGTAAGCGATTTGTTTCCATAATATCGATTCATTTAAGAATCGCAAACGTAAGTCCAAAGCAAATACAATCAAGACAAATAAATCAAAAAGTTTCAAGTCGAACGATGCATCATAATTTAAAGAGTTCTTACCCGGGTAGAAAATTACGGATATTTTTACGCCATAATTACGGCGAAATTACGCGTAATTTGGTGACAAAAAGTGCGAAATTACGTATAATTATGGCATAATTACGGCGTAATTAAGCGATACGTAATGCAGACAATTTACGGCGTAATCCACTATCTTTTTTTTACGCGTAAATTTTGGCTAAAATGTAACATAATTACGCATAATTACAGATAAAATAAAAAATTTTACGGGTAGTTTTGCAAAATTTCTAGAAATTACGCAAATTTTCGAGAAAATATTGGTAAAAGACACTATAATTATTATATTTTATTTAAAAAATAGAATCAATAAACCAAAATATCTTATTCATTGATCTGAGAAGCTTGTTGCTTGTTTCTTTCTTCTCTTGTCTCTTATACTTCTTACGTTCAATATTCAGTTTTCTTTTTGTCTTCCATACCCATTTACAGCTTCTTTTACCATTTCCAAATTTGTAAGTAAATCGACTCCATCATGAATCTTTAAAAAAAAATTTAAAAAGGAAAAAAAGCTTTAAAAAAATTAAAAGTTACGATCTCGGGTTCGTTTTCTTCCTTCTTTCTATGTTCTTCAAATTTCTTCGGGAGCCTTTCATGTTTCTAAATAAATATCTGAAATTTATAAAGTATTATCATATTAAAAAAAAAAATAAATATAATTAAAAATAGATATTTGACTTACGTTTACTTTTGTTTCATTTTCATGTAAATGCGAACTCGAATGTCTCTTTGGTAATTAAAAAAAAATATTAATTGTAATTAATTAAAAAAATTACTTTTAATTTTTAAATTTTTAATTAAATTTTAAAAGATTTAAAAAAAAAACGTACTTGTGTAAAATCACGTTTAATCCGTTTGGTCGTTTTTTCAACTGAATCCTCACACTCAAAAACGAATTCTTATTAAAATGAGATGAGTTTACGTCTTTTTATGGACTTTTAAGTCTAAATATATTTTAAGTTTAAAAATTTCAAATAAAAACAAAAAAATAAAATGAAAGTGTCATCTATTAATTTATAAAATGAAATCCTTTTGAATAATTCAAAAAATCAAATTTTAAACTAAAAAATTTAACGTTTTGAGTTTTTTTAACTTGGTAAAGAATGCCAGGTAATTTGACCATATCCTCAGTAGATACGTTGGACATTTTCAAACAACTTGAGATACTTAACCAAGGTACGAGAGAATCGCCTCTCTATAAAAAAAGTCAAATTATTTATATAAATCATTTACTCTAAGATAGGTCTTGTCTTTTAGAAAATGATTGGACCTAAGCAAAATAAAAAATTATAGACTTAAAAATTACAAATTGAAAACAATTTTATTTTTTAGCTTAGATTTTTTATATTAACTTTCATAATTAGACTTAAAATTGTTTAAAAGACGAAAAATCTTCTCAAACATTTTTTCAAATTTTTAAATTTAAAATGCTTGTTTTTTCTTTCTCGAATGATTCGGTAAGGGTGTGAACAATCTCAACAATCTCTTTTTATTTAATTACGCGTAAAAACGCAAAAAATTTTCACAAAGCTTTTTTTTTAGATTCAAACAAAAACGCATAAAAATCCAAAATTTGATAAAATTACGCGTAATTTTTTTTTGATTTTTTTGAACAAAAAATATTACGGGTCTTTTCTCGTTTATGCTAAATTATCCGTAATTAATTTTCATAAACAAAATTACGCGTAAAAATTTCCAAGATAAGTAATTACGCGTAATCCATGCCGTAATTTTCTGCCCGGGTAGAGAATATTCTTCTGGATGATTTAAACCATCTTTAGAATCTTTTATAACTGAGAGAGAGTAATAGATTAAGAGCACATTCAATTTTATCCATCCAAAATAAATCCAATCATACTCACATTAACTTTTGTTAATTTTGATGGTGAAATATCTAATCTTGCTACAAGTAACTTTACTACCGACGCTCTATTAATGTTACAAAATACTCTGTAAACATTAAGATCAGAGGAACAGTCTAATTCATGAAAATTATGTTCTTTAATTTGTGATTCAAAGTAAGGTTCGCGTCATGCAAAATGACAGCACTATCTAAATCGACCATTTCCGATATCATATTCGTAATCTACGTATATGAAAACCTAGGAAAAATGCTTTCATTAGGGGGGGGGGGGATCAAAAAAAAAATTTTGGACTGGGGGGTCTTGAATTTAGGGTTCCTTCAAAAACGTTGTTCCAGTTTTTAAGCTTTTTCACTAAAATTTTCAAACAAAAGTCCATATACTTATACATATTCTTATGCACCATAAAGTGTAGCTTAAAGGTACTTATTGATCATAAAAAATGCTTAACCTTGAACAAAAATGTGTTCTCTTTCAGAATATGTATAAGTATATGGACTTTTGTTTGAAAATTTTAGTGAAAAAGCTTAAAAACTGGAACAACGTTTTTGAAGGAACCCTAAATTCAAGACCCCCCAGTCCAAAATTTTTTTTTTTGACTTTTTGACCTAAAATTATCCCGGTACATTTTAAGACATATCCCGGAATAAGTTGAAAAATCTCGCTGGAAATATGAAAGAAATACTTCTTTTTCTTTTTTTTGCTTATTTTAGATAGAAAATATACTTATTTCATAATTTAATGGTTAAAAAAATATAATTAATGTAACTGATTAGAATTTATCCGATGGTCCAAAATCTTCGCTTCCAAGGGACATCTTTAGAAAGTTTTCGAACATTTTTTTTATGGAAACATTTAACTGAATAAAATTACAGTCGACTCTCGGTAATCCGAATACACTTTAATCCGAATAATTCGATAACCGAACACAATTGACCGGGCTCGAAGCTATTTCCTATACCTTTTCATTAATTGATAATCTGAATATTTTAATCCGTACAAAGATTTATTGGGGCGATTTCTATTCGGATTAACGAGAGTCGACTGTATTCTAGATTGCAGGATCGATTCTATTTAGTGATATCCATTGGAAAAAATATCTTTTTAAACCCTTTTATAAAAGTATTTATGATATATCTTCATTTCTTTCTTGAAATGTACCGGGATAATTTTAAATCAAAAATTGTCCATAAATACGTACTTACCGCATGGTACAAAAGCAAGTTTTCGCATTTGGGACATCTATCGGGGGTTTACGGTATGTACAAAAATTAAAGAAATGGTACTGTGCTAATTGTATTGCTAATTAATAATGCTTTGATTTTCGGTAAAACGATTGTTTTATAACAAAATCATTCAAATAAAAAAATCTTGATCGTCTAAACATTAGGAGAAGAAAAAGAAGTTATCGTTATTATTAAGTAATTAGAAAATTACTTTCATTACATTAAATATATTTTACCAAGCTTTTACTTTTTACAGATAAATTTTTACTTTTTCAAGTAATACTTAGTAATTGTAATTTTCCCATTACTTTCTTCAAAACACTATATTTTTATATAACTGATATCAATGTGTGGTTTTTAAGCTTCTTTGACCAAATTATGTAAAGTAATAAAAGTAATGATTTTTAACTATTACTTTTTACCTTCTTTTAAAGTAAAGTAATTTAGACACCCTTAGTCACTCAAAATGAGTCAAATGACTTCTTAGTGCTTCAAAATATCATGCTTGTTTGTCGAAACTAAACTTCGCCTCGGACTCAAGGATTCTTAATTTTTATTTTTTTTAAATAAAAACATGATTCTAAACAATTGAAGAAAATAAGTTTTGACTCATTGATGCTAAATTTATTACTTGATTTAATTCTTGATTGCATCAAAATTATCGATGTCCTCCCCCCATCATCCGGGAAAAAACAGTTGAAACTTATATTTTTTTGCAGTTAATAAAAAATATTAGATTTATAAATCTAAGATGCTTAAACTCGATGGAACTTGAAAATATTTCTTACCTTATTAATATTGGAAAATAAAAATTTGAATTTTTCAAAACTAAACTAACAATATAACTTAGAAGAAAACTTATTTTTAATCAAGTTAATTATTCAAATTTTTGAAATTTAGATCAACAAAAATCTTTCTTAGCAATAATATTTTAAAATTTGAAATCGATCAAATTGATCAATTGACTTTAGAAATTATATTTTGCCGAAAGCAACTTTAAGTTCTCGTTTATCCACCAAAAAATACAACACAAAGTTACATTTACGCTTAATGATAGGACAAAACTATTTTTAAGGATACGTCATCAACAAAAAAATGAGAAGAGAGAAACCAAAACAAGCTGTTTTTTTACTTGTGTCAGAACTACTACGCTCCGATCGTTTGCCGCCAGTTACATTTGTTGTAATAGCTTTAAACGTAGTTATTTATTTAGAACTATTCGATTTAGATTACCCGTCACTTGGATCGGTATGTCTATCAGCGAATTTATTACTTCGAAACAAAGAATGGAAACGTATTATATTCTCACCAATTTTTCATGGTGACGATTGGCATCTTTATTTTAACATGATATCGTTTAGTATAAAAGGTCGGTCTCTTGAGAAACGATTTGGATCAGTTTATTTTGGAATACTTTTAACAGTGTTTACTGTTTGTTGTAGTTTTATGTACGTTGGTCTTGAATTTTTAGCGTCTAATTTACTTGATAGATCCTCGGTTTTGGATAACTGTGCCGTTGGATTTTCAGCGGTTATATTTGCTCTTAAAGTATTGACCACTGATAATTTGCCCGATGGGACTGTTTATGCATTCGGATCGATCCCTGTGCCATCAAAATACGCTTATTGGGTTGAGTTGGTTATGATTTCATTTGTAACACCAAATGCTTCGTTTGCTGGTCATTTGGCTGGAATTGTAGTTGGTCTCTTGTACATTTATGGACCGCTTAGAAAGATTATTGAATCTTTGACTCCAAGTAAATTTTTACAATTGTACAAAGGAAGATGAATTGATTCCAAAATTTTTTTATTTTAAGTTGAACATAGACCTAGAAATGGACCTAGATTTAGCACTAATTATTTTCATGAGCGACATTATGATTGAAAAATGTTCATGTGTTTTATATCTTAAATTGTATAAAGTTATTCAAATAAATAAAATTAGCAAAAAAATTTCAGAAATTTTTTAAATACCCAAAGAGGGATCAGAATTGACCCTTAAAACCTTTATCCAGGAGCTACAGCTTTTTTAACGAAAATTCAACGTTCCGTTTTGAAGGAAATAATTTTTTCTCTGTTAAGTCTGTTTGAAGAATTTTAATTGCTGCTTTTTTAAATTTTTTAGTTTATTTTTTTGGTAAAAAGACCATATCTATCAGAAACCATAAAGATGAGGGCCCAGAAGGAAAAATTTAAAATAAGAAGTGAATTGTAGTACAGAATCATCTTTAGTTTAAGCAGTGACATAGCACGACGATTCAAGTTCGGATTGTTGTGAATTTTTTGAAATTAAAATTTGCCGTAATTCTTCCTGAAAAAAAAATCCGAATTGTGACGTCCTTTAAAACGGTGTTTGCTGTTTTTTTGGGTGTCTATTACATTACCATTGAATATTTACAAAAATGTACGATGGAAATGGTGATGTCTGACTTACTTTTTAAAAGAAACCCGATGCGTAGCTATAGTCTTTTATCAGAAAAAAAGTATTAAAGCTCATAAACCATGTTTATTTGGGGTCGGAGCCCATTAAAAAATTTTAAAGGAAAGGAGGTCGACCATTTTTGCCTTCATTCAGCAACATACCTAGATGATTGACTTTTGAAATTTTTTTATTTCACCTCACTCTAAATAGCAAATAAACTTTCTTCTTCAGTTCTTAAGATGCACCAAATCATAAATCTAAGTTAGTTTTTCATGGTTTTTGAGAGCTAATTTCTCTCCTATTTTGTATCTAGATAAGACAAAAACTTTTCATCTTTGTAGTATAAGTCTTTCTCTACAAGAATAGGTGAGGGTTTTTCAAATGATAAGTAACTCTTGATACTACAATATGTCCGAAATATCAATTTCCGCAAATTTAATCATATTATTTAAATGTAACGGGTATTCCAAAATGGTTGTCAAGAAACGAAAATCAGATATCAGTGAAATTTTGTACACTTGTACGATGGTGGAACGGACATGGTATCAATAAGGAAAAAGATCGAACCTTTAGATTTTTATTGTTCCTTGCGCCTGGCTTAACTCTTGAGTGCTCTTTTTTATTGTTTATCCGTGGTTTGTCCGCTTTGACCCTCTCGAACAAATTCCACATCTGGAATTGAGCTTTTTTTCTTTTGCTACCAATATAATTTTTTTCTATACAAGTCACTAAATCGATTAATCCGAGTGGAATATCTTTCTCGATTAGCTCAAAACTTTCACTTGGTTAAAAAGCTAAAGACTGTAACTTTCGGTAGGTATTCCACTCCTTAATTTTACAACCAATACGTCTAATACTTAACCCAATTAATAATTCTAAGTCAGTTTAAGAGGTGGCACAAGGCCATAAGTTGTACCACGACCACTGCATTTTTTACTTTTCCACTTGTTACATCTCCATTAAGTATCCAGAATTTACTCCACCAGAAGCCCTCGGATTTTTTAATGAGGTCTGAACAAGGAATCAACTTAAAAGACTTTGGAATAAAAATAGAAAATCAACTTTAAATTAAAAAAAGTAGATCAAATTTTATTCTTATTTTGTTAAACATATAAATAAAGTATTTTTATTTAAATTTCGATATCAGATAATTCTCAAGCAAAAAAAAAAAACAAAAAAAATTTGTCAACTTTATTTACATTGTCTCAACCATGTCATCATCATCATCATCATCGTCTTCATCAAAATCATCGTCATCATCATCATCGTCCATAAAATCTTCACCTTTACCGGTATCTTTGGACAATGATGCAGCAGCAGCTGCTTTCTTTTTTTCATCAGCAGCACCACTTCCACTTTGCTTGTACTCTTCCTTCAATTCCCAAGTATTTTTATGCTCACCTTTCAAGTTATATTTACATATCTCATGTAAAATTTCTTTCAAGTAACTCTTTATAACAAAAAAATATTAAAAATGAACCAGGTTTTAACATTAAATTAATTACCGTTGGTTGCTGGGTCAACTTGACCAAATCTTTTATATTGTAAAACTGATGTTTATTGAAAGCATTGAATAAAATATCCAAAACTTTTTCTTTTTCTTTACGCAACTTTTTAACTTTATCTTTCTTTTCGAGTCTTTCTTGATGAGTCGATTTTGGTAAAAATGTAGTTCTTGGAATGTACTCATTGGCCATTTTGATTTGACGTTTAGGCTCCGTAAAGCTTTTAACAGTCTCTCTTGATTGAAAAAAAATATTAAACTTATAAAATCCAATGGTAATTAAGTGATGTAAAAACCTTTTTAATTTGATGTAATTAGTGTCATTGTGAATTGGTGTACACTCGGCTCTCTGTACGACCTTACCACATATTTGAAGATTATCTTTACCACTTTCTTCGGATTGTTTTAGAACATAAACTGCTTGACTTCCAGGCGCCATGTTTGACATTGCAAATTTATGTTCCAATGGAATTGGTTCTTCTAAAGTTCTATTACCGACTTTGATGGTAACTGTTTTGCCAAGAGCCTCGTTTAGATGAAAAACTACTTCTTGAACTGGTTTTTGTCCAACTCTTAAGTCAATTATTAGAAGAGAATTTGATTTGAAAGTTAAGAAAAGTTTATACTTTGTTTGGGTGATTCGGATCACTCCGACATCGGTGTTATCAGATGCTTCGTTCCATTTTTTTGCTAAATATTTAGGAACTTTTACCAACCATACACCGTTAGATGCTTTTGAACAGTCCAAATTAGTCGGTCCAATATTACCAATTACATGACTTGGTTGTGTTGGCGCTGTAGCTTTAGACTCTGACATATTTTTTTTTTCTAATATTTTCTTTTTAAAATGAGAAAAAGATATTAGAACAAAAAAAAATATTATTTTAAAAATAATATTTTACTTTCACTTGAAATTTCTCTTCTAAAACAATGTTGTGTTTTATTTTGCACATTTTTTGTTTTCAAGGGCTTTGCCTTCATTTAGTCTCTGTACGATTAATTCTAAGATGTCTCATTTGAACATTATAAGGAGTACCGTATTTCCTTGTATGATATTCTCGATTGAAGATCTTAAAGTGCTCTTTAATATGGAGCCCACAATTAGAATTTTTCTTTATTTTTAAATATTTTCATTATTTCAAATCTCTCAAAACCCTCAAAAAACATGTTTCAGTTATAAATTTATTTTTATCAAAAATTTGAGTGTGTCTTGGTTGAATCCACCTAAATCGTTTTTATCTAAAATTTAGCTACAAGGACCAGTCCAAAACCACAACTAACCCCATAGACACACTCATTTTTAGATTCCCTATCAGAAAAGCTATGTGTTTGACTGTGTCGTTTTGTTCATAAAAAATTCAATTTAAAAAAACAATCCCCTTTAAACTAATTTGTCCATAAGTAAAAGGTCTCATTTTGAAGCTCTTATCAAGTAGAACAAAGTTCAGAAAAAAAAATAAAGAAAAATTCAAATTGTGGACTCCAAACCATGGTGTTGGTTTTATTTTAAATTAGGGTCCATAGAATACCCACTCTCTTGGATATTCTGAAGACGAAGTTTTTTAAAAACTTTTTTGAGGATTATATTGGTAAACCTAAGTTCGAGCCTAGAACATGCTTCCATGTGAAGCTTCATCTGATGCAAATTCAACAAAAATGACCAAAAGTCCGAGATTTGAAAAGTTTTATTTAGACAAAAATGCAAGAATACTTCGTTTGCTGCAGACATTACGGACTTCGTTTGCTGATTTTCCATTTCAAGATTAAAATAGTGATTGTTTTACTAGGGTTTTAAATTTTTTCCAGCCTTTAATCATAGTCGGGTTACTCCAGTCAACTTTGATTAGGCATCCATAACATTAAATT
This sequence comes from Brachionus rubens, assembly GCA_022207745.1. Taxonomy (NCBI): domain Eukaryota; kingdom Metazoa; phylum Rotifera; class Eurotatoria; order Ploima; family Brachionidae; genus Brachionus; species Brachionus rubens. The sequence goes on along the minus strand of JAJVHD010000001.1, from coordinate 62,070 downwards.
CTCAACCAGAGTATCAACTTTTCAATGATTTGTAATTTAAACTATCAATTTCTTAAGATCTCTTTTTTCAAGGGCCTTGCAGACTCTGATCCCCGTGTATTGCTTAATGGATTTTTTTCCGATCGGCAACGGTCCCAAAAAGCTGGGGTAAAATTTTTGATTTTTTACCCCATTGAAAAAATTGATTTTCTGGGGTTTTCGATGTCGTAGAACACGGTTACAATATCAGAAATAACAACTTCAGATAGTGCGGGCATTTTTAATTAAAAAACAGCAGTATCTTAATATGTGATTTGTGAAAAATTATTTTTGACCGAGATAATGCCGCGGAAACGGAAAATTTCATGTCTTTTTTCAGTAGTTTTGTATCTAGTCCCTGGTTTACCCGCTTACCCTCATTTTTCTATACAGATTCGAAAACTTAGTAAAATTCTGAACATAATGTTGAGTTCACTTTTTCAATAAATTTTTACATTTTGTATAATCGAGGTCAAGAAAAATAAAAAAAAACAAAAATCACTAAGATGATAGATTTTAATATTTTTGACCATAAATTCGTAATCCTCATGTAGGAAAACTCTACTACAAAAAAACTGAAAACAGACATGAAATTTTCCGTTTCTGCGGCATTATCTCGTTCAAAGATATTTTTTTCCGAGAAGCCAAATACACCGTTTTGTAACTGAGATTATGAGCTTTAAGAATATGTGTAAATTCATGCAATTATGTAAGTTAGTTGATGAGTATTTCAAGTTTATCTTTTAGGGTGGGGTACCCCAAAAATATATTTTTGACTCCCCCCTTCCGCATATTAAGATACTGCTGTAGTTTTGACCGGCGCGAACCTTATATAACTAGAAAACTTTTTGCAGTCGTTTGAGTGTTTTGGTTCAGCATTCGGAGTTCTCTCTGAGCTGGTGTAACATTAATACTCATAGATTTGCATGTTTGGCAACGAAAACGTATAGAACAATCAGCATTTTCTGGAAGTCGGTGAGATCTGTACTGCTGGTTCCATTTATCAAGGATAATTCTTAATAGAAGTCTTAATACAATCTTTTATATTGACCCACAAAAGATTAAGCATTTGAGTTTTAGGACCAGAACGGTGTATAATTTGGGACACTTAAATAAAAATTTGTTAATTCAAACAAAAAAAAAGGGTGTAGTTGAGTTTTATTTAGTTGAGTTATCATCTGTTTTAAATAATGAAAAACGTCATTCAATCTATTTTAATTATCTTATCTAAAATCTTGAATGTCTGAACACATGTGCTAAAATTAAGTACACTCTTGAGGGTGTGTATTTTTGAAAAAAAGTGAAACCATATTTTTTTTTGTTAAATTTATTCGTAAATCAAAATATAAAGAGAATGATTAAAGCGATATTGAGCTTTTGTTGTTAAGTTAAATTCAACTTTACAATAAAATCAACATCTTTAAAAAAGACTTTGTAGATAACTTAAACTCAAAGACTTGTAACAAAAAAAAGTTCTTTTTAAAACAATAAAACTAAAAAAAAAATAAAATCCTAAAAAAAAAGGCTTATTCAAACGTATTCAATCTTTTTTTCAAGTCCTCGTTTAACTTTGGCAAATATTCTCTTGGTATCAACCAAGTAGACAAATTTACTATATCATTGAATATCTTGTAGCGATCGCTTGCTGTTGATCTCAAATAACTGTAACCAGATGAACCACCGGTACCACTTTTGTTACCAACTTGACGTTGAGCCAACAATGCGTGATTATCTAAAAAAATTTACAATTAAATGTGTTTCAAGACTCGTTTTTTTTTAAATTAGTTACATCTCCATCGGTTCATGAATGCGTCTAAATCTGTTAAAAGTGACAACATTTGATAGGGTAAATGAAATCTTGGCTCGTCTCTGTGTAACCAAATCATCAATGCTCCCCATAAAGCTTTATGACTTAACTTTCTCTCTCCTCTTTCTAATAGTTTATCGTGTTTTTCTTTATCAAAAATAGTAGCAAATGCATCGAGTGTTTTTTTATACTCGTCTAAAAGGCCTTTACGTTCCTCTTCATCGGTTTCCTCCTTTAAAAAAAATTGAATTAGAAAAAATTACAAAGAAAGTTCAAAATACCAACCTGAGCTGAATTAACATAAGTGTCTTTCAAGTATTGATTGACACTCTTTTCGTACTCTTTGAGCAAATAATTGTATTCAATTTTACTACCATTTTCGGCATAATCGAAACTAACGAGACCTGGTGTACGTTCAAGCCAAGCTTCGATTAATTTCAACATCGATGGCTCTTCAACTGATTTTCTTATTTTTTCTTTTGATTCAACATCAGTGAATAAATAATCGTATTTTTGTTGATTAAATTTAATACGAAAACTTTCAGCTAGACCAAGTTTATTTTCAAATAATCGAAATTGTACACTCTGAAATCCGGATGCAGTGCTCAAGTAACCTCTAAAATCAATGAAATCAGTTGGTGCCATAGTCTCCAAAATAGCTATTTGATCATTTAATAATTTCCATATCAAATTGATTCTTTGAAGTCTTTGAACAATTACCAAAAGACAACGTTCATCGACTACAGGTTTACCTAACAAATCTCGAATTGAATCGATTTCGAATATTAATTGTTTAAACCAAAGTTCGTAAGCTTGATGAACGACTATAAAAAGATGTTCATCGTGTGCAAGATTACCGTACTTTTGACTCTGAGGAAATTGGGCATTCAGTATTTTGTCTAATTGTAAATAATCGTTGTAAAGAATTGGTTCGGACGCGACCGATATTGAAGTCTGCCATTCGGGAAATTTTTTGTTAACACTATTAGACCGCATTGGTTTTGGTGGTGGACCATTCATAAATGGACAACCGTTTGCCTTAGGTGCAACCGATTCTGTTTGTGGACAATCTTTAACTAATTCCGTCAAATCAAACGGTTTAGGTATTAAACTGTTCAATATGTTTATGCTATCTTCGTCTGACATTTTAGTTCAAAAAAATAACTTTTTTTTAAATCTAAAATTTTTGAATATCACGTTTAGAAACAAAAAAAAAACAGAGACTATTGCATCATTTTAAGTAGAGATTGATATATTAAAAAAAAGAAACTTGTTGAAATTTTTTTTGACTAAATTTCAAAAATTAAAAAAGAAAAGATCTGTTTACAATTTTGTTGATTCGATTCGTTTCGCTTAAAATATTTTTTGATTTAAAAAGAACACTTTTCTAGAAGAGATATATCAAATTCGGAAATCTCATCAAAAATAAAATGAATGTCATTTCACATTTGAGGTCATTTTCAACTAACAACATATGTTGATTTTTAGATAAGATTTTGAGAAAAAAAAAATGACTGACACGTTTTTGAAAATGAATTAATTTTTTTTTTTTTTTCCTAAAAAATTTTTTGACTTGTCACTTTTTGTATGAAAATGAGCAGGGACGACAAAAAAAATCCGATCACATTTTTCGGCTTTTTGATCATTTTTTAACGCAAAATGTTGAACTTACTAGAGAAGAAATTCGGCCTCATTGCAAATATTCGATTATGGTGGGTTTGGGTACCACAAAGTCGGAAAAATCTTTCAAATTTTCAGTGAAAAATTATGCCTCTGGGATAATGAAAAAAACGTTTATACACTCAAAATCATTCGCAATTCATAACCCAAGATCAAATTACAAAACCCTAAATTTTTTTTTGGATTCTGTAAAATCGAATTTAAGTTATGGAAATTGTCTTAAAAGTGACAAAAAATGACACAGTACAGCAGTACAGCTAGTCCTGTAATTATCTAAGAAAAAAGATAATCCCAGTCAATTTCAACTGTAAAACCACTAAAATTGGAGTTCAACCAGCAATTGATATTACATCAATATAATCTTACTTTTTGTTGGTTAAATTGAAATTGACTGGGATTCTACACGAAGAGAAAGGTATTATGGTACTGTATTCTATAAATGGTATAGATGAGTCATGTTAATCTATTTTCCGACCTCTATACGGGTATACAAATACTACAACAGTACTATTTGCTTTAAAAAATGAAGACTTGAAAAAAAATAAATGAGGAAAATATTTTGAATGATGAGATATTGTCGATTGAGGGGGTCATAGAGCTCAAATTTAAAATTTTTGACAACAGCATTAATATAAAATATAAATATTCAACAGCATGAATATTTATGTTTACTTATGTAAACGTAGACATATTTATGAATACTTGACTACATCCTACATGAATGAGTATAAGCGTATACAGGGTGGAAAATAGGTCAACATGACTCATCTATACCCTATTAATCTAGTCAAAAGTAAAAAAAAAAAAATTTTAATTTTCGAAATTCTGAATAATCGAATATTTATTGCGCTTAACATAACATTTTTTGCCATCAAGTTCAATACGTACGTTCCAAAAAAAAACGAAGAATTTGTTTTTAATTTTTATTTTTCGTTTTATAAAAAACGAAAAAAAAACGAATTTTTTGATTGCTAAAAATTAAAAAAAGAAATATTTTATTTTATTTGTATTAAACACATTTTACATATCGGAGTTTATTTGATAATTTATTAAATTTAAAATAAAACAGAAAATAATTAATGAAATTGCACTAAGAAAATAGCTCCTTTACTGCTGTTACTGACATAGCTCATTTGGAATTTTACTCTATTGGTTCGCAGTATAATTTACTACTACTACTACTAAGAACCCTCCGTTCCAGTGTAATATAAAGACAATTCAAAAGACTAAATCATGCATAATCTGAGTAAGCTTACAAAAATAAGAACGATTTTAAGATACGCACTGATTTTTTTTAATTGGACAAAAGAGTAAAACATTAAAAATTGGCATCCTTCAGTCTGATTCAAGGTTGGTTATTTTATTGTTTTAGATTAGGTTTCTATTAAAGACCCAGTAAATCAATTTCAAATGTAAAACCGCTGAATGATCACTGAGGAAGGGTCTGTTTCATCAATTGTCCTTTTTACTTTAATCATAGGATTTAGATCAAGGCATGTAGCATATCAAACGATTGGCACTTGTATATACTCTAGAAATTTTACGTTGGATCATTAATAAGAATTATGCTTAAAGTAAAAAGGACAATTGATGAAACAGACCCTTCCTCAGTGATCATTCAGCGGTTTTACATTTGAAATTGATTGACTGGGGAACACTCTTGATAATCTAAATGAATAAGAAGACACAAAATCATAGGGAAACTTACCATATTAAAACTAAATATTATTTAAGGTTTCAACTTTTATGTTTTTGGATATTTTTGAAGGGACTTGGCATAGCACTGATCGATCGTTTCGATACTACTTCTGGATTAGTAACAACGTTGTCCGATTTATTCAGTTAGTTCAAAGAAGTTTCGGTAAAAAACGACTAGACGGCTAATATTACTCTTAACTTGTTACTTGATTGCTGATTTAATATCATCTTAATTAAGAGACATTAAAAAAAACTAAGTTAAAATACACGGTTTAATAAAAGTCTTTTCGAAAAATTTAAGTCTGAAAATGAGAATTAACTGTCGAAAAAAGGTTAAAAATGTGATCAATAGATAATTTTTGGATTTCAATCTTAAAAAAAAATTTCCAAAAATAATTCGTTTTTTTTCGTTTTTATGTTTTTCGTTTTTTTTTGGAACGTACGTAAGCTGACGATGAAACGGTCTTGTACATTTTGTTGACATTAGTTCAATGACAATGAATTGAGCCAAGTTGTGAAATTATTTGACAAACTACTGAGTTTGATAGAAACATTGAAATTAAATTTGATTTTAACTTTTCTTAAAAATATTTTGTTCCAATTCTAAAGACTGTAATGAATAATGTTGAAGATTGAGGGTAAATTTTGACAGATTTTTTAGTGACTGGATCACAACATTGTTGTTATCGCATAATCTTTCATATTCACAATAAAAGTTATGTAAAAAGATAATTTTTGTCGATGGTTTTAATAGAGGAGAAACTTTTAAATTTAAAAGAATTTGTTTTATTAAAAAAATTCTAATTACTTAATTTATTTAGTTTCTGTAATATTTCGTTGATTTTCCAAGGTGAAAAAAGAAACAAAAACGATTAAATTGCTCACAAAAAAAACCACGTTTTGCTTAAAGAAAAAATTATTTTTAAAATTAAAATTGTTAAGGCGTAAATTGAAGCTAAATTTCATTTAATTACGCATATAAAAAATTTAAAAATTGCTTAATATTTGACTGATTTGCGTCTAAATTAAAATCTGTTTTAGACAGAAAACAAACAAAAAGATAAAACTTTAAGATAATTATGCTCGGTACGTGCAAAATTTAAAAATTGCAAATTTTTTACCTCAACCACATGAGAGTAAAATACATGCTTTTAAAAAAATTATTTATTCAAAAAAATATTTTTTTGAAAATAAAAAAAAAACAAAATGAAACTCGAAAATCTTTTTCCAGTACAAAAACAAGTCATACCAGTTATATTGAACAAAACTAAAACTCAATCGATTTATCCAAATGATCTTTGTATACTAGCACCAACTGGCAGTGGTAAAACTCTTACATACGTTTTGCCGATTATAAATGCTCTTAAAACCCGGGTTAAACCGTGTTGTCGTGCATTGATACTTTTGCCAGTCTCCGATTTAGCTGAACAAGTTTACAACGTGTTCAAGGCATATCTCAAAGACGATGAAAGTCTCAATTTGGTAGACCCAGAAGACAAAAATGTATTCACCGGGTCGAATAACTTGAAGTGTATTCTTCTTTCAAACAAAAACCCATTCTCAAAAGAACAGGTTCAATTGGTCAATGAAGAGCATGAGAAGTGTTTAATTGATATCGTTATAACTACACCAGGTCGTCTGGTCGATCATATTCAAAAAACTAAACACTTTGACTTGACTAATTTGAGGTATCTTGTTCTAGATGAATGCGATCGGATCATGGAACAGATAAAACAAAATTGGTTACCATTGCTAAATCAAGCGATATTCGGACGTTCGGAAGGCTCCGAGACGAGAGACTTGTTGAATAATGAAAGTTTAAATGTTCATAATTTAATGTTGGATAAACATAAACTTAATCCGTTTCAAAAAATCCTACTCTCAGCTACATTGACACGCAATCCAGAGAATTTAGAACAAATGAAATTGTTTCAGTCTGTTTATTTTTCATTCGGAGCCGAGAAGCTTAAGTCAGACAGTGTTGAAGTAGAGCAAGAGCCTCAAAGCGAAAAGTTAGAAGTTAAAAAATTTGATAAAGACATGGCTGATGTATCGGTTCCAAATGAATTAAAAGAAATTTTTATCCAAGTTATTTTACAACAAAAACCTCTTGTTGCTATTTATTTGATCAAGACTTTGGGGTATAAACGTATGTTACTTTTTGTCAATTCAAAAGATACTGCAAAACGATTGAATAAGTTGCTTGAGTTAAATGGGATAAGTTCAATGGAATATTCGTCAGCTTTGCATTCGGCAAGACGTAAACGAATTCAAACAAAATTTTTAGAATGTAAACTCGATGTTTTAGTTTGTTCGGATGTAATGGCTCGTGGTATGGACTTGGAAAATGTCGATTATGTGTTAATGTACGATGCACCAAAACATTTAAGTAGTTATATTCACAAAGCGGGTCGTACAGCTCGTGCTGGTCGTAGTGGTATGGTGATTACTTTTCTTGAGCATAAAGAGATTTATTTTTTTAAAAAAATGATTGAGGCAATCGGAACAAGTGCTAGCGAAGGTGAAGCTAAAAATAAGCATAAAGTAAAAGAAGTGAAAGTTCAAAAGAGTATGTTAAAAAATTTAATGGAAGATTATAAAAATTCATTGGAAAAATTGAAGGAAGAATTGAGTAAAAAACCTCAAAACGAAAATGATGAAAAAAATGGTTCTCAAACAAATGGTAAAAGAAAATTTTCGAGTGGATCGAATTTTAAAAATAATAATTCTAAACATTTTAAAAAACTTGAGCAAAATAAAGATTAGATTAATTATTTGTTGATTTTTTTGTGATGTCTTATAAAATATTATCCTTTATGTTTTCCTTTTTGTTAGAGTCTGGGAAGAGGCGCGAGAATCTATTTCTTAGCAGATCCATTTAGAAATAGATGTTTGTGACGCTTGGTTTGTGGTTCCAAGCTAGTCAGGATAGTTGTAGTTTTGACTGAGATGAGTGGCGATTTATATGATGAACGTCCCATAGTATATGATGAACCCCTTCGATATTCATGTCCTTCTTCAAATACGGGCTCCATCCTTGAACTAGAAATTGATTAGATCTTTTTATTGCCCCTGCTTTATTGTGCTGACGGTTTCAAATCGAAAATCATTACTAAAAACTACGCCAAGGTCTCTCTCTTGAAATGATTCCTAAAGTTTAAGACTGTTGCCGGACTCTCCAAGAAAATATTCACACTCCTGATTATTTAACCCGTAATGGACTGAATTTCCGTCTAGATTAATGAAACTTATTACAAACGCTGAGCTATACATATTTGGAAGTAAATTAGAGTCTTAAAAAGATATTTCTGAGAGCTAAAAAGCTACCATTGACGCTGGGGTCATTGTCGATGGGGAAAAAAATACCTAAAGCAATAAACGGGTGAAAGCGTTAAAACGCATCTGATTAAACAAGAGGTGATTCTCTACAAATCGCAGTATCTAAAATTCTAACTTTTTTAATTTTATTTTTCATTTTTGTATACTAGTGGACGAAAAAAGTCACAACAATGAAAAACGAAAAAGAAGTGGGATTTACCACTTTTTGACTTAAAATTCCGAATTTTCGCATCGAACAACCCTAGAAAACATTTAAATTTTATATTAATTAATCTCTTTAATTTAAAAAAAAACAGGCTTTTTTGCACCCTTTTTAGCGCCAAAAGCCGAATTTCAAAAACAAATGTTCCTTACCGAAATATTTATGTTTTTATATGTTGTTGAAATATATATAGGTTCTGTTCAAAAAGAGTTCCGTTTCCAAAGTACTTTTAAACATTGAATTTTTCAAAATTTAAGTTTATAACCACGGCTAATTCGCCAGACATAAATGTTATCGAACCTGTATGGCATGATCAGAAGCAGTTCGTGCGTAAAAATCAATGTAAGACCCAGGAACAGCGTTGGTTGAGAAATTCGGTCAATCAATTTTAAATTTTGAGTTTTTCATTTATCTTGATAAACCAAAGCTTGACAGTTTTCAATTTTCTAACGAAATGATGCAAAAGTCAAATAAACAATCTTGTTTCATATAATTTGACTAGTATTATCAAGACTTCTAATTACATCAATTGATCTCAATTCCATACCTAGATATTTCTTAAACTCTTAATCAAACATCTAATCACGTGTTGAGTTGTTTAATACAGAAATTTAAGCTTTGATTGAAAAAATTCAAATTGCTAGAATAAAGGCTGTGGTGTCTTGACAAACAAAAGAAGATTTTAAGACACAAGCCTCAATTTTTTGAATTTGAACACAACAATTTGAAGATTTAAAAAATAACAGCTTAAATTTAAGACAGTTTGAAACAGGTACATGAAAAAGCAAAGAGATTTGTAAGAAAATGAAGGCGAGAATGAAGCTGAAAAGGAACAAAATAAAATGGTAAATGATTCAAAAGTGTCAAATGAACCCGAGAAGAGGAAAAGAGGACGACCTGGAAAGGTAACAAAGGGACTGATTGTTGACGAACCAATTGTTTCCAAGTCTAAATCTCAAGTTAATGCATCCAATTCTAAATCGTGATCAAGTGATCAAAGTATAAAGCCTTAAAAGAAATAATTTTTTTTTCTCTAAAACTAAAAAAATGACTTTTTTTGGGTGTGAAAATCTGTTTTTGGTTGAAAAACCTTTTTTTTGGCTGCCAAAAGGATTATACCTAGAATGAACACTCAACCATTCAAATGGATACGGAAAATGGACTTTTTAGAGTGCGTGTAAGTGTATGATACACGTAATTTAGGCTATACTCCTATCCATTTGTATGCACTTATATTTTTATATAGTTGAATAACCCATTAATTAATTCTTAACAAAAAATCTTATTAAGGCCGTGACTAGGTCTTGTTCAAGAACGGTATAGGATCTTGAGTGGTCCTAAATTGAGATAAGATTCCTGATTTTTTCTGGACAAATCTTAACTTTATTATTCAATAGTTTCAATAGATTCAAGAAATTTTCGGTTTTAACAAACAGCTTTCTGATACTTCGGTAAGGACAAAAACTTGGCTTAACATGTAACTAGCTTGAACCAGTCTATGCTTATAACAAATCTTCGGTTTTAATAAAATTTTTTCTTGTGCAAATTTCAGTTTTTTATAACCGGAAACTACTGTATTTACAGACATAAGATCTTATAGGAACCAGTATTTTAAATTTCAAAAATCTTAAAAATAAGAACCTTTATGATCATAACGGGTCTTAAAAGATTTTAAGTTTGTAGATATATTAAAGTTAAGATTTAACCAGAAAAAATAAGGAATCTTATTTCAATTTAGGACTGGTCAAGATACTATACCGTTCTTGAACAAGATCTAGTCATGGCCTTAATAAGATTTTATGTTAAGAATTAATTTATGGGAATTCGTTCTGGGAGAACCTGAACATTAACCGTTGTTTGAATTATTTTTCGATTAGAATAAGCAACCGAGAGTAATTCATTATAATCAGTTTAGGCTTGGAACACCGAAACCGGTTCCAAAACCTGAAGAAAAAAGAGAAGGGAAAATTTTTTTGGCATGTGAGAAATTTTAAGCTCATTCAGAATCGGTAAGCATCGTATTTATTTTTATTAAGGATTTTTACAACGATTTACGTATGATCAACCCTTGCTTGGTCATTAAAGTTGGGACCACCATAGACCAAAATTGAAACTTTTTTCGACCCCTAAAAATTATGAAAATTAGGCATGGAGAACACGTTTATCGAGTCGTTTTTTTTAAAATTTAAGGTTCGCGCCATGCAAAACTTCCACGCTATCTGAATTTGCCAAATGTAGGTTTTAGATTTTTGATTTTTTTACCTATAGAGTAGAGACAATGTGCCTAAAAAGGTGCTAAAAATCAAAAACCTGAAGGATGAAGGAGTTTGCAAATTTTGACCCGAAATTCGTGATCCTCGTATAGAAAAAACATAGAAAACATATAAATTTATTCATATAAACGATTCTTTCAATTTTTCAAAAAAATGCCTAAATTAGCCTTGAAAAAACTCGAAAAATTGAATTTTTGAAATAATATTTTCTTTAACAAAAAATATATGTTTTCTATGGATTTTATAGACGAGGATCACGAATTTCGGGTCAAAATTTGCAAATTCCTTCATCCTTCAAGTTTTTTATTTTTAGCACCTTTTTAGACAATCAACATTTTGTTCAGAATTTTCTGCTCCACAAGCTGGTCACTAATAAAATCTATATAAAAAACTAGAAAAATACGTCTTTTTTTGCTTCTTGGCAGAGCTAAATGACAAAAAATTTTTTTTTCTTTTTTAAAAAAATCATTAGCGTGTGTAAAATTTTGTGCTCTTTCAGAATCTGTATCAAATATAATACATATGAGGTCATTTGAGATAGTAAAAAGCGAAAAACCAAGACACACTCCTTCAAAAGCAATGAAAATTGGGCCCCTCTGGGTAAAAATTTTTTTTTTTATTCTTCCCCTAAAATGTGCCTTTTTTCATATATGGAGAACAAAGTTATCACGTCGGATTTTGCAAATTCAGATAGCATGGAAGTTTTGCATGGCGCGAACCTTAGATAACTTGTAAATTTTGAATTAGCGGAACCTTCTTTTTTTTGTATTACAATTATCGCCGTAACCATATGTTGACCGGTATCGGATGAAAATGGGATGGCGACGATGTTGCTGTCATTATTACCAAGAGTTTGATTGTCTATCAAATTCAAGTTTTAGGTAAATTAGCTTTTCTATCAAACATGTGGATTTACAGAATCGATTATTTATTTGCATTTACACTGTGATCTATTTACAGGAGTAAATAAATACTAAAAACTTTAGTTCAAAAAGATTGTTTATGTTTTTTCAACAGGTTTTACTAAATCAAAACGAGTTTCAAAATTCTCATTAACAAGAAATTTTTTTTTTTTTCAGACCCAAGTTAATTACTATTTATCTTTAAAATGGTCAAACACTTATGTTATTTATAAACTTGTGTTTTTGTTGTTGTTGTTGTTTAGAACTGGTGATTAAGTTCTTGAAATTATGTTTGTTTCGAAAGCCAAGCAGAAAATAAAAAAAGAAGAAATTTTAACGTCTAGAATAATTTTTATTTAACAAAAAAACTTTTAAAATTGTGTCGCATGAATCCATTTAAATGTTTAACATTTAAAGCATTAATCATTTACAACACTCAAAATGTAAATTTCTAATGATTGATTATAAATTAAAAAACAATTCAAAAACCTTTCAAATCATTTCATAGCTTTTTAAGGTTTATTAAAATACCTTTTTTTGTTGTTGTTGTTGTTGAAGGTTGTTAACTATTTAAAAAACAATTTTTTAAATCGAAACAAAAAACAAATTGTTAATGGAAAAACGTTTTTTTTTTTTCTCTAAATTAACAATTTATTATTTTCAATTTTTTTTAAAGTTTATCTTCGTATCCTAAAATTGAGAGTCTTTAAAACAAATATAAATATTGGAAATTTAAATTTGTTTCGATTGATTTAGTCTGCGCTATTGATGAAGTTTGAACGAATCGGAAGAAATTCTAAACTTTATCCAAAATTTACAGTTAAAATGAATTTTTTTTAACAAAGTAATCATTTAGCCTAATAAAAGCTTGATTGGCAAACATGTCATTTAACTCCAGCCAACCATAAATATCTTATTTTTACTAATAAGAAGTATGTGCGATATTTTTTTAAATACAGTCGCCCTTTTTAAAAGGTTTTTTTATTAACTTTGGGAAAGGGTATAACATTTTCAAACAAATAGGCATGAGAAATTACTAAAGAACCATATTCCTGGTCCTTGTGAAAAAGTCTTTCCAAAAATGCATTTTAAAGTTTTTTTATATTCCGGTCTGAGAAAGCAAAAACAGAACGTTTAACAGTCGTGTTTAAGGACGTACAACGTGACTGTTTAAAACCCCGTCAGTCTTTAAAAGTCGTTCTTCCTTTTTAAAGGAAAAATATATCACTACACTAAGTTTTCTATCGGCTTTTGCAATAAGATGGTAAAAAGTCAGTACTTTGTTGATAAACGGCGCTTTGACAGGTTTTTGGTATTTTTGGAAAAAATTAGAAAATACGTTTTTTAGTGCTATATATGCGTGAATTCAGTGAATATCCTTTTCTTACGGCAAGTCAAAATTAGTATTAAGCAATTAAAGAGTTTAAGTTAAAAATAAAATTACCGTAACTTAACAACCGTAAATTCTGATTGGTTGAATTAAAAATTAGCCAATCAAAAAGTCCGCTAAAACCGGAGTATTCAGGTTTAGTTACATGTAACATTTAACGAGACTTTACGAGGCTTAAAAGATAACAAAAAGTCAGAGATGAACGGATGGAGTAAAAATCTTGTACAAACCTTTTTCAAGTTAAGCATTTTAGACAAAATATTTTTTATCGATTCAACTTTTTTTTATAGAATCTCATCCATTATAACACGGAGGAATTTTTAAAGAGTAAACCGAGAGATTACAGTTGAAAGCAGTTAAATAGGAATTATTAAAATTTCTGCTTGGAATTTTCCTCACATGAGAATCTAATTTAGGATCTAATGAATATATTGAACCAATTCTTTGATCTAATGTTCATGTACATTGTAAATAGAGGACTTAAAAATTTATCGTGCTGAATTCCATACTTTTTTTAAAAATTGGATCATATAAACCCCTATTATCTTTGATGAGGTGAATTAAGTAGGTAAAATGGTTAATGTGAATGGTTTACCAAAATTCACTCAATTTCACACCAGAATAACATTTGCCAGTTATTTTTTTGTTGGACGAGATTCTTCTTTTTGTTTGAATTTCTAGCCACTTATTAAAGCATTCATTTATATCAAAACAAATTTAACTAATTAACCCACTTGTTACGGTTCATAATAATCATAAAATGAAATGGATGATAACTACCTGGGCCTTAGATTTTAATTTTCAAAAAAATTTTTAAAATTTTTAAAATATTTATGTGTAAACCGAGTGAAGTCAATTTAAATTGAATTTTTCAAAAAAAATTTACCTACTAACGGTGTAGCTCACATGTTCCAAAAATGAACGTTCATGAACATTTGCGTTCATTTGAATTCATCCGAATGTTCAAAGGATTTCAGAATCTTTCAAAACCTTTGATAACCTTTTTTAACTTTTCGGATACTTTCAAAATTTTTAATAAATTTTCGGGTTCGTCAAAAATTTATGAAAAGGTTCCCAAGACTTTCAAAAGGTTCTGAAAACTTTTGAACATCCGGACAAATTCGGATGAACACGAATGTTCATACCATGTAAGTATTTGATAAAAGAGTGATTCTTAAATTCCAATTTTTCCACTCAAGTGTTTTATACTAAAACCCATTTATCTTTCGGGGTAATTAAGTGACTACAAATTCGGTTAGCAAAATTCGATTTTTCATCGAAAAATATGTTTTAGCAAAAAATAAAAAAACAGGTCACCCGAATAGGTCTGTTTACAATATAAGATTTTTTGAGAAAACAGATCAGGATAGGTAGTGCAAACAAAGACCATCACAAGTTTCTGAGGATGTTATTTTATTCAAAAAAGCGACTAATTCCTGAATATCACTTGCCTGAAACGGCTTTGAACAAGCTAAAACAATTCGTCGGCTTCACCAGAATCATAGAAAGAGTCTAGAACAAATATCATTTGGTACGTACCAGTTAAGTTTTGCGTGTGTTAATAATGAACACCTACCGGGATAAAAATTAAAATTTTTATGGTCAAAATTTTTCCGAAATTTTATCGAAAAGTTGTCAAAATAAGTCAAAAATTAAGAACAAGCTGAATAAGTATTTTATCAAATTTTATTTGTTGTAAAATCAATCAAATGACTCGAAATATTTTTTCTAAAAGTTTAAATTCCAATATAAACGTTTATTCATACATTTTAATTTAAAATATGATTTATATCTTTGATTTAATAAATTTTTTTATCAAAAAAGCAAAAAATTTAAAAAATTAAATTACAAAATCGTTCATTTAATAAATCAAAAAAAAATCAACCTTAAGTTAAATTTATGTGTCATGGTATTGGGTTTAAATATTACAATTATTTTAATTATAAAATTTTTATTTTATTTTTGTAAAACTTTAAGAGTTCTCTGATGACAAGACGGGTTTTAGTTAAAATGCTTGATTGACGAGAATCTCTATTTTAAGCTTGTGTCTGACAACATAAAATATTTTCAAATTAAAATCTTAAAAGCTTTCAATTTAATGAAAATGTATCTAACAATCTTTTAAAATGATTTTAAAAATTTGGTGCCATCGGAGATTTTTAGGTCCGATGTAAATGATTGTCATCTTGAATAGGTCAAAACACTTCTGTCAAGATTTTCTATCGTAACCAGGGTCGTTTTCATCTAAAATTTTTCAATTTTTGTTAAAGTAAGATAAAGTGATCAAAAATGTTGTGAGTCAGTAAACGGTCGAACTCCTCTCAACAAATTTAGTGTACAATCATTATCATCAGCAGATTCAATACAAGTCATCCAGCGAGAATTTAGGGTCACAACAATTACAATTGAAACATGCAGCGCAATTTAAAAAGGACGGATGCAACTTCACAGTGATTCAGAAAGGTTATTTTAGACCCGAAAATCGAGATTTCATTTCAAGTTTTTTAATCGACAATTAAATAAGAATATTCAGAATTAAGCTTGTCGAATATCTCCTTCTCTGAGTACTCAGGTCTGAAAAATACTGAAATCTTAATGTGGTCGGGCTTAAGGCTTACTTGTTAAATTAACTGGCTTAATAAGAGTTAAAATTGATAAATTTTGATTTTAGATTTACGTTAAATTTTTAAGGAAATTTCAGTACCGTACTAAGATCTATACTAGTGGCACTAGATCTTCTCACGATATTTAACTAAATATGCTGAGACTTAATATGGGAGAGATGCTTCGTTACCGAGTGATGTTCGGTACTGTGGAACCGGATGATTTCGAGGACAAGGTCGACTATAAAATTAAGTTGTTAAATAGATTAAGAATGTGCTACGGAAATTTGGAATTGCAAAGAGAAAGACGGATAAATTATTACAAGGAGCAATACGACAAAGTTCATAGAAATTTTAAATTCGACGTTTATTGGCCAGTTCCTAAACAGGGATATACCCAAAAGCTTATGCCAAGTTGGCAGGGTTCGTTTAAAGTCATGGCCAAGTTGAGTGACTTAACGTACAGAGTCAAAAAGGATCAGCGATCTTATGTGATTCATGTTCAAAGACTGAAAGCTTACAAACGATTTGATTGAATTTTAGCCTTTCACTGTTATTATTATTTAATTTATTATCTATTGTTTAGTTTTTTTATGAAATTGTATTTTAAGTTATTTATCGTAAACTTAACTTCCAATTAGAGTCGTTAGAGTTGTTAGGGGTGTGGTCCGGCAGATTACTTGTGGTTCCTAAAGAGCGGAGTAATATATGTGCCTCCGGTAGTGGATCACGAACAGCTACTTTTCTGAAGAAGGATCGTCAGGCGTACCACAAGAGACTGGGGACGGTGTGTAACACCCAGTACTAGATACTGGCATGCCACCGTAGTAGACACTTTTTGAAGTGCATTAATAAACTGGTTCTGTAACTGAATCAGATGTGCTTGGTTTAGAGACGCGTTTTAGGCTGGTTCTGAGGCTGAATCAGATGCGTCTGCAATGAGGACATCGCTTATTAAAAATTTATGTTGATAAGGATAAAACATAACCGTTGACTGCTTAAAAAATGTAACAGATATGATCGAAAAATTTTGATTTTGAATTTATTAACGAAATAAAATTATTAAAGAGCTTTATAAATTGAGATCGAATTTAAATTTATGGACTTTTCGATCAATAAACAAACCCAAGCGCTGAGCTAAATCAGTGCTGTTTTATTAACAAAAATTAACATTAAGAGAGTTTAAGACTTGTAATTTCAACGCCATTTGTACGGTATCAATCAAAAGCACATCTACTTTCTAATTGCATGTGACATGAGCTACAGTACTAGAATGATGAAAATTAACGAAACTAAGAAATTCTATAACTAAAAAAAAGCAAAGGACTTAGATAAAGAGAGGGATATCGATTTCATAATAAAAAAAGAAGATTAAAAAGAAAGAAAAGTATAAAAAAAGAACCGTATAAAAAAAGAACCACTTCAATGCGAAAGGCCAATCTGCGAAAGGCATGAATTCGAATCGGTCAATAATTGTTTTTTTAGGGAATAAACTGAGAAACGTTTTTCAGCATAGTTTTTTCAAGGACCGTCGCTACCATGCAATCTAAAAGTGCAAAGTTTTTAAAATTTAGACAAATTATTTTTATTTTATGTTTATTGTTTTGTTCATTAAAAATTGAAAGATTTAAACAGAAAAAAACGATAAAAAGTATATTTTTCATTCTAAAACTATGAAGCCATTCCATGATTTTTCTAAACAGGCTTGCTCTTTAATGATTTTCAAAAAAAATTTTTTACTGTGCATTTTTAAACGATCTTTTTGATCAAACAAGCTTCTATTCTTTATCTATGTCGTTTTGATAGCCGATAGATTATAGATACGGGCGGTGTGATATTTATAACTTAAAGCTATAGCAATTATGCAGAAACGCTATAAAAAATTTTCTAAGCGTCATGTTGA
This sequence comes from Brachionus rubens, assembly GCA_022207745.1. NCBI lineage: Eukaryota > Metazoa > Rotifera > Eurotatoria > Ploima > Brachionidae > Brachionus > Brachionus rubens. The sequence continues at coordinate 44,255 of JAJVHD010000001.1, read as the reverse complement.
AACAAACATACTTGTCAAAGCCTTGAAAAATCTTTATAATCTTAAGTAAGTGTCTGCAAAAACTCTGCAAATTATTTGCGCAGTTGTGATATATTTTCAGTGTGTGCATTCTAGAAGAGTTTTTGAAGACGTCTACATAAAATTATACAGATTTTTCAAGGCTTTGACAAGTTTGTTTGTTTCAACATGATGCTTAGAACAATTTTTATGGCGTTTCTGCATAATCGCTATAGCTATATTACTATAAACTTCACGACGCCTAGGTACGTAGCTATACGGTGGTGATAGGGTTAAGACACTAATCAAGTTTCAAACAAAAATTTTTTTCTGTCGCCAGTCCTGTTTTTTTTCTTCTTGGAAAAGGGTATGACCATAAAGTTAACCTTTAAGGTCGAATGGGCTCCAAAAAAGACCATTTTTATGATTTTTTGTGATGATTATTTTTCATTTTTAATAATGTTTAGTTTTTAGTTCGGTCCATATTTCCTATCATGAAATATCGGCAAAAAATGGATTTTTAAAGGCATCTTGAAGTTGATGATCAATCTGATCATGATCAAATAGTATTTTCTTTATAATTTTTGAATGGAATTTGATAGACTGGTTCTGCAAAATGCTTAATAATGCAACAAACATGCTAAATATTAGATGAGTCTCTGCAAAAACTCTGCATTTTGCAGTAAAATGCACGTCATTAAAAAGTATTTAATTCAACTGCGCAATTTAATTGCAGAGTTTTTGCAGAGACTCATCTAATATTTAGCATGTTTGTTACATTATTAAGCATTTTGCAGAACCAGTCTATCAAATTCCATTCAAAAATTATAAAGAAAATACTATTTGATCATGATCAGATTGATCATCAACTTCAAGATGCCTTTTTAAAGGGTATCTGCAAACTCGGCTAATGAACTTGGTCTTAAAATTTTGAAAATTGAATTTAGAAACTTGTTAAAGAGGCTTTTTTTTTGATGAAAAGTTAATTTTTTTCAAAAAATGTAATTTTCCGGTCGTTGTATACAGAGTCCATGACAATTTAGACCAAAATTTTAAAATCTTTCTTAGCCTTGCTTGTTAATTTCATTAACTTTCATCAGTCTTTATTTTAAAAACCTTATTTAAGGATGAGTCTACCGTGACGAAACTCTCACTGTTATTTTCACCAAATAGCTCTAAAGACCATTTTATTACTAGATCCATTAGAAAAAAACTATTTTATAAAAGACCAGTAAATTTTCTTGTGATTAAACGAAATATACTCCATTTCATTTAATTTAAGCAATTGATTTTCTAGATGATTTAATTTTTGAGTGGTTTTAAGTAAATTGAGTTTTTCATTTTTTATATCATCAAAAATAGGTCAATATAACATTAAGACCTAAGTTTACAAACAATTTTATCAGAGCACTAGTTTTAATGTGTATTTCTCTCGAGATTTCTTATTACATTTAAAATTTAGAACAAATTCTACTCTCGAGATCATTTACTCAACAAAAAGTATGAGAATTATAACAAAAAAAAAAACGAATTATTTATGAAAGATAAATTAGTTGTGACGAAATATTTTTTAATTAATCTAAAAAAAAAAAATTTTTTTTGATCAAAGTTTATGTGCTCTTGTACAATATTTATTATCAAATTTTTGAATTTTTTTTAAATTGATTTTTGCTTGTAAATGATTCCCAGTATGATTTTTTCTGCTCACCTTTAACTCACTGTGATTAGTAAATATTTTTTTAACCTCTTTTTTTTGTGTGTTTCAGTTGTATCAAATCTAACAATTTTGTAAATTTTTTTGACATTTTTTTGAAAATTTTTGATTTAATTAATCCGAATTAGGAGATGAGCCTCCTAATTCGATACGGGGGGGATTTAGATGACATTTTTCATAATTCAAATGAATACATAAAAATATTTAATATTTTAATATGAACATAACCAAAAAAAAAAGTGAAACCCTTTTTGTTTTGTTCAGTTTTATTAGCCTAGCATAAGTTTGATTCTCAAATATGAAAACTTTTTTGAAATTGCATTTTAGTTTCTATTTTTATTTTCCTAGGTTTTTTAGAGTCACAAAATAATTAGTAAGATTTACGAGGTCTCTGCGAGTTGTTAGATTTAAGAATTTTTTAAAAAGTAATAAAAAAAAATCTTTAAAGAGTTTCTTAAAGTCTAGAAGGTCGCTAGATAAAAGTCCACTAGTAACCGGTCTTTAAAGACTGGAGAAGGATCGGAGGTCAAGCGTTTTGTCCAAGAGAGCTGCTAAAAATGTCAAAATTTAATGGTTAACTATGTGTTGACAAATAAAATACTCATTTATCAAAAGATTATACCCTTGAAAGGCTTTTATTAAGTGCATTTGTTAACCAAGGGTATGAACACTTCAAATTTTTCAAAAAATAGATTTTTAATATTTTGTTGTTTAGAAGTCTTAAATTCTAAACAGGTCCTCAAATTTAAGATTTTTAAATGGAATTTTATATGATTTCGATCGTTTGGGAATCTCCTTGATAGAGAGAATTTTTTCCATCGGTTGTGGTCCCACAACTTGTTAGCTCTCAGATCACATGAACAAATTAACAATATATTTACTCAGTCGTGAGTTATTAATGAGCGGGTAGAGGGGTTAGGGTCATTACTTTTGATCTCATCTTAATGAAAAAATATTTTCTTGGGTTTCCGAGATCGAAGGGTATGTCGTCGAAAATCCAGATAGTTTTGAACCTGTCCCAGAAGACTAACGTAAGGGAATGTGGCCTTTTGCTAGACAACTTGACTTGGAATATGACAAAACTTGACCAGGCTTCATTTGATACTAATCAAAAAAACAGACTTCTTGAACATAATTTTAGAAAATGAAAAATTTGTTCAAGTTAAATAATAAATTAATCGTGGGAAGCTCACCTTTAATCTTAAAAGGTAAATAAACATATTTTTGTTTTTTTAATTCATTTAGACTGAGAAAGAGAGCAACTCTCACTCTCTCTCTCTCTTTCTCGTTTTAATTGGAATCAAAAAATATTTATTTTAATAGACAGATGTTTTCCTTTCATTTTATTTTTTACAAAACGTAATATAAAAAAAAAATTTTTTTTTTTAAATTTTTCGTATTCTCGTACGTGCCAAAAATATTTTGGATATGATATTATTTTATTTCAAAAATATGAATCAAGCAATATTTACAAGTATCAAATTACCTTTAAAGTCTAATTGATTAATGGAAAGCTTCTTTATTTAAAATTTTAAAATGGATACAAATAATTGAGGTAACAGTTTGTAAGAGCAAACCAAGATCTCTTTATGTTTTATATTAAACTGAATGAGGGGCTATCGATCCTTTGGGTTATTTTTTTAATTAAATAAATTAAACTGAACGTAGATTAAAAAGTAAAAGAAATAAAGCTTATTTTTGGCCTAGGCCTATAGAGAAAAATTTGCTCTTTAAGAATATGTGTTATATTTACAAGTAAGATTGAAAAATGCATGTCCCAAACAGCATAATATGGTCTTAACTATTCAGACCCTCAGCGATTATATTTACCCCCAAAATAAAATATTGGATGTTAGGTTTTTTAGTACGTAGATCACGAATTTGAGGTCAAAAGTTCTAATAGATGTTGAAATAAGTGCATCTTGAAGTTTTAGTTTCATATTATTTAATTTTTTTCTTAGAATCTGCTCATATCAGTTTTTTCTAAATTTCGGCTGAATATAGTGGCAATTATACAGAAAAAAGGCGTTTTTTATCTTTTGTAAATCCAAAAAACGTCATTTTAGCCTGAAAATTTGCGAATACTCACACCTCAAAATGCCAAGTTAAAAAAAAAATTACCTCATTATCTCAATATGACCCCCTCCTGCTTCAGTCTCGTGCGCCTTGGGTTCATTTTTCACATATATCGATTATAGTTTTAAATGAAAGCCCCTGACTCGAAACATGAGTTAAAATTATGATGAGTTTGGGTTTATAGTGCGTTTCCTTTTACCTTTAGGTCCGTCAATCCGATCCTCTCGTAAGACGTCTTAGAGCATGATTTTATGCTCAAACTAACTCAACTTTCAAGTTAAGTTAATTAACTAAACAAATGATATCAGTGAGTTATCGCTACACAGGTGATTTTCTAAAGAAGTCCGGCTATTGTTCTGAATATTTAATTACACAATTTGGAATAGCCGAAAATTATCTTAGGATCACCCACATTTTGAATCCTTTTGAACCCATTATAAAAGCCTATCCGATCCGTCCTGGTAATTTTCGGAATAAGATGCTTCTTTCGAAAATCAACAATACGGGGGCAGTCCTCTTCAAAATGAAGATGAGTCTAATATTTTGAAGCAACTCCTTACTCTAAATTTTACTTGAACCGTTTACTTTACTTGAGCCTAAAGAAGCCTTGCTCCTGAACAAAAAATTAGAATTTATATCAGGTTTCCGGGACTCGAATCTTTAATTGTTGGGATCTTTAGAAAAATAAAGCTAAATATTAGTCTAAGGTAAATAATTTTGACTTTTTCTTGGAATTCTAAAATGTCTGTTTGAAGTAAAGTATCTCGAGAGCAAATTGAAAATTTATTCAAGAGCGAGTGAGAAAAATATAAATTTAAACATTTAGAAAAATATAAATTTAATTATGTCTGTAAAAATTACAACAACAACAACAAAATTGTAACAAAATCCATAAATTTAAATTAAAATGTTACGATTACATGGAATTACGTAATCGCAACAAAACACAAATTTAAATTTAAATCGATTTTAAAAGATCATAACTAATTTTAAGACTCGTACAAAAAAAAACGAAGAAGCCATTTTAATTCAAGAGAAAAGAAAGAGTGTTTATTCAGTATATTTTTATTGTTGAGTAGAATCGATTTAGAGGAAACGACGACAAAAAAAAAACAAAATTAATTTTTGACTAAAGTTCCTGCTATTTCTATCGTTACGTTGTTGCTTTTATTTTTTTTTGTGTTAAACCCGCTCTCAACTACAAAATAAAAAAAAAGAGTTGTATTTATTTAAGTATTTAATTCATTTAAATAATTTGTAATATTAACTAAAGATCAAATTTGATTCGACACAATCGGAGCGAGTTTATTAAAGCTTAATTTTTTTTTTGTTAAGTAGGGTTCTAGTCAAAAATTATTATTTTTTTACGAGTGGATATTTTAAAATTTCAAAAAATGAAATAAAATAAAAAATATATGTAATTTAGATTTGTGTATGACTTTTGGGCTCAAACTAGAAATAAATACTAACGCCTTTCGACATTTAGCTATATAGGAGCTGTGGCAGTCTTTCTTTTCTTTCTTCGTTCCATACCAAGCACTTCTTTATCGATACTCGCAACTGTTTCCGCGTTGACAACACTTTGCGGTAAAACATTCCACTTTGAAACCACTCTGTTCGTCAAAAAGTTATATCTTGATGTTGCTTGTTTGCAAATTTCTCTCTCTAGCTTCATGTCATGTTTTCTTCTTAGGTTCAGCTTCAAACTTGTGGCCATGTTCACTCCTTTCACTAGGTTAATCTTTTCATGACGGTTGACTATTTTGAACATTTGGATAAGGTCCCTTCTTGTTCGACGGTCTTCTAAGCTCATTAAGTTTAAGGCCAAAAGCCTTTCTTGATACGGTTTCTCCTTCAAACATTTGACAAGTTTCGTCGCTCTTCTTTGGACTCTTTCAATAATATTTAGTTTATGTTTTCCAAGGTTGTCGAAAATCTGTGTAACATTTGAAGTATTCAAAAGGTCAATTACAAAAATTGGATTTCGAATGTCTCAAGAGGGATTTAACTGGCGGTTTTTTAAGTTAATAGTCATAAATTTATGAGACTCTTTTTTCGATCGTATTATTTTGAGTTTCCGTCTTTTTTAAGAGAAAATCGAGTCATCAGTTTATTAAAGTGGCCAATAAACGGATTCATTTGTTTCCGGTTTAACGAGTGGCGATTAATAAATATGAATTATTAATTACAATTTTAATAAAGATCAATCTTAAAATTTATTAATTTTAGTTGAAAATTAACATGAGTCTGGTAGCGGCGAATAAGTAAGATTGTACGGAATATATTATAAATGTTAAATTACAAGCATTAAAATGCAATTGTGATGGTTTAAATCAAACATGTCTAATTAAATTTTAATGCCTTTTTGGAAAATAAAAAGATTATTAAATTGGTATTTAAATTATAGTAGGTTTGATAAATTATTTATTAAAAGGAACTCTACTGCGAAAACACTTCGAACAAGTCTCTACTGGTTTTAGCTCAGCAAGAGCAACTCTTGGGTTTTTTTTCGTCAATCGAAAAGGTTTCCAAATAACCAATCTAATTCGCATCATTCAAAATTTCAACAAAATATTTATTGCTCACCAAAAAGACAACCTTTTCACAAAATAAACAATTTTGTTAACCAAATACTTATTTATCGTTTAATTTTTAAGGTGTAAAAATCGGTAAGAGTTAAACCCCTCAGCTTATAGAGAATCTTTTCCTTTACAAGTTGATATATTTTGTTTACCATCCGATCTAAGTATTATTATGACAAGCGTCAACAAGTATATAATAATACCAAACGAAGATAAGATAATTCAACGCATAGAACAAGTACATTAAAACTTGCCGGCTTGTCAATTATTCAGCCGATGGTAAAGTACATATTGTATTCAAGCGAAGTACAATCTTAACCAGTGTGAAAGAGGAAGTAAAAATAAGACAAGCTGTCTGTGGAGAAGTCTCGCATCCAAAAACTGACTGTAGAACATACATGGTCACATCAATGCAAAAATGAGAAAAATTTTAACAAGAAAAGGGGAACACTGAACATTATAATGAGAGAAAAACTTATCAAAAACAAGGTTACATGCCGTAAGTATGTGGTGTCCTTCATTTAAAACTGACATTTCGACTCTTGAAAGGGTACCAAGAAGAGCAACAAAACTCGTAAAATCAATAAAAGACAAGTTCTATGACGAAAGATTGTAAATCTTGAAGATATTAGATTGAGAGGTGACTTGATTCAAACGTATAAGTTGGTTAATGGTGTAGAGAAAATCATGGTCTCTACTTGGAATATGTAATCAGCTAGTACAGTGTCAGCCAAATCTGTTAACAGATTCAAAGCGTGTATTGATAGAGAAGTGCTTAATTTAACCTAATGCAACGACTGCAAAGGTCCATAATTGGGCAAAGCGCTTAATTGCGCTGGTATGGACACAGTTCATAGTTCTGCAGTTTTTTTACTACTACTACTACCTAGAAAGACGCTAAAAAACACCGGGATTCCACAAGATTCCTAGAAAAGCTAGTTGAAAACTCAATGTCAAATCGACCGAGCGAAATGTACAAGTTACAAAAATCTACAGGGGCCAATTGCATGATGATCTAAAGACCATCGATATTCACCTAAGATGTATTTCTTTTCCATTTTTTTTTAGGATCGAGTCAAGGAAAGTTTTATAAAAAATTCGAATAAAATATTCGTCCTCGAATTTAACTTTGAAAATGGCTTTCTTTGTTTGAATTTAAACAAAAAGTAAATTTTAAGGCCATTTACTATTTACAAATATCAAGTGAATAGAATTACTCATTTCTTTAGAGAATTATTATTAACAACAATAACATCTAATTAATCCATTTAACATATTTAGCTATGAGGTTTTGAAACAATTTTTTACTAAAACTATTGATTATATTTCCTTATTTGCTTACATAGAATTTTTAACTTGAGGCAAATTGAATTCAAGAATTTACGCGAACACAAATGAATTTTGTCAAGGAATTTCGTTTTTTTTTCTTTTTTTTTCTAATGGTATAATTTATTAATATTTAATTTATTTTTTTTAATAATTTTAATTTCGAAACTTTGTTGTTATTAACGAGCTTAAATTTGATTCATTTTTTAACTTTAAATCACTTACATGTGTCTAAGGCAAACGTGTTATCGCAATAGATTATATCATTTGTTTATTTTGTTATGTAAAACTAAATGGTTGAAAAGTAATAAAAACAATATGCCAAGATAACGTAAAAACAACAACAAAACGCGTTCGTTTTTATGAAAATCTCGTTCAAATATTTATCGATTCAACTATCGTTTTTATAAAAGATACCTAGTGAGGCCTTATCGTTATCTATGCACTTTGAGATTTTAAAAATGATAATCAAAATGGTTCGTACTAATTTTTAACCATATGCTAGGGTTTTTTTTTCATAAAATTTTGCTTCAACTCATTAAAAATCTTACGATTAAAAAATTCAGAAGCAAAATTTTTCATTTTTAGTAAACTAGGGAAACCGGGTTGCGATTTGACTCACTATATATTAGATCTAAAAAATTACAGAATCGCATCTCCTGTCACATCGAAATTCTTCATTTTTTGTTTATCGAAATACATCTTACAAATTTAAAATTTTTTTTCAGAAAATTTTGTATATTCGCCTAATCATGATATAATGAAGAAAACTTTTTTAAAATCTAATTATAGATTCTAGTAGAAAAGACGATTGTCTATCTTGTAATATATATTATGTGACTATATCTAAACTTTAAACGCTTATAATTTAGTTTGAATAGATTACACTTTTTTTTTTTTTATTTATTTATTTATTTATTTGATTCAAAGGTCGCTTATCCGACCACTTTACGAGGTGTACCGTCAAATAAGGCACAGCCTCTAGGCGAATAAGATAGGAATCTATTATTTACAATTTCATAATAAAAATAAAATAAGAAAATAAATACTATTTAAGTCCATTTTTTTTCTTTTTTTTTTTTTTTTTAAAAGTTCCAATCGTTCCCATCAACGAAATTTGATGATTTCGTAAAGCTTCTCCCGGAGCCTTTGGGGGTTTTTCTCTTTAAATGTTTCCTTGATTGCCTTGACCGTGGTGTTTATTTTCTTCGTCGCTTCAAGCTCTACGTCATTGACGTATTTTGACACCCTGCAAATAGATTTTAGCTCTTCAATCGTTCCTATTTCTTCATCGAATATGTGCTCAGTGCAATTCCAATGTCGTTTTATTCCGTTCTCTTGGATTAACTCATTCACAAGCTTTCTGGTCAGATCATTCCCTGTAAGTCGAATCATGAACTCGGTTTTTTGGTTTTCAATAAATGTTTTTGTATCCGTGATGTTAAGTGCAAGTAAAAGATTAGTGGTTCTGCACCGATTAGGTATACCGAGCATTGTTTTTACCGTGTTTCCTTCGGTTTGTCTTAAATCGTTTAGTTCCGTTTTTGTTAGATTGATTGTTTCCATGCCATACATCAGGACAGGTCTTACATAAGCCTTATAGATATACGCTTTTAGGTATGGATTCGTGTAGTCTCCCCAGACTCCTAGTGTCTTAAGTTTCATTATAGCACCAAGTGCTGATTTTTTCCGTTTGTCGATGTGTATCTTATTTTTGTTTTTAGAATCAATTTCTACGCCAAGGTATTTTATGCTCTTTACTTGTTTGATTACTTCACAGTCGAGTGTTACTTCGCCCCGCCATGTATCTTCCTTCTTGGTTCTTGAGCTACGGTTAATGCCTTGGTTGAAGATCATTAGGTACGTTTTTCTTGAATTGAATGATATCTCAAGTTCTCTACCTATCTTTTCTATGATCTCTACGAGTATTTGGAGACCTCTTTTTGTTTGACTCATGACTAGTAGGTCATCGGCGTATCCGATTATTTCAAGTTTAAAACATGTACATTTGAGATTACACTTTTTATGGCAAGTTTATGTTTTAAACAATCAAGATAAAAAGCATACTCGTTTTGTCACTAAAGGGTAAGATATCGGTTTATTCAAAAAGCATTTAAGATTGAATAAAATCATCTATTGGTATAATTTATATATTCCTTATATAAAAACAAAATTTTCCAAATACAGTCTACGCTGGAATTTATCGCGTCATCCATCCTCAGAAATTTCTAGAACCACCATCCTTTAATAAGCATTTATGACACTATTCAGATTTGTAACGCTTACCTAATTTGAGGTATTGGGTGGGTATGGGTTAGCCGAGAAATTCATATTGAAGGTTCGAAATTTATCTTCTTGACATTCATAAATGTATATAGGGCCATACAAACGGTTTCAGTATTTTTATTTTAAAATTTAAAAAAAGCTATGAATTTATTGTTCTTTCAAATTTAAAGAGTCTGTAATGTTTTTCGAATGGAAAAGGAGTAAGATTTCATTATAATAACACCCCTAAGATCAATATGATGCATAAACAAAATGCAATAATAAACAAATTGATCAAAATAGATAAAAATTAAAAAAATCGACCCTAAGGGACTTTAGACATGTTTAATTACTAGTGTTAAATTTTTCTATATTTTAAAAATAAATTCAAATTTATTTTTGCAAAAATCATTTTCAATATTTTTTTATTTAGGTTTAAAAAACGTTTCTGTTTTTATCTCAAATAAAGTACTCTTTGATTGATTTGAATCATTATTACAACAACAATAAGCTTTTAAGTGTATTTTTTTTCGATATAAATTTACAGTAAAAAATGTGTATTATTTCAAGTTTCCTGATTGAAAAATTCCGTATTAATTTCCCCCGTGAATCGATGTTTTCATTTTTATGTTTTCATAATTAGGTCATTTAGTTTGAATTTTTTTTTCTAGTCTTTAATTATGCACTTCTTTTCCGAAAATCTTCAAAATTTCTTTTAATTTATGTTCCTATTAAATGATGATTGTTATAAAAAATTTTTTTTTGGAGAAACTTTTTCATTAAATGAATGAATAAGGGGACGAAATTTTTTTTTTAAAGTTAGCATATGAGATAATAAAGCACTTTAAGATTAAGTCAATTTTATCGTAACCGATCGCTACAGGGGTTTAAATTTTGATTTTACTGATGTTTAATGCTACACTTGACTTTTTTTTTTCAAAATCAACGGTTCATTTTAAATAGTGTAATGAACAGTGGGAATCGTCTTTCATTAAAATTGGACTCGTTCTGAAAAAATTCATTTAATTTAGTTTTTAATAAACTAAGTTTTGACCTCAATTGTAAAATCATTGGTAAAAGAAACTTTAATTCCATTCTAGTACACTTATGAAATAAACTTTTTTATCTCAAAGTTAGGACCATGCTTAATTTTCAATGACTTATCTCGCATACTAACCTGGTTGTTCACATTTTCCAAAAATGAACGTTCAAATCATTTCATGAACGTTCATCCGAATTCGCCCGTATGTTCAAATGTTTTCAGAAACTTTCATATCTTTTCATAATCTTTCATAGCTTTTCGGAAGCTTTCATAACTTTTCGGAGCCTTTCAAAATTTTTCATAATTTCTCGGATCCCGAATGTCGACGAAAATTTATGAAAGCTTCCGAAAAGCTATGTGAACGACCAGGTTAGTATGCAAGATAAGTCATTGAAAATTAACAAATTCTCAAGAGCATGGTCCTATTTGGGATAAAAGAGTTTATTTCATAAGTGTACTAGAATAAATGCGGATGATTTCGGATGAACGCGAACGTTCATGAACGTTCATTAATGTTCATGAAAGGATTTGAACGTTCAGTTTTGGAATATATGAACGACCAGGTCCATTAAGACTTAATTTCATAGGCATTAAAAGCAAGGTTAAAATCTACACCGTCATTATATGCTTATTTAAGTTAATTAAGCATACTAGGTCAACAAAAAAACTGAGTGTTTTAATAATTTATGTCTTTACAATATTGAGAAAAAGTTAAGAATCTCAATTTTATGTTCCATAATACCAACAAGACAACAAGTAGTAAAGTATCATTTTCAAGTCTTCTTAAAGAAGCTTATGCATCTCAAATTTAAAAGGATGTAATTCAATATGTCTCAAATATCTGAATAAACAGAACCAACTTTATTTCTGATTTTAGTTCAAATATTTTTTTTTAATTTCCTCAATAATTTGATATCCATAAACAATAGGTCTCTAGTTGAGAGCAAAAAAAAACGGAAATTAAAATCCGATGCCACTTTAGATATTTTAGATCATCACTTACACACGTCTAGCAATAATCCTTTCTAATATTTACCTAGTTTTAAATAGCAAGTGTTTTTTCTAAGGATTTCAATTACAGTCTAAATTCGTATAGACGGCTTAATGGAATTTTTTTTGTAATCATGTCAACCTGAATGAGGCTTAAAATTAAAAAAATAATTAAAACACGCTCATTTTCTATGGCTATTGAAACTCAGACATTTTGAAAAAATAAAAATTTTTTTTTCTATTTAGTTTCAAAATTTATTATTACAAAGTGAATAAATTATGAATTCGAGATTTTTTTGTCGATGTCGTTCTGTTATTGATTTCCATTATACTTAACACTTAGAAGCGGTTAGAACAAAAACAAAAAATTTTTTTTTTTAAATTTTGCAATTTAACTTTGATCATCATCATGCACATTCAAGTTAATACACATATACTCTATTTTATTTTGGTTTAATTTAGATATTTTTTTGAATGAATAAAATTTTATTGTGTATCCTAATCCAATTTTTTGTTGGGTGGTTTTGTTGTTGTTGTTTTTTTAACTCGAACCGCCCATCCGTACAATTTAAACACGATCGATAATTAATCAATATTTAATTTAAATTAATCGATAGTTCAACGAAAATTTAAACCTGTTTTTTTTTAGAAACAAACGAAAAATCAATTTTTTTTTTCAAGGTTTTTATTGTTGGTTAGTAAACTCGCTATTTTTCTTTCAAATGTCAAAAATAATTTTTTTAGAATTTAATAATTAATCAGAAAATTGTAACTTAATTCTATTTCCCCCTTTTTTTGCCGTTGATTTATTTGATATGTTTTTATTTTTTATTGGACATCTTCAACTTCGTGTCTAAAAAATGCTATTTTTTGAATTTGAGACGTTAAAATGATTAATGAGAGAACCACAAAGAGTTAAATTTTATCGTTAGCGCTACCGTAACGTTATACATTGATTCAATCAAAATTTGGTAAACGCAAACGTCGATTCGTTTTCAGATGATTAAATTCATGGTTTGATTGATCTCGGAATTTATCCCAAAGAGAGTGTCCTAAGATTAGAGTAACCCTTAAAATCAATCAAGACCCCTTTAATTTAAAGACGACCGTATTTTCTGGTTTCATGATCTTTTACGAGTTGTCATCATAAGACTCGGTGAAGTCAAGTACCACCCATCCCGTCCTTGATTACCATTGAGGCCATTTTATTGATGAATATAATAATGCCATTACAAACAGTCTATCGATTTTTATCCAACATCCCGAGTTAAGAGCGTGAATGAAAAGAAGAGATCACTTTTCTACATATCCCACCCTGCATAGAAAATCCCTTTTTTTTAAACGTTTTTACCCAATTATGACTTTAGGAAAAAAAATTTTCCAACCCATTCGGGTATTAGTGTATACTATAGCTTTTAAGCTTTCAGTTAATACCTCTAAAACAATAATATCTTTTCCCAATAATGAGTACTGAAATGTTTAAAATGAGCTCCTCAACATATGTAAACTAAAAATTCAGGTTTTGGGCTCGGGTAGGGTCACCCTGACCTTGAAATCCAAAATTACAGGCTAACCCATACCCTACCCGAACCCAAAACTTTAATTTTTCACCCAATAGCTTAAAATTAATGGGTACATATGTCTAGTTTTAAAGGGTTTCCTGGTCGTATATTAAGGGTTTAATGTCAAAAATGGCATTACTACGATCTGTTTGAGTTTATGGCTTCTAATAATCTCTTATCAAATTGAGAGATTAAACATTTGTTGTAAAATTTGATTATAAAATCTTAATTCATCGGATTAGATAACTTTAAACAAGAATATGCTCTTATCTTAAATTATGTAATGAGAACTAAAACAGATGAGCTGATTCACTTTGATTCACAAAAAGATTAGTGTCCAAAAACAAAAAACGAAATTTCAATCATAATTTGTAATTACAATATTTCAAAAGAAATAAAAATTTAAAAAATTTTCCTCATTAAAAAAAATCACTGGATTGCAAAATTTTTATTAATTAAAATCCTATTTTTTTTTAGATTCCAAAACAAAAAATGAAATTTTAGACAACTCGTACAAAAAAAACAACAAAAAAAATGCTTAGTAATAATCATGTACAATTATTTGGCGAGAATGCCAACTTGAATCCAAAGAGTTCGTCGACTCTTATATCGACATCATCAACGTCATCGCTAGGACCACAACGATCTACAAACTCAAGAAATAGTACAAACAACTTATCGAATCCAAAGACCCAATCGAATCAAGTTCAATCAAATCCCGTTCAAATTCAAAACTACATAACATGGATTAATTCTCATCTTAAAAAAAGACCTGGGGTCAAACTGGTCGAAAATTTACACAGCGATTTATCAAATGGTGTTAGTTTAATTCATTTAATAGAAGTCATTTCTGGGACTGTTTTGAACGATGTCAATTTGAACCCAAAAAATCAAGGCGAATGTAAAGAAAACATTGAAAAAATTTTAAAATTCATGCAACAAAATTCGATTAAAATGCATCAAACAACAGCTAAAGAAATAACTGAAGGCAACTTGAAATCAATTATGCGTTTAGTATTAGCTTTAGCGGCTCATTTTAAACCGACTAATGTACAACCCTACTCGGCATTTATATCCAAAATAAGCCAAAATACAACAAACACACAAACAACGACTAGTTCAACAACTAATTTAAATAGTTTAACAAACAAACAAATGGCAAATAAGCGTTCACAATCGACAAATAATGTAAATAGCACGAATATGAATAATACCTATGTAGTTAATAATCAACAATCGACTTGTTCAAAGCCAATACTTAATCAAAGTAAAAATTTCTTTTAAAACAAAAAAAAAATTTTTTTTTGAATTTTTGTTTTTCAAGCACGTAATCTAGATTCAATGACTCATTTAGTACAAGCGGCATGTGTGAGTCTAGCTGATGTACGAAAATATAAAAATGAAAATTTTAAGTAAACAAATTTTTATTTGAAACAAGGAAGGATCTTTTTTTGAAATTTTTTTTTTCTAAAGTATAAAGTATGTTAAACGAAACAATTTGGACTTGACTACAAATTCGAATTATTTGAATCCGATTAATTTGAATTCAAATCAAACTTACACACTACCTAATATGAATTATACGAATATTATAAATAAAACTTGTAATCAATTTTCGCCGCCTAAAAATAGTACAATGATTGCCAATTCCTTTTTATTATCGCCTAGTTCGGCTGCACAACCAATTGCGTCTTCGACTGTTTTACAACCGTGTAATAATTTACTTGATACAACTGCTATATCAATGGATCGAAGTGTTATTTACAATTTAAAATCTATAAAAAGTAAGAGTCTTATTTTTATGGATTTGTTATTCTCCTCATGGCTCCTCGGGATATTAATGGATTCTGAAGTTTCCAGTGTTCACATGTACTACTCTCTTGAAGCAGTAACATGTTCATAACTTACCAAGTTTTGAGGGGTCCCAATTTAAATGACCAAGTAAGAGTTGTTCTTAGTTTATCAATTGTATATATGTTAAATAATTACATTTATCATACCAATTCTGAAAGAGCGTAACATTTTACAAATGCCAATTCAATTTTTTTGATAAAAAATATTTCAAAAATGGGGGAGAGATAGAAAATATTGACTACTTTTTTAGATTTTTCACATTTTGTCATAGGAATGCCCACAACTACCGTATTTCCTTGCTTATAAGTGACTAAAAATCGCACCTTTAAGGGATAAAATAATGTCTAAGTGAATTGAATTTGAGGTCCTAATGCGACGCTTTATATACAACACAGTCCGATCTACTTCAAAATCATACGATTTGAATTGATCTGATCTCCATTAGTCTTTAAAAAGGGGGTATTATGAGGGCACTTGTAAGCAAGAAAATACGGTATATTCATCAGCATGTAGAGCAGGAAATATGACACAAAATGCTTAGACTATATTTTTAAGTTATTGACCTAATGGATATAAACTAATGCCTAAAAAGGCGTATAAAAACTAAAAGCTCAAAGATGGCGCTGTGAAAATCATAGAGTTAAAGCAATAGCATTTGTACAGAATTGTTATACAAATTGTTCAAGAGGTGCTATAGTCTAAATAGTAGTAGTAGTAGTAGTAGTATTGGTGAGACTGCAGTATAGTAATCTATACTAACGCTTTTCGGCATTTAACTCCATAGGAGCTGTGACAGTCTTTCTCCTCTTTGTTTGTCCCTTACCAAAAATTTCTCTGTCAATTAAACAGTCAATGACTTTGAAACCATTGACTGTTTTTGCGTTGACAACACTCTGTGGAAAAACATTCCACTTTGAGACCACTCTGTTCGTCAAGAAATTGTATCTGAATGAACGACGCTTGCTAATTACTAGTTTCATGTCATGTTTTCTTCTTAACAAATAAAACTGTAACAAAATTTGTCTAATCTAAATTAAGGGTCCGCAAAAACTCTTTGAAAACTGCACACCATTAAAAAAGATTTAAATTAATTTGCAGAGTTTTTGCAGACTCTTAATTTAGATTAGACAAATTTTGTTACAGTTTTTTTTAGACTATAGCACCTCTAGAACAATTTCTATATCGATTCTGCAAAATTGTTATTGCTTTAATGCTATGAACTTCACAGCGCCCATAATCTTACAGTAAGCTAGGAATTAAATCTGTTAAATTCTCTATAGGTCTGCACTCTTTACTTTTGATGTTTGAACCGACAAATCTAATGATTTTTTCTTCTTTACTTGGACTTTTAGTTCATAAAGGTCAGTTAATGACTTCATGCAATTATTGAGCTCATAAAATTACTGCTTTACCAGTCTTTACTTTCCAACTTTACCATAAAGTAAATTAAAGAGTGTAACCCTAGTTCTCTATTCGAATTTACGAAAGTCGAATTTATCATTCAATTATTAAAGTTTTTCTCGTTATGCATTGGAAAACAGGGGTTCATAAACCTAATTTAAAAAATAGAAAAAACTAATTTGAATAAACAAGAAATATTTTCTATAAAACACGGAAGTTGTCACGATAGAAAATAATTTGCATTAAATAGAAGGAAAAATAATTTTTTTTATTGTTATTTATCTTAACCCAATATGCTGAGTTATTTTATTTAAACCGATTTAATTAATAAAAAAATTTAGGTATTTTAATAAAATCGGTTATAAATCAAAAAATTAGGACAATTTTTGATCGAAAATTATTGATATTTTTTTTTTCCATTTTTCAATTCATTCAAGTTCATACTGATCAACCTAAAGAGTAAATATCATTGATCTGTCAATACTTATCGCATTTTAGTGAACGTAAATTTTCAATTAAGTTCTTTTACTGTTACCTAGAGAGCACTTTAAAAAAAAAAGAAAGTATATAGTCAATTAAATAAAATTGCGTAGTGATTTCAATTTAAAAAAAGAATTTATAATTCTTAACTTTAAATTTTGATTCGATTAGAAAAAATTACAAAAACCATAATTTTTGATAATTTTAAAATCGGAAAAGTTTTTTTTTTTAAAATCAATTTCGAAAAATTAAGGTACTTTTAGTTGAGGAAACACAACATAAATCTTAAACGAAAACACATAGAACCCGAGCAGGATACAGTCAAAAGGGAGTTGTAATCGAACCGTAAAATTTAAAGAACTAAACAAGCATTTTTTTTTTCAATAATTCACTTTTTTCAGTTTGATTCCGTTCCAGTAGAATTCGAAAAAAATTCTCAAAAAATATTAAAATCTGAATATCAAGTATGGGGTGGTTTTACAGCTCGAAATTAAGCCACCACCTAAATGCTACCAAAAATTAAAAAGCACATAAGTTCTTCAATCTAGATATTTTGGCAATATGAAAATCACCATTTTTTTCTAAAAATATTTTTATATTGTTTAAAATATTATTAGCCTTCAGATTCTATGTCGAACGCACCATGTGTAAAATAAACCCTCTTAAGGATGCCTAAATTAGACCCTTCTCTGGTCATAAAACTTTATTCTCTTGGGATGAAAAAAAAGTACATAATGAGGTTTTTTTTATACACTGATCACGAATATGAGAACAGATTTGTAAATTTCTTGTCCCCTGATTTTTCGTCAAATCAACCAGTAAAAGACGATAAAACAATTCTTTCAGATTCGTTACGAGCAAGCTTGATGTAATGATATGTTTCATTTAATAACTTTTATAATATACAGTGCTCTCTCAGACCTGACTTAAGAACGCGCAAAAACCTTAAATTTATCTCAATGAATTTTTTAAAATTTCATATCCTTGGCAACTCTTTTTTTTTAAATAAAAAATTAAGTGTAAGAAAAATTTAAAAATTTTTTTTTGTCTCAAAGATAAAACATATTCATTGGAAAAACAAGATAAAATAGACGAAGAAGAATCCGAAATGAAATCGAATGATATCTTCAAAAAACCAGATGACCCGGTAAGACAAGAAGTTAACAACGATTTAAGTAAAACAAATGAGAATACATCTAATACAAATAATCAAAGTGAGGCTAAGACTGTGATCAATGAAGCATCGAATAACATAAATGAACCGGTAGTAAATCAAGACGATGTTTTATTTAATAATTTATACGACGAAAATGAAGTTAATTTGAACGAGGTTCAATCGGTGAAAGCGATGCTACTGAGACTTCAAACTTTGTTAATGACCGCTGATATGAATGAACTTAAACCTGAAGATTTTGTAGCCCTTGAAAACGATTTGAACTCGTCTAATCTAAGCAATCCATCGAATTTACCATACGAGGAAAAAATTGCCATCCTCAAGTCCGAAATACAACAATTAGAAGCTTACAACTCCGAGTTAAAAAATGAGTTAAATCAATTTAAGACTGAGTCAATCAACAAAAATGGTATTCAAAGTGGTCTCAAGTCTCGTATAAACGAACAAAATAACACTATACTAGAGATGAAGAGCGAACAATTGAATCTTCAACTAAGCGCGCAAAATTTAGTCAAAGAAAAAGATGATCTCAAAAATCAATTGACTTCGTGTCAAGAACAATTAGAGTTGTACAAGACAGAGTTAGCGTCAAGGGATTGTTTAATAGATCGACTTAAAAATGAAATTAACGAAATGGCACGAGAGAAAACCGAACAAGCCAAACTAGTCAGACAACAAGTAAAACAAGTGTCGGATACTTTGGATATTGTACAAGAGAAAGAAAACGCTTTGTCCGGAATGATTGCAAACGCGGACCGTAAATTGAACATCATAGCAACACACACGGGTAAAAAAGAATTGTTGTTAAACGCACCGAAAGAAGAAGTATCGAATATAAAAGACTCATTGGGTCGTTTGAGACACCAATTCGGTCATAACCATCCATCCCAAGTTCTTTTTAATGTAATCGAACAAAATTTAAATAGTCTTTTGGATAGAACATTGAATCCAACAATGGTGTCTTCGTCTACATCCGGTTCGAGTTCATTGACATCATCATCGGCCAATTCACCAGTTCAACATGTACAATCTCAATCACCATCGTCTGTACACTCGTCATCGTCGTCAATATCAGCCGTGTCAAATTACTCTCAAAAGTCTACGGATAAAACTGAAATTGAACAAAAATCTGAACCTATTGTTAATAATGAAAGTAATGTTAAAAAAATAATATCTCGACTCTTGTCTCAAACATACGCCACTGCGCCTGGTATACAACCGGGTAATTTATCAGCTCGCAGTGATACTGCAAAACCGAATAAACTTAACAATCAAATGTGGGAAAATCTTTCTAATAAACAAAAATCAGCTAGTTCATTATTAACAATATCGACATCGACTAATTTTGATTTACCTAGTGGATTTCAATCGTCAAGTGCCAATACAAGTACGAGTAGTTGTAATGTGAGTAATGTATCAATGAATTCGACTAAATGTTTGTATTATATGGATAAAAATGTTACACCGTTTATGATTTGTTTGAATAAAACATTAGGATCGATTACTTTGAATGATTTAAAAGAGGCGATTAAATTAAAGCATGGTAATTATAGGTTTAGATTTAAATTGGTCGATCCGGAATTTGGAACAATCAAAGAAGAGGTTCGTATTTTATTTTTATCTTTATCTCGAAAAAAAATAATTAAACGAGGATTACAGCTAAAAAAAAATCATTTTTGAAATTTTTACTGGTTATGCCTAAAACGCGGAATGCGGAATTTTGGTGACGAATCTATGATAATCGAAAAAATTTTGAAAAGGGTCCAAAAAATAATTTGAAATGAAAAAATTTCCGGGACAAAATTCCGCAAATTTCTGTAAAATGGCTAAAATGTGGAAAATCCGATTTTTAGGTACCAAAAAAATTGAAAGAAGAGATTCGAAATTCAGCATAAAAATTCTATTTTCCGCATTTTATGCAGAGACTTTTATCCAGGGTATTCTTTAAAAACAACACCCATCGACAATGCATAAAAACAACACCGGGTGCAAATTACTCGGCTATACGGGATATAGCCCAGTGGTTTAGCTGATATTATTAAGCATATAAATTAACTACCGTCGACTCTCGATAATCCGAATACACTTTAATCCGAATAATTCGGTAACCGAACAAAATTGACCGGGCTCGAAGCTATTTATACATTAATTGATTATCCGAATATTTCAATCCGTTCTTAGGTCGATTTTTTTTCGGATTAACGAGAGTCGGCTCTATTTCATTATCTACTAAAGTTGGGACGAGCAAACAAATTTGAGAGCCTAATTTATGAGAAACGGGCCTTTGTAATTAGATTTCGTAAATTCGGATAACCTTGTAGCGAACGCGATATTTTTGATTCATTAACGAATGGAATTTAATTTAATTTTTATTTTAGATTTCAACTGATAATAAAATCCTCCCGGGATACGAAGGAAAAATAGTTGCTTGGATCGAGAGCATGATGTGAAATCAAAAGCCAACATGATATTACAAAAGGTGCAGATAGTTAAACAGTTATGAATACGAAACGAATCAAAAATTTAGTCCATTTATTATTACTCTTTTTTTTTGTTCATTTTTTTTTTGCATTTGACTCTTTTGTTGTATAAATAAAATAAAACAAGGAATCTGATAAAGTCTTATAAAAAATATGTTGATTTATAAGATGCTATCTCTTTTTTTTAGACTAATTGATCTAAAAGATCGTTAAAAAATGTTATTTTTTTTTTTCAAATTTTTTGTAAATTTTTGATTATTTCAGTCTTAAATTTTGATTTAATTAAGTATGTCATATAAAAAACTTTTTTTTTTGTCTATGTTTTTCTTTTTTTTTCTACTGATCATTGATTTTTTACACTAGTTTAATTTTTTTCTAACTTTTTTTTTTGAATAAATTGAATGAAATAAAAAAGGTTTCTAGAAAAATAATTTTACCTTTAATTTAGTTTCATAGTTTATTTAATTTGACACAACCTCAGTTTGAGTTATGTTACTTTCTATATCAGTTGCTTCCTTTTTCCGAATTTTGAACGGTCTAAGAAATCACGGCAAAGAGATTATCAAAAAAATGTATACAAGCCTTGTTCGACCCCATTTGGAGTATACGGTGTCGGTATGGAATCCTTTCCTAAAAAAAGATATTGACATCCTTGAGAGGGTGCAAAGGAGAGCGACTCGGCATACATGGCTTTAGAAAGTTTGAATACGTGGAAAGACTCAAAAGACTCAAACTGACAAACCTTACAACCAGAAGAAGACGAGGTGATCTTATTCAAATGTACAAGCTCATAAACAAGCAAGATCACGTAAACTGGTATAAACGATTGGATAATGACGAAACAGTCAATCGGATATACGATACAAGAGGTAATCGATATAAACTAAGACAAGAACTTGTGAAAAACTGTGCACCAAGATTCAATTTTTTTACAAACCGTATCGTGAATGACTGGAACGGGCTAACGAATGAAGTTATTGAATCAAAATCAATTAACATTTTTAAGACTAATTTAGACAAACTTTTGAAAGACTAAAACATTGCTTATGGCCTGGATAGAACCAGACTTAACGCGAGAGCGTAGCAATTATTTTTACTACTACTACTACTACTACTAGTAAAATTAGACTCTAATTTTAAAAATTAAAACGACACGTGTGGGGATTTATATTTTTGTGTAGTGTTGTGCATCGACCCGCAATAGTCGAACTTAAGTTCGAACTTTTTGAAACGACCTGAGTTCGAACCTTAGTTTTCGGCCTTTCCAAGTTCGAACTTTAAGAAATTCGAATTATTAAAATTCGAACTTCCTAAAAAATCGACCCGAATTCGAACTTAGTTCGAAATTTTAGTTATGAGACTCTTAAATGGCTTAATCCCACAAATTTTTATAAAGAAATAATGAATGGTTCATTTATAAGTTTTTATTTTCTTTAACCTTATTTTAAATCATTATAATTCTAAGTTTTCACCCTAAAAACAAAATTTCCTCGACTTTTTCAAGGGATATTCTATTCCTTCTATCCCAAATTTGATAACCAGCTGAAGAAAATAAACGTTTAGATGGCTTACTCATTGCTGAGATAATTTTTATTAACTTAAAATATTCAAAAAGAATAGTACATTTTTTTATTAACTTAAAATTAGCGTCGAGATAATGTGCTGTTAAACCAATGTAGCTATAATTTTTTCTTGATTTCCAGCAATCAGTTGTCAAGCCGATATAGCTTACTGTTTTGAGTTTTTCTTTTAAAATTTTGGATTTTTCTTTATAATGTTTTTTGGATAATTTTAGGATTTTTTTTAATCCGGAATTTTATAATTTGGATTGAGTTGCTTGCAAAACTCTCGAAAAAAATCATTTTGAGCTAATGTGAATGGGAGGGCAGAGGTTATTATATATAAATATAAGTAAAATATGGTTAATTTACACTTTATCAAACTTTTTCAAAAAAAGTTCGAACTTTTAGATTCGAATATAAGAAAGTTCGAACATACAAAGTTCGAACTTTAGTGAAAAAGGTCGAACCCGAGTCGAAGAGGTTCGAACGACAACACTATTTTTGTGACAGTATTAGTATTAGTGAGAATCCAGTTAAGTAATCTTTCCTATCGTCATTCGGTGTTTAGCTCTATAGGAGCTGTGGCAGTCTTTTTTCTCTTTCTTTGTACCATCTCAAAGACTTCTCTGTCAATACCCGCTTTGAAACCATTAATTGTTTCTGTTTTGATAACACTCTACTGTAGCTCATTCCACTTTGAAACGACACAAGTTATGTATTGATGAACCGCGTTTGGTTATTCCTCTCATAAGTTTCATGTTGTGCCTTCTTCTTAGGTTCGTAGGCATTTGACTAGCATATTTAAGGTGCGGTCGCACAAGTCCTGTATACAATAGTTTAAATGTTTCTTTATCCAAACATACGAACGAGTTTCTAATTTGGTCCTGAAATTCTATTGACTGTAAAAGCCGCGATTGCTTGTTCCATTTTAAATCATTTGACACGACTAAACTAAGAGCCTTTTCTTCAGTTGTTTCCTTTAGGATAACCTGACAATCTAAGATTGGAACTGTATAACCGATCTTATTTCTATTGCTTCTATTGAGACAATTTATATTGATACATTGACCACTTCGTTGTCAAGCTGCTTAGTAAACTAAGATGAAAGGATGGCGGTGCAGAGTCTTCCTAACTTTTCAAATAGGGGACTCAATTCTCCTATAGCTCCTCCCTTGCCACTGTGTCTGTAACAGCTAGTTGCAAAACTGTAAAGATCACTTAGATTCTTTTGATCAAAAACCCTTATTTAACACCCATAGTAGAACGGATAAGCAAGAGTCAAGTGGAAAATTGTTACCTTCAGCTCACTGATGTTTTTTTTTCAAGTCCACATTTTATCAAGTTTTCCTAACGTCAGTCAGCAAGTTTTGTTGATTGAGATTATTTATTCTCGCCTAAGTCAAAAGCTATCCGAGGTGTGTGACTATACTCGAAAAACATCGTTACACTGCAGAGATGCAACTGCGAACGTGTATTTAATCTTATAAAAAAACATTTAAATTTGTTAATAAATAACTTTATTCAAGAAAATAATTTCAAAAAAAAAAAAGAGAGAAAAAAAATTCAGAAAAAAAAACTTAAAATTTTATTCAATAAATGAGTATATTAATCAAAAAAAAATTATTGCAAAAATCGATCGATTAATTGTTTATTTATAATTGTAAACTAAAGATTTTTTTGTTTAATTTTGATAAATGAAGAAAAAAAAATTGATCAAAAAAAAAAAAAAACCAAAATTTACTTTGCCACACAAGTCTTTGACATGCTTCCTTAATAAAATTCCGAAAATAAAAAAAATACAAAACAATTATCACTCACACACACGCACACGCTCACAAACATTCGCTTTGGTTTTATTTCGAAATTGTAAAAAAAAAAAAATTATTTTTATTTTCTTGCTAAAATTGTAAAAAATTTACACTTTTTGTTGTTATTTTGGAACGGACCCGAAATAAATAATTTTTCTTTTTTTTTGTTTTGTTTTCTCATTTTAAGACTTAAACTTTTTTTTCGTCTTATTTTGTTCTAACAAAAATTTATTAAATCGTTTTTTATCCTCATCAATTTGTTTTAAATCCTTTATTTTTATTTTTAAATATTCCCGATCTTTTTGACTTTTAACACCTAATTGTTTGAGTTTAGTCGAATCCAACTGGGTCAATTTGTCACCATCGATTCTTGTGTCTAAAAAATTCTCAATGTACATTGATAAATCGTTAATTGACAACCATTGTGCCACTGTCTCACACGACCACTCTTCAATCGGTTGAGTAAAACTCATCAACTGATTACCCTGACTTAACAAAGACCCTGAATTCAAACTACTCGTTGTAATCAACGTTGATGTTGAATTTATCGAGTTCAATGAGTAACTAGGCAACAAATTTACTCCGTTTAACCTATTTCCTGTGTTTATATCAAATTGATAATCGTCGTCTTTTTCATCGTTTCTGTTCTCTTCTTCTTCCTCATCGTCATCAGCATACTCTTCTTCGGTATTATTCTCATCGTTATTACGATCTAAATCATCCGTGTCTGTTTCATCTTCTTGACTATTTTGATTAATTGTATCACGTCGAGTCGAGTTAACTTTTACAATTATATTCCTATATTGAAGTTTATCTTGAGGTTGTTGACGTGATGCCAAAGACCCGCGTTTTATCAATGACGATTTAAATTTAGACGGTTCATTGTCTAACATGGGAGTCGGACGTAGACAATTTAAAACGTTTAGTTCGTCTGATTCGGGCGGCGGTGGTGGTGGTGGTGATGATGGAACAGGAAGTACTTTTTTAAGTTGATGTATCACCGAGGACATTGGAGGTAGAGGCGGCGGCGGGATTTGTCTACTCGAGTAATTAATCGTTTGTTTAACAGTTGTCTCAATTGATTTTGTTTGACTTAATAATTCGATTTTTTCTTTTAGTAGCTCGATTTCTTTCGACTTTTCCTCGTCTCGTTGTTCGTATAGTTTCAATTTATCTAAATTTTGACCAAATTTTTTATCCAATTCGGCATACTGATCGATCATTTGTTGAATTTGTTGTTTTAACGAGTTCAACTCCTGTGCTGTTTGCATTTCAGTTTGTTGTAACTGCATACAGCGTTTGTTCAAACGATCTTGTTCTTTTTTTAGGCTTTCGTTTTGTTTTTCAAAATCGGTTAGTTTAGCTCTTAGTTCCATCAACTCTGTTTGGGTTGTTTCGTCATGTTCTTCTTCTTCGATTTTTTCGTCCTCCTCTTTTTCGTTTTGTTCCAACTCGGAATTACGAGTTGGACTTTGTTGGAGGTGGGAATTTAAATGTGACTGAGATGCCATTTGAGCCTGTCGTGTCAAAAATTCTTCCTTCAACCGGTCTTGTTCCAAAGACTGTTGGATCAAACGAGCGATCTCAGACATCTCACCAACCTTACCATCATCGCTTTTCTCTCTACCAATCGTAAATTTAACCAACCCTTGGGTCGATCGAAGCACAGCCGCAGCTAGTGTCTGTGTCACTCCGACTAGACTAACCCCATCAACCTCTATTATTTGATCCCCTACATTTAATCGCCCGTCTCTAGCAGCCGCTCCATTTGGAGTTATAGTTTTGATAAAAATACCCAATTTTTGAAGACCATGTTCAGCACCGACTCCCATTCCGATAATACTTAACCCTAGTCCATCTGAACCACGTTCTAACTCAACACTAAACACATCCATTTTTTCAATTCTTTTTTCTAACTCGAACTCGGCTGACGCACTTATTGGATCGATGTCTTCATTACGTCTGTCATAGTCACTCGATGAAAATGTCGAATAGACTCGTATTGGCATTCGAGAAAAGCTAACTCGACGTTTCTCGGTTTTAATCGGCTCCGGATGTTCTGTTTCAGAATTATCCACCAAACCGGGAATTTCATAAAAATTCTCAAAACTTTCAAAACTCTCAGTATTCTCGGTAATTTCGATAACTTGAGGCTCTTCAAGTTTTTTAGACTCTTCCAAACAATAAGTTTCAGTTTTAATTTCGGACTCGGATTTATCAGAAAGATTTGAAGTTGACGTGTTTGTGGACGTTGGTGATGAAGTACCAGAGCTATCAGGAGATTTTTTTAATCCAAGTTTAGACCATGATCGGGTAGGTACTTGGGGTTTAGGCGAGTCTAAATTATCCAAACTTTTAGTCTCTGCTTTGAACTCGTCCAAGTCATTAACAGAACCCATGGTTAAACGTTTTTGTTTTTGCTCATCTTTTTGATTCAAGTTGTTCAAACTACGTCGAGAGTTTACAGTTTTGGTGCATTTAAGAGTCTGTGTCATTTTAGCCGATTCGGATTCCATACGAGCAAATAGAGCCTTGGCCGATTGGAATCGTGTCAAATGATCCGTGTTCGCTTCATCGGGTTGTTCGATTTTAGGAGTTACATCGGGTTTAGGCACATTTTTTAAAAGATTAATCCGATTTATAATCGATTCGGAATTTTGTGTCCTAGGTGTCGATAAACTACGTGATCGATTCGTTGTGTTCGATTGTATTTTACTATTCACTTGATTAACGACGGTTTCATTGTTAAAACGTGATTGATGTTTGAGTAAAGTTGCTGCCGGTTGTGCTGGTGTAGGTGGTGTATTTTCGTGTGATTCAGTTTGATTGAAAAAAACACTTTTTAAACGACTTACATTCGAACCAAAACCTGGTTGATTCGATGCTGAACTTCGATACGACGTTGGAGATAAAACAATTGTATTTGACATTTTTTTTTTATTATTTTTTTATTTTTAAGGTAACATTTTAAACTTATTGTCTAAACAAAAAAATAAAAATGAGATTATTTTTCATTTTTAAACGTAAAAAAGTCACGCTATTAGAGTGAGTCAAAAATCCGCTATGTTTACAGTGACAAAACTCACGCGTTCTATTCAAAAGATGTCGCATTGCATAAAAAAATAAATTTTTTTTTTTAGAACAATTAATAGAAACGAGAGGAATTTGTCTCATTTGTTGTTTGTTTTTGTTTTTTTTTGTTTTTAAAGATATGCTCGATCGATAATGGATCGTTTATAAAATTTTCCAAAGGCAAAAAATTAACTTAGACTGATTTTAGATTTTAGTCTATCTTAAAATGATGGCTTAGAGCTGCTTAGTGCAATTGTTCAAAAACGTCGACACTAAAAACCGAATAAAACCCAGCAGTCTCATGCCAAGGCACTTTAAAATAACTCATGACTGGAAAATGTTAAAACTGAGTTGTTTGAAATCTCACATTGACACTGGGACCATAAAATTATTATCCTCTAAAGGCATAGATGATGATCTTCAAAAACAATGCAACGTTTTTGTTCAAGGCAAATGAGCCATCTATTTTTGAAACCACTTGTTTTCGATTCGAATAAAAATTTTATAAAAAATAAAGGTAATTTTAAAAGCACTAAAGAGTTTACGACTGAGGGTATTTTCGTAAATTGAAGCCGTAAAAAATCTCTTTCAGTTACATAAACTAAAATTGTGTTCTAGTTGAGAGAAACAATCGTAACAAAAAACTTTGTGTTATCAACTTTTTTGATAAATTTGTTTTTTCACGATTTTAGGAAAAAATTTAAAAAAAAAAATAAATAGGATACATTTTAATAAATTTTGGATACCCTTAGGATATTTTGTTGTTTTTAATTTTTTTTCCAATGTTAACCTTAGTTATTCAATTACTTTGCAAAATGAAGATTTTCTTCTAGAAAAACCAAGGTTCTACAAAACAAACAAAGTAATTATTTTTTTTTGGCTAGCGGGAATATAAAAAAAATTTTCGCTTGGGAACGAAATTCGAAAACTTTTAGAATTTTTTCAAGAAATCGAGGTTTTCGACATGGACTAGATACGATTCTTTATAAATCTCTGTTACTTTTTTATATCGAATCCAACAATAATTTTTAATTTTTTGACCCAAAATTCGTTATCTCCACAAGAAATGATACTTTCGAATTTTCAAAAAACGGAATTAGCACCATTTTTAGCGCCCAAAATCGCTCTAAAAAAGTTAAATTTTTATGATTTTTGATTTTAAGATCTTTTCGTTCTCAAAAAATAAAAAAATAACTTCTGGAGTTACAGAGAACCGTCTTTGGTTTAGGCATTTGCATATAAAATGGGTATGGGGACATCACCTGGTTCAAGATGTGATTTAAATCAAAGATATCCTTTTTTCCACCTCGAGAACGCCTTTTGGGATTTTTTTTCCGATCGATGGTACTAGCGTCAATAGGAATCTTTTAGTTTTCAGACTATATCTACAGATCAAGAATAAATTTTTCCTTAAATTTTTAAATAAAGCATTAGACTGCAAAAAGTGTAAGGGAATGTATAAAATTTATCATTGCTACTCCCCAAGGATCGTATATTATAGTTAAAATTAGAAGAAAAGTTTTGAATTTAATGCACTTAACATTACATAAAACCAGTATTAATGCATTTTTAATGTTTGATGGTAGAGTTACAATCACAGTCTTTTCTCGTTAGATAAATATTTTGAATGACTTGATGCTTTTATAGTTGATTGTGTGACAAACTTTTTTTAATAAAAGATATTCTGGAAATAGACCCCTAAAATGCCTCTTGATCAACAACGAAGAACTGCAAAGTTACTTTGTTAATAATGTTAACTAAAGGTCAAAAGGGATTGGGACTAGTCTTGAATAAACAAAGTCAATCAATTCTTGGCTACGACGTCATCAAGGATCACACATAAGCAATCTATTATAGGAAAAAAAAACTTCGATCGTGGGCTCTTTGAACACTGATTTTTTAAAAATAAATTAATCATTCCCATAATTTAGAGTTAAAAACTTACATAATAGCTAATTACAAAATGAAGTAACCTTGAGTAAAAAAAATACCAAAGAAAAAAACGATTTGACTTTTAATCAAAATCTTTTTATGTTATCTCATTCAATGTTAATCGAATTTTTTTTTTAAAATTCAAAGAATTTTTTCATTAAAAACTATAAACCTTTAATCCTTGGTAAAATAGAAAAAAAAAGTCTTAATTAGAAAATTTAATAACATAATTATTTAAAGCCTTTATCGAGTTATTTTTCTAGGTCATGAATGAAACAAAAAAAAAAAAAAGATTTTGAAAAAGTTCTTTGTTTTTATGACTTGATAAGCGATTGTATGAATCATTTTGCGTAGTTGAAAAAAAAAATTAATTTTTTTTATTTTTATCATAACAACTGTAATCATTTAACATTAATCCTAGTTCGATGTTTTCTCAAGAAAATCTTATTAAATTTCATGATTTTGATTATTAGATGGTTATTGCACGCGATTTGAAGCCTTTGGTATTTTTCAAAAAAACATGCAACTTGAGTAAATGAATGTATACCCATTTAACAAAATAATTCAATTTTTTTTTTGAATTAAAAATTTAAGGAGCACATGTTATGATGTTGTTGGTTTTTTTTTATGTAATAAAATATTCATCTCATTTCTAACAACATAAAAAAGAAATTAAATAACATGTTCTAAAACTTGAATAAAATCTTAATAAATGTTCAAATTTAGGTTTTCAAAAAAATTGAGGAAAATATGGAGATTTATCCGTGTTTAAAAGGAGGGAGTAAAGGGGCTAGATAATTTTTATTAGAGCTTAATATTTTATTTGGCACGGTACGGTGTTAAGCTAGGGTATATGCCTTTTTTTCACACTAATGGTCTTAATAAGACTTATTGTACTTAATGATCTTTAGCAAGAATATCTGACCTTTTTTAACTTTTTGGTTTTTCTATGAAATTTTATAAAAGGTTCTAATTTAAGTGAAATTAATTTTTACGATCAAAGTCCGAAGTCTTCTTTTCAGTTGGCTTTATAAGCCAAAAACTGAATCAATTGTGACTAATTTTATGGTTAGGTTGTTAGGTACAGTTGTGATTATTCAAGAATTACTCTTGTGAACTCTCATGAATTAATGATTTTGAAAAGCCTTAATTGATTTATGAGTATCAACTGAAAGCTTATAAGCTCTAGTCAAAGCTCGAAAAACTAGCTTTAATATAATACTCATAAATCGATGAAGGCTTCTCGGGTCTAGTCTGATGGGCACTTTTTGGTCACATAATAGGAGAGAGGAATAGGAGAGAGACACAAAAAACAAGTCGAAATCAATAAATGATATTCTCTTGGAAATTTTTGGCGAAAAAGTCCAGAAACCTATACTGTGAACATGATTCGGTCACATAATAGGTCAACTTATGTTCACGTAACCGAGAAGACCCGGTTTTTCAAAATCATCAGTTCACAAAAGAAACACGTGAATACTCACAACAGTGAAAAGTCAAAAAATGCAATATTTTCAATTTCACTTGCTCTTTTTGAGTACCAACGTAGTATTTTAAATTTTTAAAGTCGACACTGATGAGACAAAAAAATCATTCATTTTTAGGTAATAAGATTTCTAACCGAAATTTAAATTAATCGCTTTGGAGTAATGACGCGCTATTAAGCGAGAAAGTATGGTAAAATGAAAAAATTTTCTTCATATATTTTCAAATACAAAATAAGATTGAAAAACAATTGAGGACTATTTAACGTCAAAACTTAAACCAACATTTAAAACAAAAAAAAATCTAAAGTTACTCCAAGTCTTATAATAAAAAAAGCAAATAAACTTTTTGCAAAATGTAGATTTTAATTTTCAATTAAAAAAAAAAGAATAGAAAGAAATTAAGGTCTTTATGAAAAATTCCAAGTTTTTGAATCACATTTTCAACAAAAACAAAAAAAGAGTAAAAAAAGTATTTTTCTTGTCAAATCCTTTCAAAATACTAAAAAAAAAACTGAATCCAGAATTAAATAACTTTTAATTTCGAAAAAATAAAAGATTACAAACAAAACAAGCTTAATACAACAAAAAAAAAACGAAAAAAAAAGAGAAAAAGGAGGCATTAACTAATTATTTTTAAATATACAAAAATAAGCTTAGATCAAAAATTTTAAAAGCGAAAAGAAAAAAATAAATTATATAACTTTAAGTAAATTTAACATCTCTGGTCGCGCTAACAAAAACAAATTTGATTTGATTGATATTAGATGACAATAGAAATAAATAAAACCCTCTTTTAACAATTAATTTACAATCAGATCACATTTTTTGTTGGTCATGTTAAGGATAGATTAGTATTTTATGATAATCATTAAGGACCATTACTAACAAATACAAGCACAATATTTGTTGTTTTATTAATGGAAAATTTACTTTTTTATGTAGACATATTTATTTTGTAATGTGTTTATATAAAAACGTCTTAGCGTCTATGATACCTGTCACTTTTTCTTTTGGTTTAATTTATAATAATTTGATGGTTTCTTTGTTTGTTTGTTTCTAACGCGCGTTAACTTCCAAATATTTTTAAATTATTTAAAAAATGATCACAAAAAACTGGAATATACTCTTTTAATAAAAAATTACCATAAAATTACAACGCAAATCGGGTAAAACAATATCTTACAAGAGACTGAAAGACTTATCTGAATTTTTATTAAAGAAACCTTAATTAAGAATACAATGATCAAAAGGGTGACCCATCCAAAATTTCAAAATTTTTTTTAATGAAAAATTTTAATTTTTGTTCTATATCTTTTTAATTATAATAAAGGATTTGGTTTTCCTTAAAAAAGAATACTAAACCCTCACTAAACACCAAGTCCTTATGAAATTAGTAAACATGGATAACCGAGATAAGAAAAATATGGTCTATTTGACTCAATATTTCGTGTTAGTATTGATTTTAGGTTTAAGTATTGAATAATAGTTTTTAACATGGTAAAATAAAAGTCCTCACTTTTATAACATATTTTACTAATCAAAATAAACTTACCCAAGTAGAAAACTTTTTTAAAATCTAAATTTAGATTAGAAATTTTAGCATTTAGATCGATTAAATCAAATAAAAACGAAAAATTTCTTTACGGTTAAAAACTTTATTAACAATTCGCGATGTTTCGGTAAAACATGGTTACCATTATTATCAAGCTGTTAATTGATCTAAAGGGAATATTTAGAAATACAAGGGATTTTTAAAAGTTTGAAAATTATTTTGAAAGAAAATTTTAATATTTCAAATTTGAAAAAGCATATCATGTTAGTGGGGTTTAACTTCAAATACATATGCAATTACATACGTATTTGCAGTTAAACAACGCAAATTGTTAATAAAGTTTTTAACCGTAAAGGAAATTTTCGTTTTTATTTGATTAGATTTTGATTAGAAAGACAATACTCTATCGTCTATTATATATTGAGTGATTATATCTAAACTATAAAAGATAGTATACTAACCTGGTCGTTCATATGTACCAAAAATGAACGTTCCATATCCTTTCATAGCCTTTCGGAACCCTTTCATAAATTTATGGATCCCGAAAGTCCACGAAATTTATGAAAAAGTCCCGAAACGCTATGAAAGGTTATGAAAGGATATGAAAAGTTCTGAAAACTTTCTAAGGTTCGAGCGAATTCGGATGAACGCGAACGTTCATTTTTGGAACATGTGAATGACCAGACTAGTAGGTCATATTTTCCCTTTATTTATTTATTCCTTTTTTAAAAAGATGGTAAAAATTAGTGTTGTGCTGGTAGGAAAAAATCTCACTAGAATCATCGACTAGTCATTTCTTAGATGGCCTGATACTAGAACAACTTTGAAAATCATCGTATTGGAACGCGCGAGTCACTGTGATTTAAAATACCGAATTTGCAAAATTTTCTTAGATGATTTTTAGAAATTAGCGCACTAGGGAGTTTTGTTAAGTAAATAATTTTAATTTACGATGTTATAGTATAAGCGATTCTGTCATTTTAAAGGTATAAAATATAACCATTATTCAATTGCAAAGCCAAAACTATACTTCTAAAACCCGGTTACCCATGTTTACTATTAATGGGGCATGTAAGCCTTTCAAACTAAACGAGATTCCGCTGTATTTCGATTTAAACAAAATGATTATCAAAAAAGTTTTCTATAATTTCCACTTTAAAAAAAAACAAACTTCCTTGGGGTTCAATTTGCTATAAGTTATCTTTTTAATTAATTTAATTTGGGAAAAAAATTAATTAACAATAATTGTGTAGTCTTAAAGCTAACAAGAGTAAGTTTCGATTAATTTAATTGAAATGTACCAAGACCTCACTTCCTTGAAAATATTTCAAAAATATTAAAATCTAAATTTATCGTTTAAAAAAATTAAATTTGATCACATTCCTTATCGAGACATAATTATCATGAATCATTTAAAAGACGGCGAAGATGAACACAAAAAAAAACAACAAAAATCGATAATTAATTAATAATGGACCTGAGGACTTTAAAGGCATTTTTTTTTGTTTTTATAAAAGCATCTGCTTATCTAACCAAATAAAAATATCTTGAATTAGGATTTATCGGACACATTCAACAACAAACAGCATTCAAATTTTTTTCAAAAATAAAAAAATTGTTATTGTTGTTATTAAATTGCTTTAAACCATTAAAGCTCTTCTTAATATTTTGTTATTGTTGTAAAGAGATGGTTTTTGTTTCGACTTTTTTTTTTACGATAGTAACAAAAATAATTATTAAGAACAAAAATAAATATCAGTCTCATTTTAGACCATTAAATTTGCATTTATGTGAGTTTCTTCTTTCGTTGTTATTGTTGTTTTTGTTGTTATTGAGCTTGCCTCTCTTTTATTTTTTGTATTATTTACAAAATATTGAAAGCTAAACTTATAAACTAAAGGAAACCATCCAAAAAAGATTTTATAAATATTTTTTATAAGTCTTTCTCAATTGCTTAAATCACGAATTATTGAATTATTGAGGTAATTTATTAAAAAAAAAAGTTTTCATGATTTTTAACACTCTTGACTATTTTTTTAAACTATTTTTGTCACGTAATGTTTCAGTTGGATAATCTTAGAAAATCATGATTGTTGTTTTTATGTAAATTGACTTGGCTACAAACAAAATTATAAAAAAAAACTTAATTATCTAAACAAGTCTTAACTTTCGACTTGCCTCTAGATATTTTGTTTTTAAGCTATTTCGTCTTCACATGTAATTTCAAGTGAAGATTGTTAAAAATTGAACACATCTACATCGTACTTATTCTTATAATTTGGACCGAATGTTAAGGTTTGGAAGCTGGTCAATCGCGTGTGTTGAGATCTGAAGCTTTTTCAAGTCAAAATGGTCATCTAGGTTTAAAAAACTCAACTAAACGAGATTATAATTGTTTAATTCAGAAACTTTTTATACTCGAAATTAACAAAATAGTGTTAAAATTAGTTTCATAAAGCTAATCATTAGATTACGATTTTTAAAAGTATTCGCTTTTAGATTACAAAACATTTGAGATCAAAATAAACCATTTTTTTTAAATTAACATGTTAAGATTTTAAGGTACGAGTACGAGATTTAACTACAAAAACAACAAAAACAAAAAGTTTTTGGGTCTTTTTTTTTACTTTAATCTTAAAACCCAAAAAATAAATACTAAATAAAACCTTAGAAAAACAACACGTTTATCATTTTTAGTGCAAAAGTATACAAGTACTTAATTTGTTCGGTTTATCGGACCAGTTTTTTTTCTTTATTCGTTGTTCAAAGTTTTGTTAGGATATATATATATATTTAACTTGATATATATTATTCTTGTAAAAAAAGAGAGAAATAAAACTTTTTTTAATAAAGTTTAACTAGCGAAAATCTCAAATTTCTTTTTCGATTACATAATTTGATATTTTTTGCTAATAAAAAAATTAAATTTATTAAAATAAAATTTACATCATTAGTTCAAGAATTTTTTGTTCAAGGCGACCATTCATTTTTATGATTAATTACAATCAAAAACTTGTTTTGTTTTTTTTGTATCGATTTTTTCTTGCACTCGAAATTATTCACGAAAAGTTATTTTGGCGTATTTCCTTGAATTGAAATCGTTATAATTCGATTGAAACGTATGCACCTAACATGGAGAAGATAGGTTCGGATTTTATTATTTTTAAGGCCATAAGCTTCAGATCAATAAAAATACGTTATATATTTACTTAGTTTTAAAACTTAGATTTTTGTTTGTGTGTTACTTCTCGTGTGAACATTCGAGTTTAAAATGTGCACGATTTTATCTTGTTTCTTTAATAAAAACTAGCTTCTACAAAAAAACAGCCATTATAAGTTTTTCAATCCATGATGGTGATAGTAAAAATATAATGGGAGTACAGTCGACTCACTTTAATCCGAACCACGTTAATCGGAATTTTTTACTAGTTCGTTGAAAATTTGTGTCCCATTCAGGTCTCGATACATGTAAATTTACGGGTTTAATCCGAACCCAGTTTTCCGAAAATGTTCCGATTAAACCGAGTCCACTGTATTAATATTTCCTTACTCTTCACCTTCTCTGCTCAAACTTAGAGCTATCTGATTACTCGATCTTTAATTTTATGTTATTTGAAAAATAAAAGAAAAAAAAATTTAGGTTCATTGAGCAGCTCTTATTTTGAATTTTATTTTCAGGGATATATGGGTGACTGGATATTGTATTACTCATTAAGTACTGATTAGCTTTACTTTTGATTAATTCGTGAGATAAATCATTTGTAAAGCATTCATAGACTTAAAAAATAAAAATAATAGCATTATGAGGCCAACTTCTACGAAGACTTTACAAGATTAACATACAAATTTTTGAGTAACAGGATTATTAATTCTTAAATTTCAGCTTACTCGGCGTAACTCATGATTAAACCTCTAATGAATTATTTAAATTTTAAATCTTTATCGTTGATATTTGAATTTGAATTATAAAATTTTATCGCTTCAAAAAAATTTGCCTTAAAAAAATTTATGAAACTTTTAAAAAAGATTAAAAATCTTACCCCTAAAAAAAAGAAAGTTAAGATGATCATATAGATCTAATTAAATCTTCTAATGATGTAATTAAGAATTTTATTCAACGATGGCGTGTCTAAGGCTTGATTACATTATCAACACTGATTCTTTACCGAAAAAAAACTTTAGGTTAAATTATTAATTTAGGTACACATTTGGATCCTTGGTCTATAAAGAGCTCGAAAAAGATTTTTTTACTGTATATTCTACTCTCTAAATACTGGTAAAATAAAAAATAATGAATTGGATATTTTCAAATTTGTAACTTCAAAATTATCCAAAAAAATCAGACCGGTCGCCTGACAAAAACTTTTAGTAGTGGTAAGTGCTCTCGAGGCCCCTCCACCCCACCCCTAATTCAATTTTGCACCAAAAACTTCACAACTCAAGGATTGTACTAAGACTCGCTCTAAAATGACCGCTTTATCTTGCTTATTGAGCCCATCTCTTTATTTAAGGAATGGTCGACCTTTTTCAAAATAAGCTAAGATGCAAGCGACAAAAATATGTTACAGATTTTCAAAATCATCTTTATCATGCGGATAAAAGATGTTTATTGCCCATCCGTTTTTTGAAACTAAAAGGCGAATTTGACATGCCCTTTAAGCTTCAAAAAATGTGTGATAATTTTTTATCGAAGTAACTAAAGGTTTAACGCCAAAACTTTGACCCAAGAAAGTCATGTTTTTCAAGAGCATCAAGATGAAAGGTATCTTAAAAAATCCAATAAATTTAAACAAAAATTTTGAAACTACCTAAAATCTCTTTGCAAATATTAAATGCAATATCGAAAATTTTCTAAAGAAACACTTTGAAAATCTCAATTTGAAAACTTTTTAGACTGATGGTATTGAATTTCGAAATATCGTGATTCCAAAAAAAATTCGGTTAACGAAGCCTTAAGGTCCTTAACGCTCAATTAAAAACTTAAAATCAAGATCCAAAATAAAAATTTGATTGAAACAATTAAAATATTTTTATCAATATTAATATCAGTGGATTTTACGAAAAAAAAAATGTCCACGCATTTGAAATTGAGACAAAAAAAATGAGAGATTGAAAAGCAATTATGAATTCGAATGTCAATAAGACTTAATGTCAAAAAACCTTGATAAATTGTCTTGATGTAGATTTAAGGACTAAACCTCAAAAATAATTTTCGAAAATAAAAAAATGAATTCGAAGTTAAAATAAAACTACTTTAAAAATTAATTTGTTTTCATAGGGTGGTTCGTTTAGTTTAAAAACTAATCGAAAAACTCTTTTCGTGATCTTACCCGTATCGAGCCTTATGCAAATAATTAATGAATAAATATACTTTTTTAGGAATATATTGTAAATTTGGCAACAATTAAAAAAAAAACAACAACAACAACTAATTAAGATATCATAGGTTTTTATATACAGACTACTCGCTAAATTTCCTTTAACAACATATATACAACTTGCATGATTCATTATTTTATCTCTTTCTCTAGAGAGCCAGCAATTATAAATCAATTTTTGTTGTTTGTTAAAAAAAATCTTCAATTGTCTTAAGGATTGATAAGATAAGAGTAAATGCAAAAATAAAAATGATTAGACACTTTTTTATTTGGAACTTAAACAATGAAATTTAAAAAAATTTCTACTTGATTTATTAAATACAAAAAAACATGTAGAAAAAAGAAAAAAAAAGCAAAATCTATCACATAACTATTTTATTGTGAGTGTTTGTTTAAGTTTTTTGTTTGGTTACACTAATGGGTCAATCAATCAAGATTGACTAATGAAATTATGCTGTAGGAATTTCTAATTTCTTTTAAAGATAATTTAATCATTGGGAATGTTATTTGATCAAGTCTGTAGAATTCAAAATATGCGACCAAGATGTTCAAATACCCGGAAGGCGTAGCAATACTTTTGTACACTTGATAACAATATTGGGGGAACTTTATTTAAAATGTACGATTGTAAAGTTTAGTACAAAAGTACAGAAAAGGAGTATGTAATATTTGAATGTTATCTCCGCCCCCAAATATCTCAAAAACTATTCGTTTTTATACTTTTTTAACGTTAGATTCGAAAAGAGAAGATAAAAATCTAGCCCAATGGATATTTTTGGTTTAAAAGAGCTTGTGCATATTTAATGGTAATTTTCGCTCCAAGAAAAAAGGGTTTAGACTATTTTTTTTGACATTAATAACCATAAATTCTTAAAGAGCATCAGAAAATGTACTGTCTAACAAGTTTTCGTCCCGGAAAAAAAAATTGTCCTTTGTTAATAATTTATCCAAAAACTATGCTTAAATGATGAATTATGTTTAATTTCCTAAATTGTAATTTATTTTTTCCGAACCAAAAATTAAAACACTATATTTTGAATAGTTGGCTATTTAAATTCTGTATTCCTTTCTTTAATTTTGAAGTGAATGTCATTAATGTCAAGGATAATCTATCTGTAGGTTATGCTGCAAGAATGCTTAATATTTATGACTTCAAATAAACAGAGAAAAAACTAAGTATAATTAAATTGATATAAAAAATCCAGATTAATATGAGGATTGTATCGATTGTTTTGGTGCTGTATATCAATTTTTTGGAAAATATTTAAAGGAATTTCAACGTTATGACCAAAGTGGCTGCCAGAAAGATGGATGTCGAGAAAACTTTATAAAAAATTCTGTCTTCATAGAATTAGAGAAGGTGAAATCGGTATCTTTTTTAAATATCTTAATTGAAGAAAAAGTATGTCAGTATTGTAAGACAGTGTCTAAAATTGAAAATCGATTCAGAAGTATTCCTCCATTTCTATGGGTCGACACCAGCTTTAAAGAAAGCTTTAAATTGGAAGATATTCCTTTGCAACTAAAAATTCAAGGAAAATCCTATAAATTCTTATGCTGCAATTTTCGTAATAATCAAATTCACTTCAAAGCCATATTCTATGTTTGTAATCGCTTTTTTGAAATTTACATTTTAAATCAATTCAAACAGCCTAACAAAAAACATAAAGCATCAATTAGGGTTAACTGAAATCGTACCCGAATTAAGTTTCGGTTCATTTGCGTTCCAAAATAAAAAAAAACATTTTCTTATTTAAAAAAAGTCAAATTTTTATTCTATAGACCTCTTTTGGGAAAAAAAATTTGGGGCTGTAAAATTTTAAGAAAAATAAATGATTTATTTTTGTTAGTTAATATCGTGTTATTTTATCAATTAAAATATTGTTTTAACAAAAAATTCGGATTCCCCAGAGAATTAGCTACTGATTGATATATATTTTATATAAGAAATATTATATTTAGAATTAATTCTTAACAAAAACTGATTAAACCATGAATATTATAGGTGTTTTTTCACTCTTTTTTAACAAAAAGCACCAAGTAAATGAGTAAAAATGAATACTATTTTTAAATTCCTCTGGAAAAATGCTACAAGAATTGAGTATTTTTTTTTTGGAACTTAGGTCAAGTTATGGGAGCGAATTTTGAGCTGAAACAGGCACAAGCTCTTTATGGTTGTTCCTAAATTACGGAACCGGAACAACGGAACCGGAATTTCAGGTACCTAAATTACGGAATCAGTCCTCCGGAACAAGTTCTTAAACTACGGAACCGGAACTAACTAAATTACGGAACAAGGTATTCGGAATCAAAATGAAACCTTTGTGTTAAACTAAAAGTTTGACATTTTCTCCTTTTAACTTACTTAGGTTCCGGAAAATTTGTTTTCGACCTAAAATTCATAATCAACACATATGAAAATCTTCGAAAGCTAATCTTTTAGGGGGTGTCCAAAATAATTATTTCAGACCCCAAGTGACTAAAGTGTATTATTTATACAAATTCCGAAAAGTCGTAAAATTTTCCACAAGTTAAGAATTTTCGAAGATCCTTGAGTTATTTGAACTGTGAAAATTAAAGAAAAAAGAATAAAATTTACCCTATTTTAACTTTTTTTGATTTAAATTATGCAGTGTTGATCTCATCCCTAAGATACATACAAATTCTGAAATTAGACAAAATTTTGAACAATTTATTGAATTTATTTTTTTGAACTTTGTTTTGCCTTTGGTGAGCAGATAAAAGACTAAAAATTTGGACGTTTTGCATTACCGGAACTTTATCTTAACCTAGTTATCACCTTCTACCGTCTGTCTAATTTTTTGCATCAGGTAAATATTGACTATTGAAACTTCTGATGATCAGATTCTATACAATCTTCAACTCCAGCTTCTGATGATTAGTTAAATAAAATCGTCCCTTCAAAATAGTGTTTATGAGAATTAAAAAAAAAGAACATGATCAACTATTTTGAAAATTTAAGCCGAAAATTTCAAAAATTTTGACATTCAAGTTTTTTAGAAGAGCGAAATTTTAGAAAATTTTTGTTGAGCTTTGAACTAAGTAAGTAAAAAGGAGAAAATGTTAAACTTTTAGTTTAACACAAAGGTTTCATTTTGATTCCGAATACCTTGTTCCGTAATTTAGTTAGTTCCGGTTCCGTAGTTTAAGAACTTGTTCCGGAGGACTGATTCCGTAATTTAGGTACCTGAAATTCCGGTTCCGTATTTTAGTAAATTCCGGTTCCGTATTTTAGTAAATTCCGGTTCCGTATTTTAGTAAATTCCGGTTCCGTAATTTAGGAACAACCGAATTTTATTATTAAAACGAAGTTTTTTTTTCATTTTTAAAAAATTTTATAATTATCACGTGACATTCTCTCACTGACACTTCATTGACGATTTAATATTACTTGATTTAAAATTGTAAATTCTTAAAAAAAATTTGAAATTAATAATAAACCAAAGAAATATGTCGAATGAACCCATTGATTTGAATAAGAAATGTCCGAAGTGTAACAGAGTCCGGTTCAAAGATGTTCCAAAAAAAAGATATTTTGTCCTTAATATTAATGAATCAGTACAAGAAGCTAATCGCTACAAACCTGAAATAGTAATGCAAATAAATGAGTTGATCTGTATTAACTATTATAATTCTGGAAAACGTAGTAAAATGCCTTAGACAGAATTAAACACTGAGAATGAGGTAACGAACAATTGTTCAACATTTGAGTTCGAAACTGTAAATGAGCAAATTCCTGGACCTATCTTTGAATTCGATACTGGTTATCATGTTACACACAATAATGATTGTAACTAGAAACCTCAGTCTTTAAATCAGTACAATAACACTAAAGTCGATAAAATGGTACAAACTGATCCTAATCCTAGTAATGATTTCGTTTACTTAGGAATGCCAAAGTCATATCAGGATCTAATTGAAAGCCTTGTTGAAGCATCTAAGAAAAATAGTTTGTTTGACGAATTTGGCGAATTAGATACTCTTGAAGACTCGACATGTAAAACAACCACTGGTTTTTACAAAAATGAAATAAAAACTATGAATGAACATTTGACTGAAATGAAAGATTCCATAATTAGGAATCTTTTTTAGGAATCAGTTTTTTGTCAGCTTTCTAACGCAAAAAAAATTTTTTGGATATCTCTTACCAATCAAAAGTTATCATCAAAAAATTGATTGATTAGTGATTGTCGAAATTCAATTAATCAATCAATCAATCTGGTACAGTTTTTTGTCAGCTTTCTAACGCAAAAAAATTTTTTGGATATCTCTTACCAATCAAAAGTTATCATCAAAAAATTGATTGATTAGTGATTGTCGAAATTCAATTAATCAATCAATCAATCTGGTACAGTTTTTTGTCAGCTTTCTAACGCAAAAAAAATTTTTGGATATCTCTTACCAATCAAAAGTTATCATCAAAAAATTGATTGATTAGTGATTGTCGAAATTCAATTAATCAATCAATCAATCTGGTACAGTTTTTTGTCAGCTTTCTAACGCAAAAAAAATTTTTGGATATCTCTTACCAATCAAAAGTTATCATCAAAAAATTGATTGATTAGTGATTGTCGAAATTCAATTAATCAATCAATCAATCTGGTACAGTTTTTTGTCAGCTTTCTAACGCAAAGAAAATTTTTTGGATATCTCTTACCAATCAAAAGTTATCATCAAAAAATTGATTGATTAGTGATTGTCGAAATTCAATTAATCAATCAATCAATCTGGTACAGTTTTTTGTCAGCTTTCTAACGCAAAAAAAATTTTTTGGATATCTCTTACCAATCAAAAGTTATCATCAAAAAATTGATTGATTAGTGATTGTCGAAATTCAATTAATCAATCAATCAATCTGGTACAGTTTTTTGTCAGCTTTCTAACGCAAAGAAAATTTTTTGGATATCTCTTACCAATCAAAAGTTATCATCAAAAAATTGATTGATTAGTGATTGTCGAAATTCAATTAATCAATCAATCAATCTGGTACAGTTTTTTGTCAGCTTTCTAACGCAAAGAAAATTTTTTGGATATCTCTTACCAATCAAAAGTTATCATCAAAAAATTGATTGATTAGTGATTGTCGAAATTCAATTAATCAATCAATCAATCTGGTACAGTTTTTTGTCAGCTTTCTAACGCAAAGAAAATTTTTTGGATATCTCTTACCAATCAAAAGTTATCATCAAAAAATTGATTGATTAGTGATTGTCGAAATTCAATTAATCAATCAATCAATCTGGTACAGTTTTTTGTCAGCTTTCTAACGCAAAGAAAATTTTTTGGATATCTCTTACCAATCAAAAGTTATCATCAAAAAATTGATTGATTAGTGATTGTCGAAATTCAATTAATCAATCAATCAATCTGGTACAGTTTTTTGTCAGCTTTCTAACGCAAAAAAATTTTTTGGATATCTCTTACCAATCAAAAGTTATCATCAAAAAATTGATTGATTAGTGATTGTCGAAATTCAATTAATCAATCAATCAATCTGGTACAGTTTTTTGTCAGCTTTCTAACGCAAAAAAAATTTTTTGGATATCTCTTACCAATCAAAAGTTATCATCAAAAAATTGATTGATTAGTGATTGTCGAAATTCAATTAATCAATCAATCAATCTGGTACAGTTTTTTGTCAGCTTTCTAACGCAAAAAAAATTTTTTGGATATCTCTTACCAATCAAAAGTTATCATCAAAAAATTGATTGATTAGTGATTGTCGAAATTCAATTAATCAATCAATCAATCTGGTACAGTTTTTTGTCAGCTTTCTAACGCAAAAAAAATTTTTTGGATATCTCTTACCAATCAAAAGTTATCATCAAAAAATTGATTGATTAGTGATTGTCGAAATTCAATTAATCAATCAATCAATCTGGTACAGTTTTTTGTCAGCTTTCTAACGCAAAAAAAATTTTTTGGATATCTCTTACCAATCAAAAGTTATCATCAAAAAAATGATTGATTAGTGATTGTCGAAATTCAATTAATCAATCAATCAATCTTGTTCAGTTTTTTGTCAGCTTTCTAACGCAAAAAAAATTTTTTGGATATCTCTTACCAATCAAAAGTTATCATCAAAAAATTGATTGATTAGTGATTGTCGAAATTCAATTAATCAATCAATCAATCTGGTACAGTTTTTTGTCAGCTTTCTAACGCAAAAAAATTTTTTGGATATCTCTTACCAATCAAAAGTTATCATCAAAAAATTGATTGATTAGTGATTGTCGAAATTCAATTAATCAATCAATCAATCTGGTACAGTTTTTTGTCAGCTTTCTAACGCAAAAAAAATTTTTTGGATATCTCTTACCAATCAAAAGTTATCATCAAAAAATTGATTGATTAGTGATTGTCGAAATTCAATTAATCAATCAATCAATCTGGTACAGTTTTTTGTCAGCTTTCTAACGCAAAAAAAATTTTTTGGATATCTCTTACCAATCAAAAGTTATCATCAAAAAATTGATTGATTAGTGATTGTCGAAATTCAA